>JAQSUU010000115.1:0-4800000 GCA_038087645.1 Saccharum hybrid cultivar R570
CTGGAGACCATTCAGGAGGAGAGCTACGTGCCAGCGACATGCTGACGGTGCCAGTCAATAATGGTCAAGGCCAGCCAAACAGAGAGATGGCAAAGGCTGTTTCTCTGAATAGTTCCATAGGTGTTTTTTTCCTTCTTCTCTATTCATATTCACCTTGTTGTGTAAAATAGCAGTACTTCTTTTTTGGTGCTGTCTCTTTTTCCATTTATTTGGGAGAGAGGAAACGGGTTGGATGGATCAATATAATTTTGAGAAGCGATAAATAGAAACGAAGGGAATTTCACAGTTTCAGTTGACATGACCAATGCATTTGCGATCCATTTGGTGTTTCCGTAAGCACATATACCCGAGATTGCTGTTTTCAGGCATAGAGAATTGGTGAAGAGTAATTATTACGGTGCTTAATACAAAACTTGGCACCCAGTACAACAAGCAGCCTATAACATGTAACAGTAACTACCTCTGGTTTCAAAAAATAAAAATAAAATCATCGTGTATATCTTTGGGAAATCCTTTGACTAGAACTCAAGTACAGCTATATGTGTATCTAAACCTTCAATACATTTTTTAAGTTTTCCATCCATGTGATCTTAACCATTGCATTTGAAGTAGTGCAGTTGTGTCCACAAATAGTTGTATGTGTAGCAATGTTCCTTGATTAGCAGCCTTTTTTCGTCCTTAAAACAATGGTATTTAGTGACTCTTTTGAAAGGTGGTATTGACCAACCGCCAGCCCAAGACTTTACAGGAATATACATTGAAAAACGAAGGAACACAAAACCTGTAGGGATGATGTTGACAGCATAAATATTATCGGGGCAGTCAAAGATGGACCAGAAGATCTAGTGCAATTGAAAATGATCAAAATTTGGTCAAGTTTGCAAAACTTAGGAAAACCCAACCCAGCCCGATTTGGGGCCTCCTTGCCAAACAACAGCTAAAAACGACATAGGATGGTTTCTGCAGAGAGACTCACGGGTCCCGTTGAAACTGGCCCAGGACGCTTTTGGGCAATTCCCTAGCGAGTTTTAAGATTTTCTTGTTAGAAACTCGTCCGAACTCATGAGAAACTTATAAACTACATGTGCAATAAGTTTCTTGCTGCTACCGGAATAAGATCACGCCCCCACTCTATATATGAAAGGATCACAGTTGATTGAGAGCCGCATCTATCCAATTGATCAAAACTAATCTCTTGCACTTTTTTTATCCTTCAACCTTAAGTACCTCTAAATTTCCTATAACTTTAGGCCAAAACGACAAGAATTGTAAACGCCAAAATATTTATATGAAAGTTTTCCACAACATTCAAATCCTATACTCTCTTAATCCTACAAAATACAATTCCAGTCACAGAGCATAGTCAACTCATCTTATTCAATTTGACTATTTTTTCTATTAAAATATTAATATTTATCATATCAAAAAAGAAAATCTAATTTATATAGCAATCATAACTATTGATACAATTTCAATAAATTTAATTACATTAAAATAATTTCACTTATATTAGATCTAGAATTGTATTATTTTTTTTAGAATTGAGGGCGTATAATAAAATAGGTAAAGAATCAAGCATATTCCGTTTTTTTAATAACTAAGCATATTCCGTTGGGGAGTGCTTGTTCGTTCTAGCGAGAGGGGAACATTTTGGTGCGGTAAATTGCCATGAAGTGACATATACGCGTTAGACTTTTCATCATGACATATGGACCAAGATGGAGCTGAAATATATACCAGATGAAAGACGCTTTTGGCCACCCATCAAGGATCGTCAAGTCAAATGAGTTATGTGCTACAAAGTGTTTTCCTTTTCTACAAAATTTAATGGCTGCCGCTCTCAGGAAAATTGTAGGAAAAACTAGTGTTGTTGCGTGGCCTACTGGCCTCCGGTGTCGTTCTCGTCTTTTAGCCGACAGTACGTCGAAAAGGCGTACATCGGGGGGGGGGGGGGGGGGGGGGGGGGGGGGGGGGGGAGAATAATGAGGAACAGTGCAAAAGTTAAGTTTTTTTTTTAAAAAAAAGAAACGTCAAGCGCGTCATATTCTGGTCACAAGGCATTGCTTCTAAGGGGTGTTTAGTTGCATCAAAGTTCTAAAAATTTTACAAGATTTCTCGTCACATCGAATCTTTGGACGCATGCATGAAGCATTAAATATAGGTAAAAAAAACTAATTACATAGTTTTGTTATAAATCACGAGACGAATCTTTCGAACCTAATTAGCCCCATGATTAGACACTAATTGCCAAATAAAAACGAAAGAGTTATTGTGCTTCCAAAAAATTGCCTAAGTTTTCCCAAAGAGTGACAGCAAAGGCAAGTACGACATCTACACAAAAGCTAACAAAACAATAATGGTTGTACTAATTCACTGATTACTACATAATATATCTTTTAATTAAAACATAAAAAAATTACAAATGAGGAAGAACTAATAAGACGTTTTTTTCGTTTTCTTTTAAAAGACGTTGTTTTCCAATTTATTTTCGTATTGAATTTATCGCGACAGCCTTTTCACTTCCACGTCTTCAGAAGAAACCAAAGTGTCAGCAGCTAGTATGAAAGAAGAAATTAAAGGTGCAGACTGATGAGCAGACATCAGCACTAGCAGTACTCTTCAAAAAGGATAAACACACAGCAGGCAACAGGATCAAAGCTACGGAAAAGATGCTTGGGAATATCATGGAGCACACCCCACTAGTGTCTCCTGTGTGCTGTGCTGTAGACTACCAGCGAGGCCACAATGGCCTCCACTATATTATGCAACCGCAAGCGAGTGAGACCGGTAAACGGATCGAATCATGCAGGCCCTGTTTAGATCCAAATATTTCTCCAAATTCCACTATACAAAAAAAAGATTCTTCGTCACATCAAAATGCTGGCACATACATGGAGTACTAAATATAGATGAAATCAAAAACTAATTGCACAGTTTTGTTGTACTTTGCGAGACGAACATTTTAAGCCTAATTAGTCAATGTTTGGACAATTTTTACCAAATAAAAACAAAATGCTACAGTGCCACACACGTTACAATAAATCAGCCGTCCCCAAATTGGGGCAACTAAACACGGCCGCAGACAAATGATGGCAACCGATTAGTCTTGTATGTTCTCTTTTTTTTTCTCTCTCTCATGGTCGACTTGCCGAGGTCTGTGGAATTTAGAATGTCTTGTCCAAGTCAGAAGTCTCTGGTCCTGTTCATCTGACTTATAATCCGTCTTATTCAGTTTGTTTTTTCAACCGGAACAGTATTTTTCTCTCAAAAAAATCAGCCAACAGTGTTTTTCAGCCGGCTTATAATTCTAGCCGAACGGGACCTCTGCTGGGCGTCGATCAATGGAGCTTGCTTGATTCCAAGAGATCTGCATCCTTTGTGAGAACTACTGTACAATTCCGTATGTTTTTCTTTATTTGAGGCCTCCTTTGGTTCATAGGATGGGCAAAGGAATTTTGTAGGATTCATATTCCTAAGGAATTTTTCCTTTCCTAACCTTTGGTTCATAGGAAAAGCCAAAGAAATATTCCATAGGATTGGACTCATATAGCTGAATTCCATAGGAAAAAAACATGAGATCGGAGCTCATGCAAACTTTCCTGGCGGGAAAGAAATGGCGCACCCGCTGCAGCCACGTTGGTTCGCGCGTTGTTTTTGCTTGGCGGTAAAAAGCAAGCTCTGGCGTGAGTGGCGTCTCTTCTGGTGAGGGCTACGTGGACTGTTTTGGACCACACGAGCAGCCACTAGGTGGAGCCACCAGGTGACAGTCGGTCCGCTTTCAATGCTCACTGTGTAGTTGTTTGGATTTAAAAAAATGGAAACATCAGCTGGTTCCTCTGTTTCACCTGAGCAGCAACCAAACGCCATCTCATTCACTTTCCTTTGTTTTCAATTTCCACAGGATCAGTGAAGTATGCCATATGATTTCCTGAGTTTTTCCTATTCCTGTACCTTTCCTATCCTAGATCCAAAGAGGCCCTGAGTTTCCGTATGTTAGAAGCGTGTCAGCCTGAGAATTAAGGCAGGTTACTGGACTCAGACAAGGACAGAGCCAGAAATGATCGGGTGGGCTTGTGTTCCTCATCACGATTCACGACGTCGGAAGGTCAGGCCCCCGTGCCGCAGCACATGTCTTGGGCTGGGACCTGGGAGCATCAAAACCTACCGCGCCGCCACGCGGAACTCTACTACGGCCTTTGGGCCAGCTCATAGTTAAGCAACGTGGCATTTTTGCTGCTCAACGATTTTTTCCGTTTCTTTTCATAAATAAATAAATGCTTGCAGAAATTTGTTTGCAAATCTAACCTTATGCTGCCAATTGGAAAGACGGTTTTTAAATATCGTCAGGTCACACATATATAGAGGTAAAAGAATAAACGTCATTCCAAATGTTACCGTGCTACTACTACGGTACATCATGATGCGTGCATATGCACCTTGGCCTAAACTACCAGGATTCGTGTTAGCATTATGGAACACTAGTATAGTGCACATGTTAATGCCACAACTTTACTTTATGAGTGTACATGAAAATAACCAAACGACGATATTTTTTTGCCAAAAAGAAAAATCCACATGCATACTTTGAGCCAAGTAACAGATTTCATTTTCCCTTATGTGCGTTGTCGCAAACTTTGTAAACCTCACGGAACAGTAAACATTACACCTACTGAATCCAGCAAAATATATGAAACATGGGGTAAAAGACCAACGTTAGAAGGAAAAAAACAATTCTTTGACCATACATCACCACAAAATGGGATGTGCATAGTCTCTATCACCCTTGAAAACCGATCCACGCCAACCCCACCGACCTGGAGCCTGCGCCGTGGCACTCTAGGGATCCACGTTCGCTGCCTTTGCACGCGGTCACGTGACGCCTGGGCCGTCCTCAGGAAAAAAAATCCGGTGGAGACAGCATGCACAGCGCCTCCGTGCATACCCATACCCCTCCAAATTCCTGCAACGTGGGCACCAAAAAAGATCTGACGAACGCCACACGCTTGGCTCGCAACTTTCCCACAGGACACGTGATGGCTCGCAGGATCGTCCAACTCCCTCGTCTCCCGGCCAACTAGCACCGCCGTGCAATTTGTTTTATGGACACGTGGCACAAATATGAAGACGGTATGCATGGACGCACTGTGCAGGCTGTCTCCACCGGATTTTTTTTCCTGCCCTCGTTGAGCTCGTCCTCGTCGTGTCGCCCTCCAAGCGTGACACCAATTTCAAGAGTCACGCTAGCTCATGAAGCCAGTCTTATAGTTCAATTCCTATTGTAAGCAAAATGCTATTAATTATTTTATTAACGAATATCCAAGATTAGAGGCCTGCAAACGCAAGAACTCTAAGACAAGATTAGATGCATACAACCTATTATATATTATTATCAATATCTCGCAAATGTAGAGACGAATATAAGAACTACACTAATGGTTTGCTCATTATTAATTGAGGACAAGCAACATCACGCTCAAATATTAATAGCCTTCGATGAGCAATTTAATCAGCTAAAATTAATTAGTACCTATTTCGGTGGCCATGGTGTTTCTACACAACCGATCACTCAAAGCTAATTAATTTAAAACATGTGAATGGGATCCCTTAAACAAATGCAGAATGGCTGGAGGTCAACAAACTAAGTACTAACTAAGATCACTATTAATATATACACAACTCTTAATCTTCCATGATGTTTGGTTAAATATGGTTAACAATGCTTATCCTCCAAACCTAACAGTCTAGGAAAAAATAGTCAGAGTCACTACCACCTGTTGCCCTAGTCCTGCTCAGTAAAGCAACAAAAGAAACCTGATATATAAGTCTAAAATGGACCAGCAACAACGACAGTTGCTTTTTAAAATGTTGGTTGATAACTAACTGAAGCCACAAAAACTTTGGCACAAGCACAACTGACACGAGGCACCTATACTGACAATTTATCTATGAAAAGACGTCTGAATGACTCCTACGTTCTGAATAGAAAGATACTCTCGCATTCTATCAAAAACAAACATTGTGGAATCATACTTAGCAGCATACAGGAAGAAAGACACCTCTATCCATGCATCATAATTGACCAAATGATCACATCTAGCCTCAGTGACTGCAACACTATATATAAAATAAGGTAACAAGGGTTCTTAGCATAGCAATGCAATTATGAAACATGGTATCCTGAGTACACCGTAGTAACACCAACTCACTTAACGTCACCAAAATATTAACAAAAGCATCCTGGACACTGGCGGAGGTTAATGGAGGTGAAACTGGGCGCTTGCCCCCCCTTGCTGCAACGCCGATCACTGCAAAAGTCTGCATTTGTGCTTGTCAGATGATGTGTCTGATGCGTATAGTGCTAGACACAGCAACGTGAATGTAGACTCCGTAGTAGTACTCCGTAGCTCTCAGGTCTCAGGTGCCGTGTCAGCCATACTGCTGGGCAAGACTTTGATTCTCAAGAGTACTGCTCCTAGCTTAACTGCCCCCCCTCTGATTGACTGCAAGCTCCGCCACTGATCCTGGAATCACATGCTAGCTTGCAGAAACACTGAGACATCCATAGAACAAAAGGAAGATAGCTATTAGACCCTAGCCTTCTTACCCAGCAGCCAATGGTGGTGAACTACACTTAGGCGTCACCAATTACTATGATAGAAAAGATATAGTTGTAAGAAAAATACACCTTTTCTTTTGGCATTTTGATTTATTTGTCTGCCAATAGTGGTGAACAAAAGGCACAGCAGTTCTCACTCTTCTCACAAAATCACAATAGCAACTTGGCTCAATCTATTAATAGCTTCTCTCCGTGATTCTATCAATCAGGGGCGGATCTACGTGGAACGGACAGGGTCGGCTGACCCCGAAAACTTCCTAATCGCACCTTGTACGAGTAAGTTTCCACCAGCCTTGACCCCGTTAAAAAAAATGACCCCGTCAGCCCAGCACAACTAACACTAATACTCTAACAGGCAGCCCAATTAGAGCCTACACATCCAAATCGGTGCCGGTGGCTTGCCACAGAATGACGCAGAAACAGTGATTCATCTCCCTCCGTTCGACCTTCCAACTTCTCCGTGACTGCATCAGCGCTGCAGCGCGTTCTCATGATCTCGTCATTCGTCAACAACGATATCGCGGTTCCGTGAATCCGTGCGCGATCGGGGCCTTACCTCGGTGCTGAGAGCGACGACGGCCGGCCGCCGCCGCCGTCTGGTGATAGTCTGAGTCTCCGTTCATTTGGTACAGAATCCCTCTTCCTCTAACCCTATTTATTCCCCAAATCCTCAATCTACAATTGTGATATGTTGGCAGCTTATTGCTTTTGATCCTTTTTTAGGTTTATGTATAATATAATCCGAAGGGGAGCTAACGGCAATTTCTCTTGCAGCAAACATGGCACGTAAGTAAATTAGTGACTTATTGTTTGCAATTTATCTCTATATGAATGCTTATTGTTTGCAATATATTTTTTATGCATAGTGTTAGAATATTATCAACTATATAGTTACGGCTCTAACTCTAGGCCGACCCCAATGCCAGTTTATCCTAGATTCGCCACTGCTATCAATGCATCCAGACATCTTTATTGCACAATCCTAAAATTTAAATAGATGCACAATAGTTGAAAAATCAAAGCGTATATAATATAAGCTATAAATAAATAAATCACCGATATCGGCTCTGGCAGCAGATTGTTAAAGCTAAGTATCTTCAGTCCAAATCAATACGTTCTGTGACTCACAGAGCAAATGATTCACCCATTGGAGTGATCTCCTTAAAATCAAAGAGTTATACCTTCAAGGGAGGCAGGTTAGTATCAGAAATGGGAGAAGACAAGATTCTGGTCTGATCCTTGGCTATATGAGAAACCACTATATGCCACTATCCCTGTTTTGTTTATCCTATGTAACCAGAAGGAGGTCAGTGTTGCTGATGTTAAATCTGGCAGGGTCGAAATCACTTTTAGAAGATGGTTACCTGCTGAGCTGCAAAGTGAGTCTAATTGAACTAGATACTCACAACTTCCAACTTCATGCTGATGATGATAAAATCACATGGAAGTTTGGGAAGCGAGGGAAATTTACAGTGAAATCATTATATAGTGCATTAACTAAGAATGATGCTGGGTAAAAGAATTTGGAAAGGCAAAGTTCCTCATAAAATCAAATACTTCCTGTGGTTACTGACTAACAATGCAGTGCTGACCAGAGACAATATGGTTAAGAGAAATTGGTTTGGAAATCCTGCGTGACAGTTCTGTAACTTAGATGAATCCTGTGATCATCTGTTCTTTACTTGTCCCGTTGCTAAGGTAGTGTGGGCTGCAGAAGCCAAAAGTATTGGTGCCAGTAACATACCTGATTCTTTATCTTAGTGCTGGGCTTGGTGTGATTACTGGTTACCTCATGGCAAGAAATATCACTTATGGGGTATCTCAGCTATATGCTGGTCAATGGAAGGCGCGCAATAGGGCCTGTTTTGACGGGTAAATTATCAGGAATCCGATTGAGATATTCTGTCATGCTACAGCTTTAATGCGTTTTTGGACAGGTTTGTATCCTGAAATGGATAGGGCGATGCTCATTGACAGCGTCAATACCATGCTGAGGGTGGCAACAGAAATCTTCATTTCTCAGAATCCAATTGATGGCGTCCAGAAGCGTCTGAAGATTGAGGGTCAGCAAGATGACGAGGATCCAAACCCATGATGGTGATGTGAGATTCGCTCATGATGATTGTCGAAAGCTCTGCGTGATTGCTATCAGTTGAACGTTATGCTTGGCCAGTCTGTTTTTGTCCTTCTTTCTGAAATGACTCTGCAATCAGGTTATTTTCTGGTTTGATGCAGACGTTTAGCTGCCTAAACTTTCGTACGTCTAGTATCCTCTTAGCTCTGAGCCAGAGTCTAGGTTTACCAGAGTCTTTTGCTTTCGCTGTCTCTGATCATCTGTGATCTTCAAATAATTGTATTTCCGTTCTTTCTATGAATGGGAATGGGGTTCGACCTCGCGTTGAAAAATAAATCACCGATATGCATAGACAGTGCTTACCTAGAGACTGAAATCATATAAAAGAACTAAGTGCAAGATGCCTAAAGTAGCGATCGTTGGCCATAATACATGAAAAGGATGATGGCTGTATGTATATGATGAGGACCTGACGATGCAGTCGCCGGCCGGGCGCTCGGGCTGCTGGCACGATGGTGCTCCTCACCGTCCTCTGCCGTGCCGTGTTGTGGGTGTTGGCGTCATCTCGTTGGACGACACCTCGCCGGCCTGTCATCTCCGCAAATGGGGCCTTCGCTGCACGACTCTACGAGTGCTAGAAGACGGCGGATGGATTTCACGGAGGACGGATCCGAATAATCATTCTAGAACTGAGACCTTTGACTCGAGCTACAGCCATGATGCCATGAATCCGTATTGTCCGCGCTGTCGGAGGCCACTGGCCAAGGAGGGAGGTGAACGCGGGGAACTCGCGTCACAGTCCGCCACCCGCGTGAAGTCGCGTCGCGCGTGCGGGGAACCCTAGCGGCGAGCGCTCTTTCGGAAACGGCGGCACAATCCATCCCTCGCGGGTGCATGGTGGCCATGGAGAACACGGCGCCAGTGGCACCATCCATCCCTCGCGGGTGCATGGCGGCCATGGAGAGCACGGCGCAGTCGGGTGCATGGCGGCCATGGAGAGCACGGCGCAGTCGCCGCTTTAGGACAGTGAAAGGTCCTAATGCTAAAGGAAGGTGAATAGCCTATTGATAATTTCTATAATAACACTTAGCAAATATGTTAGATAATAAAACGGAATATTGTGCTAGTCTATTAAAAGAGCAAGCCACCTACCATAATTCTAGTGACTATGATCACTAAGTACATAAATTGCTAAGTCACTACACTCATCCTGTTCGGCAGGCTATTTCTACGGCTTATAAGTTGGCTGTGGCTGTTTTGTTGTGAGAGAAAAACACTGTACCACGGCTGATAAGCCATGCTGATAAGAGCAGCCAAACAGGGTGACTAAGTTAGTGAGCTCTCAAAGGTTAACTAAAGAGCCTTACTAACCACTAGACTTGACGAAAGCTAGCTCTCAAAATTAATTACACTAAAGAGCTTAACTTACACACTGAGAATGTAATACAAGAGAGGATGGCGATGATTATACCGACTTGTAGAGGTATGAGCCAATCATAAGATGATGAAGTCAATCAGTCAATTCTAAGACAACCAATGAAATCCTCGGACAAAGATAACACAAAGATTTTTTTACCGAGGTTCACTTGCTTGCTGGCAAGCTAGTCTTCGTTGTGGCGATTCACTCATTTAGAGGTTCACGCTCTAATTGGCATTACACGCCAAACCCTCGATAGGGTGCCGCACAACCAACACAAGATGATGATCACACAAGCCACAAGCAATCCACTAGAGTGCCTTTTGGCTCTTCGCTAGGAAAAGGTCAAGAACTCCTCGCAATCACCACGATCGGAGCCAGAGACAATCACCAACCTCCGCTCGACAATCCTCGCTGCTCCAAGCCGTCTAAGTGGTGGCAACCACCAAGAGTAACAAGCGAAACCCGCAACGGAACACAATCACCAAGTGCCTCTAAATACAAACGGTAAGCAATGCACTTAGATTCTCTCCTAATATCACAAAGATGGTGAATCAATGATGGAGATTAGTGGGAGGGTTTTGGCTAAGCACATAAGGTTGCTATGTCCATGAAAATGGCCAAGAGAGTGAGCTTGAGGCGACCAAACACCTTATATAAAGGGAAAAACAAAATAGAGTCGTTACCCCTTCACTGTTGCTTTTCTCGGGATAACCGGACGCGCTGATCAAATGTGATCGGACGCACGCCTCAGCGTCCGGTCATCCAGCGTCGTCTACACATCATCAGCTTTGAACGCGTAAAGCCCGATTTCAACGGCTAGCTTGCTCCCGCACTCGCGTTAATAAAGGACCGAACGCACCGATCCAGTGACCGACGCGCCAGCCCCACATTAGATCGAGCAAAACCACGCGTCATCAACTAACGACCATATGCAACGATCAACACCGGTGACCGCCCGTTAGGTCAATTCCAGAGAGGTTCTAGAGACGACCAAACGCGATCGGACACGTCAGGTGCGCTATGACCAGACGCACCTCAGCGTCAAGTCCTCGTTCTTCACTCTGCGCACCACCACGTCATCTATTGTCAGCACTGATCGAACTCAGCAGCGTCGAGTCAGGTCACCTTTTACCCCAGCGTCCAGTCATGCACCAGACAGAGGCCGAGCGCGCCAAACTTCACTTAAAAATGACCAGACTCACTAGGCCCGCGTCCGGTCAACACGACTTTAGCGTCCGGTCATTGTTTCACAGTGACAACCAACTCCTTCACTTCACCAACTTCGACACCCCTGCTCAAAAGTGCCAATCACCAAGTGTATCATCTTGTGCACGTGTGTTAGCATATTTTCATAAATATTTTTAAGGACGTTAGCACTCCACTAGATCCTAAATGCATATGCAATGAGTTAGAGCATCTAGTGGCACTTTGATAACTGCATTTCGATACGAGTTTCACCCCTCTTAATAGTACGACTATCAATCCTAAATGTGATCACACTCGCTAAGTGTCTCGATCACAAAATCAAAAAGCTCCTACCACTTATACCTTTGTCTTGAGCTTTTTGTTTTTCTTTCTTTTTTCCCAAGCCGAGCACTTGATCACCATGGTCATCACCACCATGATCTTCATCTATTTGCTCTACCACTTGAAATATCTATCAACCTATCTTATATACACTTAGAGCACATAGGTTAGTAGCTAGGGTTTCATCAATTCACCAAAATCAAACTAGAGCTTTCAGACAGCTCGTCGCTCCTGGTGGTGGCCGCGACGTCCTTCCAGGAGATGGCGGCGACTGAATTGGGGAGCTTGCTGCTCTTGGTCGCCCTTGCCGCCGCATCCTCCCACCTCGACACGTCCTTGGGCGGCAGCGAGACCCCGCTTGGCCCCGTGGCTTCACCTAGCGGTGGCGCGCCGCGCGCCTCACCCTAATCTGCGAGCGTGCAGGCGCAGGAACGGGCCCTGGCCAGCAGGCCGCCACCATTCCCTTTTTATGTGTTGTATATCGTTTTTTATCACGAGCAAGGCGGCGTGGATTCAATCCCTCGCCGCTGAGGGAGTGCGTGGGACTCGTGCGAGGGACAGTGCGGGTGTGTTGAAGCCCGACTGCGTTGAAGCCTAGAGATACCAATGACCTTGGGCATCGGATCGAGTTGAAGCTTGCGAGGAATGATTAGAAGCTATAGATTTTGACTGATGTTGAAATCCTGGGTGTAATTTTCTGGACGCGCAGTGGTTGAACTCTCTCATCGGGGAACACATTTTGTTTGGTGTACCTAAAATAGTTTGGATTGGTCCATTATAGTAGAGATAGGTAGACCTAACATGTGTCGATACAACTATCCCTAACGCCTTAGGCCTTGTTTAGAATTATTGTATACATGTAAGGGCGCATTTGTTTGCCTGGACGGGAGCAAGGGAGAGGTCCGCCAACTACCCAGCACGCCATGTTTGTCTTTGGGCCTAGCCAGCATGCTCCTTAAAGCAGCCCTGAGCCAGGCCCGAGAAACGAAAGTGGGCTTTGTTTTTTCGGGCCTAGTTCTCTCCTGCGTGATGGGGCACGAGGGGAAGCTTTTCATCACCTCCCGATTCGTAGCACATGTGCGGTGGTTTTCGTTTTTTCGACATCGAGCGCTCGTCGCCGGCTCACCGCCGCCATCTTCACCAAGACCTCCTCATCCTCCTCTGTCCCTCGCTTCCCAGCGCTTGCTGTCGACACCGCCGACGTCATGTTCCTCCTCAGCGACGACGACTCGGTCGACTCCTCCCTGGTCTCGAATCTCTTGGCCTCAACGCTCGCTTATCACCACCACCGCGCAAGTTTCACTGGTGAAAATCGCACCAGCCGCCGCACCTTACTTTGATTCCTCTCGCCCATGGTTGCGCCATGAGCTCCTGCATCCCCCGACGTGGTTGCACCGCTTTCCTTCTAGGGTAGAGGCCTCTAGGGCCAGCTTCCTCCGCGGTGGGTGCCATGGTTGTCGCGTGCTGTTCACTGCCACCGTGCGGCAAGCTGCTGCTGCTGCGTTTGAGGGCTGCTTGCAACACGCAGACGGGGAACAAGGTTGGTGCGGGCAACCCTAGGGCGGCGGGCGTCCTCCTCTTCCTTCTCCTCTGCCTCCACCGCCGGCGGCATTAGCTGTAGATGCAAACTAGGTGCTCGATGTAATGTCTCAACGACGAGTTCTGGTGGTAAGTCTACCACGGGCTAGTCCAAGGTGACTACATCTAACTGTTGCAGGCAAACAAACAGGATCCCTACATAGACTAGCTCAACTGGGAAATAGAACCAAACAAGTAGTTGTTGCACCTGCTAGGCCTGTCCTCCGGTACCCCCGACACTCCTGGTTCGACCAAGCTGGGAACGTCTAGGCAATCAAACACGCCCTAAGTGTATCCAATCAATAATTTGTTATGCACAAGGATACAAAGGCATTTTTTTACTCATAAGCTTGTTGTTTGGGTTGGGAGGGGAAAAAACACCAAATGGCGAAGACGCTGAACAAAGAGACAATGGTGCCGATGATGCCGAATAGGAATATGGAGAGAATCTTAACGAGATTGACATGAAATAGCAGATCTTCTTGTGCCATTAGTGGATCAAACAACTACCAGTCAACAAGCAACCCATATAGCTCAGCAGATCATCAAAGCAAGGCAAAAACTAATGCTAGTCCAAACAGAGATTGAAATCCTTAGAACCAACCAACCATGTACCTATACATTAACCCCAGCCCTTCAATCACATACCCACCAATCCGATCGACTACTACACAACCCCAACCTCAGTCACACCCCATCCAACCCATAAATCTTAGTGCCACTCATGCCCTCGGCGCAGTGCTAAATTCCTTAACCACTTAGAAGCAAATGGACTACAAATCACCTTTATCCGAAGGCCTTCATTCATCCTCCTGCCAATCACTTACATGCCCATAACACTACCAAAATACAACATCCAATCAAATCCACACCAATTTCTAAAGCGCTTTAAGGCGGCAGTACCTTCGATTAGAGGCAACAAAACAGTCCTAGCAAAGTCCTTCGTCATATCAAAAGAGGAAGGCGTCCTAGCCTGATATTCAATGTTAAAGCTAAAGCGTATATTTATAGGAAAAACATGTGTAGCAAATTTTTAAGGGACCGCGAATGAGTCTCTTAGGTTATTAGACCTCTTTCATTGGTACGTGCTTTACCTTCGTAGTCTAGCTATATAGTCTAGTTGATAGATATCAAAGAATGCAACACTTAGAAAACCTAAAAATATAAGCTCTTTTATTAAAAAAAGAAATTCTAAATAAAATTTATGTATGTTTTTATAAGTGGTTTTTAGTCTTAGTTTTAAACAATATATTTCATTTCTCTCCCATGTCTCTTTCCACATAGATGTGAGCTCCAGCTAGTTGAAATCCAACACGTGAATGCTGACAGCACCACAACCAGGCAAGTAGGCAACTCGGGCGTCTGGCCGGTAAACAAGCAAACAAGCCCGGTCCCAGACTCAGAGACCCTCTCCCAGCATCAGCCGCCGCGCGCTGCCCTCGTCCCGATCTCCGACCCGAATACCCGATCCGCCATGGCCGGAATAAGGCTTACGCCCGAGGAGCCCGAGATGCCCGTTGGCACGCCACCCCGCCCCCAGCTCCCACCCTCCGTCGCCGGGGCAGGCGGTGGCAGCGGAGGGCTGGAAATGGCGTCGGACGACGAGCGGTCCATTGCTGCGGACTCGTGGTCAGTGCGGAGCGAGTACGGGAGCACGCTTGACGACGACCAGCGCTACGCCGACGCCGCCGAGGTGCTCGCCGCTTCCGCGGCCTCCGCCAACTTCCCCTCCGCCGCCTCCGATTACTGGTACGAGACCATTTTCTGCCGAATGGCCTCATTCGTGTGCGAACTGGATCCTATTGACCTCGAGATATAGATCTAGCGAATTGCGGGGGACCCGATAATGCTTGATATCGTAGAGAGCTTGTTCCTTTAGCTACTTTACGGGTTGTGGTCTCCTGTGGCTGCTGTCAGCACCTTTTGATTTGTGCACAATGTTTTGTTATGTTTAGTTTGGTGATTATGTTTAGCATTTGAATCTGTGAAAAAAAGGAGGGAATATGATGGATGCCTTTTGGCAACTTGCCGATTAGTATCATCCAAGACAGATGCATGCCCGATCTTACGTACTGTTGCTCTTTATCAAGTAGAGTTGATTAGTACAGAATTATAAAAGATGGATGATGTCAACTAACAAATGAAAAAATATTAAGCATAGTACCTTTCCTTCAACTAACAGATAACCCCCCAGGAAAAAAATTAAAAGAGAGTCCCTTGAATACAGATTGTCAACTTGACATCTAGTACAATCACAAGGGGGCCTGAGACCAAGAGGCTGAGGTGTACCACTCCACCACACTCAATCTAAGTGGCATATGTCTGGTCTCTTTAATAGATACACCAAATTCTCCAGAGTCCAGATAATGGATTCCTATAGTTACAATCTCTTGTTAGAGGTCAGATGAACCTCTTAGATCTGGCATACTCTGAATCTGTAATTGTGTGCAGATGGCAGGAATGGAAAACCTGGTCTGTTGCCTGCTTATTTCTATCCCTCGATGTTTTTGACATGTATATTCAAATAGTCAACAAATATTTTCCTTTTTTGATGTGTTCTAAAATGCCCTTCTATTGAGGCAGCTCAGATAAGGATGATGGAGATCCTGGTGATGTTGAAGGATCAATGCTGGGTCTCCAAAGTTATTGGGATGCTTCTTATTCGGAAGATCTTGCAAATTTTCAGGAACATGGGCATACTGGAGAAATATGGTAACCACATCATATCCTTGTTGATATCAACTATCAAAATATTCACTTTAAGAAAAAAAAGTGGCATATTTTTGTTCATTGCTGCAATGAATCCCAAGTTGTTTATGCTAACTAATTTCTTGCTATTACTAGGGACATTACTTGAACTTTGAGCTGTCCAAGTATGGAGTGGTCAGCTTAAATTTTTTTGGAGATGATGTATCATTATTCTTGTTCATTATGTTTACTAGTAGCTACTGTTTTGTTAAGTTTGTTCAATAAATTTCTTTTGGTGCAATGTGCCCATGTATATGCTCAAGAAAATGCAACTGAGTCACTGGGCATGGATACTTGCATTCACATTTTTGGCATACTGAACTCAGAATTCACATGACAAAATATTATATCCTTCACTTATTAAGGCAGACTCTTTGTTTCTAGGCAATTATGATCCACCACCTTTTTCTTTACCTGTTGGCATTTTCCCTAGAATACCAAGAGTGCAAGGGGATTTTCTGTTTTAGGTTGTTAACAGAACCTCCTGTTTGTAGGTTTGGTGCAGATGTAATGGACACAGTTGCTGTTTGGACGAAAAGTTTGTGTAGCATTATTGAAGGCAGGATTCCATCTGGTCAAGACAGCATCGAAAGTGAAGTTGATGAAAATTTATTCTCCAACTACCCTGTTCTTGATGTTGGAACTGGAAATGGCCTTCTTTTGCAAGCACTTGCTAAGCAGGGGTACTACCCAAATTTTCTCAATGATGTTTAATTAGCTTTCTGTTGGAATGTGGATTACTGTGCAGGTAGTAGCTGAATGAGGTGGGAGGCCGGGGTTTTTGTTCCCGACTGCGGCGAGGCTGGGACGCCATGCTGCCGCCCGGCGTCTCTAGGGCTGGCTTGCGCGAGTAACAGAGAGCACGGGAGAGATCTAATCAATCTCCAGCTTAACCTTTCCCAAAGAGTGCAGGCTTTATAGTCAAATCCTAACAACTTGTCCTAACAACTTGTGACTAATCAAAACAAATCCACTAACTGAAATCCTAAAGACTAGGATGGCCAACATAGGTGGGCGCGGCTCTCGCGCCAGCACTCACTCAAGCCACGGCTGCGCTTCCTGCGCTGTTATACCTGGTCCACCCTAACACTTCCCTATAAATAATGTATTGTGGTCAAGTAATCCACAAAATCTTGGGCTGCTGGGGATTTCTTCAGCTGATTGTGCCAATTGATCTGCAACCTTGTTTATATAAGGTTTTTTTGTGTTAAAAACATTTCTGTGACTGTCCTTTACTCTAAAAATGGCTCTGACTGAAATCCTTAGTGTTAAGGGACCATCATACCTTAACCACCTATGTGATACTTTCATTAGGCACTTTTAGTTTAAAAGTTATATTTTAGAGGAAATGTTAGAGATTTTGATTAGACACCTCTGATTAGAACATCTTCTCTTTTTTTTGGCATTAGACATCATTTAGTTGAAAGATGTCTTCCAGCGGCATTCTTTGGAAACTATAAATATTCTACGAGTGTAGAGAGGGGGAAGAAACACCATTCAAGCAACGTTCAGCAAAGTAACAGCAATATGGTAAATTATTCAAGTGATTAATCAGCTTAAATAGGAAACTGAGTTGGTTGAGGGTGTGAAACTGTGGATGTATGCCTAGACTACCCAGTTTCAAGTCTTCGTCATGGCGGATTTGTGTGCCTATTTTCTTCTTAATAAAATAAAATGCCACCTAGGTTTGGACACAACCATAGAAAAGGATCGCATCTCTATTTGTCACCAAATGGCATTGGCTGTTTTTCCAGGTTTACAGACTTAACCGGAACGGATTACAGTAAAGGAGCTGTTGAACTTGCAAGAAACCTAGCTGCTCGTGATGGCTTCTCTTCAATAAACTTTTTGGTTAGCACACATGCTCATATCAAACTCTTTCTCTCCATGCATGCTACAAATACGTGAACTGAACTTGTCCAATTGTGTTTTTTCCTTGAAATCCTGTGCTTTGTTGTTAGTGGTATCATATGTGACTCATGGTTATCTAATGCTCAATAACACCAAGGGGCAAGCTTATCTGAGAACAATATAGCTATTCTTAACAGTCTAATTCTTTCTTTCTTTCTTTCTTTTTTTAAAAAGTGATTTTGCATCTCTGTTTAAAATTATGTTAATGAGGATCTATATACTTGCGTTATTCAAATTGGATTTATTATTTATTTTTGCTAATGTGTCTACAAGAAAAGCAGGTAGATAACTAAGGATTATTTTGCAGCATTTAGGATATTGAATATTAGTGATTGTCAAATTAAAACTTGGACCTTCCATTGTTTGTGGAAAAATATCAAACCAAAACTGCAGTTTCTAAGAAAGAAAATATTTTAGCCTAGAGACCATTATTAAAGTGTCAAGCAAGAGCAGACGCGATGATGGCACAGTGGTTGAGCACCCAAGGTGCGGAGCTCCTCACCATGGTTTGATCCCTGGTGCTGCATGGTTGTGTGCCCACCTCCCTGGTTGAAACAGTGCAGATGGTTCCGTGGCCGCCAAAGAAGCGTGTGCGCGTGAGGTTCCTGCCTGTTCCCGGGTTCCGTGGGCCCCTTCTTTAAAACCAAAGTCAAGGGGACGTCTCTCCCCTTGATCAAGTCCTTAAAGTGTTAAGCAAGCGTAATTATCAGGAATGAGTCGATGTCTGTAGAAGTCAACAATGTAGAATACTCACATGTCTTTTTTTTTAAAAAAAAATAGTACAGCAGGGGAAGTCCCCACTGTAAGAATTTATTAAAAAAAGAATAGAAGCTGTACAAGGCCCACAAAGCTGTACAAGCAAACAACAAAAAGCGAAAACTAGAAGCCTGAGAGAGGCAAGGAAACTAGGCTAGGGAATCTATACAGAATAAGAAAGCAGGATGCTTAGCATGACGGATTCTATGGGCCTGAAGTCGAGCTTCCTCACAAAAGTTGAACTTCCAAGAATCTAAGGAAGGGCGGCCCTTATCAAAGATGAAGTTATTTCTTTGTTTCCAAATCTGCCAAGCAGCAATGATGAAGATCTCCATAAAGTAGGGATCCAGAAATTGTTGCTTGGCCTGTATCACACTTACATGCTATTGAAGCATTACCTTGTACATTTGTAATGATATCTAACTTTGCATTTGTCAAATTATACACTACAAATTCTCAGCGTATACTCTCCATTAATTTAGAATAGCTCTCATTTTGATAGTTTCGAAGAATTAGACTTGCACAACCAGTTAAATCAATTGAGTACTGTTAATGCTTTAGGACAGCTGTTGTTTCAATAATATACATTTCTTTTTTATTTTTTTTACCTCACATACATTGTGGCTCATGGACCTTGAAATTTATCAAATGATTTGCCTTCAATGTTTTCATGATGGGGCGCTTTCATCTCTGTAACCCCTTGTATTTTTCTGTTTTTGTCAGGTTGATGATATACTTGAGACAAAGTTAGATAGGAAATTCAAAATTATTACAGACAAAGGGACATTGGATGCCATCGGATTGCATCCAGATGGTCGTGCGAAAAGGTACAACTGTGGCCTGGATACCCAAAACAGAGTTTTTTAGCACATTTAGTTGTCAGTGTTGCTAGTACTGGAATAGCTAGACGCTTTACCTGTTCGCTTGGCTTATAAGCCGTACTTTTTCAGCCAACGAACAGTGTTTTTCTCTCACAACAAATCAGCGAACAGTACTTAGCAATCTGACGGTCATGTGAAAAGGTACAACTGTGACCTGGTAACCCAAAAGAGAATTTTTAGCACATTTACTTGTCAATGTTGCTAGTGTTAGAATAATTATATGCATTAGCGTAGGTGCTGACAAGCCATCCTGCGACAGTCGAATTCTATTACTTAAACGCAACAAAATCACAGCATCAGCATGGCACCAGTTTTAGAGTTCACCACAACAGCAACCACCGTACCAAACTCTGAAACAACCACAAAAACACCCAGGGCTTTGTGATAAGCTTCGAAATTCACATGGGCTTAAAGCGAATGTTACACCCAGGAACAAATAGGCTTAAGCAACCAAATGCAGCTGCACAAAGCTTCTTTTTCTAAGCTATCTTAACAAGCAAGGTTGTGTGGTCATTTTTGACTTTCAGCCGGCGTTGTAGTTTCTGATCTACTGAAATACAGAACTACATAGCACAATAGATAGACGAGGCTTTGCATGTTGGATCTTTTACTTACATTTGAAAGTAATTTACATTTGAAGAAACAGTTCAGTAATATATGTTGTTGGTTTGACATTTCTCTATGTACCTACTTTATTCAGAATAATATATTGGGAGGCTGTATCAAACTTGGTTGAGCCTGGTGGCATTGTGGTCAGTACTTTCTCCTATAGGCTTTTTAAATTATATCAAGATTCCTTCATCAGTGATTGAAGTTTATCTTTATGCTTGTACCCTCATCATCTGTAAATTGGCATGAAACTTTCCATTGGATCTCCCTTCAGGTCATAACATCATGTAATCACACAAAGGATGAGCTTCTGCAAGAAGTAGAGGATTTCACCAAGAGAAAATTTGGCAAGGAGAACGTGGATGAAGGTGCAGGGGATGTGTCTGAGATCTTCCGGTACATAGACCATGTCCGAACATATCCCACCATAATGTTTGGAGGAATTGAGGGTTCTCAAGTCTGCACTGTGGCCTTTCAGCGGGTGTGACTGAAAACTGAGGTACACATTGGATCCAGAAGAAATGGATAAAAATTTTGTGCTTCGCCTGTGGGAGTCCTACTGTATTAAGAAACAGTTCAAACTGGGCCTTCTGTTGTTAGCTCATCTATCCAGGATGGCAGTGTAATTTTAAACGGACCAGACGATGAGACGAGTTAGTCCTGTATTGTCACCGTGAACGTTTCCTCGTATTTCCGTTCCTCTTATACATACTCTTCTAGTCTTAATTTATTACTTTCTTGTAAGGAAGAGGTTTCAACTTGCTACCGCCTAACAGTGGATTGTTTAAGTTTTTTTTTAGCAACTACCAGTGGATTGTTTAAGTGATCATCTAGTTATGCAATTGGGCCCGGTACCCTCAGCCTTTTTTTAGGGGCGGTGCCCTCAGGCTTTCCGCTAAAATGTGGTATCATGAACAATGGAGCGCACACTAGTAGCGTTATGTATCACGAACTATCTGTGGGCCTGTTCGTTTCCTGGCTCCGTCTCTGGACCATGCCTAGCGGATGAAGTTGGGCCTGTTTGTTTTCCAGAAGACCTAGGTTTCAGGACCTGGCACCGCTGAGCCAACCTTGGGGAAACGAAAATGGATTTTGTTTCTCCCCGCTTGGCTGGCGCTGCGATAGAGATGGCAACGGTACCTGAAAGCCGAGTACCCGACGGGTATTACCCGATAAAAAGGTGGGTATGGGATGAATTTTCTGTATGTTATTGGGCAAAATTCTATACCCATCGGGTATGGCGGGTGCGGGTGTATACTACCCATACCCGCATACCCGCGGGTAAGACATACCCGCAAAAATAACTAGTCAACCTCAGTTATTTTAGCGCATATAAGTCATGAATTTAGCCCATTGAGACATTCACTATATTTCTAGCAGATTGCCTTTGTTGTAATGATGCTAATAATGTTTGTTAGCATGTTTGTAACTTGTTGGAAGCTTAGAATGATTTATTTTTACATGTGACTATTTGATATTTTTAGGTAATTTTCGGGTATGCTATCGGGTACGGGTTACCCGTCGGGTGAGAATTACCCGGCAGGTACGGGTATGGAACTATTTTTTTACCCGCATGCGGGTACGGATAACCCGACGGGTAAAATTTTACGGATACGGGTACGGGTGGGCACTACCCGTCGGGTACGTACCCGTTGCCATCTTGACGCTGCGATCTCTTGGGCCATTTTTCTTCGCCGCACCGAATAGTTGGTCCTTGGCCCACTTCTAGTTTAAGCAAACAAACAACATAAACATAGCTCTATGCACCTCAAGAACCAGGTTGCGGTTGCACAGGCCAGGTTCGGCCAGACGAGCCACCCTCATCCAACAAACCAAACAGATCCTAGGACTGCTGTGCTGGGCGGCTGTCAGCCCTGGCTTCGCTGTCACTTGCCTCATTCCCTCCCCCTTCCCTTGGAGAGAGGGTCTCCGAGAGTCTTTCTTAATAAGTTGATGGCTCAGTGATCGGACTTGCTCAATGGAGCACCTGTGACCTGTGTTTGAACCCTGCTCGATGCAGATTCTCACGGTTTTTCCATATCCTCTGCAGCCTCAAGCGCAGATATTTCACAATGGTCAAGGTGTTTGGAGTTGTATGTCTTTAGGTATATGTGTAGTATAACTTGAGCATAGTGTGTGTATGTGTGGCGTCAGTTTGTGCATAAGTTTAGATACTACAACTTATACTTGAATATTGAGGCATAAAAAGAACTCTTCAAATTCTCATTTGTAGAGCCGTTTGAATAAAAAATGTTTTCTATATTTTTTTCATCCTCAAACAAGTTTTCTATATCTTGTGTATTTTTTGGAGAGCTAACTCTGCTCTTCATCTTTGACTAGCAAAAACCAAGAATAGTGGATACCAATAATTGGAGATCTAACTAAATAAGCCGTCGGAGAGTTTTCTTTTTCAACTAAAATCTTTGTTGACGTCAATACCTATTACTGCGAAAAAATATAAAGAACCTCTCGGTGTTGCTCTAATAGGCACCCACGCATCGGGCACCATTGTAAGACGCTCGGTTTGCTTACGAAGTGAAATATATTTAAAAAGCTACAACATCATGGCATGATTACAGTGTAAATTGGTGAGCGTAACTGATGTCAACACAATCTTTTAGAAGAGGCTTGAGAGAACTTCACTCCACGAAATATAGTTCCACTCCACCAACTCCAAGCCAAATATCTTAGCTCTACTAAAAGAAAGTGGATTCAGGGACTAACTCTAGGGTTTTTTTAGAGCTCATCAAAGGGCTGCTTCATAAAACTATGGTTTTAGCATGGAGTTGGTGAATTACCCACCATGCCACTAGTCACACACTCCAATCCCTCACCCCTATCTCACACCTCCCTATTTGCTCGTGAAAGAAGATGTCTAGGCCACCACAGAGTCGTCTCCATCCGTCACCCCCTCTCAATCGCGGGAACCTTCCAAGCATGAGGACAACTTTGGGTCAAGGTTGTCCTTATGCATAGGTGATTCTAATATTATGCCGCCGCTGTCGCTAGGACCAAGAAACAAAATTCTTGTTTTTCCAACAACAAAATTCTTGACTTCCAAACCAAAATTGATTAGTTGCGGCTCGTCTAAGATTGCTACTCAGATTAATTGCCAACAATACTCTCATTGATCAGTTGTTGTCTACTACGATAATGTTCAAAACCAAAACAATTGCAGTTTGGATCACAATGCAAGGGCAGAGGAAATTCGATAGATGTTCTTGTGGACATGATTTGTTATCTATTCCATGCATTGCCAAAACTATTAGAATATGTGTCGAATATTATGTATGAGTTTGGTTATGTTAGGACTCTGAGTTGTATTTGGCAATATAGGGTAGAGTTGGTGTTGGACTCTATAACCCGGCCTCCTCATAAATATGAGAGGAGGGCCGCTGTTGTAACTATGACGACATAGCAACAGGTTCGCAAGAGGGCGGTGGCGTGTTGTCGGGACCTTGGAGCAGCCGGTGATGCTGGTATTGGGGTGGAGCGCCCGTAATCGTGCCTTGGGCATTAGGCTTCGGCTGAGCCTCGTTAACAAATATCGTACCTCTGGTGTTGTCTGTGATCTTGCATATTCATCTCGGTAGATTCAATCGAAGCTTCCGAGTGTGGAGGTTAGCTGCCAGTTTGTCATTGTGGGAGGCTAATTTCTAACAATTGGTATCAAAACTATGATTGCATTGGATTTAGAGGCTACGCTGAAGATCACGTAGAGGTTTGAGGATTATATGCATCTATACAAGGCGTTGTTGCAGCGTAAGGATGGTGCAAAGTGGATACGGCGCAAGGTGGAGCATGGTCGTGGCCAGGGTGCATGGACAACATGTGCAGGTCATGTCGGGTCGGCGGCAATGTCGACGGCGTCGTCGAGGACGGTCTGGATACTGTTGCAAATATGTCACATTGGCGAAGCGGATGCATGCCACGGTTCAAGCAGGTTGAAGATCGTTGTAGTCATGGATGCTACAGCGTGTGCCACCAGGGCACCTGGCTATGTGGAGTCCGTGATGGACACGCCCATTGCAAGGCTGGAGACCAACTCGAGTACGTACATGTCAAAGAAGGCTGGCACTGGAGCCCGATTGGATGTTGACGACATGCACTGTGATGAGTCACGCTAGTGGTCAAGTTTGGTAGGGTAGAGAAAGGCTTGATATTGTGTGACACAGGAGATTTGCTAGTTGATCACGTGGGCATACTGGACACTACAAAGAGAAGGGCTCATGTTTCCATGTGGATTTATTTTTCAAGAGAAAAGATTTCCTTGTTGGACACGGAGGGTCAGGCTTTGTGAATTGAAGCGTGCTATATTTATTGGCGTGACGTACTAGGCCTGGGAAGTTATGCAAGAGCTGGATTACCAGTAAGCTTGATGACTTCAGCGGTGTTGTCTCACAAGGTGGTTGCGTGACATGCTCGGACGCAGCCGATGACATGGAGCAGGTTCGGTGACGAACTTGGGCAAGCAGTCTGCGGCAATGGTGGACTGTCCTGTGATCGGCAGGCTATGCCGGTTGGATCAGCGGACAAGACAACGAGGATGTTGCGGAAGTTGTAGCAGGGCTGTGCGTACAGTGGAGCTACAGGGTGCGACGGGACGTTGTGGATGCTGACGGAATTTGCAACAGGTGATGGAGGAGAGGTAGTGTTCGGCTGACTAGACCTCGAGCCAGAGTTTCAGTGCTCGTTGGCGGCGAGCGGAGGCTGTCGACGGTGTCGGTCGTGGTGCACATGGCGACTGATTGGGAGTTCAACAGCGGTATTTTCGGCGGGTGTTCTCGGGAGTGACGGAGTCAGATGCAGACTGACAGGGTCGAGGCTAGGCGAAGAGCAGCTCATTGGTGATCTGTTTGTGATTGATGGATCGGGCTGAACAGTTCGTGGGGCACAAGACGGACAATTCAGGATGGTTGACGGACAGTTTGCTTGGAGGCGAACATACCATGGTGCGCGGCGGAGAGGCTGGCGGCGACAGGCTAGTCATACTGTGGGTAGAGACGACGAAAGGATCAGCAATGACGACATAGGAGCGTGGCGGCTGATCTCTGTGGCGTGGCGACACGTGGTGCGAGCTCAGGACGTAGGTTTGATTGAAGGAGTTTGCGTGCTTCCAAATCAGCAAGAGCGTGGATCGATTCAATTGCACGTGCGGGGGTTCTGAAGTGCGGATCGAATGACGTGAAAAAGCTTCAGGGGCTGAGCTGGAATAAAGTATAGACGACAGTATATTTGCAATTGGAGTAATCTGGTTGGTCAGTGCTGCAGGAGGCTACGGTGTAAGACGTTGGGCGTAACATTGCAGTGGAGACGAAAGAGCAAGCTAATATGGCAGTTTCCATATGTGACTTTGGACAGTGGCTGTGAAGTTCTCAGTGTCATGTATGGTTGCAGGTTGAGTATGTCATTGGATTCAGTTAGCTCGTGTGGTGCCTAATAGGGAGTAGACGTGCTTCAGGGAGTCAAGTATGTTCGGGCTGGAGACGAATCTAATTTTACTCAATGAGATTGTGGTAATTAAAGAGAAGGGTGCATAGTTGCACGTGGAGTCATGGATTGTGAAGTTGCAGGGATAGCGGAGTCTCTTGTTTGAGGTGGGTCTATGATGAGATTCATCGGGCAGCTCTTATGGAGCGGCAAAGGAACAACTCAAGTACGGTGTATATGGAGATTCGCGCATGGACGGCTTCAAGATGGTGGAATATTCGCCAAGGTGGAGCTTGTTAGAACATGTGTCGAATATTATGTACGAGTTTGATTACGCTAGGACTCTGAGTTGTATTTGGCAGTATAAGGTAGAGTTGGTGTTTGCCTCTATAACCCGGTCACCTCATAAATATGAGAGGAGGGCTGCTGTTGTGACTGACGACGTAGCAACAGGTTGGCAGGAGGGCGGTGGCACGTTGTCGGGACCTTGGAGCGGCCAGTGTTGCTGGTATTGGGGAAGGGTGCCCATAATCGTGCCCTGAGATTAGGCTTCGGGCGAACCTCGTTAACAAATATCGTGCCTCTGGTGTCATCTGTGATCTTGCATATTCGTCTCGATAGATTCAATCGATGCTTCCGCGCGTGGAGATTAGCTGACAGCTCGTCGTTGTGGGATGCTAATTTCTAACAAAAACTATGTTGCCATGATTATATTTCGTTATGTCAACGTTGGATACACACGAGCAGTTAGAAATTTTGGCATGAAAATGTACAAACATTGCAATTAAAGTTTTCATTACAACGATAATCCAAAACAGTTAATTATGAAATTATTTTAATCTAATAGCACTTACATATGCGGATATGTCAAAACATCTAAGTGCAACGTTGCTAGATCTACGTTCCAAGTCAAACATGTGTATCAACTCTAAGATGTATGCTAGAAGGGGCTTCCTTCTTTTTCTTTGTTCTTCCTTCCTCTCTTTGCCCTCCTTTGCTTCTTCCTTCTTCTTCCACAAAATGAAGGATAGGCTCAAGAGAGGCTCCATTGTGACGGTGACAGTAGTGGGGCTCGAGCCCCTCTCGCCACACCGTTGGATCCACCTCTGCCTCGGTGGGAAGGCTAACTCCAGAGTTAAACTGCTGCATATAAGAGTTGGTGCTGTGGAGTTGTTTTTGCAGAGCTGGAGCTCCAGCGAACATGCCCTACTGATGTTGTTGTCGAAGAATGGCAATTCAAACCTAGGGCGATTTACCTAGTTTTTCTGTTAACGCTATAAATTTCAAGATTTATGTATTAACTTGATGTAGTAGCGTTAGCTCGAGTGCCTCGTCTCCGTTGTGGGATGGCACCGGCCAGGGTTCGAACCCCGGCCGGCTGCTGCATCTGCCTCCAAGAGGCTGCGCCATGGTGGCGTCTTTCTAAAAAAAACTTGATGCAGTAGTCTAGAAAACCAATAAAGTTTTTCCAAAAAAAATGTCACTCGACAAAACTTGAACACAAAAATCATCATCAGGGGATGAAAAAATTCATAGGGGTTGACAAGTTTGAATGAGTTGGAATTTGTGTGGGGGTAAAGCAAATAGTTTGGTGTATGGGAGGGGAGGGGGGCGTGTGCTATTTTTCCTATAATCTTTGACATGAATGCATGTACAACGTTAAGTCAATTTTCCTTACAGACACCAATCCAACTTCGCCTTCATCACTTGTGAAATTGACTGGCTGTATTTTCAGAATTTCTTTTGTACATAGAAACTACTATGAAACACTACACAATCGCGCAATGATTCTGTATCTTCCAAACCCCATTATGACAAGCCTGAAGCTCAAACATTTTTCAGATATTTACAGATCCTGCCTGACAAGGAATAGCCGTGCAGCTTCCTACCAAATGTTTATGATATGCTGCAAACCCCTTGCTCCACGAGGTTCTGAAACTGGCGTCTCGTGCACAGCCTGCATTCTCATGAAAAGTTCACATTGTGATTATTTGTAAATGAAGCTGGAATTGGAATTCTTCTTCTTTATCAATATAGTCGGCAGCTCCTGCGTGATTCGTTTAAAGAAGCCGGAATTGGAATGCAAAATGTACCTGGATTCTAAAGATCTGTCGTTCATTGCACGAATGAAGCAATGCGGTAATTGATATCAAGATGATGTAGATTGGTATGACAATTCCAGCCGTTCTGAACATCAGCAGCTGTATCGGTAGAGTAATTTGCAAAGTTCAAGTGTTCATTTTGGATATAAATAAGGATTAGGAAGATAATAATGAGATATCAGATTTACTGCCTTACAGTGATTAGCTCTACTGAGCACACTTCATGGTTGTGCAGTATAAGCAAGATTGCATCACGGAGCACCAACAAAACCATCAACTGCAAGTGTGTTAACAAAAAAACAGTTGACTGCAGAAAGAACACTCATGATAAAGTAGAAAATTTGCCCTTTGTAACACTTACAGCAATGGCAACTACTCGGCAATATATGACGCCTTTCAGGTTGGGACTTTGAGCATCACCGCTTGATGCGCCATCAGCTTGATCCGAGGTGTGACCATAACTAGCACTGAAGTTTCCTCGTATTTCTCCAGCTCCCCTATAATGGGATTAACTTTAATTACTAGGTGACCCATGAATGATCAGCTTTCAGATCTTTGCAGTGTCCATTTTTTCAGAGAGATAGAGGCATAAAACACCGACTGGTACCTTAAATTTATTAGGTTCCTTCCATGCCGAAACAAAGGAGCAGTGTAGTTTGGTTTCAATTGCTGTGGCATCAAGAGCGGAAAAAACAAATCAAACAACAGTAATGTCCTGTCATTCAGCACCACAGACTCAACAGTGGTTTTTTTTTCTCATCCTTCTTATGACTACATGGTAAATCTGAAATGGACATTTTCAACTTAAGGGAAAAAACTAAATTTCTATTATGAAAAGAAAAGTGAGAAAATATATTCAGCTGCTTCTTAATTCTGTTGAGAACGATTGGTTATGATAAGGAAGTTTGGGAAAGCGTTACCTGCAAGCATATCTCACATATGGTGTCTCCCTTCTCGTTACACCACCGCTGGACGCATCTGTGGTGAGCATACTGCAACCAGCAACAAACTGATTCAAGTAAAACTTCCGTTTATGGGGCAGTATAAAAATCTGTTGCCCATCATGATGGAAATAGAACGGAAAGAAAATAATCGGTTGGTAAGTCGATAACTAATAACACAAGAAATGCCTGATTGCATTGTAATAGTAAGTAGCCAGCAATTTGCTGGAGTTTAAGACAATACTATCAGAGGATGCAATATCCATGATTGAGCATGGAGTAATGAATTTCAAACAGGTTTCAAACTTGTTGGCTGGTTATTCTGTGCAGCATCAATCAAGGCTAGTTTCTTTGTGTGTTCTTTTTTCTTATTTGCGATGGGGGTTGAACATGAAGGTGTAATTTTCATATAAGCTAGCTGTAACACCGAAAAGAGAAGCAGAGGAAATTAAGCTCGCCTTCAAGCTGCCCTTGCAGCAGCAGGGGGTCTCCATGTAAGCCTCGTCACCTTCCTCTTGGCAGATTCTGCACTCCACCATGACACCACTCTTGGCCTTGCCCTTGCCCATGCCCATGACCAGCTGAACATCTTCGGGAACGGCGGAGGGGTCGGTCTGGTCGGAGCCGGTGGCTGTGGAAGCCACGGCATCGGCAAAGGCCTCGTGGACGGCGGACTGGAGCGTCGACTCCGTGAGCAGCCGGCCCGTCATCAGCGCGAAGTGGTCCGCCATCCTCGAGCTGCTAGCTTCCGGAGACGCCTGGAGATGGAATCAGCAGAAACCTGTGGTCGGCATGCGGCGGCGATCGCTGGAACGCTGAAACTGAGTTTCTTCAGAGTTCAGAACAGATGCCGCCAAACTCATATTTGAATTTCGAACCAGGTGACAACCACCACCTCCGTTCTCTGATACGAAAACGCTGTGCTATCTACGAACACGGGAGCACGAACACCGCTGAAAAGAGTCACTTTTCGACTATCTTTTTCAGTGAACTCGCTCAGGGTAGAAAGGCGGGAAGAAAGAGGAATGGAGGTGGTGAAAAGGGCTACCTACCTGGGTCCTGGGCAAAGAGAACGGAAGCCAGCCGACTAGCTGAGGCAGAAAGAAAAGGCGCGAGGTGGTTTTCACGGCACGAGACGCGTTATAGCACGATGGCCGCCGCCAAGATCCTGCTGGCTTTCTCCACGTCCACGAACAGAGAGAGGAAGGAAGAAACGGAAGGATGCGATGCAAAGGCCGCGGAGAAGGCAAGGGAGCAGGAGCAGGGCAAGCAAGGAAGAGCAGAGGCAAATTAAGGCGACGAGCCAAGGCCCAAGGAAGGCTTGCGAGGCGGGACTAGGATAACTGAATGAATTCTTAGACACCCTGGATGATATGAAGAGAGAACAAAAGATTCGGGTTAACATGAGTTGGCCGCATCCTATTGGTCCCTCTCGGCATTTGGCCTTTCTTGCTCCGGAGAACAATCTGATTCCGACCCTTCCTCACGATTCGTGCGATAGAATCACACTGGCCCCGTTACTGTCTTATACTCATAATGATAATAATTGATTGATTGATTCATCAGGATAACGGCGTCTGATTCTTTTCCTGAATATTGGAAGAAAAAAATCCATAAAAGTTGTATCGGACTTGCTAGTGTTCGTACGTCTGTTTCGGAGCGCTAGCGTTGGAGCCTGCCGCACGCCTAAGAAGCATTGGGGCTTTCGCGCGCCCCACCGCGTGGACCCCACGCTACTTGTCACCCTACCATCATGCGTGTGCACGCGGGAACCCCACGTGGGGTCCCAGTCACCTACCCTGCCTATGGATGCGCGTCGTGGATGCATTTGCGGCCTCAGGCGCCCACACGGTGGCACCCCAGCAGCAGCAGGTGGTTGTGATAGGTGGGTCTCATTACAACATGTGTAACGCCAGATCTAGTTTTGCAACATCCATATGAAACACTTGCAACATACATCCGAAACAGCTGAGACACTTGCAACATACGTCTAAAACACTTGCAAACACCAGAAAAAAAAACTTGAAAACACGTGTGTAGCCATTCCAAACATATGCAACATTCAGATAAAACACTTGCAACATACGTATGAAGCAACTGAAAAACTTGAAACATACGCTTGCAACATATACATATATTCAACATCCAGATAAAACACCTGCAATATACGTCTGACATAGATGAAACATTTGGAACATATACTTGAAACATACGTGTATAGCCATTGCAACATGTGTAACATCCCGATCTATTTTTGCAACATCAATATAAAACACTTGTAACATATCTTTGAACACTTGAAACACTTGAAATATACGTTTGCAACATGCGCTTTCAGCGCAATATCTCCGTGTTGCTTCGGCGAATGGAGGCTCGTCTGCGCGTGGAGGTCACAGGTGTAGAGCTAGCCAATAGCACACAGAGGGCAAGGTGGGGGCAGCACGGGCGGCAGTGACGATGCCGAGGGCGGGTGGGCACGGTAGCAATGGTGCAGAGGGTGGGTGTGGGCACAGTGGCAGCGACGACGATGTAGAGGGTGGGTGAGGACGACAATGGTGGCGTAGTGGGTGGGGTGGGGTAGGGCGGCGGCAGTATTGGCGGCAGCACACAAAGGAGTGGAGCGTGCGCATCTCGGAACGGGCCGCCAATCTGTCCGTTCGCTCGAGTCTGAGCATTACCGAAGTTGTATGGGTAAAACACCCTTAACACAAAATCAGTGAGCACAGCTAGCAACAAACAAATGGTTAGCACGCTGAGAACACTAAGCAGGACTAAAAACTCAACTAAAATGACCTGAGGGTACCAAGGAAGTTAGTTTTGACGCCCTAATCTAAAATGGTGTATTACGGACTCTGGTTTCTAGTTGACCGGTGACATTTGTAAGGTCTTGTTTAGATGTCTTTCAAATTTAATTTTTTATACTTTCTCTCCATCACATCGAATTTTTGGACACATGCATGGAGCATTAAATATAGATAAAAAAATAACTAATTGCACAGTTTGGTTGTAAATCACGAGATGAATCTTTTGAACCAAATTAGTCCATAATTGGACACTAATTACCAAATACAAATGAAAGTACTACAGTAGCCAAATTCCAATTTTTTTACATCTAAACACCCCCTTACTTTCTATTGGTTCATACGTCTAGGGTGCACATGTGACAGGTTTGGTCTATCACAGATTTTCCTGTTCAATTGAATCTTCTTGTTTGAAAGAAATGGTTGTTTTGAACTTAATCAAGGAAGGATGAACTTGAAAATATAAAAGTACTGTTTTTCGAACATGCAAGATTTTTCACTTGTTTGTGCATTACATTTTCCTTGACAGCATTTCTTTTTGATGAAAATTTCTTGAGAGAGGAGTTTTTTTGTTTTTGAGTGGATCTTGAGAGAGGAGAATTGCCTGGACCCTGTGAAGTCACGCAGGAAAAGGCGCAAAGCATTCCTTCCTTGCGGTTGCGGTGGATGTAAGCTATAGCCATTTTTTACGTTTTTCTGGGATTTAGGTCCATGTCTTGTGAACCCTGAATCAGCCCCGCAGTTCCCCGTTGTACATGCCTGCTGAGATGGGCCAAGGCCATTCTTCTCTCTCAAACGAAGCCCATTATAGTGGCATCATTCAACGGCTGCGATCTATCCCCTGAATCAAACTCCACGGCCCATGGTACTGCTACTGCTAAACCCTAGTGCCCACGCCGCCTACGTATAAAATACCACGACGCCTTCTCCGGCCGTGTTCCTTCCCATCTCACTCAGCGCCGCCGCGGCTCTACACTAACCCTCCCCACCAACATGGCCGGCGCACAGGAGACCCTGGTGCTCGCCGGCGTGATGCGAGGCCACAGCGGCGTGGTGACGGCGATCGCCACCCCCATCGACAACTCCCCGCTCATCGTCTCCTCCTCCCGCGACAAGTCGCTGCTGGTCTGGGACCTCACCGACCCCGTCCAGGCCGCCGGGGACGGCACCACCACCGCCGACTACGGCGTCCCGTTCCGCCGCCTTACAGGCCACTCCCACTTCGTCCAGGACGTCGTCCTCAGCTCCGACGGCCAGTTCGCGCTCTCGGGATCCTGGGACGGCGAGCTCCGTCTCTGGGATCTCGCCACGGGTAAAACTACCCGCCGCTTCGTCGGCCACGAGAAGGACGTCCTCTCCGTCGCCTTCTCCATCGACAACCGCCAGATCGTGTCCGCATCCCGCGATCGCACCATCAAGCTGTGGAACACCCTCGGCGAGTGCAAGTACACAATTGGAGGCGACCTCGGCGCCGCCGAGGGCCACACTGATTGGGTTTCGTGCGTCCGCTTCTCGCCTAATACCTACGTCCCGACGATTGTCTCCGGCTCCTGGGACCGCAGTGTCAAGGTGTGGAACCTCACCAACTGCAAGCTTCGCTGCACTCTCCAAGGTCACGGTGGTTACGTCAACGCCGTCGCTGTGAGCCCTGACGGCTCGCTGTGCGCCTCCGGAGGGAAAGACCATGTTACCCTGCTGTGGGACCTCACCGAGGGCAAGAGGCTGTACGCGCTGGACGCGGGTGACATCATCCACTCGCTCTGCTTCTCGCCCAACCGCTACTGGCTCTGCGCAGCGACACAGGAATCCATAAAGATCTGGGATCTTGAATCAAAGCACGTTGTCCAGGATCTCAAGCCTGAGGTATCGGCCGCCAAGGACCAGGTTAGTCTTTCTACCATCATTTCACATTTTTTTATGTTTCTATTGATCATTGTAAATCAGTAAAAATGTTTCTATTGATCATTGTAAATCACGTAGATTCGTAGAGATGTTTCAATTCATGTGTCGTTGATTGATTTCTGATTGTTGTTACAGTATGATATATGTTTGATAACTCAGTCTTATAGGTCTTAGCTATAATGATGTTGCCTGCATTAGGATGATGAGTATGTGTAATTTTATATGAAGAACTGAAGATATTGTATCATGCTGGTTTACCAACTGCAGTTTTGATGTTCTCTAGTTGTGCTGTACACTTGTACTGACAGTACATTGAACTGAACTGCAATTTAAAGGATTGTTTGTTTTATGAGATTCTTGTATGCTCTGATTTTGTCTGGTTGAAGCTGCTACTCAATAGTTTAGTTATATAAGAACATACAGTATCCATATGTATATGCAGCCTGATTTTTTTATGCATGTTGCTCCCTGTGTGCACTTATATGCGGTTAAGCCACATTTCTGTTATCCGTTACATTATACTATGTTAGATTGCTTGCGGTGTCTGTATTATAGAAGCAAGATTGTGTGCTGTGCCCTTGTTGACACCTTGTGTTCAATCTCAACCGTCTCAATTTATTTGTCCTGCGCGAAGGAGGTATTAAAAAACCCTCACCATTTTATATAGAGTTAAATGCACCACAGGCCCCTGAACTTGTAAGCGTGTGTCACATAGGCCCTTGAACTTTAAAAATGCATTTCTGGCCCTCTAAACTTGTCAAGTGGTACACCACAGGCCTCTAAACAGTAACTTTTGATATTTTTCCAAAACTTTTTTAGAAATCCAACTTCAGAAGCAAGGATAAGGTGCTATGATGAGGATAAGATGATAGTGTAGCTTGGCTAGAGTAGTAGGAGGCCACCAACGGCATGGTTGGTGGGTAGGGGCGTAGAGTAGTAGGAGGCCACCAACGGCGTGGTTAAGCTGAGGCATGTACGGTACCCTTATACGGATGGATCGATAGAGTGCGCTGCATCGCTCATAATTCGCAGCAGTGAGATACGCACGGTGGCAGGCTGGCAGCAGGTTCAGGCGCTGATTATTGCTGGTTGGTGCATACCGAAATATTCTCCGGGACTCCAGCAGAGGCAGTTGCCTCAGAATGGCAACGTACGGAGTGCGTACCGTAGGACGACGTTGCTACCGCGCACACTGCATGAGTGTGAGATGGATTGCTCCCAAGACCCCATGCAGTTTTGTTTTGGCATCGCTGCATGACGAATTATTTTCATTCTCTCGTACGTCTGCAACTCTGCAATGGAAGCCGTAGGCACGCTGCAAGATAATAATATGCCTTGTTCAGTTTTCTTTGGGCTGATGCAATATTAATGCATGGCCACGTGTGCCTCGCCAACGCTCTGTATATACTCTTACGTCGGCAAGAGCATGCATGCATGCGCTCAGATGCAGCATAACTTATGCAGCCATGCACGACAACATGTGTACGTGTGCTGCTGCTGTAGACAACGACCATGCACGAGGACGAGGCAGCCTGCAGAGCTCTGGCGTCACGTCGCATGCGATGTTACTGTTCAGGGGCCTGTGTTGTACCACTTGACAAATTTAGGGAACCAGAAATGTATTTTCAAAGTTCAAGGGCCTCTATGTACCACTTAACAAGTTTAGGGGGCTAGAAATGCATTTTCGAAGTTCAGGGACGCATGTGACACACGCTTACAAATTTAGGGGCATGTGGTGCATTTAACTCTTTTATATAATTTGGTGAAAGCTTCCTGTTATTCTTAAGACTTGTATGCGCATGTCACTACATTGTTACTTTTATGTTGTTGGCAGCTATTGGGTTTATTTCTGATCAGTCTAATGTTTATAGGTTGTTTGTTGTAAGATGAATTAGTTTTACGTTAGTTTTGGTGTAACGATGCGTTTTCTATCTCACGATTTATGATATTATTAAAAGCCACTGGTGATGTTGAAACTTACATATTATTTGGTGTAACAATGCAGATGCTCTACTGCACATGCTTGAGCTGGAGTGCTGATGGAAGCACGCTCTATGCTGGTTACACTGATGGAACCATTCGGATCTATAAGATTTCTGGATTTGGCTACTAGGTCTAAATTATGAATAGTCTTATCCTGCAAAATGGCTGTGGTATTTTTGTTTTTTTTTTCTTTTTGACTGTTTGAAGGCTCAATATTTTCCAAGTACTTCTGCCTAATTCACTCTTATCAGTAGCTTCAGGCATGAGATATGGATACTGTGGAAATAGGATCTGTTTTCAGTTTTCGACTCCGTTGTCCTTTATCCTACATGTGCAATCTATGGTGCCACATGATGCATTCAATCCGTGTTGCTGGTATTAATTGCTTTTAGGATTTAATTGCTGATATGTTGCGATCAGTACAAGCTAGTATACGCTACAACCCATAGATTGTTTATACGGACTGTTCAATGCATGTATATATCTATGATCTAGTGTCAATGTGATCAATGTATAACAATTTGATGTTTGTTTGATATAAATGAAATCAATGATATAGATAAATTTAATTACAATATTTCTTTAGAATAATCAATCAATATAATAAGATAAACTAATAGTATAATAGAATTTTTCTTTGACATGAGGAGTACACCATTTCTATTCGTCAAACGGGAACACAAGAATGCTAACCTGTTACATCAAATTGTACTCCGTTTCAGAGACCTTATATATAATAGCATTTTATTAATTAAATAAAAATGTAATACAACATTATCTTGATCTAATTTTTTTTATTGTGCCTCTAGCGCTGCCAAATATGCTGACTTGATCCTTTGAGCTCTTTGTGTGTTTTGTGCACAGATAATGGATATCGATGGTACTCACTTTATAGCATTGCACATTCAGTCCAATGGAATTCTATCTAATTTATTCTCATCTTTAATTACCAGATTATGAAAAATGTCACAAGCTTGTATTATGCCAATCATACGTAAACATGCTAGCCCAATCTCGATCATTCTTTCATTCCCCGATGCACATTTCTCAGTAATATATAATCATGATTACATTAATAATTAAATAAAGTTACACATTTAGTCATCTACCATACAAGTGTCATATAATTGTAGAAATTTTTAAAATGGACTAAAAAATTAATACTTAGGTGCCAAACATATTGTTAGCCATTGTACGTAGATACTTAGTTAAGCGAGATATTCCTTATATTTCGGGTCTCGATAGACACCATGTGAGTAGGATTTAGCACTCGCACATGACCTAATGAGTGACTTGACAATGCACCAGTGGATACAACTGTCATCCGTGATTAGGGATGAAATGGATCAAATATAGACACATATCAGTAATCCTGCATTCTATCCCATATTTCTTTGATCTCAGAAACGAATATAGATCATATCGGATATTGATATCTATTCCATATACATAACAGAAATCCAATTTTGAGTTTTCGAATTCTGATACAATACGTATATTTATTGTCTAGATTCAAATACGGACCATCCATGTAGGGTGACTAGTGTCTCACCCTTTGAAGACCAAAAGTATCAGAAAATATATGTTCCGTCTTCATCCAGATTAATGACGATAGTTGCCGGACATTAAAGACGAGGAGAGAGAAATTGAAAGAAATCTAGGGCCGAGACTTAGGCTAGTCTCAGTGGGAGTTTCACTAGAGTTTCATTTGCATTTAATAGCCTGCCACATATGCATTTTTGATGACATGTCAACGTTTTAATGAAGAGAGAGAAGAATTGAGTTTCATGGGGATGAAACTCTCTTGGCACAGTTACCAACTCTCTATGAGTCATAGAATTAAATGTCTATGAAACTATGGAGTGAAACTTTCTATTGAGAGTGGGTGTTTCATCCGAGTTTCATTTCATTCTATATGACATGGCAATCTTAGAAACAACGAAATGAAACTCTCCACTGAGACTGGCCTTAGAGCCTGTTTGGCTGGGCTCTTTTTAGCTCTGTAGTACAGTGCCCGAGGAGCCAGAATCAAAGGAGCTAAGAAATAGCCGCTCATCTTGACTTCTAGTTTATTTGGAGAAACGGCACTGCTAGCTCTAGAGGCTCGTGTCCGGACGCCCATGGCTGCAGTCGGTTTCCCCTTCGTTTTGCGCGTTCACACATGGGCCCGTGTCATCCGAACTTCGCTCAACCGCGCCTGCATCGCCCGTGCCCATGCGGGGGCCCACGCCGCCCGACGTTGCCTGCGTGGGGACTGCTTGCGCCCCCTCCTACTTTCCACGCGCATTTCATGTGCAACACCCGATCTACTTTTGAAACATCTAGATGCAAAACTTACAACATACAAAAAAAAGGCAGTTGGAACACTTGAAACACGCACCTGAAGCACTTGTAAAAATAATTGAAAACCACGCAAACATCCAGATAAAACACTTGCAATATATATGTGAAACATATGCAACATCCAGATAAACACACTTGTAACATACGTATGAAAAAACAGCTGAAACATTGGGACATATGTTTGCAACGTACGTGTACAACCATTGCAACATACGTAACATCCCGATCTACTTTTGCAACATCCGAAAGAAACAAATGAAGCAAACCTCTAAAGCATCTGAAACATTTAAAATATACACTTACAACATGCATCATATCCTAGTGCGGCCTCCTCCGCCGTCTGCATCGGGGCACCGCAGCCGTAGTAGGAGGTGAGGCCGGAGGACTTCCGCACCAAGGCCCAACGTTTCTCCTTGCACCGACAGCATCGTCGGGCGGGCGGGCAGCGGAGCAGGAGCAACGACACAAGCAGTAGGGCGGATGCGCGGAGCAACTGGGCAAGCACGCAGAGCATCGGCAGGAGCAGCAGGAGTGCAGGACGGGCGCGTAGAGCATCGGCAAGAATAACGGCAGGAGGAGCGGGCCAGACGGCAGAGTGGGAGATGACAAGTGACAATGAATGACTATCTACGCCCCCGCGTCCGTCCAATACTCGAGTAAAAGTCAGACGCTAAGAATTACCATCGGAGAAAAGAGAGGAAGTCGGAGCCCTGGAATGGAACCTCTTCAAAACGCCACCTTTGTTGACCCGTTAGTAGATCATCCCATCGCCGGCATCACTTGGCTCATTGGCTGAGACTCCGCGACGTCACCAGCCCCATAAGGGGATAATGGGGATAATCTTTGACTTGCTATTTGATATAACAACTATTTTACTCTTTACAAAAGGGATAAATTAAATGAACATGTCAAAGCTTCTTCAGAATAAAACAATAAAAGAGCATTGCTGTTATATTTTTCCCCCTAACAAGTCTTTTGTTTAAGGCTATCTCCAACAAAGTACCCATAAGGGCACCCAAAGCCAAAAATAGGTCTTCGATGATACTGTATCGGCCTCCGATAGAGTACCTATACGGGAGACCCATTTTGGGTGGCAGGAGAGGCATAACCCAAATATGAGTATCTCCTCTCCTGAAAACCTATTTTGCAGAAAAAGTTCTCTTTTTGGTCTTGTTGGAGAAGACTAAAAATGAGCATTGAACCCTTTGTTTGTAGTGCTACCCAAACGTTGAATGGCTCTTGTATTTTAGGTGCCGTTGTTGGAGATAGTCTAAGAGAAACTCAAATATAAATAGTAAGGATTGAAATATAGTAAATATGATAATGTTAAATTATTTTCATAGTAACTCATTTTCCAGAAATTTCTAGCACCAACAATCGTTATGATTCTCGCAATACTCTCTGTCTGTCACTCTTGGTATTACCTTTTATTTGGCATATGTACTTTTTTTTATTTGTTAGTGAAGTCGCCAATTTGAGCTACATCTCCCTTATTTTCATTTTGACAGAATACTTAAGAAAACCTATAAAACCGAGCACTTGAAAGTTCCAATCATGTCAGGTTGCACTGCCAAAAGATATGGGGAGAAAAAGGAATTTGAAATTCTGTCAAGACAAAGTGAACTTGGTTTATCTTTTGATGTTACTAAAGCTAGATTGTCTGAAAGGTTGATGCTGGGTGTGACCAGTGCAGGTATATCTGCAGGGAATACACAACAGTTTAGTTCTAAGATGTGGGGCATAACTCATAGTGTTTGCCAAGGAGTTGAATACAAGAATGCTGATCAGGCCGGTAGACCATTTGAAAGTTCCATGATGCAGAAAAATGTGAACTTATATGGTGCTAATACAGTTGTATCAGAAAGGTTTTCTTTTCATAAGATTTCAGATATATCTATGAATTCTCGTAAAGTTTTGAGCTTGGACAATATGAGTTTGGAGTGGAATCACTTCCCAATGTTTGAAATCAACCGTAAGATTGACAGCATACTTAACCCAAGACGCTCTGCATTTGGTACTTCACCTTATAAGTCTTTTGTTCCGCAGAAAGATTTGAAGGTAAACATGTCTACATCCAATGTGATGGCATTTTCATCAAAGGAATATCAGTTCCACTCACATCAAATAGCTGATGAGGATATGAGTAAATGCAGATCTGCTGGTGGCATCCAGCCACACCTAGATAAACATATTGGTCTCAGTTTTGATCACTCTGGGAAAAAAACTGAAAGGCCATTTATCAATTGAAGAGTCATGCTCTTGCAGCAAGAATGAAACTAATTCATCATGTTCATTGATGGACAACCTCTGCGCTAGCAATTTTTTTGCGATTGAAAGGAAGCACCTCTTTGGTCTACCGAGAACAACATGTTCTTAGCAAGCAGAATAGAGAACAAAAATGCTGAAGGTACACTCCTGGAAATGAAATTAGGAACAGCAGGAGGATGCCCAAAGCAACAAGACTCTGAGAGAGTAGCACATCATGGCCAGCGTTTGGTAGAGAATGTGAGATGCAACCAGTTAACCCTTCTACCACCAGTAAAGGGAATGATGTGGGGACTGGTGATCATGGTATGGTCTTTGCTAATCTATTACAAAAATGAAAATGAGAATCTGCGTACACACATAGTGAATTCTACAATGAAGTTGATAGAATCCTGCAACTTAAATGGTAAAATTGAAAACATGGTGGCATGAACCTGGATCTAGTTCTTTTTCAAATGAGCAGAATGAGAAATCCAATTTCCAGTGCTCTAATTGAGTCAGCAGTATGTTTGGAGCCAAGTGACAAGTGCCTCAAACGTCTGCAACATGATATCTTAGATCATCATTTGCCTTGTTCCAAGAGATCAAAGGTTGGGGATGGCCTGCCACCGGAAGGAGCATGTACCATCTTTGGTCAAGTGGTTAATTTTGATATTAAAAAAGATGACCTGATCAACCAGGCAAAGGAGGTCCAACTAAGGTATGGAAGATTGATTAACAAACAAAACCTAAAAGGCTCTCTCATTTCAGCAAAAATTCTTAACCGTTGGATAGGAAGATGGTGCCAAGGTAGCGCCCCTACTTGCTATTTCCCATGGTGCTTAAATGTTGAAAAGCAAAGCAAACATTGCTGCAATGGCAGTGATGGGGCGAGCAATGAACAAGCTACGACCGTGTGAACTTCAGAAAAGGGGCCCTTTGGTAGTGTGGAAGACACAGGGGCTGTGACAGTTGAGAAAGTGTGCTCATCTTTGTTCTGTGCATTAGCTATTTAGCTCTCGCCTGTTAGCAGATATCTATGGGTAAAAAGATTGCTACACTAATACAACTGTCAAACTGTGGCTACCATGAGTGAGAATATTTGATTTTTAATCATGTTTGTGAAGTCATTAGCTATTTAGTTTCTTCGTCCTTTTTTTGCCTCTTTTAATTATAGTATAATGGTTGTATGATGCATTGAATTTTTGTGAAGTTCCTTTTGTGTTCCGTGAAACACAAGATTGTAATATTAATGGATATAAACAAGCATGCCTTTATCCTTCCTTGAACAATGTTGAACAGCACCAGTGTAACTTGGTAGTATTTGTGATGCAATTTTTGCCCTATAATTCCACTGTAGTCGGCGCCAGAAAGGTCCTAGATGAAATAGACCGAAGTTTATTGCGAATTCTGTTCTTTTTTTACTTTGTTTCTTCAAGTTAGTTCCGGTGTACAAAACAAACTTTGAACAGATATTACTTTCGTCTAGAAATAACCGTACCTTCTTATTGTTAGGAGGAATGGAGCTCACTCTATTCCATGGGGCAACAACCCAAACATGTAACATAGAGTATTTTGAGCTTCATGTGTATAGTTGTTAGAATGTGATTATGTTCTTTGTAGTATGTTCCATGTTGTACATGATGGTGCTTGGGCAAGCTTAGGCTCATTTTGTTCATATTGATACATACTTGTTGAGCTAAGCTTGTTTTCTGAATTGTGAACATGTTATACTTGCTAAATCTGAAAAATTGTTCACCGCTGAGATTGATAACTAGCATGTGTAGGATGTGTTGAAATCCTTTTGCTATCACTGGTATGCTAGGTTGCTATGTCTCATGCTTTGAGTCATTCACTGTCTTGGTCAAAATAATATTGTGCTAAAATTTGATCCAAGTTAAGTGAAGAGAAAGATCGAGATGGGTTTGCACTTGTCACCACATCACTGTGCCAACATGGAAATTTGGTCACCGTGCAGGACATGCGACAAGCCTGGAAGATCTGCTTAACTTAAAAAACAGGACAAGTCAGTTTCTAGTTCATAAAGCGTGCCAGTCAATTTGACACTGCAATTGACAAGGAGAGAAAAATCAAAGCCAATCAAGTAAGGCTATCGACTAAAGAGTCTATATCCAGCAATAAAGTAATATAGGTAAACATCATCAACTAAACAGATCATGATTACTATAAAGCATTGATCCGACAAGTTTGATTTAAAGAGCATAACATGAGAGTAATTATTTATTCTAACATAATGGATTTATAAACCATCTAGATCTAATTCATAGTTATTATCAAACATTTCAAAGATGATGCAGCGTCGATAAAGAAAATAAAGTAAAACTATGAGATTCACAGACCTAATGATATTGAAATAGAGTCTTACAAGCATGTTATGAAGTGAAAGCACAAGCCATGGGCTAACTCAGAAAATATCAGATAGCCGATGGATATGAGACAAGATAAACGTGGAAGCGTAGGCTATCGGTTGTTGAGCCGATGCGGTATAGATTATGTGTAACATGTGATCAATCACCCATTTAATACAAATAAATCTACAAACCAGATAGATCTAATCGATTACCACTACCAAACAGTTCAATTTGATGCAGCGTAGGCAAAGATAATAGATCAAAGCCTAACAAGTTTACAGATCTACTCATACTTCAACGGAATCGTGAAAACATGTTATAAGCATGTAGGCACAAGCTATCGGCTAAATAGCCTATGCAGACATGATGAATAAACAAAATCATATTCTTCCTATAAACAAACCCATAGTTGATAAGGTTGTAATCTATGATTACTATCAAACAGGTCGATACAATGCAGCGAAGATAGCAACCAATAACTAAAAGTTATTAAACAATGAATCTATCTATCGTGAAATAAGATCTCGCACTTTCAACACGTTTGACCAAGATTATGACGAATTAGTCGATATAGCAGAATATGACGTCAAAACCAAGATTTAATCATGATATAATATGAGACGATAGATTAATATGATAAAAACCAATGAATTTCAATCTTGATCAGGTAAATTGGTGATATTGCTAAATCTAGTAAAATAGTAAACTTAACAAGATCGATAACTAGTGATTATATTAAAAAACAGTAAGAGGTCAAACGATGCAACCTTACTAATATTAATAAAATCGATAACTAACTTATATCAAGACGTGTAAGAGATCAAACAATGCAGCCTTACAAATAATGATACAAGTCATGACGGTACTCACAAGCAAATTGGAGATCGAAAACCGATGCAGCCCTGCTCATCGAAGAACTCCCCGAGATCTACTGTACTCCTACTCCTAAGGGGCGGCGTGAAGCCAAAAAGTAATTGTATTGGTTGTGTGATGATTGATTGATGTCCATTACAATAGTCAGGGTGTACTATTTATACCCAGGGCCTAAACACGATTCCTAGTCGAACTGGACAATTACAAACTTGGAATAAAAGAAAACATCCTAAATTAAGATATCTTGGACTCCACCCTTTTCTTTTTATGAAGTTCGACACGTCTTTGCCTTGGCTGCTACCATCTCTTCTATCGGCAGAGTCCGAATCTGGCCTGACGATGATGTCATAGCCAATTAGCCGATTCCAATACCGATTTGGATTAGCCGATTTCGTAATCATCGTGGCCTTCGTAATAGATCCCTGAAACTTCGGGTTCCCGCGTTCTCATTCCAAAATCTGGTGTAAACACACTGTATTGAGACTGCCTCTCATTTGCACATTGAGTTGAACTTGAGCAATGTAGTGGATGATTGAAAACGTGGCCTTCAGCGTCTGATTGCATTTCTGCATAGGCTGCGCTCGGTTGAAAAGTTAGACTTGACAGTGCTTACAACCTCTTGCACTCACATGCTTTGACTAAATCTTGTGTAATGCTGCAAACTCTAATAATTTGATAAAATTTGATCAAACACAAGTTTCAGGATCGTTTTTGGCATGATGAGTGACTGCTATTTGGGGGTAGTTCACCTTGTATACTCTTGTTAGCTGTAACGTCCCGCCTCCTCGAGGCCGGGCCCGCTTACATCTGGCCGCTTTCTAGGTCATAGACTGGCCTCATAGACCAGCACAAGTCTTTTCTGCACACTTTGTCCTCACTCGTGCACACCCGGGAAGAACTTCCTGGTCGGTCACCTATCGCTCCAGGCCAAGCACGCTTAACTTTGGAGTTCTTTTGAGATGGGCTTCCGGAAAAGAAGTTGCAACTTGTTGGTATGAGTATCCTATTAATCATGTTAAACCCTAGGCCGGGATGTTACATCCTCACCCCTTAAAAGACAATCCCAAGTCAGGAACGTCCTCTCTTGGCCACGTCAGTGTGTCCAGTGCCAGCGCATATGCCATGTTGTGTGACCACTCTGGGTCCACACCAGCCATGCGCACCATGCCTGCGCAACTGCGACACATGTGCCCATGAAACCGCGAGAGTCGGCTTTGATACCATTCTGTAACGTCCTGCCTCCTCGAGTCCGGGCCCGCTTACATCTGGCCGCTTTCTAGGTCATAGACTGTCCTCACAGACCAGCACAAGTCTTTTCTGCACACTTTGTCCTCACTCGTGCACACCCGGGAAGAACTTCCCGGTCGGTCACCCATCGCTCCAGGCCAAGCACGCTTAACTTTGGAGTTCTTTCGAGATGGGCTTTCGAAAAAGAAGTTGCAACTTGTTGGTATGAGTATCCTATTAATCATGTTAAACCCTGGGCCGGGATGTTACATTAGCACTAGATTGATTTCTTGCTTTCATATGCTGATGAGGTACAGGCCCGATCTTCCGAGAGGTAACCGGTAAGTTCGACTTGTGGAGATCTCGACGTTGGCGATCCGGCTTCAAATCAAACACGATTCGAACCCTGCAACCGTTACACCACTGCTCCGTTGGTTATCAACCAAGCACAACTTGATTGACCTCGCCAAGAAGGCTTTTCCTGCAAGCGAATCGAAGAACACAAGCAAGAAGGTAAAACACGCAATCTGAAATTGCAAATATGAATTATGCGAATATCAATTGAGGGTTCAAGAACTCGGTTCCAAAGGACTAATCGACACAGTGGAGGAGATCAAGAACAGGGGCCCTGGATCACTGTAAAAGGATTTGTCACCACAGTTACAATGAACGATTTAGTTTCTCGATGGAAAACTAAACTCTAAACAAAACCCAATCTTCTAGCAGCGGCGGCGGCTGTTTTTATAGTCTAAGACTCGACCTAGAGTTGAGGACGGCCAGGGGTTGGGCGCCCACAACTTGGGCTTAAGGCCCGACACGATACATGGCCAAGTTGGCCCAAATAGGTGACGCAGCACCTTGACGTGGTCACACAGAATGATCCACAGACCTTTTGGAGCTGGGACCAGATCCAAAACGACGGCGTCGTCGTCTCCTTTCTAACGCATCCAAGAACGCCCCGTTTCGATGTCGTATAAGAGAGTTATGACTGAAACAGTGACGACTGTCTGCTGAATCCGAGGGTGACGTGGCAGCTGAGTTGGGGACGAATTGCAACTTGGAGAAGACCATAGCGTCGGTGTGTCCAGCGTGGCGATGTTGAAAGCCCAAGTTTGGTTTTGGTAATTAATGACACCAAGTTGCTAATGCTATTGTATCAAGTGTGATTAAGCTAGGCATAAGCAACACATGTGATGAAGGTGTACGTGGCAAGGAGTGGTGGCCACAAGATCACAAAGAAATGGTGCATGGACATAATGATCAAGGGGAGGAGAAGGATCTATGAGCGCAAGGCAAAGGTATAACCATAGGGTTTTTCTTTTGCCGGTCTAAGATGAGTAGAGAAGTGATTGACCGGGTTTAGGATACATAGCCGACTATCAAGAGGGGCAATCACGGTTAGCTCGGGAATCAAGTGCCACTAGATCAATGTCTTGAGCATATGCATTTAGGATCTAGTAAAGAGCTAACATAACGCCTTGGAAAATGTTTGCGAAAAATGCTAACACACGAGCACAAGGTGGTGATCACTTGTTTGTGTTGGCACTTTTGCGAAGGCGGTGGAGTTTAAGTGGTAGAGAGGGGTTTGGGTTCCTCTCTCCCTCCCGCCGAGCTTGCGAGGCGGGATTCGGCGCTTTTTGGAGAAGTGAAATGCCTATTTTCTATTGTGCCGAAAGTCGGAAAAGAAACGAAGGCGAACGGAGGTCACTGCGTGCACCGGACGCTGCACCGGACGCTGCACCGGACGCGGTCACTGTACGACCGGCGTGTCCGGTCAGGCGAACAGCGGTTCACGAGGATCACCGGACGCGGTGCGCGTCCGGTCATAGGTCACCGGACGCGTCCGGTGGTCCAGGGAGCTTACTGGACTCCCACCGGACGCGGGCACTGTGGCGTCCGGTGGTTTCTTCAGCGCGTCCGGTGGATGTTTCGCGGTGCGCGGTTCGGTGTTGACCGGCGCGTCCGGTGGGTCACGGGACCGGCGCGTCCGGTCGTCACCAGCGCGTCCGGTGGCTCGGTCGAGCGCGTCCGGTTATCGGTAACGGCTAGTTGGACGAGCACTGTTCACGTCTGTCGCGTAGTGACCGGACGCGTCCGGTCACCCTGACCGGCGCGTCCGGTGCTCGCGAGTTCTGCTGCGTCGTTTCTAACGGCTAGTTGCGTACCCCTTCGTTATAAATAGATGGTGGACAGGTTTTGAGGGTAACTCTTGCACATTTTGAGATATAGAGACATACTTTGAGCTAGAGAACAACCCCTCCACTCATCTCTTTGATTGGTTGCACATCTTGAGTGAGATTGAGTGAGATTCAAGTGCATTGCTTGAAGAGTTGCATTCTAGAGGCACTTGATCTTCGAGTTGCTGCGGATTTCTTGTTACTCTTCCGTGTTTCCCGACACGGTAGACGGCTTGGAGCAGCGGAGGTGATTGAGCTCGCAATTGGAGATTGTTGGAGCCTTCACCAAGTGTTGTAAGGGGTTCTTGATCCTTCCCCGCGGGAGTTCGCAAATTGGATACTCTAGTGGAGCTCGTGGCTTGGAGGATCCCCATCTTGTGTGCGGTTGTGCGGCACCCGCCGAGGGCTCAACTCTTGATAGTTGATTAGCTCGCGAACCGACAAGTGGGTGCATCGCCACAACGAGGAGTAGCTTGCCGGGAAGCAAGTGAACCTCGGGATAAATTCTTGTGTCATTCTCTTCCCGAGGATTTCTCTTGTGTGATTGATTGATTGGTACTTCTCATCTCTACACGGCGGTATAATCACTCGAAGCTCTTCTCTCGTATTACTTCTTGTTTCTAGTTTGTTGTTGTTGTGTTTAGTGAATAGCCTTGTACTAGACTTGTGTAGGTGGCTTGCTTAATTAGTTAGAGCTAGTGCTTTTTGCTCCGCCACCTTTTGTACTAACTTGTGGTTAAGTAATCTTTCGTAGAAGTTTTAATTAGGCTATTCACCCCCCCCTCTAGCCTATTTGGACCTTACAAGTGGTATCGGAGCCGAGGCACCGTTTATTTGAGGCTTAACAACCTACGGTGAAAAAGAAATGGCTCAATTAAGCTTGCACATCAACAACACCAAGAAGGCACCTCACTTTGATGGGACAAATTATGCATATTGGAAGGTTAAGATGACCGCACACCTCAAGTCAATCAATAGAGAAGTGTGGAAGGTCACCGAAACAAAATTTGAGGTTGCTAATCCGGAAGCACCAACACCGGTTGAAGAGAAGAAGCTCCAATGCAATGATATTGCTATTAGTGCTCTTCATGAGGCACTAGATGACAAGACATTTGAGCAAGTCAAGAACATAGAAGTTGCACATGATGCTTGGGCAAAGCTTGAAGAAACATTTGAAGGGACCGAAGGCACCAAGACCGCCAAAGCTTACATTCTCCAAGAAAAGTTCTCTAGCTTCAAGATGCAAGATGATGAGAGTGTACCGGAGATGTTTCATAGATTGCAAGTCATTGTAAATGAGCTCAAGGCACTAGGTGAGGAGGTCAAGGATAACCAATTCTCTATGAAGTTCTTGAGAAGCTTGCCCAAGAGATTTGATACATTGATCACCGTGCTAGTGAGGACTACATTGAAGGATTCAACTCCTCAACAAATATTTCAAGAAGTGATGACCGATGATTCATATAGAGAAGATGATGAGAAGGATGAGTTGGTCAAGAAGAAGAAGAAGGAGAATGAGAAGAAAGATGATGAAAAGAAGAAGAGTGTGGCATTCAAAGCCACCACATCCAAGGGCAAATCCAAGATTGAATCATCAAGTGAAGAAGACTCAAGCTCTTGTGATAGTGACGACATTGATGAGAAGATGGCTCTCTTTGTCAAGCAATTTGGCAAATTCATGAAGAAGAAGGGCTATCGTGCAAGGAGGAGAAAGAACTCATCTAAGAAGAATGAGCATACCATGAGATGCTTTAGATGCCATAGCAAAGATCATCTCATTGCAAAGTGTCCTTATGATAGTGATGATGAAGATGCTATCAAGAAGGAGAGGAAGAAGCAAAAGAAAAAGCAAGAAAAGAAGGAGAGCTCTCATAAAAAGAAGAATGATTCTCATGTTGCTACATGGGATAGTGATGATTCCTCAAGTGATGATGAGGATGACTACAAGAGCAAGAAGAAGGGACATGCTAGCATTGCCATCCAAGAGAAGGTCTCCCTCTTCGACACTCCATCGTGCTTCATGGCTAAGGCCGCTAAGGTATCATCCGATGATGAGAGTGATCATGATAATGCTAGTGATAGTGATAGTGATGAAGAAGAATTTACTAAAGATGAACTAATCACTATGCTAGAAGATTGCACTCAACATTATAAAGAATCTAGAAAGGAATGCAAGGGCTTGCTTAAGGAAAAGAAAAATCTTATGCAAGAACTTGATGAGCTTAGGGCATCTTATGAGAGTCTAAAGGAAGACCATAAGAAGCTTCAAAAGTCTCACATTAAGCTTGAAGAAGCTCATTCCTCTCTAGTTGAAAAATGTGAAAACATGCCAACTAATGTTGAGAAAGCTAAAACTTGCAACATAGGCATATCTTGTGATATAATTGATGAATCTTGTCATAAGCCTATTGTTGTTACTCCCACTAACCCTTCATGTAGCTCATCTACATCATCCTCATCTAGTAGTGACGGTTTCACTTGTGATTCCACACTAATAGTTGAGAATGAAAATCTCAAGAAGGAGGTAAAAGAGCTCAATCACACCTTAGCTAAGGCTTATGGTGGTGAGGACCGCTTGCTTATGTGCTTGGGTAGCCAAAGGGCTTCTCTCTATAAAGAGGGTTTGGGCTATAACCCCAAGAAAGGCAAGGCCGCTTTTGCTCCTCACAAGACTCGTTTTGTGAAGAACAATGGTAGCTATTGCAAAAGTTGCAAGCAAGTTGGTCACATAGAGCGAAATTGTATGAACAAGAAATCCAATGCTAATGTATCCTCAATTAAGTTTGATTCTTTCTATATACTTACCAAGGGTACAAATGGTGTTCATGCTAAGTTCATTGGTGCACCATGGATGGGCTCAAAGAAGAAAGCCATTTGGGTACCAAAGAGCTTGGTCACTAACCTTGGAGGACCCAAACAAGTTTGGGTACCTAAAAGGAATTGATCTTATCTTGTAGGTCAATTACAAAGCCGGAGGAAGGCATTGGGTGCTTGATAGTGGGTGCACTCAACATATGACCGGGGATTCTTGTATGTTCAAATCAATTGATACAAGTCAAAATGGTGGTTTTGATGCTATCACTTTCGGCAACAACAAGAAAGGCAAGGTCAAGGGGCTTGGTAAAATTGCTATCTCAAATGACATGAGCATATCCAATGTATTGCTAGTTGAGAGCTTGGATTTCAATCTTTTGTCAGTGGCACAACTTTGTGATCTTGGCTTCAAGTGCATATTTGGTAGTGATGATGTTGAAGTCATAAGTGTTGATGGATCAAATTTGATATTCAAAGGGTTTAGACATGGTAGCTTATACTTGGTTGACTTCAATGATAGTGAGACACAATTGACATCATGCTTGCTTAGCAAATCTAGTATGGGTTGGTTATGGCATAGAAGGCTTGGTCATGTTGGAATGAAACAATTGAACAAACTTTTGAGGCATGACTTAGTTAGAGGTTTGAAAGATGTCACCTTTGAGAAGGATAAACCTTGTAGTGCTTGTCAAGCCGGCAAACAAGTTGGAAATAAACATCCTAGTAAGAGTGAAATGAGCACATCAAAGGCATTTGAGCTATTGCACATGGACTTGTTTGGGCCAACAACATACACTAGTATTGGTGGCAACAAGTATGGTTTTGTGATAGTGGATGACTACACTAGATACACTTGGGTGTTCTTTCTTTATGACAAGAGTGATGTTTATGATCTATTCAAGTCTTTTGTCAAGAGAGTGCAAAATGAGTTTGAGACTACCATCAAGAAAATTAGAAGTGATAATGGTAGTGAGTTCAAGAACACAAGAATTGAAGATTTGTGTGATGATCTTGGTATTGGACATCAATTCTCTCCAACTTACACTCCTCAATCCAATGGTGTAGTTGAAAGAAAGAATAGAACTTTGATTGACATGGCTAGATCAATGCTTAGTGAATACAATGTGAGTCATTCATTTTGGAGTGAAGCTATCAACACGGCTTGCTATTGTAGCAACCGTCTCTATTGCCATGGGAAGCTTGGAAAGACACCATATGAGCTATTGAATGGAAGAAAGCCCAACATTGCATACTTTAGAGTGTTTGGTTGCAAATGCTATATTCTCAAGAAAGGCACTAGATTGAGCAAGTTTGAAAAGAAATGTGATGAAGGGTTCTTACTTGGTTATTCTACCACGAGCAAAGCATATAGAGTTTGGAATCTCACAAATGGCACCTTGGAAGAAGTTCATGATGTTGAGTTTGATGAAACACAAGGGTCTCAAAATGAAGATCAAAATCTTGATGATGTGAGAGGAAATCAATTGTCAAATGCAATGAAGAACATGGACATTGGTGACATAAGGCCGAGGCAAGTTGATGATGATGATATTCATGTGATCAACCAAAGTGTGCAAATTGATACAAATCAAGCAAGCTCTAGTGGTTCTCATGATGAAGTGCAAGATCAAGGTCAAGCTAGTGGAAGCAATCAACTCCCAATACTCCAACCTACTAGTATTGCAAGAGATCATCCATTGGATCAAATCATTGGTGGAATTCAAAGTGGTGTTCAAACTAGATCAAGGCTAGCATCCTTTTGTGAGCACTACTCATTTGTCTCATTAGAAGAACCAAAGAAGATAGAAGATGCATTGAAGGATTCCGATTGGGTAAATGCCATGCATGAAGAGCTAAACAACTTCACTAGAAATCAAGTTTGGGAACTTGTTGAGAGGCCAAAGAACTACAATGTGATTGGTACTAAGTGGGTCTTTAGAAACAAGCAAGATCAAGATGGCATGGTTGTGAGAAACAAAGCAAGATTAGTAGCACAAGGATACACTCAAGTTGAGGGTCTTGACTTTGGAGAGACATATGCACCGGTTGCAAGATTGGAGGCAATTAGAATCTTATTAGCATATGCTTGTGCACACAACATCAAGCTCTATCAAATGGATGTCAAGAGTGCATTTCTCAATGGCTACATCAATGAAGAAGTTTATGTTGAGCAACCTCCCGGTTTTGAAGATGACAAGAAGCCCAACCATGTTTTCAAGCTAAAGAAGGCATTGTATGGTTTGAAGCAAGCACCTAGAGCATGGTATGAGAGGTTGAGGGACTTTCTTCTCTCCAAAGGGTTCAAGATGGGAAAGGTTGACACCACTCTCTTCACCAAGAAGCTTGGAAATGACTTGTTTGTGTTGCAAATCTATGTGGATGACATTATCTTTGGATCAACCAATCAAGACTTTTGTGAAGAGTTTGGAAGTATGATGGCTAATGAGTTTGAGATGTCTATGATTGGAGAACTTAGTTACTTTCTTGGACTTCAAATCAAGCAAATGAAGAATGGCACCTTTGTAAGTCAAGGGAAGTACATCAAGGACATGATCAAGAAGTTTGGATTGCAAGATGCTAAGCCAATGAGTACACCAATGGGCACAAATGATCAATTGGGTATTGATGCTAGTGGCAACATGGTAGATCAAAAGCAATACCGGTCTATGATTGGAAGTTTGCTATATGTCACCGCTTCTAGGCCGGATGTAATGTTTAGTGTGTGCAAGTGTGCAAGATATCAAGCTTCATCTAGAGAAAGTCACTTGAAAGCAACCAAGAGGATATTGAGATATCTTAAAGGCACTCATGATGTTGGACTATGGTATCCCAAGGGGTCAAACTTTGAGTTGATTGGATATTCGGACTCCGACTATGGTGGTTGCAAGATTGATAGAATGAGCACAAGTGGCACTTGTCAATTGCTTGGAAGGTCTCTTGTTTCATGGTCATCAAAGAAACAAAATAGTGTTGCACTATCTACCGCCGAGGCCGAATATATTAGTGCCGGTAGTTGTTGTGCACAATTGCTTTGGATGAAGGCCACTTTGAATGACTTTGGAATCAAATTCAAGAATGTGCCTTTGTTTTGTGACAATGAAAGTGCAATCAAGATGACACAAAATCCGGTTCAACATTCAAGAACAAAGCACATTGACATAAGGCATCACTTCATAAGAGACCATCAACAAAAGGGTGATATTAGCATTGAAAGCATTGGCACCGAAGATCAACTAGCAGACATATTCACAAAGCCACTTGATGAGAAGAGATTTTACAAGTTGAGGAATGAATTGAACATACTTGACTTCTCCAACTTGAAATGAGTGCACCCCTACATTCTTATATGACATGCCTCTCCTCCGACATAGCAAGGTAAAGTTGTTTGGCATATCATTCATACTTTGCTAAGGACATGTTTAGAACATATAGACATATTTGCATAACAAATAGGCTCATTCATGAAAATCAAATGAGTTTAATGTATATATGGTACCACTATTGCTTCTATGTTTGATTGATCTAGTGGTAGCATATGACATGTTTGTGGGCTTGCAAACCTAGTGTTGAATCTAGAAAATGAGCTCATGATGTGTAATTCAACATGGTCAAGATAACCCTTATACTTTATGAGGTGTGAAGAAGCTTGTCCTTGGATCAAACCGAATTACATATTCTAGGCAAGTGATCTAGATTGAACCATAATTTGGACTCCCTCATTTTGATTGACTTAACTCTCACTAAAATTGGCACCTTTTTGGTGATTGTTGACAAAGGGGGAGAGAAAAGTCACAAAGATAGAAAAGTCACAAAGGGGGAGAAAGATATAATAAGAGAGGAGAGAAAAGTCACAAAGAGAAAAAGTTACTAAGGGGGAGAGAAAGCATAAGATAAGACTTTGGAAAGGAATCAATTAAATTTGAGCACATAAGTAGGGGGAGCAAGCTCATGAACTATTTGTTGCATTTGTATGCGCATTAACATGATGAATTGTTGCATTGCAAAGCTTAAATTCATATTCATGCTTGTGTGGTGATTGCTAGAATTAGAACTTGAATGATGATTTGCTGAGAGTAGCTTTTTAAGTGATATCTAGACACCTATGCTTATAATGTTGATCTCACGGGGTACTCTAGTGTTTGTGATCTTTACAAGTGATGTATTACAAGTGGTGTCTAGCTACATCGATGCTAAGGATGGTATATAAAGGCAACTCCGATTGGTATCACGCTTCAAAGGTCCATTCTATATACCTTAGCATCAATTAGATAGTAGTAACTCTCCCAAAATTCAAATCCATACATATGTGCACAATTGAACCAAACTCATGGAAGCACATATGTAGGGAGAGCTAATACTATCGAAATTGAAAATTGATTTCATTTCATATCTTTGTGATGGTTGTCATCAATTACCAAAAAGGGGGAGATTGAAAGCCCAAGTTTGGTTTTGGTAATTAATGACACCAAGTTGCTAATGCTATTGTATCAAGTGTGATTAAGCTAGGCATAAGCAACACATGTGATGAAGGTGTACGTGGCAAGGAGTGGTGGCCACAAGATCACAAAGAAATGGTGCATGGACATAATGATCAAGGGGAGGAGAAGGATCTATGAGCGCAAGGCAAAGGTATAACCATAGGGTTTTTCTTTTGCCGGTCTAAGATGAGTAGAGAAGTGATTGACCGGGTTTAGGATACATAGCCGACTATCAAGAGGGGCAATCACGGTTAGCTCGGGAATCAAGTGCCACTAGATCAATGTCTTGAGCATATGCATTTAGGATCTAGTAAAGAGCTAACATAACGCCTTGGAAAATGTTTGTGAAAAATGCTAACACACGAGCACAAGGTGGTGATCACTTGTTTGTGTTGGCACTTTTGCGAAGGCGGTGGAGTTTAAGTGGTAGAGAGGGGTTTGGGTTCCTCTCTCCCTCCCGCCGAGCTTGCGAGGCGGGATTCGGCGCTTTTTGGAGAAGTGAAATGCCTATTTTCTATTGTGCCGAAAGTCGGAAAAGAAACGAAGGCGAACGGAGGTCACTGCGTGCACCGGACGCTGCACCGGACGCTGCACCGGACGCGGTCACTGTACGACCGGCGCGTCCGGTCAGGCGAACAGCGGTTCACGAGGATCACCGGACGCGGTGCGCGTCCGGTCATAGGTCACCGGACGCGTCCGGTGGTCCAGGGAGCTTACTGGACTCCCACCGGACGCGGGCACTGTGGCGTCCGGTGGTTTCTTCAGCGCGTCCGGTGGATGTTTCGCGGTGCGCGGTTCGGTGTTGACCGGCGCGTCCGGTGGGTCACGGGACCGGCGCGTCCGGTCGTCACCAGCGCGTCCGGTGGCTCGGTCGAGCGCGTCCGGTTATCGGTAACGGCTAGTTGGACGAGCACTGTTCACGTCTGTCGCGTAGTGACCGGACGCGTCCGGTCACCCTGACCGGCGCGTCCGGTGCTCGCGAGTTCTGCTGCGTCGTTTCTAACGGCTAGTTGCGTACCCCTTCGTTATAAATAGATGGTGGACGGGTTTTGAGGGTAACTCTTGCACATTTTGAGATATAGAGACATACTTTGAGCTAGAGAACAACCCCTCCACTCATCTCTTTGATTGGTTGCACATCTTGAGTGAGATTGAGTGAGATTCAAGTGCATTGCTTGAAGAGTTGCATTCTAGAGGCACTTGATCTTCGAGTTGCTGCGGATTTCTTGTTACTCTTCCGTGTTTCCCGACACGGTAGACGGCTTGGAGCAGCGGAGGTGATTGAGCTCGCAATTGGAGATTGTTGGAGCCTTCACCAAGTGTTGTAAGGGGTTCTTGATCCTTCCCCGCGGGAGTTCGCAAATTGGATACTCTAGTGGAGCTCGTGGCTTGGAGGATCCCCATCTTGTGTGCGGTTGTGCGGCACCCGCCGAGGGCTCAACTCTTGATAGTTGATTAGCTCGCGAACCGACAAGTGGGTGCATCGCCACAACGAGGAGTAGCTTGCCGGGAAGCAAGTGAACCTCGGGATAAATTCTTGTGTCATTCTCTTCCCGAGGATTTCTCTTGTGTGATTGATTGATTGGTACTTCTCATCTCTACACGGCGGTATAATCACTCGAAGCTCTTCTCTCGTATTACTTCTTGTTTCTAGTTTGTTGTTGTTGTGTTTAGTGAATAGCCTTGTACTAGACTTGTGTAGGTGGCTTGCTTAATTAGTTAGAGCTAGTGCTTTTTGCTCCGCCACCTTTTGTACTAACTTGTGGTTAAGTAATCTTTCGTAGAAGTTTTAATTAGGCTATTCACCCCCCCCCTCTAGCCTATTTGGACCTTACAGATGTCCTCATCATCCTCCCCTTCTTGAATTGAAGTCGTCCTCGACTCCATCTTGGCGATGTCCTCATCATCCCCTCCTCCTAGAATTAGAGTCGTCCTCGACTTCATCCCATCATCAGCGAACTTCTGCAAAAGGTTAGTGATAGCAAGCAATGCACCAGATATAATAGGTTGATAAAACATAGTATAACATTAGCGTCAGGATTATCACATAACTCAGCGGTAGCAGAAGTTGTAGCAAGAAAAGTGCCTCCTTTTAACCTAATCCCATTATTCCTATTATTTTTAGCAATGTCAGTTGGAGGTGTATTTTTAATCTCTTGAGCATGTTTAATAATTTTCGTAGGAGACAAAGGCAGCAATGTAATTGTCTTGTCCTTATGTATGATAGTGTATGTATTAGTTCTACCATGGTGTAAAGCATCAATATCAAATTCCCATGGACGACCTAACAAAATGGAACAAGCTTGCATAGGAACACCATCAAAATCAGCAGTATCATAATAAGAACCTGCGAAAAAGCTAATGCGTGCTGATTTAGTTACCTTAGTCTTACCACTATTATTGAACCACTGAAGTTTATATGGATGCGAATGTTGTCATGTGGTCAAGCCAAGCTTCTCAACCAAATCTGAACTCACCAAGTTATTGCAACTTCCGCTATCAATGATAGTGAGAACACGACAACCCTGCACAATAAAATACATGTGGAACAAATTGTTTCGTTGGATCTTCATCTCGTCTTCATGTCCCACACGTGTACTTAACACACGCTGCACAAGAAGGCTAGGGTAATCCGCGGCAGCAGCCACAGAGTCAATGATGATAGCCTCCTTGTCTTGATCGCCCTCGGTGGAATCTGCATCAATGTTAGCAGCAAGGGCTAAATCATCGTCAACATCACTAGTACTTACATATCCATCCTCGGTAGCAATGAAAGCACGACGACTGGAGCAATCCTTCATGACATGTCCCATGCCTTTGCATCGGTGGCAAATGATTTTAGCGCTGGACGAGGAGGAGCTAGTAGAAGCACCCGGAGTGGCACCTTTCTTCTGTACATTAGACAATTGACTTACCCCATGTGGTGCAACAGAAAGCTTGGGCGTCTCTGGCTCAGCACGCTGCTGAAAATTCCTCCCATTGTTAGACCTGAAAGGCTGGTGTTGTTTGCGGCCCTGTACTTCACGTTCTGCCTTAATAGCAAGATGATACAATTGGGAAAAATTGCGATATTCTTTGTAATCAAGTATGTTCTGGATATCATGGTTTAGACCACCAAAAAATCTAGCACTAGCATCATTATCATCTTCATTTATACCACAACGGGCTAAACCAATAAGCAATTCTTGATAGTAAGCTTCTACTCCTTTATCACCTTGTTTTAAAGTTTGCAGTTTCAAACGTAAATCACGTTGGTAATAAGGAGGAACAAAACGAGATTTCATACGTTGCTTTAAAGCATTCCAAGTTTGAGGCACAGCAGCAGCATTATTAGCATTGCAAAGATCACTCCACCAGAACAAAGCAAAATTAGTAAACTCACTAGTAGCAAGTCTAACTCTATGCTCAGCAGGAACATTATGAGAATCAAATTTTTGTTGAACAGCAAGCTCCCAATCTAAATAAGCCTCTGGATCAATATTACCAGAAAAAGAAGGAAGGCTAAATTTAATTTTAGCAAAAGGATCATTATTACCATGATTATTACCTCTCATACCGCGACGGTTGAAGTTGAGGCGGCGACGGGCATAACCGTCAGCATTCACATCCGCATCGTCATCACCAAAATCATCTGCATCGTCATCAACAGCATGATGAGGTGGAGGACGTTGCTTGAGTTGTTCAATGCGGGTGACCAGATTGTTCACATTGCGTGTCAGCTCGGTCATAAGATTGCGTTGTTCAGTCATGAACGTTGTAAGCTCGCCCTTGGACACGCAATCATTGAAGTCCGTCGGAGATCCTGCCATGGTTAGAAGATAGAAAAAGACAACACCAAAGTATTATCCCTATCAACTAAAAGGAACCAAGTGGTGGTGGTGAAAGTGGAATGCAAAATCACAAGCAGCTTACCACCGTCTTGCCTGTATTCTTACCAACGCCAAACAAGGGCAAAACCAATGTGGTGAAGCAATCTGTTGTTAAGCGTGGGTAACAGTTGCAAGATGAACCTATGCTGACAGAAGAATATGTGGAGCTAAGGGTAGGCACACAATATGACAACAAGGATTAGCAATTAACGAAAGCAGATTAGCGATTGTTCAATCCAGATCCAAAGTACAAATCACAGCTGCTGGTTAAGACGTGTGGAGACGTAGCGCAACAAGGTGAAAACAAAGGACGATGGAAAGAACGCACAGAATAAGCAAATAACCCAGATTTTTCCTTTTTTCCTGAATTTTTCCCTGATTTTTCCAAAAGGCACTAATAGGAATCAAACTTTTTTATTTTTTCACTATTTTTTTATATTTTTCTCTGAACAAGGATCACAAAAGATGCAACCACAAAATTGGCACCTACAACTGAGGTGGGATGTGGTCTACAGAAAAACAGCAAGTTCTCTGAAAAGCGTGCAAAAACTTTGACAAATTTTGTTCTTTATTTTCCTGAATTTTTTGGCAATTTTGATGAAACCAAACAGGGTGTAGCCGAGTTTGGGTTGGCTTCAAACGGTGTCAAGAAGATGCTGTAAAAATTTCAGATTTTTCTGATAAACGAGCGAAAAGTTATGCCTGTTTTACCGAAGGTATCTCAAGTTATGTTTGGACTGGAGGCACAACACGACAGCGGCAGTTAGGGCAAAGCATCCCTAAACTCCAACGCCGATCACAAGAGTGTCCCTGTGACTCCAACAGCGACAGTAGGTATTTGCCTGATGATGAAACAAGGGCTGCGATGCAGGCAAAATAAGAGCGGCTGGCAACCTATCTAGGGTTTGCGCGGCGGCGAGAAGTCACACAAGGCGGCTAGCGGGGGCAAGTCGAGTAATGTGGTGGCTTCGACTTGTTGTTTAGGAACGGTGGATGGGATAGCAGCGGAAAACAAAAAATCACAGCAACGGGCGATTAAACTACGACCACGAACACAATCCTAAACCAGCAACAAGACTCGACCACGGACACAAACTCAACAACGCGAATCTGAAACGAAATTGCAAAGGCACAAAAGGTGATAGGACAGCGGAAATTAAAATATTTTTTTGGGCTTTTTGTGGACTCTAGATAATGAACAAATATGAATCTAAGGCAAATGAGAATATACCTCGCGGTAAACCTAAAATCTCTGATACCAATTGATGAGGTACAGGCCCGATCTTCCGAGAGGTAACCGGTAAGTTCGACTTGTAGAGATCTCGACGTTGGCGATTCGGCTTCAAATCAGACACGATTCGAACCCTGCAACCGTTACACCACTGCTCCGTTGGTTATCAACCAAGCACAACTTGATTGACCTCACCAAGAAGGCTTTTCCTGCAAGCGAATCGAAGAACACAAGCAAGAAGGTAAAACACGCAATCTAAAATTGCAAATATGAATGATGCGAATATCAATTGAGGGTTCAAGAACTCGGTTCCAAAGGACTAATCAACACAGTGGAGGAGATCAAGAACAGGGGCCCTGGATCACTGTAAAAGGATTTGTCACCACAGTTACAATGAACGATTTAGTTTCTCGATGAAAAACTAAACTCTAAACAAAACCCAATCGTCTAGCAGTGGTGGCGGCTGTTTTTATAGTCTAAGACTCGACCTAGAGTTGAGACGGCTAGGGGTTGGGTGCCCACAACTTGGGCTTAAGGCCCGACACGATACATGGCCAAGTTGGCCTAAATAGGTGATGCAGCACCTTGCCGTAGTCACACAGAATGATCCACAGACCTTCTGGAGCTAGGACCAGATCCAAAACAACGGCGTCGTCGTCCCCTTTCCAACGCATCCAAGAACGCCCCGTTTCGATGTCGTATGAGAGAGTTATGACTGAAACAGTGACGACGTGTCTGCTGAATCCGAGGGTGACGTGGCAGCTGAGTTGGGGACGAATTGCAACTTGGAGAAGACCATAGCGTCGGTGTGTCCAGCGTGGCGATGTCCTCATCATATGCTAAGTGTTATTTTAGTGGTGAACTCCTGCTTTGAAATGCTTAAAGCTACTTATAATGCTTAAACTTCACAACTTGTGCATATGATCAACTTGAGCATCTGCTAGCACACCAATCAATTGCTGCACACATAGAACAACACCACTTATAGCATCTTTTCATTTTGATTGCTATACCCCTAAAGCTCTTGCATTCGCTGTAATCCTGTGCATTCATATTTTGAGGGGGAGTTGTAGTTTTGGATAGCTTGCTGAGTGCATGTATCAACAAGGGGGAGAGTGACACAGAAAGTTTCCAAGGGTGAGAAACCCACCCAAGAGGGAGAGTACCCAAGTTGAGCGTGCTTCATTTGTGAGGAACTTCATTTGTTCAGGGGGAGTTGCATTTGAGTTACTTTGCTTGTTGTGTTGAGCCTTTGCCTCTTTTTGGAGGGACTAGCAGTTTTCAGGCGTTTTGAGCTTTGCTAGTGGTGTTGAGCCCGTTCTGCCTCTTCTTGAGGGCTAGTTGTGTTTTGCTTGGTTGCGTCGAGCCATTGTCCATGTCTTTGGGGACTAAGCTTTGCTCATATCAAATGACCCTGTTTTGGCTTTTCACTGGCTTTTGGTCATTTGGGTGAGCTTTCTTTTTTTCTTCTTCTTTCTTCTATTCTCAGCTATTTGTGTGTTGGTGTTGACAATGCACTCATCAAGGGGGAGATTGAGAACACACGGTTGATATGTGCCCATGGTGTTCAGTGTGATGAGTGATTGTTAATAGGATTCGCGCTTTGGGTTGCGTGTGTTCACTAACTATGGCGTGAGTTGGGTTGTGCAACATGTCTCTTAGTTAGTTGTTCAAAAAAACATGTCTCTTAGTTGTGTTGGCGCGTAGGTGTGGAACTCGGAGGCGGTGGTTGATGGCGAGGTGAAGGTCAAGTAGAGACAGGCCATGTCAATGGACCGAGAGCAGCGAAGGACGAATGTGAGGCTTGGACTAAGGGACCAGAGCACCGGAGGACCAGCCGTGGTGGCTGACACCTAGGGACATCGACAAGCGCATGAGTGACCGAGTTGACCAAGTCAAGATGGCGGTCGAGCAAGTCAAGCGGAGGCTGCAGGACTTGGTGGTTAGGCGGTCGAGGGCGACGGTGACGTGTCAGAGCGTGGGGATGTGTATGGAGTACGCTACTCGTGGATGGTTTGGTGGTTTGAGTCTCAAAACCACCGACGGACAGTTTCTAGGTTTAGGCCTCAAAACCTAGGCAGAGGTTCCAAGGAGGAACGGGGCGGCACATGGCGCCATCACGAGACTTGCGTTGAGGTGAAGCTAAGTCATGAAGGGCGCGTGGCCGTCGGATCAACAGAGCTTTGAGTTGGACCATTATAACCTTTGGGCTAGGTGGTTCGCTCAAAATATCTAGGGGCACAAGTGGAAATGTGTAATCGGCCTATAAATAAGATGAGGTTACCTCCAATCAGTCTTATCACTATAGTTTTAGTTTCCAGTTCATCTCTCTAGGCTTTCTCTCCCTAGCCCTCTGCTGTAGTGATCCGCAAGTGATTTGAACTTGTGTTCATCTATGTAATCCAAGATCCAGATCAAGCTTCTTGAAGGCCACAAACCCTAGCTCTTTATGGACCACCACATTGTCCTTAAAGAAAGGGTTAGCAATTTTCATGTGCTTTAAGTTTGTCATATACAGAGCGAGTGATCCTAACGAACCAAAACTCATGTACGGTCAACTAACATATATATACGACATTTTTCTGTCATGACGACCAAATAGTTGTGATTTGGAATGGGGGTGAGAAACGGGCCCTCTTTCAAGAAATCCTGAAGTGATTGGCACTTGATGCCAGGGACGTCCTTCATAGCCACTGCAAATGATTGAATTGTTCTCTTTAGATATCTAATATCTGAATTCTATCGTTAGATATTCAATATTTGAATTGTACAGAAATTAACAAGAGGATTATAATCAATTGAATATACACGCAGTTTACAACTTCCAAGTTTTTTAATCGACTCACATCATGTAGCAAACATCTGGCATATGAGAGCTAGAGTTGAAGGGATGTGTTACTCGATAGCAATGGAACACTGTGTGGATTGATTCGGACAGCTGTTCATGAACACCAAAACGTCCGCGTCTCAGCACTGTTATATGACTTCGCTTCAAGGCATCCCCATGGACATGATACTTTTTGCTAGAGAGTTGTTAACTATGAAGCCTGCAAAAAGTTGGTATAGGTTAATTGATTTATCTTTAAACAGTCAATAACTGATGGTATAATTTTTTTTAAAATGACAACAATTAACATTAGTATAATATATAGGCATAAAGATAACTATAGCATCGCATGTAGACAACTATTAACATGAATAGTATAATATATTGGAACTATTAACATGAATAGTATAATATATTGGCAAAACAGAAAGCGTAGCACGTAATTTGCAGAAAAATGCAACATGCATTTAGAAAATAACAGTAACGACACTCACGATCTAAGAATTTTGACTTACCCGTGATAGTCTTCTGGTCCTGCTCCACAAAGACATTTAGTGCACCTTTATCAGTAGATCACAGAAATCTGCCACGAGTACTGACTTCTGGTGTAGGATAGGGAACACTATCAACAACCTTGTAGTTCTTGTGTGAGCCTCCAGTCTTTCCAGACCTGCAAAAGAGATGAGTTAATATATTGGTAAAAGGGAAAGTGCAGCATGTAGTTTTCATAAAAGTGCAACAAGCACTCTACAAAATAAGAAGTTACATATACAGTAATGACACCTGAGACCTACTAATTCACTTCCAATGGCACTCCTCCTAAAAATGATTCGCAGGGACCTTTGACATGCCTTTTTCAAAAGACTCTATTGATCCACGCTTGAGAAAATCATTGTACTCATGGTAGTACTTGATCCTTTTGCAATAACTACTCTCAAGTTGTTGAATACTAATCAGCATAATATATCCATTGGATCATCAACAAGTTGCTTTCAAAAGAGAGTACCCTAAAGTATGAAATATACAGGCACAAACTAAAACAACATAGGATTCAAATAGATAGCAAATCCAAGATCAATAGGCAGTGTGTGGTGTGCAGCGGTTCGACGCAGCCACAGTGGTGCTAAATCACTGCATGTGGCTCCATTGCTCCTGTGTATGCAGGTTATGGATAGACTGAACGACTTCTTTCCTATTTTTGAAGTGTGATATATCTGTTATTTTGTACAGATCCTACCTCATTCTTTGTCCCATTCCCCCCTTGCCTGGGTTATACAGTCAACATAGATGGTGGTCAGGATAACATGAACAAAAAATAGGTCATTGTTTAAATTGTTTGCCTACCTACACCATCCCCAACTATACGTACCTCAAGTTCAAGATCCCTCTTTGGTCTAGTGAGAACAACTTCATGTTCTCAACAAGCATAACAGAGAATGAAAATGCTGAAGGTACACTCCTAGAAATGAAATTAGGAACAGCAAGAGGATGCTCAAAGCAACAAGACTCTAAGAGAGTAGCACATCCTGGGCCAACGTTTGGTAGAGAATGTGAGATGCAACCAGTTAATGCTTCTACACCAGTAAAGGGAATGATGTGGGGACTAGTGATCATGGTATGGTCTTTGCTAATCCATTACAAAATGAAAATGAGAATCTGCGTACACACATAGTCAATTCTACAATGAAGTTGACAAATCTTGCAACTTAAATGGTAAAATTGAAAACATGGTGGCAACGAAGAGCAAGGGTGAAACGTTGGCTCTTGGGAAACCACCAGATGGCAAATGAAAGGCTCCTTGCTTATTTGGAATGCTAACACTGCCTTCCAAATCACAAGCTACATATTTCAATGATTCCATATCTCCGGTCATTTGTTCGTTAGGTGCATAGAAATAGTTCATGACTAAAACTGATACTTTATACAGTGGTACAAATCATGCATCAGGTGAGGCTATTATGAAATAATCTATCTTAGAGCTTACTCTTCTGGTACATCTGCAAAATGCACAAACCTATTTACCAGGGTGTTTGTGTTGAAAGTTTTACCTCATAATGCCACTGAGAAAAAATAGATTCAGTCTCAACGCAAAATTGTAATAGCTTTACTCACTGTAATGCTATTTATATATTTGTTCTTACTTCATTGTAATAGCTTTACTCACTGTAATGCTATTTATATATTTGTTCTTACTTCTTTGTAGGCTTTGTGTCATCGTCAACACACAAGGTACTATACCAGCCTGGTTTTTGCAACCAAAGGGGTAGTCCTCACAAACCATGGAACCATAAAACTTTATTTAACTTCATGTATATAGTACACGTGACGGCAGATAGAGCTTTCTTTTCCTCCATGCAATCTTCTTTTAGTTTCTGCAATTTTACCAAGTAATTGTGCTATCCTGCATATAGAAAATCATGAAACTAATTCTTACACACAAAAAAATCCTAAAATTTAAAACGTGCATAATGCAAAACATAACCAGTCTCTACAGTGTTTTGCCTTATGAAATGTTGGATACCTTTTCGCTCGTTCCACATTCATCATGAAGAACGACATCATAAAAAGTTATGTCATAACTTGTACTCCCTCTGTTCTAAATTATAAGACATTTTGCCATTTCTAGATGCATCACTTTTGCTATGCACTTATATTTACACTATGTCTAGATATATAATAAAAACAATGTATCTAGAAAAGTCAAAACATCTTATAATTTGAAACGGAGGGAGTAGTTCTCATTATTTTATTGTGAACAACTTAGAACTTTTCCATAGGACTCTGATTCTCCAAACATTGCAAAATCTAAGCAAATAGTAACTTCATCTATCCAAGGAGTTTCAAGCTGCAGTGGAGGAAATAAAACTCTGAATGTGAGTGCAGGAAATTACAAGTCTTGTCCGAAAGAAACATGCTGAAAGGACCTAAATGGCTAGAGGGGGGTGAATAGCCTATAAAAATTTTCTACAACGACACTAAGACAAATGGTCTAAATGGCGAAGCGAGTGTTGCGCTAGCTCTACAAGGGTTGCAAGCCTCCTATCCACAATTGTAGTGTGCTATGATCTCTAGCAATCACACAATGGCTATGTCACTAATTGCTGCACTAGTGAGCTACCTAAACAAGTAATTCAACTAATTACTTCTATGCTACATTAGAGAGCAATTCTACTTAGCTAGATTACCTCTACTCAAGATATCGCTAGAAATGTCAATACAAGAGAGGTAGAGGGTTTTATACCAAGCCGGGCAAGCGAAAAATCAATCATAATGAATACCAATTGACACAATGATTTTTCACCGAGGTTCACTTGCTTGCCGGCAAGCTAGTCCCTGTTGTGGCAATTCACCCACTTGGAGGTTCACGCGCTAATAGACATCACACGCCTAACCCGCAATCGGGTGCTGCACAACCAATACAAGATGAAGATCCACAAGCCACAAACAATCCACTAAAGATGCCTTTCGTGGTCTCCCATGGAGAAGGCTCAAGAACCCCTCACAATCACCACGATCGAAGCCAGAGACAAGCACTTTTCTCCGCTCGATGATCCTCGCTGCACCAAGCCATCTAGCTGGCGACAACCACCAAGAGTAACAAGCGAATTCCGTAGTGAAACACAATCACCAAGTACCTCTAGATGCAATCACTCAAAAACAATGCACTTGGATGCTCTCCAATCTCACCAAATGATGAATCAATCAAACAAGATGAGTGAGAGAGGATTGTCTAGGCTCACTAGGGTGTATACTCAATAGAAATGGCCAAGAGATGGAGCCCAAGCCGGCCAACCACCTTTTATAGCCCCCAAACGAAATAGAGTCATTAGCGTCAAAGTGGGGGTCACTGCGTGGTGACCGGACCCGCTGCTTGGGGTGACTGGACGCACCCGAGCTAGCATCCGGTTGCTAGATGGCGGCCACATGTCACCCGCGTTCAAGCGTAGTCGCGTGATCCCAACGGTCGAGCGACTCTCGTGCGCGTTAAGTGATGACCGGACGCACCCAAGCGAGACTAGACCCGCCGCAATAGCATCCGCTCGCGTGTCCCAGTGCTCCCGACGTGCCAAGATTCGACCTGACGTGGAGTCCGGTCACTTCCAATAAGCATCCAGAGCCAGTTTTTAAAGATCGAACACATCCACTTGACCGGACTCCGGCAGAGTCCGTCCTCTCCTATCCACGCACGCCAAAGCCGCACCACGCCACGTCACCACGACCGAACCCGGGAACAGTGTTTCGCCACAATCCGGTCCTATACGCCTCCAGGGTCCAGTCATAGGACCGAGCCGCGCCCCTCTCTGTGTGCTACTGACCGGACGCAGCGTCAAGGTCTGGTCACTGCCAAGGCAGTCCAGTCCCTTCGAAACTCCTCCTTTTCATCTCCAATCTTCACCACCCTTGCTCCCAAGTGCTAACCACCAAGTGTCATCAATGTGCACATGTGTTAGCATTTTCACAAAGCATTTTCAAGGGTGTTAGCACTCACTAGAATCTAAATGCATATGCAATGAGTTAGAACATCTAGTGTCACTTTGATAACTGCATTTTACGACGAGTTTCACCCCTCTTAATAGTATGGCTATCTATCCTAAATACACTCACACCCACTAGGTGTCTTGAGTGCCAAAACAAAAAGCTCCTATCAAACCTTTGCCTTGAGCCTTTTTGTTTTTCTCTTTCTTCTTTTCTAAGTTCAGAGCTTAATCATCATCACATGTCCAACACCATCATCATGGACTTCATCTTTGCTCCAACACTTGATGTGTACTAACCTATCTCAAATTCACTTAGAGCCAAAGGTTTGTATTTAGGGTTTCATCAATTCATCAAAACCAAACTAGAGCTTTCACATGCACCAATTAGTAAGAATGGAGCATGTAAAAGACATCAAGCATGATCTTGGATCTAGTTCTTTTTTAGACGAGCAGAATGAGAAATCTAATTTCCCATGTTCTGATTGAGTCAGTAGTATGTTTGGAGCCAAGTGACAAGTGGCTCAACGTTTGCAACATGGTATCTTAGATCATCATGCCTTGTTCCAAGAGATCAAAGGTTGGGGATGGTCTGCCACCGGAAGGAGCATGTACCGTCTTTGGTCAAGAGGTTAATTTTTGTAACAGAGCCATCCAAATTATAAAAATGTAAGTACAAAAACAATCACCGGATGTGATCAAATTCCTGCACTTATGCTTCCATAATCCCAGTAGTCCGTGAAATCACGAAGAATTTCAAACCAACCAACATACAAGCCAAGATCATACATAGTTTAGCAGTCATAGTCACATATTACATAAAGTTCGCAACATGGTCTGAATACATCAGAGTTTAAAACATAAAGTTATTACAATACCAAGTTCAAAATTCGATAGTGGAAGCAAGTAGTTTTAAAGCCACATTCACACACACTTAGTTCAATACAGTGCCAGATACTGATCAAGTCCACAAAAGCAAGTAGATGAGACATAAGGAGTGACCACGCCCATGGTCCTAATTATCGCCCATAGTAGGGTAGAGACAGTTGATGCAATATACATAGTACATCTTGCCATCTGCAACAACAATGGGAACAAAGCCCTGAGTACGAGAAGGTACTCAACTAGACTTACCCATCTTAAACTAAAATAAAGTTGACACCAAGGAGTATGAAAGGCTTTCTATGTGGACTAGCTGAACTCATTTACGAAAAGCATAGCACTATAGCTGAATCATTTTAAGTAGTGTAGTATCAAGTTAATAGTTATTAACCTGTCAACTAGATGAGCACATGTACTAGAACAATTAATTGATTAAGGTAATCAATAGTAACTAGGTCATATTTTAGCATTTCCAACATCCTCATCATCATAACCAGCTGGCGTGGCTCAAGTCAAGTGCTCACTGTCCAGGAGCAATGGCGATTTAAATCGATTACTAACCAGCTGATGATTTATTTTCCACACAAACCATGCTTTCCCCGTCAAGGTCGCTTAGATCACCAATGATACTATTTCAGTAAAGTCGCAGGACAAACAGGGACTGCAATACCCAGGGGTGGTCCGACTGCTAGGAATCACGCCTTGCCTGCCCTTGGGCTCACACTTCGCGCCCTCCCATCCAGCTCCAATATGCGCGCTCATCAGGTTGATCCCGGCTCGAATAGTGTCACTATCTTCGCGGTCGGAATGACTTATTCGGACAGCTAAATATGAGGCATGCGTTTAACATGACAAGAGAGACGTGCAAAGATCGGTCCTTAACCGACACAAACGGAAACTACAAGCACACAAGACCTATGTCTTGCTGCCCAACATTCCGCCCGGTCTCTATTTATCCAGCAATACTTGGTTATTTTCATGATAGCATCCATAGCTAAAAGTATCCAGGTAACTACCTATAGTTGCCGGTGACAGAAAATCACCGACTTTTACCGGTTTAAGCAGGGCTAAGCATTTAACTCGGTCGTAGACCTAGCAGGGTGAAAAGGGTATAATATAACAAGGTAGACATATGTCACACCCATTTACAGACCAAATGGAACGCATACCCTTATGTGTGCCCAGAGATCAATCACACATAAGTTAACAAATTATAATAGAAGTATCATCACAAATGTTATTACATCACGATAATTAACACATAGTCTTTACATAAATATAGTGGAAGTAAAAATATAAATCTCTCGTGGTAGCTCCAATCACAGGCACATTGACTGTTGACTGCAAGTTTAGTAATCTTCAGGGAAGTAGGAGTAGTAGTCACTACTTGCACCATCTGTTACCCATCCGGGATTTTTATCCAAGTAAGAAAAATAAACAAGCGTAAGTACATCTCGTACTCAACAAGTGTAACATGAGGTTCATGAAGCTCAAAGGCATGACATTGGTTTATCAGCATGTAGCTTTTAGTCAGCATAATTTTAGCATATCAATAGCATCAAGATGTCTCAATATAAACAGTAAACATATGATCTATGTGAAATGATTAACGAATAACAAAAACATAACTATTATTAATTATCAACTATTCCATAAGGGTCCAAGGCCACTCGTGACCGTGAGCATGGCTGTTATAACAGTTTTACACTCTGCAGAGGTTGTACACTTTCACTGTGAGTCGTGTTGCCCATATGCCCGAGTTAATTACTCCTAAAACACTTCCAAGGTGAGCAGGCAGGGGAACACTATGAAGTCTTTTGAAGGTTCGTCTAACAAGTTAGGGCCATTAGATTCACTCGACAAACAGATGTAGAGCCCCCCTTCCAAATGACATAATGACACGCAGCCTATACTCATAAGGACAGAGACCGTACTATACCCGATTCGTCAAGCCATTCTTACGCCAAAAAGGTTACCACTAACAAGCTAGAAAAGGTCCTTCTATATGACTAAAGCCAGAGCCATATAGCCCCCACAGTTGTACTGTAAATCCCAGATGTTCGCTTACAGATGAGTCCTTATGGAGAGTAACTAGAGCATCAAAAATAACCCCATGCTCTAGTCCCCTTTAAACATTAATCAAGATCATCTTTTAATGTTCGTTGCATATTCCATTAGTCAATTTACATGATCATACTTCATATTTAAGCACTAGCCATACTACTCAATGCAATATAATGGGTATCAAGGTATAAGATCAACACTAAGTCATCCTTAACAAGAGAATAGATGCATAATACGTATTGTGAATAGGACAACAAGGATAATCCCATGCTATACTTGCCTTGCTCAAACTGGTGTTGAAGATCTTGCTCGTAGAATGACTCTTGATCCCTAACGAATTGCTCACCGTTTATACTCGATCAACAACAGCAACAATATACATCCAGAGGCAATTATGCATAAACAAACAAGACTATAATTAGAATAGTACACCAACAGTAAGAAAATAAGATAAAAAGTCTTTAAAACAAATTTACAACTCGCTAGGATCACACAGACGCAAAGATCACGAAAAACGGAGCTAAAACGACAAAGTTATGAATTTACGAAGATTTCCTATAGAAAAATAATTGCTTTAATATAAACTCGAAAATAAATTATCTCAAACCTACTGTACAGTACTTCCAACATGTAGAGCTCGCAAATATGAACCTAACGCAATTTGAACGGGTCAAATCGGAGTTAAAACGGAGATTCTACGCACAATTTATCATAATGGCAATTCTGTAAATAAGTGAAAACGTATTTTCTGAAGTTACGCGATCAAAATACGCTTTACGGAAAAGAAAACGTAAATCGGCAATGCGCTTTGGACTGCGGGTTATAAACTTAAATATTTCAGGGGTTCTTTAGCAAAATGTCTGGCCGAACCGGTATCGTCAAATATCTGCCGTTAGATTCAAAATAGACGATCCAGATTAGATCGGGGGTTGAGGCCGGCGGCGCTCTGGCCGGAATAAGCCCGTTGGCGCTTCCCCGCGGCGGCGCCATGGCCGGAGTGGCCCATCCCGAGCTACGGAGCATGAAGTCGCGAACATAGGGCACCTGCGGGTAGATAACTTCAACGCGAACTCACCTAGGGCAAAACCGAGGCCCAGGATGAATCAAGGAGAGCGTGCGGCTCGGAGAGGCGGGCGGCAAAGGGCGGTGCTTCGGGCGTGGCCACCACGGGACGATGGAGCTACGATTTGTAGGTAGATGTGAAGCGGGGAGGTGCGGCGGCCCCGTTTTTATAGCCCTGGGGTGCTCTAAACAAGGAAGGGGAGAGATATGGAGGCGGATTCGATTCGGTGGAAACAAGGAAGAAAATTCGGCCGGCGTCGGGAGGAAGAAGACACGTGGGGCCACGGTGTCAGCGAAGGAGGGGGAAGGAAAACGCGCGCGCGAGAAACTGGGCCGGCGGCGGCGCGCTGGGCTCGGCCCAAGAGAAGAGCGGGCGCGGGAGGGAAGGTGCGCGCGGAAGCAGGCCGAGGCGCGCTGGCGGACCAAATACCGAGTGAAGTTGAATTTTCTTTTCTTTTTCTTTTTCTAATTTTTCAAAGCAGCTTTTCAAATAAATTTTGAATTGCCTTTTGTATTTTCAAAAGGTACACACAATACAAAATAAGATGCAGCAGCATGAATGCTCAATCATGTTTCTACCATTATATTTGATTTTAAATTAATAAAATTTATTATTATTCTAAGTTTGTATGCTCACAAAAATACATAAAAATCATATTTTCCTATTTTTAATTATTTCAAAATTTTTAGGGTGTTACACATATATATATATATATATATATATATATATATATATATATATATATATATATATATATATATATATATATATATATATATATATATATATGAACTATTACTCTACAGCTGGCTACAAAATAACTTGTTCTGTAGCCACTTTGAGTTACGATAATTGCTATGCTAATTTACAAGATTATAGTAACTCCTTATTATGTGATTTACTATAACATTATGGTAAATATCCCCATGTGTTATAGTAATTCAACTATCGTAAATATATACTGACATTGTCGTAAACTAGTATATAAAATTATCGTAAATAGAGGTGGCTACAAAATAACTTATTTTGTAGCTAGCTATAGAGTATTATATGCAGGAATAGTTTCACGCAACTCCCATCACATAATGCATCAAACATAAAAGACGCAATTTAAATTATTTGCAACCGTAGGGAGAAATGCTCCAGGGCTTGCTCAACGAAACTCGGTTGGTGATCAATGCACTCAGGAAGCTCCTCGCCTTCACCTCCTGTGCTGGAACCTCCTGCTGGTCGACCCCGGCCTTCTCCTCGGGAACTGCTACTGTGACTCCTGCGATCCTGTATGATGCATATGCATATGTAACTATAAGAAATGTGCATAGGATGAAAATGATGTATGATGAGCTTGAGTGCTTGCATTAGATGAACATTTTCATTTCTATTTTACTGAGTAGGTGCAAATCTCCTCTTCGGTAAAATAAAGCATAAAACAAACAAGATATACATCCATATTCACATAAACAAGTTCAAACTGAATCAAACTAAACATACCAGCAGGTTACACATACATTAAAAGCATAGAAAAGCAATTTGCATGTTCAATATAAAATCATTTAAACCTTATTTATCACCTAATAAATAAAGAGCATAACAAGGTTAATACTTTTTAAGTCTCAGAAAATTCTGACAAACTTGCAGTGCCTTACTCATGCTTATAGAAGACTACCATAAAAATTTCAAGTCAATTTGACCGGTATGTCATCCTATACCAAAAAGGCAAAAAGCATGGCAATTAAGCATATGAAAATACTTTGTACTATGAAAAGTATCAAACAACAGATTTTATATTTTTTCCATAAACTACACATCATAATAACACTGTAGAAAAAGTTTCACATGCACATATTATTCATATTTTTGGCCCTAGCAATTTTACAAAAAATCAGCATTTAATTCATTTAAATTACTTAGCCATTTTCTTCCACAGAACATGCATGTCATATATTTATCACAGAAAGTACATCATATCAATAGATCAACAAAATCGGAATGACGTTTTTCTGACATGCACAGAATTAGTTATGCATTTTCTAAGATAACAACATTTCTAAGAATTAAATAAAGCTATAAATAAAAGTATCACAAAAATGACATGCAACATTTTTAAACGGTATATCTAGTCAAGAGAAACACTACAAAATTTGTTCCATAACTTTTGGACAAATATTCACCAAGATATGAATTTTTAAGCATTACAAGCATTTATGGAAATTCATTTTTCAAAAACATTTAAACCTAAGCGCTATGCGCACACAGATCTGACCCCATATCTGTACACGAGAGGTTGCCAACGGGCCCCCGCGGGTCAACTGGCCCCACCTGCCAGTCAACCAAGGCAGGGGCCAGCGTTGACCGACGGCGACCTCACTGCCGGTGAGGTCTCCGGCGGCACGGTTGGCACCGTTGGCTTCGCCTCGGCGTTGTGGACCCAGTGGTGCCGGCTGCATGGCCGTAGGAGCTCGGGAACGAGCTCGTCGTTGCCAATGGCGGCATGACGGCGGCTGCCATGGCGGAGGCGGAGAAGGAAGGCCAAATGCGGCCCAATACCTCGTCGCCGGCGACTGCGGAGGCGAACACGAGGTAGGCCTCGTCGCGGCGGAGCTGCTGACACACGGAATTGGAGGCGGAGGTGAAGGTGAAGGCGCACGGCGCCGGCGGGCTCCACGGTGGCGTTGGCGCTGCTGCTGCTCGCGGCTGCTGCTGTTGCGAAGGAGGAGCGCTAGGTGGAGAAGGCGAGCGCGGAATGGAGAGGGGAGTGGAGCAGGCTCGTCCGGACCGGCCTTGAAGGCAAAGGCGGCCGGTCGGAGCGGCCACCGCCCATGGCCACCGGTGGTGGCGCTCCACGCGGCGTACAGGCGCGTGTTCAAGGCGGGGGAGCGGGCGTGGGCGCGCTCCACACGCGGCGTGGGCCTGGGCCGACCAAGCTTGGCTGGGCTAGAAGGGAGGGAGCGGCCCAATTTCAAAAAGAAAATCCTTTTTCATTTCTTTTTCAAATAACAACACACATAAATGCATTTTGTAGCATTTTAAAAGCATTCTCAGGATGTGACCCAAAAACAAAAGTTACTCAAAATTTTATGCTCTACAACTTTGCCGAAAGGAGCAAAGTCAAATTCCAAATGGATTTTGAATTACAGAATTAAAGTCAAATTAAATTAAAACCCTAATTTTGGAAGAATTGCTTAGGAGCTTAATTAGACAAAAAGTTCAAAATGAAACTTGTTCCAAATTGCAACCTAAATATTTCTAAGTTGTTTTAATGATCAAACATCAAGCACTTGTGCTACTTTAGCAAGATCCTAAGCAACATGGCAGTAATTTAAACTAAATAAGCAATTACATGAAATGACATACATGATGATACTTATGCCCATGATTTGCAGGTGTTAATGCATGCATAACACCAGGGGTGTTACAATTTTGATATTAAAAAAGCTGACATGATCAACCAGGCAAAGGAGGTCCAGCTAAGGTATGGAAGATTGATTAACAAACAAAACCTAAAAGGCTCTCTCATTTCGGCAAAAAATCTTAACCATTGGATATGAAGATGGTGCCAAGGTAGTGCTCCTATTTCCCATGGGGCTTCAAATGTTGAAAAGCAAACACTGAAGCTTAATACGCCACCTGATGGTCTTGAAGGTCTGTTTCCAAGCATTGCTGCAATGGCAATGATGGGGCAAGCAATGAACAAGCTGCGACCGTGTGAACTTCAGAAAAGGGGCCCTTTGGTAGCGTGGAAGACACAGGGGCTGTGACAGTTGAGAAAGTGTGCTCATCTTTGTTCTGCGCATTAGCTATTTAGCTCTCGCCTATCAGCAGATATCTACGGTAAAAAAGATTGCTACACTAATACAACTATCAAACTATGACTACCATGAGTGAGAATATGTGTTTTTTTAATCATGTTTATGAAGTCATTAGCTATTTAGTTTCTTCGTCCTTTTTTGCCTCTTTTAATTATAGTATAATGGCTGTATGATGCATTGAATTTTTGTGAAGTTCCTTTTATGTTCCATGAAACACATGATTGTAATATTAATGGATATAAACAAGCATGCCTTTATCCTTCCTTGAACAATGTTGAACAACACCCGTGTAACTTGGTAGTATTTGTAATGCGATTTTTGCCCTATAATTCCACTGTAGTCGGTGCTAGAAAGGTCCTAGATGAAATAGACCAAAGTTTATTGCGATAAATTTTCTGTTCTTTTTTTTTTGCTTTGTTTCATCAAGTTAGTTCCGGTGTAAATATGCAAGTGTATTGCAAAAAAAAACTCTGAACAGATATTACTTTTGTCTAGAAATAACCGTACCTTCTTATTGTTAGGAGAAATGGAGCTCACTCTATTTCAGGGGGCAACAACCCAAACATGTACATGAGCTGGACATATATGCATTAGGCCCTTACACAAAGAGGAAAATATGTTATACAACGTATACATCTAACACTCCCCCTCAAACTCAGGGTGGATCACGAAAACTGAGTTTGGAGAGAACGAACTGATGCTGGGCTCTCGTCTGTGCCTTGGTGAAGAAGTTAGCCAACTGAAGCTCTGAAGGCACGTAGCGAAGAGTAATGACATCATCCTACACTTGTGCCCGAGTGTAAGACGCATCAACACCGATATGCTTGGTGAGCTCATGCTTCACCGGATCACGAGCTATGCTGATAGCACTAGTACTGTCAGATAAGAGACGACCGGGGTTAGCACAGAAACTGAAACATCGAGATCCTCAAGCAACTAGCGCAACCAAGTAACCTGGCCTTATACCATGTTAGGTTGCATGCACCAACCAGATGAACCTAAAAGCTTAAGCGATTAGAAAGAGGTGGGCAATCCAATAATACTTCACAACACTCCCACTCACGTGCAGCCAGAACAAGGCGTAAACATGGAAATAAAGAAGGGAGCAGATGACTTAAAAGATGCCTCTACCAGGACTCGAATTCGAGACCGGCCTCTGGCTTTGATCACTGCTTTTCTCATGCTCGTCTGTTTTTGCCATCTTTCTCAATCTCCTCTCCTCTGGTTGTGAATCTTAAGGGCTCCTTTAGATCATAGGAATTTTACAGGAATTATGTACAATTCATTTTCACATGGAAAACACAGAAAACATGATTAAATCCTAAGCGATCTCATTTCAACCTCATTTCGATTTTGATGGTTGAAACATGAACCAAACACATAGGTGGCTTGCCTTGCCTCTACCCTGTTGGGTTCTTTTGGAAGCCCTGTTGGGTTGGGTGGCAGCACAACATGAGTAAGATCAGTAATTGGAGGTGGTGAGCCCAAACACAACGCTCGCTCGCCGGAATCGAGGAAGAAGGTGGCGGGGGAAGTGGCAGCGGGCGGGCGATGGGTGGAACTGCCGGTGGCGAGGTCGCCACGGGCGGGGCGGTGGACAAGGCGGCGACGGTGACGACGATGACAGAGGTTAGGTTTAGGGTTAGGGTTAGGCCTCTCTCTCCCCCTCTCTCTGTCCCTAGCGATTTTGGTAGGCTGGCCTAGCAGCGGTCGCGACACAGCGGTGGTGGCGGGTTCGCCAGCGGTGAGCGAGGCGGCGGCGACGGTGTCGCCAAGCGGGCGAGGTAGGACCCATCCGGTTGGGTGGGGTAGGCGGCAGGGGCGAGCGCCAGCGAAGTTTGGGGAAGACGGGCTTGTCAGACGGGGGCGTGGAGGTGGGTAGGGAGGTCGCCGGCAGCTTGGGCGGTGGTCGAGGTGGCGTGGAGGAGACGACCGAGGAAGAAGATGAACAATGGGGAGGTGAGGGAGAAGAGAAATAGTGTGCGCCAGTAACCGTCCTAGCGCGCGTCGAGGAAGAGAGTCAGGTGGTGGGCCTTGTGAAGCAAAATCAACTGGTCTGTTACTATTTGGCCTTTAGAAATAGAAAAAAGTCCACATTACCACCCTCAACTTTTTGCGAAAGTTTGTTTTTTCTTCTTGAACTCTAAAATCAGGTAAACCACCTCCCTAAACTTTTAAATCCGTTTGTTTTATCTCCCTGACCGATTATATGTGGTTTTCAAAGGCGGTTTTGTCTTTTTCTTTTTTATTTATTTTGGTTGAATATTTGAAAAATCATAGTAAATCACAGGAAAATCATAAAATAGAAAATCTAATTTTGTTGAACTTCACATGAGTAGATCTATACAGTGAACATATAATATGGTATGCTTTAGTACAATTTTTTTGCTATTATTGTAGATCTATGTTTTTTCTATAATTAATTCATAGCTGCAGTTTCTATGGTCCAATTGTAGTAAAATTTTTATAGTGAGCTAATTATTGTATGCTTGAACTGTAGTATAAATTTTAATACTCATTAGATCAATAAATATATAACTAAGTTATACATGATCCAATGAGTATAAATTTTTTACTACAGTTCAAGTATAACATAATTAGCCCACCATAAAAATTTCACTACAATTGAACTATAGAAACTGCAGCTATGAATTAATTAAAGAAAACATAAATCTAAAGTTACAAAAAAATTATACTAAAGCATACCATAATGTTCACTGTATAAATCTACTCATGTAAATAAAATTGGATTTTCTATTTTATGATTTTTCTGTGATTTACTGTGATACTTCAAAGATTCAGCTGGAATAAATAAAAAAGAAAAAGATAAAACCGTCTTTAAAAACCGTTTATAATTAGCCAAGGAGGTAAAAAAACGGTTTTAAAAGTTTAGAGAGGTGATTTATCTAATTTTAGAGTTTAAGGAGAAAAACAAGACTTTCGTAAGAATTGAGGGACGTAATATGGATTTTTTTTTCAAAGAAATACTGCCACGCCGGATTACCGGGCCGTCAGCTACCGATCTTTTCCTTCCAGCCTCAAATCCCGTTTTCCCCATCCAAACAATCCCCACGAGGGGAACCATGGCGCGGTACTCCCCACCGTCGCTGCGACGCTTCTTCCGCTGCGCCGCCAGCTCCGCCTCCCGAGCCGGAGGCAGCGGCACTAGGAAGAAGAACCTTGTATTCTTGGGATCGCCCCAGGTACTACCGCGCCTGCAGAATCCCAGATTCTCGGTTCGTACTCAGGTTTTGGTGGTCTTATTACTGAACTCGGACCGCTCCTCAGGTGGCCGCCTCGGTCCTGGACAAGCTGCTGGGCGCTTCCGGCTCCCCGGAATCCGCATTTAAGGTGGCTGCCGTCGTGACGCAGCCGCCGGCCGCCAAGAACAGGGGGAGGAAACTGATGCCGTCGGCCGTCGCGCAGTTAGCGCTCGACCGCGGGTTCCCAGAGGAACTCATCTTCACGCCAGAACGAGCCCGGGAGGTACCTACCTTCCTGACAACCACTCTCGAGTCTTTCTTGGTGCTCCTGTAAGGCTATGGAGGACTTGGGTTCTAGTGATTTCTGGAGCAATGCAGGAGTCGTTCCTGTCGGCCTTGAAGGAAATGGAACCGGATGTTTGCATAACTGCTGCTTACGGGAACATTCTGCCTCAGAAATTTCTTGATATCCCATCGTGCGGTACGACTGGTTGTCCAGTACCTGTTTTTCCTTTTTGTTACCCTAGTTTTTGCTGTTATTGCACAATGCACAAGAATTGCCTCATGTTCAAGCATAAACAGTCAGTCAACTAGGAGTCCACTGTAATTGACTAGGAGGTAGGAACTGCTCTTCACGTTTCCGGGGGGAAATTGAATTTTACTAGCAACTACTGCGTGTGTACCGCAGTAACACTTGTATGTATCTGGCTATTGCAATTATACCTGCAATGATTTTCATAACACCTATAATTGTAATTCAGATCTTGAAACTAAAGAAAAAGTGACATTGGCATGGCTTGTATATATAAATATTGGTTCATATGTAGGCTTTATAGGCATGGCATATATTACCATTGGTTTCATTATGGAACTCCCATCCACTTCTCAGATAATCTTATCTTTCCAATGGTAATCAAATAGCTACTGGTTTCTATGGAATACAATGGATTATGAGTTTGTCCTTAGTCAAACTATTCTAAGTCTGACCAGTTTATTTATAGAGAAGTGTATTAACATCTCCCAAATCAATGAGGTAAATTATGAAAATATATCTTGTAATGTATATAGTAATGCTCATTTGATATCACAAATATCATTGTTCTTTTCTATAAGCTTGGTCAATTAGGACAAACTCAGAATCCATTTCGTTACAGGACAAAGGTAGTTATCTAAAATATGAAGATTAGGGCCAGGCCTGAGGCATACATTATGATTTAGAGTTCAGGCCATATTATCAGATTCTATTCAGAGTTCATAGTTAAGCTAATTTAGAAGAATTGGTGTTTAAAACCTTAGTTTGATAAAATTTGGGCATGTTGTGTTTTGGGTATTCAGATGCCTCTCAGAGCCGTAAGTCCTGATCATCTGTCATGTATCCTTTTATTTAGGCACAGTTAATATACACCCAAGTTTGTTGCCTCTATATCGTGGTGCAGCTCCTGTGCAGAGGGCACTGCAGGTTTTAATGCTCTCCATTTACAATAGTGACACTGGAGTATGTGATACTTTTTATTTTATATATTCTTTATTTCTGTAGGATGGTGTTGCAGAAACAGGTGTTTCCCTTGCATATACTGTTCGTGCGTTGGATGCAGGTCCAGTGATTGCGTGTGAAAGGTTTTCTGTTGATGAATGTATTAAGGTAGGTAATATTTAGTGTCTTCCTAGTTTGATGTTTCATCTTGACGATTCAAAGTTATATAATAGAAATTCTGCAGTTCTCTTTTTTTAGCATGGGCATGGATATATGATTAAAAAATAAATAAATGGTACCAAATGGGCATTTAGGCCTCCCTGTTCTTGTTGGATCATATAATATTAAGTGGAGAAATTGGTTGGTGAGTCCCAGGGCCCCATTAGGGATAACTTGATTCGCAAAATTGTGCTTTGGCTGCTCGTTATAAAACTGGATGTCACATGTTGAAGAATTTAATGCATTGTAGATTATGAATTATCACTGTGCATTTGTACTTTATGTGAGGTGCATTTCTGGAACTAAAACCTTCCACTGCTTAACTAACATGATATGATTTTCGTTCTACAATCTACTGAAACACATTTCTTTGCAGAATTTGGTTAGTTAGCACTAAAGAAAAGGTGAAGAATCAGAATATGGCTAGATGTTTGGTTATCAGCATGTTACTATCCTTCATTGATCATATTGTATGTCACTTTGTTTGTTTGCAGGCACCAGAGCTACTTTCTATGCTGTTTGATTTAGGTAAAGACCACAGACTAACCATAATCTATGAAAGGTCATTATTCTACGTGGTCATTGTCATGAAATTGGTCCTTGTATACCTTCTAGAAGCTTACCTGCCCTAATGGCGAGTTTGCTGCTTTACTTCCTCCTCACTCTTAGCTGGGTCTTCAAATTAGTTGAGTAGTTGACTGAGTTTTGTAAATAAATAAACAGGATGGATGATTTTAGCACTTCGTTTTCTATTCAGACCTGGTAATGTTGATACTTGTATTGACAGGATCCAAGCTATTGATTAACGAACTGCCATCCATTCTTGATGGTTCAGCTAAAGAAAAGGCACAACCACAGGATGACTCCAAAGCTACACTGGCACCAAAGGTAAGCATTGGCAGAAGTAGGCCTAAATGTGTGCTGTCATATGTTACAACTTGATTTAGTCTTCTCATATGAAACCAGAAATATAATCATTAGCTCCATTTAATGACAGGAAAAAAACACCATTATCTTGATATCATGCTCAGTGCATGAGCTTTTGTCAAGTTGCATGAGCTTTTGTCCAACTTTCTGCCTGCTGTTTAGCTCATAGTCTACTCTAGATGAACCCTTCACTTGTGGTATACTATTTATAAATTGTTTATTTCTTTGGGGTACCTCTGAACTGATAATGGAGGGACTGGAATTTGAAAGAGCTTTTGTCAAACTTTCTGCCTGCTGTTTAGCTCATAGTCTACTCTAGATGACTCCTTCACTTCTGGTATACTATTTATAAATTGTTTATTTCTTCGTTGTACCTCTGAACTGATAATGAAGGGACTGGAATTGAAAGAGCTTATTTTACACCAAACTGTTCCATGCCTCGTGGGTTCAGATTTCTAAAGTTATACAAATTCAACACTGTTATTTTGTTGAATTTTAGCCACCAGTAGTCACTTGCTTTTCAGTGGATAAGATGTACTAACTTAATCTTCTGTACCTACTACTGAGACTGGAAATTCTAATCTACAAGCACTTCAAAACTTAGTGGGTTAATGCAGTCAAATGTTTCTCCATGTTTTGATAAATCCTGACTAAACTATCATGAAGAACTGTTTTACTACCTTATCACAATGACATATGTTTTCCAGTTAAATTCCGAGGAGTCATGGCTATCGTTTGACCAAGAAGCTAAAGTGCTCCATAACAAGGTGAGTTTCTAATTCTTACTGTGTTCAACAAAGCTATTGCCAACCAACTCTGGTAGGTGCGGGCATTTGCAGGATGGCCTGGGACACGTGCAAAGCTGCAACTCGTAAACCAAAACAGTGTACCTGACGTGCTAGAGATTAAGGTTATCAGCACGAAGGTTTCAACATCATGTGTCAAAGTTGGAGATGAAAACGAGATACTATTCTCCGGGAGCTTGTTGCTGATTCCTTGCAGTGGTTCAACCTGGCTCGAGGCATGTATCGAGATTTGCTGACCGGTAACAGTTACTTGTTTTCCTTATGATTTTCTTCAGTGCATCTAATGGCGCGTATGACAGGTGTTGGAGATTCAACTCCCTGGAAAGAAAGTAACAAAGGCACAAGATTTTTGGAATGGTTTGCGTGGTCAGAAGCTGATGAAATTGCCTTAGGGAGTCTGCATTCGCAGCACAGCAGTGTGTCTATATGCACAGCAAGGTACATTTGCATGGTTAACATCTAAATGGTAGTGTTACCATATATAACAGATAGATGAGTGTGTCATGCGACATGCTCTATTGCTGCATTTTTTGCAGGGTTATTGACGTCAGTCATCCCGCGAACATATGCAGGGGAGCGCTAGAAGCCTATATGATGAGATCTCAGTTTTACTGACTACCTTTTCCTTCTTCTGGTAAACTTGGCACTATATACTCAGTAAACTGCGCATTAGGCATGTCATATGTATTGCTTCCTCAATTTCAGAAAACACACGAATGGTTAATTGTTTGCTGTAACCATTTCAGTTGAACAATTTTTCACTAATGCCATCGCTAACTGAGCTACAAGCATTTGAGAATTAATACAGTTGTGTGGTGAGTAAAAACTAAAAAGGCAATAATTTGTCGTACCTTCTTGAGGACGTCGTGGCCCTTTCTGCACAGCTGCATCTGAACGATCTACGAAATGTCTTGCTTCTATCTCTTGGTCTGATCCATTGGAACAAACTGAAGGGTCTCAATGCCTGGCAGTAACTTATAGAAGTTAAATGTTCATTATATTTTCATTCAAAAGTTGGACACGGAGTTATTTTATACTGAACACAAATGACCAGGATAAAAATTTGTAGGTATGGGGGACACTGGTATGGGCAGCCCACCTACCCTACGTCCGTACCCCTCACAGCAAAGGGATAAGGATAAGGAAAGATATTACTAGTAGATTTGATCTGGTTAGTCCCTTAATTCTAGAGATTATTAGATTCTTAAGGGTAAAGTCTTCTTACCTCCTTTCAGTCAAGCAGTGAAGAGGAATTAAACTATTCCTCCCTATACTTCTGTCAAGCGTAGACTACGGCAATGACCTCTCCGGCTCTCCCCTGTCATCGAGTCGCGGCGAGGCTGTAACTTGTAAGCCAGTCCGTGCCTCCAAATGCAGCCTGCGGTGTCCCAGCCAAGCTCCAACCTACGAGAACGTGAGCTGTGCACTGCTGGTTAGCCAACTCGACGCAGCTGAACAACAACGATCCGCCGTGAGTGGCAGCGCCGCCGCACTGATTTATCTCCCCGTGTTCCCCAAGCGCCGATAATGCGCCGACTCATGGAGGCTGCACGAGCCGTGTCAAGCCGTGCCAGATTGCCAGCTGACTAGCTGAGTTCTCATCTCCATCCTCATCCTCATCCTCAGATCCACGGTGCTATTAGCCTGTTATGGTATGTTCTTCCCAATTTCTTATTTGTTTGTTTTGAGATCAGTAGAAAGAAAGGAACGTACGGTTTACGCAGATCACGAAAACATCGACGGTAACTCTTATATAGAGTTAAAATACGTAATGCCTGGAAGCGAGCGCCCGTCGCCCGGACGCTCCCGTTGTTGGACTGCGACGTCATCCCAACGACCCCCTCCTATCCGCTCCTCCACTCACTCCTCATACCAATGCTCCAGAGGCACCTAGGCCATGGGCAATGGCCACCGCGAGGACCAGGCACGGGGCACCCGCAACGTCCCTCACCGCCCAAGCGCGGAGCGGCATAGCCTGCCGCCTTCAAGCGCAGCGCTCGGCCGCTGGCCCTGCCAAGCGTGGCACGCGGCTACCCTCTCCCAGTCGTGCGGCCGTTGCCTAGCTCCCCGTTGTGTCACGTAGCTGCCGTCGCTGGCCCGTTGCCTACAAACGCCGCCGGGGCCGTCGCTTCTGATGAACTCCACACGTCGACGAGCCTCAATTCTCCCAAGCAGCAAAGAGATATTGCGCTTTAGCGCATGTGGCAAACGTATGTTTCAAGTGTTTTGATGTTTCAGAGGTACGTTGGAAGTGTTTTATATGGATGTTTCAAAATTAGATCCGGATGTTGCATATATCGTAATTTTAATGGTTATACACATATGTTGCAAGTGTCTATTCTAAATGTTTCATTTGTTTTCAGACCTATGTTGCATGTGTTTTATCTGGATGTTGCATATGTTTGCAATGGCTTTCAAGTGTTTTGCAAGTGTTTCAGACGTATGTTGCAAGTGTTTCAGCTGTTTCAGATGTATGTTGCAAATATTTCATATGGATGTTGCAAAATTAGATCTGATGTTGCACATGTTGGAATGAGAACCACCTGCCGCAGCCGCCTGCTGCAGCTGCTGGGCCGTCGTGGACGGTCCCGCGTGCATGCGTGTGGGAAGTGAAGGGGAGCACAAGCGGTCCCCACGTGAGCGCGCGAAACGAAGTGCAGACGTTCGTCCGGACGTCCGGTCACTAACAACACCGTTAAAATAATCACTCGGTTATGTAGTTAACTAATCGCATGCACCGGAAGTGGGAGAAACACCGTAGCTGTTTGGAAGGGAATAAAATTCTAATGCATCGGTGCTGCAACTTGCATGCCCTACGACACCGCCTGCACGCACGACAGTGTTCTCTAGCCCCACCACGTGCATGCCGATACTCTGGTCTCTGTCTGGCTCCCCGCCCGCATGATGCGCGAGTCACTGTTCCGTTCGGCTGCTGGGCTATGCATCAAGATTAGCATGGAATGGTACGTGGACGGCTTGTAGACGGTGCTGTATTGGAGTCGGACTGCGACACTGAGGACATGTTTGGTTTGGAGCCACACCACGCCACGCTTAAGCTGCGGCTGCCACACCAACTTTGGCTTGTGTTTGGTTCTAGTCTAAGTTTGGGCTGCCAGAGTCTTGTCTCCCTGTCGTTTTCTCCCTGCTGCTTGCCTTCTAGTGTGTGTGGAGTGTGTGGCGAGCTGTGGCGAGTGTGGCGGAGAATCTGGACGCCACCAGTTTGTGGCAGCGTCGCACTGTGGCGTGGCAGACGTTGGCTCCAAACCAAACATGCCCTGAGTGCATAGAATTTTTTCGGTTTCGAAGAGTCAGTTTAGTCTAGTGGGGAAACTAGCATTTCTTTCACTTGCAAAAACCGACAGAGAAATACAAATTACTGACGTGAAGTTGTTGGGTAGAGACATTTGGGGTCTTGCGCTTAACATCGTTCGACGTCCCCCGTGGCCCCGTGGTTTGGTAAAAGAGGTGTGGCAAAAATCATGGAAGCTCATATTATTATTTATAACATAATTGTTGGAGATGAACAAGAAAATAGCTACTACTGCTCCTTTGGACTTGAATGAGGCTCCAGTACAAGAAAGAAAGGGCGTTCCCTTTGACAAAGTGCTGGACTGGATTTCCATATTTGTGATCGAACACCAGCACATCACATACACAACAAGAAGGATTAAATTGACAATATATGAGGAAAAATTCGGAACAAAGTGAAGTCGTGAAGACTGGAAGCTAGTTTGAATAACCATATAATGTATATATTTTTTGTCAATAGATTTATTTCAAGATGTACTTAGTCAACTTAGATTTTCATACAAATAAATTTATCGTTTCACTTGTAATAATGTGTCTTTGTAGGATAATAATTTCATACTCATTATGTTCAATTTCATTTCCTGTAGCAAAGTTTATCTTCATATGTAGTGATGTATCCAAGTTCCTTAAAAAAATATCCATGTGAAATAATTTACTCTGTATGTTCGAAGAAACAAACACAAAGTAGTGCACAAAGTTTAGCCAGAGGTGATAACAGATTGTTTAATTGCATGCAAGGATTAAATGGTGTAGAATCCCATATAGACAGCGAAACGTAGATTTTGTTATACAATTGTTTGTAGATGAGGACAAGAAAGAGTGTTACAAACAACCACCGTCTAGTTCAACTTAAATTATGCATCTACTCTACTTTTCTAAGGGGTGGGTGGGTTTAAGTTCAAATTCAGGCTCCATTCTTCACAAGATGCCAGATCTGTCACACGCCGACAAATTCAAACTTGAGCATGGCTTAGGACAAACTTCATGTATTCGAATCCTGCCGCAACTTCTGAGCCCGATCTCTCCAGGAACCTTTTTGCATGGCCAGAACCTAAGGACATTGTTTCATGAGTAGGTTTGACACACACAGAAACAAACAAAATGCCAGAAAAACGAACTTGATAGTATTACTTTATCGCTGATGAGGGAGCTGCAAGGTTCATCAGCTTCTATATCTTCAACTTTCCCATCTTCATGATTGGTTTGAGGCTCGTCCCCCCCAGTTTCAGTATCAACAAATAAAGTTGTAGGTACACCAAATATAGCCTCATCATGCGCATCTCTGACTTTATCTTCGTGCTTTGACTAGGATAGGTGAAGAACAAGGAATGGGAGAAAAAAAAATAATGGTTAAGAATAATGTAAAAAGTGCAGAATATATAATTCGTTGCTTTTCACTGCATACCTCCACAGCAGAAAGCCGGAAGCTCTTTCCAATATTCTTCACCAGTGAAGAATCATCATTAGCAACTACAGGTACAAAATAAAGGTAAATTATGGGATCTGGGTTGCCAAGCAGAATGCATAAATGGCCACAATGTTAAAGCCACCAAGCCTATTATCACAGAAATAGGGCAATCATATGTATCCCATTTTCAACAGTTTGAAGCAACTCAAGCAGTTGAATACAGCATAGGAAACCACGCTATGCAAAGGTTCCAGCAGATTGGTTTATCACTGATAAAGAGCAGAGACACCAAAATAAATTGTTCTCCTGCCCACTAAGCCTGAATGGTACAGTGCTGGCATAAACACTGAACATGAGCCATGAATGGAGATCTTTTGCCACTGCTTGATCGCCCATTTATCATTTCCAACATCTACTTACGAGTGTACACTTCTGAAACTACTACTAATCTTGTAATTCTAAAGATTTTGTATCAATCTGTTAGACAGGAAGATGGGCCTAGAGCCCGGTAAACGGTTGTGTTGCCTTAGCCCTTGGACTCCAAGTCTGGCACACCAGTAGATCGAGTTGTATTAGGCAAGGATATCAGAAGACGGTTCTATTCCCATAAGCCGCCCCTATCCTTGCCTATATATGCATGTATCATGTACTCCTATAATCAATATTCAGCATATCAACCCTACTTACACAATCAACATAGCCTCATATCTTGTATTAGTTCTCCTGATGATTCTTCAGAGCATGTAATCATAGCTAGGAATGCTCAGTAGGCTGTTCTGTCGCTTTACGTATTAGATCTCCTGATGATTCTTTAGAGAATGTAATCATATCTAGGAATGCTCAGTAGGCTGTTTTGTCACTGTACAGTCCCTGCATCAATCTAGATCTCCACGCTATCACTCTAGCAATCAAGAGCTCAAGCTCCCCAATCCAAACAAAAAGGAAGTTCTTTTATTTCTGCATTGATCGTGAGCCTAAGCTATTCATAAGTCTAGAATGGTTGAACTAATGCAGTCAGTGGACATATGAAAACTGAACATTCTAGTATACAAAATGTAGGGTTATTTTGTTGAGCATAAAAACTGAAAAATAAGAGGGCAACTACCAAAATAACAAGAACCACTCGAAGGTTAATATATCTTAGCTTTATTGAGGGAATCTGATAACTTGGATACAGAATGTATTTTAGCAAGAAACTTCAGGAGATGATGAAAAGAAAATGACATTGGGCATGTAAAATCAATTGTGTAGCCTTTACTAGTGCTTAAAAGTGCTCTAAATCCTAGAAATAAAATCGCAAATTATAATTCTAGGGCCTTCAAAACCAGTCATAGGCAGATCCGTAGATGTCTAAAATAATAACATGCCAAGTTGAACAATAACTAGATGAATAACCATGTCATGCAGAGCACCATAAGGAATAATCAAGACTGACATGATGAAGAACCAAACTAATGAAAAGCCATATGAAGCAATAATTAAGACAATGCAGTCATGTCAACACTAACCTTCAATATCATCATTATCTTCATCAAGTGGAGCATCCTTATTAAATTGAAATCTTTCCCACCCCACAGTTGCAGTTCCAAGAGTGGAATCTTTCGCAGCTGCCAAACAGTGAAAAGGAAAGCAATACAATCTTTTAGAACAATGAAAATATCACCGAGAACCATAACGATTGCAAACCTATCATGGAGCATGATCAACAGAAGAAATTGCAGCCGCATGCGCATTTGAATGGCATTATGCTAGTGTACCCAACAGTCGATTTTGAGTTTTGGAGCTACATAATATAAGGATAGCTACATATCCAAACGAAAAATACACATAAGCACTGCAGTGCCTAGATTTATGTATAATCGATTTCCACTGATCAAGCTAGCATAGCGAATGCATTGACTTATCTACAATTAGTTTCCAACATTTCTCTACACTACAGAATCACATATTCAGTAGAGACATGCTACATTCAAACTAGTAGCCTTTAGTACAGAAAGGCACCATCCTAGCTCATAAGAACTGAAAGAGTGATCACCTGTCTCTGAAAGCTGAAGCTTCATCTTTGCTTTAACTCTCTCAGCTGGCGTCTGCAAGAGAATCAACAGTTCATCATTCCAGAAAGGGGGGGGGGGGGGGGGGGGGGGGGGGGGGGGGGGGGGGGCGGGGGGGGGCTATCAAAATTGTACAGCAGAAACAAATCGACGAAGCAATACGAGAAGGGCGTGACCAACCATTTTATCATATCCTACTATGAGCCGCGAGTAGTCCATTTTGCCTCCGTCCCTATCACCGCGACCCTTAGAGCTCTGATGGCCGTCGTCGTGCCGCCGCCGCCGATCCCCATGCCGTTCCCACCGGCCTTCCGAGTGCGAGCTCCTGCCGCTCCGGCGAGAAGGCGATCTCGACCCCCGCGACCTAGAGCGCCTACGGGATGCCCTGCGGTCCCTCTCCCTAGACCTGGAGCGGCGCCTGCGCTCCCTCGACCGGGACCTCGACCTCGATCGGCGCCGGCTGGAGCGAGACGGGGACCTGGACCTGGGAGGCGAAAGAGGCGGTGAACTGGAGCGGCGGCGCGGACTGGATGGGCGCCTGGAATGCAGCGGCGGCTGTTTGGCGGGATTAGGGAGTTGGGCGGGGGCAGGGGCTGCGCCAGCGCGAACGAAGCCGGATAGGAAGGAGGAGGAGGCGGTGGGCTTGGAAGGGAAGGCGGCGGCGTCGGATGAGGAGGAGGAGAAGCCAAGCCCCTGCTTGAAGCGGCGGGCGCCCTCGCCCTTGCGGTTGAGCTCGTCGTAGTACGCCGCCGCTTTCGCTTCCTCCATTGCCCCGGTGTAGGGGCGTTTTCGGTTTCTGAATATCGTTATAAGCCCAGTCCAGTGTTATTTTTAATTTATGTCCTGAAGATTTACAATTATATAGCTACTCTGCTGGTCACTTTTTATCTAAAGTCCGTTTTTTGGTTGACATAATATTAATAAGTAGTCAGGAGTAGCTCTGCTAAATTAGCCCTTGTATAGAACCAGACAATTCAACTACTAATCACCCTGTTCGGCAGATGATTTCTGCGGCTTATAAACCGGCTGTGGCTGTTTTGTTATGAGAGAAAAACACTGTACCACGGCTGATAAGCTCAGCCGAACAGAATGAATGTCTTATAAAACTAAGAGCAGTAAATTATCCACCTCTCTATTCTAAATTATAAGACATTTTAGTATTTTTTAATATATTGTTATTACTATAAGTAATGTTGAGAAGCAGACGTCACGCCGCTGTTGGTGGGCGCCAACATCCAGAAAGACCATCCAGCTTGTTTCCCTCCGGTCACCGCAGTTTATTAAAGAAAAAACTAAGCATCGCCGCGACTGCACTCCATGACCTCGCTCTGGCCGTGCCTCCGGTACGTCTTCCTCTCCACCGCACCTCCCGCTGGCCTTCCTCTCCACTGCCGCCGCGTGCTCCCCCACGACCGCACAGCCGTTGTCGCCTCGTTGCACGAGGCCGCACCTGCCCAACTGCTGCTGCCTTCGCCGTGGGCGTCGCTCGTCGGGGGCACCGCACGCACCCTATCGCCGGGGGCAGCGCAGCCTAGCCGCTCACCAGGGCCACGCAACCACCCGCCAGCTGTCATCCTCCTTCTCCACCGCGACCGCACAGCCGGATCCCGCTGTGTAGTGCTCCGCCCGCTCCCCCGCCTGTCAGGTTTTGCTAAAAGCGTATGTTGCAAACGTATGTTTCAAGTGTTTCAGAGATATGTTACGAGTGTTTTATACGTATGTTACAAAGTTAGATCGAGATGTTGCATATGTTGCAGTGGCTATACACGTATATTGCAAGTGTCTGTTCCAAATGCTTCATTTATTTTTTCAAATGTATGTTTTAATTATGTTTATTTAGATGTTGCATATGTTTCACACATATGTTGCAAGTGTTTTATCTAAATGTTACATATGTTTTGTAATGGCTTTCAAGTGTTTTTAGGTGTTTTTGCAAGTGTTTCAGCTGTTTCAAACGTATGTTGCATGTGTTTTATTTGGACGTTGCTAAAGTAGATCTCGTGTTGCACATGTTGCAATGATACTCACCTGCTGCAGCCGTCTGCTACAGCTGTTGGGACACTGTCGAGCGGGCGCAAACGTCCCCGCATGCATGCGCGCGGAAAGCTGAGGGGACGCAAGCGGTCCCCGTGCGCGGTCTAGCGACGTGGCCCCCGCGTGTGCTGGAAACGCAGGCGTGGGAATAGACTACAGGTGCGGGCGGGCGACGTTCGGGTAGTGTGGGCCTTGCGCGAAACAGCGCGAAAAACAGACGGTAGGCGCGGGCGTCTGTCCGGATGTTCGGGCGCTAGCACGAGTGTTTACTATTATCTATCTAGACATAGTATATTTCTCAGTACATAGCAAAAGATATGTATAATTTGAAACGGGGGAGTAGCTAATAAAAAAAATATTAGCCGGCTCCCTCAAATAGGGCGCACTTTGTTTGCAGATGGCCACACACTGCCTCAGGCCCGCTCTGGCCCCTTTGCGCATGTGCCAGAGCTGCTAGGCCCGCTTTAGATGTTGTTCGGTTGCCTGTATATATAGCACACAAGTGGATTTTTTGTGTGCTTGCACCGCTACATCTTGTCTCCAGGAAACGACCGATTCCTTCGGAGGCTGGCTGAGAGGTGCCTTTTGCACGCGTGGAGTCTAGGCGAGGGGATGGACCAGAAACCCACCCTTTTCGCTTGAACTTATCAGCTCGGCTTATCAGCTATAGTACAGTGTTTTTTTTTTCTCACAACAAAATAGCGTTAGCCGACTTATCAGCCGCAGAAACCATTAGCCGAACAGCCTGTTGCAGAGCCTAGGTTGGACCCTGACCAAGCAACCAATCATGCCCATAGAGAATGCAAATGGCCCATCTATGGAATAGATAAACCCTTATACATGATAAAGCAAAATTGAGGTTTTATACGTTGATGATACATTTTTCTTTAAACATAATTAAAGTTTGACTTGTAACAAAACAAAACTAATCTGTAATTTGTAGGGAGTATCCCCTACCCTAGCATTTTGCACAGTGATGTGTCCATTCTTACAACAGTTATGGTTGCATCAGCATAATCCATGATAATCCGTACTTTTCAGCTCGTTTTTTCAGTCGAAACAGTGTTTTTCTCTCCCAACAAATCAGCCAACAGTGTTTTTCAGTCGGCTTATCAGCACAGCCGAACAGGACCAATAAAGCAAATGAACAGTAGATGTGACATTCTTGTTTTCCAAACAGGCAAACCACAAACATTTTCTTTGATTACATTCAAAGCAAGACGGGAAGCCACGCTCCTCATATGTTGTGCAAGTGCTCACAAAGGGAATACACGGTAACAAGTTATTCAATGAAATATATTTCTGTCGGTCCTGGTGCTGCGTTGCCAGATTCGTAAATCGTGAATTTCTGAGTCGCCTTGCTGGAACTGGAGGCGTCACTGACTTGTAATTTTAACTTTTGCAAGTTCCGCTGCCGCACGAGCAGCAGCAGATGCACGGGTGGCAGCTGCAATAGCAGCTCGGGCTTTCTCCAGCACGTCTGACGAACTTGGGCTGGTGGCGGACATCTCCTCAGCAGTGGAGGGATGCTCCTTGGTTGCCACATTTCCCTTAGTGGCAACACAAGCTCTTGTACCTCCAGCTGGTGAAGTTGGAGACTCGCGAACTTGATGTTTTTGGGCGTCAATGACAGGTGAATTCAATGCTGGCGGCTTACCTCTTGAAGCAGAAGCAACTGGTGAGCTCACTGAACCCTCAATGATAGGTGACTGGACCTGGTGGACTGAAGATCCCGAGCCATCCTGCATACCAGCACATAATAGATGAAGTGATTGATTACTCTCATTTCAATTTAGCTGAACAATGGAGTTATGGAGGCATATATATTCTTGCAGTTAGTTGGTTCTTATTCTCTTCTAAATTCCTTAATCAACTGCATCATGTTTAGAAAATCATTAGGCCCTGATTCACAGTAAACAGCCAACAAACCTTCTACATTACCAGATTGCTTTTGCAGTTCTCATTGTGTTGTACAGCAACCAAAATCAATCCACGGACATGCTAAATGTGGTAAGGACATAAGATTAGACCAAATCCACAAGTCCAAAAAAGGGAGAGAACTCTATAGTCTATAAACTGGACTAGAAATATGGGGACACAGAATAGCTGAATATTAGATAGAGCAAACAGTATCTTGTGAGCTAATGGTTTCTCAGGATGAGCGTAAAGGTACACTGAATTCCTTCAACAGGAATATCAAATGGCCTAAGTTAAGCCCAACCACGGAAATATCAAACGTGCAGTTCTTCAAGCATTAGAAAGCAGTAATGCAAACATCTGCTTTGAAGATGTCACAAGAAACACCTTTCATATGCATTCATGTCTAATAATCAGGGAACAAGTAATGAGTTAGCAAATGCTACCAGTAGATCTTCATATTTCTTGTTGAATTCTGCTTCAGTATTAGATGAATCCCATTCAATATTGTACTCTTGGGCAATAGCCTTCAAGACTTTTAGCTTTGATTCACCTGATGGAGCCTTCACCGAGAGCTTTTCAATTATCTGTATAAAAGACGCACAATATTTCTTAAGTGTAAGAGATCCTCACTTTTGTGAGCAAACAATTCTGAATTCTGAAATAGAAAAGGCACATGTTGGAGCTTCCGCTTACTGTGCGGTTGACACTGCTGTCAGGGCGCAATTCCATAGCGCCAGCAACAAACTCCTTCCCATACTTGGTGGTAAACAAATTACGGAGATGCATTAGCTCAGGCAAGTCTGAACATCTTCCTGATGCAAAGATTATACTAGCAATTGCTTCACGCAGTTCTAAGGGGCATTCCCTGCTCCATGATAAAACTAATAGGTGTTAATCATATTTTGTTAAGTGACAAAAAAGAATCTTGAGCCATGGCTTAGAAATTGTAATTCAATCGCAGTTCATAAAGCAGAACCTACTTTTGGACCTCAACAATAGGGACTCTTGCCAGAACAAATTCACAGAAAAGCTCTACAATCTCGTAGGCAGCCAATATATTTTGCTCCCGAATAATGTGCTCCACCTATGATTAATAATGATATTATTAGAAAATGTTAAGAGCAAAAAAAGGAGAAGTCCAAATTACCCACCCCCACCCCACCCCACGCGAGCGAGAGGGGAGAGGGAGAGAGTGCGTGCATCTGGTACTGTGTGTCCTTTTTATTCATCAACCTCCACAATTCGTGTCACAATAAAGTACACAAATCACTTTCAGATGTAATTGAGGGTAAAGAGTGGAGGTCAATCTGCCCCTTAATAAGATTTGTCTTCTTGTTTCTCCTCGTACAGGTTGAGTTTTAAGTTCAAATTCTATAGCGTGAGAACATCACAACTTATCTTACAAAAATACACTGAAATTTTCATCATTATTTTTAGATAGGTTTTGTATCTATAGGGTTAATTTGTTATAAGATGTACTGAACTATAAATAATAGTAACAAAATATCTATAATGTATTTTTCTAACATAAGTTATGATGTTCTCTACACTCGACAAAATTTGAACAAAAACTCAGCATGTACGAGAAGAACCGAAAAAGACAAAACTTATTATGGGGTAGATTTGACCAATTGAAATGGTTGGGGAGATGGGGTGTAGATTGAACACAAAATTGGTTCATGAGGTTATCCAGACAATGTTCATATGTGAAGCGAGTAATTTAGTCTTTTTCCAAGAATAAAATAGTGAGAGAGCTATGCCAACGAAACAGCTATAACTTCAACTTACTCGAATCCTTGCAATAGATTCCTGGCCAGTCTGAAGATATTGAACCATTTCTTTGCGCATATTTATCAGTTGTAATTCCCTCCTGTTGCGCAGCAGCTTGATCCTCGAAATGACGAGATTTAAACATGTTTTGCTACATAAAGCACAAAATAAGTTATTTAAAGATCTAAACAACATGAAATTTGGTTTCCTCAGAATCACACCATGCGTGTGAATGGATAACACTGCAAGCACTAGCAAAAAAACACAACTGACACTGGGTAAGAACATAGCAATATAATAATTCCTCATAACCAATGAGCACTTCCACAATTGAAATAAAGTCAACAAATGCCATCGGCTGTTGTTGCAGCAATGGAAGCCACGGGGGTACTTACTAATTTAGTTTTTCTAATTTAGTTTTTCCAGCTCAATACTAGTCAACTTTCGTTGGTTCATGGTGGATTCACATATATTTACTGAAGCAACCATCCTTACTACCAAAAATGAAGCTGCCAATCAATATTCCATTACTGTGTCTAATTAAGAGCATATAACATCTTCAACAACATATGGAAGTCCTGAAGCAAGATGTCTTTCATCCTAATTTGCATTTTAGGCATACAATTGAATTGCCCCACAACATCTAACATAGGGCATTAAAGTGGCAATTCACTTTTCTATGAGGGGAAGGGGCAAAGAAAGGCAGACTCATATCCTTCTGATATATCTCATAAGAAAGCACACTAAAATTCGCGATCTAGAAAGTTAAAATCCACCCTTTAATCGAAACAGGAAATTACCATTTTGTGCCGAAGGTCGATCGGTTGAAGAGCGAGTTGAGAGATGACATCGTCGGCAGCCTCGCCAAGGCTGCCCGCAGATGCACCCGCAGATGTTAACAGCTTGACGACATCTGTAGCGTGCGAAACAAGGGAGTCGTAAGACCTTTAAAGGTCGACCTCATACACTACAGAATTAACCCCACTGAGACCTTAAGCTCAAGAAATCTAAGGTCGATCTCGAGCTTACGGGCAGAACTAAGGTCGGTGAAACCACTGCGGCGCTAGACCACGCTCGCTTGCCGGCGGCTGAGGTGAGAGATCCAGCCCAGCTAGCGCGCACGGGTATGATGGCCGCCGGCTTCGGGTGGGATCTAGTGCAGGCGGTCGTGGTGGTCGACTGGCCGTCTGGCCGTGCTAAAGCGGTGATGTAGGAGGTGCGGCAACGAGGAGGCGAGGACAAGAGCCAGAGGGGCGCCGCCGGGGACGGGGGCGATGGGCGATTGGAGCTGTCACTGGGAGGAGTCGACGAGAAATTTCTTTTTTTTTTAATCTTGACTTGAGTCGACGAGAATTGAGCAAAGATGGATGGCTTTCTTTATATTTTTTTGACAACAAACTTTTTTATTTGAATTGAGTGAAGCGGTGGGTCTCTAAACTTTCTCTTGTTCTCGTTTGACTTCGTCAACTCTCAAAATGAGCATTTTGTTTTTCAATCCTTCGATGACCAAGATCATTTTTTGCTAAAGAGAAATAATTATCGAGTTTTTTCAATTTCATTCTTCTATGATTTGTCTTTCGATATGAAAATTTGTTATTTATGGTGTACGATGATCCCTATTAAGCATTCATGGTTAAATGGTTAAAGCACTTAACTCATAATTGGTAAATTTGCGGGTTCAATTCCTAAATGTTTCATAAGTCTATTGGAACTGGCTCTGTATCCATGGAATCGCATCCATCATCCATACATAATGAATTGATATGATATATTTATAACAACAATAACATAAGAACAATAACAACTCGAATTTGTATCGATACTGGAACTCAAAACATAGGAGAGAGCTGATTTATGGATAGAATCAAATACGCGATATTTACATAAAAGAGTCTTTGTTTATTGGGAAAGAGTCAATATACTTTTAATGCCGAATCGAATCAGGATTCACTAAGACAGAAATAAAGCATTTGGTCGAACTCTTTTTTATGTTAAATTAGTAGTTGTGAATAGCCATTGACTACCAAAAAGATAGAAGAATGCATGGGACCTTTTTTAAGGACTCTGGGTAGAAGAATGACACCTATTCTGGGACATACAATGCATTACAGATGTATGATCATTACTCTTCAACCGGATTATTCTATTCTACTTCTTGATAGAAAACGAGCTAAAGGAGAAATGTTCTCGGATAATTTTTGAACCGAAGCAATTAACACCATTTGTCATGTATCAAATAGACTATATTGCCATAGATTATTGAAGAAGACACCTTATAAGTTGCTCATTAGAAGAAAGATGAACATCTCGTATTTTTGGATCCTTGGTGTCAAATGCTACATATTGACAAAAGGAACCTGATTGTCCATTTGAAAGAATGTACAATGAGAATTTCTTCTTGGATATTCGTCAAATAACAAAGCTTATCAAGTATGCAAAAAGACTCAAGATATTGTTGAAGAGGTGCATGATGTTGGGGTTGATGAAACAAATGGCTCACAAAATTGAATAAGAAAATCTCGATGATGTGAGAAGAATTGAGTTGAGCAAAGCCATGATGGCCATGTCAATTTGTGATGTCAAGCCAAAAAAGTGAAGATGATTCAGTAAAAGTTATTCCATCAAGCTCAATTATAATATTTATATTTAAGCTAGTTCAACTGAGAGTTGAGTTTAGTCGAGCTAAGCTCGAAGTTATAAAAGTAGTCTTTGGAAGTCTAGTATAGCTCATGTATCGTTTGTTTTGTAAGACTATGAGTTTCCAATATACTATCTTCTCTACTTTACTTGAGTACTTTATTGTTGTGAAACATACTCGTTGTAGTTTTTGTTTTGTAAGACTATGAGTTTTCAATATACTATCTTCTCTACTTTACTTGAGTACTTTATTGTTGTGAAACATACTTGTTGTAGTTGCTTTGATATTTAGTTAGACCTTAGTTGTATAACTATGGTCTTATATACTATAGTTGACTCTTCCTTAGCATCGGGTTCCTCGTTCGTATCGAATGCTCTGATTTTATCCGTCGCACGAGACTAGAGTAATATCTTATAGTGTAAACATGGTGTTTATACTATCGGATACCTAGGTTTATGCCCCACAACTATGTGGTAGCCCTCAGGTAGTGATAGTCCTATCTAGCCTACGTAATCCTGCACATCCAGGCTCATTCTTAAAACATAGTGCTCTTTACGCAATAACTTAGCATCATTCTCACCCCCTTTTCATTGCTATTTTGGGTCATGCCTCGAAGTGCTATAGAAGTTTGATTGTGCTATAACTTTAATCTTGGTTGTGTTTTCTAAGTTCTATACTAGAGTTGGTCCTTAGTAATAGATATAGCTTAGGAACCTTAGTACTCACTTGTTATCCTCCCAACTAGGTACGCCGTTTATTTTTATTTAGTTTGTATTTTTTTTGTTATCGTGTTACTTTATATCGTGGTTTATCCCACTAGACTTTGGTAGCAACTGAAATACGCTTAATCAGAGTTTCCATTAAGGAAAAAATACGATACTTTGGAATATTTTCGAACAAAGTCCCATAATGATATTTAGTCTGCTTACGAAATTACCTACTTAAGCATAAGAAATATCAATAGTGGCTACTCTTTCCGTTCCAAAATAACTACGCATCTCATTAAATTTGACTAGTCATATATAAAATTATATCAATATTTGTATCTCTAAATAAGTTTATTATAAAAATATATCTACAAATAATCTAATAATACTTATTATATAAGAAACATTAATATTTTTTTTGTATATTTAGTTAAATTTGAAAAGATTTAACTCCTCGATAAATGAGATGGGCTAGACAGAGGGAGTATGTCATTGACTGCGTCACTGGTACAGTCAAGCTGAGTAGGTTCTCTATGGCAGCTCATGCCATATATTATGCTTTGACATAGGACATATGTACGGGTACGGCCTTATATTTTCATTCGACAAAAGTATTTCCAGATAAAAACTATGCTATAAACAACTATTTTACCAATAGAACTGGTATTGTCCTTGATGATGGGAAAAAAAAAACCGAATGGGTACCATCTTCTTGGCAGATTAGATTAAATCTTGGCTTGAGGACTGGACCATGGTTAAAGAAAAAAAAATACCAAAGAAATTATACAATGCCGTGTCCGCAATTAACAAAAAAAAAACACTTGAACGTCAAGATAGCAAACAAAACTAATTAAATTCGAGAGATACTTATCTCTGCACATCATGGCAAAATTTAAAGCACTAGAGTCCCATAGTACCCTAAGGAACTATAAATCCAAAACAATGGATGAGGACATGAGAGGCTATAGACAAAGGGTATTCAACAGTGTGAATCTAGCCATGAAATGATGTCGTTAATGGCAGTTGAAATCCGGTCATCTGGCTCTCCCTCTAAGATTGAGTGGTAGCTGCCTTCATAGAGCTTGAGGGTCTTGTCCTTCGTGCTGGCTTTCTCATAAAGGAATTTGCTGACCTGAGGATCGGTTACCATGTCTGCGGCTCCGTGAAGAATCAGCAATGGGGAGGAGATCTACATAGGAATATCATAAAAGTGTTTTTGTGTTAGGTACTTCAACGAGAAGGAATGTACATATAAAAAATAACGAGAAGAAACGCAGTGGTCTCATGACTTCAGACTTGCATCCAGATCATTTTTAAACGATATAAAACAGAGAGATTCAGATCCATGAGAAAAAGGTGCAAGCGATAGTGACCTTCTCCAACTGTGATTCAATGTCCTTCGTGGCTTTTAAAAGTTCGACTGCCGTTCTTAATCTCATTTGGTCAGAATATGAGATGGCATTGTACTCAGCCTGAAAATGAAAATGCCAAGGTAAATAACTTCAATAAATATTTCAACCAGCAGTGCTGTATTGATTCATTTCCTAGAGGTAACACAAACTATTACTAGAACCTCATGGCAAACAAGGCAGATTGTACGAGACTTAGTCTTGCACAAACTAACCTATGCAAGATGTAGCATACTATTGAAATACTGCAGAGAAGAGAGACAAACCACAAAATGCACATGGATAATAGGATATACGCTAGATGTTACATTACATTCGTTCAAATCAAGTTGAAGATAATAGCGCAGAAACTGTGCAAGAAACTTACTACTTTCCTTTTCCTTGGATCTCTAAATGCCAAATCTCCTATATCTTTCTGCGGAAATAACTTCGCCTCAGGAAGAAGACATGACAATATGCTCAGTGCCTTCAATACAGGTGCCGGTGGTGTTACATCTTCTGAAATCTTGCCAAAGAGAAGCCAGTCTTATAAAATCACTGAACAAGAATGAGGAGACAAAAATAAATCAAGTACATATATCCTTGGGCTTTAAAAACATGCAAAAAGACTTTGAAGTATACCATGAAGTAAAACTGGAAATATGCTATGATTGCAAGAAAAAATAAATTTGGCATGGACTTAGTAGTTATTAGTAACTATGAAATAAATTGTTTTGCAAACATATCAATAAGAAGTCATTTCTTAACCAGCAGCTCCCAAACTTCACCTAGCACTATATTTCCACCTACTGTCAAATGTGAAATACAATCCCCTATTGTGCGCTAGCACAAGTCATGATTGGATAGTTAGCGGACAGTGAAAAATATACACACCTTATACTAACAAAAACAAAAGGATGTGATTGTGTGATGACCTAATCTGATGATAATTGGGAGTTTGAGAAATACCTTGCACATAGGTGCGACAAGAAGCACACCATCCCATTCTTTTTGTTGCTTCAAGTGTACTTTCAAAGCAACTGCACCTCCCATTGACTGTCCCAAGAGAAAGTGTGGCAGCTCACACACTTCCTTCATGCCTGAACATTGATAGTCATTATACCATGATGCAAAGACTATATAATTATGAATCTACTCTTATATACAGAAGATAAGCCAAAAAGAAACCTCTTATTCGTGCATACTGTTCAATGACATGGTCCACCATTCCATCAAAGCTTGCAATATAGCCATGGAGACCATAAGACATGCCAAAACCAGGATAATCCATAGCATAAACTGCATAACCAGCAGCAGCTATCCTCTTAGCAATCCCTGTAATCTCAAGCTTGTTAATAATAATTAATAAACATGCAGACAAAGGAATGATAAATGCAAATCGAAACATAACAGAACAAGTAATGTCACCTTCAAAAAAGAAAGTGCAGGTATCCCCATATCCATGGCAGAAGAAAAGTGCAGCCTTAGTTGCAGTGCCCTCCCTTGGCAACCAACTATTCCAGAATATTTCAACGCCCTTTGAATTGGTCTCGTAATTCTACAGTAATAACGAGCAGTATCTATCAATACCCAAAGCAAGGAAAGAAGCTCTTGAATCATTTAATGGACATGGTAAGCCCAGATTTTCCAACAGAAAGTTTGCCTGTGCCACTTTATTTCAGCGGAGGAACTACTTGAACGTTGAACAAAATGGAATGCAGGGTCAATTAAAAATCCCATCATGCGCGTACCTCTTCCATCTGGATTTCCTTGGGAGCCATCTGCATAATGAAAAGTAGGACACAGAAAATGAGAAAAACGGGCCAACTGATATCATATGAACCAGTATTACAAGGATACCAAATTAGCAATTGGAACTCAATAGCCGATGCAGATAGTTCATCATGTTCTCAGAAGAGAAAACTTTGGAAAAGTTTTATCTGATTAGCATGGGCATTTCTAGAACTCAATTTGTTGGGCATGCAGTGGATCCTAGTAGTTGAGAAAATTCTGCTCGCACCTAAGTGAGGTGGCAAGCACCGCAGTACTGGAAGCGTTCGACCATTTTCCAATAAGTAATTTCGACAGCTGAACGTCCGCTACAGCGTACGAGACCAAATCAAGCTAGGAGCGACCGGCACATCGAACCTTGAAGAGGCAGTGGTCGAGGGTGGGGAGCACGGGCGCGAAGGCGGCCCGCACCCGACGCCGCGCGGGAGCCCAGTCCAGGCACTGCGCCGCGGCGGCCCTCAGGTCGTCGCTCGCGCCCTCCAGCGTCCGCTCCCGATGCGCGCCCTTCGCGGCAGCTCCCGCGACCACGGCGGCGCGCCCCCGCGGGCGAGGCGGCGCCACAACGGCGACGCGCGGGCCCGACCCTGCGATCCGGTGCGAGATCGCCGCCATGAGAGGAGGCATGTGTGCCTGCTCGGCTGCTCCACTGCTCGGCCGGCTTGTCGATCGTGGGTCGGGGCTGTGGCCTGCGGGCACCTGCTACTGCGCTCTGCTTGAGAGGGAATTTCTCGCGTGGCGTTGCCGGCTCGCCGTGGCGCTGGCGCCGTGCGCGTGGCCACGTGGGCAAGGGCAAGTGGGTACTTGTTTACTCTTGTTGTCCATGTCTCACTCTGGTTGTTCGGGTTCCCGTAAAGTTTGGGTCGGGTAGTTCAGGTTTTAAAAAGTTCGGGTAACGAGAATTGTTATCTAATAATAGCTTAAAAAAATACTACCCGCAAGTTTGGGTTCAGGTTCGGGTATACCCAATATACCCAAAGTATATAAAATCATAGCAAGTGCTCAAACATACATAATTTTGCATAGAACTGGACAGACTAAATGATAACTCATTAACTCATAACTGATAAAGTGATAACTTCAAGTTTTCAACGGCAAATGCAAACCAGTGAAACCACGACGCATTCAAGTGTTTAACCGCAGGTGCAAGCTAGAACGATGACACAGGTACTAACTACTTAGTACTGACAAGATACAAGAGCAAATTGAAAAGTTCAAACATCAAGTCTGTTGTCTGCTATCACATCAGTGTTTGTGCTTCAGCTTCACACGAGAACAAAAGAACATCAGAGTCCAGGCCTCCATACTCCTACCGTTGTTGGGCTTGGGCCACAGGAAATCGGGATGCTCTAGGCCGTGACTTCGCGCTTCGCTGAGACGTATTCCTATTTCGGGTTGTTCGGATACCGGGTGTACTTACCCGAATTACCCGATATAAATTCGGGTAATATGATTCACTATCCGAACTAGACATCGGGTAGTGCGGGTTCGAGTACTTTGGATCTGGTTCCGGATATTTCAGGTTCAGAGTTCAGGTATTGAGTTTTGTGCCCAGAGTGATCCATGTCTGGTATTTGGGGCCACTCCGCTCGGGACTCTTGTCCGCGTGGGCAAGAGGCTTGTTTGACTTTGACCCTCTGCGTTCTGAGCACAGAGGAGCAAGTGCGTCGTGTTGGGCTGAGAAATGGGCCAAACTAGCACATTATCTACAGCTGATTGTGTTTGGGCTTCCCTAAGAAAATCACTAGAGGATGGTCCAGCCAACAGCAACCCTATCAGTGCAGCGCTGGTTAGCGGGCTGGAACCCCTTTGTGGTCTGACAAGATTTGGCCTTCGCGGCACGCACACATAGATGAAGATGGTATCTTGTAAGGTTATATATAAGTAAAAAACTCGATCAACAAAAAAAAGTTGATTTGCGGTACCTAGATAGTCCCCCCTCCCAGTATTCCGGCTCCAGAAGAAAACCCTCCAACCCCTGCTCCACTCATATACAACAGCACCGCAGTTCCGCGAGATGAGCAGGCCACAGACTGACAGATCTGTGCTTTGAATATGAGGTAGACGAAGAGATTTTTTTTGCCCACCCTGGTCGCTGTGGCCGAAGCCACGAGAGTGAGTCCCTCAAGACTCGAACTTTGACCACCGGGGGAGGGTACTGAGCCTGCACTAACCACTCGGTCATACAGTCGTTTCAGAGGTTGTATAAGTAGACTAGCATATACTCTCTCCGTCCCAAAATAGAACTCGTTATGAAATACGTGCAGATCAAATTTTCTCAACTTTGACTACGTTCGTCGAAAATGCGTGCAACATTTATATCTCTAAATAAGTTTATTATGAAAGTATATTCAACTATCTACCTAATGATACAAATTATATATTATAAATATTAATATTTTTTATATATATTTGGTCAAAGTTAAAAATGTTTAATTTCTCGGGAAGTGAGAATGATATTTATTTTGGGACGAAGGGAGTATGCAATAGTGATTTACACATATTGTAGAGAACATTTGGATCACCAAAAAATATCAAGTTGCACAGACCAAATCGAAAGCTACAGAAAATCACTGCAAACACAGATATGAAAAAGTAATCGAACTCAGAACTCAAACACCAATCAGAATAGACGCAATCGCATCTGTGGCAGCTGCACTGTCACACTACCGTAACCTAGGCCTGGGCGGCCTGATCCACGCCGCCTCTTCGACCTACCCAAGGGATGCCTGGCCTCACCCTAGACCACCGCGACGTATGATACAGATGGTCACCCTCGGCTGCGACGACGTTACATAGTCTATGGTTGACCACTGTCGTCAATGCAGCCACCGCGAGGGTCCCCATAGGGCATGCTCATGCGGCTACGCCGGGCCACTCCAAGGTCACCTGCAGGGCTCGCCCGCACCGCGTGCCATGCCAAGAGACAGCCCCCGGGCCCGATGGGGCCAAGCTAGCTATGCAACACAGCTGGGACGCTATCGAACCGGGCGCATGAAACGTCCTTGTTTGGTTTTGGTAATTGAGTGACAACTTAGGTAGACTAATTGTGTTTTATGTGAGATACACAGGTGATTAGTCCACAAGTATATGTGTGTGAGCAACATATGCCATGGAGGTGGAAATGGCTTGGAGATGTTGCAAAGCTTGCACATGTGATGATGGAGGAGCTTATTGCACATGAGACAAGACATTGAGTCATGTGATCATGGTAGAGAAGATCAAGTTATGACTTGGCTCGACGGACCGGTTGCAAGTGTAAAGGGCAAGTCGGAGGCTTTGAAGCGAGGGGTCGCGTATGATGGTGAAGCTTGAGCAAGACTTGGCATCGATGGACCAACGCAACGGTGAAGAGCAAGTGAGGTCAAGATCGATGAACCAATACGGTCACGTGATGATATAAAGTGGATCATATCATTTGGTGATTGGTTGGTGTATGTGTTGCATCAACATCGAAGGAGATGGAATGGAATGCGCAAGGCAAAGGTATAACCTAGGGCATTTCCATTTCACTGGTCAAAAGTTGTGTAGAGAAGTGCATGACTGGGTTTAGGATAGATGGTTGTACTATCAAGAGGGGCAAACTTGTTTGCATATCAGTCATCTAGTGCCAGTCGAGTGATCTAACTTTGCATCGTTGCTAGGATCGAGTGGCGTGGCAAGTTGAGTGATTAACTCCGTTAAAATGATTGTGAAAATGCTAACACACAGGCACATGGTGGTGTGAAAGGTCCTAATATGGCTAGATGGGGGTGAATAGCCTATTAAAAATTCTACAAACTCACTAGAGCAAAAGGTTAGTATAACAAATGGTGAAATATGATTTTGCTCTAGCTTTACAAGATTGCAAGCCACCTATCTAACAATTATAGTAACTATGATCACTATAACAATCAAGGGCTAAGTCACTACGAGCTCTCACAAGCTAACTACACTAAAGAGCTCAACTAGGTGACAAGCTACACTAGCAAAGATAATACAAGCTCTCAAAACTAATTACACTAAAGAGCTTGTTACAACTAGTTTGCGGAATGTAAAAGAGAGGTATGTGATCTTAATATTGTCACATCGAGAAATGACCCAATCACAATAATCTGAAGACCAATTACCAAGAGAAAACCAAGAAATCAATCACAAATGTGACACAATTTTTCTCCCGAGATTCACGTGCTTGCCGGCATCCCCGTTGTGTCAACCACCACTTCGTGGTTCGGCGGCTAATTGGCAATCCAAAGCCAAGCTCCCCAAGAGCACCGCAAGAACCTACCGCAAGTGAGGAACTCAATGACACGAGCAATTTACTAGAGTTGCCTTTGGCGCTCCGCCGTGGAAGGCACAACACCCCTCACAAATCACCGGGAGATGGCCAAGAACAAGCATCACTCTTACCACAACTCCTCCGCTGCCTCTAAGCCATCTAGGTGGTGGCAACTACCAAGAGTAATAAGAATCCCGTAGCCAATGCTCACCCAAGTGCCAACTAGATGCAAACTCACAAGCAAATGCACTTGAGATCACTCAAACTTACTTTGATTTGTCAATCAAGAAAGGGAGATGAGTGGGAGAGGATGTGCTCAGCTCAAGAGGATGTTAGAGAGTCAGAATGTCCAAGAAAGACACCCCCAAAGCTGGCCAACAAGTATTTATAAGCAGCCCAACACGAAATAGCCGTTAGGAACAAGTTGCAGCTGCTTGCGCACTGACCGGACGCGTCGATCGTTGTGACGTCCGGACACAGTGTCTGGTGCGTGACTTCCCTGATGAACACCACGTGTCTCGCTTTGAATCTCGTTCGTTCGATCATAACGGTCACTTAAAAGTACTCGTTCACGCGCTAGAGTGACCGGACGCGTCGATCAAAACTGATCGGACGCGCCCTAGCGTCTAGTCGCCAGAGGCTCACGCGTTGAGGGGTGTGACCAGACGCGCCACTCAGACTGACCGGACGTCACAGTGCCAGTGTTCGATCGATTCCAGTAAGCTACCACTCACGACCTAACGCGTCCGGTCGAACGTGACCGGACGCGCCACCGCGTCCGATCGACCTCGTGTCCTTCGCAGTTTCTCTGGGGCTTGACCGGACACGCCGGTGCGCGCCCTACCTCTGCACGTGTTGATATTTGGTAACGCAATTAGGAAATAGGATCCGCAAGCGCACGGATATCGGTGAGCACTTCACCCGAGATGTTATCCTGGGTATCGTATTTATATTTTTACCTTTAGGAGAAAGAGTGCATCTGACTAACCAAATCTATTACTACTAACCTTTAGGCTACAACCACTATGATTCGATGTGAGTGATGTATAGAGAAGACTACAACCGCACTCTTCTTCTAACCTTGGTAAGGATGATCTACTGTTCTATTGGGGAGGTTTACGGAATCTAGACACCACAAAGGATGTTCAACCCGCACCTATAAACCCTATCGATCCTGCTAACGGGATATGGAATACAAAGGTAACTCGGAATTGTCACGTTCCTCGCTACTACCACGGTCCGGCTAGACGAGGGGAAATCTATGAGTATCCTAGCTTAAACACCACGTTTACGCTAGAGATGATTACTCTAAACTCTACGCGAAGAGATCAAAGTAAACTCATAAACCAAAGAACAATAAAACAAAGAACTTACTAGAATTTAGAAGTCGAAATACTGAAGAATCCTGAGAACAAGCCTCGGGTTAGAAGAACTTGCTCCCGCAGGTACAACCTCGGAGTAGACACCGACAGGCCGGCTTCCTCCGATCTACACCTCCACTCTATCTCTCTCAATCTAGTAGAACTAATTCTACTTTCACATTGGATGCTAAGCCCTAAGAGGTGGGAACCCTAGAGGGAACCTCTCTCTCTAAACCCTAACTAGAGATATGCAACTGAATAATGAATTGGGGTCTTTTCCACCAGGGGTCAGGGGCCTTGCTTATATAGCCCTTTTGGATGAATCTGGACCGTCGGATCAAACCGACCTTCATCCTACGGTTTTCCTTGATCCTCAAAGGCGGTGGAGCATAATCCGCGAGACTCGACCTGATTGGTCCCGGGGGCAGGGCGGGCGCCCTAGGGCACAGGGCGGGCGCCCTGTGTCCTGGCCCGTTACGGCTCCCGTTTGTTCCCGTGGCTTCTGGAATCTTCTAGATGTAAGATAATTACGTGTTCGGTTAATATCCCGTCATTAATCCGACATGTGGGCCTTTCTTCCGTATTTCCTGATAACCCCCTGCAGAAATAGATAAACAGCAAAACTCGTGGAATTCTGTTAGATCAAACCCTAATTCTAGGTGTTGCTTGCATATAGGTCCTTTTCTTTATTTATTTGATGGTTATAATTGATACTTAAGAACCGTCAACAAACACCCCCATACTTAGGCTTTTACTCGTCCTCGAGAAAAGGTTGGTTAATAAAACATCTGGGGTTGAAACATTCTTTCATACCTGCAGGGTGTTGTAAAAATCCACTATGCACTTATAGTCAGGGAAATATATGGTCAGAGTAAAGAGCCTTTCTTCTTCTTAATCCCTATCACTTGGAGTTTTTACATATTTTTGAAAAGAAAAACTTAGCATACCTTTATCCTCATAGGTACCCTCAGAATCACTCATTATCTTTTATATTTCTCTCTGAGGCTGTTTTGATTTTGCAAAAATAATTCTTTAAGCATACATACCTTGCATTTATTGTATGGTCAAAACCGGATCCGAGGAGAAGAATGCCATACTCTTAGATCAAAGATTTTGAAAATTAAAAACTTGTCACTCTTACTGGCATATTGCTTATTAGAGGGACCATGGGCTATCATTTTCTTTCCATCATATTTTTATCATATCTCATTTTTTTCATTTTGGGTGGACACCGAGGTACCCCTAATTCTACTGCCGGACACTTGTCCATTTTTTTTTCTGCGAGGTTGTCGAGCACTATTTCCTCGATATATTCATAATTTTGCATAGCACATGCCTCTAACGCAATAATACTTCGGAAGAGTGAATCTTTCTGAATAAAAATGTCTTGATCTTAGGAGTATGATAAATCTCTCAACAAGGGTCTAACTTGTTTTGAACAAACTTAATACAAAGCAGATAGCTTTAATTAATATTTTCATGTTTAGCAGGCATATAAAACTTGAGGATGGTAGCTATAATTTTGAGATTTTTAAAACAAATTCTCCAAGCAATAATGATACTAAGAATAAGGTACTCATACCCTTATCATCTCTTATTCCACAATGACTTTTAGCAATACAGGGTTTTGAAATAATTTTAATAATTGCAGGTTTCCAGGAAATATCACAGAGTGAGATTGATCATGATTATAAGCATTTTTATCCTTTTAATTTATCATATTTAGAGAGATAAAATTCTGCACAAACTAAGGTGAGTGTGTAAGTGTGTAATAAAAGTGTGTAGAGTGTGTACCTGGTTCATGGAGTGGTGCGATCGAAGTGTGTGTGACATGTCAGGGAATCTCCCCCATACTTATTTTCTGCTTTCTTCGTTATTTTGAAGTGTGATAGCTCCGTGGGATGATGAATGAATTACCTTGAATGGTCCTTCCCATTTGCTCCGGAGCTTTCTATGCCCGAAAAGTTTCACCCTAGAATTAAAAAGTAATACCTTATCTCCGGGTGAGAACTCCTTCTTCTTGATCCTCTTGTCATGCCATCTCTTGACTCTTTCTTTGTAGATCTTTGAATTGTGATATGCTTTCTCCCGCCATTCTTCTAACTCCGATAATTGCATTCTTCTATGTTTTCCGGCGATATCTAGGTCCATATTCCATCTTTTTATGGCCCAGTGTGCCTTGAACTCAAGTTCAACAGGTAGGTGACAGGTCTTTCCGTATACCAATTGGTATGGAGACATTCCAATTGGGGTCTTGTATGCTGTCCGGTAAGCCCAGAGTGCATCGGGTAACTTGTCCTTCCATGCCGTTCCCATCTCGTTCACCGTCTTCTGAAGAATGTTCTTGATTTGCTTGTTGGAAGTCTCTGCTTGGCCACTTGTCTGAGGATGATAGGGAGTAGCGACGTTGTGATGGATTCCATGTCTTGATAGATAGTGCTCGAAGCGCTTGTCAATGAAGTGTGATCCTCCATCACTTATCACTATCCTGGGGACTCCAAATCTTGGAAATATGATTTCCTCAAACATCCTCTTCGAACTGATATTGTCGGCATGTTTGCAAGGTAGTGCCTCTACCCACTTGGAGACGTAATCAACCGCCACCAAGATGAACTCACACTTCTTAGATGGGGGAAATGGACCCATGTAGTCTATTCCCCAGACATCAAAGAGTTCAATCTGAAGGTTGTTGGTGAGTGGCATAGCATCCCTTGTATTTATGTTTCCGTGCCTTTGACATGGCCCACATCTTCTGATATATTGCTTCGTGTCATCGTACATCGTAGGCCAGTAGAATCCACATTGCCAGATCTTTGAATGTGTACGGAATGCTCCATAGTGACCTCCGTATGGTGATGAGTGACATCTGTCGATGATCTTCAATCCTTCCTCAGTGGTCACACATCTTCTAAGTAGGCCATCAGCGCATACTCGGGAGAGATATGGCTCATCCCATATATGTGAACGACTTTCCTGAATAAGCTTCTTCTTGTTTGTTCCGGGTGGTACATAACCTGAAACCATAAAATTAACAATATCTGCATACCAGGGGTCAGATCTGTTAATCCCGTAAAGCATGTCGTCCCGGAGTGAGTCATTAATGGGGGGTTCCTGTGAATTCTTAAAGTACATTCTAGACAAGTGATCAGTAACAGAATTTTCTACTCCCTTTTTATCTTTTATTTCTAAGTCAAATTCTTAGAGTAATAAAATCCATCTGATTAAGCGGGGTTTCGCATCTTTCTTAGTGAGCAAATATTTTAGTACAGCATGATCAGTGTAAACAATTATCTTAGCTCCAACTAAATAAGATCTAAATTTATCAATGGCAAAAACAATAGCCAGAAGCTCTTTTTCAGTGGTTGCATAATTAAGTTGAGCTCCTGTCAAAGTTTTACTTGCATAAGCAATTGCATGATGCTTTTTATCTTTAGTTTGTCCCAAAACTGCCCCCACAGCATAATCACTAGCATCACACATAATTTCAAAAGGCAACGACCAATCAGGGGGTTGAATGATTGGTGCAGAGATGAGTGCTTGCTTTAATAAATTGAAAGAATTTAGACATGCATCATCAAATTCGAAAGGAGCATCCTTGGCTAGCAAAAGAGTAAGTGGTCTCGCAATAAATGAAAAGTCTTTTATAAATCTACGATAAAAACCAGCATGGCCAAGAAAACTTCGAATTCCTTTTATATTCACAGGTGGAGGTAGTTGTTCAATTACTTCAATTTTAGCTCTATCTACCTCAATACCTCTTTCAGACACTAGGTGTCCTAGCACTATTCCTTCTCTAACCATAAAATGACATTTTTCCCAATTAAGGATTAAGTGCTTTTCTTCACATCTTTGCAAAACCTTATCTAAGTTCTCAAGACAACTATCAAAAGTTTTTCCATAAACTGAGAAATCATCCATGAAAACTTCCATAATCTCTTCAATCATATCAGAAAATATAGACATCATACATCTTTGAAAAGAAGCTGGTGCATTACATAACCCAAAAGACATTCTACGATAAGCATACGTTCCATATGGGCATGTAAAAGTGGTTTTACTTTGATCATCAGGATGGATAGGGATCTGGTGATACCCTGAATATCCATCTAGAAAACAGAAAAACGAGTGTTTTGCTTACCGCTCAAGCATCTCATCTATAAAAGGCAAAGGAAAATGATCCTTTTTCGTGGCTTTATTAAGTTTTCTATAGTCTATGCACATCCGCCACCCAGTGACGGTGCGTTGCGGAATTAGCTCATTCTTATCATTAGTAACAACAGTCATGCCTCCCTTTTTAGGCACAACTTGAACAAGACTTACCCACTCACTATGCGGCACAGGATATATAATCCCTACATGCAGCAACTTTATAACTTCTTTTTTAACTACTTCTCTCATCGCGTTGTTAAGTCTACGTTGAGGCTCTCGAGAGGGTGTAACAGAAGGATCTGTCGGAATATGATGGGTACAAATCATAGGACTGATTCCTGTGAGATCTTGAAGTGAGTAGCCGAAAACAGAGTGGTGTTTTTCAAGAATGGTCATTAATCGCAGAGTTTGCTCCTGAGTGAGTTTATTACTAACGATCACAGGAAACTCTGGATTATTGTTTAGGAAAGCATAGGTAAGACCGGGTGGTAAAGTTTTGAGTTCTATGGGGGGTCTAGGTGTTTCTGCAAACTCATCTAAGGGTTCAGGTTCAGAAGGTTCGGCCTCTTCTTCAGTGAAGAAGGGGGCTTCCTCTTCTAAGTCTGGATCATCTAAAAGTTCTAGAGATGCAGCCTTTACCTCCTCCATAGGATCAGGCAAAAGATATGGCTCGGTCTTATTATTCAAGGAGTGAGTTATTGTAATTGGAAGTTTAAAATCCTTTCCCAAGGAAATGTGGAGCTTTCCAGTTTGACCTTCATAAAGGAGTCTTCTAAAAGGTTGACCAATCAGTAGGTCGAAACCCCATATATCAAAGATATAAAAGTTCAAATGAACCATGGAGCCTTCTACCATAAAGGGTAGGACATTAATAATTCCAAGACTGGGGACTAATCGTCCCGAAGATTCCTTTATGACCTTTGTTGTGGGGGTTAAAACAAGTTTCCCAAATAAATTAAGTGCAAAAGCTTCGGACATAATATTGATCCCCACAACAGGATTATAGAGAGCGTTAAATTGATCAGAATTATAAGCACAACATATAGTTATAGAGGGTGTGTCCACTCGGATTACTTCAGAGGAAAGCTCTGACTCCTCTAACCATTCGCTACTCATAACCGAGATAAGCTCTCTCAATTGACGTTCACTTGGTAAACAAATGCTAAATTAGCCGTTTTGGGGTCGGTCTATAGAATGGTAGTTTGAAATGTTTCCAAAATCGGCAAAGAGATCGAATTCTATGTCTAGCATGAAATCAGATGGTAGAATTTCTTCCTTTTGTGGCTCAGAACCTGGGATAGCTAAAGTAGATGAAAAATTTGGCAGAGTGTCTACTTCGGCTTCGTAGGTTTTATCATGGAGGGCATTATCCATCTCAGCTTCTAGGATTCTATTCAAGATCCCCTTAGCTTCATCAGTAGGGATACGAAAGAAAGAACCTCTAGCCATAGTATGCAGCATTTGTTTATTATCTTTCTGAAGACCTCAAAAAAAATGAAATAAAAGAACAGTGTCTTCAAGCAAAAGTTTTGGACCAGATTCTAAAAGATCAGAAAAACGTTTCCAGGATTTCCCCAAAGTTTCATTATCTTTTTGTTTAAAAGATAGGACTTCGAGTCTAAAGTCACCAGTACGGTCAAGGGAATAAAAATCTAGACAAAAGTTGGCTCTTAAAACTCCCCATTCACCTTGCTGTTGACTTACCTTCTGACTATACCATCATCTAGCTTCTCCTCTTAAAGAAAAAGGAAAAAGCTTCCAACGTAAAGTCTTATCAGAGATGCCATCAATGCGAAGACAATCGCATGTCTGCTCAAAATCTCTAATATGAAGGTAAGAGTTTTCGTCTTCCTTTCCCGAAAAAGATAAATTTTGAATCATCGCAATCAACCTTGAACTTAACTTATACTGGGATGTTTGGATAGGCTGTGATGACTCCTAAGGTAAAAGGTCAGTTGCTGAAGGTGTTGCGGCATCAAAGATAGATATAGAACCTTGGTTTTCCATTTTTGGTAAAAAGAAAAAGAAAGAATGAAAAAGATAAGAAAATAAAAAGTATGAATACAAGCTAGTAGTAAGACTCAAGGTTATCTCAGCAAACCGTCTTTCTCCCCGGCAATGGCGCCAGAAATGCTTGTTGATATTTGGTAACGCAATTAGGAAATAGGATCCGCAAGCGCACGGATATCGGTGAGCACTTCACCCGAGATGTTATCCTGGGTATCGTATTTATATTTTTACCTTTAGGAGAAAGAGTGCATCTGACTAACCAAATCTATTACTACTAACCTTTAGGCTACAACCACTATGATTCGATGTGAGTGATGTATAGAGAAGACTACAACCGCACTCTTCTTCTAACCTTGGTAAGGATGATCTACTGTTCTATTGGGGAGGTTTACGGAATCTAGACACCACAAAGGATGTTCATCCCGCACCTATAAACCCTATCGATCCTGCTAACGGGATATGGAATACAAAGGTAACTCGGAATTGTCACGTTCCTCGCTACTACCACGGTCCGGCTAGACAAGGGGATATCTATGAGTATCCTAGCTTAAACACCACGTTTACGCTAGAGATGATTACTCTAAACTCTACGCGAAGAGATCAAAGTAAACTCATAAACCAAAGAACAATAAAACAAAGAACTTACTAGAATTTAGAAGTCAAAATACTGAAGAATCCTGAGAACAAGCCTCGGGTTAGAAGAACTTGCTCCTGCAGGTACAACCTCGGAGTAGACACCGACAGGCCGGCTTCCTCCGATCTACACCTCCACTCTATCTCTCTCAATCTAGTAGAACTAATTCTACTTTCACATTGGATGCTAAGCCCTAAGAGGTGGGAACCCTAGAGGGAACCTCTCTCTCTAAACCCTAACTAGAGATATGCAACTGAATAATGAATTGGGGTCTCCTCCACCAGGGGTCAGGGGCCTTGCTTATATAGCCCTTTTGGATGAATCTGGACCGTCGGATCAAACCGACCTTCATCCTACGGTTTTCCTTGATCCTCAAAGGCGGTGGAGCATAATCCGCGAGACTCGACCTGATTGGTCCCGGGGGCAGGGCGGGCGCCCTAGGGCACAGGGCGGGCGCCCTGTGTCCTGGCCCGTTACGGCTCCCGTTTGTTCCCATGGCTTCTGGAATCTTCTAGATGTAAGATAATTACGTGTTCGGTTAATATCCCGTCATTAATCCGACATGTGGGCCTTTCTTCCGTATTTCCTGATAACCCCCTGCAGAAATAGATAAACAGCAAAACTCGTGGAATTCTGTTAGATCAAACCCTAATTCTAGGTGTTGCTTGCTTATAGGTCCTTTTCTTTATTTATTTGATGGTTATAATTGATACTTAAGAACCGTCAACAACGCGCGCGGGTGAAGTAGCCATTGGGATCGGGCGGTTAGCGTTCGAAACAAGTGACATGTGGATGGTCGTGAATGACCAGACGCAGGCTGGGTGCTTCAGGTCATTTTGACCTGCGTGTCCGGTCATCCCGAAAAATGCCCAGTGAAGGGATAACGGCTAGTTTAGCCCTTGGGGCTACAAATAGAATTATCTCAGCCATGGCTGAGGTAGAGCACCTAACGGGACTTTGTGTCCATGCTAGAGAGTGCTTGGGAGTCCTCCAACTCACTTGTGATTGATAGTGTTCATCCGATCGAGTGAGTGAGCGATTCTAGTGCGTTGCATCGTGAGGTTGCAGTGAGTGGCACTAGGTGGTCGTCTTGCAAGCTGGTGGTGCTTGTTACTCTTGAAGGTTGCCACCTCCTAGACGGCTTGGTGACCTGTGACTCCGTTGAAGCACACGAGAAGCTTGTGCGGTGCTCCCGAGGAGGATTTATGAGGGGATTGTGCTCACCCCACAGGGATCACGAATAGCAACTCTAGTTGAGCGTGTTATTGAGCTACCCTCACTTGTGAGGTAGGTTCTTGCGGTGCCCGACGTGCGTGCTTGGCGGGTGATGCCAATTAGCTGCTGAACCATCGGGTGAGCGGTCGACACAATGGGGACGTAGTTTGATGGCAACCTCGCGAACCTTGGGAGAAAAATCACCATGTCAACATTGTCTTCATCATTTTCTCGGTGGTTTGCATTCCGCGAAACACAAACTTGTATTACTTTCATACTCCCTCCGTACCCAAAAAACAAGTCGTTTAGGACATGATTGTGCTTACTAAGGAGTCATGAATTAGAGGGTATTTTTCCCTGTCTACCCCTATTAAATAGGGTTGGGGGTGGATTCTAAACAAGCAAGTTCTCCTGGTCAGATGGTTAGTGCATCGAGACGTTGGCCGTGAGGTTACGGGTTCGATACCTGGTGAGCGCCATGATTTTTGTTACTTGCTAGATTTTGCATCAGATTTTTGCATGGCACTGTGGCCCTGCGTGGCTGCTGCAACTCCGGCGTGATGGAGTCCGGCAACACCTCGAAGGAATCTGGCACCATCTCCGAGTCCGGCGAAGGCTGCTGCAACTCCGGCATGATGGAGTCCGGCAACACCTCGAAGGAATCTGGCACCATCTCCGAGTCCGGCGAAGGCTGCTGCAACTCCGGCGTGATGGAGTCCGGCAACACCTCGAAGGAATCTGGCACCATCTCCGAGTCCGGCGAAGGATGCTTGGCGTGATGGAGTTCGGCAACACCTCAATGGAGTCCAGCACCATGTCCTCCGAGTCTGTCACCACGCCGGAAATGGAGTCCGGTACCTCGACGGACTCCATGGCCACCGAGTTCAGCGCGTCGGCGGAGTGTTGCACCTCGACGGCCTCCATGGTCTCCTCCATGGCGCTTCCAACAATCTTGTTGCCGAACTCCATGGTGCGAACGAGCAACGGCGGCGAGGAACGGTGGTGAGGGTCGGCGGCGCGGCGAAGTAGGCGAGCGTGCTGAGGAAAAGCGGAGGCGAGCGTGCTGTGGTCTCTGCCTTGGCGGCTGGCCGAGGCAAGCGTGCTGTGGACTGCGTTGAAGGCAGGCGAGAGAGCCGAGCGGGCGGCGACCGAGGGGAACCGAGGCATCGCGATTATTGCGCATTGAAGCCAATCAGTTGCGCGTGCACGAGCGGCGTTGCCCAGGGCAATCGCGTCCAAATGCCCCCTCGTGGCGCTGCGACGACATGTTTTGCGAAAACAACTCCACAGCCCAGAATGACTTGAAATCTGGGTACGGAGGGAGTATACATTGTGCTTGTGTAGTTGCTCTTGTGACTAGCTTAGCTTTAGTAGCTTGCTAGTTGCCTTCTTGCTTGTGTAGCTAGAAGTAGCTCCCTTGCGTGGTTAATTTGATTTTAGCAATCTTGTTAGTCATATTGCTTAGTTTGCGTAGCTAAGTAATTTGTGCTCTCTAATTTGGCATTAGTTGCCCTGTTATTGAGCAATGCTATTGAGCTTAGGAGCTATGTGCTTTTGCTTACTAGTTTTGTAGGAGCTCCCCGTGCTTGAAGTACTAGTGGCATAGGTTTGTGTGACCTTGCTCCTAGAATTGGTTAGGTGAGCTCTAGCTAGCTCGGCACCGTTGTTGTCTCATTGGGATCTTTGTAAGGTGCTTGAGAACTTAGATAGAGGGGTGTAGTCTTGGTTAGACCAACAGTATTAATTCCACACTTGTTTCGGTTAGCCGGCGCGATTGTTTTTAGAAAAGACTGTTCACACCCTAGTCTGCCATCTCGACCCTACATCAGGGTTGAAGGCAAGTCTTCATAGGCATTGATGCAGAAGGTGTCAACCAAGGCGCTCGAGCCATTGTAGTGGACGGAGATGATAGCAAAGCCTAGCCCTCCTGCCGAAGTGTTGGTCAAGACGAGTAGTAGTAGTCGCCAAAGATGTTGGTGAAGCCCTCATGCCAAAGTGTTAGATAGATCATTGAATGTATTCTCATAATGAACTTATTTAGATATATAAATATTACTAATATATTTTACAAACCTAGTCAAACTTACGACCAGCATGAATTCCATAGCGACATTTCTATGGGACGAATGGAGTAGATAATAAATCATACAAAACACAACTAGATAGTTAAATCATCCCTATGAGCATCCAAAAGACTAAGTCGGTAGATCTCGAGATTTATGAAGTCACTGTAGAGCCTTGTTTCAATGGGTATTGTCACCTATCATTGAAAGAACTAGATGGTACCCCGCGCGTTGCTATGGGAACTTTGTAGTATTGTATATTGGATCATGGAGCAACTTTTACATACTATTAAAGTTGAAAATTAAAAAGAATGAAATGAAAAAAGAAAATAGAAGAAATGATTGAAGTATTGAACTACCATACCTTATCCACAGCATGTTTGGACTGCAGGCTGTCTATCCTTCCTCATGTGAAATAATCGCCATCTCTCAGTTAAAAAAAGAATTGTCATCTCTTGCGTTGGTGCCGGCGTGAGGAACTGTGTGGGTGCCAGCGTGCGACGCAAGACAGCAGTGTGAAGCGTGGCGTAGATGTTGGTGGAGCGCACGGTGCGTGGAAGGGACGCGCGAGGCTGATCCACCAGCCGGATGAACGAAAGGGTGAATGGAGTCGAAGGAACCTTGCTAGCTCACTCAGTTTGTCTTTCTGACGGCGGTTTTATGATGCAATCATTTTCACACCAATGGAGGAGGCTGTGAGTGGTTGTTTATTTAATCGTGAGTTGGAGCAGTTCTTACTCCTTAGTCCGTTCAGATGCCAGAGAAGAACATGTGCCGGCATTTACTGCACTAGGAAGTAGAAGAGCCAAAGTAGTGATTGATGCATCGACCAAGGTGGGGAGAAGCGGGCCCTACATGGTGACATGGCTTCGTGAGAACGTAGGAAAATCAGCTAATGAGGTTCTCCGATTTAGGTACAGTAGATAGGGCTTTAGATTCTAGAATACATATAAGAAAATATGAGCAACCGTGTCAAGTCGATGAATTAACCCACGATCACCATGAGAAACCTAATCAATTGAGCCGCACTTAGTTTTTATAAGTTGTTCTTTTTCGTTCGGTCCCCCTATATATAATTTTTGGCTTCACCCTGACTGTTGGTGCGCCTATCCCAAGGTCTGACGATCACTTCTGCCTTTATCTACTAACTGTTGCTAAGTAACTTATACTATACCTACAAAGGGCATTGCTATCCATTCTGCCTCTGCTCATAGGTATAAATCATGCATCGTTGCTAGAGATGAGACCGGAGAAACTGAATTTGTCGTCTTTGGACGGATCGCACAGTGTCTCACCAAAAAACCAGTTGATACTCTCATTGCAAATAATCCACCTGGTTTCATTCCAGATGAGGTCACAAAGCTGCTGGAAAAAGGTGTTTGTGTGGAATGTCATCTTCACAGAGAATACAATTACTTATGGGAAGGTTTCTTTTTAGGTCAATACAATCGTGGCTCAAATATATGGTGATAATTTTATTCCAGTAACGCCATCACTCATTCTCTCATGCTCTCTAAAGATGGCAGCTGTAGTATACAGCAAACTCCTCAAAAAAGTATCACCAGTGCTCTACCTTTGCTAGAACCATGGCTAGCTTCTGAGGTAAATAAACTGAAACTTACTGGGCTTCCATGTATATCTCATGGCTTCTCCTGTTTAGAGTGAAATCAAAGATAACTAATCAGCAAAGGAAGGTCACGGTGCTTTTGCCTTTGCCAGTTGCAGTAGGAAGTGTTTGCAACTGCAATAGATGTTCACCACTCTTTTAGATTTATATCTATATCTACTCTAAAGATCATCGTATATTTGGATTGGTATTCTAAGCTACCAACTATAGCATTCGGTAGTCATGAATTCCCATTATGAACTACTCCCTCCGGTCCATTTTATCTGGCGCACACGCATATCAAGATTCAAACTTTAAAAACTTTGACCAATAATTAGGCCAATAATTTTTAACTATTATAATACAAACTTTATATGATTAGATTTGTAAAAAATTATACTATCCAATGATTATAAGTTTATAAGCATAAATAATATAATATAAAGCAAATGGATGATCAAAGTGTAATCCAGGAGACCGTGTCATTCTAATTTGCTCTAGATAAAATAGACCGGAGGAAGTATAATGTATATGTATGGCCGGATATAACCATAATGGCTACGATAACCGTGCATGTAACGAAGGATCACATAGTCCATGGTTAAACAAAACCATAGTGGCTGCAATGGCCATAGAACTTGTTTTCTATGCGAATGCTTAGTGATCTATGTTAGGTATCTGATGGCGTGATATCTTTAATCTGATGCTACGATAACATTGGTGATACTCGTGCTTATATTAGTATCTTAGCCGTACCGTTGGTCATAAATTGTTTTTTCTTCAAATCATGCACCCTGTTTGGCAGATTGTTTTTGCGGCTTATAAGCCGGCTGTGACTGTTTTGCTGTGAGAGAAAAACACTGTTCCACAGCTGATAAGCCGTGCTAATAAGCTCAGCCGAACAGGGTGATGATGTTCCAGTACTGATGTATGGAACCCTTCGTCGTGTGGGGTCCAGAGGCCAGAACTCTTTGGCTCGTGTCGCAAACCCATGTCCCGCTCGGTGGATGGCGTGACGTGGCGGAGAGTTTGAGTCGGTGCTGCCTCCGCGTAACTCGAATGGGAGTCGAAGTCGGAGTGGCGAGCGAGCCGACGGCCATCAGGTCGGTGACGGCAGCAGCAGCCCCGGACGGAGATCCGTTTTGATTTTTGAACCGGCCGGCGCCGTGACTCCCAAGCCGAGTCGGACTCCGCCTCCGTGAGGATGGCCAGTTACCCGCTCCATATATATCGCGGCGGCGGGGCAGCGACGCCATATCTCCACATTCCACATTCGATAGATTCCGCCGCGAAACAAAGCATCGAAAGATGTCGCCGTGTTTCGCCGGCTCCAAGCGCCCTCTCTAGATGGTCCTTTACGACCCTGCCGCCGCTGGCAAGTCGTCGTCGTCGTCGGCGGCGGCGGCGGCGGTGTCTGGTGCGATGGTTCCGCACACGGGGACCATCCTTGACGTCGCACCCATCAACACCCTCCTGCCCCTGCTACGGCTGCCGGTGCCGGCCGCTGGCAGAGAAGAGCCGCCGTGCCTTCGCAGGCATTTCCTCGTGGCGCTGGGGCTCCGTGCCGACCTGCCTGTGCACTTCATCGACGACAAGTATGTGACGAGCACCGACCTGGACCCGCACCAGAACCGGTTCCGCATCCCGAGCAACGGTGTCGAGCGCCGCCTTCGCCCGCTCCTGAAACCCCAGGAGCTCGACGCCGCCAGCCTCCTCCACGACCCGTGCCCGGTGCCAAGGGCGAAGCAGCCGAGGCTGGAGCTGCAGCCTGGACCGCCACCAGAGCCGCAGAATAACGGCGCCGTTGAGGGTCAGGGGGAGCAGCTGCCGCCGCCGCCAGGCAAGAAGATCAAGAAACCCAAGAAGAAGGGGAAGGTGCACGGCGGGTTGCGCGTGAAGCTGGTGAACCTCGACGCCGGCGCCAAGGAGCTGCAGATGTCGCGGTGGGAGAGCAGCCGCGGCACGATCGTCAAGGGGTGTTAGGTTTTGATCTCCCTCATTAGGCCCAATGGCCTAATGGGCCTTGTTCTCGTGCCCTGATCGGGGGCGCCCAACCCAATATGGTTGGTGGGCCCCCGTCACACTGCGCATAAATAGAGGTGGGGGGCTGGCCGGCTCAGGACACGAGGTTGTCCTCAGCCGCCATTTCCACCGACATTCCCGACTCCCGATCTGAGAGGGGCGCAGCCAGTGACGGGAAGCCGCCACCGTCTCCACCGCGCAGCGTCAATGGCTCCTCCGGCGAACGACTCCAACACCGGCGCCTCCTCCGGATCTGCTACACCTACGCCATCGGACGGTTTGCGTTTTTCCACTGTTCTCTTTTCCTCTACTAGCAGTTGTCGTAGCAGTTGTCGTAGTAGTTGTTTAGGGCTCGTAACATCTACTGGAAACACGTTTTTCGTTGTTCCTACTGCGAATCCGCCCGATCTAACGAATCCATGAACGTTGAATTACAACAATGGTATCAGAGCCATGGGTACGAATCAAGAACTCTAGATCGGGTAACGAACCGATTTGATTTTTCAGATCATGAAAGAAACGATGAACCCTAACCCTACCACGAACTCAACACGGTTAAAGAAAATACTCGCCGGCGGCCGGGTCCTTTGGGCCCGCGCGGTGAAGGACGAACCGGCCGCAGCCACCGTGCGCGCGCAAGAAGGGCGCCACCTGCTGGCCCACTCGACGGCGGCGAGCTCAGCCCAGGGCGAGCTCGCGCGCCGGCGAAAGGGGGAGCAGGAGCGCCATTGCCATCGGTTCCTCCGGCCAAGGCCATGGGTGGCCGCGCGCGCGGTTCTCTGATGGCTGCGGTGGAGACCGAGAAAACAAGAAGAACAAAGGAAGAGGAAAGAGATGAGGTGCTCGCCCTTGCGCGGTCATGAACATGGCCGTGTCCTTCCCGGCCTCCGGCGGCACCTACCCGACCGGTGGTGGCCGGCGGCTGTGCTGGAAAGGAAAGGAAAGGGGAAGAACAGGCAAGAACAAATGAAGAAAGAAGAACACCCCAGCCAGCCCACCGGCGGCCGCCATCGCCTAGCCCCGGCCCCTTGCCGGCGGCCTCCACCCGCCATGGCCGCCATGGGGCCGGCTGCGTTCCTGCGGCTGTGCTGGAAGGAAGAAGAAATTAAAATGGATTTTAGGGTTTTGAAACCGGCGGCCAGGAAGCTTTTATACACCTGATTTTCACTCTCGACCGTCGGATCAAACGGACGGCCAGGATTGAGGATCGGGTTTTGAAACCCTAGGTCATCGGCTGACGGGCCGCTGATGGGCCGAGGGGCTGCGGCTGGCAGGCCACCCTTGGCTGCCGGGCGCGCTTGGGCCGCTCCCGCTGTTGGGCCTCTGCTCCCGCGCATGGGCCGCCTGCGGCTGACGGGCCGCGCGCCGCTGATCAGGCCGAGCCGGGCCGCACTTCACCTGCTGGGCCGAATGAATTCGGCTGGGCCGCGCGTGCCACAGAAAGGCCTGCGGGCCAGAATTGAAGAAGAAGAAAGAAATTTCATTTTTTTTCAGAAGCCTTTTGATATGAATTTGAATGAATTTAAATGAAATTTTGATAAGAATTTTCGTGCAAATTTGTCCAACGACATTTTGCTCAGAAATAATGAAATTTTTTTAGTGCTTCTAGAAAAATAATATTATGAGAATTTTATTGTTTCCGCTGCGTACTTGATATATTTATTTTCATTATCAAATTCGAACCAACGGGAGAATTTGATTTTGAAAATGAGCAATAATTGAAGATGAATTGTAGTGTTGTTATTTTCTGACCAACGTTGTTAATAACAATATTATGATTTTGATTCATGAAAATTGTGCATTAATTTTATTTTTGCCCAACGGTGATGTAAAATTATTGCATAAATGAATTATATGTTTTAATTTGACCAACGTTGAGTTAAAGCGTATGATCTTATGTATAAATGTTACTCACTTAATCTGATGTGGTTTCAGGAGGTAAATGCATTGTGAACATCGCGAACATCCCGACACTCAACGGGAGCAATTACCGTGTGTGGCGGGAAAAGTATGAACTGGAACTTGCGTTGGGAGAGGTCGATTTTGCCATCACCTCACCGTGTCCTACTGAGCCAGAGGACCCGGTGAGAGGTGATAATGAATCTGACGCTGATTTCGCTACTCGAAAGCGTGATCATGCTGAGATAAGAATGAAATATGACCTTGAACATAGGCAATGGACTCTCTCCAATCGCAAGTGCCTGTTGGTGGCCAAAGCCACCATAGAAGAACAGATAAGGGGCTCAATCCCTGAATGTGCTACTGCCACAGAATATCTTGAGAAAATCAAGAGTCAGTTTACTGGGTCTACCAAGGCCACAGCAAGTTCACTGATTAAGAAGCTTGTGAATGAGAAATATACTGGTGGTAGCATAAGAGAGCACATTTTGAAGATGAACACTACGGCGTCTAAGCTAAAGGAAATGAATTTGAAGGAAGATGATTTCCTGATTCATTTGATTTTTGCTTCTTTGCCGAAAGAATATGATACTTTCATTGTGAACTACAATATGCAGCCTGAAAGATGGGGCATAGAAAGACTTATCTCAATGTGTGCTCAAGAAGAGGAGAGGATAAAATCCTCACAGAGTGAGTCCACTCATTTTGTGAAGGATAATAAAAGAAAGAACTTTAATAACAAGAATTCTAAACCACAGGGGAAACCCAAGTGGGACAAGGCCTCTTCCTCACAGGGAAAGAAACCTCAGGAAACTGAGAATCAGCAGAGCAACTCCTATGGTGGAGCTGAAAAGGACCAATGCAAGCACTGCTTCAAGAAGGGACACTACAAAAGAGACTGTCCTGACTTCCTGAAATCTCTACTGAAAAGAGGTGATGAATTTATTACATTTGTAGATGAATCCCTGTATTTATGTTATGCTAAATCCACTTGGTGGGTTGATTCAGGAGCAACTACTCATGTTGCAAATTCCTTACAGGGGTTAAGTGGGACGAGAACCTTGCAAAGAGGAGAAAGAACGATTAAAGTTGCGAATGGAGTACAAGCCGATGTTGAAGCAATTGGAGATTTATCTTTAGAATTGAACAACGGCTTTGTACTTAGACTTAAAGAAGTACTTTTCGTTCCCTCTTTGCGTAGAAATTTAATAAGTGTTTCGAAACTCGATGATGATGGAATTGATTGCCATTTTGGTGATGGCAAATGTAAGATACTTGTTAATAATGAATGTGTTGGTCTTGCCTTCCGACAAGACAAACTTTATTTATTATCTCTTGATGAAAATACAAACAATGTATGCGATGAGAATATGAATGATTCCCCATCTACGAATGTAATTAAGAAGCGGAAGCGAATTGATGATGCCTCTTCGAAATTATGGCACTGTCGCTTGGGCCATATTTCGAGGGGGAGAATGGAACGGCTAATTAAAGAATCAATTCTTCCGCACTTAGAATTTTCAGATTTAGAACAATGCATTGATTGCATCAAAGGAAAGTATGTCAAGAAGATTAAGAAAAATGCCAAACGAAGCACAGGAACTTTAGAAATTATCCACACTGATATATGTGGTCCATTTCCTGTGAAAAGCGTGGATGGTTATGATTCATTTATAACATTCACAGACGACTACTCTCGTTATGGCTATATTTATCCAATTAAAGAAAGATCGGAAGCATTGGATAAATTCAAAATATTTAAAGCTGAGGTTGAAAATCAGCATGATAAGAAAATAAAGATAGTACGATCAGATCGAGGTGGAGAGTACTATGGGCGACATACCCCATATGGCCAAATTCCTGGACCGTTTGCAAAGTTTCTATAGGAAAATGGCATAGTCGCACAGTACTCCACACCGGGGGAGCCTCAGCAGAATGGAGTGGCTGAAAGACGAAACCGTACCTTAATGGATATGGTAAGAAGCATGATAAGTTACTCCACTTTACCGATTAGTTTATGGATGGAGGCACTGAAAACCGCCATTCACATACTTAATCGAGTACCAAGCAAATCGGTGCCTAAAACACCGTATGAATTATGGACAGGAAGGGAACCCTCACTTAACCATTTGCGTGTGTGGGGCTGTCCAGCTGAGGCAAAAGTGTTTAACCCAAACATAGGAAAGTTAGACTCCAAGACAGTCAGCTGCCATTTCATTGGCTATCCAGAAAGATCGAAAGGATATCGATTTTATTGTCCTGACAGACATACGAAAATTGTAGAAACAAGACACGCTGTGTTCTTGGAGGATAACATGATAAGGGGGAGCATAGTAGCATGAGAAATAAGCCTACAGGAGAAACGGGTACATGTACCCACTCCGATGGTTGAAGAACCATTCTTTACGCTACCTGTTGCTGTTGAGCCGACAGTGCAGGACACTGCAGAGCCAACACCTGTTGCAAGTTCTCCCGTGGCGACAACTAATGAAAATGAGGAACCTGTCCTTGAGGAGGCTGTCCTTGAGGACCCCATAGAACCAAACGTCGCACATGAGGAAGAACAACAACAGCCCAATGTGGAACAAGTGCCAGAGGCCCCTAGAAGGTCTCAAAGAACAAGAAGATCAGCTATTTCTAATGACTATGAAGTTTATGAAACAGAAGAATTTCAGATGGGGGATGATCCCACCTCATTTGAAGAAGCCATGAGAAGCGACCACTCATCAAAGTGGCTTAAGGCCATGGAAGATGAAATGAAATCAATGAGTACCAACAAAGTTTGAGACTTAGAAATTATTCCTAAGGGAGCCAAAACAGTAGGTTGTAAATGGATCTACAAAACAAAATATGACTCCCAAGGGAACATAGAAAGATTTAAAGCACGACTTGTGGCAAAAGGCTTTACGCAAAGAGAAGGGATTGATTACAATGAGACGTTTTCTCCAGTCTCATGTAAAGATTCCTTCAGAATTATAATGGCACTTGTAGCCCACTATGATTTGGAATTACATCAAATGGATGTAAGAACGGCGTTCCTTAACGGGGATTTGGAAGAAAATGTTTATATGGCACAACCGAAAGGTTTTGTTGTAAAAGAAAAAGAAAATATGGGATGCCGTCTAAAGAAATCAATCTACGGATTGAAACAAGCCTCAAGACAGTGGTATTTGAAATTTGATAGAACGATAAAAGGTTTTGGGTTTAAAGAAAATGTTGAGGACAATTGTGTTTATGCAAAATTCAAGAATGGAAAGTATATATTCCTAATCCTATATGTGGATGATATCCTGCTTGCTAGCAGTGATGTCAGTCTGCTAATGGAAACGAAGAAATTCTTGTCCTCAAACTTCGATATGAAAGATCTCGGTGAGGCCTCGTTTGTTTTGGGAATAGAGATTCACCGAGATAGAAGAAAGGGGGTATTGGGACTGTCGCAAAAGGCATACATAGAAAAGGTTTTGAAGAAATTTTGTATGTATGCGTGCAGTTCTTCACCTGCTCCTATTGTCAAGGGCGATAGATATGGGGAACATCAATGTCCCAAGAATGAATATGAAATTAACCGAATGAAAGCGGTACCGTATGCTTCAGCAGTTGGAAGTTTACAATATGCTCAAGTGTGTACACGCCCTGACTTGGCTTTTGTCACCGGGTTACTTGGCAGATATCAAAAGAATCCAGGAATAGAACATTGGAAATTGGTGAAGAAAGTCCTGCGTTATTTGCAGGGTACGAAAGGCCTCATGCTAACGTATAGAAGATCTGATTCCCTGTAGATAGAGGGGTATTCAGATTCTGATTATGCGGGAGAAGAAAGAAAATCCACGTCAGGATATATATTTACTCTCGCAGGAGGGGCTATATCGTGGAAAAGCTCCAAACAAACCGTAACTACATCCTCGACGATGTATGCCGAGTTTGTAGCATGCTATGAGGCAACGGGGCAGGTGAATTGGCTAAAGAAATTTATACCCGGATTGAAAGTGATTGATGAAATAAATGAACCGATGAGGTTGTATTGTGATAACAACCCCGCGGTACAATATGCTTACAACAATAGGTCAAGTGGTGCTGCCAAACACATTGACATAAAGTACTATGTTGTAAAAGATAAAGTTCGGGATCATATTATAAATCTTGAGCATATAAGTACAGAGAAAATGCTCGCGGATCCGCTCACTAAGGGCTTACCACCCAACGTGTTCAGAGAACACGTAGCCGGCATGGGTTTAAGGGAAAGCCTATGATTCCCGAACATACGAAGGGCCCAGAAGAAACTTTATTCCAAAACAGAGAAATGTGTTGTAGCTGTTAGTCTAACGGCACTAATTGCTGTGACGATGAAACAGTTCAATGCACTAATCTGCAATGGAATAGGATAGAAACAAGAAAAATATGAATCGAAAGTTTGAGTAAGAAATTAAAGAACGAAGAAGATGATGAGAGATTAAGGGGGAGAATGTTAGGTTTTGATCTCCCTCATTAGGCCCAACGGCCTAATGGGCCTTGTTCTCGCGCCCTGATCGGGGGCGCCCAACCCAATATGGTTGGTGGGCTCCCGTCACACTGCGCATAAATAGAGGTGGGGGGCTGGCCGGCTCAGGACACGAGGTTGTCCTCAGCCGCCATTCCCACCGACATTCCCGACTCCCGATCTGAGAGGGGCGCAGCCAGTGACGGGAAGCCGCCACCGTCTCCACCGCGCAGCGTCAATGGCTCCTCCGGCGAACGACTCCAACACCGGCGCCTCCTCCGAATCTGCTACACCTACGCCATCGGACGGTTTGCGTTTTTCCACTTTTCTCTTTTCCTCTACTAGCAGTTGTCGTAGCAGTTGTCGTAGTAGTTGTTTAGGGCTCGTAACATCTACTGGAAACACGTTTTTCGTTGTTCCTACTGCGAATCCGCCCGATCTAACGAATCCATGAACGTTGAATTACAACAGGGGGAAGGGTACCTCGACTTCATCCGGCGGTGCGGCTTCAGGGAGAGGGACGCCGTCGAGATCTGGGCCTTCGTGCAGCGGCGGTTCCACCTCTTCGGCGCGGACGTGTGCGACGACAGCCTCCTGCACCTACTCGTCGTCAAGAAGCAAGAGGTGCCTCGGTGCTGGTGCTGCCCTGCCCCTGTGCCTGTGCATGTGCCCCCTCCGGCCCTCCCAGTCCCATGATCCATCCATCGCAATTCGCAATTCCTGATGGAGAGTAGGCAGGACCCTCGATTAACCTCGATCATATAGTTGGTTTTCTTCCTTGTTTTTGTGAATTCTTTGAACACGATTCATTTTGCAGGCTAGCATATGAAGGACAACTTGTAGATTGTTAATACTAATGATCAGCAATTGTAGTCTATCCTTTGGCATTTGCTATGTTGATTGGCTTTTTATGATTTTCGGTTAATGAAAAAAAACTGTATCTATGGACTTTGGGAATTCAAAGTGAATGAAAGCAAGTCGGTAATAAATTTCACTTTCATTGATGGTCCGTCAGGTTAGATTCAGGCCTTGCAGCATCAACGATCAACCTCAACGAACTTTAATGGTTTCCTCAGAGATTGGTAGCTCTTTGATTTTGGGATTGGCTTATATGCCAAAAAAAAAAACCCCGAAACCAGCAGAATTCCTACATTGGCGTCAAACGTTGGCCAATGTATGATAAAAACCCATTGAAAGTTCATAAAAGTTTGGAGTTCTATCCAAGACACGAAACTTAACGTAATCGTCATGCAAGCTCATCGAATTCGGGACAGGTGGCAGAAGAAAATTCGTTTCGTTTGGATATTATTTGGAGCATCAAGAGGTTACGAAGATGTATTGTGGCGTTTAGCACGTAATGTTGACTGAAATTATACACAAATGTCCATAGTTTGTAGTTTGACGAAGTCATCGTTTCCTAAAGTGTACTCTCTCTCTCTCTCTCTCTCTCTGAGGAAATCCTGAAGTGTAGTAGATGTGTTTGATAAACTGAGCGCTGGAGAAGGATGGGCTCGTGGGGTGAGAAATGGGCCGAACTAGCAGATGATTTACCGCTGATTGTGTTTGGGCTTCCCTAGGAGAATCATACAAGCATGGGCTAAATCTACAAAAAGCCTATCAGTGCAGCGCTGATTATCGGAGTCCAACCTCTGTGGACTCTGACGAGGATTTAGCTCGTACTCTCCGTCCTTAAACTTGATGTTTTAGAAATTTTAGAGCATCTCGAAATGTTTCCTATAATTTACTTGCTAATCAATAACTTTAGCAAGTCAAACAAAATAGGTAGCAACTTTAAATTTTCTCCCTCTAGTTTTTCCTATATAAACTTCCTAATAAAAACAAAAAAAGCCCACATATTGTTTTGTGCTGCAATTCTAGGTCTGCACGACGTCCCCCTCGTCTCGTTTCAACTCTCGGGGATGCAGGCATCGCCGATCGCCCCCCGCAACCATCATTGCCTCTCCACGGCGCATCCGTCGTTGCCCCTCCCTGCCTAGCTAGTAGGCGTCACCACCTCTCCCTGCACAGCTAGCAGACGTCGCCGCCTCTCCGTACCCAATCTTTGTCTTTGCCCTTATATAAATATATACAACGCATCACCTTTTTGCATCCGCGAGAATAAATATAGTTAGTACAATTGTTTTCACAAATGGTAATGCTGAGTATAGAGCGTCCCTCCGCCCGGACGGTGTCAATGGTGGGCCACGACATAACCCAGCAATGGCAACTTATCTGCTCATCCACTCGTCTCCAACCATTTAAAAAAGAGAAAAAAAACTCACCTCATCGTAGAGCGTCGCGAAAGCTCTCTGTGACCGCGCTCTGCTGCGCCGCCTCGGCGACCGCCCTCTCCACCACGCCTCCCTCTCCATCGCACCTCCGCTCTGCCGGCCGGCATCTCCTCCGCGCCAGATCACGACAGCCCGTCTTCCTCCATCTCCATCGCGCCTCCCGCCCGTCGTGTGCTTCTCCGGCGCACAAACCCACCACAGCCTTCTCCACGGGACCTGTCGTGGTCTTCTCCACCGGAGCAGCGAGTTTCGTGCCACCAGCGCGTTCTATACAGTGAACTCTACACGCCGACGAGCCTCCATTCCCAAGTAGTAAGAAAATGTTACGCTGAAAACGCATGTTGCAAACATATGTTTCAAATGTTTTAGAGGTATGTTACAAGTGTTCCACATGGATGTTGCAATGGTAGATCAGGATGTTATATATGTTGCAAGTGTTTCAGAGGCATCTTGCAAGCGTTTATTCAAAGTGTATCATCTGTTTCTGACGTATGTTGCAAGTGTTTTGATCTGGATGTTGCATATATTTCACACATATGTTGCAAGAGTATGTTCCAAATGTTTCAGTTGTTTCATTCTTATGTTGCAGTAAGTTTTTTCATGTTGCAAGTATTTTATCTGGATGTTGCATATATGTTTCACACATATGTTACAAGTATATGTCACAAATGTTCATCTGCTTCATGTTTATGTTGCATTCAAGTGTTTCATGTTGCAAGTGTTTTGTGTTTCAGAGGTATGTTCATATAGTCATGGGGGCACAGCGCACCTGGGGTCTTGCGGACGGGGCGTGCTCGTCCTGATCCAAGCTACCAGGTCCCGCCCGCGTCAAGAGAGGAGGGGTCAGTGGGAAGGAGAGGCGGACGCAGCTGGTGCGCGTGCGGGGCGGGACGAGGCAGATGGGAGGGGGTACGTGTGCGGGGCAGGGCAGGGCGAGGCAGACGAGGGACGGATGTGCGCTTGCAGCAGCGATATGGCACAGCGGCAGGCGGGCTGGGGCAGCAGCGTGCGCGGGGCGTCCGATCCGGACACGCTCATCTGCTCCAAACTCCAGGCGCTAGTTGCAAAAGATAAAATTTATAGAAAAAACATAATAATGACCTTATCCTAAATAATATGTTTACTTTGATTCTTAAGCACAATTTGGTCGTAGCATCCACAGAACTTGTTTACTTATGCTAAAATAGTCAACCATCTATGCATGAAAGAACACTCAGTGCGGTCTAATATAAATGTCTTGTTTGCATTGTAGTACACTGCAATTCTCTTTCAAACGTTACCACGAGTTAGTTCCACTCACTTGATCTTGCGCCAAACTAAAAAAAGTTGTGCAACAAGTCGGGAAGGGGGGTGGGGGGGGGGGGGGGGGGGGGGGGTGGGGAGTCGTGGGGAACGAGAAAGCGGGACGGATACGGAGTTTCTATCGAGCATGAAAAGTTACGAGATTTTTTTTTCGAGTTAGATTGAAGATTTAGCAACTTCTTATTTCTAAGGAGTAATTTTACCAAGTCGTTGGAAGTGTTTTTTTTCCTTTTCCCCCAAAACTTAATTCTTTAGATAATGAATAATTCTGGCTTCGGTCCTCCTCAAGAAGAGGCATCAGCGCCCAACGATAAACTTTAGAACACTTACAATAGTATCTCACTCAAAAGTTTCTCAGCTACGGAGCTACAAACAACTTCAGAGTCTTCAAGATTCCTAGGAGCCTAAATACCACAGCGCATGTACTAGCGAATCAGACTTTACATTCTTCATCTTTGTACTCCACTGCTATGTCTGTATCCGTCTCCAATCATGATCATGTAACCAGATGCCCCCTCCGGGAGCCTCTGAACTCTGTAATCTTGGAGGGCATCTCCCTCTCTGCAGCTTCATGCTGCTATAATAATAAATCCTGTTAGTCATTAAAAAAATAGTATTATATTATGTAAACAGAAAAATAAATGGCCATTACCTCCCCAAGAAAAGGAAGAGGAAGAAGCGAATTGCATGGATGAACATGTTGGGAGCAACGATGCTGGTACCCAGTAGAAACTCGAAACTTCCAATTACTGCCGTCATATATATGTAAGGGGTAGTAGATTTTTTGAACAGGCCTGTTTAATAAGTGCGTTCGTATAGTCCGAAGAAGAAAACGTACGTCGTTCGTATGCGCAACCTGTTGAGTGTTGATAGGTTCCGGCCGCTAGCCCAAGTGGCCAACTGAACGTGCCATGCACACATCACACCCCGCTCACCAGCCCCTTCGTTTTCTAGCGGCGCATGTTACATAAACAAGTAGCCATTTGACATTGGCTGATGCGAATGTTTTTTTTTTTGAATTTGGCGACTTCATTACTCTCCTGACAAATCGTCAGAAACAATTACAGCAATATCATCAGGGATGTCACTTGTGAAAAGTGCTTCGCCTGCGATACAGTCATAACCTAGACTCGCCAACACATGGGCTGCCTTATTACCAGCTCTACCCAAGAAATTACATATGAAATTGCTAAAATTGAAACTAGTAAAAGACTTTAACTCCTCAATCAGACTACCCTCAGGGCGCACATCATAGCTATGAGATTGCAGCGCTGCTTAGACATTGATGGCATCCGTTTCCATGATCAGATTTACAATTCTCAGATCGCTTGCCGCTTGAACACCTTGCATACAGGCTATCAACTCAGCATGGAAGGCACTCAGGGCATAACCAATTCTTCCCCTGCCTGACATCACCACTTCACCAACATGGTCCCTTATCAAGAAACCCCAGCTGCCCGCCTTTGTTTCATTTATGAAGGACGCATCGCAGTTGAGCTTCAGATATCCTTCAGGAGGTTTCTGCCATCGTACCCGCCTCTGCAGCTTCTGCGGTTGGGCAGAACAGAAAGTTTGGGAGACTTTATTTGCATAAACTCTGACAGCTCTTGCCAACTCCTCCGCGCACCTCCCCCGTCCCTCTTCTCTGACAGCATTTCGGTTTGTCCAGAGAAACCACAGGGTGATCACCATGAGAACAGCAGTACGTTCTTCCTCTCCCAAAATTTGTGAGCTCACCTCATGAGCTGTCAATAGACTCGCCAATTTCTTCCTCTTGTCGTCCAGCGCCAGCAGATTCCAGACTTGTTTAGCAATTTTACACTTGAAAAAGAGATGGCCTCCATCTTCTCTGTCTCTTGCACATACCGGGCAATTTGTATCAATTTCCATGCCGCGGTAAGCTAAGCTACAGCGAAGTGGATGACTTTCATGCGTCAATCTCCAGAGGAAGTGCTTGACCTTGTTGGGACAGCTTAGACTCCAAATCTTCTTCCAAATCGGATCTGCATGTAGGCTGCTCCCTTCTTGTGCAGCTCGACAGTTTCTACTTCTGATTTGCTCATCTCTACAGACCTTATATGCACTTCTCACACTGAATTTCCCATGCTTATCAAAATGCCATGCCAATATATTTCCCCGGCCTTCAAAAATTGGGATTGCCAGAATGACTTGCTGATCGTCTTCCCAAAACAGATCCTTAATCATTTGCACATCCCAGTCCCCGGTGACAGGATCAATCAGCTCATCAACTTCAGTCACTAAGCTGGTACCCCTTGGTGTGATCGGCATCCTAGATGCATCCCTCGGCAGCCAAGGATCATTCCAAATTTTGAGACCTCTCCCATCTCCCAGTCTCCACACCATACCTTGCTTCATAAGACGAATCCCCCTCAAAATACTCCTCCAAGTGTAGGACATAGCTGATTTTGGCACGACATCCAGCACTGTCCCTTCTCTGAAATATTTCACCCTCAATATCTGCGCACAAAGTGAGTTTGGTTTCTCCCAGAGCCTCCACGCCTGCTTAGCCAACATGGCTAAATTAAAGGCATGAATATCCCAGAACCCTAAGCCTCCCTCCTTCTTCGGACGCATCAGGATGTCCCTATGCAGCCAGTGGATCTTGTGCTTGCCCTCCTGCTGGTTCCACCAGTAGCGGCACACGATCGTACTGATTTGGTCGCAGAAGGACTTGGTTAGGTCGAAGCAGCCCATGGCGTATGTAGGGATTGCTTGTGCCACCGCTTTAATGAGAATCTCCATTCCAGCCCAGGATAAATATTTCTCCTTCCAGCCTTGGATTCGCTGCCAAATTCTATCCTTAATGTAAGCAAAGGTGTCACTTTTTGATTTGCCAACTTGCACCGGCAGGCCCAGGTACCTCTCATTTAGAGTTTCTTTTGTGATATGCAATAGTGAGCACACTTCCTCCTTACTGTGTATGCTAGTGTTTCTACTAAACAAAACCGCAGACTTGGCTTTATTGATCATTTGTCCAGAACAAGACTCATAGAGATCAAGAATGTCTTGTAGTTGCTTAGTGTCCCCCTCCGTTGCGCGAATCAAAATCAACGAATCATCGGCAAACAAAAGGTGTGAAACACTAGGTGCACTTGGACAAACCTTCACTCCCGCAATTTTTCCTTCATGTTCTGCTTGCTGCAGTAATGCCGAGAAGCCTTCTGCACATAAGAGAAACAGATATGGGGACAGTGGATCTCCTTGCCGCAGCCCTCTCTCCGGTTTGAAACCTTCCGACAGCTCACCATTCACCTTAATGCGGTAGCCAACTGAAGTTACACACTCCATAATGAGATTGACCCATTGTTCACAGAACCCCAATTTCATCATCATGTCACGCAAGAAATGCCACTTCACTCTATCATACGCCTTACTCATATCTAATTTGATCGCCGCATACCCCACCTCACCCCCTCTTTTATTCATCAGGTAGTGGGTGATTTCATAAGCAATGAGGATGTTATCTGAAATTAGCCGACCAGGTACAAAGGCACTTTGATTTGGAGTGATTATGTCAGGTAGCACATCTTTTAACCGTCTAGACAAAACCTTTGATATCACTTTGTATACCACATTACAGAGGCTGATAGGCCGGAGTTCAGTTACCTTCTCCGGTTTTTTGACCTTTGGGATCAGCGCTATAGTCGTGTCATTCCATCCCTCCGGTATTTGCCCTCCATTCAGTACATGCATCACCTCTCGAGTAAGTTTCTTGCCAACTATATCCCAAAAATTCTTATAGAAGATAGCTGGCAGCCCATCCGGCCCCGGAGCTTTTAGATCACCGATGGACTCTAAGGCTTGCTTGATCTCCTCTTCAGTAAATTCCGCTACCAGTTTAGAATTCATGGCTGTCGAGACACGGGTTGGGACAGCACTAAGGATCTGTTGGAATTGTTCCTCAGTGCCGACCCCCCCCCCCTGACCTGAAAAGCTGCACAAAGTGGTTAGTGATAAACTCCATCTTCTCTTTTTCATCCTGCACCCATCCTCCATCATCCTTTTTCAATTTCCCTATTCTATTTCTTTTTTTCCTCTCCGAACAAGCATTATGGAAATATCTTGTGTTCCTATCACCGGACTGCAGCCAATTTACATGGGCCCGTTGTCTCCAATATGTGTCTATTTGATCTTCCAACCGATCAACTTTAAAATTCCAGACCGCCTCACGTGCCACAACAAAGTCGCTAATCGGCGCCCTTCTCCACCTCTCCAATTCTTTTTTAGCATCCTTCAATCTCTTTTCTAAATCCCCCAAGCTGTTCAAACTCCACTCCTTCAGACTGCTAGCAACACTTTTGATTTTTGAGCTCAGGTTCTCTCCACTCGTCTCCTGCCCCCACGCCTCCTCTACCACTCTCCTACAATCCTCCTCTTTCAACCAGTTAGCTTCGAACTTAAACCCAGTGTCGCCCCTCGAGAGTTTACCCCTTTGGTCTTTCTCAGTAAGGATGATTACCGGCCTATGATCAGATCTAAACATGTCACCATTTTTCACAAAGACCAGAGGAAATTTTCCCCACCAATCTCCATTTGCCACAGCTCTATCCAACCTCTCTCGCACATGTGTGCTCCCCTTCATCTGCTTATTTCTCCAAGTGAACACGTCCCCACAAAATCCCAGGTCTTGTAATTCACACTTCTCTAGTGCCGACCTGAATCGGTCCAGACAGGACTGCGCCCGGGGAACTCCTCCCTCCTTCTCGTGTTGGAAGAGAATTTCGTTGAAATCACCTGCACACAGCCATGGGATTCCCAACGGTTGTTGCAAACGAAGGTCCTCCATCACCTCCCAAGTTTTGTACTTCAGATCAGTGCGAGCCTCGCCATATATCCCCGTAAACCGCCACCATCCGCCACCTGTCTCCCGGACCTCCATGTCAATATGGTACCTCGATTTACTACGACATACCAGATCAACTCCTCTCCGCCATAACACTGCAAGACCCCCGCCTTTTCCTTCGCAATCCACCACCTCCATGTTCGCCATTCCCATTTGCACACGGATTGTCGCCATTCTTCTCTCGTCCAACTTTGTTTCGGACAATAAAAGAATGTCCGCCTCCTCAGACTTCTAACACTTCAGAAGCCCCCTAACTGCCGGGGAGTTTCCCAACCCCCGGCAGTTCCAAGCTATAATCTTCATTGGGACTCGCAGGACCGGTCCGCCGGTCCTGCCAACTATGAGTGTGAGGCATCCGCATCACCAATAAATCTTCCAACCTTAACCCGTGCATCCTCATCAACATCCATCTCCGTCTCTTCAACCCGACTCCTCTTCTTCTCCACCAGCCTAACTCCTTCATCCTTCTTCTCACCACCTAAACCCCTCTTTACTCTTTTGAAAGTTTTTCCAGATTTGCCACCCTTCTTTTGCTTTTCAGTCTCATCTACCAGAGCAGATAAATCCTCAGTCGCAGGGCTGCTAGCTCCTACCGAAGCCCCGCTCTCCTTTGTCGTAATCTGCATGGTCTTGTTCACGTTCGCCTCCCCCACAGAACCCCTCTCCGAGAAGGCACCAGAGTTCTTTTCACCCACCTCCCCTCCCTTCGTCCCATCAGTCAAGGCCTGGAACAAAACTTTCTTCACGCTCCCTTCCACCATGATGTGGTCCGGCACCTTCATAGGACTAGTAACTTCCTGCCCGTTCTCCTTATCATGGCCCTTTACATCATGAGACCCCTCCTCCTTCCTCCAACTAGCACTATCACTACCCCGTCTCCCTCCGCTACCCCCACTGCTCGAACCCCCAGCCCCCCTTCCCCTTATGCTCCTCCATGGAAGCTGAGACCTTTGTTCATAGCCCTTAGACCAAGACTCCTCACCCCCTCTCTTCTTCTCCGGAATAAACCGCAAAGCCTTACTGAACTGTTTTTTTCCTTTTCCCCCAAAACTTAATTCTTTAGATAATGAATAATTCTGGCTTCGGTCCTCCTCAAGAAGAGGCATCAGCGCCCAACGATAAACTTTAGAACACTTACAATAGTATCTCACTCAAAAGTTTCTCAGCTACGGAGCTACAAACAACTTCAGAGTCTTCAAGATTCCTAGGAGCCTAAATACCACAGCGCATGTACTAGCGAATCAGACTTTACATTCTTCATCTTTGTACTCCACTGCTATGTCTGTATCCGTCTCCAATCATGATCATGTAACCAGATGCCCCCTCCGGGAGCCTCTGAACTCTGTAATCTTGGAGGGCATCTCCCTCTCTGCAGCTTCATGCTGCTATAATAATAATCCTGTTAGTCATTAAAAAAATAGTATTATATTATGTAAACAGAAAATAAATGGCCATTACCTCCCCAAGAAAAGGAAGAGGAAGAAGCGAATTGCATGGATGAACATGTTGGGAGCAACGATGCTGGTACCCAGTAGAAACTCGAAACTTCCAATTACCGCCGTCATATATATGTAAGGGGTAGTAGATTTTTTGAACAGGCCTGTTTAATAAGTGCGTTCGTATAGTCCGAAGAAGAAAACGTACGTCGTTCGTATGCGCAACCTGTTGAGTGTTGATAGGTTCCGGCCGCTAGCCCAAGTGGCCAACTGAACGTGCCATGCACACATCACACACCCCGCTCACCAGCCCCTTCGTTTTCTAGCGGCGCATGTTACATAAACAAGTAGCCATTTGACATTGGCTGATGCGAATGTTGGCTAGCTTGTCCTCTTAATCTTCCTCAACTCGACAAAACGGACATCAGATCGGCCGGCGTCCCCCTCTAATTAACAACCTGTGTACTACTCCTAGATGAAAAGGAGCGAATCTAACCGGGGAACCGACGTCTGCGGCCTCCGTAGTAGACAAAAACACCTGTACGATGCATGCACCGGAAGTGGGGGCCCGGCTACAGCTACAGCTACGAAAGAGACACTCGATCGGCGGTGGCGCTTATTTAAAACTAACATGGTCATCTTGATTACACATATATCCAACCATGTTCACGCCACGTCCAATGCTGATAGGCCAATCGCGTTAACAGATTACTGAAAACAACCGGCCGATCCCTATCGGCACTCCTCACTTTCTCAGTGTCAACTTCGCCAGCCGCGAACACGCCAACGCATCGATCGCCACATGGTAATTAATGGCTCGGCGCAACTGGCTTCGTTTGGCTACACTCAAATCCATCTCAATTCATGATCTAAATTTATTAGGTTGGACGAGAGAGCTGATCGAGCCCAATCGATCGGCAGCCAGAGAGACTTACGTATATATGTCATGTATATATATGCTCACTGCACGCCACAACTCATCATTATGCCTAGCCCAAAGATACTAGTAGCAGTTGACTCAACCATGACCTTAAACGGTTTTTCTCCTAATTTCTTCTGTTATTAATTTATTGGATGACCTATCCGTCATACTTATTCAGTCGTCATCATGGAGACATGTTGATTGAGTTGATTAGGAGGCTTGTAGTCGTCACCCTAACAAATTATCTCCCTGATGCCCATATAACAATACTTGGTATTTGATCTGTACATCATGCATAATTTGGTGAAACACTTGACTCGCGTGATGGGTTGTCACTGTCACCGTCATGACTGTTATTATGACTGTTAGGACAAAGAACATATGCCCTGAACAACTACGGCGAAAGGAAACCAGGGTAAGCTAGCTTGGCTGCTTTGGGGAACAAGACATAGGGTGTTCACAACCAAAATTAATCATACCTTGGAATCTGGCAAACCCAGCTCGGCCGTGTTTGGATGTTCATGTATCCACCTCAATCCATGTGTGCATGGTGTGGAATTTAAACAGAAGGCAACACCTTGGTGAAGATGTCGGTGAAGTGTGAAAAAGTAGCTAGGCACATATATGACAAGAACACATCACCACTAGTACTAGCAACACGTTCCCGAAAAGAGTGAAGATCGGTCTCAATATGCTTTGTTCGTTGATGTTGAACGGGGTTCGAAGACATGTATACAATGTTGATATTATCACAATAGACCAGTGTACTGCGACGAAGGGTGTAACACCCCTGGTGTTAAGCATGCATTAGCACTGCAAATCATGAGCATAAGCATTGTCATGCATGCATAATCATGTCAAATAACAATTGAAACAAAGCCTTAAAACATGTGTAATATAGCTATGAAACTTGAATGTTGTATTAGATTGTTTAAATAGCTCTAGGCCATGTTTGTACTTGTTATGGAGTTAAACATGATTGATTGCTAGTTTAAATAGTTTAGAAATGTTTCACATGAATTATGGAGCCAAGTTGATGTTCAAAGTTTTCCCAAATTTTTGCTTTGAAAATAATTCTTGAAAATGGTCAAAAATGCCTTAAATTAGCTTTTGATTTCCATTTCAAATTCTGTAAGGATTTTGACTTTGGTTCTTTAAGAAAAGTTGTAGAGATTAAAAAGTTGATCAACTTTTATTTTTGCCTCAAAACCTGAAAACGAATTTCGAATGTCCAAAATGTGAATTTGAGTTGCTGTTTAAAAAAAAAAGAGGTTCTTTTCCTTCGCGGGCCTCGGCCTCGGTTTTGGCCCAACCGGACAAGCCGGCCCGGCCCATCTCCTCCCCGGCGCCCGTGCTCCCGCTCAAACGCGGCCGCCCGACCGTGCGCAGGCGGTGCCCGCCGCGTGGCCATCGGCGACGGGCTGCCGTGGGCGGTGGCCAGCCACCAGCGGCGTTAAGGCGCCGAACCGCCCCGCCTCTCCTCCTCCATTCCATTTTCCCCCTCTTCGTTTTGCCTGGCTCGCCTGAGCGCACAGCAGCCGCAGCCGCTCGAGCAGCGCCGCCGCGCCTTGCCGCCGGCGTTGCGCCCCTCCGCCGCTGCGTCCCTTTCCGATTCCCTCTGCCGTAGCTCCGCCGCGAGCCTCGCGCGCACCTCGCCGGGGCCAGCAACGGCCACCGTGCCACCGAGCTGCCGCCGTCGTGCGCTCTCGCCGCCGGCGTGCCTCCACCTCCTCCGTGTGCCACAGACGGGTGGGGCCATGGAGCCCGCTGTCAGTCGTTGAGCGCGGTTCCGTGTGCGCTTTCCCGGGGACGCGTAGCGTTTTTCCGAGACGTTTTTCAGAAAAGAAAAGAAAATGATTTTTGTTCATTTCATGTAAATGCTTATAAAATTCATATCTTGCTCAGTTTTGCTCCAAATCTAGTGAAATAAACTTTTCTGTGATCCTTATGAGTAGATGTACAGTATAAAAATATGAAATATTCAGTTTGAGATCATTTTATTTAGAGCTTTATTTAATTGTTGTTAATGGCTGTTAACTTAGAAAATGCATAGTAAATCAAATACTGCTCAGAAAAATATGGTTCCACTTTTGTTAGTCTTGTTAGGTGATGTAGTTTCTGTGAAAATTGTATTGCATGCATGTTCTGTGTAAAAATGTGGAGGTGTAGTTCAAGTGCTATTGTTTGCTTATATTTGTTACTTTTGATAGAGAGCGAATTATGTATAAAACACGGGATTGATAATTATTGTACAATGATTATTCACTGTGTAGAACATTGTAGAGTCATGAAATCTGTTGTTTGATACTCTTCATAGTACAAAGTATTTTCATGTCCATTTCTGTCCTGTGCTTTGTCATTTTTGTGTAGGATGTTCTACTTATCCAATTGCTATGAAATTTCTGTGGTAGCCTATTTATGCTATGTTTAGTCTACTGTAATTTTTGTAGAATTTTCTGTAATGTTGAAATAGGGGTTGCTGTTCAATGCTATTGCTAATTAGGGTTTAATCACGATTGTTTAATACATGCTTAGTATCCTAAGTAATATTTGGTGTATCTTTGGAGCAATAAATACTTGCTGGTATGTTTCATAAATGTTGCTGTCACATAATTGCCATGTATGTGAGTAGTATGTGTCATATGTATTAAATGTGACGTGATTCACTTATACTGCATGAACCATGACCTTATCATCACATGTTATTACATGCATGTCTTATTGTGATGTGCGAGTAGTACCAGAAAGGAGTGATGCACATGTTTGGTTAAGTGAAATGTGAATTGTCATATGCATGCAGGTCTCATGATCATCATACGCCATCTTTCGATGCACTTATGCATTAGCCCTTATACATACGCATCATGACAGGATCACGGGCAGAGAATCCGGTAGCAGTTCCTGAGAAGCCAAACGAACCTCAGGAGGTGCCCGAGGTCGACGAGGAGATCGGTGGGGATCTCGAGGAGTGTCCGGATCACCGCCCGAGTTCCTTCGAAAGAGGCAAGCCCCGGAGCATTTCTTCCCCGGTTTGCAAATAATTATTTATTAATTTTACTTAATCTGATGCATTAAGTTTAGGAGTTGTTTGCAAACGTTGCTGCATTATACCTTGTTCCCCCTTGTTTTACCCGATCCTTGTTACCCTGGTGTCCACGGTCAATAATTGCTTAGCTTGCTTAGACCGGTAAAAGTCGGGAGATTGCCTGTCATCCGCGAGCTATAGGGGATTACCTGGTTTATGTGAAAGAATGTCGTGTGAGAATAACTAAGTGTGGAAATGAATTTGAGACCGGGCGGAAGCTTGCAGGGTTCTGGACTGTAGTGTCTTCCGTCTGTGTCGATTAAGGACCGTCCGATGTCGGGCCTCGGGTCATGTTGAACGCATGCCTCACATTTAGCTGGCCGAATAAAGTACCTTTCGACCGCGAAGCCGGGAGATTATTCGGGCCGAGTGGATTGCCCGCAACGCACTGTACCGGAGCAGTAGTGGCAGGAAACGGGGGCGCGATGATAAGGCCAAAGAGCAGTCGGGCGGCCCCCGGGTACATGTGGTTCCTGGCAAGCTCGCGACTTTACCTGAATGGTTGACTCGGTGACCAATACCTCACTTTAGCGGGTGAGTGAGGTTTGTGTGAGGAATAAATTACCAGCTGGTCAATAATCGATTCGAATCGCCATCGTTCACTGGATAGTGAACACTTGACTTGAGTTACTTCATCGTAGTAATATTGATGAAACACTTGGATAGTTATGTGGAAACGACATGGTAATTATTGTTAATTATCAATGGTAATCCTTGCTTGCTTAATTACATGATTACTTTAGCATAAGTGCAAACATAGTTGACAGGGGAATAAAGAATTAAAATATTACATGATTTTGTAAAAGAATTGATAAGCTAAAAATGCTTTCTTGCAAATGAGTCAGCTACCCCACCAAAAAGCCTATCATGATCCTTGGTGTCATTTTATTTTGGTTCTGTCGGGTAAGTCTAGCTGAGTACCTTCTCGTACTCAGGGCTTTGTTCCCACTTGTTGCAGATGGACAGATGTACTATGGTTACTGTATCAACTGTCTCTACCCTGCGATGGGCGAAGCTTAGGACCAGGGGCAATGGTCATTCACTACTTCTCGTCTGATGCTTTTGCTGGAGATGATCACAAGCTGGCACTTTATTTCAAAACGCTATGTGTGTGCGTGATTTGAACTACTGCTTCCGCTACTTTTATACGAACCTGGTTTGTAATAACTATGTTTAAACTCCGATGTATTTTGTGCTGCGAACTCCTATGTAACTTATGACGGTGACCGCTAAACTTAGTACGATCCTGGCTGTTATGTGAATGGTTTGAAATCCGTCAAGATTTCACGGACTACCGGGTTATACGGGCTTAAGTTTGTTAAATTGTCCTTCCGTTGGATGATTTTCTTACTTAATCTCGTATAATTGGGCGGTTCTGTTACAAAGGGGAGTGTGCAACTCGAGTAGTAACTGACGTAACCATGAAGCTTCAGAAACAACATTTGCAACAACTCTATATTCTGCTTCTGCACTGGAACGAGATACTGTGTTCTGACGCTTGGAAGATCAGGAAACAAGATTATCTCCGAGAAACACCACATAGCTTGAGGTAGATCGACTTGCGTGTGTCAGGGCAACTAGCCCAGTCAGTGTCAGAATACACCAGAAGTTCATTCTGTGTGAAGAAGGCCAAAGAACCAGCCCAAGATGCAAGGTTCCTCGAATGTAATGAAGAATCCGCTTCAAAGCTATTAAATGTGGAGGCGGTGCCGAAGACGGAGGCGTCACGAGCGGTCGGCAGGGGCCGCACAGACAGCTCTGGCCTTCACCTCGGTTGCTGCTGAAGCTCAGCCTAGGCACGGTGGGCTGTCTAGTGAAACGGACATCGTCCAACCTGACCCGTTGACGTTGAAGTTGTACCCGGACGCCATGCATGGTTGCGACATCACGAAGGACCTGATGTTGGAGGAGTTCGCAGCCTCGCTCGCCAGCAGTCAGATTGTCGCGTGGCCTTCTCTTGAGCGCCTGTTGTCACCTCCGGTGGCCCCCCAACTACAAGATGAGGCCCCGACAGTGACAGCCCCCCAGATGGAGGATGAGGACCTGGCGGCAGTGGTCTTTTGTGCGTTGCGGACACCACCTCTGCACCCCATTCACTGGGTAGTGGACCCACCGAACCTCACCGTGGATGCTGGCCCTCCCAGTTCATCGCCGGTGGATACCCACCCGACCGAGAACAACGACAACTCCGCCAAACGCCGCCTCGATAGCTTCATCAATGAAGTGACGCGTAAGAGGGACTCTCCACTAATTCGTGAGCCTCCAAAGCAGTCTCCTGCTAAGCCAGTGATGCCGTGGCAGAGCAGGCGGTTGAGCCCCTTTCTCGAGTACCTGCTTCCAAGCGAGGTGAAGTACTGATCATACAGTGTATGAGCTTCACCAAGGGTCCATCAGCACCATCACGTCGGAGCTGGAGGCCTATGACAGGCTCTTCGGCGACAACCTGACTGCGTCTGAAGCCGAAGCGCTGGACGAGCTCTTCCCAGCTGTTCGGTCCAAGCAGCCGCGAGGACGCAAGGCCACCTCCATGGTCGCACCGTTGTGTCAGTATTGGTTATTTTCCTGTAATGTAATATCGAATCTAGATGTCTCTTGCTAGCATGGTCCAGCTATGGCTGTGTTAGGTTGACCTCCTTCGGCGTTTGATACAAGCGCGTTGTTTGTTTATCTAAACTCTTATACTTAATACAATGATACGCAAAGCTTTTGCGTATCTGAGGAAATGTGGTTCTTGCTGTAAGCTCAGGTTATCTAGCCCTACATATATGCTAGCTCACATAATTTGCTAATACATTTATCCTATGTGAAGAAGGGTGAGGAGAGAGATGAGATAGCTCTTCGTGATAATTAAGTAACGGCTTGTTCGTTTGAAATTATCAGCCAAATCAGTCAGCCAGCCAGAAAAATTAGCCAGCAGTACTTTCAGCCAGCCAGATCAGCCCAATCAATTGCACGTCTTTCAAGGTGAACACTTACATCTTCTCCAAAGCATTTCTTTGATTTGAAGACCATATATATGGATAATGCATAAAAGCTATATTAATGAAAAAATAGCAATAATCTTTTTAATAAACTAGCTCTTGTTAAATTGGACGTGACACGTAGATCTTATAGCCAGTAGATAGCTAGCCGTTGAAGTGGCCTAGTACTTACAAAGTGATCGAAGTTGGTAGTCAAGCCAGGATTGATGTGACTCGTATTTATTCGTTCGTTTGTCATGTACTCCCTCCCTCCACGGAAAAATATAATTATAGGATTTGTATTGGTAGCTCAAGTTTAATTAAGTTTATAACAAACAGTATTAATATTTATGTCTCTAAATAAATTTATTATAAAAATATATTCTATGACTAATTTAATTATACTAATTTTGTATTCGGAATGTTAGTATTTTTTATATAATTATGGTCAAAGTTTAAATTAATTGACTTCTCGGAAAGAGAAAATTACATTCTTTTATGGGCGGAGAGAGTATGTTTAAAAATGCGCAAATATAAGGTCGCACGATGCACCAACACGGCGCATCATCTAAGGGCAGCTCCCACCCCTGTTCGGCTGAGTTTATCAGCACGGCTTATTAGCCGTAGAACAGTGTTTTTCTCTTACAGCAAATCAACCACAGCCGGCTTATAAGCCAAAAAAAATAGCCTGCCGAACAGGGTCAGTGTAAAAATCGATTTTGCACTACAAATTTACTGCAGTGGCAGAAGATGCGGTGCACGTAGTGTGGTGTTCGATATATATAGGCTCCACCACTCCACTAGAGCAGGAAGAAAAACAAGGAAAAAGTCGTTTCTCTCTCTACTAGTCTGATTTAGCTTGGCTGAGACGCGCCGCATGCTGCAGTAGCTAGTTTTTTATCCAACATGGGCTGTGTTTAGATTCAAATTTTGGAGTGCCAAAATACACTGTAGCATTTCGTTTGTATTTGGTAATAATTGTTCAACCATTGACTAATTAGGCTCAAAACATTCGTCTCGCAAAGTACAACCAAACTGTACAATTAGTTTTTGATTTTATCCACGTTTAGTACTCCATGCATGTATCGCAAGTTTGATATGACGGGGATTTTTTTTTCACAGTGCACTTTTGAAGTCATCTAAACACAGCCATGGTTCAACTCATCTGCAACATTCGCTTGTCAATCTGACAGATACGGTTCGATCGCTACAATGTGCATGGTTCGCTTTTTCATTCCATGATTCGATTTCACGGTACACTGGAGGTGCTCAAATGGTGGAATGAGCGATGATGAGAAATTGGGAATGTGGTGGCATGCATACGATTCCAGAGTGCTCGTGATGCACCATGTCCGGATGGTACGTAATATATTCCGCGGGCACCACAACACATTAAATTGGTATCAGAATTCAGATACAGTGTCCAGACTCGAGACTATAGTGCCTTGGATCACAACGTGCTCTACTGCTCTAACACCTTTGCATGTATTGTGAATTGTGGTATGATCCAGACCAATCAATTGTGGACAAACAAATTGATCCCTCAGAAAAGATAAATGCCACTGCAATCTTGCAAATCTTGCTTCATCTGGGTTTTCTAGCGATTGCGAAAAACAGTGATAAAATCTAGATAGGTTTTTTTTTTAACTGGGATAGTTTGCAGACATGTCCTATAATAAAGTAAATGATTAAAAGGGGCTGTTTACCTCCTGGCCACAATTTACCACAACTAACCTTAGGCAAGTGTTACAAGCTATAAAAAAATGTGTGAAGAAAATTTAAAGTCACACTTTGCCATGTCCAAGGAAATTTTGTCTATATTTTTTCTCTGACACGTGGAGCCTAAAAGAATCTTATCAAAGTTTAGTTGCCAACTAAACACTTGACAACTTGATCAAACTTGTCTAATGTAAAGTTTGGCAAAATATGGCTAGCTACCAAACATCCTTAAAACATATATAGTATCTAGGTTAAATACACCTTAGAATTTTTTGTTTTATTAAAAAAACGGTTAGGCTAGCATCCAAACGTTCGGCCCTAGACCCGCATCCGGATGTATAGCTCCCCATGCCCTGCACCTACTCCGTGCTGCAAGCCCTGCCCGCTCGGATTCCACTTCGCTCGAACGACTCGCCCCACCCACCCCCCACGCAGGCCCACACCGTCCGAATATCACCAGCATCGAGAAGATGAGGAGACACCAAGGCGAGGCAACAGAAGGCAAGGAGGGAGACGCAACACCCGATCTACTTTTGAAACATCCAAATCGAACATTCGTTCGAAACAATTGAAACACTTGCAACATACGTCTGAAACACTTGTAAAAACACTTGAAAACACTTGAAAAGTCATTGCAAAATATATGCAACATCCAGATAAAACTCATGCAATATATATATATATATATATATATATATATATATATATATATATATATATATATATATATATATATATAACGCATGTAACATCCAGATAACACACACTTGCAACATACGTCTGAAAAAATAGATGAAACATTTAGAACAGACGCTAGCAACATACATGTACAGCCATTGCAACATATGCAACATCTCGATCTAATTTTGCAACATCCATTTAAAACACTTGAAACATACATCTGAAACACTTGAAACATACTCTTGCAGCATGCGTTTTCAAGCGCAACATCTAATCGCTGCATAGATGAATGGAGGCTCAACAACGGCTCGGAGCTCAATGCCGTGAGTGGTATGAGGGGGGAGGGATGCCAGTGGGCTGGCAGCTGGGTGCAACCTTGACGAGCGACTGCGCGGCCCCGACGATAGGGCGGGCACGGTTCGCGTGGCGAGGCGCCCCCGCGGTGTGTTGGAGAAGGGGAGACAGCGGGTGTGCGACCTCAGGAGACTGCTGGTGATGTTGCTTCTCCTCTATCGGTGGCAGGGAAGGAGGAGAGATGGCCAGAGCGGGAGGCGGCGGTGGCAGCGCGGAGCCGAGGCGGAGGAGGGGGAGGAGCAGAAGCAGGGAGGAGAGCGAGGGCGGGGAGAGCACGAGCAGACATCTTGTTTTTTTAGATGGAGAAGAAGCCACGAGGAGAGCAGACATATTGAACGGAAGGGGCATGGACTGCACGTACGGGAGCGGGGAATCCGCGTCCGTCCATCGGGACATTCTAAGGAGAGCATTATCAGATCACCTTAGTGTGTGCCTTGTCAAGGTATATGACTGCTTCTTCGGAAGTTTGTCAAGGTATATGACTGCTTCTTCGGAAGTTCCTTGACAAACTTTCGAAGAAATCACGATATTTGCCAAGTGAATTTTGGCAAACTCTTGGAGATGCCAACTCCAACAGTTTGCCAAAGGGGTTTGCCATCCTTGTTTTTTTGGCAAAAGAAGAAAAAAATGAGCTCCAACAGTTTGGCAAATTGGGTTGGCATCTTTGGCAAGTTGGCAAAAATGCTTGCCGCGCGCATCCGCTCCTACGCGTCCTGCTGCTCGCCTGCTGATACTCCGTATGACCTGCACCTGTCGCTGAGTCGTGGGCCAAGCGTCACAGTCTAGTCCTGTCTTGTCGGACAGGCGAGCATGTGGGACGACGAACACGCATGCGGGACGAACGAACACAGCGCGAGAGCTGTAGCTGTGCCTAGCCCTGGGCGTTCGGTCTGACCGAACCGATCGGTCTCGGTCTTCGGTCATTTCGAAAGTTCGGTCATCTAAAAACGGAGACCGATCGGTTAGTTTCAAAACTTAGGACCGAGCAAGTTCGGTCTCAGTTAGTTCGGTTCGGTCTCGGTCATGACCGAACTAACCGAACTTCACAAAACAACTACTAAATATTGTAATTTGTAGCAAATTTTACCAATATTTTTTCTATTTCAAGGCAAAAATACAATACAAAATATAGATTATATATAGTGATAAGAGTGATGGTTGATATAAACCCACTATAATAAATATTATATCACTAATAATAGTCTAAATTACATATTATGTCAACAAAATTCAAATGTTCGGTTAATTCGGTTAGTTCGGTTACCCGAGGGTAATGACCGAACTAAGTTCGGTTAGTTTGGTTATTCCAAACTGAAGATCGAACTTGTGACTGAAATTTTCGGTCTCGGTCACTTGGGTCTCGGTCTCGGTGAGTTCGGTTCGGTCTTCGATTAATTATGCCCAGAGCTAGCTGTGCCGGGCACGCATGCGGGACGACGAACCAGCGCTAGGGTGCTGCTGCTTGGAAAGGTCACAAGGTTCTGTCTTGTCTCTTGTCTTGTCAGACTGCTTGCTGTGGTCCTCTGGTGGGTGATGTCAAAGAATCTCCTCTCCATTTCTGGCACGAATCTTTTTCAACGGCGACACAAAATGGAGGAAAGGTCTCGCCAGCAGCGAGCTACACGAAACGAAATGGAGCGCAGCGACAGCGCTGACACGAATCGTTTTCAATTTTGTCCGGTCTAAATAGCAAACTATTGGAGATAGAGTATTTTTTTTACTTGCCATATTTTTTAGAGAGTTGGCAAAACTCAAGATTTGCCAAGTGATTTTTGGCAAACTCTTGAAGATGCTCAGAGCACAATTTTTTCTATTTTGCCAAAAATAAATGGATGCCAAGTTAATTTGGCAAATACTTGGAGATGCTCACACTACCAACACAGGTCACAAAAGCCTAATGAGACGCGTTGATAAGAGATTCTGTCTTAGTGGTCAGGTACTTGATACACACCCATGCATGGTAGCTCCAAAAAAGATGGTACTTTTTGTGCAAATGGGTGCAAATGGGCTTGAACTTTTGATAACAAAAAGGCTGCCCCAACCAATCCTAGAACCCTGGCTTAGCTTCACCAACAGTTTTATGGGTTATTGTAAGCTTTTTTTTTTTTTGGCAAGCGGATGTTTTGAAAATAGTTTTACCCATGAAGCTCCTTAAATCGGGCTCTCACATGGAAATGGGGTGAGATGAATTGGTGTGTATAGGATTATGTTTTTTTTTGAGCTACCATCTCTTTGTGGCCCTGAATAGGATTATGTTTTTTTAAACTCTGTATAGGATTATGTGAGAGCATGTATAGGATTATGTTTTTTTAAGACTCCGTATAAGATTATGTAAGACCATGTTTTAAGGAAAGCTACATGCAGAGCTGTTTTGTCAAATGTGTTTTCAAAATAGCTTTAGTTTCACCAAGAAATCGTAATCATATTCTAATTCTTCCCACTTCAAATAAATCATCCCTTTTTTATCAGGAGATGAAAGATAGAGCTCTTTATACTTGTCTTTGTCATTCCGAATATTGAGTCCCGGTCGATGCTTTCTTTGTTCCATATATGTACGTATGGCCAAGTTTTTCAGTTCTATATAGTTCATTTTATTTGCTCCCCCGATTTTCTTCTCTCTTTTTTTGGTATTCAATTATTAGTGCCTCTTAACTTTTCGCCCATTCTGCTCAGCTGATTTTTTTTTTGCTTATATAATCAATTGGACAAAAGTGAATCGATGTATCAGTCTTGAGTCTTGACCAACCGTGTACATCCAAACTTCTTACCCTCTCAGACTCCCACATTTGGCCGTGGTTTGCACTTTGGCCCTGTTCGGCTGGAATTATAAGCCGACTGAAAAACACTGTTGGCTGATTTTTTGTAAGAGAAAAATATTATTCTAAATAAAAAAACAAGCTGAATAAGACGGATTATAAGCCAGATGAACAGGGCCTTTGACTGTTGTTCGTAATCAATTATTCTCCAATTTGCAAGAACAAAAGGCAGAGTCGCAGGCCAGGTATCCTCTCTTTCTCCACTTACAGTGTCTCCAAAGTGGAAATCGTTGTTCTGAAATGCCTTCTGGTCCTCCGCATTCAGGATTCCCTTTTTGCAAATGGCAAGTGCAAGTAGGAACATTTTTGTTATCATAGCTTGGTTCCTTTTTGCACACGGTGACGGTGTGTTCTGTAAAAGTTTCTATACTCTCACACTAGCCAAACCGTTCGTCTACAAAACCACCCATCTTTAATTTAGTACTCCCTCCGTTTTAAATTAAAAGACACTTGGTGTCACACGCCTAGGGCCCAAGGCCCAATCGGTGTGCCCTAAGGGGGCCATGCGCCCAGGGGGACAAGCCGCTGCCACCGCCGCCGCCGCCGTCGTCACGATCTATCACCATATCGAGTCCTAGGAGGTTTTGGAAAGAGATTGAGTAGTTAAGGAATCAAGAGTTGTTAGCTATGAAAGAAAAATCCAAATCCTATAAGGATCTCCTAGGTTGACTTAGGGGTCAAGTCTCGCTAGGACTATAAATACTAGCAGGATGTAACCGTTGCAATCAAGAAAGAAATAGTCAAAAAGTTCTATCCCCTATCTCTCCTCCCTCTCTCCCTGGTGCGCCGCCCCCTTCTCTTCCTCCCTCCCCTGCGCCATCTCCTCCTCCACGCCGCCCACACCACCTAAACCCTAGCCACCGCGCGCCTCCATCTCCATAGCCGCCTCTCGGAGCCCCTCTGCCCGCCACTCTTGTTACACTAGTATCCGGAGACCACATCGATCCTTCGGGCAACGATCCATGGCTTTCACCGCCACCAACGCGGATCAACTACTCCAAACCCTCACAGACGAGATCGCCAAACTATATCAACATCTAAAGGCCAGCGAGGAGAAGCTAGCACGTCCCCATGGCAACCACAACAATCCTTCGGGCAACGATCCGATGGCCACCACCATCATGATCACCGACATCAAGAAGAAGATCGCCAATCTCGACGCCACCATCGACAACCTTGCTGTGGAGACACAACAAGTTATGATCGTCACCAACAAATCCTCTGTCAACACCAAGATGGAGGGTTCCCTCTCATCCGACACCCCAGAGGTCATCACGGCAGTGTCGAACAGTTTGTTTGCGGCACCACCAGCACTGCAGCTACCCTTACTGCCATGCCCAGACCAGATCTTCAACAACGGGTATGCACCGGCCATCAACTTCGGGGCTCCCTCCGTCAACAGCAGTAGCAGCCCGCTACTGGCCGACGCTCAACACAACAGCAAGGAATCATGTCCCAAGGAGATCCTGACATCAACACAATCATCCAACTGGGATAGGAGGTCACACCTATGGCACAGCTCCAATTTCTGCTTCCTCACCCAACAACAGATCACAAGGTGCCCCCAGATGCAGCATCACAATTGCTCGTGCCACCGTTTTCCAGCACTACAGGCCAGGCCCCAATACAGCAGGTGCCTACACCACCAACACCAGAGATGGCCCTCAGGGTGCTTATACCTCTACAACAGTTGCTGCAGTTGGCGGCAATAGAACCATCGTCGATCCCCCAACAACACCACGACAGGTCATTCTTCCCCACAAACAATGACGCGACAGATCCATTGTCATGGCTCAACGGCTGCATTTTCTTCTTCGGAGGGCAACATACCCCCAACAACATAAAAATCGGGTATGAAATCCTTCATCTAATAGCACAGCTACATTACATGCACATGACAGAGAACAAAGCAGCAACGAACAAGGAGCTCTTCGCCCCCTGCAACAACAAGTACATTGGCCACCCTAATCAAGAGGAACGCCTATAGATCAACATCTACATCACGCTCATCAACCACTACAACGTTGACGACATCGACTATAGCTTCATCGTGATGATCGGCGCCCCCACAGTATGTCATTTATGGCTGGCACACCATGTGCTTGGCAGGCACCATCCTCTGCACTGGTAAACACATGCTCGCCAACACAGACGCGACCCACAACCCCACCGACATCATCGCGGCGACCATCTGGCCACTAGCACTACAGGCGCCTACACCAGGGGAGCGCCAACCACCGCCGGCGACAACTCGGACTCCAAGCTCGGTACCCCCAAATCGTCCACACCTCCATCCACATATTCGGGCACGCTTGACAACACCAACCCATGATGGGTCAACCAATCCAACACTTTGGATCTATCACATACAATGGCTCCTCAAGCTGCAACGACTTACATCAGATCAGCACATCCGGTATGCAGCTTTTCACATGATAGGTGCTGCTCATCTTTGGTACACTCGTGTAACCAAAGCAACGCCGTTCTTCGAGTGGGACACCTTCGTACGAGACCTCACCCATGACACTAGCCCTCCGTTGAGTCACGGCACCCTCGGCGACCTCGCTCCTCTGCGATACGACGATGCCTTGAACTACCACATCAACACCTTCGCCGCATACATGCTCAATGTCGGCATCACCAGCATGCTTCATCGGATCAACATCATCGACAAGGTCCCAACCTACAACGAGCTAGCGGACAACACCATATCAACCTGGCTCGTGTTTCAGCGCAAGGACGTGCTAATCGGAGAAGGGGGAAGTAGTGCCACACGCCCGATGGGGGCCCAAGGCCCAATCGGCATAGACTGCACCAGCAACAGTGACACCCGGGAAGCCGCCATAGCCAACGAGCGGCAGCACCAGCATGGTCCATGGACCAAGGGGTGATCTTCTTCAATGGTCATCTCTACATACCTGTCGTACCATTCATTCTAGCTAACATGCTACATGTGTTGTTACATGTTGGACCAAGGCACATGGAACCACTGGCACTCAGCTCACACCTATCTTCGTCTACGCCACACAACATTGGTGCGCCGACGAACATCCTCCTTGGGCACAGCACGATGTCTACAACCACCTTAGTCTTCATCAACAACTTGGGCCGACAGCCCATCCACGTCGGTAACGTCTACATTGCCCCATGCGCCGACTGTGACCTACACCACCTGCCGCCTAATAAGTTTGACGGGGCCACTTCATGTTTGGCACCATGCTGGACTTGACGACGACACCGCCCTTCCACCCTAGCGCCACGACTCGGCTCCGATTTCCAGCCTACGTCATCTCCAACATCACCATCAGCATCAACAGGCCACCAAGGATGCAGTGCGAGGACGCGCTGCGTGGAAAAGGGGTAGTGATGTCACACGCCTAGGGCCCAAGGCCCAATCGGCGTGCCCTAAAGGGGCCATGCGCCAGGGGGGACAAGCCGCTACCGCAGCTGCCACCGCCGCCGCCTCCGCCCACCACTCTTGTTACACTTGGGCTTTTCTCGATACATTGTTTTTACTATGTATTTAGTCATAGTGTATATCTAAGTACATAATAAAAGCTATGTACCAAAAAGTCATAACGGTCTTATATTTTAGAATAGAGGGAGTACTAGTGTTTTTTTTTTGCCACATACAATAAAGACACCAAATATGTATTCACACTCTCCTATATGAATGCATGCACACATATTATCCCTATAATGCTTATAGTAATATAATATTGCTATTTAGTACAGAGCTTACTACTATAGAAGTAATTATTTTTGACGCTCTGCGTTTCTGCATACAGAAAAATTATGGGGAGCAGAAACCTTTCTAGAGCCTTCGGTTTGGAGAATCAACTTATTTTAGATGGTATGATCCGCCACGAGGTCATTTCTCAAAATTTAGTAGAATGATCATATTCCTGATACCAGTGCTAATTATCAGGGTTTGTTTGGAACGTGGGAATTTCATAAGAATCCTATAGAAATCTCGTAGAATTAGATCGATTTCATGGAAAAACACATAAACATAAAAAAATATTCCCATATTTCAAGCAAAAGCCTAAAATTAAGATAAGGATGGAGCACTTCATTTCGTGAACCAAACAAACCATTCCATTAGCCCGTTTGCCCTGAAGATGTCGAGCGGCGAACGGCAAAACTGCCGCCGCGCCTGCGCATGCGCCGCCGTGGTGCGAATGGCCTGAGAAAGTCCCATCACATCAATGGGCCAATAAAGAGTGGCACCTGGCCATCCCGACGACGCAGAATCCACGCAGAGGGAGCCCTGCGCCTGCGGTAGCCAGTAGCCTCCCAGAGCACTGCCGACTGCGTGGTGCGTGGCCGCCAGCGGCCCAGCCAACGCGACTCCGACGGCGGCATGGAAACACGGATACGAGAGACCGTGCACGTCGCCACGTCGGGGATCCAAGGGCAGGGGAGGCTCGTTCGCCACTCCTTTTCTCTTGCTGTGCTCTGCCTCAGCTGCCCTGTACGATTGTACAAAAGCAGCACCCTGGACTGTTTCCACGGTTAGCTCTCAGAAGTCCATGGCTCCATGCTAACAAATCACAGATTCATAGTGCATGGACACACACACACACTAGGCATGGGGGCAAACGAACCGTGGTACCGTTGGCCAGACACGGAAAGCAACGTCGCCGAAAGATAGGGGGCGTGAGACCAGGTCATGCGGCTGCAGCATGCCAGCATTGCAGAGCGTACGTGCGGTGTTAAGCCATGATATCTTCATCCCCTTGTTATTCTCTCCCAAATTTCACTATATAAAAAGAAGATTCCCGTCACATCAAAATATCGGTAAATACATGGAGTACTAAATATTGATGAAATCAAAAACTAATTGCACAGTTTTGTTGTACTTTGCGAGACGAACATTTTAAGCCTAGTTAGTCAAAATTTGGATAATTTTTACCAAGTACAAACGAAATGCTACAGGAATTCTGATACAATGTTTTTCTCCCCAATTCACTGAACTAAACGAGGCCATCTATCTATGATGTGGCTAAAGATTTTGTTCAGAACACTTTCAACGACATTTGGCAAAGATATTGTGAGTGAAGATACAACCTTCAGTTATAAGGGGACGAAAAAAAAACTAATCACATAGTTTGGTTGGAAACCACGAGACAAATCTTTTAAGCCTAATTAAGTCATGATTAGTCTTAAGTGCTACAGTAATACACATGTGCTAATGACGGCTTGATTAGGCTTAATAAATTCGTCTCGCGGTTTCCAATTGAGTTACGTAATTAGTTTTTTATTAGTATCTGAAAATCCCTTCTGATATTCCATAAAACATCCGATGTGACACCTAAAAACTTTTTACCTTCCAACTAAACACCTGCTCTAGGAGCGGTAAAGTCTGCCAACTGCTGTACCAACCCCAGAGAGGCAGAGGCAACAGTCCTGCAGGTCGCCGCAGAGTTTTACTGCTGGATCAGACAGACTGGACCAGACATTAACGGACCAGAATGGACCAAACAGAAAAGGAAATTACCAGTGTGGCTTTAAATGGAAACAAATCAGACGGTGGCCCTGTTCGCTTGTCTTATCATCCGTATTTTTCAACTTATTTTTTCAGCCGGAACAATATTTTTCTCTCACAACAAATCAGTGAACAGTACTTTCAATCATGCCTTTTCAGGGAAGAGAACAGGCTCTATACTTGACATGATCCACTCAGGTGCGGAGCGTAGTCGAGAAAAAGGGCTGCCACATAAACATAAGTCAAATTTCAGCATAAGCGAACAGGATAAATAATACCCTAGTAGAACATCAGCTAGGGTTCAGTTAAACCGTTAAACACAATCCCAAAAACAATTTCTCAGCCTAAGCCCGATCAGAAGTATTTCTTTAAATTGTTTTCCAACTAAAAGATAGCGGGCGGCCTGCCTAGGCCCGACCTTACCTGTGCATGAGATGGTTGTGGGCAAGATTCTTTTTTGGCACGAAATAATCGGATTTTTTTTGTCTAGCGCGAAAAATACTCAGGTCTAATCACCACCACTAGCCGCCACCACCCAAAACACCTTTAGGTAGCCTTGGCCCTTGTTCTCTTCCCTTCTAAATTCTAAGTTTTTTTCACTTTCTCTTCATCACATTAATTTTTTTTGGACGTATGCATGGAGCATTAAATGTTAGTAAAATAAATAACTAATTACACAAATTAGTTGTAAATCGCGAGACGAATCTTTTGAGCCTAATTAATTTATGATTGAACACTAATTATCAAATACAAATAAAAATACTACAGTAATCGAAGTTGAAAAAATTTACAATCTAAACTAGGCCGGTCAGGCCATAGCCAATCCTTGCTATCGACTGCAAGGGCGTCAGCGCCCTCACCTCAAGGGAAACCGTCCTGACTACCTTATCTACTTCCTCCGTCCGAGAAAAGATGCAATTATGGAATACGTGTCAGTCAAACTGATTCAAGTTTGACCAAATTTATAGTAAATAGTATTAACATTTATGTCTCCAAATAAATTTATTATAAAAATATATTCTATAATTAATCTAATGATACTTATTTTGTATCATAAACACTAATATTTTTTATATAAATTTAGTCAAAGTTAAAAGTGGTTGACTTCTCTTTTTTTTTTGGGAATTTCGCTTCATTGATTAAACAGTGTTATTACAATCAAATTGCAGACAAGGCTGCAAGAAGCTAGGGGCCTCAGCCCAAACAAAGGAAGCTAGAAAAGAAAACGCATGTTGAGCGCAGAGGTGTGCTACAAAATTCGCCGTTCTTTTGGTATGGACAACCTGGAACGAGGTAAGGTTGGAGATCATCCCCTCAACATCATCAAATATCGCCTTGATCTCCGAACGGTGCTTCTCTCTGTTTTTCCACAGCGCCACCAGTTCCTGAGAGTCGGTTTCTAGTACAATATGATCAGTTGTTCCTTCTGGTATAATTCGGACGCCATCCCGAAAAGCTTCAGCCTCTGCCAAAAGCGCCGAGCCGGTGGAATCTAAACAACGTGCTGATGCCCTCAACAAAGAACCTGTGCTGTTGCGCATTACTACCCCGGTCGCACCAGAGTTGGACTCAGGATAAAACGCCCCGTCAACGTTGATCTTGTAGTGCCCGTCTTCCGGCAGCCGCCAGCGCATTACTTGTGTCGCCTCTCCTTCAGTAGCCGCCTTGAAGCCATTGGCAAGCTCACTGCAAGTATCGATAGCCCATTCCAGAGCTTTGTTCGGGTCTATAGGAACCTTGCCATGGTGGCGGTCGTTCCTACTTCTCCACAAGGACCACATACCGCACATAATTACCCCTCTATCTCCCTCACTGCACAGAGAGTTGTCCAGCAAATCTCGTGTCCAAGTACTCGGACATAGCTTAGGGACTTTGATGCCAGTGAGGGTTCTAAGCTTGTCCCAGAACTTTACTGCAAACATGCACTGGGTGAGTGCATGATAAGTCGTCTCATTCTCCATTCCACAAACTTTACAGGTCGGCAAAGGATCTATATGCTTTCGATGAAGGTTAGCACGGCATGGCATGAAGTCATGTGCTACTCTCCACCAAAAAACTTTGACCTTTGGAGGAACTTTACATTTCCACAATTTTTGCCAAAAAGGGTCATTGGCAGCCACCGAATGTGATGCCCGGCCTTCTCTATGATCTCGCTCATGGGATTCTTGCTCCGCTAGCAAACGATATGCTGACCGAACTGAGTATAAGCCATGTCGCTCGGCGGACCAAGCCCAAAAGTCCCCTTGTCGCCGACCTAGCGGAATCCTCTTCACCGCTTGTGCATCCATGGGCAACAAGTTCTCAGCAAGAGCTTGTGAGTTCCAGCTAACGCCATCGTCAGTTAGCAGCTCACAAACCCGCAGAGCCGTAGCCCCAGGTCGCGGACAAATAGGTTTACTGCCAATGGCACCCGGTATCCAGCGGTCTCTCCAAATATTTGTTGTTTCCCCATCCCTAATTCTGCGAATGAGGCCGCACTCCAGGGCCTTACGACCAGCCAAGATTGCTCGCCATGTGTGTGACGAATTCCTCTTATTTTTGGCATTCAAAAAATCATCGTTGGGGAAGTATTTTCCCTTCAAAACCCGCGCACATAGCGTATTTGGGGCAGTCATTAAACGCCACCCTTGTTTTCCAGCATAGCTATGTTAAAAAGTTTGACATCCCGGAACCCCATGCCACCATTGCGCTTTGGTAGTGTGAGTTCCTGCCAACGTCTCCAATGTATAGCACGGCTATCCGCAGCACCACCCCACCAGTAGTTGGAGATAGCTGAAGTAATTTTCTTTCTTGTAGTCGATGACAGTAAGAAACAGTTCATCGGATATGTAGCAATGGACTGTGCAACTGACTTGACGAGGACTTCTTTTGCGGCACCACTAAGTAACTTCTCGCTCCAGCCTCCAACCAAACCCCAGATTTTCACCGGGATCGATTCAAAGGCTTCAGTGGTGCTCTGTCCTACTGCTGTAGGTAATCCCAAATACTTCTCACTTAACGCCTCTGTGATGATACCTGTGGCTTGCTTCATTTCTTCCTTCATACCAGGGTCACAATTAGCACTGAAAAAAATGGCAGATTTTGCCACATTCACCATTTGGCCAGACCCTCTCTTGTAGGTGTGTAGGATATCTGCTAAGCGTGTCCCTGCTCTTTCACTAGCCTGCGTGAATACCATGCAGTCATCGGCGAATAGCAAGTGAGACACCCAGGGGGCATGAATGCCCACTCTGACTCCTTTGGCTAAGAAATTAGGCCCTGAGAATTTCAGCATACTCGAAAAGCCTTCGGCACACAGAAGAAATAAATAGGGAGACATGGGATCACCTTGTCTGATTCCTCGTGAGGGAGAGAAAGCATTTGACAAATGACCGTTCACCCTAACAGAGAACCTAACAGTCTCCACGCAATTCATGATCAAGTTCACCAGACATTCTCGGAAGCCTAGCTTAATCATGTTGCCGCGGAGGTAGGCCCATTCAACTCTGTCATAGGCTTTCGCCATATCAAGTTTCACTGCACAAGCTCCAGTCTTGCCTTTTTTCTTTTTTAGATAGTGAATGTGCTCGTAAGCCACCAGCACATTATCAGTGATAAGCCGGCCTGGAACGAATGCTGACTGCTCCTCAGAGACTATATCGTCAAGCACCAAACGCAGGCGGTTAGCAATCACCTTTGAACAAATTTTATATAGCACATTGCACAGAGCAATCGGTCTGAATTGTGTCAATTCCTGCGGATTTTTCACTTTAGGAATCAGCACCAAAGTAGTTTCATTTACTACTGTAGGCATACTACCACCATTAAGAAATTCCAATGCTGCTTTGCTAATATCCCCTCCTAACAGGCTCCAATGCCGCTGGTAGAAGCCGGCCGTGAACCCGTCTGGACCAGGGGATTTATTTGGTTTCATCATAAACAAAGCTGTCCTAATCTCCGTCTCCGTAAAAGGCGCACATAACAAATTATTATGGAGATCAGTTACCTTAGCTGGAACATGACGCAGCACCTCCTCCGGTTGGGTATTTTCTTGGGCCGAGAAGAGGTTGCGATAGAAGTCCGCAGCCATGAGTTCAAGCCCAGGTTGATCAGTACATAATGTCCCATCCTGTCGTCGGAGTGCAGCAATTTTATTTGTTCGCGCTCGTTGACGGGCCTTGGCGTGGAAGAAGGCTGTGTTACGATCACCCGCACGCAGCCAGTCCACACGTGACCTCTGTTTCTCCATGACTTCCTCCCGAGCTAGAATCTCCGCTAGCCTCCTCATAATCTCCCGTTCCTCTCTCGAGGGCCCTGTGTGCAGAGATCTTGCACGGACCTCCTCAAGTCGACGACGAAGGCTGCTCAGCTCGTGTCGGACGGAGCCAAACTGCTCCCGCTCCCAGTCCGATAGCGTGACCTGCATGCCTTGTAGGTTAGCATGAAACGCCTCCAGAGACGAGCACCCCGTCATCCAAGCTGCCGCAACCGTCGATTCATACGTCTCATGGCGGTTCCACATGTTTTCATATCTGAAGGGCCTCTCCCTCCTGCGCCCGTGCCTATGCATCCAGCCAGTCCGCTGTAACTTGACCAAAATAGCGCAGTGGTCGCTTTCCGCAACCTGGACGTGAAAGTGGTTGACTTCTCGAAAAGCGAAATTGCATGTTTTTATAGACAGAGGAGTATTTGGTGGTGGATAAGATACATGAAAACCAACGCCACCTGTTATACCGAATAGGAAACCTACCTATAAACCTATCAAGGCTCTATGGCCCCGTTCACTTCACAAAAAATTTCCTCTGTTACCCGTCACATCGAATCTTTGGATGCATGCATGGAGCATTAAATGTAGGTAAAAAAATAACTAATTGTACAGTTTGTCTGTAAAGTTCGAGATGAATATTTTAAGCCTAATTAATTCATGGTTGGATAAATTTTGCCAAATAACAACGAAAGTGCTACAGAAATATTTTCCCTAAATATTTCGGAAGTGAACACAGCCTATATGTAACTGGCGTCACTAGTCCGATGCACACCAGAAGGTAAGGTACTCGGCTGGAAAACTGCCCAAAGTCTGGCCACGGTTAGCGAGCTCATGGCACACCTCGGTGGTGCACCAAACAGCTATGGTGGGTGCAGAAAAAGTGTTTTAGCAGCTCTTCTCAGCCCTCCTTCGTAAGCGTGCCAACTTAAATGTCTCGCCAAACATCTAAGCACGCATTTTCAAAATGTTTTCAAAAATATTTTCACTTGCTACTTGTAAGGAAAATGGCACCCATCATGGGCCATTATATGATTTTGGTGTTTGATGAACACCATGGCCATTAGGACTAACAATGTTTGCTTGTATACCAGGAAAGTTCAAATGGATGCAAGATTGACTTGGACTTAGGCAATGTGGAGATCAGAGTGATCAACACCTCAAGTAAGATATTAGAAGTTATGTTGAAGACCTACAAGCAGGGGCGGATCCAAAGGGGGGGTTGGGTGGGCTCCAGCCCCCCCTATGAGCCTGATTTGTCCATTAAATAAGTATTAATTATCCTTAAATCTTCATTAATCTTTAGATTTAGCCCTACATCTTCATTATTTAGCCCCCCCTTTGTCCTCATCCTGGATCCGCCACTGCCTACAAGACATTCTAGAAGTCTAAGACACCAAGAAATAGAAGCCCAGACGCGAAGACACAAACAAAATTAAAGCCTAGACAAAGAGATGGATGAACTGGTCTTGTATGATGATTTTGGACCTTCTCGAATTGATAGATATCAGTTAAAAAATGTAAAGCTTTTCATTAGCTTTTCAAAAAGTCCAAAATCATCAAAATCAAAGTTCAGAGCTAAAAATTATGCCCAAAGTACGAAGTGTGTTGGCGAAAAACAGGACATCAGAATTTCCGATGAGGTGGTCGGAATTTTTGATACCCAACGGTTAGCTGATCAACAATTAAATTTCAAACGTCTAGTTTATGTGGAAGTCATAGAATTTCTATACAGGGGTCACAAATTTTGTGCAGAATGAGTTGCACATTGCCCAACGGCTAGTTTCAAGGTGGGGAGCGGTCTGAGAGAGGCCATCTCGGAGACGCACTTGCGCATGGGAAGGCCCTTGTGAGTGTATCCTTGATAGGGTCTCCAATGAGGACTAGAGGAAAGCATGAGCTTCTCGATACCTCGAAAAAAATACCAAAGTCATCGACGAGAGTTTGCATCTTTTTCTCAATTAAGCTTCACATTTATATTGTGTACTTCGGTTATGTGCTTTACATTTCTAGTTTAGCTTACTCGCCTAGTGATGGGTTTGGAACCTAGGTTGCATAATTCTCTTTTTTGTTGTAGCAAAACCTCAGTTGCATATCTAGATAGTTAACTTTATTGTATAGATTTTGACTAGGTAGAAATTAGAGGCCAAGTTTATAGTAGAAGTTTTTTTAAGTTTCCTAATTCATCCCTTCCTCTTAGGCGTCACTGTCCCTTCACTATTCACCACATCAGTAGGTCTAATGCAAATGCATGTAATCAACATCTAGTGGCACTAGATAATCGCGTTTGCTATTTTGAGCTCCTCTCTTAATAGTACGACTATCTATCCTAATGCGTCTTGGCTGCAAAATAAAATCTCTAGCGTGTACCTTTGCCTTGATGATCATAGGGCTTTTTTGTTTTTCTCTTTCTTCTTTTCCAAGTGTGAGCTTGATATAATTGGATTCATTACCTTTCATCCACCTTCAACCCTTGCTCACAACCTTGGTGTGGACTTAAACTAGTTTAAATAACATTTAGCAAAAGGTTATTTCACTGGTTGTCTTAATTACCAAAACCAAATATAGGGCTATCAGGCTACGCCCCCTCCATCCTTACCCATTACGTGTCACTCTTTCTAGAACGATATGGCACGACACTATTTGTTGATGAGGTTACCTCCTTTGATGCGCTCAGCCTAGACTACAAGGTCGACACACACTTCATGACTCAAATATGGGTGGCGAGAGTGACCACATCGTCGTCGCATCCATTGCCGAGTTCCATGGTGGCAACATCCTCACCTGCGCCACAACAACACCGTAATGCACTAGATTCAGAACTGGTCGTTGCTTTGACCTTACCTATCACCTCTAACACTCTATCATCCTAACATTCCTTGTTGAGTCGTCAATGACACAATTCGAGGACGAAACAAATCCAAAAGGGGTGATGGTGTTCCTTTTTCGACAACGATGAGGTGGTCGAATCCAGTGACGATGCAAGATCTCCTCTACATAGATCCACGTGCTTCATAAGAGACTTGCATGCATTTTTTTTAGAAACGGGAGGGGCTTGCACCCCTACGGAACTATTTTATTGAAGTAAAGCACAAAAAATTTACAAAAGTAAGAAAAGACAGATAGAGAGGTTCAGAAAAAAAAACAAAAAAGATGAGCGCGAGCTCTGAAGTAACTAGATTGTGAATCCATTATTTGAAAGCTTCTGAAAACTTTGGGCTGGCCCTGTGATTGAGTAACTGAAGTTCTCTGAAGAATGCATCCCTGTAGGCTGGGATACTTGGTTGTAGACCTTTGAAAATAAAATCATTTCTTGACCACCAAATTGCCCAGCAGAGCAAAATCACTGCTGCCATGAAGAATCGGGAATGCAATGAGTCCTTGAGCTACAACATTACATCTGGAAAGTCAGCATTGGATGGGATATGGGGACCTGTAGAAATTGCCAACACTGCTAATGAAATTGTTATAAGGGGGTGTTTAGATGTAAAAAAAATTAGAATTTTACTATGTGGCACTTTCGTTTGTATTTGGCAATTAGTGTCCAATCATGGACTAATTAGGCTTAAAAGATTCGTCTCGTGATTTACAACCAAACTGTGTAATTAGTTATTTCTTTTACCTACATTAAGTGCTCTATGCATGCGTCTAAAAGATTGATGTGATGGAGAGAGTGTAAAAATTTAGAATTTAGAAGGGAAGTAAACAAGGCCTAAGTTGGATGGTTGGATAATCTAAAAAAGTGGACAGTAGGAAGCTAAATTGTTTGATAGACTGAGAGCCTGTTTAGTTTAAAAAGGAAACCCAAAAAGTGCTACAGTACCTGTTACATCAAATCTTAGGGCATATACATGAAGTACTAAATGTAGACGAAAGAAAAAAAAACTAATTACACAGTTTAGTTGTAAATCACGAGACAAATCTTTTAAGCTTAATTGGTCTATAATTAGACACAAATTGCCAAATAAAACAAAAAATGCTATAATAGCCGAATCCAAAAAAAATTTAGCAACTAAACAGCTCCTGAATGTTTTCTTTTACATCTCTGTACTAGGCAGGACATTGTCCCCTGCCACGATCAGCTTTCCCTGAGCACGCAGAAACAGGGGAGGGGCGGCGGAACGGAACGGAACGGAATGGAATGGAAGCGAAGAAAGAGAGCAGGATGGACGAATGGACGTGCACCCCGATCCGATCGCATCACATCACGGCGTTTAACCGGCAGTCAGCTTCAGGTTCAGACGATGGCTTATGCGTTAATCTGAAGGTAACCTTCCTGCAGTGCCAGTGACCAGTGTCAGAAGTATCTGCGGCCGGAGTTAGGCTGCGTGTAGTTCGCGAAAAGAAAAATTTTAGTGTTACATCAGATGTTTCGTAGGATATCAGAAAGGGTTTTCGGATACTAATAAAAAAAACTAATTACATAGCTCGCCTACAAACTACGAGAAGAATTTATTAAGCCTAATTAATTCATCATTAGCACATGTTGGTTACTGTAGCACTTAAAGCTAATTATAGACTAATTAAGCTTAAAAGATTTATCTCACGATTTCCAACCAAAATGTTCAATTAGTTTTTTTCCATCTATATTTAGTACTCCGTACGTCTAACATTCGATGTGATGAGTGAAAAAAAAACCTTATATATATCCTCCGCCAGCGCCATCGACCAAGCATATCCACATTCGCCTTGTTTTGGCTTGCTCGCTTTGCCGCCTGAGTGAGAGTTGCCTAAGCTGGCATAACCAAACAGACGCAGAAAGACCAGGCGTGCAAGGCTGCACGCCCGGCTCGCAAGCAAGCAACTGGCGCGTGAGCTGAATGCAGATGCCGTGGCATTCGTTTACTAGTTGAGCCTCAGCTTCGCCCGCACCGCAACAGAGAAACCACGGCAGCTTCTTCTATCTACTAATAAATGACACACTTGTTATACTAGCTAGCCACGCCTCCCTGCCTCGCCTCGCCTGCATATATAACGCGGCACACACTAGCGAGTGGTGCGGCACAGGATTGGGCTCGTTGGCGGCCAGGGCTATATGAGCGGTCTCATCACGAGGATCGGCACCGTCGTCGCCCGCTCACCCATGGCGGCCGCGGCAGTCGCTGGCATCGGCAGCAACGACGCGCCACGGAAGCGGCCGCGTCGCCCCAGCAGCAGCGTCAGAATGGAGGGCAGCAGGAGCAGAGGAGGAGGAGGAGGCGACGGTGGCGGCTGCTGCTGCTCGAGCAGCGGCAAGGGGCTTGCGCCCGTGGAGCCGGCGACGACGACGAGGCTGGTGGTGATCGTCGGCGCCACGGGCACGGGCAAGACCAAGTTGTCCATCGACGCGGCCGTGGAGCTGGGCGGCGAGGTCGTGAACGCCGACAAGATACAGCTCTACGCGGGCCTCGACGTCACCACCAACAAGGTGCCGCACGCCGACCGCCGCGGCGTCCCGCACCACCTCCTGGGTGCGGTCCGCGCCGACGCGGGCGAGCTCCCCGCGCCGTCGTACCGCGCGCTCGCCGCCGAGGCCGCGGCCTCCGTCGCGGCGCGTGGGCGGGTGCCCGTGGTGGCGGGGGGCTCCAACTCGCTCGTCCACGCGCTCCTCGCCGACCGCCTCGGCGACGGCGACCCGTTCAAGGCCGCCGACGACGGGTACCGACCGTCGCTGAGGTTCCCGTGCTGCCTCCTCTGGGTGGACGTGGACGGCGCGGTGCTGGACGACTACCTGGACCGCCGGACCGGCGCGTGGATGACATGGTGCGCGAGGGCATGGTGGAGGAGCTCCGGGAGTACTTCGCGTCCACGTCCCCCGCGGAGCGCGCCTCCCACGCGGCCGGGCTGGGCAAGGCCATCGGCGTGCCGGAGCTGGGCGACCACTTCGCGGGCCGCAAGAGCCTCACCGCCGCGATCGACGACATCAAGGCCAACACGCGGGTGCTGGCCGCGGCGCAGGCGCGCAAGATCCGGCGCATGGCCGACGCCTGGGGCTGGCCCGTGCGGCGCCTGGACGCGACGCCCACGGTCCGCGCGCGGCTGGCCGGCGCCGGGCGCGTCGCCGAAGCCGCCGCGTGGGAGCGCGACGTGTTCGCGCCTGGCCTCGCCGCCATGCGGCAGTTCCTCGACAGCCACGAGCAGCAGCAGCAAAGGTGGCCGCTGGCGCGGAGGCAATGGCGTGGCATGGTGGGGTGACTCGTGATGACGCGTCAACAGTCCGAGCGCCCGGGTTCTTCATTTTTTGTTGGGGGATAGGCCGCCCAAATTTGAGGGTCCCGGAGACCGGTCGGTGGGGCCGTAGCTGGCGATGCCGCACAGCAAGTCGCAGCGACGGACAGCGTGCAACAGAAACAGGGCGAGACGACCGGCAAGCAACTGCCATTTTTTTGCCGGTCTTGTGAATACTGAGGCATCTCTGTTTCCTTCTCCTCGGTTCCATCTGTCAAGCGAGACAGCATGGAACAACAGCCGCAGCTAGCAGCGTCATCTAGCCTGCCAGTGGCCCAGTGCCACCGACCCTCTTGTTCAGAGATTTTGAAATACTACTGTTTGCGATCTTTCGGGAAAAAAAAAGAGAAATACTACTGTTTGCGATCTTTCGGGAAAAAAAAAGAGAAATACTACTGTTTGCAGTCCAGCTTGTGCGTGCGGATTAGAGCGCAAACCCATGCTTAATGCGTGATTGGGGGGGGGGGGGGGGGGGGGGGGGGTGTATTGTGCTGGACGCGTGAGCTGGTGTTGTGGGTTGTGCTGTGCCAGCTTGGAAGTCAGTTGGGCTTCCAGACGTGTGTGCCCTTCTCGCTAAACAAACAAGAAATGCATTCGTTTCTTTTGTCCTGCTAGCCAGTCTCCTCGCTATATCTTGTTTGTTCAGCTCGTCTCGTCGGTGATTCGTGCCACTCCACTACCATAGTACAATCATAGAATAAGAACCGAGTTAGTAGATCACAAAATTGTGTTGCACCAGTCAAATGTGGCACACATAATTACATACGGCATTTCTGGCATTTGGCTGCCGGCCGGCCAGAAGTAGTTAGAAATTGTACTGGTATATGGTTCCTCTCCCTTGTTTGTCCCTCAATTCCCACTTGCACAAAACCTTGTCCCGCTGGCTCGTCATTCATCGCTGCCACCAAATCTAATGCCCCTCGGAAGGCTTAGCCGCCAATGCTCGCTCTTATTTTTCCTTATATTACAAGTAAAACTCATCAAACTGTTACGTCTCGCTGACTCCTGACATAGATGGAGTGACGTGTGATCGCGCGCTCGATCATGTTATATGCTTTTCCATATCTAATATCTACCCATACATGTAACCAAATGTGACACCTCTTGGGGATTCATGGAGGATGGGCACTGTTGGAAGGTGCATGTTATGGTTAGCATGATGGCCAATGGCAGACGTGGGTTCGATAGGATAGGCTCGGTGAGGGTAAGGGTCACTCCCTCTACGTGGGTAAAAGAAGACATTTTGGATAGCGATACGGTCTTCAAAGCATAACTTTGACTTCTTATTTTTATTAAAGTATTTATTGAAAAGTGTTATATGTATATGTTTATGAAAGTACTTTTCAAGATAAATCTATTCATGTGGTTTTCACATTTTTAAACTCAACAACTTAAAAGTTATTCAAGATTTATATTCCCAATGTTTGACTCAAAGTCTCAAACCTTGTCCAAAACGACTTCTTTTTCCGACCTGGAGGGAGTATTTGCTTACCATAGACTAAACTTAGTCACCTAAATTTTAGGCCTAGTTATTGGAAGAAACCTTTGCTCAGTTATGTTGATGCTGATAATGGCGACACATGTGGGCGTCGTATACCTCGCTAGAGGCATTGTCGTGTGCCCTCGTTCCCATTCCCGCCTCTACCTAGGGTTTCTTTTCTTGGTTGAAGAACTTGTACCTGTATTCTAGTTGGCGTTGACGACATCTGATGATGTCGTTTCCTCCATGGAGGCATCGCTTAGTGAACCCCTTGGTGGTTGTTGTTATAGTGGCCAAGGTGGCTTTTGGTTTCGCAGGCAACTTTGATTATGGTGGTCCGTCATGTCGTTGTTAACAGCCTGTGTTTTTTTTTTGTGGTGGTGGTGTAGAGTATTTGTTGTTTATACTTTTGAATGTGCATGTTTACTCCTCCTTATCAATACATAGACCGGCGGTTTAACTCTTCAAACTAAAAAGAATCAATTTTTAGTTTTCAACACAGCTAGTTATTAGTCCATTAGTTGGTAAATGTCGACTAATATGAACTAAAAGTTGTACATGAGTCTTTGTCTAATGAAGTTTTTTTTTCATCTTAATTCACTCTTAGTCCACCTAAACTTTAGTTCTTAGCAATTCAAACAGGTCTAAGGATAGACACACAGAACTGACCGGAAGTTGAAAGGATCGGCAGCGTCGATGTCAATCTGATGGCTCCAACACCTGGACAACAAAATGACGTGGTTTTCAGACATTGTTTTCTGTTTGCATCACCATGGGTTAATCAGCTAATCAATTTCGTGGCTGCGTCAATGAGTAGTAGGCGATTTGTGAGCTGTAGTTGCTTCTTCGGTCATGCATGTGCACTTGCCTGATGATGTCGCTGCGGCCTGCGCTTGATTTGGATGTGTCACCGTATTCGTCCAGAATTATTCCGTGGAGCTGAGCTGAGCAGAGCCATTCAGCCAAGCTGTGCCTCTCATGTTTACTAATGCAACAACAACTAACACTGTGTGTGTAACTTATAAAATATGGCCAGGATAGGATGCCGTTTCAGATGCCTACGGGCAGCCCCAACGCAGGCTAACAGCTGCGTTAGCCCCAAATAAAAGCGCAATGCCATGTAGATAGAAAAATCTGGGGCATATATTTTTCCCAACGCAGTGTACTGCTCCTCTATCCTCTCTGTGTTGCATGCACTGAAAAGTATCTGCTGTTTTTTTGGCATGACGTGCAGGGATTGGACGGAGGTTGGTGTGGTCCTGTTAAAGTGTGCGCTAACACTCCTTCACCGGTGGCCTGAACTTTTTGTCAGATAGGGCTATCGGCTCCTCTGCAGACCACTCTGACGCACTGCGAGGCTGCTATACGAACCGACGTGGAGGCCAAGTGATTATGTGTTGGTTGAGGCCACACGACAGGGTGGAGCGTTGGGGTCGGCCTGAGCTACCCTGCCTCCTCATCCCGTCATCAGGACTCTGAAAGAGGCTGCAACTCTAGTGACTAGTGTATGCTCTAGTAGCCTACTAGACTGTCCAAATGGCGTTCCAAACAAGCTTCTGAAAAGAAGCTTCGTTTTGGGGGCGAAACGACGGCATGACCTACTCCCTCTGTCCCTTATTAGATGTCGTTTTCGGTTTTTGTGCCCACAAGTTTGACTCGATTTATATAAAATGCATACAACATTTGTATCTCTAAATAAATTTATTAAAAAACTAGACTCAAAGACATTTCCAATGATACTAATTATATACCATAAATATTAATATTTTTTAATATATATTTAATTAAAGTTGTTTCTTGGGAAACGTAAAGCGACGAGTATTTAGGGACGGGGGGAGTAGTCTAGGAGTATGCTACTCCGTATACGAGAGCAGAGCAGCCTAGTCTAGGAGTATACTACTGGTCTTCAGGCTATAATACGATACGGGGACGGGGGAACGTGAGAAGGCAATGCAATAGCCAAAGGGCCGGTTTAGATCCGAAATTTTTGGTAAAATGGCATTGTAGTGCTTTTCGTTGTTATTTGACAAATATTGTTCGATCATGGTCTAATTAGGCTTAAAAGATTCGTCTCGTCCATTTCGTCTAAACTGTATAATTAGTTTTATTTTTTATCTATATTTAATGGTTCATACATGTGTCCAAAGATTCGATGTGACGGGGAATCTGAAAAATTTTGCAAAATTTTCTGGAAACAAACAGGGCCAAAGAGAAGTACTCCTACGCAGCAACCCTACGCTGCGACTGCGAGCGAACGCACGCACGGTTGACCAGACGTTGGCGAACTGGGAGGCAGCACGCAAAAGGATGCAGGGCGTGCAGTAGAGAGAGAGGAACCCGAAAGGCGCCCGCGTGAACAATGATGGGCAGCCGGCCGCATTGTTTATCCCCCACATGCCGCCGGCGCAGCAGCCGTTGCATTGCATCCCGGGCGGAGCGGCTGTGGCGGGCGCTAATGCTGAGGAGAGGAGCCGCACGCACCCGGCCTTGGTAGTTGTTGCGGTTGCTGGTCTCTAGGCCCGCCCGCCTCCCTCTCCTTCGCGGCCGCGCCAAAGGCTGCCTCCCCTCGCTTGTTTTTGGCGCTCGAGGGGAGGCTTCTCCAGCTGCGCGTGTCCGTCCGTGCATGTACTAGGCCGGACCGGAGGCAGCGCCGCGCCGGCAGCGTAACAATATACTACTACTACAGCCGCTCATCATCGTCCTACGCGCGCCTAGCTACTTGTTCAGCTGCTCTCTCTCTCTCTCTCTCTCTGAACGCAACCAGCATGGCCCCTACCCCCTGTCTAATTGTCCCTCGCACGCTCACTAACGAACCACTTGCCAAAGGCCAAAGCCCAGCTCGTCGGTCTTGTTCCCCTGTTAGATAGAATCCCCATCGCTCTGGCCAGATTCGAACTCAATTGGCACTGTCTCCACACCTGCATTTTGTTTAATGCAGGATCAAAGTCAAAACGAATAACACTGCTGTTCCTTCCTAACATCTTTGGGACAACAAATCCCCGCGTTATGGTCGCCATTCCACGAGTTCATCACTTCATCCTGGATTTAGCAGCATAAACAATCCATTTCAATCCCCGGAAGGTCCACTCCAAGTGGCAAATATTTAGCGCCGAAATGCCCGCCTCCGCGCATGATCTCTGATTCTCTCCTCCGCCGCTGCGGCCGCGCGAGATTTAATCCCACTTGAGCACTGCAGCGCCGGGGCCAGGGGCTAAGGTGCATGCATGGAGCCGACCTAGAAGACGAGCAGGAGGCAGGACAGCTGATGAGTTTAAAATTTGGCGCCTGCTCACCTGGGTCAGCCCTGCTCCTCCTCGCCTTGCTCCCCCTGCACCCCGTCACGGCCGGACAGGAATTCAGCTTTGCTCCCCGTGTGTTGCGTACGCATTCAGACAGCAGATGCCCGATTAACTACTCCACTAGCTAGCATACTTAGTACCTAGATGCTTCTCCTCCCTCCGAAGATCAATGATGTGTGTGAGTGCATGCTGCCTTTTCAGTATTGGTGTTGGCAGGCAGTAAAGAACTTGGATCCAGCCTGGTCTTTTGTAAGAGTATGTTCATGGTATATAAATATACAAGTAGTAGTACTGGCATGCAGTACGTTTTCGGAACTGAACTCTAGATTATAGAGCAATAATATATCTTGTTGTTCCTTTCTTGCCCTACAGAAACTGACCAAAAATAATCTAGTATATCGTGGGTTTTGCAGTATGCAATTTGCAATGTTGACTAAAGGAAGAGATCGAATACTAGTACTAAAAATGCCTTCACGTACTGCATGTGTTTGTTATACTTAGATCAGCTGGAAAGGGGCTATTCTTTTCGCCTGTTCTTCGTTTTCTGTCCACCACCAAGATAATGTTTCTTTTCTGACTGAAACCGCAGTTTAGATCGAGCTACTTTAGTGTAAGGGAAGCTTGCAGTTGACACTCACCTCACACTCTCCCGTCACGATCGACGATAAGGAACTGAAATCTTTATAGTATTACTCCATGTTAAGTCCATGTGAAACTCTGACCAACGTACTCAATCTTGTTAATTAGTTGTTCTCCTTCTCCATAAAGGCAGTAAAGTGACTCTCTATTTCTTGAGAATTTTCCATGCATTCCATCCAAATGACGGTAGCACGGTTGGTGCCCAATCTAGTCACCACCGAGCACCGATACCTTAATCTGACCGACCACCCATACCAGTCCATGTCCATGATGGCGGTACTCAGCAAAGCGCGTCGATCGTCGCCGGAGAGGGCGACACGCAGAGACTACCGGTGCACCGCGCTAGCTAACCGTCCATCGTCGTCCCTGGTGATGCCGATCGAGATTCCAGAGGTCGTTACCGGTGGCATCAATGGCCAATGAGCATTGCTACATGCGGGTCTCACATTGCTGCAAGCTAACTAGTAGCCACGCCGACAGTTACCTGTGATAGATCTATCCATACTCGGCTGCCGAGTGCCGACCATAATCACGTCCACATCCATCCATCGCCATATTTCTTACCTTGCAAGGCCAGTAAATAGACCGCGAGCAGTTAACCACGACGTCGCGCGATCGAGCCCGGATTTCAGAACGATGCGACGCGAGGAGCATGGCATTGGGTGGCCAGGACCGCGACCGGCCGGATGGCTAGAGCAGTAGGAATTGAATGAAGGCACGCGCGCGCGCGGATCTCCGGTGCGAGCGGCGACGGCGACCGGCGCGCGAGAGAGCGTGACGCGGTTTTTCCTTCGCGGTCGCTATCTCTATCTACTCGACTCGATCGTAGGGAAACTGATTGGCCATATATATAGCCTTTTCTTTTCCTCCTTGATGTTGTTTCTGGTGGAAGTGAAAAGCAAGCGGTCAGTGCAGTCCTGCCGCGCGGCGCGGGTACTGCGGGTCACAAGTGATTAGCCCGCGTCATGGGATCATGCCGATATCTTGCTTGCAAGCATGCATGCAGACACCTCCTCCATGTCTGAGAGTAACTCCATTCTTGTCGGGATATTTGCCCATGCATCATATATATCGCCCGTCGATGGTATTGCGTGGTCAGTAATTCATGTTATTTGCTACTACAGGCTACCGAAATCAGAAAGAAATTATAGTGCAAAGACCTTGCGAGTATATGCCCACGTACACTTTCGGTGCTACTCTTGCTAAACATTAAAAATGACACTTTGGGGTCCTCACATCCAACTGGCCATGATATGCTCTTGCCGTCCTCAGTTCTGTAAACCTCATCACAGGTCAGAAAAACCGAGGTCGGCTGAGGATATAAGCAAAATCGACTCTCTTCAGTCTTCCAAATTACTGTAATTCCGATCCTCGCCGACGGGGACGGCTCCTGATGGGACCGCACGAAGCCGCTCGACGTGACGATTACCGGTCCCCAGCCGCATGACGGCGAACCAAAAGGTAGCTATCTAGCAAAAGAGAACGCCGAGAGGTAGCGGAGTAGCAGTAGCGGGGTGCACGCGCATTACGCTTCCGTGCCAAGAGGTCGTCTACAGATGCGGGCGTTTCGCTGTCGGCGGCGTCGGGGCTTTCTCTAGGCTCTTCTCAGCTCTGTCAGCTGCCGTACGTCGCCGTGCGCCCCGGTTGTGTGCCGACTTGATCTGCTCCGTCCTCCGGCTCGGCTCGCACCTGGGGTGAGTGAGTGAGGCTGCACGCGGGAGAACGCGCAGGGATGATAGGGATGGATCGTAGCAACCGCGCCGAGGTCTTGGGGTCTGTCACCATTGACCGCGAGGCAGGGCGGTCTGCGTGCGTTTGTGGTGTGTATTGTATACACGCTTGTTTGTCGAGATATTGGAGTAACCGATTTTTTTAATTCTTGTCTCATATTGAACGGTGATTGTGTCCAGTGTCGTTCTTATTTTGAAGTGGTTTTAAATGCAGTTTCATCATTTTCAAATTTTATAAAATACAATAAGACTTGAAGGTTTTTAACCAATTTCTAATATGCTTCCAAAAATCGTGACTCCTATAGATAGATTGGGAAACAAAAGAACCCACCGAAATAAAATATTTAAAGATCTTGAAAATATATCTAGAAGCTTCTAGAAATTACAATTTGCTCTATAAAAATTGAAGGATTTAGAAAAATCTAGACATTCTAATCAATGTTTAATTGTGTTTAAAAAATTTCTATAAAACATAATATGCAACCATCATGAATGCGTTCATCATTAATGTATGTTTTGCATCTCATATTTTAATTGTGGAAAGTTTTAAAACACATTTAAGCATTAATTACAATGTTTTGGGATTTTAAAAAGATTTTTAGATATTTTTTTGCATTTTATAGAGCTAAATATCATTCATGGAAGCTTTTGAATATCTTTTAATGAGCTATAGATATTTTTCATTTTATAAAGCTAAATCCCATTTATGGAAGCTTTTTAAATATCTTGTCACGAGCTATAAATATTTTATTTTTGGTTTCTCGTAATTTATCTCCAGGTTTTTCTCATAATTTCAGAAGATTAAAGATATTTTTCATAGCTAAAAACTTTATCAGGTGTTTGATAGAGAGGTAATTTAAACAAGTATTGGAGTTAAAAGAGAATTTATTCAGTTTTAGAGTTGAGTATGAAAACTTAGACTCAGAGCATCTTTAGGAGTCTTTCTAAAAATTAACTCTCTAAATCATCATTTAGAGAGTCATTTGAGTAAAAGTCACTTTCCAGTAGCTTTTCTACATCTTGTGCGGACTCTAGAGGGTTGTCTTTGCTCTCTTCTTTGGCTAGCCAAAAATCCAGATAGAAGATGTATATATCCAGAGATCCAATTAAAGAGCTGGTTGAAGGATATTTTTTCAATAAATTCTCTATTAATTAATAAAATATAAAAAGACTCTAGTTGCTCTCGCGGCAAAAACCGGCTTTCCGTCCCGTGAACCCGCGCCACATGCTATATATGGGCTAGCGAAGCCCCTAGCCTGAATATGTGCGTTACATCAGCCCGCACGAGGAGTGTTCTATGGACTGTGAATTTGTGAGACCGGGCATCTGACCCATCCAGAATGGTCCACCAGCCTAGAAATAGATACTGTAGTTACATGGCTCCTTCCTAACCAGCAGATCAAATGGTTTGAAGTCCTATTTGGCAAAGCTTCAAACGGTTTTAGCTTATTGCTACAGTGTAGCAAGAAGCGTAAAACGAAAGAGAAAAAAGGGACTAGTTTCACTTGCTTGCTTCTAGTTCATTTGAAGGAAAGCAGAAAGAGCTCAGGTGAACCCAAAGCTATTTAAGCCCTCATAAATTTGAAGGAGAGAAGAAAGAGCTCATGTGAATAATGAGGGTGCAGGTGAACCCAAAGCTATTTAAGCCCTGATAAAGAGGACCATAAATTACTTGAGTGCTTGCTCAGTTATTGATCAAAGGGTTCAAATCATTTCCCTGAATTGCCTACAGATGGTCGACAGCTTAAACGTTAAACGGACGACCTCTTTTTCTGTGAAGTTGAGCGAGCACAGGGACTGACGTGAGCGGCGCTGCAGGCCTGCAGCATGCAGGAGACTCGCTGATTGCATTCATGGACAGGTCAAAGATAAAGTCAGCATGTTAATCATATCATGGGCGGGCTACATACTTACATGTTTCAGTGTTTGAAAAAACAAACAATGCACTTCCGTCACAGCTTGAACCATCTGCGTCTCCAAGTGAGAAAAGCAAAATTTCGCAACTACCCAAGCTGGGAGACAGGATGCTATGACAATTGTAATATCTGCAAGGGGAATACGGATACACATGACACATCTACTGGGAGTTGTTGACAATTGACATGTACAAGATGCAGGTGGCCAACAAGAATGGAGGATCACAAAGACACATTGGCAGGTCAAAAACATCCGTGCTTTCTGTCTGGTTCAAAACCTTCACACAAAGAATCGAACCTCTGATTTTGAGGTGTGCAACCGCGGCCATTCACCATGTCATAGCTGGGGTACAAGAATAGGAAAAAGGGGGTTAAAGTCTGTTGGTTGAGGGCTATATAAACATGTCAGGGAGATATAAAGACCTTTAATATTCTTCAGAATCGATACTGTTACTCAAACCGTAACAGTACACTCTTGAAACATGTTATCTAATACTCCACCTTAGCAACATGTTATCTAATACCAACCTCCTTAGTATTAACTTCCACCGCAATCTCAACCTTAACAGATAAGTAATTCAAAATTCATACTTAAGTAAACACACAATTTTTTCAATGCATCTCACTCACCCAAGTCATAAATTCTTCAGCTTGGAAGTTCTGAAATTGGCAATTGATTGTGGAACACCCCATTCGATAGTTCATGGGTCTCTAAAGGGCTTTTCTTTGAGCGATCCAAGGAGGTTGCTTCAAAAATACCTACAAAAGGATAACAATGCTCATTTTGGATATGAAATATTCAGGACATGAAGGAGAAAAGGTTTTCCAACTGTCATAGCAGCACAGCTGAGAGAGTAATTTTAGAATCCAATCATGGATACAAAGAATAAGACCTCAAAACTCACCGAATCCCAAAATAACAGAACAAACCAGAAATCCTAAAAGGGAGAAATCCATTTGGTACACTATCTCCAACACGATGATGCAACCTGTTGAAACCATTAAGTGCCTTGGAGAAGAGAAGACCAGATGCAACCTGCCAACCAAGTAAACGCATTACAAACATGGAGCGAAGGTTAATCATGAAGCACAATGGGCAAGTTAACTAAAGGGAGGCCATTCATGTCTTATGAGTTATGATTAATAGTATAAAGGTCAATAAAAATACTTCAAGAAGCATCCAAGAAAAGAAAAGTGTTGTTTCATATTGTTATGCATGAAGATATTTGAGGAATAATAACTTCAAATCTATAATCTCCTGAAGATCTGGCTCAATGATAAAAAAAACTCGACCTGCGGGGGGGTAAGACAGCCCCCAGGCGAAGACCTTCTCAGGCAGGTCAAGAAAACCCCTGAACCCTTGCCCCATTCTACACAGTGGCACCGTAGCCCATGTGAGAATGACCACAACCTAAGCCAGACCTTAGACCTGTGCTTTGGCATGGGACAGACGAGGGGATTTTTTTATCCCCAACCTGAAATTCGCTTCCATGAAGAATCGAACCCAAGACCTGAGTGCTACTAGAGCCACCCAACCAGCGCAACTAGAGGCTCATTCGCAGGCTCAGATCGGTGATAACAAAACAAGTGCTAATGGTTCGCTTTACAATTTGATGATGCATGAGAACATTTTAAAATTAGCTTTTGACAAAAAAAAAACGCTTTCCTTCTGAGAAAAGATCTTACTTTTCTTCAGCAACATTGTCAACATAGAATATAAGCACCATTCCAAACAAAACAGTACTCAAGTATGCCCAACTTGGTAGTTGTAATTTAACTATGCTGTCAGATGCCGAGCCCTGCAATCAAAAAACAAAAAATCATTATACTACTATATCAAGGGAAGACCTGCAAATCCTCCGTCCTCCCAACCCCAGAATAATTAGAGCATAAACAGAGAGTACTCACTAGGATTGTATCCCACATGGCAAACGGAAAAAGAAAACAAGTAGCAGAAGCAATAGTTATAGCATGGAGCCGCCTTTTAAGTTGATTCTGTAGAATAAAACGATGGTGACTGTCAATTCCTATATAGAAAATGATGATGCATTGATACTGCCTTGAAGGAGGTTTTTGACAGAGAAGACAACAGAAGCTGGGCTACCTTGAGAGAAACACGCCGAGCTAATACTCTCCTCAAAGCAGATAAGATCCCAGCGGTAATTGGCACCACCATTTCTTTCACTCCAATAGTTTGTCTTGCCTTCTCCACTGGTTCACTTCCAAAGCTATCTGTATAAAGTTAAGGATCTTCCAAAACGGATTTAGATAAGTCCATTACAAATTAATTTATAGGTAGAGATACTTTAGCTGCCAAAAATGCAGAGTTATTCACAATAACTCAGTAAGTCATTTCAGGAAGATATCTATGTAGTAGGATACATAAAGGAGAATGTGTTCTTGTAGACCATCCATTTGATAAGAGATAATATGCTACCAACATAGCAGCAAGTCCACCAATCTAAAAATCCAGGGGAAACAGTTAATATCATCTCCAAGAAAATTAGCAATTTCTACTTCAAAATACTAGAGTTTGTTGAAAGTCCGCTGAACATGGCAGAACACATTGAAGAGTTGACATGCAGCAGGATCATCATATAGAAGAATTCCTTAATTATTTGTCCAGCTATCATAGTTGCTGAATGTATAACTTTGCTGAAAAACATGCACACCTGGTGCAAGTGCAACATGTGCACACTTATTTTGTGCTTAAGCCCATCAAATCAATCACAATTCTAAACCATCTTAGACTTTTAATGATGAGGGGCTCATAACTTCCAAGCAAAATGGACTGCTGACAACAGAGATGGTATTCCTGTGCCCATATCTACATTTTTTGTACCGTTATGGGCCAAATATCTTTACCAGTGCATGTGCACACTATATTTACTGAAAGAAAAAGCATTGGCACAAATCAAATGGACTAAAAAACCAGTGATTAGACAATACTTAAGGTTAGAGTGCCACGTACGAGCAATAATACCTTATGCCTGTTGCCTAAATAAGTAAATGTCATAGAACAAAAGTTCAAAAAAATATCATAGAACAAACATATAACAAGGAACCAAATCATCATATAAACCAAATTCTATTTTAAAATCAGCAACTTGCCTTTTTCCAGATGTTAACTTTCCTTCCATATAAAGCAGCAGAGAGAACTCCAAGAACAGCACCTGCATACTCTGCCAGTAGAGCACTAGACTCAATAGACAGAGTAAAATGCAGTTTAGATGGAAGTGCCAGTAAATGCTTCTATAGTAACACAGTTAGGATGCTCAAAGCAGTGCAAAATATGCAGATGATGTGGTTAATGATAATAGAAATGCTGTTTTGCAATTGAAGTGATCAGAATTAGATTGCACACCCCTAGGAGAGTAAGTGCAACCCCCCCCCCCCCCCCCCCCCACTCCAAAAAATAAAACAAATGCAGTCATGCAAGTTCATGTCTGCAGTACTCAAGTCACAATGACTATCATGTGTTAGGTCAACAGGTAAGGACGCCAGAGAAATGTCCTACGGTTGACATCCAACAAGTGTAATTTGTTTCCACAATGATCTGATGACCACTGGCTCACAGCATGGTTTAAACATTGCACATAGGTGGAGATTGAACTAGATATTCCCTGGCATAAATGCACCGCACCACAGACCATGCAGCTATGTGAAAAAATCATGGTGCTGAGAGAACAGGATACTTACACTAGTGGGCCACAAGCAAGAAGTCCTTTACCCCATAACACAAAGTAGAATGCCAGGATTCCTCCATTGACAACTGTAGGAACAACCTGAAAGAATGAATATAAGAAAGTGCACATCTAATAGCGGGTGAAGTAATCTCAAGAAAACGAAGGTATAATGGAACCTGTGAGTTGGGCAAAGGCCGGCCTTTCCAAGGCTTCTGTAGGGCCAAGAATATGATTGAAGTGGGTACAAGACAACTGAAGATAAAGCCAACTATTGAATCTCCACTGTTGGATAGGTGGCTATACAAGGAGTAAACAGACCAAATTCTCATAAAGTTTCCCAAAATATGAATTACTTGCAATGGTGTTGACCTGCAAAAGGCAAAACACAGCAGTTTTGTCAACAAAAAGTAGCCAGCAAACTGATTGGTACATATATTTGGAAAGACAAGCTAGAAAAAGGTTTGACGTGAATATGGTAGTAAGGGAAATAAATATACATATGAAAGGTAGAAAGAGTGCAAATCAAGTAGCTGCGCATCTTGCTCAAGCTCACATTTCTCACATTGCTCTCACATCAGAAGGGCTAGAAATTATGGCCACATATATTACCATTTAACAGCATAAAACTAGTGCACATTTTGGGATTCAATAGTCAATACTTAGTGTAGGACATGGACAACCCACTGGATACCTGATATTTGTACCAATAATCAGAAATTTAGATCAATTTGTGATGGCCACGGAATAAGTTAGTAGACAGTTGGAGCAAATGCTAACTTGTAACTTGCAAGTACCATATTGCCAGATCACCTAAAATCAGGAGCGGACCAATCAAGGACATGGATCGATAAAAAAAAATCGAATGTATACACTTCTGATTAGATCAGATCCGAATACAAATAGCGCAAGTTAGGGTTCGGGTGCTCAATTTTGCACAGCGAGAGAAGGGAAGGGGCGGCCATACCTGGTGTGGTGGGTTCCCGTCGCCGGCAAAGGGCCCGACGAAGACATGGGCAGCTGGGCGTAGAGCGTCGGCGGTCGCCCTAGTTGCCCACGCGAGGTGAACGGGAGAGAAAAACAGCAAAGTGTGAACGCAGGAGAGCAGTTCTTCCGGTGCTGTTTACAGCTTGCTTTCTCCGCGCGCGTTACTGGACCGATTTCTCTCTCTTTTCTTCCGGTGCATGCGCATGTAGGCTCGTTCATAGAGAAAGCGGCCCATGCTCATGCCATGGTTCTTCTTTTTTTTTCGGTTTTTTATTTTGCTTCCAACTGTTTTCATTATCATATAAATTGTCAATAAAAATTATCTCTATTTTTTCAGATTCACCCGTGAAGATGTTCTCTTTTATATCACTAGCCTAGGGTAAAATTTGTTATTGGTCTATTTAATTTTATGTTCTGATTCATTTTATAATAATTTTATTCTACATAAATATACCATAAGTATTTTTGTCCCAGATCCATAGCATTTTTTCTGGTGATGTTGAAATGTTTTCCCCATGACGATGGTCCCTATGCTACAATAAATTTCTCCTAAAAATGAAACATTTCGGAAATAAAATTGGAATATTACATTTAGGTAATCAAACTAGAAAATTTTCTTATGAAGCTAGAAGATTTTCTTTACGAAGTTAGAACATGTTTTTATATGTTTCTTCTTAAGTTGGAGCATTTTGTTTTTAAGGTTGTGAGTAAAGCTCATTACGCAGATTATGTGTTATAAAAGTAATTAAAGCAGTTTTTAAGGTTGTAACTGCATGCTATGTCTTTCTTTACGTTTCTAATCCCTGGCTTCTTATCTCGATCAAGTTTTGATTCGACTTCATGCTGACATGTCGCAACCTCTGACTGATTGTCATGCTTGTAAACGCGGGGTGATTAACGAAGTCGGCTCAAGTCGCTACTTGTTTCAAGAATTTAACTTTGGACCTCGAGACCTAAGTTAGGGTAGGCAATGTATAAACTGCATGCAATGTATCAGGGTGCTTGAGAGAGAAAAAAAACATAACGATAAATAGTTATGAAAACGACTTAATTTGTTGATCCAACGGGACGTTGGCGCCATTTTTGTCGATGGTGGCGACATTGATGTCGAGTATTGCCACGAGCGCAGCAACAAGATACGGCAAGAGGCTAAGAGTCGTGACGAGAGGTTGAGCGTGACCGGCGTACGGTCCGGCAGAACCTTGTTGAATCCACCATGCTGACTAGTCAACTAAGGTTTGACTTGATCCACCATGTTGACTAGTCAACTAGGGTTTGACTTGTCCCATAGGACAATCCAGTAGGCAAGGCCGAATGATTCGAGGGAACACCCAAAACTCTGATTTCCTCAATTGAAGTCTAGGGGTTGTGTATTGGTGATGACCATTCCGTAAGGGAAGTAGATTAATAGTAGGTGAGACTTAGGATTACATTTCAGGCTTACTCCCAAGCTTTTGATTATGGTGAGTCGATGGGAATGACTTTGAGTCGACCAGAGTTGTGCTTAGAGTTTCTGCTAGGGTTAGAGTTGAGAGATGTGGAGAGGATTTTAGAAGACAAACCCTTTGGTTGCATTTTGCTCAACACGAGCCGAGCCGAGAACCCCATATTGACAAGGCTCACTATTGCAATAAAAGGGTGGGGAGGAGGTGATCTTGTGACATGGATGAGTCGAGATCCGACGTTGGGAGATCCTTCCATAGATTAGCTAGGATCATTTCAAGGAACAAGGAGGTGATGATCAGGGCTAGGGTTTCTAAGGGTATTGCAAAATTTAAATTTGGAGCGACTGGCGGGTCATGACAATTTGCATTGGGGACCCTGTCCTTACTCTTATTTTTCCCCATGCACTTCTACCTTCGGATTGTTCGATTCTGATTGACTGATATATACGCACGCTTATATGTGATTGGATTGATTTTTCCAAGTGTGAAAATAATGGGAGTTGAGATGAGAAGTTGTTGGAGAGCATTTTTCTTGTTAAAAAATCAAAATTGAGAGTGAGTTTCGAAAACTCTTGGAGATGGCTCTTACAAGGCGAACATGTTTGTTTGGGCTTCCTAAAGCTTTTGGACTTTTTGAAAGAAAAAAAAACTCCCAGAAGCCCCACAAGTTCATTACAGTGAACTTCTATGCATTTAGCTTATGGGAGCTGTTTGGCTTTAGGAAGTAAAAGAGATCGGCTAGAATACCGTCAAAGTCTTGGTTTTTATTTTTTCTATTTCTATAAAAAAATGTTTTATAACTAAATTAAGGAGTTTTTAGAGATGCTCTCAGCAAATCAAGATGCACCTTCCAAACGTTGTTGTATTGCTCTCTTGGCTCAACTACAAGCGATGGAGATTACTTACTTGTCTACAATTAAACAAATGAAATTTTACTTTATCATCAAACGCTGATATCACTATTATATCAGGCATACCCGACCGGCCGACCCCCTGTATTCGTGGTTATCTACTCCGTATTCGTTTCCACGAAGGTTAATCAGGACCAGACTCCATATCAGTTATCTCAATTGACGTCTTGGATTATTTTTCTCGTTTTCTGTAACCCTGGATTATTTTTCTCATTTTCTGTAACTATATGAAACGTTTTACAGCCTTTTTTTTTCCCCCAAAACGATTTCTGCAGCCTTAATGGCATGTTCGTCATTGTAGAGATTCATCCATGGCAACATTCATCACATCACATTACCGAAATTTGCAATTTCAAAATAAAAAACCAGATTTGATTCAACAAATAAACAATCATCAGCAAGGGAATCCAGACCACACACCAGAGCAATGTTACACCTCAGCGTCAGGATCTCTACAACTAAAGAGATGCGATTGTTATCGTCACCGCCAAATAATCGGACCGCTCCTGATCTAATCCCGCCCCGCTCCTAATCACCCGTCCCGCTCTCTCTTCCACGGAACTGCCGCCCCCGACGCACGACGCCCAGCTCCGGAGCGCTCCTTGGAACCGCAGCCCGCCCTGCTCTCTCTTCCTCTCTTCCACAGAACCGCCGCCCCCGCGCACGACGCTCAGCTCCGGAGGTCACCCCGCGTCGACCTCGCCTCCTCATCCCCGCTGCGAGGGCGCCCCAGCTGGAGCCCCCAGACGCCCCGTATCCTCGGCAGCAGGAGGACGCCGCGCTGCCAACCCCGGCACCCGGCCTCCTCGTCCCCGGCTGCGTGGATGCGCGAGGCGGCGGACACCGAGGCGCGGCGGCGGCCATTCCATGTGGCGCTCACGGCCACAGAGGCACGGCCTCGCCCTACAGCCGATGGCAGTGCCAAGTCATGTACTTTTGGTTCAAGCGGATGCAGGCGCGGCCGGATGGGGAGGCCATTGACGAGATCCTCACCTTCGTCGTCGACCCGCTGCCCGCTGGCAAGGACCATGTACGCAATCGTATAAACAATCTCCTTCAGCCTGTATGTTTTCTCATCAACATGGTGCAATGTGGGGCTATAGAAGATTTATATGCATTCTAATATTTTGTAGATGTAAAATTTCTTGCCGCGGTTCAACTTGCAGATGGTGAAAAAACTCTTATTTTCGGATTATGATTTGGCAAGAAGCTTACTCGCTCAATAAAAAAATCATGTAGCAAAGGACTCTGGAATCTGTTGATGTTGATGTCTCGTGATTCAGGTATCTATTCGACTGATTTGGTTGTCTGATATTTAGTCTTTATGGCCTGTACCCTGACATTCCAATGCTCTTTTGCTGGATATGTGGTCCTGAATAGACCATGGGCATTTGTGCAGTGGCTTCAGAAAGCAAGGATTGAAAAGAGTAAGTTCCCATGTATTCTGTGTTTTAACCTGCTTCCACATAATCCTTGTGATTTAGACTACAGTAAGGCATGACTTATAAAATAGCAAAAATTGAATAGTTTGCTTCTTCCTTCTTAAATAACAAGGATTATACTAATTTAATGTGTATATGACTGAATTTAATGTGTATATGACTGCTCTGCTTTGGTGAAAATGGCACGTATATAATAATGGTAGAACCATGACAATGATCCAGCGGCATTCCCCTTCTTTTACATTACACCATCACAACATGAAAAAATTATCAGGAAATACTATGCTAAAGAAAGAGGCCCCGTCACAGATATCTACACAAACTGAAAAAATTATCAGGAATTAGACTCATGTATAATTTGTATGCATAAAGCAACTACATTATCAGATATTTATGAGATCGCACAGGACCGTCTTGCTGTCCAGACCCTTGAAGAACTGATAATTTTTTTCGGTAAGCTTGTGATGAAATGCTGCCATTTTTCAGTGCCATAATAATATAATTTGATAGATTAAAAAGGATAATTGGTCCTTACATACAACCTTGTGGTACATTGATCACAGTTTTTGGTTTCGATCACCTCAGTTATGTCTCTGTTAATAAGGCCGATCATTTGTCCAAATCATTGTGCATAGCTTCTGGTTTGATTTAATAAGCCTTAGTGGCCCTTAGTTATTAAATGTCTGCCCGTATAGCTTATGAAGTTCAATTGGCTTTACTTGCTGAGTTTTGAATGTAGAATATACTCTACCCAGTTATAAGCAGTGATTGAAGTCTAGAAAATTTATCAAACACATTTTCAAAATCAACTATTGTGCCACTTCATGTTGCTGAAGAGTGCAAGGTGAAAATAAAAGGCTGATTGCACAGTCAAGGGGGATGCAGTTAGATAATCACCATTTTATATACTCAAGTTCGATGTCTTTTTAATCTATTTATTTGTGGATTTTTATGACATTTTAATGGAATAACATTGTCTGCTATTGATTATGAGTGTCCTTTCATCGGTTCCATTTTCTTAAAAATGTTAAAACAATATTTTTATTGGCTCAATGTGGATATGAACAACTTGCTGAAACTAATTACAGCCAGTCATGATAAATATGATTCGCTACACTTGCTATGTTTGTAGCAGCTCTGCTGGATACCGCTGTTCAGAAATAGACAGTTGTTTTCCTGGCTTCTGAGGATGAGATGAAACATATGTTTGGCAATTAATCGATAATAGCGTCATCTTCAGGCCTTCTTCTTTACTGTGCTTTTTATTGAAATCTTCTGTTGCCTTTCTACAGGCTGCAAGGATGGCCGGTCCGCTCCTACATCCAAGTGAAAAGGGGTTTCCGACAACAAGCCTTATTGGATTGGTCTTATTCTTGGTTCAGATGGCAAATGGTTCCGATTGGTAGAGCTACTTGATGAGGCTAAATCTCGGAGCAAATCAGAACTATGACAACGGCTTACTGAAAATGATAAATTGACTATTTTGGAACCTTATATTTATCTTTCAGGTGAATATGATCATTATTTTTGATCAGGCAAAATTGTGTTAGTGCTTGTAATATGTGTTAGTGCTTCTGTTGTAAATTAGCACATGTGAAGTAAGGAGTGTGTTAGCACATCTGAAATTGAACCGTTTCTTTCCATTTCATTTTTCTAATATATGACAGAAGCTATAAAATCAAGGTATGTTGAGAATATTTACCATTGGTTTCCCTGCAGAAGTACACACCATTGATCAAGACATTATTTATTTTAGTTTTATGATTTATTTTAGTTTTATGATTTATTTTCTAGATGCCACCGTAGCATTAGCACGGGCAATCTAGATATTGATTCATGAAAAATGAATATGAATTTTATTATTATTAATTGAATTATGGTTGCACTGTATCATCACATATAAAAAAACATGTTAGTGTTGTGCATCTTTACTTTGTCGGTCAAAACTATTTCTGAACCGTGAACAGTCCAATCTTTTAACTATTTCTGAACTATTTTTTTTACAGGAACTAATAAGTGTGATGCGGTCTTGATGGCCACATTATTTTTGTCGTCACCACAGATGCATTGTTCCAAACTCTGCTTATTCTCTCAGGTTTCATCAATTTCTCAGCTCTGATACAGGCACTGCTAGTTTAACATCAGCATAAGCATTGAGCTTGGTTGTCTCTTGCAGGTGACTTTCCTACAGACGCTTTAGAGCCCCGACAACTCGATCTAGCCAGATTTGTGAATAAATATTAGTCTGCTACCACATCAAATTTGTTTTAGATTAATACATCTATAAATCGATGTATCGAAAAGCACCGAGTTCATATTTGTCCAATGTTAAATGATAAATCAGCGAACAGTACTTTTCAGCCTGTCTTTTTAACAAAGCGAACATAGCTAAAAAAATTATTTTAGAAGTGCATGTATCATCCTATTGACGACGTTATTTAAACATGCTAAATGACTGCTTGCCTAGCAATGGTTTGCCCTGAACGATCTCCGTAATTTTAAAGATTATTTTGAGTATATATACATATATTGTCAAAAAATATCACTTATATATTCTTGTGTTGTCCTGTTGCAACGCACGGGCATTCTACTAGTAAAATGAAAAGTCAAAAATTAAGGACTAAAACTGCTTCATATATTAAACCATGTACAGTGCAGGAAGCCAGGACAAGACATCCCACATTCCCACCTAGTGATCAGAATTCTTTACACAATTGACAATCCTACAAGCCCAGTAATCAAACTGAAGAAGCTAACCTCCTCCCCAACCACCCTCCAATACATAATAATCACAGCAAATTCCACCTCAACTTCCGCTCATCCACCGAAAACAGAACACTTCCTCTAATCCACCCAAAACAGAACACTTATGAAACAGACGTGTTAGCTATCAGAATCAGAATAAGATTAAAAAAAGAAGAAAATCACAACGTCTGGAAACCGCATCCATCGGAAGCTCCACCAAAGCAACAATCTACCTCTGCAGGAACACAAAAAATTGCACCTTGAGGGCCAACACAAAGAAAACAACTTTGAAAACACCACCAAATCGAGAGACCTCTGTACCTCTTCAATCTTGTATGAGCCGGGCGCCACATCTACTAGGCACAATCCTGGGTACACCAACTGCAATCCAGGAAAACCAAAAGAAAAAAAAATCTCATGAAACACCGAATTCGGAGGGGAGACAAAATTCAACAATTTTAAGCGTAGGTTCGAAATCCTTACGTCGAGCTGCCGCTGCACCGTGCGCGGGCGCTTCTTGGGCCGGCGCGGGGGCCGTGTCCCGCGAATCGCCGCGAAGTCCTCCGCGATCTCCTGCTTGGACAGCGCGATGGAGAACGCCCGCTTCTTCGCCTCCGCCGTCGGCGCGGGCGCGCACTCCGCGGCGGCCTGAGCCTCCTCGTCCGCTTCGTCCGATCCCGCCTGACGCCGCGTCGGGGCGGCGGTGGCGGAGCGGCGGGTCCGAAGGTTCCACGGCCGCAGAGCGGCGCGCTGGCGCTGCAGCTGCAGGGAGCCGCCGCCGCCCTCGGGGCGGTGGGCCTTCTCCTCCTTGTCCAGGGACGGGGTCTCCGGAGACGCGGGCGACGAGGCGGGGCCGTTCTTGGAGCAGCGGAGCACGCGGTGCGTGCCCCAGCTGAGGGTGGGGAAGGAGAAATCGTGGAGCCGCGCGCGGGACGAGGACGACGGCCGCGGCGCGGGACCCGTGGAATTCGACTGCGCAGAGGTGACCTTGGCGCCGCGGCGGTGGTCGTTCTCGACGGCGGCCATGAGGACCACGTCGCGTGGGAGAGGGACAGGAGAAACCGAAGCGGAAGGAAGGAAACGAGGAGGGCGAGAGAGAGAAATAGAGGGTCAGATTTTTTAAACAGCGGATAAAGGGGCCGTTTTTCCGTAAAGACCCCCGGAATCCATCTACTATTTGCCTCCCAGCCCTTTGTAAAACTTTTTGGACACCAAGTTTCGTCGGCCCTTGTTCGGTGTGGACGTGTGGTGGGCTTCCACGGTTAATTGTGGTGGGCCGCGCGCGTGATTGGGACGGGCGCGGGCCGGTTGGGATCGGGGATCGATGTGGCGACTGGCGTGGGCGGCCTGCGCCCGATCCATGGCTTGTTCTTGACCGACTCGAACCCGCCGTTCGATCGATCGTATTACCCTGTATTATTATTTATATTGCTCTAGCTACCTAGTTAGTTGCCAGCCATCATATCCATCGACCGGTTCCTTGCCTTGCCTTGCCGGCGGCCAGCGGATACGATCCCATCCAGAAGAGATATCGTCGATGGAAGCGGCGCGCCGCCACAGCCTGGCCCAGACAACAGGATGGTACGTGGATAGATACGAACATGAACAAGCCATGGATCCCGTAGACATAGCCTTGGCCCCCTATCGTCATGGCAGTCTTTATGATGAGGTGTCTCACCGTATGAGGCCAATCTTATTCCCATCATCTCTGTCCCGATCTCCACCTCTACCCCTACCCCTACCCCACGATCCTAGACCTACCCGATGGTCGCCACCCCGCAATAAGCGTGCTTGCATCCCCGCCTCCACCAACGCCATCCTAGGCCTCAAGGAGGTGGTGCTCACCACTACCACCATGGACGATGATTGTGCCATCTGCCTTAAGGCTTTGGCCGCCAATCAGGACGCTCAGGAGAAGGATGCAATAGCAGACGATGACGTCCTCAAAGCTTTGGCTGATTTGGCCGCCGATCAGGATGCTCATCGGAAGGAGGAGGAGGAGGACGACGCAGCTGATGATGAGAAGAAGGTGATAGTGACGTCGACTGCTAGGCTGCGGCCCCTCCGACTCCGGGCTATGCCCTGCTCCCACGTCTTCCACCAGCACTGCATCTTCAAGTGGCTCAGCCGTAACGCCGTCTGCCCTCTCTGTCGCCACAAGCTGCCCACCACAGATGACGATAATGACGACGACAACGATGACGACGACGACCACGGCGATAATGATCCATGATGGGGCTGAGGAGGACTAGGAGGAGCAAGATGACGACGACCCTAAAATGGAGACGTGCATGTATCCGTGGTTAAATAAACTGAAACAAGTTAAAGCTCAGCCGAGACGCCTGCATGCCCTCCTCATGCTTCCTATATATGCATCTCTCTTTCTCTTGGCTTTCACTTAACTAAAAGCATGCCCCATGATCCAGTGAACAATGCCTAGTCCAGTCATGTTTAAGCATGTTAATTTCTTTTGATTTTTTGTGGATTGGATGATGGAAATACCAGCAATCAACAAGCATACATTGTGTTTTTTTTTCTTTCAAAACAGCCTTGAGACAAGCTTTTATTCACCTGAAAACATCGTTACATCGTTTGATAAAATTGGAAAAATGAAACTAGGGGGTGAATCTACCCACACATAAAAAACTTTATTAGAAACAAAAGCTTGCCAAGCTAGCTAGTGAGCGACTTGATTTGCTTCTCTATCACAATGCTCCATCGTGGCCGTCAGGAAATCCATCCGTATGTTGTAGCAATCTTCAAAGACTGGAGCTGCTGCCAATGCCGAGAAGCCGCCATCCTTTATCGTCTCCGCTACCTCAAGACAATCTGACTGCACAATGAAGTTTCTACAGACGATGTGTTGTACCATGCGTAATCCTTCCTTCAGAGCACAGGCCTCTGCCATCTGAGCGTCCAAACACCGAAGGCGAAAAATTCATTGACGCAGCAATCAAGTCTCCCCTTAAGTCTCTAATAACCACTCCCGAACTTCCACATCTAGCAACAAATCCATCTATATTTACCGGACAATGCTACGGTACCTCTTTTACTTACTAGGATGTAATAACGAATATGAGCTATTGGTTTTTTTAGATTTTTGAATTAGTTAATTAATAAATTATCCTAGAAAATTAACAGAAAAAATTCTTAATTCCCCATCATCACGGGAGACATAAGAGAGCGGGCGACCCCTTTCTTGTTTGTGCATACGGCCGCACTCTCTAATATATTAAATCAAGGAAATATTTAATGATAAATATATGTGAAGACCTTTCATACTAATATACTATTATATAAATCTCTACATGCACAATTATTTGTTCTACTAAAATAATCGATAAAGCAAATGATATTTATTGTCTTTAAAATAAAGAATGTAAATCCAAATTCAAACTATTCGATTTGTATTCACACGTTCTTATTAATATGGGGCCGGCAAGCCGACTGCTGGATAAAATACATATTTAAATATGTGCATTTTGCTAATTAAATCATTAGTCAATTCAAACATTAATCTATACAATCATATGGGCGAAGTTGATGATTAAATGAATTAAATGAAGAATAAAAAAGAATTTAAAAGGATCGACTCAGGCCCCGTTCGGCTGGACTGATAAGCCGGCTGAAAACACTGTTGGCTGATTTGTTGTGAGAGAAAAATACTGTTCTGGCTGAAAAAACAAGCTGAAAAAGACGGATTATAAGCCGGGTGAACAGGCTCTCACATGTCCATTGGCCCAAAGGATCCTTCTTAACTAAATACTAAGTGATTAGCTAGATAAAACCATGCCCGATCTCCATGTTGAAGGGCGCACGAGTAGTTAGCTTGAATCATACTTTATACATGTAGTAAGTCACATCATGCAAAACCAAGTATATCAAATCATGCAAAATTACATGGTAATCAAAATATATCAAGTCCAAAGTTGCAAAAAAAGTTTTACAATATATGCCAGTTCACTCATGCATCAATCAAATCTAAAAACATTCCTCATTTGAGTTTTTTTTTAAAAAAGCATTTCTTATTTGAGTTTTTTTAAAAGCATTCCTTATTTATCCTATTGTCGATATTTGACCACCGATAGCCTACCACGGGGGTTACCCGGGACAGTTGTTCGGGCTTCGGCGCGTGGTAGAACTCAACGGTGAACACAGAGACAGTCGATTTATACTAGTTCGGACCCTCGATCGTGATCAAGTAATAGTCTTACGTCCAGTCGGCGTTAGCCTTTGCGTTGGATTGATTGTGTTATCTTGTCTCTCCTACGAGGGTGTCTACAGCCTCTCTTTATATCGGTAGATATGGTTGTAGTGCGTCTAGATCGTGAGATCTATTCCTATTATATGAAATCTACTTTTCTCTCTCTACCGATCTAGTGAGCCTTATCCTCCTTTATATAGTCCAAGAGACAAGAGTCCTAGTCGGTTTACAATGTAGAGTTCTAGTAGAATTATATTATAGCAATGTTACTAGGATTACATGCGAGGAATCCTAGTCAAACTAGATCTTCTCTCTTCCTTGCGGAGTACCCCGTGGATCCCGCATCGACAAGCTCCCGAGCATTTTATGGTTGAACTCAAAGACCTCCTTATTTCTCTGGCTTTGCTTGACGAATCAAGCTTGGTCCAGGTTCTTTCGAAGAGAAGCCTTAAAGTGGTCTTGTTTTGAAAAAGTCCTTTGAGTGACGTGCGCTTTTTTGAAGAAAAAGCGCGCTCACTGAGTGTAGCCCCCGAGCCTCTTGCTATTTAGAACAAAAAGTTGTAGGGTCTTGAATTTTTGTTGTTGAAAAAACTGAAAATCTCATCTGAGAATATGTAACCTGCAACCCCCGAACATATATCCGAGTTCTTTTTATACAAGAAGAACTCGGTTATAGGGTCTTTTGTCATATTCTCAAGTGTCCTTCCTTCTGTGGGTAGTTGGTGGCAGTTGGTCGTTGAGTTGGTTAAATACTTGCGCAGTCACCAGTTGCACGGTGTTGACACATTCCTTTGGATATACTGTCATCGAGTAATGTGTCTTCACGCACGGTTGCTTTTCCTTTACTGCTTTCTATCACTTCTTTGAATCTTTTGTCATTGGTGCACTTGTTCTATGTACATCACTCCTTTGGCCTATAAATAACCTCCTGGCGAGCTGCTGCAATTCGGCAAAGTCTTGGTGTAGAGCTTGTAGTCTTGTGGTCATGAATATGATAGTTTGTGAAGTAGGGAAGCTCGGAGCGGCGGTGGAGAGAGCTGACCACGTGAGGCGGCTCGGTCACCGGAGTTGGGCACGGGAGACAGTGATGCGGCGGTTCGGGCGAGAAAATGGCTAGCTCAGGTGGATCACGAGGTGCGCAAAGACGAGGCGAACGTGATGGTGCGCTTTGCGTGGCTGGTGGCGGCTTAACGGCGGCAGCGGCGAGCGGCGGAGCTAGCGGCGGCGGTGACCAAAAACAGAGAAAGAAAAACGGTTCACGGTGAGCTCGACATATTTATAGGCACGGCCACGGTGATTAGCTCTGGAAGGCGCGCGTCGTCGCGCTGGCGTTCCTGGTCGCGTGGGAAGGGCCTGGACGCCGCCCGGTGGCTCGTCGGCGCCCATGCCGTGCGGTGCCCGGCGGCCATTGGTCGGGCACTGTAGCTCCTCCCCCAAAATTTTGAAAATCAAACTGTTTTCTCAAATTACTCTCAAATTCATGTAACAACTTGAAAAATTCCCAAGATATGAAATCTTCAAAATTTCAATCCCTACAAGTTTGGTATTGAACACTTTTCAACTTCGAACTGGATTTTGAAATTTGAGTTTAAATTCAAAAGGGGACACTTTTTGGAAATTTGGTAATTTAGAAATTACTTTGGATTTTACATTTAAACTTCAGAAACTCCAAACACCAAAGTTGTACATCTAGCCAAGACCTACAACTTTGCTATTCAAAACATTTTCAAATTCTGCCTCCATTTTGAAATTTGAGTTTGGGGATGAAAAGGGGTCAAATCTGAAATTTGCTTATTTTCAAAATTGCTCCACAATTTACACTAAAACTTTGAAAAATCAAAACACCAAAGTTGTAGCCCTTGAAAAGTTCTACAAACTTGGTTTTAAACTTTTTCTCAAATTTTGCTTAGATTTTGAATTATTTAAAAAGGGGTAAAACAGGGTTTTGGAATTTAGGGTTTTCGGAGGAATTTTCAATTGAGATTTGTTGCTACATTGATTGGTGATTACTTAATGATCAAACCATCATCCAAGGGCATCATTTAGACAAGCATGACATGGTTGACCAAATGCCACTCTTGGTTGACCAATTGAGCTTTTGAAACTCTTTTATTATTTCCCCAAATTTGAATTCAAATTCGAATCGTAAAATTCATGAAAAGTTTTTGGATCCCAACTCGAACTCAAACTTAGAGCTTCATTTTACATGTTGTACTAGAGTTCATACCCTACACTTGACACTAGTGTGTAACACAGTCACACACCTCAAATTACGCAAGGTATGGACTAAGTATTTACGGTGTCATTCAAAATTAGGGTTTTCGGTTCGAATCACTGTTGACGGTCCTTAAGTACCAAATATAGTTATCAAATAAATAAAGAAAAGGATCCAAATGCAACCAACACCTAGACTTAGGGTTTTATCTGACAGAATTCCATGAGTTTTGGTGTTTGTCTGTTTCTGCAGGGGGTTATCAGAAAATACGGAGGAAAGGCCCACACGTCGGGTTTACATAGAGATAATAACGTGTTCACCGATTTTCTATCATCTAGAAGACTCCAGAAGCCACGAGAACGAACGGAAGGCCGAACGGGCCCGGAGGCAGGGCGCCCGCCCTGCACCCTAGGGCGGCCGCCCTGGCCTGAGAGCCAATCAAGCTCCGTCTCACGGATTATGCTCCACCGACCTAAGGGATCAAGGAAAACCGTGCGATTAATGTCGGTTTGATCCGACGGCCCACGTTCACTTGAGGGAGCTATATAAGCAGGACCCCTGGTTCCTGGAGGAGGCACTCCCTCATTCTCATTCTTCAAACCCTAATCTCAGGAGGAGAGTCCCTAATCAAGCCCTAGAGCCACCACATCAACTAGATCTCTAGTATAGCATAGCTACATAGGATTAGAACTAGAAGGAGTCAATCTTCGATTGGTTTCGGGATCTGTCAAGAGGATTCTTCGTAATTCCTTTACTGTTCTTCATTATTCATCTTTGTTCTTCAATATTATGAATACAACTTTGTTCTATTTCAATATATTGATTATGACTATGCTCTACTTGTTTATGTTTGCGATTATATTGTTCTTAGTTTATCGTAGTTATACGCTTGGCTTAGTTAGATTGGAATTATATACATGTTTAGGATCGTATAGCGTTTATCCATCGGATCCATGGGTAAATGATAAATATTGTGTAGGCGTGGTGCTTAGACCATATTTATCTGCAATTGCACCTTATATGCCGGATCGTGGGGTGGTCCGCGATGGTGACAGCTTCGTTGGTTCTTATATAGTCCCCCTCCCGTGTGTAAGGCAGGCAGAGCAACATTATTACGGGGGAGTGATTGCTATGTTTCTCATCTTCCTTGATAATATCACTATGCATGGGCGTAGTCCTTTCTCGCAATGATTGCTAAGTGTACTTGCACTAACTATGATATGCTAGACTTTATAGTTAAGAATAACTTAGGAAATATCCTTGTAGTTCGTCCTAATACCATGCTAATGACTTGCTAGAATATCTGTTGAGGTGCTTATCATTATTATATGTGGCTAGCTGATCAGATTAATTATCTTTGTCACCATTCATACTTTATCTATATTTTATGTGACACTTACCCCTGTATGCAAGAGATAGATGAATGCTCTCACTTATACATGCAATGATTGATACTCATTCCTATATTCCATTCCATAATCAACATTGATGTTAGTAATCCCTTCCCAGTGGTAAAAATATAAATAACGATACCTGGAATACTTCCCGGTTAAAATGCTACATCGGTATTAATCTGTGCGCTTGCAGATCTTATTTATTATTTATTTAGAAGAGCAGTTGCATATTTCAATACCGCGTCTCTCATGTCATGCTGGGGATGACAACTTGGCTTAAGTGGCATGAGGGATAGGTTCGGCATTTTTGGCGCCGTTATCAGAATTAGAAAACTAAGTCTACTTTTGGTAATGACGTTAAGAATGCCCAACAAGCATTTTTGGCGCCGTTGCCGGGGAAGGTTGATTTACTAACAAGGAATGAATACGGAATTTGAGTCATCATTAGCATCATTAAGTGATTGAGATCATCAATTCTCCCATACAGATTTACCCCTGTATTTTTTTCCATTCTTATTATTTTGTAGGGTGATGTATGAATAGAGGACATCTTCCAGAAAATTTTGTTGACAACCCCGAAGCATTAATCAGAGGGGCAAGAGCCAAGCTCAAGAAGTCAACACTTCGACGCAACACTTCATCCAATTCAGAAGACCGCCGAAGTTTCATCCGGAATTTGTCAACAGAGTTCGCAGCCATGGCGAACAAGACGATCCGTGAGTTCTCAGCTCCCACTACGGACAACATCCGCACTGGACCTGCCGCGGCCATCGACAAGAACTTTGAGCTCAAGCCAGGGCTCATCAACATGGTACAAGCCAACCAGTTTTGTGGGAAGCCGCACGAAGATGCAAGTGCTCATCTCCAACACTTTCTAGAGATTTGCAGCACATTCACTATATTAGATGTTCCCAGAGACGTCATACTACTTCGCATTTTCCCATTCTCACTATTGGGGAGAGCGAAGCAGTGGTTCTACGCGACGAAGGATAAGAACACTACGTGGGCACTCTGCTCTACGAACTTTCTGGCTAAGTTCTTTTCCATGGGCAAGACCAATGCTCTCCGTGGGAAGATTACAAGTTTTCAGCAACAACATGATGAATCCGTTCCAGAAGCATGGGAGCGCTTTCAAGATTACATCCTAGAATGTCCCCATCATGGAATGGAGAGCTGGCTACTTATGCAGACTTTCTATCATGGGCTCATCACTAGTGCTCGTGAGACCATGGATGCTGCAGCTGGAGGCGCATTTCTATCACTCACCATACCACAAGCTACAGCCCTTGTGGAGAAGATGGCGTCCAACCAAGGTTGGAACGAAGAGAGGACTCAAACACGCAAGAAGGGTGGAGGTATGCACCAGCTCAAGGAGGTAGACATGCTGTCTGCAAAGTTAGACCTACTCATGAAAAAGCTCGATGACAAAGCTGGAGACAAAAGAGAAGTCATGAACGTCTACGACTCTCACATGACTTGTGAGGAATGTGGAGATACTGGACACTCAGGCAATCACTGCCCTGAGATGCTTGAGGATGCAAGGTACATCAACAACAACTACAACCGTCCTCAACAAAATCAAGGTTGGAATCAACAGAGGCCTAACTACTCAGGTAACTACTCAGGTAATTATCAAGGTAATAACTCTTACAACAACAATAATAATTTTCCACCCCTGAGAGAGTTAGTGTCTAATCAAGGAAAGCTAATGGATAACTTGTCTAAGAAATTGGTATCCAATGATAAAATACTAGAAAACATAAATAATAGAATGGATAATTTCTCTACTGCCATCAAAAACCAAATTAGTTTTAATAAAATGATTGAATCTCAGTTAAATCAAATAGCTGCTGCTGTTCCTGCTACTAACCCCGGTATACCATCACAACCGGAAGGATTAGAATCTGCAAATCTTGTAGACATGTTTGATGCAGGTAACTATTGGAGTAATCCCGCTGTCGGAGTACATAATGACCTTCTGCCAGTCAAGAGAGGCGATCCAGGACGCCCCGTCATCCCGATCTCCATCGGCATGGTGGACTTCCCAGAAGCACTCTATGACTTTGGCTCCAGCGTCAACATTATGCCCAGGGTACTCTATGAAAAATTCTTTACATATCATTTATCAGAAACAACTATGTGTTTGCAGCTTGCAGATCGGACACTAAGCTTTCCTAAAGGAATATTAAAGAACATGTGTGTCCGAGTTGGTACCTCGTACGCTCCAGCTGACTTCGTGGTGATAGAGACCGGGTCCGATGAGAGGTCACCAGTTATTCTGGGAAGGCCATTCCTGAACACCTCGGGAGCTGTCATCTACGCCAGCGCTGCGAAGATCAACTTCAACATCAAGGGGAGGAAGGAGACGTTTTCCTTCAAGAACAAGATTACACAAATCCCAGAGCAACCCCAACATGAACCAAGGAAGAGGACCAACAGGAGGAACAAGCAGAACAAGAACAACCAAGGATGGACCGAATCAGCTAAGATGGTCACTGCAGTTCAAGGAGGTCAAGATGGTCAACTCAAGTCGCCCTTCCTGAACAAGAAGGACGACCCAGGTATGCCAAGCATTGAGTGCTCAATCAATGGATACTCCTTTCAGAAGGCGCTCTGCGACACTGGATCAGGCGTCAACATAATGGCCACAGTCACCTATCAGCTCTTGTACGGGACCATGCCCTTAAAACCAACATACACTCAGCTCCAGATGGTAGATCAGACATCCCGAAAGGTCGAAGGTCATTGACATGGGAGACGACGAGTACGATCCACCCATCATCCTAGGAAGACCGTTCCTAGGCACCGTCAAAGCAATCATCTACATTGGAACCGGAGAAGTCCATATGCATTTCCCCTCTGAGAAGGTACGCCGCTACTTTAATGACCCTAACTATATAGTTGAAGATTCTAAGCAGGTCAGGACAAGAAGAAGGCGACGTAACCGTAACCAAAGGAGACAAACCATCAAGGACGTATGGGCAGACTATGAAGGAGAGGTCATAAGGCCCGAGGATACACAACAGGAGACCAAAGCACCAAGTCGGGTATGGAAAGTGAAGACAGTTACACAAGAAGAGGAGACGCTGCCGGAACCACCGTCTACGCCACCCAAATCCCAGGACAACTAAGAAGAAAAGAAGTCCTGTTCGGAGGACTTAAAAACACCGAACGCCGTGCCAAGAGGTAAACTTGGTAGTTATCATTTTCCCTTTAATTATTGCTCAGTTAATCATGTTCATTCTATCTAAAAAAATGTTGAAAACAGTAAGCCCCATGTGAGTATGCGAGTGGCATAAAACCCATAAGTACATTCACTGTGGTGGCATAAAAAAAATAATATATATTTTTTTCTGTTCTATAAAAATGAAAATAAAAATAGAGAGTGACATTTATCAAGGAAGCTCAAACATGATAAAGGCTAGATATTTATGCTAACGCTTAATCAAGTTCCACGAAGCTTTGTTGTCTATTTGAGCTCCACAGAATTCAGAAAGACTAGCAGACGGAGGATATCCTAATCGTTGTCAGGGTGCTGCCGACATTCAAATACACCTCTGCACCTGCTAGCTACATCAGAAAAAATTACGTCAAGATCTAGCTTGGGGGAGAGCACCCCCATTTATCCCGATAAGTATTTTTATCCTCATTTATACCTATGCTTTATTAAAATAAAAAGATGCATAATCATGAAAATCCAAATAAATATTTTGTGTTTATATATATTTGCTTAGTTTAATAAATAAATAAAGTAGCTATGCTAAACTGAATCTTGAAAATAAAACTCTAGCATGGATATGATGAATAGTTGCTCTGCCTAATTTTCAAATTTGTTCTCTCTCTAGTTTAGACATAACTGTTATAATTTAAAACTGGCTCTAAACCTGAACTAGTGGGAAGAGAACTTGATCTGAAGTCTAAGTTGTTAGCGGATATGATATGGGAAGGTTGAGCTGTTGTTTATCTGTTCCTAGAGATACTAGAATTCTGGAGAATTTTATCTTTGAAAATCTTTAAAATGTTGCATGATGAGTTCCTGTATGTTGAGAGTTTAAATTTCTACCATAGCCATATATATACATGCTTGTTAGAATAAGAGCCGCACTTTTACTACTTACTGCTTATGGGCATTGAGTGTGGTCAAGCTGTGTAGACCCTTAGGAACTTGTCATGTGGTTAAAATCAAGATTCACTTGCACGTTCACTCATACATGCTGCTTCTACTCCGGAAGTACGCATCCACATATATTCACTCATTTCCATCTCCAGATTCACCCAAAATTATTCTACTCCTGACCCGGGAGAGAATAGCCAAAAACATTATCCTATTCCTGTTATTCCCTGTGAAGTTAATGCTCAAGTCATTTCTACTACCACTTGCTAAATTTTCAAAAGAGGGAGATTGCTCTAAAAAAATATAAATACGAGGAAATAAAAAGGAGCAAGTGCTCGGAACCTCGAAGAAAGAAAAAGTGAGACGAGAGATAAAATGGACAAGTGTCCGACAGTAGAATTAGGGGTATAAGATACCCACCTGAGAGGAAAAAGAAAAGAGAAAAAAAATATATACAGAGCATCTCATTCCCCTCAAAAGTTTTAAAAAGCAAGAAAGGTATGTATTCCCTCAAAAAGAGCATTAGACTTTTGTTATCACCATCATCACCATACACCACTCATTCACCACACATGCACATCTTGATTTGACTTATTGACTTGTTTCTCTGGATCCATGGTTTGACTATGCAATAAATGTTCTATGAGTATGTATACTGTATCTCCCACCTATGAGCTCCAGATATCAAAGCCTTATTAGAGTAGGGTAAGAGAGAAGGCAATGTCACTACGCCTTATACCATAAATACCACATACTTTGAGAGAGAAGGCATATACCATTACTGCCTTGGTAAGGATTCAGAAATACCACAAAAGAGAGACCCGAGAAAGTCATACAAGGAATCTCTGAGTTTTATTTGAAAATTTTGCAAAAACTCCAGAGCTATAGCTGATCAAGAATAAGAGACATGGCGTTTGACTAGACCGTTCTATCTTTTAACCACTCAAGATGCAGGTGACGGTTGCAAGCCCCATGGTGAAAGGTAAAATGAGTAAGTTTTAAGTCTTGACAGTTTACTCTAACTCAGGGATGAGACCTTATTTGAAAGCATATGTACCGTCAACGTTCAAAGGCGTTGCAGCAACTTCTGCTCCATAATGAGTCTATCCTTGCTCAGGGACGAGCAAGAGGTAAGCTTGGGGGAGTTTGTTGACGGTCCTTAAGTACCAAATATAGTTATCAAATAAATAAAGAAAATGATCCAAATGCAACCAACACCTAGACTTAGGGTTTTATCTGACAGAATTCCACGAGTTTTGGTGTTTGTCTGTTTCTGCAGGGGGTTATCAGAAAATACGGAGGAAAGGCCCACACGTCGGGTTTACATAGAGATAATAACGTGTTCACCGATTTTCTATCATCTAGAAGACTCCAGAAGCCACGAGAACGAACGGGAGGCTGAACGGGCCCGGAGGCAGGGCGCCCGCCCTGCCCCCTAGGCCGGCCGCCCTGGCCTGAGAGCCAATCAGGCTCCGTCTCGCGGATTATGCTCCACCGACCTAAGAGATCAAGGAAAACCGTGCGATTAATGTTGGTTTGATCCGACGGCCCACGTTCACTTGAGGGAGCTATATAAGCAGGACCCCTGGCCCCTGGAGGAGGCACTCCCTCATTCTCATTCTTCAAACCCTAATCTCAGGAGGAGAGTCTCTGATCAAGCCCTAGAGCCACCACATCAACTAGATCTCTAGTATAGCATAGCTACATAGGATTAGAACTAGAAGGAGTCAATCTTCGATTGGTTTCCGGATCTGTCAAGAGGATTCTTGGTAATTCCTTTACTGTTCTTCATTGTTCATCTTTGTTCTTCAATATTATGAATACAACTTTGTTCTATTTCAATATATTGATTATGACTATGCTCTACTTGTTTATGTTTGCGATTATATTGTTCTTAGTTTATCGTAGTTATACGCTTGGCTTAGTTAGATTGGAATTATATACATGTTTAGGATCGTATAGCGTTTATCCATCGGATCCATGGGTAAATGATAAATATTGTGTAGGCGTGGTGCTTAGACCATATTTATCTGTAATTGCACCTTATATGCCGGATCGTGGGGTGGTCCGCGATGGTGACAGCTTCGTTGGTTCTTATATAGTCCCCCTCCCGTGTGTAAGGCAGGCAGAGCAACATTATTACGGGGGAGTGATTGCTATGTTTCTCATCTTCCTTGATAATATCACTATGCATGGGCGTAGTCCTTTCTCGCAATGATTGCTAAGTGTACTTGCACTAACTATGATATGCTAGACTTTATAGTTAAGAATAACTTAGGAAATATCCTTGTAGTTCGTCCTAATACCATGCTAATGACTTGCTAGAATATCTGTTGAGGTGCTTATCATTATTATATGTGGCTAGCTGATCAGATTAATTATCTTTGTCACCATTCATACTTTATCTATATTTTATGTGACACTTACCCCTGTATGCAAGAGATAGATGAATGCTCTCACTTATACATGCAATGATTGATACTCATTCCTATATTCCATTCCATAATCAACATTGATGTTAGTAATCCCTTCCCAGTGGTAAAAATATAAATAACGATACCTGGAATACTTCCCGGTTAAAATGCTACATCGGTATTAATCTGTGCGCTTGCAGATCTTATTTATTATTTATTTAGAAGAGCAGTTGCATATTTCAATACCGCGTCTCTCATGTCATGCTGGGGATGACAACTTGGCTTAAGTGGCATGAGGGATAGGTTCGGCATTTTTGGCGTCGTTATCAGAATTAGAAAACTAAGTCTACTTTTGGTAATGACGTTAAGAATGCCCAACAATCACACCACTGAGAAGCACATCCAATCTAGAAAGGTAAACTCATTTTAGTTAATGCATAACAGGGTTGACCTAATCATGGATGCTTTGCGATGCAATATGATGACATGGTAGATTAATTAGCAACTATAACACCCGGGGTGTTACAGAGGCTGCCACCATCGTCGTCGTCGCCGCCATCATCAAAGCGCAGGAGGCCAATATTGCGGCGAGAAGTCAGAGGAGGGGTCAGTTTGCGGGAGGCGTGTGAGCGACGGCCGACCATGCATCCTAGAGTGCGGCACCCGGTAGACAAAGTAGTCCTGCAAGGTCGGCTCATCGCAGCAGTAGGAGTTGCAGATAGCCACTCTGAAGATGAGGCAGTGAGGATGACGGGCTCCGGCCCGAAACCAACCGGTTTAAGGGCGGGGCAGTGGACGCAGAGGTGTGAGATGCGCGGTGGGCTGGTGACACGGAGGGTGGCCTGGATCTCGTAGTCGGTCCTCGTGAAGTCCTTGGCGGTGGTCGTGTAGCCAGCGATGTAGGCCTTGAGGTTGAGTAGAACCCAACCGCTGTCGTTGCTCGGAGCACCGCCGGCAAGGGGTGGTGGAGAGAGAGGGCGGGAAGATGGTCACTCCAATGGGGTTCTCCTTGATAAAATCCAACCATGCCCCTAGATTCCTTGCCCGTCGTCGCCATCTCCAAATCCATTGGTCGTTGGCCTTGGTCTCCTACCGTCGCCTCCACCTCCCAATCTATGCCTTGCTCTTCTTCCATCATCGTCCACCAAAAATCATCCATTAGCCTCGCTTCCTCAAACACAAGAAAACAATAGAACAAATATAGACTAGTGACTTGATTGAATTCGACTCAGAAGCAGTCCCATTCGAGATCTGATATGAACCGACTCTCTTCCGGAGTGGGAAAGAAGGAAGGGGAACTCTCTATATAATTGTAGGCTGCAGCACTCCAGTTTTGCAGGACAATAGAAGAATCAGATATGCAAGCGAGGGACAGGAACAAAGAGCTTTTATTACGCGATATATTGAAGACATAACATTCATGAGCACATCTACGGGCCTGTTTGGAATAAAGGAATAGAAAACACAGGAATAGGAGAAAATGGAGGAATAAAAAAGGAATTGGGATGCAAAACAGAGGATTGAAAAATGCAGGAATTTTACATGAATAGGTGTTCAAAACGCATGAATATGACTAGTATGGGAATTTTAGAGTTAGTTGTTGGAATCGTGCCCTTTGCTACTGCCCTCAATGGGAGGGGAGTATGGCTGAGGTGGCAAGTTCCACATGGGACACAGAAAGGGAGGGAAGACATTAGAGACGAAGGCTTGCCCAATTTGGGGAGGTTCTTCCCCCTGCACTTGGGTTCTATTTATAAGGAAGGTGGGAGGAGGCATCTTCCTCCCTACCCCTTATGGTTCGTGAATTTATAAGGAGGTCCTCGGGTCTATTGGGTGCTAGGCCTTTTTACCTGGAGGGAGGTAGCGCCGCCGCCTCTACCCCCAACAGTTGCAAACTCAGTTGTTTAGTCAGTGCCGTACGTGTTCTTGACACCCGCCACCAGCTCGTAAGCACTCATCATCGGCAGCAAACGCAAAGGAAAAGAAAACATAGGATTTGAGTGGATGCTTTTTTGCTTGGGAAATCGGCACCTAGCTATAGGAATCCGAAGGAAAGGAAATCTCGATTCCTCTGTTCCAAACCGTGGTTCAACTTCATTTCCTCTGTTTCTTGATTCCTACGATTTTCCTTTAGATTTCCTCCAATCCAAACAAGCCCTACATGGGTATTTGGATATTTACATTTGGAACGTAGTAAGTAGCAAGCCGGGCTAAAACAAAGTAATGGCACGTGCAACAAATATAAAATGTCAAGTCAACATGTATTAGGGGTAGTTGAATCCTTAGACGGAAAGAAGAGCTGTAGCCTCTAGCACAAGATAGAGAGATTACCAATGGGTGCGAGAAATTTCGTTGTTTGACACATAATATGTACGTCTAACATCTTATAGATTATGGATGTACTTAACTCATTATTACTCAAGGTTGCAACGGTTATGCAGGCTCTCAGTGAAGTTCTTGTGCGCAAGGATGAAGAAGACTCGAGGGCGATCACAGTCGAGTTAGCACGGTGCATGGCCTACTAGTTTGTCTGGTGCCCAAGTAATCAAGTACTGGACCTTGCTGACGTGTCCGCAACAGCCCCGAACCTTGGACGACCATCACCTGTCCCCCGCTGCATGGCAATCGGACTGTGGCATGCGCGTGCGCTTTCTTGACGACTTTGACGATGCATCCGCTGGAAGCGATGAAGCCGAACATCCGCGGTTACTTTTAATCCTAACTCCCTGACTCGTGAGTGCGTCCGCTCGTCCTGTGGCGGTGGCACGGCGGCAGCGGAAAAAAGTCACCGTGATAGGGATCGTGACCCTGCCAAATTGCCGACCTTTCAACGGGATCCGCATACACGAAAACCAGGACGACGTGCGCAGCGCACGCGAGAAACGTCAAACGTCGCACCGCGCCGTGCGACCGAACAGAGCGAGCATGAAGTGCTCGCCGCCCATGAAAATATTTCTAGTACTAGCGGTCGACACGGACCGGTGGAACGCAGTGACGTCACGCACTGATCCTGAATCTGAGCTGATTGACCCCCCCCCCCCCCCCCCCCCCCCCCCCCCCCCCAAAAAAGGTGCAATTGTGATCATGTCCAGTTTAGGATCGCTTGACGATGAATAACACTATCATCTGAAGAGTTAACAGGTTTGCGACTTGCGAGGAAGTGATACTACACTGCGGCTGCCTGACAGTCAGTGCGCGATATGGAACTGACAGTACGAGTGGTATTTTCTCTGTGGCGCTGTCATACTCGAACCACCGTTGATCACCAGACAAGCAAACCAGGGAGCGACAGTACTAAGACACCTGTTAGCTGAGACTTCACACTGTTGGAATTTGTGACGAGGCCATCCACCATGCATGGATGACGGATGCACCTATTCGGCTATTCTTCGTTTACCTAGTCTGTTGTATAAAAGACATAGCAGCTTGGCTTCCAACCAGAGCATCAGCTTGAGCTGGCCGGCGATGTCGATGGGAAGAACAAGAAGGATGAGTCGTTGGTGATGTTGTAGGTGAAGTACACCTCGTCGGCGGTGTCCACGTAGTAGGCCGGTTTCAGCTGTCCCTTGGTCCTCGGATCCATGTCCATCAGAGCAGTCGAGCGCCGACACGAGCTCCCCTAAGCCTCACGATTCACGAAGGGGTCGATGTTGATGGAGGACGAGCCGGGGCTCGATCGGATCGACCAGGCTCTTCCTCGAGATGCACTGGCGTCTGAAATCCTTGCCGCCGCGCGCCGAGCTTGGTCTGGCCGATCTTGGCACCAGGGAGCCCGACGTTGGTTGGGTGGTCGAAGCTTTGCCACAGGTAGCTTCTGGGTCCTGTAGCAGAAGATAGCGTTTCTGTTTGTGGTAGGAGGGCAAGGTTGCCGGTGTTCTTGAGCACGACATGGACACTGCTTTTCCCAAGAAAATACTACAGCACAGCGTAACCCCTAGGCCTTGGAGGACCTCTCCGGTAAGCTCGTGCGCGGTCGTAAGATGTACTAGTAAACTTCTAGTTACCACCACAGCTGGAAACTAGAGAGTAGAACCGTTTCATCTGGATGTAGTCTCTTTCAGCCCGACATGAACCCCCCAACCCGCTCCTGTCCCTTGGCGACGCCGGCGCCGCCGCCCCTTCACCCACGCCGCCCTCCCTTCCTAGCACAAACCCGACCCAACAGACACCAGATCTGAACCCCAGCAGCCTGATCTATCCATCCATGGGAGTAGCGAGGTCGCCCCGTCGCTCGCGGAGGTCACCGCGGCTGCTTTGGAGCTGTTCGCGCCTATCCTTAGCGCCGCCCTTGATTCGGCCGTCGTGCCACTGCCACCAGCCTCCATAGCTGCCGCACCCCCTCCCACTCGGCCTCAGCCCTCCGCCCCCGTTGGAGGCCGCTCAGGCGTCGATGGCCAGCACCGGCCCCTCCCCCAACCCGTCGAGGCTGCTCTGGCACCGACGGCCAGCACCGGCCCCTCCCCCAACCCCTCTTCCAGCCTGCCTTTCTCCCCGGCCAAGGTTGCTGCGCCCCTATTGTGGATGCAGTTGTCGGAGGAGGACGAGGTCGTTGTCGAGGATGCCTCCGACAGTGAGGACGGAGATGAAGACGATGATGCCGGTGCGGCTCCTGTCCCTGCGTTCGGCGCCAGTCTCCGCGACGCGCACGCGGTGTGGGCGCCGTCGTCGCCGACTGCGTCGCCATCTTCGCTGTGGCCGACAAGCGCTCCATCTCCGAGGTCGTCAAAGTCCCTCTCCCCCCACGCTGCCCCCTTTCATCCTGGTGGCAGTTCGGTGGGGCGCTCCAAGGCTTGTCGCTGGGTGGACGCTGACCTCGGCGCAGGCAGCTTCGACGATGAGCCCACTCCTGCTGCCATGCGCCCGTCGTACCTGGACGCCACTCGCAAGGCTCTCCGGGCAATGCCCCCACCGTCGACAGGGTCTTCGAACATGGCGCAGAGTGCTGCCACCGTGGTTGCACGTGTGCCTGCACGGCGTCGCCTTGGTCCACAGCCGGCAGTGAGGGCCTCGGTGCACCAGCGCCTTGGCCCGCGGCGGCGGGCATCGGGGGCGTTAGTGCCTAACACGTATCGGCATCCACATCAAGGACCCAACGTCGATGCCAATGGTTTCCAGACCATCGTGAGCCGTCGTCACAAGCGCTGCCCAGGGATGGCGGCACCCAAACGCCACTGCCCTGTTCCGCATGAGCTTGTGGGTCTCTGCTTCAACTGCCTCGCGCACGACCACATCACCGCTCAGTGTCACTCCCCGTCGTGCTGCTTCCTTTGCTAGGGTACCGGCCACCGGGCAAGGGCTTGCAAGCGTGGTCATCCCCGGGCGTTCAAGCCTTCGCCCCCAGAGGCGCATCCCGGCTAGGGTGCCAAGGCGCGTTGCCCTGCCAGTCCAGTGCGACCCTGCGTGTCGCCAGGAGGTTGCGATGCGCTAGACCGTGCACCGTCACAATCGTCGCCTCCCCGTGTGCAGCAGTCGACCGCACCGTCTTCGTTGCCGCAACTTTGCCACAACAGCAGCCGGCCGGCACCACCACCTCTGGGTGATGTTGATGGTCGTCCCAAGGTCGAGGTCTTCGTCGTCCAGCGGAACATGGAGCTCGCCTCGTCTGGAGCAGACCTCTCCCTTGTTCTCGTCGCACTCGTTGATGGTAGCCAGCCTGCTGTCACGCTGGAGGAGTTCTAGGCACACCTCTCCTCGAGGTTCCATGTGTCTGTGACCGCGACCAGGGGTCTCTTTGCACGCGAGTGTCAGCAGGACGACCACTCTGACGCTGCTGTGCAGGGAGGCGCAACGACGATGCGAGTGGTGCACACTGAACCTGTGCTCGCAGTGCATCATTGCCCGGAGGTTCAGCGTCGTGACTTCGATCCCATGCTGGTTGAGGTGGAGGCATGTGTGACCAAAAGGCCACCTCAGACAGACGTGCCGGAGGTGGCCCAGGCGGTGGACCTATGCCTTTCAGGTCCGGACGTGTGCGGGTCGGGCCAAACCTCGCCAAGGCCCTCGCTTCTAGAGCCGGAGCAGCCTGAGGGATCGCCACCCCCGGTTAAAGATGTCAATGGGGCCCCGTTCCCCGATTCCCCATGGGGAATTCACCCATTAGGGAACGGGGATGGGAAGAATTCTTTCCCCACGGGGAATTAAACAGGCCAAATCCTATCCCCGTCGGGGATGACGGGGGCGGGGATGGTACGCAGGCCCCCGTCCCCGCTCCCCGCGGGGACCCGACTGCACACTAAAGGCCCACGAAGGCCCAATACATATACATATATATACAAGCAACTATGACCTAGTAACCCTCATTCCCTCAGCTTCCAGACCTCGCTCACATACTCCCACCGCCGCCACAAGCCACTCCCATCCCAATTCCAACTCATCCTTGTCCCCAAGCGGCCAAGTCTCCAGCTCCACTCCACTCATTCCCCTACTCCGCACTAGCACCGGCATAGGCGACCAGACACCCACGCGGCGATGTGCGCAAGCAAGCTGGGATGGAGCAGGTAGCCAGGCACCCACGCGCGAAGCCGTGAACGGAGGTGAGTGCAGGCGGTTGGTGGGGATTCGGAGGGCGGGCTGGCCGCGGGCGGGTGTGTGTGTGTGCTTGCCTTTCCTGATGGCCGTGGCGATGGCGGTCTGGTGGAGGAGCAGCAGGTAGGGGAGGCGGAGATGGAGGAGCAGCAGGAGATTTGAGTTGTGATATATGTTATTTTCATTGTATTTTTGGTTGTATACTGATGAATGACATCGTATGTTTGAGCGGGGATCCGATTTCATCGTATGTTTGAGCAGGGATGGGGATCCCCACGGGGATTTTTCCCCGCGCGGGGACGGGGACGGGGAAGAAGTATCCCCCGTTGGCGTTGACGGGGGCGGGGATGGGGAAATTCTTTCCCCACGGGGACGGGGATGGTAGCCTATCCCCCGACGGGGAATTCCCCATTGACATCTTGACCCCCGGTCCAGGTCGACTTTCCCGGCCACCAGGTTGGTGCGGATGGTTGCAGCCCGGCACGCCGGCTGTTGATGGAAGAGCGCCTGTCGCGATGGCCGCAACGTCGACTGAGGACTTCATCGCTGCGTTCAAGAAGCCACTCTCGACGCCTATCTTGTTGTCGCCTCCGCGGCCGCAGCGAACCCGAGCGGCCAGAGCACGGGCGGGGGAGCTGGACGACTCGGAGCTCGTCCCCAAGAGGAGCGTTAGGCTTGCGGCCAAGAGTAGGTGCAGGGAACCGAAGCCGGAGGTGCAAGCGAGGAAGGTGATGATGAAGAAGCTTGGCGTGGAGGTGGAGACGCAACTTCCTGACGAGGCGTTCTTCGATGAGTTCCAGACGACCTTCGCCCTACCTTTGTCGTCATCGACGCGGGAGGCGATGAATGTCCTCCTCTTTCCGGGCAAGAAGTGGCGTCCGTGCCTAGGGTGCTGTCAGTGTTACGTCGCGCAAACTGTTTAAGATGTAATGTTTAGATGAAACTCTGGTGGTTAGGGTTGTTGTGACCCCCTAACGATGGCCCCTCGCCAGCGTTGTGGGTCGCTTGTGTAGTTTGGGCACTTTGCCTTCTTCCTCTTAATGAAAAACGGGTTAAACGCCCGATCAAGGAAAAAAAAGAAACCAGAGAGTAGAGACTAGAAACACAATAATCCATCTATTTCTGAAGCCCTAGCTAGGCTCCTCCTATGCACTACCGTCATCACTGGTACTCGTTTTTCTCTCTTCATGCAGCAACCTCGCTGCTGGTGACAACAGGACCCTCCTTAGAATTTATATTGAATAAAATGTGCCTCATGAGCTACGAATGGCATCATCTTCGTCAATTCTTTGTCGGATCTTGTTTCTTATAGAGAATTCTAGTGTAAATGATGCTATTTTTTCTAGGATATATGCGATTGGTGGGATGGTTCTATTCGTCATTTGCACCACCTTTGTGTCATCGGCTTACTGAATTTCTAATCTTCCGATGGTCAGGAAGTTATCCGAACTTTCAATTTAGCATGACTGGTATTGGTGGTGCCAGATTAATAGTACGTGATCATTTTTTAAGTTGGGATAGTACGAGATCATTTTTGAAGTTGGGACAATCGATACATCTTCAATATGTCAGATGCATCAAGGGAAATTCTCGTGACACTGGACCACGCAGCGTTTTCAAGGCTTGGAGCCTATCGTTGTGTATGATTGGAGGGTAATGCTTTAACCCTGGTCATTGGCGTCATCGAGTTTCGGCATATCAGAACTAGGCAATCGTTAAGAACATGAACTGGAGGTGAAAATTTTGGTTAGAGGGCTTGATACACATTACAACGTACTTAGTGTTCAATGATTTAAATAATAATTATTCGATCAATCGATTTTATTCCTCTTCAGGGGAAAAAAACACACATCCATCGAGCATTTTTTTACCCCATATTGATTGAAGCTTCCATCCAAGCATGCATTCTGAGCGCAGAGCACTAGCCAGCAGTGGTTGCACAAGGCGGAGTACGTGTTACGTGGGCTAACAGCAGGAGCATGTCGCTGTAGCCTGTAAGCCACTGGCCCGTGGCCACAGACAGGCCCTAACATCGTCGCCTCGCCCGGTGGCCCCTTCGCGGGCCCCGTGAGAATCGGCAGTGTGCCTTGCCCCAGCCCGCCTCGCACCCAGAGCCCCCAGTCCCCACCGCACGTTGCCGGGGCCATGGACGTTGCGGCCCGCAGGATCGTCCGTGAAACCGACGTGCTACCGAGGCAAAAAGGCCCCCGCAGGCCGCAGTCGCGCTAGACTGCGAGTAGCTCTTTGAACCGTGCGATGGTGTGAGGTCAGCCTTCACGCCTTGAAGCCCGCCCTGCTGGATGGATCGTGTGCGTGCCCGATCACGTCGACGCAACCCCGACGCTGACGCACGCGCAACATGGCCGGGAATCCGGATCCATTCCGCGGCTGCCGGTAGGCTTTGTTTTTTTTTTTGGCGTTCAATAATCGTGGTTACACAACACAGACGCGACGACGACGTTGATTGGATTCTTTGCGACAAAGGGGCGATCGATAGCTCCGTGTTGATGGGCGGGGGTTGTGGCGAGAACTAGAGGAGTTGCTTGCTGATGATAGGTTGATGGCGAGGGCTGTACGTATTGGCGTATCCTGCCTGCAATGATTCTTCTTCGACCAATCCGTTACAAATGTTGTGCTACGGCCGGAGCCCGAAGAAGCGTGACACGTGTCCGCCCGCCTTCCTGCCGTGGGCGGTGGGCCTCACCTATTGCGCCACCGAGCTCGATGCTCGCGAACACATCTCTTGCGCCACCGAGCTCGATGCTCACGAGCAAGTTTTCCATGGACGGTTTTTCATCTTCGACCGTACGTACAGGGCCATCGTACGTCCCTTCTCCTGTCCCTTCACTCTCCAGCAGTCAGCATAGGGGGGATTCGTCTGATCTCATAGCAGATCTGTTTTGTTCTCATCTCCTTTTGCTAATTGCAATCTCCTGGCATCGATATCATCATCCGAAGGTAAACAAAATCGTTCTAGCCCTACACCTCTACCCCGTACGTATCAAACAGGCAGGCGACTAGGCAAAGGTCGATCATTCACTGTTGATCGCGGGCCGGGGCAGGGGCAAGCAAACTTGTGCCCTACGCACAGTATCGATCCTACCGCTAGCGCTAGGTTTGTTGAGACTTTACACTAACGTGACAGCGCCCTTCCGCATGCATGCATTACGGCACTAGCTCGTTATATTCCACTAATAAACCCGGGCCTAATCACCAGCTTGTTGATTCTACCTTTAGGGGAATAAAGTTGAGCCGCCATGTGTTACAGGTTTGTGTTCCCTTGCTAGTTGCTACTAGCTCGGGGCCGTAGCAACTGGTACTTACTCCCTCCGTCCCATTGAAAGTGTCGCCCGAAAAACGTGTTTGTGAGGAGGGCACGCTTTTCTAACGACACTTCCGGACGGAGGGAGTACTCTGGTAGTAATCGCCACATGCGCCCATACAAACATTCGTGTCAGCTGTCAGCTCAAGTTGAGTCGCGGAGACCTGCACCTGCACGACGAGGTGGCTACGCGTTTCGCGCACCGCACAAGCCTAGCAGCCGTAGCCAGTAGCCTGGTGTGGTAGGCCAGCCACACACAGGCAACTCCTCTCGGCTCTCGCGTCGCCTGTCGCACCGTGCGGGGCCCCGTGAGAGCCGGCAGTGTGCCGCACGGCGCGCAGCGCACCCGTCGCACCGCTCCGCCGGAACGGAAGGACCTGGTCCAGGGACCCCCCGGCCCACGTGCTCCAAGGCTGACATCCCGGGTCCGCCGCCACCTGAGAATTCCAACGAACCCACCACCGTCCGGCCGGCTCGTTATTGTTGCTCCGGCACGCGGACTCGTGCCTCGTGCGCACGCAATCGCTCGCTGCCGGCGGGCCCCGCGTCGCGTCCTACCGGGCAGCTCCGGCCGTCCGGTGGAAACGTAACGGGGCCAGAGAAGGTCTCATGCCCTTTACACAAGTCGAGCCACCCACCGGAATTACCCGAACTGCCCCCTCCGGCCTCCGCACGGCCGCGTTATGCCTGCCTGCCGTCTCTGTTTGCCTGGCTTGCCCCCGTAACAAAAACGCTGCGACGCAGACGACCACACCACCGTCTCTTTCTGCCTCGGCCCTCCCTCCTCGCTTTCCTCCACCGCCGCGCCGCCTCGACGTTCCCCGCCGCAGCCAGCCCTGCTGCGCCAGGCGCCTGGCGGCCGCTGCCTCTGCTTCACCCGTTGCGTCGCATCGCCTCGCCGCAGTGCGCGCACGGCCGCGACGCGAGGACCATGGCGGCGACCGCGGATCCGAGGGCGAAGCCGCCGCCCGCGGCGTCGCACCACCTCAAGCCGTGGGCGGCCCCGCCGCCGCCTCGCGCCCACCGCGTGCCTTCTTCCCTCCCGGGCCCGGCAGTAACCGGGGGAGGCACCGCGCGCGATCGGCGCCGCTCCTCCTGCTCCTCGTCGCACCGACGTGTCGGCGCCGACGCCGGCACCGTGAAGGAGGAGCTGCCCTGTGACGGCCGGATAAAAGATCTCCGTGCCAAGCTCATGGGCCACCTCCGCGACGCCGCAGACCGCCTCCATCTGCCGCCCCCGCCCCCGTCGCCGCCTAAGCCGCAGCCCCGGCCGCCGGAACCGGGACCCGAGCCGGCAGCGGCGCCGCTTCCACAGCCGACGCCGTCTCAGCAGCAGGAGGAGGAGGCCACGGCCGCCCGGCCGTGGAACCTGCGTGACCGCAAGTCCCGCCGACCAACGGCACGAGGGGCGGCAGCGGCAGCGGCACTCGACGCGTCGCTCGCGTGGGAGGTCGGGGCCGGGTCTGAGAAGGCGCGGCGCTCCGTGCCCCACCAAGAGCGCGCGCCGTTCGCGGTGGCGCTGACGGCGGAGGAGGTGGAGGAGGACGTGTACGCGCTGACCGGCGCCCGGCCGCGGCGGCGTCCCCGGAAGCGTCCTCGCGTCGTGCAGCGGCAGGTCGATGTAAGGCCAATTCCCCATACTGCCCCTCGTGCTCCTCGATACTGTACGCTTTTAGCGGTCTGCTTAGCGAGCACAAATATTATTATTCTAGTATACTCTCGTCATCGAATAAACAACCAATTCTTGTTCGGAAGAACACAACACTGCTGCCGATCGATCCAGCTAATCTCACTCTGGCTATTGTCCCGTGCAGTTGCTGTTCCCCGGGCTGTGGCTGACGGAGATCACCGCCGACGCCTACAAGGTCCCCGACGAATAGGAAGTTGCTCCGGCGTCCGGCCGGCCGGCCGGCCAGCTAGTTGTTCACCATTCTACCCTTGTCATGCATGAGGTCGCCAAAAACATTATTAGTCGATTCGATGATAGGTGCTTGCTTGTGTCCGATCCGCTCGCCATGTCCCATCGCTTGTAACACTTTTTTTTTCCCCTTAAAAAGATCTAAGCAGTGTGTCGTCCATGGATCCATCTCTCGCTCTCTGCCAGTGCGGTTGCATGCTTGTAACCCACTCCGATATCATCACCCACCGTCTCTGCAGCTCTCAGGTTGCACGGTTTCATGATCGGCGCAGCCGCAGGGCAGGGCAGGGCAGCACGAATTGTGCTAAGCTTTTCGCGGGACCTTGCTTGTTTCGGGCTACTGCGGGAGTGCCCGAACCCCGTGGTTTATCCGCGTGGCTTGGTTGTGGTTATGGCGTGTTTTTCATCGGGGGAGCTAGGCGGTTGGGCGGTGACCACTCTGCGTCCCAACTGTAGATCCCCTCGGCTCGGCCATGGCCCATGGGCCATGGGTGGATACTAGAAAGCACAAATCAGCGTACTCCTACCTCTAAAATCACCTTCCTTGACAGTCTCATATTCATGCTTAAAATTCCAAGATCAAGTACCAGCTACCCGCCTGGGACTCAAATTCATGCGACGCGGCATACGTTGATGGCGAAGGAACTGCTATGCCATGGTACACGTAGTACAGCCGCCGTGGAAGCACGAGCAGACGAGCCCGCATGATCGGTCAGCTCCTCATGACGTTCCTCTCCTCGGCCTCGTTTAGTTGGCAAAATTTTTAGCAAAATGCAACTGTAGCACTTTCGTTGTTATTTGGTAATTAGTGTCCAATCATGGTCTAATTAGGCTTAAAAGATTCGTCTCGTCCATTTCGTCTAAACTATGTAATTAGTTTTATTTTTTATCTATATTTAACGCTTCATACATGTGTTTAAAGATTCAATGTGACAAGGAATCTACTGTTCTTTTGCAAAAAATTTTGGAACCAAACTGGGCCCTCGGCCAGTCGAAACGAGGGCCTTGTTTAGTTCCCAATTTTAACCCCCAAATTCCACTATGCAAAAAGAAGATTCTCATCACATCAAAATGCCGGCACATGCATGGAGTATTAAATGTAGATGAAATTAAAAACTAATTACACAGTTTTGTTGTACTTTGCGAGACGAACATTTTGAGCCTAATTAGTCAAAGTTTAGACAATTTTTATCAAATACAAACGAATTGTTACAGTACACATTTAATACACACTATAGTAATTCGGGAGCACCAATTCGACACTAAACAAGGGCGAGATGTGCCAACCGCCCAACTGCCCAACCCGGGGCAGGCAGCAGATCCTACTGGAGTCGGGTTCGGTTTTACCGGTCCGAGCGCTCGCCGCCGGATCTTCTGTAACCAGAGCTTTTTATATACCGCCATTAACAGCGCGACCCGCCTGTACAGTTACGGCGCGCGTAAACCGACGGCACGGCGTTGTCGGGGCCGGACGCCCGGTCCCGCTCGTCAGCCGTACTAGGAGCCTGTACTTAACTGCTACAGCGACAGACGAGCCACCAGCCCGCCGCCAACACTCGTGGGGCCAGATTTAGAGCCCGAGGCCCACGTGTATATGGAGAGTCTCTCGTGCATTTTGCGATAGGGCCAGGGTGGTGGAGCAGAGGAGCAAGCCCCCAACGTTTTCTTTTAGGCCCCATTTTTTTGGGTCCTTAAATAAAAATTGAATTTCTTGTTTGAGTGTGGGAGCAACATTTTTTTTAGAAAAACTCTACTTCACCCCCCCCCCCCCCCCAATTATGGGGTGAACTACTTAACCCCTCAACTATGAAACAGTCTATTCTATCCCCTGAACTTTCCAAAACCAGTCAAATTACCCCTCAGGCGATTTTGAAATGATGGATTTGCTACATATAATACGATATGCTTTAGTACAAAGTTTTTACTATAGATTTTGATCTATTTTTTCTGTAATTTGGACTCTAATTTTGTTGTACTAAAGCATACCATATTATATATTCACTGTGTAGATCTACTCATATGGAGTCCAACAAAATTAGACTTTCCATTTTATGATTTTTCTGTGATTTACTATGATTTTTCAAAGATTCAGCCGAAATAAATAAAAAAGAAAAGACAAAACTGTTGACACTGTAGCAATACCGCTGTTACTGTAGTAAGCCCATGTCTAAAAACCGCCTAAAGGGTAATTTAACCGGTTTTGAAAAGTTCAGAGGTAGAATAGACCGTTTCATAGTTGAGGTGGTTAAGTAGTCCACCCCCATAGTGGGTGGGGGTGGGGGGCGAGGGTGTGAAGTAGACTTTTCCTTTTTTTTTTTGTCTCTGATTCGGGGAGATATGGCCCTGGACACTGAAGAAGCTCCTATATCCGATCACCTACGTAGACCTGTATGATCTTCCATTCTTCCTGGGTGTGCCCTCTCACGCAGCTGCCGCATCCTCCAGCACCTGCATCACATAGCACATGGACAGAACCATCGACGGTATCCAGCACCTGCATCACTTATATTTAAGTATAAATTTTAAATGCTTGTATGCGCTATATTCCATGATAGGGAGAGTATGTGCTTAATGTAATGAATATTTGCTCTAATAAAGTACATTTATTCTAATATTCTACAGTTTGGAATACATGTGTGTACAGGTATTATTAGTACTTGGTTTTACTGAAAACCGGGTGCAACATCAATGTCGTGTCAGCCCAAGCCTTATCTTTTTTTTTGGCGAACACGTCCATTGATACGTGTTTCATTAAGAGAAGGAAGACCGAAAAACAGCATACATGATGCAGCTATGGAAAAACCCATAGCGTAGTTTACAGAACCATAAAGGTAGTGGTTAAGAACTAAAAGACAAAAAAAGAGAAAAAAAACAAAACATGGTAGGGAGAAGATCCTCTCCACAACCTAACCGACTGGACCTGCTAGGAAAAAAATACATCAATGCAAAGGTTGGCAACAAGGTTGATGAAGCTGTGGTGGCAAAGCATTCAATGAAAAGAGACGAGACTACGGCCGCAAAGTATCTGCCCAAGCAAAGGCATCCAGCAACATGGTGACAAAGCATCCGCCAAAGAGAGCGACAAAATATCCGCAAGCTAAGGAGTCATCACACACTATGCAACAAAGCATCTGCAGATAGGTAAGAGCCCAAGCATTATCATTGGCAATAGTGTACTCCCTTCGTCCAAGAAAGAATGCAATTTTAGCACAGTGTCACGTTTTAGAATCTTAAGTTTGACTAATTATAGATAAAATATATTAATATTTATGATATTAAATAAATATCATTAGATTAATTACAAAATATATTTTTATAATAAATTAATTTGGAGTCATAAATACGAATAATATCACTAAAAACTTGGTTAAACGTGAACTACTTCTGCCAACACGCAATCTATAGTTGCATTCTTCCTTGGACAGAAAGAGTACTAGTCTTCTTTGGTCATAAATGTCGTTGTACCAATATCTGATTGAATGCTAAGGATAAGAATTAGCTAGTTTACTACGGGTCTGTTTGATTGCTGCATAACCCCTTATCCAGACCCAAACAGTGCAGTTCGTCCCTGCTTGGTCACCTGCACCGGCTCATATATATGCAGCCATGCAGGCTAGCATTGTCCTTAAAGCAAGCCCAGCCTGCATCCCATTATTCGACCAAATTCTGTGTATCCAGTTATGCACTCTTCCTCCTGTACTTGCCCTGCAGCCGAAGACATGGTCTAGTCACTTATGTAGTAAACCAATCACACATATAACACTGTATAACTTCATATCCAGGCAAACCAAACAACACCAAATTGCATTGCCTTGTCCAGGTTAATGGTATGCTGCATAATCTCAAATGCAATGCAATACTAATACGAGTAACCGATCAGACCCTACTAGTATTTATCATTTTAGAACTGAAAAATGACTACATATGCACTCATAGAAGACAATTTCGTGTTTTCATAACTACTGTTATATTAGACCAGATAGAAGGCAAGCATTAATAGATAGATGCGCGAGGTCGAGTACGGCTCATGAAGCAAGTCATGCTTATGAGTTCATCGTGTCGATATACGAGATACGACATAGACCAGAATTTGTATGTCACACCATGTTTACATGCAATATATTTTCTTAAAATAAGATGGCCGAAGTTCTAGCTCTAATTAAGAGATTAGAGCACCTACAGTGTGCTCAAAACAATATTTTTCTAGGCTACAAACATTATGTTGATGCACCTTAAGAAAAAATACCCTAAGGTGCACCATAAGCTTATGGCTTGGCCATATATACTGCATAAAGAAATAATTTCTCTCTTTTGCTCTATTGTCCTTCACAGCTCAGCTTTTCCCTTTGGGCTTGGTTGCCTTGTACCTTTACTTGTTTGTTTTCGTTTTGCTCCCTGTACATATCATTCTTTCATTCAATTGAAAAAGAAAAAAAATATAGGTACAGGATTCCCATGTTGTCGTTTAAAAAAGAGGAGTTGGCAGTATTTTATTTTTTTATTGATTCAGCTACAGCTTTTGTAGACTAATGTATATTGCAGCTTACCATAACAAATGCCAACTGTTCATGGGGCAGCTTAAGGTTGAGTTGAGCAACAAACTTACGAGCCCGGCTCTTCGATCATCCAACGCGTATCTGCTAGCTATTCTGCTTGGAATTGGAACGTAGTACCATACGATCCGGCTGGGCTCAATCACGCGGTGCCTTTTGGTGGACACAAGAAGGCACGTGGGCGTCAGTTGGACCGCTCCATCGGTTTGCGCCGGCCCTATACGCTGCGACGTCGCGCGCCGGCAAGAGACGGTTGCTACGAGACGTCCTCCTCAACAACTGACATCATCGGAGCGCCGACGACACAGGTGCTCTGTGACTTTCTGAGAGTTTGGAACGTTCTTCAAGGAGTGGTGCTGCAACCGATGCTGGCTGATCGGTTCGTTTGGAGATGGTCTTCCGATGGCAACTTCTCTGTGTCGTCCACATACCGCGCCTTCTTCGTCGGCTCTACCAGGATGTTGGGCGCCAAGGAGCTCAAAGCGCCACATAAGGTGAAAATGTTCTTTATGGACTGCAGAACGGCGCAAGCGTCATGGATTGCAAGACGAGGATGGTTGTGCGCTATGTGATCAGGAGCCTGAGACCGTTAGCCATTTGTTCGTTGGCTGCGTCTTCTCCAGGCAGGTTTGGTGTGCGCTACTCGATAGGCTGGGCCTGATCAGTCTAGCGCCACAACGTGATCAAAACCCGGCAGAGTGGTGGATGCAGCGGCGGCAACGCCTGGATACATCGTCAAGACCAATCTTCGACTCCCTGCTGTTGCTTCTTGCATGGACACTTTGGAAAGAGCGCAATAGTAGGGTGTTCGGCAGCCCGCGCGCGACGGTGACCGACGTCATGGCCGCAGCAATCAGGGAAGCGAACGACTGGGCACAAGCTGGTTACGCACCAGTGGCGGCGCTGAGCTTACTTTGGTCGCACAAGTCGGACAAATTATTAGCTGGTTACACGAGTAGTAGTATTTTTTGTTTCTTTTTTTCCCGGTATTTCAATCAAAATAAAAAAGAGAGAAACCGGAACCGGCTGATGGTCGATGCCTGGATGCAGAGCGCACTTGGGTCCGGGAGCAGTCGGGCAGTACCAAAGGCTGGCTACAATCATTAGCTCCGCCGTCCGTTGGCGAGGCGACGACAGTGCCTGTCTGCAGTCTGCTTGACGCTTTCCCGGTCGCGGTCTGCAGTCTGCGCCGCGTCATATGCATGTTCCGACGGCCTCTCCCGTACGCCGATGATGACTGACGAAAACAAACAGCCAGTGCCAGACAACGATACCACGAGTGTACGAAACTACCCCTACCGGCTACCGGCCTTCGGCGATACTGTGCGCGCGAGCTGGGGCCACAGCACCGCCGGCACCGCGCAAATTGGCCTGAAAAAGAAAACTGGTGTTCTTAACGGCGACGCTCTTTGCCTCTTTAGGCTAGCTGCACCGCACATGGAATGCAGTACGCTACCGCTGCTAGCTCGTCTTTTTATTGGACGCCGGCGCCGCAGCGGGATACTGCATATCCTCGCTACATGCGCGCACGATAAATGTAGCGCGGTAGCGCAGCTCGCTCTAAACAGCCACGTAGGAGAGAGAGGTCCATGAGTGTGTGCGCTAAACCGCCAAATGTTTTAACGTATAAACAAAAACTCAAATTAAATTCCGATTACACCATTAAATTTGTTTCATTTAATCCTTTAAAACAAAATGTCACATGAATATATTCAGATGACAAAATTTTAGAAACAAGTGGGTCCCACAGTGGATAGAGGATGATATAGAGGAAAAATAAGTACGGGAGAATTAGGTATAGAGAAGAGAATCTTGATGACTAAGACGTATAGAGGATGAATATAGGCCCTGTTCAGCAGGCTGTTTTTGGCTTATAAGCCGGCTGTGGCTGATTTGCTGTGAGAGAAAAACACTGTTCCACGGCTGATAAGCTGTGATGATAAACTCAGCCGAACAGGGAATAGAGTTGCATGAGTACAGGTAGTCTTAGGGCATCCGCCACGGCTGGGCCAAATCACCAGCTGACGTGGCCATGGGATAAGATAAACAAAATGACAGTACCAAACTGTGGAGCATTCACGGAGGAGAGAGGCAGACACATGCTCTCTTGGTAAACGTGCGAGCCTAGCGCTTCAACACTCGCTAGCGCGGTCATTTCTTCCGTTCTCTTTCTTCCAGAAAATATAAAATATGTTGTTTTCTAGCTATTAGATAGCTTGTTGGGACACGCATAGGGTATCCGCCATGGACCTCTATATTCATCTTTTATACGTCCTAATCCGTAAGATTCTCTCCTCTATACTCAATTTTTCTGCACCCATCCATCCTTTATATCATCCTTTATCCACTCTATCCATTATGGAACCCACTTGTCACTTTATCTAAATATATCCATGTGTGATCTAGTTTTGAAGGATTTATTGAGACGAATTTAATAGTGCAATCAAAATTTAATTTGGATTTTTAGTTTGTGAGTTATAGCATTTTTTTCTTTATTTAGCTAGTGAGGCCGCCACTGCCCACTATAGAGTAAACACTGTACCATTCTAAATAGAATGAGAGAAAGGATAGAGTATCATTTTAGAGTATCCAGTGCAGCAGTCTAGCAGCTTGGCATGACCAAATATTGTACTAGTACTATACTTCCTTCTTTTGGCAGCCATGTACCGAGTCAGCCAGTCGTCGCATAATATACCGAGTCTGCTGTGCAGTTTAAAAATACGCTTCTTCTCTAGCTAAGCTTTTGTATAGATGCTATGCTACATACACATCGGCCACGCCATATTCATAGGACTAAAAGACTATGAACTTCCTTCTTTACCATTTGTTGAGAGGCTTAAAGATTTTTCCTCCCATTCACTTCACAAGTGCCGAGGAATCACTCCTCTGTCATTATCTATCTGTCGTTTTCGTTTTCCGAGAAACAACTTTGATTAAATACATATTAAAAAAATATTAATATTTATGGTATATAACTAGTATTATTGGAAAGATATTTGAATCTAGTTTTTCAATAAATTTATTTAGAAATACAAATGTTACACGTATTTTCTATAAATTGAGTCAAATTTGTGGTGTGACGGAGGGAGTACATACATAATTGCGGGCGAAATCAACAGGATAATGGCCCTGTTCAGCCGGCTTATAATCCGTACTTTCCAGCTTGTTTTTTCAGCTAGAACAGTGTTTTTCTCTCACATAAATAAACCAGAACAGTGTTTTAACTGGTTTTTTCAGCGTAAGCGAACGGGCGATATCCATTTGAAAGAGAACACACGTGACCGGAAGAAGACCTCACAGGGCAAGAGGCGCCCGCCAACATGTCAAGTCAACCTATGGAACGAAGCTAGCCGAGGCCTGTACATATTCTGGTCACAGTCGGGTCAAAGTTAGTTCCGTGTTCCTACAAGCTTGTACGTACTCCAGTTTATTGCTGGGTCAACTTAACCTATCGAAAAACTGTGAGAGGCTTCTCCCGATCGATCAACAGATCACAGATGGGAAGGAAACGGAGACAGAATTCCTCTCAACTGAGCCCAGGTTTGATAATTAATGTACTAATTGTCGCTGACGGCCTGACGCTTAAGAGTTTAACTATTCTGCTGGGTATATCTTTGGCGCCAGAGAACAGAACTCGTAGTTATGTTGGCGAGTCTCCACTCTCCAACAGTCCAGCCAATCAGAATATTCAGCTGGTCAGGTACTCCCTTCACAGGTCGTGACATCTGACATGAGAAGCCTCGTTGGCAGTTGGCACAGCCGACGTGACAAGGATAACGCCGTAACGAAGACCAGCGGTAGCTTCCACATGATCCGCTAAAAGCCAGTTTGGAAGGGCTGTCCAGTCGCTCCCAACGGCTCCAGCCCCCACTTCCTTGAGCTCCAGCTCTTCTCGCTCCCCACATGGAAAACACACACACCGTTTGACAGGCCTTCTTTGTTAGCTTTGGCTCCAGCTCGACGGCGCAGAGGGGCAGCGTGGAGGCTGCTGAGGATGGGCGGAGAGGAAGACAAGGTGTGGGGCAGAGGGCGACAAGGCGCTGGTGAGGAGGAGCTGCTCCGGCTCCCCGTGAGCCCGCGACCGCGAGCGCAGAGGGCAGCGCGGCGCGGCACGAGTGGAAGGGCGGCGTGACCAACGGAGGGAATCGGTGAACGTGTAGAGCGGTCAGAGCGATTCTCGAATAGAGCGGTGGGCGGGCCGGTGGCGTTTGAAGGGTGAAGCGGAACAGCCGAGCAGAGTGCGAATCATAAGAAGGGGGACATAATAAGCGCTGACGCCGGCGCCAGGTCGGTCGGGATTATTTTTTCTTCAAACAGTGTTCTTTTTTTACATCGAATTTTGTCTCCATGCCACCTTTTCATCGTCAGTTTAAATTGGAATTAAATTTTATAGATTAGTAATTTAGTATTATCGATTCCCCCTTGCTATATTAAAACTATAAGTGGCCACCAAAGTTGTACAACATGCTCGCGAGGAGTAATTTTTCTAACGAGCCAATTTTCTCGGAACATGTTTTTTTTTATGTGTCTCCCTATTTCTCGTCTCTTTTAGGTTTCATCTCTAGTCTACCCCAACTTGCTTGGGACAAAAGCCTATGTTGTTGTTGTTGTTTGTTGTTGAAAAAAAAGCAGAACCCTACATTTTGACAGTATAACGTACTAGACCTAGTAAATTGTAAACTGCTACACTTACAAAACTGAAATGTCTACGAATGAAATTATGGTAACTATGCTACACGACTTCTCTTTTTTCCTTCTCGCTAGACGATATTTACAAAAGAGATACAAAAAATAAAGTACTAATAAGCATGAATGTTCCCTCTAACTAGCTTGGTGTAGAGCAATCTGCTGTGTCAGTCTTGATGACTCGGGTATTGTAGGACCCACAGGAGCTGCATTTGTGGTATAGCCAATGAAATCGACATCTGCCTTTCCTCTCACAGTCATTGCAAAGTATATCCTGGACGAGCGATGCAATAAAAATTAGTAAATACTCGAGCGGTGGAAACGATGAAAATCGAGAGCAAAAGAACTGGGTTACCTGACACCGATCACGGTATTCCTCTGGAAGCTCTTCAGCAGCCAACAAGGCATCAAGCATGCCAAAATAGACCTGCAAATAGGAAAATTTGAATTATGGACCATAATTCAGTATGATCATCAAAATGTCATAAAATTTTGACAATCAGCTCAGTTAGCAATCATTATTGTCTGGATATTTTAAGGTATATATGAAGAGACTGCTTGAGAAGATTTTAGAAGTCCTGCAACAAGGCGTCCTTATTTATTCCTACCGCAGCATATAGTCAGAAACTCGCAGCAAATTCCTAAGTTCAAGAAAAGACTAAGAAACGCATCTACATTTCACTTCCGATAACTGATGCTACTCAGGCACTGAAGCAAGACGATTGGCAGGTTTGTTGCACACAAGTCAAAAAGGAACCGGCGGTTTCATCTTGGTTTCCCATATAATGTCAACAAATTATGTGTTTATTTTTAAGTTATAACACTGGATCTTCTGGATATGGAACAAGATGCTGCTAAACCAATGAGAATATTCAGTCAGTGAAAGTGACGTTCAAGAGCAAAAAGTTCAACAGTTTATCACACGAATAAACACCTTCCTTGGCCGCCTTGTGATGAGCACAACAGTGAGAGGACAAGGAATATCACCTCAAGAGTATGGAAATAGGAGGATTTGTAGAAAATACTAAAATAACCACACAACATAAATGAAAAAGAGGGCATTGCATTATCAACAAATAAAAGGTAGAGCTAATATGCTACTAATATTGAAACACTGAAAATTCTGCCAGATACTTTCTTTCCACTAAAAGGAACTAAACATTTAACAAAATGCACCATCAAATAATGCACAAAAAGTAAAAAACAAAACAAGTCAATCATGGAACACAAATAACAATATACTTCACTAAGGGGAAACACAAGATAGCCACATCATCATAGAGTTATGCTTACCGCCATATCTCCCAAGGATTTGCAGCAGATAGGACAAGTGTAGTGGCTACAAGTGTATGCCTGGATTGACAATTAATTAACTCATTAAAAATCATTACTAACAACCAGAGAATAAACCACAAATTTGGATCTGGTGGATGGTGCAACAAAAGGAGCATACCTGAAAGCAAGCTGAATGCATGAAGTGGCCGCAAGGGAGGGCTCTGACTGCGGCACTTGATGTAAACAGGAAGTCGCAGCATATTGGACAATTTGTCTCTAGCCCTTTTTCCCGACATTTGTGCTCAGTTAATTTCATTCCAAGACAACAGTTGCATTTCATGCAATGGAAGAAATCAACACCAAGACCTTTTCCAAGACGACACAAATTACAAAACGGACAGTGGTACACAGTCCTGGAGAACATCCCAATGTTAGACGAGCCATATTGCTTATTTCCAAATCCAAATGTTTATTTCAAATCATGAACTGATAACAAACCTATGAGATGGAAGATAAGATTACTACGAAAGCTAACAGGTTTCAACTCGTTTGATCACTTGATGGCATTGGAGCATTGGACTATCAACTATAAACCCAAATTGGAGAAAGTAGAAAAAGAAAATAACATCTAAATATTTTAAAAGCCAACAGGTTTCAACTCGTTTGATCTCTTTTTGTCTTATGACATTTATGTCCCTTTATGTGTCTCCCTGTTTCTCGTCTCTTTTGGGTTTCATCTCTAGCCTACCCCAACTTGCTTGGGACAAAAGGCTATGTTGTTGTTGTTGTTGTATCTAAATATTTTAAAAGCCAACAGGGTAGTTTTCTATGATTCAAAGAGAATTTTCATTTGCCTTAATTGTATGAACCTAACAAATCTAAACAAAAATTATTCAACCAGAGAACTATACTGCAAGCCAGTAGCTACGTGCAATCTGCAAGACTACAACACACCTTGGTTCGGGTTCGGGTATCAAACAAACCAAAACAAAAATTTCTCAAGAACACCACAAAGATAGGCTTGAGACTACTAGGCCAACAGAGATTTTTTCTCAAGACCTATAACAGAAAGAAAATGGCAACAATAAGAGTAACTAGAAATCCATGCCTCACTTCCTCGCTCCCCTTTCTCACACACTAACAATTTAACCCTGAAAATTTTGAAATGTAGGCAGAGTATAGGACACTTCACAGACTATCACCTCACTAGGGATCTTTCTTTTGTTACTTCCTTAGATGAACTGAAGTGGTTTTTACTAAATTTGGCCCTACCACTAAAACTTTACAAAAGATTAATTCGGGTTAGATTGTTCTTGAATGCATATGTATATATAATGATATATGCTATATTACCACTTATGTTGATATTAAAAGTGACTTTGTCAGATGCCATTCACACTACGGATGCTGTTCCCTTGTTACTAAGTTGAAATACTATACGCTACCATGCAGCATAGATAAATAATGATAAAATAAATTTCCAGAGCTCCAATTACCATACTATGGATGTTGTTCACTTGTTACTAGGTTAAAATTGTTGGAAAGTGGTTCTCTATTGATTAGGGCTAACCCTAGAAGGGTAGCTATATAGGTTCCATACATGGGCCACATGGGCCTTAGCCTCATGGGCCTAAACACATACTCCAACACCCCCCGCAGTCTGAACTACCGGCGCAGCGGAGTTCAAGGCTGAACAAGAAAGAACACACACAACCCCCCCCACAGACGCAACTAGCCACCGGTGATGTTGAGGCTGGAGCGAAACTCGGCGAAGGTCGAGGACTGGAGGCCTTTGGTGAAGATGTCCGCGAACTGGGAGGTCGTCGGAACATGAAGGACCCGTACCTCGCCCATGGCCACCCGATCACGGACAAAATGGAGGTCGATCTCCACATGCTTCGTCCGCTGGTGCTGGATGGGGTTGGTGGAGAGGTAAACCGCACTGACGTTGTCGCAGTAGATCAGTGTGCTCCGGGAGGGCGGAGTGTGCAACTCCGCAAGCAGCTGCCTGAGCCAGGCGGCCTCCGCCACGCCGTTAGCAACGGCGCGGTACTCCGCCTCGGCGCTGGACCGGGAGACCATCGGCTGGCGCTTGGACGACCAAGACACCAGGTTGCCGCCCAGGAAGACGGCGTAGCCGGAGGTGGAGCGGCGAGTATCCGGGCACCCGGCCCAGTCAGCGTCGGTGTAAACGGTGAGGTCGGTGGAGGAGGCCCGGTGGAGGAGGAGGCCGTAGTCGAGCGTGCCCCGGAGGTAGCGGAGGAGGCGCTTGAGAGCCGTGAGGTGAAGCTCCCGGGGGTCATGCATATGGAGGCAGACCTGCTGAACTGCATAGGTGATGTCCGGCCGGGTGAAGGTGAGGTACTGAAGGGCCCCGGCGAGACTCCTGTACGCAGTGGGATCGGCCACCGGTGGTCCCTCAGCCTCAGACAGCTTGCCCTGAGTGTCGACCCAGCCCACTCTAGGATGTCCCGAGTGTACTGTCGCTGGTGAAGTAGGAGCCCGATAGGACGGTGCTCAACAGTGACACCGAGGAAGTGGTGGAGCTCACCCAGATCCTTCATCGCGAACTCCTGCTGGAGAGCGGTGATGATCCGGCGGAGAAGTGGCTCACTGGAGGCGGTGAGGACAATGTCATCAACATAGAGCAGCAAGTATGCAGTGTCGGCTCCATGGTGGTAGACGAACAGAGACGTATCGGACTTGGCCTCCATGAACCCCAGGGTCAGCAAGAAGGCGGCGAACCGGTGGTTCCACGCCCGAGGTGCCTGCTTGAGGCCGTAGAGGGACCTGTTGAGCCGGCAAACCATGTCAGGACGGGTGGTGTCGACGAACCCCGCCGGCTGACTGCAGTACACCGTTTCGGTGAGAAGGCCGTGGAGGAAGGCGTTCTTGACGTCCAGCTGATGGACGGGCCAAGACCGAGCAAGCGCCAGCGATAGCACGGTACGGATGGTGGCCGGCTTGACCACCGGGCTGAAGGTCTCATCGTAGTCGACGCCAGGGCGCTGAGTGAAACCCCGGAGGACCCACCGAGCCTTGTAGCGCTCGAGAGAGCCGTCGGCCCGGCGCTTGTGGGTCCAAATCCACTTGGCGGTGACGACATTGGCGCCCGGCGGCCGGTGCACCAACTCCCACGTCTGGTTGGCGAGTAGCGCGGCGTACTCCTCTTCCATCGCGCGGCACCAGTGAGGGTCCAACAGGGCGTCGCGGACGGAAGAGGGTACCGGAGAGACCACCGCGTCGCCGGTCGAAGCCTCGAAGACACGAGGTGGCAGTGTGCCAGCCGCGTGTCTGGTCACCATCGGGTGAACATGCCGCGGGTGTCGGTGAAGCAGCGGCGGGTGGTAGACCGGCGGGGCACCACGAGCCGGCGGGGACTGCGGCGGTGGTGTCGGTGTCCCCGGTGGAGAAGGAAGCGCGAGCAGCGGGGGCCGCGGCCTGCGCTGGTACACCCGTACCGGCGCGGCGAACCTCGACGGAGGTGCCGGGACAGGATCCGGCGTCGGCGACCGACACGACCCCCCCGGGGAAGAAGCGGGGGACGAAGGCCCCGGGTCTGCACCAACCGGAGAGGACGGGGCCGCGTCCGAGGACGACGGGCCCGGACCCGCTGGGGATCCGGGACCGGGTGCCGGCCCAGCGCGCGGCGAAGCGGTACCTGCAGGAGACCACGAAAAAGGTGGCTGGACCACCGGGTCAGTGGGAAACAGGGAGGGTGGGTCAGGCACCGGAGAGGTGGCAGTGCCGGAAAAGGGAAAGACGGACTCATCGAAAACCATATGGCGAGAGATGAGAACCCGTCGGGAGGTAAGGTCAAAGCACCGGTACCCCTTGTGATCCGGAGAGTACCCGAGAAAGACACAGAGCGTGGAGCGAGGGTCCAGCTTGTGGGAAGAAGTGGCAGCGGTGTTGGGATAACACGCACACCCAAACACACGGAGGTGATCGTACCGCGGCGGGGTACCGAAGAGGGCGTGGTGAGGAGTGGGAGCGGGGCAGGCCGCGGAAGGAAGGCGGTTAAGAAGGTAGGTGGAGGTGTGTAGGCCCTCAGCCCAGAAGCGAGCGGGAAGAGAGGCCTGAAAGAGAAGGGTACGCACGGTGTCGTTGGTGGTACGAATCATCCGCTCAGCCTTGCCATTCTGCGAGGAGGTGTATGGACAAGACATGCGGAGCTGAACACCGTGAGAGAGGAAGAAATCGCGGGCGGTGGAGTTATCAAACTCGCGACCATTGTCACACTGGACGGCCTTGATGGTGAGGCCGAACTGTGTGGACACCCAAGTAAAGAAGTGGAGGAGCGTGGTAAACGTATCAGACTTCGCACGGAGAGGAAAAGTCCACGAGTAATGCGAAAAATCATCAACAACCACAAGATAGTACTTATAACCAGAAATACTCAGAATAGGAGATGTCCATAGGTCGCAATGTACAAGATCAAAAATGCGGGCCGCATGGGAAGTAGAACTAGAAAAAGGAAGACGAACATGTCGGCCCAATTGGCACGCATGACACAGTTGCTCATCATGAGCTCGAGTACATGGAAGACCGGAGCTACGACTGAGCTGTATCAGGGCATCACGTCCAAGATGGCCGAGGCGCCGGTGCCAGGTGGTAGAGGAAGTAGAAGCGACGAAGGCAGCTGACAAAACGGGTGGCGAAGAAGACGAAGGAGCCGCCGGGAAGCGAAGAGTTTAAAGGGGCCCGGTGCTGTCACATCGGAGCAGAGGACGCCGGGAAGCCAAATCCTTTACAGTAAGACCAGAATTGTCAGCTGTAAAACGTCGAATAGAAAGAAGATTATGAACCATAGAAGGAGCAACAAGAACATCAGAAAGACGAAAGGAGCCATGAGCACCGGCGGTACCCACAGACGAGACAGGAATACAAAAACCATTAGCGACCATAATGGACGAAGGAAGAGAGGAAGAGGGAGAGTGAATCGACGAAAGTATACCGGGGTCAGGTGTAGTGTGGTAGGTTGCCCCCGAATCAGCGATCCACTCGGGTCCGACTGGAGGTGTCAGGCCCATGGTGCTGAACGAGCGAGCCAGGGCCGCCGGGTCCCAGCTGGCGACCCTCGGTGGAGTCCCGGAGGGTGGAACTGGAACCCACGGCGTAGCAGGGAAGGCAGGAGGAGCTCCGGTGAGCATGGCCATCGGTGGGCGAGTGTCAGCTCCGGGGGCGTGGTAGGGCCACATGGAGATGCGACCGGACCACGGGTTCTGGAACGAGGGCCATGGTGCCCCCCCGTGTGTCCCCGCCGGTGCCGGAGCCTGGGTTGGACCGCCCCGGCCACCCCCGCGGCCCCCTCCACGGCGACGACGAGAGCCACGACCCCCCAACCTCCGCTCGGCCCGGAGGGAGGAGGGCCCAGGAGAGACGACCGCGGTGGAGCAGGAGGACGCGGCGAGGTAGCAGCCAGGGCCGTCGAGGAGGACGAGGTAGTGGTAGAGCCCGGCTGGAGGCCCTGCGTGAGCTCCTCCATGACGAGATCGTCACGGACCTCCAGGAAGGTGGGGAAGGGCCTCTGGCGGGTGATCCACGTCCTGAGGTGTGCGTAGCGGTCGCTGAGCCCCCGGAGGACGTTGAGGACCAAGATGCGATCCTCGACGGGCCACCCGAGATCCCCCAGGGAGTCAGCCATACCCTTCATCCGACGGCAGAACTCGCCGACGGAGAGGTCACCCTGGACGAAGGTGCGGAAGCTCGCGTCGAGACGCAGAGCCCGAGCCTCAGCGTTGCCCAGGAACTGGCCCTCGAGGGCAAGCCATGCCCGGCGTGCGTCCGGAGAGGTGCGGACGAGGTCGTGGAGGTCCAGAGAGATCGTCCCCAAGATCCAGGAGAGAACGATACTGTCGAGACGGATCCACGACGGCGTCTAGACGGCGACCGAGGCGTCGACGAGGACGTGGTCGTCGAGGGCGTAGCGGCGAAGAGTGAGGAGGACCAGATCCCGCCAGCGGGCGTACGAGGGCGACTCCGGCTCGAGGACGACCGGAACGAGCAGGCAAATGTTCTGGACCCCCCCGCCTGGTAGTGCAGCTGAGCCACGAGCGGGTCGGCCGGGTCGTGCCAGAGGACGGCAGTGTGCGACACGCGGCGTCCCGGCGAGGCAGAGGAGGTGGCTCCAGCGTCCTGGCCCGCGGGGGAGGTGAGGAGGTGCTCGGCCTCGGCGATCTGGCGAGCCAGGGCGTCTGCCGCGTCGCGCTCACGTTCCCACACGAGAGCGGCCGCGCGCACGCGGGCCTGCCCCTCCGCGGCGGCGGTCCGGGCGGCGACGAGAGCAGCGGCGAGGTTGAGGTTCGGTCCCGTCAAACCGGAGGTCGCAGCCGCAGCCAAGAGACCCTCAGGCAGCGGTTGGAGGGGCTGCGGTTGGGGATGATGGGGCTGCGGCTGGAGTAGGGGCTGCGGCTGCTGGAGATCACCACCGGCGGCCCCGGTCTCCGTACCAGCCTCAGGACCCCCCCGGCGCCAGGATCGGCCGCTGTGGTGAGGGCCTGGGCGGGGAAGGTGGCTCCAGGAGCGGCGGCAGAGAGGTGGAGCGCGGGTGGGGGCTGGGCGCCAACAGCAGTGCCAGTGGGAGAGGGCTGTGCAGCGCCGGCAGAGAGGTGGGCAGAGAGGGGGGCGGCAGAGAGATGGGCGGCATGGGAGAGGGCGGTGCCCAGGGCCAGCGCTCCCCCTGGCGGCTGGAGCAGGGGCTGGCCACCCGCGCCAGAGAGGGGCGGCGGCCAGTCGGCCCTGGGAGCCGCGCCAGGAGGGAGGGGGCGGGAGGAAGCCATGGCAGCCCATGAGGGAGAAGAGAGAGGGGGAAAGGCTTGTAAGTAGGTGGGGGAAGGGGGAGGTGGCTGGCGGCCAGCCATGGAGGAGGATGGCCGGCGGCCAGGAGGAGGTACCAGGGGCGGCGGCACCCAGGAGAAGAGAGGGGCGGCCAGACCTACCTTGATACCATGTTGGAAAGTGGTTCTCTATTGATTAGGGCTAACCCTAGAAGGGTAGCTATATAGGTTCCATACATGGGCCACATGGGCCTTAGCCTCATGGGTCTAAACACATACTCCAACAAAAATACTGCATGCCATGCAGCATAGATTGTTACTAGGTTAAAATACTACATTTCCAGATCTCCAATCACCAAAATAAAATGGCAATGACAAACTTGATACTCTCTCCCTTCCAAATTGTAAGCCGTTCTGGCTTTTCTAGGTACATAGTTCTTGCTACGCACCTAGATATAAATTATGTCTAGGTACATAGTAAAAGCTATGTACCTAGAAAAGCCAAAACGACTTATAATTTGGGATGGAGGGAGTAGGTTCGAGCTTTGGCGATGACCAATCTTGTTGAGTTGTTATTCCAGATTTGAATGCAAATATATGGTAAGGGAAACCTTGTTCTGTCCATAAATCACTTCAACAAATACATAACTAGTACATGTAAAACATTAAGGAAAAAAATACTGTTGCAACTTTTTGTTAATAAATAAGTAGAACATTGTAGTTCAATACCTCAACAGGCCTAAAATACACTATCAGACAAAGTTTAAAGTTTCAGTCATGTCAAGGTATATTACCTTTCATCATCGAAAAATTTGCAGATGTTACAGTAGTACTTTGCCATCGATAGTCTGTTGCAAGATGGGGTTTGGCAGAATGGACCAACAGGTTGAATCTTTAGGCATACCATGCACATCATCTCCTGTGTTGCTTTCCTTGAGATATCAAGTAGAGTTGGCTCATTATACTTTCTGAAATGTGTTGCAAAGGCATAGCAGAGAAAATGCACTGACACAAGGACAGTAACAAATTTTGTTTTGAACAGTGTTAAGAGGTTTACTTGAGAACTAAAGATAATACATTCAAGGTTGGACTGAATTGTAAGCCCACACTACAACCATGCATGAACAGGAAGTTGCAACCATATATAATGAAGAGCTGCAAACCAGGGAGAACATTTTAACAGCAAAGCTCTCTATTTCCTACACGTCTTTCATTCTTTTTTTATTATTTGGAGCCTGAATCGAGGTTCAAAGGAAAAGAATCCCAAAGCACAGTACATCTGGCATCAAGAAGTTAAAAACAATTGACTTAGAGGCCATGGAACTTACCTTTCCATTGTATGGTCACTAACTTTGTCATGGCAGAATCTGCATGTGAACAGCTTGTTGCAGCATGCAGCAACAAGTTTGCAGTTCCGTTTGTAGTGTTCACAACCATAAATTTGTTTCTCCTGGTCTCGATATGAAGGAGAACATCCAGGTATACTGGCATCATCACTACATTCTTCAGAATTTGGTTCCGGTAACTTTTGCTGAGCAGCTATCCAGCGGCTGAAAACACAAGATTATGAATATTCATATTTGTAACAAGCAACTCATAGAAACATTCAAATGTCAAACCTTGTCATGAGATTTTGAATTAGATAGGCCTTCCGCCTTGGGTCAAGTGTAGGATCTCGTGAAACCTTTCGCACCTCAGCCTCAAGTTCACTCTGGTTCATTCGAAATATGTCCTTCCAGCCAGGCTTGAACATCTGGTCATTTTGATCAAGCTTATCTTGTAGATGACTATCTACAAAGGGCAAAGGAAAGCTCAGTCATAATGAAAGATGTTTGTCAGTGGAGAAGAGAAGAACCAAGCATAGAACTACTTTTAAACTAAATATAAGTATAAAGCACATTTTATGAATTTGTTGCTTTAGCTGATCTAGCCAAACATTGTTCCTATGACATATAAGACGTACAGAGCTAAACAATTGACGAAAGATTTTATCCAATAAATTAAACATCTAGACAACGTATGATACTTCCTTCGATTGCAAATACAAGTACATCTAGGTTTGTCCTAAGTCAAAACTTTTTTTAAAAAACTGAGACCATCAATATCTAAAATTTGATGTAGATGGAACATTACTTACATAATATATAATTCTTTTCATTTAAGGTTTTTTTATTGAAATTGCTAACCGAAGTTAGAAAGATTGACTTATGAGTTATGACAAACCTAGTTAGACTTATATTTATCATCGGAGGAAGTATATGTATATGAAATTTATACATTCACCTGGTTGTTCAAACAAACGTTATATAAAAGAGGGAATGCAAATAGAAAAGTTCTTAAGACATTGAGGACAAGGCAAAAAAAGAAAAGGAGCTGCACAGACCTTCTGGAGCAGAGGATGCCTCTGCTGAAGAATCAGATGTTGTTCCAGCTCCCTTCCACCACTCGTTTAGCCATTCTCCAAACATTGTATTTTTTGTGGCCTGCTTCCACGTATCAAGCATTTTGTTCTGCTCCTCTTGAGTGAGAGCTGATGTAACCCAGGGTAACATAGATTGGAGAACCTCAGCACCTGTTGAACCAATTATACGACCTACAAGTTTATCTTGCTCCTCCACTGAAAAATGTTTGTCAAACAACGGCCACAATTCAAGTTCTTCTCTATGGACATGATTAGTCAAGGCGACCCGGATAGACTTGCACATGCCCTGAAGTTTTGTGGCAAGCTCATTATACTTTCTAGCAAAATCAACGTCATTAGATGAATGGAAACAGCTTTGCTCCACTTCATTAACTTCAGTCTGGGCATGGCCCTGGCTCTCATATAGTTGTGAAAGCTGAAAGAGAACATTAGAGATATCTTCGAATAATTGTTCTTCCTGCTTGTGGTCAAGAGTATATGAATGGCTCACATTGTGCAATGTTTCTCTGGATTCCAATGCTGGGAACACAATTTCATCCTCAGCATTGCTGTGAGCCCTGTAAAGACCCCATAACAAACGGAACCTTCCAATGAATTGGCGAAGGCAAGACTCGTCCCCATTAATGAGCTTTCCAGATTCAACATCTAAGTACTCTAAATCCTTGCGAATTGCCTTGTGAAATTTGAATATTGTATCAATTGGCCTTGAAATGCCATCCGAACAAGACAACGATGCATCTGTCTCCCATGAAAAGAGGCTCGAATATAGTGAAGGAGCAGTAGAATTGTATGATAAAGAGCGAAAGGACTTTGCAGAAGCTAAGGAACCAATACCAAGATTGCTACTCTCTACTCTCAACCCAGGAATACAACAAGGCTTTTTGCTACATGGACTTGCTTCAATGTCAGCAGTTTGAGAGCAGTAGCTTCCATTAGTACCAGGAAAAGATACTGCATCTTTTCCTCGTTTGCCTGGCCTAGAACCATTTTCTGTTTGTAGCTGCAGAGAAAGATCTGAGCTGTTGCGTGAAGCACATGGGCAGAATGGTCGACATTTTCCCAGATCATCTACATCATCTGACAGGCATCTTGCTGCACCTGATGTTAAGCATAAATATTCTCCAGATTTGCATTTGTCCCGACCTTTGCACGCCCAACCAGAGATAAGAGTGACCAGTGCAGTTTCAGATGGTGATGCTGTTTCATATGCATCTTTTTTAGCAAATATAGAATTTTGAAGAAATCATTTAAGCTAACGAAATGAATAGATATGACACTATAGCATGATTTAAGTAAAAGGATAACCTGCCAAGCGTATATTCCGAAGAAATGAAGTTGCCTGCTCATCACTCAGCTTTGACACCAACCACGGTAAAACACGTTCCAATAATTTCAATGGCATAACACACAAACTTTTGTATGAAAGTTCCCTTTGCTTCTCAGGAGAGAAAAGCATCCTAGCTTGAGGAAGCACCTAGGTAAGTTCAACTAAATATGAGGCACTGACCAATAAGGTAAATGTTCCAACAGCCAAGCTACCTGACTACTGAGTACTAACCTTGGTTTCTTCATTGCGGAAGTGTTTTTCGATTGTCTCCAATATTTTATCAGCATGTGAACACAGTTTTGAGTAGAAGTCCAATGCAGTTGATTTGGCTCCTGCTATTTGGATTTGCTGAATTAAACACCTAAAATTGTTAAACCTGCGTTCTTCTTCAGCATGCTCCTGCACGAAGGACAGCTCACTATCAACTGCAGGAAAAACAACCTGATCCTCAGCGATACTGCATGTCAGAAAACAATGGAAGTTGTGAGATCAAAGATAAGATTCAGTTAACAAGAGGGACATTTTTTCCCAAATGAAAACTAAAGGGACACTATTTTTCCCAAGTGAATTAAGCAAAATTATGTTCTATGGCCCAACAAGCAATGACAAGCACGCAAACAATACCTGCTAGCAATAAATCCTCAATGTGCAGTAAAACAACAGCACATAACAAAAGAAACTCTTCTCAAATAAAATTACACCAAACTCAGGCCTAATTTGGAAGCAAGGGGGAGCAACACCCAGGAATGGAAAGCCCCCTATGGAGAACTAAGGTGTTAACTAACCCAGGGAAAAGCCCGGGATCCCGGAGGGATTGGAGTTTCCAAATTAGGCCCCCAAGGAGAATCAGCATGCCACATGATACTGCTTGCCCAAGTACATGTAGTCACATGTTGCATCAGATGGAAAAATAAAAGCCCTGTCTACAAAAATTAAAATAGCTTAAATAATGAACAAAAACATTTGTTCCTCATGCAAAACAAAATTGTATACTAAGGTACAATTTACTTAATTTAAGGATAAGGATAGTGCAATCAATTTCTATGGTGACAATTGGCCAATTTTGCCCTTGCTGCGCTGTTATCAAAATAGGAGACCCTAGTTAGTTAGGCAAATATTCACACATCCTAGCGCTTAAAGAGGAGCTGCCAACAAAGTAGTAGAATGAAACTGCAACTTTGGAAACGCCATGACACAAAGGGATAGGCCACCTAGTTGGTGCAACCAACAGCATACATTGCAAAAGATTGACTATGTGTTGGCAGTTGCTGGTGCAAAGAAATGCCAAAGTTAAACATTGACTCCGAATGGCATGCTTTTTACTAAACAAAAACATGGTAGAGAAAGAGAAAGGTAATAAGAATGAACATTTCAGTTTAGGGCCATCTTTATCATGGCCATAACATGTGAATGAGTGAAGATGCAAATCCACACACCTGTGGTAGATGCATACATCTGCAATGAACTGAAGCCTCTCATTGAAGGCTGATATATCAGAAAAATCCTCAGACTGTTGCACCCTTCTTGTCTCCTCTTTTATATCATGTAACTCCATACGAATGGCATTGTGCCAGTACAAAATATCATCTATAGGATGCCTGTCAGCTTGAGGACCATTAGATTCTGCACAGTTTTTACTCCCAAGTCTAGAATCCTGATGTGAACAAATATGAATCTCCCCTTGGTCTGGGACATCCTCAACACTATGATTTCTTACTGAATTACCAGCGGCAAAGCTCTCTGCCACTTCTCTTGTTGCTTTCCCTTCCATCCATGTGAATACAACCTTCACAAATTTTAACACAAAAAATTAACAGGATACGAAGCGAGGTTCAAGGAAAAAGTTAGAGGTGTGCTCATAGAAACCTGTTGGAGAAGTTTCTCATCAGGAACTACTTTACATAAGCAGTTACGGATATCTTGGTGCTCATCTGATGTGACAGAAGTTGAAAGCCATGGAAGGAACTCTGCCACCATATTGACAGGAATGTTGCATAGGAATTGCCACACTAAATCAGCTTGTTCTTCACATGAAAATTTCTTCGTAAGCAATGGAAAGACCTGAAACAAATTTAAATGATCCTTGATCAGACACTAACAACATTAATTACAGCACAGCCAGCATGTTCATTAAATGTTAATTAGCTGTGCCATGTTTGGTTACAATTGGGTGGCCGGAAGGAAGTTTAAGGACATAGCATTGGCCATATGGGAAATTGGATTTTTTTAGCCCCAATACCCTATAAAGAAAATGGATGTCAAACTATAAATTTTTAGTTCACAATTCATGCTAACATAAGTCGGGATGAAAGGTAGAAATGACCTACCAATTAGCAACGATCGCCATAAGTTTAAAATGGTGATAGCTGTACCCTCAAATTCCCACATACCACCTGAACTCTCATGCACTAACCAAACAAGAAACTAAAACCTTCCCACCTCTAAATGAATAAATTCTCACTCCATCTATCCAATCAATTGCCTCAAAAGTAAGATGCAGCTACTATAGTGGAGGCATGATCCATCAAAGCACCAAAAGAAAATTTTGACCCAAATATTGAAGACAGAAGATGAGATTTAGCATCAATTCTTTGTCTAGATAGCTCAAAATAACTTTAAGATTAAAAAAAAAACTTGTACAGCAAAGATGAGTTTTTTCTCTTTATTTCAGACAAAAATGTGTTACACGAACTAGAGAGCAAAATTTCATGATGCCAAAGAATCACCCCCTCTATACTCTTGTATAGGATAGCGAAGATTCAAACTTTGACCTTCCTGTAGCCAAATGCACCAAAGCTGACCCAATTTCTTTAATGGGGATGCAGAACTTAGGTCATACTTATGATCACAATGCAGAACTTGAAGTTCCAAGTCACCAACATGACACTGAAAACTAATTGCCCTTAAACAAAAAGTACAGGCAGCAGAGCTAAATGCTTCACTGGAACCATTATCAAGAACTTCACTACACCGTTACAAGTAAAACAAATTTGCCTATAACTTCGATCCACCTTTTTGTTTTCTGGTAATTAAGTCCTGTAAGTTTATGTGGCTGTGTGTGTGTGTTTGTGTTTGGGTCTCTGTATGACTCTTATCCTTCTATTAATACAATGATACGCAGCTCTCCTGTGTGTTCGAGAAAAAAAAAATATAACTTCGATCCACTGCTGTGCTGCACTTGCTTACTTTAGTTAGATGCCGCTTCTGTCCTTAAGGTGGTAAGGCGAGGCTTGGAGGCCCACCCCCTTCCAAATGCCTAGGCAATTATGAGGAGAGCCAAGGCACCTTACCAGCCTGATAAACAGCAGAACAGAAGCACGGAGAGGAAAGAAAAAAAAAAGAGGAAAAGAGAAGAGGGTTGGCCCAGCCCACCAGCCAGCCAATCTGTGCCTTTCCCTGTCAGGTTGATGCAGCGCAGCTCCCGGATGGTGCACTGCCTCTCTTTCGCAGTGTCATGTTCCTCACTTGCTTCCTCACCTCTCTTTGTGTTTCACCAACGCTAGCACTCCAGCCCACCCTCTTGTTCCCTGCCCCCCTAAGATCAACCACATCTTTGAAATGCACCACTAAAGCCGACTGGATGGAGTTCTGCAACAGACACCAGCGCTGGATCCAGCAGAGATGGGCATGTGGTGGCTGCTTCCGCTTGGCCTTGCTAAATGGTTTTTGTCTCGTTCTTCCCTTATTCCCTTTCACTATTTTCGACAATGCAACAGATGCCCAGGATAAGGAGTCCAGGGCCATGGGAGCACCTAGATCCAGGCGACCCCTTAAAAACAGTTTGCACCACCATTTTCAACATCAATGATCTTAAAATGGAAAAGTATCGCAAAAACATACCAGTACTTACAATGGAGAGTGATACGCCAGATTGATTTGCAATAGCGATTTTTTTAGAATTCCAGTAAAGGAGATTGTGAAGACTCAAATTTTGTTTGAACAGGCAAGATAGTTGAACAACCTAAAAATAATGCTTTTTCTGCCTAGGAAACTTCAACTAATTAACGACAATAAAACTCTTAATGAAATGCCAGATAAGAGTATGAACCACAAATTTGCAGCTGGTTTTCAATTATAACAATGAAATCTTTTAACATAATCTGCTGATTCTAGGAACTAAATTCATACAACCAGACTGTTTTATCCATCCAGCATGACATGACATGATTAATGTGATAAATGAGATTTAAAGGGGTATATGGTACTGACAACCAACCTGTTCTTCCTCCTTGGACATATGTTGGCTGAGACACGTTTGTATCGCGCCTGTGCATGACGCAAGCTCCCTACGAAGACCATCATCATTCTGTATGTCCAATTGCAAGAGATCAAATAACTGGCTAAAAAGATCACTTTCTCCTTTATGTTCTAAGGAATAGGTCCCTGCAACATTCTTTACTCGGATATCAAGTGCTGGAAAGATGACCTGCAATTCAAAAGAAATGAAACCTATAGGCGCATTTCGAGGAAAGTATATCTATTACAAGAAAAATTTATAAACTGTTGACCTTTATTTCCAAAAATAAAGGGATAATATGTAATGGGTTAGAAAATAAACAGCAACAATGTTGAAGCCTTGAATAGGCCATATACGACAGACTCATGAAGAAACGGTCAGGCAGTTACAGAATGAAAAGTTGTTCTTGCGTTTGATAGCAAAACATCTACTTTTGGCGGCATTTTAGGAAAAGCTGAAATCAGAGCACTTTTCCTTGTCAGCTAGACTCCTTGCAACAAGAAGTGATAATGAAAGTTGATTTTCATTCTTTGAAATCTACAAGAAGCCGAAAGGTTGCAACCTCCATACACTGCTTCATGAATGGTGAAAACTATTAGATATGACTAATGCGAACATCATCATGTTTGAATCGAATCAGAGCAAAAGGATGGTAGTGTACTGTTACCATTGAAGCTAGACAAACAAGACAACATACGATGGCATGAATCAAATTTTCCACTGTAGCTTAAAGTAAACAGAGGTTTTCCCCCCTCATGTTTTCCTCAGATTACATCTCATTTTGTCACCATTGGAAGGACAAAGTACAAATAATTGTTTGTACTAGCACGGCTAATCAACCAAGAACACAGTTCAACCTGTCCACCAAACCATCTGACGCCAATTCATTGAAAGCTTCTACTCCACCGTATGAACTCATACCCAATTTCAGATCCTAACAATGCTGACCAGATTCAATCCCGATCCCACCAGGTACACCCAAACCGAAATCAACAATTCCCCTAAACCCAAATACCGCCGAAATTCGCCCACGCCCACGCACATCCAAGCCCAAATCCACCACGGGCAAGTCCCCCACCCAACAGGAAGCAACAGGAGAAAATGGCCAAAAACACAAAAAAAACAGAGCACCACACGTGGAGCACCACACGTGGTAGACAGCATCCGTACCGCGTCCTCGGCGTTGCAGTGGTGTTTGTAGATGTTGAAGAAGAAGCGGCAGCGCTCGGCGAGCGCCGCTACATCGCCGGTGCGCTCGGTGGCCAGGAGCACGGCGGCGCCGTGCAGCGCCTCGAGCTCCGCGCGGATCGCCTTGTGGAAGTAAAGGAATATCAGCACGGGCGTCTCGGTCGCTGAGGTCCCCGCCTCCGCCGGCGTCGGCGACGGGGACCGCGGCATCACCGCCGCGAGCGTCCCCTCGCCTCCGGGCATGGGCGTCGGCGTCGCCATCCGACTGCGGCGGCGGCCACGTCCTCCTCCGTGGGCGGGGACGGCGACTCCGCCACGGCTCTCCCTCGCAGCCCGCGAGCGACCACCTAGGGTGTTCTCGACTTGGCCTTGGCGTCGCCTGTCGCCTGGCTTCCTCGGCTGGTTTCGGCCCTCACCCCTCAGCCTGTGGAAGAGGGAAGAGGAATGGATTTGGCTCTCTTTCGCTCGCTGAGCTCTCAAACCTATTTTATGTTATTTTATTTCTTTTTTTTTGCATATATATATATATATATATATATATATATATATATATATATATATATATATATATATATATATATATATATATATATATATATATATATATATATATATATATATATCCCCTCGTTCTCCTTGTCATCGGTGTGGTTATTTTTCTGCCAAGGATTATTGTTGTAGGTTTGAACTTTGATTTGAAGCGTTTGGTAAGGTCTAGCTTCCAATAGAAAATACGGAGTATATACTCCCTCCATCCCAAATTATAAGGCATTCCAAGAATCTTGGAGAGTCAACGGATCTCAAGTTTGACCAAATTTATATGATAAGATAATAATATTTATGACACCAATTAAGTATCATTAGGTTCTTCATTAATTATATTTTCATAGTATACCTATTTAATGTTATAAATTTTTGTAATTTTCTCTATAATTTTGGTCAAACTTAAGATGCTTTGACTCTCCAAAATTCTTGGAATGCCTTATAATTTGGAATGGAGGGAGTATAAACTAAGGACTTGTTTAGATATCCAAATTCACTCCAAATTCTACTATGCAAAAAGAAGATTCTCCATCACATCAAAATGTTGGCGCATATATGGAGTACTAAATGTAGATAAAATAAAAAATTAATTGCACAGTTTTATTGTACTTTGCGAGACGAATATTTTAAGCCTAATTAATCAATGTTTAGACAATTATTAGTAAATAAAAACAAAAGCTACAGTAAATTAGTACAGTGCATCCGGCGCCGAATCGGGCGATCTAAACACCGCCGGAAGCACCGAAGAGGGAAAGCCGGAAAAAAAATTGAAACCAACGATGTTATGCTACTTGTCCCAATGAAAACGAACACCAATTCTCCCCTACAATTGCCGGTTTCCCGCGCGGGACCCACATCCACGTCTCCCCAAATCCCCTCATCCATCTGATCTCAGGTCCACCGGATGAGATTGCTTAGAGCCGCTTTCGTCTGGAGCGGCTTCTCGTCGTTCTCTCTGTAATAACACACACGCAAGTTATCTTCGTTAGCCAGTTAGGTAATGAATCATAAATAAAAAAGATTAAATAGAGATGCACATGGAAGAGAACCATTTACATACAAGTAAAGTTTGTCACTAATGAGAATAATCACCCTGTTCGGCAGGCTGTTTCTGCGGCTTATAAGTCGGCTGTGGCTGTTTTGTTGTGAGAGAAAAACACTGTACCACGGCTGATAAGCGTGCTGATAAGCTCAGCCGAACATGGTGAATAGTTTTACGTGAAAGTACAATGAGTTCCCACAACACAATCTCAATATATTAAATCGGCAAAAATATGTTCTTAGTACGTACTAGAAGAATAGCTAGCTAGGCATATAGTATTAATGTTATATATTGTATTATGTAAGATGGAATTTGATAAACCTTGGTGCCTTGTTGATCAAATAGGAGAACGACATCTTAGTCTTACATATGACTCCTGAATATTGGTCTTTGTATGATATGGTATACTTGTCCATATGGGGTATTTAAGGTAAACTTGCCCTTTCAAAAAATTGGAAAAGTGATTTTATTGAACAATTCCAATTGATTCGTGTGGCCAAAGTATGTTAGTACTCGCTTTGCAACACATATGTTTGGTGATAATATTTTCTTTATGATGATCTATCAACCTGAGTGAAGAGATGCTATAAAAATGGTATTATTTCTCCTCTTTAGTGCATTTTGGAGTAGTTTCAAGAAGAAGTGTAAGTTAGTTTGTGAGATAAAAAAAAGTTAACCTGTGAGACTTGTCATAAAAATGAATATAAGAGAAAATGATGGCTTATAACATGAATTGCATAGAAATTGTCATAAAACAAAACAAACCTTTTAAAAAGAATAAGTTAATACCCCACACAAATATTAATTTCTGAATAAGATCAAATATGTTCTATCAAATATGCAAAATCAACCACATGTAGGCTTTTACCAACATTATATTTTTATAACAAAAAACAAAAGCCAAAAATGAAAATTACCATAAAAAGAACTATTGATGATGTTATGCTACTATCCCAATGAAAATGAATAGCAAATAATATGCAACGAGGTTTTGGTTCATTCATCGGTCATAGAAATTGCCCATTATGACATAGAGTGATAGCTACATAAAAGATTAACAAGGAATGGTCATTCAAAAGAACCCCAAGGAATGGTCATTCAAAAGAACCATTCATATGTAAAAGAAATAATCGAATAAGTGAATAGTTCAATGCTGAGTTCTACAATATTATAAATTGTCCCAATGTTACTTGATTGCAGTATACTTAGTTACCAATAATTTACCTCAATGACCCTTCGATATGGTGATTGGATGAATGATTTTGTTGAACAAAATTGGTGATTTCTTGCAGCAAAAGTATGTTACTAATTTCATGCAATATACGCGGGTGATGAGTTTTTTGCGTCATGATGTGTCACGTATATCAATCCGCACAAAAGGGACCACACAAAAAAATGGTTAGGTTCCTCCTTTTTGCGTGTATGTCAAAGCAGTTTCAAGAAGAAGATGTGATGTTATTGAAAAAATGATTGCTAAGCGTCTTGTTGCCAAAGAAATTAAATAAGTATGTTGGTGATCTTACATGGCATATGTGGTTGGTGTCTTTGTGAGTTTATCTTCATGATGATGTGTGATGTGTATCAATCGATGCAGAATAGATTTCGTAGGGGAAACTGGAAAGGGTAGGTTTTCTCCTTTCACATGCATTTCAGAGCAGTTTCAAGAAGATGCGTGAGTTCTTAAAAAGGTTGTCTGAGAGTCTTGTCATTAAAAAACTAACCGAACATGATGACTTACCCATAACACATAACATAAAAGTGGTCATTTTAACCCATTTCCATGAGAACGACCCCCCCCCCCCCCCAAAGTATCACACCTCACATATTGCCAAAATTAGGTAATTTATAAATAGAAGTATCAAATATGTCCATTTTCAATTTTGCAAAAACCTATCGTGTCTCACATAATTTATTTGTCTTATGATAGTGGTCGATGGTGCGTTTATATTATATGAAAACATCTATTTCGCTAGTATAAAGCGAACATATTATATTGTCATTCATCTTGGATGGAGAGTTGTGATATGCATGGTATGACCACTGAATCATGACACCCTAAGGATTTGAAACATTTGGGATATTCACAGCGTGGTGTATATATAAGGAGTCCACCCTCTTGTTTGCTACAAACCCTCTCACATGTTTTTTTCTCCTTCAAAAAATTGACTTTCACTCTTTTGCATGCATAACCTCCTCAACCACCCTTTTCATGCAATGCCTCCTCATCTGCCCCCTTGCTAGATCCATACAGCCACCATAAGGTGCAACCACAGCGAGTGCTCACCACCCGCTTTTGGCATAGACTTGATCTATGCTTGGGCCTGGTTCACACACTCAAAGTCGAGCATGATCGTGATGTTTTTTTGTGAGATCCTATTGAACAGAACTTAAATTTTCCAAAAGCAATATCTCTCCCCCAATGGCAATGATTGTGCGCACACAATTTTTGTTGCGTGTCAAAGTCTTCTTGTATTGTGGACTAACGATGCCTCTTTTTTGAAGGATTTGAAGTTGGGACCTTTCAGTTATGTAAACCACGACCGAGGGCCTCTACTTCACTCTGCCCGCGATCTATGCTCTCTGGAGCCGGACGCCACTGCGAGCAAAAAAAATAGCTTTGCACGACTCCTTCGTCCATGCACGCGGGTCCTCTCCGAAATGTCCTCCTCCATGTGGGTGAGGCGCGGATCGCTGGGGCGGGTCTTAGGTGAGGGAGCCGTCGCGAGCGGACGCGGACAAGAAAGAGAGAAGGAAAAGAAAAGAGAAATATGAGAGGAAGACAAATAGGGGTAAAAAAAGAGAGAAAAATAAAGACATTTATGGATATTTCACTATTTTATCTACCATGAGAAGTCATTTACCGAACTTTTTCTTTCGGAGTTGCCCGGGACCAAAAGAATCCACTAAAGAAGCTGGAGCCAAAGCGGTTTTAGCTACCAAATGTGATGTTTGTTTCCTCAGCCACGAAAACAGAGCTACACAAAGATACAATGTGCTTTCTTTGTAACCATCAACTTTCTTCGTCACTAGACACTGACATACGCCCATCTTTTTTGCTCAACTAAACAAAACTTCTCCACCTGCAAAAGACAAGACATCTCTCTAGAAACCCAACCAGCAAACAAGACACAGCCATACAATCCGGCATAAAAACAAATAAGCACAGTAGAAAGAAAAAAAAATTTGTGACACCTTTTCCCTAGCTAGCTAATGGTACTGGTGGGGTGTCGATGCATATCATGTTTATGCATAACTGAACTTGATATTGCAGATAACATAGTTAATTTTATCTGTGAAAGAAAAGAAGAATATAATATAGGCTGGCCAAAGAGTCAAACCCCATTTTGAGCGAGTGCTAAAAGCGCCCAGGAGCTTCAGGTAGAGGCCGGGTTGAAGTCGCCAAATCTGACCAAAATCGCATGACCAAAAATTTAGCGTGTGCATGGCAAATACTAGCAGTTACATTAGGAATTTAGCATGTGTGGAAGATGGTGTAGTAGGAATTAATCCTGACGACATGCTCAATTCATGATAAACTAACAAGCTCAGAACACAATAAAATAAGTACACAGATCATTAGATTAGTGGGGTAAGTACCATCAACCATGGTTGTGAGTCGTGACGTCGTCCGTGGTCTCTGTCAACCTAATTCTATCTAATGACTAGTGAAGAACCTTATCGTCAACTCCCTACTTGAATTCAGGGGAATGAAGCCTTATCGTCCACTTCGCCGATATTTTCCGGTAAGATATGGAGACTGAGTAAGGCAACAACGGCTAGCGTTTTCCCTGTACAAATCTTGCCAGGAGCGAAAAGAGACTGAAGGAGATATCAGATAATAATGAGGAGACAGCAGGGGCAATGGAATGCGGTGGCGGCCTCCATGTCCAGAAAGACGAGCGCGCATCATCGCTCACCGGAATGTGGGAGGCGACTGCATGCGGCGTGCCCGACCAGACCACCAGCCGGTGACCCCCACCATCATCTAATTAGCCGTGTTCTTGGTGGTGGCCGTGAAAGCATGCCTATGGACTGGGTTTATGGATGAGCTCGATCCTTTTTTTTTATCTCGATGAGCTCGATCAGTTAGCAACGTGAAACTTGTTTCGCGCAAGTGACCTAACTATGCGTTTCCGTCGTCGTGTGTTATAGGTATGTAACTATATATTTACTTGATTTACAAATCAGGGAAATTATTTTCTACTCCCATGTGTATATGTCCACTATATATGATCTTTTCTATAGCAAGTGTTTAGCCAACACAACAGCACTCAGAGCGTTTTACCAGTGGGGAGCACTCAATTTTTTTTCACATTTCTTCTTCCTCCTCGCCCCTGCCGCCGCCCACCGGGACCTCCGACGAAACCCTAGCTAGCGCGGCCATGGCGGCCTCCTCCTTCCCCTCCCCCTCCTTTCAGCGAGCTCCAGGCCGCCACCCCGACCTGGCCTAGCCACCTCCACCGCCATCAGGACCCAAACGCCACCCTGCCGTCGTCCCCATCGCCTGGCCAGTCTGCCTCCCCTGATTTCCCCTTTGAAGGCCACCGGATTTAGAGAAGAAGAAAGGGAGAGGCCGGGGAGAGAGAGAGAGGGCATGCGGGCGAGGAGAAATCGAGTGTCCAACACTCGGTTGTTGGATATCATTTCTCTTTATATATTTTCTAAAAATATGATCTTTAATACATACAGTATAATCTTGATATATATATATATATGTTACCCCTAACCTAAAAATGCGCACACTATATACAATTAGTAGTCAAGAGTAGTCACTAGATTATCTTTTTGAGGATTGGCTCACACGCGGCTTGCATTTGTTAGCTATGACACCATTGTGCATCTTAATTTTGATCACAAAGTCCAATCCCATGTGATAAAGCATATTAGGCACGTCTATAAATATCTAGTACTCCCTCTGTCCTAAATTATTTGTCGCTTTTAGTTTTCATGCCATAAGTTTGACTTGATTTATAGAAAATACGTGTAATATTTGGACTCCAAATAATAAATTTATTAAAAAACTAGATTCAAAGATCTTTCCAATGATACCAATTATGTACCATAAATGTTAATATTTTTTAATATATATATATATTGTCAAAGTTATTTCTCGGAAAGCGAAAACCACATGTCTTTGGGGATGGAGGGAGTAGGTACACGCTACCGGCCGTGGCGGCACACACGACAGAAGGTAGTAGGATCTGAGTGTGCCGACGATCATCCAATCCAAGGGAAGTGGGAGGCATTTCACTTTTGCTAGTCAAAACAGAAAGTCACCACACCATCCACCAATTCATCATACTGTCCGGTGTCCGCAGAAGACAATTTTTTTCCCCCTTTCAGCAGCTTCCTTTTTTCTCCTGGACTGGATCAACTGAACCACAAGATTTCTAGATGTAGAAAGAAATCGTGAAGCAATATAGGAGTAACAGTTACTGTCATCAGCTGTGAACTGTCAATGACACGAACAGTTGTATATATACCGTACTTGTATTCGATCAGAATTCTTCTACCGTCACATACACCATTTCGAGGGTTCTCTCGACATAAGTTTGTAGTAAAAGTAGTGTAGTACCTTGTATAGTTGTATTGGTTTTCCGCAAATTCTTGGCAATGGGCAGGACTGCGTTGCGTGGCTGGCTCTACCTACGTCGACCTTTGACTTCTGAAACCTGAAACTGAAACGAAGCCGCCGCCGCCGTCTCCACACATGTACCCAGAAAAAGGCCCATGTGACCCTTTGAATTGAACTATGGCCTTGTTTAGATCTTAAATTTGGGATCCAAACTTTGCATAGTAAATATCCCGCCACACTATAGCAATTTTGTTTTTATTTGATAATAATTGTCCAAATATTGATTAATTAGGCTTAAAATATTCTTCTCGCAAAGTACAACAAAACTGTGCAATTAGTTTTTGATTTCATCTACATTTAGTACTCCATATATGTGCCGACATTTTGATGTGATAGGAAATCTTTTTTTTGCATAGTAGAATTTGGTGTTGAATTTGGGATCTAAACAAGGCCTATAGGAAACACACAAGGCATGTCTATTGTAAGGTCAAAGTCATGCATGGGTAGACAAACTGCAAAATATATAGTCTAACAATTGACAAGTCATGCACAAAACAGAGTTGAAAATTGCGGATGTTCAGGCAGTCCCACGTCATTTTGTCGCTTACTCGTCCCTAAATATCTGTCGCTTTACGCTTCCCGATAAACATCTTTAATTAAATATATATTAAAAAATATTAATATTTATGGTGTATAATTAGTATCATTGGAAAGATCTTTGAATCTAGTTTTTTAATAAATTTATTTGGAGACACAAAAGTTGCACGTATTTTCTACAAATCGAGTCAAACTTGGCGGGCACAAAAACCGGAAACGACGCTTAATTGGGGACAGAGGGAGTACATTGTTTCAAAAAAAAAAAATTGTCGCGTACATGCGTGCGGGCGTGTCTTAAAAAAAATCGGTCGGGCGGTCTGTTTCATGGTGACTCATGCCATTGCTAGCTGACAAACAGACGGGCTATCACCACACCAAAAACTTGCGAACAAAATAGCAGCTTTTCGCTGTCCTTGAGTTGCATAGAGTATTATTAGAAGTTTAGAACAGATCACCACATGTAGTACTTTACATCTGGTAATGTTAGATGCACCAATTGCTTGCCCACAAATACTTGCAACAACCAACATTTCTTTTGGCAACTGCCAATTGGCTCAACTAACATGTATTGTCCTTCTTTGAAGATTTAAACTAATTTGCTTGGGTCATCAACTTTTACTTAAACACTTTTTGGGAGATTTTTAGGTAGCCTAGTTTTAGCTAGTTGTTTTTGCTAACGCATGTTTTGAGAAAGAGTTTTTTTTTGTTAGAAGCAAGCTCCTTGGCATACAACATACAGTGGCGGAGCTGGCCGAAGATCTAGGAGGAGGGTTGCTATAGTCTACGAGCAGTTAACTTGCGGTTAATTTACAGCGCAGTGGTACCATTTTTTTGGTGAGCGACTGAACATGAAGTCCAGCGACTCGTTGCTGTCAGGCGATTGGATGCGTCTTGCGATGTTATGTAGAAAGAACGTCACGTAAGATCAAGACCATTCAGATGCAGGCCTATGTTTCGTTCTAGTTCTAGACTTCTAGATGGACCACTAACATGCTGAAATTTCTGCATGGTTGAACGTGTGAATCAATAGAGTGAGCTCGTATGCTAGACTCTCTTCAAGAACTTTTCTTGAGCGAGTCTAGCGTAATCAAAGAAGTAGTTTTTGGAAACTTTTCTTGAAATCGAGTGAGCTTCATCTTGTAATCAAAGAAGTAGTTGCAATGTTTTAATTCCTATGCCCTAAATTAATAGGCTATATAGATGGTCATTTCACATTGATTTTATCTTGAAACTAGTGTTTTCTTGGCCCGCAATATGTGTGTGTTATGGACAAAAATTGCAAAATACTCCCTCGTCATGTAATATAATGTATTCTAAACATTTTAAGATAAATTAAGCGAGAATACAAAAGGCGTATGTGTGGCCCTCACATTATTTCTCAATCATATACTATCATTAGCATGATTAACAAAAATGTTTATAAAATGGCAAGTATTGATATAATACGTAAACATATTAACTTCTACCAAAGGTAAATTATAAATATGCATTCCATAATGTTTCTAATGAAGCTTATATGTTGCTAATGTTCTTTTCTATAAATTTGGTCAAACTTAAGATGGTGACTTAGGACAAATGAAAATACACTATATTTCATATCAGAGGGAGTATCGAATTTGTGCGACTATTTAATACAAGACAACTCAAGTCCTCTAAAATCTCTTATATTTAAGTATATTTTTAAATGCTACTCCCTCTATCCCAAAATACTTATTAGTCTAACTTTCCGAGAAATCAAACACTTTTAACTTTGACTAAATATATAAAAAAATATTAATATTTATAATACATAATTAGTAGATAGATTGTTGAATATACTTTTATAATAAACTTATTTGGAGATATAAATGTTGCACGTATTTTCTATAAATATAGTTAAAGTTAAAAAGTTTGACCTACACGTATCCCATAACAACTTCTATTTATGGACAGAGAGGGTAGAATACAATATATTACAAGACAAAAGGTACAAAATAGTATTAGCAAGATAGTGCCTAGGAAAGCACTAAGCTTATGACCATTTCTCAAGTCTAAACACAATGCCGGATGCCGGCGAAATCGGACAAGCATACACGCGGCTGCCAAGCCACATCATCGCCCCCCGAAGACGCAATTCCCTTTCCGCGTGTACAATTCCGTGCCGGTGCGTGGCAATATCGCCTCCGCCCCGAGGAAACGGGAGCTGCAGCGAGGCCTGGCGGGGGCAGGCACGTGGCCAGACGGGGCCGGCACGGGCAGATCACGAGCTGGCGGTTCCCGCGATGCGTCGGACCACACGTCCGTCGGGGCCCATGGTCCAGTGACAGGCTCACAACCTGCCGGACGGGAGCAGTGGACCCGAACCGGGGTCCCTGATCGCGACCTATCGATACAATGGACTGCTCAACCGGTGAGTTCCAAGTTCCAACCACCCAAGTCCCCGGCGACCAATCGAGGAGCAGCCCGGTAGCTTTCTTTTTCCCAATTGTCTGATTATAGTCTGAGTCTGACACATGGAGGCGACATTGATTCTTCCTAAAGGCTTGGCGGCAACAAGTTTAAAATTGACCATTCGATCACTCTTTGACAGGATGAGATAGTTATTAATTCTAAGATAACTTTTTTTAATAATATTAAATTTTGGTATATATTGCTAAAATGTGTATATGAGACTAACTTTTAATCGAGAGATAGTTTTTTTTCTCTATTCAATTAAAATATAAAATAATATACTTAGAGCTATCTCATAAGTTACCATTGGAGACGCCTTATGTTTTAGTTATGCCCGTGACACGAGTCCATGTATGTGTTCAAACTGGTTTTGCGGTTTGTTTGGTTGAGCTATGAGTTGTATAAAAGCTGTTATGAGCTATATAAAACCTGTTTGTGAGCTACGTGTCGTGAAAAAGTTGTAAGTCGTTTAGTTATAAATAACTGTGAAACCTACCCGCACTCTATTTATCTCCTTTGAAATATAGCCATAAAATATCTCTCTATTTCCACTAATTTGGACAAGCTGAAGCAAAAAAGAAGGTCCAATGTGCTACAAAAATTACACTATGTGAAAATAACTTCTTCTGAAAAAGCAGCTTCTGATTCTATCTATCTGATTGACGTTCATTTGTTTTTTTTGCAGCAAAAGCAATTTTCATCAGCTAAATCAAACACGGCCTTGATTAAATCCCGAGTGGTGCTATGGTTTCTATTTAATCATGATGATATATAATACTACATAGTTTCCGTTATAATTCTTGCAATGTCCATACATGTCTATTTGGATCAAATAATTGGAATCTCTCTTTCCTAAACCTGTCTATCTGGATGCATCGTCAACGGTTTGGAAATTCACATCCTAGCAATTTTTGAAGTTGAAATGGAAGACCAAGTAAATAAGATTCGTGGCTAAAAATACAAAAATGATTCCTGCGCTGTCGCTCCTTTCATCCTCCTCAACTCCTGTTTCTCGCTTCTCGCGCAACCATGGCCGATGGTTCCTGTGTCGCCCCGTTGGTCGTCCGGGGTGCTCCAGCTCAAGCCGGTGAGCTCAAAGGACCTGGTGGGCTGGGTGTGTCGCAACTCGCAACGGCTAGAGAACCGATCCAAAGCTTATATCGATGGTGGACGCGTGGATCAGCGATGGGTAGGCCAGTTAGCTAGGAGGTCGTGCGGGTGCTCCAGCTAGCTAGATCCGTCGATGCTTCTTCTGTCCATGTGCTATGTCATGCTCATGCAGCCATGCTGGTGCTGGAGGACGTGGCGGCTGCGTGAGAGGACACACCCAGGAAGATTGCAGAGGTCTAGGTGATCGAATACCAGAGCTTCGGCAATGTCCAGCACCAGGCACCAGTGCATGTGCAATCGAATCAGTGAGGAAAAGGTTGTTTTTTTAAATGAGAGGAAAATGTTGTTGATTCTTAAGGAGAGAGAAGACATCTTATGGCCTAGGCTATGATTTGTTCATCATTTTTAACTCTACAAATTGCGACAGCTCCTCGCGCAGAAGCTCTATCCATGTCGCTCCAAATACCCCTGGCCGTCCGATCTCGCCTTCGACGGCGCAGATCACTTGAAGCGGATTCTCGACGACAACCGGGTGCTTCTGGTTGGCTTCTACCCCTTATCTTCTGCTTCTCCCGCTTCTCATCAGAATCCGGAGAACCAAATACATAGTACGGCTCCCGCTTCTCCTTCCAGATTCTTCTGCTCCCTCCTCTCTTTCCCTCCCCCTCGGTCTCTCGCTCTCCATCCCCACACGAACAGGGGCGACGACAGCGGCCACGAGCGGCACGCGGCGGCGGCCGCGCTCCTCCTCCTCCACCTCCTCCTCCTCCTCCTCCTCCTTCCCTCCCTCCCTCCCTCTCCTGCCTCTCATCTCCGTTTCTCCCTCCCCTTCCTCTCTCTCTCTCTCTCCTTCCCTCCCGATGCGGCAGCGGGCGGCACGCCCGGCCCGAGGCGACGCTTCGGCACCTCCGTCGCTCCCTCCCCCACCCTCGCGTCCTCTTCCTTTCTCTCTCCCGATGACCGCGGGTGCGTCTGCTCCGAGGAAACCCTAGGTGGCGGGGGGCCGGCGGCGCGCGGGCGGTGACTGCCCCTACCACGACAGCGCACTGATGCGGCCGTGGCCCCGGGCCGCACCCCACGGTGGGCTCGGATGTGCCGGTGACGATCCCCGGTGTGCGCTGCGCAGCCGCAGCTAGCTCTGATGGTTGTGACTGTGGTGCCCCCTCTGTTGCATTCGTGTCTTGGTGTCTCCCAGGTGAAGCAAGACCATCCCTCCCCTTTGTATTGATCCTATTGCAGTCTCGTCTATGTGCCTCTTCTGATTTGTACTGTAGGTTGATGGAGTATAAGTGTGTGTGCCTGTGGTGCTGTTTTATTCATTTAAGTCTGAGCATATGCCATTGCTGATGATGTGATGATGCCTGTGAGGTGCTTTTAATAAACCTAAACATATTTTTGTGCCTTTGCTGTTTTGCATTTTTTTTGTTGACCATATGTCAATGCCAATGATGCTGCAAACAAATATATGATGTGATTTTTGCTAACATGGACGACCTGTCATCGAGTGAACCCCAGCCACTTTGTAGCGTTAGACAAGAGTATGCGGTCATGATTATCACTCTTTTATGATTTTTTTGCTTTTCATTGCGAGTGAGGTATTCATATATGTCAAACATGACAATATTTACATGCCATTGCTATTTTGCAATTTTTTCCCGCGCATGTCAGTGGCAATGTTGCTTGACACAAAATATCTTCTTCTCAACTATACCATGTGAGAATATGCGGTCATGATTATCATTGGTTGTGTTTCATGATCTTTTTATTCTGGGGCATTTTCATATGTTTTCATGGATACTGCTTTCTACACTTCGGCTCGAGTTGGCGTGAGCTCAGGGTGGCCACGTTAGTGTGGAGAGTTTTGGCCGTGCGATTACGGTTTTACGATTGCGTTTTCCCCTAGCGATTTCCATTGTTTACCACTACAAATTGCGACAGCTTCTCGCGCAGAAGCCCTACCCACGTCGCCCAAAATTTTTGTGGCCGTCCGAACTCGCGTTCGATGGCCCAGATCGCTTGAAGAAAGATATCCTGGGCTTTTATGTCCTCTACCCACACCGCTGCCTCTCTCCCTCCAATTCTACTCTCTATCCCTCTCTCCCGACACGGCGCCACCGTGACGGGGGGTGCCCACCAGTGTTTTATGATGTTTCTATTTCACTTTTTTTTACTGAGGCATTTGGCATATATATGGAGTAATGAGCCATTACATATACATGGTCCTTTTTTGTATTCTTAATGAACTGAAGCACTTTAGCATATACAATGATGACCTACCAGCTAGGGTTAGATCTCAATTTCCCCGCTCTCTCTTCTTTGTCTCTCTTCCTCATTTGCAGGATTAGCTTGCGTCCACTGCATGCATGTGCAGCTGCTATGCCCAGCCAATTGCAAGATCCATGGCTAAGTTAAGGCCACCTGAGGTAGCTCGTCCAAACCTGTAATGAAGGTGACAACAAAAAAGAGATTTTGCAGACCCACTGATATTGCTAGCAGTTTCTGGTATGAAAGATTGTTTAGGAAAGCGAAATCCAAAGAAAAACAGAGATAGTGGATCATTGTTTACCTTTTGTGTAGAGTAATGAAAATGTTTTGAGCCAACCTAGAAAAAATGTTAATTGCTTGCTCTACACTATCTTTTCCAGACTGTAATCCTAGGTTGATTTGGATAAATCACTGTTATTAATAACTATGATACTGCTGCCTTTCCTAGGCTCTATCCCTTATATAATGACATGCTCATGTTTCTTACTATATTAGTTCCTTTCCCCATATGATTTGCTTGGAAAAAAATTCCCAATTCAGTTAGTTGCACACGTTGTACACGTTCGCTACATTCGGTTTCAGTCAACTTCCTTTGCTTTTCGTACATTTTTCTCGAAATTTATGGAAGATCAGTGCTCTGTACATGAGTGATGCTTGGCTACAATTTTTCATCTTTGTTGTATGTGCTCCCAATTTGGATTGTCACAAAGGATGGTATTTCTCAGTGCATTCCATTGTGCCTAACTACAAGAGATCAGATGGTGCCATTTTGTTTCTTTCTGAAACCACTCTTATTCACTAAATTCCTGCTATTTTTCCATTGTAGTGATTTATAGGTTTAGTTGGTCATTTTTTTCTTCTTTCAGTACCGCATCTGTAACTTTGATAGTTTACTCCGTGTTGCATTTTGGCGGCTTTCTTCCTCTCAGTGCATTCATGCACTCATTTGCATAGGTTACCAAACAGGCTACTACGAAAATTCAGGTCAGTCATCATTTCCACAAAACATTAGAATTGCTACATTATATCCACATAAGTCTAACATGCTTCGACAATTGAATATGATCATCCGTTCATATACAAATTACAGAGGCAAGGCAACATCTTCAAAGGACCCTCCGACATAAACTACTCATAGGGCCTCCCTAACTAGGACCCCAAAATAGGTAAATACATGGTGCCTGCTTAGTTTTCAGCTTAGTTAAGTTACCAAAGACAAACCTACTTTTCATGTACAGGTCTTGTAATTATTAGTCTACGAGCTACTTATCCAAAGCTACCCAAAGAAAACCATCTACTAAATCTGAAATCAGTTAATGACAGCCATATTTTAATGACTTTGTTGCTCCAATTAATTCCATGAACATATTAAAAAAAATTCCTGCAGGTCTAATATATACCGTCCCATGCATGTGCCAGATTTTAGGAGCTATATTAGTTGCTCTGAAGTTTTGTGTTGTACTTATATCAGGCCAATCGGATTGCACCTCAACAGGTGATACTTTGTAGTAACATGCATTTTTTCTATAAGCCTACGACGGTAAAGAAGTCCTTATTCTATGTTCTATTTGATCCCTGAGAGTTCGAATTCTTGATTACCTGATCTAGACAGAGATCCATCTTGCAACATCAATCTACATGCCAGCAGGACTAGATGATCCAAACGAACCGCGACATTTGGTACTTCTTTTGCTAACTTGCTTTAGAGTTAGGTATTGGAAACTAAACAACCAGAAAATATTTCCCTTTCATTCTTTCTATATCAGGCAAATTGTCCTTAGTTCCCTATTGAAGACTATTTTTAAATGACACCTTTTTGTTTATTGTGTGCATATTCAGTCTGTTCCTTCAATTAAGATATAGAGCATTGACAAGATTTTATATAAGAGACTTTGCTTCTTCAGCCTGGGCACTGTGTCATATTTGCCTGCCCTTCTTAGCATGTTTGCCTCAACTAATGGTGCATACCAATCTTTCCCCAAAGTCAACTTGGTTATTTCTTTGATGCCCTGAGGTCGATTCCTATAGAACTGGTGATTCCTTTGTAGTTAGTAGTGTCATTTTGCTCTATTTTAGTGCTTCTATCACATTTGGATGTGATTATTTATAGGCTTCCATAAGTCCTATGGTACTAAAAAACAATATGTTGCTAATAACAGGTGCAGGCTTTCCTATGCCTTCTGAATGGTTCCCTATGCTATTGCATTGCTCAATAAGATGTTGTAGCTTCGCTGAAATTAACAAGTTGACAGATTCAAAAAAAACCAGGGACAAGGGTGCAACGGTACATTCATAAGTTTGTCTAAGGTATTTTGCTATTTTCTTGGTTCTAAGCTGTTCTTGATTAGTGCTATGTGCTGCGAGCTACTTATCCAAAGCTACCCAAAGAAAACCATCTACTAATTCTGAAATCAGTTAATGACAACCACATTTTAATGACTTTGTTGCTCCAATTTATTCCATGAACATATTAAAAAATTCCTGCAGGTCCAATATATACCGTCCCATGCATGTGCCAGATTTTAGGAACTTCTTCGTTTGCTATAGACATGCTTCTGTATATCTATCATCTATTGATTCAACCAAAATTTTTCCTCTCACCAGGTGCTGCAACCGAACTAGACGTCCATGGCATCATTTTGTGACCTCTGTGTGAACAGTTTTCACAAACTTACTATGCAAAATGGTTCATGTCAATGTCTGCTTTGTTAGTCGGTGAAAAGTGTATGAACCTTGCCAGACCTTTCACATGTAATATGTCCATCCTACAAGTTCCAACTTATTACATCCCTGATGACAGCAAATCATATACGACATGAGAATTGCACATTCAAAAACTTGAGCTTATCCCCTTACTGGCGCGCGGGAAGGTGCATGGCCTTCACTAGCGACAAAAAATCTAACATTCTCATAAAGAAATTGCTCTATAAAATAATTGAACTAAATCTCACATGCTCACTAAAACATTGCTAAAAAATGATTTGTTTGTGTCTATGGCCTAGGCTATGATTTGTTTGTGGTCTAAATTTTAAGATGCAAAGTAAGGTTTCAGGGACCGGGACACCAGCGGGGCATGTTAAAACCTGCCCTGAACTGAACCCGATTCGGGTCCCCGAACCTGCAAACGTGCGAGGCAAAATCAACACCCACCATCGCCCCGTCGGGGTTGAAACCCATGGGGACACACCCAAGCCGTCCCACCCTAGTTATCATTTGTAACTGCTACACCACAGCTTTGTTGGTTATTAACCACGTACAACACGATTGACCTCGTCTACAAGCCTTTTCCTACATGCGAATCGAGGACACAATCATGAACTTGAAGAACACAATCTAATATTGCAAATAGAGATGAAGCTTATCATTCCGGTAGAGGTCCAAGTGTTCAATCAATAGGACTAACCGACACATGCAATGAAAAACAAGAACTGGAGCCTTGATTCGCGGCAACCAGACTCGACGTTACAAGTGCTATGAATAATATCTATTTCATGAGGAAAACTGAAACTCAACAAAACCCAAACCCTAACAAAGCAGCAGACACGAATTAATAGATTCTTAGGGGCGTATGTACCCCTAGATGCGCCCCCGTAATGGGCTCTAAGAATATAACACAATACACACCCCAACAGATCAAAACACGGGTGCCGCAGCACCCTGATAGACTGTGGACGTAGAGTTGTTTCGATGATTCCCATCGACTCCGACATAATTTTGAGGTGGCACTAGTGCCACTAAAAAAGTTATGAAACCATCTTTCCAAGCATAGGTAGAATGTCAAAAAAACGAAGTCGGTATGCATCTTGGGCGTCGCTTTTAGCCAGGACTGCTCTATAACCTGAGATAGACTCCAACTTGAGTAGGACTAGGCCTCCGCTGTGACTTGGGCGTTCACGCTGGTCCTCTTCATCTCCAAGGCTTGTATTCATATGAGTGATGTCCTTATTAGTAAATCCTAAAGATGACGTGTATTTTTATGTTGTGTCCAGATGATGGTATCACTCCTCTATTTAAAAGTTTGGGAAATACTTTCATTTTTAAAACAACTGCTTTTTTATCACCAGAGTCCGTCAGATTGTTGCGTGCATAAGCCTTTGTTTAGGACCAATCTGCTTAGGTTAGGCTATCTAGTAGGTCCATAGAGAATCGACTATGATGAATGTGTGTTAATATAAGTAGTTTTATTATCTCATCATCTTGGTTATGCTAACCTCACCACTTCCATATCTTTTTTGTCCGCGCCTAAACTCTGTCCACTCTGTTTTTTTTATAGACTGCCATAGTCATAGCTGACTTTGCAGGAGCGAGGAGCCTGTTCTATAAACTAACCACGCACTCTTATAATTAACAAGGTCCATTAGGGGCTCTGTACCATTTTCTTTCTCTTGCTAAAATAACCAAACAAGATCACGACGTAACATTCAAGTACCATATATATAATATAAGTACCACATGTGGCCGGTCATATATATAGGAGTTTTTGATAGGTCCTTCTCAACCGCTATAATTAGTTTAGAGGTGCAAGTACATGCTAATCATTCTCTAAACAAAACGACATGCTGATCGGTAAAAAAATACCAAACTGCTCTACTCATGCATGCATATCCATTGCAAGGGTTTATTTGTAACTTGTAAGGGCCTGTTTGGCATAGCTCTATATCCAAAATCTATGTCGTATCTGTATCTGTGACTAAATTAAAGTGATTTAAATATTTATATTTAGTTTAAAGCATTAGAAAAATGATTCGTCTAAATACTATCGAAATACGTATGGATCCAGATCTGATATTTCTTGGAGCTACAAATACCAAAGATTTCATGAGCTCTGCCAAATAAAACCTAAATAGCAAGCTCATCCGATCCGCATGTACATTCTGCTTGTGCATCCTCTTCCTACCTAGCGAAGTTAAACGCGCTGCCAAGCTCGACGAGGATGAGGGTCCACTAGAGCAGGTCGTGGGAGGCAACAACGTACAGCACCTTAGATGTGGCTGAGAGTGCGGTGACGTGTGGGTAGTAGGCCTCATGATGTCGACAGGCGTCATCCGGAAGTGGCTAGAGTGGCCGAGACCCGAGTCCTAGAGGTTGCCACGTGGATAGGCGGAGAGGAAGAGGTTCCCAAGCAACCGATCGAGGTGAATTCACTTGGATTGCCCATTGAATTTTGCGGGCACGGGTTGAGGTAAACTTAGGTTCTCTCTTCATTACATAAAAAACACAATGCTACTAACGAGACACACAGGGTTTGTTTGCTTGATGTCCTGTCAAGCAAAACACCAGCTAGGCATGCATCCTAGCCCCATACGTTTGAAATCGGACGTCTGATAGCAACCGCAGCATCATGCATCTTTGTCTGGAGTTAAAGCAAACAGGTCCACAGTGTGCTGGTAATCAGAGGCTATTTGGTTTGATCCAGGCAATCTTGCCTAGCACACACGCACTCATCCCCGACGCCCGGCTGAGATTGATGCTTGAAGATGAATCTAGAGGCTCTGATCCAAACAAGCCTCAATGGATCCATTGTGTGTGACGGTGATCCTGATCCCCGATACCGGATAAATTAATGCTAACTCACACGAATGGGTTAGTCGTCGGCCCTGGTTTTCTTGATCCGTATGTAGCCATTGCTCGAACCCGGCCGTCAGTCACCGCTCAAGCCGCGCTGTCCGCCGGTCTGCGCAATCCTCTGGTATTTATAAGCCCCAACTCGAAACTAGCCGTTGGAGGCTGAAATCTGCATTTCTGTAGAGTATCGGACACTACAGTGCTAACATCGGACGCTCCGATGGTGCCACGTCGACTAGCTGTTTGGAAACTAGCTGTTACACTTCTTTTCTGTGAGCATCAGACGCTCCTGTGGGCATCGTACGCTTAGCATCGGACACAACGGTGCCGCTGTTCACTTTGGGACTGATTTTGTGAGCACATGGGCATCGCTGCTCCGCTGCTCCATTTTCAGCATGGCAGGTTTCATATTTTGGGCATCAGTTTTAGCTCTGGACTCGGATTTTGATGATATTGGACTTTTTGAAAAGCTAATGAAAGGCTCTGCAACTTTGAACTGAAGTCATGTCAATTTGAGCAGATCCAAAACCATGAGACAATTTCAATTCATCCTCTTTTCATCTCGGCTTCAGTGGCTTCAACATTGTTTGGTATTTGTGTTCGGGCTTCTACTTCTTGGTGACTTAGCATGTCTTGCAGGCCTTCAATCATGGCTCCTAATGTATTACTTGAGATGTTGATCATTTGGATCACACCGTGTCCTAAGTCCAAGTTCACTTTGCATCCTTTGAACTATATTCAAAAACACTAGCAAACAATATTAGTCCAAATGATCATGTTGATCATCACCCACCAAAATCCAAACTAAATGGGCCAAGGATCTATTTTCCTTATAGGTCTTGTAAAGCCGTGACCACTGATGGAGGTGAATTCACTTGGATTGTCATTGAATTTTACGGGCACGGGTTGTGGTAAACTCGTGTTCTCTCCTCATCACATGAAAAACACAACGATAGTGATCCAACACGGGACATCCGTTCGTGACTCCCGTCCGGACGCGGTTCTGCAAGAGCGGGCCCCATCTCTCTCATCTCAAAAACAAAAAAAATCCCTACTCTCTCATATGCTTATCCACCTAGCACCCCGCTCTCATATGCTTATCCGCCCATGAAAGGTCCTTATTTGGTTTTGGTAATTGAGTAGCAACCTTAGGTGGACTAATTGTGTTTAATATGAGATACACAGGAGATTAGTCCACAAGTGATGGTATCATGGAGGAGCTCATTGCATATGAGACATGACATGAAGTCATGTGACCAAGGTGGCAAAGATCAAGATGAGGCTTGGCTCGATGGACCGGTTGCAAGTATGAAGGGCAAGTCGGAGGCTTTGGAGCGATGGACCGTGAGGCGGTGAAGCTTGAGCAAGACTTGGTGCCGATGGACCGACGCAACGGTGAAGAGCAAGTGAGGTCAAGATCGATGGACCAAGGTCACATGATGATATAAGTGGATCATATCATTTTTAATATGGTTGGTGCATGTGTTGCATCAACGTCGGAGGAGATGGAGTGAAATACGCAAGGCAAAGGTATAACCTAGGGCATTTCCAGTTTACCGGTCATAGGTGTGTAGAGAAGTTGATGACTGGGTTTAGGATAGATGGCCGTACTATCAAGAGGGGCAAACTTGTTTGCATATCGGTCATCTAGTGCCACTTAAGCGATCTAACTTTGCATATGTGTTAGGATCGAGTGGCGAGGCAAGTTGAGTGCCTAACTCCTCGGAGAAAATGATTGTGAAAATGCTAACACATGTGCACATGGTGGTGTTGGCACATTTGCGAAGGCGATAGAGTTTGAGCGGTTGAGAGAGGTTTGGGAAATGACTATTTTCCTTTACGTCGGAAGCGGGAAGAAGTGACGAAGTCGTGGAGGTGGTCGTCATTGTTTTGCAAGCGATAGACGCTGGTCGCGGAGGTGACAGACGCTGGCCCTGTGTCTATCGGCTTACCCCAAGCGCGGTCAGCAGAGGAGGAGGCGACGGACGCGTGGATGCTCATGTGACAGACGCTGGCGTCAGCGTCTGTCGCTCAGTGTTCGGCGGCCTGGCGAGGGCGCGAGCGTCAGACGCTGCGGTGGTCAAGCGACGAACGCTGACGTTAGCATCTGTCGATCAGTTCGTGAGGGCAGCTTCGGTGCGCAGGAGCGACAGACGCGGAGCCGCGTCTATTGATCGACCGACAGACGCGTCTGTCGTGGCTGAGCGGGGCGCAGGAGCGTTCTAGACCGCGTCTGTCGCGCGACAGACGCTGGAGCAGTCTCGTGTCGGACGCGTCTGACACTGGGAGTCGACCGTTGGATTTCGAACGAGCAGTGGACACGTGGCGACGTTTGAGAGCGACAAGCGCTAGGGTCGCGTCTATCGGCTTGGCGACAGATGCGTCTGTCGCCCCGAAATTTGTCCAGTGAATTGCTAACGGCTATATTAATTTGTGGGGCTATAAATAGAAGTGGTGGCCGGCCTTGGCTGGTGATGAGCACCCTTGGGACTTAGTGTCCATGCTTTGGGAGTGCTTGAAGAGCCTCTAACTCACTCATGTTTGATAGTGTTCATCGGATCGAGTGAGAGAGCGATTCTAGTGCGTTGCATCGTGAGGATTGCATCGAGTGGCACTAGGTGATCGTGTTGCAAGCGGTGCTGCTTGTTACTCTTGGAGGTTGCCACCTTCTAGACGGCTTGGTGGCTTGTGGCTCCGTCGAAGCTCGCAAGAAGATTGTGCGAGGCTCCGGAGAAGTTTTGTGAGGGGCATTGTGCTCGCCCCGCGGGAGCCGCGAAGAGCAACTCTAGTAAAGCGTGACGCAAAGGGCGACAAGTGGTCCGGCCGGGTCAAGTGCTAGAGCTCGTGGCTTGGAGGATCCCCATCTTGTGAGTGGATGTGCGGCACTCGCTGAGGGTTTGACTCTTGATAGTCAATTAGCTCGTGATCCAACAAGTGGGCGCATTGCCACAACGAGAAGAGCAAGAGGACCGGCGGCAACCTTGGAGCTTGTCTCAACGGGGACTAGTGTGTTAGTAAACACGTGAACCTCGGAATAAAAATCATCGTGTCAACCTTGTTCATCCCGTTGGTTTGCAATCTCCGAAACACAAGCTTGTATTACTTTCATATATATATATATATTTTGTGCTTGTGTTGTTGCTCTCATAACTAGTTTGCTTGTGTAGCTAGCTAGTTATATTCTTGCTTGTGTAGCTAGAAGTAAGCTCACCTTTGCGTGGCTAATTTGGTTTGTGTAACATTGTTAGTCACATTGCTTAGTTTGTGTAGCTAAGTATTTTGCGCTCTCTAATTTGGCATTGATTACCTTGTTATTGGGCATTGTTAGTGAGCTTAGGGGCTTTGTGCTTTTGCTTACTAGAATTGTGTAGGAGCTTCCCGGTGTGAAAAGTACCAGTGCATAGGTTTATGTGATCTTGCTCTAGAATTGATTAGGTGAGCTCTTGCTAAACTTGACACCTTAGTTGCTTGATTATGATCTTTTGTAAGGTGCTAGAGTTATAGATAGAGGGGGTGTAGTCTTGGCTAGACCGATAGTTTTAATTCCACATTTGTTTCGGTTAGCCGACGTGATTAATTTTAGAACGGACTATTCACCCCCCTCTAGTCCGCCATCTTAACCCTTCAGCCCAGCGCCCGAACCAGCGTGGCTGCTCATCCGTCCTCCCCCTTCCCCCACCGTGCGCTCGTCAGGCTTCCACGTCGTGCCCTTTCCTCCATCGCCAGCTGCGCCGAGCGTCCTCGCTCCCTGCGTAGCTCACCTGCGTCCCAGTTACCTGTGCCGCTCGCCTCTCCCATCATCCATCCGTCGCCCATTGCTGTCGGGCGCGCCGCTGACCCTGCCATGGCCGCTGGGACACACGTGCCGTGGCGCCTTAGGTCTTCCTCGATCGAGCCAAGGGCACCCACGAGCGTGGCCGGTGTTGGTGGTGCTCGTGCGCGGTGGCTCGTTGCCGCCTCCCACCCCCGACGGCCGGAATCGACCAGCTCAACCTTTTTCTCCCCTATGTTCCATATGTATGTTTCAAGTGTTTCAGACATTTCGGATGTATGTTGCAATTGTTTCATCTTGATGTTGAAAAAGTAGATCGGGGATGTTGCACATGTTATATATGTTGCAAGTGTTTCAGAGACATGTTGCAAGTGTTTCAGAGACATATTGCAAGCGTTTGTTCAGAATGTTTCACCTATTTTTCAGACATATGTTGCAATCGTTTTTTATCTGGATGTTACATATATTTCACACATATTTTATAACAATATATTTCTAATATTTCAGCTGTTTGAGTCTTATATTGCAGCAATCGACCAATTCGTTAACATACCGCTGAACCACGCGTTCTACTTGCCTGCGTATTGCCTGCAACTGCAGACGTCGTGCACTGCCGACTTGTAGCCGGCGACGTACTCACGTACGAAGGCCTTGTTTAGAAACCAAATTTACCCCTAAATTCTACTATAAAAAAAGATTCTTCGTCATATTAAAATATCGGCATATATATAGAGTACTAAATATAGATGAAATCAAAAACTAATTACACAGTTTTATTATACTTTACGAGACGAATATTTTAAACCTAATTAATCAATGTTTGGATAATTATTATCAAATAAAAACAAAATTATTATAGTGTTCAACAGTGATTTGGACGGCCGCAAATCAGGCATCTAAACGAGGCCGAACTACCACCAAACCTGGGTCTGCGGTCAGCCGTGTACGTAGCTGATGCTCACATTCAGACTAGGCTACGCATATAGACCGTCATGAGAGCGGACCACAGACAAAGGCACGTACGAATACTACTGCTTTTTGACCATATTGTCACTGGATGCTATTTGCATCATTACAAATTGTATTGTAATAAAAGTGTATTTTGCAACATTTATCCACAAAGGTAGCAATAGGAGGACTGTGTTGCCACAAAAATAATACATTGCAATTTTTATGTTCTGCGTTGCAAGAAGTAAGACCTATAGCAACCATTTTTTGAAAAGTGTTGCTATTGGTTAATAAAATTGTCATGATGACGTTTAGTTGCATTAGTATTGATTAGCATTGTAACTGTCTGGTGCTCTTGCAGCCAAATAGAAGAGTGTTGCTATTGCTTGAAATTATTGCAACAGGGTCAGTAACTGTACTCCTACATCTACGTACTACGTACGTGCATCGTCACGATATTGGACAGCAGAGGATGTCACGGCTATGCATATGCTACATACGGCCAACGTGACCAGCCCAACGTTGACATGCCATCTACCCCTTTCTTTACCAGTTCCCTGTATATCGGTCTCTCAAGAAGCTACTCGTAGTAGACTAGTAGTACAAATAAAATTCGTTTCTCCTTTTTGCTCTCTAACCTTTGGGGCAGTCTGTCATATTTTTGTTGCTGAAAATGGTATCAGCGGCGGCGAGCGGCGAGCGGCGAGCCCACGGTTTCTGATGAGCGATGATGACAGCTTTTGACCTCCTGTCATCCATCGGTTCGCTCCGGCCCAACGTTCCGTGCATATTTCCGCCTTCTCAAGACACGTTACACGTATTTACTTCATTCTTTATCAAGCGTGCAGCGTTTAACTCAAATCTTTACTTTTGTATAGATATGACACAGAATTACGCCACTACTTCGCTGCAAGTTTGAAGATACAACTTCAAGTACATATATATAATATATAATATGCTATTATACAGGACCGTTCCCCCTCTTAATACAATGTTACGGCCCTCATAATACAATGTTAGGGAACTCTCCTGCGTGAGAAAAAAAAAGAATAAACAAGTACATATATAATATACTTTCGTTGACCGGATATCATAGTACGAACGGAAACCATAGCTCCCAAATGGACCAGGCCGAAGGCGCTCAAGGGTTTAGAAATGGAACAAATCCTGGCGGCGATCTGTATGCCGACCATCGATAACTTATTGCACGTTTTGCCTTCTCACCTGCTTCATTTTTTTTTGGTAAACAAGCTGCACCAGCAAGTTGTAAGAAGTACTATATTTTTTTGAGCAAAGTAAGAAGTACTATATGAGAAATAATGTTTACACGACGACAACATCTGTAATCATGATTGGCTCCACTCCTGATCATAAACATAATAATAATAGTTAAAAGGGAAAAGGGCCCAAATCAACGCGGGCCTGCTAGGCCTTGCAAAAGGTCGCGGAGCCTGGACCCTACACGTCAGCCTCTGTTGCACCATCAGTGCTTTTTCTCACACACACACACACACCAAAAAAAGAAAAAAAAACTATACCACACAGCAAGTGAAACCGATAAACAAATTATCATCGCAATTGCAAGTTTGGATCAGATAATACAACAGAGCAAAGTCCAACCAAAGATCTGGAGAAAACATCAGACAAAACACTGAAAATCAGATACTATAACTTGCTGCTCAGTTCTGGGACTGCTGTTTACGCTCCAGTGTTCTGCTTGCTGACAGAAACACGAACCTACCAGCAACCGATGATCCGTGGAAAAGGCCTGCCACTTTCTTTTGTCCTCCTGCTTTCAAATTTCAATCAAGTGCGGTGTGGATATGCTTTTGTTGTTGGATCTTCAAACATTTACATGTTTGCCTTCCTTTCCCATCGTTCTTTAATATCAAGCCTGAAATAGATGAGACACATGAGGTTACCATTGGCGCTTTTCACAGGAAGTGAAAGTGATAAACAAACTATCATTTTGCTGAAATGTGGCCACAATAATGTCACACGATGCTCGACTGTTATCAACACACATTTCATCAGAAGCAAGAAAATTCTGCTTTAAACTTTACTTTCTCGTGGCCATCAGAAGCAAGATAATTCTGCTTTAAACTTTACTTTCTCGTGGCCATCAGAAGCAAGATAATTCTGCTTTAAACTTTACTTTCTCGTGGTTCAAATCGCATAAATTTCTTGATGGCTGAGAGACCTCATGCAGTCATGCTCAGCAGACAAAGTTGATAGAAATCTTAAAGTTACCAACACAGATAGATTATATCTATCACCAAATCGCAGCAAGAAACCTTTGTCTTAGTTTGCCCCCACATATCGAAGTTGACAAGTCAAGCTGTGTTTCTTTTTTAATAACAATGAAAGGTGGACCAGTGCTATCAAACCTTTTGAAAAATATAAAAGGTTTGCGTTCCTAAAGGGAATTGTGCAATTCAAACAAATCCTTTGAATAATGAAAGGTGAAGCAGTGGAGTTAAGACCGTACTAAACAAGTTAAGAATAACATAAGAGTGCAGAAGGATGATACAATAATGAGAAAAAATACCCCCAATGTAGCTTCCTTTTGTTCATCGAGGACAGGCCTGATGCAGGATCCTGTAAATATATGGCGGTAAAACCATCACGATTATTGAATGAAATCGCAACTGTAAGGTATGGTTAGAGGAGATGAGTGTTCATAATGATATCTGAACTGTAGTCAAATTAATATCTTTGAGGATGCGAAGTTGACTTGGCTCACCACTTAAAGGCAACCAAATGTACTCAATTGGATATCAAAGTCAACAAAAGGAAATGTTAATGTTTTCTCATATCATGTTGACGAATATCTGATGTCAGACAGCCAAAGAGCACCGGGAAAAAAAATAGCATAAGAAAAGATTATCTGTATGCAATTCTATGTAATTATTGAACAATTGATTGATGGCATTCTGACGCTGTTAGACTTTTTGCATCTTGTGCCTAAAAACTAAACTAAACCACTAAGTTACTTTACCATTTAGGGCCTGCTTGTTCGGGTTCCAAAACATGCCCAGCCAAAATTAAGGAATGACTAAAAAGTTTGGCTATCAATTGGTTCATTGCCAAAAAATTGCACACGGCATACCAATGTTTATGGCCAAAATGTTGGCAAGTCACTAGGAACTTCTTTAATCTCACAGGAGAGAAGAGTGCTGCTGCCATGTCTTGGCACTCAACCAAATGCACGCCTACACTTTTTGCCCTAACTTTGGCAAGCCTAAGTTTTGGCTTGCCATGCTTTTGGTTAGGAAAGTTTTGGAACCCAACCAAGCAGGCTCTTAGCTCATTGCTCGACTGCCATTAAAGTGGTAACTATCATCGTGTGATACCTGTGAAATATATTATGCAAATCGTTTGTGCTTTGCCACAAAAATGGCTAGAACTTCCAATAAAGTAGTTTGTTGCCTTGCTTGGAACAACTTGCAATACCTAAGACCAATCCAAAGGTTGCTGGAAACGATGAAGTAAATGCTACAGTAATATAGATTATCGTTACTGTAGCCCCCTTCTTTTTGGCTGTTTATTTATTGTTGTCGAAAGATCCAAGCAAAAGCATTGATTACAGAATTAAGTCAAAAATAGTGCCCAGCGTTCAGTATAAACAGGCATACCCCTTGGATTCCTGTAACTGATGACATATGATGTATGTCTCCTGGAGAACTATCAGCACATGCATCCTTATCAGTGAATTTATAATCGCTGGTTACTTTGATACTTCTCCCAGTGGTTCCTAAAGAATTAGATCCTCTGATTGGTGAGTAGAAAACTAGCATGGCTAAACAAGAGGACATGCAGGAGAGACAGGTACCTTTCGGTTTTCTTTTATACTTTGGCTTTTCAGTTATCTGTAACCGTTTCTTGTGTAATTCCTGCATCACATGACAAATTAACTATTTGTACAACAACAACAACAACATAGCCTTTCTTGTGTAATTCCTGCATCACATGCCCAACGTTCAGGCACGTTGATTGCCAATCTCCAAGCGCTCCTGTCCATAGTTAAATCCTTGGAGATAATCCACTCCTTAAGATCTCTCTTAACGGACTCATTCCGAGTTAGTTTAGGTCGACCTCTACCGCTCTTTACATTATCGGCCAGCTTTAGAACTCCACTACGCACCGGCGCCTCAGGAGGCCTCCGTTGGACATGTCCAAACCATCTCAACCGATGTTGAATCAATTTCTCCTCAATTGGTGCCACCCCAACCCTATCCCGAATATCGTCGTTCCGGACTCTATCCCTCCTTGTGTGCCCACAACACCAACGCAACATACGCATCTATGCTACACTCAATTGCTGGACATGTCGCCTTTTTGTAGGCCAACACTCAGCTGAGGTTCTAGAAATCCACAAATTGTACTTACGGATTTGAGATTTCTCACAAAACTGAACTGATATCAATGGGCTGAAGACTTTGGTTTGACAAATAAAATAGGTCAAAAAGTGAACCATGGAACGTTTACCACATCCAATCTAGGTCCCTAGACTTGACGAGATATGGATTACACTCAATGCTTCTAACAGCCTCGAAAAGAAAAGAAATCTAGAAGAGCTACTGTTACATTTTTCTCAGTTGGGTGTCCCTTCGATTTGATAGATTCAATGTGCTTTTATGTATATAGCTGGTATCAGCCTTTTTTTCCTCTACAAAGCAACTTTGAATTATATAAAATTAACTATCCCTAGGTTTCTTAAAGAATATAATCATTTCATTCCTATGTTGCTGTATCTGAACTCTCCAAGACACTTTGAAGTTATAAAAATATGTCAGCTCAAACTTTTGCTCCATTGGCTGCATCAGAATTTGTTTGACAACCCCCAACACACACACCCCCCCAAAAAAAAAACCCAACCCTAACTGTTAAGATCATCTAGGTTTGCATAAATTACAAACACCATGTTACCTGTTTGGGAGAAGATTTTTTGGGACTCACTTCAAATCTGTACCAAATCGTAAGGATTTATCTAATTCTCCGTCATGCAAACAGGCACAGTAGGGTACACTTCCCAATTACTAACAGACCAATGACCATAACAGCATACACACTGCATAACCAGGCAACAGATTCATGCCTATGGTACAAAACCTATTACTCCATTGAAGTAGAGTTTAGTGAATTATTGAACAATATCAACACAAACATATCATCGACCAGCAACTCTACAACATCCCCAACGTGTTCATCTATGCGTCGAAAATTAAGTAGCGGGACCAATTTACCCCGACCTAACGAGCTCAGCCTGCTGACATCCACGAACTTTACAAAGATTAAAATCTAGAACAACCATCCCCACGTGTGGATCAAGAACAGCAAAACTGTCGAATGTTTGGAGAAATGCAGCACCAGAAGCCAGAACCAGAAGGGCACCTTAAACTTGTCGAGCCGGTCCTGGGATAGTTTGGAGGGCTTGAACCCCGGGTCGAGGAGCCTGCTCGATGCAAGCGCCGCCTCCTTCCTCTTCGCCTCGTCATCGCCGTCGCCGCCGCCATCGCCTGCGCCTCCGCATCTCCCCGGCTCCTGATTGCTTGTGGCCTCCATGGCCGAGAGAGCCCGAGCCCCCGAGAGAGAGCAGGTGGGTTGGGCTTAGTGGCCTGTTATTGGGTTGAGCCATGGCCCAAGGCCGAAAAAACTTATGCGACCTGGCCCGTCAAGAATCCAATTAATAAAACTGTTTTTCTTTTTGTTTCTTTTTTTTAATATAAATTGTTAGCTTCAGTGAGAAAAGAGTCATTCTTCTGCGCTGCACGAAACAGTAGTGGCGTAGAGCGACATTGCACGCTTGCACAATGAATCTTCGACCAGGTCAAAGTCTTCCATCGCCCATTTGATGTTTATATTAGGACGGAGCAACGCACGGGCAAGACGGGCTCGAGCCCCACTATGGCTCCTGGGCACGTGGAGCCCTCCTGAAGCCCCCCTAAAGATTTCACGTACCTCTGTATAGAATATGATGTATTTTGTGAATTTCATCATTAATCGATGTTTTAAATATAAGATTACTTTAAGATATTATATATTATATATTTGTCTATTGTGAGTGCTCATAGTAGAGTTAAGTCGTCGTAGAACTTTTGTTCACCCCTCCCTAACTTTTTTTTTCTGGCTTCATCCCTGGCAATTATAACGGATAAGAATGCCACGCGTAAAAACTTCACGCGCATCGTGATGATGTCTGCAAAAGGCCATGTATCAGCTGCTTCCTGCTAGCTGCCGGTTAGCAACGGCTTGTACTGGAGCAGTACGTAAGAACAGCGGAAGGAGCACAGATCGGTGATTGCAAAATGCCAGCGGACATGTGAAGGAGCTATCTCAGCTACGATGTGGGGCTTGGCCTGAAAGGGCTAGATCCATGGATCCCGGGCTCCCGGCGGCCGGTGCTATGCTTCCTCGCTCGCTCCCGGCCAAACTCGCCGGTCGTCAAACTGACGAGTTTATCCCCTGCTGGCCTGGCATGCTGGACTGCCCATCACGGTCACGCCCATGCTGATTGATGGCGCCGAATCTCCTGTTGCTCGCCAGTGCGTGATCGGCGGGGCTGAGCTCTCGCAAGGAGCCACAGGTGGGGCACCTATCCGCAGCTCGGCAGCTAGGCCCGTGAACGCGGACTTGGATCAGTGCTTCCTCAAGCCGTTTGCTCCTGGGTCTCGTTTAGTTCACAGAATATGGGAAAAAAATATTGTATCAGAATTTCTATATCATTTCGTTTGTATTTGGTAAAAATTATTCAAATTTTGACTAACTAGGCTTAAAATATTCATCTCGCAAAGTACAACAAAATTGTGCAATTAGTTTTTGATTTCATCAACATTTAGTACTCCATGTATTTGCCGACATTTTAATGTGACGGAGAATCTTCTTTTTACATAATGGAATTTGGGGAGAATTAAGGCCTTGTTTAGATCCCAAATATTTCCCCAAATTCCACTATGCAAAAAGAAGATTCCCCATCACATCAAAATACCGGCACATGCATGAAGTACTAAATGTAGATAAAATCAAAAACTAATTGCATAGTTTTGTTGTACTTTGCGAGACGAACATTTTAAGCCTAATTAGTCAATGTTTAGACAATTTTTATCAAATAAAAATAAAATACTACAGTGCACTACAGTGATACACAGTAATTCCGCCGCCCTCGATTCGGGGCAACTAAACACGGCCTAAGGTACTAAACAAGACCCTAGATGCGGTGTCTGGCCGTGGAAAACGGAAAAGGCAGACCTGGTCGGTCCTGTCCGGTGGGTATAAGGGCAGCTCCAACGATAACTAAGGCCGGATTTAGTTCCTAGAAATTTTTAAGTTCACCCATCACATCGAATGTTTATACACATGCATAGAGTAATAAATATAGATGAAAAAAACTAATTAGACAGTTTGGTTGAAAAATCACGAGACAAATCTTTTAAACCTAATTAGTCTATAATTAGCCTTAGGTGCTACAGTAACCCACATGTGCTAATGACGGATTAATTAGGCTTAATAAATTCGTCTCGCAGCTTCCTGGCGAGCTATGTAATTAGTTTTTTATTAGTATCCGAAAACCTCTTTCGACATCCCATAAAACATCTGATGTGATACCCAAAAATTTTCTTTTCGCGAACTAAACACAGCTTATGATTTCAATTTGCATCTTAGACTGAGCATGCTCTGTACTTGCTTTACATCTTGTTGGTTGCAAGTTCCTTGAGTGACAACTATTATTTGCTTGTTGGTGTGTTTAGTATAATGTTCCATTCTTACAAACTAAAGACCCTGCTCTTGGTGTGAACGTTACCGTGATGGCACTAAGGATTTCTTAGATTATTTTTTAAGGAACTTACAACGCGTTCAGTTCGTTGGCCGGTAACGTAAATGGTAAAGAAAACAGGTAACAGGAAATGCATAGGGGATCTTGATTTCACGATTTGTTTGGCTGTATAATAGTAAGGGAAACAAATTACGGCAGCAGCAGCGTAATGCGATTGGACTCGCGGAGGGGCAGTATCGGCCGTGGATGGTCCGTCATTTGATTGCAAGGTACCTTATAACATACTTGGATCAACAAAGCAGTCGTATTGCCATCTGATCCCCCTCCATAATCTAATTATGTTACAGGTGCTGAACCAAACGCCATCTTAGTAGGTGTTAAGGTGCTAAAGGGGTTTAGTATTTGCATAGACTAAGGTTGTTGCTTTAATTTTTAGAGGCCAATTCACCACTCGTCTTAGGCCATCCAGTCCTTACACAGATAGCATGGATTGAGCAATGTTATTGTCTAATATTGCCTAAATTTTTTATTGTGACATCGAACCAAACATAGCTTAAAGTTGCTCCTTGGTACATTTTCTATATGGCATTTTATACTTTAATAACAGGATCAATAAAATTGCTGAAGTAACCATATGCTATTCTCGTTAAATTTAGACATCACTGTTGTTCTTGGTAACCAGCCTCATATGCTCGATACATTCTTTTTTGTAAGAAAAAACAAAGAACGAATGCCTGCATGGTAGAGAAAGAAAAACACCTTTCAACTTGATTGAACTTGATGTTCCAACAGAAGTTTGAGCTGGTTTAGTTTCAAATGTCCTAACACCTTGGGTTAAATTTTGTGTCGTGGTGTTTACTATAAGTAGGTACTCATGTAATTAGCTCATCCATTAAAAAGTTTTGTAAACATAATATATAACATTTAACAATAAAAGAGGCTTAAGACAGTCATATAACTAGACGTTCCAACAGAAGTTTGAGCTGGTTTAGTTTCAAAAGTCCTAACACCTTGGGTTAAAATTTGTGTCGTGGTGTTTATTATAAGTAGGTACTCATGTAATCCATGTGAGGTCCAAAAGTTTTGTAAACATAATATATAACATTTATTTAACAAGAAAAGAAGCTCAAGACATTCATATAACTATGAATATATCGTACATATAGGTTTTAGTCTAAATGTAGTTCATCATTTTTCTGCTTGTCATATTTTTTTTTCTCTTGGCAGGAAGAGATCACGATTAATTATTTGCTTTTGCATAACTTGGTTGTTCCTGTTCGTGTAACTTCAATAGTCAGGTGTATAACCTCTGCTTTTGTATGACATGTCCTCATCAAGTGCAAGACAAACACATGAGTACATATGCATCATAATGCATGATCCACTATTCACATTATGAAAGAGGCTGGGTTATGTGAATGAGCTAAACCAACATCAACAACGAAATGCGAATTTAAGTGGTTGTTAAAGAGAAGCCAGGAAGCCCTTTTCAAGAATCGCATCAAGCCATTACTTTCTAGCACTTCTTTTCGTCCCTCCTATCCACAGGAGGAAAGCAACCATACCTCATGCTTTTTCTTAAAGTTAATTATTGTATGATCACTTCCCATCATATCTATTTACTATTTTCTTTGGATGAAAAAAGGCGACACGTGTATTAAACCATTTAATTCTCATCTCATGACGCTTCAAAATAGCACAAGTTTGCATTCATTTTCTTCTACTATCGTTTTACACTCTCTTGCTACGTCAACACAACAATGACCCTGAATCATTGTTGCCAACCGGTTGCTTCTCTTCTAATCTTACATTCATCATCTCTACAGTCCTAAGAAAATTAAGTGACGATGGAAATAATTACAGGAACCTAATTAATTAGTACTAATTGTGGTCTTCTGCCCTCCGTTTTGGAGATGAACGGCTTGTTCGCTTGGGCTGAAAATAAGCGGCTAAAAGTACTGTTGACTGATTTATGTGAGAGAAAAACACTATTGACTGGCTAAAAATAAGTGACTAAAAGCTCAAGCGAACAAGCCTGAAATTTCACTTCAGCGAGCACGTGAGCACAAAGTCAAGTTTTCTAACGAACTTCCTGGTACACCTAGCTGAAGGACATTTAAAACCTGATAAAAAGTCACGCACCAACCTACACCAACCACAGTACAGTCGAACTAGTAGCACGGCCACCAGTCGAGGACTGCAGGTCCAGCAAGGCAACAGCAAGCGCACCGCAGCATCGCGGCCATGGCGGCCACCGGCCTCAGCCGATCCGAGACATTCCTGTCCGGGTGAGGCCAACCGCTTCGCTCCTCTCGGTAAACCGGCGATCGATCCAGTCCAGCCGAGCCGCAAACCAAAAGCAAAGCAACGCCCAAATTAAATAAAAACAGCACAGGACAGGGGAAAAAGCTCGCAGAAGTGAGCTCCCACCTCCTCTCTCTCTCTCTCTGTCTCTCCGCTCGGGGCTCGCACCACCGCCGAACCCTCCGATCCAACCCCTCCTCGCGTCTCGCCGCATGCCTCCGAGCGCGACGAGGCGGCGGCGCTGCAGCTGACCACCCCGCTTGACCCGCCGGGAGAGAGACAGACGGACGGCAGGCATGGGCGGCGTGACGTCCACCATCGCCGCGCGCTTCGCCTTCTTCCCGCCCACGCCGCCGTCCTACACCGTCGTGGTCGCCGACGCCGCCACAGGCCGCCTCGCCATCCCGGAGATCTCCCGGGCCCCCTCGCGCCGCCGGAGGCGGGACGGGGGCGGGGGCTCCTCCTCGGCCTCCTCCGTCGCGGCCGCCGAGGAGGAGGACGGCGCGGAGGTGGTGCGCCTCCGGACCCGCCGCGGGAACGAGATCGTGGGGGTGTACGTGCGCCACGCGCGGGCCTCCGCCACGATGCTCTACTCCCACGGCAACGCCGCCGACCTCGGCCAGATGTACGGGCTCTTCGTCGAGCTCAGCCGCCGCCTCCGCGTCAACCTCTTCGGGTAAATGCGAGCTGGAGGGCTTTTCCGTTGCGGGAAACTTACGGGAGGGTTTTGGGGAAGGCGCGCCCTTGCAGGAGGCGTTCGATTTCTGGTGTTCCCTTGCATTTATTGCTTGATTTGTTGGGCTTCATATCTCCTAACTAGGTGCTTCGATTATGCAAAGTGGTGGGGGTTTGCTCTAATTTTGGGACCCTGTAGCGGCAAAGCGGATGGAATTAATAATTGATGGGAGAATATTGGATCGTACACGCCCCATTTAGGTTAGATGATGTGGAAATTAACCTGTATTTATAGTCGCAAAACAACTACTAGCTCTAACAACCATACCAGTAAACTCTTGATTTACAGATTTCTCCCCCAAATTCAATTGAATATCTTAAGGACGAGACACTTGCGTCTAATGCATTGCTTACAGATCCTGTTCAACAAAAGAAATAGGTAGGGCTTTAGACTGCTGAATGCAAGAGTAATTGACTAATTGGTGGGGTCCCATATGATTCATGTAAGAGTAATTTCTTTGGCATGAAAAGAAAAAACAACAGACTATATAGATTATTAGTTATGCACTAGATAGGGACTGTACCGACATTGTAGGTGTGCCAGAGGCAAGATAATATATTTGTGGATGTATCTTAGATTTTACACCTTGAACCTTTTCGATGCTGATGAGGTGGTGCCTTGCATTTGAGGCATGATTAGTGGGTCTTTCTAGGTGGATTGCATTATGTAGGGAGATGTCAGATGTGCGTTGGATTTGGATTCCAAGGGATCCTTTTTTTTTTCCTTTCTCGTATATAATTTTGCTGTAGGACATGGAGATTTACTTTGTGACAGCTAAAGAAAATTCTTTCATGGTTGTAATTTGTAATCATGAAAAGCTTTGGTAACTCCAAAGATTTATGTTAGACTGAGACTAAAACATGTTTTTTTTTAACTTTATTGCTGAACAGCATAATCACTATCAGCATCATTTACATCCCAAGGAAATATCCAGCATCGCTTGCTCGTCCATCCCAAGGAAATATGATTAGCCTGATATCTGCATCATAGCATTTTAAAGTGCCTGGTTTCTGTCTTGAGTTTCATTTGGAACAATGTTTAACCTCTTTGCTAAATAGGCTTCTCCTCTAGACTGGTGCTTAATTTGTGGCCACAGTTAGTTCCTCCAGACTGATGCTTAATTTGTGGCCACAGTTAGTTCTCCTCTAGACTGATGCTTATGTGGCCACAGTTGGTTCCCTAGTCTTTTTCCCTGAAAGTGATTTTAATACTTATATATTGCTGCAGGTATGATTATTCTGGTTACGGGAGATCTACAGGGAAGGTATCTTTTGTTCTTTTATTTTGACCGCTTAACTAATAACTTATGTAGCGACTATAATCTTCTCCCTAACCATATCTTAATAGACAGTTTATTCTTCCATTGAACAGCCCACTGAGTGTAATACATATGCAGACATTGAAGCAGCATATAACTGCCTCAAGGAAAAATATGGTGTCGCAGATGAGGATATAATCTTATATGGTCAGTCTGTTGGAAGTGGTCCAACCATTGATCTTGCTTCGCGATTGCCAGACTTGCGAGCTGTGGTTTTGCATAGTCCTATTTTATCTGGCCTGAGAGTACTATATCCAGTCAAACGGACGTTTTGGTTCGACATTTACAAGGTATATTTGGTTCTTTTGTTTCCTGGAGTTATTGGTTGGTTGCTAAATAACTGATATCTTTTCTCTCCTTGCTGTAGAACATCGACAAAATTGGCTTGGTAAATTGTCCGGTGCTTGTCATTCATGTGAGTTTCTAATATATCCTATCCCCCCCCCCCCCCCCCAAAGGGTCCTTGGTGGAATTAACTTCTGATACAGCACAGTAGATTGAGCGTGAAAATGGGTGATTCCTCATCTGTGATAAGGGTATACACAGTAGAATGAGTAATACTCACTAATACTACTCACCCCAATCCAAGTATGTTAATAATGAACATTCAGATTTGTCAAAGTTGTATACAGTTATCAAGTGGGCATCTTAAGAAACTAATGTTTGTTAATTCAGTATCATAGTTGCTTTGGTAGATTATTGCTGCTCTGACTAACATGACCTGATACTTTCTTGTACCAGGGCACATCAGATGATGTTGTTGACTGCTCCCACGGAAAACAGCTATGGGAGCAATGCAAAGTAAAATATTCTCCACTGTGGCTAAGTGGTGGTGGCCACTGCAATCTCGAGCTATATCCAGATTACATTAAGCACTTGAAAAAGTTTGTGTCAAGCGTTACCAAAAAAACATCAAAACCCGAACCAAAAGAGATAACGGCAAAGGATGGCACTACCAGTAAAGAAACAGAGGAAGCATACTCGCAGAAACCTCAAGAGGCTACTAAGTGCTCACAGATCTCACGTAAGAGCCTAGATAGCCGAGTTGGGAAATCCAAAACAGTGGATGTTCCTGATAAACCACGGATGAGCTCAGATGACATTGACAAGTTCCGGAGGAGAAGATGCTTGGTTTGGTGATGCCTATGTTCTGCACAAATTGTGGAACAGTACCTGAGTGAGGATACTATAGCATGGAAATCAAGCAACTGTATTACTACATCATGTTGCGAGGAGCGGCATCAGCGGTTCCTGCAGTGGAGAGGAAAGAACTGTTAAGTAAGAAAAAGAACCAGGAAGCTGCCATCATCATCCATCGAAGACACAGCTACTTGACTGAAAACTGGTAGTTTCTCAGTTAATTTAACACTTACACTGTCAACATGTTTTGCAGCATCGGTTAGGGTTTCCATCATGTAAAAGTGTACCATTATTGTCTGTAATCACGGGGGACCAATACAAACATTTGCCGCCCCTCTGTGCAAAGTCTGAAAGCCTTAACGGAATCACGAGCAGCATAGTCTATTCTGGGTGCACTGGTATCGGGTTCACATGCGTTGTGGAACCATGTGAGCTTTACCCTGTATACTGATCTACTCCAACCTTATTATACGGATCATGCTCCACATATCAATTGGAGACTGACGGCTGAATGAGACGACAGCAAGCTTGTGCTCATCACAGTTGTCAAAGGTCGGGCTAGTCACAAGCGACATCTGTTTAGTAGTACTCATGTCTATGTATATGTATATACCATTGGCCACTCTTACACATATACTATGTGCATTCCCTCTGTCCTGACAGCACCAACAAAACAAATATTTACATCAGCTGGAACTACGAAGCCTGGAAACAAAAGACAGGCAATCTGGCATGCCTCACAGTAGTACAACAGCAAGCAGTTCTCTATGCGGAAGCCTAAATACAAACATGAAACACAAATAAATCTCGGGCGGTCTTGGTCCTCAGTACTTAACTAATCTACTTGCTGGTGTTGGGCGTGGTGGCCCTGCTGTCCCACGGAGCATGAACCGTGGTGGGAGAGACGGGGCCGTCCTTGTTCTTATTGTCTCCATCCTTCTCCATCAGGCATTCACCCTGGATGCCCCTGAGCACCTCGAGCACCTCCTTGATCGGCGGGCGCATCTCGCCGTTCTGCTGCAGGCAACGGAAGGCCAGCTCCGCGACCATGGTCATCATCTTCTTGGTGGCCGGGTCGGTCTCGTAGCCCAGGCCGAGGTCGACGAGCTCCTCCAGCTGGCACTTCTGGATCTTGCTGACGGCCATGCCGGCCAGGTTGATCTCGTTGCGGTGCCGGGTGATGTCGACGGCGGGCTTCGACGAGATGAGCTCCACCAGCACCACCCCGAAGCTGTAGACGTCGCTCTTGTCCGTCAGCTGGTAGCACTGGTGGTACTCTGGATCTACATACCTGCCAGCCATGTGCAAAAACACAAAATGTTATCTGTTGCGATCAACGGAACTTTTTAGGCAAACAATGAACTGGCCGATGCATGGAACACAGCGAGATGTGACCACGATGACATACCCTGGTGTGCCCTGGGGAGCAGTGGAGACGTGCGTGACGTCGAGGGGGAAGAGGCGGGAGAGGCCGAAGTCGGCGACCTTGACGTGGTAGTCGGCGTCCAGGAGGATGTTGGTGGTCTTGACGTCGCGGTGCACGACGGGCGGCTCGATGGCGTGCAGGTAGGTGAGCGCCGCGGCGGACTCCACGGCGATGCTGAGGCGGAGCGGCCACGAGAGGGCGCGCTCGGGGGCTCGCGGCCCGTGCAGGTGGTCCGCGACCGTGCCGTTGGCCACGAACTCGTACACCAGCAGCAGCTCGCGGCTCTGGCTGGACGTGCAGCCGTAGAACATGACCAGGTTCGGGTGGCGCAGCCCGGACAGGATGGCCGCCTCGTTCTGGAACTGCTCCACGCGCCGGTAGCTGTTGTTGTACAGCCGCTTCACCGCCACCACGCGCCCGTCCTTGAGGTACCCTGCAGATCGAGCCCAAGGAACACTAGGCTTAAGAGATCATTTCTAACACCCCGTTCGCTGGTATGAACTTTTCAGACCAGCCGGCTGGTTCCCCACTCATTTTACTGTTCATCGAACCAGCCAAACAGTATTTTCTCTCACAAAACCAGCCAGTTTCAGTAAGTTTCTGCCAGCCGAACGCCTCCTAAGCCACCATCACCGAGTTCTCTGTTGGCACTGCAAAAATGCAAATCCAGATGCGGGAGCATGGTTTAAGAGATCATTTTTAGGAGTACCTTTGTAGACGGTGCCGAAGCCACCATCACCGAGTTCTCTGTTTTCATTGAAGCAGTTGGTCGCCTCCTCGAGCTCCTCGTAGGTGAAGAGGTGCGTCGCCGGGTCCTCGATGCTGCCGGACTCCATGTCGCCGACCTGAGAACGCGGGGTCCCACCAGAGCCGCTGTACTTGAGGAGCTTCGAAGATGAGTTGATCACTTTCTTCTGCTTCCTCTTGCGCATGAACAAAAATATGGCAGCGGCAAACCCTGCAACACAAGCACCACCGGCCACGACACCTGAAAAGGTTGCGTGAGTTAATATTACAGTCATATTAATCTTCTAGTATTGCTGAAAGCTGCGTACTTCCAGAAACAGGTGTGTGCAGCTAGCTGTAAAATGATACGTAATACTAGGGAGTGCAGCAAAATTTGTGGGAACAAAGGGGATATATTTATGCAGAAAGCCAACAGTGGACCATTTAAGAAACATTCACCCTGTTCGGCTGCTCTTATCAGTACGGCTTATCAGCCGTAGTACAATGTTTTTCTCTCACAACAAAACATCCACAGCCGGCTTATAAACCGCAGAAACAGCCTGCCGAACAGGGTGATGGTAGGTAAAGGTTGTGTAGCGTAGTGCTTACCAGCAATAATTGCTGTTTTCCTTTTTGACCCTGTATGCCAACGAACAAAAGACAGTGTCAGATTTGAGCAAGACTAAGCTGATTTACATCAAACAGAAACACAAATCACAAAAGTATTACTGCAAACCGAGAAATTTACATCAAACAAAAGTAGTACATGCTACTCGAAATAACAAGGCAGACTCCACTAGAAATTGCCCCAAAAGAAAACTCATGCAAGGAAGACAATGTAAGAAAATTAACTGCAAACCGAGAAATTTTGGTAGTTATTTTCATTTAATTGATCAGGTACACTTGTTAAGATTTAGTAGTTCAGGAATAAAATATGGAGTTTCATTTGCATAAACTCAATTGAATTATATGCTGCGTAGCAAGAGCTAGAAGCAGCAAAAGTAACTTTCTACTGTTGTTTCCTTCCTCTATTGAAATTCGCAGACATAATTCTCCTTGTCAATAAAGCAACGGATCCAGATCCTACTGGTAACTTTGGCCAAAATGCAAAACAAGTTCAGTGTCCTTTTTGACCAGATAGGCAGCTTCCTGTTTTTTGAACAATCTATGGCCTTGTTCAGTTACCTGAATCGGTAACGTCCGATTCTGCACAGTGTGCTACTGTAGCACTGTAGCACTTTTGTTTTTATTTGCTAATAATTGTCCAAATATTGATTAATTAGGCTCAAAATGTTCGTCTCGTAAAGTACAACAAAACTGTGCAATTAGTTTTTGATTTCATCTACATTTAATACTCCATACATATGTCGGTATTTTGATGTGATGGGGAATCTTCTTTTTGCATAGTGAATTTTGGAGGTGAATTTGGGAATCTAAACAAGGGCTATATCTTATAGTTATAGTGGAGCATGGTGCAAGATCTTCCTTTCTGTCCTCTCCTTTTATTTTGTTGACACTTGCTCCTTTTTAGGAAGATATGATGCATCATGCAATAACATGGAAAAATGCTACGACACAGGAAAAAGTTGCAGAGGCAAGTAATCAATTCGCCTTTGGTCAATAACTATTATTATAAAGTCGTAATCATAATGGCCCTCGCAATGTATATAGGTCAGGACTCAGGACAGGGCTATAGGTAGGAGGTCGGCATCAAAAAAAGAAAGTACTAATAAAGGTGGACAACAAATATCTAGCAAGGCAGACACCTGAAATATGCTAAGCTTTCTGAATAACCAAAAGTGAATATCTCAATATGAAACCAGAGCAGTTGAAAGCCATCAAATCAAAGAAGAAGCAATTTTACCAGTACTAGTTTTTGAGATCACATCCTCATCAACATCTCAAACAAATCAGAGCAGTTTGAAAAGGCTAGCGAAGGAATCAAAGTCTTGAATGAAGAAGGTTTAAAATGTAAGGCTACCACACTAAACCTGCTAGTTGAAGAACACAATAGTCTTTGAAGTCTTGAACATAGAAATTTTAAGCCAGAGGCTCATGGCTCATACTGTTCCAATGTAGTACTACAGTACAGTGATTCCACAGCCTATCCAGTTACCAATAATGTGAGTGAAAAATGGCTATATGAAGTTGCTATCTCAGGCCTCAATGGCCCCAATTAATGTGAACACCAGCGATTCAGGCAACCATAAAAAAACTGAAGCGCCGCGGTTTTCAGTTATTAGATAGAGCGACGAGATGTCTGTCTCTGAAATTAACAAGACTACGCTAGTGCGCATCAGTTTCTGCTGTGCTCCTACATCGACAGGTGGGGCATGGATCTCTCATTAAGTCATTAGACGCGTAGCCATTAATTCCGCAAGTAACTCTTGCCGGGAAGCGTTGTTCGGGCCTCCTCTTTGTCAGGTGGGGTTTTCGGCCATAAACGTCGTAAGGCTCAATCAGCAACAGCCTACAGGCTAAGCTACGAGTCTTGTACATGAAGGTAAGCTGCTGTCATGCAAACCGTGATGTGGCAATCGATCGTAGCAAAGGACACAGTCCTTTTAAGCAATCAATTATGTATAAGTGCCTACAGAGTACAGAGTACTGAAGAGCAGTGTTAGTCACAAGATTTGGTGCTACAGAGAGCAGCTAACAGATAGGGTACGGAAGGTAGTAGTAGTAGGGATGGATAAACAAAGATAGTTCCAAATTCTCAACTGGTCCCTGGCCGTACGACGAGACACAACCAAGAGGAAGAAGTCCTGGGCGAGACGGAGCCCCGTCGCTGTGGCTCTATCGATTTTCCTCAACGCGTGGTCGTGCTGAGAGCGACGCGACCGAGCTCGGTGGTCCTGGAAAAATCTTGGAGGCCGACTCGTCCCAACAGCCCCGCCGGCGACAGACACTGCAAAACAAAGCGCGAGGTGCCGTTGCGCCATCGGATCGGAGCGGTGCTTTCAAGCTATCTATATGAGTCTACGAAACATCTCTATCGAGAGAGGACGGGTTACTGAGCAGCAGAGCCCGGACTAGTTGGACTGACGCGCTTGTTCGTTTCACACCCAGATATTTGATAGTGTCTGTCTGTATTTCTAACGCGACAGTGTTTTCTCCGGACAGAGAAGAAAGCGTTAGCGTGCAGGAAACCATGGACTATTAGCAGCGACATGGTGTGTAATTATGGAGGTAATAAGGTTAATCGCTGCAAGCAACAGATAGTTAACGACGCCTGATTGAATGAATGCACGGTATCGAAGGCTAATAATGGCTCGATCCTTTCTATGGCGATTTGGACGACAGAGGCATGGTTATTAGTTTATTACGTACCGGGCCAAGACAGAGCGGAGGAGTCAGCTGATATCTTACTGCAACCGCCGTCGTGCACGCGGCCGTCGGCGCAGAGGCAGCCCAGGAACTCGCCGGCGGGGCTGTACCCGCACTTGCCGCTGGACTGCTCGCATTGGCCGCACGGACCGACGGAGCTCCGGTCCCAGCCCAGCTGGAACCCCGCGCGGAGGGCCTTGCCGTACCCGTCGTTCCTCCACACGGGGTCCTCAGCGACAGCCTTGGACGGGACGGAGCTCTTGAGCACTGGCACTTCGAAGATCTGCCGGCACGCGCTCGACCAGTCGCCGGGAGGCACCTCACCGCGCGGGAGCACGAACATCATGGAGGCCAGCGATTTGTCCATGTCTCCGCAGGTGATGGGCTTGATGGTCGGCGGCTTCGGCGGTTTGGGAGCGGGCTCGGCCTCCGGGCCGAAGGAGCAGCCGACGAAGAAGAAGAGGTAGTCGACGCTGTGGAGAATAAGGGACAGCCGGACGTCCTGGGGGACGGTCACGTTGTGGTCCACGACGGGGCATCCGGTGTTGCCCGCGGTGTCCGCGTCGGCGAGCGAGACGATCAGGTTGGCGTAGTCGATGTCCGAGATTGTGTAATTGTCGTCGCCGAGCTTCAGGACGGGCTTGTTGTCGCCGCCGTCGCAGATGACGGCGAGGCCCGGGTAGCCGCAGTAGGACTCGCCGTCGTGGTCCGGGACGGCGTTGGTGTCGGTGGCAAGGTAGAACGGGTAGCTGATGTTCACGCCGCCGCAGAGGTGCGGCCGCGACCGGCATGCGGAGACAGTGTACGTGTCGTCATCGCCGCGCGACGCGACGGCCGCGGCGAGTAGGAGGAGTGCGAGGAGGAGGCGGCCTCGGTCCTGGTGGCTCAGGGAAGGCATGGTAGCTGCTGGGGAAGCTGGCAGCTCTGTTCGGCTCTCAGGGGTTTCTGGCGCGCGGTTTTGGTTGGCGGACGGCGGGCAGGCTCCGTTTTTTTTTGTCAAGCGATGTTTTAAGCCTCGCTTTGGCAGTGGCAAGTGCAGCTAGCCGTGCAGTACCGGCGAAGGTTGGGTGGCTGACACTGACGACGGGCAAGGACACACGGGCACACGATGGCTTGATGAGGGGCCTGCCTGCTTGCAGTAGCGGACTCGCGAGTCGCGACGTTGCCAGCCTACCGCGCCACACTGCCAGAGTCGCGGCGCTACCTGACCAGACCCGGCCTCTGTCCCCGCATGTCCCTGTCTCGTGGCGACTCCAGAGCTTGGCTAGTCACTTTTGTAAATTGGCGTCAAAAGAAAGATCCCATTGGTCGTCGGTCGTCTATGCCTTTTTTTTTTGTTACTACTAGTATTATCTTTGTGCAGGTGATTTGAACAAGGAAGGTTGTTGCCAATTGTCGTTTTGGAATGCTTCTCCTATTCTCCTGCGCGTGTTCAACGATGCAGTATGAATGCTACGGTCAGTGGTTCCTGAAGATCGAGTCTACTGCCGTGCAACAGTGCAAGACAGCTTGAGAAAACGGAACCGCTTGCTCCTACCACTGTGGTGGTGTGGCTTCCAGCAGCAGCAGCAGGCATGTGCCGGCGATGGGCTCACGTAGGTGATGCGGCTGGAATCGCAGGCGGGTCAAGTTCTGTCTCACTCCCGCCGACGGCAGCAGCGGAGAAATATAAGAGCACACGCGATCCAAGTTGTGGACGTCCAGGCGAGCAGAGCGTTCCACAACACACACATCGCGTCCACCGTCCAGATTGGGGGAAGAATCGGTCAGAGTGGCTGGTCGGGTTGTGTTCGGCTATTGCTTTTATTCCATTTCCATCCCACATACAGCTGCAAGCTTATGTCAGTCTCCGTGGGGATTTCATATCACTGTTTTCAATACATTCAGATTTTGAAAACAGTGCAGAAGAGTTTCATCCTCATGAAACTCTCTCTACTCCCATGAAACTTTTATCATCTCTCTTCATTAATATGGTGCCACATCAGCATAATTAATGCCCATAAAACTCCGATGAAACCCCATTGAGACTGACCTTGTAGTTCATGATGCGACTTGGAACTTGAACCCAAGTACCCAACTCATGTAAAAAAATTCTGGTTTGGTTATGAAGCAAACAGCTTGCAAGTTGCAAAATGACAAAGTGGTAAGCACGAGGGAGCGGCTGCTGCAGATTTAAGGGTTGGAAAGGAAGGAAACTGACATGGAAGGCCCAGGAGGAAGAAGATGAAGAAGGCCCAAAATATAGCAATCTGGTGACAGGCTTTCTGCTGGTGTGGTCCTGTTAAGGATAGGGCTAAAATTGCTACATGGTTGATTGATTTTTACCGATTTTTCATCCTTTAATTTAGATCCATTTCGAAACCTTTCATTTTCAAAAAGCAACCGAAGGTCTTTGTTCAGGCCAAGCAAAGATTTGATTTCAAGGTAAAATTTGAAACAAAAACTTTTTTTTTGTTTTTGTTTTTACTGAAGCTACAACTAGCAGCTACCTGCCTACTTACAGTTGATGAAGCTGCAACCTAATGGATCCCCTTAGCAATTTGACACCAAGGAAGGAGAAAAGTCTTGGTTTCAACCAAAAAAGTAAGGAGAAAAGGTAGTACTACAAGACAGAAAGAGCTTACCTTTGGTGCATTCATGGTCGCTCACTCGCCCGTTGGTGCACAAGCAAGCCACGAATTCCCCATATCTGCTGTAGGCGCACCCTCCATTGGATCCCTCGCACTTGATGCACAGCTCGGACTTCCTACTCGAGTTCCATCCCAACTGAAAACCCTGTTCAAGAGCGACGCGGTACCCGTTGGTGCTCCATTGCTGATCGATCGTCAATGAGGCGTTCTGAAGCACCGGCACTTGGATAACTTGCTTGCACTCCCGTGACAGAGTTTGTTGGGGCACCTCCGAATCCGAAGGAATCACAAAAGAATAATAACCAACCAAAGAACTTGGACATGAGATCGGGTTGATGTAAGGCTGGCCAGGGATAGTGGAGATGGAGCAGTTGGCGAAGAAGAGGAGGTAATCAACGGTGTACTCTGGCAATAGGTTGAGCCACACGGCGGGCGGCACGGTGACGTTGTGGTCGACCGGGCAGCTCTCATCGCCGTCGAGGACATCGAGGTCGACGAGGGAGATGGTGGAGTTGTGGTAGTCGATGCCCGTCACGTTGTAGGAGTCGTCTGGGCTGCTGCCGAGTTGCAGGATGGGATACTCGTCGTCCACACAGTCGATGGCCAGCCCAGGGTACCCGCAGGAGGAGTTGTTCCCCAGGACATCTGCCGTCTCATCGGAAAGATAGAACGGGTAATGGATATCCACCCCGCCGCATGTGTATGGTTGCAGCTGGCATATGGAGGTGTTGTAGTCGTCGCCGGAAGGATCGCCGTGGGAAGCGGCAAACAAGACGGCAAGGAGGAACGGCAGCGGCAGCCGGTGGCAGCGTAGCGAGCAGAGGGCCATGGCTGAATAAGTCATACGAGTGTTTTTTTTTCCCTCCCTCCCCGTAGTTTGGTGGCCGCCGGCGGTCTTACCTCTCTCTGTTTATAAGGCAACAAGGGGCTGGGGAGTCTTCTCGGAAGGTTGGGTGGCAGACGAGGACGGCACCAGATCGGAACAGCCGTGGTTGACCATCACCATCTTGGCCACCTGGGTGTCGCGAAATGCCAATCGCTTGCCACGCAAGGTCGGCTACGGCCTATGACTCCTGCCTCCCCGTCGTTGTTCCGTCGGGGCTCGTGTTCTATCTAGAAGAAAGATTTGCATTGACCGTTCAACACTCCAACATGGTCAGCAACTACATAACTGCAGGATGCAGGAGTACTCAGGAGTCAGGACCCAGTCCTCTGATCCTCCTTCCTGTGATGGGAACCTGGCAGTCGGGGAAAGTTGATTCGATAGCCATTAAAGTTTCTCGTTCCGGAAAAACTATGTTCCTATTGCGTGCAAAATTTCTAAACATGTATAGTACCACATTTCTTATTCCACGTCCCTCGTCTCGACAGCTGTCGATTCAGGAACACGGCTGCTAAGGTTGGGAACCATGAAATGGAAGTAAACACAAAGTATGATGTCACGAATCACGACCAAGACCAAGAACCACGCCTTTGGATGGAAAAATAAGCAATTAGAGTACTCCATACGACGGTCTCTGCTCCCAGTCTCTCACTACCGGTTCGTTGTCGCTCCAATACAGAGCTTGCAGGTTTCTTCACTCAAAAAAAAAAGGCTTGCAGGTTGCAGCAACGATGTCATCACGTGAGCTTTCCAATGGTTGACGCCATGGAAGCAAAGGCGCTTGGTCTTGGCTCTCCGCCTGACAATTCTATCCTTTTTCTTAGAGGAATTCATGATGGTTTCCACTAATCCTTTTGCTTTATAATATTCTAAGTGGTCAGCAGTCAGCACTTCATAACCATAGGGAGTACCAGAGAGCAGGGACCCACTCCTCGCTCTTTTGTGAACCACTGAAATCAAAGCGAATAGAAAGCGTACTCTCGCTACCAAACTCCAACCCTTGAAACACGTCTTCGGATGGACTAAAGCCTTGTTTAGTTGGCGAAAAATTTTACAAAATGTTACTGTAGTATTTTCCGTTGTTATTTGATAATTAGTGTCTAATCATAGATTAATTGGGCTTAAAAGATTCGTCTCGTGAATTACGGCTAAACTATGTAATTTGTTTTATTTTTTATCTATATTTAATATTTCATGCATGCATCACAGATTTGATGTGATGGGGAATCTTGAAAAATTTTATAAAATTTTCTGGAACTAAACAGGGTCTAAAACGAAAATGAAATAGCAACGAAAACAGAAAAATGTTCACCCGCCTGCTAGAGCCAGCCAATGAGCCAACGCCACCAAACTTCTCAGTTTGGCAACGCAAAACCAGGCCTGTCCGGCTGTCCGACTGTAGGCTGCGTTTGCTGTTTGGCATCTTGGTCTTTGTTCCACACGGAAACAGGGGCAATACAGCCGCTGCTCGTGGAGCATGGCAGGCCGCCGGGCCGCCTGATGAATCTCGCTCACGAGAAAAAAACGGATTTGGTGCAAAAAGCAGAACGAGGGTCGCGTGGCTGTAAACATCCCTGTCGAATGATGCAAACAGGAGTCAGGATTTCCAACTCTGTACCTACCAAGCATTAATTTCCCAGGCAAACCCCAACGAAGTGTAGACTAGGGCCTTGTTCAGCTGTGTTATAAGCTGTACTTTTTCAGCTAACGAACAATTTTTTTTCATAATAAATCAGCGAACAGTACTTTCAACCACAGCCAAGCGAACCAGGCCTAGATCAGGTCAAAGCATTCACCGTTAGCACGAGGCAAGCAGGAGCAGCGCAGGACGCGCACATACGGGACATTAGGGGGCTAGCTACGAGGTTGCAAACTACTGACGCAACCGGTGAGTGGTCTGGTGATTAAAAAACAAAGGGTCGGTTCAGAAATCAGAAGGACTTACGTGATGATGCCCTGACGATGTGTTTGCAGTCCGGGTTGCCCACCTTCCCTTCGTAGCACAAGCAGCCCAGGAACTCCCTGCTCTGGCTATAGGCAGAGGCGGAGCCACCACTAGGGCGAGCTAGGGCGGCCGCCCTAGGTCCCCCTGGCCGTGCACCTCATCCCCACCCCCTGTATTCTGCTGGAGTTGGAGGTGAAGGGCGGAAGCTGCGAAGGAGACGCCGCGACGGAGGCGCGGGCGTGGCTCTGTTTCACCGTGAGGACGAGGCCAAGCGCTGAGTTGAGGACTTGAGGCGTCGTGGGCCGCGGTTGCACTAGTTTTGGCCCAGACCTGGCCTAGTTTGAAGCCGCCCACTGCCCCAGATAGGTCTCGGTGTCGCACGGAGGCACGGACGCACGCCGCGCCGCTCGCCGCTTCGCACAACCTTTGCCCTCCGCTCCGCGCCTCCACCCTCCAAGCTCGCCGTCGCGGCGTCGCCGCTCGCCGCATTGCCTCCGGCCGCTGGTACCCGATGGATCTAGCGACCCCACCCCAGCCCGGCAGCCCCCACTCCGCCAGGTGCCCAGGTACGAGCTCCAATCGGCCCTGCTTTCCTGCTTCAGAGTTCACATTGGGAATTTGGTGATTTCTGATTTTGGAATTTGAGGACTTCGGTGATGGACGGGGGAGTAGATGAAGCCGTTGTCATGATTTTGCAAGTGCGAAGAATTGATGATTATAAAGCTTGTCATGATTTTACAAGTTTAGCCATAAAGTTGATTGAAAATAAGGCACACCTTGCTTTACCATCTCCAAAACAGCCTCGATGTTCATAGTATTTTAGGAAAGGTATGTCTAGATGTCATTTTTAAATTCTTCAATGCATTTTTTGATTAATGTCATTTTTTAGCTGACTTGTCTATAAAATGGCAAGTTCTGTACTTTATTTGTCTGTCAATTGAAACATCTATTATTGATACTTCTATTATTAAGAGGTAACATCTCGATTCTTGTTGGTTGTTCTACAATTTTTATCTAAAACATAAATTGTCGTTGGTAGCGAAAATTTTATTGCATAAGTCCGCCCCAGGTGAATTCTTCGGCTGGATTCGCCACTGGCTATAGGCGCAGTGCCCTTCCGACCTCTCGCACTGCTGACACTGATCCGCTGTGATACGGCTCCATTCCAACTCGAACCCACCCTTAAGCACATATCCGTATCCGCCGCTTGTGAAGTTGCTCTGGTTATTGCTTGCTGCCATCAGAACCTCGCCTCTCACTGGCACGGTGACAACATCTTTGCAGTTCTCAGACAATTCTTGGACCAGATACCTGTCAGGCTCATCAGTCATGAGCACGAAGGAGTCTCCTGGGCCAGCATCTGCCGGGTTCACGCATTTGATTTTGTAAGTGTCAAATTTTTGCGGCACGGAACCGCGTAGGTAGCAGCCGAAGAAGAAGGTGAGGTTGTCGTTGGAGCTGCTGTTATGCAGCCATGTCTCGTCGAAGCTGACTTCGTGGTGGACTACGGGGCAGTTGCCGCCAACGAGCACGTCGCTGTCCACCAGAATGATGGTGTAGATGTCGTAGAGGATGTTATGAACGGCGTAGTTCTCGCCGCCGAGACTGATGACCGGGGTCTCGGTCGGCCCCTCGCCTTGGCAAGAAATCATCAGGTCGGCGTAGCCGCAGGAGTAGTTGTATCCGTAATCAGCGATCTCTCTGGTCGCGTCGGAGAGGTAGAAGGGATAGCTGATATTGACGCCGCCGCACTTGAATGACTCCGAGCAAATCGAACCGTCATAGGTGGTCGGGAGCGAAGGAGGGATGGCATGGGAGGCGGGGACATGGACATGGACGGAGAGGAAGACGAAGAGGAGGACGGGGAGACGTGGTACTGGTAGGTGAGCAGCCATGGTGGCGAGAAGAGGAGGTGGGTTCAAGCTCATCTGGCTGTTTTGTTAGCTCCAACTGGGCACGCAGTTGCTTGTGACTTGCGGCCGCCGCCGTTTATAGGTGCCGTGGACTTGACCGGGTTTCGGCGAAGGTTGGTTGCTGGTGGGCCCGGAGGTGGGGCAGGAGATAACACGGATTGAGACTTGGCCGTGGACTTGGCGGTCTTCCCGGTCCGTGCCAAGCCGTTTGATCACTGATCATCGGCTGCCTGCTACGTCATCCCTAGCCTTGTTGGTCCAGTCAGGCAAGATTCGATCTTAACCTGCTACTGCTTGGCACGGAGTATGATTTTAGTTGACTTCCATTCGGACCGTATGCCAATCAAAGGGATGTAGCAGTATATAATGAAAGTCTTCCCGCACGATGTTTTTTCTATTCCTTGTTCAAGAATCACATTTTGTTAATTGATGAACCGGCGCTGCAAATTGGGTTTCCTAGGAGCTCATTTTGCTTTTGATCCCATGTGGGAAAGTGGCTTTCGGAGAGAAACAATTCTCTGTCTGAAAGTGTGTTAGTAGTTTCTTTTTTTGATAAATTCCGTGGAGGAAAAACATGAATCAGGAGCAATTAATTTTTCAGCTTACAACTTTTTTTTATTGATTTCGAAAAACCACTTCACACCACCTGTTCAAAAAAACCTAATCCGCTAGAGCCATGATTTTCGACACATGGCTCAACCCAAAGTAAAAAAAACTATAAGAAGTAGCCCGACCCAACCCGCTAGTGCATTGGGTCCAATTTGGACCAACCATTTTGATCTAATCATTTTCTCGGCCTAACCCGATCTGCTGTTGGTCAAATCTAATATAAATTTAGCTGTAAATTGCTCTAAGGTTCTACCAAATAGACTCTTAACGTCATATAGTTGCTTCCATATGAACAAATCGTAATATGCTGGTTAACACTGTCTATCTCTGTTATCAGTGATGGTTATTATCCATAACCTAATTTTGTGATATCAATTTGTAAGAAAAAACTATTCCGCCTGAGAGGTCACGAGTCAAGACTCTATTTTCACACTAAATCCATGGCAAATTAAAAAGCGTGAGTCCTGACGGTAAAGGTGCCTTCTGCCTTACTGGCACACACTATATAGGAAGACTGAGTCGAATTGAGAAACCAGAAAAAGATGTAGTGGTCTTGTTGATTCGTAATGCCACCAGTGACTTTTAAACGACAGCGCTTGTGCGGTAGGTGTTTCCGTGTTTGCACACTTTTCTATTGTTTGTCTACTCCACTAGTAGCATATCCTGGCTCTTTCCACGAAACTACATTCACCCGGGATGAGGAGAGTCGCCTCTCTGCCAGTCAGGTCTACCGATCGTCCACCCGGGATGGATCAGTTTGCAATTACCGTGACTTCGTCGGCACAGCTATGCTCTTTTTTGAGGAAACACAGCTATACTCTTCCTTCGAGTCAAGTCTTTTGGCTGGCTCCTAGTGCAGAAGAACAACCTCGCCCAGAAGCATGGGCTTCAGATTAAGAGCCTGTGTAGGCTAACTGCTAGCCCGCTAGAAATTAAATAAAATTAGCAAATAGGTAAGCTAATTTTTTAATAAGTCTTCAACTACTGTATTAGCCAACTAGCTAGTCAACCATAATAAATTTAAGCTAATTTTTAGATGTAACTAAGAACCAACCTTGTGTATTCAAACGGGCCCTAATTTGACTTGCTAGCTTGGGCACTAAAGCACATACGTCAAGAGTAGGCAACGTTACCCGACTAAGGCCCCCTTTGGCTCACGGCTGAAGCCTCCTACGCGATTGTTGGTGTTGGAAGATAAAGTGGCAGATCCATCCTCACTAGGGCCTCTTTGGCCTGCCATCGGCTAGATCCACCCCTCCTTCCAAAATGTTTCGTCCCTCTTTACTGTTTTGTAGCCCCACTTGCAGTCTCAAGAGAAGTGGGTAGGCCTGGCAGATCCCAAGCCACCCCGAGCTCATCTATGGTGGTGGTTGAGTTGCTGTTGATGATAGATTCGGTGGTGATGTATCTATTTGGTTTTTGTTTATCCTGTGGAGCAAACCGTCTTACTTTGTTTATTTTATATTTATTCTACATCCTTTAAATTTAAATTTGACTTCAAATTTTAATTGTGGTGTTTAAATTCAAATCTATGTATTAAAATATTTTTAGTTGTGGAGGCAGAATGATGCAAATGCATAGTCAAAATGCTGAAATTGGATAGAAAAAAAGAATATGAACTCTAGTTTAGAGGTACCGCTAAAGACAATGGGTGTGTTTGTTTGTCTATACCAATCTGGAAACTAGCCTTTGGGAGGCATCTTTTTTGTTTGTTTGTTTGCCTCAATGGAGTAGCGGGCTAGACCCGCACGCTTTCTAAAGTGTCCAAAACTCTGGATCTAGGAAACGAAATTGGATCTCATTTATCTCTAGCCTAGCTTGCATGCTGCAACCTTGGGCCTCGTGAAGAAGCTGCTTGTGAGTGCAGGAGGCTTGGGCCTATGCACCCCGATCATTTGAACTATTCAGCCAAATCAACAGCCATCCAGTAGTGTTTTTTTCTCACAATAAACCAGCGAATAGTACTTTCAGCCATAATAAATCAGCGAAACGAATAGGCTAATGGTTGATGCAAGTAAATAAATCCAGGACCTATTTGCGCTGATCTATTTGGTACAGTTCGAACAACGGTAATTCTCTCACGCGTACGTCCGACGTGTTCGACGCTGATTCGCGACTCCCACCGCTACGCCTCGTCTTATCCGTCGCCCGCTGTCCACAAATTCTTCCTTATCTCTTCCACTCGCGTCGCCCGTGGCTTTCTTCTTCGCTCGGCCATCCGTGCTCGCCCAGACGCCCCGCGCCGCTCCTCCCTGCCGCTGCTCCTCGTGTGCCTTGCTGCTGCTGCGACCGCTGCTCCACACGTCCGCGCGCCCTGCTGCTGCCCGCTGCTTCTGCTGTGCGCTCTTGCTCCGCGAGGCGCACAGGGCGTCCCCATCCCCGACGGCGCCCCTCCCCACCCCAGCATGCTCCACCAGCGGTGCAGACCACGGCGGGAGGCTGTGGCCCGTGTGGCACGCGAGATCGGCACAAGGGCAGCGGTGCCCCATCCCCTGCCCGCGTCCCAGCAGATGCAGGCACGCAGGCCGTCCCCACCCCCAATGGCGGCCAGGCCGCAGGCGCGCGCGGGCGCTCCTCCCCCCTCCCGACATCCTCCCCTGCCTGGCCATGGCGCCACCGTGCCCCCATCGGCCAGGCACGCCGAGTTGAACATGTTGTAGTAGTTCAAATTTGGTGTTTTCGTAGTTCAAACTGGGTGTTTCAGTAGTTCAAACTGGGTGTTTTCAACAAGAGGTTTCAAGTGTTTTAGTAGTTCAAACTGGGTGTTGCAATAGGTGTATCTGGATGTTGCAAAGGGTGCGAGCTCCTCCATCAGCGGCGCGAGCTCCTCCACGCTCCTGCTCCTTGGTTCCTGTGTTTTAGTAGTTGAAACTAGGTGTTTTAGTAGTTCAAACTGGATGTTTTGTTGCAGCTTCAATCTGCATGTTGCAGTAGCTAGTTTCATGTTGTTGCAGCAGTTGTTCTGTGTTGTTGCAGCTTCAATTGCATGTTGCAGTAGCTGATGTTGCAGTAGGTTTCCAGTCGATGTTGCAGTAGTTGTTGCGTTGTTGTTTTAGTTGCTGCATCCTACTGTTGCAGTGGCAAAGGGAAGGTGGCGAGCTGGGGGCGGGCTGTGGGGGCGAGCCGGCGGCGGGGCGAAGGTGCTGGGGCCGACGAGGTCAGGAGAGGGGGCGGATCCCGTGCGTGCGAGGGCCGGGACGGGTTCGATCCACTTCTTCCGTGCGCGTGGGGGCGGTGCGGGGCTGTGTTTTCTTCTTCTGTGCGGGGGCGGGGGCGAGTGCGGGGCCGTGTGAACGGAGGGCGTCCGATGGGATTGGGCGCGACCGTGGGGGGGGGGGGGGCGGGTTGGTGCTGCTCGTTGTGGTGTCCGGCGCTAGCGCCCGGATCCGGATGTCCGGGTGCTAGCAGGACCGAAGTAAACAATATAAGTTACAGCATTTGTACCTATCTCATCAAATTTTAGTCCAATTTAGATGGTACAACCACCCTGATCTAGGCAAACAAAGAGTCCTAGCGAAAGAACCAAACTCATAAAATAAAGGGTGTGTTTGGCAACTACGTGGGAAGAGGCATGTAAATTAGTGATGGGAGTTGATAGAGGGAATTAAGGTGGGGAATTGACTTTTAGTCCTAATCCTTTGTTCGATTCGTGGAGGGAAATAAGAAAGGGAATTCCTATCCCCGGTTTGGTGTGGAAGTTTTGAGGGAGAAATTAAAAGGCAAATCATAATGAACAAGATCTACTTTTCTTTATTAAGAACACAACTCCCACCCAATTTCCACCCCTCCCTAGGGAATTGATTAGTGGGAGTTGGCTCTCTAAACTCTCCTTCCCCTTCCCACAAAAACTCTCATTCTCACAAAACAAACAAAACATTTCTAAACTTGTATCTCTGAACTCCCATTCGTTGCTTCCAATTATCTCCAACCAAACAAGCTGTAAGGGTCTTGATTTAGGGGTACGGCTAGAGATGCTCTTTGAGTACAACTCGTACAAGTTGAGGTGCACAGCGCAATACCGATACTATCTTTTCGCTATTCTATTAATCAGAACGGGAGAAATTAGTCCTTTATGTGAACAGTATCCAATGGAGGTTCGCAAAAGCTACTTTGCTAACAGCGGATCGCAATTCGCAACCTACTAATATTAATATGACACCGATGTGTGCGTAGTTTATTTGTTGATCTGGTCATGTTCTAAGCACAAGAGCTAGTTGTGAAAAAGGAAAATCGCAGAAAAGAAAATCCTGGTTCTGAACTCCGATTTCTCTGAACATATCATCACTTTTATCTGAACATGTCACTGGCGGAGGTGACATCCTTCAGTGTGAACGGAACAACCTTTAGTCGACCACCCATGCCAATCTAACCAATGAGAGCTCATTCCTCGATCTGCTGAATTTGTGGAGTCCAGCCCGAGAGAAGATCAGGGGAGACGTAACGAGGTGCCGTAACCTGAGTTACTCCACTAATCTAGCTGAAGTCTCAGTACTACCAAACCAAACGTTAACAAGCAACGACTGGTCGGAGATGCATTCAACACGGGGTTGAAGGGCCAATGGACTGGGGACCCGTACGTAGGGCCGTAAGCTTCTCCCGCCAGTTTCTTCTGCTACCGTGAAACGAAACCAACCTCGCGAGCATTCTACGTTTCGAGGGGAGATCTTGTCGTTCTGAAAGATGTTTGGAAATCCGAATGACGCGACCCCAGTCCCGTCAGTCGTTTTCCTGAACGGTGATAGCCGAAGGCAGAGCAGGAGAGCAGCACCTGGCTTCAAGTTGCCCGTGCCCAGTCCTACTATGGCCCTGTTTAGTTCCACGAAAAAAACACTATGCGAAAAAAAGATTCCCCGTCACATCAAACTTGTGATACATGCATGAAGTACTAAATGTAGATGAAATCAAAAACTAATTGTACAGTTTGGTTGTACTTGACGAGACGAACGTTTTGAACCTAATTAGTCAACAGTTGGACACTATTTGCCAAATAAAGCCAAAACATACTACAATACTTTTTTTACACCTTTTTTTACCATCTAAACACACCCTATATCCTTACTGTAACTTGACTAACTCGGGTCTCCACTCTCCAGTCTGCTATGCCGTCGACTTGTTCACTTGCTGTCATTGTGATACAGGCATACAGCACTGGAGAATCTTTCAGGCCGCCGCTTCTGGTTTCGACGGAAGACGGAACCGGCAGTCGGGTGACGTCGCACTGAATTTTCCACAGAGGTCCTGTCCAGGCAACAACTGAGCGCGGCGCACCTAACTGCTGAACAAAGCAGCTGCTAATTCTGGTGGCTGACTAAAACATGAGAAGGCTAGTTTTCTCCATCTGAACTTGCTCTATTGCTAGGAGTAGTCCACAGATTGTTGCAGCACAAAACAAACAAAAACATGCGCCCGCAAACTCAAATGAACAACGGACACACCACATTCCATAACCCAAAGCATGAAAGCAATTAAGCAGGAAAATCAAACAGAAGTAAGTTCCAACGCTGGGGATAGGAGACATACGTACCGCATCGATCAGAGCTCGGGCCGCTCTCGCAGAAACAGGTGAACGCCAAGCCTGCGGCGTGCGACTCGTCGCGCTGGTAGCCGCACCACCCGCCGGAGTCCTCGCATCGGTCGCACTGGTGGTTGTGGGTGTCGTAGTTCAGCTCGAACCCGCCCTGCAGCACCTCACGGAACGATCTGTTCCCCGGAGGCGGACCGTCAGGCGCGCCCACGATTGCCTTCTTGTGAATATCCAGCACCGGCGCCACCACCACCTCCTCGCACTCGAACTCGTACGCCTCAGCGCCCGTGATCCCACCGTCCCGCAGCACGTACGATCTATTGCCATCTTGTTGTTGTTGGCACCCACTCAATTCCACGACAGATGACAAGGTAATGCTCTTCTTGCAGCTGTAGAGGAAGGTGATGTTGGAATCGGAGGGCGCCAGCCGCAGCCAGACGGTATCGATGGTGAGGTTCACGTGGAGCCGCGGGCAGCCGGCCGCGTACTCGTCGGCGATGTCGGCGTCGGAGACCAGGACGGTATGCGTCTTGTAGTCGATGCTGGATACTATGTATCTGTGGGACTTGAAGGGGAGGATCAGCGTCGAGTTGCCCTCGCAGACAAGGCCGATGCCGTGGTAGCCGCAGTCCGGCGTAGAGGAGTTGAGCCAGAACGGGTAGTGGATGTCTTGGCCGCCGCATGTGGCTTTGGTGCAGGAATCGGGGACGGCATCGGCTACCGCGAGGAGGAGCTGGACGGGGAAGAGGAGCAGGAGCAGAGGAGCCATCGCGCGTGTGAATGGGGGAGCCGAGGGAGAGACCCGGAGGGTGGTTCTGGTTTATTCGGCGAGGTTGTGCGTGAGAGTCAAGTGACGGAAGTTAGGATGACAACGACCTGTTCTTCGACTTGGATGTGGAAATTTTGACGACACTGGAGTACTGGACCGCAAGCGACAACCGGCAGCTGATTGCGCCTTGGCACGGCCTGCCCGTCCTTGCATCTCCCGTTATTCATGGCGGATGGCCATCCAGCTTCAGCGAGTGGCTTGCCGGTGATGAATAATCACTGGACATGTTTTGTTTTTCTTATGCTAATGGTCTGGTAAGGACGTCCATCCAGCCGTGTCCGTCTGTACGCCCCGTTCCTGAGTCTGTGCAGCAATCAGGCACATCAGCCAACGGGCCTGCTCAATCTATGCTTTCTTCCCCATCTATGCACTGCGACAACCGAGAAATTCCCAACTCTCGGCTCGCTTCACTCGTCGTGGCTCACCACGCCGTTCGCCCACCCCAAGCCGCCTCGCTGCCCCGTCTCTGCTCCTGCGTGTCGTGCCCCATTCCCCGCCATTGTGTGTCGTGCCCCGTCCCCCGCCACGTTGAGGTGCTGCCGACACCGCCGTTCTCCTGGGCGATGGAGGAGCTTTATGTGACATCGCCCCACAGGCGAGTTGCTCGTGCTGCTACCACACCGACGAGCTCCATGTGCCGCCGCCGACTTCCGTGCTAGCATCGAGCTCCGCAACGACGAGCCTCCATTCCTCCAAGCTGTAAGGTGACATTACGCTTAAAGCACATATTGCAAGCGTATCTTTCAAGTGTTTCATATATTTCATCTGGGTGTTGCATGTGTTTCATCTGGATGTTGCAAAAGTAGATCGAATGTTGCACATGTCACAGTGACTATACATGTATGTTGTAAGTGTATGTTCTAAATGTTTTGTCTGTTTTTAGAGACATATGTTGCATGTGTTTATTTGGACGTTACATATGTTTCACACATATGTTGCATATGTTTGCAATGACTTTTCATGTGTTTTTAGGTGTTTCAGCAAAATGTTTCAGATATATGTTTCAAGTGTTTCATTTGTCTATAGACATATGTTGCAAATGTTTCATCTGGATGTTTCAAAGTAGATAGGGTGTTGCACATGTTGCAATGGCACCGGTGGCTGGTGGAGAGCGGCCTGCCGTACGACTTTGGCTCCAACCTCGCGCGGCGTGCCTCTCCTCTCCTCTTCTCTCCCTCACCTCTCTTCCCTTTTTTCCATCTCGCCTTGATGTTGGCGTTGGCATTGGGGTGGGGGTCTTCGGGGGTGCTGTGTTCGTACGCAAGGCCGGCATGGGATGGGATGCGGGCCGTGGGGTTGTGGGATGCAATGCGGGCGCAAGTACGGGAGCAGCATCCGGACAAGTCCTGCGGTCAAATCCGGGCGCTAGCCCTTCCGTTTTTCTTATCACTACTACATGTTTCTCGGTTTTTGATGTATCTAAAAGTCTGGGAACAATAACAGATTTTTCTTACGTAGGCACTAAATATTCAACGAATAAATTCAGCACGTACAGTACACCTAATTAAAATTAGTTTTTCTTTACTCTACCGATCTTCATTCCCTTAAACAATACCCATTTAGATACGCATGCTATAATCTTTATCCAGTTATGATAAACTTTCCAATTCATATATATGTGTTTTCATCCTTTACACTATACTTATATGAGTTTTAAGATACATCTAGTTAAAATCTTAACGTCATTGCATTCCTTTCTGTAACCTCATGAATCTTAATGTTTTGATATATACTTATATGAGCTTTTTAACCTTATTTTTCGATCTAACAAGATGCCTGAAGAATGGAGGAAAAGTATATTAGTACCTATCTTCAAGAACAAGGGAGATGTTCAAAGTTGTACTAACTACCGTGGGATTAAGTTGATGAGCCATACGATGAAGCTCTGGGAGAGGGTTATCGAGCATCGCCTAAGGAGAATGACACATGTGTTGGGCATTCTTAACGTCATTACCAAAAGTAGACTTAGTTTTCTAATTCTGATAACGGCGCCAAAAATGCCGAACCTATCCCTCATGCCACTTAAGCCAAGTTGTCATCCCCAGCATGACATGAGAGACGCGGTATTGAAATATGCAACTGCTCTTCTAAATAAATAATAAATAAGATCTGCAAGCGCACATATTAATACCGATGTAGCATTTTAACCGGGAAGTATTCCAGGTATCGTTATTTATATTTTTACCACTGGGAAGGGATTACTAACATCAATGTTGATTATGGAATGGAATATAGGAATGAGTATCAATCATTGCATGTATAAGTGAGAGCATTCATCTATCTCTTGCATACAGGGGTAAGTGTCACATAAAATATAGATAAAGTATGAATGGTGACAAAGATAATTAATCTGATCAGCTAGCCACATATAATAATGATAAGCATCTCAACAGATATTCTAGCAAGTCATTAGCATGGTATTAGGACGAACTACAAGGATATTTCCTAAGTTATTCTTAACTATAAAGTCTAGCATATCATAGTTAGTGCAAGTACACTTGGCAATCATTGCGAGAAAGGACTACGCCCATGCATAGTGATATTATCAAGGAAGATGAGAAACATAGCAATCACTCCCCCGTAATAATGTTGCTCTGCCTGCCTTACACACGGGAGGGGGACTATATAAGAACCAACGAAGCTGTCACCATCGCGGACCACCCCACGATCCGGCATATAAGGTGCAATCGCAGATAAATATGGTCTAAGCACCACGCCTACACAATATTTATCATTTACCCATGGATCCGATGGATAAACGCTATACGATCCTAAACATGTATATAATTCCAATCTAACTAAGCCAAGCGTATAACTACGATAAACTAAGAACAATATAATCGCAAACATAAACAAGTATTGAAGAACAAAGATGAACAATGAAGAACAGTAAATGAATTACCAAGAATCCTCTTGACAGATCCGGAAACCAATCGAAGATTGACTCCTTCTAGTTCTAATCCTATGTAGCTATGCTATACTAGAGATCTAGTTGATGTGGTGGCTCTAGGGCTTGATCAGAGACTCTCCTCCTGAGATTAGGGTTTGAGGAATTGAGAATGAGGGAGTGCCTCCTCCAGGGGCCAGGGGTCCTGCTTATATAGTCCCCTCAAGTGAACGTGGGCCGTCGGATCAAACCGACATTAATCGCACGGTTTTCCTTGATCCCTTAGGTCGGTGGAGCATAATCCGCGAGACGGAGCCTGATTGGCTCTCAGGCCAGGGCGGCCGCCCTAGGGGGCAGGGCGGGCGCCCTGCCTCCGGGCCTGTTCGGCCTCCCGTTCGATCTCATGGCTTCTGGAGTGTTCTAGATGATAGAAAATCGGTGAACACGTTATTATCTCTATGTAAACCCAACGTGTGGGCCTTTCCTCCGTATTTTCTGATAACCCCCTGCAGAAACAGACAAACACCAAAACTCGTGGAATTCTGTCAGATAAAACCCTAAGTCTAGGTGTTGGTTGCATTTGGATCCTTTTCTTTATTTATTTGATAACTATATTTGGTACTTAAGGCTATTCCGATTCGGATTATGCCGGTTGCAAAATTGATAGAAAAAGCACATCCGGAGGGTGCCATTTGCTTGGGAGATCTTTAGTATCTTGGTCATCTAAAAAGCAAAATAGTGTGGCATTGTCCACCGCTGAGGCGGAATACATTGCCGCGGGGGCTTGTTGTGCACAAATCTTATATATGAAACAAACCCTCCTAGACTATGGAATTGTTCTTGAAAAGGTGCCACTTTTATGTGACAATGAAAGTGCCGTTAAAATTGCTAACAATTCGGTACAACACTCTCGCACCAAGCACATTGATATCCGCCATCACTTTCTAAGAGATCACGTTGCTAAAAATGACATATCACTAGAAGGTGTAAGAAGTGAAAATCAATTAGCGGATATCTTCACTAAACCTTTGGATGAGGCCACCTTTTGTAGGCTAAGAAGTGAACTCAACGTGCTTGATTCAAGCAACTTTAAAAAATGAGCGTGTGTTGTCCCTTGCATTGCATTGTATTATATGCCACGTTTACTTTATCGCAATGCATTTAGGGCTTGGCTAACACGGTTACGATAACCCTCCTTTGGAGGAGTGAAGAAGCCTAACCGTGGATCAAACTTGACAAGCAACCTAGCTTTACTTTCTTGTATTGCATTGCATATGCATGATTGTTTGTTTGTCGTTTCTTTTCGGTTTAGCTTTGAGCAACCTCTGTGTTCGTCCATGGATAGAGAGAGCATTTTGACGCTCCTAAAGGTCCAAAAACTCTATTGCATGGCCATACGTTGCTCCTCGGATGTTTATTGCCTATTTTCCTAAAAATAATACTAGCCTAAGGCAATCTATTTTGAAAAATTTGAGGGTTTGAGTGAGGTCACTAATATCAGGTTCCAATTGATGTTTATTTGTGTCTCTTTGAATTGGAACTTGATTGGGAGAAGTCGCGTCGGAGTTTGGAACGAAGCAGGGCGAAGAACAGCGACCGGACGCTGGACCGGACGCTGCACCAGACGCAGTGATGCTTCACCACCGCGTCCGGTCTCGGCGTCTACCAGCGCGTCCGGTCATCCAGAAGACCACCTCCAGACCTAGTGACCGGACGCTGCACCGGACGCGCCTGTGTTGACCACCGCGTCCGGTCCCGGTTACCACCACCGCGTCCGGTCATCCGCGATGAATTCCCGAGCTCCCATCGACCGGACTCTGACCGCGTCCGGTCAGTCCTCACCGGACGCGTCCGGTCACTCCAGGAGCTTACTGGAGTGTGACCGGACGCTGCACCACCGCGTCCGGTCATAACGACCACCACGTCCGGTCATCGCGCGTCGAGCGGATCTAAGTCCTTCATAAAACCGTTCGCGCTCGGCCGTTTTTCTTTCACCGTACGTCTTCCACCGCCGCCGCACAACCCTAAGCCGCCGCGTCGCCGACTCGCCGATTCCCGCGCCCTTGCCGTCGTGCTCGCCGCCGGCGACCTCGCCCGAGCCCCAACCGCGCGCCTCCTCGCCCGCACGCGCTCGCTGCTCGCACGCACTCGCTCTCGCGCCGCTCACTGCCGCAGCCGCGCCGCCGCCGCAGCCGCCCATTTCTTCCTCGCCGCCGGTTAGCCGGACCTCACCAGCGCAGCCGCAGCTTCCCCTCGTGCCAAGCCACCACCCGAGCTCCTCGATTTCACCTTTCGGCCGTGCTTTTCACCTAGGGTTTTGCCCAAACCCTAGCCTAGGGTTTGCCCTAACCCTCGCTCGAGGTATCGACTCGTTCGTCTTTTCGTTCAAGTCTTCTCAATTCCGTCGTTAGGGCTAACCTTGACCGTAACTCTCCGTTGATTATCTCGACTCGGTCCTTTCAGAGCTCGTTCATCGAATTCGGGAAATCTCGCGACCTAGGTCACCGCATCTTGTCACCGTCGTCTCGTCGATCCAAGGTAGCTTTGCGTCTCGATTCACTTCGTATCTCTTATGCTTGCTATCTCTAGGGTTTCGTACCTATTAGTTGTATATGTGCTTATAATAGCTCTTTCTATTCCGTCGTTGCAGCGAGTCAGTCGGGTTGTCAGGGTCAGATCTGTTTGCTGAATCCGAGGCCAAGCCTGCGGATACGGATTGAGGCCAAGCCTCTCGAGTGACAGTTCACCATCTTACAGAGGCTCTCAGTCAGTTGGTCAGTATGGTGCGTTGCAAGAACGCCGGTGGTGCTCCTGGTGACGGGGACGACAATCCTCCTCGTCGTGCTGAGATTGCGCGTGGAAAGCGCATCAAGATAATGGCCAGAAAGAAGAAGAAGACGCTTACAGAGGCAGAGGTTGCTCAGGCCGTGGCAGATGCTGCAGAGCAGGCAGAGAGAGGTGGCAGGAGCAGTGGCATACACATAGGCGAGCGTCGCTTTCACCTTGAAGGTCGACAGCTCGGCACTGAGGCCTCTGAGGGCACAGAGGACACTGGAGCTACAGAGCAGATGTCAGTTGATCCACCTACAGAGCCTACAGAGGCTCCAGAGGCTCCAGAGGCTACAGAGGATACAGAGGAGCAGCCAGCTCAGTCTCCACCACGTCGCCGCTCCACACGTGCTCGTACTCAGGTGACTCCTAGGCCAGAGGGCCAGCGCCGTGGAGCACGTCCTCCTCCCAGAGCTAGAGGTTCACCCCCGGTCGAGCACTTTGACCTGAGGGGTGCTACAGCACGTCAGGTGCAGGGGTTGAGGTTCGTGGAGGTCAGCCGTTGGTTTCCACCTGTCAGAGATCACAGAGCTTCAGAGGGTTTCTATACCCCACTTCAGGAGGACTTCTACAGGGCTTTAGTTGACAGTGGTATTGTTTTCAGACCACAGAGGGTATGTCGGCTTGAGGCACTGGTTGATGTTGTGGGAGAGCAGCTTCGTCCGCACCTGTCCTATATGCCTGGTTTGTCGGATCTTCTTGGACGGACAGGTGCATACTGCGGCACATGGGTCAGAGAGTTTTATGCTTCACTTTGGATTGATCCTGCCCATGAGTTCATTCACTTTGCTTTCAGAGGCCGCGATCACAGGCTTTACAGCTCCAGAGCGAGAGAGATCCTCAGACTCCCAGCTTCTGACACGAGGATCCATCAGTTGTGTTATGGTCAGACTCCTCCCCCTAGACGCCCTCACGGCGGGACAGTGCCACCTACAGACTTAGTTCGACCCTGCTTTCGTGAGCCTTTTGGCGAAGGGTCTCGTCGCACGCCTGCCAGCCTGACACCACTTGCCAGAGTCTTGGATGCTATTATCAGACGCACTCTTCTTCCCAGACTTGGCTACAGAGAGGGACTGACGCGTATGCAGCTTTGGGTTGTTCACCACCTCCTCTCACAGACACAGTTTGACATCTGGGATCTTATACTTAGTGAGATGGAGGACACCATTGCTGAGGGCTTCAAGGGAAATCGACAGCTTCCCTATGCACACTGGATCTGCTTTATTATTAGATCTTCTATTCAGATGCCACCAGAGATCAGGGCGGAGATATCAGACACTACCACTGCTTTCCCTGATTACGATATCCGTCAGCTTTGGGCCTCAGTCACCAGAGATCAGACCCCAGTGCCAGGACAGCGTGAGCGCCCAGAGGTTCCTGAGACAGCAGCTGAGCAGGACGCTACAGTGGACGAGCTTGCAGAGGTAGAGCTTGCGGACCTTGACGCTCAGACTGCTGATATACCTGAGGATGCTACTTCTGACAGCACCGATGAGGACTACCAGCCCATCCCCAGGTACCGGTCTCCTCGGTCTCACGACCACGAGGCCGGTGGCTCTGGCTCAGCCTCCCGCTCAGAGACGGCCATGGTGACTATACTTGAGAGGCTGACCCAGGCTCAGGAGCAGCAGCAGCAGCAGATTCAGCGATAGGCACATGACACAGCTGCAGCACTTGCACAGATGCAGGCACACCAGGATGAGTTTCAGCGTCAGCAGCTTGAGATCCAGAGGCAGCAGGTTGAGATGCAGCGACAGCAATATGAGATTTAGCGTCAGAGCGCAGCTAGTCAGCAGCAGTACTTGGATCTCCTGCGCCACCTTGTCACAGTCGGGGTTCCTCCGCCTGCTTCTGTCATGACTCAGGCTTTACAGTCCAGTGGTCCGTCGAGTCAGGGACAGCCGAGTTTCCAGTTTACATCTCCATAGCAGCAGGTTCCCCAGTCTTTTCAGTCCCCGAGCTTCACTCCTATTCATACGGGGTTTACACCGTCAGACCAGCCTCGCCCGCATCTTCTGACAGGCACACCTATTGGTGATTTCAGTGCTACCTACAGCGAGTTGACTGGTCAGCCGACACCCTCGCACACTACTACATTTCATACTTCTTCAGGGTTGTCAGCTCCCGAGGCAGCTATTCCTCCAGTGACAGGGACCGAGACTACAGAGACTATCCCTTCTTCAGTTGCCTCGACAGATCCCCCTGCTATTGGCTCACTACAGGCTCAGGTCACTCAGACAGATCCTCTTGTTGCTACTCAGTCAGTACCTGTTCCTGCTCAGACCCAAACCGCTTCGCAGCCACATGCTTCTTCAGAGGGTCAGCCAGATAGCTCAGATTCCGAGGGTGATTCGCTACACTTCGTGATTACTCTACGCACCTCGGCATCCGACACGACTCCGTCTGTCCCCCCGTCAGGTCCTTAGATCAGTTTTTTGGCGCTTGATGCCAAAGGGGGAGAGAGAGTAGTTTCAGGGGAGTTTTGATAGAGAGTTTTCGTTCTTTGTGTGCTACATTTATGCATCATGTTTACTTTTCAGTCATTGCATTCGTGTGACATGTCGTCGTGTGATAAACTTTGAGTCTTAATGTGTTATCTCGTCACAGTGTTAATATATGTCACCGTTTTAGTCATAGCTCTGAGGTTGTGCTTCCGTGCCTTACTCCGTTTTCTTATGAGCTATAATCTTTATGTGTACTAATGTTTTTTGTCTTATCTTATGAAGTACACTCTTTTGGCTTGGGGCACATAAGCAATTCCTAACCCTTTGTGCTTATTGCTTTTTGCTTATGTGAACCAAGCATGCTCGAAAACCTCCACTCAAATCTTTTGAATCTTAGTGTTGTCATCAATCACCAAAAAGGGGGAGATTGAAAGCATCTAGGCCCCAAGGTTTGGTTTTGGCAATTGATGTCAATGCTTTATTACCATGACTAACGTGTGTTTTGCAGAAACTTTGGTAAGTTAGGTCATGGAGGTTATAACTGCTTTGGGCACCATGGTATTCGTGTCCCTTGATGGAAATCGTTTTGGTTTTCAAAAGAGTGACGTCAAGATTAAGGACGGTTAGTTCCGGATGTCGAGGTGTTGAGATACATTCGGAATAGTCGTTAGGATCTTCGTTTTTCTCTTTTGGCCGTACTATAAAGGGGGGCATGAGCGGGTAGCTTGACCTAGGCGAGTCCTATGTTTAGGTGTGGTGCACACTTGTTAAACTTGGCGCTAGGCAGCCCTAGAATAGCTCAAAGTTCAGTTGGAAGCAACTTGGTTCAAGTTGCGACGCGTTTCAGAAAGTTTCAAGCTGTTTTCCCCTGACCGGACGCGGTCTTCGGCATGACCGGACGCGTCCGGTCAGTACGTAACCACGACTAGGGTTTCGGCCCTGACGACCGGACGCGGTCCTCGCGAGGACCGGACGCGGTGGTCAGAGGCCGACACATGTCACTTGAGGGGAACACCCGATCGGACGCGACCTAGGTGTGATCGGCGCGTCCGGTCACAGTCCAGTAAGGTCCAGAGACGACCGGACGCGTCCGGTCATCACCGATCGGACGCGGCTTCGCGTTCGGTGCACTTACAGTAAGCTCCTTGCACGATCGGACGCGTCCGGTCACCCCTGACCGGCGCGTCCGGTCACTCAGTTGAAAAATCGGGATTCGACCGTTACGAGCGACCGGCGCGTCCGGTCTGTTCGACCGGCGCGTCCGGTCAGCCCGTGTCAGAACGTAACGGTTCGTTTTGTTTGAGGGGTGTATAAATACATCCCCTCCACCTCTTTTAGAGCTCGCTTGCTCATTTGAACATCTGAGAAAACCCTTTAGAGTGCAAGGGAGTGCAAGAGCTCTAGTGAGGATAGAGATTTGAGAATCAAAGCTTGAGAGTTCCTCACTAGCAATTAGAGAGTAGCAAGTGTGCATCCACCTTCTCATTTGGGCTCGTTGTGGTCAAGTGAGAGTTCTAGCTTGTTACTCTTGGTGATCGCCATCACCTAGACGGCTTGGTGGTGATTGGGAGTTTGGTGATCATCCGGCGGAGCTTGTGGATGACCCAACTTATGTTGTGAGCGGTTTTGGGTGATTCACCGCGGCGGAGTGTCGAAGAATCAACCCGTAGAGAGCACTTGATCCTTGCGCGGATCAAGGGGGAGCTACACCCTTGCGCGGGTGCTCCAACGAGGACTAGTGGGGAGTGGCGACTCTCCGATACCTCGGAAAAACATCGCCGTGTTCCTTGCCCTTTACATTCAAGCATTTACATTCTCGTATTTACTTTCATTGCTTGATTTACATTCCTAGAATTGCCATGCTAGACTAGGATTGGAAACTAGGGTGCAAAACTTTTGTCGGTAGACTCTCTAGGAACACAAGTAGGCACTAGGGGTGAATTCCGGCTTGTAGGATTTAATTCTTGCAATTAATTTTTAGAAAAGCCCAATTCACCCCCCCTCTTGGGCATCTTGATCCTTTCAATCATGTTGTTGCTGAAAACTTGTAATCTTCCCACGGAGAGCATTGGTTTTGCCCATGGGAAAGAACTTAGCCAGAAAGTTCGTAGAGCAGAGTGCCCACGTAGTGTTCTTATCCTTCGTCGCGTAGAACCACTGCTTCGCTCTCCCCAATAGTGAGAATGGGAAAATGCGAAGTAGTATGGCGTCTCTGGGAACATCTAATAAAGTGAATGTGCTGCAAATCTCTAGGAAGTATTGGAGATGAGCACTTGCATCTTCGTGCGGCTTCCCACAAAACTGGTTGGCTTGTACCATGTTGATGAGCCCTGGCTTGAGCTCAAAGTTCTTGTCGATGGCCGCGGCAGATCCAGTGCGGATGTTATCCGTAGTGGGAGCTGAGAACTCGCGGATCGTCTTGTTCGCCATGGCTGCGAACTCTGTTGACAAATTCCGGATGAAACTTCGGCGGTCTTCTGAATTGGATGAAGTGTTGCGTCGAAGTGTTGACTTCTTGAGCTTGGCTCTTACCCCTCTGATTAATGCTTCGGGGTTGTCAACAAAATTTTCTGGAAGATGTCCTCTATTCATACATCACCCTGCAAAACAATAAGAACGGAAAAAATACAGGGGTAAATCTGTATGGGAGAATTGATGATCTCAATCACTTAATGATGCGAATGATGACTCAAATTCCGTATTCATTCCTTGTTAGTAAATCAACCTTCCCCGGTAACGGCGCCAAAAATGCTTGTTGGGCATTCTTAACGTCATTACCAAAAGTAGACTTAGTTTTCTAATTCTGATAACGGCGCCAAAAATGTCGAACCTATCCCTCATGCCACTTAAGCCAAGTTGTCATCCCCAGCATGACATGAGAGACGCGGTATTGAAATATGCAACTGCTCTTCTAAATAAATAATAAATAAGATCTGCAAGCGCACATATTAATACCGATGTAGCATTTTAACCGGGAAGTATTCCAGGTATCGTTATTTATATTTTTACCACTGGGAAGGGATTACTAACATCAATGTTGATTATGGAATGGAATATAGGAATGAGTATCAATCATTGCATGTATAAGTGAGAGCATTCATCTATCTCTTGCATACAGGGGTAAGTGTCACATAAAATATAGATAAAGTATGAATGGTGACAAAGATAATTAATCTGATCAGCTAGCCACATATAATAATGATAAGCACCTCAACAGATATTCTAGCAAGTCATTAGCATGGTATTAGGACGAACTACAAGGATATTTCCTAAGTTATTCTTAACTATAAAGTCTAGCATATCATAGTTAGTGCAAGTACACTTGGCAATCATTGCGAGAAAGGACTACGCCCATGCATAGTGATATTATCAAGGAAGATGAGAAACATAGCAATCACTCCCCCATAATAATGTTGCTCTGCCTGCCTTACACACGGGAGGGGGACTATATAAGAACCAACGAAGCTGTCACCATCGCGGACCACCCCACGATCCGACATATAAGGTGCAATCGCAGATAAATATGGTCTAAGCACCACGCCTACACAATATTTATCATTTACCCATGGATCCGATGGATAAACGCTATACGATCCTAAACATGTATATAATTCCAATCTAACTAAGCCAAGCGTATAACTACGATAAACTAAGAATAATATAATCGCAAACATAAACAAGTAGAGCATAGTCATAATCAATATATTGAAATAGAACAAAGTTGTATTCATAATATTGAAGAACAAAGATGAACAATGAAGAACAATAAAGGAATTACCAAGAATCCTCTTGACAGATCCGGAAACCAATCGAAGATTGACTCCTTCTAGTTCTAATCCTATGTAGCTATGCTATACTAGAGATCTAGTTGATGTGGTGGCTCTAGGGCTTGATCAGAGACTCTCCTCCTGAGATTAGGGTTTGAGGAATTGAGAATGAGGGAGTGCCTCCTCCAGGGGCCAGGGGTCCTGCTTATATAGCTCCCTCAAGTGAACGTGGGCCGTCGGATCAAACCGACATTAATCGCACGGTTTTCCTTGATCCCTTAGGTCGGTGGAGCATAATCCGCGAGACGGAGCCTGATTGGCTCTCAGGCCAGGGCGGGCGCCCTGCCTCCGGGCCCGTTCGGCCTCCCGTTCGATCTCGTGGCTTCTGGAGTCTTCTAGATGATAGAAAATCGGTGAACACGTTATTATCTCTATGTAAACCCGACGTGTGGACCTTTCCTCCGTATTTTCTGATAACCCCCTGCAGAAACAGACAAACACCAAAACTTGTGGAATTCTGTCAGATAAAACCCTAAGTCTAGGTGTTGGTTGCATTTGGATCCTTTTCTTTATTTATTTGATAACTATATTTGGTACTTAAGGACCGTCAACAACATGTGACCCTAAATTAGTTTGGGTTCATGCCTGGTAGGTCGACCATGGAGGCGATTTTCTTATTACGACAATTGATGGAGAGATATAGGGAGCAGAAGAAGGACTTGCACATGGTCTTTATTGACCTCGAGAAGGCATATGACAAAGTACCGAGAAATATCATGTGGTGGGCTTTGGAAAAGCACAAAGTCCCAACTAAGTACGTTACCCTCATCAATGATATGTACAGGGATGTGGTGACGTTTGTCCGAACATGTGATGGCAATACCAATGACTTTCTAATTAAAATAGGACTACATCAGGGGTCAGCTTTGAGCTCTTATTTATTTGCTTTGGTGGTGGATGAGGTCACAAGGGACATACAAGGTGATATCCCTTGATGTATGCTCTTTGCTGATGATGTGGTGCTAGTTGACGACAGTAGGGCAGGGGTTAATAGGAAGTTAGAACTATAGAGGCACACGTTAGAGTCGAAAGGCTTCAGACTTAGTACGACTAAGACCGAGTACATGAGGTGCGATTTCAGCGTGACTAGGCATGAGGAGGGAGACGTTAGCCTCGATGGGCAAGTGGTGGCCAAGAAAGATACTTTTCGGTATTTAGGGTCGATGCTACAAAAGGATGGAGACATTGATGAAGATGTTAGACATAAATTTCAGACGGCTGGTTGAAATGGCGTCAAGCTTCTAGCGTCCTCTGTGACAAAAGGGTGCCGCAGAAGCTGAAAGGTAAGTTCTATAGGACGGCGATTCGTCCGGCGATGATATACGGTGCTGAGGGTTGACCTACAAAAAGGCGACATGTCCAGCAATTGAGTGTAGCAGAGATGCATATGTTGCGTTGGTGTTGTGGGTACACAAGGAGGGATAGAGTCCGGAATGACGATATTCGGGATAGGGTTGGGGTGGCACCAATTGAGGAGAAATTGATTCAACATCGGTTGAGATGGTTTGGACATGTCCAACGGAGGCCTCCTGAGGCGCCGGTGCGTAATGGAGTTCTAAAGCGGGCCGATAATATAAAGAACGGTAGAGGTCGACCTAAACTAACTTGGGACGAGTCCGTTAAGAGAGATCTTAAGGAGTGGAATATCTCCAAGGATTTAGCTATGGATAGGAGCGCTTGGAGATTGTCAATCAACGTGCTTGAACCGTGACCTATTTTTGTCTTGTGCCCTTTATATCCCTTTATGTGTCTCCCTGTTTCTCGTCTCTTTTGGGTTTCATCTCTAGCCTACCCCAACTTGCTTAGGACAAAAGGCTATGTTGTTGTTGCTGCTGTTGTTGTTGTATATATTTTTAGTTGTTGTAATCTTCTAATCCATGTGTTAACAGAATATTGTTTTTTCTTATGTTTTCTTCAAGATTTTTTCTTTTATTATATTTTATTAGAAATGGAGGTAGGTTAGACTCTTAGAGCCTGTTTAGCACAAGTCCAGATCCTAGATCTAGCTAAATTAAAGTGGCTAAATATCCACCTTTGATATAAAGCATAATGAAATGAATTTATCTAAATGTTCTCGACATACATGTTGCTACAAATGTGATAGAACCACCAGTTTAACCCTGATTAGGCCTGTTCATCAACCACTCAATAATATGACACACTTAACCCAAGTCAAACCTAGTTGTCTGTCGTGCCATCCCGTGGGAAGACATGAAACATCCATGTTTCCACTTCTAGGACCACATCTGTATGTCTTTATTGAGCTTATCAAACCAAACCATTTCAAACGAGTACTTTGAATATAAAGTTTACAAAAGGTCCAGCAAAAGATTGAAATAATATACATAGTAGAAGCGGTTTAGTTACATCAAGATTATATTATATAAAAGTCGAATATGGGATACAAAAGAACCTCTGTTCGAGGGACTTGGACACAAAAACATTTGTGACATGAACGTGCCTGAGTAAGGGTAGCCTTAGGTTCTCAACCTTTCGCTACCCGCCCTCCACGCTACGCCAAATCCATGCGGTTATCCTGTCGTGACCCAACGATCGTTCTAAATAAAACTTTGCCAAAACAAACCGCCTCCTTGGGAACTCCAATACCCAACCATCACCCTTTGTACCTGTAACACCTCTGGTGTTTAGCTTGCATTTAGCCTCTGCAAATCACATGCATAAGTATCATCATGCACTAAGCATTCACATGAAATGATAGCATTTTCACATGTGTGTTAGCTTCTTGTGTTAAGTAGAAATGACAGGATCCTGCTTATTATATTTAAGTGTCATGCTTGTTTGTTAATTCTAATAGTTCACTACTGTTTTGGAGCCATTTTGGAGCAAAGTTTATCCAAATTATGCTTTTAAAAATAAGTTTAGAAATTTGGTTTCTCTTTAAAGAATTGACTTTAAATCCCTATCTCAAAAACTAGTGAGATTTTGATTTGGGTCCTTTTGGCAAAGTTGTAGATCTAAAAATCTAGAGCAACTTCTATTTTTGGACCATCTCGAGAAAATATCGTTTACTTGCTAAAAAATTGATTTGGGGCTGTGTTTGGAAAAATAGAATTTGAAAACATAAATGAAAATCATTTTCCTCGCCTTAGTGGGCTTCGGCCTCACTTCTTGGCCCGTGGCCGATTCGGCCCAGCCTGCGCCGCACGCCCCCCCCCCGCGCTCCCACTCTGCTCTTGGGCTGGCCCATTTGCGCCGCCCGCTCCACGCCCGCGCCGTTCCCGCGTGAGCGCGCCCACGCCTCGACCGTCCAGAACGCGCGAGCCGCGTGGCGGCCATGCGACGGCGAGCTCGCCGCGCGGCACCACCGACCTGCCGTTCCGACCAGCTTCGCCCGCCTTCAAAGCACCTCTGTCCGAGCCTCTCTCCACTCTCGCTCTCTTTTCCCTCTCGCTCTCCCGTTTCAAAATCCCGAGCGGGAGGACCGCTCGCCACCGTGAGCCCTCGCCTCCGCCGCCGCGTTCCAACGATGGCAAGCCATCGCCGTCCGATTGCCTGCGCATAGTGCTCCGCCACCTTCTCCTCTCCTCCGAACAAGCGTCAGCGGCTCCTTGCTCGCGTAGGTAGGGCGCAATCGCTCGGTTCCCGCCGCGCCGCCGTGGACGGAGCCGCCGAGCTCGCGCTCCGACCACCGGCGCTCTCGCTCCTCCTCATTTCCCTCGAATGGTTCCATCATGTTCGCCTTTTCATCGCGGTTCTTTTGCGCGCTGCAACCTCGTCCGCTCACGATCGAAAACGGCCGCTGGCCGTCGGCGGCCACCGCACCACCGCGGTCCTGAGCACCGGGATGACACGGCCACGGTCACGCTCGCCCGTGTTGGGTCGGGACGGCCTTGGGCCGGAGCCCAAGTCGGGCCGGCTCGCCTTCCTTCCCCACGCGCGTGCTCGGGCCGAAAGCCGTAGCCGGCCGGTTGGTTTCACTGGGCCGGCCCGTTAGCGATAACAAAAATTGGTTTTTCGTTTTTCTTTTATTATTTAGGAATAAAAATGCTTTAGAAAATATTTATGTAATCATTTTGGCTAAAAAAATTGTGAAATAAATTTTGGTAGACTTCTTAGGGCACGTACAACGGGGCGATTCAGCCCGTCTCTATGTTTCATTTTTTTTGCAGAAAACACCCTCGCGAAAGGAGACGGGCGAGGCCGTCGTCTGGTGAGACGACGATAACGGCTCGTGCTCCCAGGCTCAATCGCCCGGAGGAGGGAGCGTTGTACGATGTCATCGTCTCCAAGCAACAAGCCGCGGATCAGGTTGCGGGCACGGGAGAATCCAACCTTCCCGCGCCAAAATCCCTGTTACCAAATGTCGAGCGCAACGACCGCGCTAGAGCCCAGGTGCGCTGCGGCGGCGCTGGAGCCCTGGAGCGCAGCATCAGCAGGGAAGATCAGGTTGCGCCCGACGGCCCCGTGGCCACGGTGGTCGTGCGGGAGCGGAGACGGGTGTATGCGCTGGTGGAGGCGGGGCGACGGACGGGGACAAGAAGTGGCGGATCGAGGTGACAAGTACTCCTTACGCTTCTGCATCCCGATGCTTTTCCTTGTCTGCTTCACTGATGTGTGATATTTCGTTGCTATCCTGGTAAGGACGATGTCCCTAAAGCTAGATGACATGTATTTGGCAACAGTGCAAGTGATTGAGAGTGACTTTTTCAGTCCACAAATGTCTTCTTTTAGTGGTGATGCAACTGAAAAATTCAAGCCATGTAACTAAACTGAACTGGCAAGCCATACTACTGAATTGGAATACACCGTTTAGCAACCTGATGACGATGACATTGTTCAGTTTATTTACATGAGTCAACATTAGATTTCCTCATTTCAACCCGATGCATTTCTGAATATCTGATGATATTGTTCACATTTCAGCTATCTGAACTTGAGTAGTAGTGGACTACCTAGTTACTGTTACTGATCATCTGGAAGGGGGAGCTTGAGCTGTAGGTGGATTAGGGCCCAGTCTGATTTGGTTGCTCGCTGGGAAAACAGAGAGAGAGAGAGATTTGGCCATTTGGGATAGGTGTGCTGCTAATAACTTAGAGAAATGTCAGCTTTGTTGTGCTTTGACTGCTCGATGGAAGCTGATGCTTGCTGACTCGGTGAAGAAATAAACACCCGGTTCGTTTGAGCTATTTAGCGGAATCAGCAGCCATCCAGCAGTGTTTCTCTCTCACAACCAACCAGCGAACAGTACTTTCAGCCACAATAAACCAGTGAAACGAACAGGCTGAAAATGCTTGGTCAGAGTAGGTGATTAAATCAATTCCGTGATCTCAGCAAGTTACTGAAACTCTAAATAGCAAGTTAGGACTGCCCTTTGTCCTTTCATGAAGCTGCTACCTGAAATTGTTTATATGTTTTCTGAATTTTTTTTGTTGTTGTGAATGAACCTCATAGTTGATCAACGCTTCTCTTGTTTGGTCAGTTTAATCTGAGTATGCTGCTGCTGTTATTAATTTTTACCATGCTCTATTAGTGTTGTAAGCTACTTTTCTGAAATTGGACTAGGACTGAGATCATATCAGCCTGTTGCATGCTGTCATTTTTTTTTCTTTTAAATTAGCTGAGTTGCCACATGATTTTGTTTCATCTTATGATGTATGGAGCTAAGTTGATGTACGAATATATGATTTATATTAATTCCTATTGATGTTTTTTTAATATATGATTTATATTAATTTATATTGATGTTTTTAAAAAATATTGTAATCATGTTCATCTATTTTTGCTTGATCCGTTTTCTATCAAATAGTAATACAATGGTATACAAAATAGTGTTCACCATTGATCTAGCTACATGCAAAATATTAAACAGCTTGTGTAACACCCCGGGTGTTATAGTGCTAATTAATCTGCCATGTCATCATAATGCATTGCTAATCATCCCTGTTAGGTTAACCTTGTTATGCATCAACTAAAACAAGTTTACTTATCTAGGTTGGATGTGTTTCTCAGTGGTGTGCTCCGAAACCGAAAACCCTAATTTCGAATACCACCGCAAATACTTAGTCCATGCCCTGCGTAATTTGAGGTGCGCGACTGTGTTGCACACTAGTGTCAAGTGTAGGGTATGAGCTCAAGTACAACATCTAAAATGAAACTCCAAATTTGAGTTTGAATTGGAGTCCCAAAACTTGTCACGAGTTTTCCGATTCAAATTTAAATTCAAATCTGGAGAGAAATGTAAAAGAATTTCAAAAGCTAATTGGTCAACCAAGAGTGGCATTTGGTCAACCATGTCATGTTGGTCCAAATGATGCCTTTGGGTGAGGTTTTGATCACTAAGTAATCACAAATCAAAGTAGCAACAAATTCCAATTTAAAATCCCTCCGAAAACCCTAAATTTCAAAACCCTATTTTACCCCTTTTGAAATAATTCAAAATCTAAGCAAAATTTGGGAAAAAGTTAAAAACCAAGTTTGTAGAACTTTTCAAGGGCTACAACTTTGGTGTTTTGAGTTTTTAAAGTTTTAGGGTAAAATGTGGAGCAATTTTGAAAATAAACAAATTTCAGATTTAACTCATTTTTGTCCCCAAACTAAGATTTCAAGATGGAGGCAAAATTTGAAAAAGTTTTGAACAGCAAAGTTGTAGGTCTGGTCAAGATATACAACTTTGATGTTTGGAGATTTTGAAGTTTCAATATAAAATCAAAAGTAATTTCTAAATTACCAAATCTGAAAAATGTGTCCCTTTTTGAATTTAAACTCAAATTTCAAAATCCAGTGATAATTTGAAAAAGTGTTCAATATCAAACTTGTAAAGCTTGAAAATCTGAAGATTTCATACATTGGAAGATTTTCAAGTTATTATACAAATTTGAAAGTAATTTGAAAACGCAGTTTGAATTTTAGAGTTTGGGGGGAAGCTACAGTGCAGAGCCAATGACCGACGGCCACCGGCCGGTATGGGTGCCGGCCGATCGCCGCCGTGGCCGCTTCCACGGCCTTCTCGCGCGCGCCAGGATCGCCAGCGCAACGACGCAGCAGTGCTGCTCTATAGTCGTGCTCGCCTGCTATAAATACCGACGTTCACCGTGACTTTCACCGTTTTCGCCACCGTCGCCACCGCAGCTCCGCCGCTCACCGCTGCCGCCACCAAGCCGTCTCCGGCCACGCCAACCGCACCACTAGCTCCGCCTCTGCCTCGCGCATCTTGTGGACCGCTTGCGTTCACCGTTTTCGCACCCGAGCTCCCGCACCGCCTGTTCCCGTGCTCGCCTCCGGCGACTGCCCGCCAACCTCGCCTTCCCGTGGCCAGGCCACTCCAGCTGCTCCCCGTCGCCACCGAGAGCTTCACTGCAACCGCGGTAAGCCGCTGATGCTTCCCGACCCTTTAATTTAGTCTCTACCGCTTTGTAGTCGCCGGCGTGCTGCTCCCGTGACCACCGTGCCGCCATCGCTGTCGCTCGCGGGTCACTAGGGCCTGAACCGTGGCGCTACCGAGCAAAATGGAATCGCGTGGAGATGTAGATGGTGCTGGTAGGGTTCAATTGTTGACCGAAGCGCCGGTCACCGGCCGGCCACCGCGGGGAAGCGAGCGAGCGCGCGGGAGAGCGAGAGGGAGACGGAGGTGAGGGATGACAGGTGGGGTCACGTCGTCAGCGAGAGAGAGAGGGAGAACGCGCGCGGGCGGAGGCAGGCCGATGCTAGGCTGGGCCGCGCGGTTGGGCCGAACGCGCGTGCGAGCGCGGGCGCGTGTACGCGGGCCGTCTGGTTGGGCCGGACCGCGAGAAAAAGAAGAATCGGCCCGTTTTCGTTTTTGTTTTTCTTTTTCAAATAAATGAATAGTGCTATTATTTGTTTATTTCATTAAAAATTGTGTAGAGTTCCAAAATTCATGAAAATTTTTGTGTAAGCTTCTCAATGTATAAACTATCTAGGAAAAATGTTAAATCATGAATTTGAATACTTTGGACAGTAGAATTAATTGGTTCCATTAAAGATTAAATGCAACTTCCAGTAATTTTAATAATTAATTTATTAATTCAAAAATTATGAAATTTATTATGGCACTGTTATAAATCATTCTTAACCCATAGAAAAAGTTTGAGCTTGTTTAGATAAAGTTTGATCAACTTTTAATTATGCCCTAATTATTTAAATAATAAATAAATGTTAATTTGAGAACTTTAAGTGTTGTGTGCCTTTTGATTGAGTGATGTCCTTAGGTCACTACCCTTTTGTGATCTCTGGCACCTTAATTTCATGATTGAGCTCGTTAGTAACTTGTTAGGTTAAAAGCTGGTATCGCTGCAATCGTCGCTACTAGTTAGTAGGTTTTCTGTTTACGACTGTACCGTGAAGGGAAGTTGTACTCAAATCGTAACCGTGGCATGTTATCATCAAGCATCATGTTTATCATCAAGCATCATGTTAAAACATGTTATGTATTCGTGTAGTCACCGCTTTCGAGGAAGCCGAAGTCGTCGAGCAAGCTTCCGGAGAAGAGCGATCGTCGGTGGGTTCCGGACCAGACGGTGGAGTTCTCGAGTCTGAGTCAGTCGTCGTGTCCGAGCAAGGCAAGCCCCGGTGCATTTAAACCCTACCTTAAATTTTACAAATGTTTTATTATTTATATTATGGTTTATTGCATTAAGTAATTAGGAGTTGGGTGATAACCTAATTGCTGCATTATCATCCTTGATTATTGCGATATTAACCTTGATACCTGTTTTATGGAAAATGAGTAGTATGCTTCGCTATACTTAGAAGTTAAGCTTTTAAATGACTGTTTACTCGGCCATGACGGCATCCTTAATGAATATTGAAATATGTGAATGAACTTGTAAGATCGGGCGGGTGGTTTGGCCACTGCTAACGTGCATTGGGAGAGGAGTCCCGATGTATTGTTTCCGCCTTATCAGTTAAGGACCGTATGTTGTTGGCCCTCGCGTCATGGAGTTTTTATTAGTACTAGCCATGTGCCCATGTCGGGTAAGCCTTACTTTGGTTAGTCCATTACGAGAACGTCTAACCTCGCACTGGGAGTGGAGAGATGGCGAGAGTAATGTGTACCCTCGGGGCTAGAATTGGGCCGGGTTCGAGGAGTACTGTGCTCTCGGGTGGCGATGGACACGTTCTGGTTTTGGGTTATTCGGGTAAGAGTTGATATATGCTAGATTCGGTTCTACATATGTCGTGTGGTTAGGAATCCCCAGCTGGGTAAATGAAGCGGTTCGAATCGTCGTTGCTCCACGAGAAAGGAGTCTTGGCCTTGCACCAACATCGTAGTTAAGAACTGGAATTGAAAGAAAGAATAAGAAAGGTTTTGATGATAATTTCTTTGATCTAGATTAGGATCACCTAGATTTGGTTAATGAACCATCAATGGTAAAAGTAAAATGTTGAAGATAAGGACTTACCTTAGTAAGCTTTTCTGCAAAAGAAAATTTGATTATTGATTTACCCGTACCTTAATTCCCTAAAGCTAGCATGCCCTTGGAGTCTTTGTCTTAGTCGGGTAAGTCTTGTTGAGTACTTTTGTACTCAGGGTTTGTTGAACCCCTTGTTGCAGGTGCGGTTTATGAACAAGTCTGCTTCGAGCCTTGTTGCATGACCGTCGTGGTTGAAGAAAGCGACGACGAGTAGACTGTGTGGCCTTTGGGCAAGGCATCTCGTTTGGGTGTTGTAATAAAGTTACTACCGATACTTCTCTACTAATGGTTTGTAATAGTGTTACATAAGGTTTGAGATTTGAAAAACTGGTTTGTAACCTAAGTTATTGTAAGACTTCCGTTACTTTATTCTGTGGAATATTTTGAATAAACTATTGTAATATTGCAATACTCTTGTGATTGGATCCTGTTCGGAGGAAAGCAGACCTTTTAAGATATGGTGAACATAAGTACGACTGTCAGAGGTCATTATGGCAATGACGTGTACTTGTGGGCCATCACAATTAGGAGGTTCTGTGACAGCTTGCAGACAGTGCAACACACTATCATTGTATGACCTATCTTTTTAGCTGTCTGTTTGTTAGATTCGAGAATATTGCAGACGACCCCGTCTGTGGGTTGTACATGCCCTTAGGACCAGATCTATGATCTAAAAATGTTGCATGTCAAGTTTGAAATATTTTCCTGTAGGGTTTTTATTTAATCATGGAAATTGTTGTTTTCTTGATAAATATGTAATAAATCATAGAAAACTTAGAAAAATATGGTTTCAATTTTGTTAATCTTTTTGGGTAATGTGCTTTCTAGGAAAAATATGTTCCATGCATGTTCTGTAGAAAAATTCTGATGTGTAGTACAAGTGCTTATTATTGTTAGTAATTGTTATTTTTGATAGAGAGGAAAATATAAATAAAACATGCATATAATAATTTTTCTATAGGGATTGTTTATTGTGTATAATGTAGGAAAAATGCTAAATCTGTTGTTTGATACTTTTCATAGTATAAAGTATTTTTATGCTCATTTGTAGGCCTTAGGTTGTTATTTTGGTGTAGGCAGTTCTAGTACTCCAAATGTAATGAAATTTTTGTGGCATGCTAGATTAGATGCTAGTAAGCTACTGTAATTTTATCAGATTTTTCTATACTACCAAAAGAACTATTGCTTTTCAAACATAATGTCAACTAGGTTTTAACTAACCTTGTTAATGCAAGATTAGTTGATAAGATTTGCTTTGGTGTATCTTTGAAGCATCTTAGATTGTTAGAGTGACTTGGCATGGTAGAGAATGTTTGTAGTAGTATACGAGTACATGTTCTTGGATGATGTAGACTACCTTGTAGAAGAGTTGTATTTCCACTTTATGCAATAAAGTAAACCTGTTCATCTACATCTCATTCATCATGATCATTACATGTCATCTCTGCAATGCACCTAGGCATGAGCACTTATAAATTTGCATCATACAGGATCGCAAGAAGTAACTCCGGTAGCAGTTCCCGAGGAGCCGGAAGAGCAGCCCGAGGTGCAAGAGCAGGAGGTGCCCGAAGCCGATGAGGAGGTCGGTGAGGATCTTCCAGAGTACCCTGAGCACTGCCCGAGCTCTTTCGAAAGAGGCAAGCTCCGGAGCATTTTTCTCCCGGTTTGTAAATATTTTATTAATGCTTTACTTTAATGGATGCATTACGTTTAGGAATTGTTTGCAACTGTTGCTGCATTATACCTTGTTTACCCTTGTTCTACCATATCCTTGTTACCTTGGTATTCACAGTCAAGAAATGCTTAGCTTGCTTAGACTGGTAGAAGTCGGGTGATTTCCTGTCACCTGCGAGCTATAGGTGGTTACCTGGATTTGCTTGAAAAAGTATGTCATCTTAGAATAACTAAGTGTCAATTTAAAATTAAGACCGGACGGAGACTTGCAGGGTTTCGGACTGTAGTGTTTTCCGTCTGTGTCGATTAAGGACCGACCGTTGTTGCGCCTTGAATCATGTTGAACGCATGCCTTACATTTAGCTGGCCGAATAATGTACCTTTCGACCGCGAAGCTGGGAGATTATTCGGGCCGAGTGGATTGCCCGCAACGCACTGTACCGGAGCAGGTGTGGTAGGACACGGGGGCGCGATGATAAGGCCAAAGAGCAGTCGGGCGCCCCCGGGTACATGTGGTTCCTGGCAAACTCGAGACTTTACCTGAATAGTTGACTCGGTGACCAATATCTCACTTTAGTGGGTGAGTGAGGTTTGTGTGATGTTAATAATCGATTCAAATCGCCATCGTTCACTGGATAGTGAACACTTGACTTGAGTTACTTCATCGTAGTAATATTGATGGAACACTTGGACAGTTATATGGAATATGACATGATGTAAGTTGTTAATGATCATTGGTTATCCTTACCTGTTTAATTACATGTTACTCTAGTACAGGTGCAAATGTAGTTGACAGGTTAATAAAGATTTAACTTGATGCAAAGTTTCTGGAAAAGATTCTTGAAATACTAAAAATGTCTTTTTGCAAATGAGTCAGCTACCCCACCATAAAGCCTGTCATGATCCTTGGTGTCAATTTATTTTCGGTTATGTCGGGTAAGTCTAGCTAAGTACCTTCTCGTACTCAGGGCTTTGTTCTCACTTGTTGTAGATGGACAGATGTATTACGGCTACTGTGTCAACTGCCTTTATCCTGCGATAGGTGAAGCTTAGGACCATGGGCAATGGTCATTCCCTACGTCTCGTCTGATGCTTTTGTAGGAGATGATCATCAGCTGGCACTTTATTTAGAACTCTACGTGAGTGTGTGTGGTTTGAACTAAATGCTTCCGTTACTTTTATTTGAACTTGGTTTGTAATAACTATGTTTAAACTCCGATGTATTTGCGACGCGAACTTTTATGTAATTTGTGATAGTGACGGCTAAACTTATTACGATCTTGGCTGGTATGTAAGTTGGTTTGAAATCCGTCATGATTTCACGGACTATCGAGTTATACGTACTTAAGTTTGCTAAATCGTCTGCTTGATGGATGATTTTCTTATTTAATTTCGTATAATTGGTCGGTTCTGTTACAGCAACGAGCCAAAAAAAACCTAGCTAATCATGGGGAACCTCTCTCTGATACTAGACCTTGACTCGTTTGTACCCTGAGATCACTCCCTTCCTACGTCTTCCGCATAGTGATGAAGCCCGCTAACATGATGATTATCGCTCAAATCGTCTCAAGCAAGATTCAGTTAAGGAGATCACATCCCCAGCAATACCTTCCATCTCTTGACTCCTAACCCGAGGTCTCGTGGGAAAGTTTACCCAAATTGATGGACAACCCCCAAGCAAAGCACGAGTCAGCTTGAAGTCAACCAAATCAACTCACTCCCATTGAAAACTCAGGAATAAGCAAGAATGTGACTCGAATTCTCACCAAGGACCTAGTCGCTCCCGCCAATGAAGGGTCACCACCAAGGACAACCCTTGCAAATCTAGCACCAAAGTTAGAATCTTTAATGCACCACAGGACTGTCCGATGGCCTTGGTAAATCCTAGTTGATTGATCAACATGATGGATCCCACAAGGTTCTACCAGACCGTTCGATGGTCCTATTAAACCCTAGGATACACATCACTAACATCCCACTTAGACAGGTTTATAAGTTGCTTAACACCCCTAGAGACTTCTCAACTGAACCCTAGAGAAGAACCCCCAAGAATAGCAAGAACACCTCTTAACATAGGTTCTATCGATGTAATGACGGACTGTCCGACGCTAACCACTAGACCATCCGACAGTACCATACCATTCCAAACAGCCGTGGAGTGTTACACTTAGGCACAATCCTCTACACCATAATCCACCAGACCGTCCAACAGTTCACACCGGACCATCCGTAGATTCACACTGAGACGTTGCAACTCAGCATACACATTACATCGTTTCCTTTTCACATGGGACCATCCAAAGAACCAAGAGACCGTCCGACAAATCACATCGGACCGTTCGATGACATGTCCAAAAACTCCCTGCTTTTGGGAATTTATTCTTGGACCGTTCGATGGTTCCACTGGATAGTCTGGTAGTGCACTGAATATTTTCCTTAGTTAATCTTTCTATGGAAGCCCATGCCCTGCCTTATATACCAGGGGCCAATTGGAGTACATAATCGAGGGTTTCCTAAGGTTTCGAGTCCTAAGCTTCGGTCTTGCAACTTTGGGCATCGTCCTTCATCTTGTAGTGGGAGGCCGACAATGTTCCAATTGCTCTTGACATCTCCTGCCACCGCCTGGAGCTGGCCATCAGGTGCTGTTTGCTCTTGTCGTGCCATCCTCGGGTTCGCCATCTCATGGCTTCCATTGCACGCAGAGGGAGACTCCCATGCGGCCCTAGAGCACTCCATGTAGCGGGCCTGCAGGAGTCCTTGTCGTGTGCATCATGCCCTGTGCGTGCTCCTGCGCTGGGAGTGGTCGACACAGCCTCGCGGGAGTGGAGAAAAAGGTTGGGCTCCGTCAAAGCCTGACACCCTGCTGCTCTGCCCGTGTGTCAAGCTCTGAATGCCTGACAGATTTTAGGGTATATTCTCGACATCGGTTGGCGTTGGGGCCTGGCCAGAGCTAAGGCCAAGGCGTGCATGGCGGCGCTGGCTCGGCTGTTGTCCCCCGAGGTCGCACGAGCCTGTCAGCCCCATTGAGCCCACGAGCATGGGCAACCCGAACAGAGACTTAGTTTCTTGGCTCGTTTCCCTAGCGTTGAGGTCTTCTCTCGAAATGGGCCTTCGGAGGCCTCCCAAGCCATTGTCAATTGCCCAGCCCGATAGGTGTAGCCCCCCCGAACACTGGCTGATTAGGCGAATAAGTTAGGGAGTTAATCGAATTGTCATGTCGCTAATCTTGGGACTTAATCTACCCCTATGTTTGATACTCAATGATACTAATTTGGAAGAAATTATTTAGCATAGACATTGGCATTGCTAGATGACTTTGAATATATCCACCGAAGTTGCAACACTCTCATCATAAATTTTGATATCAAAGTACAACATTCTATTATATTGGGATTTTTTGTCACAAGATCCATGATTTTGGACTGGGCATATATCAATATGCTAAATGTCTGCATACGATGCCAACGACTATGACGAGTCATGTAGCACTCGTAGGGATGAAAACGGTACGGAAATATCCTGTACCGAACCACATCGTTTTCTATATTTAATCCGATCGAATTCGTATTTTCGGACAAATTCGAATTCGATTCAAAATTCGGAACACCAAATTTGAAATCGGAACGAAAATGGTTTAGACAATTTTTCTGACCGTTTTCTACTTTTTTACTTTTAATTTGGAATATCCCGAATTCAAAATTCGGTTTAAACCAAAATTGGCCTACCAGAAGTCCAACCTTAGAAAAATTGTATCTTTTTCATACGATCTCGGATGAAGATGATTTTTATATGAAAATTGTAGCTCTCGACGAGATCTACAACTTTTTAGTTTTCAGTTATTTCATTTGAGGTCTTTAAGATATTAAAAAATTAAACAAAGTTTTAGCAGTATATTAAATCGTGTACAAGCGCTTGTTGCCTTAGAAAAATCATATCTTCCTTACATGGTGTCGAATGGAGATACTTTTTAAGAAAACTATAGGACTTATTAATTATTATTTACTTGTTAATTTTTATGAACTTGGTTCTACGGGTCAATATTCCGTCTTGATTTTTCGTATACCGACCGTGTTCGACATAATTCCACTCAAATTAGTTCGTTTTCAAAATTCTCGATATTTCGTAAGTTCGTATTCGTTTTCGTGTCCAGCTTTACCACTTTCGCTTTCGTTTTTGTATTCAAATGTAAAAGTAGAAAACAGTTGAAAGGTTTTCGGACCGTTTTCATCCATAAGAGCTCGTGGTTGCTAGACTATGCCACTGGCAGGACCATGACAATCTTCTAATAACGAATATGCAGGAGAAACCGCGGGCAATGGATATGGCCACGTCGCCCGTTAGCCCGATAACCGTCGGATTGAGCTATCTCACAACGTGAACCGTCCGATGAGGGTGATAGCGGATCCGTAGCCCATTAAACGGAGGAACTCGGCATGTTGCCCATCAGCCCACGAACCCGGCTACCCACGAATGGTCGCGAACCAGTCGCTCCAGAACATTCTACTCCCCGCACTGTCGACCACTCCGTCGCAGAGCGAGCGGCGCCCCGTCCTGCGGCGTCGCCCCTCCTCCGGCGCCGCCCCTGGCACTCCTCCCACACCCCCATGCTTCGGCGGGACGCGGCAGTGCACAAAGCGCAGCCGCGCCTGTGCCCTCCTGCGGCGGCGCCACAGGCCCCACACCAGCGAGCGTCTCCAGCACCCCCATCTGCGGCGCGAACCGGCACCGCAGCAGCGCCGCCCGCCTGTGCCCTCCGCCTGCGGCCACCTCCCTCGCGCGGTACCTCGCTCTCGCCAACGTGCAGCAGCAACGCCAGTGCCTCTGCCCTCTCCTCGCATGGCAACTGCACCAACGGCATCCCCTGTAGCCCCCACCGCAGGTAATGCTCTTTTTTTTCATTTCTGGAATCGATATGGAGATGTCGATTCTACATATTCAGTTAGATGTCAACAACAATTGTCGATCCAGCACATATTCAGTTACATGTCAACGGCAATTAATCGGATCAAATCCCCCACCTTCCAGTCCCTTCAACGTTTATTTATATGGGTGCACTGATTACTTTGTGCAGATTTTGTAACTATCACTGCTCTTGCTATCCCTCCTTCCCAATAAAAAAAATTCCATCGGTGCACTCATCTTGCTAGCCTGTACTCCTACTCCAAGATGATATTTTCCTCAGGTAATCTCACATCCCTATCACAAACATATGCAGGCATTCACAAAAAAAGGGGGCATGATGAAGCTGTTGCTACTTCGAATTCAGTAAAGGCACCATCACCACCTAAGGTAAATACATTGAGTAATCATTGCTTTCCTTATTGATTTTGCAATCATTAGATTTATCCAATGCTAAAGAAGAATAATCAAATGCATACACAAGTCCCATTAAAGCTTTATTGGTAGTAAATGTTGTCTACAGTTACTATTCTAAGTGTTCTTCTTCCCTGTGTTATTGTTACCGAGTACCAAGGTCAATGAGACAGAACATCGCTTCACAAAAGAAACAGAGCTGTCAAAACTCTAGCACGATATAGTAATCCTCTTCATAGTAATCATGAAGGTTTGAACTACAACAACTTCAGTGCAGGTTCCATGTCTGCATAATTCAGAGCATGCTATGGTATAACATAGTCTATCTCTCAAAGTTTAGTTATGTTCTGAATAATGAATTATGACTTCGTAAAGCATGGATGTGCCGTGGCATAGGTGAAGCTTTTGTCTTCACAGGCCATTTATCTTCAGGCATACTAATTTTGTCCTACCTTATTATGCAGCCGCTCGGGACGTACAGCAACACTAAAAAATATTTGTTTTAGACATTAGTGCTTTCTTCACCGATTAATGCAGCCACAGAAAGGTATGATCCACCTGTTCATCGTCATCTTTACCTTTCCTTTCCATGTTCTTAGATTGACATTTCCTTGCTGCTTTTACTGTCATAACTCTGGATTTAAGATTGACTTCAAACGGAACAAGCCTAATTCAGAGTGACTAATCAAACATTCTTCTCCTTTCATTTGGACTGATCTTCAGGCTTTTCAAAACATCAGTTTATAAGTTTGGAGCCCTTAGTGTGGGTGGCTGTCTGGCTGATGCTCGCTCGGTCTCTCAATATTAGGTAGTATAGATATCATTACGGGGGAAGTTGATCGTTGAAATGATAATAGATAGGGTACAAGTAGAAACTATGAATTCCCAGATGCGAGTGCTCACAAGTTTCTACTTGCTACACGATTATACAACAATGTCTGTTTTGCCTTCAAACTGATACTAAACTCAGTTCTTCTTTTTGCTACCAATTCAGTTTGAGCTAAAAGAACACAGAAGCAAATGGAAAGGTATCGCCTGCTCTTTTCTCAGAATATATCTTCATCTATTGCCAAATTTGTGCACGGATCATGGGTTCCACTACGCAATATTTTTATTTAAATGCAGCACATATATTAATCAATTGCTAATTAATTGTAGCACATATGTTCATCCATTGGTAACAAAGTTTCTAAATGAAGTTTCCATCGCTCCCAAAAAAGAGCTGGGGGTAGTATCCCTGTGCTGCCTCCCATCTCAGCTTGTTAGTGGCCGGGCACGGTAGTTCCGTAGTTGTTTGCGTGGAACCAGGAAGGAGACGCCCCATCTGCGGCGCGAACCGGCACCGCAGCAGCGCCGCCCGCCTGTGCCCTCCGCCTGCGGCCACCTCCCTCGCGCGGTACCTCGCTCTCGCCAACGTGCAGCAGCAACGCCAGTGCCTCTGCCCTCTCCTCGCATGGCAACTGCACCAACGGCATCCCCTGTAGCCCCCACCGCAGGTAATGCTCTTTTTTTTCATTTCTGGAATCGATATGGAGATGTCGATTCTACATATTCAGTTAGATGTCAACAACAATTGTCGATCCAGCACATATTCAGTTACATGTCAACGGCAATTAATCGGATCAAATCCCCCACCTTCCAGTCCCTTCAACGTTTATTTATATGGGTGCACTGATTACTTTGTGCAGATTTTGTAACTATCACTGCTCTTGCTATCCCTCCTTCCCAATAAAAAAAATTCCATCGGTGCACTCATCTTGCTAGCCTGTACTCCTACTCCAAGATGATATTTTCCTCAGGTAATCTCACATCCCTATCACAAACATATGCAGGCATTCACAAAAAAAGGGGGCATGATGAAGCTGTTGCTACTTCGAATTCAGTAAAGGCACCATCACCACCTAAGGTAAATACATTGAGTAATCATTGCTTTCCTTATTGATTTTGCAATCATTAGATTTATCCAATGCTAAAGAAGAATAATCAAATGCATACACAAGTCCCATTAAAGCTTTATTGGTAGTAAATGTTGTCTACAGTTACTATTCTAAGTGTTCTTCTTCCCTGTGTTATTGTTACCGAGTACCAAGGTCAATGAGACAGAACATCGCTTCACAAAAGAAACAGAGCTGTCAAAACTCTAGCACGATATAGTAATCCTCTTCATAGTAATCATGAAGGTTTGAACTACAACAACTTCAGTGCAGGTTCCATGTCTGCATAATTCAGAGCATGCTATGGTATAACATAGTCTATCTCTCAAAGTTTAGTTATGTTCTGAATAATGAATTATGACTTCGTAAAGCATGGATGTGCCGTGGCATAGGTGAAGCTTTTGTCTTCACAGGCCATTTATCTTCAGGCATACTAATTTTGTCCTACCTTATTATGCAGCCGCTCGGGACGTACAGCAACACTAAAAAATATTTGTTTTAGACATTAGTGCTTTCTTCACCGATTAATGCAGCCACAGAAAGGTATGATCCACCTGTTCATCGTCATCTTTACCTTTCCTTTCCATGTTCTTAGATTGACATTTCCTTGCTGCTTTTACTGTCATAACTCTGGATTTAAGATTGACTTCAAACGGAACAAGCCTAATTCAGAGTGACTAATCAAACATTCTTCTCCTTTCATTTGGACTGATCTTCAGGCTTTTCAAAACATCAGTTTATAAGTTTGGAGCCCTTAGTGTGGGTGGCTGTCTGGCTGATGCTCGCTCGGTCTCTCAATATTAGGTAGTATAGATATCATTACGGGGGAAGTTGATCGTTGAAATGATAATAGATAGGGTACAAGTAGAAACTATGAATTCCCAGATGCGAGTGCTCACAAGTTTCTACTTGCTACACGATTATACAACAATGTCTGTTTTGCCTTCAAACTGATACTAAACTCAGTTCTTCTTTTTGCTACCAATTCAGTTTGAGCTAAAAGAACACAGAAGCAAATGGAAAGGTATCGCCTGCTCTTTTCTCAGAATATATCTTCATCTATTGCCAAATTTGTGCACGGATCATGGGTTCCACTACGCAATATTTTTATTTAAATGCAGCACATATATTAATCAATTGCTAATTAATTGTAGCACATATGTTCATCCATTGGTAACAAAGTTTCTAAATGAAGTTTCCATCGCTCCCAAAAAAGAGCTGGGGGTAGTATCCCTGTGCTGCCTCCCATCTCAGCTTGTTAGTGGCCGGGCACGGTAGTTCCGTAGTTGTTTGCGTGGAACCAGGAAGGAGAATAACGTCTGCAAAGCATAAGGTACGTGCTGTTTATCTTCCCCATTCTTCTTTGCATCCTTGATTTTGTTAAGAATTTTAGAAGCTGGTTCTCTTTGATACCTGCTGTGACATCTGCGTTCAAATTAGATTGGCAAAAAATCTGGATATAAGATTTCAAATTGAGATCCATTTTCCTAGATAGATTTCAGATTCAATCCTAGACTACCATCGTCGATTTTTTAAGTTTGCTACCTCCTTGCAGTAGCCGCTCTTTTTTGGTATCCCCACTGCTCTCAGTCTGGCTATTTCTTTTAAATAAAAAAACTTCTGAAAACCATACGAGTAGGTACAATTAATTAATTTAACGCTGCTTTAAAAACGAGTCATATAAGTTTACATGTCAGCATTTTATTGATCCTCCCTTCCAAGCAACCATCATTAAAAAAACCATGGAAAACAATCAATTATACCATCTATAAAGTCTACTAGAAGAGGGTCACAAAAGATACAATTCTACCACCTTTAATAACTACCAGGTATGTACAATATCTTTTAAAACAATTAGGTACATGCATCATTTATTTTTCATATATATGCACAATATCTTTTTTCATCTTCCTATTATTTAACTCAGTCTTCTTGCTTACTACTACATTTAAATTTTTTAGGGTACATCATCTCAGATACAATTTTCTAATCAGATTCAGACCATGGATCTTGATCCTACAGGGTATGTGCTACAAAATTTCTATTGGAGAACAAAATTTATAAAACTTAATATAATTTTCAGGATTTAGGATAAAGATGAGAGCCCAAGCAAGAACACTGAACAAGTACATGACAATGTGCATGTATTTTTGTTTACCTTCCAGTTTTTTTCCCCTACTACCTCGTACATCAACACCCCCAAATGAGCTTTTGCAACTATGCATTTACATGTAAGCTTGCTTCGTTAAGCCAAGTACTCAGATTTGTTGCCTTCACTGATAATCTTCTATAAATTCTTTAAGTACAACTTTTTTTTCTATAACTTTCCTACTCTTACGAAAATATACTTCTTTATATTAAGTAATAGCTACCATTGCTAAATGTTTGTTGACAGGAACCCAATGAGAGTCACTTTGATGATTACCAACGTGGCAAATCAAAGAAACAATGCTATTCAAGGAAAGGTAATCATTGAAGTAAATATAAGGTTTTATAATCACAATATATATACAGGCAACATATTAAACAAAAGATATAATGTCTTTTCTTACTATCTGTATATTTCAGGATCATAAAAAGAAGGACCTGCCTTTTCACGTACTATTCTAAACGAAGGCAACACACGGTCTTTTTGCAATCTACAAGTATTTAGATAGCAGTTACACTCTTTTGCTGTAACTTAAAATGTATCTGGAGATACGCAAATCCACCAGCAGCACTCGCAGATATAAGGATGAACAATTTTCTATGTCACATTAACTTTATCTGTTCACTCTACATGTTCTGCGAGGGCATGCAACTACAAAATTCAGCAAGAGCTAAGGGTCATACTGGCCAGGTGCTAGAAGAACAGCGCGGCAAAGCCGCGCGGTTTTCTAGTATATATGGGTTGAATGAGCACATGACACATGTGTGGCACCCGCCTGCACTACTAGCGGGTTGGGCCTCCGCACGTGCTGGCGGTGGGATTTGCTGACTGACGCGCTATAGTGGTGTGGATGGATGGACAGACACGGAAGATGAAAATGAGAGAACGGAAGAAAGGAAGACGATTGGGACGTGTGAGAGAAGCGTAGGATGGAAGAAAATATGGATATAGTCTGTACTCAATTGTCGAGTGAGGCCTTGTTTACTTTCCAAATTTTCTCTCAAATTTTACTATAAAAAAAAGATTCTCTATCACATTAAAATACCGACACATATATAAAATACTAAATGTAGATGAAATCAAAAACTAATTGCACAGTTTTGTTGTACTTTGCGAGACGAACATTTCGAACCTAATTAATCAATATTTAGACAATTATTACCAAATAAAAACAAAATTACTACAGTGTCAAGACACTGTTCATGCCCCGACTTCAGGCCCGAATTCGGGCATCTAAACACGCCCTGAGAGAGAAGCATAGGATGGAAGAAAATATGGATGTAGTCTATACTCAATTATTGCGCATATAGTGTCTGCATCGTCTGTGGCGTGTATCATATCATAGATGTAATGGCATTGATAAATTAAAACTTAGAGTTGCTATATTTCATATGTCTAATATTTCCCCCAAAAAAAGAAAATTTCAGATAATAATTTACACAACAATCAACTACAAGCGATAATTTATAATTTTTCCTTTGCTAAATAATGACAAAATTTTATTGTCTACTAAACAACAACAAAACCAGGGACCTGATATATCCGGCATGAATAACGGGGGATATAAGAGCATCTCCAAGAGTTTTTCTAAATTTTACTCTCTAAATCATCATTTAGAGAGCCATTTGCATAAAAATCGCTTTCTATATTTTTTTCACTCTTCAACAATTTTTCTATATCTCATGCGCACTCTAGAGAGTCTTCTCGTCTTCTATATTTGACTAGCGAAAAATTCAGAATAGAAGATGACTATATTTACATGACTATTAAGAGAAACTGTTGGAGGGTAGTTTTCCACTAAAATCTCTATTCGTAGTATTTAGGATGGATATAGAGAGTTTGTCGGAGATGCTCTAGTTGTAAGGACGACAGGCCATGCCAAGGCGCAAAGTCGCTCACTCGCTTGCGGTCCAGTCACGGCAAAATTTCCACATCCAAGTCAAAGAACCTATCGTTGTCGGCTCCATTTGACTCACACACAAAACCTCGCCGAGTAAAGCACTAAAGCAGCACAAACACCGCGTCTCTCCCTCCGCTTCCCATTCACACGCGTGATGGCTCCTCTGCTCCTGCTCCTCCTCCCCGTCCAGCTCCTCCTCGCCGTAGCCGATGCCGTCCCCGATTCCTGCACCAAAGCCATATGCGGCAGCCAGAACATCCACTACCCGTTCTGGCTCAGCTCCTCTACGCCCGACTGCGGCTACCCCGGGATCGGCCTTGTCTGCCAGGACAACTCGACGCTGATCCTGATCCCCATCAAGTCCCACAGATACAAAGTATTGAGCATCGACTACAAGACGCATACCGTCCTGGTCTCCGACGCCGACATCGTCGACGAGTACGCGGACAGCTGCCCTCGCCTCCACGTGAACCTCACCATCGACAGCACCTGGCTGCGGCTCGCGCCCTCCAATTCCAACATCACGTTCCTCTACAGCTGCAAGAAGAGCATTACCCTGTCATCTGCTGTGGAGTTGAGTGGGTGCCAACAACAGCAAGATGGCAATAGGTCGTACGTGCTGCGGGATGGTGGGATCACGGGCGCTGAGGCGTACGAGTTCGAGTGCGAGGAGGTGGTGGTGGCGCCGGTGCTGGATGTACACAAGAAGGCAATCGTGGGCGCGCCTGACGATCCGCCTCCGGCGAATGGATCGTTCCGTGAGGTGCTGCAGGGCGGGTTCGAGTTGAACTACGACACCCACAACCACCAGTGCGACCGATGCGAGGGCTCCGGCGGATGGTGCGGCTACCAGCGCAACGAGACGCACGACGGCGGGATGCCGTTCACCTGTTACTGCGAGAGCGGCCCGACCTCGGATCGATGCGGTATTGGTACGTATGTCTCCTCTTCCCCTGCTTTCCTTTGAAATTCTGCTTGTTTGGAATAACGACGATAGAACGTTGCTCATTCCGTCATTCGTCTGATTGATTTTTTTTTTCGAGGAACTTTTTGTTTATTACTTTTATGATGTGAACAACGGCCCTGCAAGCTGCAACGTACCTATGTGCGACGTGTCATGTGCATGCACTCTGGGCTTAATTTGCATTTTTTCTTCTTCTCGCGAAACAAGCCTACCTAGCTCGTGTTTCATTAAGTAGATAAGAAGAGTTTTACAACGCGAGCGCCCTACAAGATTGTGTACCAAGATTGTTGCACACCAAGCTAGAGGACACCTCTGGAACTCTGTTCCATTATTATCTAAAAATGCTAGAGGACACCTGCGCGACGAGAACACATATCAAAGATTTATACATTTATACGCTTTAGCTTTTGTGACATGCATGGTAGCACAAAACGCATTCATAAGAAATCGCGTTCGACAGGAAGACGACGATGCACTTGTTGCCAGCCATCGCCCAATCGCTGGCCTCATGAACAATTTGGTGCACAAGGTCTGCTGGGCAGCACGCCTTGCCCTGAAACGTGCGCCTATTACCCTCCTTCCACATGCACCAAGACACCAGCACGACTACTGTGTCAAAACCGCCGCGTAGCTCACCCCGCAGCCGTTCCCTGTTCGCTTAGCCGCCATTGAACTGGCGTTTCTCCCCCGGTCGGTGCAATAGCATCCATGGCAGCCCCACAGAGGATCAGCGACCACACCTCCCGGCTATAGAGTATAGACACAGCCGATGATCAAATGCTCTCCTGATCACACAGACCGCATCAGTCGTTAACTTGTTATCCTGCAGACCGTGGCGACGCCATTTCTGCCGTCCACATGCGACCATGGAGGCCTAGCAAAAAAAAAAAAAAAAAAACCCACTCTTGGCCGCGACGGCGTGCGCTATAGTTCCTTTGCCCCTGACAGGAAACTTATCCCTCAAAAGGGGGGGCTTAATAATTGCCTCAAAAAACGGGGGGCTTTAATTTGCTCAACACATTCTGTTTGGCCACAATTTCTCTAGTAAAGCATCACGCGGTAGACTTGCTAGTCGTCGCCAGTTGCCACTTGGCCTCTTTAAAAGTCTTTGCGTCTTGGACACTGGGAGTTGACGCCTCGGTCGTCCACGTGATTGAACAGTGCTACCTCTTTGCTCGCCATGCCTCTCCTACCTTGTCTCCTCCTCCTCTTCCTGTGCGTTCATGCCCCTGCCTCCCGTGCCATCCCTCCTTCGCTCCCGAGCAGCTATGACGGTTCCATTTGCTCGGAGTCGGTCATGTGTGGCGGCGTCAATATCAGCTATCCCTTCTACCTCGCCGACGCGACCAACGATCACGGATACAACTACTCCTGCGGCTACACCGACCTGAAGATTTCCTGCCAAGGCGAGGGTTCGACCGGGACTCCGGTCATCATTCTCGGCGACGAGAACTACACCGTTCAGGACATCATCTACGACACTCACACCATCATTCTGGCGGACAGCGACGTGCTCGCCGGCGGCAGCTGCCCTGCAGTCGGCCACAACGTTAGCTTCGATGAGGTGTGGCTGTACAGCACCAGCACCTTCCACAACCTCACCTTCTTCTTCGGCTGTGACACCGTGCCGTTTGGATTTGAGGAATACAGAATCAATTGCCCGGGGTTCAAGGGTCCGCCAGGTGCTCGCGCAGGAGACGCCTTCGTGCTCATGACTGATGAGCAAGAACTGGCTTCGAAGTGCAGCAAGGTTGTCACCGTGCCAGTGATAAGCGATGTTCTGAAAGCAGCAAGTAATAACCACAGCAACTTCACAAGCGGCGGATACGGAGACGTGCTCAACCGTGGGTTCGAGTTGGAATGGAGCTGGAGCCGTATCACAGCGGATGGGTGTCACCTGTGCGAGGCGTCGTACGGGCAATGCTCCTATAGCCAGAACAGGGAATTCCTGGGCTGCTTGTGCCACGGAGGGAAGGTGGGCAACCCGGACTGCGAACGCATCGTCCCTGCCAGCACAGCAACTGCATCAAGTAAGCCCTTAAACCTACTGAAAGATTTATTTCCATCTAAATACCAAACCTGCTCTGTCTCCACAGCCAGCCATTCCACTCGCACTTCCGATGCCACGTGCCCACGCCTCTGTCTTTCTATTGAGGCTTGGCTTCACACTAAAATGAGTTTCAGGATTAGATTTTCTATTGACAAAAAAAAAGCGAAGAACTCAAAGCTCTTAAATTTCAGAAGAATCGAAGACAATGAGCACTGTGGGTTTTGCATAATGCATAGGCCACCGTGAATGAATTGAGTAAATTTATAGGCTCTCACCACCAGCCCATTACGAACAGTGACACTAAACAGCGAACACTCACCCGATTTAAATCGGGCCAACGAATCAGACAGCCCGCAGCTTTCCATTTTTAGTAAAAAAAAATATTTCCACAACTTTTCCTTGTAGATAGTTATTACAAAGTTGTACACATAAGTTCAATGTATAACTTGCGTAACAAACTTCAACGTACAACTTATAAATATAACTTATACGCATAACTTCAATGTGACAAAGTTATGCGTATAACTTATACATATAACTTACTACGTGACAAAGTTATACGCATAACTTTTATGTGTAATATTTTGCGGAACAAACTCATCAACATAATTTCTTAGGAAGCTATGTATAATATTTTACTGCACAAGTTTATCATCATAACTTTTTATTATAAATTTTTCTATATAGTTTTTATGTAGTTTTATAGATAACTTTTGTATAAGCTATATTGTCAAAGTTGTGAACATAAGTCGTGGTAATAAGTTATGCATAAAAGTTATGCGTATAACTTAGTAACTTTCCAAAAAAAGTTACGGAAATATTTTTTTTGCTAAAAATGAAAAGTTGTGGGACTGCTCATCGTTCGCTGGATTTGAAGCCAGCGAGCGCCTGCAAAAGTGGAATTGAGCATTATGAATCCACTGCTTAGTCAACCTTTCGTCATTTCGCCAATCTAGTGACTTGGCACTTAGTCACAAACAAATGACTTGGCACTGAGAACATCCGTTAAACCGGTATGCCGTCTTAGAGCAAGTACAATAATTGGCTTGTAGCAAAAAAAATGATGATGTGGATGAGAGAAAAGAGGAGAGTTAGGAGAGTCTAGAGCAGGTATAGCAGTAGGTGATTCGCCTAACACGTCAGCACAACGGACGATGTGGAGGGGAGAGAAACGGGAGCTTGTTCGCTCCATCCAGCAATTAGCTGAGTACACAAACCAATGCTCCAACGCTATGTGCTGGGCCCGCTACTCTCTCAAATGTTGTATCTTCTTATCTCAAACTTTTTCTTTCTGGATGTGATATGTGCAAAAGAAATGTTTAAGTAAGGAAAGGGTTATTGTATGCATTGGGCTGTAAACTTGTCTCTAGATACTTGTTTTGGTTTATAGCCAAACCTTATTGGCCTTGCTCTTAATTCTCATGCAAGCAACAAGTTTGACACAGATGCATATATTTGAAGTGGTGGCCCATACATTAAATGAATGTGGGGGAAGAGGAAAGAGAAGGTGGATATGGGTAAAAGGAACAATAAAAACGTTTTTTATAGACAAATATGAGAATTATAGCTTGGCTCTTATAACTTGGCAGATAGCCAAAAACTTGGATTTATTATTGGGCTTACTCTATAGATTCCCACCAAGGAACCTTAATTGTGAAGGAAATTGTTCTCAGTGAGCATATAACTGATTTCAAGGTAAATCACCTGTCTCATATACTTCCTCCATCCTAAAAAAAAATCTCCTTTCCTAAGGAGTCAAACAATTTCAAATTTGACAAAATATATAGGGCCTACTCCTTTGTGCTTTTGAAGTAGCCGCAGAAGCTGATGCTGTTTGTTTTCTACTACAAACAACAGTAGGTGTAGGTAAGCTTGCTGCAACAGCAGTCGCAGGGCTGCTACAGCAAGCTGTTCTGATCATGCTGATATAAAAAAAATACTATTTATGATGCATAATATGTATCACTAGATTAATCATAAAATATATATTTCATATAAGCCTACTATATTGAAGATACAAACATTGAAATTATTTTCTATAAATCTAGTCAAACTAACATTATCTTTTGTAATACATTTGTGCTTTGTGTTTCTATTTGACGTGAATCAGCTTAATCTTGCTCAAATCTAACATTGTCTTTTGTTCGTTGGCATACAGGATCAAAACGGAAAACAGCAATAATTGCTGGTAAGCACTACGCAGCCTATAGTCAGTACCCATCTTCATTTAGTCTAAAAGAGCAGACGAAAAGCATATACTAAATTGTTGGCATGTCATGTTTTAGAATCCGTAATTCTAAAAAACATATTTGGAATCCACTAACCAATGACAGTAATATAGATAAATTTCGTCCTCCCTTTGGCCAATAATCTGATGAGTTTCCACACTGACTAGAGGTGCATTTTTTTTCTTTGCAAATTGAATTTTTATATATAATGCCTTGCAATTGAATTCACTTGTGATGCAGGTATTGTTGCAGGCACATCATCACTTTTATTCTTGTGTCTAGTTATTCTAAAATTCTTCTACACTTCTAGAGATGATTTGCTGCCCTTCAAATCGAAGGACGAACCAAGGATTGAGTCTTTTCTACAAAAGAACGCCAACCTACATCCAAAAAGATACACTTATGCAGATGTGAAAAGGATGACAAAATCCTTTACTGTGAAGCTAGGCCAAGGTGGCTTTGGTGCTGTATACGGAGGCAAGCTCTACAACGGCCGCCGGGTAGCAGTTAAGATGCTAAAGGACAGCAAAGGTGATGGCGAAGAATTTATGAACGAGGTGGCTAGCATTAGCAGAACTTCTCATGTCAACGTTGTGACACTTTTAGGATTTTGCTTGCAAGGATCCAAAAGGGCACTTATTTACGAGTACATGCCTAATGGTTCGCTTGAAAGGTATGCCTTCAACAGCAACATGAATAGTGAAAATTTACTAAGTTGGGAGAAATTATTTGACATAGCAATTGGCACGGCTAGAGGACTTGAATATCTCCACCGGGGATGCAACACTCGGATCGTGCATTTTGACATCAAACCACATAACATCCTATTAGATCAGGATTTCTGTCCTAAGATTTCTGACTTTGGATTGGCCAAGCTATGCCTTAATAAAGAGAGTGCTATCTCCATTGTTGGTGCAAGAGGGACAATAGGTTATATTGCCCCAGAGGTTTACTCAAAGCAATTCGGAACAGTAAGTAGCAAGTCTGATGTTTATAGTTATGGAATGATGATCCTTGAGATAGTTGGAGCAAGGGACAAGAATACAAGTGCAGATAGTGAATCTAGTAGCCAATATTTTCCTCAGTGGATTTATGAACATTTGGATGACTACTGTATCAGTGCTTCTGAGATTGATGGTGAGACCACAGAGCTCGTGAGAAAGATGATAGTTGTAGGTTTGTGGTGCATACAATTGGTTCCAACTGATCGACCAACAATGACTAGAGTCGTCGAGATGCTGGAAGGAAGCACAAGTAATCTGGAATTGCCACCCAAAGTTCTCTTGAGCTATCAAGCATAGATATTTTCCTATTATATGTTGTTAGCGTTACCTGGCTGTACAAATGCAAATATTTGTTATATATATGCAGAACTAAGGCATGCATCGAATGCTGTTTTTGTCCTGTAAACATAAATGTAATAACTACATAGGAATTTCTGGAGAGGGGTGTTCGTAGCTCATACGACACTGTACGATGGTATTAGAGTACTTTGTTTAGACTTCAGACTAGCTGCAAGCACTGATTCTCTTCTGTGTACTCGTACACTAAGCACGTGCCGGCGGTGTGATTTGCTAACTGGCGCGCCATGGTGGTGTGGATGGATGGGCAGATGCGGAAGACGAACATGACAGAGGACAGGAGGAAGGAAGGGGAATTAATGGAACGTGACAGAGAAGGGTAGGATGGAAGAATTGGGTATAGTCCATAATCTGCGTCATTTGAAGCGTGTATCATAGCGTGGATTGTAATGGTATAGACAAATTAAAATTACGTCGTCTTGACTATGTACCATGACCCATATATAACGGGAGATGGAAGGAAGACAGACCGTGCCAAGGCGCAATCAGCTGCCGACTGTTCGTTTGCGGTTCAGTCATGTCAGCCTAACTTCCGTCACTTGACTCTGACGCACTACCTCGCCGAATAAGGGGGTGTTTGGTTTCAGAGTTAAAGTTTAATAAATATTGTAGCACTTTCGTTTTATTTGACAAAAAGTTTTTAATCTTAGACTAATTAGGCTTAATAGATTCGTCTCGTAAATTACTCCTAATCTGTATCAATATGCATGCAATTAGTCTATATTTAGTACTCCATGCATTTGAGGGGACATTGATGTGATGGGAGTTAAACTTTAACACATTGAAACCAAACATGCCCTAAACCAGCACGTCCTCTGCTCCTTCTCCTGCTCCCCGTCCAGCTCCTCCTCGCCGTAGCGGACGCCGTTCCTGATTCCTGCAGCAAAGCCATATGCGCCGGCCACGACATCCACTACCCATTCTGGCTCAACAACTCCTCCGCGCCCGTCGACTGCAGCTACGCCGGGATCGGCCTTGTCTGCGAGGGCAACTCGATGCTGATCCTCCCCGTCATGTCCCACAGATGCGTAGTATTCACTATTCAGCATCGACTACAAGACGCATACCGTCCTGGTCGGATCCTCCCAGCGTCCCACCTCCATGTCAAATTGTCAATCATATCGGCAGGTTGGAGTATCTTCTGCACCACCTCCGGCCCACCACCAACCGGCCTTCGCCGCAACTCACAACTCACATGAAACCGAACGCGTGCCCAATTGAAGCTAGGAAAACAGCCAGATGAGCGTGAAGCCGTGAACCCACCTCGTCTTCTCGCCGCCATGGCTGCTCACCAACCACGTCTTCCCGTCCTCCTCTTCGTCTTCCTCGCCGTCCATGTCCCCTCCACCCATGGCGACCCTCTTCCGAGCACTTACGACGTCTCCATGTGCTCGGAATCGACCTGGTGCGGCGGCGTCGAGATCCACTACCTGTTCTACCATGCCAACGCAACGGAAGCAACCGCCGATCACAGCGGGAACTTCTCTTGCGGCTACACCGACTTGAGCATTTCCTGCAAACTCGACGGGCAGACCTGGACCCCTACCATGCTTCTCGGCGGCGATGACTACACCGTCGAGAGCATTTCCTACGGCTACGACCATCACACCATCTCACTGGTGGACCGCGATGTGCTCCTCGGAGGCGGCAACTGCCCCGCACTCCGCCACGAAGTCAGCTTCAACGAGACATGGCTATATAACACCAGGTCCAACGGAAACCTCACCTTCTTCTTCGGCTGCGACCCACGCGATCCCGTGGCGCCTGATTTTTACGCATTCAAAATCAAATGCGCGGGGCTCAAGAGTCCTCCAGATGCTGGCCCAGGAGACTCCTTCGTGCTCATGCCTGGTGAGCTTGAAAGATACGAGGTGCACGAATTGGCTACGAACTGCACTAAGGTTGTCACCGTGCCAGTGCGAGGCGATGTTCTGATGGCAGAGAGTAACCAGATCAACTTCACAAGAGGCGGATATGGAGACGTGCTTAAGCGTGGGTTCGAGTTGGATTGGAGCCGTATCACAGAGGATGGGTCATGGGTGTGTGACCTGTGCGAGGAGTCGTACGGGCAATGCACCAATAGCCAGCACATGTATTCCTGGGCTGCCTGTGCCGCGGAGGGAAGGCGGGCAACCCCCTGCAAACACATCACATCAAGTAAGCCCTTAAACCTACCGAAAGATTTATTTTCCGTCTAAAAACCGAATCTGTTCCGTCTGCACAGCCAGCCACTCCACTTGGACTTCCGCATGTGTGTCTTTCTAATTTCTGTATAACGAGGCTTCGTTTCAGATTAAAATGAGTTTCAGCATTAGGTTTCCTATTGACAAAGTACTTTCAGCTAAAAAAATTATAGAGACGTACTTTCAGCTAAAAAAACACATATCTTTATAGAAACCACCTTCCACATAGAATTAGAAGCATAAGAAGATCTTAAGAAACCCAATCTTTGGAGCACAAGTTCATCAACTAACAAATGTTCTTCTAGAAAATAAACATCCTAGCTTCAAGTACTTCTACTATATTCTTTTGATTGGTATATACGTTCCAAGTGGGATTTAACTGAAATCACCCCAATGTAGTATGTGTGTCTATATATATATATATATATATATATATATATATATATATATATATATATATATATATATATATATATATATATATATATATATATATATATATATATATACTCGTACGAGTAGTTACTCCGACCTGACTATACGCACGCGAGGCAGTCCGACCTGACGTTGCTAACAGAAGAGGCAGGGTGCTGTACGGGTTTGTGGATATCGGGAGGAGGATCCAATTAGGCATGCCGCATGCACATACTTAATTAATGAATAAATAAAATAGAATAGTATATACGCTGTACAGTCGCCGTGTTTCTCGCTCGCCGTGACTTCTATTTGGATTAGGCTTGCTCGTGTATGTATACGAATCATACTAATCAGTTGGAAATATGTATGTGTTATCGAAGATAAGGAGTACCTGTATATACTTTTTGAACAGAGTATTGAACATACCTTTTAGATTAGAGTATTTATACATACTTTTTGAAATGAGGTATCCATATATACTTTTGGAATAGAGTATCTGTATATACTTTTTGCAATGGAGTATGCATACATACGCCAAAAGTATGCGTGCATACCAGACTATATGCATTTTTTAATTCTAAAACATAAGCAAGAGTATCAATACATACATCTTAATTAAGGAGTATATACACATACCTCATACTCTAGCATACTTGGTACTTTATACTGCAAGTATATACACATACTTCATACTCTAGCATACTTTTTTTTACGAGTATGTGGACATACTTTCTGACGAGTATCAGTACATACACCTTAAAATAGTGTGTGAATCACTAATTAATGGAGTGTTGAGGAGGAAAAAAATGTACAGACAAACTGACATGCAATTATATGCAAGACAAAGTTATCTAAATTGAACACATATGCAGTCACTACGAGAGCTTCAGCTGCTATCTTAACCATCATCTATCGACAGGCAACATACTTGCATCGGGCCATCTTGACTTGACGTCGTCAGATATCTTCTTCATAATTAATTTTAGCACCAAGCCATCTTGACTTGACTTGCTGTGTTCTGTGCAACGTGGATCCCATTTTTCCGATGAACATGTTGCAATGCTTTGGTAAATGCTGATCTTTTGGAGGTTGAACCACCTGAGCCATTGACGGATAATGGAGTTTTCCCCATCTTCAATGAAAATTAAAAAATGGTTATACATAATTGAAGGAAAATATGAAATCTGAGAAAGTATGCAATGATACTCGTCTACTCTAGTACGTATAAGATGATACTCTAATCTGGAAAAGAAAGTATGCAATGATACTCGTCTACTCTAGTACGTATAAGGTGATACTCCAATCTGGAAAAGGAACATGGAATTGAGGCGTCATCGCTCTCGTGCTCTGCTGTGAAAAGAGTATCCGATGGTACTCCTCTTTGAGAAGGTATGAAAAGATACTCTTCTTTCGAAAACTATCTAAACATACTGTTCTGTTACAAAGTATGTGATCATACCCATGCCTTGGGTATCAGATTTGAGAGCATATACATAATTTATTGATGAGAAAAAATACACAGACGAAATCTGAATGTCCCCATCCGAAATCGGCATAATTTCCCAACCCAATCTCATTTTCCCTATTCTGCCGTTCCTAATCAACACAACTATGAATCACTGGAGAAGCACAGCTGAACAGGTGGCCAATATTCGGGCTAAGACAAGCACAGGAGTACGAACGCAGATGAATGAATGAAACCAAAAGAAGCAGTATATGTATGAAGTCATACCTCTTTCGTGATCACTGATGACCTCCCGGACAGCGAGTCGGCAGTGCTGCTGCTGCAGGAATGTGAATGGCGAACGGCGAAAGGCAAACTGGAAGGTGACAAAGAAGCTGGTAGATTGTGAATGGCGAACAGGAGGGTGGCGAACGGCGCGCCAGAAATAGCTAATAATCAGCGAAGTTTGTTGGATATGTATACAGATGGAATCCCCCGGATATCTCTCAGTGAGGTAAAAATTCAAACAATCTTCCATCATCTGTCACGAGGAAATGTAGGGAATTTGTTAGACCTCCGTTTAGAGGATAATGTGTAAGCGAAAAATTAATTAAACCGTATATTAGTGTATATATCTTCTAATTAATAGTATACGGTATAATCAATTTTGGTGGCGGAGGCGGGGCACCAGGACCAACCAGAGTACGACGAAAAATCAGGGATCCCTCCACGCCGGTGCCGAGGACGATGCAGGCGGCTCTAGATCTTGAGCGGTGGGGCGACGCCGCACGCCGGCTCGGAGCTGCTCAGCAGCGGGAGGATGTTGGACTCTGGAGTTCGCTGCATGCTCGACAGGGGCGGAGGTTCGAATGTAACGTGGAGCTGGTCGGAAGGGACGGAGCTTGGACTCCGGCGCGGAGCTGCTCGGTATGAGTATGGTCACATACCTGCATGAGCGGGGGAGCTTGTACTCTGCTCGGCAGGGGCGGAATCCTGTTAGACGGAGGAGACGCTGGTAGCTCCGGCGGCTGAAGGTCGTGACGAGGAAGTCAAGACGAGGAGTGGGCAGCGGCGGGGATTTGGAGTCGGCGGCGGAGTTCCTCGATACGGAGAAAGAGTACGCCGCAGATTACCGGGTGAGGATACGTGCTAGTAGACCCGCTAAGCCATATCACGCACGGGTGAAAGGTTCCGTGGATGAGGGGAACGTCGTCATCGGTTCGTTAGATTGGTCCACACGCGGGACTACCTGACCCTCGCGTTCGTGTGCAAGGTGAGGTTGGAGTAACTACACGTACGTGTAGAAAGGATTTTCCATATATATATATATATATATATATATATATATATATATATATATATATATATATATATATATATATATAAAAAGGTTAAAAATCGTATCTTGCCTGGACGAACAAGCCTAGGGATGACGTAGCAGGCAGCCGACGATCACTGATCAAACGGCTTGGCACGGACCGAGAAGACAGCCAAGTCCACGCTGCTTGAGTCTTCGAGCGCCTCAAGTCTCAATCCGTGCCCCACCTCCGGCCAGCCCACCACTCCACCAGCAACGAGCCTTCGCCGAAACCCGGTCAATTCCGCGGGACTATAAACGGCGTCGGCCGCTAGTCACAAGCAACCAAACGCGTCGTGCCCAGTTGGAGCTAACAAAACAGCCAGATGAGCCCAACACCTTGTCTTCTCGCCACCATGTCTGCTCACCTACGCGTGCCACGTCTCACCATCCTCCTCGTCGTCTTCCTCGCCGTCAATGTCCATGTCCCCGACTCCCATGCCATCCCTCCTTCGCTCCCAACCACTTATGACACGGTTCGATTTGCTCGGAGTCGGTCATGTGTGGCGGCGTCGATATCAGCTATATATCCCTTCTACCTCGCTAACGCGACCACCGATTGATTTCCTGCCAAGGCGAGGGGCCGGCTGAGACCCCGGTCATCACTCTCGGCGGTGAGAACTACACCGTTCAGTACATCTTCATCTTCTACCACATCCGTACCATCATTCTGGCGGACAGCAACGTACTCGTCGGCGGCAGCTGCCCCACAGTCGGCCACAACGTCCACTACCGGAAACTCCTAATTCGCCTAGTGCAAAAAAGTTTACCGAGTGTAATATGTCGGGCACTCGGCGAAGAGCTGATTTGCCGAGTGTCGTACTCGGCAAAGAACGATACTAGTCAAAGGCAGTCTTTGCCGAGTATCAAACACTCGGCAAATTGGGCACTAGGCAAACTGGAGGTTTACCTAATGTCTAACACTCGGCAAACCTGCATTTTGCTTAGTACCGGACACTCGGCAAAAGTTTGACACTCGGCAAACACTGACAGCAGCTGACAAGTATGAACTGCCGTTTGAGTTTGCCGAGTGTCACACGGCCGACACTCGGTAAACATATGCTTTGCCTAGTGTCAAGGGTTTGACACTCGGCAAAAACACCCTTTGCCGAGTATCAGACCTTGGCATTAGGCAAACTAATTTTTTATTTTTTTGATTTTGACCTCCCAAATTTTTTTGTAGTCTTCCTATAGTACCTTGAACTACATGTTTAAATTTGGTACATTTCTCGGATTTTTTGCTATATTTCTTTAATTTATTTCATTCAATTGAATTTTTTTGGATAAAGCAAATTTGAACTGCAGGTGGATTGAATAATAAAATTTAATGTATGGAAAAATGATATTCATATTATTGAGTCTATAGTGAGGCCGTATCCAGGAACAGACTAGAAATTTCATACATCTTGTTCACGAAACATGAGTACGAACTTGTGGGCGAGTTGGTTTTAAATTCTATAAAAAGTAAACGAAGTCCGAAAATCATGAAACTTAACAAGATGTCGTGATATTGTATGTGGAGGTTGTAATAAAAATTTGAGAAGGTTTCGCGCAAGTTGTCATGACATTGCTTATAAACCAAGACATCCCCACATAACATATAGATATCATATGTGGAGATGTCTTGGTCTGTAAGCAACGCTATGACAAACTTGCGCGAAACCATCTCAAATTTTTATCACAAACTCCACATACGATATCACGACATCTTGTCAAGTTTCATGATTTTTGGACTTCGTTTGTTTTTTATAGAATTTAAAACCAAATCGCCCACAAGTTTGTGGTCATGTTTCGTAAACAAGAAGTACGAAATTTCTGGTCTGTTCTTGGATACGGCCTCACTTTAGACTCAATAACATGAATATCATTTTTCCATACATTAAATTTCATTATTCGATCCACCTGCAGTTCAAATTTGCTTTATCCAAAAATATTCAATTAAATGAAATAAATTAAAGAAATATAGCAAAAAATCTGAGAAATGTGTCAAATTTGAACATATAGTTCAAGGTACTGTAGGAGGACTATAGAAAAATTTGGGAGGTCAAAATCAAAAAATAAAAAATTAGTTTGCCTAGTACCAAGGTCTGACACTCGGCAAAAGGTGTTTTTACCGAGTGTCAAACCCTTGGCACTAGGCAAAGCATATGTTTGCCGAGTGTCGGCCGTGTGACACTCGGCAAACTCAAACCTGCCCGTTTGCTGCTGTCTCGCAAGATTGTTTGGCGCTCAATATTTCCAGTTGCCGCGCAAGATTTTCAGTTGGCTCGCATAATAGCTGTGCATACCATAGTCCTAACCCCATAAAAAACAAATAAAAATAAATCCCTAACCCTATCTCCACGAGTCCACCCAGCATACTGAAGCAGTCTCCAAAACTCTGTCCTTGCTCTCGGTCTCCTCCCTTTCTCTCCGGCCACCGCACTCCCTTTCCCTCCGGCTGCCACATATTCCGCATCCCCCGTGAGGCCATTCACCACGGAGCTAGTTCGCTTATCCCTCTCCAAGATCCATGGGGCTGCAGTACCAGCCACCACTTCCTCCATCTGGATCTGGAGGCGCCGCCTCTAGCGCCCTCTACTGAGCTAAAGCTGCTGCGGAGGCCCCCGGCGGCGGCCGCCGCTGACGCGAAGGCGGCCAAGGTAGTGGAGGACAGCACAACGCCTCTGCGACAACCATCTGCATCTCGTATTGAACTACAGCTTCCAGGTTATGTGGTAAGTCTCTATTCGTCCTAACCCTCATCTTGACCAATCCCTTTTCCACAAAACTAGATCTATGTTGTGGTAGATTTGATTTTCCTACAGGGAGATTTGTTGTTTCTTAAAATAAAAAAACTCGATCTATGCTGTGATATGGAAAGCCAGGTGCTGGCCTATGTATTTTCTTGAAATACTCCCATGTGTTGAGAATGAGGGGCGCACCAACCCTGTAACAACCCTGTATGCGTGGGTGTAGAATTTTGTCTCGATTTTTCACTAGATTAGTTTATTAGACCTTGTCCTTGCAGATCTGCTCGAAATTGAATCTGAAGTACTTAGATGCTAGGCCATAATTCTATTTTGATCGAATACAACATGCTTGTAATTTCTAATATAAGACAAGTTATAATAGTATTTTTTGACTGGTTGATTCCTATGTTCACATATATTTTTAACCAAATTAAGCCTAGGATTGATTACTTTCTATACTATGAAGGTATGTACTGCCTGTCTTGTTTGGTAGGTAGGTCTAGCATGACTTGGTTCAGTAGCAAAATCATCATAATTCCTTTTATTTATGGTGCATGCTGAGGTTGCTATCTATGAATTTGTCTATATGATACATGATGTGATGTGTGTTACTGTGTTTCTTATAGTAGAAGCTTGAAGGATATGAATGTGTGATCCATGGATTTTTATCCCCCTATTGCACATTTATCTTTCTATCTGATTTCTCCTCATGATGATTTTGCAGGTACCTTGCTGAGTTCAAGTCAGGTGCAGAGATGATGGATTGCTGCGGAGAGTACCATGAATGCTTACAAAGTTGCTCAGGTATTGATCTTTGTGTATGGCCTTATATTTTCAATGTAATGATTTTTTTTATTTTCAAAGGAGGATACGATCTTCTCTGTACCTATTTCTAAGTGATCAATTTTAGTATGGTAGTGTTGTCCAAGCATGTCACCTTGAGTCTACTACTATACTACCGTATCTTGTTCTTGCAATTATGAGTTGGTAAGTTGAGTTTCATTCTTGTTTAAATTAAAGCTGGAACTCATTTTACATTATAGAAAAAATGAAGTCCTTAAATTATAATACGCTCCAATCAGCTATGCCTCATTATCTTTTGCACACTACTGTCTTCTTTTTTAACTCTAATGATGGCTAGTCAGTTCCTGTAAATGATCGAATTTTACAGAGGCAAATGCAAAGATGAGATCCTGCATGACTTGGTTCAATAGTAGGTCCTGCATAATTTGTTTCAGTAGCTAGTATTGTACAGAACACTAGGATTAGTAAGAATTCCCTGTTGAGTTTTTCCAGTAGGATTGTACCTCATGAGCTGATAATACACATTCTGTTTAAGTAGCCTTCTCATGCTTGATAAGTGTGATGCTACAGAATTGCTAAAGAGACGGCTTATGGTGAGGACATCCAGCCCCTTGCCCCCTTGTCAGTGATAATGGCATCACAAGGTGCTAAAACATTCTCATGTATTTGCTCTTTACCCTTCTCTGTAATCGGTTCATTTAGTAATATTTCATACTTTTTTATTGATCTATCATGGTACCTATATAGTGACCTATCAAGGTACTTATATAGTATTTACCAAAGGAGGATTAGTGTTTTATAGATGCACTAGATCAGATAGTTTTTACTAGATGGAGAATAACTCAAATAGCACTCAGTTCAGTCAAAACAGTTACAGAGTAAGCAATGCTATAGAATGAGTATGTTACCCTTTTAAACTGTTGAAATTTTAAAATCCAACTCATATTTACATAGTACTATCTGTTTTTCAGCTACCCACTAGTTCATCAAACGGTGATAAGGACACCTATGGTGACGACATGGACAGCGAGGACATATGGACGGCAAGTGAGCTGAGACAACTTATTAGTACAACATTAGATGGTCTTTAGCTAAAACCAGGATGTGGCATGTAACATGGCTGTACATGAATTACTTAGGAAGCATGTGCTGGTGGTAGGATGGTGGTACAATGATTTTGTGGAAATTCTAATCTATATGCTATAAATGTGTCTTATGCTATTTGGTACATTTGTGCTTCTTGAAATCAGCTGGGAATCAATGAGAATGGTGTCTTATGTAGATTTGCTGAGTGTCAGAGCCAAGACACTAGGCAAACTGGGCTGGTTTGCCGAGTGCCGTGCGCTTGACACTCGGCAAACTGTGCAGGTTTGCCTAGTGCCATGGGCAAGGACACTCGGCAAAGCGGCCAAGTTTGCTGAGTGCCAGGACTACGGCACTAGGCAAATCTGCCGTTAAAGGCCGTCACAGCAAGTTTACTTTGCCGAGTGTCAGGCCGGCACTAGGCAAAGTCTTTGCCGAGTGCCCGACAAATGACACTCGGCAAAGCGCCCTTTGCTGTTGATTTTTTTGCCAAGTGTGATTTGCCGAGTGTTACACTCGGCAAACCGTTTGCCGACTGTTTTATGGGCTTTGCCTAGTGCCTCTAGCACTATGCAAAGCCGCTGTTTCCAGTTGTGGTCAGCTTTGATGAGTTGTGGCTGTACAACGGCAGCACCTTCCACAACCTCACCTTCTTCTTCGGCCATGTCATCATAAGGGGAAGGGCTGTAACACCCCGGGTGTTATAGTGCTAATTAATCTGCCATGTCATCATAATGCATCGCAAAGCATCCATGATTAGGTCAACTTTGTTATGCATCAACTAAAATAAGTTTACTTATCTAGATTGGGTGTGCTTCTCCGTGGTGTGATCCGAACCCAAAAACCCTAAATTCGAATAACACCGCAAATACTTAGTCCATACCCTGCGTAATTTGAAGTGTGTGACTATGTTACACACTAGTGTCAAATGTAGGGTATGAGCTCAAGTACAACCCATAAAATGAAGCTCCAAGTTTGAGTTTGAGTTGGAGTCCAAAAACTTATCACGATTTTTCCGATTCGAATTTAAATTCAAATTTGGGGAAAATGTAAAAGAATTTCAAAAGCTAAATTGGTCAACCAAGAGTGGCATTTGGTCAACCATGTCATGTTGGTCCAAATGATGCCCTTGGATGATGGTTTGATCACTAAGTAATCACTAATTAAAGTAGCAACAAATTCCAATTGAAAATTCCTCCGAAATCCCTAAATTTTAAAACCCTGTTTTACCCCTTTTCAAATAATTCAAAATCTAAGAAAAATTTGGGAAAAAGTTCAAACCAAGTTTGTTGAACTTTTCAAGGGCTACAACTTTGGTGTTTTGAGTTTTCAAAGTTTTAGTGTAAAATGTGGAGCAATTTTGAAAATAAACAAATTTCAGATTTAACTCATTTTTGTCCCCAAACTAAGATTTCAAAATGGAAGCAGAATTTGAAAATATTTTGAACAGCAAAGTTGTAGGTCTTGTTTAGATATACAACTTTGGTGTTTGGAGATTTTGAAGTTTCAATATGAAATCCAAAGTAATTTCTAAATTACTAAATCCCCAAAATGTGTCCCCTTTTGAATTTAAACTCAAATTTCAAAATCCAGTTAGAATTTGAAAAAGTGTTCAATACAAAACTTGTAGAGCTTGAAATTCTGAAGATTTCATATCTTGGAAATTTTTCAAGTTGTTACATGAATTTGAAAGTAATATGAGAAAACAGTTCAAAATTCTAATTTGGGGGAGGGGGGAACAGCTACAGTGCCCACCAATCGCCGCCGACCACCGCGCGGTATGGGCGTCGAAGCACCGCTGTGGCCTTCGGCCAGCTTCCAGGCGCGCCCTCGACCGCCAGCGTGACGACGTGAGCATTCCAGCGTTGTAGCCGCGACCGTTGTCTATAAATACGTCGAGGTCACCATGGCATTTTTCGTTTTCCCTGTTTTCGCCACCGCAGCTCCGCCGCTCGCCGCTGCCACCGTCAAGCCGCCACTGGCCACGCAACTCGCACCAGCAAACTCGCCTCACCCTTGCGCATCTGTTGGTCCAATTGTTCAATCCTTTTTTTTCGCCCGAGCCTCCGCACCGCCCGCTCCCGTGTCCAACTCCGGTCGGAGAACCGCCACCGTCGCCTCCCGTGGCCAGGCCACTCCGGCTCCTCTCCGTCATCCCCGAGACCGCCATCATCACCGCTGTGAGCTCCTGATCCTTTTCCTCACGCTAATTTAGCCTCTACCGTGTTGTATCGTCGGGCACCGCGGTCGTCGTGCCGCCATAGCCATCGGGAAGGGTGCAGAGGGAGGTGAGCTTACGTGTTTAGGGTCGCAATCGGTTCGTGAGAAGGTGTAGATGGTTTTGGTCTTGTTGGTTGATCGACCGACGCACTGATCACCGGCCGGCCACCGCGCGGGCATGGTTGAGCGCGCGGGAGAGAGCGAGAGGGCGGAGGAAGGTGATGACAAGCGGGACCGGCCTGTCAGCGAGAAGAAGAGAGAGCACGTGCGTGCGCGGAGGAGGCCGCGTTGCTGGCCATGGGCGCGTTGCTGGGCCGAGCGTGGGCGCGCGAGCGGGCCGCTCAGCGGGCCGAGCCGGAGGAAGAGAAGGAGAGTCGGCCCGGTTAGGTTTTTGTTTTTGTTTTTCAAAATTTTGAATAGTGCTGTTAATTGTTTATTTCAATAAAATTTTTGTAATACTCCAAAATTCATGAAAATTTTTGTGTGAGCTTCTCAATGTGTAAACTATCTAGGAAAAATGTTAAATGTCAAATTTGATTACTTTGTGCAGTAGATTTAATTATTTCCAATAAAGATTAAATGCAACTTCCATGAATTTTAATAATTAAATTATTAATCCAAAAATTATGAAATTTATTGTGACACTGTTTTAGGTCATGTGCAATCTCTAGAAAAAGTTTAAGCTTGTTTAGATAAAGTATGATTAACTATTAATTATGTCCTAATTAATTAAATAGTAAATAAATGTTAATTTGATAACTTTAAGTGTTGTGTGCCCTTTTGATTGAGTGATGTCCTGAGGTCACTAGTCATTGGTGATCTTTGGCACCTTAATTCCATGTTGAGCTTGTTAGTAACTTACTTCGGGATAAAAGCTGGTATCGCTGGAGTTGTCGCTACTAGTTAGTAGGTTTTCTGTTTTACGATTGTACCGCGAAGGAAAGTTGTACTCAAGTCGTAACTCGTGGCATATCATCATCAAGCATCATGTTTATCATCGAGCATCATGTTGAAGCATGTTATGTACTCGTGTAGTTCCCGCATTCGAAGAAGTCGCAGTTGCCGAGCAAGCTTCCGGAGAAGAGTTATCGTCGGTGGGTTCCGGACCAGACGTTGGAGTCCTCGAGTCTGAGTCAGTCGTCGTGTCAGAGCAAGGCAAGCCCCGGTGCATTTAAACCCTACCTTAATATTTACAAATTTTTATTATTTTTACAATGGTTTACTGCATTAAGTAATTAGGAGTTGAGTGATAACCTAATTGCTGCATTGTCATCCTTGATTATTGCGATATCAACCTTGATACCTGTTTTACTGAAAATGCGTAGTATGCTTCGCTATGCTTAGAAGTTAAGCTTTTAAATGAAATGTTTACATGGCCATGACGGCATACTTAATGAATATTGAAATATGAGAATGAAATTGAAAGATCGGGCGGGTGTTGATATTTGGTAACGCAATTAGGAAATAGGATCCGCAAGTGCACGGATATCGGTGAGCACTTCACCCGAGATGTTATCCTGGGTATCGTATTTATATTTTTACCTTTAGGAGAAAGAGTGCATCTGACTAACCAAATCTATTACTACTAACCTTTAGGCTACAACCACTATGATTCGATGTGAGTGATGTATAGAGAAGACTACAACCGCACTCTTCTTCTAACCTTGGTAAGGATGATCTATTGTTCTATTGGGGAGGTTTACGGAATCTAGACACCACAAAGAATGTTCAACCCGCACCTATAAACCCTATCGATCCTGCTAACGGGATATGGAATACAAAGGTAACTCGGAATTGTCACGTTCCTCGCTACTACCACGGTCCGGCTAGACGAGGGGATATCTATGAGGATCCTAGCTTAAACACCACGTTTACGCTAGAGATGATTACTCTAAACTCTACGCGAAGAGATCAAAGTAAACTCATAAACCAAAGAACAATAAAACAAAGAACTTACTAGAATTTAGAAGTCGAAATACTGAAGAATCCTGAGAACAAGCCTCGGGTTAGAAGAACTTGATCCCGCAGGTACAACCTCGGAGTAGACACCGACAGGCCGGCTTCCTCCGATCTACACCTCCACTCTATCTCTCTCAATCTAGTAGAACTAATTCTACTTTCACATTGGATGCTAAGCCCTACGAGGTGGGAACCCTAGAGGGAACCTCTCTCTCTAAACCCTAACTAGAGATATGCAACTGAATAATGAATTGGGGTCTTCTCCACCAGGGGTCAGGGGCCTTGCTTATATAGCCCTTTTGGATGAATCTGGACCGTCGGATCAAACCGACCTTCATCCTACGGTTTTCCTTGATCCTCAAAGGCGGTGGAGCATAATCCGCGAGACTCGACCTGATTGGTCCCGGGGGCAGGGCGGGCGCCCTAGGGCACAGGGCGGGCGCCCTGTGTCCTGGCCCGTTACGGCTCCCGTTTGTTCCCGTGGCTTCTGGAATCTTCTAGATGTAAGATAATTACGTGTTCGGTTAATATCCCGTCATTAATCCGACATGTGGGCCTTTCTTCCGTATTTCCTGATAACCCCTTGCAGAAATAGATAAACAGCAAAACTCGTGGAATTCTGTTAGATCAAACCCTAATTCTAGGTGTTGCTTGCATATAGGTCCTTTTCTTTATTTATTTGATGGTTATAATTGATACTTAAGAACCGTCAACAAACACCCCCATACTTAGGCTTTTACTCGTCCTCGAGAAAAGGTTGGTTAATAAAACATCTGGGGTTGAAACATTCTTTCATACCTGCAGGGTGTTGTAAAAATCCACTGTGCACTTATAGTCAGGGTAATATATGGTCAGAGTAAAGAGCCTTTCTTCTTCTTAATCCCTATCACTTGGAGTTTTTACATATTTTTGAAAAGAAAAACTTAGCATACCTTTATCCTCATAGGTGCTCTCAGAGTCACTCATTATCTTTTATATTTCTCTCTGAGGCTGTTTTGATTTTGCAAAAATAATTCTTTAAGCATACATACCTTACATTTATTGTATGGTCAAAACCGGATCCGAGGAGAAGAATGCCATATTCTTAGATCAAAGATTTTGAAAATTAAAAACTTGTCACTCTTACTGGCATATTGCTTATTAGAGGGACCATGGGCTATCATTTTCTTTCCATCATATTTTTATCATATCTCATTTTTTTTCATTTTGGGTGGATACCGAGGTACCCCTAATTCTACTGCCGGACACTTGTCCATTTTTTTCCACGAGGTTATCGAGCACTTGCTCCTTTTTATTTCCTCGATATATTCATAATTTTGCATAGCCCATGCCTCTAACGCAATAATACTTCGGAAGAGTGAATCTTTCTGAATAAAAATGTCTTGATCTTAGGAGTATGATAAATCTCTCAACAAGGGTCTAACTTGTTTTGAACAAACTCAATACAAAGCAGATAGCTTTAATAAATATTTTCATGTTTAGCAGGCATATAAAACTTGAGGATGGTAGCTATAATTTTGAGATTTTTAAAACAAATTCTCCAAGCAATAAAGATACTAAGAATAAGGTACCCATACCCTTACCATCTCTTATTCCACAATGACTTTTAGCAACACAGGGTTTTGAAATAATTTTAATAATTGCAGGTTTCCAGGAAATATCACAGAGTGAGATTGATCATGATTATAAGCATTTTTATCCTTTTAATTTATCATGTTTAGAGAGATAAAATTCTGCACAAATTAAGGTGAGTGTGTAAGTGTGTAATAAAAGTGTGCAGAGTGTGTACCTGGTTCATGGAGTGGTGCGATCGAAGTGTGTGTGACATGTCAGGGAATCTCCCCCATACTTGTTTTCTTCTTTCTTCGTCATTTTGAAGTGTGATAGCTCCGTGGGATGATGAATGAATTACCTTGAATGGTCCTTCCCATTTGCTCCGAAGCTTTTCATGCCCGAAAAGCTTCACCCTGGAATTAAAAAGTAATACCTTATCTCCGGGTGAGAACTCCTTCTTCTTGATCCTCTTGTCATGCCATCTCTTGACTCTTTCTTTGTAGATCTTTGAATTGTGATATGCTTTCTCCCGCCATTCTTCTAACTCCGATAATTGCATTCTTCTATGTTTTTCGGCGATATCTAGGTCCATATTCCATCTTTTTATGGCCCAGTGTGCTTTGAACTCTAGTTCAACAGGCAAGTGGCAAGTCTTTCCGTATACCAATTGGTATGGAGACATTCCAATTGGGGTCTTGTATGCTGTCCGGTAAGCCCAGAGTGCATCGGGTAACTTGTCCTTCCATGCCGTTCCCATCTCGTTCACCGTCTTCTGAAGAATATTCTTGATTTGCTTGTTAGAAGTCTCTGCTTGGCCACTTGTCTGAGGATGATAGGGAGTAGCGACGTTGTGACGGATTCCATGTCTTGATAGATAGTGCTCGAAGCGCTTGTCAATGAAGTGTGATCCTCCATCACTTATCACTATCCTGGGGACTCCAAATCTTGGAAATATGATTTCCTCAAACATCCTCTTCGAACTGATATTGTCGGCATGTTTGCAAGGTAGTGCCTCTACCCACTTGGAGACGTAATCAACCGCCACCAAGATGAACTCACACTTCTTAGATGGGGGAAATGGACCCATGTAGTCTATTCCCCAGACATCAAAGAGTTCAATCTGAAGGTTGTTGGTGAGTGGCATGGCATCCCTTGTATTTATGTTTCCGTGCCTTTGACATGGCCCACATCTTCTGATATATTGCTTCGTGTCATCGTACATTGTAGGCCAGTAGAATCCACATTGCCAGATCTTTGAATGTGTACGGAATGCTCCATAGTGACCTCCGTATGGTGATGAGTGACATCTGTCGATGATCTTCAATCCTTCCTCAGTGGTCACACATCTTCTAAGTAGGCCATCAGCGCATACTCGGAAGAGATATGGCTCATCCCATATATGTGAACGACTTTCCTGAATAAGCTTCTTCTTGTTTGCTCCGGGTGGTACATAACCTGAAACCATAAAATTAACAATATCTGCATACCAGGGGTCAGATCTGTTAATCCCGTAAAGCATGTCGTCCCGGAGTGAGTCATTAATGGGGGGTTCCTGTGAATTCTTAAAGTACATTCTAGACAAGTGATCAACAACAGAATTTTCTACTCCCTTTTTATCTTTTATTTCTAAGTCAAATTCTTAGAGTAATAAAATCCATCTGATTAAGCGAGGTTTAGCATCTTTTTTAGTGAGCAAATATTTTAATGCAGCATGATCAGTGTAAACAATTATCTTAGCTCCAACTAAATAAGATCTAAATTTATCAATGGCAAAAACAACAGCCAGAAGCTCTTTTTCAGTGATTGCATAATTAAGTTGAGCTCCTGTTAAAGTTTTACTTGCATAAGCAATTGCATGATGCTTTTTATCTTTAGTTTGTCCCAAAACTGCCCCCACAGCATAATCACTAGCATCACACATAATTTCAAAAGGCAACGACCAATCAGGGGGTTGAATGATTGGTGCAGTGATGAGTGCTTGCTTTAATAAATTGAAAGAATTTAGACATGCATCATCAAATTCGAAAGGAGCATCCTTGGCTAGCAAAAGAGTAAGTGGTCTCGCAATAAATGAAAAGTCTTTTATAAATCTGCGATAAAAACCAGCATGGCCAAGAAAACTTCGAATTCCTTTTATATTCACAGGTGGAGGTAGTTGTTCAATTACTTCAATTTTAGCTTTATCTACCTCAATACCTCTTTCAGACACTAGGTGTCCTAGCACTATTCCTTCTCTAACCATAAAATGACATTTTTCCCAATTAAGGATTAAGTGCTTTTCTTCACATCTTTGCAAAACCTTATCTAAGTTCTCAAGACAACTATCAAAAGTTTTTCCGTAAACTGAGAAATCATCCATGAAAACTTCCATAATCTCTTCAATCATATCAGAAAATATAGACATCATACATCTTTGAAAAGAAGCTGGTGCATTACATAACCCAAAAGACATTCTACGATAAGCATACGTTCCATATGGGCATGTAAAAGTGGTTTTGCTTTGATCATCAGGATGGATAGGGATCTGGTGATACCCTGAATATCCATCTAGAAAACAGAAAAACGAGTGTTTTGCTAACCGCTCAAGCATCTCATCTATAAAAGGCAAAGGAAAATGATCCTTTTTCGTGGCTTTATTAAGTTTTCTATAGTCTATGCACATCCGCCACCCAGTGACGGTGCGTTGCGGAATTAGCTCATTCTTATCATTAGTAACAACAGTCATGCCTCCCTTTTTAGGCACAACTTGAACAGGGCTTACCCACTCACTATGCGGCACAGGATATATAATCCCTGCATGCAGCAACTTTATAACTTCTTTTTTAACTACCTCTCTCATCGCGTTGTTAAGTCTACGATGAGGCTCTCGAGAGGGTGTAACAGAAGGATCTGTCGGAATACGATGGGTACAAATCATAGGACTGATTCATGTGAGATCTTGAAGTGAGTAGCCGAAAACAGAGTGGTGTTTTTCAAGAATGGTCATTAATCGCAGAGTTTGCTCCTAAGTGAGTTTATTACTAACGATCACAGGAAACTCTGGATTATTGTTTAGGAAAGCATAGGTAAGACCGGGTGGTAAAGTTTTGAGTTCTATGGGGGGTCTAGGTGTTTCTGCAAACTCATCTAAGGGTTCAGGTTCAGAAGGTTCGGCCTCTTCTTCAGTGAAGAAGGGGGCTTCCTCTTCTAAGTCTGGATCATCTAAAAGTTCTAGAGATGCAGCCTTTACCTCCTCCATAGGATCAGGCAAAAGATATGGCTCGGTCTTATTATTCAAGGAGTGAGTTATTGTAATTGGAAGTTTAAAATCCTTTCCCAAGGAAATGTGGAGCTTTCCAGTTTGACCTTCATAAAGAAGTCTTCTAAAAGGTTGTCCAATCAGTAGGTCGAAACCCCATATATCAAAGATATAAAAGTTCAAATGAACCATGGAGCCTTCTACCATAAAGGGTAGGACATTAATTCCAAGACTGGGGACTAATCGTCCTGAAGATTCCTTTATGACCTTTGTTGTGGGGGTTAAAACAAGTTTCCCAAATAAATTAAGTGCAAAAGCTTCGGACATAATATTGATCCCCACAACAGGATTATAGAGAGCGTTAAATTGATCAGAATTATAAGCACAGCGTATAGTTATAGAGGGTGTGTCCACTCGGATTACTTCAAAGGAAAGCTCTGAATCCTCTAACCATTCGCTACTCATAACCGAGATAAGCTCTCTCAATTGACGTTCACTTGGTAAACAAATGCTAAATTGGCCGTTTTGGGGTCGGTCTATAGAATGGTAGTTTGAAATGTTTCCAAAATCGGCAAAGAGATCGGATTCTATGTCTAGCATGAAATCAGATGGTAGAATTTCTTCCTTTTGTGGCTCAGAACCTGGGATAGCTAAAGTAGATGAAAAATTTGGCAGAGTGTCTACTTCGGCTTCGTAGGTTTTATCATGGAGGGCATTATCCATCTCAGCTTCTAGGATTCTATTCAAGATCCCCTTAGCTTCATCAGTAGGGATACGAAAGAAAGAACCTCTAGCCATAGTATGCAGCATTTGTTTATTATCTTTCTGAAGACCTCGAAAAAAATGAAATAAAAGAACAGTGTCTTCAAGCAAAAGTTTTGGACCAGATTCTAAAAGATCAGAAAAACGTTTCCAGGATTTCCCCAAAGTTTCATTATCTTTTTGTTTAAAAGATAGGACTTCGAGTCTAAGGTCACCAGTACGGTCAAGGGAATAAAAATCTAGACAAAAGTTGGCTCTTAAAACTCCCCATTCACCTTGCTGTTGACTTACCTTCTGACTATACCATCGTCTAGCTTCTCCTCTTAAAGAAAAAGGAAAAAGCTTCCAACGTAAAGTCTTATCAGAGATGCCATCAATGCGAAGACAATCGCATGTCTGCTCAAAATCTCTAATATGAAGGTAAGGGTTTTCGTCTTCCTTTCCCGAAAAAGATAAATTTTGAATCATCGCAATCAACCTTGAACTTAACTTATACTGGGATGTTTGGATAGGCTGTGATGACTCCCATGGTAAAAGGTCAGTTGCTGAAGGTGTTGTGGCATCAAAGATAGATATAGAACCTTGGTTTTCCATTTTTGGTAAAAAGAAAAAGAAAGAATGAAAAAGATAAGAAAATAAAAAGTATGAATACAAGCTAGTAGTAAGACTCAAGGTTATCTCAGCAAACCGTCTTTCTCCCCGGCAACGGCGCCAGAAATGCTTGTTGATATTTGGTAACGCAATTAGGAAATAGGATCCGCAAGCGCACGGATATCGGTGAGCACTTCACCCGAGATGTTATCCTGGGTATCGTATTTATATTTTTACCTTTAGGAGAAAGAGTGCATCTGACTAACCAAATCTATTACTACTAACCTTTAGGCTACAACCACTATGATTCGATGTGAGTGATGTATAGAGAAGACTACAACCGCACTCTTCTTCTAACCTTGGTAAGGATGATCTATTGTTCTATTGGGGAGGTTTACGGAATCTAGACACCACAAAGGATGTTCAACCCGCACCTATAAACCCTATCGATCCTGCTAACGGGATATGGAATACAAAGGTAACTCGGAATTGTCACGTTCCTCGCTACTACCACGGTCCGGCTAGACGAGGGGATATCTATGAGTATCCTAGCTTAAACACCACGTTTACGCTAGAGATGATTACTCTAAACTCTACGCAAAGAGATCAAAGTAAACTCATAAACCAAAGAACAATAAAACAAAGAACTTACTAGAATTTAGAAGTCGAAATACTGAAGAATCCTGAGAACAAGCCTCGGGTTAGAAGAACTTGATCCCGCAGGTACAACCTCGGAGTAGACACCGACAGGCCGGCTTCCTCCGATCTACACCTCCACTCTATCTCTCTCAATCTAGTAGAACTAATTCTACTTTCACATTGGATGCTAAGCCCTACGAGGTGGGAACCCTAGAGGGAACCTCTCTCTCTAAACCCTAACTAGAGATATGCAACTGAATAATGAATTGGGGTCTTCTCCACCAGGGGTCAGGGGCCTTGCTTATATAGCCCTTTTGGATGAATCTGGACCGTCGGATCAAACCGACCTTCATCCTACGGTTTTCCTTGATCCTCAAAGGCGGTGGAGCATAATCCGCGAGACTCGACCTGATTGGTCCTGGGGGCAGGGCGGGCGCCCTAGGGCACAGGGCGGGCGCCCTGTGTCCTGGCCCGTTACGGCTCCCGTTTGTTCCCGTGGCTTCTGGAATCTTCTAGATGTAAGATAATTACGTGTTCGGTTAATATCCCGTCATTAATCCGACATGTGGGCCTTTCTTCCGTATTTCCTGATAACCCCCTGCAGAAATAGATAAACAGCAAAACTCGTGGAATTCTGTTAGATCAAACCCTAATTCTAGGTGTTGCTTGCATATAGGTCCTTTTCTTTATTTATTTGATGGTTATAATTGATACTTAAGAACCGTCAACAGCGGGTGGTTTGGCCACTGCTAACATGTATTGGGAAAAGAGTCTCAATGTAGTGTTTCTGCCTTGTCAGTTAAGGACCGTCCGTTGTAAGCCTGCTTGTGTTTCGAGACTTTGCAAACAGCCTCATGCCTTGGGTAAGCCCAAAATGTTAGTGATTCCATTACGAGAACGTCTAACCTCGCACTGGGAGTGGAGAGATGGTGGGAGTGGCGTGTACCCTCGGGGCTAGAATCGGGCTGGGTTCGAGGAGTACTGTACTCTCGGGTGGCGATGGACACGTTCTGGTTTTAGGAGATCTAAATGAGGGTTGATATATGCAAGATTCGGTTCTACATATGTCGTGATGTTAGAGATCCCCAGCTGGGTATAATCGGTTCGAATCGTCGTTGCTCCTCAGTTATGGAGACTTGATCACCTGACTTACTTCGTAGTTAAGAACTAGAATTGAAAGAAAGAATGAGAAAGGTTTTGATGATAATTACTTTGATCTAGATTAGGATCACCTATAATTGGTTACTGAACCATCAATGGTAAAAGTAAAATATTGAAGATAATGACTTACTTTAGTAAGCTTTTCTGCAAAAGAAAATTTGATTCTGGAATACTCGTACCTTGATTCCCTAAAGCTAGCATGCCCTTGGAGTCGGTTTCTTAGTCGGGTAAGTCTTGTTGAGTACTCTCGTACTCAGGGTTTGTTGAACCCCTTGTTGCAGTTGCGATTCATGAATAAGTCTGCTTCGAGCCTTGTTGCATGACCGTTGTGGCTGAAGAAAGTGTGTGGCCTTTGGGCAAGGCATCTCGCTTGTGTGATGTAATAAAGTTACTACCAATACTTCTCTACTACTGGTTTGTAATAATGCTACATAAGGTTTGAGGTTTGAAAACTGGTTTGTAAACTTAAGTTATTGTAAGTCTTCCGCTACTTTACTCTGTTGAATATTTTGAATAAACTGTTATAATATTGCAATACTCCTGTGATTGGATCCTGTTCGGAGGAAAGCAGGCCTTTTAAGTTATGAGGAACATAAGTACGGCTGTCAGAGGTCATTATGACGATGACGGGTACATGTGGGCCATCATAATTAGGAGGTTCTGTGACAGCTGGTACCAGAGCATAATCACTCGAGTTATTGTAGTATTACTTTGCAAAACTTCAAAACGATTTGGGTCGAACCAACTTAATATTGATATTTTGGTCCAAATTGCTTTTGCTTATCTAAATCTATTCTATAGTTTCCTTAGCTCATATTTGAAAGCTTCGTAGTGAAGTATCGTGTTATAGTGCCCTATGTTATAAATATTGCATGTGTTACTTAACCTTTTCTGTTAGATCATAAGTACGATGCATGCATCATGTTTAATTAACCTGCTTAAGTTACCTTCCCTTTTAAAGTGGTTTGGGTTAAGTAAGGTTCAATCCTATTCATGCTAACCTTCAGATTCCTCCCATCTGTTCTCATCGTTCTAATTCTATCTTGCTTTAGGATGGCACGTATGAAGACGACTCCTCGCAAGAAAATGGGTCCGCAAGGAGTGCCACGTCATCAGTTGACCACCAGAGGTGATGGAGCAAGCAGTAGCCGAAATCTGACCCCGGATTCAGAATCAGAGGTTACAAGGCTTACGTCAGAGGTAGAGCGACTGAAGCGCAACATGCGTTTTTGGAAGCAGTTCTAGAACGAGTCTCTGGAAAAGGAGACAGAAGCTAGGGCTCGTGTTCGAGAGTTGGAGCTTTATGCGACACACCTGGAGCAGTACAACACCATTCTGCATGAGGAAGTCCATAGGCTACATGATCTGATGAATCCCAATCATCAGCCTCAGACAGTTGAAGATAATGTCGATGCCGTGGTTGTTCCTGGTGGAGAGGACAATGAGGAAGAAGATCCGGAAGAAAATGAACCCATGATAGAAAGTGGGGATGATGCAAGTCATTCACTGGTGCAAGTGCTCTAGAGAATGAGGATGGAGTGATCATGATCAATGATGATGATGAGGAGTGAAGTGTCGACATGGATGGTTATGTAACATAGTAGTCTTTCCTGTTTTCTAAGAACCTTAGTGGGTAGTTTCTTGCTTGTGAGCAAGTTTGTAATGAAAATAATGTAAGATAAGTTTGATGGGTGTACTAGTATTGTACTAACTGCTTTTTAATTCAATAAAGCGATGTAAATAAACATGGTTTCTGTACAACAGATGGACGGTACTAGAACTTCCTAGGATGGGGACAATACTCTGAATCCCCCACCATTTCCACCTACCTTGGTAGAAGCTATTGCCGCACTGGTTAATGCCACTACCTTGTTGGCTCAGAATCAGAATAGAAATCAGGGTCATCGAGGCCGTAATAATGGAGGAGAAACCACTTATGTGGATTTCACCGATATCCGTCCACCGGTGTTTTCAAAGGCAGATGAGCCGCTAGAGGCGGATGACTGGCTCCGCACCATGGAGCAAAAATTTGAACTTCTACAGTGCACGGAGTACCAGAAACCCGTGTTTGTAGCACAACAGCTCAGGGGTGCCGTAGGGGTGTGGTGGGTGAATCTGGTCGCCGCACGGCCTGCTGGCCACCGTGTCACTTGGCAAGAGTTTCGTGATGCTTTCAGAGCACACTACATTCCAGATGGTGTCATGGCCATGAAGTTAGAAGAGTTTCTCTCGCTGAAGCAAGGGAACCAGACAGTTCTACAGTATGTGGGCAAATTCAATCATCTGTCCCAGTATGCAGCTGAGTATGAACATCGATGCAAAGAAGAAGAGTTGTTTCATGAGAGGTTTGAGTACCAGGATCCAGGAAGTATTGGTCACCTGCTATAATGCCACGTACCATGAGATAGTCAATGTGGCTATTGCATCATAAGAAAAGTCTCGCCTTCACAAAGAGTCGAAGAAAAAGAAGCAAGTGTTGTCTAGCCCGTCTGGCGGCAGTAAGAAGCGCCAGAAGTTTGTTTACCACCCTCAGAACCATTTCCGCCCAACTTATCGTCCACCACAATACCAAGCTCAGCCACAGATGTTTTTCCGTCCTGCCGCAGCCCCGCAATATCCACAGCAGCTGAATGCCCATGGTATTCAAAACCAGACTCCCGTAACCCACAACTTTCTTTGCTACAATTGTGGAAAGCCAGGCCACTTTTCCAAGGACTACCCGTATCCAAGGCAGTACAATCCCAACTATCCCAGAGCTCCCGTACCGCAACAGCAACAACCTCAGAGCAAGAATAACAATCTGAATGTTCAAAAGGGTAAGGGTGAGAAGAAGAAGACAGGGCGTGTATTCTACACTCAAGCAAGTGCAATTCTAGAAGGAGAACATGTTATGATGGGTATGTTCCCTGTTGCTAATCATCTAGCAGTACTGTTATTTGATTCAGGTGCATCGCATACATTTATAAATCGCACCTTTGTTGTTAAGCATGAAATTTCAATTATGAGAACGCAAGAAGATTTCTTTATTTAGTCGCCTGGGGGACGACTGTGTACTAAGGAATGGTGCGCGACGTACCTATAGAGTTAGGTGGGCATATATTCCCTACCTCAATGATAATATTACAGAAACAGGATATAGATGTAATCCTGGGTATGAATTGGATGTACCAACGAGGAGCCATTATAGATGCACTGCACAGAACTATAAGGTTGAACTTGCCAGATAATAAATCTCATCTTCTTATCCAACTTTCTATCCCAAAGAGAATAGTTGAAAGGATATGTGCAACTTCAGTACATGAGATTTGTGATATACCGGTAGTCTGTGAATTTCCAGATGTGTTTCCAGATGATCTACCAGGTCTGCCACTGGACAGAGATGTAGAGTTTGTGATTGAGTTAAAATCTGGTACTGCCCCAATATCCAGGAGAGCTTACAGAATGCCACCAAATGAATTGGCTGAACTCAAGGATCAATTGCAAGAGTTACGTGACAAAGGTTTTATCAGACCCAGTTCATCACCGTGGGGACATCCGGCTCTTTTTGTCAAGAAAAAGGATCAGACTTTAAGGATGTGTGTTGACTATAGACCGTTGAATGAAGTAACCATTAAGAACAAGTACCCGTTGCCTCGCATTGATCTACTCTTTGATCAGCTTGCGGGGGCAAAGGTATTTTCAAAGATCGATCTTTGATCAGGGTACCATCAAATCAAGATTCGACCTGAAGATATCCCAAAGACTGCATTCACTACCAGATATGGATTGTATGAGTATCTAGTTATATCTTTTGGTCTCACCAATGCACCGGCACATTTCATGTATCTGATGAACTCAGTTTTCATGCCGGAACTTGACAAGTTTGTGGTTGTATTTATTGATGATATTCTGGTGTACTCTAAAAGTGAAGAAGAGCATGCCGAGCACCTCAGAGTTGTTCTGACTCGTCTGAGAGATCATCAACTGTATGCCAAGTTCAGTAAATGTGAATTTTGGTTAAGAGAAGTGCAATTCTTAGGACATGTGTTGTCAGCCGAAGGAGTAGCAGTAGATCCTGGCAAGGTGAAAGATATTCTGAATTGGAAACCACCAATCTCAGTTCATGAAGTCCGAAGTTTTCTGGGAATGGCGGGTTATTACCGTCGATTCATACCTGACTTTTCAAAGGTAGCCAAGCTAATCACGGAGTTATTGAAAAATCAAACTAAGTTCATCTGGTCTCCAGAATGTGAGGAAGCTTTTAGAATTCTAAAGAAGTCATTAACAACTGCTCCAGTCTTGGCACAGCCAGATATAGAAAAGCCATTTGATGTTTACTATGATGCCTCGGGTATTGTCCTTGGTTGTGTATTGATGCAAGAAGGCAGAGTCATTGCTTATGCCTCGAGACAATTGAAGCGTCATGAAGAGCATTATCCGACACATGATCTTGAACTAGCAGCGGTGGTTCATGCACTGAAAATCTGGCGTCATTACTTGTTATTTAATACTTGCCACATGTATACAGATCATAAGAGCTTAAAGTATATCTTTACTCAGTCAGAATTGAATATGAGGCAAAGAAGGTGGTTTGAATTAATAAAGGACTATGATTTAGAAGTACACGATCACCCTGGAAAAGCAAATGTTGTTGCTGATGCACTCAGTAGAAAGAATCATTGTAATTGTATAACTGTGAAGCCAATGGATTACAGTTTGTGTTACGAATTGGAAAAGTTGAATATTGAAATAGTCCAACAAGGTCAGTTGACTAATGTCATAGTGGAATCAACAATCAAAGATCAGATTGTATCTGCTCAGAGAAAGAATTCCGAAATAGCTCACATCAAAGAAAAAGTTAGAACAGGTCAACAAACAGATTTTAGTATTGATGATGCAGATGTGTTGTGGTTCAAGAACCGGCTAGTGGTCCCAAAGGTTCCAGAGTTACGTCAGCTCATTCTTAAGGAAGCACATAGTACAAGGTTTTTTCTTCATCCAGGGAGTAATAAGATGTATCAAGATTTGAAGTAGAGATTCTGGTGGACCAAAATGAAAATTTAGATCACCAAGTATGTTGCCAGATGTGACACTTGTTGCAAAGTGAAGGCTGTACATTTGAAGTCGGCAGGAATGTTACAACCCTTGCCCATTCTATCATGGAAATGGGAAGATATCAGTATGGATTTTATTACTGGGTTACCCAAGACCTCAAGAGGCTTTGATTCAATTTGGGTCATTGTGGACCGACTGACAAAGTCATCTCATTTTATTCAAGGTGGACTATACTGCTATAACTTATGCTAAAATATATATTGCACGAATCCTGAGTCTTCATGGGGTACCAAAGACCATTGTATCTGATAGAGGTACACAGTTTGTTAACAATTTTTGGAGACACTTACATGAGTCCCTAGGTACAAAACTTCTGCACAGTACCGCTTATCATCCACAAACAAGTGGTCAGACTGAAAGGGTCAATCAAATTCTAGAAGATATGTTAAGGTTGTGTGCACTTAATTATTCGGATACTTGGGACGAGTGGTTACCTTTAGCAGAATTCTCCTACAATAATAGTTGTCAAGAGAGTATCAAAATGGCACTGTTTGAAGCATTGTATGGCCGCAGGTGCAGAACTCCATTGAATTGGCCAGAACCGAGAGAAAGATAGTTTTTCGGTGTTGATCTTGTGAAAGAAACAGAAGAAAAAGTTAGGCAGATCCAGAATAATCTGAAAGTTGCTCAGTCCTGATAAAAGAGTTATGCTGATAAAAGGCGTAGACCCTTGGTATTCAAAGTAGGAGATTATGTTTTTTGAAAGTATCACCCATGAAGGGAGTTAACCGCTTTGGAGTCAAAGGCAAACTCGCACCACGTTATATTGGCCCTTTTCAAATTATTGAGAGATGTGGGAAGGTGGCATATAAGTTAAAGTTGCCTGAACAACTGTCAGCCGTGCACAATGTATTTCATGTATCACAAATGAAGAAGTGTCTGCAAGTACATGATCAAGTTGTTGATGTTGAGGGAGTTGAACTCGAACCAGATTTGACATATTCTGAATATCCTGTCCGAGTTTTGGATCAAAAGGATCGTGTTACCCGAAGTAGAACAACTTACAGGATACAATGGAGCCAACATTCAGAAGAGGAAGCCACCTGGGAATCGGAAGATTACCTGTTGGAGAATTTCCCGGAGTTCTTTGCTTCTATCAAGGTTGCAATTTCTTCTTTAAATTGTAACCTGTCCTTTTCAAATTTTTGTAATGTAGAAAACCCCCTACCTGTTTTGTAGATAAGTCTTGGACGTGTTTGCTTGACACGTTTTCTTTTCCATTACTTAACTCAAGGCTTTAAATCTCGAGATGAGATTTCTTTAAGGGGGAAGGGCTGTAACACCCCGGGTGTTATAGTGCTAATTAATCTACCATGTCATCATAATGCATCGCAAAGCATCCATGATTAGGTCAACCTTGTTATGCATCAACTAAAACAAGTTTACTTATCTAGATTGGGTGTGCTTCTCCATGGTGTGATCCGAACCCAAAAACCCTAAATTCGAATAACACCGCAAATACTTAGTCCATACCCTACGTAATTTGAAGTGTGTGACTATGTTACACACTTGAAAGGTCTTGATGGCTAGAGGGGGGGTGAATAGCCTTTTAAAAATTTCTACAAAGACAAGCTAAACAAGTTTATCAATATAACAAATGGCGAGATGCGGGTTTTGCTTAGCCTAAGGGGTGTTTGCAAGCCACCTATCCAATTCACAATTCTAGTATATTAGCACTCAACCGCACAAGTCAAACCGAGAAGGAAACTACAACTAGCAAGCTACACAAAAGAGCTACTCTAGCAAAGTAACTAAGAAATTAATACAAGAGAGAGTTAGAAGGGTATCACCGAGGGGCGAAGTATTGAGCCAACCAAACAATATGATCAAGAGATGAATTCCACAAAATACAACCACCGGGATCGATCAATCACAATAAGAATGATGACACAAAGATTTATCCCGAGGTTCACGTGCTTGCCGGCACGCTAGTCCCCGTTGTGTCCCTCTTCACCACGTGGTTCGGTGGCTAATCGGTCTCACACCGAGCCTCTCAAAAGGCGCCACAAGAACCTACCAAATGGCAAAAGGTTGCAATGACACGAGCAATTTACTAATGTTGCCTTTTAGCACTTCGCCGAGGTAGACACAAACCCCTCACAATCACCGGAGGTGGCCAAGAACAATCACCAACTCTTGCCAACGCCTCCAAGCTGCTCCAAGCCGTCTAGGTGGCGGCAACCACCAAGAGAAACAAGAATCCCGCAGCAAATCAATCACCAAGTGCCAACTAGATGCGATCTCACAATGCAAATGCACTTGGATCACTCAATCTCACTTCGAATAAGCAAAGAAGCAAGAGAGATGAGTGGGAGGGGAGTTGCTTAGCTCAAAGTGCTCACAAGTATGTTAAATGTCCAAGAGCGAGAGCCTTGAGCCGGCCAACGAGTATTTATAGACGTACCCCTTCGAATATAGCCGTTAGAAACTTGATTCAGCAGCAGTCACGCTGACTGGACGCGCTGGTCCAACTGACCGGACGCGCCGGTCACGCAACGGCTCTTTTTCGAAACACTGACCGGACGCGCTGGTCGCAATGACCGGATGCGCTGGTCACGTGACTGACCGGACGCGCTGGTCAAGCCAGAGTAGCGCACACCGAAACAGTGTCCGGACGCGCTGGTGAACCGACCGGACGCGACAGTGCCCGCGTCCGGTTGGAGTCCAGTAAGCTCCCTGATCGACCGGACGCGTCCGATCGACTGTGACCGGACGCGCTGCGCGTCCGATCAACCAACTAAAAAACGCGCAGACGCTGAACGCTGACCGGACGCGTCCGGTCAAACAGTGACCGCGTCCGGTCCAGCGTCCGATCATCACTGTGACCTCCGTTCGCCTCCGTTTCTTTTTCCGACTTCCGGCGTAGTGGAAAAATAGGCGTTTCAACTCCTCGAAAACGCCTGAATCCCGCCTCGCAAGCTCGGCGGGAGGGAGAGAGGACCCCAAACCCTCTCTACCGCTCAAACTCCACCGCCTTCGTAAACGTGCTAACAACACCAAGTGACCATCACCATGTGCATGTGTGTTAGCATTTTCACAATCATTTTTCGAGGCGTTATTAGTTCTATCCAAATGCATATGACATGAAATGCACACTGTTGACGGTTCTTAAGTATCAATTATAACCATCAAATAAATAAAGAAAAGGACCTATATGCAAGCAACACCTAGAATTAGGGTTTGATCTAACAGAATTCCACGAGTTTTGCTGTTTATCTATTTCTGCAGGGGGTTATCAGGAAATACGGAAGAAAGGCCCACATGTCGGATTAATGACGGGATATTAACCGAACACGTAATTATCTTACATCTAGAAGATTCCAGAAGCCACGGGAACAAACGGGAGCCGTAACGGGCCAGGACACAGGGCGCCCGCCCTGTGCCCTAGGGCGCCCGCCCTGCCCCCGGGACCAATCAGGTCGAGTCTCGCGGATTATGCTCCACCGCCTTTGAGGATCAAGGAAAACCATAGGATGAAGGTCGGTTTGATCCGACGGTCCAGATTCATCCAAAAGGGCTATATAAGCAAGGCCCCTGACCCCTGGTGGAGAAGACCCCAATTCATTATTCAGTTGCATATCTCTAGTTAGGGTTTAGAGAGAGAGGTTCCCTCTAGGGTTCCCACCTCTTAGGGCTTAGCATCCAATGTGAAAGTAGAATTAGTTCTACTAGATTGAGAGAGATAGAGTGGAGGTGTAGATCGGAGGAAGCCGGCCTGTCGGTGTCTACTCCGAGGTTGTACCTGCGGGAGCAAGTTCTTCTAACCCGAGGCTTGTTCTCAGGATTCTTCAGTATTTCGACTTCTAAATTCTAGTAAGTTCTTTGTTTTATTGTTCTTTGGTTTATGAGTTTACTTTGATCTCTTCGCGTAGAGTTTAGAGTAATCATCTCTAGCATAAACGTGGTGTTTAAGCTAGGATACTCATAGATATCCCCTCGTCTAGCCGGATCGTGGTAGTAGCGAGGAACGTGACAATTCCGAGTTACCTTTGTATTCCATATCCCGTTAGCAGGATCGATAGGGTTTATAGGTGCGGGTTGAACATCCTTTGTGGTGTCTAGATTCCGTAAACCTCCCCAATAGAACAGTAGATCATCCTTACCAAGGTTAGAAGAAGAGTGCAGTTGTAGTCTTCTCTATACATCACTCACATCGAATCATAGTGGTTGTAGCCTAAAGGTTAGTAGTAATAGATTTGGTTAGTCAGATGCACTCTTTCTCCTAAAGGTAAAAATATAAATACGATACCCAGGATAACATCTCGGGTGAAGTGCTCACCGATATCCGTGCGCTTGCGGATCCTATTTCCTAATTGCGTTACCAAATATCAACAAGCATTTCTGGCGCCGTTGCCGGGGAGAAAGACGGTTTGCTGAGATAACCTTGAGTCTTACTACTAGCTTGTATTCATACTTTTTATTTTCTTATCTTTTTCATTCTTTCTTTTTCTTTTTACCAAAAAATGGAAAACCAAGGTTCTATATCTATCTTTGATGCCGCAACACCTTCAGCAACTGACCTTTTACCATGGGAGTCATCACAGCCTATCCAAACATCCGAGTATAAGTTAAGTTCAAGGTTGATTGCGATGATTCAAAATTTATCTTTTTCGGGAAAGGAAGACGAAAACCCTTACCTTCATATTAGAGATTTTGAGCAGACATGCGATTGTCTTCGCATTGATGGCATCTCTGATAAGACTTTTCGTTGGAAGCTTTTTCCTTTTTCTTTAAGAGGAGAAGCTAGACGATGGTATAGTCAGAAGGTAAGTCAACAGCAAGGTGAATGGGGAGTTTTAAGAGCCAACTTTTGTCTAGATTTTTATTCCCTTGACCGTACTGGTGACCTTAGACTCGAAGTCCTATCTTTTAAACAAAAAGATAATGAAACTTTGGGGAAATCCTGGAAACGTTTTTCTGATCTTTTAGAATCTGGTCCAAAACTTTTGCTTGAAGACACTGTTCTTTTATTTCACTTTTTTCGAGGTCTTCAGAAAGATAATAAACAAATGCTGCATACTATGGCTAGAGGTTCTTTCTTTCGTATCCCTACTGATGAAGCTAAGGGGATCTTGAATAGAATCCTAGAAGCTGAGATGGATAATGCCCTCCATGATAAAACCTACGAAGCCAAAGTAGACACTCTGCCAAATTTTTCATCTACTTTAGCTATACTTTAGCTATCCCAGGTTCTGAGCCACAAAAGGAAGAAATTCTACCATCTGATTTCATGCTAGACATAGAATCCGATCTCTTTGCCGATTTTAGAAACATTTCAAACTACCATTCTATAGACCGACCCCAAAACGGCCAATTTATCATTTGTTTACCAAGTGAACGTCAATTGAGAGAGTTTATCTCGGTTATGAGTAGCGAATGGTTAGAGGAGTTAGAGCTTTCCTCTGAAGTAATCCGAGTGGACACACCCTCTATAACTATACGCTGTGCTTATAATTCTGATCAATTTAACGCTCTCTATAATCCTGTTGGGGGATCAATATTATGTCCGAAGCTTTTGCACTTAATTTATTTGGGAAACTTGTTTTAACCCCCACAACAAAGGTCATAAAGGAATCTTTGGGACGATTAGTCCCCAGTCTTGGAATTATTAATGTCCTACCCTTTATGGTAGAAGGCTCCATGGTTCATTTGAACTTTTATATCTTTGATATATGGGGTTTCGACCTACTGATTGGACAACCTTTTAGAAGACTCCTTTATGAAGGTCAAACTAGAAAGCTCCACATTTCCTTGGGAAAGGATTTTAAACTTCCAATTACAATAACTCACTCCTTGAATAATAAGACCGAGCCATATCTTTTGCCTGATCCTATGGAGGAGGTAAAGGCTGCATCTCTAGAACTTTTAGATGATCCAGACTTAGAAGAGGAAGCCCCCTTCTTCACTGAAGAAGAGGCCGAACCTTCTGAACCTGAACCCTTAGATGAGTTTGCAGAAACACCTAGACCCCCCATAGAACTCAAAACTTTACCACCCGGTCTTACCTATGCTTTCCTAAATAATAATCCAGAGTTTCCTGTGATCGTTAGTAATAAACTCACTCAGGAGCAAACTCTGCGATTAATGACCATTCTTGAAAAACACCACTCTGTTTTCGGCTACTCACTTCAAGATCTCACAGGAATCAGTCCTATGATTTGTACCCATCGTATTCCGACAGATCCTTCTGTTACACCCTCTCGAGAGCCTCAACGTAGACTTAACAACGCGATGAGAGAGGTAGTTAAAAAAGAAGTTATAAAGTTGCTGCATGCAGGGATTATATATCCTGTGCCGCATAGTGAGTGGGTAAGCCTTGTTTAAGTTGTGCCTAAAAAGGGAGGCATGACTGTTGTTACTAATGACAAGAATGAGCTAATTCCGCAACGCACCGTCACTGGGTGGCGGATGTGCATAGACTATAGAAAACTTAATAAAGCCACGAAAAAGGATCATTTTCCTTTGCCTTTTATAGATGAGACACTTGAGCGGTTAGCAAAACACTCGTTTTTCTGTTTTCTAGATGGATATTCAGGGTATCACCAGATCCCTATCCATCCTGATGATCAAAGCAAAACCACTTTTACATGCCCATATGGAACGTATGCTTATCGTAGAATGTCTTTTGGGTTATGTAATGCACCAGCTTCTTTTCAAAGATGTATGATGTCTATATTTTCTGATATGATTGAAGAGATTATGGAAGTTTTCATGGATGATTTCTCAGTTTATGGAAAAACTTTTGATAGTTGTCTTGAGAACTTAGATAAGGTTTTGCAAAGATGTGAAGAAAAGCACTTAATCCTTAATTAGGAAAAATGTCATTTTATGGTTAGAGAAGGAATAGTGCTAGGACACCTAGTGTCTGAAAGAGGTATTGAGGTAGATAGAGCTAAAATTGAAGTAATTGAACAACTACCTCCACCTGTGAATATAAAAGGAATTCGAAGTTTTCTTGGCCATGCTGGTTTTTATCGTAGATTTATAAAAGACTTTTCATTTATTGCGAGACCACTTACTCTTTTGCTAGCCAAGAATGCTCCTTTCGAATTTGATGATGCATGTCTAAATTCTTTCAATTGATTAAAGCAAGCACTCATCTCTGCACCAATCATTCAACCCCCTGATTGGTCGTTGCCTTTTGAAATTATGTGTGATGCTAGTGATTATGCTGTGGGGGCAGTTTTGGGACAAACTAAAGATAAAAAGCATCATGCAATTGCTTATGCAAGTAAAACTTTGACAGGAGCTCAACTTAATTATGCAACCACTGAAAAAGAGCTTCTGGCTGTTGTTTTTGCCATTGATAAATTTAGATCTTATTTAGTTGGAGCTAAGATAATTGTTTACACTGATCATGCTGCACTAAAATATTTGCTCACTAAGAAAGATGCTAAACCTCGCTTAATCAGATGGATTTTATTACTCCAAGAATTTGACTTAGAAATAAAAGATAAAAAGGGAGTAGAAAATTCTGTTGCTGATCACTTGTCTAGAATGTACTTTAAGAATTCACAGGAACCCCCCATTAATGACTCACTCTGGGATGACATGCTTTACGGGATTAACAGATCTGACCCCTGGTATGCAGATATTGTTAATTTTATGGTTTCAGGTTATGTACCACCCGGAGCAAACAAGAAGAAGCTTATTCAGGAAAGTTGTTCACATATATGGGATGAGCCATATCTCTTCCGAGTATGCGCTGATGGCCTACTTAGAAGATGTGTGACCACTGAGGAAGGATTGAAGATCATCGACAGATGTCACTCATCACCATACGGAGGTCACTATGGAGCATTCCGTACACATTCAAAGATCTGGCAATGTGGATTCTACTGGCCTACGATGTACGATGACACGAAGCAATATATCAGAAGATGTGGGCCATGTCAAAGGCACGGAAACATAAATACAAGGGATGCCATGCCACTCACCAACAACCTTCAGATTGAACTCTTTGATGTCTGGGGAATAGACTACATGGGTCCATTTCCCCCATCTAAGAAGTGTGAGTTCATCTTGGTGGCGGTTGATTACGTCTCCAAGTGGGTAGAGGCACTACCTTGCAAACATGCCGACAATATCAGTTCGAAGAGGATGTTTGAGGAAATCATATTTCCAAGATTTGGAGTCCCCAGGATAGTGATAAGTGATGGAGGATCACACTTCATTGACAAGCGCTTCGAGCACTATCTATCAAGACATGGAATCCGTCACAACGTCGCTACTCCCTATCATCCTCAGACAAGTGGCCAAGCAGAGACTTCTAACAAGCAAATCAAGAACATTCTTCAGAAGACGGTGAACGAGATGGGAACGGCATGGAAGGACAAGTTACCCGATGCACTCTGGGCTTACCGGATAGCATACAAGACCCCAATTGGAATGTCTCCATACCAATTGGTATACAGAAAGACCTGTCACCTACCTGTTGAACTTGAGTTCAAGGCACAATGGGCCATAAAAAGATGGAATATGGACCTAGATATCGCCGGAAAACATAGAAGAATGCAATTATCGGAGTTAGAAGAATGGCGGGAGAAAGCATATCACAATTCAAAGATCTACAAAGAAAGAGTCAAGAGATGGCATGACAAGAGGATCAAGAAGGAGTTCTCACCCGGAGATAAGGTATTACTTTTTAATTCCAGGGTGAAGCTTTTCGGGCATGGAAAGCTCCGGAGCAAATGGGAAGGACCATTCAAGGTAATTCATTCATCATCCCACGGAGCTATCACACTTCAAAATGATGAAGGTACGTTATTCAAGGTAAATGGTCAACGTCTTAAATTATTTTTAGAGCCCAATAAAGAATTAGAAGAAATAGACGTGATCAATTTTTACCTTCCAATTAAAAATTAAAGCCCGACGCTTTTAATTTGACATTTTTGGGCCAAGTATATATTTTTCGGGATAAAAACACGGTGAGAAACACGCTCGAGAAAGCAGGCTTGTAGAGGAGCCGGACACAGGGTGGGCGCCCTGAGGATGAGGGCGGGCGCCCTGCCCCTGTCTCCCCTCGGCCCCAGACTTCTCCCACGTGATAACCTCGCCCGTTGCTATCTGGAAAATTCCGTCCTCGGTTTGTTTCGCAAACATGACGGCGGGAAGAGTCCCGACCATGCACGAGAGCAGTTTTTACCCCCTATATAAACAGACCCCCAACGTCAGCTTTTAGCACCAATTCATTCAAGCCTTCTCTCCTTCCTCAAATTAGATCTTGCTTAGTTCCTAGCTGCTCCAATGGCCGAGAAGTTCCACGTCGATTGGGAAGTCGTCCCCTACGACCTCAACAAGAAGCCCAAGGAGGATCCCGATGCCTACGCTCTCGTCTCGGCCAACACAGAGCGATAGCTAGAAGCCATGCCACCACGTCAACGCAGCTCTGCCCAATCCTACTTTGCTCGCCCAGTTCTTACCGCACCTACGCAGCCCCTATTGCTCGAAGGCTCGCCATCATCGTCGAAGGGGAAGGAGATCATCAAGGTACCAGCCGAAACAAAGATCCTGCCGCCAAAATCCAATGAGCGGATCATCGGAGTGAAGACCAACCGAAGCGGCGAGATCTCTAGTGTCCGCTATACCACGGAGGAGAGACCTTACTTCGAGGGTGTTAGGGCAGCTAAGGTCCGCTTCGTTCCTCCGAAGGAAGCACCCAAGCATGCTCTTAATGCTTTCGAGACACCTCCCAAGCGCCGCAGGACCATTGCAGATGTGGATGAGGAGCTACGGGTGATCAAGAACAGCATTATAGAAATTCAGAACTCCAATATCTCTATGGATCGGAGGACCTTCAACCATAACACTACGATCCTAAAGCTACGGGATGACCTTGCCGACGCCAACAAGAGGATCGATGAGTTAGAGCATAGTCTTAGGGGGCGTGAGCGTCGCTGAGCTATCTAGATTAGATCTTGGGGCTATATATGTCTTAGTTATTATTAGATTCGATTAGGTTCGCTTATAATCAGTTTAGATCTATTATATTCGGTTATTATTATTCGGTTGTAATAAATGCCTCAAGATTAATAAAGATTATTATTAGTATGTCTTGTGTGTCTCTACTTTACTTTTGTGCAAGAAAGCAGAAAACAAGTATGGGGGAGATTCCCTGACATGTCACACACACTTCGATCGCACCACTCCATGAACCAGGTACACACTCTGCACACTTTTATTACACACTTACACACTCACCTTAGTTTGTGCAGAATTTTATCTCTCTAAACATGATAAATTAAAAGGATAAAAATGCTTATAATCATGATCAATCTCACTCTGTGATATTTCCTAGAAACCTGCAATTATTAAAATTATTTCAAAACCTTGTGTTGCTAAAAGTCATTGTGGAATAAGAGATGGTAAGGGTATGAGTACCTTATTCTTAGTATCTTTATTGCTTGGAGAATTTGTTTTAAAAATCTCAAAATTATAGCTACCATCCTCAAGTTTTATATGCCTGCTAAACATGAAAATATTAATTAAAGCTATCAGCTTTGTATTGAGTTTGTTCAAAACAAGTTAGACCCTTGTTGAGAGATTTATCATACTCCTAAGATCAAGACATTTTTATTCAGAAAGATTCACTCTTCCGAAGTATTATTGCGTTAGAGGCATGGGCTATGCAAAATTATGAATATATCGAGGAAATAAAAAGGAGCAAGTGCTCGATAACCTCGTGGAAAAAATGGACAAGTGTCCGGCAGTAGAATTAGGGGTACCTCGGTATCCACCCAAAATGAAAAAAATGAGATATGATAAAAATATGATGGAAAGAAAATGATAGCCCATGGTCCCTCTAATAAGCAATATGCCAGTAAGAGTGACAAGTTTTTAATTTTCAAAATCTTTGATCTAAGAGTATGGCATTCTTCTCCTCGGATCCGGTTTTGACCATACAATAAATGCAAGGTATGTATGCTTAAAGAATTATTTTTGCAAAATCAAAACAGCCTCAGAGAGAAATATAAAAGATAATGAGTGACTCTGAGAGCACCTATGAGGATAAAGGTATGCTAAGTTTTTCTTTTCAAAAATATGTAAAAACTCCAAGTGATAGGGATTAAGAAGAAGAAAGGCTCTTTACTCTGACCATATATTTCCCTGACTATAAGTGCACAGTGGATTTTTACAACACCCTGCAGGTATGAAAGAATGTTTCAACCCCAGATGTTTTATTAACCAACCTTTTCTCGAGGACGAGTAAAAGCCTAAGTATGGGGGTGTTTGTTGACGGTTCTTAAGTATCAATTATAACCATCAAATAAATAAAGAAAAGGACCTATATGCAAGCAACACCTAGAATTAGGGTTTGATCTAACAGAATTCCACGAGTTTTGCTGTTTATCTATTTCTGCAGGGGGTTATCAGGAAATACGGAAGAAAGGCCCACATGTCGGATTAATGACGGGATATTAACCGAACACGTAATTATCTTACATCTAGAAGATTCCAGAAGCCACGGGAACAAACGGGAGCCGTAACGGGCCAGGACACAGGGCGCCCGCCCTGTGCCCTAGGGCGCCCGCCCTGCCCCTGGGACCAATCAGGTCGAGTCTCGCGGATTATGCTCCACCGCCTTTGAGGATCAAGGAAAACCGTAGGATGAAGGTCGGTTTGATCCGACGGTTCAGATTCATCCAAAAGGGCTATATAAGCAAGGCCCCTGACCCCTGGTGGAGAAGACCCCAATTCATTATTCAGTTGCATATCTCTAGTTAGGGTTTAGAGAGAGAGGTTCCCTCTAGGGTTCCCACCTCTTAGGGCTTAGCATCCAATGTGAAAGTAGAATTAGTTCTACTAGATTGAGAGAGATAGAGTGGAGGTGTAGATCGGAGGAAGCCGGCCTGTCGGTGTCTACTCCGAGGTTGTACCTGCGGGAGCAAGTTCTTCTAACCCGAGGCTTGTTCTCAGGATTCTTCAGTATTTCGACTTCTAAATTCTAGTAAGTTCTTTGTTTTATTGTTCTTTGGTTTATGAGTTTACTTTGATCTCTTTGCGTAGAGTTTAGAGTAACCATCTCTAGCGTAAACGTGGTGTTTAAGCTAGGATACTCATAGATATCCCCTCGTCTAGCCGGACCGTGGTAGTAGTGAGGAACGTGACAATTCCGAGTTACCTTTGTATTCCATATCCCGTTAGCAGGATCGATAGGGTTTATAGGTGCAGGTTGAACATCCTTTGTGGTGTCTAGATTCCGTAAACCTCCCCAATAGAACAGTAGATCATCCTTACCAAGGTTAGAAGAAGAGTGCAGTTGTAGTCTTCTCTATACATCACTCACATCGAATCATAGTGGTTGTAGCCTAAAGGTTAGTAGTAATAGATTTGGTTAGTCAGATGCACTCTTTCTCCTAAAGGTAAAAATATAAATACGATACCCAGGATAACATCTCGGGTGAAGTGCTCACCGATATCCGTGCGCTTGCGGATCCTATTTCCTAATTGCGTTACCAAATATCAACACACACCTAGAGGCACTTAGGAGTTCAATAGCCGCGTCATTCCCCTCTTTATAGTACGGTTATCTATCCTATAATGTAACCACACCCACTAGGTGTCTTGGTTACTAAAACACAACCCTTAAGCATATACCTTTGCCTTGATTATATAGGGTTGCGTCCATATCCAAGTGTGGTCATCATGATCACCATGTCCATCTTGCCACCAACCTTGGAATGTACTAATCCTCATATGCTACATACAACTTAGGCATAGGATTAGTACTTAGGCATTGTCACTAATTACCAACACCAAACATAGGACTTTCAACACTAGGGTCAAATGTAGGGTATGAGCTCAAGTTCAACCCATAAAATGAAGCTCCAAGTTTGAGTTTGAGTTGGAGTCCAAAAACTTGTCACGAGTTTTTCGATACGAATTTAAATTCAAATTTGGGGAAAATGTAGAAGAATTTCAAAAGCTAAATTGGTCAACCAAGAGTGGCATTTGGTCAACCATGTCATGTTGGTCCAAATGATGCCCTTGGATGATGGTTTGATCACTAAGTAATCACTAATTAAAATAGCAACAAATTCCAATTGAAAATTCCTCTGAAAACCCTAAATTTCAAAACCATGTTTTACCCCTTTTGAAATAATTCAAAATCTAAGCAAAATTTGGGAAAAAGTTCAAACCAAGTTTGTAGAACTTTTCAAGGCTACAACTTTGGTGTTTTGAGTTTTCAAAGTTTTAGTGTAAAATGTGGAGCAATTTTGAAAATAAACAAATTTCAGATTTAACTCATTTTTGTCCCCAAACTAAGATTTCAAAATGCAGGCAGAATTTGAAAATGTTTTGAACAGCAAAGTTGTAGGTCTTGTTTAGATATACAACTTTGGTGTTTGAAGATTTTGAAGTTTCAATATGAAATCCAAAGTAATTTCTAAATTACTAAATCCCCAAAATGTGTCCCCTTTTGAATTTAAACTCAAATTTCAAAATCCAGTTAGAATTTGAAAAAGTGTTCAATACAAAACTTGTAGAGCTTGAAATTCTGAAGATTTCATTCTTGGGAATTTTTCAAGTTGTTACATGAATTTGAAAGTAATTTGAGAAAATAGTTCAAAATTCAAATTGGGGGGGGGGGGAACAGCTACAGTGGCCGACCAATCGCCGCCGACCACCGCGCGGTATGGGCGTTGGAGCGCCGCCGTGGCCTTCGGCGAGCTTCCAGGCGTGCCCTCGACCGCCAGCGCGACGACGTGGCATTCCAGCGCTGTAGCCGCGACCGTTGTCTATAAATACGTCGAGGTCACCGTGGCGTTTTTCGTTTTCCCTGTTTTCGCCACCGCCGCCACCGCAGCTCCACCGCTCGCCGCTGCCGCCGTCAAGCCACCACTGGCCACGCAACTCACACCAACAAACTCGCCTCACCCTCGCGCATCTGTTGGTCCAATTGTTCAAGCCTTTTTCTCGCCCGAGCCTCCGCACCGCCCGCTCCCGTGTCCAACTCCAGTCGGAGCACCGTCACCGTCGCCTCCCGTGGCCAGGCCACTCCGGCTCCTCTCCGTCGTCCCCGAGACCGCCATCGTCACCGCTGTGAGCTCCTGATCCTTTTCCTCACGCTAATTTAGCTGCTACCGCGTTGTATCGTCGGGACGTCGGGCACCGCGGCCGTCGTGCCGCCATAGCCGTCAAGAAGGGTGCAGGGGGAGGTGAGCTTACGTGTTTAGGGTCGCTATCGATTCGTGGGAAGGTGTAGATGGTTTTGGTCTTCTTGGTTGATCGACCGACGCACTGATCACCGGCCGGCCACCGCGCGGGCATGGTTGAGCGCGCGGGAGAGAGCGAGAGGGCGGAGGAAGGTGATGACAAGCGGGACCGGCCTGTCAGCGAGAAGAAGAGAGAGCACGCGCGCGCGGAGCAGGCCGCGTTGCTGGGCCAAGCACGGGCGCACGAGCGGGCCGCTCAGTGGGCCGAGCCGGAGGAAGAGAAGGGGAGTCGGCCCGGTTAGGTTTTTGTTTTTCTTTTTCAAAATTTTGAATAGTGCTGTTATTTGTTTATTTCAATAAAATTTTTGTAGAGCTCCAAAATTCATGAAAAATTTTGTGTGAGCTTCTCAATGTGTAAACTATCTAGAAAAAATGTTAAATGTCAAATTTGATTACCTTGTGCAGTAGATTTAATTAGTTCCAATAAAGATTAAATGCAACTTCCATGAATTTTAATAATTAAATTATTAATCTAAAAATTATGAAATTTATTGTGACACTGTTTTAGGTCATGTGCAATCCCTAGAAAAAGTTTAAGCTTGTTTAGATAAAGTATGATCAACTATTAATTATGCCTTAATTAATTAAATAGTAAATAAATGTTAATTTGATAACTTTAAGTGTTGTGTGCCCTTTTGATTGAGTGATGTCCTTAGGTCACTAGTCATAGGTGATCTTTGGCACCTTAATTGCATGTTGAGCTCATTAGTAACTTACTTAGGGATAAAAGCTGGTATCGCTGGAGTTGTCACTACTAGTTAGTAGGTTTTCTGTTTTGGGACTGTACCGCGAAGGAAAGTTGTACTCAAGTCGTAACTCGTGGCATATCATCATCAAGCATCATGTTTATCATCGAGCATCATGTTGAAGCATGTTATGTACTCGTGTAGTTCCCGCTTTCGAAGAAGTCGCAGTTGCCGAGCAAGCTTCCGGAGAAGAGCTATCGTCGGTGGGTTCCGGACCAGACGTTGGAGTCCTCGAGTCTGAGTCAGTCGTCGTGTCAGAGCAAGGCAAGCCCTAGTGCATTTAAACCCTACCTTGATATTTACAAATTTTTATTATTTTTACTATGGTTTACTGCATTAAGTAATTAGGAGTTGAGTGATAACCTAATTGCTGCATTGTCATCCTTCATTATTGCGATATCAACCTTGATACCTGTTTTACTGAAAATATGTAGTATGCTTCGCTATGCTTAGAAGTTAAGATTTTAAATGAAATGTTTACATGGCCATGAAGACATACTTAATGAATATTGAAATATGAGAATGAACTTGAAAGATCGGGCGGGTGGTTTGGCCACTGCTAACATGCATTGGAAAATGAGTCTCAATGTAGTGTTTCCGCCTTGTCAGTTAAGGACCGTCCGTTGTAAGCCTGCTTGTGTTTCGAGACTTTGCAAATAGCCTCGTGCCTTGGGTAAGCCCAAAATATTAGTGATTCCATTACGAGAACGTCTAACCTCGCACTAGGAGTGGAGAGATGGCGGGAGTAGCGTGTACCCTCGGGGCTAGAATCGGGCCGTGTTCGAGGAGTACTGTACTCTCGGGTGGCGATGGACACGTTCTGGTTTTGGGAGATCTAAATGAGGGTTGATATATGCAAGATTCGGTTCTACATATGTCGTGATGTTAGAGATCCCCAGCTGGGTATAATCAGTTCGAATCGTCGTTGCTCCTTAGTTATGGATTCTTGATCACCTGACTTACTTCGTAGTTAAGAACTGGAATTGAAAGAAAGAATGAGAAAGGTTTTGATGATAATTACTTTGATCTAGATTAGGATCACCTATAATTGGTTACTGAACCATCAATGGTAAAAGTAAAATATTGAAGATAAGGACTTACTTTAGTAAGCTTTTCTGCAAAAGAAAATTTGATTCTGGAATACCCGTACCTTGATTCCCTAAAGCTAGCATGCCCTTGGAGTCGGTTTCTTAGTCGGGTAAGTCTTGTTGAGTACTCTCGTACTCAGGGTTTGTTGAACCCCTTGTTGCAGTTGCGGTTCATGAATAAGTCTGCTTCGAGCCTTGTTGCATGACCGTTGTGGCTGAAGAAAGTGTGTGGCCTTTGGGCAAGGCATCTCGCTTGTGTGATGTAATAAAGTTACTACCAATACTTCTCTACTACTGGTTTGTAATAATGCTACATAAGGTTTGAGGTTTGAAAACTGGTTTGTAAACTTAAGTTATTGTAAGTCTTCCGCTACTTTACTCTGTTGAATATTTTGAATAAACTGTTGTAATATTGCAATACTCCTGTGATTGGATCCTGTTCGGAGGAAAGCAGGCCTTTTAAGTTATGAGGAACATAAGTACGGCTGTCAGAAGTCATTATGACGATGACGGGTACATGTGGGCCATCATAATTAGGAGGTTCTGTGACAAAAGAGGTGAGAAAAAAGATAAACAAGGAGAAGAAAGTATAAGGGCATTATGATCATTTCATTCTTTATGAGGAGTTGGGGGGGGTGGCGGCCACGCCGGGGTGGCGGCGACAGCAGAGGCAGGGGCAGTGCCGGGACATGGCGGAGGGCCCGAGGATGCAGGAGAAGTTTTGGGAGAGAGGGGGCCCAGGGTCAGAGCGGCCGAGAAGGTTTGGGAGGGAGGACGGGTTATGGGAGAGGCTGCCTTAGATATTTCTATGGCCTGGACCAATCAGGTCAGCGTACGATCTCAGCCTTTGGTTCAGAGATCGGACGGCTGGAGTCAGCCGATGACGTGGCCACGTGACTGAGCAGATTTGGTATACAGAAATAAAGATAATGGTAGATTAGTGGAGCTATCTTGCAGCAGAAGAAAAAAAAACTACTCTACTTATGAAGTAGAGCTGTGCTAGATGGGCCTGGACACTCCCTCTGGGTCATTAATTGGATCTGGGAAAATGGCCCAATTCGGGACTGTCCATAGTTTGGTGCGTCAAGGCTAACCCGTTGGGCCATAAAAAACAGCCAACCTGTCTTATACTATGGGCGGGCTTAGGGGTGTTTGGTTGCATGGACTAAAGTTTAGTTGATGTCACATCGGATGTTATATAAGGTGTTCGGATACTAATAAATAAAATAAATTACAGATTCCGTCAGTAAACCGTGAGACGAATTTATTAAGACTAATTAATCGGTCATTATCATATGTTTACTATAGCACTACATTGTCAAATCTCAAGTCTAAACCAGGCATAAACTAAATTTGGCTCAGATTGTTACATGTATGTAAATTTAGTCGGGTAACGTTGCTTGACGTATTTGCTTTAGTGCCCAAGCTAGCAAGTCAAATTAGGGCCCGTTTGAATACACAAGGTTGGTTCTTAGTTACGTCTAAAAATTAGCTTAAACTAGCAAAAGTGCCCATGCATTGCAACGGAAGAAAAAAAATACGTTAGCAGACATCAGTGTTTTATTCTTTCTATTAAAATTTGAACCTATAATATTGGTAATAATATAACAATATCCTGTTAAATCTATAAAAAAACATGCCCCATACGTTCTAGTGGGACTCGTATATATTAGAATCAGACTCCATATAATCGCTAGATTCTAACACATGAGCACGGCTTATGAGTCGAAGAACCTAGAAGTGTTTGATATTGGCTCAAATTAGTCGATGACAACTTCATTTCGAGGGACCGAGGATGATGAGCCCAAAGCTCATCAAATTATTCAATTTGGTTTATTTTTATTTGATGCAAAGAAAAGCAAGACGAAGGATGCAGCTCTATCAATCATTGCCCATTTGCTAGTCAAGCTAATATTTGAAGGAGATGATTTTCTCATGAAAACTGAGAAAGAAGCCGAGAAATTATATTGATATTGGCTCTACTCTACTGGAATTCAAAGATAAATTATTGACCACCTAATTGGCATCGTTCAGAGGCCTTTTTTCTTTAACTACACTGGTGCCATAGTATACACATGTGCATGTGTCAAGCGCAGGGAGGAGACATGTACATACGTGCAGGAGGTCAGACTTAGTTGTTTAATATTCAAGTTTTAGTTTGAGTTTTTCGTTACTATATATCAGTCCGATTAGGAGCTTGGAGATAACTTGTTCGTCGATTCAGAGTTCAGAGTTGTGAGGTTTCTGAATGAACATGTGAGGTTTCTGAATGAAGGGCACACAACTTACCGTTCACGAAGACGTCTTTGGTGGCCTAGCGGAAGGACACGAAGGAGATGTTGACGAGACGCAGCATCTCGTTGATCACCTTCATCAGATCAGAATCAGATAGATATACATAGAGAGTTCATCAATCAGTCAGTCCATATGTATGAATTTGTTGCCTGCTTTGCATTTGCATGCATCGTCACAGAATGGATTGGAACAGACCAGACCTGAGCGTCAGCCCTTGCTGTGACGCCGGGATGCTCCTCATGATCGTCTCCTGCTCCGCCTGGCATGGCAGGAACAAGTTGAGAACACGCAATCAACCAATGCAATCTCATCTCATCTGCAGATGTGCGGGTTTCAGGCTTTCAGCTGAGAGCAAAAGATGCAGTCTTTTTCAGGGTTTAGACCCTACATGCGCACCTTTGCCTTTGCGAAGATGTCCGGGTTCTCCTGCAGGAACACGGTGGCCCACATGGTGATGTGGCCGGACGACTCGTGCCCGGCGTTGATGTAACGGATCAACGTAATTATACGAGATTAAGTAAGAAAATCTTCCACCGAGGCGGTTAATTTAACAAACTTAAGCCCGTATAACTAGAGATTCCGTGAAATCACGAAGGATTTCAAACCAACCAACATACAACCAAGATCGTACTGATTTAGCAGTCACAGTTCACACGATACATAAAGTTGATCATAAAAGTAGGATACATCGGAGTTCGGAAATAAACGTTATTACAACATAGTTCACGTAAAGTAGCGGAAGCAAATAGTTTTACACACACCCACTTAGTTCAGTTACAGTGCCAGTAGATAGTCATATTCCACAAAAGCAGTAGATAAGACAAACAGAACGACCTTTGCCCAAGGTCCTAGTTGTCACCCATCGCCGGATACAGACAGTTGGAGCAGTACCCATAGTACATCTGACCATCTGCAACAACAATGGGAACAACGTCCTGAGTACGAGAATGTACTCAGCTAGGCTTACCCGTCAAAAACCAGAAATAACATGACACCAAGGAGCATGCAAGGCTTTATATAGTGTACTGGCTTGACCCACTTGCGAAAAGCATAAGTTATTATGAATAACTAAAATAAGTACTTTTAGCATCATTTTTAGGATAGCCTATTCAAGCTAGGTAAGCACCTATTTCTAAAACAATCACTGGATTGACCATTAACATCAAAGGTTACCATCTCAGGTTTAGCATTTCCAACATTATCCACATAACCATCCGTGTTCCATCATTAATACTACGATGCCGTAACTCGAGTCAAGTGCTCACTAACCGGGAGCGACGGTGATTCGAATCGAATTCCTATCCAGCTGGAGATTTATTCCTCACACAAACCATGCTTCCCCCGTCAGGGTCGCGTAGATCACCAATGACACTTTCCAAGAAGCCGCGGGATAACAATCATGGATCGCACTACCCAGGGACCGCCCGACTGCCAGGACGCACCTTGGGCTCACTCTTCGCGTCCCCGTACACCCCCTTCAACACCAGTCTGCCAACCCGAGTTTATCCCGGCTCGAAAAGTGTCACTAGCTTCGCGGTCGAAAGGTACTTTATTCGGCCAGCTAAATGTGAGGCATGCGTTCAACATGACAAGAGAGACGAGCAACGATCGGTCCTTAATCGACACAGACGGAATCACTATAGTCCAAAACCCTATAAGACTCCGCCCGGTCTCCGTTTATCCATCAACACTTGGTTACTTTTCATCATTACCATTACAGCTAACCATAACCAGGTATTCGCCTATAGCTCGCAGGTGACAGAAAATCACACGACTTCTACCGATCTAAGCATGGCTAAGCAATTTACTCGATCCTGACCTAATAAGGTAATATTAATCTAGTGGACAAGGATAGTAATGCAACAACGGTTTCACTCAACTCCCATAACTTAATGCAACAATAAATAATCATAATCCAGTTAATAAAGAGTAACTTTTGTAAAATAGGAGACTCATAATGCTCCGGGGCTTGCCTCTTTCGAACGAGCTAGGATGGTGGTCGACGCACTCTGGCAGTTCCTCGCCTGGCTCTTCCTCCACGGGCACCTCCTGTGCCTGGGGCTCTTGCTGGTCCATCCAAGCCTGCTCCTCCGGTACTGCTGCCTGCAATTCCTCCTGCGATCCTGTATGATGCAAGTGCATAAGTACATGCGAATGATGCATCGGATTATGATGGAGTGATGGGATGACATGAGATGCAGATGAGCACATGGAATGAGCAGTTAAGATAAAACTTCATCTTCTACAAGGTAGTCCACGTCATCCAAGAACATGTACCCTAAAGCATGCACATTGCGGTTCCACTAATTATCATACACCTTACACAAGCAAGTGACCCTAATTGACCAAACCTTACCAACCTAACTCATTCACAACATCAGCAAGACATAGTGATGCTTCAAAGATACACCAAACATATTTTATTATTCTTGATTTCTCATAAAGAATAATCATTTATTCCTTATTTAACTAGGGTTGTACAGCAACACCTATCTCTGGTGTAGATAAAAATCTACAAAATTACAGTAGAGTACCCTTGCTCTAAATAACCTACCACTAAATTTTCATGAGAAAAGGATATGTAAAACTACCTGTACAAAATAAACAAATTATAGCCTAAATGTGAGCATAAAATTATTTTATACTAGAAAAAGTATCAAACAACAGATTTCACATTTTTCTTAGGTTACTAACAGTAAACTAACATGCTACAAAAATTATCACATATATGTTGTATACAAATTTTGCTCTCTACTAAAAATAACAAATATTATCAATTAAAAGCATTTGAACTACACTTCGAAAATTTCCCACAGGACATGCTTCACTAGCATTTTTCCTAGAAAGTACATCACTAATAAAGACTAATGTAACAAGAATCACATTTTTCCCTTTATTAGTTTATTTACTACAATTTTTCTAAGATAACAGCATATATAACAATTAAATAAAATTGCACAGTAAAATGTCACAAAAATAACATGAAATATTTTTAAACTGTAGATCTATTCAAAAGGAACATTCCAAAATTTATTTCATGATTTTTGGAGCCATAAATCTTGAGATACAATTTTTGGAAACCTTTTTCAGATTTTCTGGAAATTAATTTCTTTAAAACCGAAAATCAAAACCGGCCTTAAATGCTACGTGCACCCCGCTGTGACACCCGGAATCGAACGCTGAGACAGACAAGCGGGACCCATGGGTCAGACGGGCCCACACGTCAGCCGGTGCCGGCTAGAGGCGGCGCGGACGGCCGTGATCTCGCCGCCGGCGAGTCCTCCGACGACGGGGAGGGCACCATCGTGATCCTCTCATCGACGCGAACCCAGTGGTGCCTAGTGGGTGGCCAGATGAGCTCGGCATCGAGCTCGCTGGCGAGCATGAAGGCTCGGCGGCGCGGGACGCCGTCGGCCGGCCAGCTCCGACCGAGAGGAGCTGCGCGGTGAGGTCAGCGAGGTTCGTGGTGCAAGTGCGGTGCTCGTGCGCTCGAGAAGTGGGTGAGAAGGGGCGTGGAGGGGTGCGGCCCACGGAGCGGGTCGCTCCGGTGAGCTCGGCCGGAACTCCGGCGAGCCATTACCGCGGGTGGAGGCTGAATCCGTGCGGGCCGAGGCGAGCACCGGATGCGCAATGACGAGGCGCAGCGAGGGCGAAGACGGAGGTGGAGGCGGTGAGCCGGAGCGGTGGCTAGGGCGGTTGCGGAGCTCGGGAGCCGGCGATGGCGAGGCGGAGCTCTGCTGCTGCTGCTGGCGAGAGAGAATGGAGGGAGCAATGAGGCGGCCGAGCGCGCGGAGGGGGAGTAGGCGGGCGCGGGCGCTGCGGGGGCCACAGGGCGCGTGTCGCGCGGCTCGACGGCGTACGGCCACGCGGCGGCCGAACGCTGCCGCGGCGCCACGACGCCATGCGCGGGCGCGCGCGCGGGAGCGGGAGGGGGACGACGCGGACGCGGGCCGGGCCACCAGCGAAGATGGGCCGAATGGGAAGCCGAAGCCCATTAAGTGAAAATCTGATTTTTCTTTTTCAAATATTTTCCAGATTTAAATCTCGGTTTGAAATTCGAATTTGGAGATGAAAAAGGGGTTTTCAGAAATTTGGCCCAAAACAAAAGTTGTTCAAAATTTTATTCTCTACAGCTTTCATAAAGAGCACTTTTCAAAATTCTCAATAGATTTTGAATTTGGGATTTAAAGCTAGATTAAAAATCAAAAACTCATTTATTTAGAATATTTTTAAAACAGAATTTGAGAAAAACTTGAATTCAAACTTTGCTCCAAAAATCAAGTTGATTTATTCTAGATTATTTAAAATTGCTACTTCTCAAAAGTACACCAACTTTTTGACACTTCTATCAAAATTAGGGTTCCCATTTATTTGTTTTTCAAATTAAATTTGAAAGGGCTACAATTCAAACAATGCTAATCATGCAATGATGTTGAATGCTTATGCTTTGAAATGATAATGCATGTTTAACACCCAGGGGTGTTACAGCCCTCCCCCTTATAAGAATCTCGTCCCGAGATTTGAGTTACGAACCATTTATCGTAAAAATCTTTATAAGCAGTTTGAAGATATTCTCCCGTTTCCCAAGAAGCATCGTTCTCGTCATGATGATTCCACTGAACCTTGTAGGTTGTGATTACTTTATTTCGAGTAACTCGGTCCTTGGTATCCAGGATTCGAACTGGTTGCTCACGATATTCCAAATCTGCCTTGATCCGAATACCCTGAGGTTCTATTCTCTCTTCTGGAACACGTAGACACTTCTTCAATTAGGATACGTGGAAGACGGGAAAGATCGAACTCATCTCGTCTGGCAACTGTAACTTATACGCCACGGGACCCTTTTTCTCTAAGATCTGGTATGGCCCTATATATCTAGCGGACAGCTTCTTTTTAATTCCAAACCGTTTCTTCTTCATTGGGGTAACCTTCAAATAAACATAGTCACCTACTTGGAAATCCAATGGTCTTCTTCTCTTATCCGCATAACTCTTCTGACGAGACTGTGCTGCTTGCATGTTTTGTTGAATCACACGGACCTTCTTCTCTGCCTCATCTACAAAATCAATTCCGTAAAACCTTCTTTCTCCAGGCTCTACCCAATTTAACGGTGTTCTGCACTTTCGGCCATACAAAGCTTCAAAAGGTGCCATCTTGATACTCTCTTGGTAACTGTTGTTGTAAGCAAATTCTGCCAACGGTAACCAGGATTCCCATGAGCCTCTGGATGATAACACACAAGCTCTAAGCATATCTTCTAGTACTGCATTCACTCTTTCTGTCTGCCCATCTGTCTGTGGATGGTAAGCAGTGCTACGAATCAAACTAGTACCCAAACCTTGATGAAGATGTTCCCAAAAGTGAGAGGTAAACTGTGAACCACGATCAGACACTATCGTTTTTGGTATCCCATGCAATCGGACAATCTCAGCAATGTACTTTTCTGCATATTGAGGTGGTCGGAAACTGGTTTTGACTGGCAGAAAGTGAGCCGACTTGGTAAGGCGATCGACTATTACCCAAATGGAATCATGGCCCTTCTGTGTGGTGGGGAGACCAGTGATAAAGTCCATACTTATATCATTCCACTTCCAATCGGGTACCGACAAAGGTTGCAGAAGTCCTGCCGGTCTCATGTGAAGAGCTTTAACTCTACAACACATGTCGCAACGAGCAACGTATGCTGCAATCTCCTTTTTCATCTTAGTCCACCAATAACGAGGTCGCAAATCTTGGTACATCTTGCTACTTCCGGGGTGAATAGATAGCTTAGAACGATGGGCCTCATCCATCAACTTGTTCTTAAGCTCTCTATCCTTAGGTACTACTAGTCGATCCTTGAACCATAACACTCCTTGGTCATCCAATCGAAAGTGTTTGGTGGGTTCTCTCCTCATCTTTTCTTTGATATGAAAGATTCCCTTATCTGTTTTCTGGCCATCAATGATCTGGCTTTTTAGAGTGCAACTAATCTGAATATTATGCAACACAGCCGGATGTAACAAATTGAACCCTTCTTCAAACAACGGTTGCACATCAATAGCATGAGATTTTCTGCTCAGTGCATCTGCTACTACATTAGCCTTCCCAGGGTGATAGTGCACGTTTAGATTATAGTCTTTTATCAGCTCTAACCATCTCCTCTGTCGCATGTTCAACTCGGATTGGGTAAAGATGTATTTGAGACTCTTATGATCTGTGAAGATATTACACACATTACCCAACAGGTAGTGCCTCCAAATCTTTAGAGCATGCACCACTGCTGCGAGCTCTAAATCATGTGTAGGATAGTTAACTTCATGCTTCCTCAATTGTCGTGAGGCGTAAGCAATGACTCTTCCATTTTGCATCAGCACACATCCTAACCCAAACTTGGATGCATCACAGAAAACATCAAACGGTTTTTCTATATCTGGTTGGGCCAGAACAGGAGCAGTGGTCAACAACTTTCGCAAGGTACAGAAAGCTGCTTCGCACTCCTCTGTCCATACAAACTTATGATCCTTCTGTAACAGGCTTGTCATTGGTTTGGCAATCTTCGAGAAATCTGGTATGAAGCGACGGTAGTAACCGGCTAAACCAAGGAAACTGCGAACTTCGTTAACTGAAGTTGGTGATTTCCAGTTCATAACCTCTTGTACCTTACTAGGGTCTACAGAAATGCCATTTTCAGACAACACGTGGCCGAGAAAAGGAATAGTCCTAAGCCAGAACTCACACTTGCTGAACTTAGCATACAGTCGATGTTCTCTGAGTCTAGTCAAGACTATCCTGAGGTGTTCTGCATGTTCTTCTTCATTTTCTGAGTATATTAGAATGTCATCAATGAACACTATCACAAACTTGTCCAACTCGGGCATGAAAACCGAATTCATCAGGTACATAAAGTATGCAGGAGCATTTGTCAATCCGAAGGACATGACAAGATACTCGTACAAACCATATCTGGTAGAGAACGCAGTCTTAGGCACATCTTGCGGCCTAATCTTTATCTGATGGTACCCTGATCTTACATCTATCTTAGAGAACACTTTGGCTTTAGACAATTGGTCAAACAAGATATCGATCCGAGGAAGAGGATACTTGTTTTTAATTGTCACGGCATTCAATGGCCGATAATCCACGCACATGCGTAAGGAGTTATCCTTCTTCTTTTTCACAAACAGAGCGGGGCACCCCCATTCGGATGAGCTGGGATGAATCAAGCCTTTCTTTAACAAGTCCTAAAGTTGCTTCTTCAATTCTGCTAACTCATTGGGAGGCATCCGATAAGGCCTTCTCGAAATCGGTGCTCTTCCTGGAATTAACTCAATGGCAAACTCAACATCTCGGTCTGGTGGAAGTCCAGGTAACTCCTCTGGAAATACATCCGGAAACTCGCAGACCACTGGAATCTGGGCTAGCAGAGTAGTTTGGACCGCACAAGAGGTGCTAGCTAAGTCTACCCTCCGAGGTAGGACCACCCGAAAGGTGCCTTCCCCACTGGGTTCCTTAAGAGAGATACTTCTTCCTCCAACATCAATTACAACTCCCATATGATTCATCCAGTTCATACCCATGATCACATCCAAAGCTAATCCTGGCATGACTATCAGATTAAGCTTATATTGCCGGTCTGATATTTTTAGGGTTACTCCCTGAACTATCTGATTAGTCAACAGATCAGCCCCAGCTGAACTGATTTTATATGCACATTCCAATTCAACTATCTTTTGCTCATACCTCTTAACAAATGCTTGACTTACAAAGGAATGAGATGATCCGGAATCAAACAAAACTACTGCAGGATGATTGTTGATAGAAAACATACCAGCTGTCACCGGTTCTCCTTCAGGAATATCATCCACAGTGGTGTGGTGCACACGAGCTTGATACTGCGTTTGCTGTTTCTTAGGGTAGGGACAATACTTCGCAAAGTGTCCAGGTTGGTTGCAGTTGAAGCACGGTCCCTTCACTTGAGCCACAGTTCCAGATGAACTGCCTTGTCCTGTCTTTGCTTGAGGCAATGCCATCTTGAACGGCTTCTGGTTCCTCTGGGGTGGCTGAGCATTCTGATTCTTCCTTTGCGGTGGCCTAAACCTTGCACCTGGGGCAGGCGATCGATAAGCTGGGCGGTTAGACACTGGGGCTCTGGACTGGGACGAACCCGACTCGAAAGCCCTCTTACGGATCTTGGAAGCGGCATAAACATTGTTGTTCTTCTCTTGCTTCAGACAGTCACTAACGAAGTCATTGAAACTAGTCCTCATGTTTGTACCCACATGTTTCATCATCTTGGGACTCAGGCCTCTCTTGAAACTAGCGATCTTCTTGGCATCAGTATCCACCATGTCCGGAGCATAACGGCTCAGGTTATTGAAGGCATGCAGATATTGAGTTACCATCTTCGTGCCTTGATTTAATGCCAGGAATTCCCCAAGCTTCATCTCGGTCAGACCAGGTGGAATGTATGTTCCACGGAAGGCGTCAGTGAACTCCCTCCAAGAGATATGGGCGTGGGGAGGAAAAGTGGTGCGGTGATGTTTCCACCACATTCCTGCCGGACCTTGAAGCTGATGAGCTGCATACTCAGTCTTCAACACTTCAGTCATCCTCAAGACACGGAACTTATCTTCCATCGTATTAATCCATTCTTCTGCATCTAAAGGTTCTGCGGCTTCCTTGAAGATCGGTGGACGAGTATCCATGAAGTCCTTAAAACTGCTGTACTGGTTTGCTTCGTGCCCACCCTGGTTTATCCCCCGATGGGTATTATCTGCGATACTGCGCAGCGCAGCTTCCATATTCTGTTGCATGCTCTCCATGTTGCGTTGGCTTCCCAGGAATTGGGCGAAAAACTGCTCTGCAGTGTAGGGTGGAGGAGGCGGTGGTGGATCACGGTCATCATTAGCAGCTGCACTGCCACCAGCCTCAGCGGCACCATACACGGTACGGCGAGTGTTCGGCATCTGCATGTTTCAGCAACAGTAATTATTAGGTGATGTTGTAGAAATTGCAACCGAATGAAAAATTATGCCGAACTGAATTCACTGGAGAGAATAAATTCATACAATAAAACAGGGGCACAATAAGTCATTCCAACTGACACAACATCACTAATTTTATTACTTAAAGCACACTCATCGCGTTCATTACAGCCAAGTTGCCAGCATACATACACTAGACTTTTTGACGTTCAGATATCGTCACAAACACATCCAAGCTTTAGTCTTTCTACTTATTATTACATGTCCAAGTGCCAACAACGCAAAAGATCATGCAAGCGGAACCTAGTAGCTAGCGCAACAACTACTAGCCTACTCATCGTGGTCGCTGTCTAGGTCAGAGACGTTGGCGTTGTCGCCAACTGCAGCGTCGTCGTGCTCCTCAGCTGGCGCTACGGGCTCTTCAGGATCTTCGTCTTCATCCAAATCCATCTCTGCTGCGCCAGGGAGGTCATAAGGGTTAAGCTGATTGTTCAGCCGATGGACCTCTTCATGCAAGTTATCATTGTACTCTTCTGCATCAGCCAATCGCTGCTCGAGCTCAAACTGTCTAGCTCTCAACACATTCTCTGCGGACCAGGCTTCATTCCTCTGATGAAGTACATGAGCCAACATGCTCTCCGCATTCCTGTGGGCGGTGGTCAGTCGCCCAAGCTGCTCTCTCAGGGCACGTACATCTCCCTCAAAAACCACAGTCCTCTGAGTGGCCTGATCTCTCTGACGAGTCAACTGAGCCATCTCAGCAGTGAGCCTCTCAATCTCGGCGTCGTGATCTCTCTGAAGCTGACGGCGGTCATCACGAGCCTGTCCAAGAGCACTAGAAACACGTCTCAGACTACCTTCCACTCCATCGAAGGCCCTCATTACTGCGAACATGGCACTCATAGCAGGGTTGTCACTGTTTTGTGCCTCTGCTGCGCTAATCTCCAAAGATCTGCCCCTTGCCTGCTGCCACGAGTCAGTGGAGGGGTTGCCCCTCGGAAAGACTCCAACTATAGCTGCTGCCAACTCCTGAGGAAAGCGATCCATGATATCCCTCAGGATCCCAAAAGCTGCCCTCTCAGCGGCTTCTTCAGGGGTCCTGCCAGTTGACTCGAAACACCAACCGGTCCACTCAGAACCATCGCCTCGGGGACGAACTACTGCCTCCACAGTCACCAAAAGTCCTTCACCCAACCGCTCATTTGACCAAAAGTAGCGGGGCTCCATTCCATCAGGATAGCCTACATAGCTGAGCACTCTCCACAAGAGTGTAGGCATCCCAAACTCTCCAAGAAAAGTGTGGCGCTGGCGAGTGCGCGGAGCAAGCTGATGACGGGGAGCTCTGCCGGTGGACTTGCGGGCTGTCTGCTTGGTACGTGCCATCTGTAGAAAAATTTTTATTACAGGGGTGAGAACAGGTTTTTAAGTTGGCATTTTTATCGAAATGAGATAAGCAACTTAGAAGGGGAGGAACAATGCCATGAATGAAATGCATAACATGATGCATGCACGTTCCGTACGTCCTCACAAACTTAGAAAATCAATAACTACTAACGGAATAAACGGTGGCATACACGATCTCTTGTAACGTAGCTAATACGTACTACTCGAAAGCGCTGTTATGTACCTGCAGAAAATCACTTCAGCCCAAACCTCACAGTATGAAAACATGCAAGAAAGCAGTAAAGTAAGTTACTCGCTCTACACGCATCCCCCGATACGAGTATAACGGTAACAACTACCCGGATCGTCGTCGTATTGACGGCATCGTCACTGCATGACGGAATTCCCCACCAAATGGATACCCTTATACAAACATGCGCATGGCACGTGAGTACTTCGGAATCATATAAGCACTCCCCTAGGTCGGTAGTGCATCCGACCATGCACTCACAACTCTCACTTACCAAGGCGTAGAGGTGATTGATCCATACATTACCACTCAAGTGAATGGCACTCATACAATAGCACGCCGTATGAGCGACAAAATTTAAAATATGATGCAAACCCCCAAGTTAGTACTTAAATAAGCCACCTAGAGTCCTTATCGGGCATAAAGGATATGACCACTGGCACACTCTTAAGTTCAAAAGCTTATTTGAAAACACAGTTTTGTTTTTAAATACTCATGTGAACAGTAACATGCTAAACCAGGCTCTGATACCAACTGTAACGGATCAACGTAATTATACAAGATTAAGTAAGAAAATCTTCCACCGAGGCGGTTAATTTAACAAACTTAAGCCCGTATAACTAGAGATTCCGTGAAATCACGAATGATTTCAAACCAACCAATATACAACCAAGATCGTACTGATTTAGCAGCCACAGTTCACACGATACATAAAGTTGATCATAAAAGTAGGATACATCAGAGTTCAGAAATAAACGTTATTACAACATAGTTCACGTAAAGTAGCGGAAGCAAATAGTTTTACACACACCCACTTAGTTCAGTTACAGTGCCAGTAGATAGTCATATTCCACAAAAGCAGTAGATAAGACAAACAGAACGACCTTTGCCCAAGGTCCTAGTTGTCACCCATCGCCGGATACAGACAGTTGGAGCAGTACCCATAGTACATCTGACCATCTGCAACAACAATGGGAACAACGCCCTGAGTACGAGAATGTACTCAGCTAGGCTTACCCGTCAAAAACCAGAAATAACATGACACCAAGGAGCATGCAAGGCTTTATATAGTGTACTGGCTTGACCCACTTGTGAAAAGCATAAGTTATTATGAATAACTAAAATAAGTACTTTTAGCATCATTTTTAGGATAGCCTATTCAAGCTAGGTAAGCACCTATTGCTAAAACAATCACTGGATTGACCATTAATATCAAAGGTTACCATCTCAGGTTTAGCATTTCCAACATTATCCACATAACCATCCGCGTTCCATCATTAATACTACGATGCCGTAGCTCGAGTCAAGTGCTCACTAACCGGGAGCGACGGCGATTCGAATCGAATTCCTATCCAGCTGGAGATTTATTCCTCACACAAACCATGCTTCCCCCGTCAGGGTCGCGTAGATCACCAATGACACTTTCCAAGAAGCCGCGGGATAATAATCATGGATCGCACTACCCAGGGACCGCCCGACTGCCAGGACGCACCTTGGGCTCACTCTTCGCGTCCCCGTACACCCCCTTCAACACCAGTCTGCCAACCCGAGTTTATCCCGGCTCGAAAAGTGTCACTAGCTTCGCGGTCGAAAGGTACTTTATTCGGCCAGCTAAATATGAGGCATGCGTCCAACATGACAAGAGGGACGAGCAACGATCAGTCCTTAATCAACACAGATGGAATCACTATAGTCCAAAACCCTATAAGACTCCGCCCGGTCTCCGTTTATCCATCAACACTTGGTTACTTTTCATCATTACCATTACAGCTAACCATAACCAGGTATTCGCCTATAGCTCGCAGGTGACAGAAAATCACCCGACTTCTACCGATCTAAGCATGGCTAAGCAATTTACTCGATCCTGACCTAATAAGGTAACATTAATCAGGTGGACAAGGATAGTAATGCAACAACGGTTTCACTCAAGTCCTATAACTTAATGCAACAATAAATAATCATAATCCAGTTAATAAAGAGTAACTTTTGTAAAATAGGAGACTCATAATGCTCCGGGGCTTGCCTCTTTCGAACGAGCTAGGATGGTGGTCGACGCACTCTGGCAGTTCCTCGCCTGGCTCTTCCTCCTCGGGTACCTCCTGTGCCTGGGGCTCTTGCTGGTCCGTCCAAGCCTGCTCCTCCGGTACTGCTGCCTGCAATTCCTCCTGCGATCCTGTATGATGCAAGTGCATAAGTACATGCGAATGATGCATCGGATTATGATGGAGTGATGGGATGACATGAGATGCAGATGAGCACATGGAATGAGCAGTTAAGATAAAACTTCATCTTCTACAAGGTAGTCCACGTCATCCAAGAACATGTACCCTAAAGCATGCACATTGCGGTTCCACTAATTATCATACACCTTACACAAGCAAGTGACCCTAATTGACCAAACCTTACCAACCTAACTCATCCACAACATCAGCAAGACATAGTGATGCTTCAAAGATACACCAAACATATTTTATTATTCTTGATTTCTCATAAAGAATAATCATTTATTCCTTATTTAACTAGGGTTGTACAGCAACACCTACCTCTTGTGTAGATAAAAATCTACAAAAATTACAGTAGAGTACCCTTGCTCTAACTAACCTACCACTAAATTTTCATGAGAAAAGGATATGTAAAACTACCTGGACAAAATAAACAAATTATAGCCTAAATGTGAGCATGAAATTATTTTATACTAGAAAAAGTATCAAACAACAGATTTCACATTTTTCTTAGGTTACTAACAGTAAACTAACATGCTACAAAAATTATCACATGTATGTTGTATACAAATTTTGCTCTCTACTAATAAAGACTAATGTAACAAGAATCACATTTTTCCCTTTATTAGTTTATTTACTACAATTTTTCTAAGATAACAGCATATATAACAATTAAATAAAATTGCACAGTAAAATGTCACAAAAATAACATGAAATATTTTTAAACTGTAGATCTATTCAAAAGGAACATTCCAAAATTTATTTCATGATTTTTGGAGCCATAAATCTTGAGATACAATTTTTGGAAACCTTTTTCAGATTTTCTGGAAATTAATTTCTTTAAAACCGAAAATCAAAACCGGCCTTAAATGCTACGTGCACCCCGCTGTGACACCCGGAACCGAACGCTGAGACAGACAGGCGGGACCCATGGGTCAGACGGGCCCACACGTCAGCCGGTGCCGGCCAGAGGCGGCGCGGACGGCCGTGATCTCGCCGCCGGCGAGTCCTCCGACGACGGGGAGGGCACCATCGTGATCCTCTCATCGACGCGAACCCAGTGGTGCCTAGTGGGTGGCCAGACGAGCTCGGCATCGAGCTCGCCGGCGAGCATGGCGGCTCGGCGGCGCGGGACGCCGTCGGCCGGCCAGCTCCGACCGAGAGGAGCTGCGCGGTGAGGTCAGCGAGGTTCGTGGTGCAAGTGTGGTGCTCGTGCGCTCGAGAAGTGGGCGAGAAGGGGCGTGGAGGGGTGCGGCCCACGGAGCGGGTCGCTCCGGTGAGCTCGGCCAGAACTCCGGCGAGCCATTACCGCGGGTGGAGGCCGAATCCGTGCGGGCCGAGGCGAGCACCGGATGCGCAATGACGAGGCGCAGCGAGGGCGAAGACGGAGGCGGAGGCGGTGAGCCGGAGCGGTGGCTAGGGCGGTTGCGGAGCTCGGGAGCCGGCGATGGCGAGGCGGAGCTCTGCTGCTGCTGCTGGCGAGAGAGAATGGAGGGAGCAACGAGGCGGCCGAGCGCGCGGAGAGTAGGCGGGTGCGGGCGCTGCAGGGGCCACAGGGCGCGTGTCGCGCGGCTCGACGGCGTACGGCCACGCGGCGGCCGAACGCTGCCGCGGCGCCACGACGCCATGCGCGGGCGCGCGCGCGGGAGCGGGAGGGGGACGACGCGGACGCGGGCCGGGCCACCAGCGAAGATGGGCCGAATGGGAAGCCGAAGCCCATTAAGTGAAAATCTGATTTTTCTTTTTCAAATATTTTCCAGTTTTAAATCTCGGTTTGAAATTCGAATTTGGAGATGAAAAAGGGGTTTTCAGAAATTTGGCCCAAAACAAAAGTTGTTCAAAATTTTATTCTCTACAACTTTCATAAAGAGCACTTTTCAAAATTCTCAATAGATTTTGAATTTGGGATTTAAAGCTAGATTAAAAATCAAAAACTCATTTATTTAGAATATTTTTAAAACAGAATTTGAGAAAAACTTGAATTCAAACTTTGCTCCAAAAATCTAGTTGATTTATTCTAGATTATTTAAAATTGCTACTTCTCAAAAGTACACCAACTTTTTGACACTTCTATCAAAATTAGGGTTCCCATTTATTTGTTTTTCAAATTAAATTTGAAAGGGCTACAATTCAAACAATGCTAATCATGCAATGATGTTGAATGCTTATGCTTTGAAATGATAATGCATGCTTAACACCCAGGGGTGTTACAGTTGAGGTACATGATGAGCACGTCGATGATCTCGTCGTCGTCCAGCCGCCGCCCACGCTTGTTCGCTGCCTCGATCAGCCGGTCCGTCATGTCCACTCCTCCTCCGGAGCCGGAACAAACATGAGAGCCCCCTGGCCCTGGCGGAGCGCCGCTCGTCCAGCACGCCCTGCAGCACGGCCACGAGCCGCCGGCGTGCGCGGAGCGCCCTGCCGTACGCGAACCCGGGCAGGTTGATGGCCATGGGCCATGGCCCGCATCCTGTAGTTGAGGTCCGTGTAGCTCCGCTCTAGCACGCGCGTCGTGGGCTCGTCCGCGCCGCCCAGGAAGATCTGCATGATGATCTTGAACGTCATCCGCCGAAGCTTCATCAGGAACACGATCCCGCCCTTCCCCCCGGCCGACGAGGACTCCTCGGCCCACGCGCGCAGCGACGACGTCACGGTGCGGTCGATGAAGGGCAGGTACACGGTGAGCGCGTCGAAGCCGTTGTGACGGGCTAGAATAAAAGGGTGGCCGACAGAAATTCTGAGGAGGAAACAAAAGGAGTGTAGAAATTTTCATGATTTATTATCGGGTATAGATATAGATACATATATAGATTTATTATGGTTGACTAGCTAGTTGGCTAATACAGTAGTTGAAGACTTGTTAAAAAATTAGCTCACCTATTAGCTAATTTTATTTAATTTCTAGCGGGCTAGCAGTTACCCTAAACAGGCTCTTAATCTGAAGCCCATGCTTCCGGGCGAGGTTGTTCTTCTGCACTGGAGCCAGCCAAAAGACTTGACTCGAAGGAAGAGCATAGCTGTGTTTCCTCAAAAAAGAGCATAGCTGTGCCAACGAAGTCACGGTAATTGCAAACTGATCCATCCCGGGTGGACGATCGGTAGACCTGACTGGCAGAGGTGACTCTCTTCATCCCGGGTGAATGTAGTTTCGTGGAAAGAGCCAGCATATGCTACTAGTGGAGTAGACAAACAATAGAAAAGTGTGCAAACACGGAAACACCTACCGCACAAGCGCTGTCGTTTAAAAGTCACTGGTGGCATTACGAATCAACAAGACCACTACATCTTTTTCTGGTTTCTCAATTCGACTCAGTCTTGCTATATAGTGTGTGCCAGTAAGGCAGAAGGCACCTTTACCGTCAGGACTCACGCTTTTTTTAATTTGCCATGGATTTAGTGTGAAAATAGAGTATTGACTCGTGACCTCTTAGGTGGAACAGTTTTTTTCTTACAAATTGATATCACAAAATTAGGTTATGGATAATAACCATCACTGATAACAGAGATAGACAGTGTTAACCAGCATATTACGATTTGTTTATATGGAAGCAACTATATGACGTTAAGAGTCTATTTGGTACAACCTTAGAGCAATTTACAGCTAAATTTATATTAGATTTGACCAGCAGCAGATCGGGTTAGGCCGAGAAAATGATTAGATCAAAATGGTTGGTCCAAATTGGACCCAATGCACTAGCAAGCTAGGTCGGGCTACTTCTCAGAGTTTTTTTTACTTTGGGTTGGGCCATGTGTCGAAAATCATGGCTCTAGCGGATTAGTTTTTTCAAATAGGTGGTGTGAAGTGGTTTTTCGAAATCAATAAAAAAAGTTGTAAGCTGAAAAATTAATTGCTCCTTATTCATTTTTTCTAGATCGGGTCTTTTACCCGTATTTCATTAAGAGGAAAAGGCCAAAAAAAAAGGCCGGAGCACAGATACAAAGGGCCGACAAGTAATCCGTGGATTACCGGTAGAATCCGAAGAACCGCAAGCGAAAAGCAAGAATACACGAGGGGGGAGACCCACCACCTCAAAACCCCAACCGGTTGAGCCTAATAGTTGACAACAACACAATGGTCGCTAGTAGTCGTAGGGAACCCGCAAAGACGACAAGGCTCAACCTTGGCGACAAGCATCCGCTAAGGGAGCCAACACGACAACAGCGGCAAACAAAGCCGCGGCGGCAAAGCATACGCCCTAACTGCAATTTGGCCATCACGCCCTTAGCAGCAAAGCATCTGCCATAAGGGGGAGGCCATCGTGACCTTGGCGACAAAGCGTCCACCCAAGTGACCATGACGACAAAGCATCCGTCCAGGAACTGCATCCTGGCAGTCATGCCCTTAGCAGCAAAGTATCTGCCATAGGGGGGAGGCCAATGCGACATCGGCGGCAAAGCATCTGCCCGGTAAAACGACGGCAAAGCATCCGTCGAAGGAGAAAGATAGCGGCAAAGCATCCGCTACTCGGCGCGGTAACACCAACCAACTACTAGACAGACCAAGGCGAAGGAAACATGAAGCACAAACAGGCTCAGCACAACCAGCAGGAACTGAAGGCAGAGGCACGGCCGCAGTAGTGATCCAACAAAGCCTCCAACGAGGGGAAAGACATCCTCAGATGCCATCATCATTGACAAAGCACACGAGATTTACATCCCAGAACCTACCCAGCGGCACGCGCGGTGAAGACAAGCCGACGATGCCTTCAAGAAGGAATATGACGTAGGTCACGCCATCGCCGCCGGCCCGGGCAAAAAGGCGGGCAAGGAAGCCACCCAAGCACAGAATTTGACACCACGGGTCAAGGGGGGCGCTGCCGTGCCTAGAGCGCCCAGGCCGGAGAGCAGCAAGAACCGGCCGCCAGGGCGAAGCGCGCAACGAGCCCCACGCCGACGCCGTGCCGAAGCAGAGGCACGCTTCTAGGAGCGCCATGGCGAAGTGCAGCACGTCGGCGTCGAAGAAGAGCACCACTGAGCCCCATGTCCTACCTGCGCACGCCGCACGCGCAGGCCCCGCACGGCCAGCAGCAGGTCACTGCGGGCCGCCGGCCGTCGCGCCCGCACGTGCAGGCCCCGCACACTGCACATGCTGGCCTTGCATGTCGCACGCGCAGGCCCCGCACGGGACAGCCGGCACCGCAGCACAGACCAGCCACTGGAGCGCGGTCGGACGGCCCAGGTCCCGCCATCGGCAGCCCGGACGAAGGACACCGGCCATCGACGAGGAGGGGAGGGCGGATGCGCAGGGCGCCACCGGGGGCAATAGATCCAGCCCTAGGAGCTCCAGATCTGGCCGCTCGCCGCCGCCCGCTGCCGGAGGTGAAGAGGGTGGAGGGGGGAAGTGGAGGAATGAGGGGGAGCGAGAGGGGAGGTGGGGGTGTGCGAACGGGCACTATTTTGGGGGGCCGCGCCGCTGGCCGCCGCACGCGGAGGGCAGCGACGGCGGCCGGAGAAGAGGCCAGGAGGGGGGGGTGCTGTGGATGCCGACGAGGTCGCCCCCGAGTCGCCCGTTGGGGGCGCTCGGGGGAGTAGGGCGAGCTTTTGCGTGTCAGCTTGCTCTTGATTCATGTTTTTCCTCCACGAAATTTATCAAAAAAAAATTTGCTGACACACTTTCGGACAGAGAATTGTTTCTCTTCGAAAGCCACTTTCCCACATAGGATCAAGAGCAAAATGAGCTCCTAGGAAACCCAATTTGCAGCGCCGGTTCATCAATTAACCAAATGTGATTCTTGAAAAGGAATAGAAAAAACATCGTGAGTGAAGACTTTCATTATATACTGCTACATCCCTTTGATTGACATACGGTCCGAATGGAAGTCAACTAAAATCATACTCCGTGCCAAGCAGTAGTAGGTTAAGATCGTATCTTGCCTGACTGGACCAACAAGCCCAGGGATGACGTAGCAGGCAGCCTACGATCAGTGATCAAACGGCTTGGCACGGACCGGGAAGACCGCCAAGTCCACGGCCAAGTCTCAATCCGTGCTATCCCCTGCCCCACCTCCGGGCCCACCAGCAACCAACCTTCGCCGAAACCCGGTCAAGTCCACGGCACCTATAAACGGCGGCGGCCGCAAGTCACAAGGAAACAAACGAGTGCCTAGCTAGTTGGAGCTAACAAAACATGGCTAGCAAGAGCACGCCGCCTCGTCTTCTCGCCACCAGGGCTGCTCACCTACCAGTACCACGTCTCCCCGTCCTCCTCCTCTTCGTCTTCCTCGCCGTCCATGCCCACGTCCCCGCCTCCCATGCCATCCCTCCTTCGCTCCCGACCACCTATGACAGTTCGATTTGCTCGGAGTCATTCATGTGCGGCGGCGTCAATATCAGCTATCCCTTCTACCTCTCCGACGCGACCAGAGAGATCGCTGATTACGGATATAACTACTCCTGCGGCTACGCCGACCTGATGATTTCTTGCCAAGGCGAGGGGCCGACCGAGACCCCGGTCATCAGTCTCGGCGGCGAGAACTACGCCGTTCATAACATCCTCTACGACATCTACACCATCATTCTGGTGGACAGCGACGTGCTCGTTGGCGGCAACTGCCCCGTAGTCCACCACGAAGTCAGCTTCGACGAGACATGGCTGCATAACAGCAGCTCCAACGACAACCTCACCTTCTTCTTCGGCTGCTACCTACGCGGTTCCGTGCCGCAAAAATTTGACACTTACAAAATCAAATGCGTGAACCCGGCAGATGCTGGCCCAGGAGACTCCTTCGTGCTCATGACTGATGAGCCTGACAGGTATCTGGTCCAAGAATTGGCTGAGAACTGCAAAGATGTTGTCACCGTGCCAGTGAGAGGCGAGGTTCTGATGGCAGCAAGCAATAACCAGAGCAACTTCACAAGCGGCGGATACGGATATGTGCTTAAGGGTGGGTTCGAGTTGGAATGGAGCCGTATCACAGCGGATCCGTGTCAGCAATGCGAGGAGTCGTACGGGCGATGCGCCTATAGCCAGCACAGGGAATTCGTGGGCTGTTTGTGCGACGGAGGGAAGGCGGGCAACCCGTACTGCAAACGATCAAGTAAGTAGTCCTTCTGAACCGACCTTTTGTTTTTGCAATCACCAAAGCACGCACTGGTTGCGTCGGTAACTTGCAACCTCGTTGCTAGCAGCTAGCCCCGCAGTGTCCCCGTCCCGTGTGTGCGAGTCCCGCACTGCTCCTGCTTGCCTCGTGCTAATGGTGAATTCTTTGACCTGTTTTTAGTCTAGGGTTCACTCTAAAATGCAAAAAGTTTTTAAGATTTTCTGTTACATCGCATATGCCGGTACATATATGGAGCATTAAATTTAGGTAAAAAAATAACTAATTGCATAGTTTGTCTGTAAATGTCGAGACGAATCTTTTGAGCCTAGTTAATCCATGATTAGACAAAGTTTGTCAAATACAAACGAAAAGTGCTACGGTGCTTTTTCAAAAAAAAATTGGAAACTAAACATGGCGCTAGTATACATTTCGTTGGGGGTTGCATGGGAAATTAATGCTTGGGTAGGTACAGAGCTGGAAATTCTGGTTCCTGTTTACATCATTCGACAACGATGTTTAGGTTGTGTTTAGTTACCACCTAAATTTTTTTTTACCTTATTACATCGAATATTTGGACACATGCATAAAGTACTAAATATAGAAGAAAAAAAACTAATTGCACAGTTTGGTTGGAAACCACGAGACGAATCTTTTAAGCATAATTAGTCCATGATTAGCCTTAAGTGCTACAGTAACACACATGTGCTAATGACGGCTTAATTAGGCTTAATAAATTTATCTCACGATTTCTAAGCGAGTTATGTAATTAGTTTTTTTAATTAATATCTAAAAACTACTTCTGACATCATATGAAACATCCGATGTGACATCCCATATTTTTTTCACGAACTAAACGAGGCCTTACCGCCTCACAACCCTCGTTCTGCTTTTTGCACCAAATCCGTGCTTTTTCTCGTGAACGAGATTCATCAGGCGGCCTGGCGACCTGCCGTGCTCCACGAGCTCCATTCCACTTCAACATATGTGGATTGAGATGAATAAATGTGCATCCAAACAAGGCCTAAGAGGGTCAGGGTTCAAAATTTCGGTGAAATTTCGACCGAATTTCGTGAAATTCGGTAATTTCGGTGGTGGCTGAAAGAAAACTCCGAAATTTTGTAATACTCTAATACATGTGATGTATAACTTTAGGCTTGTATTTTTCTATTAATTATATTGTATATTCTTCTATTCAATAGATATGTTGTGATAAATCATACTAATATTTATTTAGATCTAAACTTTTTTAGAAACAACGTACTTCATGTCCTAATCTCTAAAAAAAATTTCGGCGAAATTTCGGCCGAAATTCACAAAATTCGGTAATTTCGGTGGTGACCGAAAAATTTGCAATAACGAAATTAAAATCCTTGAAGGGGGTCAATTAGCTTGCCGCTTCGTATGTAGCTGCTAGTTTTTTTTTCGACGCAGGAGTTTTGCCGTAATTTTTACTAGATGATAGAAAAAAGAGAGATTGCAAAACAAGAGTTTTGCCTCTATTTTTTATTAGATGATATAAAGCGCTTTGTCGTAATTCTCTCTCTTCCTTTTTAGTCGAGCTGCTAGTTGTAGCTTCATTAGAAAAAAAACTTGTTTTTTTCCACAATTTACCATGAAATCAAATCTTGCTTGGCCTGAACAAAGAACTTCAATTGGTTTTTGAAAATAAAAGGTGCAGAAATGGCACTAAATAAACAGATGAAAAATCTGTAGAAATCAGTCAACCATCTAGAAATGTTAGCCATATCCTTAGCAGGACCACCAGCACAGGTCGGCCACCAGAGTGTTATATCTTAGGTCTTCTTCATCTTCTTCCTCTTGGGCTTTTCATGTCAGTGTCATTCTAATTCTAGACCTGTTTATTTGGGCTTCCTGGAGCTTTTCGACCTTCTAAAACCAAAAAGCTCCCTAAATCCAAAAGTCACGGTGACCTTTAAGGCAGTCCCAATGGAGAATTTCTATAACAGTTTCCAAGAAAGGTATATTCAATTTTAGACTCAACACCTCCGATGCACAGTTTCTATAGAAAATAACATTTAATGAACATCAACATGTAGTAAAAATTGAGAATGATAAGATGTGGCAAACAATCGTATAGGAGACCATGATGCCACTCTAGCATGCTCATCCAGCCTACACGGTGAACGCCGTGCTACCTGGGCAGGCCAAGGACATTCGCAGGTAGCAGTAGCACGCCGTGCAGGTAGCATGCTAGGGTGAACGCCGTCCTCCCGTAGTAGAACATGGGCAGGGCGAGCGCGGCGTCTTGTGCTCCTGGAGGTACTCGTCGTAGTCTAGGGTTGTGAACTTGTGATGGTCTCCCGCACTATGGCCGCATAGGCCCTGACGTTGCCGAAGTAGTTGCATACTGCGGGGACGAGCTCAGGCGACTTCACCCGCCGCCGATTCCACCATCAAGCTCATGCAGCACCGCTCCTCGGGGACGCCGGCGAGACGTACACGGACACCGCCTCGACGTGCGACGAACGCTAGGCTTGGTGCTGGTGCTCGCTTCTGCGGCCGGAGAGGGAGCTCGCGCGTGCCGCGTGCGAGATGGAGGCGGCGCTCGCCCACGTCCGCGGCCAGAGCGAGAACAGGATAGAGATGCAAGTGTGCCGGAGGTCGGAGCTCCCTTGAGCGCGGGCGAGTCGCGACTGGGGGATGCGGCGGCAACTGGGAAGCCAGCTGCTCGGGCATCCCCCGCCATCTTCTCGGCGGATGCGGACGAGCTGAGGATCTAGGCGAGTCGTCCAGTAGGATGCGGGAGCACCATGGCCGCCCTATGCGTCCACCGCCGGCAAGATGGATCTACTGGTGCGTGTAAAGGACGCGAGCGCACGGCCGGGAGGATGTGGGAGGGACGCAGGAGCGCGTACGATGGTTTTGGCGGCCGCTGTGGGCCGGCGAACGGGGGAGCGCACGCAACTGGAGCAAGAAATCCAAGCGAAGGAGGAAACCACCCGTTTCTCCCCAACGCAACTGCGGTAGTTTCCTCCCACATCCGCACGCGTGAAGACTTCGTTTCGTATACAGGAAACGGTTTCTCTATTTTCCATTCTCTCTCTTCAATAAATCTGTTGTCACATCAACAATCTGCTTAGTTGGCAAGCTAATTAATAGAGATAGAAACCACCATAAATATATCATTGGGACTGCCCTTAGGGCTTTTGGCTTGTGGGAGCTATTTAACTTTTGAAAAGTCCATAAGCTAGTGGTCTTAAAGTGGTCAAAAGCTCAAACAAATAGGGTCTAAGTTTGCAACCACCGCTCGCTCGTGCTTACCGCTTTTGTAATGTTGCAAGGTGTTTGATTCATCACAAAATTAGAATTTTTTAGATGAGTTAGCATCAAGTTCAAAGTGGCATCATGAACTTTCGGATCATAGTAAGCCTGAAGTTGTATTTGTTCGCCTAAACGGACCGTTTAAACACTATACGGACGCGGTAGTACGTTGTTTCTATTAATCAGTCATTTATCCTATTTAAACGGCATTTTGCCCGTTTAAGTGCCATTTAGTCTGGATATTGGCTAAACGGTAAGTGATCGACTATTTACCGTGATCGACTATTTACCGTTTAGCATTTGACCAATTCTTCCCCCAATCTGAACGCAATGTATTGTGGAATGCTCTGTTCACCTGGACATCCACAACTTGAAAGGGTACTTTTACCAAAAAAAAATTAAACTTGTGAGTTGTTTTAAGAAGTTCTTGGAGTACCTTTTCATGTGTTCCAATTAAAAAAATTCCTACTTCCGGATTGCAAACGCCATTGATGAAGCAAGAAAGATGATGGCTCATTAATCTTTTTAAAAGCAAGTACTAGTTATGCAATTGTTACTTTTTGAACTTCAAAACATTATATATTTGTCTACCATTTGATTTGAAGGCAACTACATCAGCCTCATACACGCCCCCTAGTTCAAACTCCACCCTGTTCGTTTCGCTGGTTTATTGTGCTAAAAGTACTGTTCGCTGGTTTGTTGTGAGAGAAAAATACTACTGGATGGCTGCTGATTCTGCTGATAAGTCCAAACGAACGGGGTTAATCGTTCTGCTTCTAATTAGGCATAATATATTGTAGGTCCAGTACCGTAAGCCCTCTAATCTGTTTGTATATATGGTATTTCAGCCTACTTATTAGCCTCTTTGCTTACGTTTGCAGGGCATCAAATGGGATATAAAATGTGTAAGAACCTTATCTTGGCTTCGCTTCCATCGTTCTCTCTTTAATTGTTTATATGCTCATCTTTCACCAAACCTCCTTTTTAGTCTGATATGCCTAGTCAGTATCTATTTTCATCTAATCGGATATATATAAGATAAAAGGCATGAAAATTAAGGGCAGCTCATGTTCTGAGATAAACAATTAGCAAACAAATATTTTATGGTCCATGGATCAATAACCACAATAGGAAATATATCTGTCAATCCCTAGAAGAAAAATGTAAAATTATAAATAGCTTTGCAAATTGGACAAATTGGAGTCACTGATGATGTCTTGTTGATGCAGATATTATTGCAAGCACATTGTCCCTTCTACTTCTGTGTCTACTTATCCTTGCATTGTTCCTGGCTCGCAAATATGGTTTGCTCTGCATTAAACGGAAGGAAGAACCAACAATCAAGTCCTTTCTGCAAAAGAATGGAAACCTACATACAAAAAGATACACTTATGTAGAAGTGAAAAGAATGACAATGTCTTTTTCTGAAAAAACTAGGACAAGGTGGTTTTGGTGATGTATACAGAGGCAACCTCTCGGACGGCCATCAGGTAGCAGTCAAGATGCTAAAGGACTCCAAGGGTGATGGGGAGGAATTCATGAATGAGGTGTCCAGCATTAGCAGAACTTCACATGTCAATGTTGTTATGCTTTTAGGATTTTGCTTGGAAGGATCCAAAAGGGCGCTCATCTATGAGTACATGCCTAATGGTTCACTTGAAAGGTATGCCTTCAATAGCAACATGAACAACCAAAGTTCTCTAGGCTGGGAGAAATTATTTGACATAGCAATTGGCATTGCTAGAGGACTTGAATATCTCCACCGCGGATGCAATACTCGCATCGTGCATTTTGATATCAAACCCCACAATATTTTATTGGATCACGATTTCTGTCCCAAGATCTCCGATTTTGGATTAGCCAAACTATGCCCAAATAAAGAGAGTGCCATTTCCATTGTCGGTGCAAGAGGAACAATAGGCTACATTGCACCCGAGGTCTTCTCCAAGCAATTTGGAACAGTTAGTAGCAAGTCTGATGTGTATAGTTATGGAATGATGGTCCTTGAGATGGTTGGGGCAAGGGACAAAAATATCAATGCAGATAATGAATCTAGCAGCCAATATTTCCCTCAGTGGATTTATGAACATTTGGATGACTACTGTATCAGTGCTTCTGAGATTAACGGTGAGACCACAGAGCTCGTGAGAAAGATGATAGTGGTAGGTTTGTGGTGTATACAAGTTATACCAACTGATCGTCCAACAATGACTAAAGTCGTCGAGATGCTAGAAGGAAGCACAAGTAATCTTGAGCTGCCACCAAAAGTAATACTGATTTGATGATCAACAATATGTTACTATTAATGCTATCCTCCCTCTCCCCTCCCCATTCCGTAAAAAAATGGAAGGAATGATATTCTTTAGTCGCAGTGTTGCCTGAGGGCAAATATGAGTTGCAGTTTGCATAATTATAAGATCGAAGTGTGTTTTTTACCCTAAACACTAAACAGCATTGGGAATCTTTTATTAATCGCAGTGTGCTCCTACAACCTTGTGTGATGGTATTATTTGGGTCAGCGTTGCTACAGGTACAACTCTCTTCTGTGCCATTGTGCCAATAAGCACAATTCATTGGACAACTGCATTAAGATGCCTTCACATCCTCCCAAATACAATACAAACTATGGATGACAAGTAAAATCCCTGTCGAGCGCTCAGATCAGAACTACGTCGTACAGTTCTTATAGGATACTTGAATTGATAATCAGACATCAGGGATCTATAGGCGCAGGGGTTACCTATTGCCGAAGTCGGATTGGCCAAAAAGGAGCAATGCAATTCAGATGCCAGCAGTCGGCGTCGGCCGAACTAGTGCCGCCGCCTGGCCCAGATAGATTGCCTTCGCCTGAGTCCAGTCAGATACCGCCAGGCTCACCGGACTCCAGTGCCGCGCGGCTGCAGATGCGAAGGGGGGGATTGGGAGCGAGGGATGCGGCGAGAGCAGCAGCCAGTTAGGTCGCCCATTTTTATCCTCGTTTTCTTCTTCACTACGGGCCGTGGGCTACTAGAAGAGGTTTTTCTTCTTCGTGGGCTACTAGTTGCTGGCCCATTTTACTTACTTTTTGGTGGGAAAGGTATGGAAAGTACGAAGTATCTTCCTGCTGACTATCTATTTTGCAGTTCCTTTTCAAAAAAAAAAGCGCCTGTTTCTGTTTTTGTTTCTAGATCTAGACCTATCTCTTACTCTGGTGATTGAATAAAGTCAGAGCTCCCCTCAGAAAAAAAAAATCTGTTTTTGTTTCTGTTTATGTTTCTAGATTGAACAATGGAGAGCTGACCTAGAGGCGAAGCGACAGAGCCATCCCCATCCAGAGAATAAACATTCGCACACGTTACATGACTTTGCAGCTCTGTTTTACTACTCTCTTGGTGAACCAAACAAAAGGTCATCGTATCAACCCGACCGGAGGTGTCGGTACTGTGCTGGACTGCTGGTGCAGTGGTACTTGGGCGCAAAAAAAAATGCCATGGCAGGATCACATGCAACTCACAGAGCGGCGTTAGGCCAGTCTGAGTGGAGATTTCATGTCACTGTTTTTAACTCATCCAGATTTTATAAACAGTGCAGAAAAGTTTCATCCCCATAAAACTTTCTCTACTCTCATGAAACTCTTATCATTTCTCTCTTCATTAATATGATGTCACATTAGTATAATTAATACCTATGAAACTCTGATGAAACCCATTGAGACTAGCCTTATCACAAAGCGATCACAATTAACAAACACTGGTCAAAACATTTGACAAAGCTTTGGCATTTGACACCGTCCATAAGTCAACCTTCTTCGTTCTTCCCTCATGTGATTGCGGACGCCTTCCGGAACGAGTACTGTTCTCCGTTCTGTACTGCTGTCATCGTCCACACAGCTGTGGCCGCTGAATCTGCTAGCACCTCTCGTGTCCACACGACGTGGCGACGGGCCGGGATTGTATAGGAACTGGTTATATAAGCTCGCGCGCATTTTCAGCTGTGTCCTTCGTGATGACGCGCCGTCGCTTCTTCTTTGTTGTAGCAGTAGCCTTCGTGATCCATGGCTCCGGCACGCCGCGTGGGTGCTCTGCTGCGCCAACCGCGGCGCCGTCCTCCGGTTCGTCCCCGTGCTCGGCTGCCGTCACGTGCGGCAAGGTCAACATCACCTACCCGTTCCATCTCCTCTCCGACGGCGGCGGCGCCTTCTGTGGCTACCCCGGCCTGGGCCTCGACTGCGTGGACGGCAACACGACGGTGCTCCGGCTGAGCACCAACAACAACACCGTGCTCACCATCAACTACGCGGCGCGCACCATGTTCGTGGTCGACTCCGGCATCGCCCGCGCGGGGTACGACTGCCCGAGCGTCGCGCACAACGTGACGGTCGCGCCGGGGTCCGGGGTGCAGTTCACCACGTCGGACGCCAGCCTCACCTTCCTCGTCGGCTGCGCGGGCGGCGGCAGCAACGGTGCCCCGCCGCCCTCGGCGTGCCTCAACGGCTCCGCACCGATAGGCTGCGGCCTCAGCGGCGTGGCCGGGGACGGGGAGAGATCGTACGTCTTCCGCGGCGCCAGCGCCACCGCTGCTGCCGCGCTGCCGGGAGGAAGCGAGTGCGCCAGGTCCTGCCGTGGCACGGTGACCGTGCCGGTGTACGCGGCGCTGTTCGACGTGCCGAGCTTGTCCAATTTGTCCACCAGCTACGCCAGGGTGCTCAAGAACGGGTTCGAGTTGAGCTGGGACAGGAGCTTCGACGAGCAGTGTGACCCGTGCGAAAGCTCCGGCGGGTGGTGCAGCTCCAACCGGACGAGCACGGCTTCTGGCGGCAGCGGCGGCCCGTTGGCGTTCAATTGCATCTGCCCCGACGGAAGGTCGACACCAAGTGACTGCGGTATGTGGTAGCAGCTTATATGCACGTTTATATCCCACCAAAGTCCAATACATACAATAAGCAATTTGCTTAGTTGACAAGGTAATTAATAGAGATAAAGATCACCATCAATACACCATTGAGACTGCACTTGTCCCGCCTCTCTTTTGTTGTTCATTTCTTTTTCTCCACCTCTCCTCAAATTCCACTCGAACAAATCTGAGCCTACTCTAATTTTTCACCCTAGTGGCCTAGACTCACACATACTCCCTCTGTCTCAAAATAGAAGTCATTCTCGCTTCCAAAAAGTCAGGTTTTTAAACTTTGATCAGTTATATATAAAAGAATATTGATATTTATAATACATAATTAGTATCATTAGATAGATCGTTAAATATACTTTTATAATAAACTTATTTGGAGATACAAATGTTGCACGTATTTTCTACAAACCTAGTCAAAGTTAAGAAAGTTTGTCCTGCACGTATCCCATAACGTCATCTATTCTGGGACGGAGGGAGTATGCTGCTCTTTTCACCCTAGCGTCATAGCCTCACGCACGCCACTTTTCTTCTCTATTGTAGCAGTTTGAACTAACTGTCGAATCTGTAACACGATTCCTAACGTATTAGTAGGCTAGTACACCCTCGTAATAGTGTTGTTGGCCCGGATGATATGTGTGGTTGTGTGGTCGCTACTATATCACATCTCGAAAATTGGATAGGTAAAGGTCATCTTACGGTTTTTTACACTACAAATTAAGTCTATAACATCTCTAAATTAATCCTTTTATATGAAGTCACGAGTCCAGAAGAGATGCTTGTGCGATCCCATTGGTACAGTGGGCCATAAGCAAAATTTAGATGCTATATGCCACATGTGTTGAGCCTACTTGACACTGAGAGTAGAGGGTGGGTGAGCCATATAGAGGCATTATCTTAGACCTAGGTGGAAACAAAAATTGGCAGCTATTTTTCAATCTAATATCAATGCATCACCCAGCAAGACTTTTTCTATCTTAGCTCAAAAATAAATGTACTGAAACAAAAAAAAGGGACTCAATCTAACATCAATGCATCACCCAGCAAGACTTTTTCTATCTTAGCTCAAAAATAAATGTGCTGAAACAAAAAAAAGGACTCAATCTAACATCAATGCATCACCCAGCAAGACTTTTTCTATCTTGGCTCAAAAATAAATATGCTGAAACAAAAAAAGGCAGTCTGCTCTCGAAAAGTAAAATTTCCTTCTTTTTCGGTTAAAACAGATATTTTTAAAGTATTCTTTCCAAAATACAGTAGATGCATGCACATAGTAGACACAATCAGCTCACTAAGCATGTGGTTGTATATTACTCCTAACATTTTTAATTTAATAAAGCTTTTAAGACTGGTTAGTATTTGTAATTAAGTTGTTCGATGTTTTATAAAATTTAAATAGTTGGAGCGTTTGGCTGCTCCCGGTGGGCCGGTGGTTTGCTATCGTGGTGATTACATGTGACTATAAGGGCATTAAACAGATGTAGGAAATTAGGAATAGCTTCAATGATATATTACCATATTACAGTAGCATTGCTGATGTTTCCTAGACACTTTCAAAACAATTAATCGTTTGGGTCTAAGGCCAGCCCAGTCTCACAAGAGCTACGGTGCCGCTATGTATGGGTGAGGCAGAGGTTCGGGGGTTTTCTCGACCGGCTGTGTGAGAAGATCTTCTTCTTAAGCACAATGCCCGAAGACTGTCTTACCCCCGCAGGTCGAGTTTTTTTTTGTGTCTGTGTCTATGAAAGTTGACAAGCATAGAAACAAGAAACTCAAACAACTATATACAAAAGATTTCCAAAATTCATGTGTTTATGACAACTAATAACAATCTCCATCTACTTTCCACTGCAGGGCATGGTATCACAAGGAGGAAAATCAGAACATGTAAGAAAAACACACACATATATATATACATTCATTACGTATACAGCCTAGTTTGAAAATTTCACGTACGTTGTGTATATATATGTACTCACTATGCACAGTGCACAAGCCCTAATATTGCAAAATGTTGAATCTTATTAATTGTTCTCATTGTCTATAGATGTAATAGCGTCAACAACGAGTATGGCTTTCGTGCTCCTATTATTTCTGGCATATCTCATGCATCACAAGAGAACCTATGGCTCATTCGTCTTCTGGAGAAAACGATCATACATTTCGCCAAGAGTTGAAGCCTTCCTGCAAAGATATGGTTCTCTCCACCCAAAGGTTTACTCCTATATGGAAGTGAAACGGATGACTAAATCATTTGCGCATCAGCTAGGGCAAGGCGGATGTGGTGTTGTCTACAAGGGCAGTCTCCCTGACGGCCGCTTGGTTGCTGTGAAAATGCTCAAGGAGTTGAATGGGGATGATGAGCAATTCATGAACGAGGTAGCAAGCATTAGCACCACGTCTCATGTCAACATCGTGACTCTGCTAGGGTTTTGCGTACAAGGTTCCAAGAGAGCTCTCGTGTACGACTACATGACAAATGGTTCACTTGAGAGATTTATCTTCAGCAAGCACTTAGAGGACAAGAATTCTCTTAGTTGGGGCAAACTATTTGAGATTGCGGTTGGCATTGCAAGAGGACTAGAATATCTACATAGAGGATGCAAGACTAGAATTGTGCATTTTGACATCAAGCCCCACAATATCTTGCTTGATGAGAACTTTTGTCCGAAGATATCCGACTTTGGATTGGCAAAATTAAGTGTACAAAAGGAGAGCACGATCTCCATTGGTGTAGCAAGGGGCACAGTTGGGTACATTGCACCAGAGGTTTTCTCTCGACAATTTGGAGTTGTTAGTAGCAAATCTGATGTCTATAGCTATGGGATGATGATTCTTGAGATGGTTGGATCTACAAGAACCACAAATAATAATACTAACTGTGAGAGCAACGATGAGCTCTATTTTCCTCTGTGGATATATGAGAATTTGGATCAGTACTGCCTTGATGCTTCTGAGATGTCTGCGAGTGATGGTGAGGTTGTAAGGAAGATGATTGTTGTTGGGTTGTGGTGTGTACAAGTGATGCCCATCGACAGGCCTTCAATGAGTCAAGTAGTTGAGATGTTGGAGAGTGACCTAAAAGACCTTCAGTTGCCGTCCAAGCCTCTTACCCTTTCTTCGTAATCTTGAGCAGAGTGCACTCAAATTTGATTTTGCTTGTGTGCTATAAACTTGGAGGTTGTATATCCATCCAAATATGGACAATATAATATAAATTCGAGGTCACTCACAGAATGCGTGGCTAGTATATCCTTCGATTTTTATATGACTTACAGTGAACTCTTCTTCTCTGTTTTTACTCATATGTTCTACTCTAATGTTCGTGGCTTTGTTAGTATTTGTTGTCAACTTGTCATCATAAGTAGTTATTCCATCACGAGCGATCTATGTGGTATATCTCTTTTTATTGGTTGGTTAATGATATAACCTCAAGCTACATATATGTATGAACCTTACCTTGGCATAATAACTCATATCATCATGTAATTCACTTCGCCATAGGAATCTCTCAAACTTTACTTCGTCCTCGGTACATGGTAGTTGTGTTGTCGATCTGCTCCTCGCCGATGCAGATGTCTCTTAACAATTCTCCAACACTAGAGCCGTTGTTCCTGAGTCTCCTCGACTGCCATCTAAGGCACGAAAAGGTAGTGCACAAAGGGAAAAGCCCGAATGGAATGTAGGGGTGGGGACGAATAGGAGGACACGAGGTGAGGTGCACCAGATTCCCTTCGCCACGTGTGAATAAAATGCCTCCACAATAGTGTTGAATGGTTTCCATGATGTAGGAAACAATGCCTGCACAGTTTCACCCCGCATGAAACTCGTCCCCCCCCCCTCTCTCCTTATTTTGCAAAAAATGAAATCCGCACTAGGACTAAGCCTAATGCTGATGTAAGGTGAATTTACTCTTCATTGTATGAACGGGCATATATCATTTGGGAATGTGTCACTTCCATTGTATAGGGTACATTGCACCTGAGGTCTTCTCCAAGCAATTTGGAACCGTTAGTAGCAAGTCTGATGTCTACAGTTATTTATGGAATGATGGTCCTTGAGATGGTTGGGGCAAGGGACAAAAATATCATTGCAGACAATGAATCTAGCAGCCAATATTTCCCTCAGTGGATTTATGAACATTTGGATGACTATTGTATCAGTGCTTTTGAGATTAATGGTGAGACCATAGAGCTCGTGAGAAAAATGATTGTGGTAGGTTTGTGGTGTATACAAGTTATACCAACTGATTGTCCAACAATAACTGAAGTCGTCGAGATGCTAGAAGGAAGCACAAGTAATCTTGAGGTGCCACCAAAAAGTGATCCTGATATGAAGATCAACAATATGTTACTAAAACCAAAACGTCTTACAATTTGGAATGGAGGGAGTATTGATTACTCGCAGTGTTGCCTGAGGGCAAATATGAGTTGCAGTTTGCATAATTTAAGACATTCATCAAAGTGTGGTTTTAGACTGTAAACAGTAAGCAGCATTGGGAATCTTTTAACCGTAGTGTGCTCGTACAACCTTGTGTGATGGTATTATTTGTGTCAGGGTTGCTACAAGTACAACTCTCTTCTATGCCAATATGCTCAATTCATTGGACAACTGCATTAAGATGCCTTTTACATCCTTCGAAATACAATGCAAACTATAGATGACAAGTAAAATCCCCGTTGACCACTCAGATCAGAACTACATCGTACAATTCTTGAATACTTTTTTTTGGAGTTCAATGGTGGCCCCCGGCCTTTATATTGCAAAGACCAAACAGTTAAGCATCCATACAAGTTTTGTCAACCAGACCTGATACAGGTAATACGCCAGAACTTGAAACAGCCGAAAAGCAGAAGAAAGAAAAGGCTATCAAGACAGCAGAACTACATCCCCCGGGCATCAGCAAGGCCTGCAAAGCTGATCCATTTCCCATCCAAAGACACTCTCTCCATGTTATTAACGTTTTTTCTCGAATACGCAAAAAGATTTGTGTATCATTGTATTAAGGAGAAGAGTTTAAACAAACATACAACGCGTTTCAATCGAGCGCCGAAGGAGGTCGACCTAACACAGCCGAAGCTGGACTATCCTAGCAAATCCATGTCATTAACGTCAACCAGCATCTCCTTTGCTTCATCTGGCAACCCAGCAGACTTCCTCCAGTCAATGCCAGATTGGTACAGGAGGCGCTCCCATTTGTTGTTGACTTGGTTCAGCCAGGCAGTCTGGGAGGCCTTGTGGCAGCAGTCCTCAGTTTGTCCAGACATCTCATAAACTCTGTCACACTCTCCCTGGGACATAGCGAACTCCAATTCTGTAGCATGGTTGTTACCATCAGTAACAAAACACGCCCGTCCTTCCAAGGATGACCCTGAAAACACAAACTGTTCCTCAGTTTCCAAAAAGCCCCCACAGGGCCGTAGCCCACAAAGTACCTACAGAAACGAAATCTGATCCCACCTGTCTATTTAGTACCTCAGACATAACAGCCCACAGCTGTTTGGCAACCACACACTCAAAAATAAATGCTGAATAGATTCAGCCTCTGAGCAGAACAAGCATGAGGGATCCTCAACTTTTCTCCTAATGCTTAAGTTGTCTCTAGTCAGGAGCTTGTTCTTGGACAACAGCCATAAGAAAAAATGGACCCTTGGTGAGATCTTTAAAGCCCAGACCGCAGGAACATGAACAGAGGTCACTCCACTGAAATTAATGACTTTATACAATGATTGGGAGGAATACACTCCCTGAGAATTAAAGTGCCAAACACAGTTCTGGAATACTTGAATGGGTAACCGGACCATCAGGGATTTATAGGCGCAGGGGTTACCTATCGCCGAAGTCGGATTGGACAAAAAGGAGCAATGCAGTTCAGATGCCAGCAGTCGGCGTCGGCCGAACTGGTGCCGCCAACTGGCCAATCATTGGGACTGATGTACGGTGAATTTACTCTTCGCTGTATGAACGGCATATATCATTTGGAAAATGTGTCACTTTCGTCTTGTAATATAACAAACCGATAATACAAGCTCGCCGGCCTGGTCAATCATTGGGACTAGCCTAATGCTGTTTTGCAATGTCCATCAGCCCATAACTCAAGCCAAACTCAGCAGCTTCCATATGTCCGCTTGTCTACTGAGTCCTGACAACTCCATGAACTACAGCACTAGAGACAGCGAAACTGACCGAAAACTTCTATACGAGATTGTCTTGCCATTTGCGAACTATTCTGCCTCTTTCTTCTTTAAACCACACAATCTCTTACCGCTCAGCTTAACAATGTACTAAGTGCATATATATGCTAAAATTGTAGCGCAAGCCGTGTGCCACCTTCAATTCCACGATGCCCAACAAGCTTTCGCTCTCCGCATGCCTGCTCTGGGCCATGTCCGCTCTCGCCGCGGCGGCCTCAGACGATGTCCGAATCGCCGTGTACTGGGGCCAGGACGCCAGCGAGGGCTCGCTCAGGGACACATGCAGCACCGGCCTCTACGCGTACGTCAACATCGCCTTCGTCTCCACGTTCGGCGACGGCCGCGCCCCGATCCTCAACCTGGCTGACCACTGCGACCCGTCGTCGGGGGGCTGCGCGTCCCTCGCCACGGACATCGCCTCCTGCCAGTCCGCGGGCATCAAGGTGCTCCTCAGCATCGGCGGCGGCGAGCTCGGCGGCTACAACCTGTCCTCGCAGTCGGACGCGCAGGGCGTGGCCGCATACCTCTGGGACAACTTCCTCGGTGGCAACGGCACCGGCACCGGCGCTCCCCGCCCGCTCGGCGATGCGGTGCTCGACGGCATCGACTTCGACATCGAGGCCCCGTCCCGGTACTACGACGACCTCGCGCGGGACCTGACGTCGCTGTACAGGGGCGACGCGCGGGGCAGGACGTACATGCTCACCGCGGCGCCGCAGTGCCCGTTCCCGGACGAGTCCCTCGCGGCGGCGCTCGGCACGGGGCTGTTTGACCACGTGTGGGTGCAGTTCTACAACAACCCGCCGTGCCAGTACGCCCGTGGGGACGTCGGTGCGCTGCGGAGCGCGTGGCAGCAGTGGACGGCGGGCCTGCCGTCGGCGACCGTGTTCCTGGGCCTGCCGGCATCGCCGGACGCTGCGGACGGCGGGTTCGTGGACGCGGACACGCTCGCCTCGCAGGTGCTGCCGGCGGTGGAAGGCTCGCCCAACTACGGCGGCATCATGCTGTGGAGCCGCTCCTACGACAAGGACACTGGATTTAGCGTGAAGCTGCAGGGCATCTTGCAAAACCGGACCTCAGATAAGAAAAGGAGAATCTGTATGTGGTCACTCTTTGTCAAAGATGACTCATTTGACAGTTCAGTTTCATGCCGTTTTAATTTTAACTCCCTGTTATCTGTGCAGATATAACAGTAGGAGCAGCTGTCGCTGGCGTTTTGCTGCTGTTCTTGCTTATTTGCATTTACTTCCTCTGCCACAAGAAGAACCGTGGGACGCCACCTCCTGAGGAGAGATCAGGGGCCCCTCCAGCTCCAAAAATAGAACTCCCTCAACCAAAACAAAAACCTCAGCGTCTGAAACGCTACACCGATTCAGAGATCGAGAGGATGACAAAATCTTATACTCACAAGCTGGGCCATGGCAGCAATGGTGATGTTTACCGTGGCAACCTCCGTGACGGCCGTCAGGTTGTGGTGAAGGTGCTGAAGAACAGCATGGGTGATGACAAGGAGTTCATGAGCGAGGTCGCGAGCATCAGCAGAATTTTCCATGTCAATGTTGTCCCTTTGCTAGGAGTTTGCTTGCATGGTCTGACAAGAGCTCTCGTCTACGAGTACATGCCCAATGGCTCCCTTGAAAACTATGCGTTCAGCAACGATGACTCGGTGGAAGAGAATTACTCGCAGCGGCTGTACTGGGAGAAATTGTTTGACATAGCCATCGGCGTTGCACGGGGACTAGAGTATCTCCATGATATGGGCAATGACAACGTTGTGCATCTCAATGTGAAACCCCGCAATATTCTGTTGGATCAGGAGTTGCGTCCAAAGATATCTGATGTGGGCGTAGCAAACTTATGCTTTGGCAGAGAGGGCAAGAGGACTGGAGATCCGAGGGGAAGAGATGGCTATGATGCACCTGAGGTGGTGTCCGGGAAATTTGGGTCAGTCAGCAGTAAATCTGATGTCTACAGCTATGGCATGATAGTCCTAGAGATGGTGAGGGCGAAAAGGAGCATCAGTGTTGGCGCCGACACTAACAGCAAGTACTTTGCTCAGTGGCTGTATGAACACTTGGATCAGTTCTGCAACAGCCTTTCTGACATCTGTAGTGAGACAAGGGATCTTGTAAGGAGGATGATCATAGTTGGGTTGTGGTGCGTACAAACGGCACATACGAATCGGCCACCGATGAGCAAAGTCGTCGAGATGTTGGAAGGTAGCAGCATGGACTTGGAGTTGCCAGTAAGGATCTCTTGAGGGATAAAAGGCATGGCTGTAACTGTAGTAACATTGTTCATATCATATCCATGGTCTCCAAGAAAGAAATTTCTGTAAAATGTTTTTCTAGAACCCTTTTTTTGTAAATAACTTTTCCTATCTTTTCAATAAAATTTTCTGTAGGGTCTGCAGCCCCTCTTTTCCTCAAAAAAGAAAAAAAAATCTAGAAGGGCACTGCCAGAGTACAAATGGTTTCAATTACCCAATCCTACAATCATATATGCTGTATGATAACTCTACTTGAGGAACTATTTATGTGATCTCCGTAAGTTTTGTTTTGTATCGTTAGTTTGCCTTTCCTACCGAATAGGCAGAGCTCATGCAGTCATGCCTTTACTGAACATTTCATCCTCAGCACATCTGTACTATCTCAGGGAAGTAAGGTGAACTCGGCAACAGTTTTTGAAATCTTTTAAGAGAACAAAAGGTCCAAAATAAAAGAGAAGATGATAAACTCTGTTCCGTTATCTAAAAAAAAGAGAGAGAGAAGATGATGAACAACTTCAGATCATCTTACGGTCGTTCACATGGCCGCTTGGGGTTTCTGAATTCAGAACGACTTGGTGGCTGGTGCGCATGTAGACGTGACGTCGGCAAGTTTTCTTTAGCAATGGCGGTGATTTATTTCACATGGAAAATTGGTGACTACATCAGTTCGATTGCAATGCAACACCTCCCACGAGTTGAGTTTGTACGAGACAGTAAACAAGCAAACAGATTTAGCTAGTCAACGACCTTGACCGGACTCCACAAATCACAGCAACTTCTAACTCCCTCTCCGTTCATCTTATTTATTCAGGGCTCTCGCCTGCAAGTACGCGCGCCGCCGACGGAGCTACTAGCACGGCTAGCAGCTCGGGACGGGCACCTTGCAGGCGGTGAACACCCTGCGCTTGTGCCTGGTGTCGACGAGGCGCTTCAGGTTGGCGTCGTCCTTGTACCGGCACAGGCAGTTGGGCCCGTGGGACTTGAGCCTGACGCAGCACGCGGACGTCGGCGACGCCTTCCCAGCGAACGCGCTCGCGCACGGGCTCAGCTGCATCACGTCGCAAGGCGCCAGAGCCGAGAAGTCGCCCGCCGCCCCGCTGGCGAGGATGCCGGCGACCAGCACCGCGGCAAGGAAGAGCACGCCCGGCCTCATCGTCCCGACGATCCGGCGGATTCTCACTGGACTGCGAGTGGATTATTGGGAGGCCACGAAGGTCGTCGGGAGCTTTTTGTAGGCGCCAGATTGTACTATGGCGGATTAGGCAGCAGGTGAGGTGAGTCACGGTGTAAGCATGAAGCACAATCGAGCCCAGTGTCCGTTGCTCCGTTAGGTGAAGCACGCCGGATTAAGGGCTGTCCTTTTGATGCTTTCTCACCCGTCATCACGATTCTAATAACAAGGTTAAGGTACGTGCACATCCTGCGAACGTATTTCGAGTACTTTTTCAGTAATACAAATATATGGTTATGCCATGGTCCTGTACTATTCCCAAGTGGGAAGGCAGCAGATCGTCTGATTTTGAAGATGATATCGACAAGATATATAAATAATCTGGCAAACTTCTAAAAATAAAACTTGCTTCTTGTCCCTACAACGAGTTCACCCATTCCTGAGGCAAAGCATCTGTTAGAGGAACACTTGCCGCGGATTCATTTATTCCCTTGGACAGTTCAATTCCTACCGATCAAGCTATCCTTTTCTTCACAGCCTATGCTCCCTGAGATGATTATACAAGCATTTTGGGTGCTTATAAAGACGTGCTTTCTGCAATAGACCGATCAGATGAACCAAAAGAACAGCTTCAGCCTTCAGCGTCCCTAACCTTTTTTTTTCGCGAACAGGTTGGAACCTGTTTTTCATTAAGAGGACAGGAAAGTTTAAAAAAATTACACGACATCGACGAGTTCTTGTTGTTCCACATCCGCTGGCAAGACACTAGCGTATGGGACCAACCAAGAAACGTCGACAAGCTAGAGCAAGAGTCTAGCAAATCCAACACATACTAAGTACTATACGGGTCTATAATTTGCGACCGCGGGTACCACAAGGCAAAGCACTAGAATCGCTAGGCCTATTCGACATCCATCACCGGACCACGAAAACGGCCTCTCATCGGAAAGAGAGCCTCCATGGCTTCCCGCGTTACATGGAGCGGCGTTGCGGCGACAATCTGCTGAAACTCCTCAAAGGACGCCTCATCGGGCTTCTCCGTCTCGACCTCAAGCCCGAGCTTTTTCATGAGCACCTTCCTTGCCTGGGCATCCGGCATCGATGCTCTGAACTTGCTCTTAGCAGCTAAACGGGCGCTGCGCTTGGGGACGAGACCGCCATCAACAACAGCTTTGGGGTCCTTGGTGACGCGCAGCCTAGGCGGTGACGCAATCAGCGGCTGCTCGAGCGGTAGCTTGAAGGCGTCGATGAAGGACACCATGGCATTATCCCGAGAGGAGTCCGACACAAGCCCAACAGTGTGCGGTGACCCGCAGCTATGCACATGCGAAAGTGGCGCAACGTGCACAGCGGGAGCAGCAAGCACAGGAGACGGTGGCCCCATTGTCGGTCCTTCAGCAGGCTGGATGACAGGGAGCGAGGCAGCGACCTCGACCACCATCGGATCCTCCACCACATCACGACCAGCATGCCCAACGTTTGGCGTGACCTGTGAGTGCCCTTGTCGAGGCGACACTGGGGGCGAGGCGAGGCGCGAGGATGGTGTCAGCCGCGTCGAGCCGGCATGTTGGGACGACGTCTGTGTGCAAACACAGGTGACCACCGCTGGGGCCTTGTTCTGCAGCTGGGTGACCGATGGAGGCCGCGTGACGACCCAACTGCTAGCGAGCGAAGCCGCGAACTCCACCAGCATCGGGTCCTCCGTGATGTCGCGATCAACTATAACGTCCGAGCGCGGCGTCAGCGTCAGCGGGTCTAGTTCAACGAGGCCAGTCGCGCCAGACAGCACACCATGTCCAGCCTGGGCATCAGCAGCGACAGATGTGTCGTCCGACGCTGCTGGAGCGGCCCCGGCCGAACGACCGTGGCTCCTCCGTCGCCGCCGTCGGCATCGACGACGTCGGTGATGCCGTCCTTCGCCGCATTGCCCATCCGCACCTGGCACGGCATCGCCCGGCGTACCTCCCTCTGCGCCCAAGCGTGTAGCGGCGTGAGAGCGAGGTATGCCGTTCCTTGCCAAACTCGGCCTCCGCAGCGGCGTCTGGCCTGTCGCGGCGCGACACTCCGGCGACAAGCTGGGTCGCCACAGACCATCAGGGCGACGTTCCCTAGGGCGACGCGCCACCGAGGATGAAGGCTTGCACGCCGGCGAAGGGCCTCGCTTGCGCGCCGGCGAACGAGCACGCTTGCACGCCCTGGCCCGATGGCCGGTACCCCGGCAGCGCAGGCAGCGGGACGGGGAGTGACACTGAGCAGCGATGTGGTCGTGCGCGAGGCAGTTGAAGCAGAGCCCCACAAGCTCCGGCGGGACGGGGCGGCGGCGTTTACTCGCGCAACCTTCCGACAGCTCGCGCGCCAGCACCTTCTGCCATCCATCAGCATCGGGTGCGGAGAAACGACGCCGAGAGAGGGTGGGCACCCGCGGGCCGAGTCTTTGATGGACTGGCAAGCGCCGGACGCCATCGTTGTTGCTGCGGATGGGTAGCCCGCGGATAAGCCGCGAACACGGCCGACGGCGTTTGCGCCGTGTAACCATCTCGCCATCTCTGGCGGCGGCGTCAGGGCCCTGGACCACGATGGAGCGCAATCTTGGCCGTACAGCCGTAGGCGACGCCGGACGGGGCTGTCGGCGAACGACGTCGAGGTAGGTGTGAGCCTTAGGCGGGCTCACCGCGTCGGAGCAGTCCTCGTCGGAGCGGCCGAAGGAGTCCTCGGCCCAGCGGCGGTACTTGGGGCGGCCCTCGGGGCGACACCCCGGAACAAATGGAGGTGCAAAGGGGGAGAGCGGAGAGGGAGCAGGCATCTCCGGCGCCGAGGCAGACACCCCATCGCAAGTGGCCGTGGATTCGCCCGCCGCGAATCCACGGCCGTTGGCCACGCCTCCCACACCCACAGCAGCGACAGACGCGGATCCGCCCGCAGCAGCGACAGACGCGCCGGGAGGAGGTGCTGCTGGCAGGCTGGGACCGGAGTTAGGGTGCCCCGGAGCCGCGGGCACGTCGACGTCGTCGTCGTCGTCTTCAACCTCGTCCTCGGCTTCCACGACATCCTCGATGAGAACCAGCACCTCATCCTCCATCCGCTGCTCCTCCGACTGGAGCGCGGCGTCGTCGTTGTGTGTACACCCTGCCCCGCACGAGCCGGTCTCGGGTGGTGGCGCGACGGAGACCTCGATCTCACCAACGGCGGCCGCCCCACACGGGCCAGGGATGACCGGCAGCGGGGACATAGTGGAGCCGGAGCAGCTCCCAAGGCCAGACCATGGTGCGGCCGCTGCTGGGGCGCCAGTGGAGGCGGTCACGGCGGCTGCCCCCGGCGGCCGGGGCACGCTGGTGGAGGGGCCCGATGGCGGCGGCGGGGAGGAGCCAGTGGCTGGGACGCCCGGGCTCGGGGCGACCGCAACGGGATCTGGCGGGGTTGGACTCGTCGACCCACGCGCCGTAGGAGTCGCGGCCAACGCGCCCTCGCCAGATCCGGCATCCTTGTGCAGCTCAGGGACATCCACGGCCATGGATCTGGCACTGGAGGCCGCGGCGGCGGCGTCCAGCGCTGGCTGCGGCGTCAACGGTGGCGGTGACGGCAGCGAGGTAGCCTCAACGCCGACCTCCGCGGAGAAAGAGGGGGTGGGGACGGTGGGGGAGGTGAAGAGAGAGGTGGAGCGAGGGAGGGTCGCCGGTGCCGCGGCGCCTGACGGCGACGGGGTTGGGGTTGGGCAGGGTTCCTTCGCTGGGAAACAGACGGAGGGGGTGGGGAGGGTGGGGGAAGTGGATGGGGAGGGGGAGGTGGAGGTGGAGGGGGGGAGGGGCGCCGGCGCCGTGGTGGCGGCCGGCGCCACCGGCGGCAGCGGGGCTGGAGGCTTCAGGTCGGGCTAGCTGGCCCGTTCCGGGAGAGCGTCCCTAACCTCGTATGGACATGCATCCTAATTTCCCAAGCGATCATGGCAATGGACGAGTGGGCGGCCATAGGCACAAGTCGATTCATAAGCTTCTCGGTGGAGGGAAAGGTACGCTGCTCTTTCAGAAAGATAGGCAACGCCATATGCATCACTGTAGTTTCCTTCAAAGCCGATTTTACTGTTGACCCCAATTGTTTGTGCCTCGCAGCCGCGGACATTTTGCTGTGGAAGGACAGGAACTTGTCTGCAGGTGTGCTTGCTGGGGCCACGTTGATATGGTACCTGTTCGAAGTTGTTGAGTACAACATCATACCGCTCGTTTGCCAGATAGCCGCCCTGGCCATGCTCGTGATCTTCATTTGGTCAAATGCTGTGCCCCTCTTGAACATGTAAGACTTTTTTTCCCCTGATGAGAAAATTGTGGACTTAATAAAGAAATTTCAAATGTCACAAAGGCACAAGAAGCAGAATTCAACTAAACCAGTTTTGCGTTGCAGAGCCCCTCCAAGAATCCCAGAAGTCATCATCTCTGAACATGCCTTCCGACAAATAGCACAGATCATCCATTACAAACTGGCACACACTGTGTCTGCTCTATATGACATTGCATGCGGAAAGGACCTGAAGAAATTCCTCTTGGTACATTTCAATCAGTTACTTTGCTACCTTTATGAGAAAAATCATGTGACAATTGTTACAGAGCCAAGATACAGCATACTGCAAAGATCCAACCTGTGTGATACTTGGAATTCAAGTCAAACTTGCACATCAAAAAGCACTGAGCGGCAATGCCATAATTTTGCCAATTCTATTCAACAATCTAGTAGTGTTTTGGGAAATTTACAACACTTTAGTCTTGCACTAACAATGTTTTGTTTCTAATTCTAAGGTGGTCGTGTCACTGCTAATATTGTCAGAGATTGGAAGTTCTTACAGCTTCACAAGTCTACTATATCTTGGTGAGTAGCGCAGAAAATAGTGTTTTTTATAGCAAGATAAACATACAAGACACCATATAAACCACTTGTGACTATACATTTAACAAGTCTTATATTTCTTCCACAGGATTTCTCTGCGCCCACACTTTGCCAGCATTGTACCAAAGATATGAGATAGAGGTTGACCACCTAGCCGCAAGGGGTAGTGAAGACATCAAGAGGTTCTACAAGAGGATTGATTCCAATTTCCTGAACAAAATACCAAGAGGCCCTGTGAAGACAAAATTTAAATAAAATATACTCCCTGAGGATACATCAATAGTTCCCTTGAAAGGATGCATGGATAGACCTATCATAATTTGCAACAGAATGCATGAACACAATCGCACAAATAAGAAAAAGTAACTCCATTTGAGCTTGGAGAATTCAGATCTGACTGCTAGCATCCAAATGTACCTACCAACGTGTGATACAAGCATATTTTCATGACTTCAACAATCAATATGAAATGGACACTAATGTTGTAATCTCAACAAAGCATATGTTACCAAGAATTGAGTGGTGATTTCTCTTTCAATTGTGGCACCATGGGTTTGTTTTTAAGTACAAGTGTACAACACATAAAAAAGTGTCCAATATGGGCTCAGCAAGAAAAATAGCTAACATTGCCCGATTCGTCATTCAATGTCTTCTCGCGTGTAAAATGCTGGCGCTATGTGCTTTACTAGCATATATGTGAAGTCCTTGAAATTAAACATTCCACGAGTTCTATGAAAAGATTCATTTGTACCTTCTATGGTTGTGGAGAATCATCCCAAATCTGCTGTAGAATATGACCATATTTGATACATCAGAGCCCATGGCTCTTTCTTATTTCAGTAGATGAAATATCTATGCGAAACTTTTCCTCTGGAATGGAGATGAACATGTCTCTCAGCTCTTCTGGAATGTCTAAATCCTCAAGGACCTTAGACAAATACCATATCAGATGACCTCTTTTATTTTCTTTCTTTTTTCAAATGCGTGTAAAGAAAACGTCAATGTTAACCCATACCTTGAAATCTCCTTCAATCTTTCGGCCACCAACAAGAAAAGTGGTACCTGTGCTTTTACATTCGAGAAGTATCTCCAGCATTCTGTTGTAATCTCCTCCGTAATACTTAGGCTACAATGAGTAAGCTTAGTTTAGTTAGACAACAAAAATATCCAACTGTTTTACTTATGCTGCAATGAGTAAGCTCGTTAGCGAAGGCAATACCATAATATGCTCAAAAGTAAGTACAAAGTGCTGATAGAAACCATAAAGATGAAAGAAACTGCAAATAGTTTCTTACATTAACAAGCCTTGCTGCAGTGTCTGCACCAATTATAAAAGCGCTTCCTGGGAAAAGTTCCGCTTTCTTATAGAAGTATGGTTGGTTAGATATAATCACATTCTTCCCTGTAGAAATAAGATCATAGTCATTGAACACTGGACGGAGTTTCCCAAGCAAATAGATACATTATTTCCTAACCATTTCTATCTTAGAAAAAATCAGTTACTCCTTCAAAAGCAGTAAATGATAACTGATGACAAAATAAACATAATTTCAGTAAAACCAAAGATGGGATGGGTTGCCCACTTTGTCAAGCACTATTTCATAGTTTAGTAACATAAACACAAACTCCAGAAAAACATGACTGGACACTTCTGTAAAGAGCCCCCATGAAATATTTTTGTTCATGGATCAATAAGATATTAGATGAATGGCCACTTGAATGCATGGTAAACAAAACCCTAGTTCTCTGTAACTGCAATTGCAATATGTTTACAAGCTTGGCAATTGGCATGACAACCTGGTTACAGTTCTAGCAGTATAGCAACATGGAAGTCATGTCATATAACTGACAGCGTACATGGCACTGGGACATACCTGCTTTTCTAAATTGCTCAACACGTCTCTTAATTTCTGCAATAGATAGTGGAGGTTTATCGGCATTAATTGCTGATATCTCAAAGAATGGAAGCCCATCATCACACATGCTACAACAAGAGGTTTCAAGAAAGATATCAGGCAATTTACTCTTTCATAGGTGGAAACAGCAAAAAAGGTAAACATAGCTATATGAAAATAGTGTTGCGCAGCCAAAATGCCCATTATCAAAACATACTAAACCTTCACTTTGATTAGTAAAACTTTCTCTGACAAGTGACATCATTTCCACTTTAACATTGTACTACTTTCTTTGACATTTTTGGCTTTTATATTTCTCCTTGGTTGTATTTAGCATGATGAAATCAACAGTACATTTTTTCCCCCTACACTCCTAGCTTCACAGGAAGAAAATCAAACCTTGATGCAACTTCCAACAATCTAAGGTGACCATCATGCAAGGGGTTGAACGAACCAGGTAGAATTATTTTTCTGCTGAAGTTATTTTCCCCCGGAGCTGCATTGAAGAGCAGTGTGGCTCAAAAAATGGAGGAGTTATAGGAAAACATAGAACTCACAAGACAGGACAAACTGATATCATGATGAAAATGGAAGAGTTTTAGAATGAAAAACAGAGCAACTGTGAGTGCTAAATATACCAGCAAAATTATAGACTTTCATGCAAACTTGCCCATTAATAATTTGCTGGAGCTCTTGATCTTCATCAAATTCCTCCATGCTTTCTTCTGGAATTTCAGGTTCGTGAATGTCTGAATGAATGGTTGCAGAAACTCGGCAGGTATCTGCTATTGCCTACAACGTGGTGAACTCTTAAAATAAGCACTATCTTAGAGAATGATAATCAACCATCATAAGACTTGGGGCAATCCTGATATGATCACACGATCAGGATTGGTTGCTTGTATTTGTTGATTATGAATTTATGATATTCAACTTGATCGATATTACCAATGAGAACATACAAGTGCAGTGCATCTAGTGAGACATAATAACAAACCTTAAGCAAAAAGTAGCTTGAAACCTTGTCTTCTTCCTCCCTGCTCCGCAAACCCTGGGTAGAAAGAATATGGTACCATGAGGCAACACAGTTTAATAAATAATAATGGCATAACGTTGCTAATTTTTACTGCAAATTCTGACCCCACTGATATTAAAATAGACTAGTAGAGAGCAGCAACTGTTTAAAAAGTAAGAAAGGAACAGTGGTACTTGTACCTTCGACAAGGTAACATGTGATGTCCTGAGGCAATTATGTGTCCACGTTGACACATAAAACCTATTTGAAAACAATAATCAAATATCATATAGTGCATAATCAAGATCCACTAGGATAAGAATTTTGCGCCACACGTCATGTGCTCAGGTTCTTATGACCGCATCTCAAACCACATGCTAAGTCATACTAGCATAAGCACTGTTCTAGGCTGGTGAAGGGGTGAGTTTATGAGCAAGGCATACCTGTGGTCAGCATGTTTTGGACGTGAGCTTGCCAGTGACCCAGTAAATCCGACACCCATAACTTGCAGACCTACACATACTGCCACTCGTTGCTTCAAAATTTATAGCAAGGATAGATGATGTTAAGTGCAAACGGTGCAATTCTACAAATTACATACTCATGTGCAGGATGATCAAATGCTGGGAAGTTAGATATAATCATATAAGAACCAAATACCTGGTCCAGAAAGCTTGAGTGCTCGATTGTATGCGGCCAGTGCCATGTCCTCTGCAGCCTGCTTGCTAGTGAATTGCAAGGGCATCTGACCATCAAAGCAGGGTCAGTGCGAAAATTACTAGTTCGACCGTGAATTTGCAAGTGGAAGCGCAGAGCCGCAGAGTGTTCCGGGACCGGAAGTGCCGATTTCGTTACCTTGCCAAGGAGCTGCGCCATGGAGGCCCTGGAGTAGGGCACGACGACTTCGAGGACGGTGCCCGACGCGCCGGGCACGGACAGGAGCCAGCCGAGCGCCTGCGCCGAATGGGGGTGCCAAACAGTTGGAGTTGGCCGATTTGACGGCAAAATTACATCACACGCGTGGTCATGAGAGGTGTTGGTACGGATACCTGAGATGCCCCGCCGGCGAGGTAGATGACGGCCTGGGAGCGAGAGGAGTGGATGGCCTCCACCACCGCGCGGACCCAGCTCTCCATCGAGATCCCGGTGGACGCAGTATGCGTGCGAGTTGCTACGGGACGACGGGGGATTTGTCCGGTTCCTTCCCCCAAAGAACAGCAGCACTGTAGTCTGACTGACCCCGTGGATAATTGGGTCTCTCGAAACCCGTTTACGCAACGGGCTACGTAATACCGACCCGAGGCCGCAAGCCCAACCTATGTCGGTTCGCCAATGTTTCGGCCTGGCCCGCGATATATTCGCCGAACACCTCAAAGCCCACGCAGGAGTTCGTCACGCTGCAGCTGCAACTGCAATAGGGGACCCGACCGCGTACTGCTGCTTGAATCGCCTTCTTTCTCACCGCCACAGCGTCCTCTCCGACATCGATTAGCGCCGACCACCTGCCGCCGTCTCCTCCTCGGCCCCAGCCATGGCCGGCGGCGACGGTGAGGCGGCGTCCCTAAACCCCATCTCCTCCATGTACAGCCTACAGCCTCCCCTCGTGACGCGGTTCCCCTTTCTTCTCCCCTGCAGGCGATCGGCACCGCGCGCCGAAGCGGCACAAGTCCTCGGCGCCGTCGAAAGCGGCCCTGGTGGACGAGAGCGCCGAGTTCGACTACGCTGATGACTTCGACGACGACGCCCACGACGGTACTGACCGCGGGCTTGATCCCTCCTAAATCCACCGGCTTCCCCCGAATCTGTGCGGTTTCTGCGAAACTTTTTATTGATGGGGAATTTGGTTGGTTTTCTTGTTCTTATATGCAGCGGATATGGAGGTGAAGAAGAGGGATTTCACGAAGCTCGAGTTGAAGGTGGATCACGCGAGCCGTCCGCTCTGGGCGTGCGCCGACGGCCGCATCTTCCTCGAGACCTTCTCGCCGCTCTACAAACAGGCTTACGATTTCCTCATCGCCATCGCGGAGCCTGTGTGCAGGTTCCCTCTAATCACTTCCATACTCAAATACTACCAGCCTTGGTTGCGTCTTTAATTCAGACTGCTCATGTTTGTATCCGGGTACACAACACAACCTGAATTCCAGCAGCTGATTTCTGCATAAATTCTGATAGCATGAAGATGGCCATGCTTTGATAGGGCTGGTCTGATCAATCTAGTATGCATTGTTGGCACACTGGCCACAATGAATTAGGCTTGTCTTTGGATGTCATGGACCAGGAGATGTATTTATTTTGAGTATTTCCAAGACTAGATTGAGAGATTTGCAATATTCCATTCAAAACCTTACTACAGTGTGAATTTAGGATGGGGTTTGCGTTTGGGTGATTTTTTTTCTATCCCATGTTAACTTATGATCATGTGATAGAGTTAGCATGATTTCATGTGAAGGAATTTGTGTGAGATTGGTTGGGATGCATACATATGCTGGGAGTTGTGAGGGAGAAGGACGCCAGTGTTTGCTTAATTTAATCAACTATGATTATTGGGATCTTTTGGTTTTAAATAAGTGCTGAGTGGAGCTATTGCATTTTTTGTATTTTTTCTTCTCCGAGCAGAGTTTTGTTGCTTGTTAGTTGTGTCATTTGTTTATGAAGTTAAATATGTGGACCACTATCTAAACTTGACTGGAGTAAGTTGCAATCCCTGCGATGTTTATTCTGGGGAATAAGTGTTAGGACTGTAGGATTTGCTTATTTTGGAGGATTGAATGACCTCATTAGAGTTATCAGGAGCTCATTACTTCAAATTACCTGGAACAGCAATGAACATAAGTAAAAATTGAAACTGAATCTGAGCTCACATGGTGCTATTAATCTACAATCTAAGAGATATTGAAATGGCTATGTTTTTTCTTCAAAATTTCGAGGATGCATATGCGTTAAAGGCTTGAAATATATTCAATGACGCGTTTGCAATTTTGCTTTCTGAAAATTTTACCCTGTTGTTGTTGTGCAGGCCAGAATCTATGCATGAGTACAATCTAACTCCCCACTCATTGTATGCTGCGGTCTCAGTGGGACTTGAGACAAGCACTATCATTAGTGTCTTGAGTAAACTATCTAAAACCAAGTTGCCCCGCGAAATAATTGATTTCATCCACGCATCAACTGCTAACTACGGGAAAGTGAAGCTTGTCTTGAAGAAGAATCGATATTTTGTTGAGTCTCCATTCCCTGAGGTTGTATCACTTGGCTTGTGTATAAAATTCTGATTGTTCTATTGTTTTTCTTTAATGAGAGAACTGTGACACCTATTGTGCAGGTATTGAGTAACCTTCTGAAGGATGAAGTTATATCGAGAGCTAGGATATCTCCTGAGGTATTATCTAGTTTGAGTTTATTATCTCTTACTGAAACAAATTAGTGTCAGGTAGAGAAGAACTATGCTGTGTGGAAAAGTGTGTTCATGTCATCAGTTTCTTTGTTTTATTTCTTCTGGTCTATTTTCCATTTTTTGTTTCCTTTTGAGTGTCATATACTTCTCTTCCATATCGGCTCCCAACTTCTTGGGTGTGTAATCATATTGGACATTTGAAACCATTGCAGCTTGGTTAATTTTGTGACCTACCTCACTTTCTCTTAGATAAAAGTTGTTTCCCTGCTAATTTGTCTACACTAGATCATTATTATCCATGTAAGTTAGTTGTTTGCATTACAATGCCAACTAAATCTATCCTAAATTCCTTCAGGATTCCCTTGGTGCACCTTCATTTACTGTTAGCAAGACATCTGGCCAAATTGCTAGTGGACATGAAGACCTGTTAAATGGAATGGAAATTGCTGCTGCAACTGAAGACAAGGAAACACATTCTTTTGAGATTGATCCCTCTCAGGTATTTCTTCACTTATATTGAAGCTTGGAAACCACTGAGTTACCGAGGGACTGATGTTCTGTTCATTTCACACAGGTTGAGAATGTCAAGCAGCGGTGCTTGCCAAATGCATTGAACTATCCCATGCTGGAGGAGTATGATTTCAGAAATGACACTGTAAGCTTGTCTAATCTCAGGAGACAGTCACTGCATGGTTTAGTGAACTTAGTTTTCTATTTCTACTTCAATTGTAGGTAAACCCAGATTTGGAGATGGAGCTAAAGCCGCAAGCACGGCCTAGGCCATATCAAGAAAAGAGCCTCAGTAAGATGTTTGGGAACGGTAAGTTCATCATGCAAGCATCATGTAAAATTGAATTTCAAACAATTATTACTCTGTTAAGACAGCTATACATGGCAACAAAGCTTGCACTGAAGAATTTGCCAGTAATTAGCATTGAATTGAAAATTGGATTGCACATGGCTGATATGTGACCATGTTCAAAATGAAAATAGATGTGGCTTGTATGAAATGGTCTTACAATGTCTTGTTTATATGGCATCCTGTATTGTGCTATTGTTTAGTGCTTGTGAATTTCTAACTGAAGCTAATGCAAGTTTTGAACTGCTAGCAAAATAAGTTTTTGCTAAGGATGTGTTTGCTAATGTAATAATTTTTTTGGCGCTTGCAGGGAGTAAAAAAATTGACATACTTGAATGAGTCTGTGCTACCATTTCTGATTTGATTTAATTTGTAACATGGTTTTAAATAGCTCGCTATTTTTGCCGCTATAGCCCGAAATAGCTTGAAAAAAATTGTGCCGCTATTTGCGTTCATGCACAATTTTATCGCTATTTTGCCGCTAAAGTCCGCTAATTACGGTTTATAAAACGCTAAACACTTTAGCCTTAGCTCGCTATTTAAAACCATGATTTGTAATTATGCAGGACGGGCAAGGTCTGGAATTATTGTGCTACCTTGTGGTGCTGGCAAGTCCTTGGTTGGTGTATCTGCAGCCTGCCGTATTAAGAAGAGCTGTTTATGTTTGGCCACAAATGCTGTCTCTGTAGATCAATGGGCATTTCAGTTCAAGCTTTGGTCAACCATAAAAGATGAGAACATTAGCCGTTTTACATCTGATAACAAGGAGAAATTTACAGGCATGGCTGGTGTGGTTGTTACTACATATAACATGGTTGCATTCGGTGGTAAAAGGTCTGAAGATTCGGAGAAGATCATTGAAGAAATCCGAAACCGAGAGTGGGGTTTGCTTCTAATGGATGAGGTGGATTAATCTATTATCTGGTTATTGAGGTGTTTATGCTTCAATGTCTTAATAAAGTGTCACACTCACTTTTGTCTCCTTTTCTTGTGTATATGTGTTTTTAGGTTCATGTTGTCCCTGCACACATGTTCAGAAAAGTCATCAGCATTACTAAATCTCACTGCAAGCTTGGTCTTACTGGTATGTTCCCATCATATAATCCTGCATGATTTCACTGTTTGCTTTGGTGTATTATGAATTCACTATGTTAATATCATCACAGCTACCCTTGTGAGAGAGGACGAACGTATTACTGATCTGAATTTTCTAATTGGACCAAAACTGTATGAAGCAAATTGGTTGGATTTAGTGAAAGGTGGATTTATTGCAAATGTGCAGTGTGCAGAAGTATGGTGTCCTATGACCAAAGAGTTCTTTGCTGAGTATTTGAAAAAGGAAAATTCAAAGAAGAAGCAGGTGAATCTATGTTGAAGTTTCTCATATGTTCCTGCAGAGAAATTACATAAATTTCTGTCCTTATTGTGTGCAAAATGAAGTTCACATGTTCCAGTTAACACTATTGTTATTCACCTCCAAAAAGACATACTCGTATACTTTTTTCATAAGTAAACAACAGAATTTTTTGTTTGATATTCTCGCTTTATTTAATTCTCTTCTATCTTTGTATATGGAGGATCCCATCTTACTAACTCTTACATGCCAGGTACTGTATGTCATGAATCCGAACAAGTTCAGGGCTTGTGAATTCCTGATTCGATTCCATGAGCAACAACGCGGTGACAAGATAATTGTGTTTGCTGATAATCTATTTGCACTAACTGCTTATGCAATGAAACTACGCAAGCCAATGATTTTTGGTGCCACAAGGTGACTTCGCATTTATACAGATGTTACCTATTTTCTTTTAATTTTGCGCTTATTTATCTTTGAACCATTTAGCCATGCTGAGAGGACAAGAATTCTCTACCAATTCAAGAACAGTCCAGAAGTCAATACAATTTTCCTTTCAAAGGTGTGCTTAGTGACTATCTAAGCTTGAATATGTATTTGGAATCAACTTACTGTCAGCAATCTTTGTGACTATATGTTGTTTCCTGTTAGGTCGGTGATAACTCAATTGATATCCCAGAAGCTAATGTTATCATACAAATATCATCTCACGCTGGTTCAAGACGTCAAGAAGCTCAGCGTCTGGGACGTATTCTCAGGGCAAAGGTACTGTTGGCTGTTGCTTACTACCATTCGTTTCAGTTCATTGACAAGCTGATTGCAATTGCGGCACTTGATCCTTTAGCATTCAAAATTCTATGTGGATGTTTATGTTCCTTTTGACATTCAAAATTAATGTGGACATTTATATTATTCCATATTCATGAATTCATCATGAATGCAAACACATTATGGTGAAAAGTCTTGCTAGTAGCAAGAGATTCTTAGAGGAAATTTGTCGTTAGTTTCAGCTATCAATTAACACAGTAAACCTCAATGTTGTTAATGTCGTATCGACACCCAACAGTATATATTGGTTTGATTTTACTGTTATGATGTTTCATGGCTTGCAAGAGCCTCTCCAGTGTTGGTAAAAATCGAAACATTGGTGAGGCATTTCGGCACATGGTGTCAGAAACGAAAAGTGAACTCAGTTTTAGGTTCGAACTCTGTCACGATTCACGAAGCAGGTCCCACTAAATGATTTTGCACTGTGGCTGCCAACCATGGACTGAGTCATTGAACTCTCCGCCTATGGTTTGATGCAGCACTTCAGCTGCTCTAACTGAATTATCACTGACAGTAACCTACTGACCTGGTATTTGGAGTAGTTACACATAGGTGTTCATGTATTTGCACACTAACTTATTTACCAGTGTAGAGCTACCAACCTGTAGTTAAGTTTCAGCTTATGGTTATCAGAGTAATTACCTTGATTTGGCTAATCAAATTGGGAAAATGTACAGAAAATATTTGGAACACAACTTCAACATTCCTTCTTTAACGAGTATCATGAATTATATTCTTTTTATATCTCCTGCAAATTCTTGTGACTTCAGGGTAAGCAGCAAGATCGGATGGCTGGAGGAAAAGAAGAATACAATGCTTTTTTCTATTCCCTTGTATCAACTGACACACAGGTTAGTCTCACTGGATTACTTATTTCCTCACTATTTTCCCTTTTTTCTGGAAATGCCAGCGTGTAGATATGTCATAACAGCCCTGGAAATTATCTTTAGCATATCAGCATTATATTGTTTGTGCCGATGCAGGAAATGTACTACTCAACAAAAAGGCAGCAGTTTCTTATTGACCAGGGATATAGCTTCAAGGTATGGCTTTTGGAGCTTACTTCAAAAGGAAGATTGTTCTTTTGGTACTTTTTAGTGATGAAATATTGTACTTGCCAGGTTATCACTAGTTTGCCGCCGCATGAAGAAGGGCCTAATCTGAGCTTTTACACACTTGATGAACAGCTTGAGCTTTTGAGCAAGGTGGGGGCATTTCTGTATCCACTGGTCATAGTTTTGTTGGCTATTACTGATCGTGTGCAGGTGGACCCGCTCACCGCTACAAACAGGTGCTGAACGCAGGGGATGACATGATTGGTGTTGAGCGCTTAGAAGAAGACTCTGATGGCAAGGCTCTTCTAAGAGCACGACGCTCTGCCGGATCAATGAGCGCCTTCTCTGGAGCTGGTGGAATGGTCTACATGGAGTACAGGTGCTGCCTCTCTCTCCACTTTTCCTCCGATTTTTGTTTCTGACCATATTCAACCTCGTTTTTAACTGAATGCTCCGGCCCGTGATCTTTTCTTTCCAGCACTGGGAAAGGAAAGGGTGCTCCGAAGAAACACAAGGACCCATCAAAGAGGCATCATCTGTTCAAGAAACGCTATGCGTAGCCTGTTGTGCTTTGCTAGAAATGATTTGGTTCATGAGAACCTTCTTGTTTGGCATCAAATGTTGCTGGTTTATAAAAAGCCAGGTTATGCAGAGCTGTTACTTTTGGTTAGGACAATCGTAAAGCAATTGTTTCCTCGGTTAGAGCAAGGTTACCGAGCTACTGCAGCGAAGAACAATTTTGATCTCAGGTTTACACATGCTGCTTAAAGTTGGCATACCCGGCTTTCGGGTGGGACAACAGTACATGTCGTCTTGAAATTGTAAATGTTGTTGTAAGCCTTGTACTGTATACGAGTAAAAACACGCTAAATCGCAACGCTTCATATTTGCTGCTGGGTCCTGGCTTGCTGTATTTCAACTCTAAAGGAAACTAAGTCTTCGATAATCATGTGTATGACGCAGGGTTGCCTATATGGTTGTCGGTTCGATAATTTGTCCTCACTCCGTTCCAGGTTATAAGATAATGCTTTTGTTATATACGTAGACATAGTGTATATCTAGATATCTTATTATATATATGTAAACATAGCGTATATCTAAATGCATAGCAAAAGTTATCTTATAATTTGAAACGTAGAGAGTTTCACAACTAATATTGCTGTGTTTAATAGGAGCCCTATCAAATGGTTTAGTAGTAGTTTTTTCAGTAAAAAAGAAGTTGTGGCTCATCCAAAATGGCTCCGGCTCCTACGAAGAAGTCCTGGGAAAGAAATCTACCAAACAAGGTCGTAGGTCGTAGTGTTTGCTTGGTTTTTAATCATTTTCAATGTTGAAAATGAGCGATGGTTTAATTTCTTCCATACTAGATCCTTTGATTCCTTCACGCTTTTGAATGCCTCTTTCATTAGGTCAGCATGATCTATTGTCAAATACTCGCTATTTTAAATTGTAAGCTGTTTTGACTTCTCTCTATATATATATAGGGAGAGTATACTCTATAGCTAGCTACAAAATAACTTATTTTGTAGCCACCTCTATTTACGATAATTTTATATACTAATTTACGACAATGACAATATATATTTACGATAGTTGAATTACTATAACACATGGGGATATTTATCATAATGTTATAGTAAATCACATAGTAAGGAGTTACTATAATCTCGTAAATTAGCATAGTAATTATCGTAACTCAAAGTGGCTACAGAATAAGTTATTTTGTAGCCAGCTGTAGGGTAATAGTTCTATATATATATTGTTCAAAAAACTTGATGTTTTAATTTTATCCTAAATCAAACTATCTTAAGTTTGACCTAATTTATAAAGAAATTTGCTAACATTTGTGCCATCGAGATAGGCTCTGGCGACAAGCGCCTCCATCGTCCTTCATATCGTGCTCCGTGGCCTCCTCTGCTTTGACGAAAGAAAACAGAGAAACATATATTTGGTGGTCTAGTGGCAGCAGTTTATTCAAAAGCCACAGCCGTTGAACCAAACAACTTTTAACTTCTCACGCCCTACAGCTCACAATAGCTTTTTAAAAAAACCACAACTCTACCAAATATGACCTTAGCTTTCATGTCTTCGATGGTGTCTAGTCTTAATTTGCACGGGCTAGTCCGATGTGGGACAGCGTCCTCTGGCGGTGCAAGCTGATACAATGTCATGACGGCTACACGACTTGCAATGGACCGGAGCAGGGGTTGGCAAGGTGTGCGACATTATCGACAACAGCGGTGCAAGCGGTGACGATGGCTTATCCACTATCGACTTTGTCAACGAGGACAGTGATGCAGTGTGACAACTGGCTAATGGGGATGTGGATTGCTAAGCGGCGAAGCAGCGGTGTATAAGTCAAATGTGATATAGAATTGTAAGGAAGTGTTATGGTGCTGTGCGTGTTGAGGTATCAATCCAACCAACCGTTGTCTTAGTTGTTTTGGTTGTTTTTCTATTGCTAGTTTTATTGTTGTTGTTTGGTCTTTTTGAGGGTTTTGTTGTTTTTCTTCTCTATCAATATATATCCGACATGCTCTTGTCGATGGCTTTAAAAAAAATAGAGGGAATAGTTTTCAAGAGTATATCGATATCTTTTAGTGAAATGTTATTGACTAAGGTTGCGTTTAGTTCGTGAAAAGAAAATTTTTAGGTGTCACATCGGATATGTCGGAAGGATGTCGGGAGAGGTTTTCGGATACTAATAAAAAAACAAATTACAGAACCCGTCAGGAAACTGCGAGACGAATCTAGTGATACTAATCAATCCATCATTAGCACATGTTAGTTACTGTAGCACTTAAGGCTTTTCATGGACTAATTAAGGTTAAAAGATTTGTCTCGCGATTTTTCCGAGAACTGTGTAATTAGTTTTTTTTTTTCATCTATGTTTAGTACTACATGCATGTGTCCAAACATTCAATGTGATGGGTGGAAACAAAAAAAAAATTTGGAAACTAAACCAGGCCTAACTGATACTAAAAGATTTCAGAACTTTGATTTCATTACAAAGATACTTACGTTTCGTGCCCAAACAAAATTCCATCCAATCCCTACATCAAAAAAATTGTCCATCCAATCCCAGAAGAAAATGGAAACTGAAGAGGCCCCGTCGCCTCGTGCAGCCGCAAGCACGAGGCTGTGAGCGAGCCAGCCAAGGCGCTCATCGACTCCAGCCAGCCGCCCAAAAAAAGCGAGGCGCAAATCACAACCTCGCCTCCTGTACCCCTCCCCCGCTCCTCGTTCCCATCTCGCCGCCCGCCTCCCGCCTCCCCGCCGCGATCGAGGAGGCGCCAATAGTCAGGAGAGGGTTTCCTCCTCCCTCCACGGCTCCACCGAGCCCCCCGGCCCCTCCTCCCCTAATCGCTCTCACCCGGTTGGCCGCCGCCCCGCCATGGATTTGGATCTGTGGATCTCCAAGGTCAAGGAGGGCCAGCACCTCGCCGAGCACGAGCTTCAGTCTCTCTGCGAATACGTGAGCTCCCTACCCTTTGAGTAGCTCGTTCCGCCCCTTAGGGTTTTTATCACCTCGTTGCTATCTAGGGCGGTGGCACGCGAGCGCACAGCTTGGTGCTAGGGTTCTTGGTGGGTGGAGGTAGATGGAGGGGGAAAACGGTTTCCTTTGCTGCGTCTGCTGTTGGTGTCTGCGTGTAACCACGGTCTGCTTTACTGGTTGTCCAGGTGAAGGAGATCCTCATCGAAGAGTCGAACGTTCAACCGGTGAACAGCCCCGTGACGGTTTGCGGTGACATCCATGGGCAGTTCCATGACCTGATGAAGCTCTTCGCGACGGGGGGCCACGTCCCAGAGACGAACTATATTTTCATGGTGCGGATTGTGGAGCCTTTTTTCTTCATTGCTTTTTTCATGTGAGCCGTGGTTGTTGGGAAGGTTTGGCATGGCTATGTTTATCTCAATCGAGCTGTGGTTCACTCGCAGGGTGATTTTGTGGACCGTGGCTTCAACAGTCTGGAGGTTTTCACCATCCTATTGCTACTAAAAGCGAGGTATTTAGTCAGTTTCTTGTTTGGCATACTCAGTTGTTTACTTGATTGTTGCAATGTTTCTGCTGCCTAGCTTCTATTGTAATAGCCGCTCACCATTTTGTGTTGTTAGTACAATAGAACCTCCTTGGGTTTGATGCATAATCATTTTTTAGTATAACACAACCTTGTTGTTTTAGGAAAGATGCATGTTTGCTGCTACATAATTAACCTTAGTAGCTTATTTAAACAGAATTTGGATAATGGCTTGTATTGATTGATTACCAATTTACTATTCATATCCTTTCGCGCCTTGTTGACTCATTTTTTCACATTATCTTTCCTGGATTATTGGCTGCTCTACGGATCAAATTATCTTTTAGTTTATCATGCAGTTAAAACTTAAATAATGTATGCTGTTTTGATTTCTGAAAAATACAGATAATATCCTGGAGTTGATCTGAATAGGTTTATCCATGGTTCGTACTGTCCACCTAACATATGTGGTAGCTGAATGAGTTTACTGTGTTTGGACATAGAAACAGAAATTTCCTCCCCTTTTTAGGCAGCATGAACTGCAAGTGTGAAAAGAAACATCCATTCTCATACATTTTCCTAATGAACCAACATTCTGATGAGATAGTTTTTATTCTCATAATTCTCATCGTTACTTCAGTTCCCATCTAGAATGTTTCCAAGAACCGTCACTATCTATGGCTAATTCTTGCTGCTGAATGTTCCGATTGCCGTTAGGTATCCTGCACACATAACCCTTCTGCGTGGAAATCATGAAAGTAGGCAGTTGACGCAGGTATGTTCTTGTATGTGAAAAACAGATAACTGTATACAGTTCATAGTTTTTCTGATTTAGGCCACTTCGGTTGCAACTAAATGCCTTGAGTGGCTGAGTCCAATATATGTTCCCATGATTCTTGTGTTCTGCTTTTTACTTGTGAGCTCAAAAGGTGTTGTATTCATCTGGTTACCCTCCACTGTGCTCTCTTAAAGCAGTTTTGGCCATCTGTGGGAAGCATAATATTTAATTTTTGGTGGCATGAAACAAATTCAGTACATGTTGATTTTATTCTAGGGGAAACAGTGCTCTTACTGATACTGTATCTGTGATTTAATCTTGGCTTCGTGATGCACATCAGAAATGTGAATCTAGGAATGCAAGTTACACATCCATGATTATTGAAGTCTTATGCTTCTGCTTCTCAAGATGACATTATCTGGTAATCGGCCTGTGTGTCATGCTTAGGTTTTCTTTAGCCAGTGCCTGTTACACTACCTATCAACATGCTCTTATTTTTTGCATCAAAAAAAACATGGCTCTTGTTTTTTGTGTTTTTTCCTCTGGTTATGACTTCAAATGGCTATATCTTTTAGCTCTCAATTTACATTGCATGCTTGTATCCATACTGTACCACAAATAGCTGAAAACACTTGGCATGGCTTAGCTTATCATGCAGGCATACTGATGATACTGTGCCTTATCTTTAGGTGTATGGTTTCTATGATGAGTGTCAGAGGAAGTATGGCAACGCCAATGCATGGCGGTACTGCACTGATGTTTTTGATTACCTTACGCTATCAGCAATCATTAATGGCCAAGTAAGTTCCTCTAGGGAAAAAATTACAGGTTCTCATTTCATGTTATTTTGGCAAGTCATACTTAAATTATATGCTGAATTCAGGTCCTCTGTGTTCATGGTGGTCTTTCTCCCGATGTACGCACTATCGATCAGGTCTGTGACTTCTCTTCTGTAACTTTCTTATAACCATCTGTGAACACATCTGTTTATGAACCCTTAAGTATGACCCTTCCCATTTTATGGGATTCTGAGTTTCATGTCTTGTAGGTCTGCCATACTTGGTGAATACAAAAGTAGAAATATTTTTCACATGGACTATAAAGGATATGCATAGCCTTAAGAATTACAGCTATTTGAAAACTTCATTGTTATCAGTGATATAAATAAAATGCTTCAGTGGATATATGCTGGAAGTTTGGAAATTTTGAATAGTAAACGGCAGGTGTATTTATTATGTTGTTTTCAGTTATTTTGTTTTTTCTGTTCTAATTTTCAGCTGGCTGTGCTAACTGTACTTTTTTGGACATGTTTCTGATAGAATTTCCTTTGGTAGTAAGAATGCTTATCATTAATGAACTAGCATTGCTGACTCATTTGTGAAGAATATTGAACACATGATTCTGGGGTTGATTTGGTCTTTAGCATTTCTGACTCATTTCTTGAAGAATAGTAGTGCATGATTATTTGGATGATGTATATATTTTGACTAAATGTTTCAATGGGATTGAAGATTCGATTATCTTTTCACCAGATACGAACGATTGATCGCAATTGTGAAATTCCCCATGAAGGTCCTTTCTGCGATCTTATGTGGAGTGACCCTGAGGAGATAGAGACATGGGCTGTTAGTCCCCGTGGAGCAGGTTGGCTGTTTGGTTCGCGAGTCACAGCAGAGGTGTGTATACAATAAGGCCCTATTTGGATCCTTGGAATTGAATTCTATTCTAATAATCATAATTTAGGCACAGATTAATTAAGCTAATACAGTTGTATGCGGAATATATTTGTATACTACTGTTAGCTATATGGGGGAGATACTTATGTACTGCACTTCTGCTACAGGGGAGGGAGCCGAAGAGTGTGCTATAAGTTGTATAGTAGAAACATAGATTGGAGATCTATAGAATCAATTTCCATCTCTCACGTCATGAATATTTAAGATATGCTTATATCTGAACTTTGGAAAGTCGTGGAATGTCAAATTCCAAGCCAAATAGCCTAGTCCATTAAGTAGATTCCAATTCCTACAAAATGAAACGATCCACACGACCCCTAATACTATTTTATTATTCTGGACTCTTTTTTTTTTATTCGCTCCTTGTGAATGTCACCTTTTGCTATGTAGTTCAACTTTGTTAACGGTATCGAGCTAGTTTGTCGGGCTCACCAGCTGGTCCAGGAAGGCTTAAAGTACATGTTCCAGGAGAAGGGCCTTGTAACTGTGAGTTCTTGTTCACATATAGATTGGCACTCAGATATTGGTTGTATCGTATTATAGTAGTATGCACTTGTATTTCATTGTGACCATATTGAATTGTTATGATGCCCATATTAACTTCTCTTTTCTTTTCCAGGTGTGGTCTGCACCTAATTATTGCTACAGATGTGGCAATGTAGCTTCTATATTAAGCTTCGATGAGAAGATGGTATGATAGTTCCTTTGTCTTTAAGGATTTGCTTGAAGCATTTTGCACACCTGATCACTCTTGAGTCAATTTATACAATAAGGTTATCTCAATCCTCAGTAGGTTTTAGTGTGCATTTGTACAAGCAACCTTTGTACAGATAATTGTTTCTGATGTGCAACCAAAAGATATATTATGCAACCACTGTTTCTGGCTAATATTTTGGGATTTTTACCTTAGTGGACATGTTATACAAATTAATGTTATGGTACCGCTAAGTGGGGTCACCAGCTGCTGTCTTTTGCCATAATGCATCAAGTTTATGTGGACATTTTCTACATACTTCTTCCGTTTCAAATTATATGTTGTTTTGGCTTTTCTAGGTACATAGCTTTTGCTATGCACATAGATATATGCTATTTCTAGATGGCAATGTATCAAGTGGAAACCGGATCACCTGTGCAAACTTGAAAACTTCGAATCAAGACCACAGGATGTTGATCCAAGGGGAGGAGGATTGGATAATTTTGTGTTTAACCGCCCGCTTCTAATCACACTTTTGCAAATCCCCCCTTCCACTCTCCCGTGTGCCCCCTTGGATCAACATCGTGTGGCCCAGATTAAAAGTTTCCAAGTTTGCACAGGTGGTCCGGTTTCCACCTGATACGTTGCCTTTCTAGATACACAGCAAAAACTTCTAGATACACAGCAAAAACTATGTACCAGAAAAAACCAAAATGATCTATAATTTGAAACGGAGAGAGTACTTGCTAAGAAGGGCAGGCCTGGTGCAGTTGGTGAGTGCTAGCTCGCCGAGTCACCAGGTCCTGGGTTCGAAGCCGTCTCTCTGCAGAATTTCTGCGGAGGTAAGACTTTGCTTCGGTTATTCCCTTCCCCAGACCCCACTCGTGTGGGAGCCTCTGGCACTGGGTCTGCCCAGAGTACTTGCTAGTGATATGCAGAGGTTGGACTGGAAACAAGGAATAAAGTTATGTAGGGAGAGGGTTTCAGTTATCCATGGAAATAAACGAATTGCTGTCAAGCACATCAACCATACTTAGGGTTTGTTCAGTTAATCCCCAAACTGAGGATTGGAGGGGATTGAGGGGGATTAAATCCCCTACAACTACAAGTCAAATAAACCCCTCAATCCCCTCCAACCCCCTAGATTTGGAGATTAACCGAACAAGGTCTTATTGGGGAAACAAATAAACCATTTGAGATTTAGTAGTTAATCAGCATTATGCCTATTGTATCTTTGCTGAGGTGTAGAATAGAAGTTGCCATGAAAAGTGTAGTAAATTCATTTTTCCAGTAACTTAAGACCTCTAATTCTTTTTGTGTGATCATCTCCGATTGCTCGCCAAACATGACTTCCACCTTTTTTTTATGGTTGCAAGGGGCCAACAAGTTTTGTCCCACTGCTTTCTCAAGTTGCCCAGTAGTGTTTCATGAGATATACGACCGATGCTGATTTACAATATATTTTGCTCTGTTACCAGGAAAGAGATGTCAAGTTCTTCACAGAGACAGAGGAGAACAACCAGATGCGAGGCCCAAGGACTGCAGTCCCATATTTCCTCTGACTTCAATTGTACAATTTTAGAAGTCAATATTTAAATCTGTAAGGGCTAAAGATCAATCAGATGTGTTTATTGTTGTAGGTTCAGATCATAGTGCAATCTGATGCATTTGATTTCTGTTTTCTTTTGACCACATGTACAATAGACCATCAGGAGTGTCATATGTTCCTGTATTCCTTCAGTGACACTGTCAAAGTTTTGTTTATGATTTAGTTCGCGTGCTATTCATTTTGGACCGCGCTTGCGTTATGCAGCAGATGAGTGATGAATCACGCTTGGCATATCATTTCTCATTTGAGGCCGTTCATTCACGTGGCAAGATACTTTCGTGCAAGCAGCTTCTGGCATATATTCATTTAGTCGAATGGCTCCAGGTGTATGTTCCGTAAACCAAGCTTGATTCTGCACGATGGGCAACTCTTTACTCGCAATTGATTACCATGTGAGACGCACCTAGCATATCACATATGGATGTATAATATAATCAACGTCCAAGAAGATAATAGTACCACAACATTCGTTGATAGAAAAGTTGTTTCCTCCGGTGTAAATGGGTGCATGAATAAGGCCAAAGCGTAAAAAGTCTAGTCCGCGTAAAAAGGATCTTGTCCTTGCTAACACCTTTGGAGATCTACACGAGGGAGCATGGAAACTGGTGTCTGCTGGTGAAAGTTGATGGGAAGAATTTACTTGAGTTTGATTTTGGTTTCATTCTGTTCTTTGACCTATGGAAACTCGTTTCAGTGGGATCAGAGATACTTTCAGCTACAAGTATATCAAAGAAAATTTTATTTTATAATAAAGCTACTTCGAAAATCCCCCTCCACCCCAAAAAATATCCTATTATGATTATATTGGTAATAACGTGGCAAGGAGGATTATTCAGAGCAAGCTCAATAGACCATGGGGATGAAATAGCTGCTGATGGTTAGGGCATCCCATCTTAGAGATAAATAAAGGTGCGAGCTTTTTGTGCGTTGTATGCTTACATTTTTTCGAAACATATCCAGTAGTTTTGGCAGATGGAAAGGGAATTGTGAGAGTGGACGTCCCTTTTAGGAAAACAGAATCTAAATATAACGTTGAACAAGTAGCCTTACAAGTGGAGTTCTATGGCTGCAAACTTAATAGAGTAAATTAGTTTTGATCTTGCTACTCTAAAAAATATACATGGCATGCTCAATTAGGGAAATTTTTTGAATTAGATCAGCTACTTTGGAGTTTGATTTTTTTTATCGGGTACAACTTTGGACGCACACAACCCACACACTCCACACTCACACCACATGCACACACGCGCGTACGCTTCCGTACACACGCAAACAAGAGATTGGGAGACTCTCTAACCCCCAGTGCGCGGGAAACGCACGGTACTGCAGAACGCGCATGCACACGTGTACCCTAAATTTTCTGAAAAAATTTCAGAAAAATGTGCGAACACCAGGGTTTGAATGCTTTGGAGTTTGATTTTGGTTTCACTCTATTCTTTCACCTATTGGGGGGAATTTTAGAAATGCTAGTAGAGTAGAGAGAGAATCACTATAGTTTGTCTTTGGGGGTGTGATGGAGGAGGTTTGGGAGCAAAAAATTATATAATAATTGACAGTTCATAATGAAAGATGTGGATGCACATATATTTTTCACTCCAAGCGTAATTCTTATTCAATTGTGACCCCCCCTGGCAGTGATTCTTGTGAGTCTGTCCACTAAACTCCTATTCTTTTTCAACAATTACTCCCACTCACAATAAAGAAATAGACAAGAAGTAACAAATTTTTAAACACATAATTTAACCACCTATTCTCTCTCAATCAATTATCTCTGTCGGTACCAACAGTATGGGGGTACCCACACCCAACGATAATAAAAAACAAAACGGCTAAACCGCAGCAAAACGCAGCCCACCTCAAACCGCGCACCAGGTCCGTCTCGTACGAGGCCAGCTCGACGGAGTGCCTCGACCGCGCTCCGGCTCCGACTCGTACGAGGCACCCTCGACAGGGACGCCTCGACCGCGCCCCGCCCCGCACGACAGAGCACCTCGACCACACTCCGACTCGCACGAGGCTCGTTCGCCCAACGGAAAAACTCCGACTCGCGTGACCCCGGGTCAGGCGCTCGACCCCCTCACTTCACCTGTCCAAGGACAGAAGTCAGAGCATTTAATGCGATTACCTGCCACCACCTACCGGTATGGTCGCGACCAGGATCGACGTGGGAACAATGCCGGTGTCAGCCCTCACTGTTTTTACCGCCCATCCCGTGATGGGAGGTGAAACCTGTCACTATACACACCTTACCGTGCACTGTTTACCGTCAATCACCCTCGAGGGAGGATACGACAAGGCCCGTCTTCTGCAATCTCGGGGATTCGACCCTATCCGTCCGACCCTGACCCTACCTCGACGCCCCGCACAGTTCAACAGAGAGGGAAGGACGGCATGGCACGGCGCTCTGGGTCATTTCACCGTCTCGTCCCCTTACGTCGCCATGGTGTCCGGGGATGGCTGGCCATTCCCAGGGCATGCCGCCACAGTCACTCCTACAGGGATCGACAAAACGTCACCTCAGGGCTCCCCGGCGTCCTGGCCTCCTCCTACCCTATAAAAAGGCAGGCCGGGGCTCTACAACGAAGACAGAAGACAGCAAACAACAGACCACACACAAGTCCAAAGCCAAGTGCCAAGCACTCCAAGGCTCCCCACACAGAGATCAACATCTCAAGCAATCATCTTTGTACTCTTTTTCCTCTCTTTGAGACTTGGGCTCGCCGCCCTCTCTCGCAAGCTTGTAACCCCTACACAAGCACCTCGGTGCAAGGAAATACAAAACTCTCTCTCCCCGCTGGACGTAGGGCCTTCTTCTGCCCGAACCAGGATAAACCCCCGTGTGTTCTCCTTGCATCACCATCCAGGATAGGGACACGCAGCACTCACTCGTCGGTTTAGGACCCCCTCGGGACCGAACACCGACAGTTGGCGCGCCAGGTAGGGGACCGCTGCGTGCCAACGTCGCTTTCCTGCCATTCTTTCCTGGATGGCTGACCCCGAACGCCATATCCCATTGGCCACGGTGATCTAGTTTGGGAGTTTGGAGTTCATGTCGCTTGGCTATGGCTACGATATGGTCCTTCTCCCGCCCAGGCACCCGACCGACGAGGATTACGAGCTCTCCCAGCCTGGGGGAGCACTCCGCTGGTATCGTCGCTCTCGACAGGCGCGAGCTGCCAGACGACGATGAGCCCGACGCATCCACCGTCCCCACCTTACAGAGGGTGGTGGGATTCCCCGATCCGGCGCCTCTCAGCCAGACGCTAACCCAGGTTTCCTCGTTGAGGGTATGGGTAGGATGAGCTTGGCTGAGGGTAAGATGCCGACGGAGAATTCCGCCGCTCCCCCGTCCGGTGAGACACCACCACTGCCCGGATCAACCACTCCGGCACGGGCAGCGACATCTCCATCACCATTCCTATTTGGGCTAGACTCGGTTGCCCGGGTGTACGCTTCCTCTGTAAGCACTAGCATGAGTGCTTACGAGGAACTCCCCGGGCACCATCTACGCTCCACTCTGGACCTCGTTGCATCCACGCCGACTTCTGATTATCTGGACTCTACGGAAACCCCAGAAACAGAGCCCCGTGTGATCCTCAACGTTACAACCCCAGAGACGAGTGGCGACGACCTCACATGCACCCGTCGTACTACTACTTTGGCGCTCCTGACTCCGACTCAGCTGACGACGCCTACGATCCGACCCGCGAATGCTTCAACATCGATGTTGAGAGCACGTCGGAATCGGAGGATGAAGAGCCAGTCGAAGGAAGGCATACGCCACCTCATGTCGAGCTCCCTGCCGAGCAAGACGAGGCTCAGTTCCTTGCGGATCAAGGAATGCAGCTCGAGCAAATTCGTGAGTTGCAAGACAGGCTCGAGGAGGAATGAGAAAACCTACACCTACTCCAACAAACCCTCGAGCGTGAGCGCGTGGCACACGCACTTGGCGGAAGAGCTCGCGAGAGAGCTCGAGACGTCAACCGTCGCATCGACGAGGACCGGGTGGTCGACCCCCCGGTTTTCACTCGAGCCAGCCAGAACGTCGTCGCCGCCGCCATGCTCCTCCGCAACATGTCTGAGCCGCCAAACCCCGACGCCCGTCGGGCTCAAGATGAAATCTGAGAACTCCTCGAGACCGCTGCCATGCAGCAGGCCAAGAGCTCTGCCTCGAGGCGACGCGAGCCCGCCTCGGAGTGGCTCGTCGAGCCCTCCCAACAGGAGAGAGAGGCATCGTTTCATCCCGAGCCTGCCCGGCGAAACCGGGTAGCTCCTGACTCTGAGCCCATCGCCAATGACCGCGAACCTCGAGAAACCCGTGGCAACATCGTCGAGCGCCGCACGCGCAAGCACGGTGACGGTGTGGCTCGAGGCTACCACGTGCACAGGGGCGGACGCTACGACAGCTCGGAAGATCGTAGCCCTTCACCCGAGCCCCCGGGTCCTCGGGTCTTCAGTAAGGCTATCCGCGAGACAATACTCCCGGCTCGGTTTCGCTCTCCCACGACTCTCACCAAGTACAACGGTGAAACCAAACCCGAACTTTGGCTCGCCGATTTCCGCTTGGCGTGTCAGCTGGGCGGGGCCACCGACGATCGGGTCATCATCCGACAAACTCCCCATGTTCCTCTCCGACACCGCTCGAGCCTGGCTCGAGGACCTTCCACTTCGACAGATCCACGACTGGGACAATCTCGTGAGGGTGTTCGAGGGAAACTTCAAGGGGACCTACATGCGCCCCGGCAGCTCATGGGACCTCCAGAGTTGTAAGCAAAAACTGGGTGAATCCCTCCGGGATTACATCCGGCGCTTCTCTAGGCAGCGCACCGAGCTCCCCAACGTCACCGACTCCGACGTAATTATGGCCTTCCTCTCCGGAACCACCTGCAAGGAGTTGGTCCGAGAGTTGGGCCGTAACACCCCACTCACTGCCAACGGATTGATGGACATCGTCACCAACTTTGCCGCCGGCGAGAAGGCAGTTGGTGCCATCTTTGGTGGTGACCAGGACAAAGGGAAACAAAAGGTCGACGATCCCGCGGGCTCCAGCCGGGGCTCCAAGAGAAACAACCGAAAGAAGAAGAAGAGCCAGCAGGGCAAGCTCGAGGCCCCGGCCGACGAGCTTGTCGCTGCTGCCGAACGCAAGAAACCTCGAGGCCCCCCCGGTGGGGGCATCTTCGACAAAATGCTCAAAGAGCCGTATTCCTACCACAAGGGACCCACTAACCATAACCTCGAAGATTGTCACATGCTCCGCAGGTACTTTGAGGGCGTAGGCGTCAAGAAGGACGATAAGAAGGAAGACCCCAAGGGTGACAACAAGGATGGGGGATTCCCTGAGATCCACGACTGCTTCATGATCTACGGAGGACCCTCGACCCGCCTCTCGGCGCGCCAGCGCAAACGAGAGCGGCGTGAGGTTTTCTCCGTACAAATGGCAGTCCCCCGCTTCCTTGACTGGTCTGAGATGGCCATCACTTTCGACCGTGATGATCATCTTGACTACGTCCCCAATCCGGGAGTCTACCCGCTTGTTGTTGATCCCGTCATCGCCAACACACGCCTCACCAAGGTACTCATGGACGGCGGAAGTAGCCTCAACATCATCTACGCCTAGACCCTCGACCTCCTGGGGGTCGAGAGAACGCGCCTCCAACCCAGCGTCGGCGGCTTCCACGGAGTCGTGCCAGGGAAACGGGCGGAACCCCTCGGATGGGTCGATCTGCCTGTCTGCTTTGGCACACCATCCAACTTCAGAAAGGAGACGCTCACTTTCGAAGTGGTCGGATTTCATGGGACGTACCACGCTATACTGGGGCGCCCGTGCTACGCCAGGTTCATGGCGGTCCCGAACTACACCTACCTCAAGCTTAAGATGCCAGGCCCAAACGGTGTCATCACTGTGGGGCCCTCATATGAACATGCTTACGAGTGCGACGTCGAGTGTGTCGAGCACGGCGAGGCTGTCTTGGAGTCGACGACCTTGGCTGCGGACCTTGACAGTCTCGCCAATCAGATTCCCGACCCAAAGCGCCATGCCGGCAGCTTCGAGCCTGCAGAAGACGTCAAGCTCGTACCCCTCGACCCTGCTGATCCCAAGGGAAAGGCGCTGAGCATCAGCGCCACCCTCGATCCCAAATAGGAAGCAGTGCTCGTTGACTTTCTCCATGCGAATATCGACATCTTTGCGTGGAGTCCCTCGGATATGCCGGGCATACCCAGGGAAGTCGCCGAGCACGCCTTGGAGATCCGGGCCGGCTCCAAACCGGTGAAGCAACGCTTGCGCCGCTTTGACGAGGAGAAGCGCAAGGTCATCGGTGAGGAGATACACAAGCTGCTGGAGGCCGGATTCATCAAGGAGGTTCATCATCCCGAGTGGCTAGCTAATCCTGTATTAGTTAAGAAAAAGAGTGGGAAGTGGAGGATGTGTGTAGACTATACTAGTTTAAATAAAGCATGTCCAAAAGTTCCCTTTCCTTTACCACGCATTGACCAAATCATTGATTCCACTGCGGGATGTGAAATTCTGTCGTTCTTAGATGCATACTCCGGTTACCACCAGATTAAAATGAAAGAGTCCGACCAGCTCGCGACTTCATTCATTACCCCATTCGGCATGTACTGCTACGTTATGATGCCTTTCGGTCTCCGGAACGCAGGGGCTACGTACCAGCGATGCATGCAACACGTTTTTGGGGAACACATCGGGCCAACCGTCGAGGCTTACGTCGATGACATCGTTGTCAAGACCAAACAAGCCGACGATCTGGTAAACGACCTAGACGTTGCGTTCAAGTGCCTCCGGGCAAAAAACATCAAGCTCAATCCTGAGAAATGCGTTTTTGGCGTTCCTCGAGGTATGCTTTTGGGGTTCATCGTGTCTAAGCATGGCATCGAGGCCAACCCAGAAAAAATCACTGCGATAACCAAGATGGGCCCCATTCGAGATCTAAAGGGCGTACAGAGGATCACTGGCTGCTTGGCGGCACTCAGCCGTTTCATTTCGCGTCTCGGCAAAAAAGCGCTCCCTCTGTATCGCCTCCTGAAGAAATCGGAGCATTTTTCATGGACCCTCGAGGCCAAAGAAGCTCTCGCAAAACTCAAAGCCACACTCTCTAATTCACCAATTCTCGTCCCTCTGACCCCAGGGGAGCCGCTCCTACTTTATGTCGCCGTGACATCACAAGTAGTTAGCACAGTCCTAGTTGTCGAGAGGGCCGAGGAAGCACATGCCTTGCTCGTCCAGAGGCCGGTCTATTTCGTTAGCGAGGTGCTCTCGGAAACCAAGGTACGATACCCGCAAATCCAGAAGCTGCTATATGCCATCGTCTTGACACGGCGCAAACTCCATCACTACTTCAAGGGTCACCCGGTTACTGTGGTTTCTTCTTTCCCCTTGGGAGAGATAGCCCAGAACCGGGAAGCCTTGGGTAGAATTGCCAAGTGGGCAGTCGAGCTCATGGGCGAGACCCTATCTTACGCGCCGCGCAAAGCTATTAAGTCACAGGTATTAGCGGACTTCCTGGCTGAGTGGACCGACACCCAACTTCCCCCTGCACAGCTCCAAGCTGAGCTATGGACCATGTACTTCGATGGGTCGTTGATGAAAACAGGAGCATGTGCGGGTTTGCTCTTCATCTCGCCCCTCGGGGTTCACATGCGCTACATCATCCGACTTCATTTTCCTGCGTCAAATAACGTCGCCGAATACGAGGCGCTCGTCACAGGGCTGAGAATTGCCATCGAGCTCGGGGTCCGACACCTTGACGTTCGAGGCGACTCCCAGCTCATGATTGATCAGGTCATGAAGAGCTCGAGCTGCCGCGACCCCAAGATGGAAGCCTACTGCCAAGAGGTGCGGCGCCTCGAGGACAAGTTTCACGGCCTCGAGCTCAACCACATCGCACGCAGGTATAATGAGGCCGCCAATGAACTGGTGAAAATCGCGTCCAGTCGAACTACAGTTCCACCAGACGTTTTCACGAAAGATCTCCAGCAGCCATCCGTCGACCTTGGGCCGGACGGAGGGGTCGACGGGACGTCACTTGACCCCCCACCTGAGGTAGAAGCCCCTCGACCGGGGCTAAAGCCATGCAGGTGGAAGGCTCGACCCCACCATCTGACCTCGAGCCTGACTGGTGCGTTCCGTACCTCGACTATCTTATCCGAGGGGACCTCTCCTCGGATAAGACCAAGGCTCGACGGATCGCTCGCCGGGCCAAAACCTTTGTGATCTTTAGTGATAGTAGGGAGCTATACCACCGCAGCCCTACTGGCATCCTCCAACGCTGCATCACAAATGAGGAAGGCAGAGACCTGCTCGACGATCTACACTCGGGGGCTTGTGGTCACCACGCAGCACCTCGAACCCTTGTCGGAAATGCTTTCCGACAAGGATTCTATTGGCCAACCGCGGTCTCCGACGCTATCAAGCTAGTACGCTCCTGTAAAGGATGCCAGTACTATGCAAGACAGATCCATCTTCCAGCACATGCCCTGTAGACCATTCCCATCACGTGGTCGTTTGCCGTCTAGGGGCTTGACCTTGTCGGGCCTTTGAAAAGGACAACCGGCGGCTTCACCCACTTGCTCGTTGCCATCGACAAATTCTCCAAGTGGATCGAGGCCCGCCCTATCACCAGTATCAGGTCCGAACAAGCTGTGCTCTTTTTCACCAACATTATCCACCGCTTTGGGGTTCCTAACTGTATCATCACGGACAACGGCACCCAGTTCACTGGTAAAAAGTTTCTGGATTTCTGTGACAACCACCACATCCGTGTGCTCTGGTCAGCCGTGGCTCATCCAAAAACAAATGGCCAAGTGGAACGTGCCAATGGCATGGTCCTACAAGGCCTGAAACCCAGAATCTTTGATAAGCTAAACAAACATGGGAAAAGATGGGCTGCCGAGCTCCCATCGGTCCTATGGAGCCTAAGAACAACGCCGAGTCGAGCCACAGGGTTCACTCCATTCTTCTTAATCTACGGATCTGAGGCCATGCTCCCCACTGACATAGAATATGGGTCCCCAAGGCTAAAGGCCTACAACGAGAGAAATAACGACGCCGCAAGAGAGGACGCCCTCGACCAGCTCGAGGAAGCCCGGGATGTGGCTCTGTTGCACTCTGCCAGGTACCAGCAGGGTCTCCGACGCTACCACGACAGACACGTCCGCAAGCGTGACCTCAACGTCGGCGACCTGGTGCTACGGCGGAACCAGAACACCAAGGGACGGCACAAGCTCACGCCACCATGGAAAGGACTGTACATCATTGCAGAAGTACTAAAGCCGGGCACCTACAAGCTATCCAACGAGAAGGGTGAAATCCTCACCAACGCTTGGAACATTGAACAGCTACGTCGCTTTTTCCCTAAAAAGCCTCGAGGCTCTGTAATTTCTTTTCAATCTCATCAATAAAGAATACAGCGATGTTCAAACTTTCGTTTTACAAACAATGAGGAAGGATCGACTCTGTTTTCCTAGAATTGACCCTCCCTCAAGGGCTACAAGGGGGGAACCCCCCAGTCCCCGAAAAAACTTGTACTCTTTTTCAAAGGTTGAAGAACTACCTCTTAAGTCAACAACGCGAGAGCGCCCTGAGGCTCAAAAGGGCTCTCGAGCCGCGAGATCACTTACGCCTCCGAGGCTACGGTACCTCCGCTCACCCCTCACGCCTAGGGGCACGACCGCACGTTAAGTAGACCTAATGGCGGTTCATAACTTTGAAAAGGAATACACCCCCTGTCGCTTAGATCAGGTTCTTACATGATCTGCGAGGCCGCGAGAGCATCCTGAAGCTCGAGGGCAGTCGAGCCACGAGATCACTTACGCCTCCGAGGCTATGGTACCTCCACTCGCTCCCTTACGCCAAAGGGCGCAACCGCGTGCTAAGTAAATCATGCGAGAACATGATTCAAGCGATAAAGGGAAGAAAAGCTCGAACAAAACTTAAATAACCAAACACCGGTTTATGTTTCGAGTTTTTAAGGCCTCCGAGGCCACCACGACCAAAATTCGAAAAAATACTAACTTATTACACGGGCCTTTGCGCCCAGATTTGGCTCACAGGCCCTCGTTGTCGGCAGGCGGAACCACCTCGGCTTCGAAAAGTGAGGCCAGGCGGCTCCCAGGCTCCTCAGCAGCTCCGATCAGGTCCAGGCAAGCGTCCTCGTTCTCCTCGTCTGTCCGGTTCGAGTCGGTGATGAAGCCTTCAGCAACAAGCTCCATGTTGAACACGAACCCAGACCGAACGACGGCCAGTGCCCTCTTCACGCCATGGTGGAGGCTGCCCCGTATCCTTTCCCGGACGAGGCGGCCCAGCGCCGCCATCCGGCGGATGAAGGAGTTCCCCGGGGCGTCCTCCCCGGTGTCGGCGTTGGGCTCGACCCCCAGGCTGTCACACACGGAGGTGATCGCGCCCTGGAGCAACTGGGTCCTCTGGGTCTCGGCCTCGAGGAGGCTCTGGAAGGAATTGGCCACCGCCTGAGCCACCCGATGCTCCTTCTCCACCTCTTCCTCCGCCTCCTCGACCACCACGACCGATGAGGATGACCCCCCGACGGGCTCCAACAGCGGACGAATGTCGGGGAGGTCCCCCAGGCCGGTCGCGGCGTCGTACCGCGACAGGGCGTCATCGTCATGACCGTCGCTGCCGTCATCATCCTCCCCCGAGAACGTCTCGGAGGGAGACTCTGCGAGGGGGAGCCCGTCGAGGGCCTGCTGGCGCCGAAGTTTCTTCAACGCCTCCTTCTCCTTGGCCTTGTGGATCTGCCGCTTCTTGGCCGTCTCTTTGGTCTGCTTCTGCTGAGACGCGTGCTGGCGTCGAGCCTCCCGGGCGGGCCGGTCCTCTGGGACTGGCGGCCGCATCTCCCGCAACGCAGACAGATCCTGCGCATCGGCCTCGACTAAATCAGAGGAATCTAAAAATAAACGAAACAAACGAACGTACCAGCCAAAAACACTTACCACAGGCTCGAACCCCTGGGTAGGTCGCATGGGGACTTTGTCGACCTCATCCACCTTGAAGTTCCCCACCATCCGGCGCGCCCGCCGGAGGACCTCCTCGAGGGTGAGGGACTCGTGTGACATCCGGCTCCCCTCCAGTGGCGCCTCCGGAGTCATCTGGTCGAGGCGGAGGCGACGCTGGCACAGCGGCATCACCCTGCGCCGGTGGAACGCCGTGGCCGCCGCCGCCGCCGTCAAGCCCCGCAGACGGAGCTGCTGCAGCGCCGCCAGCAGCGGATCCAGACGCGGCTTCTCGGCCTCCGGCACTCCGTAGGTCCAGTTCTCCTCTCGGGCGGTCAGCACCTGGCCGGTGTACCTCGGCAACTGACTCTCGTCGTTGCGGAGGTAGAACTAGCCGTCGTGCTAACCGCTGTTCGAAGAGATGAGATGGGCCGGGATGTATAGATCTGCCCGACCCGATCTCACCTGCAGGACGCAGCTCCCCGCTCGAACTGCGCACCGAAGCCCTTTCTCCCCCGCCTTCTTGGCGAAGAGCTCTGCCTTGAAAAGGTGGAGCCACAGATTCCACTGCGGCTCCACCCCTAGGTAGCCCTCGCAGACCGCCGCAAAGATGGCGGCCTGTGCAACGGCGTTGGGGGCAAGATGGTGCAGCTCCACCCGGTAGTAGTGGAGGAGCGCGCGCATGAAGACGGTTGCCGGCACGCCGAACCCCCGTTCGTGGAAGCAGATGAAGCTCACCACGTATCCCTCGGGGGGTGCCGGCTCCCGGTGGTCGGGTGGCGGCGCAATCCACTCCGGCCGCGATCGGCTTGTCCTCGGCCGCAGCAGTCCATCCTCGACCAGCTCCTCCAACCTCCTCTCCGTCACCGAGGAGGCGGCCCAGTCGTCGGCGGGGAGGATCTGACTCTTTCCTGCCATTGGCGCTAGGGAGAGCTGTGTGGACGAGGAGGGTGCGACGGCGGTGGCGCTGGATGTGGGCGGAGGGCGCAAGGGGCACAGGGCTGTCTGAGGCAAAGGATGCAAAAACGCAAAGGACCGGTAGGGGAGGCAGACCCCTAGGCCTTGTTTTTATAGCCCTGGCGGAAGCCCAATGGCCGCGCGAAAAGGTAGGAGCGGTTTCCCGCATTTAATGCTCTTACCTAACCGTTTCCCTCAATCTCGCAGGAGTTAGGCACGTGGCCGTCTCCCACGTCGTAACCATACGCCACGTCGCCCACTACCGCGCCGATCTCGCCCTCTCCCCTGAAAAGGCGCACCCGGCTAACGGGCGGGGTAGGATCCGTGGACGGATATTCCCAGATACCTGGTAAGCGGGCTCCGAGCCCACCATAAGTCTCGAGGGAGCGGAAGCTGGCCCTCGACCTGGGTTCGACAGCTGCCCTCGAGCGACAGAGTTAGGGACGACCATGGATGCGCCCGTACACGGCCAGGGCTCGAGCCACGCTCTCGAGGCACCCCAAGACGTATTCGAGGCTGTAGGAGGAGGTTGACGTAGGAATCCCCTCGGGGGAGGCACCAAGCCCTCGGATCCCGTCGCAAGGAACCGAGATCCGCCCGACCACTCCTTGGCATTTTTTAGAGCGCCTCCGGGCCACTAGCCGACTCCTAACGACTGGAGCACGGGCTCACACTCGAATTCCCCCGCTAGCAGCTCACCAGAGATCGTCGGAACTCGCCCAAACAGGGGTAGTACGGCGTTCCCCACCCCTCCTCCTCCTTCCTGAAGGAGGAGCGTGAGGGTCGAACAATGAAAGACGGCCGGGACTCTGATCGACCTCGTGCGCACGAGGCTCGGGGGCTCGACCACAACGAACCATTCCCCAACAGAACGAATAAAAGACCTCGGAGGAGTCTCAATACTCCACCGAGGCCTCGGGGGCTACACCCGGCGGGTGCGCTCGCGCGTCCCCACCGGAAAAAATCACGACGCTACGACTCCAGTTCATCAATAAACAAGCCTCTGGGAGAATGATCACACACTCACCCAAAGGCTCGGGGGCTACTGTCGGTACCAACAATATGGGGGTACCCACACCCAACAATAATAAAAAAACAAAACGGCTAAACCGTAGCAAAACGCAGCCCACCTCAAACCGCGCACCAGGTCCGTCTCGTACGAGGCCAACTCGATGGAGTGCCTCGATCGCGCTCCGGCTCCGACTCGTATGAGGCACCCTCGACGGGGACGCCTCGACCGCGCCCCGCCCCGCACGACAGAGCACCTCGACCACACTCCGACTCGCACGAGGCTCGTTCGCCCAACGGAAAAACTCCGACTCGCGTGACCCCGGGTCAGGCGCTCGACCCCCTCAATTCACCTGCCCCAGGACAGAAGTCAGAGCATTTAATGCGATTACCTGCCACCACCTACCGGTATGGTCGCGACCAGGATCGACGTGGGAACAATGCCGGTGTCAGCCCTCACTGTTTTTACCGCCCATCCCGTGATGGGAGGTGAAACCTATCACTATACACACCTTACCGTGCACTGTTTACCGTCAATCACCCTCGAGGGAGGATACGACAAGGCCCGTCTTCCGCAATCTCGGGGATTCGACCCTATCCGTCCGACCCTGACCCTACCTCGACCCGGCCTCGACGCCCCGAACAGTTCAACAGAGAGGGAAGGACGGCATGGCACGGCGCTCCAGGTCATTTCGCCGTCTCGTCCCCTACGTCGCCATGGTGTCCGGGGATGGCCGGCCATTTCCAGGGCACGCCGCCACAGTCACTCCTACAGGGATCGACAAAACGTCACCTCAGGGCTCCCCGGCGTCCTGGCCTCCTCCTACCCTATAAAAGGGCAGGCCAGGGCTCTACAACGAAGACAGAAGACAGCAAACAACAGACCACACACAAGTCCAAAGCCAAGTGCCAAGCACTCCAAGGCTCCCCACACAGAGATTAACATCTCAAGCAATCATCTTTGTACTCTTTTTTCCTCTCTTTGAGACTTGGGCTCGCCGCCCTCTCTCGCAAGCTTGTAACCCCTACACAAGCACCTCGGTGCAAGAAAATACAAAACTCTCTCCCCCCGCTGGACGTAGGGCCTTCTTCTGCCCGAACCAGGATAAACCCCCGTGTGTTCTTCTTGCATCACCATCCAGGATAGGGACACGCAGCACTCACTCGTCGGTTTAGGACCCCCTCGGGACCGAACACCGACAATATCCAACCAAATGCACCAACAAGTTTTCGGCTCCGTGCCTTCTCCAGAGCGTCTCCAACAGTGCCTATAAAAAAGGGCTACCAAATAATTTTGTTTAGGGCCACCCTAAAATTCTTGGGAGTCACAAAAATACCTTCTCATCCAACAACCCGAAATTTGATGCCAAAAAAAAAGTTCTGGCCACGCCACCTGATCGGCTGCCGTTCTTTGGCTGCTGCTGTAGGCTGCGGCTTGGTGAACCCTATACCAGTGTCATTTCTTTCACGGGTGATCAGGGCGTGTTTAAGTTCTAGCTAAAGTTTAGGGGTGTCACATCAGATTTTATATGAGAGTGTTCAGATAGTAATAATAAAACAAACTACACAAGTCTTCAGTAATCCACGAGACGAATTTATTAAGCATAATTAATCCATCATTAGCACATGTTTACTATAGCACTATATTGTCAAATCATGGACTAATTAGGCTTAAAAAACTTATCTCGTAAATTAGTCTCAATCTGTGCATTTAGTTTCGTAATTAGTCTATATTTAGTACTCTATGCATGTGTCTAAACATCCGATGTGATATGGACTCAAGTTTAGGAGAGAAACCCTGGACTAAAGTTTAGTCTGTCACATCGGATGCGTGACACTAATTTGGAGTATTAAACATAGATTAATTACAAAAACTAATTGCACATATGGAGATTAATTTGCGAGACAAATCTATTAAGCCTAACTAGTCCATGATTTGATAATGTGGTGCAAGAGTAAATATGTGCTAATGATGGATTCAATTAAGTTTAATAGATTCATCTCTTAAATTAGTCTTTATCTGTGCAATTAGTTTTTTTAATTCGCTTATGTTTGGTCCTTCTAATTAGCATCCGAACGTTTGATGTGAGGGAGATTAAACTTTAGTCCCTGCCAGACACGCCCACGCGTCGATACGCAATTGCGCAAACGCCTGTAGTTGGCGGCGGCGCAGCAGGACGACTCGGTTGGCGGCTGTGGGCCTGTGAAGGTGTGATGAGACCGGACACCGGAGGCATGTACAGCAACGGGAGGCGGCGTGGCTGCGGCCGCGACGGCAGGCAACGGCGCATGACGAAGAGGCAACGGCGCGGAATATGGCGGCGCGGTCGATCAGTTTTGCCGCGGGGGCGGGGCTGGCTCCAAATCGCCGATTGGGAGCGCGGAAATCCAAGGACAGAGAAGAAGGGGAGTTTGATCTCGGGCGAGCGCAAATATTGTAAGAGTTAAATGCACCATAGGCCCCTGAACTTGTAAGCGTGTGTCACGTAGGCCCCTGAACTTTGAAAATGCATTTTATCCCCCCTAAACTAGTCGCGTGGTGCACCGCAGGCCCCTTAACTTTGAAAATGCATTTTTGGCCCCCTAAACTTATCACGTCGTACACCGCAGGCCCCTGAACAGTGGCATGCACGCCATCACAGTAGCATGCATGTCGCTCAAAGTTTAAGGGGCCTGCGGTGCACCACATGATAAGTTTAGGGGCTAGAAATACATTTTTAAAGTTCAAGGGCCTATATGACACACGCTTATGAGTTTAGGGACATGTGATGCAAATAAGTCGGAACTCTGTTGATCTCGGCCAGAAACAGGGTTTCGGAAAACGATTTTACGAGTTGCTGGAGATGCTCACTCCCACCAGATACCGAGGGGGTGTTTAGTTCCCTTCAAAATTCTAAATTTTTACACTCTCTCTCCATCACATCAATCTTTAGACGCATGCATGGAGCACTTAATGTAGGTAAAAGAAATAACTAATTACACAATTTGGTTGTAAATCACGAGACGAATCTTTTGAGCTTAATTAGTCCATGATTGGACACTAATTGCCAAATACAAACGAAAGTGCTACAGTATCAAAATTCCAAATATTTTGGATCTAAACACCCCCTGAAACCGGCACCTCGCCACAGAGGTAGGTAGGGGCCAAGACGAGCACAGGTTCCGCCGCGCCCCACATCGCATCGCACCGTACGTTCGGTTGCGCGCCGAAGCGGTCGCGGAGCATCTCTAGCAATACTACCTAAAACACATCCCCTACTTCTCCATTTAGGAAGCCACCTATTTTGAGACTACTCATATTTTACTTTCAACTCCAGCAATACTACCTAAACCATACTACTCAAGTTCGTTTTACTAGTCAATGACACGTGGGGCTCTTTTGTCATCTCTCTCATCCAGATTTTGCACGGTGGAGAGTAGGGGGCCAACAGAAGTAGAGGGTGGAGGGGGAAAAGTAGGAGGCCAACAAATATGGGAGTCTAGTGGAGGGCCTGTTAGAGTTGGTTTTTTTACCTTCGCTATCTAAATCTGAAGTAGGGGTCATGTCTTGTTGGAGATGCTAACGACAAGTTTTGCGTGCGCCCACGGCGTCTCCCACGCCACGTGTCGTGCCTCCTTTTCCAACGTTGGGGAGAAGGCATTATTGTCCTCCGCCAAGTTTTGCGTGCGCCCACGGCGTCTCCCACGCCACGTGTCGTGCCTCCTTTTCCAACGGTGGGGAGAGTCCTCCGCAGCCGGTCTCCTTCCTCGCCCATCCGGTCGTCCCACCGCCCGCCCGAACAAACGAATGCTGGACCGCACGCGATACGCACGAATGATGCCCAGCCCGGGGTTTGCCATGGCAGCCCGATAGGCGATAGCGATGGCGTTTGCATCATCCTCCACCCCTTTTTATCGTTCGTTATTACTGGAAGCGTTTGGACGGCGCTCGCTCGTGCAGGTCTTCAGATCAGATCCTCGTCGTCCTCACATGAACCCAACGGTTGTGAGGTTGTGTCAGCGTGCACTTGCTCGATGTGGACTGCTCTGCTCTGCTCGTGCGGGGGCGGTGCTGCCGGGCTGGGCTGGCGTTCTGCTGCACAAATGGCAGGTCAAACAATGGACTGAGGCTATCCGCACTCATGATCCTCTATATTCATCCTTTATACGTTCTAATCAGCAAGATTCTCTCTCTATACTTAATTCTTCCGCACCCATCCATCCTCTATATCATCCTCTATCCACTCTATCTACTGTGGGACCCACTTGTCACTTTATCTAAATATATCCATGAGTGATCTAGTTTTGAAGGATTTATTGAGACGAATTTAATGGTGCAATCGAAATTTAATTTGGATTTTTGGCTTGTGAGTTATAGCATTTTTTTTCCTTAGTTTAGCTAATAGGGTCCGCCACTGTGTACTATAGAGTAAACACTGTATTACTCTAAATATAAAGTAAGAGAAAGGATAGAGTATCATTTTAGAGTATCCAGTGCAGCAGTTTTTACTCTATATTTATACTCTAAAGCTTTAGAGTATCATTTAGAGTATGCCACTGCGGACAGTCTGAAAGCCTGCGGGGCGGTGCTGTTTCGGCAGTCTGCTCTTCTTGTCCCTTTTCCCGATTCTCATGATCGTTCAGGTGGGGGCAGCGCTAGGAAATTAATATTTTAGTTCTCTCGTCCTGACTCGCCCCCACTTCATTAAAATACTCCGTCAGTGTGGTCTTTCGTTTAATAATAATGGATTCAAAACTCCGTTGAATGCACGCATGTTTTTCTTTTATATTATATATATGGCGAAAATTGAATGCACGATCAGTACGTTACATTGACCAGAAACGTATTGATAGTTTGATACTTCACCAGACTTCGGTGTTCAGTCCACTTCTAACTTCTAACCAGTATCAGTGTTAATTTAACCTATTTCAAGGAGGAAAATAATTTGATTTTTTTTGTTTGGCAGAATGATTAGAGGGAGAAGTGATAATGCAGCTCTTGGTGCGATTGAGTAGTGTATTATAAGGGGAAAAAATAGAACAATGCAGCTGGGGACACCTGGTAGGATCGGCGTGATAAAACCATTTGGTTTCGCCAAAATCAGTTTCTGGATTGAGCTAAACAAAGCCGAGAACGAGCAAACAGAGCGAGGAGAGATGCCGAGCAGATCGAAACAGCGGCACATCCTACTTGGCAGATGCTCTGGACCTCTGGATATGGTTACAACAAATCGCAGAGGAAAAACAGAAGAGGATGAAAAAAAAATGCCAGTAACTGACTAACTTGGCGCTACCTCCTCCGATCCCTAGACGGCGGCGGCGGCGGAGATTGACGGGCACCCGTTACCCGCCTGCGGGCACCGCCGCCGCCCTGCTGCAGGAACTCTCCAACCTCGGCGTCCGAGAACGACGAGGATCCCCCCGGCGCGAGCCGCCGCCGGGGCCGCCGCCTCCACCACCTGCCGCAGCACCGCCGCGCGACGCGGAGCGGGGCGCGCGCCACGCAGCAGAGCACGGCCACGGGGAGGCACGCGCACAGCACGCAGCACGCCGCCGCGCACTCCGCCATCGCCGCGCCGCTCCCGGCGGCGGCGTCCGCGGGGGGCGCCGCCGGGGACACGCCGGTCCCGCGCAGGCCGCCTCCACCTCCCCCTCCCCCTCCCTGCCGCTTCTTCGAGGCATCGCTGCACTCCTTCTTCCTGCGCGCCGCCGCCGCCGGCTTGGAGTCCATGCCCTTGCCCTGGGTTGGCTGCTTGCGTTCCCCCCTTGCCTTGCCTTGCGCCTTGCTTCGCTTCCGGTGCGGGCGATTCGCGTAGGAGAGGAGGCGTGGGGGGTCGTGGCCTTCGTGGGAAGGAGGGAGGTGGGAGGGGAGTAGGGACGCTGCTGCGTTGTGCTGTCTGACGTCTGTTGCTTCGCATTTAAAATTCGGAAGCAAGGCATCTCGTGCGTGCGGGCCTTCTTTTTATCTCTTGATGAAAAGATATCAAAATTGATCCTCTTTTTCTTTGGGATAAAATTTGATTCTCCATCTCGAACAAAAGTGATAAACAAATTTTGATTCGAATTTTGGCAACTTATTCGCCGGCTTTTGGCCTTTTTGTTTACCAGCCGAAAGCTCGTTTACTGATGACTTGAGATCGCACGACTGCGAAAGCAGTCGCACTCTGAGGAATCCCGTCCCGTGCTAATTATAGCCTTGGTATATTTCTCCAGGAAAAAAGAGGTGCTGACGGCACAAGTGTTTTTATAGCAAGTTGGGCCCAACAGTTTGGCGTCGGTTCGTGCAACTCAGGCACTCAGCTGTAAACCTTGTTTAGATGACATCAAAATTCCAAGTTTTTTCATTCTCTCTCCATCACATCAATTTTTAATCGCTTGCATGGAGTATTAAATATAGGTAAAAAATAACTAATTATACAGTTTAGTTGTAAATCATGAGATGAATCTTTTGAGCCTAGTTGGTTCACGATTGGACAATATTTATTAAATAAGACGAAAATGATACTATTCATCAGTTTGAAATTTTTTTCCAATCTAAACAAGGGCTAAGATAAGAATAAGATATTATCCGGTCAAAACGTGGTCGCCTCTCAGATGGTTACAAGTACACAGCATTTCGTTCGATTGGATTCAATTATTTGCGGGAGTGCGCTCGCGGGACGGGACTGCACGGCCGCACGCACGGTGGCGGCCAGGGGTACACGTGTGCATCAAATAAAGTGTGGCCCGCACGAGACTGTTTGGCCACTGTGAATCCTCATGGGCCGATGGCGATGTTGCTGCACTAGCCACTAGGCCGGCAGGCGCTTTGCTTTAGGCAGTATCACAGGCCTTTTAGTGTGTGTTTTGTTGCCCCGTAAATTTTTTTTAAGCACGGTAATTCTTTGGTTTGTATTTGACAATTGATATCTAATCATAAACTAATTAGGTTCTAAAGATTCGTCTCGTGATTTTACAACCAAACTGTGTAATTAGTTATTTTTACCTATATTTAATGCTCCATGCATATGTCCAAAGATTCGATGTGACGGGGAATCTTATAAAATTTTTGGAATTTTGAAGGAACTGAACACTGCCTTAGTTTCCAATTTCTGCCCCAAATTTCACTGTGCAAAAAGAAGATTCTCATTACATCAAAATACCGGCACATGCATGTAGTACTAAATGTAGATAAAATTAAAAACTAATTGCACAGTTTTGTTGTACTTTGCGAGACGAATATTTTGAGTCTAATTAGTCAAAGTTTGGACAATTTTTTACTAAATACAAACGAATTGCTACAGTGCGCATTTAATACGCACTGTAGCACATTTAATGCGCACTGTAGCAATTCGGGACGCCTAAATCTAGATCTAAACACGGCCACAGGGTACCTTCAGCTCTTTGGTAGTACAGTACTCCCTCCGTCCCAGAAAAAGTGTCGTTTTAGGTTTTTTTAGACATCGTGTTTGACCGTTCGTCTTATTCAAAAAATTTTAATAAATATTATTTATTTTGTTATGACTTATTTTATCATTAGAGATACTTTAATAATTATTTATTTATTTTATAATTTGCACAAATTTTTTGAATAAGACGAACGATCAAACACAATGTCTGAAAAACCTAAAACGACACTTTTTTTAGGGGACAGAGGGAGTACAGACGTACAGTACAAGTAAAAGTAGATCGTTATCAGGATTGCGACACAAATGTCGAAAAGATGCAATCTAAGTTTCGTCTGAATCTAATTATATTTAGTTATGAACTATATTTAGTATGATTTAAATTAATGCTTTACACGAATGTAGCCATATTTAAGATATTTTGGATTAACACTATGTTAGTTATATGCTTTCTGAGATGGGAGAGCTGTTTTCTTTCTTGTTTCTTTGTACGAAAAAAATGTACTCCTTCCATCCCGGAATTATTGACGTTCTACGATTCAAAACCTATCTTAGAATGCTTGACGTTATAGCTCCTACTCTAGCCTAATCAGACATCAATCATCCGTCATCCTGTCACTTTCCATCCACGGGTAGCCTAGTAGATGCTAATAGAAAAATGATAAAACAAAAGTCCAACGTTGGATGGTGTTGCTCTGCTGGAGCGCTGGCCAGGCGTAGAAGTAGAGCAAGGAGAGCAATTAATGCACATGTCATTTCAAATTTCTAGCAGCTATCATGATTGCTTCGCAGGGATATAAGAGTCTTTTAGATTCTACCTTTTTACCGGTTCCAATCCCAAGACGTCGAGAATTCTGGGACAAAGGGAGCAGATGGTAGCATATGCTTATCCCTAATTCCCTATTGATGCACACCCACCCATCCACCCATGGGGGCAGTCCATAAAGATGATACTCCCTCCATTCCAAATTATAAGACATTCCAAGAATCTTGGAGAGTCAAAACATCTTAAGTATGACCAAAATTATAGAGAAAATTACAAAAACTTATAACATCAAATAGGTATATTATGAAAATATAATTAATAAAGAATCTAATGATACTTAATTAGAGTCATAAATATTATTATCTTATTATATAAATTTGGTCAAACTTGAGATCTTTTGACTCTCAAGATTCTTGGAATGCCTTATAATTTGGGATGGAGGGAGTAGTTTTTTTTCTTATGTATGAAATCACTTCTATTGCAACTTTACTACTAGCTACTAGTATATAAGAAGTTGTTTTTTTATTGTTATTCTGATATCTTAATACATGCATGTGACACTGAGCAAGACCTCCACTGTTTTATAGTAACTCTCTTGAAGAAATTAATAGTAAAAAAATCCACACGTGCCAATTAACCATATTTGCCTAGCCACATGACGAGATCAGTGCGACGCGCCGGTCTCACTCAGCCGCCTGCATTTTCTTGTAAAACACCACAATGTCCTCGACGGCAGGGGACGCGTCCCGGACGACGTCCGCCGCCGCGAAGTGCTCCGCCCACGCGGCGAGGCGCGGGAACTTGGCCTCGTCGAAGAGGTTGGTGCCGGCCACCTCGTCCACGGCCTTGATCCACGCCAGGTAGCCGCCTAGCACCACGTCGACGTACCCGATGCTGTCGCCGCCGAAGAAGGGCTTCCCCTCGGAGCTGCACTCCGTGAGGGCCTTCTCGAGAGTCTCCACCGCGGGGATGGCGTTCAAGAACGTCTCGGCCCTGTCCTCCGCGGTCTTGGACTTGAAGAACGGCTCCCACGACGGGAAGAACTGCAAACAAATCGTACACGTAGATTATATTTTTTTTTTGAGGAATGTACACGCAGATTATCTGAAACCTAATAAAAACGAAAACAAAAGGCGGCCCAGAAGAGAAGCTCACCTTGTCGTCGATGTAGGCGGCCCAGAAGCGAGCCTTAGAGCGCTCGTAGGGATCGGACGGCAGGATGGTAGGCCCGGCCCAGGCCTCGTCCACGTACTGCACGATGACGAGCGACTCGCAGACGGGCGCGCCACGGTGGATGAGCACGGGCACCTTCCCGTGCACGGTGCACCGGGTTGGAGCTGAGCAGCAGCTGGCTCTTGTGCTCCAGGTCCTCCTCCACGTACTCGTACCCGGTCACGCCCTTCACGGCCAGCGCCTGCTTCACCCGGATGCAGAACGGGCTCAGCCACTCCCCCAGCAGCCGCAACTCCGATGCTCCCGCTGCCGCCGCCATTGCTCGTCAACTCACCGCCTTGCGTGCGTGCCTGTACTTAATCTAGGAGTAGCTTGTTGCTGCTGTTGTTGCTCTGCCTCTGGCCCTCTGCCGGGGCAGCAAGAAGGGGTATATATTGAGCTCGGATCACGCGGAAGTCAACTTGGCTGCCATTGCAAAATTACGGAAGCCGTTGTTTACATCTTATCGAGCGGTTGGTGGGGGGATATATGCGAGCATAAATTATGCAACAGGTTAAGCTTAATCTACTCCAAGCGATTGTTTGCTTTGTGGATATATGCGAGCATAAAATAAATTATGCAATAAATTAAGCTTGAGCGATGGACCATTGACAATTCCTTTTGACTGCCCGAGCGGACGGTTTGGAATTGGTGACGACTGACGACGAACTGCTTTTGTTACCTAAGTTCATGTTCACTCAGCCCTCAGCGCTGACGCCCATCACGTTCGGGATTTCGGTTTCGGGTTTTATAAACTTTCCTAGCGCGTATATGGGGTGCAAAGTTCATGGCAAATGCAATCAGGCCTCAGCGCTGACGCCAATCACGTTCGGGACTTCGGGTTTTATTATAATCGTTCCTAGCGCGTGTATATAGGATTCAGGTACGACATGGTGGCTGCTCAGGCCGGAGACTAGGGCCGTTTCAGATTAATAGATTCAGACAAAAGGTAAGTTGGTGTGCGTGCATGATTTACCAGCTAGTCATCACCATGGTTTACACGGATCATGGTTTTGGTTCCTATGTGAATCACCGTTCATGCTTAGGTGACAGAGACGGTTTGAGACGATTGAACTATTTCACGCAATCATGCTTTACATCTGTATAAGCTCAGAGTGTCTTTATCTAAAGAGAGCGCAGTTCGAACAAAATGCTTTGCAATTCTATGTCACCCCTTTCTTTTTTTTAAAAAAAATACATGAACCATTCGTGATACAGGTATGAGAAAATACAAATCAATGCCCTTAACTATGCGGAAAAGGGAGGGAAATATATGAACATTTCTTATTTTCGGAATAAACAGGTTGTTTCTTCCCGTTTGATTTCAGCGGAAAACCACAGACGACTCGTTGGGACCGCCTGCGGCCGTCCGTTTCACGCGCGCACGTAGGGACCGTCCGCGCTTGCTCCGTCTCACGAAAACGCGGGAATGCACGCCCCACCTGCGGATGCGCGCAACATCATTTTGGGCGTCCCATCCAAGAGTATACGATTTACGAAACACTTGCAACATACGTCTGAAACAGCTGAAACATTTGAAACATACAATTTTGACATATGTGTATACCTGTTGCAACATATGCAACATCCAGATAAAACACTTGCAGCATACGTCTGAAACAGATGAAACATTTTGAATAGACATTTGCAACATACGTGTATAGCCAGTGCAACATCCATATGAAACGCTTGCAACATACCTCTTAAACATCTGAAACACTTGTAACGTATGTTTGCAATATGCGCTTTCAATGCAGTCGTTTCCTTGCTGCTTGGGCGAATCCGGACCAGCGGCGCGGTGAACTGGCACGTTGGAAGCGGCGGCGACAGGTGGATGCAGGCGGCGGCGGTGGGTAGGACAAGTCTATGCATGCGGCGCGTCGAATTGGTATGTTGAAGGCGGCTGTGGCAGGCGGATGATGATGAGGATAGGGTAGGGCGTGGCAGCGACGATGACGTAGAGGGCGAGTGGGGGCTGGAGCAAGAAGCTTGGATGGAAGGGGATCTGTGGCGGCCTGAATTTCGTGCCGCTTGGCATGGGCAAGAATGGACGCTGTGACGGGAGGCGGAGGGACGACACGCTGAACACTGTGACAAGCGGAGTAGGGAAGGGGATCTGTGGCGTCCTGAATTTTGTGTGCTCGGCACAGGCACGAGTGGACGATGTGACGGGAGGTGGAGGGGCGGCCCGGTGAACACCGTGACGGGCGGAGTAGGGAAATTATTCTCATAGAGATGGGGGAATAGGGGAGTAGGGCGGTTGCCTGTTGGGCCGGTCTGCTGTGTAGGTCCAAGATAGCGTACGAACAGACAGACACTCTACATGAAGCATTATCCATGCCCAAATCATCCATAGCTACTATCTTTTTTTGTTTCCAAAAACATTATATGGCTTTATCGCCTCGACAGAATCAGGCCTTTATTCATGGTTATATGCTTTGAACCCTAATACACATCTGCTAACGCAGAGAAAATGCACGATCATTTAGCTTGCTGCCTGTTACAGTGATCTGTATGCAGCAAGTGCAGCAGGTGAAGCCCATTTAGCCAGAAATCCCTTGTAGTGCTCCAGTAGCCTCCCGGCGTCCGGCATCGCCTCCTTCACGGCGTCCACCGCCAGGAAGCGCTCCGCCCACGCCGCCAGGGCCGGGATCGGAACTCGGCCTCGTCCAGAAGGTTTACACCGGCCACCTCGTCCACCACTTTGATCCACAGCACGAAGCTCCCGAGCGCTATGTCCACGAGCCCGACGGCGTCGCCGCCAAAGAAGGGTTTCCCCTTGGAGCACTCCCTGAACGCTTGCTCCAACGTCTCCACCATAGGGACGACGCCGGCGAACGCCTCTGCTATCTTCTCCGCCGTCGTCGACCAGAACAGCTGCCTCCACGCCAGGAAGAACTGCAAGCACATCACAAAGAATCATTCGATCAACTAGCAATGGACCCAGATTCTCAGCGCAAGAAGCAAAGATAGCATGCGGCATCTGCACCGACGCATTCATGCACCTTGTCGTCGATGTAGGCTGCCCAGAAGCGAGCCGTGGCGCGGTCGTGGGCGTCGGCGGGGAGGAGAGGAGTCCCGGTGCTTGCCCAGGCCTCATCGACGTACTGCACGATGACGAGCGACTCGCACACCGGGCGGCCGCCGTGGATGAGGACGGGCACCTTCTTGTGCACCGGGTTGAGCTTCAGCAGGAGGTCGCTCTTGCCGAAGAGGTCCTCCTCGATGTACTCGTAGCTGAGCCCCTTGAGCCCCAACGCCACCTTGGCGCGGATCACATAGGGGCTGTACCACGAGCCCAGCAGCTGCAGCTCGCCTCCGCCCGCCATTGCAGTCTTGCACTTGCACTTGCAGGCGGCTTGGTCGACGCTGCTGGAATTCTCAATAGTTTCACTACAGCGAAAGGGGAGAACAGTCATCATATCATATATCTGGGTTAGGTAGACGGTAGTCATCAACTTGGAATTGTTGACTGGTGAGCGGTGAACCCACGTGAAAGTTCCAAAAATTTTACAAGATTTCTCATCACATCGAATCTTTGATACATGCATGGAGTATTAAATATAGGTAAAAAATAACTAATTACACAGTTTAATTGTAAATCACAAGACGAATCTTTCAAACTTAATTAGCTCATGATTGCACACTAATTGTCAAATAAAAACGAAAGAGTTACTGTGCTTCTAAAAAATTTTACAGCCCAACAGGGCAGCAGGCAGGCAGCGATTTTCGTCAGCTCTGTCGTGAGCAGAGTAAAGCAGATCACAAAGTGGACAGCTGGCCATTGTGGAAGGGACTAACCAGCAATTTAGTTTTCTGCGGGTGACCCTACGTGGCCACATGGTGTTTAGTTTGGCCTGTTAAAGTTTAATGTACTGAAGTACTTTTGTTTTATTTAGTAATTAGTGTCTAATTATGGACTAATTAGGTTTAATAGATTCGTCTCGTAAATTACTCTTAATCTGTGCTGATATACATATAATTAGTCTATATTTAGTACTCCATACATATTCCGTAACATTCGATGTGATAATTGTTAAAAAAAATAGAGACAATCAAACGGGCCTACATCAGTACTGTACGTCCTAGCCGATTGACACAATATAGAGAAGATCAATCATGGGTACGATTGGACTCAATCCTCACATGGCCACATGGAATGAGACCAGAACGGTACTGCCGACAAATTTCTTTTCACCCTCTCCACTGTTCTCAAAGTTTAATTTTCATCCCTCTGTCTATAAAACCGCACGTTAGTCCCTTCCACTTTAAAATTGTTCTTCATAAAAAAAACTTCAAAATTGTTCGTTTTGGTCTCTGGACGGTTCAAACAACGATTTAGTTTTACATGGCATCACATTAGCCGTCGTACGCAGCAGCAAGAAGATAAAACGTGTTGATAATTCAAAATGGTAAATTGGTTACAGATATATTTTAAAAATTATCTAAACTTTTTTCATGAAAAGATATACAATTGAAAATCCTAAACTCTTGTTTAATCTTAGATAATACATAGATAAATTATTTAGCTAAAAATTATGAAAACAACTATTTTTTTTCTAAAAACATGCTCTACCTTATGGTGCCTAGGTTGAAATTAGTTGAAGTTCTATAATCACTTTTTAGTATTTATTTGCTAGTGGATGCTCTATTACAACTATTCCATGTGAGATTAAGGCCTTTCAGCACTCAAATTTTTGGACTGTCAAATCTAAAATCAAGATCTCTTTTTGGTGTGAATTCTGTCAAATGCTACCAAGGATCACGAGCGACTCGCACACCGGGCGGCCACCGTGGATGAGGACCGGCACCTTCCTGTGCACCGGGTTGGACCGGAGCAGGAGGTCGCTCTTGTTGGCGAGGTCCTCCTCCATGTACTCGTAGCTCAGGCCCTTGAGCCCAAGCGCCACCCTCACTCGGATCACCCATGGGCTCGACCATGTGCCCAGCAGGAGCAGCTCGCCCGCTCCTATCCCACCTCCTGGCGCTGCCATTGCCGCTGTCTGGTGGAGTGGTGGTGGGGATCGAGTTGTATATGTACGAGTGTATGACGGTCTGAGGTGATGACCAAGGTTTGACAAGCAGCAGTGAGTCGAGAACTCGAGATTCATGTCATCATGTGGGCAACTTTGTAATTTGTCGGTGATCATTTGTCCTCGTCAGTCGCCAGTCGCCACTGCTTGTTGGAAAAGAGGTGCCGCGATTGCGCCAGCGCTGTCGTGTGTTTAGGAAAGGAGGTGCTACGCGCCCATTGTATCCGTGGAGGATTTGGAACTAGAGTGGACGATGGGAAGGGCAGCGGTTTCTGAAAGTCAATGCTTCTTCCAAGTGTTGTAAAAAAAAAAAAGCTTCTTCCAAGTTCCACAAGAGAACGGACTAGTGTGATTCTGTTCTGTGACATTTCTGAATAACTAGCGAGTGGCCGCGCAAATTGTGCTAATAGCTAGTTTTATTATAATATTTAGGTGTTTTTACTTGAAAGTAGTATATGCAAATAGTTTTTTTCTCAATTGTCCGCTTTGTGTACTGTACTGCTTCCATCAACGTACGACGTAGGGGGTGTTTGGTCGCGGGGACTAAAGTTTAGTTAGTGTCACATTAGATGTTACATGAGGTGTCGTATGTGGTGTTTGGATACTAAAAAAACAAATTACAGATTCCGCCGGTAAACCATGAGACGAATTTATTAAGCCTAATTAACCCTTCATTAGCACATGTTTACTGTAGCACCACAGTATCGAATCATGGACTCATTAGGCTTAAAAAATTCGTCTCGCAGATTAGTTGCAATCTGTGCTATTACTTTTTTTTAATCTATATTTAATACTCCATGCATGTGTCTAAACATCTGAAGTGATAGGGACTAAATTTTAGATGGGAAAACCAAACACCCCTACATTTAGGTATCATCGACTAATTTATTGGCCATAAGTTATGGAAAAAGTTTAGTTAACCCCCAAACTATTGGTGGTTGTCTACTTCATCCCCTCACCTATAAAACCAAATATTCTACCTTTAAACTATTGAAAACCGTCTAAATAACTCATGCATGTGTCTAAACATCTGAAGTGATAGGGACTAAATTTTAGATGGAAAAACCAAACACCCCTACATTTAGGTATCATCGACTAATTTATTGGCCATAAGTTATGGAAAAAGTTTAGTTAACCCTCAAACTATTTGTGGTTGTCTACTTCATCCCCTCACCTATAAAACCATATATTCTACCTTTAAACTATTGAAAACCGTCTAAATAACCCTCTGAAGCGGTTTTAAAGGTGGTTTCGCTAATGTGGCATATTAAAAGGTCTACATAACCCCCTAACATATCAAGGGTTGATTAAATAACCTCTCAACTATAAAATCAGATATCATAGCCTTAAAGTATATCTAATAATGTTCAAATGACCTCCATGATTGTCTTGTAGGTCCGTTTGGACATCGTATCCCACCACACTGGCCTAAGCACCCATACTTACACGTAGATCCATTGGCTGCCTCCCTCTCCCTACTCTCTAGGATTACGACACCGCCCGATGAACATCACCCTGTCTCCTGCTCCACCTCATGGCACTCCTAGACGACATTGAGTTCATGCACTGCGCCTACACCCTTGTCATTCAACCCTTTCCACATCCTCTCCCTGTCTCATTGTCTCCTGCTATGACTACCTAAAAAACTGAAGGGGTGTGGGCATGGTGCTTGAGCTCAATGTCATCGATGAGTGTCGGGAGGTGGAGCAAGAGACGAGATGTCACATGCTTCTTATTGGGTGGTGGGTTAGCCTAGAAAGAGTTGAGAGGTGGAGGTGGAAAATGTGGCATGCGCACAAGCATAGGTACTTAGGCCAATGTGTCGGGATACGGTGTCAAACAGACCTATGAGACCATCCAAGGGGGTCATTTGAATATTATTGGATACTTTAAGGGCTACAATATCAGATTTTATAGTCGAGGGGTTATGTAGTCGACACTTGATATATTAGTCGACACTTTAAGGGCTAATATTTATGATGTCAAATAGAATCAATAAATTAATTATGTCATGTATATAATAAACTAATTTGATATATAAATATCGGTACTATTTTTCTATAAATCTAGTCATTCTTGAAATTAGTGCATTTATCGTAATATGAGATTTGCACTTATTTTGATATGGAGAAAATATTTTTTTTTGAACAAAGATACAGAGAAAATACTAGTGACCCCTAATATGTCCGCTCTAGAAAAGATATAATTCTAAAATATTGGTCAATCAAACATTTTGAAATTTAGCTCAACTTATAGAAATATACACTAAATATATCATTAAATTCGATATGGAATATAATTTTAGAGTGTACCTATTTAAAGTTATATAAATCTTGATCCTATTTTCTACTCCCTTTATAAAGCATTTGCATAGTCAAAGTTTATAATCTTTAACCAATAATTTGGTCAACAATTGTTACTATTATAATACAAACTTGATAGTATTTATTATATTTATAATCAAGTATACTATCAACATAAATTTGTAATCATAAATAATATAATATAAAATAAATGAATAGTTAAAGTTAGGCGTGTTATGTCATACTACGACTTATAATTTGACCAGAGGGAGTATAAACTTACTTAAAGTTTAGTTTGACTTGAACTAGTCTTGAAATTACATTCTCTGTCCCAAATAAGTGCACATCTCGCACTTCGATGAGTTAACGAGTTTTAAGTTCAGCCAAATATATACAAAAAATATTAATATTTATCCTACCAAATAGCCATCACAAGATGAATTGTATCATATATTTTCATAGTAAACCTATTCAAATATACAAATGTTAATATTATTATTTCAAAATTTAGCCAAAGTTGAGAATATTTTACTCCTTGAAGTGTGAGATGTGTCCTTGTTTTGGGACGGGGGAGTACATCTTTTTCTGAGATGAGAGGGATTACGAGGAATCGATGGGAATGGGAGGCACCACCCCCCTATTGTCCATTGCATATTTGCATAGGTTTTCCGTTTTGGTAACAAGGCTATCGTTGGATTTTAATTGGACTTGTGCCAATTTTATTCAATTTAAATCAAATAAATTATAATACCTAGATTAAACGTTAGGTGCAATGAAGTCTTAGTTCTACATGGGAATTTGATCAATGGTTAACTCGATTTAAATAGACGATTGTTTTGTGTACCCGTTCTTAAGTTGAGAGATGGAAGGCGTGCACACACACGCCTAGACCACGAGCGGGGCAGTTTTCCCACTTGAGATGATTAATGATAGATTGATTATGGTTGATTGATGGGCTTGTAATGATCATGACAATGGCTATGGTTAGTGGTGACTCCTCTTGCGACTATAGCTCTTCCCGGACAGTGAAAGGGGTTCGTCCAGGTAGCAGCGAAGACGCAACCGCTCTGTCGGTTTCGGTTGTTTTCCATTTGTGTAACTAGGTGAATACCCCGCGCGTTGCCGCGAAAATTGCTGATGATTTGAAATAAAATTAAAAACTATTTATACAAAGGGATCAACAATTATAAGTTAATGTTAGTGGATGACGTGGTACGCTGATGTGGAGAACTAAATGCATGTTAGTGGATGATGTGTCTTGCTGACATGTAGATCATAATTGCAAATGCTAGTTGGTTATAAATGCATCTGATAGTGGACTGATTAGATAGACAGCTTGCATGTTTAAAGAAATAGTTAGTGGGATTTAGCTTTATAGAGTTTATAGATATTGAAACTAGAAGTCTTTTGCTAGGATGGTTCAGGCGTCCAGCTACGACTGTTTTAGGTCGACCTCTTTCGGCGCTCGATAGAGACGTGTTGTTTGCATGTTTAAACTCTTTTTTTATTAATATAATGATACGTAAATCTTTTAAACATCCAGATCCACCCTCTACTCTTCACCTTTCACCTCGGGTGCCTGTAAGATAGATGCTCACCTTCATTCCCGTGCGCCAACACACATCCAGCACGTTCCCTGGTGGTTGTTGCTTCGCTTCCTCGTTTCGGCTCCTGTACGTATAAGCATCGGAAAAAGCAGGCATTCAGAATGGTCGTTAGCTCCTGTACGCATAAGCATCGGGAGCAGCCGCGCAAGCAGAACTTCTGATTAAGAGGGCAAGACAATACGGTGACATCTCGTAAATCCTATTATAAAAGAGCGAGTTTTTTTTAGATCTCCTTGCGTAATAACCGTTGGATCTAGTCTTCGTGCTTTATGAGTCCTCCGTCATACGAGATCTTACATCTTATAAGACGCAACCGTCCGGAACTCAATCTCATGTAAGACTCCTCTGAGATCTTAATTACCTTTATGAGCTCTTCCCCTTTACAATTGATCTCTGGTCCCGTATAACTGTCGTTGCACAAGTGCACGACGACTAACACAAGTGCCAAGCCCGCGGCCGATTGACAACTCATGGCAGCGAGGAAAGCCAAAAGCAAGGAAGGCTGCGGCCATCGTCATCGACTTCACCGGAGAACAGGTGGCGACTAGCTCCAGCGCACGAGCCCGCGCCCGGTTGACACCTCAAGGCAGCGAGGAAAGCAAGGAAGGCATCGGGCCGTCGGCCATCGTCGATTTCTCAGGAGAAGAGGTGGGATCATTGGGAGCACGTGTGCCCAGCTGCCCGCGGATCACGACATTGGCAAACGATCCGATCCCACCACTAGCAATGTAAGCTACTGCAGTTCACATGGAGATCGCGTCCGCCCATGCACTCATGCATGCATGCTTGATTTAATTTTAATAAGTATCAGCTTGTACTAACATGCATATATATATATTTGATCCCGATATAAACATGTACGTGCTTTTGGAAATACTCTAATAACTATATATTGTTTGCACGATTATTCATTCAGAAAAAGCTTAGATGCAATGAGAAATTAATTAGATTCTCAAAGTAAAATTGATGCACGAGAACCTCTCAACATTTAAGTGATTTTTTTGGGCATGCACTCTGTTAGTGCATTAACATAATTGTAGTTGCAAACTATGTTTGTTATGAGAGAATTTTCTCCATAGTTGAATACTTAAATTTACCTACTCACATAATGGCTGCCTTAGGAAGCAAAATATATAGCTAAGTGACCTTCATTAATGCTACTATTTTTTATTGATTTCTATGACTTACGATTCTATGTATGTTTTAAACGGTTTAAGATTAGGATGGACCTATAAGATAAATAATATATTTTATAGAATATACATGTAGAGCATTGGGTAAACTATGAAATGTCTTTCCTTAAAATATGTTTTTAGTATGGTATTATGGTTAACGTGTCAAAAATGTCATTAAAAGGATGGATATAGGATAACATAGGGGCAAAGCGAGCCGTTCAAATAGGTGTCAAGTCAAAGTATAGCGATATATGCAGCTGGGGCATCCTAATTAACGAACTAATAATTTGAACCTTGTTCTATAAGACCCGATCAAATCGATCAAGCACTTACCATCTACCTTTATTGTATATCGAAAATTTAATTAACATTTCTATTGCATTTCAAATAGTTTTTAAAAACACGTGCGTGTCGCACATGCACAAGCAGGTGTGCAGAACCAGCAGGACGCTGCTGCTACGTACGACAGAGGGCGGGCGGGTTCCTAAGGCCGTTGCTAATTAATAAAGCGTGACTGGGTGAAGGATAGCTATTTTCTTTTCTATTCTTATCCAATCTTCGCAATATTGCTAATTGGTTAGGGTTATTTGCTCATATGTATTGACACATTTTTATTGTAATTAAGCTCCTGAACACTATTGATCTCATTGTCATCTTTATTGATATATGCATTAAGAAGTAACGAATAGATATTCATTGAGTTTGAAGCTAATGATTTAGTCTATCTAGCGTAATATTTACTGTGTAAAAAAGTTTTTGATAAACACGTGCGTGCCGCACGTGCATATTTGCTAGTATAATAAATATGTGCAACAAATGTATGTCTAATAGTTTTTCAATATTTTTACATATATATATATATATTTAGCACTCTTAGCGAAAAAACAATATTTATCAAAAAAAGAGTGAAATAATATTTTTTTGCTATGCAATTTATTTATTATAGATATTTAACAGAATTCACTGTGCTTTTTTTTTTGGGGGGGGGGGGGGGGGGTTGCGGGGCACGGCCTCCCTGTTCCGCCAGTGATCGGGAGAGCAGGTATTCAGAATGGTCGTTAGTCTGTGCCATCTTCTTGGGTGTATAAGCCATTAGATTTTTGGGAGCGTTCCACCCGACTACTCGCTCTCTATGTTCCCTTGGTGCGCGAGAACATCTATTTCCTGGTGGCTCTAGTACCTGGCGCAAGGCGAACAGAAATGACTGCACGGCATCACTTCTACATTACATCAAGCTTGAATGACTACATCAGCACTACATATCCACGCTGTTTGGCAGGCTGTTTCTGCGACTTATAAGCCGGCTGTGCATGTTTTGTTGTGAGAGAAAAACACTGTACCACGGCTGATAAGCCGTGCTGATAAGCTCAGGCATTATAGGTGCCTTTGGCACTAATCTCTTCTGCAACTCTTGTTGCTTTGTTTTCATTCATATGAACAATATGGTTACTATTTTTTTTCATATCAACTACAAATAGATCACACGTGCAAAAACATCTTTGTGCGCTACAAAATTTGCATTCATGTGTAGTTGCTACTACCTCTGTTCCTAAAAGAATATAACTAACGTGCCAGTTAAAGTGCTTCATGTTTAACCAAGTGTTCAGTAAATAGTATTCATATTTATGACTCCAAATAAATTTATTATGAAAATAGATTTCATAATTAATCTAATGATATTTATTTGATATTATAAATATTTATACTTTTTTATTTATAATTGGTCAAATTTGGTATACTAAAATATAATGATGTTCCAGAATTGTATTCTTACGAGGACGGAGGGAGTAGATAACTCCAGCGCACTAGCAGTAGTAGCACGCATTGAGGCCCTATTTGCACAGTTTCACCCTTGCTTTATGAGCTATTTATTGCCAAACAGGCTTTATGCAACCAGCTTCACCCACGAATCTCCTCAAATCCTGCTCTCACATAGGAATATGGTGAGATAAAGCTAAAAATAATATCTTTTCATAGCTTCATCTCGCCCTTGAGGGCCACACAGTGTGTAAATGCCGGATTTGCCCACGACGCGACCACGACCGAATGCAGGCCCTGCCATGTGCGAGCACTGCCACCGCGGACCTCTGTGAGTGACCATAGCCGCCGCAACCATCGCCTGGGCCTTTGAGCGCCACGGCGGCCGCTGGGGGCCTATGATTTAGCTCAGCCACTGGGCACGGGGCCATCGAGGCCTAGGTACGGGTGGGCGGGAGCAACACCAGCCATCTTCCGAAGATTCGAAGAAGAACAAAGGCGTCAGGACTTGAGAGAGAGAATGAAATAAGAAAAGACAAAGGTATTATAGACATTTCATCATCTCAGCCTAGTACGTGAAGCTGTTTTATTAAACGGGTCACAAAGCAGCTTTAACTACACCGGTATAGTTGCTCGGAGAGCTGTAGTAAAAAAAAGTTTTACTAGTGAAACTGAGAGGTACTAAACAGGGCCTTGGTTAAGCGCAGGAAGCCAAGCACCTTTGGTTTTAGATGGCAGCTTAGCGTACACCTGTGTATATCCATATGGATTGAAGACATCGAAGAAACAACCACCAATACGGCTTTCACAGCCATGCTCGAGACAGGCTGACATAAACCCATCTGTACCGCAAATCCGCAAGGGATCGTCGGTCGGACTCGGAGTCTCGAACCATTCTTCCCCGTTGTATAAGTACCAGTACCATACGGCCCACGCCCCCACGATATCCACAGTTATCATGACAGTTTGGTGGACCGAAGAATTGGCTGAATGAATAGCACCCATCCTCATAAAAGAAAATGGGGCTGAATGGCAACATGTGTAAAAACAAGCAATCTAGTGGGGAAAAAACTAGATTTGGCCGAGGACTAGTGTAGTTTCTGATTCACCTGATATACCTTCTGATATGGAGAAATTCTCGAGAAAAATATCTTACGATGTTAGTTGCACACAATCTGCTGCCTCCTGTTCGGAACACAATCGGAACGTCGTGAACTAGCTGTGACAACCTGAACTTTTTGAAATATTGAGACAACCTGAACTTTTTGAAACATTGAGACAACCCGAACTGAAGACACACGTGTTCAAATCTGCACCGACAAATTCGAGCTACCTCATCGACATAATTGAACACCAACCATCCACAAATTATGTGGCTCATAATTCATAAAGATCATGACGGTCCCCATTTGTGGTACCAATTAACAAAGGGCTTTGCTATCAGCCACCAAAACGAGCTGCTATTAACGGCCCCCCTAGTCGTAAGCTACAAGCTAGTGACTGTCAACTGCACGAGCAGGAGGCCAGCGACAGACAAGAGTAGCGTGGATACAATGGGATCAAGTGTGCTGTGTGGTAGTGAGCGCCTGAGCCCTGCCAAGCAGGATAGGCTTCCAGGGAGCGGCAGCAAGTAGCGGTTGCCCTCGTTTAATTAGACACATAAATTCTCTCCCTCCGAACAAACACATCCTGCCGAGAAGTTCTGCTTGGCCTTTTAATCTTGATGTACTTCGATTTTTTTGTTTCTTGGACTCTTCTTCGTGTAAGGTTGCGTCCTGAGCTTCTGATTGGAGGCCGCCATGGATGAGGTCCCGGGAAGAAGTACTAGCTCCGTGAGAGCTACAAGGAGCATCTTCGGCGAAAGCATCGGTGGGAGGAAGCCGGAGAAGAACAGGGCAAGGAATGTTCTAGGACAACCGGTAATAACTTACAAAATTCTGAATGATTCTTCAGAATAGTAGTAAACCACTGTTCGATTGAATTTCATATCGGTCTTTCCAAATCAAAATTGCGTTTCATCATATATTCCTAAACAGTAGACACCTCGGTGCATGCAGAATTTGTCACCAGAGATCAAGCAGCTAGCAAAATCCAGCATGGATAAGCTGAATGAACGCAAGGCCGCCGTGGACAGAGAAAAAGCCGGCGCCGAGTCCGAGCTGTCGAGGGCGCGCGCCATGGCGAAGGAGCTGGAGCGCCAAATCGAGCAGGCCAAGGCCAGGGCGTCGTCCAAGAGGTCAGCAGAGCCCCACGCATTGCGGGCGACCAGGGCAAGCGAGAAGGGACCGGGTGCGCCGAGCTCGCCGGAGGAGCGCGACGCTGCCGAGTACGCGGAGGTGTCGCGGGAGCTGGACCGTGCCAGGCGGGAGCTGCTCAGGCTGCGGCTGGAGGTGAAGTCCGCGGCGGAGGCCAAGACCAAGGCCGAGAGCGACATCGTGGCGTCGGCGATAAACATCCAGTCCAACCTGCGCGCTGCCGACGAGATGAAGCGGCTGGTGGACGAGGCGAACGAGGAGCACGTCCTGGTGGAGCTTGCGCGCATCGAGGCCGAGCGGGAGCACCGCGAGATCGACGCCCAGCGGCGCGCCGAGGCCGAGCGGTTCGCCCGGGAGATGGAGGCCACCAGGGCCAAGATCGAGGCGCTGCGGAAGGACGTGAGCCGCGCGCGGCAGATGGAGGCCAAGCTCGCCGTGACGAACGCCGACGTGGAGGTCCTGCAGGCCGAGATGGAGCTGGTCCGCGCCATGGAGAGGAACAGTGTCAAGAACGACGACACTGCGGGTGCGGAGGCTGAGGACAAGGCACTGCTGCAGACTGCGGAGGCCGAGCTGGACGCGGCCAAGAAAGAGCTGGAGAGCATCAAGGCCGGGAGCTTCCAGTTCATGACGACCATGGACAGCGCGCGCACCGAGATCATGCGAGTCTCCGAGGAGGTGAACCGGCTCAAGGCGCAGGAGAAGGAGGCGGACGCGCAGGTGCAGCAGCTGAACGCCAAGCTGCTGAAGGCGAGGGCCCGGTTGGAGGCCCTCACGGCGACTAACGAGCGGTCCACGGCGATCGTTTCAAATATGACGTCGGCACTGCAGCAGCTGCGGGACGAGAAAGAGGCGGCGAGGAAAGAGGAGGAACTGACCGAGCTTGAGCAACTGTGCGTGAGCGCCGAGACCGAGAACGTGAACGCCGAGATCGCCGTGACCGAGGCACGGATACAGCAGTCTGTGAAGGAGCTCGAGGCGGCGAAGGTGGCCGAGGCCAAGGCGATGAAGAAGCTGAAGGCCGCCGTGGAAGGCACAATGCAGGCGAGGGCGTCACAGGGGTCGCGGACCATAACCATCTCGCGGTTCGAGTACGAGTACCTGAGCGGGCGCGCGGCGCTGGTCCGCGTGGTGGCCGACAAGAAGGTGTCCGCGGCGCAGGCGTGGGTGCAGGCGCTCAAGGCCGGCGAGAAGGAGCTGGCGGCGCGCGCAGAGGCCGCGGAGCGCGTGACTGCCGAGCTGCGCGCCAGGGAGGCCGAGGCGGCGGCGGAGGCGGAGAGAGCGGCGGGCGAGCAGAAGGCGCTGGAGCAGGAGCTGTACGACCTGAACGCGGCGGCGGAGCGGGACGGGCTGCTGTGCGCGTACCCGCGGCGACGGTCGACCAGGGTGTCGGCGACGATGCGGAGGGCGAGGGCGCGGCGGTCGTCCGTATCGTCATCGGCGGGGATCCGGAACCCGCGGACGCCGTCGTTCACCATCAAGAGGAAGAAGAAGGTGATGCCCAGCCTCTTCAAGCTCATCAAGCAGAGGAAAGACAATAGCGCGAGCTGAGAGGAATGAGCCTCGCCAGAGAAAAATGCATTTGTCAGCTTTGCTGTTTGTTCATGTCGTGTCAGGCTCAGGCGTCGCTGCGGTGCAAAATGTACAAAAGTTGGCTCAGTCTTGCCCGTGCTTAATTGGCAATGGAAGGCATAAAATGTAGAAATTCTACCGTGTCTCACAACTGTAATTTTACTTGATCAGCATCAAAATAGTCTATGAATCTATATGATCCAGCGCACATTCCATAAAAATAAAATAAGGCCGTGTTTAGATGCCAAAAAGAGGCAAACTTTTTTTTATAGTAACTGGCACATCGAATCTTTGGACGCATGCATGGAGCATTAAATATAGGTAAAAAAATAACTAATTACACAGTTTGTCTGTAAATGTCGAGACGAATCTTTTGAGCATAGTTAATCTATGGTTAGACAAATTTTATCAAATAACAATGAAAAGTGCTACAGGAATTTTTTTTCTCAAAAATTTTGACAACTAAACGGAGCCTAAGTTGTTATACATTCCATCAAAAATAGCTTCCACAGAAATAGAAAGGGGCCATTTGGATTTCAGCCACATGCTGCCACGCCGCAAGCGTTTGTGGCGACACCACAGAGTGTGGCGTGAAAAATCACTGCCTCGACTCTGGCGAGAATACACGCTTGTCTAAAGTAGTGTTTAGATGGTGTAAAAGTTGGTGTAAAATTCCTGTAGCACTTTTTGTTGTTATTTGGTAAATTTATCCAATCATGAACTAACTAGGCTCAAAAGATTCGTCTCGACATTTACAGACAAACTATGCAATTAGTTATTTTTTTACCTACATTTAATACTCCATGCATGCGTCCAAAGATTCGATATGATGGAAAATCTTGTAAAATTTTTGGAATTTTAAAGGAAGTAAACACTGCCTAACATTATAAATGCCAATGAGATACTAGAGTCAAGAATTCTGACCACAACCAAGGATACAGTTAGCGAGGATTGCTCCAGCACCATACTAGACAAGAGAGGACTTTCTCCATGGCATTTCATTGTAGTAGACACTGGTAAATCTTTTACCGGGACTTGTTCTCCATTGCATCCCACTGTAGCATAGAGGGGTTTTTTAGACAACTGTAGCATAGAGGTATATCGCTTGGTAAGCAACCTTATCTTGAGTGTAGAAAGGAGCTCGTCCTCGTCATAATTGTTATCTTTTGAAAAATGTGTAGCTGTTAATTGTAGTTGAGAAATTTCAAAAATTTGTTGCGAAAGAACATTTTGTTAGACTGGTTTTACCAACAACCAAATTTTGAAACATTTGTTAGACAACTTTTGCCAAACCATCTATTTCTTTGGAGGGGCGAAATGATTGGAACCTTTTTCTTCAAACAAAAGAAAAAAAACACCCATGACTTCATATAAAGAACTTTTTTCAATGTTTGCTAACAAACATATATTCTTTACCAAATCACAATTATGAGTTATAACAAGCTGCACAAACTCAAGAAGTCAGCTTGAGTTATCAAGTTGTCCCAAGAAGATGCAGGTTTTTAATTAAAAAGGGGAATAGACAGATCTCGTCAGACAATGCCAATTCCATTGTCGGTGGAACCTATGTCCCCTTTACATGTAATAACGATTTAAGATCCTAAACAAGGAAATTGATGATAAATCACCTTTTTGCCTAAACCAAAAATATCAACCTAAAACGTGGAGGTTGGATTGCATTTTTTGGAACTTCTAAAGTAGAAAAAAGAGTAAATATTTAGAGAAATTCACTAGCCAACTCAATGACCTGGTGAGCGAAAAAAATCCTTGAGGCCCTTGTTCGAAAGCCGAACTCAAATTTTCCTTTTATACCAAGAGAAAATTACTTTCTTGGCCCTAAAAGAGTTGTCTTTTCTTTCTCTGTCCTTTTTGTTTTGAACTTTCCTATTTGGCCCCAAAACAAATTTCATTCCTTTCTTGGCCCTTCCGTCCAATCCGTTTGTGAACCAGCCCTTTGGAGCAACGCGAGAAGACCGAAATACCCTTACATGTTTGTGTTTCTGGTCGCAACGAAGCACAACCATGGCTTCGCGACTCATACACGCACGTGCACGTGTCCGGCGGCAAAACCCTAGCTGCCACTTCCGGCAATGGAGAAGGGCGCCACCAACGAGCACCCGCCGGCAGCCAGGCCGACTCCAAATATACCTTTGCACTACAGCACGATGGCCAGGTTGGTCGCAGCCGCTCGAGTCGCTCGCGCGGGCCTGGGCACCGCCTCGGGGGTGGCTGGCGCCGCGAGCCAAGGCGCAGGCTCAGGGCTAGCCACCGCCGCGAGCAACCGAGGCAACATGGGCCTGGCGCTCGGCGTGAGCTAGGGCACCCCCAAGGGCCTGGCGGCTGGCGCGACCCAGGAGTCTAGCACGGGGACAACGGTCGTTGTAGCCCAGACGTCCCAGGCGGCTGATGGGCATGCTTCACAGGCAACCAACAGAGATGATGATGACAAGGAATTACTCCGAGGGTGAGTCTAGCATGGATGTAAATATAGCAGATTCCTTGTGTTAACATGTTCGATTCTAGTTTTAAGTTGGAAATCAAATTGTTGGGCAACAGTAAGAGACATAGAAAGGATGTCTAATGTTTTAGCTTTGAAATGGTTGTGGATTTAGATAGAACAAATTACAAGGATTTGGTATAATCAGTTGCAGAGAAATATCCTCCGGGTTATATGGAAGTAGCTCATTTAGTACTATGATGAAGCTCTAAAAACCTTCCCTGAAAAAATATGACCAAGAGTTGATGTCTATGTCTGGTAAGCACTGCAAGAGCGAGGTTATCATCACGTTCATTGTATAGTGAGGTCCTTCTGATCGATATGAGCCAGTAGCCAACCCAAAAACAACATAGAGCCTAATGAGGATGATTACCTTAGAAACCCTGCAACCACAGAATGAACATGTAGGTGTAGATGAATAGGCAATGTACTTAGAGAATGTACCAAAGAATGCACTATAGGTTGTTAAATCAAATACATCTATTGTTCTTGTAGGGGACCACCAAAGAAGAGGGCCAAATCAGCCTAAAGTTCTATTGTTCCTTTGGAAGATGATACATCGGCGGCATCCATGTCTTTTCCACAAAGGTTTGCAATTTATTACTTCCTCTATTTGTTATTTCAAACTTGTCATAAATTTTTAATATGGGCTTTGTCCCTCTAGTCAAAACTTGGAAACAACAACTAACAAAAAATAGAACTAGCAATGATTGTACTCCTGAAACATCTAGAAGGTAATTGACACTAGTGCTGAATTTTTGTGTTACTATTAATGGCAACTTGGTTAGGAGACTAAATAGATGCTCTTTATCATCATAGCCAAAGCTTGGAGATTTCAAGTAAGACTAAGAGAAACCATAATAAATCTAACTCTAGACCATCCAAAAGATATTTTTTCCTAATTATAAAGTTTTTTGTTTGACTATTTTATATTGAACTAACACCATTTGTTGCTAAAATTGAATGTTTATAGGTCAAGAAGTGGCTCAAATTAGCCTGAAGCACTTTTCATCGAGTATCCCTCACACATAGAACAACCTATGAAGGCTAAGGGTAAAAAGAAGTTGAAATCCACAAAGAAGAAGCAAGGGTAGGTACAAAGGATGCTAACACTTCAAATGTGCCACTTGATAGCCCCTCCATGAGTACTAGAAGCAAAAAAAGCACAATCACATATCCCTGCAATGAGTACAAGAAGCAAAAGAAGGCTTAGCTTTTGTTTTTTGATATGCATGTTCTCTCATATACGATGCCATGTACTGCATGTTGACTTGGCTGGGTTAATGTGAGCCAATATATGTGAACTTAGACATCTGGTGTACCTATATGTGCACCTTGTTCATGTATGACCTCAACTTACTTAATGTTCCATCTATTGATTTGTCATCATTGTGTATGTGTGCACTTGGATTGCAATTGTGGATTTTATATGCATTTCAAATGGTCAGTGTGACGTATGTCATGTGCAAATATAGAAAAAATAATGATTTCATGCTTGAAAATATATTGTATCTTATTTTGGAAAATTTTGATAGTAGGCAGCCTAAAAGACATGTATGGTGGCTGCTATACTGTTGCCTTTGGCGCTAGGGGTAAAAGGGTAATTATGTGTATAAGTTAACACTGTTTGAGCCTCAAACTAACGGAAGGGACAAGAAAGGAATCGAATTTCGTTTTGGAGCCATATAGGAAAGTTCAAAACAAAAAGGGCCAAGGAAAGAAAACACAACTTTTTTAGGACTAAGTTGGTATTTTTCTCTTATACCAAATCTCGTCTAGGTGACGTCTTTAATATGTATCTCTTGTAATAGCATTCACCCTAATCTAGTCAACTTTGCCCTGATCGTCCATGACGTTCATCAATTAGGGTCTTCTCATGTCATAATAACACAAGTCATGGGGAAGAAGAAAAGGGTCGTTACAGCCATTGTTGCGGCCCGTTACGCAGCTGTTGTTCTACGCCCCTTCTCTTCTTGCTCATGGTCGGTGAGCTCTTCCCTTCTTCCCCATGGTGAATGTATGGCGGTTGGCGCCCTTCTCTTCTTCCATGAGGCTGGCGGCCCTTCTCCTTTTCTTCACGATCGACCAATTCCAAAAGGCAATTTAATAGTTATCTAAACAGCAAAATTTAAATCATGGCCAATTTCAATACTAAGACTGATTTGGTATTGAACCTAATGCAACTTTATGTCCCCGAATATCTACATACAAATAAATCCTAAAAACATTATTCCTAAATTCATTTATTTTTAAGGGTTTGTCCCTATAAAATTTTGCATATTGCATTGGACCGACGCCATGTGTCATTATCACTCCCAGTACCATGGCCATGGTGATGTATGAAGATTATCTTTGGGCCTCTTTTCATTTTGGTCAAAGGCAACAAGATCAAGGTGCTCTCCTCTGCCATCGAAATTGCTACTCTCTGTCCTCAAATAAATCATTTTCTAGAATCTCTGTGAATAAAATTATCTTAAGTTTGACAATCTTTATAGAAAAGAATAACAACATCTATAACATAAAATGAGTATATTATAAAAATATATTCTATATTATATCTAATGATATTAATTTAGTGTCATAAATTTTGATGGAATTTTGTAGAAATCCGATCAAAGTTTGAAAGTTTGATTTAAAACAATTTTACGAGTACAGAGAAGACGAAGGACCCAATGAATCCCCGCTTGACGACGGCGGTAGTTGTGGTCCGGGTCCCACCAATCAATCGAACAAACACCGCATGTTTCCCAGGTGGCTGCCACTCGGTTCCCCAAGCCACGCGGGCAGTCGGGCACGGACCAAACCGGCGAGGAAAGGATGGGAATTGGGGAAGGGGAACGACAGAGAACACAGCAGAAGTCCAGAACCGATGAAAAGAAAAAAAGAAGGTCCAGAACCGAGGATCCCAACCGCCGAGGCCGCGCGAGCGAGCCAGACCGATACCATGCGGCTGCCGCACGCGGCCGACCTCCGCGCCTTCCTCGCGGCTGCCGCCGTCGCGCACCTCTCCTCCTCCAGGGCCTCCCGCGCCTCCCCGTGCGCGCCCCCGCCACCTCCGCGGTTCCGCGCGTTCGCCTCCTCCCGCGCCTCGCCGCCGCCCTCCTCGCCCTCGCAAACGGGAGCAGTCGCCTCCGCCTCCGCCGCCGCCGCCGCCGCAGCAGCCTGCGAGCATGTGGCAGAGAAGCCCGCTATATGCACGGCCGACGAGCTGCACTACGCGCCTGTGCCGGGCACCGAGTGGCGGCTCGCGCTCTGGCGGTACCGTCCGCCGCCTGAGGTGATGAGTCAATAGAGATAGCTGCTTCTGTGCGAGTGCGATTGGTGGTGCTTCGTTGGGTTTTTCTCGTTGCTGATTGTGCTGGTTTGGTTTGCACAGGCGCCGAAGAGGAACCACCCGCTGATGCTGCTGTCTGGAGTGGCCACGAACGCCATTGGGTTCGACCTGTCCCCTGGGGTGAGTGAGCTTGTCCATAATGGAGCTATTGGTGTGGTGTGTGGATAAACTACCGTGCAAAGAGTATAGACTTGTTTTCTGTGAACAAAATTTGTCATGAATTAGGAGTCGCTATGAATCAAGACATTGCTCATAGAGAAACTGGCTTTGTTTAATGCTTCCAAATGCAGACTCTGCTGGTGTTTCGAAAAAATAGTAGGGAAAATCAAATATGGAGCAGGTGGAACTTCTTGTTCTGAATTCAGAAGTAGCTTAGTTCTGACCATACAAAATGCTAATGAAAATACATTGATAGCACGTGCTGGGGCATAGAGCAGATCAACCAACAAGATAGTGACACAACTTCAAAATGACAAAAGTTCATATGTACCCCTTCCGTTCCAAATTATTGTTCACTTTGGCTTTTTCCTAACTTAAACTTCTCTAATTTTGACAAAGTTATTAGAAAATATATCAACTTCTACAAGGTCAAATAGATGCTCTATTTCATGAAGAATCTAATAAAACTAATTTGTTGTGTTATATGTTGGGTAATTTTTTTCTATAAACTTGGCCAAAATTAAAGAAGTTTGACTTTGGACAAAACCAAAGTGAATTATAATTTGGAACAGAGGGGTAGCTAGTATGGAATGTAGTGAGAATAAGAAATATGCAGCACACTGAAATTTTATCAGAAAACAATGAGCATTTTCTTGCGTAACTGATAGTAATTATTGTCAGGGTTTGGATGCTATTGGCAAAACTTTTCCCTTGTGGAGTATCAACTTGCCAGCTATGTAGCAGTGATGAGAATCAACCTTGTACGACAACATGCTAGTTAGTTTTCTTTTGTGTACTATCTTAATGTCCTAGTGGCTGCCCATGTATGTTGTTATTGCTCTTCTACTTCTACAACAGGAAATGGATTATTTATAATAATCTTAGTTTTCCTACTACAAAACAACAATGGTATTCTTTTTATGATTTTCTTTGTTCAGGCTTTGTGTGCTCTCTCTGGTTACATGTTACACTCAATAACAAAAAAATTATGAATTACTCCCTCCGTTCCAAATTATAGGTTGTTTTGGCTTTTCTAGACATAGCATAGTATCAAGCTATGCACCTAGAGAACAAGAACAACCTATAATTTGGGATAGAGGGAGTAACTGTTTTCTTTGTATTGTTGTTATTGTTCTTGGTTATATATTTTTTTCCCCATTATGGCTTCCATTTGGCCCCTGATTTTAATCGATACATATGAAATGCTGTCAGGCTTCATTTGCTCGTCATATGTCCATGCAAGGATTTGATACATGGATTGTTGAAGTGCGTCGTGCAGGCCTGAGCATGCGTGGATCAGAACTAGCTGCAGCTAACACCGAGTCTGACATCACCCCTGATCCTAGTTTGGATGAAAGTTCTACAACAAAAGCAAGTGTTGCTGTTCCTGCTGAGAATATGTCCACTTCTCAACCTCAAATTTCTGAAGTTCCAGTAATAGCAGAAAAGAACATGGTAGGAACAAGTATATCAGAAGAACCACAGCTGGTGACAAAGTTGTCAAATGCTTTGGCACAATTGGGTGAAACATTCTCAGGTTATGTAAAAGATAGCCGGCTGAAAAACATAGCTGGCAGTTTTTTTTATCGAGTGTCAGAACTTGCTCCCGATGCCTCCTTAGCTAGCCTTGAGGAGGTTTCAGAAAGGATTTTAAGTTTGTTGGAATTGCCACAGACATCAGTGATATCTGATCAAATTAGCAATTTAAGTCAGCGCCTTGTGAAGATTCTGGGGGAAGGCCAACAGAGTGTTTCCCCTAAGCTGTTTGGCTGGCAAGAACGCCTCTCCGCAACCATAGAAGACCTACAGAAACAATTGGAGCTTATTATAAGCTATGATTGGGACTTTGACCATTATCTGGAGGAGGATGTACCTGCTGCGGTTTGTAGACATTCTTTCATGTATACTAGTCAGGTGGTACCTTGGAAACCCCTTTAAGAAGCGTGCAATATTTTTTGTTTGTTCAGATGTATTACATAAGAAAACAGAGTGTACCGAAGGATGGGAAATTGCTTGCCATTGGTCATTCCATGGGAGGAATCTTATTGTATGCGATGGTTTCAAAGTGTGGTATGTTTTCTTGACATGTCTCCTTTTCTCCTCTTACATATCTAGCATTGCTGACGAAGTTTTTCATTTCATTGAATAGAAGGTATGTCGTGAACTAGTAAGGCTGTAGTGTAACAAAGCAAACATAACCTTATCATTGGTAGCTGTGGATATTATCACAAGCATATAAATGACTGCAAATTTTATTGATCTTGATACCGAGATCTGGAACCTCTAAAAACTTTCTCTGGTGTCATCATGTTTGACCATTGTGTACGTAATACATACAAATATTAAGTACAAAGCAAGTGAAGAACATTTCCGGAACACTCTCATCTTCTTGCATCTTGAAGCTAGAAAACTTTTCTTGCAAAATATATGTCTTGGCGGTCTTTGTGCCTTCGGTGCCCTCAAATGTTTCTTCTAACTTGGCCCAAGCATCATGTGCAACTTCTATGTTCTTCACTTGCTCAAATGTCTTGTCATCTAATGCCTCATGAAGAGCACTAATGGCAATATCATTGCATTGGAGCTTCTTCTCTTCAACCGGTGTAGGTGCTTCCGGATTGGCAACCTCAAATTTTGTTTCGGTGACCTTCCACACTTCTCTATTGATTGACTTGAGGTGTGCGGTCATCTTAACCTTCCAATATGCATAATTTGTGCCATCAAAGTGAGGTGCTTTCTTGGTGTTGTTGATGTGCAAACTTAATTGAGCCATTTCTTCTTCACCGTAGGTTGTTAAGCCTCAAATAAACGGTGCCTCGGCTCTGATACCACTTGTAAGGTCCAAAAAGGCTAGAGGGGGGGGGGTGAATAGCCTAATTAAAACTTCTACGAAAGATTACTTAACCACAAGTTAGTACAAAAGGTGGCGGAGCAAAAAGCACTAGCTCTAACTAATTAAGCAAGCCACCTACACAAGTCTAGTACAAGGCTATTCACTAAACACAACAACAACAAACTAGAAACAAGAAGTAATACGAGAGAAGAGCTTCGAGTGATTATACCGCCGTGTAGAGATGAGAAGTACCAATCAATCAATCACACAAGAGAAATCCTCGGGAAGAGAATGACACAAGAATTTATCCCGAGGTTCACTTGCTTCCCGGCAAGCTACTCCCCGTTGTGGCGATACACCCACTTGTCGGTTCGCGAGCTAATCGACTATCAAGAGTCGAGCCCTCGGCGGGCACCGCACAACCGCACACAAGATGGGGATCCTCCAAGCCACGAGCTTCACTAGAGTATCCAATTCGCGAACTCCCGCGGGGAAGGATCAAGAACCCCTTACACCACTTGGTGAAGGCTCCAACAATCTCCAATTGTGAGCTCAATCACCTCCGCTGCTCCAAGCCGTCTACCGTGTCGGGAAACACGGAAGAGTAACAAGAAATCCGCAGCAACTCGAAGATCAAGTGCCTCTAGAATGCAACTCTCAAGCAATGCACTTGAATCTCACTCAATCTCACTCAAGATGTGCAATCAATCAAAGAGATGAGTGGAGGGGTTGTTCTCTAGCTCAAAGGATGTCTCTAGGTCTCAAAATATGCAAGAGTTGCCCTCAAACCCCGTCCACCATCTATTTATAACGAAGGGGTACGCAGCTAGCCGTTACGGACGACGCGGCGAAAAACGTGTTGACCGGACGCTCCGGTCAGGGTGACCGGACGCGTCCGGTCACTACACGACAAACATGAATAGTGCGTGTCAGAACTAGCCGTTGAGCTGACCGGACGCGCTCCTTCGATCGACCGGACGCGACAGTGCCAGCGTCCGGTCGCGTTCCAGTAAGCACCCGACGCGACCGGACGCGTCCGGTCGTACATGACCGGACGCGCCAGCCGCGTCCGATCGCGCTTCGCTACGCTCGGCTTCTTTGGATGCTGACCGGACGCTCCGGTCCCGTGGGGCACCGGACGCGCCGGTCACGCGTTTAACATTTTCGCCTGGTTGAACTGACCGGACGCGCTGGTCAGGCCAGACCCGCGTCCGGTCACAAACCCTAGCAGCACCCGCGCCGCGATGAACTGACCGGACGCGCCCCGCGTCCGGTGCCGCGTCCGGTGCACGCAGTGACCTCCGTTCGCCTCCGTTACTTTTCCAACTTTCGGCGCAAAAGAAAATAGGCATTTCACTTCTCCAAAAAGCGCTGAATCCCGCCTCGCAAGCTCGGCGGGAGGGAGAGAGGAACCCAAACCCCTCTCTACCGCTCAAACTCCACCGCCTTCGCAAATGTGCTAACACCACCAAGTGTACACCATAAAGTGCATGTGTGTTAGCATTTCACAAACATTTTCCAAGGCGTTATGTTAGCTCTCAACTAGATCCTAATGCATATGCTCAAGACATTGATCTAGTGGCACTTGATTTCCGAGCTAACTGTGATTGCCCCTCTTGATAGTCGGCTATGTATCATAAACCCGGTCAATCACTTCTCTACTCATCTTAGACCGGCAAAAGGAAAAACCCTATGGTTATACCTTTGCCTTGCGCTCTTAGATCCTTCTCTTCCACTTTGATCATCATGTCCATCATTTCATGTGCATCTCCACCATGATCAATATTTCATGTCCATGCACTAACTCTTTGTGATCTTGTGGCCACCACTCCTTGCCACGTACACCTTCATCACATGTGTTGCTTATGCCTAACTCAAAACACTTCACACATGGCATTAGCAACTTGGTGTCATTAATTACCAAAACCAAACTTGGGCTTTCACTAGGCATGAGGAGGGAGACGTTAGCCTCGATGGGCAAGTGGTGGCCAAGAAGGATACTTTTCGGTATTTATGGTCGATGCTACAAAAGGATGGAGACATTGATGAAGATGTTAGGCATAGAATTTCAGCCGGCTGGTTGAAATGGCGTCAAGCTTCTGGCGTCCTCTGTGACAAAAGGGTGCCTCAGAAGCTGAAAGGTAAGTTCTATAGGACGGCGATTTGCCCGGCGATGTTATACGGTGCTGAGTGTTGGCCTACAAAAAGGCGACATGTCTAGCAATTGAGTGTAGCAGAGATGCGTATGTTGCGTTGGTGTTGTGGGCACATAAGGAGGGATAGAGTCCGGAACGATGATATTCGGGATAGGGTTGAGATGGCATCAATTGAGGAGAACTTAATTCAACATCGGTTGAGATGGTTTGGACATGTCCAACGGAGGCCTCCTGAGGCATCGGTGCGTAGTGGAGTTCTAAAACGGGCCAATAATGTAAAGAGCGGTAGAGTGAAAGTCCTATGTTTGGTGTTGGCAATTAGTGACAATGCCTAAGTACTAACCACATATGCATAAGAATGTGTGTAGCTATGATGTGGTTGGTGCAATGACATGGTGAAGCAAGGATCAAGCAATGGTGATGTGATCAAGTGCTTGTTATGATGGAGTTGAATGAAGGTGCAAAGCCAATTCATGGAGCTGAAGGCAAAGATATAAGATAGGGTTTTCCATTTTGCATCCAAGACACCATAGAAGGTGTGGATGACTTAGGATCGATAGTCGTACTATAAAGAGGGGAATTTCTAGGGCTATTGATCACTTAAGTGCCACTAGATGAAGATTCATTTGCATATGCATGTAGATCTAGTGGAGAGCTAACTTAACGCCTCAAAAATGATTGTGAAAATGCTAACACACATGCGCATGATGATGTACACTTGGTGATGTTAGCACATTTGCGAAGGCGGTAAAGTTTGAGTGGTAGAGAGGGGTTTGGTTCCTCTCTCCCTCCCGCCGAGCTTGCGAGGCGGGATTCAGCGCTTTTCAGGAAATGAAACGTCTATTTAATAGTTATCTAAACAGCAAAATTTAAATCATGGCCAATTTCAATACTAAGACTGATTTGGTATTGAACCTAATGCAACTTTATGTCCCGAATATCTACATACAAATAAATCCTAAAAACATTATTCCTAAATTCATTTATTTTTAAGGGTTTGTCCCTATAAAATTTTGCATATTGCATTGGACCGACGCCATGTGTCATTATCACTCCCAGTACCATGGCCATGGTGATGTATGAAGATTATCTTTGGACCTCTTTTCATTTTGGTCAAAGGCAACAAGATCAAGGTGCTCTCCTCTACCATCGAAATTGCTACTCTCTGTCCCCAAATAAATCATTTTCTAGAATCTCTGTGAATAAAATTATCTTAAGTTTGACAATCTTTATAGAAAAGAATAACAACATCTATAACATAAAATGAGTACATTATGAAAATATATTCTATATTACATCTAATGATATTAATTTAGTGTCATAAATTTTGATGGAATTTTGGAGAAATCCGATCAAAGTTTGATTTAAAACAATTTTAGAGTACCAGAGAAGACGAAGGACCCAATGAATCCCCGCCTTGACGACGGCGGTAGTTGTGGTCCGGGTCCCACCAATCAATCGAACAAACACCGCATGTTCCCACGTGGCCGCCACTCGGTTCACCAAGCCACGCGGGCAGTCGGGCACGGACCAAACCGGCGAGGAAAGGATGGGAATTGGGGAGGGGAACGACAGAGAACACACCAGAAGTCCAGAACCCATGAAAAAAAAAAGTCCAGAACCGAGGATCCCAACCGCCGAGGCCGAGCGAGCGAGCGAGCCAGACCGATACCATGCGGCTGCCGCACGCGGCCGACCTCCGCGCCTTCCTCGCGGCTGCCGCCGTCGCGCACCTCTCCTCCTCCAGGGCCTCCCGCGCCTCCCCGTGCGCGCCCCCGCCACCTCCGCGGTTCCGCGCGTTCGCCTCCTCCCGCGCCTCGCCGCCGCCCTCCTCGCCCTCGCAAACGGGAGCAGTCGCCTCCGCCTCCGCCGCCGCCGCCGCAGCCTGCGAGCATGTGGCGGAGAAGCCCGCTATATGCACGGCCGACGAGCTGCACTACGCGCCTGTGCCGGGCACCGAGTGGCGGCTCGCGCTCTGGCGGTACCGTCCGCCGCCTGAGGTGATGAGTCAATAGAGATAGCTGCTTCTGTGCGAGTGCGATTGGTGGTGCTTCGTTGGGTTTTTCTCGTTGCTGATTGTGCTGGTTTGGTTTGCACAGGCGCCGAAGAGGAACCACCCGCTGATGCTGCTGTCTGGAGTGGCCACGAACGCCATTGGGTTCGACCTGTCCCCTGGGGTGAGTGAGCTTGTCCATAATGGAGCTATTGGTGTGGTGTGTGGATAAACTACCGTGCAAAGAGTATAGACTTGTTTTCTGTGAACAAAATTTGTCATGAATTAGGAGTCGCTATGAATCAAGACATTGCTCATAGAGAAACTGGCTTTGTTTAATGCTTCCAAATGCAGACTCTGCTGGTGTTTCGAAAAAATAGTAGGGAAAATCAAATATGGAGCAGGTGGAACTTCTTGTTCTGAATTCAGAAGTAGCTTAGTTCTGACCATACAAAATGCTAATGAAAATACATTGATAGCACGTGCTGGGGCATAGAGCAGATCAACCAACAAGATAGTGACACAACTTCAAAATGACAAAAGTTCATATGTACCCCTTCCGTTCCAAATTATTGTTCACTTTGGCTTTTTCCTAACTTAAACTTCTCTAATTTTGACAAAGTTATTAGAAAATATATCAACTTCTACAAGGTCAAATAGATGCTCTATTTCATGAAGAATCTAATAAAACTAATTTGTTGTTTTATATGTTGGGTAATTTTTTTTCTATAAACTCGGCCAAAATTAAAGAAGTTTGACTTTGGACAAAACCAAAGTGAATTATAATTTGGAACGGAGGGGTAGCTAGTATGGAATGTAGTGAGAATAAGAAATATGCAGCACACTGAAATTTTATCAGAAAACAATGAGCATTTTCTTGCGTAACTGATAGTAATTATTGTCAGGCTTTGGATGCTATTGGCAAAACTTTTCCCTTGTGGAGTATCAACTTGCCAGCTATGTAGCAGTGATGAGAATCAACCTTGTACGACAACATGCTAGTTAGTTTTCTTTTGTGTACTATCTTAATGTCCTAGTGGCTGCCCATGTATGTTGTTATTGCTCTTCTACTTCTACAACAGGAAATGGATTATTTATAATAATCTTAGTTTTCCTACTACAAAACAACAATGGTATTCTTTTTATGATTTTCTTTGTTCAGGCTTTGTGTGCTCTCTCTGGTTACATGTTATACTCAATAACAAAAAAAAAATTATGAATTACTCCCTCCGTTCCAAATTATAGGTTGTTTTGGCTTTTCTAGACATAGCATATTATCAAGCTATGTACCTAGAGAACGAGAACAACCTATAATTTGGGATAGAGGGAGTAACTGTTTTCTTTGTATTGTTGTTATTGTTCTTGGTTATATATTTTTCCCCCCATTATGGCTTCCCTTTGGCCCCTGATTTTAATCGATACATATGAAATGCTGTCAGGCTTCATTTGCTCGTCATATGTCCATGCAAGGATTTGATACATGGATTGTTGAAGTGCGTGGTGCAGGCCTGAGCATGCGTGGATCAGAACTAGCTGCAGCTAACACCGAGTCTGACATCACCCCTGATCCTAGTTTGGATGAAAGTTCTACAGCAAAAGCAAGTGTTGCTGTTCCTGCTGAGAATATGTCCACTTCTCAACCTCAAATTTCTGAAGTTCCAGTAATAGCAGAAAAGAACATGGTAGGAACAAGTATATCAGAAGAACCACAGCTGGTGACAAAGTTGTCAAATGCTTTGGCACAATTGGGTGAAACATTCTCAGGTTATGTAAAAGATAGCCGGCTGAAAAACATAGCTGACAGTTTTTTTGATCGAGTGTCAGAACTTGCTCCCGATGCCTCCTTAGCTAGCCTTGAGGAGGTTTCAGAAAGGATTTTAAGTTTGTTGGAATTGCCACAGACATCAGTGATATCTGATCAACTTAGCAATTTAAGTCAGCACCTTGTGAAGATTCTGGGGGAAGGCCAACAGAGTGTTTCCCCTAAGCTGTTTGGCTGGCAAGAACGCCTCTCCGCAACCATAGAAGACCTACAGAAACAATTGGAGCTTATTATAAGCTATGATTGGGACTTTGACCATTATCTGGAGGAGGATGTACCTGCTGCGGTTTGTAGACATTCTTTCATGTATACTAGTCAGGTGGTACCTTGGAAACCCCTTTAAGAAGTGTGCAATATTTTTTGTTTGTTCAGATGGATTACATAAGAAAACAGAGTGTACCGAAGGATGGGAAATTGCTTGCCTTTGGTCATTCCATGGGAGGAATCTTATTGTATGCGATGGTTTCAAAGTGTGGTATGTTTTCTTGACATGTCTCCTTTTCTCCTCTTACATATCTAGCAGTGCTGACGAAGTTTTTCATTTCATTGAATAGAAGGTATGTCGTCAACTAGTAAGGCTGTAGTGTAACAAAGCAAACATAACCTTATCATTGGTAGCTGTGGATATTATCACAAGCATATAAATGACTGCAAATTTTATTGATCTTGATACCGAGATCTGGAACCTCTAAAAACTTTCTCTGGTGTCATCATGTGTGACCATTGTGTACGTAATACATACAAATATTAGGTACAAAAGCCAAAGTCATGCAATCATAATATCTTGCAATTATCCTGCCTGGCATGCTATTTTCACTTCTCCTAGGATAACAATGGTTCTACTTATCTGTACCACTGTGACATCCTGATCTATCAAAATGGCTTCTGCACAACCCCACAGCCCATCGCGAATGCAACAAAAGCAGTAAAGCACCATTCATGCTAAATCTTTGTCCAATTTTTCTCTCTCTCCTGACACTGTTTCCTTGTAATATTAATATCATGTTACTGGAGTTATTAAAATGATGAATTATCATCTTTCCTTTCTTGTTCGCCTTTTCCAGTTCATTAGTTACCTCTGCTCCCCGACATCCAGGGGATTAGCAATGTTAATTCTTTAATGTTTACTCTCAAAAACCTTAGAATCCCCCCCCCCCCCCCCCCCCCCCGGTCCCTCATAGTGTACAGAACTTGCTTTGCTTCCTTCTAGATTAATGCCATATGTAAAATAAGCACTGCCTTGGTAATTTCCTTCTTCAAAACAATAACAGGGAACTATTTGTTGGTACATCTTTGAAAGTGGCTGAGGCATTACTGATAGCTTACTGGATGTTTGCATACTGCCTCTTAAATTTGTCAGGAATCGTCCTTGTTTAAATAGCTTCCGCTTGAATTCTCATGGGCTTTTAATTCCTGGCTCTATGTTATTTTCAATACAAATTACCTAGCATAAGAATACCATTTGAATCAAAGAACCATGTCATCACTCTCTGATCTAGAGCCAGTAGTTACCTTGAGCGCAATATGTTTCAATTTAAATAGTAATCTATCATATTCACATATGAAATGTAACTAGTTCTGTGCAAAGACCAAATGACATCTCTTATCATTGATAGCACTCCATCAGTTATGTTTTCTTTTTTCGTGGTCCTATCTCCATTGCTTTTTACATCAGATGTCAGTGCGATTGGTAGCTCTTCTCTTTTTTATATTTGTTCTGCTCCGTTTGCTTGTACATCAGATTGTTTAAAATTTTGTTACCAATATATGGAACTAATTCATCTAGTTCTGCTTCATAAGGATCCCAAGGGGCTGAGCCAGAGCTGGCAGCAATTGTTACTTTGGCTGCATCAGTTGACTACACAACATCCAATTCCTCACTGAAGTTGCTATTGCCGTTTGTAAGTTAGCCATCAAACAGCTTTGACACTCCCCCCCCCCCCCCCCCCCCCCCAAGACATATGTGTAACCTAATCTTCATTGTATTCTCTATTAGGCAGATCCAGCTGAGATGTTGCGTGTTCCTGCTATCCCACTAGGAGCATTACTGTCTACTACCTATCCTATATCATCTCGTGCACCATATATTCTGTCACTGCTTCGCTCTCAAATTTCAGCCAAGGAAATGATGGACCCTGAACTGCTTTCAAAGCTTATCTTGAATAACTTTTGTAAGTAAAGGCGTATCTTGCTGTTTGTTATTGAAACTCTCAAGTGCTTGTTTGTATTTAAGGTACTAGTCAGATGATATTTAACTGAAATATAGACTTGAATTGTTTCGTATGAAGGTTTTCCGACTTATTTGTTGTCCATGGAACAAATGAACATACAAGTGTCATATCAGTATTACTAATATCTTTTTTTTTGCTAAGAACTTGCATAGGTAATGGCGGTTAAATCTCCTGCCGTTCAAGAGAGAAAAAAAAAGAATCTGCATAGGCTATCAATATAAGCCATATGGCTCTTTTTAGTAATATCAGAGTATCATGCGAAAATGTTCATTGTATTTTGTATGCATCTCCTATACAATTTGGTTTGTTGTAAGTAGTTCCCAGATATAAGAGGTTAGATGCTATTTTTATGTTTGTGATTATGCTTTAGTTCTGAACTATTTATGAACATTCGAAGGAATATCTAATCTTGTGCTGTAATAGTAAATTTCATTGTTGTCACCTAAAATGGTAATTTTCAAAACAGACACTTGGTTCAGTTATGCTGTTATGGTGACCTTTCATCTATGTTCTTAACAATTTCCTGTTACAACTTTGTGTGTGTCTCATGGCATACAGGCACAGTACCAGCAAAGGTTTTGTTACAGCTTACGACCGCATTCCGTGATGGCGGGCTGCGCAACAGGACTGGTACCTTTTTCTTCAAAGAGCATCTGAACAAAATCAAGGTCCCGGTGCTTGCCCTTGCTGGAGACGAGGATCTGATTTGTCCCCCAGAAGCTGTTTACGGTTTGGCTACAAGCTCCATTTCTGCTTTGTTGTTTTGCAATAAGGAATCCTCCTTTTTTTTGACACAAGGAACCCTCCCCATTTCCATTGATTGCAACGGAAATACAGCATATAAGAGTGTGACAGAAGAAAGTAAAAGACCAGCCAGAATCCTTACAACGCATACTTCCTAGACCAAACGCCTATATCAGGCGACCATAGACCGAGCAACATTGAACTTAAAGAGAACATCGACCTACAAACAGAAAGGCTAATATCAACCTATCAGGGATGGCTTTCACAAGCCAAGCAGTAACCACCGAAAGTTCACAAGGATCGCCGTGCACCATCATAAAAAAGCACCTACAAAGCATGGGGATTATAACATCTGGATCAGTTCTTCCCTTCCTCCTGGCTGTCCTTCTGGCCGTCCGTCAGTAGATGTTGATTCTTCCTCATTGCCTTTTTGTCCAGCAGCTTCATAGCGATCTTCAGCATTGTATTGGCGGCGGCAATCAAAGCTTCCTTGTTATCTTCAAGAAATAGACCTGCCCAGTAACTCATGATTGAGCATGCATAGCAAATAATCGTGATAGGATTTGTCACCACTTGCCCTTCAAAGCACACTCTATTTCGTGTTTTCCAAATAGCCCCGCAAATGGCTGCAACACCCACAGCATGAAATTGTTTTCCTGAAGGCAACCATTTGTTGCACCATTCCCAACATTGACTAAGAGATCTAGGGACATTATCAGCTCCAATACAATGTGCAACAACTGCCCAAACAGCTTTGACACTGCTACATCGAAATAAGAGATGAAAAATGGATTCATCATGATCACAAAAATAGGAGATGAGAAATGAATCCTCCTTTTTATAGTACTAAAAACATTAAGTCCTTGTTTGGATGCACTATCCACCTTAGTTCATGTGTGTTGGAGTGGATTAGGGTGGAACTTAGTTTAATTTCCACCCCAATCCACTTCAACGCACGTGGATTGAGGTAGATACAAGTGCATTCAAACAAGTCCTAAAGCGTGAGTGATAGTTTTCAACCAAAAGAATATGCAGCTTTGTTCTGATCTAGTGCAATGATCATTGCCATTAGAATTCATTGCCTAATTGGGCTTAGCCAACAAGCTGACAGCCTAGGACTAAGGCGCTACAGTGTTAGCTCATAGCACAGTTTCAAAAAACCACAATGGGTGGTGGCTTTAGCCAAAAGCCTGATGCTCATAGATTATATCCTTACTTGATATTCTTTCTGAATCCCTTTAGAGAAACAACTCTTAATTTTTGTTTGTGTGTGCAGAAACTGTGAAGCTAATTCCTCAGCATTTGGTTACATACAAGGTTTTTGGAGAACCCGAAGGCCCTCACTATGCACATTATGACTTAGTTGGAGGGAGAAAGGTATGTCGACAAAAAGTGGTTAATCAAAGCTAGGAGTCCACCTTTGGTTTCTTGCACTCATCTTCACATTATGGTTATCTATACTATGCGCAGGCTGTCCATGAAGTATACCCATGTATAATACAGTTCCTCTCTCAACATGACGAAGTGTCATCATGAGTTTTTGTCATTCATATCTATAATTACAATGTCCAAGACCACACCGAAGTACATAGTAAAATCACCAGAATGGAACTAAAGGTAGGATTTCTTTTTTCCCATTTGCACACGGGATTTGGTTACCTTGGTTTCTGCCATTAGATGGCCCGTTTTAACTCACAGATTGTCATTCTTAGTCCCATAGGCATAGCAGGAGAAGACGAACCTTGCTGGTTGTTGGCACCTCGGTGAAACCTTAAGAACCGATGTATGTATGTAGTTGAATTCGAGGTTGCAAATGTAGTTTCGTCTACTTTTGAAGGGCTTGTGTGAGTGGCGTGGTCATATGCACGTTTCAGCCGGTGGACAGTAAAAGGATTCAATGAAAGGATCATCGGACTGTATGAGATGAATTAAGTGTAGCTGTAATTGCACGATGGCTTTCACCGGCAACAGTGGTTGTCGACAAAAACAGCTCGTGTCTATGTGGCAGTTCCACAACAAAAAGAAAGCACCAAACCAAAAATGAGATCCCCATCAGTCTATTGCACACTACTCAGACCAACGTAGGTCTCAGCTGCCCAAACAGAGGCCGGGCTCGCAGCATGCGGAGATCGCTGGGACGCTGCTGCGGCCTCCTTGACCGAGCTCGCACGCGTGCCGTTTCTGCCCTGGCCGGGCTCATCCGCACGCCGCAGCCGCCGAGAGAGCACCGACCGAGCTCTCGCACGCGCGCTGCCGCCGCTGCAGACCTCCCCTGCGTGCCACCTGCAGCTAGGGCCGACCTTGCAAGTTGCAAGGCGCGCCGCTCCCAGCGGGTGCCAATCTAATGACGCCGATCTAACTGCTTAGCTTGGAATGACATGATATCAGATTATCAGCACTCGCAGGTGTAGCGACGAGGCTTATCGGCCCATCCTAAGATGTAGCGACAAGGCTTATCGGCCGATTGCTGTTGCTGCTCGTCCGGTCTAAAAGTTCAGTAGCCAACTATACTTTAGACCATTTTAGTATACTTAAAAAGTTTGATGAATTAATTAATGAAATTTTGTGAAGTTAAACTAAAATTTAGACATCACTTTAGACCACCTTTGTAGAACCTTAAGAGCTAAGATTAAGACAATGGAATCTAAACAGAGCCTAGATACATTATGAAAGCAAAGGCTCGTCATAACTGTTACTGCAAACACCTTTCCTAATCACCCTAGATAAGAGGGTATCAGAATCCGTAGTTTGATGGAACATGACCAAAACATAGCATTTTCTTTCTGCAAGATGCAACGAATGAATTGTGTTTGTACAATAATAATGAATATATAAGGGCTGTACAGGACAACAGAATTTGCCCAATCCACCAAGATCTACCGATAGCGTGCCTGGAGTTTGGATTTCAATTCTTGCTGACGGCAGTCTTGCAAACTGGGCAAGTGTTCTTCTGAGAGAGCCACTGCTTGATGCAGTACACATGGTAGCTATGGCCACAGTCTAGCCTTCCCATCTCTTCATTTGCTTCAAATTCTTCCTGCGAAGTATAGTATTAAATCAGACTAGTTTTAAGATTGAACCACAGGGTGCTTGCATAAAGAAGATCCATGGAACCATGTTTAAAGAAATGGAGGAATGGGCATACTTGGCAAATGCTGCATTTCCTTTCCATTTCTGTTGTGAACCGGAAGGAACTGAAGGATGGGTGCTTGACCTTCCTAAGGTTGCGAGTAATCTCGTCCTCGCGTAACCCTGTGTTGACGTATCCAATTTTGTCTCCAAGCTCGAGCAACTCCTGCAAAGCAAAGTGTCTGATCATCGACTGATGGCAGTGGTCACACATAGATACAACATAAGGGGGTACATACCTCGTATGTCATGTTATCAACGTCAAGGCGCCAATCCTGGTAGCGATCGTACATGTTCATTCCTCCCAGTAACACTCTTGTCTGAAACATCATTATCTGCAAATACAAGGAAAAACGAGGAATAAGAAACTGCTGGGGTTGACAGCTGGATGTGATGTCTAAGGAGCAGATTACATCATTATTATCTACTTTAGCTAGTAAACATTGTAGAAAGAGTGACCATGCATTATACTCTTCACTGCAACCAAAGATGACTTTCATTTGTATCAATTGCAGACTGAAGTTCAAGAGTGGCATAAATCAGCCAACTGAACATATGCATGAAATTTTAATGGCTGGATAGAAAATTTCATATCTATGCTTTCAATTCAAGTTAGTCTGTAAGATTATATCTTAGTAGGTTCCTATAGCTAGAAATATATAGGAAATGGTAATATTTATGGTGCAGACAGTGAGGAATGGATGAATTCAAGATCATCACTTGGCGACAAATACTATCATGGTAGTAACATATTTCACATGATGTGCTTGCCAGAAAACTGCAACTATTGCAACCTTTATTTGTCAATGTCAAGGGTACTATGTCCACTCTACAATATGCTCTCATGGCCAATCAAAGGCAGAGACAGTAGGAAATATGGCTCCACAGAACATTGTTTTGGAAAAAAGACTACAAGACCCATCAAAGAACACAAAAGGGCTAGTGTGCAAACGCGACTGTAGAACAATTCACTTTCAGCTATCTACTCTATAATAGGCATCTGTTAATCAGGTTAGGAAATGACACCTAAGTAGATTAACAGTGTGTTCCAATATCTGTTAATTGGCGCCTGTACAGACCGACAATGCTTGTGGATCTTGGTATTGAATGATTTAGGTAGGGGCCATCACTAGGCAGGTGTCCACATAGAAGGAATGACTACAACTCCAGATCTGATCATGACTGAAGCAACAGGCAAATGATAAAAAGCATGAAGGGTCGGTCCCCCTAAGCAGACAGAAAATAATAGTTCACAGTTCAGTCCAGCAAGGCGGGCTTGGCACTAATCATAAATGGTTAACTGCTAGCACCACCCATCAGCCATTGAAACCAGCATTCCTGTTCCTTCCTTGAACATACTGTACGATCCACCAGAACAGTATGCCAAAAGAGAATCGAGCCATATTATTGGCCGTAATTGTCAGGTGTTCCACCACTACTGCCCCCATTCTCCAAAAGCACAATAAAGAATAAGTGAACATTTTGCCCAGCTCAGCATAGAGAATCCAGCATTCATACTTTGTCATTGGCGTTGGAAGGTACAGGATCAAACCTCGCTATGGTTGCAAGGTCTCTTTCAATGGCCACATTTCTCTTGGTTTCATTCCTTCATCAACTGCAGTTATCCTAAGACTAAAATCAGCAGGACCTGCAAATGGGCCTGTGGTCTAGTGGTACGACGCTACCCACCAGGGTTCAAACCCTGGTGTCACACCTATTTTCTGGATTTTTTCCAGAAAAAGCATGGTACACGCACGCGTGCGCGTTCGGTGGAACTGCACATTTCCGACGCACTGGAGGCTGGAGAGTCACCCAATCTCTTCTATACGTGTGTAAGGACGCGCACGCGTGTGTGTGCGTGTGGTGTGAGTGTGGAGTGTGTGGGTTGTGTGTGACCAAGTTATATCCGATCAAAAAAAATCAGCAGGACCTCGACCTGACATCAGCTGGTCCCGAGGAAATGAACAATGCCAAACATTTCTAAAAGTAAAAAGAATGCAACTTCAACATCGACCTATGTCAAAGTATCTCAAGTTTGACCAAATTTCTATAATAAAAAGTAAAAAAGACAAACAAATAGTAAGTACCATTAGATTTATCATGGCATACTTTTCTAAAAATTTGGTCAAAATTTTAAAATAGTTGGACTAAGAACAAAACTAGAGCTACATTCTTTTTTGGAACAAAGGTAGTAAGCAGCTAATCTATCTGGCTATAAACACTTCTCTATGTGTAATCAAATTCTGCTGCTACGCAAATCCATTGTTAACACCTTAATATAGATGCTCATGACAATACCAATGTCCACGGGTCACGGCTGCAACCACCAACAATCATTGTGCCTGTTAAGGCACCGGTTGAGTTAACAATCTCTAGGAAGGCCGCCATCTCACGTCACGTTTAGCACACGAAAGGAGCAAGTCAACCACTTCCAACTCCCACCCAGCCGCCCAGAGGCGTTACCAGTCAGTTACCACGCACGCATCACGCACAGAAACATGTCAGAAGTCAGATGATCACGCGCCTAACGACCCTGGCCTACGCACCATCCGCTGGAGTCGGCGGGGCATGGAACGGATGCGGTTGATGTGTGTAAGCAAACGCGAGACGGCGAGAGGCAAAGAGCAAACGTCTGCGTCTGTCTGCGTGCAATGCAATGGTGCGCCGTACCTCTTCCTCGAGGCCTCCGGGGGAGTGGCGGTACCCGCGCATCCGGCGGAGGCGGCCGGAGGGGATGAGATCGGCGCCGAAGAAGGGGCCGTCGAGATGAGGCGGCGGCGGCGAGTCCATGAAGGACGAGGATATCTGCTCCTGCACCTGCACGGACGCCCTCCGGGACAGGCACGGCCGCTGTTCAGGTGAGAGCTCATCAATACAGCAGAACATGGCAAAGATTCCACTTGCATATATATAGAATTAAAATAAAAGAATTCACGAGTCCAGAGAACAAAGAACAACCACCAATCACATTGACCTTTGAACCATATTGACGACCGCCCGTAATCACAGTTGCCAAGATTAAATAGGGGATTAATGGCATTAATCAAATTTCGAAGGCGACCAGAAATGCTGTGAACCTGACAGAAAGCACGCAACGATCCCAGCAGAAAACGATAATAATTATTTTAAACAAAGAACGGCCCCCAGCCACAGTGAACGAAGGAATTCTTTCGAAACGAACGAAATCTGAGCACGAACAGATCGAAGCAAAGCAAGTGGCAGCAGAAGCGAGGAATCCGTGGACACAAACACACACCTCTCTGTGGGGCCTCTCCCCGTCGGCGCCGCGGCCGCCCCTCCCAACCATCTGGTGGCGCGCCACCACGCAGTCCACCGAGGACGCCTCCGCGGCGAAGGGTATCCCGGGCGCGCACCACACGTCGGCGCCGATCCCCGCGGTGACGAAGCCTCCGCCTCCTCCTCCTCCCCCGCCCCCGCCCCCGCCGCCGCCACGCTCCTTCCTCCTGTCCTTGCCCCTCCGCCGCCGCCGCCCGCCGTGCCAGTCCGCCGACGACCGCACGGCCGCCGCCGCGGCCGCCCCTGCCCCGGGCGCGTACGCCTGCGACGCGGCCGCCGACGTGCAGCCCAGGCCGCGCAGCGCCGCCGAGGCGAACCCCTTCCGCCTCCCCTCCTCCGGCGCCAACGGCGGCAGGGGCGGGGGCGGGGGCGGAGGCGAGGACGAGGAGGCCTCGCCGCGGGGATGCAGGAGGAGGCGCCGGATCCCCCGCCGGCGCTCCGCCGTGGGCGAGCGGTCCCCCGGCATGGCGCGCAGGGGGGCGTGGCTAGGGTAGGCTAGGCCGCGGCTTCTCTACCCTGGCTTCCTCGTCTCGTCGGGCCCGGAGGGGGTGAGGGGGCGGCTGTAATGGTGGCAGCGGGGCGGAAGCGACGGCCGGAGGGCTCGGCTCACTGCGTCTGCCGTCTGCGGCGTAGTAGTAGTAGCAGTGCGTGGCGTGGGGTGGAAGACCCGAGTCCAGACTCCAGAGGAGAAGTAGGGGTGGCCGGGTGGGCCCGGGGAGTCGGAGCACGAGGCAGGCAACGCGATGGATGAGAGGTGGTAAATTCTTGTCCCGGATTTGGTGCGGCGCTGGATTTGAGGCGATGGGCGGATGTTCTTGACTTTTTATGGTGAGCTCCAAGCCTAAAACGGTCAGGTAAAATGCTTTAAAAATGGAGTGGTTGTGTACGCAGAAATATGTGTGCGGAGTACGAGCACTACTGCACTTGTACGATGTATGCTACGCGTGTACCGCGTATTTTTTTCCTATCACCGTCGTGGTATAGTATCCCTGTACGGAGTGTATTTAGTAGCAGGAGTACAATCCTTTAAATCCCGATAACGTCAGTGCTGCACTGCTACTGCTTTGTGAAGCCATGCGAGAATCCGAGCATCGGACCCTGCATGCATTCGCCACGCAATGTGACGGTCACGGTACTACGAGATGAGGCGATGAACGGGGCCGGGTCCGGTTCCGTCCGTCCATTTATTTATGGTGACACTCCACTCCACCACAAGGATCTCTGGAGCTCAAGGACCATGTGTGCCATTCATGGTTCCGTGTGCGGTTGGTGAATCTGAACGGGAAATTGAGGGAGGGAGGCAGGGGCACAGCAGCAGCTTATTCGGTTATTCCCATTTCCCAGAGGAGGGGCGAGGGCCAGTACACCGTGTGGAACAACCATCGATCTCTGCTTCTTTTGGCTCGGTGATGATGCTTGTCTTGTGCAAGTTCGGTCGGGACCATCCTTGTCCCGGTTCTAGACAGTCACTGACGCACTGTGCTGTCAACACACTGGCACTGGGGCATGAGTATCCCAACATTTGATAACCATAACCATCACAAGAAACAAGAGAAGGCAAATTCAAAAAAGAAGAAAAAAAACCGAAAGAAACAAGAGAAGGCCATCACAATCAGAGCAAGCCCAGCTGGTAGTAGTAGTAGTGTCAACAAGGACGGTGGCACGGCGGCAGCATGCCGCTCCGCACAATCGTCGTCCGCCTTGGATCCTGCGATGCTGCCAGTTTGCTCATTTGCTGTGCGCAGTAGTATAAAGAAGATGCATGCAACATTAACATAAATAAATAAAATAAACTACTCTAGTCAGTCAAAGGGAACAAATGCTCAGCTGGCAAGTCCTCAAGTTGCTCCTCCTTTTTCGTCTCCGTCTGGCCGTCTCCTCCTTTAGAGCAGCATAATTAAGCCAAGTGTTTGGCTATAAATTAAGTTATAAGAGCCAAGTTATATAATAATTAGTCTTCTATTTGTTTATAAAATTTCTTTATTATTATATGTCTTCGTTCTCTTTCTTTTTCCTCCTCATATACATTAATATTAGGACTCACTACTGTCTATACTTCCTTGTCCATCTTAGTGCTTGCATGGGAGCTGAGCTCTCTTCTCTCTTTCCTTCTCTCTTTCACATCAGCAAGAATATTAATTAGCATGTCTATAAGCCAATTGTTGTACTTGCTCTTAGGGCCCTTTGGATTGTTTGAAAGTTTCTTGTTTCCTGCATATACTGTTTTTTTTGGGAATTTTTGTATAATTCCTGTGATTCTACAAGAGACCTTATTTTCCTTATCTGAAATGCTAAACACCACACGGGTGTTTTAACAACCATAAACACATGAATTTGAGTGTCTCTGACGTGTAGGGCCACACTCAACTCCAATTCTAAAAGGGAACCGAACAGATCCGCCTCTCGTCCTCTCGTCGGCCTCCCCGACGCGGTGCCTGCCCAGCGAGCTCCTGCCGGCGGCCAAGCCCAACTCTCCCCCCCCCCCCCGACGCCCGACAAGCTCCTCCCCGGTGACCTCCATCGCGAGCCCCACCCGTGCCTGCGGCCCCACCCATGTGCGAACTTGTCTGCAATGGTGGATCTGGCCACGGCCATGGTGGATCCGTCGAGGTAGGTCTTCTTCTCCTCCTCCTCCTCCTCTACCTGGATCTGTGCTGACCGGAGACAGAGATCTGTCCTGGCCGGAGACAAAGACGACGACAGCAGTGGCTAGTGTTCCGGCGAGCCTCTTCCCAAATTTTGTCCTTGTTCTTTCATAGGGAAAAGTTTGTTTCTTGTGATTTGTGCCGACACGGCCACGGATTTTGTTACTTGTGATTTGTGGCGACATAGCCGTGGCTAAGGGTGAGGCGGTGAATGGTGGCAGGGGCGAGTTATGCAGTGCGTCTGGAGATAGAAGAAGGCTAAAGGCCAAAGGTAGAAGAAGGTTGGAGGCTGTTTGATCTTCATCCTATGGTTAAAAAAAATTCATGTGTAGAAACTGCATAAAACACACGATCATGTAGTAGACAGACTCCTTGTACTACAGGAGTATATGCAATTATATCATGCATGCACGCCGAGACAAGATGAGGTCCCCGTTAAGACTATCCGCAGTCGGTACTCTAAAACGATACTCTAAAGTTTTAGAGTACGAATATAGAGTAAAAATTGCTGCACTAGGTACTCTAAAACGATACTCTATCTTTTCTCTTACTCTATATTTAGAGTAGTACAGTGCTTACTCTATACTCTATAGTGGCGGGCCCCATTAGCTAAAAAAGAGAAAAATGCTATAACTCACAAACCAAAAATCCAAATTAAATTTCTATTGCACCATTAAATTCGTCTCAATAAATCCTTCAAAACTAGATCACATACGGATATATTTAGATAAAGTGACAAGTGGGTCCCACAGTGAATAGAGTGGATAGAGGATGATATAGAGAATGGATGTGTACGGGAGAATTAAGTATAGAGGAGAGAATCTTACTGACTAGGATGTATAGATGATAAATATAGAGTTCCAAGAGTACGGGTAGTCTAACAGGAGAATCTGTACGTTTCCTACTCGAACGAAACAAATCTCCGGTCTGCGAATCTGATGAGTCACCCTTCACCCGCCGCAAAATCCACCCCTTCCGAATCGTCTGACCTCGCAAGTCGATGACTCTCAAAGTTTCCAGGCCATCTCTATCTAAATTCTTGATGAAAATGGCTCTGAATTGGCGCGCGTGATTTTGCGATCGCGAGCAGTTTTAATTTATCAGTATCATCCACAGATCTCCTCCGCTGTTACGGGAGCTGGGGGTACTCTACGATACTACGCGTGCCTGCCGAGTTGCCACTTGCCGGCTTGCCCTTGTCCTCTTTGGTTTTGGCCTTGGCCCCCCTTGGCTCTTGCTATGCTTTGCTGGCTGCATGGTGAAGCAGAAAGCCAGCAGGCGTCATGTTATCATCAGTCATCAGATGAGACATGAGACGACGAAAGTCCAACGGTGGAGCGCCCTTCTCCAGGTGAAATATTCTTTGCTGTTGCTAGTGGACGCGCACGCTACAGACGAGAGAGTCCTCGGGCTCTTTTGGCAGGCACCCATGCCAGTGCCATGCAGTGTGCAGCGCGCGAGAGATGCCCACCCGGTCAGCCAGCCAGCCCCATTGCATGCAGGAGCAGAGGATGCAGTTGCACTGTGGACCTGTGCTGTGGTGGGCCTATATGGGGTGGTGGAGAGAGAGGAAGGAGAGCGAGGGAGGTAAGGCCTTGTTTGGTTCCAAAAAAATTTGCAAAATTTTTCACATTTCTCATCACATCGAATCTTTGAACACATGCATGAAACATTAAATATAGATAAAAAATAAAACTAATTACATAGTTTAGACGAAATTCACGAGACGAATCTTTTAAGCCTAGTTAGCCCTTGATTGGATAATATTTGTCAAATAACAACGAAATTGCTACAGTAGCATTTCCCAAAAAATTTCGGGAACTAAACAGCCCCAAAGTATCATTCCTGCAATGCAATCCTGCTCATGTCGTCGCAACATTTCCTTCTTTATTCCCTGGCTTTGGATGCTTATCGGTGTCCATGGCGTAGTACTGGGCCTTGTTTAGTTACTTCCAAATTCTAATTTTTACGCTCTCCCTCCATTATATACACATGTATGGAGCATTAAATGTATGCAAGCCGAATCTTTTGAGCCTAATTAATACATAATTAGATATTAATTGCCAATACAAACGAAAGTGCTACAATAGCTAAGATTACAAAAAATTGCAATCTAAACCAGGCCCTAGTGTTTACAGACACTCCTGCAGCGTCAGTCTCATCCCTGCTGACTCTGCTGTGTTTTCAGGCCTTGTTTAGATTTCAAAATTGAGATTCAAACTTTGCATATTAAGTGTCACGTCATATTGTAGCAATTTTGTTTTTATTTGGTAATAATTGTCCAAACATTGATTAATTAGACTTAAAATGTTCGTCTCGCAAAGTACAACAAAACTGTGCAATTAGTTTTTTATTTTATCTATATTTAGTACTCTATATATGTGCCGGCATTTTAATATGATGGGGAATAGAAATTCTGCATAGTAAATTTAGTGATCAAATTGGGGAATTTAAACAAGGTCCTAAAGAAAGCCAGCCAATTGCTGAACGCCGCCTGAACCGTCCACTGACCAGCAGGAGTACCGTCGCTTTTAGAATGGACGACAAGACAAATCGAGCTTTCATCGCTTCATGTCCATGCCTGATGTGTTTTCTTACCCTGCTAATAATGCTTCTCATTAGTGCGTGTACTTTTCTATCAAACAAAAAACATGACAGTGTCTCGCTTTTCAGCTATGGGCCTGTTTGTTAGATGTGTTAAATTTTAATAAACACTATAGCACTTTCGTCTTATTTGACAAAAAGTTTCCAATTTTGAACTAATTAGGCTTAATAGATTCGTCTCGTAAATTACTTCTAATATGTGCTGACATGCATGCAATTAATCTACATTTAATACTCCATACATTTACCGCAACATTGATGTGATGGAAGTTAAATTTTAACATGTGAAAATCAAACGGGACCTACATCTTTTTTCTCCTATTATATACAGTGCGTAGAAGAATATCTATATATCGCCCAACGACGACCCGTCTTTGTGACAAAGCAAATACAATCAAGCAAGCTAGGAAGAGTACGTGTCCGAGACATATACCATCTAAATGTAACTTTCATGTCTAACCTGGGACGACACTAGTAGTGCACCGCTGAATAATATTAACTCATCAACTTTGACACGGCAATTGCTAATGGCTAATGGCTAATGGAGGTGATCACGCTGCCTAACCAACACGAGTGCTGCCATTTATGGGCAGGGGAGGGAGGGGAGGGCTCTTTTCAGCTAGCTATCACTCACGTCGCGTTAGGTGCAGCTACTGATCGAACTGCATCCCTAAACACCGCGATGATGTACTCCTACTACTAGTTGGGACGCCGTCTGTCACATGTCATTCCATACAATACAAGGACGTTATTTGCCTCTTCCTGCAAGCTAGAGATTATTCCAACATTTATCACTCCTAGTAGCAAAATCAAGAGCACACAAAAGCCTAGACATTGAACTAGTGTAGTAACAAGAAACTGACAGATGCTGTTTTCTCGAGGATATTAAAGATGAGCATCAGATCAGAATCGGATAGGCCGGATCCGGAATAGATAGGCCGGTAGCTAGGGTTGAGCTTTCCTTGGCGCATCTTTCCGTTTTGGGCCGTGTTTAGTTCAGCCGATTTGGTGGCAGCTGAATTACTGTGTAACACTGTAGCGCACTGTAGTATTTCGTTTGTATTTGATAAAAATTGTCCAAACTTTGACTAATTAGGCTCAAAATATTCGTCTCGCAAAGTACAACAAAACTGTGCAATTAGTTTTTAATTTCATCTACATTTAGTACTCCATGCATGTGCCAGCATTTTAATGTGATGGAGAATTTTCTTTTTACCTAGTGGAATTTAGGAGAAAAATTGGGATCTAAACAAGGCCTTGTGTTGGACGGGCGACCAGACGGTGGACGTTGTTGCGAGACGGCAGAGACCCCCAGCCCAAGGCCACAGAAAAATGGCGTCGGTAATTAGCGCGCGGCTGCCGTCGTTGATGGAGTCGCAAGTGACCCTGCAGGACAGGACAACGCTGTCTCAGGGGGGGGGGCTGGCTTATCTGCACCGCAAAAGTTCGATTCGAAGTCGCATTATTTGAAAACATTTGTCGCTTGTAGCACCCGCAGATATGTTAAAACAATTTGCTAGCGGATCATCATCCGCACCGAATTCAAATCATGATGATGATGCTGGTGGACGAGAGTACGAAACTGAAGATATTTCTTTTCCTCAAACGACAAAAACGTTATGATCGGGCACGTTTAAATACATGTACGTAAACTGGAACACAGGATCAGAGAGGCCGATTGGTGACGGGAACCATTTTGTCTGTCGTCCTCGCAGATTTAAATAAACTAGTCCCGCTCAGAGAAATAATAACGTTCATGTTGTATTGAAATAATAAACCATCTCCAAAAAGTCATAAAAAAGACTCAAAAAGCCTGTCCAGCGCAACATGATGCCTTGCACTGCAGGCCCCGAAACATGCATGATGCAGGCAACATCCATACCGGATTATCACACGTACAGGTACTGCACGCAGGAAAAAAAAAAGGAACATAAATGTCAAGAAGAACATGCATGGAACTGGAGGCGGGAAAAAAAAGACACTCTACCTCAACGACAAAACCGTTGCGATCGCGCATGTTTACACACGCGTATATTATCAGGTCACGACAAGAGAGATCGACGCGACGACAACGACGACGACGAATGTCGCGCTTGCTCTCTCGACAGATGTGTTACAACAGTGACGCTGAGACGTGTGTACGTGTAGGACCAAATAAAGCTGAAAAGGACAGGGCGATGCTTCGTTCCTCTCTTTTCTTTTTCTTTTTTCTCTGGGCTTATTGGTATCTTTACTTTACTACTATTACTGGACAAGAGGGGGAGAGCGTTTGCCGAACTTTTACTGCATGGGCCCATACATGACTTCCAAAGAAGAGGCAAGATGAGGAAACAAAAGCATGGGCATGCATAACGCATGGATTGATTAAAGACGGTCGAGAGTTGGTTCATCATGCACAGTGCTCTTGACAAAATGATGGGGGTAATTATGCGTTTACATGCCTCCCCTGCTTTGTTTTTTTTTGTTGCAAGGCATCTTTGAGAGTCTCCGAAACCCTTTTCGCATAAACTATTGTTTGCTTTTTTCACAAATTGTGATATGCCATGCGCCCATGCCCAAAAGAAAACAGATATAGCATTCCGATTTCCGTGCATAGTGTAGGTACACTGTACAGTACAGTACAATACGGGCTACAACGGCACTAGATTTCTGGTGCAAATGGAATTGTTTATTTTCACTCTCTATATAGTACAAACCCATGTATCATTCATCAGCCTTGCTACTGTCCTAGCATGTCCTTTTTAGTGCACAGGTGGCGACCCGTGCCAGCCGTCAGTCTGGACTCGGGAGGCAGCCGCGGCGGGCGCACGGCTCGAAGCCGAACCAAAAACCAGTGCCGTGCTAGCTGCGTGCCTGCGTGCTGGTGCTGCATGTGTAGCGATGAAAACGGACGGAAACGGACGGAAAAACCATATTTCTACTTCCGTTTCTATATTTTTTGGCGGAAACGGGATCGGGTTCGGAAAATGCGGGTTCAAAAACGGAATCGGAATATGAGGATATACGGAAACGAACAAATACGGATGGAGAGCCGGAAAATTAAATTAAGATCACATAATATAATATTATCAAAGTATACATATATAAAGTCATGTAATAATATATTTAAAGTTTAATATTCATTTACATGCTATGTACGTGAACATAACATGTATATTTGATGATTCGTAGTTATATTAACATAACATAAGGACATGTAATTGTTGAACATGTTGAGCATAGATTGAAAACGGGATAAAAACGGAATAAATACGGATCTATTCTATATTAAAACGGGATTACTTGGAAACGGACGGAAAACACCATTTTCTACTTCCGCAAATACGAAAACGGAATCTCGTAAATACGGAAACGGACGAAAAAATATAGAAAACAGAACGGGACGGTACGGGAAAAATTCCGTCCGTTATGCATGTGGCCTGTGCCTCCGCTGGCCGGTCCCTCTGAGAGTCTGAGACCCTGACCCGCGCCAGAGCGCGGCGTCGCAGATGCGCTTGCGCCCGGCGGCCCGGCGTTTTGGGCCGCTACAGGCTGGCAAGTAGTAGCATCTCATTCTCACCCGCCGTTCTGGTTGGCGCCGCGGCCTTTTTCGTTTTTGTCTTTTGATTGAGTCCTCGGCTTGTAGGACGGCCCGCGATGTCTCGAGGAGATGCTGATGGATCCAGGAATTCAGCCCGTTTCGATCGGTGAGCGCGGCTTGGAACGGAAGTTTCGGCTCCACGCGCCCAGGCAGCCAGGCCCAGGCCAGGTGGAAGTTTTACATTGTCAAACCATTTCTTTTTCATTTTTGGTCCAATAAGAGAAGCAATAGTCCCGTTTATATGTTTCTTTGGTTTCTTTCTTTTTCGTCATCTCTTCATTTTATTTATTGAATCTACCCTTAAAATAATTTGACTCTATTATGTTTTCGATGGTACGAACATTCATTCCGTGAACTTAGAACATTTTTGCATAAAGATAGAACACTTTTCTCATGTGTTATTCTCAACATTTTGATTTTCCAGCTAGAGCATTCTTCTCATAAAACTGCATCATTTTTCCTCTAATCCTACAACGTTATTGCCGTGAAGTGAACATGAATATTTTTTTTGGTGAACTCATAACATTCTTCATTTCAGTCTAGAACATTTTTCTCATAGATCTGCAACATTGTCTTGTTGAATCAAAACATTTTTCTCCTAAAGCTTGAACATTTCCTAGTGAACCTAGAACATTTTATTCTCTCGTAAAACTACAACCATTTTCTTGTTAAACTAGAATATTTATGAGAAGAATGTTCCAGAACATTTCATTTTCTTCTAAATCTAGAACATGCTATCTTGGCCTCAGAATATTTACCATGAAGCTGGAACATTTTCTTTTCAACTTGGAACATTTTCTCATGAAGTTTGATTTTTTCCCTCCTCAACCAAGAATATTTCCTCATGAAGATGCAATGTATTTATATTTACTTTAGAACATTTTTCTCCTCACTTGGATCAACTTTCTCATGAGTATGGAACATTGTTCTGCTCAATTCAAAAAAGTTCCAACTTTACGAGAAAAATGGTATTTGAAATCAACCAATACGGGGTATTGTTCCAAAGCTCTTGCTGTAAGAAACACAAATACTAGGTTTGAAAACTATATTTTTTTCTTACGTTTGGTTCATGCCACCGAAAAGCCTAACCAAAATAGGCCCTATTTTTTTTTCCGTTGCTTTGTTCATTACCGTTGGCAAGCCAAATAGAATTTGGCATTGGCCAGCTACAACGCACGCGGCAGCGAGGGCTGAACACGGGCAACTGAGACATGGATGGGGTGGCAGGTACCTAGTGCTTACTGCTTACATTGAGTTCAAGAATCTTTGGTTAATTATCTTAGAATAAACAACGATGTTTCCAAAACTAATCAAATCAGTAATCCGACTTCAACATTAAAATTCCTTGTCTATACAATAGGATCCGTATTAGCTATATTTCAATGTAATATAAAATCAGTAGCATTGTGCATTCTGGCCTCATGGGCACAAATTTTACCAAAATTTGATATGACTCCAAAAAAACATTGTTTCTTGCCAAATTCTCTCGATGCCGTTGAACTTGCTTGGCCTCGTCCAAACAACTAGTTTCTTTATGACATATAAACCCCAGAAAACCCCGATTTAGGGCTGATAACGCACACTTTCGATCATTTTCACATGAGATCATATCCTTATCTTGGGCACTTCCTCAATCTCTGGGTCCGGGCTCTCCCAATGTTGGCGGGAAAATATATAATGCAAACCTAAAGGTAAGCGTAAGCACACATACTTTTTTTAAAAAACATACTTTCATGATTCAATTTTTTTTGAAACAACGTGTATCCATAGTTTACCCATATCTATACTTTTTTGCAAAAGGTGAGGTTCAAACTCAATATAGAAAATATCATGCAAAAGTGACAAAAATTTAGGTGCATATGCACTACAAGACAAATTCCTAGGAATTTCGTCTTCTAGTGCACATGGACTCCAATTTTATCATTTTGCATGACTTTTTCTAGATTGAGTTTGAATCTCAAATATGCAACAAAGTACATGTATGAATGCATTATGGATATGCATTGTTTCAAAATTTTCCAGGTCACGGATGTATGCTTTTTGAAAAAGTTTGCATGTTTACACCTACCTTTATGTTTGCACCGTATAGTTTGCGTGTTTTGGTTGTATCCAGGTTTTGTTTAGTTTTGCTTGTCTGGATGGCAAATTCTAACCTACAGTACTTGTGTTAGTTGGAGAAACACTCGATAACTATACGGGTCTAATAAATTAAGCCCGCCAGCTAAGATACATGCGTACCTTTAAGGAGTGGTGGACCGTTCACTATAATCTTTCAAAATTGGAACTAGAAGTAGCCAACCCCACCTAACTCCTCCATCACCATTTCTCCCCCACCTAACTCCTCCATCACCATTTCTCCCCTAGGGAGGGGGGAGAGTGGGAGATCATCACCATTTGAGGTGTTTGGCTTATTCTTAGCTCATTGCGGTCTTTATTTATTTATTTATTTATTTATTTATTTATTTATTTGTACAAGGAAACTTTGAAATTTTCCAATCGCAACCTCCCCAGGACAATCGGTTCACGGCAAACATGGATCGACTGAACATACATCGGTCGGACATAACACATGTAGGAGTATACCAAAATGGCCATTCGATCTTTGGAAGACGATCCGAACAACCGCAGTCAGATAATCACGGCATGGCAAGACAGATGGCATTAACGGCAAGAGAGAGTAATGGTCGGAAAAGGCCAATCATGCCCAGAGAAAAAAAGATTCTCCTGGTCGTCCTTCCCGGAGACTCGCCGTGCTGTTTGTTAGAACCACCTCGTGAGATCGCATCGGACGCTCCAGCTTCGTCGGAGCTAGCAAGATCGGCGCCCACGATAACCTCGCGATCGCCCCGGTCGGCAACAACCAGCCCCCGACATCCGCTCCTTAAAACCCTATAAACAGCCAGCCGTCAACAAAGCAGCCAGAGCAAGCAAGCGCTGCTCGGCGAGCGAAAATGGAAGGCGAAGCAGCGGCGAGCCGCCATGCCGACCAGCTGGATCCCCTCGCCCTCACCCTCGGATCCATCTACGCCGCCGGCGCCGCTGCTCCAGCCTCACCACCGCGCGCCACCCAACGCCGCCGCCTCAACAAAGGTTCGGCACCCATCAACGCCGCCGCCGCCGCTGCAGCTTCACCGCCGCCACCTCCTCTGCCGCCGGTTGCTCCGCGCGCCGTCCGCCGCCGCGCCAACCGCGTCAACCCACGCGCCGACGCCGGCGACCTGCTTGTCCAGGCGCCGTTCCCGTGGGCGACTGAGCGGCCCGCGCAGCACGGCACCCTGCAGAGCCTGCTGCGTCGGGGCGTCACGTCCGTCGAGGGCCAGGCGCGGTGCAAGCGCTGCGGCGGCAGGAAGGCCATCGCCTACGACCTGGAGTCCAAGTTCCGGGAGGTGCGCGAGTACATCGTCGCCAACCGTCACGCCATGTACGACCGCGCGCCCAAGGCGTGGGAGTTCCCGGCGCTGCCGGACTGCGACGCGTGCGGGCACAAGGGCGCCATGTGGCCGGAGATCGCCGCCGACAAGCACGAGATCAACTGGCTCTTCCTCTTCCTGGGCCAGATGCTCGGCTGCTGCACGCTGGAGCAGCTCAAGTACTTCTGCATGAACAACGGACGGCACCGCACCGGCGCCAAGAACAGGGTGCTTTATTACGCGTACATTGAGATGTCCAACCAGCTCTTGCCGTTTGATTGAATGGTGCTAGACCGGTAAAATTATCCTGCGCATCTAGATTATCTATCTATCAGTGAGCAATCCGATACATTTTGATCTAGGTTGTATGTTGTTTTGTTGATCCAGTAGTTTCAGTTGAAAAAGAGACCAGATGCTATGATAACAAAACGTAGGTTTTGCTTCATTATTGTTACACTTGGTTGTAACGTTTACTATTCGTTGGTCTTAATATATGCTCCGCAGTGAGCATGTTTTTATGTCACCGTATATGTTTCCTCCGGTTGCCCCTATTTTCTTTTGTCCTCGATTTTATCGATTTGTTTCCTTAAAATTCCATAGTGCTCAAAGTTTTCCTATACGAAATTCACATAAATAGTTGTGGGAAATATTTCAGTTATTAAGATGTGGCCTTATGAAATAGTTGCATTATGCTCCATGGTTAAAAAAAATTGAAAACTTAAAGCTTGCGTCTACCGTTGCATGTCTATTTAATTAATATGGTTTTGGTAAATGATGAAGAAATATTATGAAATAATTCTCTGATGTTTCATTACAAAATTTAAAATTATTTTCTATTTCATTGATATTTTGCAAACAAAGGATAAATAAATGGCTAACTCTTCATTGTCTCATAGCAATTTTGAAAGTTTGAAGATATTTGTTGTAGAACATTGAAAAGTTGCTTTTTGAGACCAATGATCATCACCCTAGGTTTTGTAGGTCATTTTAAACTTCAATGGAGAGCTGGGAGACATCTCTTTTTTTTTTTGGCTATTACAAACATTTAGTTCATATGATATTTACTCAAATCTTAGTTATTCTTGTTGCAAGAGCACATGCAAGATAAAAAACCATCTATTTATGACGTGTTTGGATCAGGGAATGATCCTGTGCAGCATCGGTTGGTCTGGTATGGCACATAGGACCGGGTGGTGATCGGCTCCTGTTTGGTTTGCGGACGATGCCGCTGCGGAACGAGATCGTCCGATGGTTTCGAGGGAACGACTCGGTGCTGGCTTTCTACATGCGAAGCAGACAACCTGATGACGGACAGGTCCATCTCGTGACGGGAACCAAACGCCTCTACTAGGCTCAGATGGAGCATCGGATGATTCCGCGTCGGTCGGTTCTGTGGACCAAACACGTAGGGTCTGCTTGATGTAGGTACCGGAGACCATGGAATTGAATTGGTACCAATACCAAATCAGACTTATATAATTATATTGGAAACGGATGCCAATACCAAAGTGGCTGTTTGGATGTAGGTAGAATTGCTAGCTGGAAATAAATGCAGTGCCAATTACAAATTCATGTTCGGATGTGCATAGCATGGAATTGGCAAATTGATCCATCTTTTGCCACTCTTCCGAGTACCTCAACCTAGATGGGTACGGAGGAGGCGCTAAACCAGTGCTGGAGATGAAGTTGCGGGCGCTTGTTGCCAGATCTAGCCGCCTCGAGCGCCTCCACCAAGCTCGGCGACACCCATGCCAGGATGGACCTAGGCCCATCGGCGGCGGCCATAGCGGGGAGGAGCCCGATAAAGGGTCGAAATGGCGGACTAGGGGGTAAATAGTCATTTCTAAAACTTAGTCACGCCGGCTAACCGAAATAAATGCGGAATTAAAACTATCGGTCCAGGCAAGACTACACTCCTCTATCTAAGTTCTCTAACACCTTGCAAAAATCCTAATTAAGCAACTAAGATGCCAAACATAGCAAGAGCTTACCTAATCAATCCTAGAGCAAGGTCACACAAACATATGTACTAGTACCTTGCCAACCGAGGGAGCTCGTACACAACTAGTGAAGCAAAAGCACAAAAGCCCCTAAGCTCACTAGCAATGCTCAATAACAAGACAACCATTGTCAAATTAGAGAGCGCAAATTACTTAGCTATACAAACTAAGCAATGTAACTAACAAGGTTACACAAACCAAATTAGTCACGCAAAGAAGATACTTCTAGCTACACAAGCAAGAAGATAACTAGCTAGCTACACAAGCAAACTAGTTACAAGAGCAACTACACAAGCACTATGTATATAATGTAAATACAAGCTTGCGTAGAGAGGATGCAAACCACCGTGAAGAAATACACAAAGTTGACACGATGATTTTTCACTGAGGTTCACTTGGTTGCCACTAAGTTAGTCCTCGTTGTGGCGATACACCCACTTGATGGATCACGAGCTAATTGACATTCCAAAGCCAAACCCTCAGTGGGTGCCGCACATCCAACATAAGATGGAGATCCTCCAAGCCACGAGCAATCCACTAGAGTAGCCAATTGCGATCTCCCGCGGGAAAGGTTCAAGAACCCCTCATAAATCTTCTCTGGAGCCTCGCACAATCTTCTTGCGAGCTTTGACGGAGCCACAAGCCACCAAGCTGTTTAGGAGGTGGCAACCTCCGAGAATAACAAGCACCATCAGCTTGTAGCTCGAACACCTAGTCTCACTCGATGCAACCTCACGATGCAATCGCACTAGAATCACTCACTCGCTTATTGATTCACAATCTAGCAAGCACAAGTGAGTTGGAGGCTTCTCAAACCAAACACACACAAAGGCAACACATTCCCAAGGTGTTCAGTCACAGCCAAGGCCGGCCACCACTTCTATTTATAACCTCATGGTCAAATATAGCCGTTACCCCTTCACTGGGCGTTTTTCGCAGCGACCGGACACGCCCGGTCAATATGACTGGACGCGCTGCACTGCGTCCGGTCGCTCTTGGCCGTCCACGTGTCGTCCTGGATTCAACCACGGCAGCTCGATCCTCCAACGGTCACCACGCGCCAACGGTCACTAAGCGACCGGACGCGTCCGCTAGCCAAGACCGGACGCACAGGTCACGCACAGCCCGCGCGTGTGAAACCACGACCTGACGCGCACGGTTGACGCACGGGACGCCATAGAGCCAGCGTTCGGTCGTTTCCAGTAAGCACCCACTCGTGACCTGACGCGTTCGGTCGATCGTGACCTGACGGGCCACCGCGTCCGATCGACCTCGCGTGCTTCGCAGTTTTTCTGGGGCTTGACCGAACACGCCGGTCCCATGACAGACCGGACGTGCCGGTGCAAAGCCTTAGCATCCTACGCTTGACTGTTGCTGCCACTGACCAGACACGTCCGGTTGTGCTGAGACCGTATCCGATCACTACCAGTGACCTCTGTTCGTCTCCGTTTTTTCACCGAATCCTGCCTCGCAAGCTCGGTAGGAGGGAGAGGGAGTTTCCACACTTCTTCACCTCTCAAACGACACCTCCTTTGCAAATGTGCTAACACCACTATATGCAAGTGTGTTAGTATTTTTCACAATCATTTTCTTCAAAGGAGTTAGTCACTCAACTTACCACGCCACTCGATTCTAGCAACGATGCAAAAGTTAGATCACTCGAGTGGCACTAGATGACCGATATGCAAACAAGTTTGCCCCTCTTGATAGTACGACCATCTATCATAAATCCAGTCATGCACTTCTCTACATAACCTTTGACCGGTGAAATGAAATGCCCTAGGTTATACCTTTGCCTTGCGCATTCCATTCCATCTCCTTCGATGTTGATGCAACACATGCACCAACCAATCACCAAATGATATGATCCACTTCATATCATCACGTGACCGTATTGGTTCATCGATCTTGACCTCACTTGCTCTTCACCGTTGCGTTGGTTCATCGGCGCCAAGTCTTGCTCAAGCTTCACCATCACACGCGGTCCCTCGCTTCAAAGCCTCCGACTTGCCCTTCACACTTGCAACCGATCCATCAAGCCAAGTCATGTCTTGATCTTCTCCACCTTGATCACATGACTCAATGTCATGTCTCACGTACAATAAGCTCCTCCATCATCACATGTGCAAGCTTTGCAACATCTCCAAGCCATTTCCACCTCCAGGCATATGTTGCTCATACGCATGTACCTGTGGACTAATCACCTGTGTATCTCACATAAACACAATTAGTCCACCTAAGTTGTCACGCAATTACCAAAACCAAATAAGAATCTTTCACCTGGCGGTGGCCATGGCAGGGAGGAGCTTGGGCTGAGGTCGATGGAGGCCATGGCGGGGAGGAGCTCGGGCGGAGGTCGGCGCCGGCCATGGAGGGGAGGAGCTCGGGTGAATGTCGGCCGCACCATGGCTGGGAGGAGCTCACGTGGAGGAGGCCATGGCGTGGAGTCTGGCGACGGACCATGGCGGGGAGGAGCCCGGTGGTAGCCATGGCAGGGAGGAGCCCGGCCGCAGCCATGGCGACAGCCCGGGCAGAGATGGAGGAGGAGCTGCCAGAGGAGGAGGAGGAGGAGGAGCCGCTGGCCAATGGGCGTTAGAGACGGGGAAAGAAGGAGCGGTTCTTTTTTTCTCGCGAGACTCGATTGATTCCCTATAATACCGAGGGGCAAGGCTCCATATTGAGGGATGCGGCGAGCGAGTCCTGCGAATACCGGTTGGTGTTGAACTCGGTTTCCAATTCCAAATTCTAAACCATCCAACATTCAGCGCTACCCAATACCAATTCCAATACCTGTGGCTGAATATCTACATCCAAATGCAGTAGCGAAAATGTAATCCCATTCAACAGATACCGCAATTTTCATCAACTCAATAGAAGTTGTACTCCCTCTATCCCAAAATATCGTATTCTAGCCATTCTTAGAGAAAATAATTAAGAGAAAGTGTAATAGACGCATGTACCTCTCACTTAACTTCATAATCTATTGAAATCCAATTCTATTCTCCATGATTAAAGGGTGGACTCTCAGTTTCCTTATACAAAATATGGCAAGTACTGAATCAAGTATTTGCATTTAGTAAACATCATCTTTTTGTTCCTCGAATTTGTTAAGTAGCGTTTTGTTGGGAGACAAGGTGGAGCAAGATGGTTCCGTCTTTGGTTTCTAGGGGAGGACGAACTCATTTTCTATTTAGCCGAGGTGGGACTGGACTGACCATATCAAAAAGTGGGATGAGACAATGAACTGTGACATGAGACAACGCCCACACTCACCGTCATACTTGGGATGACTCTGTCCCTTAGTTTTTAGAGGCAAAGTCATCCGCATCTAGGACAAATTTCAAATGCCACAATACACTATATTACATGACAACAAGAGTAAATAAATCAACAGAAACTATAAATTTTATATTAAACAAATATCTTATTTCCTATATGGATAGCCAAATCAAATAAATTGGATCCACATGTACCTGTTCATAGACCACTCGCACAACTGGTTGCAATAGTCTACACGTAGACAACCAACTTGATGATGAGGCACGTGAAGAACATTTCCTTCCTAATTCCTAGAACAAAACCAACTGACTCACCTCATCCGGTGTGGCAGAACCGCCTGAATTAACACACTTTTAGAGGCGCTGTCTTCCACTAGACACTAAGCACCCCAAAAGTGAGCCAAGTCAAGCAGTTCTGTCGAGCACACCCAACGGGAGAACTCGAAACGTTCCACAATTTTACACCCGGGATCCAATAATGAGTACAAGCTTATAATACTTAATCCATTTCATACAACAAAGAGTCTCAGAAATTCTTTATTACAGTACCAAAGTTCAGAGTGCGATAAATTAAACAGCGGAATAAAACAACATCTAGCGGAGCGGTATAAGGATCCGTCTGTGCCCACCAGAAGAATCCTCCACACAACAGTTAGCTTCTCAAGCAGCACCTGCAACAAGGGTAAATAAACCCTGAGTACACAATGTACTCGCAAGACTTACCCGACTGGGAATATATTTCCCGACTCTCAAGGATTATGATAGGCTTTATGGCTTGTGGGTTCTTGTTTGCGGAAAGCAATACTAAGAGTGAGTCCTTATTTAATTAAATTATTAACAGCCATGTTAAATTCATTATCCAACCTACTATGTAAGCACCTGTTCTATCATCAAGCAAGGGTTGAGCAATCAGAATCATTTTTCCATCTTTCATATGCCAGTTCTTACTACGGTGCCAGAGTGCAGTCAAGCCGTACCGTCACGTAGAAACGGCGATTCGCGAATCAATGTGCCCAGCTGGGTACCCCGAAAAACACACGCCTCGCTTGTACCCCAGGCACAAGCAAGACCAACCCGTTCCCCTCCTGTCATAGGTTTCCAGGTCCCCGTCCAAACTTGGACTCCTAGCTCCCGTACTTAAGGCCCGGCCTCAATACGGTGCTAAGACCTCCACCTATCCCCGCCTCCAATCAGTCGGTCCGGAAAGAGCCGGAGCCCATGACAAGAGAGTAACAAGTCTTCCTAGCCCCCATCCGCTAGTATATGCTCGGGATAATAAATCTGTGACTTGACCGGGGATCCAGTGCAACGAACGGTCCTTAATCGACACGGACAGGGAAAAAGTGCAACCAAGCTATGCCCCGTGGCCGCGGGACATAACCTGTTACACCCACCAATACCCATACCATATCCCTGCCCGGTCACCATTTCCTTTTCCATCATTTCATCATTAGGGTAATAATAATAATAATAACCACCTATTGTGAGTAACGACAGGTTACTCACGCTACCGATAAACCTAAGCAAAGCAGCTACACGATCCTGTACTAGTAAGACTCATGGGTAGATATATATATATGCATGTGGATATCATAAAACTCCTGCAACGTAAATGCACAACCTATATATATATATATATAATAATTTGTAAAATAAGGGTTATGCACCGGGGCTTGCCTTGGGCAGGCGCAGTGTCAGCAAGGTCAGTCAGTAGTGGCTCCTGGAACGTCCTCCTGCACGAGGATCTCCTCGTACTCTTCGATGACTTCGTCGTACTCCTGCTCGCCGAATGTCACGATCTCCAGTGGCTCGTCCTCTATATGCATGCAATGATGATGCAATAATTAATATATATACAACCACAACTCTTAAAATAAGAATACATCTACCGAGCTACTAAGCTAACTCTAATGACTAATACGCAAAGTTACCTATTATTCCCACTAAACAAGTATGAAACATTTCATGTATTATCTTAGCAACTAAAGACATCCTTATTGTTAATATCAATTTACTATATATATAATAAAACAAGGTGCACTAGCTACCATGCATCAAAAAAATTCATTCTCTAAATAACCATAATAAGCATTTCAAACTAATAAAGTAACCCTAAAGGTATCACTGAACTATACGAACTAATTACACTAACAGATATATCATGAATTTAGGAATCTAACAAAATTTATTTCACAATCAATAAATAAATTCAAATGAGCTCTAGAGATGAAGAAAATGATATTATTGGAGCAGGCTAATTAGCTTGATTAACCAACTAATCTATTCGCACCTTTGCGTGTTCTTGGAAAAGGTAGAACACGAAGCAATGAATTGGATGCGAGATGCTGGTTACTTGATTTGAGAGAAGTGAATGATCAGTGGAGCGAAACAGCTCGATGGCTCGGCATGTCCTTATAAAGGCAAAAGACGCGGGGAGGGAGAAGCTGGCTCATTGCACGCGGTCACGGTCAGTCATGCTCGTACCGCTACCGTGCTGACAATGGATGCGTGGGGGATGAGTGAACAGTGTTTCGTCACCTAACAAGTCAAAGTAGAGCCATGCCTTCAGGCTGTGTTTGTGATCAGCAACCCGACATAGTAAATGTGAAAGGGAGATTCAGAACTTCTGATGATGCTTGCTGTGTCCTATCCATCAGTCAAGTCTTTGCCTGAAAGCAGGACAGCGGTGGGCGAGCATACCGTGTGCGACGGGTGAGGTCTTGGTCATGAGAGAATTAATTCAATGATGGACTTTGAGTGATCTTGGACTTACGAGCACATCATGACTGGAGTGAGCTTTGAGCTGAACGTGCTCGGCGGTGGGGTGCTGGTTCATTTATGCAGGTCATGGAATTAACGGGGAAGGAGATCACAGGTCAAGGAAACATTAGAGAATGAAAAGATCAATTATAGACTAGCTACATCAACTGATTATTGCAGCTCAGGAGAAATCGATAGACGCAACTTTCATGGGTAAGAACAGAGAAACTTAATTCGAGAGAAGCAAGTGAGCAGCGGTGCAAAATAGCTCGGCGTATCCTTTTAAAGATAGGAGAGCAGGAATGGAGAAGCAAAGACGCGACAGCGACGCGTCATAAGGTTAGTGGCTAAACTAGCTTGCTTAAAGGTAATAAAACGGTGGGAGGGCGACAGGGTGCCGCGGATGAACAGTGCCTCCTGCGGAGCTACAGTGTTTTCCACGCGTGAACAGTGTTTTCCACGCGTGAACAGTGTTTTCACCACTGCTACAGTACCAACGTGTGGAAAAAAATGGTGCCTGACCTTTGCCTGCAGAGTACCTCAGCAGCGTGCAAGCAGAGTGCTTAGCGGTCCGAACTTGCGAGTGATATTAATGCGTAGCGTGTGCGACACACTATGACAGTGGTAGCGCGTCGTGCACTGATAATTTTGCAAGGTGATTAGCAAGCGAAGTAAAGACGGGATAATTAGAACAACGAGAGATGACAGTGGCGCGTCGCGAGATTGATGGAGATAAAAATCTTGCCAAGTGGTATGCTAATAATTAGTGAATGACAATAATTTATCATTTGACTTTGTGGCTAAGGAGCTCTCACGTGGAGAGAGATGACGTGCTGCTGGAAGGACAACTTGGACAAGGAATAAATTAGAGCTCAAATTAAGAATTAGTGCAACAAAATTTAATTTCTCATTTTGCCACAAACAATAATACATAAACATGATGCTCATGACATGGTTTAGTGATTTGTTAACGCGGTAACACCGAGGGTGTTACAGCTCAACCCCCCTAAAAGAAAATCTCGACCCGAGATTTCACGTGCCTAGTGTGAGAAAAGAGATAGAATAAATTTTTAATCTCGATAATTACATTGATGAGCTAGGAATGAGATGAGGATAATGCTTTAAAATATAACTCTCAAGTTCCCAAGTAGCTTCATCCTCCGAGTGATTCTGCCATTGGACTTTGTAAAATTTCACCACATTGTTTCTTGTCACCCTTTCTTTTTCATCCAAAATTTTGACTGGATGCTCAACATAAGAAAGATCAGGTTGGAGAGGGAGTCCTTCGATCTCCACTGCCTCATCAGGAACTCGCAAACACTTTTTCAACTGAGACACATGAAAAACATCATGGACGGCTGACAATATATCTGGGAGCTGGATGCGGTAAGCAACAGTACCACGCCGTTCCAAAACCTTGTAAGGCCCAACATAGCGAGGAGCTAATTTTCCACGGACACCAAACCTATGCACACCTTTCATGGGAGACACTTTAAGATACACATAATCACCAACTTCAAATTGCAAAGGCCTTCTTCTCTTATCCGCATAGGTTTTCTGGCGGTTCTGAGCCGCCTTCAAATGACTCCGAATAATTCCGACTTTCTCTCTTGCTTCATGGATAAAGTCAGGCCCGAAGTAACCACGGTCTCCTACTTCAACCCAGTTGAGCGGTGTCCTACACTTCTTGCCATACAAAGCCTCAAAAGGTGCCATTCGAATGCTTTCTTGATAGCTATTGTTGTAAGAAAACTCAGCCAATCTCAAGCACTCATCCCACTTCTCTGGGAAAGAAATGACACAAGCTCTCAACATATCTTCCAGCACTTGATTGACTCTTTCTGTCTGGCCGTCGGTCTGCGGATGATAAGCTGAACTTCTGAGAAGACTAGTTCCAAGGCATTTTTGGAGTTGAGTCCAAAAGCGGGACATAAAGACCGATCCACGATCAGAAACAATAGTGAGAGGGACTCCATGGAGAGTTACAATGCGGTCAAAATACAACTTAGCATATTGCATGGCTGTATACCTTCCATCCACAGGAAGAAAATGGGCAGACTTTGTAAGACGATCCACAATAACCCAAATAGAATCATGCCCTTTTACTGTGCGAGGCAATCCTGTAATAAAATCCATAGAAATATCCTCCCATTTCCACACTGGGATTGGCAAAGGCTGTAGGAAACCAGGCGTACGCATATGGTCTGCCTTCACCCTTCCACAAATATCACATTCTGCAATATACTTAGTGATATCCTGCTTCATATTTGACCACCAATACAAGTGGCGCAAATCATGGTACATCTTGTTACTTCCCGGATGAATGGATAGCCTGGAACTATGGGCTTCCTCCAAAATCTTTCTTCTAAGCTCATCACTTCCGGGAACCACCAACCGATTCTTGTATCTCACCACACCTTGTTCATCAATGCTGAAATGAGGACCACGTCCTTCAGCAATCAACTTCTTGATATGAGGAATCTCCAAAACATCCTGCCTTTGCTCAATGATAATTTGCTCCAATAAATCTGAGACTAGAGCAATGTGAGCTAAAACTGCAGAGTGAGAGAGAGGTAAGGACTCTTCATCTTTCTGATGTGACTTCCGACTCAACGCATCAGCCACCACATTGGCTTTTCCAGGATGATAATGGACTTCCAGATTGTAATCCTTGATTAACTCAAGCCATCTCCTTTGCCTCATATTTAACTCGGGTTGAGTGAAAATATACTTGAGGCTCTTGTGATCCGTATAAATATGCACCTTGTTTCCCAAAAGATAATGCCTCCAAATCTTTAGAGCGTGCACCACTGCAGCCAGCTCTAAATCATGGGTGGGATAATTCACTTCATGCTTCTTCAGTTGACGAGAAGCATAAGCTATCACCCGTCCCTCTTGCATAAGCACACAACCAAGACCTGTCTTGGATGCATCACAATACACATCAAATGGCTTGTCAATATCCGGTTGGGCAAGAATAGGGGCAGAGGTGAGAAAGTTCTTCAAAGCTTGGAAAGCTTCCTCACAGGCTGGACTCCACAAAAACTTGGAGTCTTTCTGAAGCAACTTAGTTATAGGCTGAGCTATCTTGGAAAAATCAGGAATGAAGCGCCGATAGTACCCAGCAAGACCAAGAAACTGACGGATCTGATGCACTGATTCAGGAGATTTCCAACTTAGCACATCCTGCACCTTACTAGGATCAACAGATACACCTTCGGGGGTTAGGACATGTCCCAAAAACTGCACTCTATCCAACCAAAACTCACATTTGCTGAACTTGGCATACAGCTTGTGCTCCCGCAGTCGGTTCAGGACTGTGCGAAGGTGTTGTGCATGTTCTTCTTCATTCTTGGAATATATCAAAATATCATCAATGAACACCACTACAAACTTATCTAACTCCGGCATAAAGACTGAGTTCATGAGGTACATGAAGAATGCAGGAGCATTGGTGAGACCAAAAGACATGACTAGGTACTCATAAAGCCCATACCTAGTAGAGAAAGCTGTCTTTGGTATATCTTGGGGCCGAATTTTTATTTGGTGATACCCAGAACGAAGATCAATTTTGGAAAACACTCTAGCACCAGCCAACTGATCAAACAAAGCATCAATGCGAGGCAAAGGGTACTTATTCTTGATGGTTACCGCATTGAGAGGGCGATAATCCACACACATCCGCAGAGTGTCGTCCTTCTTCTTCACAAAAATAGCTGGACAACCCCATGGAGAAGAACTAGGACGGATAAACCCCTTCTTCAGCAATTCCTCTAATTGCTTCTTCATTTCTGCTAGTTCTGGTGGAGCCATGCGGTAAGGACGCCGTGAAATAGGAGCAGTGCTAGGCTCTAACTCTATGATAAACTCCACATCTCTATCTGGTGGTAACCCAGGTAAATCTTCAGGGAAGACATCAGGAAACTCACAGACCACAGGAATAGAGGCAAGATCAGGAGAAGCTTCAACATTAGCGGCGACTGGTGAAGCAGAATTTAGAGAGATACGGAGAGACATCCTATCCTCAGAAGAAGGAAGTCGTAACTCAACAACTCTCCTCTTAAGGTCCAAGACTACCCCATAAACCTTCAACCAATTCATGCCCAGGATTGCATCAATGCCTTGTCCAGGTAGCAACATGAACTGGAGACGGTAAGTGTGAGTGGCCAGCACTAAGCTGACTGTGTCCGTCCGGGTATTTATGCACATCTGCGCACCCGGAGTGCTAATTTTATAGGCAAAAGGAATAGCCATAAGAGATATATTGTGTCTTTCTGCAAACCCCATGCTCATGAATGAATGTGATGCTCCAGAATCAAATAACACAAATGCTGGGTGGGAGTCAATGGTAAACATACCAGCCATCACAGGCTCATTCTGTAGGATCTCCTCAGCCTCGGTGTAGTTAACCTGTCCCGAGCGACTCACTGGCACCTTTTTCTTAATAATCGTCCTCTTGATCAAGCGAGAGTTGGCAGACGGCTGGGAAGGCTGAGCCGCCCGATTCTCGGGACACTCCCGAGCAAAATGGCCCTCCTTGCCACACTTGAAACAAGCAGTAGACTTGATCATCTGCCCCTGACAAGGCGGAAACTGCGGTCCCTGGGGCTGCTGCACCTGCTGAGTAGGTGCACGGTACTGAGTCGGCGGTGTTTGCCGAGTCTGCTGAGGCTGCCGAGACGGCTGTCCACCTGGGGGATGGTAGGACATCCTCTTGACAACTTGCATCTTTTGTGACTGCGGGTGACTAGAAGACCCAGAGATTCCCCGCTTGCGCTTCCACTCAGCCTGAGTGTCACGCTGCAGTCCTTCCATAGCAATGGCAGCATTCATCAGAGTACCAAAGGTCTGATAGTTCCCAGTATAAAGCTCTTTCTGCAAAATACAAGAGAGGCCACGATAGAAGCGGTCCCTCTTCTTCTCATCTGTGTCAACATGAGTCCCAGCATACTGTGCCAGATGGTTGAATTTATTGGCATAGTCCATCACAGACATACTCCCCTGCTTCAGGTCCAAGAACTCCGAGAGCTTCCGGTTCAGAACACCCGCAGGAATGTAGTACTCTCGGAAAGCAGTGGTGAATTCCTGCCAAGTCACAGGATGACCCGCCGGCTGCATGGCATTGAAAGTATCCCACCATGCGCTAGCAGATCCCAAAAGCTGTTGTGCGGCAAAGCGCACCTTCTGCTCATCGGTCACCGTGAGCAGCAGAAACTTCTGCTCCAACACACGAAGCCAATGCTCCGCGTCTAGAGGCTCCGCAGTCGGCGTGAACGTGGGCGGGTTGGTCTTTAAGAAGTCCTGATAAGAACAAGGCCTCTCAAGACCGCGGGCACCACCCCCATTTCCATCGTTGCCACCGTGGCCTCCGCGGACGAAGCCACCAAGAGCCTGTGCCATCATCTCCAAGGCACGGGCTGTCTCCTGACGTGAAGCCAACATCTCCGCCATCATCTCCGCAGGAGTCATCAGAGGTGGTGGTGGTGGTGGCGGGGAAGGAGGACCCAAGAGTGGGGCCTCACGGCTCTGCCCGTTGGCATTGTTGTTACCATTGTCGCGACCACTATCACCATGACCTTCACCAAGGCCACATCCCCCACCGGCACTGGTGCTCCCACGACCAGACCCAGTGCCCACACGACGGGACCTCAGATCCATCTGTGACCAGATAGGAACCAACCATTAGAGAACCTCCAGACTAGGAACAAGAGACTTAGAGAAATGACAAGGCTTTTACTAAGGATTGAAGCATTTCTTTTTATTTATTACCCTATCATCTTAACTATCCAAAATTATACGTGAAGGGGGTTTAGCTTAACAGAGTTTCTTCTTATAATGCATGCATCGGCCTATGCGTTCACTCAAGCCGGAATATAGCGGCACTCGTTTGAATTTTTGGCACATCGTACACTCCTTTCCGAACACTAGCGCTTTCTTACGTAGCGTAAGTTAGTGTACCTGCAGAAAATGGTTAGATAAAACCAGTGCCACTATCCTAGATAGACCATATTGTTAGGGCTTATACTTATTTACGCAGATTTTACCGCATCCTACTTTTCGCAAAGCTTTTGTTGGTCAAAGTTTTAAGTTTTTGAAAAAAAATGATTAAGCTTGTAAACTCATTATTAGCTCTGGTACCAACTGTGGCAGAACCGCCTGAATTAACACACTTTTAGAGGCGCTGTCTTCCACTAGACACTAAGCACCCCAAAAGTGAGCCAAGTCAAGCAGTTCTGTCGAGCACACCCAACGGGAGAACTCGAAACGTTCCACAATTTTACACCCGGGATCCAATAATGAGTACAAGCTTATAATACTTAATCCATTTCATACAACAAAGAGTCTCAGAAATTCTTTATTACAGTACCAAAGTTCAGAGTGCGATAAATTAAACAGCGGAATAAAACAACATCTAGCGGAGCGGTATAAGGATCCGTCTGTGCCCACCAGAAGAATCCTCCACACAACAGTTAGCTTCTCAAGCAGCACCTGCAACAAGGGTAAATAAACCCTGAGTACACAATGTACTCGCAAGACTTACCCGACTGGGAATATATTTCCCGACTCTCAAGGATTATGATAGGCTTTATGGCTTGTGGGTTCTTGTTTGCGGAAAGCAATACTAAGAGTGAGTCCTTATTTAATTAAATTATTAACAGCCATGTTAAATTCATTATCCAACCTACTATGTAAGCACCTGTTCTATCATCAAGCAAGGGTTGAGCAATCAGAATCATTTTTCCATCTTTCATATGCCAGTTCTTACTACGGTGCCAGAGTGCAGTCAAGCCGTACCGTCACGTAGAAACGGCGATTCGCGAATCAATGTGCCCAGCTGGGTACCCCGAAAAACACACGCCTCGCTTGTACCCCAGGCACAAGCAAGACCAACCCGTTCCCCTCCTGTCATAGGTTTCCAGGTCCCCGTCCAAACTTGGACTCCTAGCTCCCGTACTTAAGGCCCGGCCTCAAGTACGGGAGCTAGGAGTCCAAGTTTGGACGGGGACCTGGAAACCTGTGACAGGAGGGGAACGGGTTGGTCTTGCTTGTGCCTGGGGTACAAGCGAGGCGTGTGTTTTTCGGGGTACCCAGCTGGGCACATTGATTCGCGAATCGCCGTTTCTACGTGACGGTACGGCTTGACTGCACTCTGGCACCGTAGTAAGAACTGGCATATGAAAGATGGAAAAATGATTCTGATTGCTCAACCCTTGCTTGATGATAGAACAGGTGCTTACATAGTAGGTTGGATAATGAATTTAACATGGCTGTTAATAATTTAATTAAATAAGGACTCACTCTTAGTATTGCTTTCCGCAAACAAGAACCCACAAGCCATAAAGCCTATCATAATCCTTGAGAGTCGGGAAATATATTCCCAGTCGGGTAAGTCTTGCGAGTACATTGTGTACTCAGGGTTTATTTACCCTTGTTGCAGGTGCTGCTTGAGAAGCTAACTGTTGTGTGGAGGATTCTTCTGGTGGGCACAGACGGATCCTTATACCGCTCCGCTAGATGTTGTTTTATTCCGCTGTTTAATTTATCGCACTCTGAACTTTGGTACTGTAATAAAGAATTTCTGAGACTCTTTGTTGTATGAAATGGATTAAGTATTATAAGCTTGTACTCATTATTGGATCCCGGGTGTAAAATTGTGGAACGTTTCGAGTTCTCCCGTTGGGTGTGCTCGACAGAACTGCTTGACTTGGCTCACTTTTGGGGTGCTTAGTGTCTAGTGGAAGACAGCGCCTCTAAAAGTGTGTTAATTCAGGCGGTTCTGCCACATCCGGTTTTCTAAAAGATTCATTTTGGACAGCGACACGGTCTTCCAGAAATAATTTTGACCGTTACTTTTTGCTATAAAATATTTATAAAATATAGTCAATATATATTTTCATGAAACTACATTTTAAGATGAATCTACTTATATCACTTTCATATTTTCAAACTCAACCCATAGAATTTATTTATAGTTAAATTTTAAAATGTTTGACTTAAGACAACCTCGAAACGACATCCTTTAAGGAAATCTAAGGGAGTACGTGACAAATTCAACTAGCTTTTTTTTTCACATTTTTTACCAACCTTATATATTTCTCCTTATTTATTTATTGGAATCTGCTTCGATACTCCTCGCACTAAAAATTGCACGCATGTTAAAGTATCCAATTAAACTAATTAAATATTTTCGTATTTATTTTCTGTTCGGATCACGGTTGGACCCAGCCCAGAGTCCAACCATGACCCCAAAAGTAAATCACGTCTCCTATTCTCTCCATTCCGTGCTACTCCGTTTCTCCATTGACGAAGGAGACACCGCCATGGCGACCATTCTGGAGCAGCGGCAACCGGCCGACCGAGCGAACGGTGGCATGCCGGCACCTCCACCCCTCCTCCCTCGATCCAGTTTCGTCATGTGTTGGCAGCCTCCGCCCCGATCCCATTTTCACCGTGTGCTGGCAGCCGACAAGGAGGTCTGGCTGCACCTTTCGATTTGGCGTGAGGAGGTTCCTTCCACTTGTTTGCTTGCCTATTCCTGAGAATGATTTTAGGATTACATAATCCATTCGAATAAGAGTACTCTGAATACATTTCAATATGAGAAGACCAATATTGAGCATTCAAGTATGTTACTTAATCATTCAAATTCCAAATGGAGAGTACTTAACGCTGAAATTCTATAGCAACAAGTGCTGCTAGTGAACAACCATAGGAACAACCAACACAAGTACAAATTCTATATCAACAATGACATACGCACATACATAGATCGATCTGTATCAACAATGACATACACACATACATAGATCGATGCCTCTGTTGTCAGTATGAAAGATCATGGTCTAGTTCATCTGTCAAGTTTGTCAGTTCAAATATTAGACATTGGGAAAGTGCAAATGCAGCCAAGGAAGACAACTGCCTCATAGGCATCATGTGGTCAGAAGATCGTAGTTGAAATTGTATCGAATGGATTGCACATAATAAATCGTTGATAATAGAATTACATTTTCACAGATAATGTCACTCAACATTATGACACTCATCAGTGATAAGAAGGGGGCAATAGGAGCACACCAACAACAAACAATTTTTCTAATAATTGAACTAAAGAGCATCAGTTGATGGATACCGTTAGGACTCTTGCACTATATTATTAAGAACTTGTTGAATATCATCACTGAAATGCTGTTTTGACGATAGGCTTTTAGCATTTTGGACATAGTTGAATATCACTAGACATTTTTCTGATGGTGAGCAGTTCCCGTGCTATCTCCTTCTTGGACATCCCGCCTGACGCCTGCAAAGTGCAAACAAAGAAATTGTAGGCAGCAAGCAGGGGATGTTCAGAACCACAACAACATTTACAATGCTACATGTTAGCATCATACCTGGAAAAGGCATGAATTTGAAGAACACACACCGTGTTATAGAAGAAATGCAGGCTTTTACTGTCTCACAAGCTAGATAACAGTGCCACAACAGAATAGACTTATGAAGCTTATCATCACCTAGAGCTCTCCCACCACAAAAATAGACTTCTGCAGCTTACCATCACCTAGAGCTCCCCATTCTATTGTTACATCCGACTTTACTCACCAAACATGAAAGCTGCACATAGAAAACAATGATATGAACCTATGAAAGGTGCATACAGAATAGAAGTTCCAACTTAGATATAACAAATTTTCATGGAATGGGGTGCAATTTCACCTTTATTTGCAAATTTCTAATCTCAATACACATGAACAAGAAGCTAAGGAAACAAAAAGGATATAGCTGTCGCAAGGCTAAGGTGCTCCATGGGACTTCTACATTTCCTTACGAATAGGTAGTCGCTTCAAATGACTAGAAAACATATGTAGCAGACAGGTCAAATAGCATGCCTCCGGTAGGGAGTCACCATGCATCTAAGCTAAAGATCAATTACAATTCCACAGAAAATTCTGATTCGCTTACCCAAACACAAAATGGTATTTATTTGATTTACAGCATGCCTCCATCAGGGAACTTCAGCTTGACAAGAATCAGTTCCTGCAACTGAGATCCAATGCAATCCAGACTATTAACGAACACTTCAGTATAATAATGTCAGCACGTGTTTATGTACTTGCTACCATTGTTAAACCATAGACCATTCCTTGCAAGGGTGGCAGACTGTTTGTGTGTATGACACTAATATTCACAACTGTTAAACTATGTAGCTTTAGCAATCGATAATAAGTATCTCATAACACAATCTCATAAAGACATAACAGATAATAAATTCAAACATGCCATCACTCCATGAGTGAAGCCAATAGCCAAAACGAGGAAGCAGTCGATGCAGCTATGAATGACCATGTCATGAACGCCAAGATGACTGTAGGTGTGTCTTGTCCACAAGGGACCTGATGCATGGCTATTCTGCATAAGTCGGTGTCTCTTGCCAAAAACACGAGGACACTGGCCAAAGCAGAAGCGGCTTCCAGTGAACCGATCGCCATGAACTGCATCAAACACACCCATTATTTTTCTTTGCGAATCAAACACACCCATCATTATTATTTCTTTTTTGCAAATTAAACACACTCATTATTATTAATTTTCCCGAATCAAACAAACACACCCAATTAGGTATCATGTCACTGAGCGTTCTATGTACAATAGTTTCCCTAGACACCACTACCTCCACACTGAAAGACTGAGGTAACAATTAAACAAATCAGCTTAATCAGTATTAGTACGGAAAAGTCCATTTTACCTCCCTGAACTATCCTTAATCGATGTTTGGATGGGGATGGGGATGAGGATAGGGATAGGAGATATTCAATCCTACCCATCCGTTCTTACACCTCATTTAATCCTAGCCATTCATTCATTTCCCTATCCCTATCCCACCTCTCGTATCTCAATATCCAAATGGCACCTTAAAGTTTAGTTTCCCTCCCTGAACTTGAAAACCGGGTAAACTACCTCCCTCAACTTTTAAAATCATTCATTCTACCTCCCTGACCTGGTTATAGGTGGTTTTCAAAAACGGTTTTGTCTTTTTCTTTTTTATTTATTTTGACTGAATATTTAAAAAATCATAGTAAATCACCGAAAAATCATAAAATGAAAATTTTACTATAGTTAAAGAATACAATAATTAGACCATCATAAAAATTTCACCACAATTGGACCATAAAAACTGCAACTTTGAATTAATTACATAAAAGCATAGATCTAAAGGTACAACAGAAAATTTTAATAAATTATACCATATTATATAGTCACTATGTAGATCTACTCATGTGGAGTCCAAAAAATTTGGATTTTCCATTTTATGATTTTTCTGTGATTTACTATGATTTTTAGCCGAAATAAATAAAAAAGAAAAGACAAAACCGTCTTTGAAAACCACCTATAACCGGGTCAGGGAGGTAAAATAAATAGTGTTAAAAGTTGAGGGAGATGACTTATCCGATTTTGGAGTTCAGGGAGGAAAACTAGACTTTGAGGATAGTTCCCGGAGGTAAAATGAACTTTTTCCTATATTACATACTTTGTCTAGCTGGGCGTACCCAAACCACGCATACCACGGCCCAATGCCAGATCGAAGCCCATGGCCCAAATTAGCTGACGCCTTTACGCCAGCCAGCCTGAGAGTCCTCCCAAGTCCCAACTCCCAGACCGTGGCTGTTCGGTTGGTGTCTTGGTGACCAAAACAGACCTCAGGTACCTCCTTCCAGACGTCGAACCAAACATACCCAGGTACCTCCTTCCCCAGGCAGCCGCGAAATCCCCACCAGACGGTCAAATTTCAACTGCCGCGTCCCCGAATATTTGGCCATTCTTCAACTGGCGGCGCCGCCGGTGAGGGCCGGGCGGGGTTATCTGGCCCGTCAAAATTTTCGCATGCCTACAGCGGAGGGAAACTCCTGCCAGATGCGACTTTCTTGGCCCGGCGTGGACGGTTTCCTCTATGGCGTCGCATACTCGGTTTCTCTCATGGTATCAATAGCCATTGCAAACCAAGAGGAGGCTAGAAAAGAGAAGGGCAAGGACCGAAGGAGAGACGGAGGAAGCAAAGGTTGCCATACGCTGGTACTTTATGTATTTGTATTTGTATTTGTGGTATTGCTGTTTCTGTTTGCTCATGCTGTCGATTCCTCATGGTTGTGTCATCTGCAGACTGCAGCCGCGCTGCGGGAGAAGAGGGGAGAGCACGCGGAGCCAGAGGGCCCAAGCATCTTGTGGAGTTGTCGTGATTAACTTCCACGCGAACCCAAGACGGCAAGACCTCTGCGGCGGCAGACTGTCGAGCACGCGCTACGGCGCTAGCGTCTCGGTGCCACCGGATAGATAGCTTTGTCCTCGTTTTGGTGGAACCGGTTGGCAATAATTAGTTTCCTGCTCCTCCTCTTGCTTCTTTAAACGGCTGCTTAATGTGCTTCCGTCTAGGCATTCTGGTTTTGATATGTTGCACTGCTTCGTGCTTCCATCTCCTGAACATGCTTCAGGAGTATTTGATGAATTGCACATCAACTATGAAGTTTTGGGTGAAATAATAAGTAATATACTTACTGCATCTAACAAGAATTGAGTCAAACTGCACAACTATTTTCCCATGAATTAAAATTGCACTACTCTGTAGACGATAATAAAGCCTTGGCTCTTGTCCGCTAGTTTATAGGAAAATAAAGGCAGCTCTTGTCTGCTAGTTTATAGTAGTCCTTAATACCTCTTAGATATGAGGAAACTGAAATCCTTACAGTTGAGAGTATACATGTCTAGTTGTTGCGACAAATTGTGTATTGAATTTCTAATTTATTAAGTGGATTTCGTACATTTATTCAGTTGGTTAACAATTTCAGGACTCAAGAGGCAATGCCAGCACCAGCCCCACCAATTAGTCTGGGAGCTCCAACTCCCTATATAACGTCTCATGGATCCAAAGTTGCACGCCTACACATGTATGACTGGATTGTGCTAGTTCTTCTAGCTGTATTGGATGGAGTTCTTAATATAATAGAACCATTCCATCGGTTTGTCGGATCAGAAATGATGACAGACCTCAGATACCCCATGAAGGACAACACAGTGCCATTTTGGGCTGTGCCGGTAATATACTGTTCTCTTGTAGTGTTACCTTGTCAATTCCGATGAACCTCTTGAATACCTTTTCTTCGAATCATGTTTATTCAGATAGTTGGTATCATTGGGCCTATGATTATCATAACAGCGATATACTTTAAGAAGAGAAATGTATATGATCTGCATCATGCCATACTAGGTACACCCACCTTCTTGCCTGATTCGCCGTGCTAGTTTATCCATTTATTACTTATTCTGAAATCTAGCTTGTCCTTGCAGGTCTCCTATTTTCAGTGCTTATCACTGCTGTTTTAACTGATGCGATCAAGGATGGTGTTGGGCGGCCACGTCCAGATTTCTTCTGGCGTTGCTTCCCTGATGGAATACCTGTAAGATTCATAACTTTTAGCCAGACCTTAATAATTACTCACTTGAAGCCCTTGTGCAATTACATTGCATGTGAATTGTATAAGAGAGCTTACGAATTTACTTGGCCTTTAGGATTATAACAACTTTACTACTGGCGCCATATGCCATGGCGAGGCGAGTGTTATTAAAGAAGGTCATAAGAGCTTTCCAAGTGGTCATACTTCATGTAAGTGACATTATTCTTTACAAATATAGGGATTAGCCCCATGTTACTAGAACTAACGGTTTGGGAAATGTCCTATTTTATGGCGCGCTAATTACCTTCTCAGCAGTTTAGTGAATATAATAATTGATGCCTCTTTTTCTAAGTTCCAATCTTGTTTTAGCTGCTGTTGGGTATTTCTTAATCAGCTAATAGTATGGATAGGATGTTTCATATGTTTTTTATACGATGTATTTTTTATCAAGTTCTCAAGAAACAAATGTATTGATGTTTTTTTCCATTTATATCTGTCCATGTGATCCTTTTAGCCCTTTATGTTAAATATTGCATTCTTCTTTCACTCATCCATTGAGTGTATGAATTAAAAGTTGAAGTCAGCCTCACACAAAAGATTGCTTCTGGAAATGATAGTATGAATTATTTTCATAATGTAAAAATATAATGCTGATAATTCTCTGTATAAGCATAATCTACATATATTGACAAAGTAATCCATCAACCCGTGCTCCTGCATGGATAGTAATTTTAATAGACATAAGTGTTACAAGTTTGTGGATAAATGTAGGACCTACAACTGATAAAAGTTGCTTATCTTTGTTCTCTCTCATTTACTCTCGTATTCTAAATCAATACTCGTATAGGTGTTTTGTAATCTTTATATGATTGTGATAAACTAAAATTACCAATTACTCTATTATTTTTTCCATTCCCATTCATAGTCTTTACCCTTTGGATTGCACTTTCATGTGTACTTGACTTGTGTTTAGTTAAATCCTTAGCTTGAGCTATGTGTTTAACATGGAAATCAATTATACTCGTCGCTTCTTGCATACATGTATACACGGTCTGCATGGTGACACACATTATGCAGTATACCTTGTGTTTGTTTTTTTGATATTAACAATTGAAGAGTAATGCCAAAGGTAGGTAATTTAGAAACAGATTTAGGAAGTTATTTTATATGTGAACTAGATTATTTCTCATAAAGGCACATGTGAGTCATTTAGATGAAGATTTAGAGGGTTACTTTAGGTTATTTTTCATAATGACACAGGTGGATAGTTTAGATATAGGTTTAGGGGTTACTTTAGACTATTTTTCAAAATGGTGGAGATGAGTAATTATTTAGAAAACAAAATCGATCCAATGTCAACTGTTATCAATGATAATTGGAGCCTGTAGAATTAATGGCTAGTTGTTTCTGTTTTTTGTGAGAATTTCTAGGATATATGTTATTTTCTAGCACGTTTTGTAAGAATTAACATGGGGGTTCCAAAAGGAGTAAGTAATTGGTAATAATAAGATTAACACTTGCTAGAAGAGACAGTAAAACAAAAGCTAAACTATAACTTCTACACATAGCCGGGGCCCTAGGACCGGCAGGCTCCATCTTTGCGTTAGTGGCTAGCCCTACTGCTGAGGGCCCAATTGGTCTCCAGAGTCGCACTTTCCCTCAAGCTATTTTGTGCCAGTGTGTTGTGCGTCCTGTTCCTAGTAATAGTAAGATTTTTTAGCAGTTTATTTGTTAATACTTGGCTGCTCAATGTACTTTACTATTTTCGGCCCCACCTTGAAATATTATGGCATGCTAGTAGGCCGTGTTGGTGGTAGTAATGCTGCTCCATTTGATTCCCTCAAGCCACACAGTGGCCTCGGTCTGGTTCTCAGTTCATATTTACCTCCTAACTGTTTCAAAATCTCATGGAGATTCATTAACATTTCATAGCACAAGTTATTCTTTTCTCTCGAGTCATATGAGCTTTTCATTCCAGCTGTTATTGTTTGGTGGATTACTCAAAGATTTATGTTTATCTTAGGGTCTTTTGCTGGCCTTGGCTTCCTTTCATGGTATCTGGCTGGTAAAATCAAAGTATTCGATCGTAAAGGGCATGTTGCAAAACTCTGCATTGTCCTTTCCCCTCTGCTTCTTGCAGCCTTAGTGGCAGTTTCTCGAGTTGATGACTATTGGCATCACTGGCAGGATGTATGTACTGGTGGATTACTTGGTAAGTCTTAGTAACACCCCCTCCCATTCCCTCCACAGGCACCACAAAGAAATGGAAATGTTAATGTACATATGGTTCTTTTATGAAATGTATGTACATACGATTCTCGAAGTTTAAGTTATTGTTGCAATGTGCAGGGTTGACGATTGCTTCCATTTGCTACCTGCAGTTTTTTCCACTACCATCTGATGAAAATGGTATGCTTCTAACTCTGTCCTTAATAAATTGTGCTTAATGTTCTGTCCATATTTGCTGATCTCGTCTGTTACAGGAGACTGCACTCCTCGCGCTTTTAGTTGTAAACTCTCTGCTATCTTATTAATATATAGCCGGGCAACGGATCTTTCAAAAAAAAATGCTGATCTCAAATCATAGTGAATAGGTTGGGGGTGTCTATCCTGGGTTTATTTAAGGTTGTTTCCAAGTAATGAAAAGAAATCAAGCTTGGACTTGAAAGATAAATAATCACCATACAATTTCTGAGGTGCCATACGTTTGGTGAGTGGTGGCAATCATGCTGTGTAATGAACTAATGACCCAATGTTTATGAAAGGAAGAATTTCATTTTTATCAAAATGATAATCCCCTTTTGATAAACCTACTGCAGCTGGACTACCATCCCTGAAAAATGTTTTTAACTAAATAATTGGGGTCTAGATATTTTCAATTTCAACAGTTGTAATAATACTTATGGAAGTTATTCTTAACCTGCCTCAAAATGCTCTGGATCAGAATTTTTGCTATCTACAAACAGAAATATTCAGAGTTAATAGCTTTCATAAAATTAGTCTGCCTGCAGGAAAACTTGCAGCTGGGTCTTTCTTCTGTCCCTTGATCTTTTTAACTCTTCCTGAATTGGACACTTGTGTCTAGCATCTATCATGTTCCTGCTTTGGCAGTGTCACGAGTATAGAGAGACTGACAAAGGTGCTACGTAGTACGACTGTTAGTTAGTAAGAAAGCCCCTGGATGTGGAAGGCTGTGTGGGAAGAGGACTAGTACTAACACTTGTATTGGCAGGGATCATGCATGAAAATAGGACATGGTGCAGTGCCTTGGTTTTTGACAGTTTGTCTTGGTATGTTTGTCTTGGTATACACCCTGTCGTTGACAGCCTAATACTGTGCACTGGAACCTCCAATAAAAAGTTGAAAATGTCAGCCATTCAAACTAACAGATAGGTACAAACCAAGTTTGCAGGCTCTCGAGTCTCATGGGCTCAACAAACAAAAAAAAAAGTTAAAACAATGCTCATGGGCTCAAAAAAATTTAACAAAGCTCATGGGCTCAATTAGACACTGCTGTTTACTGCCACGGTCACCCAACTGTGCCCTTTGCTCCCTGTCCTGGAAACTTTTATTCCCTCCGTTCTAATTTATAGGTCGTTTTGGCATTTCTAGATACACATTTTTATTATGTATCTATGCATATTGTATATTTAGGTGCATAGCAAAAGCTATGTACTTAGAAAAGCCAAAACAATCTATAATTTGGGACAGAGGGTGGTATCCATTATGCATTATTTTCGTAGAATGGTCTGGTGGGCGTTTGAGTAAAGCAAGATACTCTCAAAACTCACATGCCGGTATCGGATACTCCACGGATACAGATACTCATGTATCCTGGATGTATTGAAAATTTACTCAATTTCTAAATACTAATAAGAATAACCTAGCTGCAAGGGAGTTGTCTTTATAGCTCTTTGAGGATTGATTGATAAATGTCAATAGTTTCACCTTGTCCAATGATTGTTCAATGTTAATAGTTTTACCTTATTCAATGGTCAGGATTGTGGCCTCACGCATATTTCCGACACATTGGTGAGCCAGAGGGTGACAACCAAGTGCAACCCACGTACATGAGCCGTCGCAGCTCGATCCATAACGGTTCCTTTCACAGTCCTGATGCAGTGGAAATGAGGAGCACGAGCCAAGCACTGGATTCCATGGAAGCTGGTGGGAGAGTCCAATGTTGGAATAATAGCACTACGGGCCACAGACCATTGTAATATAACCTTATAGTGCTTAGTATAGCAAGATTCTGTTCGATTCCTTATATTATGTAAATTCCAAACCATAGAATATAAAGCACATGTCTCTGGTGAGAATTCTTGACTAGATTCTATCTCCTTTTGGAACCTATATTTGATATGACACAAAGAAGCATGAGCTTATATGTATTTTGGAGGATCTTAAAATGCGGCTCCTTTAGCATCAGAATGAGCCGCAAACAGGTTGTTGGAAGCAGATGGCTTCGGCATCCTGTATGATGATCACTTCACTTTGCTGCTAGTGTCCTCTGAAGTGCAATTGATTACTACTGCGTCGCTGTGATCCGGCTGCCATGTGATTCAGGTGATGAACAATACAACAAGGAATTCATTCGGTGCAATGGGGTTTGTTGGGAGTTGGGACTGGAACCATTATCGCAGCATCATGTTCCTCTACAGTACTGGCCAGATTTTAACGGATCCATTTCAGGCACCTGCACAACATGACCAAATTGGTCCTGTCCTAGCCGTTAACTGGTACTGGACAAAAGCCTGCAAGCTGACACACCGACATGTGAGTTCATATTTTCTTAGCCCTTGTTTAGTTCCCCAAATTCACCCTCAAATTCTACTATGCAAAAAGAAGATTCCCCATCACATCAAAATGTCGGCACATGCATGAAGTATTAAATGTAGATGAAATCAAAAACTAATTGCACAGTTTTGTTGTACTTTGCGAGATGAACATTTTGATCCTAATTAATTAATGTTTGGACAATTATTACCAAATAAAAACAAAAAAGGAACAGTAAATCGGCACAGTGTCTAGTTCACCGAATCGGTGAACTAAACAAGGCCTTAGACCGAATGATGCCGAATTGATAGCGAGCCTGGCACACCGACATGTGACCCGACCTGTTCTCGCTTTTCTCGTGATAAACCAGGCCTTGTTTAGATGCCAAATTTTTTCTCAAATTTTACTATGCAAAAGAAGATTTCCCATCACATCAAAATGCCGGCACATGTATGGAGTACTAAATACAGATGAAATCAAAAACTAATTGCACAGTTTAGTTGTACTTTGCGAGACGAATCTTTTGAGCCTAATTAGTCAATGTTTGGACAATTATTACCAAATACAAACGAAATGCTACAGTGTGCTACAGCGTTGTACAGTAAATCGGCCGCCACCAAATCGGCCGAACTAAACACGGCCCTACTGTCGTAATAGTACTATCAGTGCACCTATTAGGCAACAGAGATGGTCGATCGTATGGACATGGTAGTGCAGACGAAACTTTGTGGTCCGTGGCATCATATTTGTCTTGACTACTGAAAAAGCCATGCAGCCGCAGTTACCTAAACTTTTCAGCGAAGGTTGCAGGGATCAATCATGAAGACAGAGCAGAAGATGATGATGGTCCAGTCCTAAGTTTTCTTTTTCTCCAAATTCAGGCAGTGTTTAGATCCAAACTTTGGTGTACCAAAATACACTGTAGCATTTCGTTTGTATTTGGTAATAATTGTCCAATCATTGACTAATTAGGCTCAAAACATTCGTCTCGCAAAGTACAACCAAACTGTACAATTAGTTTTTGATTTTATCCACATTTAGTACTCCATGCATGTATCGCAAGTTTGATGTGACGGGGAATCTTTTTTTGCATAGTGCATATTTCAATAGATCTAAACACAGCCTCAGTCAGATTAAATGATGGGCGACTTATCAGACGTCGAGAATTTTCAGCACAGTTGACTACTAGTTTCTGGTCACGGACAGCACAAAACATGCTGGCACAAACGGCAGCAGCAGAATTTAATTTTTGATAAGTAGCAGCAGAAATTTCAGTGGTGTGTCCTGGTGAGGTCTGATCAGATCAGACAGACCTGAATTATTGACATCACAACAACCCGATAAACTCCTATCCAGGTGTGTTTATTATTGACAAATAATTCAGGACGGTACAGTTGCACTGTCAATTCTCATACTGTACGTCTTGGGTTGGGTCGCCTCCCTTTCTTTTCTGAATCTGAAAACCTGGAGGGATCGTCGGAGGACAGATAAGCTGGTGCAGGTGCACTGTCCTTTCCTCCCCCTTCTTTTCTCGACAGGTGTATGAACATGTGTTTAGTCCTTTGCATTGGATTCCTGGGTTTATGCTCGCCAACTTGCAAGAAACCAAGGACCGGCAGCAGGATCAATGGCCAGAGGAGAGAAATCAGAGATGGGCCGAGTTGTTCAGGAAGAAAGATGGAGGGGGGAAGGAATCTACTCCTCCTCCTACCGTCCTACAGTACTAATAGTACGTACGAGTTGGTCATAATGTACTAGTATTATGTTGCTGTAATCAGGACCAGGGCCTCTGTGACAGCTGTTGAGATGCGTGTCTGTCAAAGCGCGCGCGGAGCCCCAAAGTGCGCAAAGGTGTACTCCCTCGGTCAAAAAAAAAAGTCATTCTCACTTCAAAAAAGTCAACAGCTTTTAACTTTGACCAAATATATTTAACAAAATATTAATATTTATGATACATAATTAGTATCATTAGGTAGATCTTTGAATATACTTTCATAATAAACTTATTTAAAGATATAAATATTGCACGCATTTTCTACAAACGTAGTTAAAGTTGAGAAAGTTTGACCAGCACGCTTCTCACGGTGACTCTTTTTACGGGACGGAGTAGTACTATACTAGCCCGATCGATCGGCAACGTGCACATGCGTGGAGCTGAGAAGATTTGTTTTGACTTGAAGGGTGGCTAGACAATGCATGGCGCCAAATAGTTTTGACCCTGAAGCAGCCTCAAGTGCGTGTTTGTGCGGAGCTGTCTGTACTCGTATACGACGACTGACCGAATCATGGCGCCAAGACCTCGAGAGTCGAGTATGTTAGTCTTATATTTGCATGGAGTATGCTGCAAATTGCAGTGATTAATCTATGTACTATGGCCCATTTCCATGTGATTCTGGAGCGGATGCTACTCAAGGACCTCGTGGTTTACTTTGGTTGGCGGTGGCATTGTATGGCATTGATGGTGCGAGCGTTAGATGTAGCTGTAACTTAAACAGTGAAGTCTGCAGCATGAACAACCGGCACAAGTATATGGTAGTTTGTGCCTCGTTTAGATCGCTAAAGTTAGAAAAATTTGGTACAGTAGCACTTTCGCTTGTATTTGGTAATTATTGTTTAATCGTGAACTAACTAAGTTCAAAAGATTCGTCCCGTGATTTACAATCAAACTGTGTAATTAGTTATTTTTTATCTACATTTACTATTCTATGATTATGTCTCTAGATTCGACGTGATGGAGAGAGAGTGTAAAAACTTGGAATTTGTGAGCAATCTAAAAGGCCCCTTGAGCCAATTTGTGTAGGCCAGATAGGCAACGGCTCTGGTAGCTAGCTTTCTCCATCAACGTAGTACACTGCTAGGTGCCTAGGTACCTCGTTGTCACTTTATATTTGTGCAGGACAAATTGAACAGGATCGTCGGCAGCGTGTGGTACTTTGCTAATAGTGCTCGTTTAGTACACTGCTAGCTTTTAACTTTGACCAAATATATTTAACAAAATATTAATATTTATGATACATAATTAGTATCATTAGGTAGATCTTTGAATATACTTTCATAATAAACTTATTTAAAGATATAAATATTGCACGCATTTTCTATAAACGTAGTTAAAGTTGAGAAAGTTTGACCAGCACGCTTCTCACGGTGACTCTTTTTACGGGACGGGGTAGTACTATACTAGCCCGATCGATCGGCAACGTGCACATGCGTGGAGCTGAGAAGATTTGTTTTGACTTGAAGGGTGGCTAGACAATGCATGGCGCCAAATAGTTTTGACCCTGAAGCAGCCTCAAGTGCGTGTTTGTGCGGAGCTGTCTGTACTCGTATACGACGACTGACCGAATCATGGCGCCAAGACCTCGAGAGTCGAGTATGTTAGTCTTATATTTGCATGGAGTATGCTGCAAATTGCAGTGATTAATCTATGTACTATGGCCCATTTCCATGTGATTCTGGAGCGGATGCTACTCAAGGACCTCGTGGTTTACTTTGGTTGGCGGTGGCATTGTATGGCATTGATGGTGCGAGCGTTAGATGTAGCTGTAACTTAAACAGTGAAGTCTGCAGCATGAACAACCGGCACAAGTATATGGTAGTTTGTGCCTCGTTTAGATCGCTAAAGTTAGAAAAATTTGGTACAGTAGCACTTTCGCTTGTATTTGGTAATTATTGTTTAATCGTGAACTAACTAAGTTCAAAAGATTCGTCCCGTGATTTACAATCAAACTGTGTAATTAGTTATTTTTTATCTACATTTACTATTCTATGATTATGTCTCTAGATTCGACGTGATGGAGAGAGAGTGTAAAAACTTGGAATTTGTGAGCAATCTAAAAGGCCCCTTGAGCCAATTTGTGTAGGCCAGATAGGCAACGGCTCTGGTAGCTAGCTTTCTCCATCAACGTAGTACACTGCTAGGTGCCTAGGTACCTCGTTGTCACTTTATATTTGTGCAGGACAAATTGAACAGGATCGTCGGCAGCGTGTGGTACTTTGCTAATAGTGCTGTTTATTCTTCTGATAAATCCATGGTCATTGGTCAAACAAGTCGTCTTTCTCATACTAATTAACTTATGGATAGGAGAAGGAGGATAATATGAGATTGACGAAGATATATAGGGAGTACATGTGAATGCATTGTGGACCTTTCTTTTTTTAGCGAAAGAGTTTTGTCGACTAGGTACTGCGTCCAACTCCAACAACGTGTGTAAAGTTGTCAAGAACCGGCGGAAAGTTTGTGTGCAGTGTATGTGTACCACACATGGTTAAGCACGTACGTAGAGGGCGGTAGAGCTGGGAAATATAATGCGAGTCGCATTTCGGCGATGACGGGCGGAGCGAAGAGAACAGTGGTCACAACTCGATCGCGGCTATCGACGTAATTAAATTAACGACACCAAGTCTGATTTGGTTCGGTGTTAGTTAGTAGTTGGCCGATCGAGTACCTATAGCTAGTCAAAGAAATCGCTCGCAGACAGACAGTATATTGAGTTGAGACTCGAGAGACATGGGCAGCAGCAGAGCCATATGTTTTGAAACGGTACTTGTAATAAGTGGGAGTGCAACCATCCATGTATCCACGTATATCAAACTAATACTACCACTCCATACAATAACCCTTTTATATATGTGCAAGTACATGCGTGATGGAGCCTAACCACTTGACCACCAAGGCACCAAGGCTAGCAAGGAGCTTGCTTTTGATGCGCTCGACCCTGAGCTGATCAGCACCACTTGCTGACTAATAATAGTTAATCCGCGATTAGGCATGGATGATGGATCGGAAGCTAGGCGGCATGTGGGCGGGTTTGACCGGTGTACGTCTAGCCCCGCCAATGGCGTCGCGGGGAGCTAGGCGTCGCCCGCCCACGCTGTCTGTCTCAAAAGCGCCGTGTGCTTATCCGTCCACTGTCCACATCTCCGCCGCGCATGTGGTGTGGGCATGCTGCCGCCGCTGCTGTTTTGTGACCTGGTGACGCCTGCTTCCAGCCGGTTTGCTGGTAGCCAAATCAGTCAGTCAGACAGTAGTGTTTTTCTCTTAAAAAATTAGCCAGCAGTATTTTTAGCCGGCCAGATCAGCCAAGCGAACCGATTCGGCGTGCTCCCCGATAGCCACAGGCCACAGCCAGTTAAGTACGCAAGCAGAGGATTAACTTATTAATCGATCGGGCAGGTGGATGAATTATATCTTCTACGCGTTGCGTTTGGTTGCTTCTTGATCCTGAAAGCTACAAGACGAGTTGTAGCAGTAGTAAATAACAACAGGCCGGGCCGCCCAACTTGCGTTGTCGAATTCACAACAGTGGTGCTGCTGCTTCGGCGATAAGCTAGCTAACGATGGACCAGACTCCTGAGGATGTGGTGCTCTGGTAAATCATCATTCGTGCAATCTAGCCCTCGAGATGTGACGTATTCGCATGTTTTCATTTTTCTCCCCTTGATTTATTGTGTCCTACTAGTAGCTCTTCCCAGTACCGTGGTTTCGCGTTTTGTGAGAAGTTTTGGCCTTGAATTTGGCAAAGTGTACGTAGCCAGATTCGAATTTCCGCAAGAAAATACTAGTGAACTACTCCTTGTAAATTTAAGAGAAAGTCTACCCAAGGAAAAAATACAACCAGTAAACATTCGTCGATTGCTGCATTTCAGTTTCAGCATCCATAGAAATGTGACCTCTGACCCCATTGCTTGGTCCCAGCCTAAGGCCCAGCCAGACCGAACTTTCCGGTGTAATCTTTCGAGTACTGATTTTCCACCGTCTCATCGAGTGGTACTAGCAAGACTTGTTGACTCTGACTGGGTGAAAAAATCGATTACCCTGTCAAGTGCGAAAATCCCATATGAACTGTACTTCCTTAACAATGAATCCAGTTTGTAGACTACCGCGAGTGCGAGTACACCACTTGCAGCTAATCACGAAAGACCAGCTACACGCAGTAGCCAGTTACGAAATGCACAGTATTATTGAGAGTCCTTGTTCTGTCTTTATACACCACACCAGCTGGTCATATATACGCCACGCACAGAAGTACAGAACGCGTCGACTGCGGAAAGCCAGGGAACCACAAGGTGTAACGTGGAAAACATCCATCCATCATCCAGCAATACTAGTATCTACTTATCACCTCTCGCATGCAACTGGGAGAAAGCAAGACCCGTGGAAAACGACCTCACACTGGGCATCAAGATCCGAGCCTTGGGTCAGCAGGTCAGGCTAGTCCCCATACAAAAACATCCTCCTCTTCCTCCTCCATAGCACCAACATATGATAAGTTGATAACTAAACATATGCATAATAAAACGCAGCGTTGACTCGCTCTAAAAGCCCCCCACCATACAAGAACAGGACCAGCGGCACCTACTCCACATGCGGGGTGTCATTAGTTTAACACCAAATTGGTACTCCCACGCAGAGGCACCTGAATAATCAAGCCCCAACACCGAGGGAGATGATGACGCGAACCTGTCGCCTCCACCCAAACCAAACCGACGCAGCAGCGGGCGGGCGAGGGACGCGAACGCGACACGCCACAGCCCCTGCATGTGGCCACCCGGAAGGCAGCCACACCGCGGCACCGCTGCCGGAGCAAAGAAAAACACGGCAGACTGCAGTGCAGCCTTGCCCCGGCCGTCGCCACTTGCCAGAAGAGACAGTAAAAGGAAAGCAAGCGATCGTTTCCACACGCAGGAGTGATCATCTCTGCCGCCGAGGACGAGGACCCGGTGGGCGATGGGTCTCCAAAGTCGCGCTGCCCCTCTGGCGATTTTGTACCCGGGTGTCGCGTTCTGTTCCTGGTGTGGTGTCTATCCCCAACCAACCTGGCCCAGCGACCTGGTCTGCTGCCTCCTTGGCTGTGCAGTGCAGTGCAGTGCACCACACCCACACAGTAACGGACCGCCGGCCCTCGCGACTTCACGAGGGTCGGTCCGGCCAGACGGACGGGTACCTTTCCTTCCGTTGCCATGCATGCTTCGACGCGGTGAGAAACTTCCTGGAACGGAGCGGCGTGGTGGGGTGCTTGGGCTTGACTTTTGTGTGGCGAGAACAGAGAGAGAGAGAGAGAGAGACAAATCAAAAGCGCGGGGGTGCTTGGCTGTTTCGACAGCAGGTAAAGCTAGCTTCTCGTCAAAAGGCAGCATCGATTCAGGTTTTCCATGGCGTGGCATGCAACAAAAGCTGCCTAATAAGTTTAGCTAGCCTACACTTGCGTCGTTGTCGTTCTTGGAATCTTGGGGGCCTCTCCCTCCGTACTTTGCCCGTTCTACACTCTGTTACTACTAGTATTAGCCCGGCACAGCGGCACAGGCAGTAAGATCTACTGAGTACAGTTCTAGTAGAACAACCACCGTTACAGTACCACTAGTACTGTAGTAGAGTAGTAGCTAACTTACTGCGTGGGGTGTTGGGATGCTAATAAAAGAATAAATTACAGAATCGGTCAGTAAACCGCGAGACAAATTTATTAAGTCTAACTAATCCATCATTGGCACATGAGTTACTGTAGCACTGTATTGTCAAATCATGTACTCATTAGACTTAAAAGATTCATCTCGCAAAGTAGTCGAAATCTTTGCAATTAATTATTTTTAGTCTATATTTAATACTCTATGTATGTGTCCAAATATTTGATGAGATAAGGTGTAAACTTTTACGGAGGAACTAAACTACAGGGTGCTGTAGATGAGCAAGAGAACGACGGTACTGGTGCTGTACTGCTGTGTCGTAGCTGTCGTACTTGCAGGCGAGGGAGTGTGAGCTGAGAAAAAAAAAACATGGCGTACATGCAAATGCAGATGTTTTCAAACGTTTGTTTCTCCGTCGGAAACCTGCAGCACATGTAGGACGTGTCCTGTGCCACATGGTCGTTGCGAGGAGCCGAGGACTAGCAATAGCAATGACCACAGCAGGCAATCATGTCGACTGCACCGTGGTAGTACACGCATCCTGTGCCATGCTAGACTATTCCAACCGTGAGGCTTTCACCCAAGGGTAACTCAACACGTCGTCGTAGGCTCGCTCGTAGGTTACCGGCACGTTTAGATTGTAAATTTTTTGAACCCATAAATAGTACTACTTTCGTCTTATTTGGTAAATATTGTCCAATTGTGGACCAATTAGGCTCAAAAGATTCATCTCGTAATTTCCAACTAAACTATGTAATTAGTTATTTTTTTACCTACATTTAATACTCCATGCAAGCGGCTAAAAATTAATGTGATGGAGAGAGTGAAAAAATTCTAATTTTTTGGTGCATCGCCTAGAGTAGTTCTTAGGCGAGACCAAATATAACAATAGGCTTTAGCCAGCTGAACGCTGGAGTGAAGAAAAGTTTACAACCAGCCGAAGGATAAAAACTAAAAAAAATTGTAAGAGAAAGAGATGGGTCATAGACGAACTAATTATTCTGTGTGTGAGCAGATAATTAAGTGAGTTGTAATTAACCATAGAGCTAACTGAAGGTTGTTTGCCCTTACTGGCTGAAATGAAATGCAATCAGCTGGGCTACTCGCCTGCTCCTCCAGCCAAAACCTGCATGCAAGTGGCCGTCGGTTGCAAGCTGCTTCGCTCATCCGTCCAGTTCTCACTCACAGCCTCGCTCGGGTCACTGCTGGCTCTCTGTGCTCCATAGGCGGCAACAATATTTTAGGCCGGCGAGCCAAGCCAAGGCGATTAGGCGAGGCCACGCAAGAGAGAGGGGGTACCGTACCGGTACCGCCTTTAGCTGTGCAACTTGTCCCCACGGTTGCCGCGTGCAGATTACAATTTGTTGTAGCTGTACCTGTACTACACGCCGTGGCCCCCCTGGTGTGTCAAGAGCCGTGCCCCGCCGCGTCTCTGTCCGTGCGTGCGTGTCGCCCGTATGGAGTCCATCTGTTGGTGACGAGGCACGGCCGGGAACCGGTGGATCTGCCGCCCCAGCCCCAGCGCCAGGCTTGTTGAGTTGCTGTTCTCATGCGCGTGCCGAATTGCTCGTCAAATTTGGGTGCATGCATATAGTACGTACTATAAATAAGCGTAATCGTAGTACGAATCTGTCCTGCCTGTGCTCATCAATTTTGGACGTAGTAATAGCTGGCACATAGCTAAGCACAGGTACTGACGATACTGCTAAAAAAGTGACAAACCGGCTCATGGCTTTTTCCACAAATCAGTGGGCTACGACGGGACTGCACTAGTGCACTAGTATCTACACTCAACCCGTTCGTTTCAGCTATTCAGCCAAATCAGTAGTCTCCAGTAGTGTTTTTCTCTCACAATAAATCAGCGAACAGTACTTTCAGCCACAATAAACCAACGAAACGAACAGGTTTATTTTGTTTGCTACTCCGATCCTATATTCCTATCAGTTGCCGACGATCTATCCTGCTGACGATCGAGACGGCGAGTCTCCAATGCAAGGTTCCGCCGGCCACCGTCTCGTAGCCGAGAAAACCGGGTGAAACGAGCAAGATTCCCCTGAATTCTGAGGATTCCTGAGTCCTGAGGCGGGCCGGCTAATCGAATACTGATGCTTCGGGCGCGGGCGCCGACCAGAGATTCCGATGGCCTCGCTGAGCTGGACTCACATCGTTGGCTCGCCAAGCAATGGCGTTTTGTTTGGTTTCGACGCCAATGTGTTACACATGCCCGAACTTCACGCGCTCTTGTGTGCTGCAAAACCGCAACCATACGGCGATTAAATAAATTACTGAAGATAAAGGAATAAATAAACGAACAAACACAACAGGACAATGTAGTATTCCAGTATATTTGTGTATGTCCTATCCATGATATACATGTATATCTATGTCAGCGTGTATACTAGTATAACCTACTACTAGCGACCATCCACTCGCGATGTGTCTTTGTTGCTGGACTGGATGTGGCGAAGAAAATTAAGAAGAGAAAGCATGCTGAAAACAACTACTTATATAATACGTAAATACATACTCCTACGTTATAAAAAATAATGAAAAATGCTCGTAGAAATAAAAGAGATATACTCCCTCCATCCTAAAAATATATGTCGCTTTCGCTTTCCGAGAAACAACTTTGACAAAATATATATTAAAAAATATTAATATTTATGATACATACTCTCTCTGTCCCCATTTAAGAGACGTTCTGGCACTCCTGCAGTATGTCCAGGTTCACTCACCTTTCTATGCACCTGGTCATCACGTTTGTCCTGATACATATAGTAAATGCTATATTTGGTAGGCTTCTAAAACGTCACATAAAAGAGGACAGATGGAGTAATTGATATCATTAGAAAGATTTTTGAATCTAATTTTTTAATAAATTTATTTAGAGATATAAATGTTGCACGTATTTTCTACAAATCGAGTCAAATTTGTGACACGAAAACTAAAAACGACAAATAAACTGGGACAGAGGAAGTACTATGGAGAGAGAACAGTGCATGCCCTGTTCATTTCCCTGAAATTTAGCATACGTTGATGTTTATGATAATTTGTTATCAGAGGAAAAAACTGTCAGTTCGCTGAAATTTGCTTTGTTTCGGGATCTGTCCAGCATTATCTTTTTTATTATCCGATCCAATGGCGAGACCATATCCCTCCGTCTCCGTGCGAAAGGAAGGAGGCACTGCTCCTCTTTCCCTGTTGCTGATAAGTTTAGCATATCTATCTACAGAAGATAATTCAGCGAGCATGCATGCGCCCATGGGAGTGCCAGCTACCAGTAGTACTACCCAAAAGCCTTTTGCAACCTCGATACATGCATAGTACAGCTGCCATCTGTGGACTGTGGGTGACTGGGTGTGGGGTGTAGCTGCAGCCGTACAATGCAACACAACACATCACGTCATATACATACTCATACCAGTACGTAGGAAGAGTAGAGTACTCCTACGTGCATCTGATCTCAGAAACTACAACATCTGAAGACTACTAGATGTAGTCTGTAGATGTAGATCGATTTTGTAGATGTAGATCGATTTTGTTCTCCATACCGATACAGCTGCCATCTGTAGATGTAGATTGTACTCCGTAGGGACTAATTGGAACCTGGAAATTCGAAATGTGGGCGTGTTTAGATGGCAAAATTTTTAGAAAAAATTCCTATATTATTTGATAAAATTTATCTAATCATAAACTAACTAGATTAAAAAATTCGTATCGATATTTACAGAAAAACTTTGTAATTAGTTATTTTTTTACCTACATTTAATGCTCCATATATGCGTCAAATATTCGATGTGATGCGTCCTATACAAAAAAATTTTTTGGTCTCTTGGGATCTAAGCGTGGCCGCAGTAATATCTCTCGATCTGATGCACGAGCAATTGCACGGTTAACCATGATGTTTAGAATGTTTCAACTTCTTCTGTGTCAGATGATCATCATCTAGCCTTCTAGGTCTGTTTTTTTTTGTTTCCCATTAGTATTATACAGTTGATCGATGAGAAGATTTACATCAAAGCAAAGCAAGAGGATGACGAAATGGGAAATAAACAAACGAACTATAAGTGAGATGCCGAGAAGGGACTAAATTCAGCTCGGAGTTGAGCGATCGAGCAAAAAACGTTACTTGCTGCTAACTAAGGAAAGAGAAAGATCGATCGCTCCGTCCGTAGCATTAGTCTACACTAGTGCCACTGTGCCAGCTCCACGAGCTGCTTCTTGAACGCCGCCCGCGGGGGCGAGGCCAAGTCCCTGGCTCTCTTGCACCCGGCGGCCATGGCCTCCGCTGGCGCCGCCGCGGCGGTGGCCGGCGCCGTCAGCAGGTCGACGCCGAAGAGACGCACGGCCTTCGCCACCGGCGCCGGAGGCGATGACCCCACGGGGCTTGTCGTCAACGAGGCGGTGACGACGCTGTTGGGCCGCAGCTTGCAGTCGATGAAGAGCTTGCTGTCGGCGCCGGCGCCGGCCGCGGACGAGCGGTAGAAGCCGACGACGTCGCCGGCCTGGAGGCCCTTCTCCTTGACGAAGCGGCTCCAGCCCTTGGTGAGCACATAGCTCTGGCTGCTGTTCCAGTAGGAGTAGCGGAACCGCCACACCTTGCCCGCGGCGTCCTCCAGGTTGAGGAGCACGCCCTTGCTCTCGCCGCCGGCAGACGGGAGCTGCAGCGGGAAGTGCTTCTCGGCGTGCTGCTTGGGGATCACCAGCCGGTTCAGCTTGCCCACGTCGCTGGGGGTCACCGTCTTGTCGAAGAGGTGCTCCCGCGCCGTCGCGGGGGAGGGCGACGCGAGGGAGGAATGGTTGCTGTTGGTGTTGTTTGGCGACGAGGCGGTGGCCGTGGCCGCGGACGCGGCGGCGGCGGCGAAGGCGCGCTTGTTCTGCGCGAGCTCGTCGAAGTAGGTGTGCTTGCGGAGCATGTCGACGACCTCGGCCTTGGAGCGGGACGCGAGGAACCAGAGCTCGGCGGCGGCGTCCGGGTCCGTGTCCGCGAGCGGGCGGAAGTTGGTGACCGCGTCGCGGCCCCGGAACCGCTGCGCCGCGACGTCGTAGGCGCGCGCCGCGTCGGCCTCGCCCGCGAACGTGCCGAGCCACACGCGCTGGTGGCGCTCGTAGATCTGCGCGCCCCACCGCCCGTTGGGCTGCGGCACCACGCCTTTGTACCTGGACGACGGCAGCTTCCCGCCCACGCCCACCGCGCCCGCGGCGCCACCGGCGGAGCCGCCGGAGTCTGCCTCGGCGCCCGGCTCGGCCGAGTCCACGACCGCGCTGGCGCCGCTGCCCATGCGCTCCAGCGGCGGCCCCGAGGCGGCGGCGGCGACGGCCAAAGCCCTTAGCTTGTCCGTGGACGCGCCGCCGCCGCCGCTGGTGTCGTCCACGAGGCTGCTGGCGCTGTCCATTCCAGTGCACCACCGCTAGCTAGCTATAGCTGGGCACCGCGTATGTACTGTACTGTATGCTTCTGTTGCGGGAGATGTTGTAGTGTTCTAGGATAGGTGGAGGAGGGGGCGGGGGGCCGCGGGGGATATATAGCCTCGGTGGGTGGTGGGTGGAAACTCACTCGAGACTGGAGAGAGCGCGGCGTAGGTGTCTCCGACACTTATTATCTGTGTATATCTCTAAATAAATTTATTAATAAATTAGATTCAAAGACTTTTCTAACTATACTAATTATGTATCATAAATATTAATATTTTTTAATATATATTTAGTTAAAATTATTTTTTGAGAAACATAAACGATAGATATTTAGGAACGGAGTGGTTCTTTCCTGGGACTGCCATGCCGTACGCCGTATAGGGTATAGCCATACCACTATACCATGTCTGCGTGTGCGGTGTGCAAATGGTTTGCGCCTTCGCGGCCGTGTTTTGGGCTTGTTTTCTTGTGATAGATATTTCCGGTGCTTGGAGATTTTGCTGCGTTGGATTGGATGCAAAATAAGTGCAAACCACTATACTACCGTATCAGTAGGACGAAACGTCATCACCTCACCCCTGTGGCCGTGGGTTGCTAGTTTCGGCGAGTGGGTGACTTGGCGTGGGTCAGTCAACTCCCAATCTCTCACGGGGCGCATCGCCGCGATCAAGGCACCGTTTAGTTGACAAAAATTTTGGCAAAATGCAACTATAGTGTTTTCGTTGTTATTTGGCAAATATTGTCCAATCATGGTCTAATTAGGCTTAAAAGATTCGTCTCGTCCATTTCGTCTAAACTGTGTAATTAGTTTTATTTTTTATCTATATTTAATGCTTCATGCATACATCTAAAGATTCGATGTGACGGAGAATCTACTGTTCTTTTGCAAAATTTTTTGGAACCAAACTGAGCCCAACCTAAGATATTAGCCCATATGGAAAGGAAATAAAGAAAAGATTTTCCTTGTTCTTGTTGCTGGTGATGATGCGAGGAGCAAGGCAGGCTGGCAGCCCACAGGTGCTGGCTTTGCCATGTCACCTCTTGATCCCTTTCTATCTTTGGCCTTTGGCCTTTTGCACTCAGAGATGCGGCATTTTTAAAAAAATCTTATTAGACGTCCGGGGTTTTGTGTGTTGCAGATGGGTCGTGTCTCATGTGTGGTGCTGACTTGTACATTATTGTTGTTGTTGCTGTTGGTTGTGTCATGGATTTGTATAGTTACCCCTCTCTCTCTAGATGCTTGTAGAGGCTAGGGAGACACCGAGACAGGAGACCAGGAGGGGGTATATGTATAGCATAAACAGGAAAATTCTTTGATGGGAATGGCATGGAATTAGAAACTAGAAAACAACTTGCATTGGTAACTACTAGTATCTTGTTGTACAAGTGACAGATGCGTGGAGACATGATCAACATGAGAGAATAGTCCAAAACACCGGAGGCTTCCTGCATAGGAACATCACTGTTGCTTCCTGCTATTGAATTGTAGGCTGTGTTTAGTTCAGCGCTAAAATTTACTGTAGCATTTCGTTTGTATTTGGTAATAATTATCTAATCATTAACTAATTAGGCTCAAAACATTCGTCTCGCAAAGTACAACCAAACTGTACAATTAGTTTTTTATTTTATCAACATTTAATACTCCATGCATGTATCGCAAGTTTAATATGACGGAGAATCTTTTTTTGCATAGTGCACTTTTCAAGTGATCTAAACACAGCCATAGCCTAGACGATGACACTTATTAGGTTTATTATACATTCCTCAGTCATTTCTGAATCAAGGCTGTTCGTGGGATATGATCTACTATGACCTTGTTTAGATTCCAAATTTTTTCACTCTCTCTCCATCACATTAAATCTTTAGACACATGCATAGAACAGTAAATGTTGATAAAAAATAACTAATTACACAGTTTGATAGTAAATCACGAGACGAATCTTTTAAGCTTAGTTAGTCTACGATTGGACAATAATTACCAAATACAAACAGTAGTGCTACAGTAGCAAGAGTTGCAAAAATTTGCAATCTAAACGAGCCTAGTTCGCAGATATGTGAACTAAATAAAAAAAAAGGTCATGGTTCAATAATCTTCCCGATCTGTACAATTCCAAATACAGTTGTTCCCTAAGACTACCCGCAGTGGGTACTCTAAAACGATACTATAAAGTTTTAGAGTATGAATATAGAGTAAAAACTGCTGCACTGGGTACTCTAAAACGATACTCTATCTTTTCTCTCACTCTATATTTAGAGTAGTACAGTGCTTACTCTATACTCTATAGTGGCGGGCCCCACTAGCTAAACAAAGGGAAAAATGCTATAACTCACAAACCAAAAATCAAAATTAAATTTCGATTGCACCATTAAATTCGTCTCAATAAATCCTTCAAAACTAGATCACACATGGATATATTTAGATAAAGTGACAAGTGGGTCCCACAGTGGATAGAGTGGATAGATGATGATATAGAGGATGGATGGGTGCGGGAGAATTGAGTATAGAGGAGAGAATCTTGCTGACTAGGACGAATAGAGGATGAATATAGAGATCCATGAGTGCGGGTAGTCTAACACTGTACATATTATGCTTATTTCAAAACGTCGTACTTTTCAAGATATGCGTCCCAAAAGGTCTTCTTCCGTAGCTTTTAACAGAACTATTCAAAGGAAGAATAATATAGGTCCCGCAACTGGGCGCCAATGCTAAAATCGACCAAGTTGAAATAATACGAATCAACTAAGTGTACTTGTCTACGAAAATCTATTACCCTGATGTAGTCCAGGTATAGAGAAGAACCCGGGGTAGAATAATAGAGCGCAGCAACAAAAATAGGCTTTTTTTTCTAGAAAGAAATAGTCCATCAATTCATGTTCTTACATGTGCTAAGAATATTATGAGCGATGGAGGTATTTGCAAAAAACAGTTATGTTTTAGATGATGCTTGGAGAAACTGTTCACTCTTTCTTTTTTTTTTAATCAAAACTTTGTTTTTGAGATTGCCTGGATCTTTGTGCTCCTATGTATTATAAGAAACAACTATATGCATTAGTCGATGCAGAAGCTGGGATATTAATATATTTCCTTTTCTAAAAAAAGTATTAGCAACCCATGGCTAGATTTATTACTCACAAATGTTCCATATTTGCGCTCTGCCCTGTAATGCAATATGTTAATATATAGGCTTGATATATGATCATTTTTTTTCTTAATAGCATATGTTCATACCACCTCAGATGGTGCATATACCCATAGATTAAACCCAATAATTAAGGTGTTTCTTGTCAGATTATGTTTTTCTGTTTAACAAACTTTGCTAAATATAGGCAAGGAAATCACATACTCCCTCTGTCCCTAAATGTTTGTCGCCATGATTTGCGTGTTGATAACTTTGACTCGATTTATAGGAAATGTGTGCAACATTTCTATCTCCGAATAAATTTATTAAAAAATGAGATTCAAATATCTATCCAATGATACTAATTATGCACCATAAATATTAATATTTTTTAATATATATTTAGTCAAAGTTGTTTCTCAGGAAGCGAAAATGACAGACATTTAGGAACGGAGGGAGTATAATGCATTATATTTTTGTACACATTTTAAAAGTCATTCAGAATGGAAGGAGTAATTGAGATGTAGATATAGTGGCAAAAATGGGCAATTTAGATGCAAATTTAATGCTAACTTAGATTATATATCATATTGGTAGGTGTGTGTAATTTAGATGCAGATTTAGAGGTTAATTTATGATTTTTGCATAATATCTTGGTAATTTTTTACAAACCAAATATGTATAGCAGTTATCATATCATTGATGATTAGAATCTACTAAGTCCATGGCCATATCTTTCTGATTTTTTTAGAATTTCTTAGATATCTTTGTTAACATATCTCGTGATGATTAACAAGTAGTAAGATTTGATGAAATAAAGTTATTTAAACATATGATATTTAACAAATAATAATAATGACAAAAGGGCTTGACCGGATACTTTCAAACTTTCCATGGCTCCAGCTCCATGCATTTTTTGAGCTAGGGATGACCACTGTGAATTCTTGGAGTTGGGCAGTGCAATACACGCCCTATATATATGTTGCGCAACTTAGAAATATAGGAAGTTATTGTCATGTGTGTTTTAAAAGAAACGATGGCTATAATTTAATTTTGTCCCCTTCGTCTATTGTCTAACTGTACCTGGCCCCATTTGGTGATAGTTTTTTTTTTGCTCCATCTGGGTTGGAATCCATACATGTTTGGAAGAACGAAGCAGCAAAACACACATGAAAAAAACATGAGAGCTTTGAGAGGTTGGCCGTTGGCTCTACTCTACTTGAAAGGATGGGAAAGGGCTAGGCGTTTCAGATACCCTTTTGCACCTTGTTGGTTTCAACCTACTAAATTTGTTATCATCAAAGAAAAAAACCTACTAAATTAACAAAGTTGTTCCAAGGATAACATTTCCCTGAGCAGCAGTTGCTGATGATGATATTACTCCTGCTACTTGATACTCCCTCTATCCCAAATTATAAGACATTCTAAGAATCTTGGAGAGTAAAAAAATCTCAAGCTTGACCAAATTTATATGATAAGATAATAATATTTATGACATCAATTAAGTATCATTAGATTTTTCATTAATTATATTTTTATAGTATACCTATTTGATGTTATAAATTTTTGTAATTTTCTCTATAATTTTGGTCAAACTTAAAATGTTTTGACTCTCTAAAATTCTTGGAATGCGTTATAATTTGGAATGAAGGGAGTTTGCAACTTGCTGGTTGCTGCTCGCGAGCTTGCCAGGCCCGGCCGAACGTCAAGTGGATGCCGCGACGAAACAGTAGAGTAATTGCAACGGCGACTCGCTGCAACTTGGCAACTCATCATCAGTCATCACGCAGCCGAGAGATTTCAGAACCGCGTATATAAACAAATAAATTTCTCACAAAAACGCGCGCGAGGACTGTGCGCAATAGGGAGCTAGGCCGGGCCGGGGAAGACCAAGACTTGGGTGCCGGTCTAAACCGGTGACCTTTTTTGCATTCTACTGCATGGTTTTGGTGGGAGGCAGCTATGATTGAGATGGTCTGCTGGTGTACGTGCATGTGGTACCAACGTGTAACCTTGGGCGAGCTACAGATGCTCGCTAGGAAATGAAAGGGAGGAAGTCCTTGAGACTAGGAGTGGAAAATTAGGAACAAAGGAGACCTTTATTTGTGATGCCAAAGACTTTAATTTCCAACATGAAGCCATCGATTATGCCAGCTTGAGTTCAGTCTGTCGTGGTCTAGAATAAAACTATGGGAGTGGAGAAAGGTTGACTGTTTTTCTTTTATGTTTTTGAAGGAATGGGCACCAATTCTATTAACATAGAAGGAGGTTTTTCTTTTATGCTTACATTATTCTCTGTTAGACTAGATGTGCATACGCCATTGACACGCGTATGCTTGAAGAAGCGGATACATAATACAGTTTCCTCTCTCTATCTCTCTCTCTTTTTGAAGAAACCAATAAGCCAAAGAGGAGACAATAATTTTCCACTAGCAGAACAGTGTCAAGTTTGGCGAGCGCGCGCTATATATGAGGTCGAGGACCATTTGCATGCTCTCCTATTCGTATCTGATCTATCACGGCCTATTATTCCTTCGATCGGGTCGTAGATTCCGAGCCATTCGCTGATCTTTCCTTCTTGACCTCCACTCCAAGTCATCTCTCAGTCATCGTCGATCCCCTCCACGATTTGCCAGAGAATAGATTACTACGAGCACTTCACAAAAGCTACCAGTACGTTCTTCTAGAAAAAATGCCTTGATGAAAGCCTGAAACACGTCTACGCACACTACCATTTCTGATGGATGGGGTGGGAAACAAAAGTACTTTTTTTTATTTTGAGATTTCGCAGGGAGCTTTGTTGCTTCGAGTCCATGTCGGCACGTTGCTAGCTAGCCAGCACCATGGACTGGACCATGATGCTTCCAATCCATGCATGGCTATGTCAGGGGGCTTGAGGTTAGACTACCGCAGTGGGTACTCTAAAAGATACTCTAAAGTTTTAGAGTATGAATATAGAGTAAAAACTGTTGCACTTGATACTCTAAAATAATACTCTATCATTTTTCTCACACTATATTTAGAGTGGTACAGTGCTTACTCTATAGTGGGCAGTGGCGGCCCCACTAGCTAAACAAAGGAAAAAAATGCTATAACTCACAAACCAAAAATTCAAATTAAATTTTGATTGCACCATTAAATTCGTCTCAATAAATCCTTCAAAACTAGATCACACATGGATATAATTAGATAAAGTGACAAGTGGGTCCTACAGTGGATAGAGTGGATACAGGATGATATAGAGGATGGATGGGTACAAAAGAATTAAGTATAGAGGAGAGAATCTTACTGACTTGATATAATATAGAGGTCCATGAATGTGATAGCCTAAGGGGTGGGCCCAGACGAGATGAGGGGCAGGTGGGCAGGTGGATGAGGGAGGAGCGTGGCATTCACATGAACTGTGGACCCGAGCCCAGGTGCAGCCCCCCAGAAATAATTCGCAGGTGTTCGACGGGTGCTGACCGCTGAGACCATTCGCACTGGATACTGTAAAAACATCCTGTGTAGAGCATATAGCGGATGAAATGCTAGACCGGATACGTGCAGTGGGTACCGTAAAGTGTTCTTCCAAAAGCTCCTGTCCGCTATATTTGCAGGGTACCGGACCTCGTTTGCTGCATAGGCTGCTCCCACCACGCGCACGTGGAAGAAAGAGTAGGAAGACGTGAGAGCAGGAAGACATAGGCCCCACAAGTTCAACCAACTAAAAAAAAGTTCTAACTCACCAACCAAAAATCCAAATTAAATTCCGATTGCACAATTAAATTCGTTACAATAAATACTTTAAAATAAAATGTCACATGGATATATTTAGACAAAGTGACAAGTAGGTTCTACAGTGGATAGATGATGATATAGAGGATGGATGAGTGCGGAAGAATTAGACATAGATGAGAGAATCTTGGTGACTAGGCCTTTTAGAGGATGAATATAGAAGTCCATGAGTGCGGACAGTCTGACATTGCTATTGGCTACCACCAGTATTTGCTACTGCTGGTCTCTTCTTTCTATCTCCTGTGTCTATCTATCCAACCATTTATTTTTTTTTTGTCTTTCCTCTAAATATTGCAGCAGAGAGAGAGGGAGATGCGATGCGATATTCTATCTGCGATTTGGCTAGCTGCAGATAAGGTCGAAGAGGCGACGAGAAGACAAACTATACATGTCCGTTCCACGGCCACTTGTTTAGGAGTAGTATCTCGGATCGGCCGGAAGAATGCACTGCTGTCCGTCCCAGCTGGGATGGTGGTGGTTTCTTGTTTCTCGACCTCCCCTCTTGTTCGGCGGCTTCGATCGCATACATAAACCACTTTTCCATCTTGCAGTATACTCTTAGGGCATATTTGGTTTAATGTGTTAAAGTTTAACAAATACTGTAGCATTTTCGTCTTATTTAATAAAAAGTTTCCAATCTTAAACTAATTAGGCTTAATAGATTCATCTAGTAAATTACTCATAATCTGTGTCGACATGCATGCAATTAAGCCAGTCTCAATGAGAATTTCATGTCACTGTTTCCAATACATCTAAATTTTGGAAACAGTGCAGGTTCCCATAAAACTCCTATCATCTCTCTTCATAAATATAGTGTCACATCAGCATAATTAATGCCCATAACTTCATTGAGACTGACCTTAGTCTACATTTAATACTCCATGCATTTACCGTAACATTAATGTGATGGGAGTTAAACTTTAACCTGTGCAAACCAAACGGGGCCTTACTCCCAAGTACGTCCTAACTAGCCAGTGGCTGTGGTTTTTCCTCCATTCTAATTTCGGCCGGACACACACACACGCGCGTATCTCATTCGTTCCTTATCTGAAGGTTCACGTGAAATCACCTGCGCTTGTTGCGTATTTATCTGTACACGTAAGTATCTCATTCTTCCCCCCTTGCCGGCCGCCCTGCTGCTTACGGATCCATCTCTTCCATAGAAAGCGACGGTGCCAAGCCACGACAAATTCTAAGTGCTAATCTGCCTTTTCAGCTGGCATGTACTATGTTTTGCCATCATTCAGACTGGGCAGTGTTAGTACTGGCATTGCATTTCCCACGGTGGAGTGCATATATTTCCTCTCTTCTTTTTTTCAAGTGCCGCTACGTGTTGGTCAAATTTTTAGATTTAATTCAGTTTATTATGAAAATATTTGTATCCCAAAATGAATTTATTATAAAAATAGATTCAACGATCCATCTAATAAAGCTAAATATGTACCATAAATATTAATATTATATATATATAGTCAAAGTTAAATGTGTTTGATTTTTTTTTTGAAAATGAGATTTTAAAAAGTGAGAGAACGACAGTTAAAAAAGTTAAAAAGAATGGAGTGAGTATATAATACTCCCTTTATTCTAAATTATAAAGCTTTTTGATTTTTCTTATGATTTAATTTATAATAGAGGGAGTATTTTCGTAGATATAGGAAACATCCCCAGCCTCTCTGTGTATATCTAATGAATTCAAAAGGCCCTGATAGGCTGATAGTTTGGTTAAGGTATGAAAGTGTACGGTGATTATAAGATGCTTCGCTTCGAGACAGAAACTCGAAGCATTTTTATAAGCAGCTTAACTTTACAACGAAAACACCTATTGTTATAGGTGTTTAACTAGGCTAGCAAATAATAAACTCTTTATGTTTTCTTTTACTTGGGGGCGTGCGGCCGCAGGAGTCTACTGTATTTTGCTGCGTCATCGTTTGGTACTGTGTCTTCTGGTTGCGTCTTGCGCCGTCGTAGTCAGCGCCCGTACGTGCAGGGGTGCAGCCCCGCTCACAGGCTGACAACTATTGGTTTGGTTTGCGCATCCGGCATCCCGTGCTTGGCCGGCACCGATCACCGTTAGTGCCCTGACGGCCTGACACCATCGTCCACATTATTTGACATGAATGAAAAGGGGCGGGGAGCCGAAAAGGAAAAGCCAACAGACGGACCAGAAAAAGAACAACAAACTACTCACAGAAACAGATATAAAAAGATTAAAGCGATAAAGCATGGCTGTGCTCTAAACAGTTGTGAATCGAAAGGTTAAAGCTGGGGATAAAAGAAAACCATAGCGTCGTTTGCTTGTTCCCGGGCCAGCCTTCACGTGTTCCAATTTGCCGGCTAGTCGGCCACTGCAATGTAAAGCCCGTGTCCGTCCATGCCTCGCTTACCCCCATGGTCCCACTCCCACCACACCACACCAAGTGTCCAGTTGCCGAGTTTTCTTCAGGTACCTACCTACCGGCTACCGGGCATTACAAAAATCCTCGGGTCCGACGACGGACCCGGCCATGTGATTTGTGAAGGGCCGCCGCCCGCCGGGGAAGATCGCTATCGAGGGCGCAAAAGCTAGCTAGCGCTGCCCTCTGTCCGTCATTATCGGCAGACGATTATGCTATCACTAAAATTTGGCTCGTGTTTAAATGGCCGCGATTTGGACATTTGGCCTCGTTCGGTTGGGCTGATAAGCCGACTGAAAAATACTGTTAGCTAATTTATTGTGAGAGAAAAATACTGTTCTGACTGAAAAAATAAACTGAAAAAAACGGATTATAAGCCAAGTGAACCGGCTTTTTAAGACAAAGGCAGAGCGCCCTTCAGAGTTCTGAGTTCTGACCAACGGGGCTGGTAGTAGGTGGCATCCGATCCTCGCGCCATTTCTTTCGCTTTCTTTTAAGCCGGCCGGCCCATGTGAAGATTGTTTTGCACGGCCGTTCCTTGAATATTTTTTGAGGGAAACCGTTCCCTGAATATTTGATGTGGATCGACAAGCATGGTCTCACACATTTTGTTGGTAGTATATCATCATCATCATCTCTTACTAGGAATCCTGCTTCCAAAAAACGGGCAGCGGATCGGGCCACGTCACCCGTTAGCCCATTAGCCGTCCGATCAGGCAGACAAGCAACTTGGTCCGTCCGATGGTGGAGCGGTTTGGGTCTCTACCCGCTTATGCGCCCATCCAACAGCTCGCGAATCTTCTCGGCCCGTTGGCCCGTCGTGTTTCTCTCCCCATTGCTCTCTCCCTCACGTCTCGCGTCGCGGCGTCACTTATGCGGCGGCCGCCGCTCGCCCTTCCTCCATCTCTCCTTCCCTCCCCACCTTGCGCTATCGCCAGCGGCGCCCCCAGGCGCAGCCTTCAACTAGGGCCACTGGGGTCTCTCCATCCCCATGGGGAGCTCGAACCCTAGGTTCTGCGGTCGCCGTACTGTCGGGCCGCTCCGCTGTGGCCTTCCGGGGGACCTGCGTCTCCTCCGCCTCGCCGCCGGTTCACTGCGTCTCCGCCGGCGGCGCCCCCGGCTTACGGCGCCGTGGCACCCGTGGGCCGCGAGCACCGGCGGATCCCCGTTGCGTGCGGCCGTCTAGGCGGCGCCACCCGAATCTTCCCGTCTCGTTGGCCCAAGGTGAAAAGGCAACAACACTGGCACACTTCGTCAAGGCGACCGCGACAGCGGCTCTCCTCGCCTCCCCGGACGCCGCGTCGCTGCGGGCGCTGTCGCAACGCCACCGCTGGGTGTCGTACGGCTGACGCGTCCTAGCACGAGCATCCCCGCGGGCCCTGCGGGAGCCCTAGCAAGGGCGAAGCAAGCCCACCCGACGGCGCCACCGCCCCGGCACGGCCTAGGCCGGTCGCCGTACCACGGGCGCCCCCGTGCGCGTCGGCCTGAGCGACCGGCCCTGCGTGGTCGCGTCTTCCTCTTCTCCAGCTGCTGCTCCGATCAGCAGCTAGCCCTGGCGGCGGCGCGTCGCAACTTCCTCTCCGTTGTCGCTGCCGGCTCGACTCAGCAGCCGGATCTGGTGAGACCTCACCCTCTTCTTCTCCTCCTCTGTTCCATGCCTGCTCCCCAGGTCCTCCATCCCTCCGTGTTCCCCTTCGTGCAGGTGACTGCCCGCTGCTGCAGCGTGCGTTACCTCCCCTCTACACGCCGGTCGCATCCGCCACCTCCGTGGATGCCGTTTTCACCGTTGGTCTTCCTCTTCACCTCCGCCAACCCCGTGCTCTGTGTTTTCAATCCCCCTGGAAACGGTAAGGTTCGCAGCTACTGTTTCCTCTGCGCTTCCTGTTCTGTGCCCCTTGACTGCTCGATGAAATGTCCAAACCAAATATGGCCACTAATTTTCCATAGTTTGGTGTTGCGTCTATCATTTTCTCCCAGCCGAAATTATTTTGCCGGGGATCCATTTGTAGTGCCTAAAAGGTTGCGCATTTGGTCAATCCTTCATATACCAAACGATTGGAGATAGTAGATTCTTCCTAATTTATGGCTCATAATAGTTTCGTTTGTTTACTCTCTCCTAATCTTAATCTTATGAGGATAAGATCATTTACTTGCTTTTCTTAATGTGCAGCGTAGATGGTCTGTTCATATCTGTGCTACTATGTTCCTGCAGCGACATATTTCTTACATAAACGGCGTCCTTGGTTGGTCACAGCAGCAAGCTGCTGCAGTTTAGTCTTGGTTCAATTCACTCAGATGCATTCAAACTAAAGCGCGCAATACTATTGTTTATGTATATTCAGGCCAGCCTGCTAAGGAACTTCGAAAGAATATATCTTCATATTCCGCCTTTATTGCTGAATGGTTCACACACGAAGTACGTTTTATTAAATCCGAACTAACAGCTGCAACAGGTAAAGTTATTTTGTTCATTAGGTTTCATTGATGCTAGCATAAATCTGTAATTTTCTCATGAGATTTGGTTTTCTTATGTGTCTGCAGGTGCAATAGCTCTTATGCAGCTGCAGGAAGACTTGAGAGAGCATCTCAATGCTCAGTGCCGCTACAACGATGATGAACTGGAGACTTATATGCTGCTGCATAAGAGTGCTATGGTGGATTCGTTATGGAAGCTTAGTGTTGGTGATGTAGAGGCAACCTCAAATGCTCTGTTTTTATATCGTGTCCAGTCGTTGTTGTTAGTTGTGACAGTGGTTTTCATTGCTTTTATTAGTATCAGCTCACACGAGTACCAGGAAAGACGAACTCCGAGCTCCAGCTAAAGGATTCAAAACTTTACGCAAAATATTGCAGGTACCATTCGTCATATATTTTTCTATGCATTGTGTAAGTTATCCAGTGTATTCCATGAACTAATTTGGGCATTTATTTTGCAACAAGTTAGGCTTGGCGCTACCGAGGGAGATCCAGTGCCAATAAATAATACAATAAATAACTTGGATGACAATAATGGTAGTTCACAGGAACCATGTCCAAAATCTCCCAAGGATCAGCAGTTCCACCTCCACCATGGATTCTTTGATCACGACCAAGCTTTTTTCAGCACACGGCTAAATAGAGTTGGGGCTTCAAGAATCTTCTCTCCTTTGTTCATTGGTGTCCACATCTTCTTTGCCTTACATTCCATAAGACCTGGACTACTACCAGTTTCATAGTGTTTTTTTTTGCCAGAATCTGTGTTCCGATCACCCACGAACTGCACTTTGCAGGTCAGGTAGCAGTAGCACAGACAAAAATAGAAAGGTGAGTATCCATTCATACAGGCTTTCCCCTGTCTGAAATATATTAGCAAAAGTAAAAACAAATTCTTGGTATTTAAATGAGATCACTCGATACGAAGACACATAATCAGGCAATTGATGTGTCATGAATCAAAATATCAGTCAAATGGGATTTATGTCCCCTCTATTTATTTGGAGCAAATAATGTTAGCTTGTTATGACATATAACACATTTTAGTTCCAATGTCCCACAAAAATCAAAGGCACTATGACAAAACGAACTTGAGGATTGGGTCGGCTCAATAGTCTCATGTTCATGGATCTGGGAGAAAACCATTTCTAAGGAATTATTCCTAAAACATTCTTCAACATTTCCTCACTTATACAATTCAGAGTGACCAATAATGAGCTACGTGGCATGCTTCCCTTCCCTCAGACTTGGGTTACCTTCACCTTGGCATGAACCACTTTACAGCAATCCTTCCAGCCTCTCTTGCCAATACAAGTATGCAACAGAGATATATTTGTCTACAAAGTGGGGATACAGGGAACATACTGTAAACCAATTTCCGTACAATCCAACAACATATGACTACTCCTATATTTGAGCCTCTGATTTTGTTGCCAAGTGATTCAAACAATTAGTGTATACTATGGTACCTTTGCATTTTGAAAAGTCATGTATAGGTGTACTTTTAACAGTTAGTTGACACCTTATCAAAAAAAGAAACCAAAGTTCACGCCAAGTCATTTTTGTTTGCCGCACAGGTTTGCAATTCATGGAAAAAAACACTAAATTAGTGGTGGACCTCGCAAAGCAAGTGGTGGACTAACTGATTTACCATTTTTGGTTCTCTCTTCTCTCAGACTGTAATTATCTCTGCATAATTGAACTCTGAATATGTTGACGGCTTAAGTTGCAACATAATAATATTGTTGCAAATGAGATACCTGCTTATCTTTACGGAGATTTAAGGAGAGCTATTCTCAGCACCTGGTTATGTTGGTTGACCAATTGAAGCGGAATGAAACAGACGTGCCAATTCTTTACCTTTCCTTAGTCTATCATTCCACTGTTGCACTTGTAAAATAATTCCTTCGAGGTGTTCATAACAATTATTGTAACATTCCATATCTGCATATTGGGAAAAAAAATATTAGCAGCACTATACATTTACTAGCGTAAGTGCTACAAGTATCAGGCTTTTTGACCCCCCCTCCCCCCTCCCCCCCTTCCGCACTACATCAACATCCTCTTGTTTCAAATCAGGACTGGTCAGCTCAAGCATGGCGCGGCAACGCCGCGCCCCTGGTTTTCTAGTCCGCCACTAAACAAGCACCCTAATGTTCGCGACACTTTCGCGTCGGCATGTGATTATGAATGACTGGTCCGTGTGCAACGTGTCGCCTGCAGGGAGATTTTCCGGTACCGCGCGTGGAACGGTACGTGTTGACGGGTTGCAATAATATATGGAACAGATTGGAGTGAATTGCTAATTTTTACGTTCAATTCTTCCTTTTTAGTTACGTTCGAAAAGTGAAGTGCTAACGTGCAACATGCTTGTAATGGTTGGGCAACTGATTAGTACTCCCTCGCAAAACCCAAATCTAATATACTTAAATAGGAGAACTCCACTGGTGGATTTCTCTATGATCTCGTGAAGCCGCGTCACCACGGAGGGCCCCTTCTCTCAAGCTTCATCGATGCAGCAATGGCCACTCTGCCTTTTCTGCTGCCACCACTAGGCCATCAAGAGCCGTTTCATTTTTTTTGCCCCAGAAAGCTAAAACTGATGTAGCCTTTACCCCATCGCATCCCTTTTTGTCCCCTCTTCTTCCATAGCTCTTTCATCCGGCTTATAATTCGTACTTTTCAACTTATTTTTTTAGCTGGAATAGTGTTTTTCTCTTACAACAAATCAACCAATAGTATTTTTTAGCTGGCTTATCAGCACAGCCGAACGGTATGTGAATCCTGCTGTTTACAGCACACCAGTTCTGCAACGCATGGCAGATCAAGCACTGGGACTGGGTATCTCTTTTGCCGCCGCTGTCCATTGATCACTATGCTTCACCTGGTTTTCTATCGCTCTGTACGCGGGGAAAGTGATGTGGTGACGGCGGACAACCACGGCCCGCGTTGATCCCCGCTATAAGCAAGACTGGCGTCCTCACGAGCATGGGAGAGCGTTGAGCCCAAGGTAGACATGGAGATGGTGTCGCCAGTCCATGAAGCCGCGCAGCCGCTTAGACATGTCATAGTCACGGAGTTATGGAGAAGCAAGGTCCACGGTCCATTACGACGTGACAATTTTAGTTATACCCTTTTTTGTTAATTAAAAGACGTCATTTCAAATGGTGAAAGTTACGTGCTACGACAGTATTTTTTTCATAATGTTTTCATATATTAATTTATCGGCTTAAGCTAAAAGAGATCAGAAATGCTGGTGTCAGGACGTCCGTGTTTCCGGACGCTAGCATGTTGGGCCTCCAGGCAACCGGCATGTGGCCTCCACAACTCATCTGTCTACTGCATGTCGTCCATAACATTTCCCCACCCCCGCGCCTGCCCCAATCCCGCGCCGCATGGGGCGTCTCTCGTCGTGCCCCCATCCACCTCGCTCGTCGTGGACATGGCGTGGATCACGCCACCACCACCCCGGTGCCACCAGGAGGAGGTCACTGTCGGTCTGGGCATCGTCTCCTGCGGCCGGCTGAAGACACCGCGACATGAAGGGGAGGCCTATGCCTGCGCCTGGGTGTACACTGGGCCGTTGCTCTCGACGTTCCCTTGACCCGAGCTTGCTGGCTACTGCAGTTCCCGACCAAGTAAGCCGTGGTCGCAGGTGACACCGTGTTACGTTTCAGTCATTTCAGACTTATGTCTCAAGTGTTTTATCTGGATATTACAAAAGTAGATCTGAGATGTTGCATATGTTGAAATGATAATATACGCATGTTGCAAGCCTATATTTTAAGTGTTTTATCTGGATGTTACATATGTTTTTATGGCTATACATACATGTTTCAAGCGTATGCTTCAAGTGATTCAGACTTATGTTGCAAGTGTTTCATCTCGGTGTTGCAAAAGTGGATACGGATGTTGCATATGTTGCTATGGCTATACACATGTTTCAAGTGCATGTTTCAAGTATTTCATATGTTTCGGACATATGTTGTGATGTTTCATCTAGATGTTTCAAAAGTAGATCTGGTATTGCACATGTTGCAATGATGCTGGTGGCTGGCGGACAGTGGCCTGCCACAACCGCCTGTTGCTGTTGCTAGGGCGACACCGTGGTTCACGTGTGGGGGCCTGAGGCCAATATACGCCTCCATGGCGCGCATCCGCTGGCAGGGCAAGTGACTTATTGGGACCCAGGTGGGTTTCTGCCATGCGGGTGTGAGATGGTCACAGGGCACGGGTGCTGCGTCCAGACGCGGGCGCTGGCGCTGGATGGGATGCGGACGCGGGCGTGGGCGCGGGAGCTGCATCCGGACGCCACCGTCAGGGTGCTAGCCCTTCCAAAGAGAAATTTGACCGGCTTGCTCAGCTTGATGAATCCCAAGATGAATTACGTGTTGTGATTTGCAAGATACATAAAGCACTTAATGACATTAAGGTTTTCATCCCAAGGTCCAAATGGATATTGATCCATTTTTAGGGATTAAATGATTATAGGTGTCAACGAATATGTTTCGAATGTCCATTGGATTTTGGCAGACTGATGTGTATACTTTAGCTATAGACTTGAGTGTGATTTGATTTCACCCAAATCCTTTATATCTCAAATTTATCTTAAAGGTCAATTTCTCTTATATCATATGTGGATTGGCAATCAAAGGGCTTAATGATAGGTGAGAAACAAAACCTGAAATGATTCCTTACATTTGAGATAGAGAATCCAACTAGGGATTTCATATTGGCAATCATCATGATTAGAGTGATCCTTGTGTGGAAGGAACTCGAATAGTTAGTTGTATCACAATCAACTTAACTAACTAAAGTCATAGAGTGACTTGAGTTTTACAAAAATATATGTTGCGATTTTATTTGGATTCATAATACAAGTCTATGGGACTTTGGATTCATAATACAAGTCTATGGAACATGATTTTTCACATATACCATGGTTAGGCAATGCTAGGTCTCTACGTGAAACCATATGCTACAAGCGCTCGTTGTTTCTAAGAAGGTAATACGATCGCAAATTCTTCTTATTGTTGAATGAGAGCAATTCTCATTAATTGCCACATTTGGTTTGACCCTATTTGAGTATTTGGACACTCCGCCTAGGACTTTTGATCTGTATCCATATGAAGGTGTATAGAAATTTTAAGAAAGAATCCCTGGACACTCCGCCTAGGACTTTTGAGGTGTATCCATATTTATAGCCTTTGTACGGTCGATTCAATGGAACAAACCTAGCATGTGAAAATGCTAACCCTTTTGATCTCCATGTTACTTTCCCACAACAATAGAGTTCGGGTGTCTCAATAGTCCGGTGCCTAAACTTCAGGCACAATTATGTTGGGCTTTTGGATGTTGAATTATCCATAGGCTTTGGACATGAATATCCATATGGTGTCTATCAACTTGATGTTGATTCATATTGGAGGATTTCCTCCCGCTATTCGGAGAATGCTTGTAAGAAGCACTATCCCTTGTGACCATATTTCTGCCCCTCTTGTTCAAATTCAGAAGTTGAGTGGTTTGTAGAAACCTCCACTCTTTCTGGCACATTAAAAGCAGGAAACGGATTTGGTGACACCTTGTTGACAAGTAAATGCAGTTAGCAAAAAAAATTACAATGTGTTGCAAATATAAGATTTATAAGATTTTCTGAACTGTTGGTTTAGATTCTTTGGTATGTGGATATGAGATCAAATTTCAATAGTGACATTCTATTCCGATTCCTAGTATTTTTATGCGGTAAGTATCTCCCCCTAATGCTTGGAATCTTCCCAAAGACGCGCTCAGTATACAAGTAGTGAATCAATTCCCAATTAGAGTTGCAAGGTATTATTGAATGATGGATGATGATACGTGATATAGACATTGATGTATGTTACAGTGGTAATATAGATCTCCAATACTTTATTTTACTGTTTACAGTTGCAACCAACACAAACGAGCAATCTGATAGTATATGGTACGTGGGCTTGGTCCATATTCATTTATTAATTTTGGCATGCATTTCACGTCAGAAGATCTTGGCATCCATGAGCCTTTAGATATCAGCAAGTTGTTAACTCATATGGAGTAAAATACATCTCCTGTTGAATTTGGATGGCATGTCATTTAGATTCTAATTTTTCAAAATATACATGTAAAGCTCGAGGTGTCATTTAGATTCATAAACTCTCAAAATATACATTTAAGTCCCTAAAACTATGACGGCCACATATCGGTCTCAAAATATACATTTAAGTCCCTAGAAAACTATGAGGGCACCTGGGCTTGGGTCCAAACTTCATGCAAATAGATATTTATTAATTTTGGCATGCATTTCACGTCAGAAGATCTTGGCATCCATGAGCCTTTAGATATCAGCAAGTTGTTAACTCATATGGAGTAAAATACATCTCCTGTTGAATTTGGATGGCATGTCATTTAGATTCTAATTTTTCAAAATATACATGTAAAGCTCGAGGTGTCATTTAGATTCATAAACTCTCAAAATATACATTTAAGTCCCTAAAACTATGACGGCCACATATCGGTCTAAAAAATATACATTTAAGTCCCTAGAAAACTATGAGGGCACCTGGGCTTGGGTCCACACTTCATGCAAATAGATATATGTTATCGAAGGACCGAAAACAGCGACCAGAGGGAGGTGAATAGGAGCCGTAAAATTTCTCGTGAAACTTTTGGCCGCTGTCCCAAAATCACCGTCAAACACACGAAACAAACACCGTGATATCCACGGTGGATATTTTCTAGGAACACAGCGGGGCACCACAGAGCCAACGCAGTAGACGAAAATCGAGACGGAGCTCAAACGCGCAAGAAAAGGACAAAACGGTTAGCTCAGAAATTACCGGAAATTTTAGGAGAGAGAAACGCCTTGAATTCTCAACCGTGAATACTATTCCAAGCAAAAAGATAATTTAATGCTACAATGATTAGCCAATAATTGCTAGCTATGTTTGGTTCCCTACTAAAATTTAGTCCTTATCGTATCGACTGTTTGGACACATATATAGAGTATTAAACGTAGACTAATTATAAAACTAATTGTATAGATTGAAGCTAATTTACGAGACGAATCTACTAAGCCTAATTAGACTCATGTTTAGTCTTTCTAATTAGTATCCAAATAGCTGATGTGACATCTGCTAAACTTTAGTCCTAGATCAAACAACCAATCACAATCTGAAGGAGGCAAGCACGGGCTGCTGCACTTGCCACTCGAAATCTATCTGCAAGCTGCTCCTGCTGCTACTGGATCCCATGCACAAGTGCTCTGAAGTAGGAACAGCAACGCAGCAGAGCAAAGTTTTCATTCAGCAAGGGCAAAGCAGGGGCAGCAGCTTGCGGCCTGGAACTCACGTACGCGAAGAGCAGAAGGAGAGAGGGAGGAATCGGCAGCAGGTCTGCACACAGCCGAGAGGAAATCGATGCTGGCACCGCACACCACGGAAGGCACCGCCTGGTGCGGACGGTGCACCGCCACCGGTGCCTCCGGTGACCAGCCGATCAAAAACGAAAGAGAGAGATTGAGCGCATCCAGCACTGCTGCTCAGAACCGAGCTCGTGTACGCGGTCGGCTTACGAACCACGACGGAGGGCACGTGGTTGCTGAGGCCGCTCGGTCAGAAGCACTCGACACAGCACAACAGAAAACGAAACGGAGGGAGAAAGAGATCGAGCAGGGTCTGCGCCGCTCTGATAAGCCTCGTTTAATTCCTCCCCTGAAGTTTAGTATCTATTACATCGTATGTTTGACACATGTAGAAAGTATTAAATATAGACTAAAAATAACTAATTACAAAGATTATGAGTACTTTACAAGATAAATTTTTTAAACCTAATTAGTCTAAGATTTGGCAATGTAGTGCTACAGTAAAGCTGTAATAAACATGTGCTATGATGGGTTGATGTGATACCTCTAAACTTTAGCCTCTGGATTTAAACATCAGAGTCCCATGCGCCTGCACCTCAAACAACGAAGGACAGAGCTACGAACAGAAGTGACAAGCGGTCGAGAAATGAACGAAAATCTGCCCAAAACTCCATGATTCGTTCCTAAAATTTGCACAGATGAAATTCAACTAGGAATGAACCAATCTCCAAAAGATCATCGCCTGAAATTGATTCAAACTCTGGGGTTGCACGATTTGGTGCAAGAACGAGACAGAGATCGATCTGCCGACGGGGATTACGATTCCAGATCGAGGTAGAAGGATTCGGGGGAAAGGCCAAGGATTGGGGGTCTCTGATACCAATTTGTTGGCAACACACTAGGCTAGAAGGGGAAATCGGGGTAGAGAGCAGAGCAAGGGGGCAGGAACGACGGAGGACATCCCGCACAGAACGGCGCTGAGCACCTCCTTCCCCTTGCCGGCGGCCCTGCACGCGGCGGCAGCGGACGGCGAGACGCCTCCGCGCGGCGGCGCCACCCAGACGGGAGCCGGGGTCGCGCCCGCACCAGCGAGCTGGTTGGCTGCGGCGGTGGCCGGGGACGGAGAAACCCTAAGCATGGTCTGAAGGAGGAGGAGCCAGATATGACCGTTGAGGGTTCCTTGGGAGGCGATCCCGTGGACCTTGACGATGGAGTTGGCCGGGGACTCCTCGTCATCGGCGACCAAGCAGATCTCGCTGGCGACTGGAGAACCGGTGTTGTCGGAGATGGCCTTTCCACTGAGGCCGCTCCAGGCGACAATACCGGGACGGGGAACAGGATCATGGTGGGGAGGCACTCGAAGAATTACATCGCGACCGACGCTGTCGAGTCGATCTCTGGTGGCTGACGTCTCCAAGCATTCGAGGACTACGACGGCGCGCAGGCTAGCATTGGGGGCACACGCCACGACGCTGCCACTGCTTCGACCGGTGCTCCCAACCCTAGGATGGGGAATAGGAGCAGCACAGTTCTAGGCAGGATGCTCGCGCGACGCCCACGCATCCCAGTGGTGTTGGACCTTCATCGACGAGCAGCGGAGATCGTAAACGACACTAAGGTAATCTTTCATGGTATTGGTGGAAAGGAAGATGGGACGGAGGAGGAAGACGGCGGATGGAAATCCGTTGGTGGCCGTGGTGATCGAGTTCTACCTGATCCCGCGATAGACCTCCGTCCCATAGGTGTGAAGTCCAAGTTCTGGGCGTTGACGGATGACGACGATACCGATGACGAGATTGTACAGTCACCGTACACGCCGGACTTGGTACGCCAAGCAGCAGTCCATGGTTTTGCAAAGGAACAACTTGTTGAGGCGGAGATGGCTTTGCAGGACTCGTCGATCCAAAGACGGGTAGAAGCATCTTCGTCTCCGACCACTTCGGACACTAAAGTCGTTTTGGTGCGAAACATCATTAGAGCTTGGACGGCACGACGGCGGGCGTTGATGACGCCTTGGTCCGGGAAGCTGCCTCGACCGAGAACGTCGCCGGTGATGACGCTAGGCGACTGTACGGCAACATTTTTGCGGGGTCGACGATCAGTGGCAGGGGGTACTCTTGTCGAGGCCCTAGGGAGGTCATTTGCATCGTCGTCGGCAAAGATAGTGCAGACCCTGAACGGAGTTCACGGAGATCATCGTTCATCTCTGTTTCAAAATCAAAACTCGTTTGATCCGTTACCTGCGGCAGCAATACAGTGCCATGCAGGTTCCACGTTCGCAGCAGGGACGGGATCTGCGGCAGCCAAACAGAGGCATGCAGGATCCGGAATCGCAGCAGGGATGGGTGGATGCCGTAGAGGGAATCAAGGGCAGCCTCGACCCGATGACCCTACACCGTCAGGTGGACCTGTTGACGTAACCCAATGTGGGCCCAGCTTGGGAAACAGATCGAGGCACGGACGCCGTTGCAGTGCAAAATTGCTAGATCGTTTTCTTCATGCGAATTTTGACATCGATGAGATCAACAGCAAAACCCTAGCCGTCACTCCTTACACGGTTTCTCCCTCATACGCATAAGTGGTTCGAGGAGGCATGGCGGCGGCAGGCGTGGCCGGAGGCGGCGGCGGCGGTGTTGGTCGTGATGATGGTGGTGGCGCCGGGGGGAGAGGTTTCAACGTCGGTCGTGGGGGTGGCCGTACAGGAGGCGGGGCTGGAGTGCGTGGAGGTAGGCAGGGCTCTGGCGTCGGTCAGGGCAATGGCTCCGGAGTTGGCTTCAACTACAACGACGAAGGTGCAGGCGGTGTGGCTGGTGCGCGTGTGGGCAGGCAAGGCCCTGGCGCCGGACAGGGTTTCGGTTCCAGGTTCGGCTTCAACTACAACGACAATGGCGCACGCTTCAATGGATCCCGCTTCAATCCCAACCTGGGGTCTCATCCACCAAACTTTGGTCCGAGTTGGGATTACGAGCGAGGTCGATGAGGACGGCACGACAGCAACGGGGGGCGTGGTTGGAACGCCTCCTACCGTCCAGGTCGTAACTTCCAGCGACACATGCCTCATCGGGAGCAGCGGGGGCAGCTGCAAGGCCCTACACATCAACAGGCTTCGGAATCACTGTAGTTTTCGAATCAACAGGCAAGCCATCAACAACAAACGCTGCAGCCTCCCCAGGCAAGTCATCAACAACAGACGCTGCAGCCTCCCCCGGTGCAGTCTGGCACGTTGATGCAGTCACAGGTGCAAGCAGGGCAGGGGTCGGAGCATTTTGTTGCGGCCACTACTGAACAAATACCAGCAGCTGGGGCAGCCGCTTCCTCATCCTTTTCAAAAGGCAAGACTGTTACACAGCCGGAGGCACTGGTACTGCATGGTTCATCTTCTGCTGCGGGAGCAAGTGATCAACAGTTGGAGAATTCGGAGATTGGAGTTTCTGGTGCTGGTACAATGGAGGTAAATCACAGGGCTTCCACTACTAAAATGTGTAGGAGGTGTGGAGTCAAGGGGCATCTGATGTTCGAGTGTATGGCGACAGTTTTCTGTGAAATCTGTAGGAGCAACGATCATGCCATGTGTCGGTGCCCGGTCCTCAAACAACCGAAGCCAGTAGTACAGCTAGTGGGTCAGGCTGCCGATGCACTTGCTGGCTACCATATTCCTCATGCTCCGATTCAGCCGGCAAAGAAAGACTCTAGAATGGCTCTAGTTTCTACTTCAGGAAAAATGTTACAGAGGAGGAAGTTGCAGCTTTTTTGCGGGTGTTGGTGTCGGATACTTTTGCTTGGGAGGTTAAAAGACACAAGGGCTTCGAGTTTAAGGTCCTTTTCCCTTCAAAAGGGGACCTGACGAAGATGACAAAGTTTAATGTAGAGATGAAAGAGGGGGTCACCCTTAAATTCCAAGAATTTAAGGAGGAAGAATATTATGGACATGCTTTACCTGTGGTCTGGATGCGGGTTACTAACCTTCCAACAATTCTGAGAGAGTATGTTATTCTGTGGGCACTAGGAACCCTTTTTGGTGTTACACAGGATGTGGACATGGTCACTACTAGAGCAAGTAACTTTGGGCGGTTTGCAGTGGCAGTTCTTGAACCTGCAGCAATTCCAAATAAACTTGACGTTATTATTGGTAATAGATACTTTCAGCTGAAGTTTGAGGTTGAACCCTTTCCATTAAATATTGGTCTGAGGAACTTGTGGAATTTAAACAATGATGGAAATGAGGATAAGGGGAACGGGGCAGCAAAATACACTGAGATGAAGGAGGCTCAAAATAATGGGGCCACCATTGTTCCGAATACGAATGTTGGTTTTACAGCAAACAACAGTTCGATCGGAAACAGAGCCAAGGTTCCTGAGGCGCAGATGGACTATGATTGGTCAAATGATAATTTACTAGGAGAGGAAACTGAGCTTAGTGAGTCTGCATGTAATTTTGTACGAGTTCAAAAAGGAGAACAGGTCAATGTAAGGAATGCTGCAACACTTGCATCGACGAGATCAGCCGAGGCTTTCTCAGCACCAGCACGCATGGTTCAGCATATCTCACAGTCTCCTAGGACGCTTGAGCTATCAGCGACTCTTGCTGATGGGGGCACGGTGATAGGAGGGACCTTCGGCTAGGCACTGCAGCCTGCGCTGGCTGCTAGTGCAGGAGCAGGAGAGCGGCAGGAGGTTTTTGTTGAGCAGCAACCTACTATGTTGGAGAAGGTACAATTACAAATGTCAGTTGGGCAGGACGATGGGGCAGAAGGGGCACATGCTGAGGGTGCTCAACAACTCGGTATTCTGCGTGATGCTATGCTAGGAGCCGGAGTGGCAGTTGATGGTGGGTCAGAAAAGGAGTTGGGAGTGTCATGAAGATGGCGTTTTTGTCAGACGGGGAGCTGACACCGGTACGGCGGAGCAAACGGAATGCAGACGTCGCTGATGTGGGTTCTCTGGAGAAGGCAGAAAAAAGGATTGCTGTCAAGAACCTCGAGGGACCACAAGGTAATTTAAATGATAAATCATTTTGTTCATTTTCAAAGAGTCGTATTGTGGAAAACTTAGGGGGAGTGGGCATAAGTTTGGGTGACAAAGATGGTTTGATTATTGGTTCCGTTGATCTCTTAAAAAATGTTGAAAATGATAGACTGAAATCATCTTTTTGTTCGAGCAAAAATGAAATTGAAATTGAGTCTGAGGAGGATGAGATTGATCCTGACACCTTTACCATAAGTCGACTCTGTGGCGACTTAACGGAAGAGGTGATGGACGATAACAGTGCGGGCCTAGATGGTGTACTGGTAGATGTACCTATCAAGGTGGCAAAGAGAAAAAAGAAAAAGAAACTCCTCAATAAAAATACGTGTGCAAAGAAAAAAAATATTTTTCCAATGAAAGGTGTCTTCTGGAACTGCAGAGGTCTGCGAGACCTAGCTAAACATACTTTTTTGCATGATGTGGCTGGGGATAATAACCTTGATTTTATAGCGCTGTCAGAGACCAATAAAAATAGTTTCTCGACTCAGTGTTTAGAGAACTTCTGTGCGGGGGCTGATTTTATTTGGCATTGGCAGTGTCCTAGGGGCATGTCCGGAGAGATGCTGATGGGTATAAATCAGGATTGTTATGAAGTACAGAGTATTGAAGATGGAAATTATCATATTAAGTTTATTTTGAAAAACAGATTAGATGGTTATCGTTGGGCTCTTTTGTTAGTCTATGGGGCTGCACAGGAAGAGCAAAAAGAACTCTTTCTATCAGAGTTAGTACGAGCTTGTACTAAATGTGGGGATCTCCCCTTCATAGTAGAAGGAGATTTCAATATTATTAGAAACCCATCTGAAAAAAATAATTCAAGGTATGATAATAAGTGGCCACTTTTATTTAATGCTATTATTGAGACGTTAAACTTAAGAGAGCTAGAGTTGTCGGGTACGAAATATACTTGGGCTAATTATGCAGAGATCCCGACTTATGAAAAGTTAGACCGCATTTTAGTAATAACAGATTGGGAACAAAAATTTCCACTAGCTTCCGTTTAAGCACTTACCCGAGAGATCTCAGATCATACACCTTTACTACTAGATACTGGGGAACCTTCTCATAGAGGAAACACTAGGAATTTTAGATTTGAGTTAGCGTGGCTAACAAGATATGACTTTTTTGAGCTGGTGAAAGAGGTTTGGGAATCTGAGAATAGGGGTGGGTCACCTTTAGAGAAATGGCAAAACAAGATTAGAAGATTGCGACATTTCCTTAGAGGTTGGGCTAGGAATCTATCCTCACAAAATAAGAAGCACAAATCTAACTTGTTGTCTAAAATAGATGAGCTAGATAGAAAAGCAGAGGTACTTCTGTTGTCACCTCAGGAGGAGGATCTTAGACAACATCTCAAAGGGCAATTAACTAAGTTGTTGAGAGAAGAGGAGATTTATTGGCTCCAACGATCGAAATCAATAAAGTTATTGCAAGGAGATGATAATACTAAATACTTCCACCTAGTGGCAAATGGGAGACATAGGAAGACCAAAATTGTTCAGCTAGAATAAGAAGAAGGAATTGTTGTTGGGGATGCAAATTTGAATAATTATACAACTGAGTATTATAAAGGGCTGTTTGGACCTCATACACCGAATTCTTTCTCAATGGACGAGACTTTGAGGCATGACATTCCTCAAGTGTCGGAGGAGGAGAATGAGTTGTTGACAGCTCCATTTAGTGAGGAGGAGATCAAAATAGTAGTTTTTGACATGGAACATAACAAAGCACCTGGTCCAGATGGTTTTCCTGCGGATTTTTATCAGTTTTTTTGGGATGTGGTAAAGCCGGACTTAATGAATCTTTTTTATGAATTCCATGCTGGAAGATTACCTATTCATAGCCTAAACTTTGGGATTATTACTCTACTACCGAAGATTGCTGATGCGGCTAGAATACAACAATATAGGCCAATCTGTTTGTTAAATGTGAGCTTTAAGATTTTTACGAAAGTGCTAAATAATAGAATTCTGAAAGTGGCGGATAAGTTGATAGGACCGTCACAAACGGCCTTCAACCCAGGACGTTATATTATGGAAGGAGTTGTTATGTTGCATGAAACGATTCATGAGTTGCATAGGAAAAGACAAGATGGTGTGATTTTGAAGTTAGACTTCGAAAAGGCATATGATAAGTTAAAGTGGCCTTTTATTCAACAGGTTCTCAGAATGAAAGGATTCTCACCAACTTGGTGTGAATGGATTTCGAAGATCATATCTAGAGGAAGTGTTGCAATAAAGGTTAACGATAATGTATGCCATTATTTCCAAACTAGGAAGGGAGTGCGGCAAGGGGACCCGTTATCTCCTATCCTATTTAATATAGTAGTTGATATGTTGGCTATCCTTATTTCACGAGCTAAAGAGGCTGGACATATCCGAGGGGTTGTTCCGCATCTGGTAGATGACGGACTTTCAATCTTCAATATGCAGATGATACGGTCATCTTTATGGATAATGATCTAGAGAGGGCAAAAAACATGAAGCTTTTACTTTGTGCTTTTGAGCAACTGTCAGGACTCAAGATCAATTTTCATAAGAGTGAACTGTTCTGCTATGGAGCAGCCAAAGCATCTCAAAGTGAGTATGCACATATTTTTGGGTGCGACTTGGGTTCGTTTCCGTTTAGATATTTGGGTATTCCTATGCATCATAAAAAGCTTATGAATAAGGACTGGAAACATGTGGAAGAGCGTTTCTAAAAGAGGTTGAATTGTTGGAGAAGTAAGATGTTGTCAGTAGGAGGGAGGTTAGTCCTACTTAATTCTGTTTTAAGTAGTCTCTCTATGTTCATGCTTTCCTTCTTTGAAGTACCGAAAGGAGTTCTAAAGAAGTTGGACTACTTTAGGTTACGATTTTTTGGCAGAGTGATGAGCACAAGAAGAAATATAGATTGACAAAATGGGAGGTAGTTTGTACACCGAAAGATCAAGGGGGGTTGGGTGTCTTAAATTTAGATGTTCAAAATAAGTGTCTCCTAAGTAAATGGCTTTTTAAGTTGCTGAATGGAGATGGGATTTGGCAACGATTACTTAGGAATAAATATCTAAAAACCAAGACCCTAACACAGGTTCAATATATGTCCGGGGACTCTCAATTTTGGGCTGGTCTCATGAAGGTCAAGGGGGAGTTCCTTTCATTAGGTAAGTTTGAATTAGGTGATGGTTCTCAAGTACGATTTTGGGAGGATGCATGGATAAGACCACATCCTTTAAAATCGCTCTTTCCTGCTCTATATAATATTGTTAGACGAAAAGGTGCTTCTGTGAGAACGGTGATGTCTACGACACCGTTAAATGTGGCTTTCAGGAGATCCCTGGTAGGTGTCAATTTACAAGCATGGCATGATGTGGTTGCTATGGTTGTAGATATACAATTAATAAATCAGAGGGATCGCTTTGTGTGGGGGCTACATCAGAATGGATTGTTTTCAGTCAAATCCATGTACATAGCATTATTAGGAGCTGAAGCTAAACTATATAACACTTTAATATGGAAACTTAAACTACCTCTTAAAATCAAGGTATTCTTATGGTATTTGTATAAGGAAGTAATTTTAACAAAAGATAATTTAGCAAGACGACAATGGCAAGGAGATAGGAAGTGTTGTTTCTGTTCCTCTGAGGAGTCCATACAACATCTACTCTTTGATTGACAATTTGCTAAATTTGTATGGCGAACTATTCAAGTTTCTTTTAATTTATTACCCCCAACTAGTATTCACAACTTGTTTACAGACTGGTTACAAGGATTTAATAGAAAATAGAAATCAAAGATTCTTGTGGGTGCGACTGCGATTTGTTGGGTAATATGGTTAACCCGAAATGACTTAGTCTTTGACAAGATCCCAGCACCATCTTATTTGCAGGTTATCTTCAGAGGGACGTACTGGATCAGGTTCTGGTCCCTACTACAGAAGGAGGAGGATGGCCAAACGATGAAGATGGGTTGCAGGAAGATTGAGATCACCGCGTTGGAGGTGTTTGCAAGAAACGGTTGGAGATTCAGCAATAGAATTACATGTTAAATGTTGCTTTTAGAACTTCTACCTTCTTCCGCTTTGCCTCAGAACTTCGTTTTTGAGATTGCGTGGACCTTTATTCTAGTGTTTGTAATAACGAACAGCTATATGCATTAGTCGATGCAGAAGCTGGGATATTAATATATTCTCTTTTCTAAAAAAAAGAAAAGCGACGAACGGAGAACTGGACAAATCAAACCGAGAAACACAAAAATCACAGACACGATTGAGGAATCCCGAGGACAACTTGAGGATTTGTGCCTCCATTCTCAACTCAAAATCTCTGTTTACACAAATTTCTAATTTGTAGACCTCAAGAACAAACCCTAGAAGGGGAACTAAATGAGGAAAATAAAAATGTCCAAGAGGTGAGATGGTTTGGGGTAGCCATCTCTTATTTATGGGTCTATTACACATTTCCCTTTTGCCCCTGGATATTTTAGAGTGAACCACCTAGCCTGAGGATATTATGGTCCAACTCGATTTCTATCGATAGGACGGCCACGTTTCTTGCATAGACTTGCTTTGCTTCGATACAACCTCTGTGATTCCGTCACGTACCGCCTTGTTCCTCCTCGGAACATCCGCTTAGGTTTTGAGGCCCAAACCTGGAAACCATCCGTCCGGTGGTTTTGAGGCTCAACTCACCAAACCACCGCGAGTAGCGTACTCCATACGCGTCCCCCGCCACTTGACGCGTGTCACCGTCATCCTCGACCAGCCGGCTGCTAAGTCTTCCAGAGCTCCTGCTCGACTCGCTCGACCGCTGTCTTGACTCGGTCAACACGATCACTCCTCCATGTACACTTGCGCTTGTCGATGTCCCCAAGTGTCAGCCACACGGTTGGCCACCCGGCCTCCTGGTCCCTCTGTCCAAGCCTCACGTCCGCCCTTTACCGCTCTCAGTCCATCGACACATCACGTCCCTACTTGACCTTCACCTCGCCGTCGACCAGCGCCTCCGAGCTCCACACCTGCGCACCACAAGCCAAGAGACATGTTGCACAACCCAACTTACGCCATGATTAGTTCACAAACTCAATCAAGACACGAATCACGTTGACAATCACTCATCACAAATCTGAACCACAGGGGCACATATCAACCTTGTGTTCGCAGTTGTAATCAAAATTTAATAGATATCTGTATGCGATCCGAATTCGAGACATTCATTTTGTATTCATATCCAATAATATGTCTGTATCCGTATCTGTATTCAATTACAAGCGGATCCGGTCAGAATCCATCCTTACATGTCACCGCACAATCCTTACATGTCACCGCACAATCAACATGCCAAACTTTGATACTAGGATTAGTAAGTTTATTAAAAACTTTGATACTGTATCTATTTTAAAAAAATTTAGGAACCTAAATGACATCCGACTCGAGTTCCGAGGAGCCGACCTGCATTTTACTCTTAGTCAGTTGTGTTTGTTTCCCTCAGACAAAAGTTTAGCCCTGTCACATTGAATCTTTGATACCAATTAGGAGTATTAAACATAGGCTAATTACAAAACTAATTACACAGATTAAGGCTAATTTACGAGACGAATCTATTAAGTCTAATTAGTCTATGATTTGACAATGTTGTGCTACAGTAAATATTTGCTAATTATGAATTAATTAGGCTTAATAGATCTGTCTCACTAGTTAACATACTCATATGCAATTAGTTTTATAATTAGCTCATATTTAGTGCTCCTAGTTAGCATCCTAACGTCCGATGTGACATGACTACTTTGTTTGTTTTCCCCTCCTAAACTTTAGTCCCTCTCACACCATATGTTTGGACACATGCATGGAGTATTTAATATAGACTAAAAAATAACTAATTGCACAGATTGCGACTAATTTGTGAGACAAATTTTTAAGCCTAATTAGTCCATAATTTGACAATGTGGTGCTACAATACACACATGTGCTAATGATGAATTAATTAGACTTAATAAATTCGTCTCAGGAATTATTGAGAACTTATGTAATTTATTTTATTATTACTATCCGAACACTTCTGTATGATATCTGACTTTAGTGCCTAGATTTAAGCACGGCCCTAGCCGTCCAAGCCCCTGGATCTAAACACAGAGATTGCATGATACAAGTACCATGGCTGGATTGGCACGAGGCTGCTTTCACTGTACTCTACCCTGATTGCTACTCCTGCTGCTTCAAGGAATTTGCGTATGGTACAGCCTCCGTTCCCACTGGGACTGGGACTCTGGGAGGGACTGCCGAGTGCCGAGTGCCGACTGGGGTGGGTTGGCTGCAGGGTGCAGGCTGACTGAGAGAGTTACTGTTGGGCGAAGCGAGGCGCCTGGGCCGTGTTGAGTTGCGCCAAATCGGCAGGGGCAAAATTTGTACAGTAAAAGATTTCTCGTATTTCGTTTGTATTCGTGAATTTTTATCCAAACATTGACTAATTAGGCTTAAAAAATTCGTCTCGCAAAGTACAACTAAACTGTGTAATTAGTTTTTAATTTCATCTATATTTAATACTCCATGCATGTATCAGTATTTTGATGTGACGAAGAATCTTCTTTTTACATAATGAAATTTGAGAGAAAATTTGGTATCTAACCAAGCCCAGGCGAGGCCTGAAGCAACATACGGCATGCAGATCTGGCCGACTGCAATTTCCGCAGCATTCATTGACCAGCGAAAAATGCAAATACTTTACTAGCACCGCCCAAAATTGACGACGAGAAGGAAACAACGGCCCTCGTCCTTGGAGTATTTATATCACTGAACTCTTATTTACCAAGTACTCCGTACTTACTATAGTACTAGTAATTTGTATACTTCGTATATATGTAAAAGGCTTCTATATTTAGCTGTAGCTAGGCAGGCTGTGCGACCATGCGTAGAAATAGACGGCTACTAGGTGGAGTAGCACCGTAGCAGAAATTCCATTTAATTTCCAGAACAGTATGGAGTACACCCATAATGTCATCGATCGTAGGCAACCAAATTGATGTACATATACGCGTATAAGATACGAGGCACGTTCAGTTGAGCTCAGCAATTCAAAATTTACACGCGCGGCTGCTTGGAGTTGGAGGGGGAGGTCAGGCGGTGGGAGTGGGAAGAAGAAGAAGCGCGTCGACCTGGCTGGCCTGCTGCTACTACCGCTGGCTCGACGTAATTGCCCCACGGAGGGAGCGAGACTCTTCAAACGCACTTTGGCAAGGTCAGTCGTCGTTGCACTGTGCCTGTGCTGTGTGCGGTACTCCTCCTACATGTACGTACAGTAGTGCCGGTGGAAAACGGCCCCCAGTCCGGCACTCCCTAGAGGGAGAGGGGCGGGAGGTCAGGGCCAGCAAGGCAGCAACAAGTGGAAGCAAAGGAGAGGCGAGGGAAGTGGCTCAGCACTGCAGCATCGCATTGCTGAAAAGACAAGCTAAAAAGTACTGTTATGAAAAAGAAATAACGTTTCTTGGTTGAAAAAATACGGCTGATAAGACAAACGAAAGAGAAACATAACTGTCTAGTAGTCTTCATATATCGCACTGATGAGTCACATTCCTTAGCGTGGCAAAGCAACAGATATATAGGCACCCGTGCGAAAGCTTGCATGCATGCATGCATGGAGGCATATCTCAGCCACGGCCCACGGACATGAAAGCGAAGTTGCGGCGATCCATGGCTCTCCTATCTCAAATTGGTGGCCGTGGCTATCATATCCCGGTCAAGAGGTTCTGCCCACGGTTCTGTCGCTATCATATCCCGTCGTCCAAGCTACTAGTAAGATGGGACTAGTAGAAAGGTGCATCACGTTGTGTTAGGCTGTCCGCACCGGGCGACTCCAAAGCGCTCGCTACGCCATATTTACAGTTTGCACGCCCGCACTGCGCGACGCGAAACGAGCCGGCATAGCTGCGTCGCTACAGTAACCCGCTACCTGCAGCGTGCGTGCGTGAGGGCCTGTAAAAGGGAAGGAGGAGAGAGAAAGAGAGAGAGGAGAAAGAGAAAGAGGGAGGGAGGAGAATAAAATATGGAATAGTGGGTATAGAGTATGGGATAGAGATAACACGGGTGCAGGAGAAATAGATATAGAGTAGAGAATCTCGATGACTAGGATAGAATATTTCTTTTTAGAGATGAAAATAGAGGTCGATGGGTGCGGATAGCCTTAGATAGCTTTTCGGATTTTTCTACTGCCTCCAGTCCAGTGCACGTACCCAGTCGAAGAAGATGCCATATAGCCCATAGGTAGCACGGGACCTGCAGCAGTCCGTTCTGTTGCTTTCTCGGTTCCTAGGCCTTGTTTAGATGAGAGAATTGGGGAGAAAAACACTGTATCAGAATTCCTGTAGCATTTCGTTTGTATTTGGTAAAAATTATCCAAATTTTGACTAACTAGGCTTAAAATGTTCGTCTCGCAAAGTACAACAAAACTATGCAATTAGTTTTTGATTTCATCAACATTTAGTATTTCATGTATTTGCCGATATTTTGATGTGACGGAAATCTTCTTTTTGCATAGTGGAATTTGGGGAGAGAATTGGAGAACCAAACAAGGCCCTAGTTCCTGATAAGCTCGGAACTCCGATCCATGACGTGTCAATATTGACCATTAAGGGCTCGTTTTTGTTAGAGGTGTTAAAATTTAACAAACACGCTAGCACTTTCGTCTTATTTAACAAAAAGTTTCTAATTTTAGACTAATTAGGCTTAATAGATTTGTCTTATAAATTACTCCTAATTTGTGCCAATATGCATGTAATTAGTCTATATTTAGTACTCTATATATTTGTCACAATATTAATGTGATGAGAGTTAAACTGAATGATTCACAAATCAAACAGGACCTTACTAGGGAAAAACATTAATAGGAGGATGCCACCTCGAGGGTCCACGTCGCAATACGTGATTCATACTGCAGGGATACAGAAATGCACATGTTCTCTTTCTGAATGTCGAGAAATGCCGCAAATGTTAGTTGCCGCTTGCTGGCTTTCCGCTTTGCGACTGGCGAGTTGCTCGTCCTAGCGCCGCCGCCGTCGCCTCCGCATCCATCACCGGTGGTCCCCCTCTCTTCCCCTCTGGCGCCTCACCAAAGGTCAGATGGAGTAGAGATCCATTACTTTTTATAATTTTTCTAGTAGATCGAGTCATTTAGAGTTAAAGTCTCCAGATCAAGTTTTTGGTACTGGGGATTTAGCTCCTCCTCCTCCCCGGCGACGGTGAAGGGACATGATGGATTCGTTTTCTCCATGGCGGCTTTGTTGAAGATGAGGGTGATATCAGCGTCAACAACTTCATTGGCTACGACATGGAGACTTAGCTTTCTAGATGGCGACATCAAGGCAGAGATGATGTCGCCGTCATGGAATAATTTTCTCCGGTCTCTTCTTCGTTTTGTTGTGGTTAGATCTGACCACGATGAAGGACTAGGGAGAATAAGTTTCAGATCAGTCTTTCTTATTCTTCGGTGGCAGAAAGAAAAACAAGGAAGACACAAAAAAAGAAAGAAGTTTCTCTACTTTGCCTACAAGAATGTTGGTCGTTGTTCGTTGGACATATGTTCTTAGACCTTTTGCCGAGTATTTGCCTATGCAGTCATCTATACGAATCATCATACAGGTTAGAGTTGAGATTTTGGGCTATACAAAGTGTGGGTACAATTTAGATAATCAGATTCTGGATATATGTAGTGTATTCCAGTGTGCTTATAACGTGATGATGTACTCAACTATGATATAATATAATTCTTCTTTCGTCTCAAAAAAATATATTATTATTATTATTATTATTATTATTATTATTATTATTATTATTATTATTATTATTATTATTATTATTATTATTATTATCTTTCATGGTGATGGAAGAATCCCTCTCAACCTTTTTCGAGCGGGTCTGACGAATTAGGCCAGTCTCAGTAGAGTTTCATCTGAGTTTTATCTACATTTAAGTCATGTAGGCATTTTTTATGATGTGGCACCATTTTAAGAAGAGAGAAGAAATGAGTTTTGTGGGGATGAAACTCTCCTGGCACAATTACCAACTCACAGTAAGTCATGGAATTAAATGTCAATGAAACTATGTGTTGAAAGTGATTGTTTCATTCATGTTTCATTGTATTCTATCTGATGTGGGGTTTCATTCAAGTTTCATTGTATTCTATTTGATGTGGCATTTTTAAAAATAATATTATGAAAACTCTCCACTGAGACTGGCTTTATAGATAGAGGCTACGCTGAATATCGAAATAAATGATGTGATGGTTCATTAGGCCCAATGATGATGGTCCGATCCATGGAGCTTGTGGATGAATTTCAGCCCAATAAACAGGCGCCGTCTCGGCCTTCAGTCCAGTCCTAGTTGCATTGCATCGTTCTTGTGCAGTTGGGCTCTCTCTACTAGGCCTATATAACATAAATGGATCGACCAAGGCGCGATTGAAAAGTTACCATGTCCATCGTTTGTACTAGCCGCTTTGTTTTCGTGATATATGAGATCTTCTTCCTAGGAATCCTGCTCCCAAAAGCTCAACGATGGATCGGACCACGTAACCCATTCACCCAATAACCGTTGGATCTGGAGAACGCGCAACGTCAGCCGTCTGATGCTGAATCGGTTCGGGTCCCATTTCGTCGCGGGCATGAAACCTCCCGAATCTTCCCGTCTCGTCGGCCCGAGGTGAAAAGGCGACAATACTGGCAGGCGAGCGCGACGGCGGCCGTGCGTCAAGGGCGTGAGTGTGGGCGGCTGTGCGTCAAGGGCGTGAGTGTGGCCAGCGAACGGGCACCGCGCCACGAGTGTGCATCCGGCGAGGGAGGCGCCAGCCACCGGCAAAGCAGCCATCAGCACCGGTCGAGGCTGCAGCCCTCCCCGTTGCCTCCAAGACACGGAGAGAAGGGGCCGCTCGGCGTACGCAGCCCGCACCGCCGCTCCACCCTTCCGCCTCCGCCGCTGCACCCCCGGCCAGCGGCACGCGCGGATCAGACCCGCCCCCTTCCCTCTGTCTCCGTCGCACCTCTCTGCAGCCAGTGCCCCCTCCGCCCCTCCTTCCTGCCGCTCCTTGGTCGCGTGTGCGGCAGGCCTGGCAAAGGCGAGCCCTGGTCAGGCGGATTGACGGTACGTACCACTCCGTGCTGCTTCCTATCGGCCCCTCTGTGGCCGTCGGTTTCGCAGGTTCGCCTTCTTCGCCTGTGGCTGCCTGCGTTCTCCTTCGTCGCCATGACTCCATCGTCCCCAACTGCTATCTCCTCAGTCCTTGCCGTTCTCACGTTCTGTGCCCTTGCAGTGCTCGATGAAATGCCCAAATATGAGTATGTTTGCTAATAATGATTCCTATTACTGCTTACCTATGTTTGCAGGCTATCGAATCGCTTCTCCTGCCACGAAATCGACCTGCGCCACGTATCGCGTCCTTGGCCGTTCCCACCAGCATGTCCTCCGCCGTGCTCCTCCACAGCTTCGTGCTACAATTGCCGCTGGGACGCAGTGCGATGCCTCCCCTACCTGGCACTGGCACTGCTACAAGTCTGGTTCGTCCAGACCCCACCTCGCCTGCGCGCCATTGGTTTCCAGTTGATTGTTTTTTTTTACATATTATCAGTTTAATATGTTGATGCCACCTCAAATTGCATATACCAATGTCTGCAGCCTCTGATATTATCAATTTACTATGTTGATGCCACCTCAAATTGCATATACCAATATCTGCAGGTTCTTTTAATTTGTGCGCTTCACCCGAGCTTGAGGTGGGAGCCGAGACAGTTAACCAGCTTCTAAAAGCAGATGGAGACCTTCTTACCTTGATTTATCTGGTGACGATATAGTTTTCACCTCTATGTCTGTGAACCTCCCACACAATGTTCAAATCATCTGATCCTCTTTTCGGCAAACTGAACTTTAAAGTTTCGAATATCCCATTTACTCTTAATTACCTACTCTAATATTACATGTATATTAATTCTAGAAGGTTGCATTGTTAGCTCTTTCCATCTTTGAGGCATTACGATTGTGTCTGTGAACCTCCCACACAATGTTCAAATCATCTGATGCTCTTTTCTGCAAACTGAAGTGATTCAAACAATTATTGTATACTATGGTAGCTTTGCATTTTGAAAAGTCATGTATAGGTGTACTTTTAACACTTAGTTGACACCTTATCAAAAAAAAGAAACCAAAGCTGACGCCAAGTCTTTTTTTCCGCACAGGTGTGCAATTCATGGAAAAAAAAACAAAAAAATTAGTGGTGGCCCTCGTAAAGCAAGTGGTGGATTAACTGTTTATAGCATTTTTTGTTCTCACTTCTCTCAAACTGTAATTATCTCTGGATAATTGAACGCTGCCTATGTTGACGGCTTAAGTTGCAACCTAATAATATTGTTGCAAATGAGATAACTGATTATGTTTACGGAGATTTAAGGAGACCTATTCTGAGCACCTGGTTATATTGGTTAACCAATTGAACTAGAATGAAACAGATGTGCCAATTCTTTAGCTTTTCTTAATCTATGATTTCACTGTTGCACTTCGTAAAAAAACCGTAACCATTTTCTATCCCAATTTCCTTGGAGGTGTCCATAACAATGATTGTAAGATTCCATAGCTGCATATTGAAAAAAAAAATATTTGCACCACTATACATTGATTAGCGGAATAGCTAGAGGCATCAGGCTGTTTGACCCCCACTTGCCCCTCTTTCGCACTACATCAATATCCTCTTGTTTGAAATCATGACTGGTCAGCTCAAGGATGGCGCGGCAACGCCGCGCCCGTGGTTTTCTAGTGAGGTATGAAACACTCCTTTGAGTGCTTTTATAAAAATAAAAAAAGAGTGTCTCACATATGATATATCTAAAAAAACAAAGGCTAGCGTAAAATATGGACAACAAGACAGAAAATGACCTCTAAAAAAAGAGGACATCAAAGACCAAATCTATTATTTTCTTTCGGTCGTCCACTGCCTTCCAGAGATTGAAGATCTGAAAAGACAGAAAAAAAAACACCTGCAAACACCATGTCTCAAGAGGAAGCGCAGACTTCATCTCAAGGAGCGGTGAAATTAAAGAGCAAAACTAAAAAAACACAAGCCATACTCTTTTAGGTGTCTCACAAAAGGTCATGTAATGGGAGAGAATGCAATGCAAAACTTGCCAGTGAAAACTATGGCAATTACAACCATGTCACAAAGGATTGTCCTTCAACAAAGGAACCAAAAAATAACAGCTATGGCTGCTGGCTTTGCTGTTGAAGGAATGGGTTGTTACAATATTCTTTTCTTCGGCAAATAAAATGCTAGTAAAATTTATTCACCAGATGCTAGTAAAAATTCTTCGGTCACCATGGGTTGTGGATGATGGAAGTGTTACTGAGTTTTTTATTACCACATTTCCTTCGTCTGTGACCGATTTAGATATAATGGTTCTCGCTGAGGCCAATAGAGGGTAGACGTGTCAAAGCAAAGATGGTGTTCGAAGAGAATATGAAGTACAAAGATTGGATTTGTGGAATCCCGAAAATGTGGTAACAATTTGGTGACCCTTTGTGAAAACTGAGGGAATTTTCTATGATTTGCGATGTGGACTCAATATTAGTAGGTGGTGAGCGGCAAATTTGACATGAAGTTCACAAAGAAATCATTTCCAAAATTAGGTATTTGAGAACCGTTGCCGAACCGGCAACGTGCAAAGAACGCAGGAAAACAAGTGCTAGGTGCAAGTGGCGCTGGACTTCAGTGTATGCAAACGGTCTAGCTTGAGCAAGCGTACGTGGGCAGTGCCTCTCCCATAGCATCGTGAGGACCACGCTGTGCTGGTTGGTGACTTGCCAAGTGTTTTTGAGACACTAGATGATGTAGACATGAGCGTTGATGATCCTAGCAATGACTTTACCATGAAAGAAGTAAACAATGATCAACTTGCAAGTCCACAAAAGTCATTTTCAAAACCAGTCCCAAAACGCAAACATACCGCTGCTCAGTGGCGAATCCAGCCGAAGAATTCACCTGGGGCGGACTTATGCAATAAAATTTTCGCTACCAACGACAATTTATGTTTTAGATAAAAATTGTAGAACAACCAACAAGAATCGAGATGTTACCTCTTAATAATAGAAGTATCAATAATAGATGTTTCAATTGACAGACAAATAAAGTACAGAACTTGCCATTTTATAGACAAGTCAGCTAAAAAATGACATTAATCAAAAAATGCATTGAAGAATTTAAAAATGACATCTAGACATACCTTTCCTAAAATACTATGAACATCGAGGCTGTTTTGGAGATGGTAAAGCAAGGTGTGCCTTATTTTCAATCAACTTTATGGCTAAACTTGTAAAATCATGACAAGCTTTATAATCATCAATTCTTCGCACTTGCAAAATCATGACAACGGCTTCATCTACTCCCCCGTCCATCACCGAAGTCCTCAAATTCCAAAATCAGAAATCACCAAATTCCCAATGTGAACTCTGAAGCAGGAAAGCAGGGCCGATTGGAGCTCGTACCTGGGCACCTGGCGGAGTGGGGGCTGCCGGGCTGGGGTGGGGTCGCTAGATCCATCGGGTACCAGCGGCCGGAGGCAATGCGGCGAGCGGCGACGCCGCGACGGCGAGCTTGGAGGGTGGAGGCGCGGAGCGGAGGGCAAAGGTTGTGCGAAGCGGCGAGCGGCGCGGCGTGCGTCCGTGCCTCCGTGCGACACCGAGACCTATCTGGGGCAGTGGGCGGCTTCAAACTAGGCCAGGTCTGGGCCAAAACTAGTGCAACCGCGGCCCACGACGCCTCAAGTCCTCAACTCAGCGCTTGGCCTCGTCCTCACGGTGAAACAGAGCCACGCCCGCGCCTCCGTCGCGGCGTCTCCTTCGCAGCTTCCGCCCTTCACCTCCAACTCCAGCAGAATACAGGGGGTGGGGATGAGGTGCACGGCCAGGGGGACCTAGGGCGGCCGCCCTAGCTCGCCCTAGTGGTGGCTCCGCCTCTGCCGCTGCTGTGACTTGTGAGTGACCAAGTGGTGATGGATCCTGGATCGAGAGACAAAGTTAAAGGCCAGGGCAAACCTTGATGATCCGCCTATCAAAGGTAACCCTGATGATGCCTTTTTAAATCTTTATTGATAATCCTTTAGTTATAAATACTGTAATGCCAGTATATTTTTATTGTCTTCGGAGTCTAAAATTAATGAAAATAATATTAAGCAAACAAATAGAATTCAAGGTTAAACTGTACCTGCTATAGTTTTTCAAAAAAAAAAATTGTACCTGCGATTCTGCAAGGGAAAATTTTCATTTCTTTGTGGTACTCCCTCTATTATGAAAAGAATGCAACTATGGACTTACCAGCGCTTGGACGTCCGATCCGGGCACCTGCGTCTGGACACTGCCCGCACAGGGAGCGAACAAGCGCCTAGCGCGTTGGGCTCGTGAGGGAGCGCACCAGCAGTGGGCCTGCGCCGTCCCGGACGTCGCCTACACCGCCCCGATCGTCGTCCGTGCCGCCGGCCACTTTCCACGCGCTACCCCTTGTGCAACACCCAATCTACTTTTGAAATATCCACATGCAACAGTTGCAACACACAAAAGATTGTGACAGATGCAACACTTGAAACAAGCATCTGAAACACTTGCGAAAATGCTTGAAAAATATTTAAAAATCATTGCAAACATATGCAACATCCAGATGAAACAATTGCAAACATACGTACGAAACACTTGAAACATATGCTTGCAACATGCATGTATATATGTAACATCCCGACAAAACACTTGCAACATTCGTCTGGAACAGATGAAACATTTAGAACATACACTTGAAACATACGTGTATAGTCATTACAACATGTGCAACGTCCTGATCTACTTTTGCAAGATCGATATACAACACTTGCAACATACCTCTGAAACATCTAAAACACTTGAAACATACTATTGTAACATTTGCTTTCAGTGTACCATCTGCTTGCTGCTTGGACAAATGGAGGCTCGTCGACGTGGAGCTTGACGGCATGGAGCTCGAAGCTGCGGAGTGGCGCGGAGATTGCCGGTGTGGAGCTCGTGGTGGCACAAACCTCGGCTAGGCAGGAGCAGGCGGATAGAGCGCGGTCGCGAGGGGAGGCGTGAGTTCGGGAGCGAGCGAGCGCCTAACGTCGGGCTTGCCGTGCGCATGGCGCGGGCGGGCGGCAGAGGCGCGGGCGAGGGTGGGGTCTGTCCAGTGGGCGGGCGAGGGCGGCGGGGATGAGTGCGGGGTCAATCCGGATAGACGGACGTCCTATAACGAGCGATTTCGTATAGATTACCACTCTATATATACCGATAAACGATGTGCGGCCCTTCAGCGTCCAACTGGAGTACACACGTTTCTGACTTTCACATTTAGAATTGCACCTGGAACTGGTCGAGGTAGTTACCGAGGAAGGAGAGGCAGGTCGGAGAAGAACAGGGACCGGAGAATATCGATCTCTGAAGTTTTTGGGTGCTTTCGTGTGAGGTGGTGCTCTAACTTGTAGTTTCCGTCCAAGCAAAGCCCAACCAGCCCACAGTCCCTGCCCCCTATCATGTCCCGAAGCATTGGCGGTATCCAACAAATTAATATGTTTGTTATGGATTGTGGAAATGATTTTTTATAACAGAAGAAACACGTATAGTATCTAAGCCACGCAATGTTGTGGACAATTCAGCTAGTCATATTGGTTCCTTAATAATTATTGACCTTGGTTTAGGTCTCTACAGTAACATCAAATGAGTTGTGAAAAAAAAATTAAGAACATCAAATGAGAACGACGTATAGCCACTAAATGCAATGCCGCTTATTACATGCAACATTGACTTTGACTGTGACCAATCGTTGTTCCGAAAGTGTAGGTGCAGGTAGGCAGTGTACCTCGTATTCTTTGTACATTGTACGAATCAGGTACAAGTACGTACTTAAGTAACTTAACCGGGACGACTTGGACGACCAAACGTTGCCACCTGCCAATGGGAAAGGTTGGGAATTCTCGCGAGTCATGTTCCATCACTTTTGGTCCTGCATGTCTACTCCCATCACATTCACAATCACATGCCCTTGTTGACACGACTATGGTGCCAACCTTTCACTCGCTCGGGCGTCACCATGATAGCCCTCGTGCAGCTAATTGCACTGCAACTGCAACAGAGAATTGATGCATTATGCTCACAAGGAATCAGTCGATGCATTATGCTCACAAGTCACATGGACATGTGGGACCTACAAAAGTGATTAGCAAGTCAATAGTCGAGTCAAGCCAAGGAGGAAAGGACGGTTTAGAAACTGTACCCCCGCCAAACAGCAGTAGTAGCTTCCCCACGTTGCGTGCTCACTGCATCTCGATTCCAGAGGGAGAAAGACAAGCGCTTCGAACACGATGATCGCGCCGCCCAGCTCTGTTCCATGTTTCTCCGTGCTGTGTCTCCTCGTGTTTTCATCATGCTCGGCCGACGACGTCGACTTCATCTACCAAGGTTTCCAGCACGAGAACCTGACCCTGGACGGCTCCGCGTCAGTGCTGCACGGTGGCGCGCTCCAGCTCACCAACGGCAGCAACCGCCTCGTCGGCCACGCGTTCCACGGCTCTCCCGTGCGCTTCCTCGACGGTGGCGGGAGGCCGCCGCCGTCGTTCAGCACGGCCTTCGTCCTCGACATCGTCACCGTCGGGAGCAGCGGCGGCCACGGCCTGGCCTTCGTGGTGGCCCCGTCCACCGTGCTTCCCGGAGCGGCCCCCGAGGTCTACCTCGGCGTCCTCGGCCCGACCACCAACGGCAACCCCGCCAACCATGTCTTCGCCGTGGAGTTCGACACCGTGTTCGACCTGGAGATGAACGACACCAACGGCAACCACGTCGGCGTCGACGTCAACAGCCTCGTCTCCAACGTGTCGGAGCCTGTCGCGTACTACACAGCCGACGCCGGCGGAAACACCAAGGCGGTGCCCGTGACGCTGGAGAGCGCGCAACCAATCCAGGCGTGGATAGACTACGACGGCGGCAGCGGCGTCCTCAACGTGACCGTCGCCCCGGTGTCCGTGGCAGAACGACCTCGCCGGCCGCTGATTTCGACAAAACTCGACCTGCGACCGGTCTTCAGGGAGGAGATGTACGTCGGTTTCTCCTCGGCGACAGGGAAGCTGGCGAGCTCGCACTACATCTTGGCGTGGAGCTTCCGGACCAACGGGCTCGCGCAATCCATCAATCTCCGGCGGCTGCCGAAAGTTCCGAACACGAGCACAGCGCTTTCCAAGCTCGTCATCGTCAAGTTCGCCGCCGTGGCTTGTGCAGGGACACTGGTACTGATCGCCGCGGCCATGGCCATCGTGCTCTGGCTTCGGAAGAGGGCGAAGCTCGCTGACACACTGGAGGACTGGGAGCTGGAGCACCCTCACAGGTTCCCGTACAAGGACCTCTACAGGGCCACCAAGGGGTTCAAGGAAACGGAGCTTCTTGGCGCGGGCGGTTTTGGCCAGGTGTACAAAGGAGTGCTCCGGCAGCGCTCCGGCGGCGGCGAGGTGGCCATCAAGCGGATCTCCGCCGGCACGAGGCAAGGGATGAAGGAGTTCATCGCCGAGATCGCGAGCCTCGGGCGCATGCGCCACCGCAACCTGGTCGAGCTGCGCGGGTGGTGCAAGCACGGCCAGGACCTGTTCCTCGTGTACGAGTTCATGCCCAACGGCAGCCTCGACGCGCACCTGTTCGGCGCGGACCGCAAGGCGCCGCTGCTGGCGTGGGCGCAGCGGTTCGCCGTCCTCGCGGGCGTCGCCCGCGGCCTGCTGTACCTGCACGAGGAGTGGGAGCACGTGGTCGTGCACCGCGACGTCAAGGCCAACAACGTGCTGCTCGGCGCCGACATGGGCGCGCGGCTCGGCGACTTCGGCCTCGCGCGCCTCTACGAGCACGGCGCGAACCCGGCGACGACGCGCGTGGCGGGGACCCTCGGGTACATGGCCCCCGAGCTGACGGTCACCAGCCGTGCCACGACGGCCACCGATGTGTTCTCCTTCGGCGCCCTGCTGCTCGAGGTCGCGTGCGGGCGCCGGCCGGTGGAGCCGCCGAGTGAGGCGACGGACGACTCGGACGTGATCCTGGTGAGGTGGGTCCGCGACTGCGGGCTCGACGGCGACCTGCTGCGAGCCGTGGACCCGAGGCTGGAGGGGTGCTACGACGAGGGGGAGGCCAAGCTGGTGCTGTGGCTTGGCCTGATGTGCAGCCAGGCTCGCCCGGAGGCGAGGCCCAGCATGCGGCAGGTTTGCCGGTATCTGAGCGGCGAGGAGGCATTGCGGGAGGATGCGGTGCTCGTTTTCACCGGCGCCGACTCGGTCGAGTTCATCGGGTCGTCGCTCTCCATAACGTGGTCCTCCTCCGGCGGTACCATGTCGGCCGGCTCTCTGCATGGTGGTCGGTGAACTACTACTATCGTATAGAAAGCTGTTAAGGACTTATTAAGGTGCACACACATCGTGGTGTTTCTTTGTGTAAACACATGCACAGATAGGCAGGTACCGCGTGGCTGTCGCGTTTATGTACACAAGTTTGGCTCTAACGCTTTCTGTCCCGGTGTCCCCTAGGCCTTATCTCCAGGATCAGAACTGCCTAGAGTATGACTACTGAACATACATAGTACTATCAGTAGTTGTTGAAGAAAGAGTACACCGACTATTTCCCCTAGATGGGAACTGATATTGAATGTGCAGTATTCACAGTTTTATGTGACAATGAACTGGTACTGAATGAAGCTGACTACTCTGTAGCATCGGATAGCTTTGATTTGTGTTGGCCACTTATCCTACAACATATGACATCAGAGATTATGCAACTGTAAATTTGTGTTTATGGCTTTATGTTCCCTCCTTGAAGTAGAATAATTTGCCACGGTGATATCTCCATTTGGATTACTTCAAAATCCAAATGAACCACCACTTCAGCATGAAAAAAATAAGGTGCTACAGAAGTGGATTCATCTGAGCCACCACTTTAGCATGAAGCAAAAAGTGAAACACGAGATGTGCAGTCAAGGCAAAAGAAGAAGAGAGATTGCTGAACCATGACTTCAGCAAGGAAAAACTGAAGCGTGCCATATGTGCTACAGTCATGGCAAAAAAAAGGAAGAGAGATAACAGAAACAAAAAAGAAAGAAAGAAACCTCCAGGTTAATGCAAAGAGCGGTGGTATTTTAGGCTTACGCCCAGTGCTTCAGGAAGAGAGGCCTCAGCTTTCTCAACGCCCTATACTATCATAAGCACTCGAAGACCAATTATCTTAGCTAAAGCAAACTGCATACCGAGTAAATAACAAATCTAACGTGCAGTCCAATCCTACAGGCTAAATTGGATAGGATGCAAATCACTAGTTCACTACAGAATAAACTTCTGAAACAATCTCCTGCAAAGCAGGCAAATGTTCATCGGGACATTAGGAATTTGGTATTTGACGATGGTCTGAGAATAGCATGTACAACTAGCAGTCAAAAGTATTTGTTACAAAAGGGTAGTTAATAGCACGGTGAACTGCTACTACTATGGATTAAGACCCTGATTCTCTTGTAACTGCTTAATAAAACAACAGAACAGATAATAATACTGCACTACATTCCATCTGTTAGTTCAAATCTTGACAATATGGATGGCACAAGTTCAGTGAAAACTACACCAAGTTGCAAAACAGCAAAATCGTGTGTAGGTCATTCCAAACGATTATTCTTTCAAACACTTAGAACATGATTTTGATAGGATTACGGATCCTACCGGGCTGGCTGTGAAGGTTGTAGGGGTGAGAGATTGGTGGGCGAGGTCTGAACGAGCGAGAACGGCGGATCGGCGCCGTGGCGGCGCTACAGTGCCGTGTTTACTGTTTACGTGAACAGTAAACGCGATTAGGGCTGAAGGAGGGTGGCGGCTAGGGTTTGGAAACTCCCGGCTCCCTAAGGGAAGCCGAGCAATAATAGATTGCTCTTGCTTAATTATTTCTCAACCAACGTTACAAATATATAGCCTACGATATCCTAATTTAAGGAAATAACTAAACTATTTTAAGAAAATATATAAATAGATAATCAACTCACTAACGGGCCTAGCGCCCACTAACAGGCCTGGTGCTGAGCCCGACATAACATCTCTCCCCGCCTGGAGAAACAGCTCATCGTCAACCAACACCGGGGTCATGCTGGAACACTGCATCAGTCGCCACCGCAGCTGGTACGTCGTCGTCGAGGAAGTCAGCCGACTCCAAGTAGAACAGTCGCTTACACTGATGTCCGCGGACGTAGGGCTCATCACAATTGTAACAAAGCCCTTGACGACGGCGCTCCAACAGCTCCTCCGATGTGAGACGACGAAACGAGGGAGCTGGAGCGGGTAGTGGCGCGGGAACAGCCAGTGTAGCGCCTGTAGTCACCGAGGGATGGGGCGGTCGAGCGCCGCGAGGCTGCGGTGCAGGTGGAGGTTCACATTCCTCGAACGCCCGTGCCAAGTACATGGCGGACTGGAGGTCGGGCGGTGCGCGGAGCTGAACCTGCTTACGGAGGTGGTCCGGCAGCCCACCCACGTACAACTCCGCCTTTTGGCGAGCGGAGAGGTTGTGGGCATGGCACAGGACGGCGTTGTAACGCTCCGAGTAATCCTGAACGGAAGAACCAAAAGGAAGGCGGGCAAGCTCCGCCAACCGAGTGCCCAAAACAGGAGGCCCGAAGCGAAGCGAGCATAATTCGCGGAAGCGCTCCCAAGGAGGCATACCCTCGTCTTGTTCCAGGGCGTAGTACCATGTCTGGGCAACACCCCGAAGATGGTAGGACGCGAGCCATGTGCGAGCGGAGGCGAGCGTCTCTGGCCGCGGAAGAACTGCTCGCACTGGTTCAACCAATTCAGGGGATCGGTCAAACCGTCGTACGTAGGGAACTCTAGTTTGTAGAATTTGGGCCCCGCCTGGGCGCCCGCGAGGGCAGCAGCAAGGGCTGGGTCGAGCCCCCCCTGCGGCTGGCCGCCCGAGGGAGAGGGCGCCCCGAAGAACAGCGGCCCGTCCACCCCCCCCCCCGAAAAGAGTGCTGGCGGGGGGTAGGGAGGACACCGTTGTCGCCGCCGCCGTCGTGTAGGCTGTTGGGGAGGGCGACGTGGCCATCGAGTAGATCGGAGCCGACGCCGGCACGGACGGCTGCAGCCAAGCCGGCAAGGGTGATGGCGAGGCCGGCCATTGCATGAGATGGAGCGGGACTCCAGCGCCAGTTGGAATCGGTGCCGTGGGCACCGGCGGCGGAGGCGGCGGTGGTGGTGCAGAGAACGCCGGTGGCGCGGGCGCCCGGAGCAGGCCGGCCCACGCCTGCTGCATGGAGGTCAACGCGTTGGCGATCATATCCACCTTGGCCCCCAAGGATTCCAGTGTCAGGGGCTGAGCAGAGGCAGTGGAGGTCTCGGACAGATCGGACGACGCCGCGGGCAGCGGCGAAGTGGACGCCGGGATGAACTCGGTGGAGCAGACGTCATCGTGCCTGGCAATGCTGATACCAGATTGATAGGATTACGGATCCTACCGGGCTGGCTGTGAAGGTTGTAGGGGTGAGAGATTGGTGGGCGAGGTCTGAACGAGCGAGAATGGCGGATCGGCGCCGTGGCGGCGCTACAGTGCCGCGTTTACTGTTTACGTGAACAGTAAACGCGATTAGGGCTGAAGGAGGGTGGCGGCTAGGGTTTGGAAACTCCCGGCTCCCTAAGGAAAGCCGAGCAATAATAGATTGCTCTTGCTTAATTATTTCTCAACCAACGTTACAAATATATAGCCTACGAGATCCTAATTTAAGGAAATAACTAAACTATTTTAAAGAAATATATAAATAGATAATAAACTCACTAACGAGCCTAGCGCCCACTAACAGGCCTGGTGCTAAGCCCGACATAATGCTGAGCCCGACATAACAGATTTATTATTCATATTACATGGTATAGATAAAGTACAAGGAATAACTCTATCCACTTCAAGACCTAGTACTACAGTCTACAAGGTATGGATATTTGCATGGCTGTGGCTATGGTGGGCGGGGTCGCAGCCGTGGCAATGGTGGCAGAAGTTATGGCCACTGGAACTGCTATAACTGTTGTGTTCATGTACACAAGTTTGGCTCCAACACTTTCTGTCCCCCTAGAGTACTGACTACTGAGTATAAATAGAACTATCAATAGTTGTCAAAGAAAGAGTGCATCGATATTTTCCGCCACTAGATAGGAAATGATACCGAATGAGTGTGCAGTATTCGCAGTTTTTTGAGCCCGCTACTCTATGGCATTGGATAAGGTCGATTTGTGTTAACCACTTACCCTAAAACATGACATCGGGTATTATGAAACTGTAAGGTTGTGTAAATGGCTTATGCTCCCTCTGTGAAATAGACTAATTTTCCACGATGAAGTCTCGACTGGATTTAGTCATAACTTCAAGGCATTATCGGAGTGGATCCGTCTGAACTCTGAACCACGACTTCAGCAAAAAGGAAAAACTGAACCGTAACAGATGTGCTACAGTCATGGCAGAAGAGAGGTTACAGCAACAATCAGAAAAGAAAGAAACCTCCAGAGTAATGTATAGAGTGATGTGTGAGATCAGGTCAAAGGAAGAAGAAGAGGCTTCAGCTTTCTCAACACACTATATTATCATAATCACTCAAAGGCCAATTCCATTAGCAAAAGCAAATTGAATAGGGAGTAAATCTAACGCTCAGTCCAATGCAGTGGACTAAATGGAAAGGCTCCACTATATTATCATAATCACTCAAAGGCCAATTCTGTTAACTAAAGCAAATTGCACAGGGAGTAAATCTAACACAGTCAAATGCTCTGGATTAAATGGAAAGGTTCCACTATATTATCATAATCACTCAAAGGCCAATGCCATTAACTAAAGCATATTGCACAGGGAGTAAATCTAACGCCCAATCCAATGCTATGGACTAAATGGAAAAGCTCCAGCAAACAACTCCAGCAGATCACTACAGAATTGGCTTCTAAGACGACCAGCAAAGCAAGAAAAGGTCATTAGGACCACTAGGATTTTTGTTATTTGGCTATGATAGCATGTACAACTAACAGTCAGAACTATTTCATTACAAAAATATCAGGTGCATTTTGAGCTATGATGGATTTAGACCGTAATTAGTTTGTGATTCCTGAAAGCAGCAAAACAGATAATGATACTGCATGTTAAATTCCATCTTTTAGTTCAAGTATTGGCAGTATGGATCGCCTAAGATCAATGAAAACTTTACAGAAGAGAACACCAAGTTGGAAAACAGCACAATCCTGTGTGGGTCATTCCAAACGATTTTTTATTCAAACATTTAGACCATAATTTATTATTCATATTACATGATACAGATAAAGTACAAGGAATAGCTCTATCCACTTCAACCTACACTTAAAAGAGCCTCCAGACCTAGTACTACAAGGTATTAGGTATAGATCTTTGCGCCATATCATGTTCACCAACCATAGATGGAAAAGATTCAGGAATAGAATTCCTGGGACGAAAAACAAAAGAACAGTTTGGAGGGTTAATTGAACATATAACTTTATATCTTACCATTGAGATTTTTCTGGAGAACATCCATCACAGAACCAAAGTCAGCCTTCACACTGATCGGTGGATTAGCATACTGGCAAACCATGTCCTTGATGTTTTTGTCATGGTAATCGATCTTTGACTGCGTGAACTTCAGCCCATGAGCTGTGCTAACAACCACAGTGCGGTCATTAGGCCCAATTATACGCTGATCCCGGAGCTTAAACAAAGCAGCAAGTGCAACCCCAGTATGTGGGCAGGCAAACATCCCAGTGCGGTCAGCAAGCGCCATCGCATCCATTAAATCCTCCTCTGTAGCCTCCTCCACAATACCATCAGTAGCCTTCAGCGCGACCACCGCACGGTCAACAGATACAGGATCACCAATCTGAATCGCAGATGCAAATGTGGTTTCAGCAACTTGTGGCTGAAACTCAGTCCAGCCTGACTTGTAGTACCGGTACAGCGGATTTGCATTTGCAGCCTGTGCACAGACAAGCCGTGGGACACGATCAACAAGTCCAAGAACGCGGCACATCTCAAACCCCTTGTAGAATGCATAGATATTCCCAAGATTGCCTCCTGGAACAATGACCCAATCCGGCACCTGCCAATTGAACTGCTGCAATATCTCGATGGCCGCTGTCTTCTGCCCCTCGAGGCGAAGCGAGTTGAGCGAATTGGCAAGGTAGATTGGCAGCTCTGCAGTGACCTCGCGAATGAGCCGCATGCAGCCATCAAAATCAGTGTCTAGAGAGAGCACGGTGGCGCCGTTGGCGATTGGCTGGATGAGCTGCTGCAGCGAGATGCGGTCCGCTGGCAGGAACACGATGGCGGGGATTCCCGCGGCCGCGCAGTAGGCCGAGAGCGCGGCGGAGGTGTCTCCCGTGGACGCACAGCCGACACCGTTGATGGGGCGCGAGAGCGGCGCGCGGCGGAGGCGGTTCACCTGACTGACGAGCACGGTCATGCCGAGGTCCTTGAAGGAGCCGGTGTGGGAGATGCCACAGTGCTTGACCCAGAGGTCGTTCATCCCGCCGAGGTGCTCGTGGCCGAGGCGCTCCGCCCAGAAGAGGTTGGAGTTGCCCTCGAAGAGGGAGACGATGTGGTCGGAGTCGATCTCGGGGAGCACGAACTCCTTCTTGGACCAGACGCCCGAGCCGTAGGGCCAGGCGGTGCGGCCGACGCGGGAGTCGAAGAGGTCGCGCCAGTAGGAGCCCGGGTAGCGCGCCAGCGCCTCCATGTCGTGGCGCACGTCGAGGAGGCCCCCCGAGCTGGAGCGGTAGACGACCTCGTCCAGCGAGTAGCGCTCGTCGGGGTCCCCGCCGGGCGCCCGCGGGAAGGGCTCGTACCACGCCGAGAAGCCCTGCGCCGGGCCGCGGAGCCGCGCCGCCTCCTCGCGGATGTTCTCCTCCGCTGGGCGGCGGTGCTTCGTGGCCGTCGTGTCGGAGGAGGCGCAGCGCGCGCGGCTGGGGCTGGCGCGGGGAGGCAGGCGGAGGTGGGAGCCGGCGGCGGGCCCCCGCACGGATGGTTGGCGGGAGTGGGAGTGGGGGTGGGAGAAGAGAAGGGAGAGGGAGGAGGCCGCGGTGGAGGTCGCCATGGTGCGGTGAGGCTTTGGCGGCGCGGCGGCGAGATTGCAGAGGGTGGGGAAGGGGGGAGCGGACGCTGGTGACGTGGACGAGGGTTTAGGCTTTTTGGTGTCGGTCGGCCGGTCTGGACAAATTGTCGAGGGCGATGCGTTCGACCCGGTTCCCGTTTACTATGTTCCACTGGTGGTTCGCCGAGCTGCTATGATACGCTCTCCGACACGAGAATCACACGCTGAGCTGAACGCACGTCGTGTCACGCTGGAGGTTGAACCTCTACGCTCGGTGCTCAACGCTTCAAATGCCCAAGGGGCGAACCATCCTAACCACACAGATGAGCAAGCAACACGGTACCTATTTTAGCGAGCAATTACCTTATTTTTCGCGTGCTTTTCAAGGAGTACTGTATAGCCTAGTATCCTTTATGGAAAGCATCTATCGCATGTTGAGAACGTGGAGAATCGCTGGCCATGGATTTTGGATGCGGATTTTGCATGGGCCCGCTGAACCATCGATACCACCACTAAGGATGAAAGCGGTCGAACTCGGTCGAAAAACTCCTCAACCGTTTTCTACTTCTACATTAGAAATACGAAATCGAAAGCGAAAGCGAACAAGTCGGACACGAAAACGAACACGAACTTACGGAACACGGAAACGAACCAATTCGAGCGAAATTTTATCGAACACGGTCGGTATACGAAAATTCAATACGAAACACAGAGTCACCGACCCACGGTGCATAGCATTAAAAAGGTGCACGTCCAAATACATAACAAGTTCACAACTAACAAGTGCATGATCTAGTTCAAGTGCATAGCATTAAACAAGTGCACGACCAACTACATAACACAAGTCTAGAACAAGCAATTAACAGAACATGAACGCCAAGCAATTAACAAAACATGAACGTCTACATACTACAGTTCATTAGCATCATCCATGATGTCAGGATCACTTTGCAGTATCCAATTCTAGAGAAATTGCAGTATCCCCAAATCTCCTCAACCTCCTTTCCTTCCACCTGTGCAAACTCCTTTTTCTTGGTGAAGTAATTCCAGACCCATGATGTGCATTTCTTGAACCTCTTGCCAGAAAGGTGAGCCTCCTCTTCATCCTCGGCATCCTCTAGGTCATCATCGTTAACATTAGCTGGAGTTGTGGTTGTTGCTGGTGCACAAGCGGGTCCGGTAAAACTGGTGTCAACATTTGGAGCAGAAGAACCCATCACTGACACTGCTGCTGCTATTGATGCTTCTGTAGCTGGACTTTCACAAGTTCCACTAGTGCTAATACTTTGAGATGCAGAGCTTTTCCCCCTTTGTCCTGCCAAGAGCCAAGTGAAACATTGTTAAGACTTAAGAGAAATGAGCTAACTCAATCCTACAGAAGTTGAAGACTGACAAACAGATACATGTGTTTTTTCTTTTCTCATTTAGTTGAAATTGAAAATTGCAAATAGCAGAAATAAATGTGGCATCTGATATTTGATACTAACTTTATGCAAAACCAGGTAACAGTTCCTGCCTTGGCTTCAGTTTACAATGAAAAGGCTCTTAAAAGCCAGTTTGATACCAGTATTGGCTCGGTAAATATAATGTCTAGAAGATAAGGCATCCAATTCTTAGATACCTAAGCTAAACTTTAACTGGTAACCCTTGACTCAGAATATCAAAATTCTGTTGAAACTATTGGCCACATATTTTCTCACGTGATTAAGTACTTTGATGGTTCTGTAAGAAATCAGTTATCCTGTACATTTTACAGGGCCCAGTAGCTTTAACATTCTGGAAGGACACTCAAAAGCGACAATGTTTCTTATCTGCAACAATGCTGCACAGGGCATACTGTCATCATTTTTTCTTCAAGTATGCAGGTATATTATCAGCAAAGAGAAAAAACATTAGTTCTTATTCGATACTCCTTATGTTCTTTAAATAGCACTATATATATCACATACACGTATCTCTGAAAACTTGTTGTCTTGCATGGATGTCCCCATAAAAGATTACCTTGCATGAGCATGCATCTTACCAAAGTCTTGCCTAATGGCTGAATATGGAGATTTATTAGGAGTTGAAAGATTGCACAATTATTAGTGGTTGGTCAAATATCCTATTTGTGCCAAGCATGCTTATCTCTGTGGCGGTTCTGCTTTTTTTTTTTTGGTTTGTAATACGGATGGTATTCTTCTTCTTAGTATAATGGCGTTCAGTTCTTCTACATATCTGAAGAAAAAAATTGTACATGTACATGAATAAGCTAAATCAGTAGCATTTCCGTGTTGCTTGCTACACGTATGTAGTAGTTTTTGCAAGTGGATTATATTTATCTTTAAGCAAATCAATGGTGAATGCAGATACAATTTTGAAGTACTCATCGACAATTGCTACTATCTTCACTGGAGTAGCCTCTGCTGTATTGTTTGGCCACACACTGACAATAAATTTTGTTCTTGGAATTTCAATAGTAATCATATCTATGCATCAGGTAACTTGCTTTTACCCTTGCATTGATTCAATAGTGTTGAAGTTTTTCTACTACTAAAAGTTATTTTATTTATTCTTTTTCAGTATCTTTCTAACCAAATTGCCATCGGAGCTGATGAACCAAACTACTAGATCCGCCTGATGATTACTGAAGGAGATGAACCACAGAACCAGTACCTGCCGTTGCCATCGGAGCTGCCGGCGGCGGAAGAAGGTGGCGCACGCTCTTGGTCCTACTCCTACTCTTGACCTTGCCCTTCATTCCAGGAGCAGAAACCCCTCCTCCAGCGGGCGCCATCAACGGACGGAGTGGTGGCACTGCTTCTGTCGTGTTCGGCGACGGCGGCGTGCAAGTGGACTGGAGATGAGGTGCGGCGGCACTGGCAGGTGGAGATGAGGAGCGGCGTCGCGAGTCGGAGGGACGGCGTCACTCGTGACTGGAGAGCGGCATCTCGACTGGAGACCTTGAGGGGCGGCGTCGCGACTCGCGGCGGCGCGTCTGCACGGTGCTCCAGCCTCCAGCCGCCAGGAAAGGGAATAGGGAGGGGAGGAGGCCGCCGGACAAGATAAAAATTTAGGGTTGTCAACTTGTTTTGGGCTGGGCCATTGAGTGGGCTATGTTATGCACCTTTGTGTACTGGACCAAATTCGGTTCAAACCGAATTATAAATACGGGTCACTCCGAATATAATATAGAAATGTAGAAATCGGTCGAAAAAAGCCTTAACCGAATTCGTTCCGATTTCGAATTTTGTATTCCGTATTTCGAATTCGAATTTAGTATTCCGTATTTTGTCCGCAAATACGAATTCGCTCGGGTCAAATCTAGAAAACGATGCGGTTCGGTTCGGGATATTTCCGTTCCGCTTTTATCCTTAACCACCACAAAGGTTCACATCAGAGGATGTGAGAAAAGCCGGCTCCCTTCATATGGATGCAGGATGCAAGTATCACTTGCTCTAAAGGGAAGGAGGCTGCCACCAACTGTTGCGAACCCAGCACGAGCAAAAAATGCAATACTGCTGAAGAGACTAGACAATATACAAGCAACAAAAGAGTACGTAGAAGCTTTGCCCTGTTTGTTTCACTGAAATTTGACTTATGCTGATTTATTGTGAGAGAAAAACACTGTTCGTTCGCTAAAAAAGTACTGCTGAAGTAGTTCATGCGAACAGAAATGAGTTAAACAGGGTGTCGATTTTCAAGGTGTAGGGTACGTAGTTTTTCGAAATTTCAAAGTTGCACTCAACATATGAAATCAAGAAGGTAGTATATAATACAGAAGAATGTTATGGGATCATGGATTCGCAGTTACTTAGATTGTTCATCACAGTATGCTCCAATTAAACACTTCAGCTGTCAGAATTTTCTTGCAGGGAAGATGGCTAACGTGCAAATGATGAATCAGGTGAAGCTGACTGCAGTGTGACTTGCTGCAGTTCCAATCTCGACTATCTTTGGCATGGGAATTAAGTCGAACACTGTAGTTTATTTATGGGGCCCATCATCTATTTAGCATTTCGGATGACTGTGCAGTGTTCACATAAGTTGCGCTCTTGTTGAATCCTTCGAGCACCATTATTCGCACTGCCTCCAAGCCCCTATGCAATGCGAAATCAAGCTGCACAAAGAGATCGCTTCCGTTACCTTTCCTTGTCTCCACATGGATAAAATAGAATACCCAATTATGAGTTTACTAAATTGGCTGAACCAAAATATCTGTAAGGTACATATCATAGTGAAAACCTCTTCTTGCTCTTTCTTGTTAAAAGGCCGGAGAACAAAATTTGCAGGATCCATTTTCCCGGGTGGTCGTCCAATGCCTGCAAAATATGATTGCAGGAATATTCATTCTGGGCAACTGAAGAGAAAAGGAGTGAGAAGGGGCATACCAATTCTTAGGCGTGGAAAATCACGGCTTTGTTTCAAATGGTTGACGATGCTTCTCATCCTGCAAATAGTGGCCAAACGGTAAGTACAGAAACAAGCTCTTCTCCAAACAATAACAGTGATGGGAAGGTCACAAAGTCAATGCAACCACTATGTCCAAATTTACACATTGATATAGAACCTACACGAAATTATGAATAAAAAGAGCATGGACTATTTCCTTATAGGAATTTAAAAGAGGGAGCAATAAAACTACAAATGAAGTTGTTACCAAAGTTTTAATGCTGGCCTGCTGCATTTTGTAACAGGTAGGCAGTAGGCACTTTATAATCAAGTTTCTAAACATCAATGTACAGTTGCTACTGTGTTGACGGACAACACCAATGAATGAATCATATGATCAAATATCCTTCTCTTGGATGAACTTGAGACTATGGAACAATTATCTGTCTCCAAAAGTATGTGATCTTCATCAGAATTTGTATTAGAAAGAACACTGAAATAATGACTAATAAGCTATACATGGAACAGATATCAGAAAGTAGATGAGAAATGGAGTACCCATTATGTCCGCCATGCCCACCCTTTGGCAGCAGGCGCAGTTTTGCAAAGGGTAAATCTAGATCATCATACATCTGCAGAGAAGAAACGAATGTGGACTAGTTAATAGTGATTTTGCAAGGTGACAATGACATTTATAGTGATATGAAATGCAGCTAGTGAAGAGTAAACATTTACCACAACGACTTGATTAAGTGGTATTTTGAAATATGAAACCAGCTGCCCAACCTATACATAACTCAACGTGTGTAAAAAAAAAGATACAAAAAAAGGAATAATACTACAATAGCATTCAATGTTTCACTGGAATCATTGTACTTACAGACTCACCGCTTGCATTCATAAAGGTTTGTGGCTTGGCAAGCATAATAGGTGCATCACCGATGCGACCTGGATAATAATGAATTGGTCTTAGTGAAGAATGCTTTCAAGCATGCATGGAATTACAAAGAAGTAATAATGCATCTACTTTATGTTCAATATTCAGTTATAGACATGGCCGTCCCTGCAGGAGTGCGACCTGTGCCACGGCATAGGGCCTCTGTTTTCCAGGGCCCCGAACTCCAAAGTTCAGCCCATCAAACCTATTAATCTTATCAAAATTTCTAGCAAGTAGCCAAGTAAGCCAAATCCTCAAGCGGAAGAAACGTTTCCAACCCCGCAGCACTAGTTCGACTTTCTGTTGGAGTATATTCAGCCCATGAGGCTAAGGCCCATGTGGCCCATGTATGGTACCTATATAGCTACCCTTCTAGGGTTAGCCAATCAATAGAATCTCAGTTTCAACATGGTAATCAGAGCCTAGGGTTAGTTTTTTTTCTTTCCTTCCTCCCCTGTCCAGCCGCCGCTCCCTGGTGGCTGCTGCCGCTGGCCAGGAGGCCATGGCCGGCGCTCCACCTCCCCACCCCTCCTTCTACAGCCACTTCCCTTCCCTCTCATCCTCTTCCACATGGGCGCAGGTCCTTGCTGCCCCATCTCCAGCCGCCTCCAGGGGACCTCCTGCTCATCCACCTGGCGGCGCCGCCCCTGATCTGGGCGCCGCCCAGGCCGCCGCTACTATTTCCCCTCCCCTGCTGGCCGCCGGTGGCTCTTCTCCTCTTCCCCAGCAGGCGCAGCCGCATCCCCTTCCCCTGCAGCCGCGTGCGTACCTTCCCCTTGGCGCCGTGCTGCATGGGGCCGCACCCCAGACTGCTCTCCCTGCCGCCCTGAACGGCGCAGCAACCCACCCTGCTGCCGCCGCCACCCCCTCTGCTCAGGTCCTCACCGCAATCTCCGGGCCTGGGGGGGGGGAGGCACCAGTGGGGGGCGAGGATGCAGGCAGTGGTGCGGATGCCGGCCTCCGCCCGCTCCAGCAGCCCCTCCAGCCACTCCAGCCGCTGCCTGAGGGTTCTCAGCCTCTCGTGGCTGATGCTGCCGCTGCCGGTCTCCAGTCGGCCCTTCCTGGGGGTCTCCCTTACGGCCTGACTGGACCGAACTCCACCCTCGCTGCAGCCCTCGTCGCTGCCCGGGCCGCCGCCGCGGAGGGCCAGGCCCGTGTGCGCGCGGCCGCCCTCGCCTGGGAGCGCGAGCGCGACGCGGCCGACGCCCTGGCTCGCCAGATCGCCTCTCCCGCGGGCCCGGACGCCGGAGCCACCTCCTCCGCCTCGCCGGGACGCCGCGTGTCGCACACCGTCGTCCTCTGGCACGACCCGGCCGACCCGCTCGTGGCCCAGCTCCACTACCAGGCCGGGGGGGTCCAGAACATTCGCCTCCTCGTTCCGGTCGTCCTCGAGCCGGAGTCTCCTTCCTACGCCCGCTGGAGGGATCTGGTGATTCTCACCCTTCGCCGCTACGCCCTCAACGACCACGTCCTCGTCGACGCCTCGGTCGCCGTCCAGACACCGTCGTGGCTCCGTCTCGACAGCATCGTCCTCTCCTGGATCCTGGGGACGATCTCTCTGGACCTCCACGACCTCGTCCGCACCTCCCCTGACGCGCGCCGGGCATGGCTGGCGCTTGAGGGTCAGTTCCTGGGCAACGCCGAGGCCCGGGCTCTGCGCCTCGACGCGAGCTTCCGCACCTTCGTCCAGGGTGACCTCTCCGTCGGCGAGTTCTGCCGTCGGATGAAGGCCATGGCTGACTCCTTGGGGGACCTCGGGTGGCACGTGGAGGATCGCATCTTGGTCCTCAACGTCCTCCGGGGGCTCAGCGACCGCTACGCCCACCTCTGGACGTGGATCACCCGTCAGAGGCCCTTCCCCACCTTCCTGGAGGTCCGTGACGATCTCGTCATGGAGGAGCTCACGCAGGGCCTCCAGCCGGGATCCACCGCCTCTCCGGGGTCCTCGGCCTCCTCGACGGCTCTGGCTGCTACTCCGCCGCGCCCGTCTGCTCCACGGTCGTCCGCTCCACTGCCACCGTCTCTCCTGGGTCCCCCTCCCTCCGGGCCGAGCGGAGGTGGGGGGGGTCGTGGCGGTCGTCGTCGCCGCGGAGGGGGTCGCGGGGGCGGCCGGGGTGGACATACCCAGGCTCCGGCACCTGGTGGGCCGCAGGGGGGGCACCATGGCCCTCCTTCCAAAACCCATGGTCCGGGCGCATCTCCATGTGGCCCTACCACGCCACCGGGGCCGACTCACGTCCACCGGTGGCCATGCTCACCGGAGCTCCTCCTGCTGGTCCTCCACCCGGCGCCTTCCCTGCTACGGCGTGGACTCCACCCTCTGGGACTCTCCCGGGGGTCGCCGGATAGGACCAGGCGGCCCTGGCTCGCTCGTTCAGCACCATGGGCCTGACACCTCCGGTCGGACCCGAGTGGATCGCTGATTCGGGAGCCACCTACCACACCACTCCTGACCCTAGTATACTTTCGTCGCTCCACTCTCCCTCTTCCTCTCTTCTTTCATCCATTATGGTCGCAAATGGTTCTTGTCTTCCAGTCACGTCTGTGGGTACCGCCGGTGCTCATGGCTCCTTCCGTCTTCCTGATGTTCTTGTTGCTCCTTCTATGGTTCATAACCTTCTTTCTATTCGTCGTTTTACAGCTGACAATTCTGACTCTTCTGGTCTTACTGTAAAGGATTTGGCTTCCCGGCGTCCTCTGCTCCGATGTGACAGCACCGGGCCCCTTTACACCCTTCGCTTCCCGGCGGCTCCTTCGTCTTCTTCGCCGCCCGTTTTGTCAGCTGTCTTCGCCGCTTCTACTTCCTCTACTACCTGGCACCGGCGCCTCGGTCATCCTGGACGTGATGCCCTGATACAGCTCAGTCGTAGCTCCGGTCTTCCTTGTACTCGAGCTCATGATGAGCAACTGTGTCATGCGTGCCAATTGGGCCGACATGTTCGTCTTCCTTTTTCTAGTTCTTCTTCCCATGCGGTCCGCATTTTTGATCTTGTACATTGCGACCTATGGACATCTCCTGTTCTGAGTATTTCCGGTTATAAGTACTATCTTGTGGTTGTTGATGATTTTTCGCATTATTCGTGGACATTTCCCCTCCGTGCGAAGTCAGATACGTTTACCACGCTCCTTCACTTCTTTACTTGGGTGTCTACACAGTTCGGTCTCACCATCAAGGCCATCCAGTGTGACAATGGTCGCGAGTTTGATAACTCCACCTCCCGAGCTTTCTTCCTCTCTCACGGTGTTCAGTTGCGCATGTCTTGTCCATACACCTCTTCGCAGAATGGCAAGGCCGAGCGCATGATTCGCACCACCAACGACATCGTGCGCACTCTTCTGTTTCAGGCCTCTCTTCCTGCTCGCTTCTGGGCTGAGGGCTTGCACACTTCCACCTACCTCCTCAACCGTCTTCCTTCCACCGCTTGTTCCGCTCCCACGCCACACCACGCCCTCTTCGGTACCCCTCCTCGGTACGATCACCTCCGTGTGTTTGGGTGTGCGTGTTACCCCAACACCGCTGCCACTTCTTCCCATAAGCTTGATCCCCGTTCCACTCTGTGTGTCTTCCTCGGGTACTCACCGGATCACAAGGGGTATCGGTGCTTCGACCTCACCTCCCGACGGGTCCTCATCTCTCGCCATGTGGTGTTCGATGAGTCCGTTTTTCCTTTCTCCAGCACCACCACCCCTCCGGTTCCGGACCCTCCCTCTTTTTCCCGCTGACACGGTGGTCCAGCCACCTCTTCCGTGGTCTCCTGCAGGTACCGCTTCGCCGCGCTCCGTGCCGGCCACCTGCCCCGGATCCCCAGCGGGTCCGGGCCCGTCGTCCTCTGGCGCGGCCCCGTCCTCTCCGATTGGTGCAGACCCGGGGCCTTCGTCCCCCGCTTCTGCCCCGGGGGGCCGTGCCGGTCGCCGACGCCGGATCCTGCCCCGGCACCTCCGTCGAGGTTCGCCGCGCCGATACAGGTGTACCAGCGCCGGCCGCGGCCGCCGCCGCTCGCGGTCCCTTCTCCACCGGGGACACCGACACCACCGCCGCAGTCCTCGCCGACTCGTGGTGTCCCGCCGGTCTACCACCCGCCGCTGCTTCACCGACACCCGCAGCATGTTCACCCGATGGTGACACGGCACGCGGCTGGCACACTGCCGCCTCGTGCCCTCGCGGCTTCGACCAGCGACGCGGTGGTCTCCCCGGACCCTCTTCCGTCCGCGACGCCCTGTTGGACCCTCACTGGCGCCGTGCGATGGAAGAGGAGTACGCCGCGCTACTCGCCAACCAGACGTGGGAGTTGGTGCTCCGGCCGCCTGGCTCCAACGTCGTCACCGGCAAGTGGATCTGGACCCACAAGCGCCGGGCCGATGGCTCCCTCGAGCACTACAAGGCTCGATGGGTCCTCCGGGGTTTCACTCAGCGCCCGGAAGTCGACTACGATGAGACCTTCAGCCCGGTGGTCAAGCCGGCCACCGTCCGTACCGTACTCTCGTTGGCGCTTGCTCGGTCATGGCCGGTCCATCAGTTGGACGTCAAGAATGCCTTCCTCCACGGCCTTCTTACCGAGACAGTGTACTGCAGTTAGCCGGCGGGGTTCGTCGATTCCACCCGTCCTGACATGGTCTGCCGGCTCAACAGGTCTCTCTACAGCCTCAAGCAGGCACCTCGGGCGTGGAACCACCGCTTTGCTGCTTTCTTGCTGACCCTGGGGTTCGTGCAGGCCAAGTCTGATACGTCACTGTTCGTCTACCACCATGGGGCTGACACTGCATACTTGCTGCTCTATGTTGATGACATTATCCTCACTGCCTCCAACGAGCCACTTCTCCGCCGGATCATTGCCGCTCTCCAGCAGGAGTTTGCTATGAAGGATCTGGGTGAGCTCCACCATTTCCTCGGTGTCACTGTTGAGCACCGTCCTGCTGGGCTACTTCTTCACCAGAGGCAGTACACTCGGGATATCTTGGAGCGGGCTGGGATGACTGACTGCAACCCCTGCTCCACTCCGGTCGATACTCAGGGGAAGCTGTCCGAGGTTGAGGGACCCCCGGTGGCTGACCCCACTGCGTACCGGACTCTCGCCGGGGCCCTTCAGTACCTCACCTTCACCCGGCCGGACATCACCTATGCAGTTCAGCAGGTCTGTCTTCACATGCATGATCCTCGGGAGCCTCACCTCACGGCTCTCAAGCGCCTCCTCCGCTACCTCCGGGGCACGCTCGACTACGGCCTTCTCCTCCACCGGGCCTCCTCCACCGACCTCGTCGTCTACACCGACGCCAACTGGGCGGGGTGCCCGGACACCCGCCGCTCCACCTCCGGCTACGCCGTCTTCCTGGGCGGCAACCTGGTGTCATGGTCGTCCAAACGCCAGCCGGTGGTCTCCCAGTCCAGTGCCGAGGCGGAGTACCGCGCTGTCGCTAACGGCGTGGCGGAGGCCGCCTGGCTCAGGCAGCTGCTTGCTGAGCTGCACACTCCGCCCTCCAGGAGCACACTGATCTACTGCGACAATGTCAGTGCGGTCTACCTCTCCACCAACCCCATCCAGCACCAGCGGACGAAGCATGTGGAGATCGACTTCCACTTTGTCCGTGATCGGGTGGCCATGGGTGAGGTGCGGGTCCTTCATGTTCCGACTACCTCCCAGTTCGCGGACATCTTCACCAAGGGCCTCCCGTCCTCGACCTTCGCCGAGTTTCGCTCCAGCCTCAACATCACCGGTGGCTAGTTGCGTCTGTAGGGGGGTCGCGTGTGTTCTTTCTTGTTCTTCAGCCTGGAACTCCGCTGCGCCGGTAGTTCAGACTGCGGGGGGTGTTGGAGTATATTCAGCCCATGAGGCTAAGGCCCATGTGGCCCATGTATGGTACCTATATAGCTACCCTTCTAGGGTTAGCCAATCAATAGAATCTCAGTTTCAACACTTTCATCTTTGACTTTTATTCTCCCAATCTTGATCAGCGTTTGGCGTCTCAGCATGGGTGATTAGGCTATACGTGTCAGCGTGAAGCTATGTCGCCGTCTGTTGTGAGGCCATGGACGGTGGATATCAGGAGTAGGACATGCTGCTCATGGCCTGGTGCTGGTCCACTTTACTTGACCTGCTGAGCAAAGGGCAGCAAGTGCTGCGCTGAACTGCTGGTTGCATCTTCCTTCGGCAAGCTAACAACATAATTTTCTTTTCTTTTCTTCAATTGTACTCAGTCTTTTGTATGAACTAGTGAACTAGTACTGGCTTGTTTGTTGTCTGATGTATATATAACACATATCCCTTAATTTTGTTTTTTCTATCTTACATATTCATGTGTAAGAACTTGTCGAGACATCGAGTGTTTTAAGATCGAAACCCTTTCTTCTGAAAATCAGTCTAGAAAAATATGAATCGAATTAATAAAAGCGTAAAAAAGAGAAAACTAAATATTAGAAGGGAGCTATGGATAGGTCATGCAACCAAGAGTTAATTCTGTATAATTCTTGATCGTTGCAATGTAATACAGTATTTTATTATTCTACTTTGCTAAGTTGCTAGGGCCTATTTTAGAATTTAGCACAAGGTCCCCATTTATGCCAGGACATCCCTTGTTATAAGAGTATCCGAAGGCCACATGTAGATTGCTGTAAAAACTCTTTCAGGTTGCGACAGATTTAATTGCGAAAGGAAGTGAGAAAAGAATTGGAACACAGTTTAGCTCTTGAAAGCATTCTATCAAGATTAACATTACAACTTCAACACATACAATAATACTTCATGTAAAGAAAAATACTTTGGTGTGATTGTTACCTTTTCCAACCATTGCCTTGAACTGCATACTGCTCAGAGATATACCCTCAGCTTCTGCTATAACATCGATCATCTCGAATCCAACCTGAGAATAATTAGATATGATCTCAAATTCTCAACTCCGTACAAAGATTGTACATTGGAGTTTATATTTTCTAATTATACCATTACACAATAAAGTCCTCTGCGCACAAGAGAAAATCTGCTCTCTGACTACGAATCATACATTTTAGTGTTTCTTTTTTTTTTAGCGTTTCTATCCCATTCTGTAACAAGAAAACAAGTCGACGAATCAAGTTTCAAATTTGCATATACCCTTTGTTTACATCCTTAATACCTATTCAACATTTGTATTCAAAAGTTTAAGACTCGGAGTTCCCACTGTGGAAAACGGCAGCTTTCACGACGAACAGGGTAGGTAAGGCGCTTACGTTGTGGCGAGTTCCCTGGTACACCTTTCCGGGGTTACCCAGCCCGACGAAGAGCCACGGCTTCCGCGCGCCGCCGTCGCCTGTGCCCGCGGCTGATGAAGAGGCTGCCCGACAGGCGAAGGAGGACGCTGGGACGCATCTTGCCCTTGCGCGGGGGTGTGAGAAAAGAGGAGACGGAAGGCGGGACGCCGAGGCGCCAGAGAGCAGCCGCATCGCCGTCGCTGCCGCTGCCGCCGCCGCAGCGCCGCTGGTAGGAGATTTTACTAGCTGAGCCCCCCGGAGAATGATTTGGACCTTTGGGAATTGGGAGGCGTGGGACGGGCTGGGAGTGTCACACTGGGCTCCATAGCTTAGGGCTTTAGGCCAGGTTGGGCCGACAGCCCAGCTATAAAATTATTCTTCTTAATTAATTTTCAATTTGGCAAAAATATATGTACGCTTTGAAAACATTGCAAACAAGGGTGTATATCTAAACATTATAAAATAGCCAAATATTTTTAATAAAAACAAAATAAACAATTAAATTTTATCTTCATATGGATTTACATGAAAAACAAGGTCCACGGTATATATATGGAATATATATTTTCATGCATGCCCCTAATGGTTGGACACACCTTCTCGCCCTTCAGCAAGCGGGAGGAGACTTTTATTTTTTTTAAAAAAAAATCTTCTCAGCTGATATGTATTTTTGCTGAATTTAAAATAAACATGATTTTAAGGTGTCAGTGGAATTTGGTCATTGGTGCCTCAAAGGCTCAAACTCAGGGCGTTGCACCAGATATCATTATTCTTTGATCATCTAAGTAACCAATTATTTTTTTTGTCTACTACCGGACCAACCGTTCTAAACCTCTTCAAGCAAACGAGCCCTTCCTACCACTACCCACGGCTACATAAGTTCATTTTAGAGACGTCTCCTTAGTCCTTTTTAGGTACTTTGGTTTTTTAAATGCTCGTTGATTGACATTTTCAAATTTATAACATAGAAAATCCCATTAAAATTATTAATTTTGAAATTCATATTATTTTTGAATCTTTTAGATGACCTCATATAGAGAAATGATCTAAACCAAAGTGGTAGGTCTCCGGGCCATGGCAAGGTATGGTCTCAATGCTATATATCTACAACTAGATTCTATGCTACCTAGACACCTCGTTGCTACAACCTCCTTTGTTGCCACGGTAATGCTCTCTACCCAGTGTTCGTCAGGCTGGATGGGACGGACCCGCCTGCCCCCGCGCCTAGTGCGCCCCACCCACGTTGCGTGCATCACGCCCCCACCCACGCCTCGTGCCTCGCGCCACTCGCCGCCTATGCCTCGTGCTGTGCACAGCTGAGGTTCGACCTCCGCACCATGGCATTGAGTTCCGTGTCGGCGTCAACCTCCGTGTCAACGAGCGTCCATTGGGGGCAGCAAGTAGATGATCATATGTTGTAATTGTATGTTTCATGTGTTTTAAATTTATGTTACAAGTGTATATTTCAAATATTTCAGCTGTTTCAAATGTATGTTGCAACTGTTTTATCTGGATGTTGCATATGTTGCACTGGCTACACACGTATGTTGCACGTGTATGTTTCAAATGTTTCGGCTGTTTCAAACGTATGTTGCAAGTGTTTTATCTAGCTATTGCAGTGTCCATACACATATGTTGCAAACGTATGCTGTAAATGTTTCATATGTTTCGGGCATTTGTTGCAGCAAATGCTTTATATTGCAAGTGTTTCACGAGCAGACACGGCAAGGGAGTGCAGGCGAAGGTGGTCCCCTCGAGCGCAGCGGTCCCCATGTGTGCGCGGGAAGCAAAGCGGGCGCGACACCAAGGCGCAAAGCACAACGCTATATCCATGGACGCGGCAGCAGGCACGGAGCACGAAGCTGCATTCATAGGCGGACAACAGGTGCATAGCACAAAGTTACATCCATAAATAGGCAGAGGTGTGAAGCATGGGCGGGCAGCGGGTGCGGCGTCCGGACGTCCCCCAAATCAGCCCCCCTAGTCTCTCCGTTGTTGTCATAACAAGCTTATCGCTACACCGTCCAATTAGATGTCCACCGCACGCCACCTCGTCATCCTGTCCTCATGCTATGACAGCCTTCAATCTAAGCCCACCACATCTTCCATGCAAAATCTCGTCCAAAACCCAAAAATCTAGTCGTATATGAGCATGACTGCAAATAACCAAGACACACATTTTACAACATAAAATTACAGTATAGTTATAAATATCACTCTCGCTTGATGTCCTTGATTTAGCACATCAAATTGGACCGGTACCAGCTTCCTATCAATGCTAGAGGTATAGGGCATAAGGCCTATATATTTGGTTGGTGTCAAGCTTTTGCTAGATCTATACCTTAGCTGTACTGAAAAGTGTGACGAACAAAATCACATTTTGTGAAAACTTTAGCAAGAAATGAGTCTATGGTGTGCGAGACTTGGTACTAAGAAAATATGGCACATTATAGTTATAACAGTGAACAAACAACTGCAAAAAAAATCATGACATGGCTAATATATGGCGTGACAAATGTTAGGCACAAATCAAATCAAATCTTATACTCTTATAAAGTAAAACCCCACTGTCTATTTATCTAGACATGCAAGATGTTGAAAGCCCTAGTTTGGTTTTGGCTAATTGATGAAACCTCAGTACTAACCTCTATGCTAAGTGTGTGAATTAGATGAGGTTGGTATAATCCAAATGTGGAGCAAGATTCAAGTCCATGGTGAGGAAGGTGGACATAAAATGATGATCAAGTGCTCAACTTGAAAAAGAAGAAAGAGAAAAACATAATCTGATGGAGATCAAGGCAAAGGTATTGCTAGGGTTTTGGTTTTAGTGATCAAGACACCATAGAGAGTGTGATCACGTTTAGGATCGATAGCCATACTATAAAGAGGGAAATTCTTGGGCTATTTGGTCTCATAAGTGCCACTAGATGATGACTTACATGCATGTGCATTAGGATCTAGTGGAGAGCTAACATAACCCTTGAATATGTTTGTGAAAATATGCTAACACACGTGCACATGGTGATACACAAAGTGGTTGGCACATTTGCGAAGGGTTTTAAGAGGAAGAGAAAAGTGGAGATTCGGCAAAGAAACGGAGGCGAAACAAGTCACTGGAAGTGACCGGACGCTAGCCTCGGGGGCACCTGCGCGTCCGGTCAGTTCAAGCAGAGGTGCGCGCGAGCTGAGCGAGTGGACGCTGGCCGCGGTACACCGGTGCGTCCGGTGCACGGTTGCATGGCAGCGGACGCAGGCGGCCTGATGCATTACATCAGCGCGTGGCGAGGGTCTGTGTTGACCGGACGCTAGGGTGCGTCCGATCACGCCCCAGCGGACGCGTCCGGTCACTGTTTGAGCGCGAAAATACCTCTCTGGAAACGATCGGACGCCGCGTTGATCAGCGTCCGGTCATCAGCATCTACGCGTTCGGTCAATCGGTTGACCATGACCTGGACTGACTCGCGATCGTTAGAAATCGACGTTCGATATTTGAACAGGGACGCGTGGCAGGCATCGGTACGCTTGGACTGTAGCGACCGGAAGCTGGGGCTACGTCCGGTCGATTCCACCTGCGTGTACGATCACCCCGTGAAACGCTGCATTAAGAACCTAATGACTCTATCTGTTTGAGGGGCTTATAAATACGTGGTGACCGGCTCCAAGGGATCTCTCTTGGACACTTTGAACATCTTGACATCCTTTTGAGCTGAGCACACTTCCTCCTACTCATCTTCCTTGCTTGATTGCTAATTCAAAGTGAGATTGAGTGATTTAAGTGCATTGTGCTTGTGAGTTTGCGCCATAGTGGCACTTGGGGATCATTTCAGCTGCGGGATTCTTATTTCTCTTGGTGGTTATCGCCACCTAGACGGCTTGGAGGCAGCGGAGGAGTTGTGGCAAGAGTGATGCTTGTTTTTTGCCACCTCCCGGTGATTTGTGAGGAGTGTTGTGCTTTCCCCGGCGGAGCGCCAAAGAACTCTAGTAAATTGCTCGTGTCATTGAGCTATCTCACTTGCGATAGGTTCTTGCGGTGCTCTTGGGGAGCTTGGCTTTGGATTGCCAATTAGCCGCTGAACCACGAGGTGTAGGTCGACACAACGGGGATTAGCGTGCCGGCAAGCACGTGAACCTCAGGAGAAAAATCTTGTGTTTATCTTGTGTATGATTGGATTTCTCCTAGTGATTGGTCATCATATATTGTGATTGGTTTATCCTCTATGTAGCGGTATAAAGATCATATCCTCTCTATTTATATTTCTGTAAACGAGTTGTAACAGGCTCTTTAGTGTAATTAGTTGTGAGAGCATGTTTTATCTTTGCTAGTGTAGTTTCTCATCTAGTGGAGCTCTGTAGTGTAGCTGATCTTTGAGAGCTCGTAGTGACTTAGCCATTGCTTGTTATAGTGATCATAGTGACTAGAATTGTTAGATAGGTGGCTTACAACCCTTATAGAGCTAGAGCAAAATTACATTTCGCCATTTATTATACTAACATTTTGCTTTAGTGAGTTTGTAGAATTTTTAATAGGCTATTCACCCCCCTCTAGTCATATTAGGACCTGTCAGCTGTCCAACTAGGCAATGCACTATCACGTAGAATTAAAATCCATTAAGCAAAACCCCACTAGCTATTTATCTCAACATGCAAGCTATCCAACTAGGCAATGCACTATCACGTGCAATTAAAATCCACTAGCACATGCAACTGCAATGTCCACGTCAGCAAAACAAATAAGTATTTTTTTTGTCCACTTATTATACCACTCAATCCACTGGTCCGTAATTTCTGCGGCAATACGCGAGGTATGCTTCTAGTATACCCTATTTTCCTTGGCGTAGCATTGATGCTTCACAAATCACAATCGCCTCCCTTGCTTTGTTGTTTTTGCCAATTACATTGAAGATGCACACGCACACCGCAACACTACTGCTATTGTTTCATCGAGTCCCGCAGGTCTGCATTGCCCCGCCAGAAGTAGGCAGAAGCGAAGCAAGTCATCAGTTTTTTCACCGTTCCACGGCGTCGTTGCCGGTTTGCGGATAGACTTTCCCGTGCAAATGACAATTAGTCAGTGAGTTCCCATGCTGTACGCTTTCTCTGATCTCTGTACTCCCATCCCTCTCAGTCTCAAGTACTTAACATGTATGATGGAGACGCTGCTTTTTAGTTACTTGCGTTCAGGCTCAACCTTTAATTTCCAATGTTCGAACCCGTCAAATGGTTCTAATTCTATCTTGTGTGTATCGGTCCATGTTCAGGTCAAGTACACGATGACTTGAGTCATGCGTGCGTGTGGTTTGGAGTGGCCCCTCGGGCTTGACTGACGCTCCCGGTTTCAGTCCCATCGCTTTCACCCCGGCGAGTACGCTTGGAGCTGTCTCAGTCCAGTAGCTTTCGGCTTTCCTTCGGGCTTCAGCCAAGTTCGATTGATTCCTGGCTCCAACAGTCAAGTCTTCGTGAGTCCTGTCACTTCATTAGTTCGTTCCTCTTGCTTTCTCCTCTTCGGACGACGACTAACCTTTGATTACAGCAAATTCGTTCATACTTCTGTTAGTTTTCTTTGGCAAGATCAGATACTCCCAGCGCTCCACGACTACGACCTTCACGAGCATGGCGGCAGTGCCGTTCGTCCATCCGGAGGCATCAGGTAAGTCTTCATGCCGGTCCTCTCCCATGGAATTCTACAGTTCCTCAGACTTCAGACTACAAAGCCACTAGTTGAGTTAACTTACGACGTTATTATAAGTGCGTGCCATCATGCACAGCTTCCATGCATTGCCAGTTTGCCACCAGCACACCACCACTGGCTTGTCTGTCCCACCCCCAGGCCCCAGCTCTCTCGTTTCTCCAGTCTCCACCATGGCTCTCAGTCTCCTCCACCTTGCCTTGTTAATAATGGCCTCATCACTATTCAGGCCCACGCCCGTCTCGGCATCCAACGCCACGGCCGCCGACCTCTCGGCCCTCCTCGCCTTCAAGGACAGTCTTTCCGACCCTGGCGGCGTTCTCCGCGGCAACTGGACGGCCAGCACGCCCTACTGCGGCTGGGTCGGCGTCTCCTGCGGCCACCGCCACAGGCTGCGCGTCACGGCTCTGGTGCTCCCTGGCGTGCAGCTGGGCGGTGCCCTGGCTCCCGAGCTCGGCAACCTGTCTTTCCTCTCCATCCTTAACCTCAGCGACACCGCGCTCACGGGGCAAATTCCAACCAGTCTCGGGAAGCTGCCACGCCTCCTTTCCCTCGACCTCTCCAGCAATTATCTTTCGGGCATCGTCCCAGCCTCGCTCGGCAACCTCACCACGCTCAAGATCCTCAATCTCGACTCCAACAACCTCACCGGTGAAATCCCACACGAGCTGTGCAATCTGCAGAGCGTTGGGTTTCTTATTCTCAGCAGGAATGACTTGAGCGGGCCGATGGCCCAGGGCTTGTTCAACGGAACGTCTCAGTCTCAGCTGAGCTTCTTCAGCCTTGCATACAACAGCCTGACGGGGAATATTCCTAGCACCATCGGTATTCTGCCAAACCTTCAGGTCCTAGAGCTGTCGAGGAACCAGCTTTCAGGGCAGATACCGTCCTCACTGTTCAACATGTCCAACCTGCTAGGGCTGTACCTCTCCCAGAACAATCTCTCCGGACCGGTGCCAGACAACCAGAGCTTCAACCTCCCCATGTTGCAAGACGTGTATCTCAGCAAAAACGAGCTTGCCGGCACGGTGCCACCAGGCTTTGGTGCGTGCAAGTACCTGCAGCAGTTCGTTCTGTCATACAACCGCTTCACCGGTGGAATACCGCTGTGGTTGTCAACCTTGCCGGAGTTGACGTGGATCTCCCTAGGTGGTAACGACCTTTCCGGCGAGATCCCTGCCGTCTTGAGCAACATTACCGGCCTCACCGTACTAGACTTCACCACGAGTAAGCTGCATGGGGAGATCCCACCGGAGCTGGGCCGGTTGGCGCAGCTGCAGTGGCTCAACCTCGAAATGAACAACTTGACAGGTACCATTCCGGCCTCCATCAAGAACATGTCTATGCTCTCCATCCTTGACATATCCTACAACTCCCTGACTGGACCTGTGCCACGAAAAATATTTGGGGAATCTCTTACCGAGCTCTACATCGATGAGAATAAGCTCAGTGGAGACGTCGGTTTCATGGCCGACTTGTCAGGTTGCAAGAGCCTCAAATACATCATCATGAACAATAATTACTTCACCGGTAGCTTCCCCAGTTCTATGATGGCGAACCTCTCCTCCCTTGAGATCTTTCGAGCATTTGAGAACCAAATAACCGGACACATCCCTAATATCCCGGCATATCAGAACACCATCTCGTTCATTGATCTTCGTGACAACCGATTAAGTGGGGAAATTCCACAATCAATCACGGAAATGAAGAATCTTAGAGGTCTTGACTTGTCTAGCAATAAGTTGTCTGGGATTATCCCTGTACACATCGGCAAACTGACAAAGCTGTTTGGCTTGGGCCTGTCCAACAACAAACTCCACGGCCCTATACCAGATAGCATTGGAAACCTGAGCCAGCTACAACTATTAGGATTATCAAATAACCAGTTAACTTCAGCAATACCCCTGGGGCTATGGGGTCTTGAGAATATTGTAAAACTTGATCTGTCTCACAATGCCTTGAGCGGCTCTTTCTCGGAAGGTATTCAAAATCTGAAAGCAATAACTTTTATGGACCTTTCTTCCAACCAACTCCATGGCAAAATACCACTTTCACTGGGAATGCTCAGTACACTGACCTACCTAAATTTATCAAAGAACATGCTCCAAGATCAAGTACCAAATGCAATTGGCAACAAGCTAAGTAGCATGAAAACATTGGATCTTTCGTACAACTCCCTGTCTGGTACAATTCCAAAGTCCTTTGCCGATCTCAGCTATCTCACAAGCCTAAATCTCTCTTTCAATAAACTGTATGGACAAATCCCAGAGGGCGGTGTGTTCTCAAACATCACTCTACAATCATTGGAAGGGAACACTGCACTATGTGGCCTGCCACACCTTGGGTTCCCACGCTGCCCAAATGATGAGTCCAACCATCACCATCGATCTGGTGTCATAAAATTTATACTTCCAAGTGTAATAGCAGCCACTGTAATAGGAGCTTGCTTGTTCATCCTGATAAGAACTCATGTCAACAAGAGGTCAAAGAAGATGCCAGTCGCTAGCGAGGAGGCAAACAACTACATGACAGTCTCCTACTTTGAGCTTGCCCGTGCCACAAATAACTTCGACAGTGATAACCTGCTAGGAACTGGAAGCTTTGGCAAAGTATTCAGAGGCATACTGGATGATGGGCAAATTGTCGCGATAAAAGTCCTGAACATGGAACTGGAAAGAGCCACTATGAGCTTTGATGTTGAGTGTCGTGCACTTCGTATGGCTCGACACCGAAACTTGGTTAGGATACTCACCACCTGCTCCAATCTTGACTTCAAGGCACTAGTGCTCCCATACATGCCAAATGGGAGCCTAGATGAATGGCTGTTCCCTAGTAACCGTCGTGGGCTAGGATTGTCCCAGAGGATGAGCATCATGTTAGATGTGGCTCTGGCACTGGCTTACCTTCACCATGAGCACTTGGAGGCAGTCCTGCATTGTGACCTCAAGCCAAGCAATGTGTTGCTTGATCAAGATATGACGGCTTGTGTAGCCGACTTCGGCATTGCAAGGTTGCTGCTGGGCGATGATACTTCCATAGTTTCGAGGAACATGCATGGAACAATTGGTTATATGGCACCAGGTATGTAACTGTCTGCAACTTGATAGTAACTCATACTATCTCATCACTTGTGATGCATCACTAACAATGTCTCTGTTTGCTTACTTTGCTGTGAACTGGCATAACAGAGTATGCTTCAACCGGTAAAGCGTCAAGGAAGAGCGACGTTTTCAGCTATGGGATAATGCTTCTCGAAGTCGTCACTGGGAAGAAGCCCACCGACACCATCTTCAGTGAAGAGCTAAGCCTGAGAGAGTGGGTCAGCCAAGCTATTCCGTCAAGACTTGTTCATGTCGTGGACCATAACATCCTTCTTCTAGACGAGGAGGCAACAAGCAGTGGAGATGTCCAACACGCCGGCTGGTCATCTTGCGAAGGATCTCCCAGCGGGTGGAGCTGCCTACTGCAGATATTGGACTTGGGTTTACAGTGCTCGTGTGACTTGCCTGAGGAGAGGGTGTCAATGAAGGATGTGGCTGCCAAGCTCGCAAGGATCAAAGAGAGTTTACTATCCTCCAGATGATTTGGTCTGCAACTGAAGACAGCAATGTATCTCTCAAAATTCCTGAACAGTTTGTTCCAAAAAAAAAGAACAATACTGCAAAGTTAACATTGAAGTTCATACGACCAAATGTTCAGATCAGTCAGGCCCCATTGCGGCCATTGGAGTAGGCAACTGCAAAATGATACTGAATGCTTAAGCAGTTTCAGATAGCCCGTATGCAGCTAAGTCGGGAATGGAGTGGATCTTGAGCTCTGCAGATTTGGTGTTCTTGGCTTTATGGGAGTGTTTGGTTCATGTGTTAATAATCTGGCTAGCCAATTAAGTCTGAGGAGCTAAAGTCTGGCTTCAACAATGCAATTAGTTATTTTTTTAAGTCTATATTTAATACTCCATGCATTAGTGCATCAAACAACCAGTCTGGCTTGGGCAGTGGCGGAGGGTGAACTAAATTATAGGGGGGCGAATTAAAAAAAAAACATCAAACGCGTCGCTTCTCCCATCTATTGTAAAAAGAATGGAGACTTTTCAGATGCACCCTTACTATGTGCTACCCAATTAAGAAATCATGTCTAGTCAATTTGATTGTCGATCTAGTAAAATCATGCCAAATATTACATAGTAAGAAATAGGGAAAGAATGAGACTGGGAATCGAACTAACCTGTAGCAACTAGCAATGGGCAGCGCCGAGCGCTTCTACATTCTAGACGCCGGATGTGGTGGTGGTCAGGTGGTGGCCGGTGGGATCTCGCCGTCTCGCATCGACGCAGAGGACTCGAGCACCATGGCAGGAGAACGGCAAGCCGGCAACCGCGCTGGGCGCTGCTGGCGGAGATGGGGCACGCCGTCGCCGTGATGCGGACTCGCAGAGATGGAGATTTTTTTTTATCAAGCATACCTGCCTTAATAGTTAAGGAAAAACGTACAAGACGCATACACGTAACCATACAGGAAAACAGAGGACAGCTGTCCCACCCTTCTTTGACAAAAGGCCCTTGGAAAAGTGAAAATTACAACATGGTCCCTGGACCCTTTTCTAGCGGAAGATTCCAGAAATCCCCGCCGTCGCCGCCGGAAAACGCCAACTCCGGCCACCACCGTCGAACCCGAAGCCGAAGGGAACTCCATCGCACACAGGCTTTGAAACGGACCGCAGAAGACACTCACCGCCATGGATGAGTAGGAAGCAACGCTAAACACACATCGGTCGGGGCCACACCCCAAGCTCCCTCGGCCTTGGATCCAAGCTCGCCGCCGACGGAAACCGCCGCCACGGGAACATCGAGCTATATCTGTCCTCCTGGCATCCACAGCACCCACAGCCACCTCCGCATCCTCGAGACACATGACCGGCTCCGGCCGCCACCACCAAGGACGACGAACCGCCACTGACCGACTCCTGTACAAGGGCTCCAGACATGGAGACTGTAACATCCTAGATGTTAATGAACAATTAAAATCCTAATGACGATCATTAACATGCATAATAATCTAGTGTCATGGCATAAATGCATTTTATGTTTCACGTACCACCGCAAAAGGCGGTGATCCATGTTTAGTGTTTACTCCAAGCAGCGTATGGCCTCTCGTCATAGCACTCCTTGGAGCGTGTAATATTCCTACTTCCACTTAATGAAGAACGTGCAACGCACGCTTTCGAAAAAAGTATAGCATGCTCATGTTGCATATGTCAAGTTTATTGTTTCATGAGATAGTGTTAATAAATCCAATTTTCGTTTAATTAATAAATCAACTTTTATAAATAAAAGTTTTGTAATTCTTGCTCCATGTTTTGGTGTGATGAGTAAACTTTTATTTTGTGCTAATAATTGTGTTATTGGAACAATTTTTAGTCTCTAATTAATTACCAAATTAATGAAATAACAAAATAACTAAAGGATAAAAAAACTAAATTCCCATGTATAGTTTTGCCCATTCTTGAATAACTCAAAATCTAAGCAAAATTTTGAGGTGAGTCCAAAAGCAGAGTCGTAGATCTTGTTGAGAGGTACAACTTTGGTGTTTTGAGTTTTCAAAGTTTCAATGCAAAATTTTGAATAAATTGAAAAGATGTCAATCCCAAATTTAAATTTCAAACTCAATTTCAAAAAGTAGGCATAATTGGGTGATGGCCCAATTATGAAAGTCGTAGATCTTCAAAAGTTATACATTTTCTATTTTTACAAATTTTCAAGTTTTATTCAAAAATTTAAAGTAATTTTGAATTTTCTGAAATCCTAAAAGTGCTCCCATTTGAATTTGATTTCAAATTTCAAAAACTATTCAAAATCTGAGTTTGGTCCAAAAAGCAAAGTTGGAGATCTCGAGAAGTTGAAAACTTTCGTTTTTGGAGATTTTAAAGTTGCTATGCAAATTTGGGAGTAATTTAAAGAAAACAGAAAATGTAAGAATGAGGTGGTATTGCTGCTACAGTAACCGAGCCGTCTCTGCTTTCTCCTCTTCCTCTGTTCACCGGCGGACACCGAGGTCGTTCTCGGCGCTTCGCGCGCGCGCGAGCGCGTTGCTGGCCACGTGGGTGAGCCCGCGAAGGCGCTGGCCATCTCCCCATCCTCTTCCTTGCCGTTATAAGCCGTCGCCACCGCTGTCTTTTCTTTTCTTCTCTCCCTGCTCGCTGCCGGCAATCTCGACGCGCCGGCGAAGTTTGCTGCAACCGCTCCTCCTCTGCCCAATTCCTCGCGCTCGCAGCTGCGCCTCACTGTTGCGCACCTCCCTGACTCGCTCGCACGGCCTCTGTCTGTCGGCATCAGCCGCGCACGTCGTTCTTCTCTGCGGCCGGCCGTCGGCGCCGCCGTAAGCACCTCACCGAGGCTAGCCCTCTGTGACACGCCTTGACTGCAACCATCAAGCGTTTTGGCTTCGTCTCGACGTCTTAATCGTGATCGGCTCACTTGTTTTGGCAGCCGACCCCCTGACGCGCCGGCACGCGCCTTCACCGTGAGTTCGCGCCGCCGCCTCCGCCTTTCACCATCGGCAGGTACGCATGCACCGCCTCCGTTTCACTCTTCTGGCTGAGAAGGTCGCGGTGAGCTCCGTGGTTGTGCGCCGAAGCTTGGTTGGGCCGATCGAGGCCTGTTGCGGCCGGTCCGCCGCCGCGCCGCGGTGCTCTACTCGGTCGGTCTGCCATGGCCGTCGACGAGCATGAGCGGAGGCGTCACTTGTTCAACCGACAGCCCAGGCATGTGCGGGACGAGGTGGGGGTCACGTTGGTGCCATCGCCATGACCGGAGGTCTCGTCGTCGGCGAGCTCCGCCGTGTACCCGCCGGCGCCTGTGCGGTCAAGACCAGCTGTGGGTCGGTGTTGACCGGGGCCCGGCTGTCAGTGACTGAGGGTGGCTGAGGGGTGAGTAAGAAAAGGGTTTTTGTCCTTTTTGATTTTCAGAAAATGGTAAAATGCGCTGAATCTTGTTTAATTCCTAGAAAAATATAGGAGCTTGAGAAATTTATGAAAATTTTTGTGTGGCTTCCTCATGTTGTGATCTTTGTAGGAAAATTATGAACCGATAAAAATCATTAGTTTTGGGATGCTTAAAAATTAGCTCTTTTAATTATTAAATGCATGTTATGTAATTTTTGTAGGCTAAAATAAATATCCAATAATCATGAAACATTTTGTGTGTGCTTAATATGTTCATCTATGCCTTCACAAAAAGTTTGAGGTTAATTTGATAATGTTTAATTGTATCTCTAATTACATGCTTTATTTATTAGTTAATAATTGCTAAAATGATTAGAGTAAATCATGATATGACTTGGGTGAATTTTTGGGCTTGATTGTGGACCATGGAACATGAAACCCATACTGTTCCTTGGCAATGTATGTACTTGATTGATGTCCTCATAATCTACTTGTGATAACAAACTAAAATTGTTTAATGTTAATTACTTGCAACTGTACCGCGAAGGAAAGTTGTACTCAAGTAGATAACTAATGTTTATCCTTTCTAAATGTCTCTTGTATGCTATGCCTTATTCATCATCATGCGTCATGCATCATGGCATGCATTTCATCATATTAAGCATCGCATCATTTTTATTACGTGTAGTTTATACGAGAGTGTTTTGGATCATGTCGATCAAGCTTCGGAGAAGGTGATCCATCCGTGGTGTTGGTGTTAAACTTGACTTCTACGAGAACTAACCACCACTGCAACGCAGGCAAGCCCTGTGCATTTAAACCCTACCTTGAGTTTTACAAATCTTTATTATTATTACTATAATTTACTGCATTAAGTAATTAGGAGTTGAGTGATAACCTAATTGCTGCATTGTCATCCTTGATTATTGTGATATCAACCTTGATACCTGTTTTACTGAAAATGCGTAGTATGCTTCGCTATGCTTATGAGTTAAGCTTTTAAATGAAATGTTTACATAGCCATGACGGCATACTTGATGAATATTGAAATATGAGAATGAACTTGAAAGATCGGACGGGTGGTTTGGCCACTGCTAACAAGCATTGGGAAAGGAGTCTCAATGTAGTGTTTTCGCCTTGTCAGTTAAGGACCGTTCGTTGTATGGCCCGCTTGTGTTTTGAGACTTTGCAACTAGCCTCATGCCTTGGGTAAGCCCAAAATGTTGGTGATTCCATTACGAGAACGTCTAACCTCGCACTGGGAGTGGAGAGATGGCGGGAGTAGCGTGTACCCTCGGGGCTAGAATCGGGCCGGGTTCGAGGAGTACTGTACTCTCGGGTGGCGATGGACACGTTCTGGTTTTGGGAGATCTAAATGAGGGTTGATATATGCAAGATTCGGTTCATACATATGTCGTGAGGTTAGGGATCCCCAGTTGGGTATAATCGGTTCGAATCGTCGTTGCTCCTCGGTTATGGAGACTCGATCACCTGTTCTGCATCGTAGTTAAGAAATGGAATTGAAAGAAAGAAAAAGGAAAGAATCTTGATGAGAATTACTTTGATCTAGATTAGGATCACTTAGAATTGGTTAATGAACCATCAATGGTAAAAGTAAAATATTGAAGGTAAGGACTCACTTTAGTAAGCTTTTCTGCAAAAGAAATTTTGATCCTTGAATACCCGTACCTTGATTCCCTAAAGCTAGCATGCCCTTGGAGTCTTTTTCTTAGTCGGGTAAGTCTTGTTGAGTACTCTCGTACTCAGGGTTTGTTAACCCCTGTTGCAGGTGCTAACTGGTGCTGCTAATTAGGTCATGTCGGTGGGCTCGACATGATCTGATTGTCCCCTCCTAACTTAGGTGCTCTGCCTAAGTTGTCTCCTGTAGTTCTACTCGACTTCCGCAATACAAGTTAAGTTTGTAAAAAGTTAACTTAATCATGATTTATAAATTCATTGTTGTTATTCTTCCGCACTCTGATGTAAAGTTTTGTAACAAATGTTGTAATGTTGTAGTTACTCCTTTGTTGATCCTGGTATGAGTTGTCAAATGTAGTTGAATCGGGGTCCTGCGAGGGCACCCGACATATCTTCTTAGGTTATTTGGTGTACATGCATAGCCATCAGAGGTCTTAGGGACAATGACAGGTGCATGTGAGCCATATAATTTAGGAGGTTCTGCTACAGAGACCCTCCTCCATGGGCTCGCCATCGGTGAAGGAGCGGAGCACCGACGGGACGGGGAAGAGCCCAAGAGGACTTATTCCATCGCGACGTCGCCGCCGCCGACACCGCTCGGACACGAAACCCTAGACAAGCTAGGACCTAACCTACACCCTACAGCCCCAGCCGGTAAGAGACCAATGGTCTCCGCCACCTCACGACGCCCCGGAGGCCATCGGAGGCGGAGAAGACCACCGGCTCCGCCGGCGGAGATGCTCGCCTCCCTTTTTGCCTCTTGCAACTGTAGCGGACTAGAGAGTTCGAGAGAGGGGAAAAGAGAGGATGACTCCGAGAACAGCTAGAAGGACTAAAGCCCCGATACAGAGATGGAGAATTGGAGATGGAGCATGCCGTGCGCCCATGACGCGGAGGCAGAGAGCCGAAGATGCAAGTACAGGGTCCCGTCCGGTCTCTCTGAAGTCCGAGTGCCCCATGCCTCTCTGTTTGTGGCTTCTGTGTACGTGAGTGGGCTGCACCGCTGCAGGTTCTAGAGTACGCCGGCCAGGAAAATTTATTGGATCGTGGGCTCTGCCCCTGTCTATGGTGCGTTTGGTTAGCTACTTGTTGTCTACATAAGTAAACTACGGTAGACGCGCTGCGACCGCGCCGTCATAAACAGTAAAGAAATTATTTTAAATTTACCTTAAAAAATGAACAGTGTTGAACAGTGCAAGGCGTTCTTCAAAAAAACTCCTGGTCGAGAGATACTTATATTTACCTTTTTGTCTACATATAAGGCAAGTTTACCTCGCCAATGAAACATTTTGCAGAACAGATGTTGAGCGGAGGATCCCAATTCCACTCGCGCAATAGTTCACTAGGAATCCAGCGAACCATCAGCTACTCCGCAACTTTCCTTATTTAAAAAATAATAATTTCCATAACTTTTGATTTTTAGAAAGTTACTAAGTTATACACATAACTTTAACATGTAATATTTTATGGAACATAACTTATTTCTACGACTTATGCTAACAACTTTGACAATGTAACATTTTGTAGAACAGAACTTATCACCATAATTTTTACGTAACTTTTTTGTACAGTTTTTATGTAATTTCATAGACAACTAACAATGAAAACTTTTGTATTTTATTTTATGAAAATAGTTTTTTAACATAAATTTTCTGGCACAGTTTTATATAACAATTTTACAAATAACATAACTTATACATAAGTTATATATTTAAGTTATACGAGTAAGTTACACGCATAACTTTCTCTTTTTTAAGTTACTAAGTTATACACATAACATTTATGCATAACTTATTACCACAACTATATATCACAACTTTTACAATGTAACATTTTGTAAAGCAGAACTTATTAGCACAAGTTTTTGTTAGAACTTGTTGAACAACGTTGACAAGTTGTATAGAATAACTTACGTACATAAATTGTAGAATAACTTATGAACATATAGTTGTGTTTCATAACTTTTGTACATAAGTCGTGTTTTCATAAATTTTGCGTTTCCAAGTTTTGGCATAAGTTATAAATTAATTTATTTTTTTTGCATTTAATAATTTTTGTGTTTTCAAGTTTTTGGCATAAGTTATAAGTTAATTCATTCCTTTGTGTTTAATAACTTCTGTACATAAGTTGTATTTCATAACTTTTATGTATAAGTTATATGTTATATGTTATAAGTTAATACACATAAATTGCTACTAGAAAACAAATTAAAATATATGTAAGTGGGGTTTAGTTTTGTTTGCCTTGTCACGTAGAACACACCGGTGCAGATGAAATTGAAAATGGATACACTATTTAGAAGATATAGCAATTTCAAATAAATGTTTCGCTTTGTTTCTACCTTATGTCATACGACCTCACAGCAACCAAAAGAGAATCACCACAAAGATAATATGCTGGCGGCTCCATCCAAAAAGGGAAACAATGGAAAATATTTTTTCCAGAAAAAGAAAACTACGACTTGTCGGAAATTGCTCGCCGATTCCAATCTGGTGATCATTCGTCGTTTAGTGGTGCCGGCGGAGGATGCTTGTCATCGCCATAGAAGACACTCAAGCTTCTCCGCCTCTGCCTGCTCTTCCTTTCTCACTCCTCTCCACCTTTTTGCGCGCCTCCCACCGCCCCCACTGTGTTGACCCACACGAACTTGTTGCTGCCAGCCGCGGTGAGATCCGGATGCACGACCATGGCACAGCTAGGCCCGTCATCAACCGCGGTGGTAGCTAGCTCCACGACATTCTGCGCGCCCGACGGCAGTAGTGCACTCCTAGAGCTCCTAACGGGGCGGCTCCCGGCGAGCGAGCTTCGGTCCTGCGCGCAACCGGAGGTGGACAACTCCGCCATCCTTGTGGAATTGAGCGCAACGGTGGGTCAGAATCCAGTGCGATGATAGTCTTTCGTGTAGCCGTGGGTGGAGGGCGAGCCGACAACGGGCTATCGATGTGATGCCGGAGCACTAGTGGGCATTGAGGGGATGTGGTGCTACTTCCTAAATCCTAACAAACCTGGCCAATTGGGAACGCCCACCCCTCACGTTTCCACTAAGCCTGGCCTAGGCATGGTTAGTGCCTTCATGGAGCCTGGCTACAGGCTTTTACAAGCACCAAATAATAATTTATTTGGATCCTCTTCTCTAAACTTTAGAGCTCTAAAAGTTTTAGAGCACTTTATATCACTTTTGAGCTCTAAAGCTCTAATGTGAGGTGGGGTAATGTTTAGAGCTGACTTTAGACCAATTATTTAGAGCTTTAGCTCTAAAGTTTAGAGAAGGAAATCCAAACAGGCGCTAAGTTGAAACTTGTATTATTAGAGCAGCAAGCCGCGTAACCAAACATGCCCCCTGACGAGCTTTTTGGAACCCTGCCATTATGTGAGGCGAGCTTCGCATGTTCGCCATCCCGCAATGGGGATTCGTTGGATAGCCATTATGAAACGTGCGCAGACCGCTAAAATGCCATTTGGAGAGTTTAGGATTCGATTAATCCCTGAAAAAAGAAAACGACACTGTATTCCTGTTTTGCCCCTGACTCTTTTCTTTTCCCCTGCTCGCTCTCACGCGGACGTAGCTTGAGCGACAGAACGGATCGACACGGTGCCTCCAGAGTGGGCACTCCTTCCTCACGGTGTCCCTACGCCATCAATGTCGTAGATGGCCGCCCCACGCCGCCTCTGCCCCAAGCGACGCTGGCGTCGTCCCCCACGCCAGCACCGCACCTATGCCGCCCCCAAGCTAGCCCCCGACGACAGTGACACCCACACCCCACACCGCCGCCCACGTCGGAGACGCCCCCCATGCCGGCGTCGTTCCCACGCCACCGACTATCGTGCATGGGTTACAACAGCACTTCATTAGGGCCAAGCCGAAGGATTTTAACAAATGAACTACCTCTTGTTCATTGCAACGTAGGGCACAGGCGTGAGACGACGTCGCTCAGGGCACCCGCAATGATATAAGTTAATTAGTAACTCTAAGCCAATTTCTTCAATAGCGCTAACTTTTAGCATATAGCTCATAACATAGATAGCCCCACATGACACTCTCACATAATCTTAGAATATGTATATGAACCTAGCTCTTGATCAAGAGCTAGCTTTTCTCTCTCTTCTATTAAAATATAAAAAAAATGATTAGAGCTAGCTTATAAGTTACCCATTGTGGGTGCTCTCAGGAGCACGAGGCACCGTGCCAATTTGTTTTGTCGCTCAAAAGGGGCAGGGGTAAAACAGGAACACTATGTACGTTTTATAATAATGGTTATTCAGTGAATTTCTATTGCGAGATGACATTCGAGGGAACGAAGCTCACCTCCGGTAATGGTAGGATTCAAAAACCTCCCCGTGACTCATTTTCAGAATTCACACACCTTTTTTTTTTTGACCTAGGAGTTCACTTATTTAAAGCCCGTTCGCAGGGCTCCCAGGGGCTCTGACTCCGGACTGTTTATGTACTGTAGCACAGAGTAGGGAAACCGCAAAACGTGCTCCTCCTCCTCTTCTTAGGCCTTGTTTAGATGCATATGAAAAGTTAGAATTTTTTCACTCTCTCTCCATCACATCAATCTTTGGACTCATGCATGAAGTAGTAAATGTAGATAAACATAATAACTAATTACACAGTTTAGTTGGAAATCACGAGATGAATCTTTTGAGCCTAGTTGGTCCACGATTGAACAATATTTGTCAAATAAGACGAACGTGGTACTATTCATCGGTTTGAAATTTTTTCGGCATCTAAACGAGACCTTAGTTTATTTCCTGCTTTGAAATCTGAAACGGTTCTCTGCTACATTATTGTACAGTGTCGCTACAATGACCGGCGAGGAAGAGCCAGAGCTGGCCGGAGCCGTGCCAAAGGCCCTAAATCTCGGTCTGTCCGAGAACTCGTAACTTCTGCATGGACCAAGCACGTGTGACCTGTGTATTTGTAGCTGAATTCGTCCCTGACTCCCTGTCGATATGGCTGGGCTGTGGGGTGGAACGCTTGTTTTCTTTGGTTGGGCTTGGGCCACGTCAAATACGTCATCCTCATCCTATCCGCTCCACTCGTCTGCAGCTGCTGCTGCCGTTTCTTCTCCCTCCTCCGGCCGTCCGGCGGGCCAAATCAGACCGACCATACGGCCATTGCCGCGCCACTACCTACTCCAGGGATGCTATGCTGCACGCGCTACTCGCTCCAGCTCCTCCAACCCCATCCCTCCTTCACCGGTGGCGCGACCTGCTCTTGCTCATGCTCCCTGCCTTCTTCCTCCTCCTCCGGCACCCAGCACCAGAGGCTCCATCCGCCAGCCGCCCTGTCCCCAGCTACTTCCCGCTCCACCCCACCACTCACCCACGCGCCTGACCATGACGAAGATGGCGCCTCCGATGACGCCCTCCTGGCGCTCCTCCGCGCCCATGACACCGATGCCGCCTACGGCCTCTTCACCTCGAAGCCTTCTCTCCTCCCTTCCTCCCCCACCACGGCCTCCCGCCTCCTCGCACAGCTCTCCTTCAATTCCAACGGCCCCGATGCGTTCTCCCGCGCCGCCCGCCTCCTCCAGAGCCTCCGCGCCCGCGGCGCCCTCGACCTCCTCGACGCCAACTCCCTCTCCCTCGCAGCCGCGGCCGCCGCCCGCTCCCGCGACGCCCGCCTCGCCCACTCCCTCCTCCTCTGCATGCTCCGCCAAGGCCTCCTCCCCGACCGACGCGCGTACACCGCCGCCGTCGCCCGCCTCACGCCGCCAACCAAGGCGCTCCGCCTCTTCGACGCCGTCCTCCGCCACCTCCGCCGCGCGCCACAAGAGCTGCTCTCCCCCTCCTGCCTCCCCGACGCGGCCGCATTCAACGCAGCGCTCAGCGCCTGCGCCGACGCCGGGGATTGCCGCCGATTCCGGCAGCTGTTCGACGCAATGAGCGAATGGAGCGCCGCCGCCGATGCGCTCACCTACAACGTCGTCATCAAGATGTGCGCGCGCGCCGGCCGAAAGGACCTCGTCGCGCGCGTGCTTGAGCGCATGCTCTCCTCCGGCCTCGCCCCCTGCGCCACCACTTTCCACTCCCTCGTCGCCGCGTTCGTCGGCTTCGGTGACATCACCACGGCGGAGAGGATCGTGCAGGCGATGCGGGAAGAGCGCAAAGACATATGCTTACTGCTCAGGGCTGTCGCTATGGATTGCGATGGTGCGGCTGACGTCGAGGATGGTGCTGCGCTGCTTGACGACATTGTTGCCGGGACCAAACAGGAACAGGGCTCAGATGAGGTGCCGCTGCTCCCCAAGGCTTATCCGTCCAACGCCAGGGTGTACACCACGCTCATGAAGGGATACATGAACGCAGGCCGCGTCGACGATGTCGTGGCCGTGCTGCGCGCGATGCGGCAAGAGGCGCGGACGGCACCCGCAAGCCGGCCGGACCATGTGACTTACACGACGGTGATATCAGCGCTTGTCGGTGCGGGCGATGTGGCGCGCGCGCACGCCGTGCTGGACGAGATGGCCGCGGCCGGAGTTCCAGCCAACCGTGTCACCTACAACGTCCTGCTCAAGGGGTACTGCCAGCAGCTGCAGATCGGCAAGGCCAGGGAGCTCTTTGAGGAGATGGTGACGGACGCCGGCATCCAGCCCGGCGTGGTGACGTACAACACCCTCATGGACGGGTGCGTGCTCAGCGACGACAGCGCGGGCGCGCTAGCCTTCTTCAACGAGATGCGGTCGCGGGGCATTGCGCCGTCCACGGTGAGCTACACGACACTGATGAAGGCGTTCGCCGTGTCGGGGCAGCCCAAGGTGGCACACAAGGTGTTCGAGGAGATGGAGCGGGACCCCAGGGTGACGGTGGACAGGGCAGCGTGGAACATGCTGGTGGAGGGGTACTGCCGGCTGGGGCTGGTGGAGACGGCGAAGCAGGTGTTGGAGAGGATGAAGGAGCGCGGCGTGCAGCCGGACGTGGCGACGTACGGCAGCCTGGCGAAGGGCATTGCGATGGCGCGCAAGCCAGGGGAGGCGCTGGTGCTCTGGAACGAGGTGAAGGAGCGGTGCCTGGAGGAGGCCGACGAGGAGCTGCTGGGGGCGCTGGCAGACGTGTGCGTGAGGGCGGCCTTCTTCAAGAAGGCGCTGGAAATCGTGGCGTGCATGGAGGAGAAGGGCATCGCACCCAACAAGACCAAGTACAAGAAGATGTACATCGAGATGCACTCCAGGATGTTCACCAGCAAGCACGCGTCGCAAGCGCGCCAGGACAGGCGCCGGGAGCGCAAGCGTGCCGCCGAGGCCTTCAAATTCTGGCTCGGCCTGCCCAACTCCTACTATGGCAGCGAGTGGCGGATCGAGCCTCTGCTGGATGGCGATGACCAAAACTGAGCCACCCGCTACGGTGCCACCATTTCTGCTATGAGCACTGTACCCTGCTGCGTGTAGGGAATTTTTGTCAAACTTACAAAAGGAAAAAAATACTTCATATTTCTTGTTGTAAACCTCAGGAAATTAACCAAATGGGATTCACATATCCGCCTTCTTCCTTGTACAACCTAATCAGGAGTAGAGATTTTTTGCTGCAGGCAGGTGTTATCTGAACGGTGCAAATAATTCATTTTACAATCGAAGGGAGAATGGGAAACAACAAACAAATGCAGATGAATGTAATGCGAAGCACTGAAACGTCAACCAGAAGAAGGGTGAACGAGAGTTGCTAACAACATTTTCTGTGAAAGAAATTAGCATATATCCCACTTTACCCAATGTGCCTCTCTTTTAACCCTCAAGGTGACACAAGTTAAATAGTAGCATATGTAAGAAATATGAACCCTAGCAAGGGCCTAGTTAATTTCTTGCTAATGGCTCTTTACAGATTATTGTAACTCTTGTCTCTATCTGTTCTCTCTCTCTCTCTCTCTCTCTCTCTTTTCTTTTTTTCTTTCTTTTTTCTTTTTTGCCTTTGCATCTATTTTCACTGTTGATTTTAAGGAGGGTACAAGAGATCTTTTGGGCCATGCCTAGGGCCGGCCGTGGCCCTCGGCGCATATCCGGCCCTAGCTAGCACACATGACCTCGTATTCATGATCACCGTCGCTTCACGTACAAGAACTGGGTATGAAGTAGAAGACAGGGTTGTGATTATTATGCATGTGAAGTTCTAGTTTTCAGGTCACTACTAGGTGCAGAAAAAAGAATGTTGCATGCTGCAAAGCAGAGGTTGAGCTGGCATGCCCTGTGCAGGTAAGTTGGATTTCCCTACTCGCCATGGCCTCCTGCACTTGCTATGGTTGTACTATATATGGTTTGTAAATACCATCCAAATATTCTTCCAATGTGTCTAGGACATGGTATCTATAATTTACAGTTCAGTTAGACGTGTTTACAGTACATGTGAGTGTTTCTAGGAAACCTCTCGCATCTGAAAAACAAAGAGTTCCTTTTAGCAGTACCAGTTGCTGCTTGCTTGGCTTCTTTGCAAGATAAAGTTAGTTGTATTTTTTGTAGATGTAGACAACAAAATAAGTAGTCTTATGAACTTGCCACTTGAAATACTGAAGATCAAATGCATAGACTTTTTACCATTTCCATTTGCTAATTTATTGCTTCTTTGCAAGCTGAAGAATAATGTCATCTATAATTGCTACTCTCTACAACTGGTCAAGAGATGAGTTTCCTACTATTTGCTTATAAGAAATCGTCTAAAATGCTTGATAGTAGTTGTATAGCCTACCTGCTTATATTGGCTTTCAGTGTGAATATTAAAAAGAAAAGTTCTTCTAGGTACACTTCAATTGTTTCCTGGAGTATTACAAAGAAGCTACATGACCAGGGTTCTTCTAAATGAGATCATAGTGTCTTTTTTTTCCTCGAATACGCGAGTGTGTCATAATTGAATGTCTTCAATTATTCCATTAATTTAGCACAATGAATTTTCGTCATGTGACCTTATCTACCAGCTAATCCCACTGATCATTAGGTTTGAAATTTCCTCCTCATATTGTTCTGGTGGGCTGATAGTTTCCAAACCAAAGGCTTCCACCGTACGGCAATAGTTAACATACATACCTTCTGTCATGACAGGAGCGCATTGGCCACTCTTTTTTACATGTGTGCTCAGTGCTCACCATCTACTAAGTGTTTGGCAATGAAGAAAACTGCTGCAATTTCTGGTGAATTGGATATCTGGGTGAACATCAGGATTATTACTACTTCCTGTGTGCTACTCTTTCTGTATCATGAACTGTTTTAGTACTCTGGATGGGAATTTGTTACCAGTGTTCTAAAATACATACTATAGGCAGTAATGAATTCATATCTTGGCATGTCATCTGTATGGATAGACAAAAATCGTATAGTCCGTATGGACCATATGATTAGTGTTATTGATACGGTCTATTTATGAGTTTCTCCTCCATATATGCTGCTGTTGTTTTACAAATCTGACATGTGGGTGCTGGGTAGGGCGCCCCGATGCGCGCTTCCGTTTCTAGTGGCCAGATCCTTCGGACCATCTCGTCACTTGGGCGCATACATGGATTCCTTTGTACCAAACCCACATATATACAATGTGGGGTAGAATAAAGAGGCTTAATTTAGCACGAGTTGCTTGCTAGTTGGTACGGTGCGTCTGAAAGCAGTTTCTACGACGAAGAAACCGTTATTTCCGGGAAGCAACAGCGTGTGTGAATAAGGAAAGGAACCAGCTTACTGACCATATTCAACAAGTTGGCTTCAGATCGCTGTACGTTTCCAACCACTTGAGCCAACTGCACGTCCAAAGCTGCTTTATAACATCTGTATGGATAGACAAAAATCGTATAGTCGGTATGGGCCATATGATTAGTGTTATTGATACGGTCTATTTATGAGTTTCTCCTCCATATATGCTGTTGTTGTTTTACAAATCTGACATGTGGGTGCAGGGTAGGGCGCCCCGATGCGCGCTTCCGTTTCTAGTGGCCAGATCCTTCGGACCATCTCGTCACTTGGGCGCATACATGGATTCCTTTGTACCAAACCCACATATATCCAATGTGGGGTAGAATAAAGAGGCTTAATTTAGCACGAGTTGCTTGCTAGTTGGTACGGTGCGTCTGAAAGCAGTTTCTTCGAAGAAGAAATCGTTATTTCCGGGAAGCAACAGCGTGTGTGAATAAGAAAAGGAACCAGCTTACTGACCATATTCAACAAGTTGGCTTCAGATCGCTGTACGTTTCCACCCACTTGAGCCAACTGCACGTCCAAAGCTGCTTTATAAGAATATAAGAGAAGCAGTCAAAACACATCCATATTCGATCAGTCCGTTACTCATAGACGACTCTCACCAAAATGGTCTCTTTCTTCTTCATCCGCATCCGCATGGTACTCATCTTACTCGCCGTCGCCGCAGCAGGCGCCACCGCACTCACCCCACCACCATCCAATGCCACAGACCTTGCTGCACTGCTCGCCTTCAAAGCAGTGCTCAAGGACCCCCTAGGTATCCTTGCCAGCAACTGGACTGCTACTTCAGCATTCTGCTCGTGGGCGGGGGTCTCTTGTGACAGCAGGCAGCGCGTCACTGGCCTTGAGTTCAGCGACGTGCCGCTCCAGGGCAGCATCACGCCACAGCTTGGTAATCTCTCTTTCCTCTCGACCCTTGTCCTCAGCAACACCAGCATCATGGGTCCCGTGCCAAAGGAGCTTGGCAGTCTGCCCTGGCTTCAAACTCTTGATCTATCACAGAACAGCTTGTCAGGTACCATCCCTCGCAACCTTGGCAACACCACTAGGCTTGAGATTCTTGATCTTGCTTACAATAACTTCTTTGGGGGGATTCAACATGAACTGCAAAATTTGCACAGCCTTCGTTCGTTAAGATTGCAACACAATGATCTAAGCGGACCAATTCCGCAGAGCCTGTTCAACAACACACCCAATTTGAGTGAAATACATCTTGGCTCGAATAGGTTGACAGGAGCAATTCCTTATAGTGTCAGCTCATTACTAAAGCTGGAGGTGCTTGTCCTAGAAAAAAATCTTCTCTCAGGCTCCATGCCACCTTCTTTGTTTAATATTTCGCAGCTTCAAGTACTATCTGTCGGACGGAACAATCTCTCAGGTCCCATTCCTGGAAATGAGAGCTTTCACCTCCCTATGCTGCAAGTGCTGATTCTCCAAGAAAACCATTTCAACGGGCCAATCCCTTTAGGACTCTCTGCGTGTAAGAACCTTGACGAACTCTACGTTGGTGTGAACAATTTCACTGGTTCTGTGCCGTCATGGCTAGCAACACTTCCAAGCCTTACTGCAATATCCTTGTCAATGAATAACCTGACTGGAATGATCCCAGTTGAGCTGAGCAACCATACCCTGCTTATTGTGTTGGACCTCAGTGAAAACAATCTACAAGGGGAGATTCCACCAGAACTGGGACAGTTGAGAAACCTCCGGTTTCTAGGTCTTGCAAACAACCAAATAACTGGTGTCATTCCAGAATCCATAGGCAATCTATCAAACCTTACCCAAATAGACTTACTTGGAAACAGATTGACAGGATCAGTGCCGATGTCATTTAGCAACTTGCTGAATCTCCGTCGCATCTATGTTGATGAGAACCATCTCTCTGGGAATCTAGATTTCCTAGCTGCATTATCCAACTGCAGAAGCCTGACTACCATTGGCATAGCAAACAATGAGTTCACAGGGAGGCTACCAACTTCAATTGGAAACCTTAGCACGCTGCTAGAAACTTTTCGAGTAGCTAACAACAACATCAATGGAAGCATCCCTGGTACATTGGCTAACCTTACCAGCTTATCAGAACTGTATCTTGGTGGAAACAACCTGAGCGGGAAGATCCCTACACCAATCACTGCAATGAACAATCTCCAAGAATTGGACCTCTCCCACAACAGCTTGTCTGGCACCATCCCAGAAGAAATCAGTAGATTAACAAACCTAGTTCATTTACGTCTTGACAGCAATAAACTAACTGGTCCCATTCCAAGCAATATCAATAGCCTAAGCCAGCTGCAAATTATGACATTATCCCAAAACTCATTGTCTTCAACCATACCAACAAGTCTGTGGGATCTTCAGAACCTTATTGAGCTTGATTTGTCACAGAACTCTTTAAGTGGGTTCCTGCCTGCTGATGTTGGAAAATTGACAGCAATTACCAGGATGGATTTATCAGGAAACAAGCTATCAGGTGACATCCCAGTTTCCTTGGGTGAACTCCGCATGATGATATATCTCAATCTGTCCAGAAATTTATTCCAAGGATCAATACCTGGTTCATTTGGCAATATGCTTAATATTGAGGAATTGGATCTATCCTCCAATGCACTTTCTGGTGCCATCCCAAAATCCTTGACCAATCTCACTTACCTTGCCAACTTGAACCTTTCTTTTAACAGATTGGATGGACAGATACCAGAAGGAGGAGTGTTCTCAAATATCACACTCAAATCATTGATGGGGAACAATGCGCTGTGTGGCCTTCCTCGCCTAGGTATAGCACAGTGCCAGAACACCAGTAATCAGTCGCAACCAAAATACCTGTTGATAAAAGTTTTACTACCTTCATTACTGGGATTTTTTGCTTTAGCTGTGTTCTTGTATATGTTGGTAAGAATGAAGGTGAACAACCAAAGAAAGATGCTAGTACCCTCAGACACAGACTTGCAGAACTATCAGGTGATCTCATACTATGAACTTGTTCGTGCAACCAGCAACTTCACCGATGATAATTTGCTAGGGGAAGGAAGCTTTGGTAAGGTCTTCAAAGGTGAGCTAGATAATGGATCTTTGATAGCAGTGAAGGTACTAAACATGCAGCACGAATCAGCTTCCAAGAGCTTTGACAAAGAATGCAGTGCACTTCGAATGGCTCGGCATCGGAATCTGGTGAAGATAATTAGCACTTGTTCCAATCTTGACTTCAAAGCACTAATTCTTGAGTATATGCCTCATGGTAGTTTGGATGATTGGTTGTACTCAAATAATGGGAGGCAACTCAGTTTCCTCCAAAGGGTTGGCATTATGCTGGATGTTGCAATGGCACTGGAGTATCTGCATCACCAGCATTTTGAAGCTGTCCTGCATTGTGATTTAAAGCCAAGCAATATCTTGCTTGACAAGGACATGATTGCACATGTTTCTGACTTCGGCATTTCCAAGTTGCTAGTTGGAGATGACAACTCCGTCACATTAACAAGCATGCCCGGAACTGTAGGATACATGGCTCCAGGTATTTTTTTTAGTTCCTCTTGCAACGCATGACACTATATGTATTATTATACTTATTTAAGCTAACCAGCTTCCTTCTGACATGGATTAAACAGAGCTCGGATCAACAGGAAAAGCATCACGGGCCAGTGATGTTTACAGCTATGGAATTGTTCTCCTTGAAGTCTTCATGAGGAAAAGGCCGACCGATTCAATGTTTGTCGGTGACATCAGCTTGAGGCAGTGGGTTAGTCAAGCATTCCCATATCAACTCACAAATGTCGTTGACAGTAGCATACAAAAGGAGCTTAATAATGGTATTCAAGACGCAAGTAAACCTCCTGAGAACTTCAGTATCTTGAATACCTGCCTAGCGTCCATAATTGATTTGGCCTTGCTTTGTTCAAGTGCTACACCTGATGAAAGGATCCCAATGAGTGATGTGGTTGTGAAGTTAAACAAGATCAAGTCAAACTACGGTTCAATGATTGCAGTTCCTGGCATTGCCTAACAAGAAAGAAAAATAGCACATTTGTGATGTCAGGTTTCTGAAGAAAAAGTAATGGTGTGAGCGCGTATTATACACCAATTGTTAGCTGTTTAAGTTTTGAGTCATGTAACGTTTTGTAATCCCGTTGAACATTGTTACTGTCACAGTTAGTTTGTTAGGCGTAGAATCGCTGGTGGCAGGTGATGTGCCCTGGCCACGCCGTGACCGCCAAGTGTCTGTCCCCGCCACGACTTCGCGCGCTGCACGCCCCATGGCGATCCAAAAGAAACGGGCGTCGTGGAGCCGGTCATGGTGGCGGGGTGTTCGGGCTTCAAGCCCATGTATCCATCTATCTAAGTGAATGAAAAACTGCAGAAAAAGCTGCAGCAGTTGGCAGCGCCATCGTGTGTGTTCTTCTCCAGTTCGCGTGCGTGCGTCCAAGGGTTTTAGTCGCCGCGGTCACCGCCGATCCACGGCGGCGCCGTTGCTGATCCAGGAGCTGAGCTCGGTCTCAGTTCCAACACCAATGACGCTAATAACCGTATTGTTGACTGAAAGGGAAAATTGACGCTTTGTACTCTCCAACTCACTTTCATGTTTCTCGCTGTCTTTGATTTGTGTTCTGAAGGCAGGAAAAATAAGCTACGATTCAGTCAACTGAATGGGATTTAAACTGAGGTTCTTCAATACTAGGCCTGGTAGGCTGGTATTGCGGATCACAGTGAGTCCGCCAAACCAGAACCGAAGCGCATTGCCAAACCTAACCTAACTCTTTCATAACGTTCTGCAATCTCCGCCCGCCACATTTGCGATCCTAGTGCTGGATCGCAGAGGAGCGGCTGATGCAAGTCGGTAGCATATGCGAAGAAACTCAAGAGAGAACCTAGAAGAGAACAGGTACTCACAGCGACATGGCGGCACGAGAGGGGTTTGCGCAGCGCAGCGGCGCTCGCTCGAGGAACCGCCGCCGTTGGCCGAACCCGGAATCCATCTTTGCCTGTAGTGGAGAGCAACAGGGAGGTGCAGACGCATAGTTGATGGGCTGGTTCGTGGGCCAACAAAGAAAAAGAACCTCGGCCCGCACAACAAGTTCACATTACCTCTCTTAACTTTTAACTTTGTCCCTAAAAAAACATCCTTCAACTTTTGCGAAAATCTATTTTTCCTCCCTGAACTTTAAAACCGGTTAAATCACCTCCTTAAACTTTTAAAACTGTCCGTTTAACCTCCCTGACCAGTTATAAATGGTTTTCAAAGGTGGTTTTGCCTTTTTCTTTTTTATTTATTTTGGCGGAATCTTTGAAAAATCCTAGTAAATTACAGAAAAATCATAAAATAAAAAATCTAATTTTGTTGTACTCCACATGAGTAGATCCACACAGTGAATATATAATATAGTATGATTTAGTATAAATTTTTTCTATAGTTTTAGATCTATGATTTTCTATAATTAATTCATAACTGCAGTTTTTATGATCCAATTGTGGTGAAATTTTTATGATGGGCTAATTATTGTATGCTTGAACTGTAGTAAAACTTCCATAAACATTGATCATGTATAACTTAGTTATAGATTTTTTTAGGTGTATGCTTGTTAAAAAGTATTTATAAATCTATAACTAAGTTATACATAATATCATTATATTTAGTGATCTATCTAATGGTACAAATTATTGTACTATAAATATTAATATTTTCTTCTATATATTTGGTCAAAGTTAAAAGTGTTTGACTTCTCAGAAAACCAGAATGACACTTATTTTGAGACAGAGGAAATATATATTTATATATTTATACATATTCTATCTCTACGAGCACTACTACATAAAACTTTTGCGAGGCGGGTGTTTTTATTTTTGGAGGCGGGCAAGGCCAACCGCCTCCAATGAAAGGTCATGGTTAATGGCGGAATAACGGAGGCGGTTGCCCTTGCCCGCCTTGGTTAATCTGTTTACGGAGGCAGACACATTAGAAACGCCCGCCTCGTTAAATCGATAAAAAAAACAAAAAATCTATGAGCCCGCCGACGAGCCTGTTCCCGAGCCCACCGGTGAGCCGGAATCCGCCACCAGGGGCCCCTCCTCGTCGATCCGCTGTAAGGTCCAAAAGGCTAGAGGGGGGTGAATAGCCTATTTAAAAATCTACAAGCTTCACTAAACAACCACGTTAGAATAAAAGATGGCTAAGCTAATTCTAGCACTAGCTCAACTACACTATGCAAGCCACCTATACAATTCTAGTGAAGCAAGGCTATGATCTCTAACACACCAACAAGACTAAGTCACTAAGCTACTTACTCCTATGTGATAAAAGCTACACTAAGCAAACTACACTAGGGTAAGTACAAGAAAGTAAAGAGCAAGTGACTTGATTCTTATACCAACGATGTACAGAAGTAATGCACTCGAAAAATCAATCACAATGATCAACCACAAGAGAAATCCTCGGCAAAGAGGTGACACAAGATTTTTTACCGAGGTTCACTTGCTTCCCGGCAAGCTACTCCTCGTTGTGGCGATACACCCACTTGTCGGTTCGTGAGCTAATCGACTATCAAGAGTCGAGCCCTCGGCGGGCGCCGCACAACCGCACACAAGATGGGGATCCTCCAAGCCACGAGCTCCACTAGAGTATCCAATTTGCGAACTCCCGCGGGGAAGGATCAAGAACCCCTTACAACACTTGGTGAGGGCTCCAACAATCTCCAATTGCGAGCTCAATCACCTCCGCTGCTCCAAGCCGTCCACCGTGTCGGGAAACACGGAAAAGTAATAAGAAATCCGCAGCAACTCGAAGATCAAGTGCCTCTAGAATGCAACTCTCAAGCAATGCACTTGAATCTCACTCAAACTCACTCAAGATGTGCAACCAAGCAAAGAGATGAGTGAAGGGGTTGTTCTCTAGCTCAAAAGATGTCTCTAGGTCTCAAAATGTGCAAGAGTTTATCCTCAAACCCCGTACAACCTCTATTTATAACGAAGGGGTACGCAGCTAGCCGTTACGGACGACGCAGCGAAAATCGCGCTGACCGGACGCGTCCGGTCACTACAGGACAAGCATGAACAGTGTGCGTCAGAAGTAGCCGTTGCCCTGACCGGACGCGCTCAAAAGTTTGACCGGACGCGACAGTGCCAGCGTCCGGTCGCGTTCCAGTAAGCTCCCATCGAGACCGGGCGCGTCCGATCGCATGTGACCGGACGCGCCAGTCGCGTCCGATCGGAGTCCAGTAACGGTCCACTCATGACCGGACGCGTCCGGTCGAACGTGACCGGACGCGCCACCGCGTCCGATCGCATCTGCCCTCCGTGCTGAACTCCTGGGTGCGTGACCGGACGCGCGGGTTCCACGAGGGACCGGACGCGCCGGTCCGCAACCCTTCTCACACACGCGTCTGTCTGTGGTTTGAACTGACCGGACGCGCCAGCCGCGTCCGGTCAATTCGACCACAGCGTCCGGTCACTGTATTTTCAGTGATAAGCAATTCGGACTTTCGCCACCTTTTCTCGCCTCTGGCGCAATAGAAAATAGGCATTTCATTTCCTCGAAAACCCCAAACCCCTTACTACCGCTTAAACACCACCGCCTTCGCAAATGTGCCAACACCATCATGTGAAAAACACCATCATGTGCATGTGTGTTAGCATTTCACAAACATTTTCAAGGCGTTATGTTAGCTCTCTACTAGATCCTAATGCATATGCTCAAGACATTGATCTAGTGGCACTTGATTCCCGAGCTAACCGTGATTGCCCCTCTTGATAGTCGGCTATGTATCCTAAACCCGGTCAACCACTTCTCTATTCATCTTAGACCGGTAAAAGGAAAACCCTATGATTATACCTTTGCCTTGCGCTCTTAGATCCTTCTCTTTCACTTGATCATCATGTCCATCATATTATATGCATCTCCACCATGATCGTCATTTCATGTCCATGTCCCATTTTGTGATCTTGCGGCCACCACTCCTTGCCACGTACACCTTCATCACATGTGTTGCTTATGCCTAACTCAAAACACTTTACACATGGCATTAGCAACTTGGTGTCATTAATTACCAAAACCAAACTTGGGCTTTCAATCTCCCCCTTTTTGGTAATTGATGACAACCATCACAAAGATATGAAATGAAATCAATTTTCAATTTCGATAGTATTAGCTCCCCCTACATATGTGCTTCCATGAGTTTGGTTCAGTTTTGCACATATGTATGGATTTGAATTTTGGGAGAGTTACTACTATCAAATTGATGCTAAGGTATATAGAATGGACCTTTGAAGCGTGATACCAATCGGAGTTGCCTTTATATACCATCCTTAGCATCGATGTAGCTAGACACCACTTGTAATACATCACTTGTAATGATCACAAACACTAAAATACCCCGTGAGATCAACATTATAAGCAAAGGTGTCTAGATACCACTTATAAAGCTACTCTCAACAAATCATCATTCAAGTTCTATTTCTAGCATACACCATACAATCATGAATATGAATTTAAGCTTTGCAATGCAACAATACATCATGTTAATGCACATACAAATGCAACAAATCATTCATGAGCTTGCTCCCCCTACTTGTGTGCTCAATTTTAATTGATCTCTCCCCTTACTATATCTTTCTCCCCCTTTGCAACTTAACCTTTTTTTTGTGACTTTTCTATCTTTGTGACTTTTCTCTCCCCCTTTGTCAACAATCACCAAAAAGGTGCCAATTTTAGTGAGAGATAAGTCAAACAATATGAGGGAGTCCAAATTATGGTTCAATCTAGATCACTTGCCTAGAATATGTAATTCGGTTTGATCCAAGGACAAGCTTCTTCACACCTCATAAAGTATAAGGGTTATCTTGACCATGTTGAATTACACATCATGAGCTCATTTTCAAGATTCAACACTAGGTTTGCAAGCCCACAAACATGTCATATGCTACTACTAGATCAATCAAACACAGAAGCAATAGTGGTACCATATGTACATTAAACTCATTTGATTTTCATGAATGAGCCTATTTGTCATGCAAATATGTCTATATGTTCTAAACATGTCCTTAGCAAAGTATGAATGATATGCCAAACAACTTTACCTTGCTATGTTGGAGGAGAGGCATGTCATATAGGAATGTGGGGGTGCACTCATCTCAAGTTGGAGAAGTCAAGTATGTTCAATTCATTCTTCAACTTGTAAAATCTCTTCTCATCAAGTGGCTTTGTGAATATGTCGGCTAGTTGATCTTCGGTGTCAATGCTCTCAATGCTAATATCACCTTTTTGTTGATGGTCTCTTATGAAGTGATGCCTTATATCAATGTGCTTGGTTCTTGAATGTTGAACCGGATTTTGTGTCATTTTGATTGCACTTTCATTGTCACAAAACAATGGCATATTCTTGAATTTTATTCCAAAGTCATTCAAAGTGGCCTTCATCCAAAGCAATTGTGCACAACAACTACCGGCACTAATGTATTCGGCCTCGGCGGTAGATAGTGCAACACTATTTTGTTTCTTTGATGACCATAAAATAAGAGACCTTCCAAGCAATTGACAAGTGCCACTTGTGCTCATTCTATCAATCTTGCATCCACCATAGTCGGAGTCCAAATATCCAATCAACTCAAAATTAGACCCCTTTGGAAACCATAATCCAACATCATGAGTGCCCTTAAGATATCTCAATATCCTCTTGGTTGCTTTCAAGTGACTTTCTCTAGGTGAAGCTTGATATCTTGCACACTTGCACACACTAAACATCACATCCGGCCTCGAAGCGGTGACATATAGCAAACTTCCAATCAAAGACCGGTATTGCTTTTGATCTACCATGTTGTCACTTGCATCAATTCCCAATTGATCATTTGTTTCCATTGGTGTACTCACTTGCTTAGCATCTTGCAATCCAAACTTCTTGATCATGTCCTTGATGTACTTGCCTTGACTTATAAAAGTGCCATTCTTCATTTGCTTGATTTGAAGTCCAAGAAAGTAACTAAGTTCTCTGATCATAGACATCTCAAACTCATTTGCCATCATTTTTTCAAATTCTTCACAAAAGTCTTGATTTGTTGATCCAAAAATGATATCATCAACATAGATTTGTAACACAAACAAGTCATTTCCAATTTTCTTGGTGAAGAGAGTGGTGTCAACCTTTCCCATCTTGAACCCTTTGGAGAGAAGAAAGTCCCTCAATCTCTCATACCAAGCTCTAGGTGCTTGCTTCAAACCATACAAAGCCTTCTTTAGCTTGAAAACATGGTTGGGCTTCTTGTCATCTTCAAATCCGGGAGGTTGTTCAACATAAACTTCTTCATTGATGTAACCATTGAGAAATGCACTCTTGACATCCATTTGATAGAGCTTGATGTTGTGTACACAAGCATATGCTAATAAGATTCTAATTGCCTCTAATCTTGCAACCGGTGCATATGTCTCTCCAAAGTCAAGACCTTCAACTTGTGTGTAACCTTGTGCTACCAATCTTGCTTTGTTTCTTACAACTACACCATCTTGATCTTGCTTGTTTCTAAAGACCCACTTAGTACCAATCACATTATAGTTCTTTGGCCTTTCAACAAGTTCCCAAACTTGATTTCTAGTGAAGTTGTTTAGCTCTTCATGCATGGCACTTACCCAATCGGAATCCTTCAATGCATCTTCTATTTTCTTAGGTTCTTCAAGTGACACAAATGAGTAGTGCTCACAAAAGGATGCTAGCCTTGATCTAGTTTGAACACCACTTTGAATTCCACCAATGATTTGATCCAACGGATGATCTCTTGCAATGCTAGTAGGTTGGAGTATTGGGAGTTGGTTGTTTCCACTAGCTTGACCTTGATCTTGCAATTCATCATGAGAATCACTAGAGCTTGCTTGATTTGTATCAATTTGCACACTTTGGTTGATCACATGAATATCATCATCATTATCAACTTGCCTCGGCCTTATGTCACCAATGTCCATGTTCTTCATTGCATTTATCAATTGATCTCCTCTCACATCATCAAGATTTTGAGCTTCATTTTGAGACCCTTAGGTTTCATCAAACTCAACATCATGAACTTCTTCCAAGGTGCCATTTGTGAGATTCCAAACTCTATATGCTTTGCTTGTGGTAGAATAACCAAGTAAGAACCCTTCATCACATTTCTTTTCAAACTTGCTCAATCTAGTGCCTTTCTTGAGAATATAACATTTGCAACCAAACACTCTAAAGTATGTAATGTTGGGCTTTCTTCCATTCAATAGCTCATATGGTGTATTTCCAAGCTTTCCATGGCAATAGAGACGGTTGCTACAATAGCAAGCCGTGTTGATGGCTTCACTCCAAAATGAATGACTCATATTGTATTCACTAAGCATTGATCTAGCCATGTCAATCAAAGTTCTATTTTTCCTTTCAACTACACCATTGGATTGAGGAGTGTATGTTGGAGAGAATTGATGTCTAATACCAAGATCATCACATAAAGCTTCAATTCTTGTGTTCTTGAACTCCCTACCATTGTCACTTCTAATCTTCTTGATGGTAGTCTCAAACTCATTTTGCACTTTCTTGACAAAAGACTTGAATAGATCATAAACATCACTCTTGTCATAGAGAAAGAATACCCAAGTGTATCTAGTGTAGTCATCAACAATCACAAAACCATACTTGTTGCCACCAATGCTAGTGTATATTGTTGGTCCAAACAAGTCCATGTGTAATAGCTCAAATGCCTTTGATGTGCTCATTTCACTCTTACTAGGATGTGTATTTCCAACTTATTTGTCGGCTTGACAAGCACTACAAGGTTTATCCTTCTCAAAGGTGACATCCTTCAATCCTTTAACTAAGTCATGCCTCAAAAGTTTGTTCAATTGTTTCATTCCAACATGACCAAGCCTTCTATGCCACAACCAACCCATACTAGATTTGCTAAGCAAGCATGATGTCAATTGGGTCTCACTATCATTGAAGTCAACCAAGTATAAGCTACCATGTCTAAATCCTTTGAATATCAAATTTGATCCATCAACACTAATGACTTCAACATCATCACTACCAAATATGCACTTGAAGCCAAGATCACAAAGTTGTGCCACCGATAAAAGATTGAAATCCAAGCTCTCAACTAGCAACACATTAGATATGCTCATGTCATTTGAGATAGCAATTTTATCAAGCCCCTTGACCTTGCCTTTCTTGTTGTTGCCAAAAGTGATAGCATCAAAACCACCATTTTGACTTGTATCAATTGATTTGAACATACAAGAATCCCCGGTCATATGTTGAGTGCACCCACTATCAAGCACACAATGCCTTCCTCCGACTTTGTAATTGACCTACAAGACAAGATCAATTCTTTTTAGGTACCCAAACTTGTTTGGGTCCTCCAAGGTTAGTGACCAAGCTCTTTGGTACCCAAATGGCTTTCTTCTTTGAGCCCATCCATGGTGCACCAATGAACTTAACATGAACACCATTTGTACCCTTGGTAAGTATATAGAAAGAGTCAAACTTAATTGAGGATACATTAGCATTGGATTTCTTGTTCATGCAATGTCGCTCTATGTGACCAACTTGCTTGCAATTTTTGCAATAGCTACCATTGTTCTTCACAAAACGAGTCTTGTGAGGAGCAAAAGCAGCCTTGCCTTTCTTGGGGTTATAGCCTAATCCCTCTTTATAGAGAGAAGCCCTTTGGCTACCCAAGCACATAAGCAAGCGGTCCTCACCACCATAAGCCTTAGCTAAGGTGTGATTGAGCTCTTTTACCTCCTTCTTGAGATTTTCATTCTCAACTATTAGTGTGGAGTCACTAGTGAAACCGTCACTACTAGATGAGGATGATGTAGATAAGCTACATGAAGGGTTAGTGGGAGCAACAACAATAGGCTTATGACAAGATTCATCAATTATATCACAAGATATGCCTATGTTGCAAGTTTTAGCTTTCTCAACATTAGTTGGCATGTTTTCATATTTTTCAACTAGAGAGGAATGAGCTTCTTCTAGCTTAGTGTGAGACTTTTGAAGCTTCTTATGGTCTACCTTTAGACTCTCATATGATGCTCTAAGCTCATCAAGTTTTTGCATGAGGTTTTTCTTTTCCTTAAGCAAGCCCTTGCACTCCTTTCTAGATTCTTTAAAATGTTGAGTGCAATCTTCTAACATAGTGATTAGTTCATCTTTAGTGAATTCTTCTTCATCACTATCACTATCACTAACATTATCATGATCACTCTCATCGTCGGATGATACCTTAGCGGCCTTAGCCATGAAGCACGATGGAGTGTCGAAGAGGGAGACCTTCTCTTGGATGGCAATGCTAGCATGTCCCTTCTTCTTGCTCTTGTTGTCATCCTCATCATCACTTGAGGAGTCATCACTATCCCATGTAGCAACATGAGAATCATTCTTCTTTTTATGAGAACTCTCCTTCTTTTCTTGCTTCTTCTTTTGCTTCTTCCTCTCCTTCTTGATAGCATCTTCATCATCACTATCATAAGGACACTTTGCAATAAGATGGTCCTTGCTATGGCATCTAAAACATCTCATGGTATGCTCATTCTTCTTGGATAAGTTCTTCCTCCTTCTCGCACGAAAGCCCTTCTTCTTCATGAATTTGCCAAATTGCTTGACAAAAAGAGCCATCTTCTCATCAATGTCATCACTATCACAAGAGCTTGAGTCTTCATCACTTGATGATTCAATCTTGGATTTGCCCTTGGATGTGGTGGCTTTGAATGCCACACTCTTCTTCTTCTCATCATCCTTCTTCTCATTTTCCTTCTTCTTCTTGACCAACTCATCCTTCTCATCATCTTCTCTATATGAATCATCGGTCATCACCTCTTGAAATATTTGTTGAGGAGTTGAATCCTTCAATGTAGTCCTTACTAGCACGGTGATCAATGTATCAAACCTCTTGGGCAAGCTTCTCAATAATTTCATAGAGAATTGGTTGTCCTTGACCTCCTCACCAAGTGCCTTTAGCTCATTGACAATGACTTGCAATCGATGAAACATTTCCGGCACACTTTCATCATCTTGCATCTTGAAGCTTGAAAATTTTTCTTGCAAGATATATGCTTTAGCGGTCTTTGTGCCTTCGGTGCCCTCAAATGTTTCTTCAAGCTTGGCCCAAGCATCATGTGCAACTTCTATGTTCTTCACTTGCTCAAATGTCTTATCATCTAATGCCTCATGAAGAGCACTAATGGCAATGTCATTGCATTGGAGCTTCTTCTCTTCCACCGGTGTAGGTGCTTCCGGATTAGCAACCTCAAATTTTGTTTCGGTGACCTTCCACACTTCTCTATTGATTGACTTGAGGTGTGCGGTCATCTTAACCTTCCAATATGCATAATTTGTCCCATCAAAGTGAGGTGCCTTCTTGGTGTTGTTGATGTGCAAGCTTAATTGAGCCATTTCTTTTTCACCGTAGGTTGATAAGCCTCAAATAAACGGTGCCTCGGCTCCGATACCACTTGTAAGGTCCAAAAGGCTAGAGGGGGGTGAATAGCCTATTTAAAAATCTACAAGCTTCACTAAACAACCACGTTAGAACAAAAGATGGCTAAGCTAATTCTAGCACTAGCTCAACTACACTATGCAAGCCACCTATACAATTCTAGTGAAGCAAGGCTATGATCTCTAACACACCAACAAGACTAAGTCACTAAGCTACTTACTCCTATGTGATAAAAGCTACACTAAGCAAACTACACTAGGGTAAGTACAAGAAAGTAAAGAGCAAGTGACTTGATTCTTATACCAACGATGTAGAGAAGTAATGCACTCGAAGAATCAATCACAATGATCAACCACAAGAGAAATCCTCGGCAAAGAGATGACACAAGATTTTTTACCGAGGTTCACTTGCTTCCCGGCAAGCTACTCCTCGTTGTGGCGATACACCCACTTGTCGGTTCGTGAGCTAATCGACTATCAAGAGTCGAGCCCTCGGCGGGCGCCGCACAACCGCACACAAGATGGGGATCCTCCAAGCCACGAGCTCCACTAGAGTATCCAATTTGCGAACTCCCGCGGGAAAGGATCAAGAACCCCTTACAACACTTGGTGAGGGCTCCAACAATCTCCAATTGCGAGCTCAATCACCTCCGCTGCTCCAAGCCGTCCACCGTGTCGGGAAATACGGAAGAGTAACAAGAAATCCGCAGCAACTCGAAGATCAAGTGCCTCTAGAATGCAACTCTCAAGCAATGCACTTGAATCTCACTCAAACTCACTCAAGATGTGCAACCAAGCAAAGAGATGAGTGGAGGGGTTGTTCTCTAGCTCAAAAGATGTCTTTAGGTCTCAAAATGTGCAAGAGTTTATCCTCAAACCCCGTACAACCTCTATTTATAATGAAGGGGTACGCAGCTAGCCGTTACGGACGACGCAGCGAAAATCGCGCTGACCAGACGCGTCCGGTCACTACAGGACAAGCGTGAACAGTGTGCGTCAGAAGTAGCCGTTGCCCTGACCGGACACGCTCAAAAGTTTGACCGGACGCGACAGTGCCAGCGTCCGGTCGCGTTCCAGTAAGCTCCCATCGAGACCGGGCGCGTCCGATTGCATGTGACCGGACGCGCCAGCCGCGTCCGATCGGAGTCCAGTAACGGTCCACTCATGACCGGACGCGTCCGGTCGAACGTGACCGGACGCGCCACCGCGTCCGATCGCATCTGCCCTCCGTGCTGAACTCCTGGGTGCGTGACCGGACGCGCGGGTTCCACGAGGGACCGGACGCGCCGGTCCGCAACCCTTCTCACACACGCGTCTGTCTGTGGTTTGAACTGACCGGACGCGCCAGCCGCGTCCGGTCAATTCGACCACAGCGTCCGGTCACTGTATTTTCAGTGATAAGCAATTCGGACTTTCGCCACCTTTTCTCGCCTCTGGCGCAATAGAAAATAGGCATTTCATTTCCTCGAAAACCCCAAACCCCTTACTACCGCTTAAACACCACCGCCTTCGCAAATGTGCCAACACCATCATGTGAAAAACACCATCATGTGCATGTGTGTTAGCATTTCACAAACATTTTCAAGGCGTTATGTTAGCTCTCTACTAGATCCTAATGCATATGCTCAAGACATTGATCTAGTGGCACTTGATTCCCGAGCTAACCGTGATTGCCCCTCTTGATAGTCGGCTATGTATCCTAAACCCGGTCAACCACTTCTCTATTCATCTTAGACCGGTAAAAGGAAAACCCTATGATTATACCTTTGCCTTGCGCTCTTAGATCCTTCTCTTTCACTTGATCATCATGTCCATCATATTATATGCATCTCCACCATGATCGTCATTTCATGTCCATGTCCCATTTTGTGATCTTGCGGCCACCACTCCTTGCCACGTACACCTTCATCACATGTGTTGCTTATGCCTAACTCAAAACACTTTACACATGGCATTAGCAACTTGGTGTCATTAATTACCAAAACCAAACTTGGGCTTTCAATCTCCCCCTTTTTGGTAATTGATGACAACCATCACAAAGATATGAAATGAAATCAATTTTCAATTTCGATAGTATTAGCTCCCCCTACATATGTGCTTCCATGAGTTTGGTTCAGTTTTGCACATATGTATGGATTTGAATTTTGGGAGAGTTACTACTATCAAATTGATGCTAAGGTATATAGAATGGACCTTTGAAGCGTGATACCAATCGGAGTTGCCTTTATATACCATCCTTAGCATCGATGTAGCTAGACACCACTTGTAATACATCACTTGTAATGATCACAAACACTAAAATACCCCGTGAGATCAACATTATAAGCAAAGGTGTCTAGATACCACTTATAAAGCTACTCTCAACAAATCATCATTCAAGTTCTATTTCTAGCATACACCATACAATCATGAATATGAATTTAAGCTTTGCAATGCAACAATACATCATGTTAATGCACATACAAATGCAACAAATCATTCATGAGCTTGCTCCCCCTACTTGTGTGCTCAATTTTAATTGATCTCTCCCCTTACTATATCTTTCTCCCCCTTTGCAACTTAACCTTTTTTTTGTGACTTTTCTATCTTTGTGACTTTTCTCTCCCCCTTTGTCAACAATCACCAAAAAGGTGCCAATTTTAGTGAGAGATAAGTCAAACAATATGAGGGAGTCTAAATTATGGTTCAATCTAGATCACTTGCCTAGAATATGTAATTCGGTTTGATCCAAGGACAAGCTTCTTCACACCTCATAAAGTATAAGGGTTATCTTGACCATGTTGAATTACACATCATGAGCTCATTTTCAAGATTCAACACTAGGTTTGCAAGCCCACAAACATGTCATATGCTACTACTAGATCAATCAAACACAGAAGCAATAGTGGTACCATATGTACATTAAACTCATTTGATTTTCATGAATGAGCCTATTTGTCATTTAAATATGTCTATATGTTCTAAACATGTCCTTAGCAAAGTATGAATGATATGCCAAACAACTTTACCTTGCTATGTTGGAGGAGAGGCATGTCATATAGGAATGTGGGGGTGCACTCATCTCAAGTTGGAGAAGTCAAGTATGTTCAATTCATTCTTCAACTTGTAAAATCTCTTCTCATCAAGTGGCTTTGTGAATATGTCGGCTAGTTGATCTTCGGTGTCAATGCTCTCAATGCTAATATCACCCTTTTGTTGATGGTCTCTTATGAAGTGATGCCTTATATCAATGTGCTTGGTTCTTGAATGTTGAACCGGATTTTGTGTCATCTTGATTGCACTTTTATTGTCACAAAACAATGGCATATTCTTGAATTTTATTCCAAAGTCATTCAAAGTGGCCTTCATCCAAAGCAATTGTGCACAACAACTACCGGCACTAATGTATTCGGCCTCGGCGGTAGATAGTGGCACTTGATTCCCGAGCTAACTGTGATTGCCCCTCTTAATAGTCGGCTATGTATCCTAAACCCGGTCAACCACTTCTCTATTCATCTTAGACCGGCAAAAGGAAAACCCTATGATTATACCTTTGTCTTGCGCTCTTAGATCCTTCTCTTTCACTTGATCATCATGTCCATCATATTATATGCATCTCCACCATGATCGTCATTTCATGTCCATGTCCCATTTTGTGATCTTGCGGCCACCACTCCTTGCCACGTACACCTTCATCACATGTGTTGCTTATGCCTAACTCAAAACACTTAACACATGGCATTAGCAACTTGGTGTCATTAATTACCAAAACCAAACTTGGGCTTTCATCCGCCACCGCAGCACGCCGGATCCGCCACCAGGGAGTTCCTCCTCACTGGATCCGCCGCTGGCAGGTTGCTCCTCGTCGGTCAGCCATTGAAGCTCGCCGAAACCGCCGCCGGGGAGGTTGTCCTCGCCGGATACGCGGCCAGGGAGGCCGTCCTCGTCGATCCTCGCCGGATCTGCCGAGCTTCGGGTGGATCCGCCGCGCCGCCATCGTCGAGAAGAGGGGAAGGAGGGGCGTCGAGATCCTCTACCGCCGCGCCTCTGCTCCTCCGCCCCGCCACCCTCGCCGCCGCTGCCAAGGAGCGAGCTCATCCCACCGAATCCGCCCCCATCCCCGCTCGCCGAGCCGCAGCCACGTCGCGCCAAGGGTGCGGCCCCTTCCCCGCTCACCGAGCCGCCGCCGCGTCACGCTGGGGGTGTGGCCCCCTTCCCCGCTCGCCTAGCCGCCGCCGCAAGCGCAGACCTTGCGCCGGGGCGCACCCCCCCTTCCCCGCTCGCTGAGCCGCCGCTGCGATGGTGGACCCCGCGCTGGGGGCGCGACCCACCGCTGACGACGCGAGCGCGGACCCCCGCGTCGGGGGCATGGCCCGCCGACGCTGCGAGTAGGGGAGGGGGAGGGGTCGGCCGGGAGAGGGGCTCCAGGGCGCCGAGGGATCTGAGTGGGGAGTGAGGGAGGAGAGGGTGCCGCTGATAGAGCGAGAGGAGGAGAGGGAGGGCGCCATGCTTGTGCGGCTGAGGAAGGGAGGGAGTTGAGGCTGAAACCCTAAGCCTCATGGTCTTAGGCTGGGCTCAGACCTAGGCCATTATTTTCAGAGGCGGGCTTTATTGTGCGCCCGCCTCCGTAGATAGGCTACTTTTGAAGGCGGTCGGCTTAAGGTGCCCCTCGGTAAATAAAAAATACCCGCCTCCGTTAATCGCGGACATTAACCAAGGCAGGCAAATGGGGTGTCTGCCTTGGTTAAGTTTTGGGGGTGTCACACAAAATCAATTATGTAGTAGTGGAGTATTTCTAAAAAAATAATTTGATAGATCTTAATATAATAACCATATCTATTTTTTGATGGACATATCGTCTAGAGTGTTATTAAATTCTAAAATGAATCTACAAATTATAAATATCCACATTAAATTAATGACTATGAACAGACACAAGAAATCTAACCAAACTACGCCTAGTTCCTGAAATCGTTTTGTTCCCATGCACAAGCCAATTCTTTTTTTCAAGCGAAGAAGATTATACTAATACTTGACACAGTGCATCCTAAATTACATATGAAAATTCTAAAATAAAAGTAAAATATAATATTTTTTCTAGATTTTTCTATCATCTTATTTTCTAGTGGCTTCCTCGACGCAAGACAAAGCCTCGTGAACATGAAAGCCAAAATACAGTTTTTATACTAAATTCAACGATCAAACCTAACATATTAGACATGTCGCAAAATCCAACATTCCAGAACTAGTCTAAACATATTTGAAATTAAACAATGAAAGCTACGTCATCAGGTATAACATAGGTTTATAGATTCATCACCTAATGAAAAATTTTATCTTCAGAGGGAGTTTACGTTTCCAAATAAATTTATTAGTTAGAGAATAAAATGTCTCAATACATCAAATATTCATACATAGAGCTAACAAAAGTTGTCTATGTCTACATAGATACCAAATAAAAGTATTCTTCTCAATTATTAGGTCAACATTAGCAAGTTTAGCTACTAGATTATGCTAAGCAATTAATTGTCCCCAACTGAAGTTTTTCGAAAAGAAATATTCAATGGCACGTGATTCATGACATTTGCTATTGTATTAGATTATTCATGCTCGTACAAACGTGTAGCTCGCGTGACATGTCCTTTATCTAGAAAAAATGTATGGTAATCTTTGGTGCTGTTTTGTGCACGAATACAGAACACGCAACTAGCCATGACCCAAGTTAGGGCGTTGCCATTTCACACGTATCCTATCGCGCCTCTCAACTTTTCAAAGCCCACTACGCACAAGTCGCACAGTGCACACAGCACACCCGTATTCTGTTTTCTCTCGTTCTCTGCATCAGTCGATCTTCGGTTCTTCACCAGACGTTTCTTTTTTGTTCCCCCCTTCTTTTCCAAAGCACAGCCCAATAAGCATGCCAAACTGCTTGCTCGGAAGGTGACTTGGGCAGGTAGTGGAATGAAGCTCACTGGTGCTTCTTCCCACTGGCATATCCGCCCCTATTGCAGACCAAAATGCAGCTGCAAAACTGCAGCCACTGTCCACTTATACTATGTTCCGGCGTTTCTTCTCCTTGGCCATAAACTTGACAAGTTGCGCTGTCCACGACATGCTTTCAAACAGATTTGACCACAGGCACTGAATTCTTCTGAGTGAGAGGTGCTTGCATTCATACCACCAGGTCCAGTGGTCCACAGTATTCTCTCCATCAAATCATTAATCGATCTTCGGTTATCCAACAGACCACAACCATGGCTTTCTCCTGCATCGCCATGGCGCTCTTCGTCTTACTGACGCCTGCTTGTGCCGCTGCACTCACCCCACCACCATCCAACGACACGGACCTCGCTGCGCTGCTCGCCTTCAGAGCGCAGGTCAAGGACCCCCTCGGCGTCCTGGTCGGCAACTGGACTGCTGCTGCGTCCTTCTGCTCGTGGGTCGGCGTCTCGTGCGACCACCGCGGGCGGCGCGTCACCGACCTCGAGTTCACCGACGTGCTGCTGCAGGGCAGCATCGCCCCGCAGCTCGGCAACCTCTCCTTCCTCTCCAGCCTTGTCCTCAGCAACAACAGCCTCGTGGGCCCTGTGCCAGACGAGCTTGGCGGTCTGCACCGGCTCCGAATCCTTGTCCTTTCAGCTTGTCAGGTACCATCCCGCCCACCCTTGCAACCTCACTGGGTTGGAGACGCTCGATCTTGACAGCAAGGCCTCTCTTTTCGATGCGAGGCTAAAGTTGAAATTTTTTTACTCTTGTTTCATCCCATCAACTTTTATACGTATGTACGAAACATTAAATATAGATAAAAATAATTAATTGTACAATTTAGTTATAAATCACGAGACGAATCTTTTGAGCCTAGTCAATCTATAATTAGACACTAATTACCAAATATAAACGAAAGTACTACAATTAAAAAAATTCAAACTTTTCACCGACTAAACCAGGCCTAACAACTTGTTCGGGGAGATTCCACATGAGCTGCAAAATTTGCACAGCCTTCAGACGTTAAATTTGGAAGTCAATGACCTGAGCGGGGCAGTAATGTCAGGCCTGTTCAACCACACGCCAGATTTGAGCGTTAATACGCCTTGGTTCAAATAGACTAACGGGAGGAATCCCAGCAAGCATTGCCTCCCTGTCAAAGCTGAAGATGCTTGTCCTGCAAAAGAATTTTCTCTCCGGACCCATGACGCCTGCTATCTTCAACATGTCCCAGCTGCAAGCAATAGGTGTCGCCAGGAACAATCTCTCAGGTACGATTCCTGGAAATGAGAGCTTTCACCTCCCTATGTTGCAAGTGATCTCTCTTGGTGAAAACCAGTTCGAGGGACCTATTCCCTTGGGTCTCTCTGCCAGCAAGAACCTCGAAACGCTCTCCCTTGCAGTAAGCAACTTCACTGGTACTGTGCCACCATGGCTAGCAACACTGCCCAACCTCACTAAAATATACTTGTCAATGAATGACATCACCGGGAAGATCCCGATTGAGCTGTGCAATCATACCAAGCTTGTTGGTTTGGACCTCAGCGAGAACAAGCTACAAGAGAGGATTCCGGCAGAACTGGGACAGCTGACAAACCTCGATTATTTAAGTTTTGCAAGTAACCAGATAACTGGTGATATCCCTGAGTCCATAGGCAATCTGTCTAGCCTCACTGTAATAGACTTATTCGGAAACAGGTTGAGTGGATCAGTGCCAGTGTCATTTAGCAACTTGCCGAATCTCAGCGAAATGTATCTCAATAAGAATCAACTCAGTGGGACGCTCGTCCATTTCCTGGCTGCATTATCCAAATGCAGGAGACTGAAAACCATTAACATTTCATACAATACATTTACAGGGAGGTTACCACCCTACATGGGAAACCTTAGCACAGTGCTTCAATATTTCGTAGCAGCTAACAATAGGATCAGTGGAAGCATCCCTAGCACAGTGGCTAATCTGAACAATCTTTTGGTACCGTCTCTCAGAGGAAACAACCTGAGTGAGAAGATCCCCGCACCAGTCATTGCGATGAATAGTCTCCAACAACTCGACCTCTCCTACAACAGCTTGTCTGGCACTATCCCAGAAGAAATTAATGGATCAACAAGCTTGGTTAAGTTGTATCTTCAAGGCAATAAGCTAGCCAGTTCCATTCCAAGCGGTTTCGGTAGCCTAATTCAGCTGCAATATGTAGCATTATCCCAAAACTCATTTTCCTCAGAAATACCAACAAGTCTGTGGAACCTTCAGAAGCTTATTGAGCTTGATCTCTCGCAGAACTCTTTGAGTGGTTCCTTACCCGCAGATGTCAGGAAACTGACAACAATCAGCGCGATGGATTTATCAGACAACCAGCTGTCAGGTGACCTCCCAGTTTCCTTGGGTGAACTTAACATGATGATTTATTTGAATCTGTCCAGAAATTTATTCCAAGGATCAATACCAGATTCACTTGGCAAGTTACTCAATATCGAGGAATTAGACCTCTCCAATAATGTTCTTTCCGGTGTCATTCCTAAGGCCCTGGCCAACCTCTCTTACCTTGCCAACTTGAACCTTTCTTTCAACAGACTTGATGGACAGATACCAGAAGGTGTGTTCTCAAGTATCACCCTGGAATCATTGATGGGAAACAACGCACTCTGTGGTCTTCCCACCCTAGGAATAGCGCCATGCCAGAGCAAAACTAATCACTCAAGATCAAAACAATAGCTGTTAAAAGTCCTACTACCTGCAGTCCTAGCATTTTTCATTTCAGTCTCTTGCTTGTGCATGTTGGTGAGAATAAAGATAAACAGGAAAGGAAATACGCCACTAGCATCTTGGGCATCTTGATCCTTTCGAGAACCAAGACCATGGTAGACTTTCAGATTTATGTAAGCTTGCAAGTATTTACTATTTAGCCTGAGTCAGACCCTCTTGGAGAGCTGTTTTACTAATTTTGAGCATCCAACAAGATTGAACAAGTATGGCAATTTGGCACCAATGTATGAATGAGCAATGGAAAGCTACAGTACAACAAATTCAGAACTCTTCGGTAACACATAATGCTGTGCCGGCACTATATTTTTTCTGATTCTTATGTTCTTGGTATTTCCGTTTGCTGATCATACTAAAAGTGAAAATGCAGCATTGCTAGAGTGGCTAAAGCATGATCATATGACTGGGTTAAGATTTTATAGAACTGATAGTTTGACATAATATCGTACTACGTTTAAAGAAGTGGAAATTAGGTTGTTACTAATTGGGATTCCAAAATGTAGTCTCCTAAATTTAATTTGATCATTGATGCATCAAGCTGTCAAAAATATAGCTAAATGTATTACGGTCAAAGGCATAGAGGACGATGTCAGAGGATTTTGTCGATCTCCTTACGCTCCTCCTGTGCCCTTCCTTTCTCCTCTTCTGGGCAATAGTCACCTTCATCGCTAGTGTTATTCTACCTATGTTATCACCATCTGTAGTTAACTTCTGAAATTTCACACAAGCCCGATTTGATTGTAACACCCCTGGTGTTATAGTAACTAAAAACCTGCCATGTCATCATTTGCACTGCAAATCATCCATGATTAGGTTAACAATGTTATGCATCAACTAAAATGAGTTTGAATTCTTAGGTTGGATGTGTTTCTCGTTGTGTGGTTCGAAATCCGAAAACCCTAATTTCGACTATCACCGCAAATACTTAGTTTATGCCCTGCGAAATTTGAGGTGTATGACGGTGTTATACACTAGTGCCAAGTGTAGGGTGTAAGATCAAGTCCAACTTATAAAATAAAGCTTCAAGTTTGAGTTAGGATTTGGAATCCAAAGCTTGTTACAAGTTTTCCGATTCGAATTCGAATTCAAATTTGAGGAATTATTAAAAGAATTTCTTAAGTCAAACTGGTCAACCTAGGGAGCCATTTGGTCAACCATGTGAGGCTTGACTCAATGATACCCTAGGGTGAAGGTGTGATTCCTAAGTAACACAAGTTAAGAAAGAATCAAGTTTCAATTCAAAACTTTTCCGAAAACCCTGAAAAACAAAACCCTAGTTTTACCCCTTTTGATATAAATCAAAATCTAAGCAAAATTTGGGAAAAAGTGTAAAACCAAGTTTGTAGATCTTTTCAAGGGCTACAAGTTTGATGTTTTGAGTTTTCAAAGTTTCAGTGTAAAATTTGAAGTAATTTTGAAAAGATTCAAATCTCAAAATTGTCCCCTTTTCATTTTCCCTACCCAATTTCAAAATGGAGGCATAATTTGAAAATATTTTGAATAGCAAAGTTGTAGGTCTGTCCTAGATGTACAACTTTGGTATTTTGAATTTTTGAAGTTCCAATACAAAATTCAAAGTAATTTTGGTTTTTCATATTTCCAGAAAATGTCCCTTTTAGAATTCAAATTCAAATTTTAAAAACTAAGCTGAATTGGAAAAAGTTCATATTGAGAAAGTTGTAGATCTTTGAAAATGGAACAACTTTTGTTTTTACAGATTTTCAACTTCTATTGAAGATTTGAAAGTAATTTGAAATTTGCTTCCAGTGGCAGTTCTGTAAATAATTTGAAATCAACGCCAACCACCGCACGCCACCTCCCGACGTCGCCGGCGACCTTCGCTTCGCTTCCAGGCGCGTCCGCGGCGTCCCGCGACCACCTCGTCACGCTCAGCTCGCTCCGCGTGTCGCCACAGCACCGCCTGGACTCGGCTATAAAAGCCATCGTCGTCGGCCAGGCCGATTTCTCTTCCTCCTCCGCTTTTCGCCGCGACCGGCCACCGCCCTCCGCCGCCTAAATTCGCCGTCGTTGTTGCTTCACCGCCCAGCAGCTCTCGCCTCCAGCTCCGCAGCGTGTGCGCGCAGCTCCTGGAGCACCCAATTGCGCCTCACCTCCTCTGCACTAGCCCGCACGCCCTCTTCTTCCTCGCGGCCGGCAGCGACGCCACCGTGACCGCCTCACCGTGGACCGGCCATTCCAGCGCCTCTCCGTCAACCCCAAGCTGCTCAACGTACTCACTGTGAGCCCCTGCACGTGATGCTTCCCTTATTTTAACCGTTACCGCCTTGTAGTCGCGTTTTGCTCGTCGAGTCGCCGTTCGGGTCGCCGCCGAGACCGCCATGGCCGCGGTAGGGTCTCCTCCGTGCGGTAGCAGCTCCAAGTCGTGTCACAGTTGGGTTCGCGGGGTTCGGATGGTGGTGTTGGGACGTTGGGTAGGGGTCCGACTCACCGGAGACTCGTCGACGGTGAGTTCACCGTCGGTGGTCACCGCGGTGGCAAGTCCGCGCGCGCGGGAAAGGAGAAGAAGAGAGGGAGGAGAGGATGACAGGCGAGTCCCGGGAGTCAGAGAGAGAGGAGCGGGAGCGGGCGCGCGAGCAGGCCGGGCTGCGCGGCTGGGCCGCGCTGACGGGCCGCGCGCGAGCGAGTGGGCCGGACCGAGTGAAGAGAAAGGAGATGAGGCGGCCCGCGTTGGAAATTTTGTTTTTTTTCCTTTTTCAAATTTGTAAAATGATTTTCAGTTTTGTTATTTATGTTATAAATTATTTATAATTTCAAAAATTGTGAAAAATTTTGAGTAACCCTTTTTCACTGTGTATTATTTAATAAAAATAATAAATATCAATTTTAAGTACTTTTTATAGATTATTTAATTAGTCCATTTAATTCTTAAGTGGTTCTTAATTAATTTTTCTAGGCTTATTTATTTATCCAAAAATCATGAAAATTGTTTTATCATCTAATTATGATATAACCTTCTTAAATTAAAAATTTTAGCCTAATTGGATTAAGTTAATTTTTATTCTTAAACTTATGCTTTAATTAATTAATTAATTAATTAATTAATAGGGTAATTAGGGCATAATAATTAAGTTGCTTGACTTTATGATTGAGTGTTGACTTTAGGTCATTAACCCTTAATGACCTTTAGCATTGTTAATTGGTTGCTTGAGTTTTACTAATCATGTTGTTAATTCCTAATTACTGTTATTTCATGTGTTTAACAAAATCCCGTAATAAGTTGTTTAGGGTAATCGGACCCTAGATTAGGGTTAGGTTAGAAGCTTTTGTTGTTCAACTGTACCGTGAAGGGAAGTTGTACTCAAGTTGTTAACTTTGTCAAGCATCCATCGAGCATCATATTTATTATCTCATCATCCTAAAGCATGCATTATCATTACGTATAGTTCCCGTAAAAGAGGAGGGTACCGAAGCCGAACCCGTTCCCGCCGAAGAGTCGTCGTCCGTGGAAGTAGGGTTTGACATCTGCGGTACTGAACCCGAGCCTGAGTTTCCCGTCGACCAAGGCAAGCCCCGGTTACATCTAAACTTACCTTGTGATTTAAAAAGTTTTACTTAACTTTTATTACGACTCTATTGCATTAAGTGCTAGGAGTTGAGTGATCACCTAATTACTGCATTATCATCCTTGATATTCCAATACCATCCTTGTTACTGTTTTGATTTAAAAATGCTTAGTATGCTTAGCATTGCTTAATGAGAAAACTTTAAAACTTTTAAACGAAGTTTGAAGGGTTGTTGGACAATCACTTGATGAATGTTAATGTTGATAATTTGGGACCGGTCGGTGGACTTGCATCGGGAAAGGAGTCCCCCTGTAGTGTCTCCGACTGAGTCAGTTAAGGACCGTACCGTTGTTTGAACTGTGTGCGTCGAGACTTTGTAACTGATCACATGCTCCGGTAAGCCTAAGACCTCGGTAACGCCAATATGTGAACGGCCAACCGCGCACTGGGAGTGGAGAGATGGCGAGAGTAGTGTATACCCTCGTAGCCAAGGGCTGGATTGGAGGTGTACTGTACTCTTGGCTGGCGCTGGACCCGGTCATGTTTTGGAGGATCCGAGTGAAGGTTGATATATGTCGGTTAGAGTCCTACATATGTCGTGTGATTAGGAATCCCCAGCTGGGTCTAATCGATTCGAATCGTCGCTGCTCCTCGATTAAGGAGACTCGATTCTCTGTTCAACATCGTAGATAAGAAATGGAACGTTGGCCGGAGAATCAGAAAGATATTGAATGAAATATATGATCTAGATTAGGATCACTTACATTCTGTTGATAAATAATATTGAAATAAAATCGTGATTTTAAGGATTCACCATTAGTAGCTTTTATGCAAAAGAACTTGACTTCCTGCTGGAACCTCACCTTGATTCCCCTAAGCCTGCATTCCTGAGTCGTTCCACTAGTTTTGTCGGTTAAGTCTTGTTGAGTACTTTCGTACTCAGGGTTTGTTAAACCCCTGTTGCAGGTGCGTCTCATGAGCAGGTGTGTTTTGGACCCTGCTGCATGACTATCTTTGCGGCAAGTGACGACGAGTAGAGATGTTTGGCTCTTGGGCAGAGCATCGAGTTTTGGTGTTGTAATAATGTTAATAATGCTACTCCACTACTATGGTTGTAACACTAAACTTAAGTTTTATAAGTTTGGAACATCAAGTTTGTAAACTTATGTTATGTAAGACTTCCGCTTTTGTACTCTGATGTAATTTATTATATAAACTGTTGTAATACTGTGATGCCTCTGTTATGTGATCCTGCTCGGAAGATTGTGGATGATTCGGGTTTCCCGAGGACACCCGACAGACTTCTTAAGATCTGTGGTACACTTGTACAGTGGTTAGAAGTCTTTAAGACAATAACCAGTACAGGTGGGCCATAGTAATTAGGAGGTTCTGCCACAGCTGGTATCAGAGCGATCATGGACATAGCGATTGTAGTATTACATTTCAAAAACTTCAAAATATTTGGGTCAAATAAATGTAACTAACTATTTTGGTCCAAATTGCTTATTATCTATCTTTATTCCTCTAGTAGATCTTTAGTCATGTTTAAAAGCTTTTGGTGGAATAGCATATTAAAAGTGCCCTATAAATAAAGTTTATGTTCTGTTACCCTTGTGCATTTAATTCAAAAATCTTTAATAATCGTTCGTATGTTAAGTCATGCATCATGCTTAATGAATCTGTTAATCTACCTTCCCCGTTACTGAGGTTTGGGTTAAGTAGTATCAATCCTATTCATGCTAACCTTCAGATCCTCCCCAGCTATCCTTACCAAATTCTACCTTTTCCCGCTACAGGATGGCCCGTACTAAGTTGACGCCCCGCAAGTCCACCGGACCAAAGGGAGTTCCTCGTCGCCAGCTTGCTCCCAGGGATGAAAGTGCTAGCGGCAGCAGGACTGTCCCTCAGACAGAGATAGAGAGGCTTTCCGCTGAGTTAGCCCAGGCTACACGTGATAGAGCTACGGACGCTATCCAGGTCGGGGAGTTACAGAATCAGCTACGAAGGCTCACTGGGGCTCATCTGAGCTGTGAGCGGATGATGGGTCGCTTAGTGACGGAAAGGAATGAGGCATGGCACCGAGAGGATGTTGCCAGGGAACGTGCTGAGGAGCTACAGTTCTATGTTAACGATCTGGAGGGAGATAATCAGGTTCTCCACGAGGAAGTACATCAGTTGTTCTATCAACTGCATCCTCCACCTGGTGCAGCTGAGCTAGACCTTGGTGTTATTCTCGCTGATGGTGGGGAATCCGCAGAGGAGTCAGAGGAAGAAGAAGATCCGGAGGAGGTGGAGCCTGTGGACGAGAGTGACGATGAAGGAGGTCACGTTTCAGGAATGGACACTGACCGTGAGGACTGAGTTGGTCAAGTGCAGTGTGTAGTTAGAAGTTTATGTTTGTTGTCGGCCTTAGTTAACCGGGAAGTCCGGCATGTGTGCGGACCTGTATAATAAATAAATGCATCTGCGTGGTGTGTTTGTAATCGCTTTTGTAAAGGTTCAATAAAAGTTTGTGAATAAAGTTTGGCTTGTTATCAACAGATGGCTCATAATGATGATGGTACGAGGGCTGCACAGGGTGGGAATGGTGTCCCTAACCCACCACCCGTTCCCCTAAATATGGCAGAGGCCATGTTCGCCCTTGTCAATGCTACTGCAGAAAATGCTAGGTTACTAAGGGAAGTGGTTCAGAATAATCACAATGCACCACCTTGCAATCGGGGTCGAAATAACCACCGAAATGAGACCACTTATGTGGATTTCACGGATACCCGGCCCCTAGTGTTTTCCAGAGCTGATGAACCGTTAGAAGCAGATGACTGGCTCCGCACTATGGAGCAAAAGTTTGAACTCATAGAGTGTAGTGACTACCAGAAGCCGGTGTTTGCAGCCCAGCAGCTTCGGGGTGCTGCCGGAGCATGGTGGGGAAATCACCTTGCTACACAGCCAGCTGGTCACCGGGTGATCTGGGCGGAATTCCGTGCGGCTTTCCGAGCTCACTTTATTCCAGAAGGGATTATGATCAGAAAGTTAGAGGAATTTCTTGCACTGAAGCAGGGAGACCAGACAGTAATGCAATATGTGGGCAAGTTCAATCACCTATCACAGTATGCTGCTGACCAAATCAACTCTGATCGCAAGAAGCAAGCTTGTTTTATGAGGGGTCTGAACTCGAAGATTCGTACTATGATTACTGGTTGTCTTAATGTGACTTATCATGAGGCCGTTGATATTGCTCTTTCGTCAGAAGAAGAGTACCGGAAGCATAAAGAGGCTAAGAAGAAGATGTCGTATGGACCATCTGGTGGCAATCAAAAGCGCCAGAAGATAATTTACCATCCCCAAAATCATTTCTGTCCTCCTTTTCGTCCACCACAATTCCAAGCCCGGCAACAGACATTTGTCCGTCCTGTTGCAGCTCTATCCTATCCACATCAGCCGAATGCTCCTGGCATTCGTCCTCCACTTCAGCAGGGCAACAATATCAATAATTATCCCTGTTATAACTGCGGAAAGACCGAGCATTTCTCGAGGGAGTGTCCATACCCGAGGCAGTATAATCAGAATTATCAGAAAGCTGTTGTGCCCCAACAACAGAACCAGAATCAGCAGAGGGGCAATAACCAGAATACTCAGAAGGGCAAGGCCGAGAAGAAAATTGGACGAGTCTTTTACACGCAGGCCGAGGCAATACCTGAAGGAGAGCCCGTCATGATGGGTATGTTTCCTGTTGCAAATCATCCTGCAGTTATGCTTTTTGATTCAGGCGCATCACATACATTCATCAATCGTACATTTGTTATGAAACATGCAATTCCAATTGGGGAAACGAAAGAGAACTTCTTTATACAGTCGTCCGGGGGTCGTCTGTGTACTAAAGAAATGGTACATCAGGTACCTATAGTATTGGGTGGGTATACTTTTCCCACGTCCATGATAATTTTGAAGGATTAGGATATAGATGTGATCCTAGGCATGAACTGGATGTATCAGCGCGGAGCTGTAATAGATACTCTGAATAGAACCATAAGACTGAACTTACCTGATAGTAGTTCTCAACTTCTCATCCAACTTCAAACACCAAAAAGGGCAGTCGAAAGAGTCTGTGCAACGTCTGTAAAAGAAATCAGTGATATACCTGTAGTTTGCGAGTTCCCGGATGTTTTCCCAGATGATCTACCTAGATTACCTCCTGACAGAGATGTGGAATTTGTAATTGAGTTGAAACCTGGCACCGCCCCAATATCTAGAAGAGCATACAGAATGCCACCGAAAGAGTTAGCAGAGCTCAAGATCCAATTACAAGAGTTGCGTGATAAAGGTTTTATTCAACCCAGTTCTTCACCATGGGGATGTCCAGCCATATTTGTGAAAAAGAAGGACAAAACCCTAAGGTTGTGTGTTGATTATCGTCCATTGAATAAAGTGACTATCAAGGATAAGTATCCCCTTCCTCGTATTGATCTACTTTTTGATCAACTTGCTGGAGCCAAAGTCTTTTCTAAGATCGATCTCCGATCTGGCTACCACCAAATAAAAATTCGCCCTGAGGACATTCCAAAGACTGCTTTCACTACTAGATATGGCCTTTATGAATATCTAGTCATGTCCTTTGGTCTTACCAATGCACCCGCTCATTTCATGTATCTCATGAATTCGGTTTTCATGCCCGAGCTCGACAAGTTTGTCGTTGTCTTTATTGATGATATTTTGGTTTACTCCAAAAATAAGAAAGAACATGCGGAACATTTACGCATCGTTCTCAGTCGCCTGAGGGAACATCAGTTGTATGCTAAGTTTAGCAAATGCGAGTTTTAGCTTAAGGAGGTGCCATTTCTTGGACATGTTTTGTCGGCAGAAGGTGTTGCTGTTGACCTTGGTAAAGTGAGGGATATATTAGATTAGAAGCCCCCAAGTACTGTTCATCAGGTTCGCAGTTTCCTGGGAATGGCGGGTTATTACCGTCGATTCATTCCTGATTTCTCGAAGATATCAAAACCTATCACTGAGCTGTTGAAGATTCAGGTTAAATTTGTTTGGTCATCAGAATGTGAGAAGGCTTTCCAGACATTGAAAAGGTTGTTAACCACTGCTCCAGTGTTAGCTCAACCAAATATTGAAAAGTCGTTTGACGTCTACTGTGATGCTTGTGGTACTGGTATTGGATGTGTGTTGTTGCAAGAAGGGCGAGTGATTGCTTATGCTTCTCGCCAACTCAAACAACATGAAGAGCACTATCCAACCCATGATTTAGAGTTAGCGGCTGTTGTTCATGCCTTGAAAATATGGCGGTATTATTTATTGGGTAATCTGTGTCACATCTATATAGATCACAAGAGTTTAAAATACATTTTCACTCAGTCTGATTTGAATATGTGAAAGCCCAAGTTTGGTTTTGGTAATTAATGACACCAAGTTGCTAATGCCATGTGTTAAGTGTTTTGAATTAGGCATAAGCAACACATGTGATGAAGGTATACGTGGCATGGAGAGTTGGCCACAAGACCACATGATTTGGTGCATGAAATGATGAGCAAGATCATGGTGGAGACGCACATAATATGATGGACATGATGATCAAGTGGAGGAGAAGGATCTAAGAGCGCAAGGCAAAGGTATAACCATAGGGTTTTCCTTTTGCCGGTCTAAGATGAGTAGAGAAGTGATTGACCGGGTTTAGGATACATAGCCGACTATCAAGAGGGGAAATCACGGTTAGCTCGGGAATCAAGTGCCACTAGATCAATGTCTTGAGCATATGCATTAGGATCTAGTTGAGAGCTAACATAACGCCTTGGAAAATGTTTGTGAAATGCTAACACACATGCACATGGTGGTGTACACTTGGTGGTGTTTAGCACATTTGCGAAGGCGGTGGTGTTTGAGCAGTAGTAAGGGGTTTGGGGTTCGCTCTCCCTCCCGCCGAGCGTGCGAGCGCGGGATTCAGGCGTTTTTGAGGAAATGAAATGCCTATTTTCTATTGCGCCGGAGGCGAGAAAAGGTGGCGAAAGTCCGAAATGGTTTTCACTGAAAAACAGTGACCGGACGCTGCACCGGACGCGGTCTCGGTTTGACCGGACGCGTCCGGTCAGTTCAACGCGGCGTGGGCGCTAGGGTTTGTGACCGGACGCTGGTCTGGCCTGACCAGCGCGTCCGGTCAGTTCACCTGTGCGCTGAAGAAGAGCGCGTGACCGGCGCGTCCGGTCCCTCACGGAACCGGAGCGTCCGGTCAGGCGTCCAGAGGAGCGGAGTGCTGATCGGACGCGCGGCGCGTCCGGTCACGTACGATCGGACGCGTCCGGTCTCGACGGGAGCTTACTGGAACGCGACCGGACGCTGGCACTGTCGCGTCCGGTCATACGCTAGGGCGCGTTCGGTCACGACAACGGCTAGTTCTGACGTGCACTGTTCACGGTTGTCTTGCAGTGACCGGACGCGTCCGGTCACCCTGACCGGAGCGTCCGGTCAGCGCGATTTGAACTGCGTCATCCGGTAACGGCTAGCTGCGTACCCCTTCGTTATAAATAGATGGTGGCCGGGGTTTGAGGGTAACTCTTGCACATTTTGAGACCTAGAAACATCCTTTGAGCTAGAGAACAACCCCTCCACTCATCTCTTTGCGTGGTTGCACATCTTGAGTGAGATTGAGTGAGATTCAAGTGCATTGCTTGAGAGTTGCATTCTAGAGGCACTTGATCTTCGAGTTGCTGCGGATTTCTTGTTACTCTTCCGTGTTTCCCGACACGGTAGACGGCTTGGAGCAGCGGAGGTGATTGAGCTCACAATTGGAGATTGTTGGAGCCTTCACCAAGTGTTGTAAGGGGTTCTTGATCCTTCCCCGCGGGAGTTCGCAAATTGGATACTCTAGTGGAGCTCGTGGCTTGGAGGATCCCCATCTTGTGTGCGGTTGTGCGGCGCCCGCCGAGGGCTCGACTCTTGATAGTCGATTAGCTCGCGAACCGACAAGTGGGTGCATCGCCACAACGAGGAGTAGCTTGCCGGGAAGCAAGTGAACCTCGGTAAAAAAATCTTGCGTCATCTCTTTGCCGAGGATTTCTCTTGTGATTGATTCTTCGAGTGCATTACTTCTCTACTTCGTTGGTATAAGAATCAAGTCACTTGCTCTTTACTTTCTTGTACTAGTTCTAGTGTAGTTTGCTTAGTGTAGCTTTTATCACATAGGAGTAAGTAGCTTAGTGACCTAGCCTTGTTGGTGTGTTTTAGAGATCATAGCCTTGCTTCACTAGTATTGTATAGGTGGCTTGCATAGTGTAGTTGAGCTAGTGCTAGAATTAGCTTAGCCATCTTTTATACTAACGTGGTTGTTTAGTGAAGCTTGTAGATTTTTAAATAGGCTATTCACCCCCCCTCTAGCCATTTGGACCTTACAATATGCGCCAACAAAGATGGTTAGAATTGATAAAAGACTATGACTTAGAAGTGCATTATCATCCGGGTAAGGCAAATGTGGTTGCCGATGCCCTTAGTCGAAAGATTCATTGCAATTGTTTGACAGTAAGACCGTTGGATCTATCCTTGTGCCATGAGATTGAAAAGTTGGGTATTGAAATAGTTCAACATGGTAGTGTTGCCAATATCACAGTGGAAACGACTATAAGAGAAAAGATTATTTCTGCTCAGAAGGGAAATAAGGGTATAGTTCACATAAAGGAAAAAGTCAGAGAGGGAAAGGGTTTATGTTTTAGAATTGATGAAGCAGAGGTCCTCTGGTTCAAAGATCGTTTGGTTGTACCTAAGGTTCCGGAGTTACGTCAATTGATTCTGGATGAAGCACATTTGATCAAATTCTCCATCCATCCTGGAAGTAATAAGATGTATCATGATCTGAAACAAAGATTTTGGTGGACCAAGATGAAGATTGAGATTGCCAGATACATAGCCAGGTGTGACACCTGTCAGAGAGTAAAAGCTGTACATCTGAAGTCAGCCGGAGCATTGCAGCCGTTGCCCATTCCAGCTTGGAAGTGGGAAGATATCAATATGGATTTCATAGTGGGTTTGCCCAAAACAGCAAAAGGGTTTGATTCTATCTGGGTTATTGTGGACCGTCTCACTAAGTCTGCACATTTCATTCCAGTTCAAACTACATATCCAACTATCCGGTATGCTAAGATATATTTTGACAGAATTGTCAGTCTGCATGGGATACCTAAGACAATTGTATCAGATAGAGGTACACAATTTGTTAGCAATTTCTGGAGGCACTTACATGAGTCACTGGGTACTAAACTTCTGCATAGTACCGCTTATCATCCTCAAACAGATGGTCAGACTGAAAGGGTCAATCAGATTCTAGAAGATATGTTGAGGTCTTGTGTGCTCAATTACTCGGATTCTTGGGATGACTGTTTACCTTTAGTAGAATTCTCTTACAATAACAGTTATCAAGAAAGTATCAAAATGGCACCGTTTGAAGCACTGTATGGACGCCGATGCAGAACTCCACTGAATTGGTCAGAATCAGGAGAGAGATGGTTCTTCGGGGTTGATTTAGTAAAAGAAACTGAAGAAAAAGTCAGACGTATACAAAATAATATAAAGATAGCACAGTCTCGTCAAAAGAGTTATGCAGATAAGAGACGACGAGCACTGGTGTTCGACAACGGAGATTATGTATACTTGAAGGTATCACCCATGAAAGGAGTTAACCGATTTGGGGTTAAAGGCAAATTGGCACCCAGATATATTGGACCGTTTCAAATTCTAGAACGATTTGGTAAAGTGGCTTACCGTTTAAGGTTACTTGAACAACTCTCCGCAGTGCACAAATGTGTTCCATGTGTCACAACTAAAGAAGTGTCTGCAAGTGCCTGACCAAGTGATTGATTTCGAGGGGGTCGAGTTTGAGCTAGATCTAACATATTCAGAGCATCCTGTCAGAGTTTTGGATCAGAAAGATCGTGTCACACGGAGTAGAACAATCAAGTGGTATAAGATTCAATGGAATCAACATTCAGAAGAAGAAGCAACCTGGGAATCTGAAGATTATTTGCTGGAGAACTTTCCCGACTTCTTTGCTTCTATCTAAGTTACAATTTCCTCTCTAGATTGTAACTCATTCTTTTAAACCTTGTAATGTAAAATACCTACCTGTTTTATGAACAAGTCTTGAACGTGTTTGTAAGACACGTTTCCTTTTCCATTACCTAACCCAAGGCTTTAAATCTCGGGATGAGATTTCTTTAAGGGGGAAGGGCTGTAACACCCATGGTGTTATAGTAACTAAAAACCTGCCATGTCATCATTTGCACTGCAAATCATCCATGATTAGGTTAACAATGTTATGCATCAACTAAAATGAGTTTGAATTCTTAGGTTGGATGTGTTTCTCGTTGTGTGGTTCGAAATCCGAAAACCCTAATTTCGACTATCACCGCAAATACTTAGTTTATGCCCTGCGAAATTTGAGGTGTATGACGGTGTTATACACTAGTGCCAAGTGTAGGGTGTAAGCTCAAGTCCAACTTATAAAATAAAGCTTCAAGTTTGAGTTAGGATTTGGAATCCAAAGCTTGTTACAAGTTTTCCGATTCGAATTCGAATTCAAATTTGAGAAATTATTAAAAGAATTTCTTAAGTCAAACTGGTCAACCTAGGGAGCCATTTGGTCAACCATGTGAGGCTTGACTCAATGATACCTTAGGGTGAAGGTGTGATTCCTAAGTAACACAAGTTAAGAAAGAATCAAGTTTCAATTCAAAACTTTTCCGAAAACCCTGAAAAACAAAACCCTAGTTTTACCCCTTTTGATATAAATCAAAATCTAAGCAAAATTTGGGAAAAAGTGTAAAACTAAGTTTGTAGATCTTTTCAAGGGCTACAAGTTTGATGTTTTGAGTTTTCAAAGTTTCAGTGTAAAATTTGAAGTAATTTTGAAAAGATTCAAATCTCAAAATTGTCCCCTTTTCATTTTCCCTACCCAATTTCATTGTCCTAGATGTACAACTTTGGTATTTTGAATTTTTGAAGTTCCAATACAAAATTCAAAGTAATTTTGGTTTTTCATATTTCCAGAAAATGTCCCTTTTTGAATTCAAATTCAAATTTCAAAAACTAAGCTGAATTAGAAAAAGTTCATATTGAGAAAGTTGTAGATCTTTGAAAATGGAACAACTTTTGTTTTTACAGATTTTCAACTTCTATTGAAGATTTGAAAGTAATTTGAAATTTACAGATTTTCAACTTCTATTGCAGTTCTATAAATAATTTGAAATCAACACCAACCACCGCACGCCACCTCCCGACGTCGCCGGTGACCTTCGCTTCGCTTCCAGGCGCGTCCGCGGCGACCACCTCGTCACGCTCAGCTCGCTCCGCGTGTCACCACAGCACCGCCTAGACTCGGCTATAAAAGCCATCGTCGTCGGCCAGGCCGATTTCTCTTCCTCCTCCGCTTCTCGCCGCGACCGGCCACCGCCCTCCGCCGCCTAAATTCGCCGTCGTTGTTGCTTCACCGCCCAGCAGCTCTCGCCTCCAGCTCCGCAGCGTGTGCGCGCAGCTCCTGGAGCACCCAATTGCGCCTCACCTCCTCTGCACTAGCCCGCACGCCCTCTTCTTTCTCGCGACCAGCAGCGACGCCACCGTGACCGCCTCACCGTGGACCGGCCATTCCAGCGCCTGAAAGGTCTTGATGGCTAGAGGGGGGTGAATAGCCTTTTAAAAATTTCTACAAAGACAAGCTAAACAAATTTATCAATATAACAAATAGCGAGATGCGTGTTTTGCTTAGCCTATGGGGTGTTTGCAAGCCACCTATCCAATTCACAATTCTAGTATATTAGCACTCAACCGCACAAGTCAAACCGAGAAGGAAACTACAACTAGCAAGCTACACAAAAGAGCTACTCTAGCAAAGTAACTAAGAAATTAATACAAGAGAGAGTTAGAAGGGTATCACCGAGGGGCGAAGTATTGAGCCAACCAAACAATATGATCAAGAAATGAATTCCACAATACACAACCACCGGGATCGATCAATCACAATAAGAATGATGACACAAAGATTTATCCCGAGGTTCACGTGCTTGCCGGCACGCTAGTCCCCGTTGTGTCCCTCTTCACCACGTGGTTCGGTGGCTAATCGGTCACACACCGAGCCTCTCAAAAGGCGCCACAAGAACCTACCAAATGGCAAAAGGTTGCAATGACACGAGCAATTTACTAATGTTGCCTTTGGCGCTTCGCCGAGGTAGGCACAAACCCCTCACAATCACCGGAGGTGGCCAAGAACAATCACCAACTCTTGCCAACGCCTCCAAGCTGCTCCAAGCCGTCTAGGTGGCGGCAACCACCAAGAGAAACAAGAATCCCGCAGCAAATCAACCACCAAGTGCCAACTAGATGCTATCTCACAATGCAAATGCACTTGGATCACTCAATCTCACTTCGAATAAGCAAAGAAGCAAGAGAGATGAGTGGGAGGGGAGTTGCTTAGCTCAAAGTGCTCACAAGTATGTCAAATGTCCAAGAGGGAGAGCCTTGAGCCGGCCAACGAGTATTTATAGACGTACCCCTTCGAATATAGCCGTTACTCACTTGAAACAGCCGAAGTCGCGCTGACCGGACGCGCTGGTCGCGCGGACCGGACACGCCGATCACGCAACGGTTCTTTTTCGAAACACCGACCGGACGCGCTGGTCGCAACGACCGGACGCGCTGGTCACGACCGGACGCGCCGGTCTCGTGACTGACCGGACGCGCTGGTCAACCCTGAGTCGCGCACAACGAAACAACGACCGGACACGCTGGAGAACTGACCGGACGCCACAGTGCCCGCGTCCGGTTGGAGTCCAGTAAGCTCCCTGATCGACCGGACGCGTCCGGTCGACTGTGACCGGACGCACCGCGCGTCCGATCAAACAACCGAAACTCGCACAGACGCTGAACGCTGACCGGACACGTCCGGTCAAACAGAGACCGCGTCCGGTCCAGCGTCCGGTCACCACTGTGACCTCCGTTCGCTTCCGTTCGATTTCCGACTTTCGGCGTAGTGGAAAATAGGCGTTTCAATTCCTCGAAAACGACTGAACTCCACCGCCTCAAAAACCCCAAACCCTCTCTACCGCTCAAACTCCACCGCCTTCGCAAACGTGCTAACATCACCAAGTGACCATCACTATGTGCATGTGTGTTAGCATTTTCACAATCATTTTTCGAGGCGTTATTAGTTCTATCCAAATGCATATGATATGAAATGCACACCTAGAGGCACTTAGGAGTTCAATAGCCGCGTCATTCCCCTCTTTATAGTACGGCTATCTATCCTATAATGTAACCACACCCACTAGGTGTCTTGGTTACTAAAACACAACCCTTAAGCATATACCTTTGCCTTGATCACGTAGGGTTGCGTCCAAATCCAAGTGTGGCCACTCATGATCACCATGTCCATCTTGCCACCAACCTTGGAATGTACTAATCCTCATATGCTACATACAACTTAGGCATAGGATTAGTACTTAGGCATTGTCACTAATTACCAACACCAAACATAGGACTTTCAATCTCCCCCTTGTTGGTAATTGGTGACAAACCTTTCACAAAGATATTATTGATAAAAATTTTGATTGAACCCATGTCACATTGTCCAAGTATATTAACATGTGTAAGAATTATGGACATGTGATCATGAATTCAAATTGATAGCAATGGCTCCCCCTACATGTATGCTATATGTTTGGATATAGGAAGCATACATGTTAGATAGGAAAGATTAGGAGCATTGACTACCAATAGGTGCTAAGTGTTTTAGATTATATACCTTTGAAGCGTGATACCATCGGAGTAGCGATAAACACCATCTTAGCATCTTGTGTTGTTAGATACCACTTGAAAAAGCACAAACATAACTAGAAACCTCGTGAGATCAACATTATAAACAAGGTTCTAGTACCGCTTTGAAAAACATGAAGCAAGAAAAATCTAATTACTTCCTATTCATGCTAGTACTTCAATACATCATTCAAGTTATACTAGCAAGTCACCACACAAGCAATGTATCGGAGAAAAAGAAATGCATAACTATGCATCATACATATGAAGTGCACATGGAAATGCAACATTCATGTTTAAGAGCTTGCTCCCCCTACTTGTGTGCTCAAAATTTTAGTTGTTAGTTGATCCCCTTCTTTTATCAATTTTCCCTTTAGAGTTTTCTCCTCCTTTAGAATTTATCTTTGTGAACAACATTTTTCTCCCCCTTTGGCACCAATGACCACAAGGGACCAATGTTAGATAGATTATCATGTCGAATTATGGGGTGAGGATCAAGTTTGTGATTCAACCTAGATTGCTTGCATAAATAAAATGCTTCGGTTTGATCCAAGGGCAAGCTTCTTCACACCTCACCAGAAGGGTTATCATGCACCATGTTGAAGCAAATATTTAGACAAGTGATCTAGATTAAACACTTAGGATCACAAGCTACTTAAACAAGTTATATGCTACCACTAGATCATACAAGACAAGGAAACAATAGTGGCACCATATAAACTTCAAAGTCATTTGATTTTCATGAATGAGCCTAGAACATGTATGACTAGATGCACTAAACAAGTCCTTAGCATAGAATGTATGATATGTCAACCAATTGTACCTTGGGGCTCGACGGAGAGGCATGTCATATCATGGAGGTGCATCAACTCATGTTGGAGAAGTCAAGTATGTTCAACTCATTCTTTAGCTTGTGAAATCTCTTCTCATCAAGTGGCTTGGTGAATAGATCGGCTAGTTGATCTTCGGTGCCCACACTCTCAATAGCAATGTCACCCTTTTATTGATGATCTCTAATAAAATGATGACGAACATCAATATGCTTTGTTCTTTGATGTTGAACCGGATTGTTGGTTAGCTTCACGGCACTTTCATTGTCACATAGCAATGGCACATTCTTGAAATTGATTCCAAAATCCTTCAAAGTTGCCTTCATCCACAAGATTTGTGCACAACAACTACCCGCGGCGATGTATTCGGCTTCGGCGGTAGATAGTGCAATACTATTTTGCTTCTTGGATGATCATGAGACAAGTGATCTTCCCAACAATTGACAAGTCCCAGAAGTGCTCTTTCTCTCCACTTTGTCACCGGCATAGTCGGAATCCGAGTATCCAACTAGCTCAAAGCTTGCACCTTTGGGATACCATAATCCAACATCTTGTGTATGCTTCAAATACCTCAATATTCTCTTTGTTGCCTTCAAATGACTTTCTCTTGGTGAGGCTTGAAATCTTGCACACATACATACACTAAACATCACATCGGGTCTTGATGCCGTCACATAGAGTAGGCTACCAATCATTGATCTATAAAGCTTTTGATCCACCATGTTGCCACTCTTGTCACTATCCAAACTTCCACTAGTGCCCATTGGAGTTGTAATGCCCTTTGCATCTTCCATGCCAAACTTCTTGAGCATATCTTTGATGTATTTGGTTTGGCTCACAAATGTTCCTTCCTTCATTTGTTTGATTTGAAGTCCAAGAAAGAAACTAAGTTCACCGATCATTGACATTTCAAATTCCTTTGCCATCATTTTCCCAAACTCATCACAATACTCTTGATTGGTTGAACCGAAGATGATATCATCAACGTATATTTGCAACACAAACAAGTCTTTCCCAATCTTCTTAGTAAAGAGAGTAGTATCCACTTTGCCCATGACAAATCCTTTGGATAGCAAGAAGTCCCTCAATCTTTCATACCATGCTCTAGGTGCTTGCTTCAATCCATACAAAGCTTTCCTTAACTTATATACATGGTTGGGTTTCTTGTCATCTTCAAAACCGGGAGGTTGCTCCACATACACCTCTTCTTAAATGTACCCATTGAGAAATGCACTCTTCACATCCATTTGATATAGCTTGATATTATGAGCACAAGCATAGGCAAGTAAGATCCTAATTGCTTCCAATCTTGCAACCGGGGCATAAGTTTCACTAAAGTCAAGACCCTCTATTTGTGTGTAACCTTGAGCCACTAGTCTTGCTTTGTTTCTTACTACTATTCCATCTTGATCTTGCTTGTTGCGAAAGACCCATCTTGTTCCAATGACATTATGATCCTTAGGCCTCTCAACTAGTTCCCATACTTCATTTCTCTTGAAGTTGTTGAGCTCTTCATGCATTGCATTTACCCAATCTGGATCTCTCAATGCTTTATCAATGTCCTTGGGTTCTTCCATTGACACAAAAGAAGAGTGAGCACAAAATGATGCCAATCTTGATCTAGTTTGAACTCCCCTTTGTATGTCACCAATGATGGAATCCAATGGATGGTCTCTTGCAATGTTAGTTGGTTGAAGCACTTGGACTTGATTGCTTGGATGTTGATGTTGATCATGAGTTGGAGATGATAAACTAGCCACTTGTTGATCTTGTTGCACTTGAGATGATGTACTAGCTTGATTTTGCATTAGAGAACCACTAGCTTGTGTAATTGGACTTTGGAGCACTTGATCTTTGTTGTCATCCACATCAATCACTTGCTTCGGCCTAATATCACCAATATCCATTTTTTTCATAGCATTGGTCAATTGAGTTCCTCTCACATCATCCAAGTTATTTTCTTCATCTTGAGAGCCATTTGTTTCATCAAACTCAACATCATGAACTTCCTCAAGTAAACCACTAGCCAAATTCCAAACTCTATAAGCTTTGCTAGTAGTGGAGTAACCAAGTAAGAATCCTTCATCACATTTCTTCTCAAACTTGCTCAATCTAGTGCCCTTCTTCAAGATGTAGCATTTGCAACCAAATACCCGAAAGTATGCAATGTTGGGCTTTCTTCCATTTAAGATCTCATATGGTGTCTTCTCTAGGAACTTGTGGCAATAGAGGCGATTGCTATAGAAGCAAGCCGTGTTGATTGCTTCGGCCCAAAATGAATGACTCACAATATACTCATTTAACATTGATCTTGCCATATCAATCAAAGTTCTATTCTTCCTTTCAACTAGGCCATTGGATTGAGGTGTATACTTGGCCGAAAATTGATGCTTGATTCCAAGCTCCTCACATAGCTCATCAATTCTTGTATTTCTAAACTCACTTCCATTGTCACTTCTCACTTTCTTGATTGTGGTCTCAAACTCATTTTGCACCCTCTTGATGAACTTCTTGAATATGTCAAATACATCACTCTTGTCCATAAGAAAGAATACCCATGTATATCTAGTGAAATCATCCACAATCACAAACCCATACTTATTGCCACCAATACTTGTGTATGTAGTTGGCCCAAATAGATCCATGTGCAACAACTCAAATGCCTTGGAAGTACTCATGATGCTTTTCAATGGATGAGTGTTGCCCACTTGCTTTTCGGCTTGACATGCACTACATAGCTTATCCTTCTCAAATGTGACATCCTTCAAGCCTCTAACTAAGTCATATTTCACTAACTTGTTCAATTACTTCATGCCAACATGACCAAGTCTTCTATGCCATAACCAACCCATACTTGATTTGGTGAGCAAGCATGTTGAGAGTTGAGTGTCACTAGCATTGAAATCAACCAAGTATAGATTCTCATATCTAAAACCCTTGAAGATCAAATTGGAGCCATCAACACTAACTATCTCCACATCATCAACACCAAATATGCACTTGAAACCTAGATCACACAATTGAGCAACCGAGAGAAGATTGAAGTTCAACTTTTCAACTAGGAGCATATTGGAAATGTTATGATCATTTGAGATTGCAATCCTTCCAAGAGCCTTCACATCACCCTTGCTATTGTCACCAAATGTGATACTATCAATGCCACTATCATTTGATTTGAGAGAGTTGAACATTCTTGAATCACCGGTCATATGTTGAGAGCACCCACTATCAAGCACCCAATGTCTTTCTCCGGCCTTGTAATTTACCTACAAAACAATTTAATGTCTTTTAGGTACCCATACTTGCTTGGGTCCTTGGAGATTAGTAACTAAGCTCTTTGGTACCCAAATGGCCTTCTTCTTTGGACCCACAATTGGTGTACCAACAAACCTAGCATGCACACCTTTCTCTCCCTTGGTAAGCACATAACAAGAATCAAAAGGAATGTAATCCATTTTAGCATGAAACTTGTTGTTGTTCTTGTTTATTTTATTACAATTAATCTCTAGATGCCCAACTTGCTTGCATCTATTGCAATAACGACCATTGCTCTTCACAAAGTGAGACTTTGGAGTAGCAAAGGCCGCCTTGCCCTTTTTGGGAGTATAGCCCAAACCCTCTTTGTTAAGAGAGAACCTTTGGCTACCCAAGCATTTTAGCAAGCGGGCATCCCCACCATAGGCATTGCCTAATGCGCGGGTGAGATCATCCACTTCTCTCTTGAGAGTCTTATTTTCAACCACAAGTGATGAATCACTAGTAGTAGAGATAGAGTTGGTTGTGGTGGATGATGATGAGCTACATGAAGCATTAGTATGACAAACAAATAAAGAATCATCAATAATATCACATGTTAGTCTAATATCACAAGTGGCAATCACTTGCTCCTCCTTAGCTTCCTTCATGAGCTTCTCCAGCTTGAGGTCCTTCTCCTTGATGAGCTCAAGTAGAGAGGAGTGGGCTTCCTTAAGCCTAGTGTGAGCAACTTCAAGGTCCTTGTGGTCTTCCTTTAGACACTCACGAGAGGCCTCTAGCTCATCAAAGGATTTCCTAAGAGCTTTGAGCTCTTGTTCAATTCCTTTGCACTCCTTACTCTTTTTGAGAGCAACAAGCTCCTCCATCAAGGCATCATTTTCATTGCTCTTGGCAATGAGCTCTTGCTCCAAGATTTTGCACTTCTTGGTTGTCCTCTTGTAGCCCTTGCTCATTTGATCTATTATGCCCAATAGATCATCCTTGGAGTAGTCCTCATCCTCCTCATCATCACTCCTACAACCATCACTAGCACAAGAATCATCATCACTATCATCATATTTTACCTTGGTAGGCTTGGCCATAAGGCATGTCGATATAGTGTCAAAGATGGATGGCTTGTTGGAGAGGGCGATGCTTGCAATGGCTCGCCGAGTGGTCCTCTCATCATCACTAGAGCTATCATCATCACTATCGGAGTTATCACTATCCCAAGTGACCACATAGCCACCACCCTTCTTCTTCTTGTTGATAGTGAAGCTCTTCTTCTCTTTCTTCTCCTTCTTATCCTTCTTGTTCTTCTTCAACTTCAACTCCCCATCATGATATCTTTTGTCTTCATAGGGGCACTTTGCCACTACATGATCGGGGCTATTGCAATTGTAGCAAAGCACCTCCTTTGCCTTCATGAAGTCCCTTCTCTTTCTTGCACCATATCCTTTCTTCTTCATGAACCTCCCCATCTTGTGCACTAGGAGGGCCATGGTCTCATCATCAAATGGATCATCATCATCGCTCTCCACCTTGCTCTTGCCCTTAGAGGATAAAGCCTTGAATGCAATGGGCTTCTCTTGCTTGACCTTGATCTCTTTCTTCTCATCTTCATCTTCATCATCATCATATTGAGCATCGGTCATGACATCTCCAAGCACTTGGTTTGGAGTCACCTTGTCCAAACCCTCTCTTTGGATCATCTTTCTCAAGATAGCAAACTTCTTAGGTAAGTTCATCAAGAACTTATGTGAGAAGTCCTTGTCCTTGACATCTTCTCCTAGGCTCTTGAGATTATTGACAATAACTTGTAGCCTATAGAACATCTCCGGTATGGACTCATCATCCTTCATCTTGAAGCTTGCAAACTTGTCCTTGAGCATATAGAGCTTGGCACTCTTTACCGTTGAAGTGCCCTCATATGTTTCCTCTAATCTTGTCCACACTTCACTTGCCATCTCAAGATCCTTGATTTGCTCAAAGACCTTTGCATCAATCCCATTGTAGAGAGTGTTGAGAGCCATAGTGTTGCATTGGTTGTTGATGCGATCACTGTTGGTGAGGTTGTCGGGATCAATGATAGCATAATCATGATGTGTCACCTCCCAAACCTTCTCATTGATAGAGCCAAGATATTGCTTCATCTTTCTTTTCCAATGATCAAAAGATGAGACACCATCAAAGAATGGAGGCTTGCCCCCGACATGGTTGAACACAACTTGAGCCATCTTACACCGAGGTTGTTAAGCCTTACAAACGGTGACCACGGCTCCGATACCACTTGAAAGGTCTTGATGGCTAGAGGGGGGTGAATAGCCTTTTAAAAATTTCTACAAAGACAAGCTAAACAAATTTATCAATATAACAAATAGCGAGATGCGTGTTTTGCTTAGCCTATGGGGTGTTTGCAAGCCACCTATCCAATTCACAATTCTAGTATATTAGCACTCAACCGCACAAGTCAAACCGAGAAGGAAACTACAACTAGCAAGCTACACAAAAGAGCTACTCTAGCAAAGTAACTAAGAAATTAATACAAGAGAGAGTTAGAAGGGTATCACCGAGGGGCGAAGTATTGAGCCAACCAAACAATATGATCAAGAAATAAATTCCACAATACACAACCACCGGGATCGATCAATCACAATAAGAATGATGACACAAAGATTTATCCCGAGGTTCACGTGCTTGCCGGCACGCTAGTCCCCGTTGTGTCCCTCTTCACCACGTGGTTCGGTGGCTAATCGGTCACACACCGAGCCTCTCAAAAGGCACCACAAGAACCTACCAAATGGCAAAAGGTTGCAATGACACGAGCAATTTACTAATGTTGCCTTTGGCGCTTCGCCGAGGTAGGCACAAACCCCTCACAATCACCGGAGGTGGCCAAGAACAATCACCAACTCTTGCCAACGCCTCCAAGCTGCTCCAAGCCGTCTAGGTGGTGGCAACCACCAAGAGAAACAAGAATCCCACAGCAAATCAACCACCAAGTGCCAACTAGATGCTATCTCACAATGCAAATGCACTTGGATCACTCAATCTCACTTCGAATAAGCAAAGAAGCAAGAGAGATGAGTGGGAGGGGAGTTGCTTAGCTCAAAGTGCTCACAAGTATGTCAAATGTCCAAGAGGGAGAGCCTTGAGCCGGCCAATGAGTATTTATAGACGTACCCCTTCGAATATAGCCGTTACTCACTTGAAACAGCCGAAGTCGCGCTGACCGGACGCGCTGGTCGCGCGGACCGGACGCGCCGATCGCGCAACGGTTCTTTTTCGAAACACCGACCGGACGCGCCGGTCCCGTGACTGACCGGACGCGCTGGTCAACCCTGAGCCGCGCACAACGAAACAACGACCGGACGCGCTAAAGAACTGACCGGACGCCACAGTGCCCGCGTCCGGTTGGAGTCCAGTAAGCTCCCTGATCGACCAGACGCGTCCGGTCGACTGTGACCGGACGCACCTCGCGTCCGATCAAACAACCGAAACTCGCACAGACGCTGAACGCTGACCGGACGCGTCCGGTCAAACAGAGACCGCGTCCGGTCCAGCGTCCGGTCACCACTGTGACCTCTGTTCGCTTCCGTTCGATTTCCGACTTTCGGCGTAGTGGAAAATAGGCGTTTCAATTCCTCGAAAACGCCTGAACTCCACCGCCTCGAAAACCCCAAACCCTCTCTATCGCTCAAACTCCACCGCCTTCGCAAACGTGCTAACATCACCAAGTGACCATCACTATGTGCATGTGTGTTAGCATTTTCACAATTATTTTTCGAGGCGTTATTAGTTCTATCCAAATGCATATGATATGAAATGCACACCTAGAGGCACTTAGGAGTTCAATAGCCGCGTCATTCCCCTCTTTATAGTACGGCTATCTATCATATAATGTAACCACACCCACTAGGTGTCTTGGTTACTAAAACACAACCCTTAAGCATATACCTTTGCCTTGATCACGTAGGGTTGCGTCCAAATCCAAGTGTGGCCACTCATGATCACCATGTCCATCTTGCCACCAACCTTGGAATGTACTAATCCTCATATGCTACATACAACTTAGGCATAGGATTAGTACTTAGGCATTGTCACTAATTACCAACACCAAACATAGGACTTTCAGCGCCTCTCCGTCAACCCCAAGCTGCTCAACGTACTCACTGTGAGCCCCTGCACGTGATGCTTCCCTTATTTTAACCGCTACCGCCTTGTAGTCGCGTTTTGCTCGTCGAGTCGCCGTTCGGGTCGCCGCCGAGACCGCCATGGCCGCGGTAGGGTCTCCTCCGTGCGGTAGCAGCTCCAAGTCATGTCACAGTTGGGTTCGCGGGGTTCGGGTGGTGGTGTTGGGACGTTGGGTAGGGGTCCGACTCATCGGAGACTCGTCGACGGTGAGTTCACCGTCGGTGGTCACCGCGGTGGCAAGTCCGCGCGCGCGGGAAAGGAGAAGAAGAGAGGGAGGAGAGGATGACAGGCGGGTCCCGGGAGTCAGAGAGAGAGGAGCGGGAGCGGGCGCGCGAGCAGGCCGGGCTGCGCGGCTGGGCCGCGCTGACGGGCCGCGCGCGAGCGAGTGGGCCGGACCGAGTGAAGAGAAAGGAGATGAGGCGGCCCGCGTTGGAAATTTTGTTTTTTTTCCTTTTTCAAATTTGTAAAATGATTTTCAGTTTTGTTATTTATGTTATAAATTATTTATAATTCCAAAAATTGTGAAAAATTTTGAGTAACCCTTTTTCACTGTGTACTATTTAATAAAAATAATAAATATCAATTTTAAGTACTTTTTATAGATTATTTAATTAGTCCATTTAATTCTTAAGTGGTTCTTAATTAATTTTTCTAGGCTTATTTATTTATCCAAAAATCATGAAAATTGTTTTATCATCTAATTATGATATAACCTTCTTAAATTAAAAATTTTAGCCTAATTGGATTAAGTTAATTTTTATTCTTAAACGTATGCTTTAATTAATTAATTAATTAATTAATTAATTAATTAATTAATTAATAGGGTAATTAGGGCATAATAATTAAGTTGCTTGACTTTATGATTGAGTGTTGACTTTAGGTCATTAACCCTTAATGACCTTTAGCATTGTTAATTGGTTGCTTGAGTTTTACTAATCATGTTGTTAATTCCTAATTACTGTTATTTCATGTGTTTAACAAAATCCCGTAATAAGTTGTTTAGGGTAATCGGACCCTAGATTAGGGTTAGGTTAGAAGCTTTTGTTGTTCAACTGTACCGTGAAGGGAAGTTGTACTCAAGTTGTTAACTTTGTCAAGCATCCATCGAGCATCATATTTATTATCTCATCATCCTAAAGCATGCATTATCATTACGTATAGTTCCCGTAAAAGAGGAGGGTACCGAAGCCGAACCCGTTCCCGCCGAAGAGTCGTCGTCCGTGGAAGTAGGGTTTGACATCTGCGGTACTGAACCCGAGCCTGAGTTTCCCGTCGACCAAGGCAAGCCCCGGTTACATCTAAACTTACCTTGTGATTTAAAAAGTTTTACTTAACTTTTATTACGGCTCTATTGCATTAAGTGCTAGGAGTTGAGTGATCACCTAATTACTGCATTATCATCCTTGATATTCCAATACCATCCTTGTTACTGTTTTGATTTAAAAATGCTTAGTATGCTTAGCATTGCTTAATGAGAAAACTTTAAAACTTTTAAACGAAGTTTGAAGGGTTGTTGGACAATCACTTGATGAATGTTAATGTTGATAATTTGGGACCGGTCGGTGGACTTGCATCGGGAAAGGAGTCCCCCTGTAGTGTCTCCGACTGAGTCAGTTAAGGACCGTACCGTTGTTTGAACTGTGTGCGTCGAGACTTTGTAACTGATCACATGCTCCGGTAAGCCTAAGACCTCGGTAACGCCAATATGTGAACGGCCAACCGCGCACTGGGAGTGGAGAGATGGCGAGAGTAGTGTATACCCTCGTAGCCAAGGGCTGGATTGGAGGTGTACTGTACTCTTGGCTGGCGCTGGACCCGGTCATGTTTTGGAGGATCCGAGTGAAGGTTGATATATGTCGGTTAGAGTCCTACATATGTCGTGTGATTAGGAATCCCCAGCTGGGTCTAATCGATTCGAATCGTCGCTGCTCCTCGATTAAGGAGACTCGATTCTCTGTTCAACATCGTAGATAAGAAATGGAACGTTGGCCGGAGAATCAGAAAGATATTGAATGAAATATATGATCTAGATTAGGATCACTTACATTCTGTTGATAAATAATATTGAAATAAAATCGTGATTTTAAGGATTCACTATTAGTAGCTTTTATGCAAAAGAACTTGACTTCCTGCTGGAACCTCACCTTGATTCCCCTAAGCCTGCATTCCTGAGTCGTTCCACTAGTTTTGTCGGTTAAGTCTTGTTGAGTACTTTCGTACTCAGGGTTTGTTAAACCCCTGTTGCAGGTGCGTCTCATGAGCAGGTGTGTTTTGGACCCTGCTGCATGACTGTCTTTGCGGCAAGTGACGACGAGTAGAGATGTTTGGCTCTTGGGCAGAGCATCGAGTTTTGGTGTTGTAATAATGTTAATAATGCTACTCCACTACTATGGTTGTAATACTAAACTTAAGTTTTATAAGTTTGGAACATCAAGTTTGTAAACTTATGTTATGTAAGACTTCCGCTTTTGTACTCTGATGTAATTTATTATATAAAATGTTGTAATACTATGATGCCTCTGTTATGTGATCCTGCTCGGAAGATTGTGGATGATTCGGGTTTCCCGAGGACACCCGACAGACTTCTTAAGATCTGTGGTACACTTGTACAGTGGTTAGAAGTCTTTAAGACAATAACCAGTACAGGTGGGCCATAGTAATTAGGAGGTTCTGCCACATTGATCCACTGGCTTCACTTCTTGCCCAGGCCTGTTGGTGCATCCTCGTGAGATTTGGAATTTTGGCTAACTAGTGGCATGTTGCTGCGGCCCGGAGGCAGTGGCAGAGAGACGATAGTGTGCCTCCATGGGTGCGGCGTCCATCCGGTCTCATGGCTTTTTCTTAACAGAAAAGGGGGGACAACAGCAAGAAATCAACACACTTTTGCTGTAGGAAATCAACGCACTTTTGTTGTCGCAGCTAACACTCGCGTACCTGGCTACCTGCAGCGGAGGCCACCCTGCACCGCTCACGTACCTGGCTATCTGCAGCAGAGGCAACCCTGTGCCGCTTCCTACGGCCAACACAGGAGAAACCCTCAGACCTCGGAGGTCAAGCTTGCGCGTACTGGGGCAAGGGCCAAGACTAGCCGGACGGCAAGCAAAGTGTGGAGGAGGGTGCGGGTGCAGTGGGCAGAGAAGCAAGCGAAGAAACGGAGGGGATGAATTCCAGCGAGTTCGCGAGGGAAGCAACGGCGACAGAGAAGGGACGATGGGCGGAACACCGAACTCTCTCGAAGGACTATGACGCTAGCTACCGAGGCTTCAGATCAACGGCAGATGAAAAGCTAGTTGTAGGATTGGACGGTTGTGAAATCAAGATGACGTGGCCCAATATAATACAAGAGTTTGAACTCTGATTTCGAAAGGTAAAGAAAAGATTCCTATATCCTAATGTTCGGGACTTCGGCCGTGTTTAGTTGCCCCGAATTGGGGGCGACGGAATTACTGTGCGACACTGTGCATCACTGTAGCATTTTGTTTTTATTTGGTAAAAATTGTCTAAACATTGACTAATTATGCTCAAAATGTTCGTCTCGCAAAGTACAACAAAACCGTGCAATTAGTTTTTGATTTTATCTACATTTAGTACTTCATACATGTGTCGGTATTTGATGTGATGGAAAATCTTCTTTTTATATAGTAAAATTTGGGGAAATATTTGGCATCCAAACAGGCCTTCGGGGAGAAAAAAGCCTGCTCCAGCGAGGCAGCGCCATGGATTCTGCAAGGTATTCCGATCCAACTACCCCGGGGAGTTTCAGACCCGACCCAACACCGCACCGCAAGGAGGCCCCCGACCCTAAACTACGAGCCCAACGACGCCCGAAGCGCCGTCTCCGCCTAGTCGCTCGCCGTACCACCTCCTCAGACACCGGCGGCGGTCATGCCGCCTCCGCGTCCGCCGCACCCCCCACCTCCCCCTCCCCCGCCGCCCGGGCCGCCTCCTCTACGCGCCCATCGCCTCCCTCTCCCGCCCACCCGCCCGGCCCCCGCGTCTCTCCTCCTCGCGCCGCCCTCCTCCCCAGCCCGTGCCCTCGCGCTTCTCTTCCCCGACTCCTCCGCCCACCTCTTCCCCTCCCTACCCCCCGTCGCCACCTCGTCTTCGCCCGCTCACACCCCCGTCCCGTCACCACTCGCCGCCGCCGCCTGCTTCGCGCTCCTTCCGTCCTCACACCTCCTCTTCCTCTCCGCGCATCCGTCCCCTTCCTCCCCCTCTGTCCACCTCCGCGCCTATTCCCTCGCTTCCGCGCCCGCTTTCCCGCGCTTTGCGCCCGTCTCGCTCTCCTTCAAGCGCCATGCCTCAGCCGCAGGTCTGCTGCTCCAGGGCCTACCCTTCGGCCTCGGCGTCCGCCTGGCCGGCGGGGTCAACGCCGTCGCGCTGCTCTCCCTGTCCACCGGCCAGATCTGGGTGCTCGCTCCGAAGCTGGCCGCGAACGGCCGGACGGTGGAGCTGCACAAGTGCGCGGTCGTCGAGCTCGAGCCGGCGCGGCCCGTGTACGCGATGGAAGTCGCAATGGGAAGGCTGCTGCTCGGGGAGGCTGGCGGCTTGCGCGTCTTCCCGCTCCGGGGTTTGATGAAGGGTGGAAAGGAGAGGGAGGGGAAGAAGGAAGTTGCTGTGGCAGTAGGAAGGAAGGGCTGCCACAAGAAGAACGGGATGCTGAATGGCTTAGTTGTTCCAGTTAAGCGTGTTAGCTATGGGGGCAGTGATGAAGGCGATGTTGTTTCCACTCGTGAGTACTTCACGCCTTCTTGTTTTGATCTATTCGGTGATCCTTGGTATTATAATATAAAATAAAAAGGCACTGCAGCACGGCAGGATTGAATTTCTGTTTGTAATGCGGGTTTGAAGGATCTAAGCTAGGCATAGATGTGCAGGGGTGCAACTTTTGGTTAAGCTAGTCATAAATGTGCTAACCTCTTTTTTAGTGTAAACAAGGGGCGCTACCTTGCTTATGACTTTTATATCGGTGGCCTACTACCCTAGCTGTTCGTGCGAATCAAACAGCAAACTGACAATAACTGATAGGTTCATGGAAGATAAAATACAAACTATGCAATGGTATTTTAATATTTTACTTATACATTTCTTGTGTTTGTAGTTACCTGAACATGTATGCCTCATGCCTACTTATTAGAGATTTGAGCGGTAAGCAACCAGTTTTGCTGAGTTCGATGATAATTAGCATAGTCGGTCTATCCTATTGCAATATATTGCTGTCCATGCAGAGAGAGTGATCATATGCGTTTTGTCGAAGTTATAGTTATATATTGATATTGCTATCCTCATAACGATAAGAGGAAATAGAGCAAGGCAAAGTTGTGTCTAGACCTCTTGGTGCTGTGTATGAAAAATAGGAATAAAATTATTGCAATGGACGAAGCATATCCAGCGACCAGCGTTCAATCTTCATTAGGGATATAAATAGACTCTAGCCTATCAAAGGACTACATTCTTCAGGGAATGCTTTGTGTGGGAATGATTGCTGTGATCCAACCATGTCAACCGTACATGATTCTTTGATAAACTGTACAGGTTATATTGATACTAAAGTAGAGATATATTACTTCTTGATATAGTAGGTGTGTCATAGAATCTACTCAGAAGTCAGAATCAACTAATCTGTGGTCCAAAATTATGCTTTTCAGGTAAGCTCACAACTCTGAGGGTAAAACAGAGTTCAGGAAGCTATTGCTCTTTTTTGTTGGCATTTCAAAATGATGATCACAAGTCAGAAGGCAGCATGGAATTGCTGAAATCAGTGAAAGCTGTTTCGATCTATCCTCTTTCCAAGAACAAGTTTTTGGTACTGGATTCATCTGGAGTGTTGCATGTCTTCAGTCTTTCAATGACAGAAATGGGCTCAGGAGCTGCCAGCAAGCAATATTCTGAAAATATCCATACATATCGCTTGGATTATCCCATGAAAGTGCAATTATCTGCTGTCTTTTCAGTTACCTCTATAAGTGAGTTCTTGTTCTGAATTTGCTGTCTTATTTCACATTATGGTTTACTTCATTAATAAATATGTTCAGAGTGTTTGTGCAGAGACACAAATTTTTTGGGTTTCAGATGGTGGACATACTGTACATGTAATGTCAGCAGTTGAGACTGAATCCCCCAACAGTGACAATGGAGATGTTACCGGAGAAAGAGAGTTAGCAACTATCAAGCTTTCAGGTTGTGGCATTCGCCTAGTTCTTCAATCATACATCTTATCTTTCAAATATCTTAGCTTAATCTGACCACAAATTATAAATTTACGTGATGTATAAGTGAAATTTGCCTGGCTGTCCATAGTTTGCATTGTTTTACTTTTCGTTTGGCTCGTGCTAACCTGTTAAATAAAATGAACTGTCAGTTCACAGATGTTTTCCATTTGCTGTTGCTCTCATTTTTCAGGTTAATTATATCGTATAACATGTACACTATAATACCTTGCTTCAGTTGAACCTAATTATGTCTTGTGCAGCTATTGAAGCAATCTTTACAAGCGAAAAAGTTCAGCACATTGTATCTATCTCCAAGGATTCAGTCCTTATCCTTGGTCAAGGTGAGAGGAGTTTGTGACATATATTCTAGACTGCCAGACATGTCGTGGTCATCTAGATATGCTTTTTTAGCTTTGTTTTGAAATTTTCCTAACTTGATATTATGTCCCAGGCAACATGTTTCTGTATGGAACTTCTTGAATTTGGTTGTTTATCATGTGTGGTAAGTATAATCAAATCACAATTTTCGCATGTTACTATTCTTACAATAATTGCTTCAGCATACACCCTCAGGTTTCATTTGATATCAGGTGGATACATCACTGTTCTTTAGGGCATGGTTCAAGAATTTGCAGCTTTGGATGGGGTTTTGGCTAAAGACAGGATGGGTTAGTTCATTAATTATCAACTGATTTAAATTTCTCTACTTCTGTTACCATTGTAATTTGTTGCCTTCTAATGCTTCCTCCATTACTCTGAACTGAAGTTTTGGTGATTTTGAAGATGAACTTATCCACCTGTCCTTGAAGTAGTGAGCTTTACTATTTATTATTCACAGTAAGCAGATGAAAAGCTCATGTCTTCCACAGAGGACAGCAAGAATCGGAAGGTGCATTATTCTCCACCTTGTATACTGGTTTACTACTACTACATATTTCTGCAACTTTGCAAACTTGCAGTGCCATATTTCTGCTCACCTCATGGAAACTTTTGAGCAGGTGATGCCAGATTATGGACAGACCGTGCCGTAATGGCCCTATTGCTCTGCATGCGTGTTTTACATGCAAAGACTGGCACAATTCTTGTTGATATGACTTGGAGAAGAGCAATGCTGCAAAATCTGTTCCCAGGCTCAGTTGCCGAGGAAAGTGGATCATCGTGAGACCGTTCAGCTATGGAATTATACATCTGGTGCTAGTGTAATTCAGAGGCTGGACTTGCGGTGTCGTGGAATTGAGGATTGGGCATCCTACTGTAGGGGACCTCGGAAAAGGAATAATAATGTATAATGTAGTACTCCTGTAAGATCTAAGATCAGGCTTTCGCTAGATGGAATGCTGAAAGGCGCGACCTTTAGCCATTCGTCTAATAATTGGTTTTTTATTGCTGCTTTTGTGATTCCACTATTCCGGCATACCCAAATCATTCATGGTTAGTTATGCAATCCGGTAGTATCTTTCTTGTTGACCCTGCGGCTTGCTACCTCGGGGTTTAGGCCCTGTTCGCTTCGCTAAAAAGACCAGCATAGTTTGCTGATTTGTCGTTATTGTGAGAGAAAAACACCGTTCATTCGTTTAGAGCATCTCTTGAAGTACTGACAACACTTCATATTTATTGAACTGTCTTTCTCCATCGGTTCTTCAATAGCCTATATCCGCATTTTTTTTCCACAAATTACTTTTATCTTTCCAAATATTGTGGGAGTTCGATCCCCCCCCCCCCCCCCCCCCCCCCCCCCCCCCCCGGTACCCTTTTTCTTGGCGTGTACACCGTTCTTTTCGCCCAACGTCGTTGCCCTCTTGCGCACCTCGCCTGGTGATGGCGTGCAGTGTGCTGCCTTGTAGGGACTAGGGAGCGAAGGAGGGAACAAGAGGGAGGTGTCGTTTTGTCGCTGTGGCTCACCTCGATGGGAGCATCTGACCCTTCGCTGAGATCGAACGGTGACCGGCTCCACCAGGCTTCCATGCGCTGGACCTTAGCCCAGCTCAGCCCAAGGCGCCACGCTAGCTCACCATGGCGATTTAGTCCTTGCCTCCGCCGCCATCTTCCTCATTGCCGTGCCACCTAGCGCTGGAGAAGGAACGCCATCGCCATGGAAGAGGAGAAGAAGGCCTTTAGCCATCTCCAGTGACTGCAGCTCGTCGTCGTCGCTAGTACTTCCGCCACACCTGCTCTTTGGTTCGCCGCGCCCGCGCTTCCACATGCTGCGCCCGCTCGTCGGCTCGCCGCTCTCCGGACCCGCGCCCTTGGCCCTCGCACCATGGAGCTCTCGCCTGCGACGTTCGCCTGTGCAGCTGCGTTGGCTGCCGCTGCCCCTAGCGCCACTCCGGTCGCCGCCCGTGCGCCTAACCGCGGCCCCACGCCGGCCACTCGCACATGTTGCCGCGATCCCGCAACGGCCGCCACACTCGCCGCCTTCGGCTGGGGCCGGCTGCAACGAGAACGGCGGCGGCGAAGCCGAAGGACCGAGCGTGGCATTTGGGGCTGAGGGTTGAGATGTGCCGGCTACTATGCTCGTGCTTCAGAGTTTGGCAAAGTCACGGTTGGATGAAAAAAAAAAAAACAGAGGTCAAGGACGTCTTTGAACATTAGATGCAATTATGCCCAGTAGATGAGCTCGTGTAATGCTGATTAACTTACTAATAATGATCATTTGGGCCGTTACAAACTCCAACAAAAAACCTATCGGAATATGAAATCAAAGAAATAAACAAATATGCATTGACCCGATCTAAAATATTTTTCTTGATTAGGGGCTCATGGCAGGAAATTGCTGACGGCAGAAATCATGACCAAACAAATGGAAGCAGATGTGTTCGCTAACACTAGCAGCAAAACTCAATTATTAACTAATGTACACGGACAAATTGTTACAACAATGGTTAGAGTAAATTAGTCAAATGCCTGCTCCCAATGAAAGGAATGCAGCAGCTGTAATCTGACTTCCTTGTTGGAAAACAATGAAGATGGGGTAATTCCGACTTTCCTGTAAACAGCCTTCTCCGTCCTTTTTCCTTTGCCTCTGCCTGCAAGGGCCAGACTCCCAGAACCACGACGACGGGACTACATTTTGCCACAATAGTAAAGCTACTATACAAGTTGGATGACTTCCGTTCCACTGGAGCAAAATCTCCAATCTCCAGGACACAAACTGGACCTCATGCCATACAATCACCTCGGTGGCTCCTGTCAACATCTCCCATTCTCCATGCGGAGTTGCTTATAACCAGTCATTGCAAAATAGTACACATCAGAGGGGCAGCAATCTTCATTGATGATCCGTCTGTTCTGCGCACTATTGTCTACGAAGATCTGTATGTGCATCGACCTTTCTTGCGTCTGATGGCTTCCACAGCATTATTCACATCAGGGTTGCACCAGGAAGAGGGGTGGTTGCATCCGCTGTTTGTAATGTAGCAGGCACAAACGTCATTGGTGCCTGCTGTGGTTCACTAAGAAAACCCAGAATGTTCAAAATCTGTCTGCAATTATGAGAAACACCGCACAAGGCACATCAGAAATAAAAACACAAAGAATGCAACAAGCCAACAACTATGATACTATTGATCACTTCATTGATGGAATACTGAGATGACTAAAAAACTGAGTCAAAGTTACATATCTGAATGAACATGACACAGTTTGAAACCATTAGTTAGGGCACACTATGAAGTTGGCACTCGCAGTACATGTGTAAAACTCGATGTGATCTTTGTTACCACTTTGAATTGTTTCTTGCAAAGAAAATTAGGAGTCGATTTTATATTTGTGTGCTTAAACCAAAGAATGATATTTGCATAAAAAATAGAAGGCCACTATAGATTCCAGAACTTAGAAAGGAGATGAATCCTTGGATGCTAGTTCAAGCACAAATACACCCAGCACATCAAAGGATGTCTTTAAAGGTCTTAATTTATTATCATAAGGAGCCCCCCACCCCAAACTTGCATTTTCAGCAATTTTACACAGCAAACCAATAAAAATAAAGAAAGCGACAATAGTGTGGGTGACTCAGTTTATAGCAAGTTAACTGGAGGCTTAAGTATCTCAAGCCATCAAAAGGGTGGGTGTATGAAAATTGAGTAAGCTTGTAACACTAATACAAATATTGGGAAGGTACCTGGGCAAGGTGTTATGCATATTCCGCTGATTAACAAAGGAAGAAAGAGGTGTCCGAAGATTGGGATATTTATTCAACATAAACTCAAGTTGTGGTGGAGGTAGCTACATGTAGCAGCATGAATGGATATCAGTAAAACTGAATAATGGATATACATGAATGTTTCAGTCGCATAACAAGGTATACCTGTAATAAGACATCAAAAGAACGTGGCTGAGTCTGGAATGACAATTTTAAAAACCCAACCCATAGCTTTGGCATTTTCCATATCTGCAGCAAGAAAAATAAATCCAAAGGCTCAGAGCTCAATAAGTCAAAACAGAAAACCTACTTAATGGCCTTCCTCCTCAGTCTCTTTGCGATCTTAAGTTACAAGAATCGTTTGTTTTGTGTGTGTACCCAAAAAGAATTTCAAACTACATGCTATATCAGCATGCATCAATGATAACTAATCTGCTAAACAAGGCACAATGGCTATATTAGGTTTCTAAAAGTTTCATATATAAAAAAGTGAACTACACACGAAATGAGGTAGAACACTCCAATGGTATCGTATATACATGTTAACCTAGCTTCTTTCGCTAGGTAAAAATATAGCAACAGAAACAACTTTATGTGATTTTGGTTAAGATTTGATACACCACATGAGTTAGAACAGTTGGATGGTATCGTATATAAATGTCAACCTAGCTTCTTTCGCTAGGTAAGAATATAGACACACAAACAACTTAAAGAATACACTGACAGAAACAACTTTATGGGATTTTTTTAAGCTTTGATATAGCATGGATTATTGTTTGCTCAATCAATAACAGCATAGGAAATTACAGGTCCTAAAACAAAGTATGACTGCATGATACATTAGAAATTTTTAGACCTGTTTGTTGACGAGCCTGGAGAGTATTCCCATGACAAAATCAACCTGAATAAGTAACAGTGTGAATAAGTAACAACGGTCAGATGAGCGAAAATCTTAAAAACAATGTTCTTCAGACTGCTCTTATGTGCCAAAATATAATAATTTGGAAAACGGAAGCAATGTGAACTGGTATGAAGAGTTGTTCAGAGTTTCTGAAAGAAAACTATTGTCTTTGTAAACAATATAGAGGAAAAGGTTTATTACAATTATATGCATCTGATTAGCAAGTGAATATGTACAAATAGGTTGGTTGGCAAGTTACCATTTAGATATAATAGTATATTTAAGTGTACACATTGATTACAAAAGGAATAGATGAACTACAATCAAGCTTTTCACCAACAAATATGAACAGATAAATTTCGTTGTGTATAAGTCAAAATAAAAATCAGCATACCAAAGCAGGAAAAGCATCAAGCGCTTGAATAACTGTTCTCATAAAAAGAAGAGGAATTGGTATTCTGTCAACCTGCAAGACAGTTCAAATTATTAGGCAAGACAAAAATAAAGACGCACAAAACTCCAATTGCAGCGGTAATGTAAATACCAATTGATTGAGTGACTTCTCCAAAACCTGCTGAGTAAATACCGTGCGTTGCTCAAAGCAAGCTGTGCAAGCATCCGTGACCTGAAATGAGTCTCCATCAGCAGCTGAAGAAATTCATACAATAAATAAAAACACATTTAAACAAATCCATGAGGATGCATTTGGGTACAAAATCTGGAATTCAAAAAATGTTCCAAAAATATATATGTTTCTCTTGAGAACTCAATTATTTTGGAAGGCTAGTGCAACATACAACGTACTCAGGGGCCATGTTAATTGTGTATAGCATGTCAGAATATTATGAAGATGATATTAAAAACAACTATAGTAAATGACATTACCTTCTTTAGGGCAACTTTATCTTTTTCAGGGTTAATATCATGAATTGCAATCAGAACTTCAGCAGGAGTCAATGCTGGACCAGTATGAGCAGTTCCCTGTCCAATGTGAAAATACAAAAGATTAGGAAAAAAACTTATCACTTGCTTTAAAAAAATTGATTGTGTGTGCATCCTTTTACAACAAAACACGGGCATCATTGTGTCGACCATAAAAATAAATAGTCCTGCTGAAAACATAAATAAGGTGCATCAGATCAGCACTGAAACAGAGAGTCTGCTCATACTTCAACGCTTCACCCCCCACAAAATCTGAAGCTCAGACAGGCCTTTGTTTTGAGATAAAAGAAAAGGGGGTTCATAATGCCTATCAACGGAGTGCAATAAGCACAGTAAAATCACCTGCAATATCCGAGCAAGTGCGTCTTGGAATCTCCCAAGCGGGAGATCAACTAGCCTAGGAAATATAGGCAATACCTGAGAGCCAGTATAATAAGAGAAAATGTTAAGTGCAATAAAAGGACTTGTCAATTATATCAATATGCAAAAAGATTGAAATCTATAGTAATGAGAACCGAAGGAAAAAATGAATGATAAACATAAAATAATTGCATTTGTTAAGAATCACAGTTTGAAATATTCGACAAAGAAATTGCAATAAGATTAAGATCAGTAATGATTTCTCAAAATGACCTGGAACATACTTTTATTTTATCATGTGCAGGTTAATTTGCCACTCAATACTGCCGTCTAACTTCTAAATATATTTACATTTATCACAATTAAATAACCCAAAGTCACTATCAAACAGGGAAGTGATCAATACTGGAGAAATACTATTTGACGCATGTACCTCCTCCTTTGGAAATGAAGGCAGTAAGGGAATGAGAATAGATGCATCCTGCCAGATAAAGTCAAAAGATTCAGCAAACACATTAAATAACAAACAGCAAACATGTTACAAGTGCGAGCAGGTAAATACGAAGCAGTACGCAGCACAAGCAGAATTTATGCATACCTTCAGCTTTGTATTATATAATTGTTTAACAGCAGCAACTAGGTCAGCTGAAGGATTTGAATCTTCGGTCAATGTTTGCAGTGTCTTTAAAATGAGAAAACAAGCAATAAGTTTATGGAAACTATTTGTACTTCCTCCATCCCAAATTAAATCAACTTCTAGAGGTGCTCCAAGTCACTATTTTAAATTTGACCAAATGAAAATAGCACCAATATTTATGACATCAAATTAATATCACTAGATACATCATGAAATAGTTAAGACTTAGGGTAATTCTAGGAATTGATTTATTTTGGGACGGAGGAAGTATTGAATAATTAATAAAGAGAAGTCAGAAACCAAATGGTACCAAGGTAATAAGATGTTCACTGCCTTCAGGTGGACTATGAATTATGTTCAGCATCTCAGGACACGAGGGCCCCAGATTTCTTATAAGATTGGGCATATGCCAATGGATACACTGCATAAATTTGCACCATGATGAGCAGTCAGTAACGTATTAACTAGTCAATATTTAGAAACCTACATTGCAAAAGTAAAGGCAGCACCTGCTTGACAACTTTTGGAGACCTTCCATAAACATTGAACAGATGTTGAAGAAGACTAGGTCTCTGGAAGAAAAAAATGCTTTTACCACCACCCAAAAGGAAGACAGAAAAGAGCAAAGGTACTATTTTCATATGGATACCTTGATGCAAAGTGCAAAGAACAAAGAAGTACGGCGTTTTGCCTCAGATACAGATACTGCTGACTGTTTGGGTGATACCGATGATGTCTTGAATGGCTCATTTTCAGAAAACTCAATATCTGGGATCTGGGAGCCACTAACTGAAGTTCCCTGACTGTCTACCTCAATCTGCTTTCATGAAAGACCATTCATCAGTACAAACAACAACAACAACATAGCCTTTTGTCCCAAGCAAGTTGGGGTAGGCTAAAAGACCATTCATCAGTGAAGAAAACAAAATACAGCAACTATTGTGAATAATCTAAACTCTTAAGACACCATAAAGAATATTAGAACATTCTCCCTACACCATAAAGTAAAAGTTATAACACTACTACAGAAATTAGAGGAGAGCTGCAAATAATTAAGTTCTAAGAAACCCAACCCCTATTCTACACTGCTAGATGGCAAAACAAGTCAGGTACTGCCATCTAATCCAATAGATGCTCAGTAAACAATCAAGAGACTAGAGGTTCCATAACCAAGTGACAAGCTCAATGTCCCATCAATTAGTACAAGACAACAAGTTTCTTCTTAACCAAAAGTCCAAAACAACTAATGTAAGCTGAACTTTCAACGATCCTATACATCAGTTTTATATAATCCTTGGTTTTAACCAAAAACCATGCTACAGAAAACGTGTATGATAGTTTCTCAAATTAAAATTCAAATACAAATGCATAAGAAAAGCGCTTCAGGTAGATTCACATACATACTTCACTTACAACATCAAAGGGAACATAAACTACAATTTCAAGAAGAAATTTCAATATATTTACTGAATTCTAATAAGGCATTTCAATAGTTAGGAATCTCTTTTTCATCCCCTAGCAGAAACTGACAAAGAAATGAGATCAACCGCGAAGAGTATCAAAATAATTTAGAGTTACCTCAGCTGTAGATTCTTTCAAGGATTTCAAATTAATATCTGCGTCCACAGTATGCTCATTAGCAACTCGCACAAGACTCTCTATGGCAAACTGCTCTATTTTTTCTGTTGCATATGATAGATCATAGAGCCTTTTTGAAACCTACAAATAGAATGCATGTATCAGCATTACATAGCGCAGTATCATATCAGGTCAAAACAATGAAAAGATAAGGCAATGCTGCTCCCATACCAATCTAACTGCCCTTCCCCTGACTTCATCTTGAGAGTGGGCAGCACACTGCAAATTCACAACAGAAGGTAAGTGCAGTATAGACCAATGTACCAGCCACATAAAAAGAATTTGTACCATCAATCTGAACTATGGTTGATATTCTAATAAACTGGAAATTATAGTACAACAAAATGTGAGCCATGCATCCCACATGCCTGCACTTGAGGTTAATAGACATATTTACACAACACAGAAAAGAAATGAAGATAACATAAGTAAACTCAAACACTGACAAGCAACTTAAAAATCTCTGATTATATTACTACCAGTGGAAAAGGAAACAAGCTAACCTTCAGAGCAATATCCAAGCAAACATGGCGAAGCGGAGGCCGACCCAAGATAAGGCTCCATACAGTTCCCAGGCCTTGGGCAACACGGTCCCCATCCCCATCCTTTAATTGTTGGCTGTTGTCTTCTGACATGCAAAGATCCTCCAGTAATCTAAAGGAAGACTCAGGTAGATATGGTGCATCGCATAAAAGTTTGCTAAAAGACTTGTCTGAAGCAGGCAGTGAATCAATCAAGGACCTCGCCTAGAGATGAGAAAAAAGGAGATGAAAAGATGTTTTGACTCTCAGAAAGAACATTAATAAGATATAATACTATTATGAGCATGCTTACAAGTGATATAAAGAACTTCTCATAATGTTTAGAAGTGGAGGCAGAGCTTTCTGGTGAATTAGCAACACTGATACTCTGCAGCTGATACAACACATGCATTGCCAGTTCATACCCCTACAAAAACACATGTACCTCAGAAATATCTTAGGGGTAAAGTTACCAGTCAACTAATATGCTTATATGATCATGATGGGACCCATGCAGATCCAGGCATTGACAATTGCAATTCACGTGGCGTGACAAACAGAGCAAGTTTGAACAGCACAAACATAGCTGATACTTTGTATCTCCATTTCTCCGAGAGTGCCACCACCCAACATATTTAGGGTCCATTTGGTTCGCAGCCGGTGCATGCCACGCCAGAGCTGCGGCGGCGCCAATTTCGTTCGCCGCACTTGCGGCGCGTTTTGGCAGCAAAAATGCACTGGCACACGATGACGAGGCCGCGGCATGCCGCAACTGCCGCAGCGAACCAAACGCACGCCAAACTTCGGTGCGGAAGGTGCAGCACGGTGTGGCAAAGTTTGGGTGCGAACCAAACGGACCCTTAGTGGCACCCTAAATCACCCTCTACCTCAAATTTGAGTCACTCCCCCATCCACCCTACAACAACAACAACAACAACAACAACAACAACAACATAGCCTTTTGTCCCAAGCAAGTTGGGGTAGGCTAGAGATGAAACCCAAAAGAGACGACAAACAGGGAGACACATAAAGGGACATAAAGGGCACAAGACAAAAAGAGGTCACGGTTCAGGCACGTTGATTGCCAATCTCCAAGCGCTCTCCCCCATCCACCCTACCTTAAAAATAGGAGGTTGAGATTTAGGGGAACTGATATGGGAGAAAACAATTTAGGACGGGCTTATGTTTAGAATGGATCCTATATGAGAAAATAGGAGATGTAATTTAAGTGAAGTTTTGGATATGCTGTACGGCCTGTTTGTTTGAGTTGTAGTTTTTAGAAAAGCTGTCATTTGTGGCTGCTGGTAAAAGCCAGCTTTTTCAAAAGCTGGAGAAGCTGTCTCTTGGATAAGTTTTGAGTGAATGAAATGTATATAATGTAATGCTCCTCAGAAAAGCATCCAACAGAAGACTGCAAAAGCTCCTCCAAAGTCCAAGCCAGCATTTGGCTTTTAGTACAGACATAGCCGCTGTCTTTTAGACCTTTGGTTGAAGCTGTCTCTTTGTTTCAGCTTCTCGATTTTGGCCTACAGAAGCCAGCCAGGAGCTGAAACAAACTGTGCCTTAGGAGCATTAACTCGATGAACGCAGAACGCAGAAACTCGCTCAAGGTCAGCAGAAAAGGGCGCACGGATAAAAAACAAACAAGATCACTTCGACAAGTGAACCCTAGTCATGACAATTGCACATATGTATATGAAAAATAATTACCAACCTGTCTATGATGTATTCAAGTCATGTTCACTCCAATAAAAAATAATAACCTGGTACCAATTTTAACGTCTGAACTTACATCTCATGAAATAATATAATTTGTATGTGTATTAAATCCTAATAAACAATAACGAATTCAGACCCTCAACTCAGCCAAATGCAAATTCCTAGTAATTTGGTTGAAAAGTTGGATGTATCTGCTGTAGTTACAGCAATGCTGGTAACACCAAACAGTGGATATTATTCATTATTAGTGAAGTACCTTCTGATCATGAGAGTGAAAGATAATGTGCCTCTGAATCAAATCCATAATGTTATCATCATCAGCACTCTGCGAAGACAAATTATGGGAAAAAGCAGTGTTAGACAAAACTACTCAAACAACATATAAAATATTTATAGCAAGTAAATAAAAGAGATTTCAAAAAATGGAGTTACTAAGCATTTGACTATACAGTATGTATACTAGACTAAAGATTACAATACCAAAATGATACCTGCGCAATCAAATGGGCAAGCAAAGAAAATCTGGCATTGAGACTATTTTTCTTGTAATCATCGAGTATCCGCCCAATGGCTAGTTTGTTAATTGAGATTTTCCCTTTTTCACTTAATTCCAACTGAGATGTAATAACTGGCAAGTCATGATTGGTGTCCTCTGGTGTTGATGCCTCTGGAGCTGGTAAAAAGGGGTCAACCTCTAAATCCATACTATCAGATTCGTCAAGTGAAATAACTTCTGAAGACATGGGTTTCACCATATCTTCATCAACATCAGAAGAATGAATCTTGACATCCACTGGTGCCTCGACTTCAGATGTTGGCTCCGGTTCAGTGGCAACATCCAGAAGCTCCAACTTATCTTTGGCAATTGTTTGATTAGGTTGAGAAGCTGAGTGCTGTTCATCTTCGTTTTTTTGTAAATCTCCTGAATAGTCTGAATAGTTTTCAGCCTTCCCAGAATTGGAGTAGAGTGTGTTCGACAGATTATCTGTTTGATGCACACTATTGGTTTCCATCTTCACCTGTATCGAATTTACAGCAGAAGGTGAAACTATCCGCCGTGGATCAAGGCGACGAGGGTCCTGCAAGACATCAGCATCCTCAGAATAGGCATTTTCTGTTGACTTCATAAAACACAACCTGAAAGTCACCAAAAGATAGATCATACCCTTCTTGGATCACGCTTAGCATCATGAACGCTAGTCATAACAAAGGCATCAGGTGGTGATAGGATGACTCCATCTGCTGTGGGTGTCGATTGTGCAGCGAACAGTGCAGAGTCTGAATTGGCTGGTAGGTTTTGTGTTAGGAGACCAGAGGAATATTTAAAATTCAGTTGCTGGACACCGTTATTTGTTGCCAAATGAAATGAAGCTTCCGGTAGATGTTTCATTGTTTCTATCACAATGTCAGCCATGACATCTGCCTCTACTGTTGAGACAAGAATACCCAAGGATTCAGCTCCTCTTTCTCCTTCAGCAAGTAAAGCACCAATCATTTCAATCATCTTCTCGACAGGAGACACGTCGTTATTCAATATGGCTGGATCAGACGAATGACCCACACTGGAACCATCGTCAGCCTGCATATCAGAATAATCAGAGGCTCCCAGAACTGGCAGATTTGAAGTGGCAGACATGTCAAATCTTGCTCTCTTAGCTATGCCATCAGACGTAGTAAGAATATCACTTGATCGGGCAGCAGGTTTCTTCCGATTAATATCTCCATAAGGCATCTCCCATGATGTAGACTCATCCTGCAGCATAAGGAAAAAAAACTACAATTCTTCAAAAGAGAAAAAAAACAATATATATACTTATCGAGGAAGCATATTTTTCAAAGGTATACATGTGCAATCCATTGAGCAAAACTGTATAAGCATGCAGATATATACCTTGATAGCACGAGAAGCACGCTCTATATTTCTAGACATCTTCTCTGCCTGCCTAATATTTTGTTCCGTTGCTTCACCAGGGCTGAGAACACGCAGCCGCCTTACTAATATGTCTTTAGACTGTCAAGAGAAGAAAGTCTGGTTAGCTTGACAAGTAATATACATCAAAAAACAAATATGAATATGTAAATCCTACACACATTTAGGAAAAGCAATGCAGAACTGATGTAGAATTTGAATTTCTCAAAAGAAAATAAGATGTCTCCAAAAAATAGCTCATAAACATATTAGTCACTTTATTAAGTTAAAACAACAAACACAAGCAAGCAACCTGATCGAGAAGAAAAGGAAGGGAGGGTAATAGGGATTGTCTCCACGGGAGTGACTCCCTGAAAGGAAACAGGACAGCTTAGACCAGATACCGTTGCCACACACTCTTGGTTTGAGCTTGGTGGAATGAGTCTACAAAAACCCAATGCTATACATTCAAATCCTATAGTGCATGATTTCATCTTTCTTATCATAACTCAGACTTTGTTAGTATCACCTATTTTTGCCACACGAATCCAGATGAAGATTGAGGAGTATTATCCTTGGTTGTAAAGATCTGCTTATAAAATCATCTTTTAAAGTTTTAACAAAGTTCACATAGATTTATAATCCAAATATACTGGGCTGAATCGTGTACTCAATTCACATATGAGCTCATGCATCAAGGCATATTTACTATCAACCATCATATTTGTACTACCATTAGTTAATTGACCATAATCTGGTGTAAGAGCATATTAACAAGCTAGCCAAGTTATACTTCCTCACAAACAAAAATCAACTATAGCAACAGTTTAAGAATATTTGAGCTGTATCGAGGCATGAGGTATGTAAATTAAATCAGATAATTTATTAATGACAACTGAACCATAATCTACAAGTGTAACCAGTAGATGAGCTAACCTCAATCATTGCCTGGTGAGGACTCCGTAGAAACCCCAAAAAAGCTGCTCTTACGGCATACCGCAGGCTTGCTGAATGTGCCCCCTTTGCAGTCTCCAAGCCAGGGTCAAAATCAAGCAACACTGGCAACACGCGGTCATAGTAAATTGGTCGAATCTTTACAACTGCTGCAAGACTGACAAATGCCATATATTATATTTCAGAATAACAAATAAATACATCTCAGACAGCTATGCAGTCTTGTAAGATAAACAGCACGAATGGATGCACAGTCTCAAGCTTCAAAGTTACACTCCATCTGCATGCATAGCTGGGCTCGCAGCAAGCAAGCAAGGAGCCGAACACACAAGCACACACAAAGGTGAAAATAATATGTCAGTAGATCACAAAGAACCTAGGTTGTGTAACAAAAAGAGTAGGATACCAGTCAATCAGCTAAAGTAATTCAATTGCTCCATAATGCTTACCTATTCAATATTCAAGATAAACATGTAGATAGCTAGTAACTGATGTCATGCATTAAATAAATTCAGGTTCATCTTCATACACAGAGGAAACTAGTTCAAAGAGACGATGAAATGGCAGAATAGTAGGGGTGTAACGAATCAATTCTGCTCAACATATGTGATAAAGCTGGTAGATATTCTTACGAATTAATGGTGCCAACTAGGAAGGACCCTCGATGGGCATAAGCTGTTCGAAGAATATCCAAGAGGAGGAGGAGAGCTCTATGTGCATCAGCTTCCAAAACAGCAGGATCAAGGCTAGGATGAAATTGAGATAATCGTGAAGTATCAAATCTCCAGTTTTTTCCTGTATGGAAGGTGTACTTGTCAATGGAAAGCCATTTTCCCTCAAAAAATATTGCCCATGTACTTGTTACCATTAATATGGAAAATGGTACCTTCAGTTGGCTGTGTTTGGTCACTGTTGGCTTGAGGTGTGCAACACAAAATCCATGTTTCAACGAACTTTAGAGCAAGTAGTTTAGTTGCAATAGGACCTGGCTGTTACATGTCACAAGCAATAGTGTCAGCCAGTAACAGTTAACAAAGAATATAGACCTAGAAATCACAGCACCAACCATTGCATATGGTCACATATGTCATTTTAAAAAAAATTGGTTATACTCTCAGGTAGCACTGCAGTAAAGTACAATAGTATCATCGAGGGACTTGAGATATTGCACAAAACAAAGGGGAATATAACAATAAAGACCTCACGCTTAAAAAGTTTTAAGTAATTCCATGATGTGTCAACTTCTCACAGCAGAACAACAGCAATTGCACATATTATATGTATACAGCATAAACTACAATTAAACAAACCTCATTCATCACACCACAGACTGCATCTTTGAACTGCTTCATCCAAGCCCACATGTCTTCAAGCCAAGTTTCAAGTTTTCCGCACTTGTTAACCTAGATTTACAATTACAGTAGAAGAGTGAGTACCAGGAATGATTATAGTGAGTTACAAATATTTTAAAGTTAACTTATAGGTAACATCAAATCAAAGCAGGCCAAATATGCCAAGAAAAGCAATTGTTCAGATTTATACAATCCAGATCCCAGACAGTGCGTCATATTTTCCAAAGAGAAGGGGACAATGCCATGAGTTTCATCTGAACCAAAGCCCAGCTAAAAATGTTGTCACATTAAATCTTAACTTGTACAGTTCATCACAAATCATCCTTGTAAATTAGCCAAAATAAATAGCAAACAATCTAAACTACTGGTACTGTGTGCCTCAATTTGTTGATAAAATTTCAATGGTTCATGATAGTTGGAATTCTAGACATTGCAAGGTAAGAAATCAGTTCAGTTTCAATTGATAGCATGTAGTTTAGACTCAACAGCACAAAATGTAAATTTAGAGCTTGATGTGTATTTCATAGTCCAACAGGGAACATTTATCTACACAAGCTCAGAATCACATTTCACAAAAAGAATATGTTGCTCATATACCACTACCAAATTCTGACAATCCTATTATTGCATGTATATGATCATGTATACCACTGGGAAGCACCACTTTATAGCTAACTTGACAACAGGTTGAACATATAAGAATTTATGATACTCCTTCAAATATTTAACTGGATGAAGATGGATGTATTTCTTTTTCATGGCAATATGAATAGTACAAGGAAACTACAGTACATTTATTATCACTTTAATGCCAGTATAATTGTTTGAGATGGTTGAGTTAAGGCAAGAAGGTCACTGTTTTAATTGATTTGACTTTTCTCAGATACTGAAAAAAAAATCAAATTGTCATGCAAGTCTCTGCCCCTTTTTCTTGGATTAGGTCTGCTCTTGCCCAAAGTGTTTTTCATGAAACAATGCAGCAAATATAAAAACAATTGAGCATAACAATGAGTGCCAGAATGAATGAATGGTGGAAGCAGAGTTCACAAGGATTTGGAGGTTTTGGTCATTGGGCATAAAGTCATTGCAAATAACTGAAATGATTGATCTTTTCATGGTAGCACAGTAAGTTCTTTGATGATCACAAAAGATGCATTCACTCGACATGCCGAAAGTCGAGAACAGACAAAAGTGCTTTCATCAGCAGCACTTTATGATAGTCAATGTCTGTTACTTTGCTGCATGAACTGACAAAGTAGAAACAGGTAAAAACAACAAAGTGCTGGATTTTACGCTGTCTTCAATAATAAGTCAACTAGAACATGCATTGCAGCAAAATGCTTGTCATTTGGATCTTATAAACTCTTTGTATGAAAACTAGGTTTTATGTTAGCAAATAGGCATTTCTTGTACCGTAGTTTTTCAATCGGATGGACTTTGTGAGACGCTCCCGACACAATTAAGATAAGAAAGCAACTTCGTCAAATGACCGTAGCAACATCACAACGGTAGGTAGTTACAACAACAGTGGATTTATTCATTTAATGAATATCTTCTGTTTTACAAAGAACAACCTGTAGTGTCATCTTTTCCAATACAGCAGCAAATAAATTTGTCCCACTAGCTATAGATTGCTTAACAACCACAGGATCATCATGCTTCAAAAATGACAGCAAGTTTGGCATCAGCACAACCAAATCTTCTGTAACATTTCTGCCAAGCTCTCTCAGCAATCTGTCAGAAAGAAGCAGATACATGAGAACCACCACAATAATTTTCCCAAGCAGAAATCAAGGAATACACAAATAAACACAATTTCTATTTGTTAATTCACACTAGGCTAAACATCATGTCCATTTTTTCATTCCAATGAATTTCAGCAAGTTATCCACTGCAGATCAGTGCCATTTTAAAGAATACAAACTCAAATCAGAAGCACTCGAATCAGAAGCCATCAAAACCAACATACAGATTTAAAGATGTCCTTGAAAAATGTTACCAAATCGTCTAATTGATCCTAGTCACCACCGATCAGCTCGACTAATCGTGACTAATAGTAGTGCATAGCTGATCACCATGGCACCAATCAGCCCGACCAATCGCGATTATCAGACAACTTGATAACATTGCTTGAAACAGACTTTGCTTTGACCAAATAACAATATATATAATATCATGAATCATGAAAACTTCAAATGTCTGAATATCCCACAAGCATGATTTTTTCCTCTCCATCATTCCAAAGCTCCATGCTTCAACAAATTAATGAAAACCGTATCAAAACAAAACTTTGACACCATTGTGTTGCCCTCCTACCAGATGGTATCGGCAAAGTCAAGCTAAATTAACTGGGCATTCCTCTGGCATATTGTTAGTTCATGCAAAAATCAACTAATTTCTCCATGTCGTTTCTGATATTAAGTTCCAACTTAGACAACCAAGTACCTAGAGACCCTCAGAAGGCTAGCTGTACTACTAACAAAAATCACAATTTCGCCAAGCCCAAGCTCACAGAAATCTCACAAGTAGGCACACGGATGCAGAACGGAGCATGTCAGATCTACGAAGGTTACTAATATAACAATTTCAGCAACTTCAATCACGTCTACTCAACTAAAAAGCAGTCACAAGTCCCAAAATTCATGAAGACAGCGGACCTAACCATATAAAACAATTTTGCCAGAACGCCTACGAAATGGCATCACTCCATACGGATACTAAAGTACATGAAGGAAGCCCTGGAGCTCACCTCAGGGCACGAGACGAATCGAAGCGGGGCGAAGCAATCTCCCCGTGGTCTCCCGGCGGCGGCGGCGGCGGCGCTTCGGCGGCATCGCCTCGCGGCTGCGGCAACCGGGTGCCGTCCGCTCCGAATTCCATGGGCTTGGAGCCTAAACCCTAGCACAGGGGTGCAGGGCCTCGCGGGCACGCGGAGGGATATCTAGGGCACGAGACCACGACTGTGAGCATTAAGTAGCAGCGATTGGGTTGGGATAGGCTTTGTGTTCGGCGGTGGCCTCAGGCCGCGAGGCAGGCGGCGCGGCGGCGGGAGGAGCAGGGCAGGGCGCGGCCAGGCGCTCAGGCGACGTGGGGTAGGAGGCGAGGAGGGCCAGGCCAACGAGAGGACGGGCCACTGGTGTGCACGATGTTATAGCGCGAAGGACACCGACACGTGGGACCATTTGTGGTTCTAAAGGGCCCTACGCGTAAGTGTCTCTGCGCCGTCGGTTTTTTTTTCTTTTTTAATCTCAGAGAGCTTCGTAGACCCCCAGTTCCAGGCAAATCGGCGGAGACCAATTCGGTTATAAAGCATGGTGCCTGGCACCAGAACACAAGTTCTTCGTCAGGAGAGGCTACTGCAGTTGGGCAAGGAATCGGCCGCCCTATTACAGGATCTAGGATAAGTTGAAATAGAACATGAAATAAAATTGTTTGCAATCATTATCTGAATTTGTCTAAATAGAGCATCTTCTGGGCTGCTATCTAGACGCTCTATTGCTAACGTCTTGCCTAGATTTGAAGCATTCGTTTCCAGTTGAATCCTTATCATTTCAAATTGTGCTGCTCTGCTTAGTCCATGGAAGGCAGCCAGAGCTTAAGCACGTAGGGCACTTGCTACTCTTTAGATGAAACCCGCCCCAATATCTAGCACAGAGCCTGCATTGTCCCTTGCCACATAACCCCAACCCCACCTCCTTGTCAAGGTCGAAAATGCCGCATCAACATTCAATTTATAGTGTTTTTCCTGTTTGGGCTTCCACTCTGGTTGCTCAACCTGACTTCGGGTCTTGTTTGAATCACTCAATTTTGCAAACTCATTCAAATGATACTGGACTGCATTGCACACCTCTCCGGCAGGTTGCACTCTTTTTCCGTATTTGCTTTATTCCTCGCCGTCCACCATCCCCACACCCAAACCACGATTTTCAGTTGAATATCCAATTCCAATGCCCATATCTTTGGTGCTACTTCCTTCCCTGACTTACAATTTGCTAAACTGCAATGCAGCTCCTCCAACTGCATCACTCGCCAACACTCCCGAGCCCCTTTACAATTAAAAAAGAGATGGACGCAGCCTTCATCAAGTCTATTGCACATGGGACACAATGTTTCAGTTTTGACTTTCCTTCTTTTCAGTTTTTTCCGAACTGGCAGGCTACTGTGGACGAATCGCCAGAAGGACATTTGGACTTTGTTCGGCACTTTCAAAAGCCATATTTTATGCCAAGGGAAATGAGTGTCCGCTGAACCCCCTCTGCAGACGTCCCAGCTTCCCGACTAACCTCAATGTCGTGGATTTGCACAGCCAACTTATATGCCGATTTGATAGAGAAAAGACCCTTTGAATCGAAGTGCCACGCTGGCCAGTCCGACATGTCTTCTCCAATTGGGATTGTCAAGATTACCTCAGCTTCCTCCTACCAAAAAGTATCACATACCTATTGCTCATCCCAACCTCCAGTGCTGGAGTCAATGAGTTCCTCCACTCTTGGAACTGTGGGTCGACGCGCTAAAGGTGCGCCTCGCCCGTGTTTTTCTATGTCCCTCGTCCTGCTAGTGGGCCCTTAGAGGGAGCGAGTAATTGTGCTACATGTGTATAAATAAGGGTTGCGGCTGCTGCTTATTGCAGCTACAGTACATTTAGTTGTTTCCTCGCAGCCACAGCCTGAAGTAGCTGCAGCGAGATCTTCGAATCAATAGTTCACGTTAGCCGGTTCATGTGTCGCCGCTGCCACCTAGGCCAATGCGTTCGGCGTCGCAGGCAAGCGAATCGCCAAGGTCGCCGTCCAGGTGGCCGCTGAGACCTCCACGCCTGCAGTTGTCCTTGGCCAGCGCTGCCTCACATTGCGGCCGCCGCAGCGCCCTGCCTCTCCGCCTACGCCGAAGGTGAGCGCCGCTGACGATGCTGTTCCACCACATGGCAGCCACCACCGACCCTCGCCTGCGGAGCCCGAGCACTCCATCACCAGAATGCCCTTCGCCTCCCTGTCCGGCAGCCCGCACCACCAGAGCCGAGGCTCCTAGCGCTGCCGCCCTCGGCCCTCCTACTCCACCTCGCGACAGCTATGGCCGCCGAGCCTCTTCTCTACGCCGGCCACGCCCACACAGGCCACGACGCCACGCCGAAGCTGCCCTCGCCCGGGCCGCTGGCCTGCCGAGCTAGCGCGCTACCGCGTTTGGGTGGTCTCATGGATCAAACCTATATCCACTCAAATCCCTGTATATTTCCTTTCCACTGTTTGGGTGGGTCTAGAACAGGTGGGTTGGGTGGGTTTCATAACCCATGCACAGGGCTAGATCCAAGAGGAGGAGGCCTACCTCGCCAGATCCGCCATGGCCGCCGCCGGCGCGAGTAGGAGGGAGGAGCTCGGCGTGAGTGGGGATGCGGGCGCGGGGATGGCCAGCCTTCCTCCGCCCAAACATTTCCTTCTAAGCCTGTCGGAGTTGGGGAGATGAGAGGGAGAGCTGGTTGGAACCCTAAGGAGCAGATCCAAGAGGAGGAGGAGGAGGCCTACCTCGCCAGATCCGCCATGGCTGCCGCCGGCACAAAGTAGGAGGAAGGAGCTCGGCAGGGTGGGGGCGTGGGCGCGGGGAGATCTCGCGGGGCGTGGGCGCGGGGAGGATCTCGCCGGGCGCCGGACACAGAGAGAGTAGTGGGGGAGGATAAAGTGCGGAAGTGCGGCGTAAAGAAGTCATTACCAAAAAAAGTTTTCCATTTCTTCTATGTTTTCTTATCCACGTGGTTTCTCATTTCCTTGTTTGTTTTCCAATCCACAGTAATTTCTCATTCTTTATTGTTTTCTGATTTTTCCAGCACCGCAACTTTAATTTCTGATTTGTTGTTTTCCACCAGCAAGTTTTCTTTTCCTGGTTTTGGATTCTATTTTGTGTTTAGTTTTTAATGACTTTCGTGGTTTTAGAATTGGTTTGTGTTTTCTAATTTTTTTTCTAACGGCAAGATTTCTTTTTCTATTCTATTTTTTATTTTTTTGTTTTGTTTTTATCTTTATTTTCAGCAACGTTATAAAGTCTTATTCCATGACACTTTTCCTATTCTATTTTTTTATTTTATTTTTTTCTTTCTAACAATGTTATTGATTATAATTCCAAGACGCACCAAATGGCAGTACTGAGTCCTTTTTCCAAAACGTATTGAAATAGATGAGTATCATCGAATAAATCTTCGAACCCCGAATCGTTCAGCTAACCACATAATAACATCTTCCATGTAGAATCCTTTTCATCTTCCGCCTGGGCCCATGGGAATATGGGATCCCCATCACGTGGAGTCATGGACGTGGCCCAATAGGCAAGTGCACAAATTCGCAAAAAAAAGGCAATTGTGGACGTGCGGTAATACTTCTCTCCCCGGCGAATCATTTTCTTTGTTTTCGTCGGTCCTTGGCTGCTCGAAAAAAACAGAGACGCAGAAGCTACGCCATGGCTGCCAGGGCCCGTCGGAGCTGGGATCCGAGGGCTTGCCGGCTAGGAGGTCTGGCAGACACTAGAGCTCGCCATATTGGTAGATCCACCCCTGGCGTGATTCAAGCTCCAACCTCTTTACCAGCAGCAGCTAGGGTGCGTGCGGCCCTGTTCGCTTGGCTGAAAAGTCATGGCTGAAAGTATTGTTCGCTGATTTGTTGTGAGAGAAAAATACTATTCGTTGGCTGAAAAAATACGGCTTATAAGATAAGCGAACAGGGAGATGAGCAAGGTAGCGCATGGGTAGTGGACTAGCAGCGGGTGAGACTTCACGCGTCAAGGAGAATCAGGTATTTGCGGGAAGGAGAGGTGTTGGGGGAGTCGCATCTAGGATGACAATCCCATCCACGGGTACTGTATCCGATGGGTATGGACACGGGTACAAAATTTTACCCTGCGTATAGGTACATGATTCTAGCCGCGGGCAAGTGCGGTATATCACTTCACCTGTTATTAGTGCTAAAAATACAAAGGAAATACATCTATTCTAGCAATAATCTAATCGCGGGTACCCGACGAGTGCAGATACCAGAACAAAATCTCACCCATGAATACGGTCGTGGGTATGAAAAAAAATAGCTAATAGTCAATTTGTCATGGACAGGTATTTATTCCACCTGCATCTTACCCGACCTACTATCATCTCTAGTTGCATCTCCCCCTTATTTGTGGGGAGATGGGGGTAGTTTTTGGTGGCTAGACGGTTGAAAGGTTGCTTAGTCTCCCTTAAAATGATAGTTTTATACGGATGTGAAGGGCTATTGGATACTGCCGGAGATACTTGGGAATATGTAACATGATAGACTTTGATTATACTTCATAGTCAAATTTTCGGCCCTTTTGGTGATCTGCAAGCTTCCCCCAGAATTCCTCACAGGTCTAGAAGCATAGCATTGAGCATACGGCCTGGATCTTCCAAAAAAAAAAGATGTCATTTGGAGAGTAAACAGCAGTCCCAGTATTAATATTTGGAGGAACAACTGGATACCTAGATCAGACTCACTTAAAATTTCAAGCCCTCCTGAAAGCTCGAGAGTAGGAAAAGTGGCAGATTTGATTCTTCAAAATTCAAGGGGCTAGAATGAACCACAATAAGGAAAATGTTTCTCTTTCATGAAGCTGAAGAAATTCTCAATCTCAGAATACCGGTTGTTGAGGGTGACGACATTCTAGCATGGCACTATGACAACAGCGATATTTTCTCTGTTAGATGTGCTTACAAACTTGCAATGGAAGGAAAATCCAAGAATAACCGTAGAACTAGCATGTCTGCTGATAGGAAAATTTTTGACACAACATGGAAAACCCTGATGCCGCAAAAACTAAAAATTTTTATTTGGAAGCTAGCCCGTAATGGTTTGGGTGTCCAATCAAACAGGTTGAGCCACCACCTTATATCTCATGCAACCTGTTCAATACTATGTGGTATGGAACCTGAAGATGGTCATCACGCCATGGTTAGATGCACTTTTGCATCTGCGCTTAGACATGCTTTACGCCAGTCATGGAACCTCCCTGAAGATTCAGCCTTCACTTATACAGGACCTGGTTGGATTCTTGCTCTTCTTAATAGCGCCAACAAAGACACCAGAGTAAAGTTGATGATGTTGTTTTGGAGAATTTGGCACCGCAAGAATGATAATGTGTTTTGGAATGACCAATACCCCATCTCTGTTTCAGTAATTTTTCTGGAAAATTATCTCCGCTCTCTGAAACTTGAGGGAGATACAGCACCTCTGGTTAATACTAAAAGGAAAAATATGTGCACTTCAAATCCATATTTCCTGAGCCAGAATGGTCAAAGAACAATCAAGAAAAGAAATCTATGGACACCTCCCACTACAGGATGGATTAAACTATCTTGATGCAGGCTTTGATCCTATTACACGATAGGCGGGCCTGGGTTTTGTTGGTAGGAATCATCTAAGTGGGGTGATTTTCTCATGTTGGACCAGTGACCGTTTATGTTCCTCAGTGGAAGAAGCTGAAAATCTAGCAGCTTTGACGGGAATCCGAAATGTTCTCTCGACCTCTACAGGACCTATACGGCTGGAATCTCACTGCCTGGCTATAGTACAAGCACTCAACTGCAATATTCCAAATCGGTCCCCTAGTTGCATCATCATTGAGTTGGCAAGAGAAATGTTAAGACTTCGAAGTCACAAAATGTCTGCTTCTTGTTTTATGCCTGAAGGTGCCTCGACCTACCCGTTGGCAGCCATGGACTCTTGATTGTAATCACGCTCATGATTGAAATATAAGCTCTTTCCTGTGTTCAATTTTTTTTCGCCTTTTAATATTGTTTTGCAATACCAATGCACTAAACATTTCTGGTGCAATTGAACAAGTGTTGTCCTACTAGGAAAATATCCAGATCATGTAATGTTTATAGGGCTTGCTAACAAGCCAACTCGGCTCGGCTCGGCTCATTTAGCTTACGAGCCAGGCATAAAAAACATGGAAAACAAAGGGCTTGATTGGTTTGCGACTAAAATTTGTCATGCCAAAAATTTGGCAAGGCAAAGTTAGGTAAAAAAATTGCTATAGTTTTGGCAAGCCAAATGTGAGAGGTTGGTAAGTTTTGGTAGCAAACCAAATAATGGCCAAAATTATGACTTGGCATATTTTGGAAGCCAACCAATCAAGTCCAAAAATATATATATATATTTATCTAAAGCTTGAAAATAGTAATAATACAAAAATAGTCCATTTATAAACCTTAAATCAAACAACTAAATTAATTAATATGTCCTCACACCTATACAACTATAAAATATACTATACTACTACACCATACATCCAAGATCCTTACCCATACATAATGCATAATCTGTTATTGATTATCCATATACATACATTTAAACAAAATAATAGCCATAGTAATCGTATGTTTATAGGATCAAGGTCTAGTAACCAACCAATTGTAAAGTGGAAGACATCAAGTCATACAAAACTAATAGAAGGCCCAACAGCTTTGGCTCGTTAGGCTCACGAGTCAACTCACGGGTTGGCTCGTTAACTACACGAGCTAAAATGTTAGCTCAGCTCGTTAAAAAATATAAACGAGCCGAGCCGAGCTAAGCTACTAACAAGCCGAGTCAAACGAGCTACCGGGGTACGAGCTTTTCGTCCGGCCCTAAATGTTCATGAATATTTGCAGCAGTATAAATGTTAGTCATATATCATGCCATGGCATTATTTTCTAAATTATAGATCACCTTCAACTAGCATAAATACTACTGCTATGCAAGTATACTATTGTAAGTTCCAGATGACTAGTCTTCATTTATTGCATTTATTCTTTGAAATAAACCAGGTCATGGATTCCAAATCTATGAAATGTATAATGTCATAATCTGACTAGAAAGGCACTCACTCTATTCTAATTTTAAGTTATTTTTAGCTTTTCTAAATACATAATTTTTACTATCTACCTAGAAATAGCATATAAAAACTATATATCTAAAAAGAAAAAATGACCTGTAATTAATCTAGAATGGAGAGAGAGTACTAAGCAAGTAAGCATGGTCTTGAACCAGTGAAAGAACATGTAATGAACTAAAACCCATCTCTATGTACATCAAAGAATTGCTAATCCTACATTCTGCAAACATAAACCAGAAGGGAAGAAAAGTGAAAGAATCTCGGACGACAACAAAAGATGTGCCGATCATTGATCACTCATGGAGTCACGGTGGCAGACAAGCATGGCGACACATCGCCGTATGATGTACAGCCTCGCCTTCTGCTCCTTCAACATCCTGCTAAGGCCGCAACCATTCTTCAACGTCCTGGTAAGGCCGCAACCATTCTTGCCATGGCTCATCGCCTTTTTCATCCTGGTTTTAGAATCAGGGGTGTTTCTCTCAAGGAACGAGAAGGGCGTGTTGAGTGAGCCTATGCTTTTGCTATGGCGAAAGCCGGAAAGAGTTTCTGCTTGATTGGCATGGTCAGTTTCCTAGCATCTGGTGCGCTTATAATGAGCATCTCCAAGAGTTTGCCAAATCAACTTGGCATCCATCTATTTTTAGTAAAACAGGAAAAAATTGTGCTTCAATAGTTTGGCATCTAACTTGACAAATTTTAGCAACTTGATAAATTTCCCCACTCTACGCGCATATTTGCGCGCTAAGCGCGAGCGCGCATCGCTCGCGCATCCGGCTTCGCGTGCATATTTAAGCGGGGCTCTTCTTATTTTACCAAGTCCAAATGGTAAACTCTTGAAGAGAGTCTATTTTTTCACTTGCCATATATTTTAGCAAGTTGCCAAATCACGATATTTGCCAAGTGAATTTTGGTAAACTCTTGGAGATGCTCTGTAATAATGTACACTACTAAAAAAATCTTTTGCGAGGAGTTTTGGAAAAGGCCTCGGAGGCGGGCAGCATTTCCAACCGTCTCAGTTAATCCAAGACATTAGTTGAGGCGGACATTTTTTATTAACCGAGGTGGTAAAAAAACGCATCGCAAAATTGATTTACCGAGGCGGTCGTCTTAAGCTAACCGCCTCAAAAAATCGCTTATTTTCGGAGGCGGTCATCTTATAACAACCACCTCCGTAAATCCATTTTCGAAGGCGGTTACACTATAAAACCCGCCTCAGTAAATGATGGCCCAGCAGGCAGCCCGTTTCGGCTCGATACCACGTTGTTGTATATATACCAGCGTCTTAGGGTTTCCTTTCCACTCCCCTTGCACAACCCAGCCGCGCCCGGAGCCCCTCCCCTCGCTCACCTCACTCGCCTCTCCTTCTCCCTCACTCGCAACTTCCCCAACCCGACGCCGCCGCTCTCTCCCTCTCTCTCCATCCTGCCTTCGTCGCTCCCTCCCTCGACCCCCTCCCTCCCGAGCAGCGGCGGCGACTCCCTCCCTCCCGAGTAGCGGTAACGACGGTTCCCTCCCTCCCTTCGAGTCGCGGCGGAGCCCTCCCTCCCGAGCAACGGCGGCGGCGGCTCCCTCCCTCCCTCCCGAGCAGCGGCGGCGGCTGCTTCCTTCCCGCTCGACGCCCTAGCCTCCGACGAGCTCCCTTCGATGGGCGGGTGGCGGATTCGGTGAGATCCACCACCTTGAGCTCCAGATCCGGTGGGTGGGTGGCGGATCCGGTGAGGGACGATGACGGGGTGGCCGGATCCGGCGAGGGACGACGACGGGATCATGGTCGGCTGCCTCTTCTCTGACGGGCTCTTCCCCGCCTCTCCGACAGGCTCTTCCCCTCCTCTTTGACGCGGTGGAGGCGGATCTAGTTGATGTGGGCAAGCAGATCCAGAGGCCGGCGGGCGGATGTGCTCACCGGCGAGCGGCAGGGGCAGTGGTGCGCGTGGATGGGCTCGCCAGGCTTGTCCAAGGATTTTTTTTTTCTTTTTTTTCTTTTTTATTTAATTTACCGAGGCGGGCACCAAACCGCCTCGGAAAATAGGCTATTAACCGTGACCTTTGATTCGAGGCGGTTGGCCTGCCCTTTTTGTTAAGTCTTTTTGGCCGTCTCCGTTAATCTTTTTTGTGTAGTAGTGGTACTATATTCATCCTACCACTCCGCAAACACATGCTGCAGTCAAACTTGACTAATTGCGTGAAGATCCGGGAGGACAGTACATCTAGACTTATATGGACCATGATGTGCCTCCTGAATCGCTCGTTCTGGTTCCCAGAATCCCAGGAGATAAACATATCTGCTTCTAGGATTTGTTCAGCTATGGGCATACATCAACTTGCTCTTGTCTAGCCCTGGGCATACATCATATCTTAGTTTCTGTCAGAGTTTGAGAGATCATGATGAGTTGATATCATAATAATTCCCTAAATTGGGTTTGCCAATGCCAGTTTACAGTCGTCTCTGACTGATGTCACCATACGACGGTCACAATATGGATTTCTTTGAAGAAGCTCCTTACATTTCACATTCCTTTTGAAAAAGGGATGGCTAACAATTTCACAATTTGTGGCCACAAAGGACCCATGTGAGATGTAACCTCTTAATCCTATAGATTTAGGGAAAGGCTAGCGCCCGGACATCCGGACACGCCTGCTTCACGTGGGGTCCCACGCTGCTCCATATCCTGTGCCCGCTCCGTGTCCCACGCCGCTCTCGATCTACGTCCGCACGGTTTCCCACACCTGCTGCTCTACGTCCGCACGGTTTCCCGCGCCTACCGCTCGCACCCCCTCTGCACCCACGCGCAGGCAGGCGGGCCCAGCAGCTACAGCAGTTAGTCAACTGCTGCAAATGGTGTCCACTGCAACATATGTAACACTAGATCTACTTTTGCAACATCTAAAGGAAACATTTGCAAGTTATAACATATGTTCGGAACAGTTGAAACACTTGCAACATATGACTGAAACATAAGGGAAACACGTGTGTAGCCATTACAAAACATATGCAACATCTAGATGAAATACTTGCAACATATGTGTGAAAACATATGCAACATCCGGATGAAACATTTGAAACATAAGTGTGAAATATATGCAACACCTAGATAAAACATGTGCAACTTTCGTCTAAACAGCTGAAACATTTGGAACAGACGCTTGTAATATACGTGTATAGCCATTGCAGCATATGTAACATCCCGATTTACTTTTACAACATCCACATGAAACACTTGCAACATATATATAAAACACCCGAAACACTTAAAACATACGCTTGCAACACGCACTTGCAACATTCGAGGAAGGAAGGGAGCATGAGGTGCAGCTAGAGAAGCCCGCTCCCAGTTTGGCCACTCCGGATCTCGTGATGTCGTGAACTGAGCTCGAGCATTGCTGCAGCGCCGGTGTCAACAACGGCCATGACCTTCTAGTGGGGAACGGTGGCGGGCACCTCGACGCGGCAAGGGACGGGGCGCGACGCGCAGGGGCAGGGACCAGGGACGGTATGACGAGGCAGGGGATGGAGCACGGCGCGGCGGCAGACGTGGCGTGGCTCGACGCGGGATGGGGCACCGCCGTGAGGCGGCTTGGGGCGTGTGGGCGGCCCGACGAGCCACAACAAGCGAAGTGAGGAGTTGGGGATTTTCTGTCGGCTGTCGCAGTATAAATGAAACAGCTAGAGGAGAGAGCGTAGATGGGTCTGTTGGGCTGGTCGCTGTACTGGAGCGAGCGCGGAACAGAGCGTCTGATTTTCTTTAAGATTCTAGACGTATGTTCTGTACCACTGCTGATAGACTTACGATGGCACTACATACTTCATAACACCCAGTAACTAGCGCCCGGTTCGCTTGAACTTATCAGTCATAGTACAATATTTTTATCTCACAATAAAACAACATCAGTTGGCTTATCAGCCGAACAGCTCATAGAATGCAGATTTGAACAGACAAATAGAATTTGTGATGTTCTGCTTGACGGTCGAAATCGTCTTGCTTCATGCAGCAAAAAAGATGGTTGAATAACCGGGGAGCCTTGCATTTGCAGGTGTGCATTTCGTATGATATATATCTCCAAGTTTAGTGCTTTGACTCAAATACCTTAGGTCGTCTTAGGACAGCTAATGATTTGCAATTGCAACAACCGAACCGCCAGCTTCGATCGATTCCGTTTGACCAGCAGGTTGCTGCGCCTTTGTTCTGCTTCTGCCAACGTTTAGCTTTTGTGTCCTCGCTCCAAGGTTTTAGTCCGCTGGCTTGCTCGCCAATATAGCGTAGTATGTGTCATCGCGTAGACGAGTAACCTACGACTCTACGAGGCAACGACGGCTACGTTTGAGCTTGGTTGATCTTAGCTTCAGAAGGCAACCGAGATTCGAGGTGTCGTCTGGAATCTGGATACAGGCATACAGCGTACAGCTGCATGCATACTGCAGATGCAAGTCCGAAGTCGAATTCGCTGCCTGCCTGTACTACACTTCTGACGTAGCTTGGATCTTACCACCTGCTTCTTCGTTCTAAATTATGTTAATTATTTTAGTTTCATTTTAAATCGAACTCTAGTTTTTTTACTAATTAGATAGAGAAAGACTAGCGTCTGGATGTCCGGACGCAGTGTCCTTCTGGACGCCCCGGCCACACACCTAACCTAACGCACTCCCTCTTGATGCGGCAGTAAACGGCCCAGGTGACCCACTTCCCTGAATGCACCCGGCCAACGGAAGGAACACGTGCAACGTGCCTCCACCTCCCACTTTTCATGGGTGGGCCCACTTGTCTGCGTGTTGCTGCTGCTATTGCCGCGCCTGCCGGCCTGGCCAATCTTTACAGACATACGTTTACAACATATGTGTATGGCCACTGCACATATGCAATATTCAGATAAAACACTTGCAACATACATTTGAAATAGTTGAAACACGCACTTGCAACATACGTGTATGACCATTGGAACATATACAACATAAGACAATTGCAACATATGTTTAAAACAGATAAAATATTTAAAACATTCACTTGCAATATACGTGTATAGCCATTGCAACATATGCAACAGCAGATTTATTTTTAAAACATCCAGATGAAACATGTGCAACATACATCTGAAACAGATGAAACATACAATTGCAACATATGTTCATCTACTGTCTGCCCTCCGATGGAGGCTCGTCGACGCGGAGCTCGACGCCAGCGTAGAGCTCGAGGTCGCCCACGGTCGACAAGCAGATGGATCACGGCCGCGCGCGGGGAGCGCAGCACAAGACGCAAGGCGCAGGCAGGAGCGCACAGCGCGAGGCGCGAGGCACGGGCGAGGGTGCGTGACGCAAAGCGTGGGGACAGGCGGGTCGGTCCGTCCAGAAAAGGATGGACGCCTGTTTTGATTGAGCATTTATCATATAGTATAGAAAAGAAATTATACACATCGCAATAAACAAGTTTAACTAAAACGAATTACAGTTCGAAATGAAAAGGGTACAAGAATTGCATCGACCGATCAAGAAATCCCCGCAATGGACGGGTCGTCCTGAGCCGATAAGTTACAATTAATCGAAAAGGAGACACCGGCCCGCCCATGATCGCTTTGCTTAATTTGCACTCATTGGGAGAGAGATCGTTCATCCTGAGCCAAGTAAGAAGACAGGAATCAGTAGTATATTTGCAAATCCGTGGAGGAAAGTTTGATGGCTCGTCGGACGATGCACCGGCGACGACGACGGCCGCTGATCTCTCGGGAAACAGAGAACTCAGAACTGATCGAGGACACTTGCTTCGGGGAGAATACAGTACAGCCCATGCCCATCATCGTAATCTCCCGGAAACAAACGCGATCTGGCAAGGACGGCCGAGCCCGAGATTACCTCGAACTCTCGAAGGGTCTGGCTTTGCGTGCGGAGTGCGGACTAACCCGGTTGAAGGACGCTCCAGAGAAAGGTTTTAGCGCGTTTTGCACGGAACCGGCTGGTACGGGGAGTCCCGTTACTCCCGTACGGTGCGGCTAGGTAGCCGGACGGCTGGACTGGGGCCATGTTTACACCTTGTTCGTTTAAACATATCAGCAGAATTAAAAGCCATTCAACAGTATTTTTCTCTCACAGTAAACTAGCGAACAGTACTTTCAGCAACAACAAACCAGCGAAACGAATAGGCTGTTAGAGCATCTCTAACAACTCCTTAAAACAGGTTGCTATTCTTATAACTTTGGCAAAAACACAAAATTCCTTCTCCAACAACTCCTCAAACCAACTTGCTATTTATCCACACTTGCTATTCACCGGCCTCGCGCGCGGAAGAATACGCACGCGAAAAGGACTTGCTATCCCGATCTCGGGGCCTCGGCGACGCTCCGGGACGGCCTCGGGGCTGGAGCCGAGGGATGGGATGGCCGGGGCGAGGAGGACCGCCGGCAGTGCTGCTGTTCCTCGCCGGTGCGGGGAGGAGGTGCCGCAGCCGCCGGTGAGGCGCAGGCGACGAGCGTGGCCCCCAGTTGTGACGAGAAAAGTTAACGGGGCTCTTCGTTCGCTAGCGTGGCTCTTCGTTCGCTTAGCGGGGCTCTTCGTTCGTTTAGCGGACCTCTTCGTTCGTTAGCGGGCTTCTTCATTTTGGCAAGTGAGTTTTAAGGAGTTGTTGGAGAGATGTCTTTTTTTCACTTGCCAAATAAATTAGCAACTTACTAAAATTCAAGATTTACCAAGTGATTTTTTCCAAGTTGTTGGAGATGCTCGATTCGGGGTGTCCCAATTTACTGTGTTGTACTGTAGCATTTTTGTTTTTATTTGGTAATAATTGTCCAAACATTGATTAATTAGGTTTAAAATATTCGTCTCGTAAAGTACAATAAAACTGTGCAATTAGTTTTTGATTTCATCTACATTTAGTACTCCATATATGTGCCGACATTTTGATATGATGAGAAATCTTCTTTTTTATAGTAGAATTTGAGAGTGAATTTAGGTATCTAAACGAGGCCTGGGACTCTCCTGGGAGTTTCTTCGCTAGCGCCTAGCGCCAACCGTGAAGCGATGTTGGCTGAATCGTCCAGTAGCAAGTCGGCAGCGGCGGCAGCCGGCAGCTGCAAGCGTTGGGGCGAATAGATAGCGTCGACACCACCAAGCCGTTGTGCTTGTGCCACCGCCAGCATCCTGCTCGTGCTTCCATGCTTTGGTCGTGTGCTATACTGCTAGTGCGTCGGCAAGGTCTCTGCTCCTGACGCGACGCGACCCGCCGTTCCCGTACGTGTGCATGATGCATCTGGACGTCGTCAGCACATGGTGTTGAGAATTTCCCTCGCACGTCGTGGAGAGGATTGACACTTTTCAAATTCAGATTGTCTCTTTTTTTTCATGAACGTGTCTTAGCACATGTTTTATTAAGAGAAAAGAGAATTACATGGTATAGCTACGAGAGAAGAGAATTACATGGTATATGAGACACACACACAGGCACATCAAGAAGCAGATCCGGCGAGACACAAACACGCACATGACAAATTCAGTTTGTCAGTCAAATTGACCTAGAATTGAATGAGCGTAATAAATGATCGGTATCTAAAATCCTAGTATTACCGTATTAGTAGCAAGTAATGATCAGTTTTCAGCATGAACCAAAACTGTAAGGATGTCCAGACACCTAGAGATCTCTTGGATTATTATGAGATCCATATCCATGAATCTCCGGCCTTACAGTGTGCAACGATAAGGGCCCCGTTCGGCTGTGTTGATAAGCCGGCTGAAAAACACTGTTGGCTGATTTGTTGTGAGAGAAAAACACTGTTCTGCCTGAAAAAATAAGCTGAAAAGACGGATTATAAGCCAGGTGAACAGGACCAAGTTCAGATGGACACTATCTATATACTGCATTTATGTCAAATGTAACATTACAACAGGAATTTCAGAGTGGACCAAGAAGGCTCCCCCCCAAAAAAAACATGTGTTAAATGGTGAAGAGAAAAAGAAGATAAAACAACAACCCAACAACGTACACACAGAGCTTCCTAAAAAACGTTCGCACCCAAGAATTGCTGATCCTAACTTCTGGAACTAGAAACCAGAGCAGAAATTGGATTCTCTGACGAGAACAAGATTCCAATTGACTGTATCATCAGTCAGTCGCGATGGCAGAGAAGCATCACGACGCATCGTCGAATGATGTACAGCCTCGACTTCTGCTCCTTCAACATTCGACCAATGCCCCGCCGGCTATTCTTCTCCTGGCTCGCCGTCGCCTTCTTCGTCATGGCTATTCAGGGCCAGGGCCTCAAGGGGGCATTCTCTCAAGTAACGGTAGGTTGTGTTGAGTGTGGGATCTTTACAGTTTGCTTACGGACAGATACTTCTGTAGTTCTGTGCTTATATATAGGGGGAGAAATGAGACGGACCTTCTCTCTGCCTAATTTTTTTAAGAGAAGACTATGTGCTGCTTAGTTGTCAGGTTGCACTAATCTATTCCATTTTGATGCAGCAATATATGCTACATGCCACTCCAAAGCTCAAGCTGTTGTTTGGCAACTTGCGGGGACTTTGACTCGAGATCTGAGGGACAATGCCTAGCTCTAAAATCTGTGGACCACATATAAGCCTCGTGAATCACTCCGATTCATTCTTGAAAGAAAAAAAAATCACTCCGATTCACTGAAGATACGGAAATCTCCGTCAGGGTTTTGTTAGGCCAGGCCACATGTATGACCTAGCACTCCTATATCTTGGGAATCAACTTGATTCGCTGTCGAGCTGCAGGCATACATACATAATCTTAGTTCCTGTCGATGATTTGAAAGATCCTGGTGAGTTAAGGACCATGAGGTTTCCCTAAACAATGTCCTCAAGTCCAACTTGAACTCATCACCAATATCATTTGCAATCAGTCGTACAGACATGCGTATAACATCTGATTTGGAGCCGGTTTGTCGTATCTGCCTCCATAAGAAAATTGATGCCGCAATTTTCGCCGAGAGGACGAGAGGTTGACAGGAGAATTACAAAAACGAACCACGATTTCGTGGCCATAGATAGATAGTATAGATTTATAACAGAGAGACCGTAGGTCCCTGAAACGGCTTATAACACTGGGCGACGCTAAATTTGGGCTGTGCTATGTGAGGTTAGAGTGGCAGCATGGCACATTCTTATTAAGACACTCACCGCTAGTTTGATTAGCATGCAAAATCGAGCTTGTGATCTTCATCATGACGGCCTAAATCTTCCTCATCTGATGAAACAAGCGTTGACTAATATTATGGAAAAAAAATTGAGTGGGCGATGGGCTCAGCGACATGCGCGTGCGCTCCCTAGCTGATGGACGCCGCGTGTCACCTCTTCTAATCAAAGGGCCAGCACGCGAGCCGGACATCGCTGGCTCCCCTCGACTCCTCGAGTACACAGACCAAAGGCTCCGCCGCGGCTCCTCAGCTCAGGCGTGAGCGCGGCTTCTCCTCGAGGCGGCGGCGACGGAGGCCCATAGCAGAGGCGGCGGCGGGCCGCCGGAGCAACAGATGGCGGCGGCGCATCTCATCGGTGCAGCAGGTGGCGGAGACTCATCTCTGGCCTCCGCTGTGAAGATCCGCAAACAGGTCATCAGTCGTGATGTCTTCTTGGCCTCCAACACCTGCCATGGAGGCTGCTGCTTGATCCATGGAATTGGCAACCGCACTAGTTGGGCTCGATACAATCCGGAACCGGTCTGTTATCGTCCCGTATTCCAGATGAGAGGGAGCGAAGGAGCCGAGCTGTGTGCTGATTCCGAGCCGAGCCGTCTGCCGATTGGAGCCCATCATGAGTCCTGTGCAGCTGCCGTATGATGGAGTCCACGTCCACGCGGCGTGCATCGAGCAGGGGAGCGCACACCCGCGTTGCTGCGCCCATCGCTCACCCAATTTTTCTCCAATATTATCAGAGAACCTACAAGTGCAAAGTGCGATATCTTCAAGTTTTTATTGGCTTTGACTGTGACTGTGTTCACTTCCGAAATATTTGGGGGAAATATTCCTGTAGCACTTTCGTTGTTATTTGGCAAAATTTATCCAATCATGAATTAATTAGACTTAAAAGATTCATCTCGAACTTTACAGACAAACTGTATAATTAGTTATTTTTTTACCTACATTTAATGCTTCATACATGCGTCCAAAGATTCGATGTGACGGGTGACAGAGGAAATATTTTGGGAAGTGAACGGGGCCTGTAAATATTTTAGGCTAGCTACAATTCCGGCCTACTCCATATCAACAGCTCGATATTGTTTGACCGCAATTTAAAAGCGACAGGTCCATGCATGTGACTTTGTTCTGCCAACGTTAACGCCAAGTTTTCAGTCAACTGGCTTCCGTGCAAATATAGCGAGATCGTGGTGTGGACAAGTAATTCCTGGCGTTAGATTAATCCAACCAATCTATGGTATGTAGCTGGCCGAGCCGCGCGTCGGCAATCTACTGGGTAACCTGCATGCATCCCTGCGAAATTATGGTTTTAAATAAAGTCTGATTTGCTCGTAGCTTGTCGCTGAATTTAAAAAACACAATCAAACTCGAAGATCAACGATATATCATCCTTAACTATTTAAACCAAACAAATTATACCTTTAAAATAGCTCAAAGTGGTTTCGATGACAGTTTAAGCTTATATAACACATGTGGCATATGGGCCCACATATCTTCGGTTTGACGGTTTTTTAGCTGTGTCATATTTAATGAAATACTCCCTCTGTCAAAAAAAAGAGTCATTCTCGCTTCTCAAAAAGTCGGCAACTTTTAATTTTGATCAAATATATTTAACAAAATATTAATATTTATGGTACATAATTAGTATCATTAGGTAGACCATTGAATATACTTTCATAATAAACTTATTTGGAAATAGAAATGTTGCACGTATTTTCTACAAACCTAGTCAAAATTCAAAAAGTTTGACCAGCACGATTCCCATACGACTCTATTTTTGAGATGGAGGGAGTAGTTAGGCTTCTACATTACATTCAATAAATTAATTTTCAAGTAGAAATTTTTAGATCTCATTGAGCACTACAAATTTGCCATAGAGCATGTCTCCATCCAAGGCCATTTGACAAAATTTAAAATTTGTACTCCATAATTAAAGAACTGAAAACAAATATCTGAGCCTTGAAATAATCTCAAATGGAAAAATTGTCAGCTACAAATAAAGTTATAGGTTATGTTGAGATCTACAAATTTGGCGTAAACCATGTCAACATTCTAAGTTGTTTGAAAAGTAATAACTTGAATTTCAAATTTTGAGAACTTAAAATGAATACTTAGGCCTCTGGATGATATTAGATAAAAAAACATTGTCAACTAGAAATTATAGATCACATTGAGGGATACAACTTGGTATATACCATATCAACATCCAAGATCAATGGAAAAATAAAAAATAATTTTTAAAATCTAATAACTTAAAACAAATATTCGAGTCTCTAAATGATTTTAAATAAAAACAAGTTGTCGACTACAAATATGTATATCAATTTGAGAGTTACAACTTTAGTATATAGACCTTGTCATTGAGGTCATTACAAAAATACAAAAAAGTTGAATTTCAAATTTTGATGTTGAAACGAATATTCAGTAATCTAAATATCTCAAATGAAATAATTGCCAACTATAAAGTTGTAGATCCATCTGAAAGGTCTTGATGGCTAGAGGGGGGGTGAATAGCCTTTTAAATTTTTCTACAATGACAAGCTAAACAAGTTATCAATACAACAAATAGCGAGATGTGAGTTTTGCTTAGCTTACGGGGTGTTTGCAAGCCACCTATCCAATTCACAATTCTAGTATATTGGCACTCAACCGCACAAGTCAAACCGAGAAGGTAACTACAACTACAACTAGTAAGCTGCACAAAAGAGCTACTCTAGCAAAGCTAACTAGCTAGCAAAGATAACTAAGAAAGTAATGCGGAGTTGAGTTAGGAGAGTTTCACCGAGGGGCGAAGTATTGATCCAACCAATATGATCAACAATGAATTCCAAGACAACCAAACACCGGGATCAATCAATCACAATATAAAAGTGATGACACGAAGATTTATCCCGAGGTTCACGTGCTTGCCGGCACGCTAGTCCCCGTTGTGTCCCTCTTCACCACGTGGTTCGGTGGCTAATCGGTCTCACATCGAGCCTCTCAAAAGGCGTCACAAGAACCTACCAAATGGCAAAAGGTTGCAATGACACGAGCAATTTACTAATGTTGCCTTTAGCGCTTCGCCGAGGTAGGCACAAACCCCTCACAATCACCGGAGGTGGTCAAGAACAATCACCAACTCTTGCCAACGCCTCCAAGCTGCTCCAAGCCGTCTAGGTGGCGGCAACTACCAAGAGAAACAAGAATTCCGCAGCAAATCAACCACCAAGTGCCAACTAGATGCAATCTCATAATGCAAATGCACTTGGATCACTCAATCTCACTTCGAATATGCAAAGAAGTAAGAGAGATGAGTGGAAGGGGAGTTGATTAGCTCAAAGTGCTCACAAGTATGTCAAAAGTCCAAGAGCAAGAGCTTTGAGCCGGCCAACGAGTATTTATAGACGTACCCCTTCGAATATAGCCGTTACGCACTTGAAACAGCCGAAGTCGCGCTGACCGGACGCGCTGGTCAAACTGACCGGACGCGTCGATCACACAACGGCTCTTTCGCGAACCACCGACCGGACGCGCTGGTCGCGCGGACCGGACGCGCTGGGCTTGACCGGACGCGCTGGTCCCGTAACTGACCGGACGCGCTGGTCAAGCCTGAGCAGCGCACAACGAAACAGCGACCGGACGCGCTGGAGAACTGACCGGACGCCACAGTGCCAGCGTCCGGTTTGAGTCCAGTAAGCTACATGAACGACCGGACGCGTCCGGTCGACTGTGACCGGACGCACCGCGCGTCCGATCAACAAACTGAAACTCGCGCAGACGCTGAACGTTGACCGGACGCGTCCGGTCAAACAGAGACCGCGTCCGGTCCAGCGTCCGGTCACCACTGTGACCTCAGTTCGCTTCCGTTCGATTTCCGACTTCCGGCGTAGTGGAAAATAGGCGTTTGGAGAGAGGACCCTAAACCCTCTCTACCGCTCAAACTCCACCGCCATCGCAAATGTGCTAACGCCACCAAGTGATCATGTCATGTGCGAGTGTGTTAGCATTTTTACAATCATTTTTCGAGGCGTTATTAATTCTATCCAAATGCATATGATTATGAAATGCACACCTAGAGGCACTTAGGAGTTCAATAGCCGCATCATCCCCTCTTTATAGTACGACTATCTATCCTATAATGTAACCACACCCACTAGGTGTCTTGGTTACTAAAACACAACCCTTAAGCATATACCTTTGCCTTGATCACGTAGGGTTGCGTCCAAATCCAAGTGTGGCCATCATGATCACCATGTCCATCTTGCCACCAAGCTTGGAATGTACTAATCCTCATATGCTTCATACAACTTAGGCATAGGATTAGTACTTAGGCATTGTCACTAATTACCAACACCAAACGTAGAACTTTCACCATCAAAATCTACAATTTAGATATAAAGTTTGTATTTATATGACTTCATATGAAAAAACTATGATTTTTATATAAGAGGAAGACAGAGACCAACTCACATGTGGGCCGCTGCCACATCAACAAAACTATCCAAGGAACCACTTTGAAATGGTCAAGTGTTATTTTTTCCCTGGTTTTGAAAGTTAAGGTATGCATGTAGTCTAATATTAGAGTTCGAGGAGGTTTTCAAATTCAGCGACTAGTTTAAGTCTGGGCAAAATACCCGATACCCATTACCCATACCCGAACTACCTGAACCTGGACCCGAATTACCAGAACCCGAGGTACCCGATCTCAAATTCGGATAGCGATTTTGATTACCCAAAATTAGTTTGGGTAATTCGGGTAATATCCCCCGGTACCCAAACTACCCGAACTACCCAAAGATTTATTTTTGTCTTTCTATTTATCATATGTTGTTAGTTAAACACTTTCACTTGTCACTTTATTAGAATATAATTCTCTCTATTTGAACGAGTGACTGTAATATATTATTCTCTGCAAATTACTATTGAAATTATGTATAGATCGCTACTGAAATTTAGTGTAGTTTGTTGTTTTCCGTAAATTTGGGTATATCGGGTAATACCCGAACCCAAACCCGAATTATCAGGTACCCAAATTTACGGGTAGTGTTTTTTCGGGACAAAAATCGGGTAACAGTTTTCATTACCCGAATTTTGAATTACCCGAATTACCCGACCCAAAAAAATCGGGTAACCCGAACGCCTAGGCTTAGACTAGTTCATGAGGTAAATCAGACTTGACTCTTTTTAATAGCGGGCTAAAACGTTTAGCGGTAGCCTCCTATAGGAGCTATATAAAAAGCTATAGCGGGATATAACAAAAGCTATTTCATTTGGTGGTTTGATAAAAATATTTTTTGAGTTAGTTATGCTTATGCATGGAATGAAACATATAGCTACAAAAAAAATGAACACAAATAACCAAATGATTGGGCTCTCTAGAAAAAAAAACATGTCTCTGGGTCCACCACTTAGGGCCTCTTTGTGCCTCTTTGGAATACAGAAAGTTTACAAGAATTATATAGGAATTTCATAAGAATTGGTTTATTTTTTCACATGAAAAAACACAGGAGCAGGGGAAAAAATTCCACATTCCAAAGGGGTCTTAACATTCCTTTAAATCAATCAGGATACTACGGGCTCACGGCTACAATCAATTTTATTTTCATTCTGCCTCAACAATCAGTAGCGGATCCAGCCAAAATTCCACTGATGTTATAAGTACTACGCCATGGTTTAAGTTCACATATGAGCATCAATTTGCAATGAAAATCTCATGAAATCATTGCTGTCATGTGACAGCAATGAACAGGGCTAGCTCCGCCCCTGTCAACAATCATCAATTCAATAATTATCGACTGTTTCATTACATCATTTATTAAGTAAAGAAATAACAAAGATGAATAAATTGTAGTCATATAGAGTAAGGGATTAATATTTGCATCGGCCAAGAATAGTGGCGCTAAAAGTATTTTACAGCTAGTATTTAGTGAAGCTAAAGCGTCATTGTACATTCCACCGAGCAAAAGATTCTTGCTCGTTGCTCCTAGTCAATCAAAGGATGTAATGATACAGTAAGTAATATCTGCAATAAATCTTGGAAGAAAAGTTGATGGTCACTATGACCGACATCAGACGGGCCGGTGCCCCGGGCACCGGCACAGGCCGGGACGATCGAATCGGAGCTCACAAGCAGCGCCGTCAAGATCTCCCGGGAAACGGAGGGATCAGGAATCGGCCGACGGTCAAGATTACCTCGAATAATTTGGACACGTGGTAGACGGTAGACACGCATCTACGTAGATGCTGTATTGTCCAGACTTTGCAGTTGACTGATCCGGGTAGAGGTTGGCACATTTGCACTGAACTGCATGCAAACAAAGCGCGTTCAAAATCTTCGTACGTACGTACGTACAGGCACAGCTAGCTAGGCGCCCGTAGCGGCACGAGGACTGCACCTAGCGCGGCCTACATTGAACCATCTAGGATCGCTCCCCCGTGCACCGGCGGCCGGTCAGCCCGGTATATAAGCGCGGGAGGAGAGAACGCGGAACGCCACCGGCCCAAGCGCTCTGCGTCCGGGTCCTCTAGCTAGCTGGGATCCAGATCGATCGTTTCCTCAGCCCCGGCCGGCAGCTTTTCTTCGGAGGCGGCTGGCCGCTGTCCAATACGCCAGTCTCCCTTAGTCCCTTGCGTGCGCGGCGCCGTCCAGCCACCGATCCAGCGCGTGATCGACGCAGGGGAGGAGCCGATCGAGGAGGAGGAGATGGAGCTCGCCGTCGTCAGGAGCCAACAGGGGAGGCGCGGGGCTAGGGGCCTCCGCAGGGCCGTGAAGGAGCACGGCGCGCGGCTCCGCATCATCTGCCGCTGCGTCGCGCTGCTCGTCTTCTACCGCGACTGAACCGACCCTGGCCGCCCCCATTCCCAGTACACTCCGATGAATCCATCAGTCCATATCTGCGTGCGCTCGTCAGTCGTCATGATGACAATGGGGGGGCGGCTTTGATTTGTGTCTGTCTCTGTGTCACGGTCGCTGTGTTTGCGTTGTTTGTCCTGGTGACTGGTTCGCCTCTCTCGTTGTTTCCTCGCCGTGGGGGCTCTTGTGGCCACGGTTTCCGTTTTTTCGGGCCCTCTTGGCGTCGACGAAGTAGGGAGCGTGTGCTGCCGTGCCGCATCAGGCAAGAAATGCAAAGCTGGTTTTCGTGACCAGTAGTTATGCATGTGCGTGCGCCACGTATGTGTTTATGACTGTGATTAGTGACGTTTTATTATAAATAAAATATAATTTCTGAATTATTTTGTTAAGAAAACATTATGACCATTTTTTCAAAAATATCGCTCAGATCGTTCAACTTTATCGCTCGATAACTCAGTCACTCGTCATCTAGACACTCAGTCACCCAAACAATTAGCCACTCAGTCACTCGGCTACTCGGTCACTATCACTCAGACACTTAGTGACTCGATCACTCGACCACTTAGCAAATTAGTCTCTTGGCCACTTAGTCACCCGATCTCTCAGTCACTTAGTCGCGTGACTACTTGGCCACTCGCCCACTCGCCCACTTAATCACATGACCACTTAGTCACTTAGTAACTCAGTCCAGTCACTAGGGGTTTAGCCACTCAAGCAATCAACCATCAGTCCTTGGCCCCTCGACCACTCAAGCAATTAACCACTTAGGCACTTGACCGCTTAGTCACTCAAATACTCAGTTACTTAATCGCTTTGTCACTTGGCCTATAAGCCAATTACTACTCAGTAACTCAATCACTAAGTCACTTGGCCTTTAAGCCAATTATTCACTAATCGATAGAAAATATCAACAAGAGGAACGAAGTAATTTTCTTTGACATCTACGGGTCAGTTACCTTTGGTTGACCCAAGGATTGATCCATTCAATCCAACCAACTATTTTTGGTTGACCCCAAACAGGTGGAGCTCACGCTCGGGAAGGGGCGAAGCATGCGCCTGCCGGCGGCTACCGCCGAGGGTATCCGCCTACTTTCTCACTCGCTCCTGCGGAAGGGGATGAAGGCTGATGGGAGAGAAATAGTCACTCGAGAAAAAAACAAAGTTTGTACCTTCCATAACCAATGGCAGGTGGGTAATTTTTTTTAAGGTACCCACCTTCACGGTCGGTGAAAACAAGGGAGAGAAAAAACTGTGGCAAAAGCAGTTGTAGATTCCCACCTATTTGGTTGGCTTTTGGCTTTTTTTGAAAAGCAAAAGCAGATTCCAAAAGCCAAACCAAAAGAGCCTTATATGTTGGTTTAATCCACCCTCAACGATGAAAATGAAATTAAACCTTCACGATCTCAAATCATCATGCACATAGGCTAAATCCAAACTGGGCTGGATGCCACCTACGAAACAGGCCCTCCAAGTGGCGAGGAGCATGACGGGCCACTACGGACCAGCCATTTTATCGGGCCATCGTACCCGTGCCATCCAGCGAGCCTTTCCGGGACCCAAACACAGCCGTGCTTGCTCGAGCGCTGTAGGAGACAGGCCATGCTCGTGCTTAGGACCGGGCTAAAAATGTGGACCTCGTGCCAGCCCATCTAAACATCTATATACCAGGGCATCGTGGCCCCGCCGCCTCCGCCGCGCCCGCGCCGCCGGCTGCCCTCTCCGATCACTTCTAGCTGCGCTCCTCCACGCTGTTGGTGACTTTGTCGCCGTGGGTTCCACTCCACGGCTACCGCCGATGGGACTCGACTAAGGATGCAAGGTGGGGCGGGCTGCGCGCCAGCCCGCTGGGCTGGCTGCACCACCAACCCACATGACGTTGAAACCTAACCCACTTAGACAGAGCGGGCTGAAACTTGCAGCCCACGTAATCCCAGCGGCAGCCCACATCCCGCTGGGCAGAAGCATCGCGGTCGCCGGTCGCGGCCTTCGCGAGGACGCGAGCACACGCAGGCGCCGTTCTGATAGCTGCCCGGCGCCATCGTCGTTGCCGCCACCTCCACTGCTGGCGCAGCCGGGTGGAACCTCGACGCCTCCCGCGGCAGATCTCGCGCTGAGGACGGAGCCGCGGGGCAAGACATCCCCACTGCCCCTGCTGCGCCGCCTGGATTTTGGTGCCGTGCCGCGACTTGGAGCCGCGGACAACCACCGCCGCCCTTTCCGGCCAGCCACCAGGTCGGTGGCACTGAAAAATCCAGTCAAGGGACGGCCCTAGAGGAGACTCCGCGCTTACCCGGCTCCGCCTCCGCTTACCAGTTGCGGCCCGGCCTGACTCCTCTCGTCCTCCGTCCACTCATCCAGGCTCGTAGCGTAAGTTCCGTCAACGTTCAGCGCCCCCCAGGCCCCTCCTGCCCTTCCTTGCGATTCCCCGGCAATTGGTCCCTAGGTCAACCTTTGCTCGAACACTGAACATCTATTGCCGCGTTAAGTAAAGCCAACACAAGGATTTTGCAAAGTGTTGTCACGATGTTGCCGATTTCTTGTTTTTATCTCCAATCAACTGAACTGCCCTGGTGTGGTGAGAATGTGCAGTAGCAAGTAGTGTCGTGGAAGTAGTAGTCCAATGCCCATCCATTGTGTTGGCTTGCAGCAGCTTGATGGGGTGCACATGGTAGATCGAGGTTCTTGGTGTGGAGGAACAGCCGAACAGATGAACAAGCAGACTGATGTTTTACTGCAAATAAAAAATGATAGCTGAGTGTAGGCAGCAGGGCATGTAGCGATCTGTATTTTCAGAGTTAGCCCATCCAGTTCAGAAGTATCTTTGAGATACATTTGAAGATTGGAAATTATGGCTCTGTTTGTCACGTGTGCCCCTTGTAAAATATTTGAAAAGAGCTGAGTAAATTATGGTTCCATTTTTCAGATAGCACGCATGATAGTATTGGTGGGGCAGTGGCTTTTTCATTCAGTGTCCTGTGTGACTTGTCATTCAGAAGTTTCCAATTTGAGAAGAATGGAAACCGTTTGTGGTTTGCTGTTTGCACGCACATCCAGGAGCCGAATGCTTAGAGGTGACAGGGACAGTTGGTGCCTGGTGGCGACGTATGTATGTGACGTCGAGGTGATGCTAAGGATGGATACGCACTTGGAAAATGATTTCTCGAAGCTTAATTGCTCTGAATCGTCGTTACAATCAGATGAAAGAGTTGATTCAAGTAGTTACGATCAGGTGAAAGCCAGCGACGAGTTTGTGCTTTGCGGTATTACGTGGGCCGCCACTCCAACCCACAAAAAGCTAGAAGCGGGATGCGGGCTGCCACAACAGCTCTAAAAAACATTGCGGCTGTAGCGGACATGACGTGGGCTGACCGCTGCCGCCCCATTTGCATGCTTAGGCTATCCGCACTCATCGTCCTCTATATTCATCCTCTATACGTCCTAGTCAGCAAGATTCTCTCCTCTATACTCAATTCTCCTGCACCCATCCATCCTCTATATCATCCTCTATTCACTCTATCTACTGTGGGACCCACTTGTTACTTTATCTAAATATATCCATGAGTGATCTAGTTTTGAAGGATTTATTGAGACGAATTTAATGGTGCAATCGAAATTTAATTTGGATTTTTGGTTTGTGAGTTATAGCATTTTTTTCCTTGGTTTAGCTAGTAGGGCCCGCCACTGTGCACTATAAAGTAAACACTGTACTACTCTAAATATAGAGTAAGAGAAATGATAGAGTATCGTTTTAGAGTATCAAGTGCAGCAGTTTTTACTCTATATTCATACTCTAAAGCTTTAGAGTATCATTTAGAGTATGCCACTGCGGACAGTCTTAGACTCGACTCGTCCAGGGGAAACTTTGATCGGTTGAAAGCAAATGAGGTGGGGCCGTGGGGGCGTGGCGTAGAGGTGGAGGGCCAGAGCGCGGATGCGTGTGCCGCGCTGCCTGTGCGTGAGAATAGGCCCTGCAGAAACATTCGGATTCGGTGGGCGATTCTTGGCCTCGTTTAGTTGACGGAATAGGGGAGAAAAATACTGTATCAGAATTCCTGTAGCATTTCGTTTGTATTTGATAAAAATTATCTAAATTTTAACTAACTAGGCTTAAAATGTTCGTCTCGCAAAGTACAACAAAACTGTGCAATTAGTTTTTGATTTCATCAACATTTAGTACTTCATGTATTTACCGACATTTTGATGTGACGGAGAATTTTTTTTATAGTGAAATTTAGGGGAGAATTGGAGGAACTAAACATGACCCTTGCCTTCCGCCAACCACGCCCGGCGCCACTGTCTGTTTGCTTCTCACATCCAAGTACGGTGGCACCGAGCTGGCGGCCACGGGACGCGCCAGCTACCCATCAGCTACCGAAAGAGAGAAGCCACCTCTCTCCTCTATTTGCTTCGCACCATTTCGTTCCTCCTCCTGATCGAGAAATCTGGCGCTGCACTAACCAACAGGGGCCGAAGAATCAGCAGAGGAACTTGTTCTCGAAAAGGAATTCGCAAAACGAAGTTCCTGCTTTTTCTGGAAAAAAAAGAGAGACCGACGTTCGAGACAGGCGAGACGTGCTTGTCAAATACTGGCGCGCCTCTGGTTTCCTGCCGAACGTTTCTCTTGTGCCTGAAGAAAACAAGATGTAGGACCATTCAGGACATCATGATCGAGCTTTCAAGGGTCTTGACAATTGCAACCAGACCACATCATACCTTCTTAATTAAAAGTGTACATATGTACGTAGCAAGTACAAGATATACTGGTACTGCAAACAGACCAATCACAGTGTTCAGAAAGTCGTGCCTACTGCATGCTCAACCGGCGTGGCAAATGAGTTCAAAAAGGCTACCAAGTCCTAACGACTGGACATCGGCAACGATTTCGAATCGGACGAATCAGTTTCTGAAGTTCAATGAAAAACAAAACTAGAAACTTATGTATGTCTGAAAAATACATATGCACAGTCATGAGAAATAGGTGAGCTAATGCCTTTTGCCAGGCTAAGCCGGCCCAACGAGCCAACTGACAATTTTGGCCTGGCCTTCGGCTTCATTCTTGCCAAAACTTGGTTCTTATGATTGGAAATAAGTGGTATGTCAGAACAGGCTTATTTAAGTAACACTATAGTAATCTTCTTAACTTTGTTGATACATCAATTTGCCAAGAGCCCAAGACAACCAAGAAAACAGTTCAGCTACGCCGCCAGCCCCATCTGAAATGAATGAATTCTGCAAGTGCACAGTTGGGCACACTAGGCTGCAACTGCAACTGCCGCTCCGGGACGGGCAGTAGGCACCGACATTGCACTAATCTACAGCGTTGGGCTTGGACCGGAGTTATTATAATCCAAAAATACTATACTAATAACAAATCCCGTGGAAGGTGAGGAACGCGCTTCTCTGCGATCAGGCGGTCCCCTATTTGAGTATTTGTTGGGGGAAGGTTGTGGCAGTTCCGTGTACCGCGAGCCCGCGCCCAAAATTTCACGCACCCACCGAGCCCGAGCCAAACCATAGGGCGAGAAGCACAAAGCCACAAGGAGTGCGAGGCGAGGACCGACACCGGGGGCAAGCGCGGCGCGGCGGCGGAGCCGCGGAGGCAGCAATGGCGGCGCTGCAGAGCTGGCGCAAGGCGTACGGCGCGCTGAAGGACACCACCACTGTCAGCCTCGCCAACCTCAACTCCGACTTCAAGGTCCGCCGTCGAATCCTCCCTCACCCGCCCCATGCTTTCCCCCGATTTTGCGGGCGCCAAACCGGTCCAGTTCTTGAGCGCCGCTCGTGCGCTCGCCGTCGGATCCATGGCCGCACTCCTGCGCTGCACTGGGTTTATTGATTCTCTTTGGGGGTGTGGTTTTTTGTTTTCTCAGGATCTGGATGTCGCGATCGTGAGGGCCACCAACCACGTGGAGAACCCGCCCAAGGAGCGCCACCTGCGCAGTGCGTCGTGGATTCCTCCTATATTCTCCCTTTGCATCTTTTTTTCTTAATTTGATTTCAGGAACTAGCCGGATCGTCGAGTGCCGTGGTTAAGCATTTCTCGGTTTGAGTTTGCTGTCTCATGGGTTTGTCGGTGCCGGTGTTGCAGAGATTGTGGCGGCGACGTCCATCGCGAGGCCACGGGCGGATGTCGCCTACTGCATCCATGCGCTTGCCCGGCGACTCGCCAAAACCAGGAACTGGATTGTAAGCACTGCTGCACTCCTGTTTAGATTATTTGATTCGTTCTGTGTATTCGATGCTCTGATGGTTGCTTTAGCTGCTAAATTGGTGCCGATCTTGTAATGGTACTGGGTGATCGATGAATCTCAAATGCAATTTCGTTTGTTAAAAATGTGATCACGCTGTGGAATTAAATGCAGACTAAATGCTCAATCGGTCAAATGTCCAAGTTTCATGCACGGTTAGTCAGTTAGTGAGGATGCAGTGCTATTGATTTGAGCACCTGAACCTTGGTCATTGCACAGTGGAGAGCTCGAGCTCATATGTTTAGTTATATAATAGTGTATTATGTTGTGAGTCTGGAATTGCAATACAAATTAGACCTTTGTTATCTGTGCTTTTGGTGGCTTGAGTGTATATGTACCAGTTAATTTTGATGTGGGAACAAAAAAACAGAAAGAGATGCAACTGGGGATTTTGTTATCTACTGTTGCAATCAAGATATTATACATCCAAGTTGAAATTTCTTTGCATATCATGATAAGCTTGTTTACAAAAGCACAGTGAAAATTCTACATTTAAGTGTTTAACACAATTCTTCAGTTTTTGTGGTTGCTTTTATTTGAACTGAGAATTGATGATTTAAATTGTGTGGTTTCTTCTTTTCTGTTGATTGTCTGGACTCTGAAGCCTGTTTGACAACCTGTAGTGTTATGTCCTTGGATTAAACTCTTTTTTTAATGGTTATTTTTTGGTCTTGCCTGAATTGTATGATGGAGTTCAGTTGAGATGGCAACCCGATGCTTGAATAGGTCTAATTTGTACAATGAGTTCTTCTTGTGTTATGAAGGTTGCCCTGAAGACACTTGTAGTGATCCATAGGCTTCTTCGGGAAGGTGATCCTGCATTCCGCGAAGAGTTTCTAACATTTACTCAGAGAGTGCGGATTTTGCAGTTGTCAAACTTCAAGGATGATTCCAGCCCAGTTGGTCTGTATTTCTTCAATTCAAATTTAACCTGATGTTTTATTTGGATCATTAATATTCTTCCATATTTCCTTCTAATCTATTGTCTTTATATTTCGGAATTATATCCAGCTTGGGATTGTTCTTCATGGGTTCGCACATACGGTTTATTTTTGGAGGAAAAACTAGAATGCTTCAGGGTCTTGAAGTATGACATTGAAGCTGAGCGTTTATCAAAGCAAGGTCAAGGACCTGAAAAGGTCTGGACTCTGACATGCTCATCCAGTATTTTTATTTCATTTTATTACCACTTTACCAAAGCTGTGCAATGTTATCCATTATTTGTAGCTATATTACTTGCTGGTGATACTTCAACATGTAATTAAACTTCTTTGTTTTCAGTGCCACAGTAGAACTAGGGAATTGAATTCTCAGGACTTGCTAGAGCAATTGCCAGCACTGCAGCAATTATTATATCGACTTATTGGCTGTCGGGTGATTCTCTCTTATTCTTGTAACAAATAACTTGGATTAGTGAAGAAACCAATTTTATAAACATATTTAGTTTTTTGGTCTGTATTTTTCTATTTTAACTAAGCCAACACAGCACTGCTTTTCCTTTTGTATTCAGGCAGAAGGAGCTGCAAATAACAATTATCTGGTGCAATATGCTCTAGCCCAGGTAAGCTCTGTTTTTTCTGTCATTTTTTTGCTTCAACTTCTACAAGGTGATCTTTATATTTAGTTTAACGAGCCAACTGGTCATTTGTGAATCTGTCTGGCTATGTCTTGCACTTTATGACCTATTCACTATATAATAGAGCAGTTCAACTCCTATGTAATAGTTTATTCTTAGATCTGGGGCATCTCACACAATTTGAGTGAATCCTGCTTCTGTACAGGTTCTTAAAGAAAGCTTCAAAATTTATTGTGCAATTAATGATGGAATTATCAACCTTGTTGACAAGGTATATTAATCTCAAAGTAGGAATTTGTCTATGTTGCACTGAGCTATTTGTACTTATGCTTCCTGTTTCCTGTTGGCTGTCAAACAACTGTGCAGTTCTTTGAGATGCCAAAGCATGAAGCACTAAAAGCCCTTGACATTTACAGGAGGGCTGGCCAGCAGGTAACTGCCCTACACGGTAGTAATGTGCAATGTATCTTAACTCGAAGAAGATCCAGATATAACAATTATGTGTGCTTAGACGCTTAGCTGCTATTTTTACCCATCAACATCTTTGATGCTTCAGGCTGGAAACCTATCTGACTTCTATGAAAGTTGTCGGGGTTTAGAGCTCGCAAGAAATTTCCAGTTTCCCACTTTGAGGGAGGTGAGGTCGTTTGTCTCAGTGTTCGCCATGTAAATTTTTACTATGTAAGAGTATGACCAGATACTCAGATTTGATTTATCTTATTTTCAGCCACCACAAACATTCCTTTCAACCATGGAGGAGTATGTGAAGGAGGCTCCGCGTATGATGCCAGTTATAGAGCCACTGGTTAGTTCCTAGGTTCTAGTAAACCATTTGGATTTTTGCATGACACCTTTACATTTTATAAGTTATAACAACAAGTAACAAGGAGCCTCGACCGATGGCATTTGTGTGATACTTCCTGTGCCTTGCATGTTAAATAGCATATCAGAACTAGTGGCGAAGCTAGAGCAAATTAGAGGGGGTTCTCTTGCCTTGTGGGTGCTTATACACAGGGGTTACGTATGGTGAAAAATTAGATAACATCATTGTTTTAATATTTTTAGGGGGTACATTTGCGCCCCCTAATTTCAATGTAGCTTGCACTGATCACAACTTCATTCTTCTTTTATATCTAATGACAGCAAACTACCTGATGTAGGGAAACAGTTAACATCAATATTTGTGGCCCAATGAACAATTTCTCTTTTACTATGATACTTTTGTGATAATTGTGTCATCAGTGTGAATGTCACAGGCTCTTTTCGGGAGATAAATGATTACTGTCAAGTTCATACCAGGCGATTTACTTATTGTGGAATGGATTCTTAAATACGGGCTATCCTTCTTATTTCATCAGGAGCTTCCTGAGCGGCTTCTTCTGACGTACAAACCAGAAGAAGAAGAAGAAGTTCGTGAGCCTGTTCCTATTGTAGAGGAGAAACTGCAAGTTGTTGAAGAACCTGCTCCAGTTCCTTCTTCCCAAATAGCTTCGCCTCCCAAGCCTGAGATTGCAGATACTGGTGATTTACTGGTAAGTATGAAAATAGTCATAAAGTGAGTGACATTAATGCTTTTGCGTTATAATCTAAATGTCATATTTTCTCATAGGGGTTAGGTGATTCAAACCCTACTGTGTCGGCAATAGAGGAGAGCAACGCTTTGGCCTTGGCAATTCTTCCGACAGGTAATTAATCAAATCATTGTGTTATTAATTATATCATGTAGTTCTGAGAAGTGTATGCATGCATGCTGCAGGTGTTGATAATTCAACAACAACTACACAGCAAGATAGAGGATTTGATCCAACAGGATGGGAACTTGCTCTTGTTACTACAAAGCAACAACATGACTCCACTGTCTATGGAGAGTAATTTGGTTCGTTTCTTAATCTTTCATTGAGGATATCTACCTTTCAGTTGGTTAACACAGTTTTTCCAAATCAAAGATTTTAGAGTTGCTGTGCTGCTGTTTACTCTGTTTCGTGCAACTTTGTTAAGCTCCTGTAGTTCTACTGTCAAGCTTAACTCATTTACTGGCTGAAAAGTGAAAACCAGTATGCTGGTATGCTGGTTCACAGCAGTTGAAAACTAGGAGCAATTAGTAGCTAATTCCTATTTTGTCAAAGTGCAATCACAAAAAAAAAAGTAAATTTACTATTTTGCGGTAACTCGTACAAATTACCCTATAGAGCACCTTTTTGAGAAAGCTGTATTTTGCCTCCTTGATTGCTTGAGCCAACTGACAGCACCACTTGTCATCGACTTGGAGAATCAATGAGCTTTCTGGAATTTTGTATTATGGATAAAACATCCAGAACATATAGGAACTAAGATACTCCCAATCTCAAATGACCAAGACTGATGATTCTTCCCATCCACAGCCATTGGAAAAGCTTCTTATGAATGTTCAGTTGATACTTGATAGTTGACAGTTCATATAATACTAGGGGAAATTTTGGATTCACAACTCTATATTTCCTGTCATTTCAAGAATTGGCAGTTGCCATACATTGCCTCATTGACATTTGTTGTTACTTTTCTACCTCATGGCATCATTACCATGGTCCGGAAAGGTGTAAATCATTGTATGGCTCAATTGATACTTTCTGCTTATGCTACAGTCGTTTGGATAGAACTTGACAGCATTTCTGCTAACTCCAGAACGTTGTGCGATCCTGTAGGTTGCTCTCCATTGGTAAGAAAAATCTGTGCTGAGACACAGGAGTACAGATTGATGAATTATGACTAAACAATTAATTTATTGTGTGGAGTATTGTTTAGCTTTTATCAAAACCAGAATGTGGTCTTTCTGTGTTCCAAAAGAAAAAAAAGAATGTGGTTTCGGTATTACCAACGATTCTGTTTCAGATCTTATTGTGAATTCTATAACGTGGAGTCTTTTTCCATTTGCAGGGTGGTGGATTTGACAAGCTCACATTGGACAGCCTATACGATGATGGAACCTACAGGCAGATGCAGCAACAACAGCTATATGGCTCAGCCCCTCCCAATCCCTTCATGGCAAGCGATCCATTCGCCGTGTCAAATCAAGTAGCTCCCCCACCGTCAGTTCAAATGGCAGCCATGGCTCCACAGCCCCAGCATTTGCCCATGATGATTGAAGCAAATCCCTTCGGACCACAGCAGCATCACGCTGGCATCGCTCCTGCAGCAAACCCCTTCCTCGACGCCGGGTTGGGTGCGTTCCCGGCAGTAAATGGAATGCATCCACAGACCAACCCCTTCGGAGGCGCCGCACAACTTCTCTAGACATATACTTTGCATTACATAGAGGATGTGCAATCTGTAGATACCCATGCAAGACAAGCAATTGGCGTGTCTGGAATTGCTTTTCTCCGTCAGACCATCACCAATCAGGGAATCGCCATGTTGCACCAGCTTCATCTCGCCCGTCCATAGGCCTTGGCCGCTTGGCCTTTCTTGCGTAGCTTTCCGTTTTGCTGTGGCTGGTTTGTAACATCCCGATTTTCCGGGAAGCCAAAAACACGAACTTTTAAAAATTTTTCCTGTAAATGATATGAAGCATGTAGTCTCTAGGTCTAACCCGAGTCTAACTCGCTAATAACTCATTGCATCCATATAGAATTGTTTGTAGGAGAGTGCTGGTGCTTGTGAGTCGGTTTCGGTTTTGAATCTTGTCAGTGTTGGAGTGTACAAATCCGTAGCAATCCCCTCTCGGATTCCCATTCGAAAGTCTCCCGAGTCCCATTTGAGTCCTTTCCAATTCCTCTTTAGTTCTTGTCTTGAATCCGTGACCAAATTTTCTACTCAATCCCTTTTGAATCTACCTCTAAACCCATCTTAAATCCTTCTTAAATACCCTGGAATGAAAAAGGAAAATCCTTTTTCTTTCTCTTTTTCCAGCCGGCCCAGCCTGATCTGCCCTCCTCCGCACGATGGCCCACTCGTACAGCCGGTCCAGCATTTCTCGCGACCCATCTCGCCTCGCCTCCCTTTCCGCCCTCTCGGCCGCTCGGCAAGCAAGCAGGTTGAATGCACGTGCATGCTCGTGTACCCCTTCGTTAGTCACGTGAAGTCGTGAAGCATCCAGTAGCGCAATACGTGTCACGTTCAAGCAAGCCCGTGCCCCGTTTCCTACCTAGGAAGCCAACCCCCCTTCTTCGGACTCAACTCCAGCAACAAGCCGCACGTAGCATGCTTGCATGCTCGTGTGCTCAAGCGTATATACGTATGCATGTACACATACACTAGCTGGCCTTGCCTCTCCCTCTTTTTCTCCTAGCCATCGCGAGCACAGCAGCTGGCCACCACTGCCTCCTCCATGCTTCGGCCCCGTCCAAGCACCAGAACGTCTCCGGCCTCTCCCTTTGACCCACGCACAGCAGCAACAGCCTGGCTACAGCTTGACGCATCTCCTTTCCTCTATGTTGGCCATGCCGATGTGAACGACTGGCCCAGGTCACAAGCTGGAGCGGCCAGCCCCCTTCGCTGGCCTTCACGAGCGCTGCACGAGCGGACGGAGCCGCGCTCTCTCCTCGCGTACGCGCGACGCAGACGCACCGCGGACGCCTACTCTCCCTCGGATACCGCCACTCTGCATGCCCCTGTAACTCCCAAGCGGGCCCTCTCGTCAGCGTCGAGACGGGGAAAGACGAGGACGAGGACGCCGAGCAGCGAGCGCTTTCGTCGTCTTCTTCAACCGCCCGCTTTCCTTTTCTGCTTTCTGCTCGCGACTGTTGCCTTCAGTCTGCGTTCGGAGCAAGCCAGCACCCTATCCCTGCCGCGCCTACGCCAGCACGGCCCGCCTGAGCCGCGCCCTTGACCGTGCGGACGTGCCGCGACGCAGCCAGACCCGCACCCACTCGAGCTCTCTAGAACCTTCCCGAGCTCTCCACCTGCTCCGCACCTTGGATGATCGCCACGTCGCGCCGGCCGTCCCATCAAACGGCACGGACGATGGCGCACCATCCCGGAACCCTAGCCTGCACGCCTATAAGAGCCCCCAACCGGCCGCTCCCTCGCCATCTCCTATCCACCGCCACTCCACCTTCCCCTGCGTCCATGCCCCCTTGCCGCGACGAGCCAGAGCGCAGCCATGGCGCACGCTAACCGGAGCCGGCCGCGCCGCGCGACCTTGTCGTCGCCAACGCCGAAACCTTCAACCTCGTCAGGCCACGCGACGACGGCCGCGTCGTGAAGCCGCAGCCTCGGCCCCGTGTTCGGCCGCAAACCGATGGAGCCACTACCTCAGGCGTGAGCCGTGGGCGCGTCCGCGACGGCAACACGTCACCCAGCTACGACCCGCCTACACCGAGCGGAGCTACTGCTTCTAAGTCCGCCGACAGCACGGTCAAGCCGCCGGTGAGCCGCCCCTTGCCAAAGCCTCAACCTTTTCGCTTTCTTGCCGTCGCCTTCGCTGAAGATCAGCATTAGTGCCTTGTGTTGTTCACCGCAGGAAAGCCACAGCTTCGGTTTGCCATGGAGCCGCGCCACGAGCCAGCGCGACGTCGACGCAACTCTTGCTGTCCCTGACCGACGCCAACTGCCTCTGCACCAGGACCACCTCTGCTCTGCGTTCTGCGACATCCCAAGCCCTCCGGTGAGCACCCCGCCTCAAGCCCCCGCCGTTGTGAGATGCCTTGATGCACTGCCTGCCAGGCCTTCGTGCCGCTGTTTCCTTCCCACGATGGCACGAAGCCGCTGGACACCATGAGCGCGTCACGCGCTGCCGTGCCTCCTGCGGCTGACCGAGCCACGCACGACACCGAGCACAGACACCGCGCGGCCTCGTACCTCACGTGGGAACGCTCGCACCTATGGCCTTGGCATCTCACGGTCACGGACATGCCGGCCCGGGTGATGTTCGCACCGCGCGCGAACGCCGGACACTGCGAGCAGATGCACGAGCACACCCACGTCTTCATCCTGAAGGTACCACAGATGGCCGCGGTTGGCCACCACACGGCTGCCACCTTGCCACAGCCTTGGCACTAGCACGCACGGCCACGCCGCCACGGACCGGAGCGCCGCTGGACACCCGCGGCCGTTGTGTTGCGAACGCACTGCCGTGCTCTGCCTTGCACGAACGGCAGCCATGGCCTCACTGGCCCCTGCCGTGACCACATCCTCAGACACACACTCGCACGAAGCCAAAAGCTTGGCCTTTGATGACAAGCACGAACGCCCAGACCGCCGCCCGCCATGGCGGCGAGCTTAGCACGTACACGGTGCAGATGCACCCACGGCATCAAGCGCACGAGCCAGCCGGCCGCCGTCATCCTTTGTCCGGCCTCCGTGCCGCAGCCCGCAGTGACCCTTGCCCTCCATCCTGACCACACGTCCACACGAAAGAGCACGCATCGCGGGCACGCCACTCCCATGGCCGAGGCCACCACCTGGGCACCGAACGGCATGGCTGCGCCGCACCACTCACACTCGCCATGGCCTCGCCGCCCCAACTCCTTAACCGGCCCCGAGACCTCGCCTTGGCTATGAACCCACACAGCACAGGCCTAGCCACCCAGCTCCACCCGCTGGCCACCATAGCACTAACCCGGCACACAAGCCCAAAGCTTCGGCCTACCACCTCCCATTGCTGTTCACCGATGGCCACGCTCGGCCACCAAACGGCAGGAACGCCATCACAGTCACGCACGTAGCCTTGGACCACGCTCACGAGGCGATGCCCTCCCTCGCTGCACCGGCACCCTGCACATCGCAGAGCGGCACCTGGACACGGCTTGCCGTGGGCGCGACATCCCGCTGCTCGGGCGCACCTGCACAGCGATGCCCTTCACTCGCCGCCCTGGTGTGCACGGCACAACCGTGCTCGCCGTGTCACACCTCGCTTGGCACAGCGGCGCTGCGTAGCCCACCGTGGCCTTGTCTCGCACACAGGAGCACAGACGGTCCGACGGACGCCTGGGCGCGGCGCCATCTTGCCTACTTCCCTGTTCGTCGGCACCGCTCCTAACAAGCCCAAGCACCGGCTTCTCCTGCTGCCCAGCTCCACCCGCTCGCGCACGCGGGCGTCGACCACGCGAGCCGCGGGCATGGCGAGCCCCCGCGGTCTCGGCGTCGAACACCTGGAGGAACGCCCTGCTCTGCTCTGGTTTGGAGCAAGCCCACAGGCCGACAGCCCAGCTCATCTGGTTTGCAGCCCAGCGAAAGACCTAGGCCTCGGTCTCTAGCCCACCTAGCCCAACAGCAAAGCCGGCCCGAGCCGCTGTTCTCCTGGAAGGCCGATTGGCCCAGAACTAGCCAACCTGAGCCTTTCTCCTTTTCTCCAAATGTCTCCACCTTCAAAAAAAATTCACAGCAAATTCATCCCAACTCCAAAAATTATGAAACCAGTTTCATAATTTTTCTGAAATCCTATCCTACCTCCTAGTGCTGTTCTTTGGTTTAGATGAGCTAGGTTTTATCGCTGTTTATTGGATCTTATTGCTAGTAGTCGCTAGTATTTATTCCGCGTTACGTTTTGCATAGCTTCGGATCCAAGGAAGCTCTCGAAGGACGAGACAGACCGTGCTGAGTACAACTACATCGACAAATTGGAGCTTACCATCCCGACAACGCAGGTGTCATGGCAGCACCTTACTTTAGAGAATCCTATTAGGCATGCAATAATGTAGCTGCTAGTGCTTTACTTTATGCAAATGAACTGTGATAGGTTGCATGGTAGATTGCTTGTGAGTCATTATCTTGTCGCAACCTATTCCCCTGCACACCCGCTGTTAGACTAGACGCTCGCTTACTATGTACTGCTTTACTCTTACTCGCATTATATCTGTGATGTGATGCTGGTGACTGAGAGGCGTAATGAGATAAGGCACGAGGTGCCGATAACCTGATAATAACCTGATAATGAACATGGGGAGATCTTGGCGTGCGTCTTGGGTGTGTGGTGAGGGTCGAGTCGACCGAGCAGGATCTACGACGAGTCGTGAGGACAAGTCTTGCCGGGGGATGCTACCTGGGCGTTTCCCATGAGAGAGGTACCTGTGGCGGGTACACGTGACAGGGAGAGGTCCCGGGGTGGAGTGTCTTCGTGGGACGAAGCCCCGGGATGGGAGGTGCTGTTTTAGCACGGGGTGCCGGATGTCCCGTCGAGCGGGGCATCGGTTACCCCTTGTGGAGATATCCTGCTTAGTCACCCTAAGGACTGATATGTCCGTGGACCGGGTCTTAGGAATCTTTGCACATCCACTCGCTTCTGTGGGGAGGAGACGGACGTTCGACTTGCTAGTACGGTGCCACTACTATTGGGAGGTTAGCGGATAGTGTAGGGAGGTACGGGCGTCGAGCGCCCACACCCTCCTAAGACAGCGTAGTACCCGAGGGGCCAAGTACTACGTCTCACAGTCTCAGCGTGCCGGTGTACGAGGTACTCCGACACGACCCCAGTTCTGAGTGATAGGGTGGCATCGTGTCTAGTTGGAAGGCGGCCCGTTATCAGCCTAGACGACCCGGATCGTCGATGATGGTGATCTTGTGGGTAGTGTAAACCTCTGCAGAGTTTCTGGTTGATCGATCGATACATATGCCGACTTGTCGGCTATGGACCTTTCCTAAGTACAGCTTCACTTGACTAGTGAGAGGAGTCCTTCTATCTTCCCTGGGTTTCACTGTGATCCGGCCTTGGCCGTTGAGGCATGAACGAGAGGGAGTCGTCCATGCCGATGAGAGAGTGAGATGAGATGTGGTGTGGTGTTGAGATGTGATGGGATGGGAGAACATGTGTAAGAGATGGGTTAAAACTTGATGAACTATTATTATATACTTATTAATGAACATGCATGATAGGAAACCCACAACCAAATATTTTAGGATCGCCAGATCCCTTTTTCTCTTTTCCACTAAAGCTCATCGGTGCTGACCATGGCCTGCAAACATCTGGCGGTGTGCAGTTTTCCTAACTTGCAGTATTAGCGAAATTAGAAGGATTAGGTGGTCTCGTTCCTACGCTCAAGTTTGGTTGAAGATGGAGTATACGCCCGCTGACTTTCTACGCCAACTCTGATGACTACTCGTGGAGGAGCCTTCACCTGCTGATGCGCTACAATGACCCTGATGAAGATGTGTGTGTTTCCGATAGAATACGATGTAATAGGTGTAATAACCAGTGTTGTAAAACCTTATAATTTCTAATTCTACGATGTATGACTGTGATATTATCTGATAGTTGATAATGTGATGGCTTGTCCTCGTAGACTATCACATTATAATTCGTATCTGTGGATTTTTCCTTTGAGAAAAATCGAGATCGTTTCATCCATCTTCTGGGGTGGGCCATTGCACCCCCTCGTTTGTAAAGAAATTTGTTCCGGGCTTTCGGCTGATGTAAAACTACGTGCCAATAAGTAGTAGCAGTCCAGGATCCAGCTAACTCATTCTTTATCACCCGTTAGCGTTTGCATTTGTCTAACTCCTGATGGGGGATGTCTTCAGCCGCGCGAATATTACAGCAATTGGTCCTAACCCAGTTTGCTGTGGCCCTCGTTCCCGTGTTGTCTCCAGTGCTCCTCGGCCTCCTAGTGCCATCTCTGGTATTCCTCCTCTTCCGCGCTCTAATAGCTAGCATCTCGTCCTCCCGTCTCCGATATTCTTCCTCCTGTCCCGTGCTCTCATAGCTCAATTGGGATAACGGTAGATATGGCCGAACGATGAGTAAGTCATTTAAGGGCTTTTTTGCTGGAGTATGCAAAGAAAACAGATCCTCAAGAGTAGAAGAGTCCTGAAATCAAAAGTAGAAAAGTCCTGATTTAAGGCCTCCTATTGAAGTTGCTTAGAGCCTGATTGTATGAACTAGGAGTCTAGGACCAATAACTATTCCTATACCTATAGCTAACAACTAGTCCATAACCAGTAGGCTAATAATTAGCCTACCTATTTATATCTTTAGGAGATAAAAATCAGTAACTACTCCATCCATCCTAAAATAAGTGCACATATCGTATTCTGAGGAGTCAAACAATTTTAAGTTTGACTAAATTTATAGAAAAATAATATTAACATTTGTATCTCAAAATCAGTGGCGGACCTACAGGGTATGCCGGGTGGTCCCCGGCATACCCTGGCCAGCTGCAGTTCCCGGCATATGTAAAAAAAGAAAATACAAATCAGCTGTGTAGGCGTAGCTCGAACGCTCGGTGATTGCCTGATTGGCATGGAAACCGCCGCAGCCCGCATGCAGGAAGTCTCAGTCTCTGATAGGCTCAAGAGTCGAGACTCGAACTTCCGATCCATCAGCACGGTGGTTCCACAGGCCACAGCCACAAGCGAATCGATGCTGTGAATCTGTGATCCCGTCTCCCCCAATCGATCCTGCGTGCTGCGTGCTGCAGCAGTGCGTGACGGCGTCTTGTCTCCCAGAGCTCCGGGTTCCCTCTGACCCTCTGGCGCGAAGGCGCGGCTGCGACGCTGCAGTCCCTGGCTATTCGTTTGCCCCAGGCCATGAAGAACAAATCGATCTCATGCACGCGATTGCTGATTGGACGACGGCATGATGCCGAGCGGAGCGGCCGACCGCCGCCGGGCCAGCAAGCCACAAAGGCCATCGGCATCAGGTATTCAGGTTCTTTTTTTACCGCGCTGGTTAATCGTTTATTTAAAAAAAAACTTGCTTACATGATTTATTCCTATATTTCGAACTATATCAATATTGCATTTAAACTATTTATATTGTAATTTAGTAAATTTAAGGCTTATTATATTATTAAGTACAAGTATAATGAATTATATTGTAAATTTCACAATTGCTTATCGAATTGTTAAATAGTTTTTACCAAATTACTTATATTTTTTTTTGTGCGGCATACCCTACCGTAAAATCCTAGGTCCGCCACTGCTCAAAATAAGGTTAGTATGAAAATATATGATGTGATTAATCTAATGTGAGTATTTGATATTATAATTTTAATATTTTTCATATAGATTTAGTCATACTTAAGTTCATTTGACTCAAAACACGTGATGTGTATTTATTCTGGGACGGGGGAGTAGTTAATACTGCTTTGGACACACATGACCTTCGTCGATGCATTTTATTCGAAGTAAATAATCTATGGCACACATTTACGGGCAAATAGATAATGTATCATATGAACAGTGACGTTATATATAAAGACGGAGGATATCTGTGCATATTATAAAGTATAAACGCCATGCGAATAGGGTGGCGGTTAAAAAAGCTTTCCCATGGAATCCGGCGGGGTCCGCCGATCCGGCAATAATTGCAATTGTGGAAATGGAAAAGGACGCCGGCGCAGTGCAGCATCCACTCACAGCGGAGAGGGGACCGGTCCTCATCACGGTTGATCGCGGTCTCGTGGTCGGCTCCAAGCTCCATTCCACTGCCCCTCGCGTCCCACAGTCCCACTCGCCGTCGCCACGGTTCTCGCCGCCTCGCATTCTAAATACAACCACCCAACCTCTCCATGATTCGGCGGTTCTGAATGCAGCAGCGCGGGCTCTCCTGTAACCGCCGCGCCCGGAGCTTCTCCCGAGCCCGCGTCGCCGTCGAGGGCTGTTAACCTCGCAACACTCCTCCCCAACCAACAAACGAACGCGTGGGCTCGCTGTGATGGGCGCCGCCGCCGCCGCTGTGAATGGTAAGCGATCGGCCCGTTGCGCGCTCATTTCGCGTTTGAATTGGTTTGAGATAACTGTCGAGCACATGGCGTGCAGGTTTTGTATGAGGATTGAGGCCAAGCGTTTACTGCGGGGACTGATGGTTTCTGGCTGTGTGTTGTTGCAGGGAGCCTAGACGTGCATGAGAGGAAGGCGCAGAGGAGCTACTGGGAGGAGCACTCTGGGGAGCTCACCCTCGAGGCCATGATGCTCGACTCCCGTGCCGTCGAACTCGACAAGGAGGAGCGCCCAGAGGTGATTTATCCTGCGACGATATTTTTCACTCGGCTTTTTTAAGTTTCAGTTCGTATGTTTGTGATTCATCTGCTTGAACCTGAGGATATGCTAATGCTCCTGTGATTGTAGCCTTGTAGGCTTAAAATTTTGATATGTTGGTGCTTCTTTTCTGTAGGTTCTGTCTTTACTTCCTTCATATGAAGGGAAATCTGTACTGGAGCTGGGAGCAGGAATAGGTCGCTTTACTGGTGAACTGGCTAAAATATCTGGGCATGTTTTTGCAGTGGATTTCATTGAAAGTGTGATTAAAAAGGTACTGAGATTTACACTTTCCATGTAAATAATTTCAGGCTCAGTAGCTGAATTTGATCGTTTTGTAGAATGGAAGTATAAACCGGTCACTACGACAACTCATCCTTTATGTGTGCTGATGTTACATCCCCGGACCTGATGATTGAAGCAAGCTCCATTGATATGATATTTTCAAACTGGTTGCTGATGTATCTTTCAAATGAGGAGGTAATGATCAAACCGTACATTATAGAATCATAAACTGACTCAAGGTCTATCGCTAAAGAAAAAACTCAACTGCAACTTTTCGTGCGGATAAAGTTACATTTATCGTTTGACCTGAATTGGGATATGTTTGTCCCTCCAATTTTTCTGACTGTTTCTCTTACTGTAGATTGACAAGTTAGTAGAAAGAATGATAAAATGGCTGAAGGTCGGTGGCTATATCTTCTTTAGGGAATCTTGCTTCCATCAATCTGGAGATTTAGAAAGGAAAGTCAACCCGACACACTATCGAGAACCAAGGTTTTATACCAAGGTGAGAATGCAAACTCGCCTAGTGCCGTCCCCTTTTGCTTTTATGATTTCAGTCAATTCAAAGTTTTTCTGTTCTTACCCACTCCACTCTTCAGTTTTCTTAGTCTCATTACCAGCTTTCTTCGAAATAGCTGATGATGTCTTTTCCCATCTAGGTATTTAAAGAATGCCAAACCTTTAATCAGGATGGCACTTCCTTCAAACTTTCTCTGGTTACTTTCAAATGCATTGGAGCTTATGTAAACATCAAGAAAGATCAAAACCAGGTACTTCTCTATCATTTTTTTTGAACGAACCAAGCAGGATAATTGCCAATTATGTTAAAAAGAAGGTGAACCCAGACTGGGCAAGACAACAGAATTACAACAGAGCAACGTGACTCCAAGAACAAAGAGCTAACAACTAGACATGCGTTTCCATTCCTGTGAATTTAGTATTGAACATGACTCCATTGTTTCCAGATATGTTGGCTATGGCAAAAAGTAAATTCATCAGAAGATGGGGGTTTTCAAAGTTTTTTGGACAATGTGCAGTACAAAGCCACTGGAATATTGCGCTACGAACGTATCTTTGGAGATGGTTACGTGAGCACTGGTGGAGCTGGTGAGAGGACACATCCCATTTTGTCATTTTTTTTGTGATATCATATTTGCAGTGGCATTAAATGTTATTGTCTATCACTATCCGCTAGAGACTACTAAAGAATTTGTGGATAAACTGAATCTTAAGCCTGGGCAGAAGGTGCTTGATGTTGGATGTGGAATTGGGGGAGGTGACTTTTATATGGCTGAGAAGTATGGTACCCATGTTGTTGGTATTGACCTTTCCATTAACATGATATTGTTTGCCCTTGAGCGTTCCATTGGGCGTAAGTGCTCAGTTGAGTTTGAAGTCGCTGATTGCACCGCAAAGACATACCCAGACCACATGTTTGATGTCATCTACAGCCATGACACTATCCTTCATATACAAGTATGCTTTACACATATAATGCATGTAGTCTTTTTCTTCCAAGATGATAGCTACATCTTGATCATATAGAATCATGGAATGTATCTCCAGTTGGAGGTGTACTTAGATTTTTTTTTTGGCTTAGACACATGTTTATGGCATACCTTTAGTTGACTATTTGACTAACATGTCTTTTTTGCTTTTGACTCTGCAGGATAAACCCTCCTTGTTCAAAAGTTTCTTCAAATGGCTAAAACCTGGGGGAAAGGTCCTAATCAGTGACTACTGCAAGAGTCCTGGGAAACCATCAGAAGTGTTTGCAGCATACATTAAGCAGAGGGGTTATGATCTCCATGATGTGGAGGCTTATGGACAGGTGGTTCTTAGCTCTTACCTGATCTTATTTTTGTGTGCATGGTTAATGCTTAATGGAATTGCTTTGATCTAAAAGTATAATTCCGTTTGATGAGTAATAAACCTCTGTTCCCCAAATTATCCAGATGCTCAAGAATGCTGGTTTCAGTCATGTCATTGCTGAAGACCGAACTGACCAGGTCTGCCCATCTAAACATGCGCAATCTGCATGTTCATATTCTTGTCTACTAAGATGCTTGGATAAACAGTTTTAGTGACACACTGTGTGTTGTGTTTCAGTTCCTCAGTGTTTTACAGAAGGAGCTAGATAAATTTGAGAAGAACAAAGATGATTTCCTGTCTGAGTTTGCCCAGGTGATTCGACAAAGCCCCTAAAAAGTTCAACAATGAAAACTCCTAGCAAAAATGAAAATATCAAAAGTTCAGCAATGAACTGGCTGGCGCTGTAGAAGCCTGCATTCTTTCTCTGTTGCTCTAAATCATATCTAACTCTTTGTTTCATTTGTTCCCAGGAGGATTACGATGATATCGTGAATGGATGGAAGGCAAAACTGCATAGGAGCTCTGCTGGTGAGCAGAGGTGGGGGCTGTTCGTCGCCACCAAGTGATGCGCGTGTGGCCTTACAAATAAAGTGGCTTTCGCAGTTCACCGATGGGATTGGCTTCACAGCGTGATTTTACATAACTGAACTCTGAGAGCCTATCCTATTTCTTTGTGCTTTGGGACTGGTTTAACTTTACGGTCCTGTGATCGCACTGAAATATAGAGTGTGTGCTGTACTGATGCCACCTTTCCGTGAAAGTGTAATAAGCTCTCCGCATGGCTCGGCATGTGGCTACATGGGTGATATATGAACATGAAATTTGTTCATATGAATTTTTTTAAAAATGATTTTGCACCTTGACCAATGTGCATATATTGCATTGAAAATGTGCATCGTTTTAATTTTTTTTGAAAACTTATGAGTATGTGTTTCAATAGAATTATCACGATTGTACCGAACAAGAGATTTACACTGAATATTTACCCAACATATATGTGTGTGCCATAGTTCTTTTCTTCATTTCAAGATAATAGTTTCTTGCCAAACTAGCCGAGGAAGCGAATTCCAGTGCTTCAAACCAAGGGCAAATTGTGTACTTAGTCTGTCCAAATTCTGCTAAATTTTGTTGGCAGGAAAATGAAAGCCCCCCGCAGATTCCGAGGTGGATCCAAAGCATCCGGCCAAAGGACTTCCTTTTGTTCTCCACGTTTCTATGTACGTACACATCATGTCTTTTATGGTCAGGGCTCTCAATTTTGTATATCTAAATTTGATTCTCGCTGTCTCTTCAGCGTGCACGCGTGGGCTGCGGGGGGGGTGCTACTCATCCAACGACGTGGTGATGAATTTTCTAGGCACTGATCGTGGCTCGTGAGGTGGATCTCGCTTAGGCAGATAGGCACACGTGAATGGCTCTCCTGATGCCAGTGGATTAGATTATGGTGATGCACGCTAATGGATAGTAAATAGTGCCAAACTGAGAAACAAAGACAAGTAAATATTTTCTCTACATGAAGCACTAGCTAAGAAAAATAGTGCCAAACTGGTGAACCCATGGCTGATTAAGCTATTATTCATGTTAATTTTGTTGAAACTTATTGCAAGGTAACAAATAAACTTCCATGCAACTTGGTTCATGTCAGTCTTATGAATCTACTCCCTTTGTCAAGTAAATCCTCGTATAATTAATCCCTAAAAAACTTCAACTCTACAAAAACATATTTAAAATTTCAATGTGGTTTACTTAATTATAAATAAAATAGAATGTGGGCTCGAAACAAAAAAGAATCTCTATTGTAAAATTTTTTGAACTACAAATTCCTTAGTTAACAAATTAGCCATGAGTCATCCATGAATTCAAAAATACAAAACATGTCAAAATATATCTAGACAAATATAAATAGTATTTAATGCATTGTATTGGATTTCCAACTAATTACCAAGTGTTATAATGGCCCCGTTCGGCTGGGCTGATAAGCCGGCTGAAAAACACTGTTGGCTGATTTGTTGTGAGAAAAAAATACTGTTCCGGCTGAAAAAACAAGCTAAAAAAGACGGATTATAAGCCTGGTGAACAGGCTCAATATATGATTATTAAGCAACTCCAAGTGACTCTTTATATTCTTCCTAATTTATAGAAATAGAGATTTTGGTGAAAACATACCCTCCAACAATCTCTTTAAATGGATCACTAAATATAGTATCCTGGATTTCTTGCTAGCTAAAGATGGAGAGCGAGGGTGACTATCTAGAATGCGCACAAGATATAGAAAAGCTAATGAAGGATACAAAGATATAGAAAGCAATTTTTACTTAAATGACTCTCTAAATGATGATTTAGAGAGTAGATTTTAGAAAATACTCTTAGAGATGCTCTTAAAGATTGAACTATTGACCATTCAATACAAAGGCCAGCGGTCAACCAACAGCAACTAGGAGTGACTCAACAAATAGTCGAATGTCCTTATAACACGATCGAGAATAGTTTAATCGTTAGGAATTATAACCATTTGCCATGTCGGCCAAAGACCGACGGGATTACTTATAACCATCGGTAACACCTTAACTGTTGGTCATTTACAATCTCCTCAACTACCCTTGGCCATTACACTGTCCTCTTGGCATATGACATGTTTCTAGTAGTGAACTGCATAAATTTTTCATAAGTTAAAGCTCTACTTGGATTCATAGATCATTTGAATCTGTGATACGCAACTAACAACTATCATACTTGTTAGGCCAAAACCAACTAATAGTTAGCTAGTGTTGACACCAAAGGTGGCATACGGATAAACCGCAAGCTACGATTGTCAAGGTAGCATTCACTAGGAGTATTCTAGGTATCGATTTTCACGGGGAACGTGAAGTGCACTAACAAAGAATCAGGTTCGTCCAATGAGGACACAAGGAGTTTATGATAGTTTGGGTAGAGAGGATTCTTATGGTTATGATATCTGGCAAGATAAGATAGATATAAGGGCGATAGCCTCGCCCTTTCTCACGGGGCGAAAGACGAAACAACAAGAGGACAACACCCTTGCGCGAAGCGACTAACATGTTACGGGAGCCCTACTATTTTAATAACTTGCCTAAAAACACGTGGTGGATTACAAAGACTAGATAGGGCTGTCACCACCTACTAGCATCCACGAACAATCCATGTGACAAGTAACATACATAGGAAAGGGATAGTCTAGACACCACGTCTACACTATATCTCACTATTCTAACCTTGGTCCACTAAGTTCCCTTAGCAAAACTAGAGCACTCTACTAAAGTAAAGTGATGTACCAATGAGAATAAGTTATATATCACTTACTAGAATTAGATATCAAGTACCATGAAGAATCTCAGATGTTTACTTACAAGAGAGCACATTCGCCGAGGTACAACTTGGAGAAGACTCCAACAGACCCAAGTATTTCTCCACACTTCCCTCACTCTCTCCCTATTCTGTACTACTTTTTTTTTGAACTTTCCTATTTTGTACTACTGCTACTACTAGAGTAGGGCTTCGCTTATCTAAAGTGATTGTAGATCCTCCTTTGTGGTCATGACTTGAGAGTGAGGGGGTAGGGGTATTTATAGCACTTTAGTATGGGCTCATGGATTCACGTGCTCTCCATCCTCCATACTTTGATCAAGCCGCCTTAAAATGCATGTTGAGATCTTCTAATGTTGTGTTGTTATGCAGGAAGATGGAAGGCTGTGGAGCAAGGGGGCGGTCGGTCGACCCCCTATACGATAGGTGGGGCCACCCTCCAAAGGTGGGGTGCTTCTCCTCTTCTCCCTTTGTGGGTATGCACATGTTGGGGCACTTTGTCATGTCGGTTCTTCACTTTGTGGGCCCTTCAATTCATGTGACATCGTCTTTAGCCGTTTAGGGAAAACACACTTTTGATCCATTGCTTGTGAGAGTGTTGGAAGGATCACCATGGCTTGAGAGCGGGGGCAGTGGACCATAGGGGGGTCGGCTAACCCCCTTATGTGGGCCCACAGTCATCCTAATTCCTTCATTTTCATACCTACAAGTAAATAATGATATGTACAAGTAGAACCATGTTATTTTATACAAAATTCGCTATTACTTTGCTTGTTTCCTCCCAAAAGAGATGTTTTGTTGACTGTTTTAACTCTATAAAATCATGACGAAATTACCTTCAACAGCTAGCTAATTCTAGCTATGAGTTATCAGTTAGCTAATTATTAGCAACTAATGAATCTACAGAACCTTAGTATTTGTGTCTTGATTTTCAAGAATTAGCTTGTGTTTTGTCCCACTAATGTCAAATCTCGACAGCGATTTACCAAATCGAATCGTTAGTTCTACGGTTCAGTGCCATGATATGGTACTAGTGTACTGGGAGGATTTTATTTTATTGTCACCACTTCTCGCCTCATTTCATGAGACGAAATGGTGATTCATGATTGAGGGCTTGTTCGATTCATTGCTATAATGATTAATGATACATGTTCTTTTAACATCCTTTCCCACACATTATAGATTTATTTTGTTGCTAAACTTTTCCTAAGTGTGGCTTCAATTTTATTCACCATATTTTATGTAACAGACACAATTTAGCTAAGGTTAGGCATGACAAACTTAAGCAACAACCAAACCAGCCCTGAATCATCAAAGAGATAGCCTAAAGGATTGTTTAAAACCCCTTACAACTAATAGTTTTTTGGGAAACTTTCGCTTCATTCATTAAACAACGTTATTACAATTGCATTGCAGACAATTCTGCAGAAAGCTAGGTGGATGCAGCCAAACATAATTATGTAAAAAAGATGATGAATGCTGGGCACACAAGCGAGCTGCAAAATTCGTCAATCTTCTAGTGTGGATGACCAGGAAGGAAGTAAAGCTAGAAGTCATCTCCTCGACTGCGTCCAGGATTGCAGTGATCTCACACCGGTGTTTCCTTCTATTGTTCCATAACGAAACTAGCTTTTGAGAATCCGTCTCTATACCGATGCCCTCTCCGATATCTTCTGGTATGAGCTGTACGCCATCCCAAAGTGCTTCTTCTTTTGCCAAAAGGGCAGACCCAGTGATTTCAACCATCGAGCCGATGCCGCAAGGAAATTTCCGTTGTTGCCTCGGTAGAACCGCCCCTATTGCACCCGGGCCAGACTCTTGGGAAAGTGCCCTATCAACATTGATCTTGAGGGTCCCCTCCTCCGGCATTCGCCACTGCATATTTGGCACTGACACCCACCCGGCGCTAGCTATCCTACTGGTTACTGCCTGGCAATTGGCAGCAGGTCTCCGACGCCCATTCCATTGCTGCAACCGGGTTGATCGTCGTCTTGCCATGCCAACTTCGTAACAAGGACCACATCACACACATGAGCACATATTTAGATGTCTTACCTACCACCCAGCTAACAATTAATTACAACACAACTACTAGTTACCACACAACTAATAGTTAGCTGGGAGGGTCAGTGGCCCAACCAGTGCCACAGATCAGCCAAAACGACAAAAAGAGGGGAAAAAAACCCCTCGCCGATCCGGCGTGCACGCTGCGGGTGGCCCCACCAGGCACAGATCTCACGGTCGATCGGATCTCCCGGCTCCCGGTTCCCGCCTATAAATGCCACCACCTAACCTTCGCTCCCTCCCAGGATCCCGTTCCCAGTCGCAAGCCACTGCCCACAGCCACCGTCTCCCGCCTCCTCCCCCAACCTCGCCGCGATCAGGTGGTGGATGCAGCAGCGCGGCCGCTCCTTCAACCGCCGCTCCCGGAGCTTCTCCCGCGCCCGCCTCGCCATCGAGGGATCTTAATCTCACAGCCATCCCTCGCTCGTTTCGTTTGAACTCGGTTCTGAATTTCTGACTGACGAGCGGACGAACGCACGCAACGACTTACCGTGATGGACGCCCCCACCGCCGCCGTTGTTTCTGTTAACGGTAAGCTATTGCACTCCCACACGTCGATCCGTGCAGAGGGGGATCAGATCTGCTCGTTGCGTTTTCGTGTTGTTGGGTTGGATGGGGAGAAGTGTCGAGCACATGGTGTGTGCGGTTTGCTTTGTTCGTGTTGATGATTTGTTCGCTGGGCGTTGCAGGGAAGATGGGGGTGGAGGAGAGGCAGGCGCAGAAGAGCTACTGGGAGGAGCATTCCAAGAACCTCACCGTCGAGGCCATGATGCTGGACTCCCGCGCTGCCGATCTCGACAAGGAGGAGCGCCCCGAGGTGATTGTTTCCGCAATGATGTTTTCCCCTATTATATATCCATTCCATTGTTTGTTACTAGGTATTTATGTGCATACTGTATACTGTTAGTACCTTGTTTAGTGCCTTTCGGGATCCATCCGCTTGGATCTAGGCAGTATGTGTCAGCCACTCAGCCTTTGCTCCACAGTATCACATGGCAATCTCTCAAGGGACACGTGTGTGGAAATAAAGGCGGATGCACTTTTCTTTTGGGATAAACTGGTCGGCAATTTGTGTTGTTCAACACAGGTGTGCTATGATTGTGATGGCAGAGGGTTACTTTGATAGATTGTTTTTATTTTTCTTTTCTTTTCTTTTTTTGCTTAAAAATGTGCTATGATTGTGATGGGAGACGGTTACGTTGATAGATTTTTTTTTCTTTCTTTTCTTTTTCTGTAAAGAGTGAAAACTGAACTTGGCCAAGAAAATTTCCTGCTCACTTGAGGTTGCGTCAGGTCTTTTAATTTGTGATGTGAAGTATAATTAATTTCTTAGCTAAACTCTAAATAACAAACAAGGTTGTTTCAAAAAAATAAATAACAAACAAGGTAAATGTTTACTTCTTTTGAGTAGCTGAATTTCGATAGGGCTTTTACTCTGATGTAGTAAACTATACATGTACTAATTATGACCATAAGAAAAAATATTGTACTGATTATTTTCCACGTTCTAGACTGTTAAATATTAGGAATATATAAAAGATCTGAAATAAAAGCTAATTTACACCTTGACTTTATTTTATTGTGTTTTATGATGGATACCTTGATTTTCCTTGTAGGTTGTATCTTTAAGTGCTTTCCAAAGAAACTCATATTTGCTTGGTGCTTTTTCTGTAAGCATGTGTTGATCCATTTCATGTTCTGACTGATATTTCTTAGTTTAATATAACATCTGTAAAGAAAAAAAATAGGAATTGCAAATTGAAGCTTGCATTTATTGATTATTTGATTTAAAAAAATTGAACCAGTTCTATTTTATTTTCAGGAACTGTGACATAAGTATGCTATGTCCACTGGTTGGTTGAAATGATAATAATTTTTTTATTTAGCAGACATCATTTTAATTTGTAAGAGAAGGTGTTCCTGAAAGCACCTAGGCTTTCAGGGCTAAACATTTGATATGCTTCTGGTCCTTTTCTGTAGGTCCTGTCTTTGCTTCCTTCATATGAAGGAAAATCTGTACTGGAGCTTGGTGCTGGAATAGGCCGTTTCACTGGAGAACTCGCTAAAACAGCTGGGAATGTTCTTGCTCTGGATTTTATCGAAAGTGCAATTAAAAAGGTATTGAAATTTGCAATGTCTTGATATAAAAGTTTTGTGCTTGCCAACTTGAAATATGATGGCCATCATCTGATTTCTAGATGTGTGTGGTTGATTCATTCAATTCTTTTATGCAATTTTTTTCCTCGCAGAATGAAAGCATTAATGGTCACTACAAGAACACATCCTTTATGTGTGCTGATGTGACATCCCAGGACCTGGTGCTTCAAGCTAACTCCATCGATCTGATATTTTCAAATTGGTTATTGATGTATCTTTCAGATGAAGAGGTAATGGATGAGACATGCTTTGAATAAGTAACAAATTCTAGTTCTATAGTATTCCTTGATCTTCTCGCTGTGGTTGTCCTTGTAAAATGGATCTGTGTCATAAAAATTCTGAAGGGCACCTGTTTTCTAAATGAGTTAAAATTGTGTTCGAATGTGCTGACTGAAATATATTATAAGTTTATGGCTCTTGAATTTTCCAACTTTTGTCTCTTAATGTAGGTTGAGCAGCTAGTTCAAAGAATGGTAAAATGGTTGAAGGTTGGTGGCTATATCTTCTTTAGGGAATCTTGCTTCCATCAATCTGGAGATTCTAAAAGGAAAGTTAATCCGACACACTATCGGGAACCAAGTTTTTATACTAAGGTGAGAAGGCATACTGTCCTACTGATCTTCCCTTTTGCTTGTCACTTATATCAGACATTCAGGCTTGTCAGTAAAAATTTAGCTATTATATGAAGGATTGTTGCTTCACTCTTTACTTTTCTTATTATTTTCAATACCATTTTCTTTGAAATAACTAATTGATTGTTTATTCCATAAATAGGTTTTCAAAGAGTGCCATACCTTTGATCAAGATGGGAATTCCTTCGAACTTTCTCTGGTTACTTGCAAGTGTATTGGTGCTTATGTTAAAAACAAGAAAAACCAAAACCAGGTACTTTTGTTTGTCCATGCATATACACATGTGTTAACCATGGTCAACTGAGGTCAGTGGACATGTCTCTATGGTTTATAGATATGTTGGCTGTGGCAAAAGGTTCATTCTACGGAAGATAAGGGGTTTCAAAGATTTTTGGACAACGTGCAGTACAAAACTAGCGGAATATTACGTTACGAGCGCATCTTTGGAGAAGGTTATGTGAGCACTGGTGGAATTGGTGAGTGTCCCTTTTTATTTTAACTTGTGATGTTCTATTTGCATTGTGCCATTAAATGTTGTTATGTATCACTGTCCAACAGAGACTACAAAAGAGTTTGTGGATAAGCTGGATCTTAAACCTGGACATAAGGTGCTTGATGTTGGATGTGGAATTGGGGGAGGTGACTTTTATATGGCCGAAAAATATGATGCTCACGTTGTTGGTATTGATCTTTCCATAAACATGGTATCATTTGCACTTGAGCGTGCCATTGGGCGCAGTTGCTCAGTTGAGTTTGAAGTTGCTGATTGCACCACGAAGACATACCCAGACAACACATTTGATGTCATATACAGCCGTGATACTATCCTTCACATACATGTATGTTTCAAATATATCCTGTTTCAGATGTATACTTTTTTCAGAAGCAACACTTAATGCGTGTTAAAGTTCTAAATTATACGAAATGATACCTGAGATACATTTGTTTTTATAATCACAGTACTAACATTAAATGCTTCATGCTTGTTTTGTTCAGAGTAACATTGTTTAGGCTGACATGATTTTGCTTTTGTTTTGCAGGACAAACCCTCTTTGTTCAAAAGTTTCTTCAAATGGCTGAAGCCTGGGGGCAAGGTCCTTATCAGCGACTACTGCAGGAGTCCTGGAAAACCATCAGAGGAATTTGCAGCGTACATCAAGCAGAGGAGTTATGACCTACATGATGTGGAGGCTTATGGACAGGTGCTTCTTACTTGCATTTTTATATGGTTATACTAGACACAGTTACTTTTGATCAAAATGCAGCACTGACTCTTGCTTGTTCGTCATATTATACAGATGCTGAAGAGTGCTGGTTTTCGTGATGTCATTGCCGAGGATCGAACTGATCAGGTTTCTTTGTAACTAGCTTTTCCACTAAGATGTTTGGATGAAGACAAGTTTCTACTATACTAATCCATGCTGTGTGTTGCATTTCAGTTCCTTGGTGTTTTAGAGAAGGAATTAGCTAAATTTGAAAAGAACAAGGATGATTTCCTGTCTGACTTCACCCAGGTGATTCAACAGAAGCACTTAAGAAACTCCAGTCATGGACTGGCAGGCAGATTAGGAGCCTGCATCCTTTCTTTTGTGTCTTTGACATCTCTAACTCTGAAATTCACTTATATATTCCAGGAGGACTACGATGATATTGTGAACGGTTGGAAAGCAAAACTGCAGAGGAGTTCTGCTGGTGAGCAGAGGTGGGGGCTGTTCATTGCCACCAAATGATGATGCAGATGTGCGTGGACGTGCAAATAAAGCATCCTTTAATTATAATCGATGTCGCATTAGTTATTCTGAACCCAGCTGTTACCTGGTAGCCTGGGTTAGTACCTACTATCCTGTTTATTTAGTGCGTGGAGAAAACTCGTCCAGTTTTACAATCCCGTGACTGCATTGCCGGGGTGCTGTGGTAATCCATGAAGTCTATGTAATAAAGTAATAAGCTGTCTGCATGTTAGTATGTGGTCTTTTGAGTTATGTGCTATACTTATGTGATGGAAGTTTCAGAGTTTCTTATTAAATAAAGCATCCAAGGTAGTGAAATGCAGTGCGGCCTGTCGCTTTTGGAACAGAAGCGCATGACTGATCTCTTGTGCTACTCGGGGGAAGCTAAGGCCGGTTCATGAATGTTAAAGTTTAACTCCCATCACATTAATATTGCGGCAAATGTATGGAGTACTAAATGTAGACTAATTGCATGTATGTTGGTACAGATCAGTAGTAATTTACGAGACAAATCTATTAAGTCTAATTAGTTCAAAATTGAAAACTTTTTTGTCAAATAAGACGAAAGTGCTACCGTGTTTGTTAAACTTTAACACCTCTAACCAAATAGGCTCTAACACATTGGCACGTGGAAGTACATTTTAATATTTTATTTTATTTTATTTTCGCAAGGCCAAACACACGCGAAACAACCAGGCGACAGCTTGTTCCCGGCTGAACATCGTCTGTGACAGGCATGTAGCCTGCGTCGATTGTCACCTCGCCACCACCTGCTTCGCTCCTTGAAATTTCAGTTTCCCCACTTTCGCTGCAAATTCACGTTTGCTTTCGCATGTCAAGTCGAGGAAACGGTTGAGTCCGCGTCTGTTTTAGTTCCTCATCTGCACATCGAATATTTGACATATATATAGAGTATTAAATATAAACTAAAAAATAACTAATTATACAGATTACGACTAATTTACAAGACAAAATTTTTAAATCTAATTATTTCAGGATTTCACAATATGGTGCTACAGTAAAGATATGCTAATGATTGATTAATTAGACTTAATAAATTTATCTCACGGATTACTGAGGACTTTTGTAATTTATTTTATTATTATTATCCGAACACTTTTATGTGACACCCTAACGTAACACCTGATGTGACATCTCTAAACTTTACTCCTGCACTTAAAAACACCTGAACCGATTAGCTTTGCCTGTGAAGCCGGATGGACTGATGAGTGATGAGAGGAACCGTGCAATCCATTCTGATTTCTGACCAATGGGCGACGACGCCGACGAGTGAGGGTGTCAAAGGACTAGCGGCAGGTGTGCCCTGGCCGAAGCGGCAACGCGCGGAGCCTGGCCGCCTGGCGGCCTAGGCGACGACTTGAGAGTCCAAAGTCCACACTCCCAAGCGCAAAAGTCTGCGAGTGCGATGGCCAAATCTTTTCCTTTTCCCTTCGTTTCCTTCACGGGCGCGTTCCGGCTATTTAGGGCCCGTTCATACTTTTTCAGGCAACAAACATTATTTTTCTCTCTTAACAAATTAGTTAATAGTATTTTTAGCCATAACTTTTCAGCCAAACGAACATGTATATGGTTGCATGCTGCCATGCTGTATATAACCCACAAATGCTCCATGGTTAATCAGTGTGCTCCGTCCTCCAGTTTGATGGTTTCACCGCTGTCGAAGGACACACAACTATCCCGTTGAAGTTCTCTCTTTCTGCTTCGTGTCCCCTCATTTTAACTCTTTATTTAATTAGTAACCAAGAGATTCGATGGCGAAGGTCGTTAATTTATTTTTTTACTTCGAATTCCACATGCTAGACCGACCAAACGGTGAGATCCAAGCTGGCACAAAGCACATGCCCGCGGTTTTATCGTAGTAGATTTTTGCTGCATAAACTTCTAAGGTAGAAAATCTTTGTTGACACGAAGATCTTCTCGAAACGAGCCTTGGGAGAGTTGTATTCTCGGAGAGTACAATAACATACTGATTCCTTCATTCTTCATGTCGCAAATCACGGCGAAATCTAGAAAAGCAGGTCACGACAAGGCATATAATAAGCCCAAACCAAAAAGGCCCTCAGAAATCACGAAGCGCGTCGACGGGGCCTATGATTGATTCCTCCTCGAACCCCTTCGATCGATCGAAAAGTAGATTAAAACAAGCGGAATCCTAACTAATCTCACTGAAACCTGTACCCCGCGCTCCAGATCCCAGGAGGGCCCCACACCGCCGCGTATGCGTATTTCCAGTCCCCATCCACACCCGCAGCGGCGCCATACGCACAAGCGCCCGACAGGGACGCCGTGCGCGTCACGAGGCCGAACCGCAAAGACCGCTCCGAAAACCTCAGTCCAACACCCCAACACGGACCACCACCCTTTCACCAAAAAAAAAAAAAAACCGTACCACCACAACAAACCACGGGCGGGCACGGCACACCATCGCTCCCCGTTCGTCCGTTCCCGGCTCGGCGGCTCCTGTCCGCCTCCACTCCACCACGGCACCACCCGCGCGCGCACACAACACAACCCGTCACCGTCTCTCCCACGCGCCGCCGCCCCGCGTCCGCGGCCGCGGCCGCGGCCGCGCGCCCGCCCCGAAACGCCACGCACGCAAACCCCCCCGCCCCGCCTCGGCCTCCCGCGTTAAACGCCATCTCCTAGTCCTCTCCCGATTCCCATTCTCCCTCCCCGCCGCCCGCCTTTCAGTCCCTTCCAGTTTTGGATGCCACGGAGGCCTGCCAGTGCCAGCAGTAGGCCACCGCCATACATACGCGCACGAAGATGCCGGTGAAGCGGTCGGCGTCCGTGGCGGCGCTCCCGCCGGCCTGCCGCCGCGCGCGGGCCCGTCTCTGCGTCCGCCTCGCCGCGCCGCTCTCCTTCCTGCTCCTCTTCGTGGCGCTGTTCCGCGCCCAGCCGCTCCTGGGCGTCCCGCCCGCCGCTCCGCCGCCCTCTGCGGGGCCCGCTAAGGTCGCCTTCCTCTTCCTCGTCCGCGCGGGGGTGCCGCTCGACTTCCTCTGGGACGCCTTCTTCCGCGTAAGTATCAACCTCCCCTGATCGATCCCTCGCGTCTGGTTATCTATATTCGATTTATTAATTGGTGGCCTGATCGCTCCCCATGTTTTTGCAGAACGGCGAGGAGGGGAGGTTCTCGGTGTACGTGCACTCCGCGCCGGGGTTCCAGCTCGACCGCACCACCACGGGGTCGCCATACTTCTACGGGCGGCAACTTGCGAGGAGCGTCAAGGTTGGACCATGTGTATTTTCTACTGTACCTTTACTATGGCGTGGGGGTCCCTTGGTACGATCTTGACTTTGGGAATGTATGGTTGCGACCCGCAGGTGGTGTGGGGAGAGGCCACCATGGTCGAGGCAGAGAGGATGTTGTTTGCCGCCGCGCTTCAGGACCCCGCGAACCAGCGCTTTGTTTTGCTCTCTGATAGGTAGGTGTGCTACTTTCTGATGTTCCCGGCATGTGTTAACTGATCTTGTTCGTACGTCTAGTTCAAATTCCGTGAAGTGGTCCATGATGAAATGCACGGTACATTGTCTGACTCTTGATCGATTTAATAATAACCATTTAAGATGTTTGGTAATGGTATTTGACCTAGTCATATGCATTTGGACGTCCTGTCCTGCTGGTACTGCTTACTGCTCTCGATATGCTTTTCTAATAATATTCTCTGGTGTCTCCATATCACGTTTTGTTTTGCTTTCATATGTTGGCATAACAACGTCCTCACTTGTTATTTAAAGTTTGCAATTTCTATATTAGAATTTAACATTTTGATACATTTTTTCGTTTTTTTTCCCGTATGCAGCTGTGTTCCTCTCTACAATTTCAGCTCCATATATACTTACTTGATGGCTTCACCTAAAAGTTTTGTAGACAGGTAATGGGGAAAAACATGCAATTTCTTGTTTGTTCATTTTGATTTTCTCCACAATCTTCAATATTTCAATTATTTGCTCTCAAATATAATAAGTTATTAGTCTTGCAGCTTTGTTGACAAGACGGAGAAGCGTTACAATCAAAAGATGTCTCCTGCCATTCCAAAGGATAAATGGAGGAAAGGATCTCAGGTTATTAGTTTGTGACCTTTCTTGTTACTATATATATATATATATATATATATATATTTCAATACCTGCTGAGAGCTGTATTCTGACTTCTGGGTCCATCTGTCAACTCATTTCAGTGGGTAGTATTAATCAGAAAACATGCTGAAGTTGTTGTTGGTGACAAAAAATTATTAAAAGTATTCAGAAGACATTGCCAGGTATATTGTTGTTCTCTTCATGTTGACACTGGAATTTGTTTTTAGCTTCATTTGTTTTTTAGCTTCATTTGGTAACTATCAAAGGGATTTTCAGTGCACCTTGTTGTTTCATTTTGTCTCTTTATTGCTCTAATAAGTGTAGATCCTTGGATCCATGAGCTTACAACCAGTTGAACAAAAGCATGAGATGAGCTGACTTTTATTTAAATTAGATGGGAGAAAAAACTGTCCCTTTAATTTTGATTCATTGTGGTCCAATTAATTGGATAAGTACCAAGCAAACTGCTCAAATACTTTCAAGGTTTAAATACTAATCTGAGTGAGTTTTATGAAATCTATTCTGGTTCTTTTCCACAAACAACATTACTCGATGTAGTCTACACTTCCAGGACTATCTTCATAAAACTACTTTATGATTTCCACTTGATTAGTGTCTATTTTGATTAGCACCATGATCAATGACTGGTGCAGATCTATTATGATCTTTATCTCACTTATACGAGGCTCTAATACAACACAATAATATAGTCTTCATATTCTTCAATCAGCAGCAGTTACAGTTTTTTTGGGTTTAACCAACTTCTGCAGATGGTAGTAACCAAGAGCTTGCTTGGACGAAGGCCAAATGCTGTAAGTTTTTAGTTTACTTCATTCGTGCACACTTTTATTAGGTTTGTAATTCCTCTATAGATATGAAGTTGTGAGCCAAAATTGTGGCATTCAATGCCTGTTGTTTGGCACTTTGAGAAGGCGGTTTTACTGTAGATTGGGAAATATCGTATATAAGAACAATCCTTACTTTGATCTGTGCAATCTTGGCTAAAGTGAGATTTATAATGTACTGGAGCTAGTAATAAACATAATTGGATCTGCGCCATTGCTCTATGCTTTGTAATATGGACTACATTTCATCTTACCAAATGTGATATTCTGTAAATGATGTGACTTGTCTAAGTTTTATATTAGGTACTCCCTTTTTAATTTATAGGACATTTTGGCTTTTCTATATACACAACTTTTATTATGTATGTAGACACATCGTATATCTAGGTGCATAGCAAAAGCTATGTACATAGAAAAGCAAAAACGATCTATAATTTGGGACAGAGGGTGGTAAGTGTTTTCTTTTTGTTTGTTTCAATCTTAAATCAATCTAATGGGTGAACTGATTTTCCATCCCCTGTTCAGTAACTATTTTTCATGCATCAAACAACTGATCGTCTGATCCTCTAATTGAATGTTCTTGTTTGTTTGATTAGTGTTTACATTAACAAATCCACTTTCCTTGCAGAGACGACTGGGGTTCACCTTTCGGAGAAAGCAGGTACTGGTAAAGTTCAGTTGTCCACATTCTCTTCAAATATCCTCAAGCATGTATTCAGATGAAGTAGATCTAGTTGTCACTTTCATACTTACACACATGATTGCAAAAAGAAAGGAGCACATAGAGTTTCTTGTTCATAGCTGTTGCTCAAAGCACATAAGGTTTCTTATTCATTTAATTACGTGCCTGACACATTATGTCATGTTTAACTTTTCAGAAAGGAGTAGCTCAACAGGAGCATGATTGTATTCCGGATGAACATTATGTGCAGACATTATTTTCTGTAAGCTTTGTTGTTATTTCTATAGATCTCAAAGTTGGAACTGTCATAATTATCACACAGATTCATAATGGTGGCACATTATTTTAATATATTCTAGATCAAAGGTCTTGAAGATGAACTTGAGAGAAGAACTTTGACCTATACCTCATGGAACCAATCATCAAATCCGAAAGACAAAATGACTTGGCATCCTATGAAATTTGAGTATGATACATCTAGCCCTGAGCATATCAATGCTATCAAGGTAGGCTCTTGATTTTCTTCTGCATGTCTGTTACTCAGATCAGAATTTGTGTTTGCATGGTAAAATTAGTTACCTCAAACCTATGTGTTGGGAATAGGTTTAATCGTGGATACCTGATGGCAATGTGTATTCTATTATTCAAGCATGATCCATTGTACGGTTTACTTTTATGACAGCCGCTTTTCTTAGATAAACATTGTGTTCAGGACAGAACATATATATTGTTATTGCTCAGTTACCACCACACCACTCATAATTTGTTATGAATATTTTTGTAGAGAATTGATCATGTCAACTATCAAATGGAGCAGAGGACGGAGTGGTGCCAATGCAATGGTACCTCGGTTCCATGTTTTTTATTTGCCAGGAAGTTCTCCTATAGTGCGGCTATGCATCTTTTGGAACAAGGAGCCATTGGCACACCGAAATCTGCTCAGCTGATGATTAACTTTTAACAAAATTGTTTACACAAGTCCACACCGTTTTGATGGGTCAGATACTGTTCACAATTAGTACCAGCCTCAATGGGAGCTGTAGCATTTGCAGCAGTTGCTACAGAGACATGGAGTATCAGAGTATTGACAGTGACCAGACTGCGAGCATCGGTTTTGAAGTTTGTCAGCTCCATCAGTATATGCGATCTATAGATGTAGTGAAGGACAGAGTACTCGCAAGTCGCAACCCTTACCCTAACAGAACAAGAAAGTTATAACAATAGCTTAATTTTTCTTATACATATTCTTCCCCTTGTATGATTAAAGAATAGATAGTTTTGTTACTGCATACAGGTTGTTAGACATAGTGAATAGGAAAATATGCAAGAGGAGATACATGTGTCCATCTGACCTACTGTTTAGAACATTGGTCACATTGGCCGATGATTTGAAATTATTGCAAGTCTATAGACCAACGAAAACTCCTGTGTTTTTCTTTTTCCGTTTATACCCTCGGGAACGTACTATTATTTTTCAACAAACGTCGTTCCTCTAAGCATGTACTCGCTTGTATATCTTATATATACAAGACCTAAGGTTCACCAAACACGGCAAGAACCCAAATGATTCTGCCCTGTTGCTTCACATGCTGAGGGAATGTATTAGAGTTATATTACTTCCTCTTGTAGATCTTGTGTAGAAAGGACTTAAACACTGCCTGTACCGTTTCACTGGGTTGTGCTTCAATGTCTGAAGTCGGCAGGCTGTTTTTTGACTTATAAGTCGGCTGTGGCTGATTTGCTGTGAGAGAAAAACACTGTTACACGGCTGATAAGCCGTGCTGATAAGCTCAGCCGAACGGGGGGAACTTTTCGTAACTCTCCCTTTCATACTCAGCGAAAGCCCTCTGTGAAGTGATAAAATGTCACGGTCGGTAGTATATAAAACGCTGAGTACAGAAATACTATCATGCTATTCTATATGCAAGGAAAAAGTTGCTAAATGTTTGCTAAGATAAAATCCAAAGGTAAAAAAAGAGATCGAAGCAACCTCAAGATCCAATTATTTGTACAGAGCCTTCATTTCTGCCACACAAGCAGGATCTGATTTCCCATAATTTTCCTGTGAATGGCATGCAAATATTAAGGTAGTGTGTTCTAATTATATAAAGAAGACGTTGCCAATGGGCCTTACGAATAAGAAGTCCTTTTGCTTCTCATCAGCACGCTGAAGTGCTTGAACAAATAGCCAGGAACACTTGAAGTCTTCAGTGTCAGATCCAATCTGCCATGATATGCTTAGGAAATGAAACACAGAGCACTGTGGTGGTATTGGTATCATAGTGAAGTACTGAAGTGTAGTAACTTGCCCTGCCGATGACATCCGGATCGCCAAAGCAGTCTAGATAATCATCCTGAAAGGAAAATGTAACTACTAACATTTAATGTGAAAGGGTACCCAGCAAAAAAAGGCTGTTCAAGTCTAAAAAGATCAACTATACTGCTAAGATGACTAAACCTGAATTTAAAACACCCATTTCAACTAAAAATTGCTTCACTTGAGCATAATCGTCCAAACTCTGACCGGATAGTAACAGTGCGCATGCGACCTTGTAACAGTTTAAAAGAATTTTGCTGCTAGTGAATAACCGCTCCAGAGTTAAGTACAAGAAAAGGAACAGACAGATTGAATATTGGCTAAAACATGCACGTAAACACATTCTACGGATATTAACCCGGCGATTGCTTGCCGTAGGTTGGTCAAAAGAAAAGAAGAAGAAGAAGAAGAAAAGAACTGTTGCTACCAGCATCAACTTCACGCTTCATCACTTCACCTAGAGGCTAAGGGCCTGTTATTTGATTTATTTGAGGTGCATCTTTTAGGCTTCTGACTCAAAAACTGGCTTCCTGTCTTTTGATCTTTGGCTGTTGTTTTTTCGCTATTAGGCCATGTCCATCGCAAGCATGCAGTAGTAATGACCTTATGAGAGTGAAGATGACATGTATTCTCAAACCCCCCAACACACATGGATTGAGGTCAAGGTAATAAATAGCATATAGCGGGTTGGTAACAGATTGGTGTCAAGGTAGCGGATGATATTGCGGACGATAAGTTCCAACAACGGCACATAAAATCTTATATAATTTTAAGTACATATATCATGAAAAATGAATATAAATAGACATTTAATCGCACTCAAAGAACTTATGTCTTGTATACTTAAATTAAGAAAACAAACATGGTTTTTCTATGCACTAAATCATCACATTAAGAGTTTGCAAAGAAACACATTATGACTTATGAGTCATAAAATAGTATACAAGACTATCACTCGTTGTCATTGTCAGAAGCAACAACATCATCGGCCTCATAGTCACTTGAACCATCTCCATCTGCATAAGGGTTATTTGCGTCCACGCTATTGCGGCTTGCTACGTGCAATTGCGGCCACAATATCACCCCGCTATTTAGAATAGCAGCCGCAAAGTTCCAGATTACAAAGTTTAGAGCGCTATCTTGTAGCAGTTGCGGCAACGAGCCGCTACCGCTATTGCGGCCGCAATTGCGGCCGCTACCGCCGCTATTTATTACCTTGATTGAGGTGGATATATGGACATCAAACAAGCACTAATGAGGAAGCAATGCTACAATGCAAACCACATGGGTAGGTAAAGAAAAAGTAAGCATACAACATGTTTTTATCTTTTCTCTTTTGCTCTCTCTTAGGCTATGGATATCTTTTTTTTTTTTGAACGAGGCTATGGATATCTCTGCACGTACTACTGACTACCTGCAAACTACTATTTTTCCTTCTCTTACCTCCAAGTCAGATCTATTCCTACGTGGCACGATGGAGCCTCTATTCTAGTCGGTGCGTTGGGCATGACATGTGGGGCCTGAGCGCAACAGGTTAACATGAGCCAGTTTGAACTGCCACGTCAGCAAAACCAATAGCCAAACCCACTAAAAGGGGTTAAATGTCTGGTTTGGTGAAGTTAGAGTGCTCGATACGTGGTTAGACTTTTTTTTTTTCATTTTGAATCCACATGTATAAACGGCCTTTTCACAGCTAAAACAAAATAACTTGCCAACTTGTCTTCCAAGCGATGAGCCTTGTCGCCTTAAGTCCTGGCCAGATGCTTCTTTTCTGAACACATCGGGCGCCGAGCGGCAAAGGGACGCAAACACTGGCCGACCGAGGGTGGGCGCGTCACTGCTCAAAGCCGACGTGCCAGCGTGTTTGGTTCGCAGCGTGGCCTGGAGCTGCCTGGCCCAGGCAACTTTACCAGGTTCAGAACCAAACTAGTGAGCCAATGTAGAACAATAGCTATGGGTCATCAACATAAAAGTGGAAGTACTGGTCATGACTCACGAACCATAAATGTAGTCGCAACGGTCCACAGCACAAGGCCATTTTCAACGCAAATCAATATCAAGACCAATCCCTTTTACAAAGGGAGCGCACCCCGCAAGGGAAGAACAGCTCTTTCTACTTTTGATTATTCAAGGTCAAAGATCACATTCCATACCCACAAACCGTAACATTGCACATCAACATTGGCCTGCTTAAGATTGTTCGCCTGTGGTGAACTGTGGTGAATACCTTTGTGCCAATCCAAAAAGGCCAAGGGTGCCACCCGTATGGATCATCAAGACTTTGGCTGCACTGTCTCCACAGCATAGATCAACAGCTTTCTCCCAGGCAGCCAAGGTGTACATCGGATCCAGCAGGATACCAGTCTGTTGAGCTACCTGGCGGCACATTGCGATTTCCCCATCCAGCACCTTGCCAAATCTGAAGGAAAAAGGTGAAAGGTATTGATAGTTCAGTGCAAGAGTAAGTCCAAGTTATCAGTACCAGTGTTTCAAAGTATCAAAATTACTGTTTTGTTCACTGAAAGACATTACATTGTATGTTGATTCCTTTAGAGAGTTGGATGGATATCCTTGATGACAATTGGGATACCACAGAAACAATTTAGTACATGGATACCCACAAATTACAAGGTTCTGAATATGTTGAATCCTGAATGTTATCCTCTGACATTAGAGTTTGGTTCTGAATATGCTGAATCCTAAATGTTATCCACAAATTACAGAACTACCAAGCATCCCATCAGCAAACAACCTTTATACTGTAAAGCATACAAGTTTGGAGCTTCGGGAATCTTTATTGCAGCGAAAAATATTCTTTACAGTTATCTGAGAAGTTTCAGTGACTTTGCATATTGAACAAAACGGGTACCAAGTAATAAAATGCAGTATATGCACTTTACTAAAATATACCTTCTAGGTGAAAAGCGCTCGACCCATTGAACTAGATTGTCATGAGTAGCATCTTCCACCATTCCATGGTAGATTTCTGGGAAAACCTTCTCAAAATCAGATACAAGAGATCTCTCTCGTTGTTTATATCTTTCAAGTGTGTCAGCAAGCATAACACCGGTAACCCTCCACTGGATTCTGCATGTAGGAGAATTAGATGAGATGTGATAGGTAGCAAAGATGCATGGAGAGAATAGCACTAACAACATTAGGTGATTTCGTGATGAAAATAAGACCTGACAGTTTCAAATTCCCAACGCAACATAATGCGGCATTTCAAATTTATGATTGACTGATTGTTTTCCGCAATTTTTTTATTGTGCAGGTATTTGTATCAAACGCACCCTAGACATACCGCTCCAAGAGCTAACCCCACAGCTGTTGTGCCTGTTCCAGAATCTACAATGATATGAACTTTCTCATCCTTTCCAAATAATGTCAAACCAGAAAGATACTCCAGTAGCCGCATGACACCTGAAGAGAGAATAAATCATGTGAAAAGTAGTACGATCACTTTCTCTATCGAGCTTCAGTAAACGTTTTCCTTTTACAAATCTCAGAACAGACATATGAAATCAACATATTCTGGTGCAAAGTACTTGAAGAGAGAATACTGATCTTAATGCTCGGAATTTAATTTTTCAGCCCTGAGGAAACACAGCTTGAATATGTAGTGAAACCAGTCAAAGATGTATGGACTAGAATATGAGCCTATCAATTTATTTTATTTTATTGGCAGTAGAAACATCATGTGTAATCATGAATGAAAAATGGAAACTAGACAAAAAGAATCCCTTCTTACCAAGCAGTGCTTGAACACTCCCTGCCCCTTCCTTAACAATCATTACTCTTCTTGAACCATTTCCATCAGTGGTGTCCTCATCTACACCCAAATCCTTTCCTATAACTTCATCTGCCCACATCACTGTGCCACTAGATCCTGCAACCTTTATGGCATGCTCATAAAGCATCTCATCTCTTTGGGCATACAAAGACCGAGAGGCATATGTCACATTGCCAAACATCAATGAGATCAGATTATACCCTGTGGGAACATCCAGTTGCTCGCCTCTCAGCAGTATATGTGGCCTGATTCCCCATTCGGCACAATGAACCGCTGATACATAGAGAGAAAATAGATTGTTAGGGAAACTAAAAAACATGGAGTGCCATTTACATGAAAAAGGTCATCCGAAAACAAAATTTGGCATTAAACGCGTGTACATTACACAAACCTATATATATATATATATATATATATATATATATATATATATATATATATATATATATATATATATATATATATATATATATATATATATATATATATATATCTATATATCTATATATCTATAACAGATGGAGGCCACTAGCAATCATTAATTGCTATAAAGCTCAATCCTCATGAAGCCACATCACCCAAATTAGCCACCATTCGTCTCATATTTCTTTATATTCCACCTCATTTAACCACGTCCAGTAGCAATCATTAACTAAAGCTCAATCCTCATGAAACAACATCATCTCTTACAGCCACCGTGCAGGCATATACACTTTTCATTCATTCATACACCACACAGATTAGCTTGGTTTTAGCCTCTTCCTTCATAGAGAATTCATTTGAACTACTTTTTAATTCCCACAGCAATGCGCACAGGGAGATCACCTAATCTATATTAAATGGTACAAGCGATTCAAGCAAACAAATTTGCAGGGATACACTGGAATTCAACAAGTAAATTACTAAATTTACAGAAGCATGGGACGCACCTACGGCTGCGGCATGGGCGCTCTGGCAACCCCCACATGTAACCTGCAATTGGGAGTTTGGGACAGTGAGAATTACCAACATATCACAAAACTAGATACAAAATGAGGAAAAGGGGTGGCGAGATGGACGGACGATGTCAGTAGCGCCGCAGTGGCGGAGGACGGGCAAGAGGGCGTCGAGCTTGCGCGCCTTGTTGCCGTTGGCGAGCGGGTGAAGGAGGTCGTCCCGTACTATCTGGAACTTAGGATTGCCAGTCTGTCTACCGTTGCCGCCGCCATTCCTGAGCGACGTCGTGAGGTTGGAGAAGGTGAACTCGGGACGAGAGGGAAAGACGGAGATGGTGTGGACTTGGGTGGCCGGAGACGGAAGCATCCATTCCGTGGCGGATAGGAAGCTTGCGACCGTGCGTCCGCCGGCGGCGAGTGCCGGCGTCGGCCGCATAGGGTCGAGGGAGGCAGCGGCGTTAACTACCCGCGAGGATACTCTAAACCTTTAGACTACCCGCACTGACCTCTATATTCATCCTCTATACTTAATCAGTAAGATTCTCTCCTTTATACTCAATTTTCTCGCACCCATCCATCCTCTATATCATCCTCTATCCACTATAGGACCTACTTATCACTTTATCTAAATATATCTATGTATGATCTAGTTTTGAAGGATTTATTGAGACGAATTTAATGGTACAATCGAAATTTAATTTGGATTTTTAGTTTATGAGTTATAGCATTTTTTCTCTTTATTTAGCTAGTGGGGCTGTCACTATAGAGTATAGAGTAAGTACTGTACTACTCTAAATATAAAGTAAGAGAAAGGATAGAGTATCGTTTTAGAGTACCCAGTGCAGCAGTTTTTACTCTATATTCATACTCTAAAGTTTTAGAGTATCGTTTTAGAGTACCCACTGCGGGCAGTCTTAGAGTATGAATATAGAGTAAAAACTGTTGCACTAGGTACTCTAAAACGATATTTTATTCTTTCTCTCACTCTATATTTTAAGTAGTACAGTGCTTACTCTATAGTGTGCAGTGGCGGGTCCCACTAGCTAAACAAAAAAAATGCTATAACTCACAAATAAAAAATCCAAATTAACTTTCGATTGTACCATTAAATTCGTCTCAATAAATCCTTCAGAACTAGATCACACATGGATATATCTCTACTATAATTGACCACTTCGAATTATACTTGGTCCACCCAGTAAAACGTCACCCGCTGAGAGCCTTCAACCATTGTGTACCCAGAAAATTGCACACATAAATCTTATATCATCAAAATCAATGGCTAATAAAACACCTAGAGCAAATCCAACGGCTACGATTCGATGTGTGATGCGAGGCTTCTCAGCCGCTTCTCACCCCGCGCCCTCCGCCTCATCGCGCCAGGCTTCCCTCCGCAACCAACCCCCACGACCACACTCCTCCCACCACGGTTCGATCCCCCAGCACCCATCTTTTTTTCTCGGGGAAAAAATGAAACATCCGACTCCTATCCGCTTGAGCGACATAAGCCGCACGCCTCTCGACTTCCGCCGCCGCCACCTTAGTCCTGCGCCGGCAGCCACCTCCGACTCGCCGGCCAGTGATGGGCGGATCTGGTTCCCCTCTACCTCCCCCGCCCTCTTCTTCTTCCTTATACCTTGGTGCGCACGCGAGGGGCCAACACTGCTGCTAGGGTTTCGGCAGCGAAGAAGCGGCGGCGTGCGGCTGGAGGTGAGCGGGATGTTCATAGCGACGTCGCCGGTGGCCATGACGAGGGCGTCGCCATGGATGGGAATCTCCGATTGAGGAGCAGCAGCGGCGGTGGTCAATGGGTGGCGCGCAAAATCCAGAGTAGCGAGAGGCGCGGATTCACCTACCGCGACATCTCCGGCGGCCGGCACTGCTCTCCTCCAGGCCCCGCCCCCGATCCGCGATCGCGCACGCGCTCTGCACGCCCCGCCGCCCCACGACACCGATGGAGCATCGGAGCAGGACGCCAGTATTGGTCAGCATTTCTGAATTTTTTTGTGTTTTCATTCAGGGATTTCACAATACCAGACACGTGAAGGGAGAAGGAAGAAGGGGAAATCCAATTTAGAGGTCTCAACAGTTACAGAGGTGATCGTAGTTTGTGTTTGTTTTGTTATCCTTTCATGTCATTGTTGCATAGGAGATTTATGTGTACTTTCTGCAAGTCTATGTGATGTCGTTTGTGGTGTTAGCGAGGGACCTGTTCAAGTCTGAGGTTCCAGAGCTTGATTTCTTGTCGGTAAGATCAGCTCAATATATCATTATGTATGGACGTCTTGCCTTGCAAAAAAAAAGTAAGTGCAGCTAGCTGAGTCTAATAAGACCTTCTGAATCTGAATTGATAATGAAAAAAATAAAGTGGTTGATTGGTTTATTCCAAATTTGCTTCAACTATTAGTTCACAGCCTGGAAATTTTAATGATCCCTTGCCCTCAATGTATCGAACAGTTGTGCAAGTTTCTCTTGTGGGTACCCATGACACGGTATTTGGTAAGATCATTCCTTAACTCGGGACTGCTTTTGTACATTAGAGAGGATGTTAGAAACTCAGAGCTTCCTGTGTTTTTATCCTTTAAAGAAAGGCAAGGAGTTATTTTTGACTATGAAGGATGTGCCCCTTGCCATTTGTTTTACTATTATTGGCTTCCTGTGTTTTCATCCTTTAAAGAAAGCTGAGGTAGGCAACACCAATTTCTGCTTTGCTCTACCCTGGAAAATTGACTATCAGTTGTCTTTCTTCCCTTCATTGTTTAATGGTTATTGTATTGCGAATATGAAATGCTTGGTGAAATGTAAATGCCATATGAAGATATTCCCAAACAGATGGCCTAACACATACTATTGTTTAGTTGGCCCTGACATACGAGACCAATTAACTTGTGGCTATCTGAACCTGAATGTGAAACTTTTGGCTGGAGCCAAATCGGATAGTCTCTGTGCAAAAGATAGGGTTGGACCTATAGCTTTTTATTCCATAGAAATATAACCAATGTGAATTGGCCAAATTTTTTGTTCCAATTAATACACGAGTATGTGTGAATCAGAATGGATGCTCTATTGTTCCATTTAGGTAGCACTAGGAGTAAAAAATAGAAAAGTATATGTAATATAGATCACCTTACAGGAGCGAGGAGCCAGGAGGTGTCGTTGTGGTAGATGCCGGTGTCGAGAACCGGTGTTGTGCGGACAAGCTGGAACTGAGAGTCATGGTCGTGGGCGGACAAGAGCTAGAAGGCGTCATCATGCGTGGATTTCAGGCAGGAGGACCAGGTGATGCTCTCTCACCCACTCTACAAGGATGCTTATTTTAAGAAGGATTGATTTGTGGTGGCCTAATAAGGTTCATAGATGGATTACTTAAATCCATTGAAATATGTAAATGGTAATATGAACACCCAACACACCCAACACATGAGATAGAGAATGGTGATTGTACCTGTGGTCTCAATTTTTTCCCTAAATTTCTTTTGCCTCGCTCACCTTTTTGTCTGAAATTCTGAACTTGCTTACCTTTTTTACAAAAATGCGAATATGATCTTGACAACAGCTGAGATAGAGAATGCTCCGATCCTTATGTTTGAGATAAAATTCATAGCAATCAATTTGATCAGGATTCACGATTTGGTTTAGGTATATTGCTCTAGGTATGTAGCTTTACTGATTTGGTTTAAACATTTTGGTGAATCATGCTTTAGTTTGCGCAATTAAAGCTCCTGAATATTGATGAAGCCCATCAGCCCAGCAGTACAGGATCGATACTCATTTTTAGAGTTGCAGTACAGGTGCTGAGTTGGAGGAGTTGGAGTTGTTCAACGCCATAGTGCTTCCAAATTCACGTGTAAACAATTCACATGTACATTGTGATTGTCTATTTTGTGTCACTATGAATTTTACTTGAACTCTTCTTGTAACATTGCCATGAATTGGTGGTTGCAGGATGAAGACTTGGATAGAGTACATGTTGAGCGACGTGATGAAGCCAAAGTGGCACGACAGCGGTGGGTCAAGATCCTCAGTTCGGGTCATCATAAGGGAGATGGCGAGGAGAGGCATGAGATGGAGGGCCAGTGGTAATAAGCTTATGCAGGTATGATTTGGATGACTGACAAGGAAACAATGTTCCACAAACTCACTGATTGATTCGACCTTGGTCTTAAATTTTTGCATTCTCAGAGTTCTTCGTTGTCGTGAAACAAATTGAATTCTTGTTCAAATCTATCAATTTCTTGGTATAAGACTTTGAGGGGTGTACAAATAAATAGGAACTTCAACAAAGATATCTTTCCATGTTCCAAATATATTGGATTTGAACTAAAATAAAAAAACATGTCAGATAGGAACTATCTTTACAGAGTTGTCGTGATAAGTTGATGTGCCTTTGAGTTTGTTAAATCTACATTACTAATTTAACAATGTATTTTAGGTCCATGTGCGTAATATACCACCAGATCCTGATGAATCAATCAGTGACCTTTTGTAATATTTCCTCGGAAGTCATTCTTGTCATTAACTAAGACACCACAAGTGCCAGTAGTAAGCTGTAGGTAATTCAGAGGATTCCCTTAGCATTTCTTTGATTTTGCTCTTTATATTTTTTTTAACTTGTTATCAGCATAAGCAAATACAGATGCTCTTTGTTGGTTACATCGTTGCAGAATTGCAAGGTTGTACATTTGACTTGTTGTTATGCTAATCTCCTGTTCAACTTGCTGTCTTTGGGCATTGTGGAAACTGATAAAGTCCATATATTTTTAGTATCCCAGCTGGTGCTTCTGGCGGCAAGTGTGTTGCACCATTCTCTTGATGATCAAGCATTGGGCTGTTCTGTGCCCAGTCTGGCATTTGGATAAACTGCAAGGTTTGATTGTCCCAATTGAAGCTACTGGTGGCATGGCCGGAAAGGATCCCTGAAGGAGTGGGGTGACCTGATGGAACACTTGAACTCCAAATGCAAAAATTAAGTTTGTCTTTTCCTCGATGGAAAGAAATCAAGTTTGTAATAGAAACTAAGTACTATTTGTGAAACTGATTCTGTCTAATCTTATGGAGATAGTTTAAACATGGCTTGGTAATGCACAATTTTTTAGAAAAACAGAGTTGTGTATTCAATAATATAGGGACTATGATTGACTGTAGAAACATATACCGTCTCATAGTAGTTTTACTTGCTTCTCAATCATTGGCTTCAAAAATTTAAGCTGTTACTCCCATCCCCTAACTTTCATTATAGTGCACACACTGGAATTCAAAAGCAATGATTCCAGTTATTTCCATCTCTTATATGCCTTCCAGAAGCCCAACTGCAAAATTCACAGTCCATTCAAACAGATGCTTATTGATCTTCTGGATGAAATTGGACACTTGATAGATTGAGTGATAACATGACCTATTATGCCTTGCTATGCATGAGTGTTTTTCGGAGTAAACTATGAACAAAAATATCGTCATTTGGTTGTTTTTATGTGCATCTCTGAGATGAACCCGTGGCGTTAGCACGGGCACTATACTATTTAGATAAAGTGACAAGTGAGTCCCATAGTAGGATGAAGGATGGATGGGTGCGGGAGAATTAAGTATAGAGGAGAGAATCTTGCTGACTAGAACGTACAGAGGATGGATATAGAGGTCATGAGTACGGATAGCCTTAGGAGCGTAGTAGCATCCGAATTTTTTTTTATTGCCTCAGTCTTTGGTATCTACTCCGTATGCTCATCCGTACGAGCTACGGGGAATAAATCCCCTGGCTGAGGCACCCGAGCGAGCAGCACTCGAACCCGGGTGAGCAGCACACGCTATAGTGCAGCACACGCTCAGCTGACCAACCATGCACCAGCTAGTTCTCAGCAAGTCATCATCCAAAGGTTTGTACAATACAACATGGTGCACACAACACACCTGACAGCCATAGTACTTCCTCCCTTCCTTCTAAAATAATTGCATATTTCGTATTTTAAAAAGTAACTAATGTTAAATTTAATTAAATTTATACTTTAATAAATTATCAAATCTGATATTAGTTTTCTTCTGAGAATGTAAGATATAGATTTATTTTAGAACAGAGAGTGGGCTAGATTTATCGTACTAAATTTATACTCTAAACATAACTATCAAGTTTGATATTAATTGAGTCCTGAAAATGTAATATGCACTCCTATTTGGATGTAGGAGGTATGCTATATATATCATCTATCCCCTCATGTCCTGAATAAATCAATTCGTAGAGTTGTCCTAAGTCAAATATGTTTACGTTTGACCGAATTTATAGAAAATGACACTAAAATTTATGGCATCAAATTAATATCATTAGGTACACTATGAAATATCTCATAATTTGTTTATTTGGTGTCGTGAATATTGTTATATATTTTTTATAATCTTGGTTATTTTTTAAAAAAGAACTTAAACAATTTTAGAAATTAATTTTTTTAGGGATGGAGAGAGTAGACCTGTACACACCTACGCCTCAAGAAGGTTAGCTCTCACATAATCAGTGTCCAAATACACTCGAGGCAGGCCTAAAACAATAATGAGAAAATATCTGGTGGGAACTACACTAAGTTGAGTGAACTCAAACGCTGGCATAGGCACGCTACGACAGGAGTTTTTTTACTACACTTTTTTTGACATTTTGATTGCACTTTTTTTGTTTCTACAAGGATGATTCACAGGTGCTATTCCATCCGTTCTAAAATATTAGACATTTTGGCTTCTTTAGATACATTGATTTTTACTATGTATATAGACATAGTATATATATCTAAGTGCATAGAAAGAACTATATATCTAGAAAAGCTAAAATGTTTATAATTTGGAATGGAGGGAGTATATCTTAAATCACCTCTCTAAAGGCATCTTCAATGGTCAGTTCTAAGCTAGTATTAGATGCCAAATGAAGAAAAGAGAGGTTAAAAACCTTTAAGCTAGTGGAAGAGAAGAGCTAAAGCTCTTTGTATGTCACGATGCATGCTTCTCTAACTCTCTTGATAGGAGAGAGAACATATGAATAAAGAACATCTTACATGTAAGCATACATGATAATTAAGAGATGACATCTAAGATTATGTGTATCTAACTTTTATTATTGGAGGTGCCTTAAAAGAAACTCAAAGAGACTCTTAGAAATGAAGGTATCGTAGGTTGTGTTAAAAAAAATAGCTACATTAAAAAGCATAAAAACATCCCTCCACAACTGAAGCCCAATCATCTATCTCAAATTTTTAAAAGCCCTATTGCATTGAAAGATATGTGTAATGGCCATCTACATAAGCCTAAAATTATATTATAATATATTTTTCTAGAGATCCTTGAATTTTTGGTATACTTTTTCTGGATGTTCATTTCACTTAATGACATCAACGTTGAAAGGGCCGGATGGCCTCAAAAGTAGGGTTTTGAATTGGGATGTAAAAATTTAAAAGTGATAAATCTGAGCTTATGCAATTCTATTTCATCCCCCCTCGTGGTTCTAGTCCAAGAACTAAAAAAAAGACAAGATCAAGTCATTAGGGACATAACGCTAAACATGTCCTTAGCAAAAGAGCATGTTAAATAAGGTCCATAGTTGTGAAATTTAACTTTATAGCTAAGCACACTCTAGCATAAAAGAAATTCTAGTTGTCACACAATTTTCTTTCATGCAGACAAGAGGACAACACTAGTATATGACAAGAAAGTAGTGCAAGAATGAAAGAGAGGGCAAGAAACATCCGGAGTTTGTTCTCATGGTAGTGGTTGCCAAAAATATGTAACTCCTAGACCATGTTGTATCTCCACTAAGGTATGCTCTCAGTCACCAAGTCTCTTCCGGTCATGGTGTTGGGCATGTCACACTGACGCTATCACTTAGTCTTATCACTGTACCGACCATCTAGTCACACCTGACCCCATTTGGACTGCGGCGTTTCTCCACGAAGGTTGATATGCCATATTGTCATTTGTTATTCAATAGCTTTTGAAGATGATATCAAGATTTAGAAAGCATGTTTACCTAATTTCCGGCCCCTATGAATCCATCATATTATGTAATAGGTGAGGATAAACCATGCGAGTACGCCCATACTCACGAAGATGATAATATGTTTAAGCCTTACAAGTACTCCCATACTAATAATGCGGTTAAGAAGTTATTGTGGGTTGCCGAATTGTGGCCACTTGAGTATATGCAATGGTGTGGTTGGAGGCATATAGAGTGGATAGGCTGGGGACGACTACCCGACCTGATGTATGCTAGATGAGAGGGGGTGACTTTTTAGAACCTACGGGATGCTTGGAAAAGAAAGACTAGTTTGCTCTGTTTTATTTTACCTAGATTTTATTTATCCATTCGTGAAATGAAAATTATTCATTTCTATCACATCTTGTGTATGTACGGAAACCTTGGTCCTATGTCTAGAGCTACGGTGATCACTTGTGTATATAGTGTAACCTTCAGTCCTCTTAATCAATGCCAGTGGAATGCAGAGGTCGTCTTTCTAGAGATTACAGAGTTAGCTAGTTAGTTTTAAGGTGGTTAGTTGAGAGGTCAACACTTAGGATCTATTTAGATCACTAGGGCTAGTTATTACTAGTCTCTACAACTAAAAAATTCATAAGGGAATCATTCACCGGGCGAGCGAAAAACACCGCACGCTCCTTCGCTTGCCCGGCCTCGATGCGCATGTAAAGAAGGAAGCTCTGTCTCCGCAAAATCTCCGCTCCATCTCCGTCTCTGGTAAAAATGGAAGCTCCGTCTCCGCACAATCTCCACTCCATCTCCGTCTCCGGTAAAATAGGAAGCTCCGTCTCTGCACCAATACCCCACCCCGCGACCAGTGAAGTTCCACAAGAAGTTACGCCCGTTGCAGTTCCGCTAGGAGCCTCCTGCTCGCGTCGTCGTGCCGCACCGGTCGATCTTCCCACGTCGGTCGCCTACCGAATCGTCCACCAGACTTCGGCCTGTCTTCCGCTACCGCACACCACCCCCACCCTCCCACCAACCAGCAGACCTCAACCTCGGCATCGCCCTGCTCCCTTCACCAGTTCACCTCTCACCACTGCTACCTCGCTCTCACCTCCTGCTCCGTCGCCTGGACCTGCACGTCATCGATGCCTCCGCGGAGTGCTCGCGCTCACCGTCGACGCCTCCACGGAATTCTACCCTCGCCCAGACCCGCTCACTCCCGACGTGGCAGCGGACGAAGGGGACGACGGCAAGCCAGGCCCGCCTCTCTGTCTACTTCTCCTCATGTGGCGACGACGACGACGGCTAAACCGGCGGGGGTCCGCCCTTCTCCACAGGGGCGAGAAGATGCAGCTCTCTCCACCTCTCTCCAGACCTGTCCTTGCCCGACACAACTTCCTCCGACCTCGCCTCCATCGGCAACAGTAACCTAGCCAGTATCGGCTTCCACCCCAACCCTATTCACCGTTTTCATTTGAAATGGTAATGTTCAATCCAACTAAATTTTTTCAACGTGATGGTGTTCAGAGGCTTAGATGATTAGATCTGTGTTTAACTAGATTGTGCTAGAGGACTGAAATGTCCTGGAGGCTTCAAACTCCATTGCCCGGTTCATTGAAATGGACAGTAGCATTACGCGCAGTGTAAGCCACAATCTACCTGCTACGTGTTAAAATGACTGAACAATTTGCTGCTGTGAGACGGGTGAGAACTGCAGTGTATTTATTTCATCGCTATTGGCAGATAAATCAAAATGACAAAAGAAAGAGTGTATTTTCTTGCAAATCTATCTTTTCTATCACTAGCTGGATAATTGGATCTATGATCCCCCTGAGCACTCTACTTCAGACACAGATTTTCTATGGTGGAATGAATGCGAAATTTGCATTGCCCAATTTAACATTTATTTTCAGTGTTATTCTTTTGGGGCCGAATATTGTGAATTTTTTAAACGCTGAATTCAAATTTGGTTTGACTCCTTATGCTTGCTACCATTTCCTTTCCCTTTGTGGTTTGATTGGTTCTATATACAGTTGCAGTTTCTGTAGATTTCCTTATGCTAGCTCTTGTTCTGTGTGCAGTGCTAGCCAGTTGTTTTAGAAAGGCCTCTATTACATAACCTGTTACCATGAGCTATACTCATATCTACTAGCGTTTCTCAAGTGTGTAGCAATGTGTTGCAAACCACTGAAATAGTAGTTGCACTCTAACAAGTGACTCTGTTTCTGTCTCCATTTTTTTGTTCGTCATATTTCTGAAATAGGTAGGAGGACAGTTAATTTGATTGACACAAAAGTTGCATTCTAACACGCCTCTGTTTTCTTTGTTGGCCATATCTTTGAAACAGGTAGGAGGGCTGGTAATTTAATTAACACAGAAGTTTATTAAATAATAAGCTCGGTAAGATTTTCCCTGTAGAAAAAAGCAGCTAAACACATGAGCTTGTTACATTGTATTCATCAAATGCATATTCTTTTTTTAATAATTTGATGCAACTACTTGTACATTGACCATGTTTTCATTTCTACTTGACTGATAATAAGGCCTGTCTTTCTTCATATTGGTCTATATTTTTAGATTATTTCTTTATATTGGTCTACATTTTTAGATTAGTCAAAATTGTTCGATGGCAGATGCACATCATCACTGCCACTGTGAAAAGTAATTAGTTGTAGTGGGAATTATTTAATCTATCTAATGCGTGCAACGTGCATGGTGAACACAACAAGAGCACCACCCAATTTGCATCGGCTCTCCTCCAATGAGAGGGTCCTTCTGTCTTCCAAGCAGGCCGGCTGTGTATATGTTGATTATAGTAAGGGCAACCCCAACAAGAGAAGAGATATGTGTTTCACTAGATTGTGCTATTCGCTACTAGAGATGAATGGAGATGTGGGATTCATTAGTAGTGTGGGATTGCTGGAGGGTGTGAGATTGTTTTAGTAGTGAGGAATCCTCTGCTTGTTTGAAGCGATCCAAAAATTTATCTGCTGTTCTAACCAAGAATTCCTCTCTGAGTATGTTCCTGCACCCGATTGTGAAATTATATTGCAGCTACAGTACTTGCGAATATGTACTTATAGCATCTCATATGTTTGTCTTACTTCTTTGTACACACAATATCAGACCATAGTGAAACTATGTTCCAGAGTCAGTGCGATAATGGCAACTGAGTTTTTTAAGTAGATGTTCCAAAGTACATGAGGACTCACACAAGTCAAAATCAAATATATGCAGGCTACAAATACATCCGTGGCACTCATGTTTTGCGATGTTTTTGTGTTTTGTTATATAACTTTCCAAGGAGAGGTATTTAGAAAATGGAGGTATAGGCAAGTTATCTGGAGGTTATGATAGCTAATGGAGGAACTCCTCTTTGTTCTTTCTTTCGATTTTACTGATAACACTGCCCAAAATTGACTAGATGATTTGGGTATCTCCAGAGTTTGGGAATTGTGATACATTCATTTCTTTCTTTAGTTCAATACACATTTGGATATTCCACTGGGTGCTGATGCATGAGGAAGACGTGTCTTAGTATTTCAGTTATGGCCTAGAAGCTTCAAACTTCACCTCCAGCACCTGTAGTAGGCTACTCCAATAATACTAATTTTGAAGATGCTATACTTCCGAATTTTCATTATGGCCTTATTTGATGATGTTGTGCTTTCTTTGGTTAAGCGAGATTTTTGTTCATGCAGATCATTTTTGGGGCCAACACGTTTTCGACCGGTCTACAAATTAGTCATCATGTGGTTACAGGCCTCTCATGGAGCTTTGAATGGAGTGGCAGGGGCTATCTGCCCTGCCACTACAAGGGAACATCATGCTTATGCATATTTTAAGGAGAATAAGGGTGATGTATTTATGATCACCTGAGGATTTTTTTCAAAAGTAAGGGATAGCTATGACCGTGATCAAATTAGATTAGTGCAATTTTTTCCATAGAAAAGGACTGGTACTGATATGAATGATATTGCTGGTGTTGGTACGGTATCAATTTTGTAGAGCACCTAAAAAGAATTGAACTGCTTGGTGAGTTCTTAAATGCGAAATTGATTTTTGATCAAGGACAAACATGATGTATGAAGGCACTTACCAATCATCATAAAGTATGTTGAATTTGTATATAAAAAATGTCTGAACTGAGTGATGTTTAGCCATAGCAAAGGACAAACATTTTAGGAAAGCATGTTATATTATTCTTAAGAAATCAATGAAATATAGATGAACATAGCAAAGGACAGACATTGTAAAAATTAGCATGTGACAAAACAATTGCATGCGAGAACCAAGATGAGCACAAGGCGTTGCTTTATAGTGTATTGGAAAATATATGAGATGATATCGATTTTTAATTTTTTTAGTTCGCTTTGCAACGCATGAGGCAAGAGTCATTTTTTTGGTACTCTTATGGCATCGGAATTTTTGAGGCTCGTAGACTTACTTCCTTCAGAATGTATCGAGTTGAAAATGTTGATGCTCCCGTAGCAACACACGGGCATATGCTAATAATATATTAAGATTTGAATCTAACAACCATTATTTACTCTAAATGTATGTTAAAATACAGGGAGGCCATGGCCACCTTTCTTCTGCACTAACCTACTCGCCCGCTTAAGGTATAAAATTTTCTTTATAAAAGAATTTTATGTGTACTAATATTTTTCTAAGGAAATAGAATATTTATAATATATTGTCGATATAAATATGCCATAACTTTGCAGTATATAAAATTATGTAATATAAGAAACTTGCCTAAACTGTCATGTATATTATATTCATATATAATATTAGATGGATAATTAGTATGCTTAGCATATGAGTTGTGAAATGGATATTTTTCATAATTATTAAAACAAACAAACTAAAGTGGCCCGCTCAATCATTCACTACCAGAAAATGGAAATTTCGTGAGAGGAAAGTATTTTCATGAGTGTTGAAAATGAACCCTCATGAAATTAATGCTTCCCGCCACGAAAACTGATTTTCATGAGAGTGGTTCGTGCACCGCCTGGAAAAAACAATTTTCGTGATGCTAAACTCTCATGAAAATTGTTATGCAGGCACGAACTCTCGTTTTTTGTGAAATAAAATCATTTGGCGCCAATGACCCACGCTTTCATTTGGTATTCGCGCCACAGGAAAAAATAGCCCGCGCATAACTTTTCGGCCCAATATACAACACAACAGCCCGAGCCTCACAGTCCAACCGCACCCCCAAACCCTATCCTCCAGTCGGCGGCGTGCCTTATCCTCTCCACCCGTGAGAAAAAAAAGAGCCGACCCGTCCTCATGGCTGAGGCGCCCTCGCCGCCGCCGGTCTAGCCTGCAGCCACGCTGCCCTCTCCGGCCGCCGTCGCTGCCTGGCAGGAGCCGTGCCGCCCTCTCCGGCCGCCGCCGCAGCCCGGCAGGATCTCCTTCGTATTACCGCTGCCTACGTCTGATCCCGGCCCTGGGGCACGACGAGAGGGCGCGAACGTCCCAGGCCTAGGGAGCCGATGGGCCTCTCCCCGAGGTAAGCATACACCAGTAGTAGTATTCTATCAACCCAGCTAACATACGTATAATAGGCTGCTGCATGCCGCACACAGCAGCAAGTCTCTTCCACTAGAGTTGTAGATCCTCTTTCCTCTGCATACGTAGACTGCAACTTGATTAGTCAAATATTCAATCTGCTAGGCACTAGGCTCCCTATTGGTTTATATTCTCTAATGGTTTGGATTCCTCACTACCAGCTTAACTTGCGAAACTTTCAATTTATTCAAACTTTGCCTATTAGAGACAAAGTGTCTCATCATTTTGAAGAGACAAAGTTGATTATTGTTTGATATGCTCGTTGGTCGTGGCAGAGTATCACAATCGTTCATTTGGTTTGCTAGGTTAGGGGTGATGCCCGGGATCTTCTCAATGAGATTAATTAATTTAGGTTCATGATGTGGGCACTCTATTTGCTGGAATGAAATGGAAAATTAAATGAGAAACAATTGATTGAAGAGGGGCAATCAATGCAGGAACACTTGGCTTTATAAGATAATCTTTTGGTGAACTTTTTTCATGCCACTCATGCTTCTTTCATGCCGATGGTGGTTCATTCAATAGAACACTACTGTTTCAATGAGTTTGCTCTACTAGAAGAGTTTAACTAAGAACATCCGGCCAAATGGTCATTGTTTTCTTTTAATTTAAACATTATGTTACCTTTAAGACGAGCTGGTCAAGGTGAAGGCATGCTAGTTTTTAAAAACAAATGCAGTAGCTTTTACCTTTTGCCATTTTGATACACATATCATAGCCATCAAGCAGTTCAATGGTCACAGTCTTTTCCCCAAGAATACAAAGTCTACTGTAATGAATCTACCGTAATTGTTGATTGCGAAACACCTGGCAGAATTTCCCTGTGCTGTGGTATACTTGTGTACTTTAGAATTTTCACCTGAAAATGAGTAATTCACATACTTCATAACTTCTTGGACATGGTGAGAATTTTGTTGAAACTGACCACATGGATGAAATGTTAGCTACCCTAGTTGGTGACCATCCACCACCAATTGATGAGCAGCCTGCCTATGCTCAAGATTTCTATAGGATGGTAGAAAATGTTGACCAATTAGTACATGAGAATACATCACACTCATCTCTATCTGGTATGGCACGTCTGCTAGCAATGAAAGCACAATATAACATGTCAATTGCACACTTTGAGGCCGCGGGGTGTTCATGAGCTACCAAAAGAGAAGTATGAGGCTGTTTTTTATACATTTTGACAAACATGCCAGAGATGGATGAATTCTTCGAGTACGTGAATTTTCAACAGTGGGTCCTAGTATATTTTTGTATCTAGTTTGACACTAGCTAATAACTTATTTTTTGCCCCATAGAAAATTTGATATGGAGCATTGGAAGAGTAGAAGTAGACCAAGACCTGACCAGCTCCGTGAGTTGAGATTAAAAGGATGGAAAAATAGTCGTGGGCAGCATGGTCCTACATTCTTTGAGTGGTTCAAAGAAGAAGTAATGCTGCTGAATACTCATATTTCACATTAACACCACATTTACACACCTAAAACTAACACTGTTAATACTGTTGACATGCAGTGCTTGCAGAATCCTACTATTGATAGTGCATTGCGTGAACTATCATTTGGCTTCCGCAGAATGGTGACTAGCTATGGGGTTTATGATGTGAATGGGTATAGATTTTGTTCCGAAGAGTACGAAAGAACAAAACCCAGATTAACCACAGTTAATAGTGGAGTTTGTGTGCCCTGTATTGATGAAAATGACAATGAGTTGGACTACTATGGTATCATTAAGGATATCATAAAAATAAAATGGCAAGGCCATATGAGATGGTGTTGTTTGATTGCTGCTGGAACAAGGCGTACTCCAAATTTAGGATTGGTGGAGGTCAAGCATTCTTCTAGACTTGCAGTGTTTGAACCATTTGTCATGGCGAGTCAAGTTAAACAAGTCTATTATTTGCCTTATGCTTGCAGTGACAAATCTGATATAAAGGATTGGTGGGTTGTATATATCATGTCTCCACGGAACTATATTCCAACAAATGACGCCAATGATGACCCAAATCCTCCTAATGAGGCAACAGAAGTAATATTCTATCAAGAGGATGGGCTGCCAGGCTCTTTTGTCATTGATTTAGGGGCTGATCTAGACAACATAGTTCCAATTGTCTCTGATGAGATAACCAATCCAGTTGATCTTGAGTTTTTGGCCAAAGTCAATACTGAAGCTCAAGATGAAGATATGGATGATCTGGAGTCTGATGGAGATGGAGATGGAGAAGATGACCATGATGACCTGCTTGGATATTTACCTAATGACCCAGATGATTTTTAGATTATTATTTTCCTCAAATAAATTTGGTTGTACCACTAAGTTATGTACTGTTAGATGTAATTTTTGAAGATCTGAACAAGCAACCTCCTGCTGATCTAATGAACCGTCTAGCAAATCTTGATGCCCGTCGTCATCAGGTAAATGTGGTACTATTCACAAATCTGAGCATGTTTTCACAAAAATAGTTAGTAATCTAAACAAACATAGCCCACTGTATAATCTCTTTTTACTTGAAGACTGAAACATTTCAAACATACTTGATCTTTTTTAGGTCTCTGAATCATCACATGCTGCCACTCACTCACTTGAAATGCTTAGCAATGACAATGACATAGTCACTGATGATGATGAGGAAGATTACAATGAGATGGATGACAGTAACAGCTACAATGACAACAACAGTATCAGTGATGACTTTGATGAAGATGATTGCGGAGGTAGTGAAGGTGACAACATAAGCAACAACCATGAAGAAGAGGATGGCGACCATACCGACGGGGCTGATATCAGTGATAACTGATGCAATGGATGTGATTGGAACCTGACCATTGCTAACCTTTTGGCTTCTTTTGCTAATCATCCATCCTTGGTGCTGTAGTATGTGTATGTGCTGGCTTTTGGCTTCTTTTGCTAACCAGACATCCTTGCTGTTGTAGTAACTAGTAAGTATATATATATATGTGCTAGAAGGTTGCTACTTTATGCTGGAACTTATTATATTGCATGGTTCGGACTGTGTGCTGCAACTCATCATGTTGTATGTCTAAGACAATGAGCTAGTCCTTTTAGTGTAATGGCTGGACACTTGGATGGATCTAGAATGTATTGTGATTGGAACCTGTTGCCTATATTCACATATTGGAAGACATTTGGATAATATATATGCATTTGAAATTTGGCATGAGATGATCCTGTTGTTCGGTAATTTTCATGACAGTTTGAAACTCTCATGAAAACATTCTTCTGTGATGGCCTGAATATATTTTTCATGGTGTTGTGCTCTCACGAAATTCATTCCATGACGGTGACTCTCACGAAATTCATTCCATGACGGTGACTCTCACAAAATACTAAATTCTCACGAAATTCATTTCATGACGGTGACTCTCACGAAATTCATTCCATGACGGTGACTCTCACGAAATGTTTAACTCTCACGAAATTAATTCGTGATGGTTACCTCTCATGAAATACCACCAGAAACCCTCATGAAAATACCTATGCAAATCTGGAGGCAACTTTATTTTCATGAGGGTGACCCTCACGAACTCCCGTCAGGAAAATTATCCGTGGCGGCCAACTCTCATGAAAATGAGATTTTCGTCTATTAGTGTGAGAGTTTTTGCGTGACAGTGTACCCTCACGAATTATTTTCGTGAGAGTAAAAGCATATTTCGTGACGTGATTTGCACTCTCACGAAATCTCTAGATTCTGGTAGTGATTGCGGCCACAAGGCAAATTTTCCAATCAAGATGCTGTCAAGCATAAGGTTTCATTGTTTAACTTGGGTTTCAAAGAGAAGAGAATATCGGTTTGTTTGAACCATGCAGAGAGACGGATATGGTGCAATGCTAGCGTGGTTTTCATCTCAAAGGGTCCACTTGATATTGCATTGCTTCAAATAGATAAGGTTCCAATAGAATTAAATACAATTAGACCAGAATTTGTTTGTCCAACAGCAGGGTCATCTGTTTATGTTGTTGGGCATGGACGTTTTGTCAGTGAGCCTATGGATGATTATGAATGGTTGGAAAAAAGCATTGATACAGAAGTTACCCATGGAGTTCTACCAGATGACCATGATAAAAAAAAGCTCTATCAACTTCTCGGGAAGATCCAATGGGACAAAAAGGACTTTTCAAAATCATAATCTTACAAAATAAACCCAAAATATCTATGTCGTCACCGGTTGCCCCAAAAGGTATTGACATTTTTTATTTGATGGATTAATAACTTGGAAAAACTCCTAACTATTGTTGTATGCTTTTCATTTGTAGAGATTGTATATAGGCGCTGACTAATTTATTTTTCAGATTATATCTGCACCCGAGATGACTTGTGATTTATTGAGCCCATTAAGAGCATCCCTGCTCACCCGGGGGACGAGGAGATAGTCCAGATAGATGGTGCCTTGGTTACGAGGAAATACATCAAGTGCCTTTTTCAGCCCGATGCATATGTAAATGACAAGGCACTAAGTAATTATCTCATATGTTTTAACTATCAATCTATCTATTTTAAGTAACTATATAACATGCACTCATACATATGTTCGTAGTATTATGTGCTCCTGTCGCAATGCACGGGCATTTACCTAGTTAGAGCTAAAAATTAGATGATCTAATTAGCTGGAGCAATACACCTATTAAAAACCCTTCTATTTAGATAAGGTAGGACTAATTTTTAGCTAGCTAATAACAATTAGCTTTCGTATCAAATAGACTTTTAGCTTATTAGAGCAATTCCGAGAGACTCTTTATGCCCTTATTAATTTATATAAATAAATATTTTGATGAAAAATATTCTGCAACAGTCTCCTCAATCGAATCTCTAGATATAGATATCTTCTAGGAGACTGTTGAGCTTCATCGTAAATATCTCTCTTTGGATGCAGTACTACCGCGCAGTGACGTTGAACAGGCGTCATCGAGCGTCTTCAGTGGCAAACCGCGACAATCCCGCAAGGTCCCGATCGAGGTTTGGCTTTGGGCTGACGTACAGGAGCATAGGTACTCTAGGAGGTACGGAGCACAATCGACTCTCCAGTACGGAGTAGACCGGTTGATGCCGCAGCTCACCAGACAGAAGATCCATCGAGTAGTACAGCACGTATGTTGTGATTGATGTCACGGTTCCGCTGCAGAAGATGTTTGGGTCTCCAGGACATGCGTGGATTCCTGTGGTAACCTTTTCTCCTTTGGCCTTTCACACACTCAGATGTGCCAATTACAGTATGCTTTTCGCTGGGGGCCTGGGGTAAGCTTTACTCCTACTCCTACGTCGTCGGAAGAAAAGCTAGTAGAAGCAGCTCTGATGCATCGACAGCAAGGCAAACGAAACGAGAAGAGACTAGGAAGATACTCGCATTGCCGAAGATGATCCATATGATGTAGAACAGCGGCGTGCAATCGACCGGAAAGTTGGTGGTGGGTCAACAGCGTAGCTGTGGCGTGCTATATATATCAGGTAGCTGTGGCGTCGTCGTCTCCGGTCTCCAGACTCCAGGTAGCGACGATCGTAGGATTCGATCAGCAGCCGCAGCCACCTGAAAGGCAATTGATGCTCTGTCATTTCGCCGGCAAGAAAAATTCTTTTTCGCCGGCCGGCAAGAAAAATTCTTTGATGGCAAATCGCTGGCTGGCGTAGTTTTCGCTGGATCGGGCGCCTTTATTTTGTTCCCCGGCCTTCCCTCCCGTCTTTCCAGTTTCAGGATCCTGAGTCACTAATCTCCGACGATGCCATATTGTCAGCAATGTACTAGCACTACTGTATCACATCAAGCAAGCACTACCACCCTGCCTGTGTTGTAGTACGAAATTATGGAGGCTAACAACGGCCAATACTCTCGCCTTTCACAAATGATGATGAAAATTGGTATATATATGAGCATATGATGACGCACTACACAGGTGAACGGTCGAGGAGAAGAGAAACCGACCGGCGGACGGCAGAGTTCAACCGTACGTACCGCCTCGTGACGGTCACGGCGCGTCTCGTCGCCGCGCGTACGTCCTCTCCGCCGGATCTTCTTTCTCGCCGACCACAGATGCATATCCATGTTACCAACAACCGCCGGATCCTTTCCTAAAAGGAGAAAAAAAAAAAACCAAACAAACAAACAAACCACCAACCGCCGGATCCATGGAGGAGATTGATTGATGACGACGCTCTGCATGTTACATTACATTACCTACCTTAGATTTAATCCTAGCAACTCTTTTACTCGGTCTCAGCCTCTCATGCGTCCTTGTGGCCGCTAGCTAGCTTAGCTTGTGTTTTCTGCATGCTAAAAAAAACCCTAATGAGCTTGTGTTTCACATGTTCGGCTAGCTGAAATTTGGCTGCTGCTGCTATTGGAAGAGAAAAATACCGTCCCTTTGCTGAAAAATACTGTTAAAACTATAGGTACGTAAGCGAATAATAAGATGCGGTGGAGCTGGAGCGAGCAGATCCAGCACCCACTCCGAGTCTCCGAGCCCTGGCCTACCAGACCAACCATCAACCGCGCGTGTTGCGTGCCCGACTGCCCATGCTGGGTAAACATCGAAATCATCAGAGTAGGACTCGACATGACCACCTACAAGGTGTGTATGATCGACCTGGCCACATCCATCGACCATCGTGACGGCCAAACGAGTGAACGAGAGTGAAGTATAGGATTCCATCGGCCGGCTTCAGCGTTATTCTAGTACCGTCAATGCTCCACCTTATATAGGTACAAAGAGCTTCCACAGGCCAGCAAGCAGGCACCAGTAGTACCAACAAAAAGAGCTAGGATTCAGCCAGACAGAGAGAGGGCCTGAGGGGGGACAATATTAGGTTCGTTCATGGCTGGGGGAGCGAGAGACGGTGGCGAGGATGATGCCAAGACGAAGACGACGACGGACGAGGGACGCGGCGGCGGCAGCGACCGCGCAGCCGGGGCCACGACGAATTCGAACAAGCAGCTGGTGCCGTTCCTTGGCATGTTCCGGTACGCCGACCGCACCGACGCCGCGCTTATGGCTGTCGGAACGGTGGCGGCGGTGGCCAACGGCATGACGGAGCCGCTCATGACGGTCGTCTTCGCGGCCGTCATCGAGTGCTTCGGCGCCGGCGACGACGCCACTATCCTCCACCGGGTCAGCAAGGTACGTTGTCACTACGTGCCTACGTGTGTGTACGTGTACAGGGTTTAATCAGTTTTTGCTTGGTACGTATATATGTTTGTTCCATGCACGCGCGCGGCGCACCAGATAGCTACTACTAGTGACTAGTGATGGTGGGGATCGGCCAGGGCGCTCATCGGCTCATGGCGTGCGCGGTGGTTACTGACTTACCGGTGACGGGCGAGAGGCTGCCGTGGAACCGGCCCGGCGCTGAGCCGCTGACCCCGCCGTTCTCTTTTTGTTCATAATTGCCCCGGCCGCTTAGGTACGAAGGTCCAGCAGTACTGGATATATGCACGCTCCATGTATGTAGCGCATGTGTGCATGTGCGTATATTTAATGGCGGTTCTTTAGTTAATTGGCATGAGATATTGATAAAAACTACACATGTATGCCATCCAAGTATTATAGATTAGGAGCTTTCTTTCAATCGACGGTTATGTCATATATTTTATACTAAAATTGCAGATTTACTTTGTTGCAATTTATGTAGACATAATCTGTAATTTTTAATTAAAAGAATAAAAAACCTGTTAGACAAAACCATAAACTCGATAAAATTAGATCTATACTGGCATAAAGACAATTAAAAATTTACAATTGTTTCTATAGTTAGACAAGAACAAAAATTTGATATGTTATAATATAAAGATAAATAATAAATCACAAAAATAACAATTTACTTGTATTAGTTGGTTGTACAGCAGTGTTTGCCTAAAATATTGGAGAAGTGCTATAGATTCAATAAGAGCTATTGTCTTCTCTCTCTAAAAAATCTCTCCACCATATTTCAAACCAAACTTATATATGTTAACCTACAGCAATCGAGTACAAAAAAACAGAGAAAATCAGGCAGGTACAACTGAGAGTCCTTTTCAAAAAAGCAGGCTTAGTGGGCCACATTATTCTTCCCTCATCATATTCTTTTCACATGTTGATATATCGTCCCTTTCCTTGGTGGGTCATATTAAAACGATCTGACGACGTGCGATATATAACTCACGGCGTTTTGGTTTGATGTTGTCGGCTCACCACACCAGACAAATAAATCTACGGGTGATGATATCATATTCTGAACTCTATAAACAACGACGACGTTTCGACGAGTACTGAGTGCTACCTCTTCCTCCTTTAGCCATTGTACATACAATTAATCCAGACATGCTATTATGCTAATGACGCTTTTCGCTGAAGTAAGCTTTACGTTGACGGCCCGTTTCCGTTTGGGTCCCCTAAATCGGAATGCCTCTCTACCATCTTTGAGCAAACATCCTCGATAGTGCTCCTTCCACTATGGTGACAGTATTCATGGTTGTCTGTCGGTTATGATAATGTCCACAACATATTTCGGAAGATGAAAGCAGCAGGCGAGTAATAAATACTCCATCCATTCTAATTATAAGGCGTTTTGATTTTTTAGATAATATACACTATGTCTATCTCTAAAAACATAGTTAAAGCAATGTATCTAGAACAGCTAAAACCGTCTTATAATTTAAAACGAAGAAAGTAGTAACAAAAAGAATTCGTCTTTCGATTTTCAGGCTAGAAATCTCCTATAGGTCGTGGCGTGGGTTTTACTGGAATTTATAAATGTCGTTTTTAGTTCCAAAGCAAAACCAAACAGGCTACTCAAACAACCTAATTCGAAAGATGCAGACGGGAAGAAACAACGGGATCTGAGCAAGGCCATCAAGAGAGATTTATTAAGAAATTACATGTAGTTTAAAATATAAGGTTTATTCTAACCGACATGCTCGCCCCACTCCACTCCACGCGCCTCATTGTTTCACGGCTTCTCTAAAAAAAAGAACAGCGCCGCTCACTTTCTCCATCGCAGGGGGTGCCCGCCGCGGCCTTCTCTAGCGCGGCGGCGCCACACCCGGCCCCTTCCCGCACTGCTTCGCGCGCCCGCGCCGTGCCACCATCCACCTACCCCGTCGCAGAAGAGGAGGTAGGGGAGGCATGCGCCTATGCCTGCACCCCCATCCACCTCGCGCCGTCGGCAGGAAGGGGAGGCTTGCACGATGGCAGTTCCCCACCAGATAGGTCGTGGCCACTGGCGACGCTATGTTTTGTTTTAGGCGTTTTCAGACATGTTGCAAATCTATGTTTCAAGTGTTTTAGTTGTTTCATATGTATGCTTCATACGAATGTTGCAAAAGTAGATCAGGATAATGCATATGTTGCAATGGTTGTACACATATGTTGCAAACTTTTGTTCCCAATGTTTCATCTGTTTTTCAGACGTATGTTGCTAGTGTGTTTATCTGGATGTTTCATCTGTTTTTCAGACGTATGTTGCAAGTGTTTTATCTAGATGTGTCATATGTTTGCAATGATTTTCAAGTGTTTTTCAGGTATTTTTACCAGTGTATCATACGCATGTTTCAAGTGTTTTATCTATCTTCTTTTGTATGTTGCAAACGTTGCATTTGAATATTTCAAAACTAAATCGGGGTGTTGTACATGGGATGCGCGCGGAAAGCGGGAGAGGGTACGAGCGGTCCCCGCGTGCGGTCTGGCGGCACGGGCCCGCTACTGGGGCGCTGGCTTGCTCACTGCACGGGCACCGTCCAACACTAGTGCCCCGGATCGGACGTCCGGGCACTAGCAAGTCCATATACAAAAATCATCCGATGTATATAACTGCTGCATAAATTTAGGAATAATATATAGTTAGAATGGAAATACAGCTTCCTTTGTTTCTGTTTGTTTGTTTTGCACCGACCATGCACAAAAGCTTCTTTTTTTCTGTGTGTGTGTGTTTTGGCAAGTCCCACACTCCACAGACTCACTCTATTATAACTGATTATGGCAACTAAACACTACACAGTATGTGCCCATCTCCTTAAGTATCAAACAAGCCCACACTATTTGAATTTTCTTTTTTGAAGCTTCACTATTTGAAATATAATACATAACAAGGTGATTTTCTCCAGGTTATCATATACTACATCTACCTGGGAATCGGAACAGCAGTTTCTTCCTTTCTCCGTGAGTACCCTGTTCGTTTCGCTGAAATTTGGTTTATGCTGATTTGTTGTGAGAGAAAAAACGCTGAAAAGAATTGCTGAATATATTGGACTTGGACGACACGGGCATGCAACTATAATGAATAAATGATGTCCAATAGCTAGAGAATAGGAATTGAAACAGCTGGCGTTCTTGAAGAGTCATATATAACGGCAAGTTTCGTTGGTAGCCCATTCACAAACATCCCACGAGCACAAAATGGTCACTGCCAAGTGCTACCAATGGAATGCTTGGCTATTCCCACTGTCAAAACTTGAAGTATTTACTAAGGTTCCGATATTTTTCAGTTATTCACATTAGTATCAAAACATACACACTACAACTTCGATGGTTTCAAGCATGAAAAGATAGCGAGGGGTTGACTACAATCAGAAACAAAATGTGGCTAATTCAACTTACAACTTCAACCAGGAAGAGAATGAACTTTGTAGCAGCTAAAAATGAGAACTCTGTTTAGTTGGATTAGCAGAATCCCAGACGATTGGCTGAAACATTTACCTGCTCCAGAGGTGTCATGCTGGACGGTGGCTGGAGAAAGGCAGTCAACACGACTGCGATCATTATACCTTGAAGCTGTTCTGAGGCAAGACATCGCATTCTTTGACGTGGAGATGACAACTGCAGAAGCAACTTCAAGAATGTCCACGGACACTGTACTCATCCAAGACGCCCTCGGTGAGAAGGTAACAATTCATTATTGCTTTGACAAAAGAAGCAAAAAGTATGTCTAATTTCCAGTAAAGGGTCTTTTATGTCTAGAACATAAGGAAAAAGGCCTTATGTAGAACACTAAAGAACTGACTTCTCATGTTAAGGTAGGGAAGTACATACAGCTTTTGACGACTTTCATCGGTGGCTTTATCATTGGATTCATTAGAGGCTGGATGTTGGCCCTTGTTGTGCTCGCGTGCATACCTCCAAGCATTTTATCCTTTGCGACAGTCTCCCGATTGCGAGCTCATATATCTCGAAAGAGGCAAGAATCATATGATGATGCAGGGAATATTGTCGAGCAAACCATTGGAGCAATAAGAACAGTGGGTGATTTTAATATTTTTTAAATACAAATTAATGCTGACAATAGGTGTTTGCAACTATTCAATATCAATAACATCTCAAAAACAGGTTGTATCTTTCAATGGTGAGAAGAAAGCAATTGCAATGTACAATAATCACATAAAAAAGGCATACAAGGCTACTCTCATGGAAGGGATCGTCACTGGTCTTGGAGTTGGTTGCGTATTTTTTGTTGTCTTCTGCAATTACTCTCTAGCTTTCTGGTATGGCGCCAGGTTAATCATCGGCAAAGGATACACTGGAGGGCAAGTCCTCAATATCGTATTTGCAATTTTAACTGGCTCAGTGTGAGTTTTCTAGCTGTGAACTACATATGTAATAAATGATAGTAAAAAAGTACTGTTAGACTCTTTGATTGAAATTGAATTGATATTTGAAAAAAATAATATACTCATTTTTGGATTTTGACATTAAGGTTTGATTATTTGGGAACAGGGCTATAGGTAATGCATCACCATCTATTTCTGCAATTGCAGAAGGGCAGTCTGCAGCACAAAGATTGTTTGAAATTATCAACAGAAAACCAAATATTGACATTACCGACACTTCTGGAATAGTATTAGAAGATATCGAGGGAGATGTTGAGCTCAAGGATGTGTTCTTTAGGTACCCTGCAAGGCCTGAGCAGTTGATACTTGATGGCCTGTGCCTACAAGTACCTAATGGTACCACAATGGCTATAGTCGGGGAGAGTGGAAGTGGTAAATCAACAGTGATTAGTCTGGTGGAGAGATTTTATGACCCACAGGCTGGTGAAGTGTTGGTAGATGGAGTGAACATCAAAAGTCTGCAGCTCCAATGGTTAAGAGGGAAGATAAGTCTTGTCAGCCAAGAACCATTGCTTTTTATGACCTCCATCAAGGATAACATAACCTATGGTAAAGCGGATGCTACAATCGAAGAGATCAAGAGAGCAGCTGAGCTTGCAAATGCAGCAACCTTCATTGAAAAGCTGCCTGATGTACTTTGAGAAACACTACTTATTTTTGTATCTTATTACTCAAGTTTCTGGCAATTAATATCTTGTCTTCCACCTCATACAGGCATACGAGACAATGGTTGGTCAACGTGGTTCTCAGATTTCTGGGGGGCAAAAGCAAAGGATTGCCATCGCAAGAGCAATTCTCAAAAATCCAAAAATCCTTCTTTTGGACGAAGCTACAAGTGCTTTAGATGTAGAGTCTGAAAGGGTAGTTCAAGAAGCACTAAATAGGATCATGGTAGGGAGAACTACACTCATTGTTGCCCACCGCCTGAGCACCATCAGGAGTGCAGACTGCATAGCAGTAGTTCATCAAGGGAAAGTAGTTGAACGAGGTAAGTGACTCTTCGACACCAGTTACTTTGGTTTTTTTAATCTTTATTTAGAAGCAATCAATCAGTGTGAAAAAGTAGAGGTAGTTCAATTCAGTTTTTTGGAACCAGTTAATCAATTGACATGTCATACAGGTGTCCATGACAAGCTGATTAAGGATCCTGATGGAGCTTATTCTCAACTTATTAGGTTACAACAGGCACATGCTAAAGAAAGGCATGAGGTTCCAAATACTGATGTGTCAGGTTCAATATATAAAAGTAGAAGTTTATCTTTGGAACAATCAATAGACAGAGATTCTCCCAGGAACAAAGGACATCATTCCTCCACAAAATCCACTGGGCTGTCTGAAGAATTGAACAAGCAAGTTTCTATAGACAGACAGGAACACCAGGAATCCAGTGATAGTAAGGCTCCTAAGAAAGCACCAATTGGACGACTATTCAAACTTAATAAGCCAGAAGCACCAGTTCTCCTGTTAGCTGCTATAGCTGCCTTTGTGCATGGTCTTATGTTCCCATCGTTCAGTGTAATGATGTCTGGTGGTATAAGAAGTTTCTACTATCCACCACACCAACTTCGAAAAGATTCTCGGTTTTGGGCACTGATGTGCCTTCTGTTCGCAGTCATTGCCCTGATTTCAATCCAACTGGAATACTTTCTATTTGGGGTCGCTGGTGGGAAACTTATACAACGTGTCCGCTCTTTGTCTTTCCAGAGCATAGTGCATCAAGAAGTTGCTTGGTTTGATGACCCTTCAAATTCTAGGTTTGGCTACTTAAACATTTTTTTTCAAAATTTCTTAAATTTTTCTATGTTTGGACATCAATTTTACTGTTTCATTTTATAGTGGGGCACTTGGCGCGAGACTCTATATTGATGCTTTGAACATCCGACGCCTCGTCGGAGATAACTTGGCCATACTAGTGCAGTGTATAGTAACACTAGTAGCTGGTTTTTCCATAGCATTTGCTTCTGACTGGAAGCTCACGCTGATCGTCATATGTGTGCTTCCTGTAATGGGCTCACAAAATTATATTCAAGTGAAATTCTTGAAAGGGTTCAGTGAAGATGCTAAGGTGAAAATATTGAATTTCCTGCAGTGAACCTAATCGTCTTTATGTTTAAAAAAGCAAAGCATACCTGATACTTTTCAAAATAGATGAATATGTGCAATCTTTTTAGACATCATACAGTTTTTCATACAATATTAATAACTCTAGATATATTTTGAAGTTCACAGTTAACAAAACTTAAGTAAGATTTAATGTCTTATCAAAAGTTTCACCTAACAACTAATTGGAACAGGTGATGTATGAAGATGCAAGTCAAGTCGTAACTGAGGCAATCAGTAGTATTCGAACTGTAGCATCTTTCTGTGCAGAGAAGAGGGTAATTACATCATACATCCAAAAATGCCAAGCTTCAATGAAACAGGGCATTAGAAGTGGAATGGTTGGAGGCCTTGGTTTCAGTTTCTCAAACTTAATGATGTATCTCACATATGCTCTTTGTTTCTATGTCGGTGCACTGCTCGTACATGAAGGAAAATCAACTTTTAAAGACGTTTTTAGGGTAAGGGATATACATTTGGGATCATTTAAATAACGGCATTTTGTTCAGTGACTGTCTAACTTAATCTGGTAACTGGCAGGTCTATTTTGCTTTGATTTTCACAGCTTTTGGAATTTCCCAAACAAGTGCAGTGGCAACAGATTCAACAAAAGCCCAGGAATCTACAACTTCCATACTAGCTATTATAGACAGGAGGTCTAAAATCAACTCGACTAGTGATGAAGGCGTAATTCTTGAAAAAGTTGATGGCAACATAGATTTCAGCCATGTAAGCTTCAAATACCCATCCCGCCCAGACGTCCAAGTGCTCAGCGACTTTACTTTGGCCATTCCAGCCAGAAAGGTATTGTTTGCTTGATGCTTGTCATAGTTAATCCATAAGTTGTTTGACTAGAGGGGGTAGTTAGTTATTCATTGATCATTGAAAGAAATAGGGGATGGGAACTGGAGTCGTTGATCTTGCTAGGTTAGTACCAAGTTAGACCATGCAAGACACTTCACAGTTCACAAAAGCGTCATGGCAATTCTTGAGCAGCTTAATTTCAACAACAGTATAAATGTATAATAGGAAAATATCAGATATTGGCTACAAATACAATAACTGTTTGCTACTTTGCTCAGGTAATGAGTGTTCAATTCATCTTAATCCTTAAGATAAGTTTCACAAAAGTTGTGTACAGGTGGTACAAAATTCATTTAGCCCTCTGCAAAATTTCAAGGTCAAACTCCAATTTCACAAGGAGTACAAAAGGCAAACAATATGAGATGAAAGTACAAAAGATTTACTATGAATTAAGGGTTTTTTTTCCATGCTCTTCTATCTCTTTAGAATGCTCGATTGCCCGCAATAACTGCTTCTTACTCTTTGAATTTATTTTATTGATGTACATGTCATTCAATGGGACAAGAACAACTGGAGTGCTGGATACTTCCAGTCAATGAAAATGAGCCTAAAAAAGAATGGAAATTAATTCTAGTTTTCACATTTTCCTCTATGATCTGTACTGATGAATTTAAATCAATTATCATATGCAGACTGTTGCACTTGTTGGAGAGAGTGGTAGTGGTAAGTCAACAATAATTGCTTTGCTTGAGCGATTCTATGACCCAGATTCTGGCACAATCTCACTAGATGGAACAGAACTTAAAAAACTAAAGCTGAGTTGGTTAAGGGACCAAATGGGGTTAGTGAGCCAAGAACCTGTACTTTTCAACGACACAATTCATGCCAACATAGCATATGGAAAACAAGGAGAAGTAAGAGAGGCCGAGATTGTTGCTGCTGCCAAGGCAGCTAATGCTCATGAGTTCATATCTAGCTTGCCTCAGGGATATAGCACTATTGTTGGCGAGAGAGGAACACAGCTCTCTGGAGGGCAAAAACAACGGGTTGCTATTGCAAGGGCCATCTTGAAGGACCCAAGAATACTTCTACTCGATGAGGCAACAAGTGCCCTGGATGCTGAAGCTGAGCGCATTGTTCAAGGTGCGTTAGACCAAGTGATGGTCAGCAGGACCACCATTGTTGTGGCGCACCGACTGTCCACAATCAAAGGGGCAGATATGATTGTAGTCATCAAAGATGGTAAAGTTGCTGAGAAGGGAAAGCATGGATACCTCGTGGGCAAGGGTGGAGTTTATGCTTCGCTGGTAGAACTGCACTCGAAGTCAGCATAAGGATATATGGGGACTTCGATGGATTATTTGGTATTACAAGGGGAGCATTTGCAGTAGTAGGTAGTCATGCAACGGAAATAAATCCATGTAAAACTTATCAATTCGTACTTCTGGTTTGTTATAGGTCAGGGTCTCAAACTCCATACAAAGATAGCATTGGCATCACGTATTTCATATGCTGTAGTGCACTGGATTATCAATAAATTAATGGTGAAAAGGAAAACAAATCGACCTAATCACTGAACTATTAATATTTAGTCGACGAGCAGAAGCATTTCTGCTATTCCAGATCCCCAAATTCACGCGAGGCGCCTGAGCATATGACTACATGCCAAATGCACTACAGCTTTGCACGCATTGGAAAGAATAAGTTCGGATCAAATGAAGCTACCCGTCAGCGAATTTGTTCAAACCAAAAATTCAGGTCCAGATCTTAAACCGGCATACCTTGCGTGCACCGAGGTCCCATTTTGGTCGTCATGATCCAACCGACGCTAGCCTAGATGGGACGGCCGTACGCCCGCTGGCGCGGCCGCCATACCTGGCTGCTGGCTTCAGGGAGCCGCCTCGCTTCCTTTCCGCTCCCCACCAGCGAAGACACAACCGCCGCCGCCGTTCCATAGCGACGGCGCCGCGTGCCTCTCCCATTCTACCGTCCGAAAACAAAATCAACGGCTTATATTACCTGGTCCCATCCTTCGCTTGGCGGGTTACGGCCCAGAGGAGCGCAAGGGGCAGGCGCGGCCGAACGCCTGAGCGACTGAACGGGGCAACGGGGTGAGCAGGCACGGTCGCACGAGCTGACGAGCGGCGGCAGTGCGGAGGCAGGGAGCTGTCGCCGGCCTACGGCGCTGCGCTGTGCTACAGCATGCCTGCACAGCAGAGGGCAGAGGCGCATGGATGGGCCTGGATTGGACAGACTAACAGGCAAGCATCATTAACTATTGGTTTGGTAAAATAGAGCATAAAGTGCTGCCAGTCTGCTACTCAAGGAACATCACCTATTTGGGGTTGTTTAGTTGGTGAAAAAGTTTGGGTTTGGCTACTGTAACATTTTCGTTTTATTTGGCAATTTGTATTCAATCATGGACTAATTAGGCTTAAAAGATTTGTCTCGTGATTTATAACTAAACTGCGTAATTAGTTTTTTCTTTCATCTACATTTAGTACTCCATGCATGTGCCGTAAGATTTGACGTGACAGGTACTGTAGCACTTTTTGAGTTTACTTTTTTGAACTAAACAGGATCTTGCTTGCTAATAGTTATGGTGATCGGTGATGCCAGGCGCCTAGCTTTAGTATGGCCTATGCCATCACAGTTCCTGCCTTTCATGTGTTCGACGAAATGCGTCTCCGGCGAAGCGAGTAGTTGCATCTTCTCCTTGGATTTGAGAAATGTCTACACTATATATGCATCCTTTTTCTATCTAGTTAATTACTAATTTGAGCACTTGATTGCTTTAGAGTCTTACATTTCTTTCACTGAAAATATGGAATGAAAATGAAATGTGGACCATGTCATATATAGTTGTTCGTTGCATATATACATAGGGATGAAAACGGACGGAATTTTTCCCGTACCGTCCCGTTCCGTTTTCTATATTTTCCTGTCTGTTTCCGTATTTACGAGATCCCGTTTTCGTATTTGCGGAAGTAGAAAATGGTGTTTTCCGTCCGTTTCCGAGTAATCCCGTTTTAATATGGAATAGACCCGTATTTATTCCGTTTTTATCCCGTTTTCAATCTATACTCAACATGTTCAACAATTACATGTCCTTATGTTATGTTTATATAACTGCAAATCACCAAATATGCCTTTTATGTTCACGTACATAGCATGTAAATGAATATTAAACTTTGTATATATTATTACATGACTTTATATATGTATACTTTGATAATATTATATTATGTGATCTTAATTTAATTTTCCGGCTCTCCATCCGTATTTGTTCGTTTCCGTATGTCCGCATATTCCGATTCCGTTTTCGAACCCGTATTTTCCGAACTCGATCCCGTTTCCGCTAAAAAATATAGAAATGGAAGTAGAAATAGGGTTTTTCCGTCCGTTTTCATCGCTATATATACATGTTGCTGGTTGTTGCTACAGTAGCAACCATATTTTAGGGGAACAGCTGCTGACTTTCATGTTATCGAAAGCACAGCTCCATGTTTTTACGATGGTTTGAACTTGAGCGCGCAAGCGCCCCCCCCCCCCCCACCCGCTTTTGCATTTGAGTTCAATATAGAATATAATTGTTATGGACGTCGTTGGGATTGGGAGGATTGAGGGGCCCACACCCACCCGCTTTTGCATTTGAGTTCAATAGAGAATATAATTGTTATGGACGTCGTTGGGATTGGGAGAATTGAGGGGAGCGGCAGCGGTGCTACAGTACCTGTCACGTCAAATCTTACGGCACATGCATGGAGTACTGTTCATGCGAGAGAGGCAAGATGACCGGCGGCTAGGGTCGTGAGGGGCGCTGGGAACGCCGGCCGCGGGGCTTCGGCCACGGCCGGCAAGAGAGAAGGTTTTTCCTTCTAATCTTTTGCTTGATTAGATTCATACATCTCCTCTCCTTATATAGAGAAGAGGTCTTACTTGGCCCCTAAGCAAGCGAGTAATTAACCCTAACGAGCTAAGGCCCAATAGGCCCTTGACTCTTCTAACAATAATACTGTTGAGGCTTGTTTTTATATTTTTATATGGTTTATTGTTCAGTTAATGACGCATTTGAATATTTCAGTTAGTGACGCATTTGAATATGGTCCCTTCACCTACCACATAATTTTAGTTTCGACTTCTAAAATTAAGAACAATTGAATTCTGACCAAATAGTACTTGGATAAATGCACAAACGATATAAATATACATCATTCTATTCAGATTTCGAGCGGAGCTCTACTAGGGAAGCATAAGCTCCACCGTTGATGCGCATCAGGGCTTCATGTCTTCCTTTCTCTACAATCTTGCCTTCCTTGAGGACAGCAATCATGTCAGCCCCTTTGATCGTGGAGAGGCGGTGTGCCACCACAATGGTGGTACGGCTGACCATGACTCGGTCCAATGCGTCTTGAACAATGCGCTCTGATTCAGCATCAAGGGCACTGGTTGCCTCATCAAGGAGTAGTATCTTTGGATCCTTGATTATGGCCCTTGCAATAGCTACTCGTTGTTTCTGCCCACCAGATAGCTGAATTCCTTTCTCGCCTACCATGGTGTCATATCCTTGAGGTAAGCTTGATATGAATTCATGGGCATTGGCTGCCTTGGCTACAGCCATAACCTCTTCCTCTGTTACATCACCATGTTTCCCATATGTTATGTTGGCACGAATTGTGTCATTGAAAAGCACTGGCTCCTGGCCTACCAGCCCCATTTGATCCCTTAGCCAGCTTGTTTTTAAGCTCTTAATTTCAACGCCATCTAGTGATATTCTACCAGAATCTGGATCATAGAAACGCTCCAGTAAAGCAATTATTGTGGACTTGCCACTACCACTCTCTCCAACAAGTGCCACTGTCTGCAAAAGGAATGAAAATATTTCATCACAACTGTTCCAGAGCTTGGCAAATGTCAGATGTGAAATAAACAAGCTGAAAGTTGCAGGTGTTATGTTGGTACATTGCATCCAATCATTTGGGGCAATGCTACTGCAAGACAATGAACAAAAGATTGTAAATGGTTGCAAGGCTAATTATACCTTTCCAGAAGGAATGCGCAAGGTAAAGTCACTGAATATCTGGACATCAGGGCGCGATGGGTACTTGAAACTGACATTGTTGAAATCAATGTTGCCAGTGACATTCTCCAGTGTCATTCCATCATAGCTACTTGAGTCAATTTTTGACTCCCTATCCAGAATACTAAAAATGGAAATAGCAGAATCCCTTGCTTTTGTTGCATCAGAAGCCAGTGCACTTGCCTGCGAAACCCCAATAGCTGCCAAAACTAATGCGAAGAAAACCTGGAAAACATCCAGCCAGTTAGTGAATGCTTTATAAGGTAATATTGGTGCACTAAATGGTAACTAGAAACTACTAGTAGGTAACTAGGTATCTTACCTTAAAAACATCTGGAAAAGTAGTTTTCCCTTGACGTACAAACTGTGCACCAACATAGAAACAAAGACCATATGTGAAATACAACATTAAAAATGAGAATCCATAACCAAGTCCTCCAACAATTCCACTTCGAATTCCCTGTTTTCTTAGAGCTTCACATTTCTCGTTGTATGTTGCGACCACTCTTTTCTCTGCGCAGAATGATGCTACAGTTCTGATACTGCCAACAGCATCAGTTGCAACTTGGCTTGCATCTTCGTACATCTCCTGCATAGTAAGATCACATTATCATGATAAGCAACTTAGGGATCATTAGGAAATATTTTCTTCAGTAAAATAGAAAATAAATTTTACAGTTGCCATGCATCACCTTAGCATCTTCGCTAAACCCCTTCAAGAACTTCACTTGAGCATAGCCCTGTGCGCCTACCAAAGGAATCACACATGTGATGATCAGTGCAAGCCTCCAATCTGCCGCAAAGGCTATGACAAATCCAGTTGTCAATGTAGCTATAGACTGCATTATAAGGGCCAAGTTATCTCCTGCTAAGCGCCGGACATTTAACGCATCAACTGAGAGCCTTGTACCAAGTGCTCCGCTGCAAATGATAAATATGACTCTTAGTATTCATTTAAATATATATATGTTTATTAGAAAAAAAAATATAATAACAAATAAGAACTCTTATCGTACCTGGAATTTGCAGCATTATCAAACCAAGCAATTTCCTGGCGCACAATGCTTTGAAATGACAAAGCACGAATGCGCTCTATCAACTTGCCCCCAGCTACCGCAAACAAAAAGTATTGCGCTGGGACTGAAATCAAACATGTAATGCCCAGAACAACAGATATCAGTGCCCAAAAGCTAGTATCCTTTCGCATTTTATCTGGTGGTTCATAAAATGATTTTATAATACCAGACATTAATATACCAAACAATGGGAAAACGACACCATGCACTGATGCTGCTATAGAGCCTAACAGAAGAACTGGCACTTCTGGCATGTTAAGCTTAAAAAGTCGTCCAATTGGTGCTTTCTTTAGCACCACAACATCAGAGAGCCCTTCTGTTTCCTCTCCGCCTATGATCCGATTCTCATGTAACTCAACTGATAATCCTAAGGGATTCTTGAAGGAATATCTGTTGCTGTTACCAAAAGAATCTTTATTCATTGACCGTCTAAGTGACAAACTGGTGCTTTTTGATCTGGAATCTGGCACCCCAGAGTCTGCTGTTTTACGCCTTTCATCAGCACGAGTTTCTTGTAGCCTAATAAGCTGAGAGTATGCCCCATTGGCATCCTTCACCAATACATCATGAGGGCCTGTATATAAAATTTATGTTTGTGGGCAAATTGGATTACGGCAGCTTGACAAGGGAAATATTCCAGAAAGAAGGAAAAAAAGACATATAAGAGATTCAGACCTTGTTCAACTATTTTCCCTTGACGAAGTACTGTTATGCAGTCAACATTCCTTACGGTGCTCAAACGATGAGCAACAACAAGCGTGGTCCTTTCCACCATTATCCTATTCAGTGCCTCCTGAACTATCCGCTCAGATTCCACATCCAATGCACTTGTTGCTTCATCGAGCAAAAGTATTTTTGGATCTTTAAGGATGGCTCTTGCGATTGCAATCCTTTGCTTTTGTCCTCCAGAAAGCTGTGCACCACGCGGTCCAACCATTGTATCATAGCCCTGGTTTGTCAAGAAAATGTTGTTAGCTCCTTATCAGCATAAAGTGTCAAGAAACTATTGGAAATATTCAAAAAAGATTCTTCCATACATCGGGCAACTTATCGATGAAGTTTGCTGCATTTGCAAGCTCAGCTGCCCTCTTGACCTCTTCAATTGTCGCGTCTCCTTTACCATACATTATGTTATCTTTAATGGAGGTCATGAAGAGCATTGGTTCTTGACTGACCAGACTGATCTTCTCTCTAAGCCAACTAAGCCTTAGATTCTTGATGTTAATGCCATCTATCAAAACTTCACCATCATGTGGATCATAGAATCGTTCAACTAGGCTGATGACAGTTGATTTGCCACTTCCACTCTCTCCAACTATGGCCATTGTGGTCCCACTGGCTACTTGCAATGATAATCCATGTAATATCAGTTGATCAGGTCTTGCAGGGTAGCGAAAGTGGACGTCTTTTAGTTCAACATCACCCTTCATATCTTCTAAAACAACACCACTGGTATCACCTGAATCTATCTCTGGCTTCCTCTCAATCGTTTCAAACAATCTGTACGCTGCAGATTGACCCTGAGCAATTGAAGAAACAGAGGGTGTTGCATTGCCTAAAGACCTGTTGCAAAGAATTGAATTGTAGCATGTTCAGGACATTATTGTACGATGTGCGATAAAAGTTAAATTTATTTGTTTCTCAATATGAAGTAATAGTTGCATAAGTACTGCTCAGGTGTCATGCCCTGCATGTATGCGCTTTTTTGAGGAATCTAGGTGATATCATGAAGGTAGAATTGTGCAGATAGAATAGAATTAAGTACAACTGTACAAGTACAGAGTGCTTAAACTGTGCATTTTCGTGTTCCAAATGTTTTTCAGAAACTCACATTGCACCAGTTAACACAGCGAACAAAACTGTGATGATCTTCCCACCAGTATAGCCTTTGTCAGCGATTAACTTTCCGCCATACCAGAAAGCTAGGCCATAGCTAGAGAACAAGATGCAAAAGACAGATCCCATGCCAAAACCATTGATCAGGCCTTCCAAAATATCAGTCCTGTATGCCTTCTTTATTAAATTTTTGTACATTGCAACGGCTTTGTTCTCTCCGTTAAAGGAAACTACCTGCATATTGAAACAAGATAGCTTACTAACTCATTAGCTTGTAATCAGATCGTTCGTTCTATCTTAATATATTGATGTGCAGTTCTCCTTCGTGTTCGAGAAAAAATTGATATAATTTGAACTCACTGTTCTTATAGCTCCGATAGTCTGTTCAACAGTGTCCCCAGCATCTCCATAAGATGTCAGTTTCTTGCTAGAAATATTTGTTAGAAACTGAGCAGAAACTACACCGGCAATTGCAATTAGTGGTAGTGATGTTAGCATGACGAGGGTGAGGAGCCAGCCTTTTGTGAATGCTATTATAAAACCACCAAAAAAGGCAGATGAGAGTTGTATAAGCTTTCCCGCCTGTAAATGATAATAATTTAGTGAGACCGCTTTGCGGCAGCAGCACAAGATGATAGTGAGACTGGATGCAGAGAGTATGAAAATAATACAGTTAGCTAGCACAAAAGAAAAACTAATGGCAATCATCCATTTTGCTAAAAAGGTAAAATAAATAACAATAATGTTTGCATTCTCTCGTGTTTTTGCAGGTCTCTATGCACTTGTGTTTGCAATATGCTATAGGGAAAAAAACAAATGTAATACCTTCTCGCCAAGAGCATCCTGAATCACGAGGGTGTCACTGGACATCCTAGAAACTGCTTGGCCTGTTGTCAATTCTGTGTCGAAGAATGCAATATCTTGCCTCAAGACCGCATTAAGGTATAAAGAACGGATTCGAGCCGACTGCCTTTCTCCTGCCATCGTCCAACATGACACCTCTGGGACAAGTGAAAAGCTGAGCCTTTTAATTCAACTGTACAAGCAGAAGTAGATTGTAGCAAAGAAATAGGTGGAGGAAGAATATGCAGCAAATTCCTTTTGAGACTGCAAATGGCGTAAAGCATGATGATATATATGATTTTTCCCAACTAAGCATGATGGTATTTGATAGATGTCGTAAAGGTTAGTTTGGTTGACGAATGCTATATGTTCATACGAGTAATTTTTATGTCATACAGTTTCATATGACTATTTTTTTCTGTATCATTTCTTCACCACAGCTTCGATTGGATTGAATCCGAAAAGAGTGTAAAATTCGACTTACGAAGAAATGAGACAACAGCTGCTCCTATGCCCAAATATACGAAATCCAGAACAACCTGAAGGAAGAGAAACTACTGTTAAAATTGGGCTGGTGGGAAGCGATTACTGGCAGACGACGATGCTGAAGCGTGGCTCCTGGGCGGCCGCGGCCTGTCTATCATATATTCCTCGGTGCACTCACCTTTCTCACGCTGCGGACGATGTCCTGTGAGGTGCTGTCGCCGAAGGAGTCGATGACGTTGCCGAAGAGGACGGTCACGAGGGGCTCCGCCACGCCGTTGGCCAGGGCCCCTACCGTGCCCACCGCCATCAGCAGCAAGTCCAGGCGGTCCGCGTACCTGAACATGCCGAGCAGCGACACCTTCTTGGCCGGCGCTGCACCCTGCTTCTTGTCCTCCTCATTTTCTTTGCAATTCTGATCACCGCCGCTGCCACCGGCTCTGCTACCCATCGCGTCCATGAAGCTCAGCTTGCTGGTGCGTGCTGGTATTTGTGTGTGCTTGTGGAGTACACCCACAAATAATGCACAGGTTCAGTGCCCCCCAGCCACGGCCTAGTGGGGGGCGCTATATAAGCGCATTAGTTTTGGTGCGAGGGTGCATGCGCTCGACTTGTCGCCGCTGATTAGAGCCCTGAAGCGACCCGGAACGATCATCGATCACGGATAGATAGCGACGGAGGAAAAACAGAGACCGGTCATACAGGTCAGGCAACAGGCATAGGCAAGGTGCGGTTTGTTTTGCAAGAAGCATCAGTATCAATTCCACAACACAGGCGCAAGCTGCAAACTAGAATCGTGCTTCTTTCTTCTGCGGTTTCGGACTATTTGGTATTTCAGCTGACGTTCGGTACTCTTGTTGTATGAACATATATATGTTTTATTTATTCTTCTCACTTCCGAAGAGTAATTAAAGGCTCGGGCAAGGTTTACAATACTGGTAAGAAAAAAATTTCGGTCCCCAGCGACTAATGTGAAATTTCGAAAATATCGGTCAAATCTAAATAAATTCAAATTGATTTTTTTAAAAAATTTGCATTGTTTCACTAGAAAAACTCTAATCCATCATCCATCACAAATTTATATAACATCACATTATATCACCGCGGTAATACAGCGGGCTAACGGTGGGCGTGCTGCATATGCTAGTGCCATTGGATGTGTGAGTGAGAAAATTAAATAAATTTGAAGAAATTTAGGGCTTTAATAAGACTAGAAAATATAGATGGTCATTTTAGTGTGGTTTGGTGTAATTTTAGAGTGGAAGATGAATTTAACCGAAAAATTTTGATGATATAAATTTTTTTTCGGACCTCAGTGAAAAAGACGATATTTCGGAAATGTCGGCGATATTTCGCCGAAATTGTAAACCATGGGCTCGGGTAATAACTTGTTGCTTCTTTTTGTCATGAACTCATGATACTTTCTTTGTTTGTATACATGGTCGGAGTCAGCTTAGACAAAGGCACTGTCGTAGAAACTTTATTTGCAGAGTTCATTGGGAACATATATTAGGTACGGACTTACGGTGAAGTTATGCGATCATCCACATCTTACCGACGCGCCCTCTCTTCCGAGAAGATGCAGCGTTGCATGTCGGTTGTCGGGCCGTCGGGGTTTACCGACCTGCTGACTTGTGGTAGTACAATTACAAAGCTAATATTAGATGGGATTTCCTGTTACAACCACATCGCAATTCCCATTCTGATTTTACAGGAATTACGCTGAACATTTTTTTTGTATATAGAAGAGAACTGAATCTAGGCTGATTATGTGAAATTAAAATAATGGATTAAGAGCTGGTCACCCACCCGTGCATATTCTTTCTTTCAAAAATAAAGTTCATCTCGGAGAATAATAGAGAATCATTATATCAGTTACAAAATCACTTCTCAGGAAATTACCAGAAACAAGAGAAGTTCTGTCAAATTGTCCACTACGACGATCCCAACTAACCAAATTGGCCTATCATCATTTGCTATCCAATTTATTTCTCCCTTTTTCTCTATAATATGCATACTCCACCCCCCGCTCCTCCTGTTTTTTTAAGATGAATGAGGCCTTGTTTAGATGCGAAAAGTTTTTGATGAAAATGTCACATCGGATATTCCGTGCGATGTCAGAAGGGTTTTTTATATTAATAAAAAAACTAATTACATAGCTTGCCTGGAAACCACAAGACGAATTGATTAAGCCTAATTAATCTGTCATTAGCACATTTGTTACTATAGCACTTTAGTGTCAAATCACGGACTCATTAGGCTCAAAACGTTCGTCTCGCAATTTACACGCAAATTGTACAATTGGTTTTTTTATTTCGTCTATATTTAATACTCCATGCATGTGCCGCAAGATTCGATGTGATAGTTTTGGGTGAAAAGTTTTTGGATCTAAACAAGGCCTGAAGCCATGAAAAGCTATTCAAGATTAGATGATCAACATGTGCTGAAAACATTTTTTTTACAAGCTTAATTAAATGACTAGTACTGAAACTTAGTTTAGACAGATACATTTTTTTTTGAAAAAGTTGAACATAGAAAAAGTTATGTGTGTAAGCTGTGTGGAAGATTTTGGAAAAAAAAAGTAGAAAGTTTCTTCAAGAAGATCTCTTGATAACATTGTAATAACTTATAGCTTTTTGAAAAAAAACGAAAAGTCATGGAAAACATATTTTCAACAAAAGAGATTCATGAGACTTAGGGGGATCCAGCATGTGCAAATCCCATGCAAGAAGGTACTCCCTCCGTTTAAAATTATAGTTTACTTTAGTTTCATCCTAAGTCACATTAACGCTTACAGATAAGTAAAAACTAATATGATACTATAAAAAACTAAAGTAATCTGTAATTTGGAATAGAGTGAGTAAATATCGTATTTGCAACTATCCGTAGAGGCTATCAAGTTGCAATGTGATAAACAAATTGGCATCAATGTTAATATCTGGGGATTTGATTTGTTAAGGTTGAGAGGTTTCCGTGGATAGAAAAAGGTCCTTAGGAAAGGAGGCGAGATGTGATGGCGCCGCTGTCCCAAATGGGGATGACTCGAGATCGAGGATGGATTTACAGAAGTAGAATATAAATAATGCCTAGTGTGGCCATATAGGGATAGGCAAGAAAATATGGTTTGTCATCAATTGAATACTCCCTCTGTCCCGCTTTGTGAGTCGTTTTAGCATTCAATGATGTGCAGTGAATATTCAGTGAACCATGACGGTACCTGTGTCCGGATACACGAGTAAAATTTTGAACCTAGACACTTGAAGCCAGCACCAGAACGACACTGAAAAGGGGACAGAGGGAGTACTTGAGTTCTTCGGCATTCGCATCACCCGATCTTTAGGCGAAAACCTAGCAAATGGTGAGCATAGGTGCTGCAGCCTGTGGGCTGTGGCGTGTGGCTACCAGGAGACATGATGCGTCAACGACATCACGAATCATGTGGGTTTGGACTGTTGGTGATTGGTTTTCACTGTGCCAGTGTGCCTTCATCTGATCATCTCCAAGAAGCTGTCCTGGAGTACCAAGCGGTAGACTGGTAGTACTTGTCAACCTTTGACTACCCCCCAGTGGAGAAATCCCCAAAATCCAAGAACGGGGGACGGGTTGGCGGAGCCTTTCTTTGACTTCTCTGTTCTCTCTGGCTGGACGGACGGATGGACAGGAGCAGAGCAGTGGGCGTTCCTTGCATGCCAAGCATGCACTGACCTTCCTTGCATGCCAAGCATGCACTGACCTAGCAATAGCAAAGCTAGCTGCAAGTTGGAAAAGCCTGGCCACACAGGTGTTCACACGTGACGTGAGACTCCGCCGGAAGTACTGTACTAGGAAAGGATACGAATTACGACTTGGCGGTCCTCTCGCCAACGGCGTTTCCTCGCCTGGACACTGTTGGTCCGGCCGGCTAGGCTGGGCCCAAGGGATTAGCGAGTAAGTGTCGTTGTGACGAGGTGGTCATGGGCCGTCTGAACAGGCCGCAGCTTAGCATGGCTTGGCTACGCGAGCGATCGAGCAGCTGAGCACCTTTTGCCAGGCTCTCTCGGCTAGTAGTAGTAGCCACACGAGCAGGCAGGAGGGATCATGACGCGGGAGCCGGCCGGCGCGGTCGCGGGGGTGATGAGGACGCTCAAGCAGGGGGCGTGGACCGTGGACGTCGGAGGAGGACGAGCTGCTGGCGCGGGCCGTGGCGAAGGAGGGGGAGGGGCCGGTGGCGCACGCTGCCGCGGCGCTGCGGCAAGAGCTGCAGGCTCCGATGGATGAACTACCTCAGGCCGGACATCAAGCGCGGGCCCATCGCCGCCGGGACCTCATTCTCCGCCTCCATCGTACTTGGCAGGTTACGGGCTTACGGCCCAGAAGGCCAGAAGAGGCCCAAGCCCAAATGGCCAAACAAAGACGAGAGAAGGAAAGGTGACCGGCGATCTCTAAAAAAAAAGGAGGGAGGACATGACCGGCGGTGCTGCATGCGAGCTCGGCCGACAGCGGAGGGGCGGCGGCAGCACGACCGCGCGGAAGATCTGTAGGCGAATATAGCAGCTATATATGCCGGCATCCGGTTAATGCTATCCTGATCTTCTGGTTTAGTAAATCATTGCCTGGATTTAGTGTGTTTTTTTAATCCTGTGCATCTAGTCCTCACTGTAGCAATGCGGTTTTGCATTTGAGTTCAGTAGAGAATATATACTGTTGAGGCTCGCTTTTATATTTTTATGGTTTATTATTCACTTATGCATTTGAATATGGTCCCTTCACCTACCACATAATTTTCGTTTCGACTTCTAAAATCCTCTAAAATTAGGAACAATTGGATTCTGACCAAATAGGATTACTTGTATAAATGCACTAACGATATAAAGATTAGCGATGAAAACGGATGGAAAAACCCTATTTCTACTTCCGTTTCTATATTTTTTGGCGGAAACGGGATCGGGTTCGGAAAATACGGGTTCGAAAACGGAATCGGAATATGCGGACATACGGAAACGAACAAATACGGATGGAGAGCCGGAAAATTAAATTAAGATCACATAATATAATATTCTCAAAGTATACATATATAAAGTCATGTAATAATATATACAAAGTTTAATATTCATTTACATGCTATGTACGTGAACATAACAGGCATATTTGGTGATTCGTAGTTATATTAACATAACATAAGGACATATAATTGTTGAACATGTTGAGTATAGATTGAAAACGAGATAAAAACGGAATAAATACGGGTCTATTCCATATTAAAACGGGATTACTCGGAAACGGACGGAAAACACCATTTTCTACTTCCGCAAATACGAAAACGGGATCTCGCAAATATGGAAACGGACGGGAAAATATAGAAAACGGAACGGGACGGTACGGGAAAAATTCTGTCCGTTTTCATCCCTAATAAAGATACATCATTCTATTCAGATTTTGAGCGGAGCTCTACTAGTGAAGCATAGGCTCCACCCTTGATGCGCATTAGTGCTTCATGCCTTCCCTTCTCTACAACCTTGCCTTCCTTGAGGACTGCAATCATGTCAGCCCCTTTGATCGTGGAGAGGCGGTGTGCTACCACAATGGTGGTGCGGCTGACCATGACTCGGTCCAATGCGTCTTGAACAATGCGCTCTGATTCAGCATCAAGGGCACTGGTTGCCTCGTCAAGGAGTAGTATCTTAGGATCCTTGATTATGGCCCTTGCAATAGCTACCCATTGTTTCTGCCCACCAGACAGCTGAATTCCTTTCTCGCCTACCACAGTGTCATATCCTTCAAGCAGGCTTGAAATGAACTCATGGGCATTGGCTGCCTTGGCTACAGCCATGACCTCTTCCTCTGTTACATCACCATGTTTCCCATATGCTATGTTGGCACGAATTGTGTCATTGAACAGCACTGGCTCATGGCCTACTAGCCCCATTTGATCCCTTAGCTAGCTTACTTTTAGGCTCTTAATTTCAACGCCATCTAGTGAAATTCTACCAGAATCAGGATCATAGAAACGCTCCAGTAAAGCAATTATTGTGGACTTGCCACTACCGCTCTCTCCAACAAGTGCCACTGTCTGCAAAAGGAAGGAAAATATTGCATTACAACTGTTCCAATGCTGGGGTAACGCTAGGTGTGAAATAAGGAACCTGAAAGTTGCATATATTATGTCACTAGAACTAGATAGATTGCATCAAATTATTTGGGGCAATACTACTGCAAGGAAATGAATAGGGGACTATGAGTGGTTGCAAGTTCAACTATACCTTTTCAGAAGAAATATGCAAGGCAAAGTCACTGAATATCTGGACATCACGACGTGAAGGATATTTGAAACTGACATTGTTGAAATTGATGTTGCCAGTGACATTCTCCAGTGTCATCCCATCGTCACTGCTTGTGTCAATTTTTGACTTCCTATCTAGAATACTGAAAATGGAAATAGCTGAATCCCTTGTCTTGGTTGCATCTAAGGCTAGTGCACTCGCCTGTGAAACCCCAACAGCTCCCAAAACCAAGGCAAAGAAAACCTGGAAATATCATCAGTGTGTGAATAATTGATAATAGCAATATTTATTGTGCCAAATGATGACTTGAAATTAGTAGAATTTTTACCCTAAAAACATCTGGGAATGTAGTTTTTCCTTGACGTACAAACTGTGCACCAAGATAGAAACAAAGGCCATATGTGAAATACAAAATTAAGAACGAGAAGCCATAGCCAAGTCCTCCAACAATTCCACTTCGAATTCCCTGCTTCCTAAGAGCTTCACATTTCTCATTGTATGTTGTGACTACTCTTTTCTCGGCACAGAAAGATGCTATAGTTCTGATACTACCGACAGCATCTGTTGCAACTTGACTTGCATCTTCATACATCTCCTGCATAATAAGATCACATTGTCATGATAGGCAACTCAGGTATCATTAGGAAATATAATACTCGATAAAACAGAAAATTATTTCTACAGTTGTCATTCATCACCTTAGCATCTTCACTAAACCCCTTCAAGAACATCACTTGAGCATAACCCTGTGCACCCACCAAAGGAATCACACATGTGATGATCAGTGCAAACCTCCAGTCTGCCGTGAAAGCTATGACAAATCCAGTTGTTAATGAAGCTATAGACTGTACTATAAGGGCCAAGTTATCTCCTGCACCGGACATTTAATGCATCAACTGAGAGCCTTGTACCAAGTGCCCCACTGCAATTGATAAACATTAGTATTGGTGTAGACTATATATGCTTAGAAAAGATAAGAATAAAAATCAAATGTTAAAATACCTGGAATTTCAGGCATTATCAAACCAAGCGACTTCTTGGCGCACAATGCTTTGAAATGATAAAATACAAATACGCTCCATAAGCTTTCCTCCAACAACCGCGAACAAAAAATATTCTGCTGGAATTGAAATCAAACTTGCAACTCCCAGAACGACAGATATCAATGCCCAAAAGCTAGTATCCTTTCTGAGCTTATCTGGTGGTTCATATTATGATTTTATAACACCAGACATTAATATACCCAATAATGGGAAAATAACTCCATGCACTGTTGCTGCTATAGAGACTAACAGAAGAATTGGCACTTCTAGCACATTAAGCTTAAAAAGACGCCCAATTGGTGCTTTCTTAAGCACCACAACACCAGAGAGCTCTTCTATTTTCTGTTCACCTGTGATCTGATCTTCATGCAACTCAACTGACAATCCTAAGGGGTTCTTGAAGGAAAATCTGTTGCTATTACCAAAAGAATTTTTATTGATTGACCATCTAAGTGACAAACTGGCGCCTTTTGATCTAGAATCTGACACCCCAGAGTCTGCTATTTTATTCCTTCCTGCGAACACAAGGTTGAAATATGCCCTTGTGATTCGATTTGTGATGAGTGATTGTCAACATGACTTACGATCAAGGTTGAGTGTGTGACCTAACCCCAACGTGAGTTGGGAAGTGCGACATGTCTCTTGGCTTGTGTTGTGCAGGTGTGGAGCTCGGATGCGGTGGTCGACGGCGAGGTGAAGGTCAAGTAGAGACGTACCGTGGCGACGGACCAGGAGCGGTGAAGGACGGATATGAGGCTTAGACCGAGGGACCCAGAGGCCGGGTGACTAGCCACGGTGGCTGACATCTGGGACATCGACAAGCGCAAGTGTACATGGGAGTGACCGTGTTGACCGAGTCAAGACGGCGGACGTACGAGTCGAGCAGGGCTTAGGAGGACTTGGCGGACGGCCGGTTGAGGACGGCGGTGACATGTGTCGAGGTGGGGGACGCGTATGGAGTACGCTACTCGCGAGCGGGTTTAGTAGTTTGGGCCTTAAAACCATCGGTGGTGGGTTTACCGGTTTGGGCCTCAAAACCCAGGCAGAGGTTTCGAGGAGGAACAGACAGCACGTGGCGACATCGGGGAGTTCGCGTCGAGACGAAGCTACTGATGAGGAGGCGCGGTGGCCATCGGATGAAAATGAAACCGAGTTGGACCATAATGCCCTTGGGCTAGGTGTTTGACTCAATTGTATCCAGGGACAAAACTGGGATTGTGTAATAGCCCTATTAAATAGGATGAGTGTAAGTGCATCTAGCCCTTTAGTGGGTTTTGGTGAATTGAATGATAACACCATTAAAGATCTAACAAGTTTGCGAAGTGTTGAACAGGAAATTGAGTTTATTGCATAACTTGTGGATTGTGAAATGAGAAGTGTATATAGGTTCAACAAGAAGGCAAACCAGATGATATTTCATATATTAAGCTTGATTGATCTCAACATTCATATCAAGAAGATATTCAAGCAATAAAGATCACAATATTGAAGAAATAATTTTTCAATGGATGCTTAATATGATGTGATTTGAGTATGGCTCGATAGAGTGAAGATAGCAAGGAAAGGGCTTCGAGGGACTAAGCGGAGGTGAAGGGCAAGCAATGGCTTTTAGATCGAGGAACCATGGCTAAGGTGAAGAAGAGAGTACTTACATTGAGTCGAGGTACTAATTGAGCCATGAGGAGTCATATTGTGTTGAGGATCAAATCATTAGTGGAAGTGACTTGAAGTCATGGATTGAACTCACATGTGTTGAAATGGTTCAAGTCACATGCTCAAGCTATACTTGCTCAAAGAGAGGAGATGAAGTTGATTGCATCCCCTTATGAAGTGATATTGAGAAGAAGTGACATATGAAGACATTGAAGAGTCAAGTGGTTAAAATGGTAATATTCTTTTGATCTTGAGTTTAGGCTATGCTGCACTATAAAGGGGGATGCAAGTCTAGGTGGTCTGAGGAAGATAAAGTGCTCAAGTATAAAAACTAAATCAAAAGAGAGACACTCTAGTACTTCACGAGCACGTAGAATAGTTTTAGTGACTTTTGGTGTCGGAAGTCCAGACGTACGTCGGGAGTCCCGATGGTCAGAAGTGCTGACTCACGCCGGGAGTCCTGATGCCTAATCACTTAGCCTGTGCGTTGATTGAGGACGTCAGAAGTCCTGACGGTCGGGAGTCCCGACCCTCGTCAGGAGTGCTGACGTCGTGCCTAACGGCTGTCTCGGCTGTCTGCTTGCGTCAGCGGTCCCGACATACATCAGCAGTGCCGATGGTCCGCAGTCCCGACGTACGTCGGGAGTCCCAACGTTGGCCTTCGCGCAGTGACTTTGACCTAGCATGAACAATGTTTTCTCTACAGGTCAGCAGTCCCGACGTAGATCCGAACGGTTAGATTTCAACTATGAGTATAAATAGCTCCCTCTTCATTTCTAACCATTGCCCACTCATTCCACTCGACCATAACCTTCGGCAAAAGTGCTCTCAAGCTCCCCATCTCTTCTCCTCTTTGCTCCTAGCTTCAAATCTTGAAAGATTTGAATTGAGAGAAGGGATTTGGTGAGAGAAACAGCGAAGAAAGCTTGAGCACTTGATTTCTTCGTCAAGCTAGTTGGATTTGTGTTTGTTACTCTTAGAGCAAGGCTCCTAGCCGGTTAGGCATCGCCCGTGGAGCTTTCAACTTGTGTGGTAGCCCCAAGAGGTTTGTAATCACCCCAATCATCTAGTGAAATCACCACTTATCTCAAGAGATTGCTCTCTTGACTTGAGAACGAGGATAGGGTTGAAAGAGATCCGAAAAGCCTGTGTGGCTTCCTAAAAAACGTGGACATAGGCAAGCCTTAGTGGCAAGCTAAACCACGGGATAAATTGGTGTCTCACTTGTGTTCTTGTGATTTACATTGCTATACTTGGATTTATGGTGATTCTAGGGTTGGGTCCCAATCTACGTTTAGAGGCATCTTGGCATCAAGGAAGTGAGCTAACATCTTCACCTTACCACTAGGAAGTGGGGTTGTAAGTTATTGGCTTCATAAAGTTCATTTGAGCACTTGTAGTTTATTCCTTATAGGCTTCGGGACTGCTGACAGTTTGCGTCGGAACTGCTGATGACGTCGGGAGTTTCAACCTAAACTGTCAGGCCTTCTGACAGTTGCTGACAAGTGACTTTGAGTTTTGTGTAGAAATTTTTAGATACGCCTATTCACCCCCTCTAGGTGACATCAAGGTCCTTTCAATGAGGGAGCCCCATCTACCTCACCTCCTCCATTTGCATTTTCTTTCATCCTTGTTAGGGTTTCCCTACCCTTAGGTGCTTATGAGAGAGAGGTCCACTAATCCTTATGATTTATGTAAGAATCAAAATTTCAAGTGGGAAAGGAGGTCCCAAATCCTCCTTGTCTCCTCCGGGATTTGGCGGAAGAATCACTCTTTGTGTTCTTCGTGTTCTTCTCCTTTCTCCTCTCGTTCTTGTGTCAATTCATCATTTCTAGACCTTTTTGATCCATTCTTTTTGCATTAATTTAAGCTATGACATGAGTTGAACCTTTCCACCAAAGGAAATCAACCAATTCCTCACGAGCTCACAGATCGGGTGATTTTTTGGTTTAGGTCTCAAGAACCGGTGTTTTTTGTTCTCCTTCAATTTCTCGTTGATTGGCTTCAAATTAGGCGATGACCTCTTAGAGGTAGCTCCCCTACTACCTTGTGATCATGCTTATCAAGTTTCGTGACAGTTGGTGAAGATTTGGGCACAAATCAGGAGATTGAAGTGAGAGGCGATTTTGGGGCACTCTTGTTCTATTCTTGTTCGCGATTCGCGGACAGTCCGCCGTTCTACCCGTAGACATTCTGGGGATCGGGGTTCGTCTAGTCTAGAACTAAGTTTTCTCAATATGGTTTTTGAGTTTGACTGGTGGATAGTCCGGAGTTCTAGTGTGGACAGTCCGCGACCTCTATCTAGCTGAATCTAGAACTCTTCTCTCTCGGTGAGTTTTCTGTGATCTAGCCTGCGGACAGTCCGGCCCTAGTTGCGGACAATCTACCAGTGTTTTCTTGAGCTATATCTAGAACTAATTCATCGCTGTGTGTCTTTTAGAAGTTGAACTGGGGACAGTCCGGTGCAAACCGTGGACAGTCCGCCAGTGTGGTCTGTGTTCTGAACAGTTTCTGTTGTTAGTCTGGTTCGTGCCACCGGATAGTCCACCAAGGTGACCCGGACAGTCCGAGGACTGTACTGCGGACAGTTCGCAACTACCCAGAGTTGGTTGTTTTCTCCCGTTGCTTTGAGTGTTTGTTTTCCTTTGCTTCTTGAGGGTGCTTCTAAGTGTCCTAGACTTCTTGTAAGGTATCTTGCTACAAGTTAGCATGTGTATCTCACGGCTTTGGTGTGAGTCGAGTTTTGAGGTTGTGTGTTGAGCCAAAAACCAAAGTTTTAAAAGAAATTTGAGGCTCCCATTCACCCCCCTCTGATCACCGTTTCTGGTCCTTCAATTGGTATCAGAGCAGGTTAAGGATCATTCCACCTTAATCGGTTCATGATCCATAAAGGCGACATGGAGCGTGGTTCCGGCAAATCACCGTTTTTTGATGGAACAAACTACCCCTTTTGGAAGATCCGTATGTCCACGCATCTTCAGGGGATTGATTGGATTGTCTGAGAGATTTACGAGGATGCTACCTATGTTGTGCTTGAATCCCGTGCTCGTGTCACGCAAGATCAAAAAGATCGGCACAATGCTAATAGCAGAGCTCGCGCAGTTCTTTTCTCGAGTCTTTCGCTTGAAGAGTTCGAGAGTCTCCGATTATACTACTGCTCAGGAGATCTGGGTGAGGCTTCAGAGCTATCACGAGGGGACCGTACAGGTTAAAACTAGACTCTACGAGATGTACAAGAGGGAGTATGAGAACTTCACCTAGCTTGATGGCGAGTCCATCGATGCCATGTTTTCTCGCTTTCAGACCATTGTAAACAAGATGCGAGCAAATAAAGCACAGTTACCTTATGACGATCATGAGAGGGCACTTAAGCTTCAATATGCCCTAGATCAGAAGGTATGGGATGTGAAGGTCACCACCATCATTGAGTCTTTAGGGTATGAGACCCTCACCGTGGATGAGCTTTTTAGCAAGCTCAAGTCCACCGAGATCGACTACCAGACCCAAGCCAAGCTCAAGAATCCCTCTGCATCGACTATGGCTTTGGTCTCAGGTAACGGCTTAAGTTCTTTGGCTAATACTTCATAGATGTCTTTTGCCTTGTCTTCTTTGGTGTCTATCACAGAGGAGCAGCTAGAGAGTCTTAGGGATGATGAGCTGGCGTTGATCATCAGCCGGTTCTCACGGTTTCACAACAACCGCTTAAATCGCCGGCGTGGTGGTGGTCCGAAGGAAGGTGTGGACACTGTTTTTTGGCACGTGTCAAGATGGTCAGAGTGGGCTAATCAGTAGGAGAAAAGTTACTGTGTATGCTGACAGCCGATGAAAAATCAGCTTGTAAAGAAGATTGCCGATGAATGGTGGCGACCGATAGAAAGGTTGATTTAGATTGAGGCGTTGCTGATAAAGTTGATGTTATTGCCGATACCGATGAAGGGAGGCTTGAAGACTGCTGCCGATGAAACAGGAAGTGTGCCGATGGAAAGGAGGTCGATGAAAATTCCATCGTAATTGAGGCGGACAGGGAAATAGATAGGAGTTGATTTCCTTTTCTATGTTTGTTAGAGTCTGATTTATGTAAGAGTCATGTATTTCCTTAAATGTGGATTTGGTGTCCTAGTCGTATTTGGTTATGTCTCCTTAGATCAGGGTATAAATATAGATTGAGGGGCAATGTAATAGAGATGAATCAATCAATATCAAAAACCAGCTTTTACTCTTATTTACATCTGTTTACTTTTTGGCGACTTCGTCAATTTGCATATTTTTCCTTTTTTCACGAGTTCTCATCGATTCGGCGAGCTGCATCGCTTCAGTGCAACCTTCGACGATCCTCGAATTCCGCGTGAGTACCTCTTGGCCGTGACTTCCGGGCGTATCGCTGTTGTCAGGACCAAAGTGCTCGTATCTTCATCCTTGTCGATTAACAGGTCAAATCGACTGGCACGCTTTGGATATCGATTTCGGGTATTAGCCCTTTGTGTTTGCAGATCCACTTTTGCATCAACACATCTTTTGGCACGCCTGGTGGGACAGATCTGATCAATATGTTCAATCCTGAGATTGATGCGGGGAACATCATCGTGGTATTAGAAGAAGATCTTAAGGAATAACAGAAGCAGGCTATGGAAAAGGCTATATAAGAATACAGACAGCTTTGCTTGAAGTCATTCAGCTTGAACAAGAGTGGACAAGTCATCCAGAAGCAATATTTGCCGTTGCCTCGGCAAGTTACCTTTGATTCTAATCCGGGTAAACTTCAAGAGATGGTTAATTCTGCAGTAAATCATGCTTTAATTAATCACTCCAATGTGTTGTCCAATACTGTTCATAATGCTGTGGTTCGGACTCTCAAAGAAGGGCAAGCGTCACCGCATTACGTTGGGCCTGCCTATCATCAATCAGAGCCAGCATCTGTTATTACGCCATCGGCTCCCCCAGCCGTTGCGGGTACAGAAGTTTCTTCCCCTCCAGTATCAGCAGGCTTATCTAACGTACAATCTACACCGATGCGATCAGATTCAGCATTATCGGGACGAGTTCAGCTTAATACAGATCTATCGGCATCGGCTTTATCAGGTCCTGTATCACAGAGTAACCAGATTCCTGCTAATTGGTGGGGATACGGTATGCCTCCAGAGCTATCTGCTTTTAATCCTGAGTTACCTCAAGTGTTTGATACAGTAGGAAAAGCTCCTATGCCATCGGCTGGTTCGCCGATAGCTCAAGTACCTCAATATACTACAGCAACTACTGTGCAACCAACTCCAGGAAGTTTCCAGGTGCCTTTGGGTCAAACATCTAATTCAAGTCCATCGGCAAACTTGCTACCGATGCAACAGAAGGCTCCTGCTATAAGTCAACCTGGAGTCCAGTTCATGCCTCAAGCTGGTTGTAATTATTCAGCAATGCCAGCAAATTACCAGCCATCGGCAAATTTTGTATCGATGAACGCTAATAATAGTTGGTCAGGGCAGTTTCCTACTCAACATACAGTCCAGCTAAATCAGCAAGTTGCAGGGATTCATCAAGGTCATATGCAAGCTGGTTTTCAGAATCAAGCATCGGCAACACAGCCGATGAATCCTTTCCAGCAGGTTAATGGACCACAAGTAATGGCAAATATGCCGATTGCTGGAGATCGTGGGCCACAAAGATACGCAGAGGGATATCAGCAAGTACCTCCTGTAGAAATTCAGCCATATCGTCAACAAGAGGTTGATACTTTTTGGGCCGATAAAATATCAGAGATTATGAAGGATCAGTTTGGGATAAAACCCAAGGTCAATACTTATTCTTATCGGACTCCATACCCTCTGGCATATGATTTAATTCCTTTCCCAAATCGGTACAAGGTATCAGATTTCACTAAGTTCTCTTGGCAAGATGATACATCAACCATGGAACATGTTAATCGCTTTATTATTCAATGTGGAGAGGTAGCTAGTAGAGATGAATTAAGAGTTCGTTTGTTTTCATCATCTTTGTCTGGATCAGCATTCACATGGTTTATTTCATTACCGCCAAATTCTATTATTACTTGGGCTGATCTAGAAAAGCAATTTCATAAATATTTCTTTGCTGGAGTTCATGAAAAGAAGCTTACCGATTTGGTAAAATTAAGACAGCGTAATGATGAATCGGTGGAAGGCTTTGTGCAAAGGCTACGAGATGTGAAAAATAAGTGTTATAGCCTGGTATTGGATGATCGGCAACTTGCCGATTTGGCTTTCCAAGGATTATTGCCACACCTTAAGGACATATATGCTTCTCAAGAGTTCGAAAGCCTAAGTCATCTCGTGCAAAGGATTTCTGATCAAGATATTAGGGTTTTTGAACCCAAAAGGAATTGGAACAAGAAGGTTTCATTTGTCGGAGAGGTAGAAGATTCTGATTCAGATGAAGAGCCAGTTATCGGTTTAGCTGAGTGGGTTAAAAATAAGAAGCTGATATCTTGTCCCTTTGGTCAAAAAGAGCCAGAGAAGTTTACTTTTGACATCACCAAAGTCGACAAGATATTTGATCTTCTGCTTCAAGAGGGCCAGATTAAGCTGTCACCTAATCATGTGATCCCATCGGCAGAAGAGTTGAAGAAGATGCTGTATTGCAAATGGCACAATGCAACTTCACACAGTATAAATGAGTGCAAAGTGTTTAGGCAACAGTTACAATTAGCTATTGAATCTGGGAGAATTAAATTTGGTAATTCCAAGATCCAGAAGCCGATGAAAATTGATCAACATCCTTTTCCAGCAAATATGTTGGATGCTGAAGGAAAGACTAAGGTGTTGACATCAGAAGCTGCTGAGAAAAACGCATCAGTGGATCCCCAACATCGGATAACTATCGATGATGCAAAAAGCAAGGGGCTACTGGGAGAAAGTAGCAATTCCGGAAAGCTTCCTCGATCTGGCATTGTGATTACCCATCAAAGGTAACAGGAGGGCTGGCGTCAGCGAAGGGACCGATATCGACAACAACAAGAAGAGAGACGCCGAGAAGAGTGGAATCGGCATAAGGATCATTAGAGGTGTCCATTTTTTGTTCATTGTTGGGAAGAAGGTATTAAATTACCTACTGTTGAAAATTGCCCAGAGTGCAATGGTTATTATGGAGTTAATCATTCAGAAAGGAGGTTTCAACCTGGCAATCAGGGTTTGTCTATCAATGAGCCGATCAGGGATAAAGTATCAGTACATGATTTGCTAGGGGGCAGGCTTAGTGTACATGAGAGGCTTGGTAAACGCGCTGTATATTTTCTGAGGAACCAAGAGGAGCTTGAAGAGATGGCAAACGCAAGAGTTCCCGATGAAGAAATTTTTTACAGGGATCCTAATATACATCGTGTAGAGTCAACTAGGACCTATTATCAGCCAGTTTGGAAAACTAAACTCCCTCAATGGTGCCCAGAAGGTTTGACAAAGACACAGAAAAGGAGGATGCAGCGAGAGCGTCAAGAGGACTTATACCGAGAAGAGAATTCCTCCAATGAGAGATCTGGCAATCAGCAGTGGCAAATAAAGCACAAAAATAAAGGCCTATCGGCAGATGTCAATATGGTATTTATGTTGCCGATGGAATTTTTGGCACTCTCTGATAATGAGGAAGAAACTGTTTTCTCTGACCAAATAGCTCAATTGACGCTAGATCCAATGATGGCTATTTTTGAGAAACCTACCGACGATGAGAGATAACATCTCAAGGTTTTGTTTGTGAAAGGCAGAGTTGATGGGCAGCCTGTATCTAAGATACTTATTGATGGAGGAGCTGCGATTAATATTATGCCTTATGTGATGTATCGGAAACTTGGTAAGGGAGATCAAGACTTAACTAAAACCGATATGATGCTAAAGGATTTTAAAGGCAATGTGTCACCGGCTAAAGGGGCAGTGTGTGTTGAGTTGACCATCGGCAGCAAAACCTTACCGACGACATTCTTTGTTATTAATGGCAAGGGTGCATATAATCTGCTTCTAGGAAGGGATTGGATTCATGCTAATTGTTGTGTTCCTTTTACAATGCATCAGTGCCTCGTACAATGGATTGGGGATAAAATTGAAGTTGTTCCTGATGATTGTTCTTACATTATCGCATCGGCAGAATCAGATACTTATGAACGAACCAAGTGCATATCAGGAGAAGCTTGGGAAAAAGAGTTCCTCAAAGTTGCCGATTATGAAATTCCACCGATCCAAGCAGTCGGTTCTGAAGAAGAATTTTAATGGATAGGTTTGCCGATGATGGAAAATTAGGTCAAGGGTTTACATCGGCTGATGATTTAGTAGAAGTAGATATTGATGATGGTGATAGGCCAAGGCCTACTTTTATTAGTGCTAAGTTAGATTCCAAGTGTAAACATCAATTAGTCAATTTGTTAAAGAAGTATAAAGATTGTTTTGCTTGGGATTATACTGAAATGCCTGGATTAGATCGATCGATAGTTGAACATCGGTTGCCTATTAAGTCTGGATTTCGGCCACATCAGCAGCCAGCGCGCCGATGCAATCCTAATATACTTCATGATATTAAGGCCGAAATAACTAAATTAATTGAGGCAAAGTTTATTCGGTAGTGTCGATATGCGGAGTGGATTTCTAATGTGGTTCTTGTTTATAAGAAAAATGGGAAACTTCGTATTTGTATTGATTTCAGGAATCTCAATAAAGCCACACCGATGGATGGTTATCCAATGCCGATTGCTGATTTGTTGATTGATGCCGCAGCAGGACATCAAATTATCAGCTTCATGGATGGTAATGCAGGTTATAATCAAATATTCATGGCTGAAGAAGATATTCCCAAGACTGCTTTTAGGTGTCCAGGTCATGTGGGATTATTTGAATGGATAGTTATGATGTTTGGTTTGAAAAATGCCGGTGCTACTTATCAAAGAGCTATGAACTTTATTTTTCATGAATACATCGGTACATTAGTAGAGATCTACATCGATGACATAGTGATTAAGTCTGGAGATATCACAAAGCATCTAACCGATCTACGAAAGATACTGGAGTGTACAAGGAAGCATGGACTAAAGATGAATCCTAATAAATGTGCATTTGGTGTATCGGCAGGACAATTCTTGGGTTTTATGGTGCATCAGCGGGGCATTGAAATTAGTAGGAAGTCTATTGAGGCAATCAACAAGGTGGTTGCTCCTGCCAATAAAACTGAATTACAGTCTTTGATCGGTAAAATTAATTTCATCAGGAGATTCATATCTAATCTGTCGGGTAAGATCAAGGCTTTCAGTCCGTTACTGAAATTGAAAGCCGGTCAGGAATTTAGATGGGGAGATGAGCAACAGTTAGCCCTAGATGAAATTAAGAGATACTTAACAAATCCTCCAGTGCTAGTTCCACCTCAACACGGGAAACCTTTCAGATTGTATTTGTCAACTGATGATACTGTTATCGGTTCAGCTCTTATTCAAGAATTTGAGGGGAAAGAACGTGTTATTTATTATTTGAGCAGACGGTTAGTGGATGCTGAAACCAGGTATTCGGCTATCGAGAAATTATGTCTGTGTCTATACTTTTCTTGTATTAAGTTGAGGCATTATTTGCTATCGGCTGAGTGTACTGTCATATGCAAAGACGACGTGGTCAAATATATGCTGTCGATGCCAATATTAAGTGGTAGAATCGGCAAGTGGATTTTAGCGTTATCAGAATTTGACCTATGTTATGAATCGGCTAAGGCAGTTAAGGGGCAGGTTATGGCTGATTTTGTCACTCAACATTGCAATACAGTGGACTCTCTAGAGATTGCTCCTTGGACACTTTTCTTCGATGGGTCTACATGTGGTGAAGGAGCAGGTATCGGCATTGTGTTAATTTCCCCTCAGGGGAGGAAGTATGAGTTTTCATTGCCGATTATTGCTACATCAACAAACAATCAGGCTAAATACCAAGCTTTGATAAAAGGGTTAGAATTGCTTAAGGAAATACGTACCGATGCTGTTGAAATCTTTGGTGATTCTATGCTAGTTATAAATCAGTTGGCTAGAATTTATGAATGCCGAAGTGAAGTTTTAATTTCATATTATGAGAAATGTCTGCAATTGTTGAAAGGGTTTAGAAATTTTCATCTGGAACATGTTTCTCGATTGCATAATGAAGAGGCTAATCGATTAGCTCAGCATGCCTCAGGGTATCAGCCTATTCAAGAAGTATTAACATCGGCAGTTGATACCGATGACTGGAGAAAGGAAATTGTTGATTATTTAAAGGATCCATCTAAAAAGGTTGAAAGACATATAAGATTCCAAGCTACCAAGTATGTGCTCCTTGATGATGAATTATATTACCGAACCATAGATGGAGTTTTACTCAGATGTGTTAGCAGTAATGAATCAAAAATTTGATGGGTGAGATTCATGAAGGAGTGTGTGGGGCTCATCAGTCGGCTTTCAAGATGAAATGGATGATCAGAAGAAATGGATATTATTGGCCGACTATTCTCAAAGATTGTTTTAAATATTTTAAAGGATGTCAGGAATGTCAAAAATTTGGTAATATTCAAAGAGCACCTGCATCGGCTATGAACCCCATAATTAAGCCTTGGCCGTTCTGGGGTTGGGCTATTAATCTCATCGGTCAGATTTATCCGTCATCGAGTAAGGGGCATAAATTTATTCTGGTTGCTACTGATTATTTCACAAAATGGGTTGAAGCAATTCCTTTGAAAAAGGTGACATCGGCTAATATGATTGATTTTGTGAAAGAGCATATTGTTTACCAATTTGGTATTCCTCAAACCATCACTACCGATCAGGGTACCATGTTTACATCGGGATAATTTGATAAGTTTGCTGTGAGTATGGGGATTAAAGTTTTAAATTCTTCTCCATATTATGCCCAAGCTAATGGTCAGGCTGAGGCTTCTAACAAAGGAATTATCAAGCTCATTAAGCGCAAAATTAAAGAAAATCCTAAGAGGTGGCATACGGTATTAAATGAAGCCTTGTGGTCATATCGGATGTCGTGTCATGGTGCAACCAAGGTAACACCTTATCAGTTGGTATATGGACACGACGCAATGTTGCCTTGGGAGATTAAAACTAGCTCTAGGCGAATACATTCTCAATATCAATTGATAGCCGATGACTATGATACCCTTATGAAAGATGAGTTGGAAGATGTGGCAGGTCATCGGTTAAAGGCTTTAGTTAGCATCGATGAGAATAAGAAAAGAGTAGCCAGATGGTACGACAAGAAGGTGAAGATAAAGGAGTTTGTCGATGGGGATTTGGTTTGGAAGTTAATTTTACCGATTGGGACTAAAAGCTCAAAGTTTGGCAAATGGTCGCCTAATTGGGAGGGTCCATATTGGATAAATCAATATGTTCCTGGTAATGCATATATTCTCGAAACCCTCGAAGGGGTTGTGTTTCCCAGAGCATTAAATAGAAAATATTTAAAGAAATATAACCCTAGTATCTGGATAGATGCATAAAAGTATAATTACCGATAACAATCCTATCGGCTAGAGTTAAATAAAGTATCAACGTGTCATAGATTGCCGATGCACTAAATGAGAATTACAGATTTAACAAAGATTGGATAGCCGATATTGCACGCAGGCGGATCTCATCGGCTTCCTTCAATTCTTTAGCATCTTCATCGGCAACCCCCTCCACAGGCTTAAGTTTCTTCTTCAAGGCCAAGGCCTTGCGAGCTTGGACATCCCTTTCTTGCTGAAGGGCTTTGATGATGTCAGAGAGCTGATCTTCTTCTTGCCTGGCGTGAGTTAAGGCTGTTTCAACTTCTTCCAGTTCAGCTAGAAGAGCTGCTCTCTTTGCCGATAGATCCAGAATCTTCTGCTTAAGATCGGCACCTGAGATCTACAAGTTGCTGATGCTTTTGTGCTTCTCATCGGCAGTTTGTTTTAGCTGCAGCATCTCTTCCTTGAGCTGGGCTTGAGCTACTCTATCGGCGATACGGTGAGCAGCCCGTTGATATTGTAGTTGTCGGCTCTCTAGATGGACTGCTGGGAAGAGAGTTTCTTCGACATCGGCAGGAACTTGGCCACGGATTGTCTTGAAGATGGTTTTTGCAGGATCTGAATCGTTTACCAACTGAGCAGTATCTTGTTGTAATAGATCCAGAAGGGCTTCCAGCTTGGCATAAATTTCTGCCGATATCACCCCCAGTGCTAGGGAAGAACTTGCTTCTTCTCCGTCATCGTCGGAGATGTCGATAGCGAAAGAAAAAACAAGCTATTGGGAGAATCTTGTTCCTGTGAAGAGGAAAAGAAGTCAGAGATCCTACGTAAGGATAGTTATGGATATTATAAATCGACCAGGTCAATCGGTTTACCTGCTTCAAGGCGATTCTTGGGCCTGGCTGGGAGGAGCAGCTTGAAGAGGGCCATGTGAAGGATCAGCAGAGCTGGCCGGTGGGATGTCTTCTACGACTTCATCAATAGTTGGCCCTTGGGGTATGATGGCCGATGATACATTTTGTGCAGAAGGGTCAACTTGTTCAACTACATCGGTTGGCTGACTAACAGGTGTTGGAGCAGATGCGGGGACTGGCATAGATTTCTATCGTTTTTGCTGAGCCTCGGCATCAGTTAAAGCTTTACGCTTTACTTAGGTCTCAGCGACAGTTGGCTAGGGGGCATCGGCACTTGTTGATCATGGAGCTTGAGTGCCTGGTATGCTTGCCGATGTGCCCATTTGCTGCTGCAAAACAAGTGTAAGATTGGATGTTTAACAGATAAAATGTAAAGTTAAAAGAATACCTCTAAAGGCTGACTGGAGGTAGTAGTGCTTGGTGTTGGAGAAGTTGTCGATGATGATCCAGCAGTGGCTCTTACACCCTGATGGTTACATGTTAATATAGCTTGTATCGGCATGAGTAAAAATAAACGAGGTTATTACCTTGAAAGCCTTGATTAGGCTTGAAGCGGCAGCCAACAGAGTAGCCCTAGCTGTTGCTAGCTTCGATCTAGAGGTGATGGTCTTGGCACGGGTCCTCTGGAAAGTCAAAGCGGCTAAGGTGGGGGCGTTGTAGCCGATCGCTGAAATTGAGGAAATAGGTTGGAGGTTGAAAGGTTTCCCACTCTTGCTTATGGATGGAACTGGGTCATCGGCCGGTCACGAGAAAGTTAGCTGCCGATATATGAAAGAAAAAAACAGAAGGGAGTTAAAAGAAACTTACTGCGTCATCGGGAATGGCGTATTCAGGGTCGATCATGTGCCGATATGCGTGAGCAGATGTTGCAAATAGTTGTTCCCTCCACTCTCGCCACCATTGCTTATATGATTTAGTGATGAAAGATGTTGGCGACCAGATGGAAAGATCAACATATGAGATATCGGCATCGGGGGCGAGTCTCACTACCCTGCTCCATTCTGTTCCGCTGGTGATTGTTTCTCTGGGCTTGATCACATCGGCAAAGCACAGCTTGATTGGCAGTTGCCCAAAAGCCAGTTGGCGGGATACTGCCGATGGATTGTAGAACTCATAGGTGGTATTGGAATTCTTCCCACTACCAAATGTGTTCACCGGGATTTCCCTGGGAGTGATGATGGCCATCATAAGCTCATTGTCTTGGTTCAGCTCGTCATCGGCAAAGTTGAAGAGAAGGGGGAACTTGTTCTCTTCATCGATATAGGGTACCCAAGCCCTATGATCACGAGGGAGACCGTTGTAGAAGTTCTGGAAAAATCTGCCGATTTGATCTTCATTGGCCTCTGTTCCAAGGAGGACAATTATGGCTTCACCGAAGTTGAGGGGGGGCGTGTTGCCGATTCCTCATCCCCAAGAACATAATCTTCGGTAATTTCTCGTGGGAATTCTTGGGCGAAGAAATCCCACTGCAGACGTTTGTGCATATGGGCATTTAGCCACATATTGATAAACCACCATGGGCCTCCCAAATTGCCGATGGGTTCACCAAGCAAAAGCTTATGGGATACTTGGTGGAGGAGGTGATAGGTGGAGCTCAGAAGGTATCGACCGAGCGGGAACCTTACACCGTTGGCCAAGAGTTCGGCCGCAGAAAGGAAGGCGTTGGTTGGTCCTACCGATCGGCTGCAGAAGATGAATTTCTCCAACCACATATTGAAGAATATGGCGTGTTCCCTCTGGTTAACGGTCCCAGTCCTTTGGTATTCCTGGATGTATCCAGTCCAGCCGCCGATGTTGCGTGTATTCACTCTATGTTCGGCTCTTCTGCCATAGATAGAACCCTCATCGACAGTTGAGATGTCCAAGGCAGTAAGCATGTATACATCGGCAAGAGTTGGCACGGCTGGACCATGTCCAAACATGAAGGTGTTTGTCGTATCTGACCAGAAATAGGCAGCAGCAATCATCATGGATTCATTTTTCTGCATATCGGCAATAGATAGCCTAATGCATTGGTCTATTTTCCGTTCTGCCCAGTACACCTGCATCGACCTGTTAACCCTCAAATACCAATCTTTCCACCCTTTGGTGGTTTTGGGCCAAGATCGGAATGGGTCTTTCCATAGATTCAGAGAAAAGTTCTAGGCTCTAAAGGGGATTCTGTTAACCTCCGCGTTGATTAAATCGGTTGGATCTGGGTTGTCCATTGGACCTAGGCAGTGGAAGTGCGGTTGATCGGTTGGAATAACCAATTTGTTGCGTAGTTCCTAGGTTTGGAGGATCAAAAGAATAGGAAAAAGAGGGGAAAAAATTACCAACTGTATGAACTCGCAAAGACCAAAGGAACCAGGGTAAAAGTAACGGAAGTGGAACGAACCGCAGGGACGTCGAAGTTGATCGCCATTGCTTTGAGGAAGATGAGGGCACAGACTGGGGACTTGAGGTTGACGATGGAAGGAGTTCTTGTTGGATTGAGGTCGCGTGTTTGTTCGTCGGAGTCACCGCCAGAAAGAGAGAATGCCAAAGGTTGGAGAATGAGGGTAGAAGACAAGCGTTCCGGAGAAATCTATTTATAGGCCGCTTAGAGTAGGGGTATTCTGGACTTGTCGCTATGCCGCGCGCGTGTGGGTCGAGGTGGTTCAGATGGATATGGTAACTATTCGCACGATAATCAAGGGATTGTACAGAAGATTTGATGGCAAGTAATTATGACTTGGAAGAGATATCAGTACAGGATTTGTTAGTTCTAAAAATGATGGCATTATTATGTTAAGATCTTGCCGATGGGTTGTTATTTTGGTATCTTAACCATAATTGGGGCAAGAATGGTTGGAAGTTGTGCGATATTTACTGAGATGCGTGAAACAGAACTAGATTTGATTAGATTCAGTAACAGATTACATTATGCTTGGAGAATGGGTTGAGAAAAATAGGTGAAGGCAAGCATTATCTGGAGTAAATTTTGGAGCATCAATGTTTTATACTCCGAAATTGGGGGGGCATGTGTTGACACCGTTTTTTGGCACGTGTCAAGATGGTCAGAGTGGGCTAATTAGTAGGAGAAAAGTTACTGTGTATGCTGACAGCCGATGAAAAATCAGCTTGTAAAGAAGATTGCCGATGAATGGCGGCGACCGATGGAATGGTTGATTTAGATTGAGGCGTTGCTGATAAAGTTGATGTTATTGCCGATGCCGATGAAGGGAGGCTTGAAGACTGCTGCCGATGAAACAGGAAGTGTGCCGATGGAAAGGAGGTCGATGAAAATTCCATCGTAATTGAGGCGGACAGGGAAATAGATAGGAGTTGATTTCCTTTTCTATGTTTGTTAGAGTCTGATTTATGTAAGAGTCATGTATTTCCTTAAATGTGGATTTGGTGTCCTAGTCGTATTTGGTTATGTCTCCTTAGATCAGGGTATAAATATAGATTGAGGGGCAATGTAATAGAGATGAATCAATCAATATCAAAAACCAGCTTTTACTCTTATTTACATCTGTTTACTTTTCGGCGACTTCGTCAATTTGCATATTTTTCCTTTTTTCACGAGTTCTCATCGATTCGGAGAGCTGCATCGCTTCAGTGCGACCTTCGACGATCCTCGAGTTCCGCGTGAGTACCTCTTGGCCGTGACTTCCGGGCGTATCGTTGTTGTCAGGACCAAAGTACTCGTATCTTCATCCTTGTCGATTAACAGGTCAAATCAACTGGCATGCTTTGGATATCGATTTCGGGTATTAGCCCTTTGTGTTTGCAGATCCACTTTTGCATCAACAGAAGGATGCTACGGCTGTGAAGATCCTGACCACTTTGTCGCCCACTACCCTAAGAAGAACAAGCACTCCTCTGACAAGTACGACTCCAGCAAGCGCAAGGACAAGCGCGGGCACACCTCCGGCAAGCACAAGTCGAAGGGAGGTTTTGACAAGGAGGCAATCAAGAAGGAGTTCCTTAAGAAGGCCAAGGCTCACAAGCGCACCTTCCTTGACTGCCTCAGCGACCTTGAGAAGGACTCCACTGACAGCAACTCCTCTACCTCCAGCGACAATGAGTCCAAGCGCAAGATCATGGACAAGTTGAGTGGACTTTGCTTCCACACCGACACCACCAAGCAAGGCCTCTGCACCACGGCACTTGGTGACGAGGTGGAGGCTGGCAAGGGCAAGGTGGAGACCGACAAGGATGAGGCTTCCGACGATGACGACACCTCTCAGGTATCACTTTCCGCTGACGAGCTTGCTGTTGAGGTTGAGACTTTGAGTGCTGCTTTGATTAATCAGGACAAGTTGCTTAAGCATGCTGCTCATGAGAGGAACGACTTTAAGGACAAGTTAGAGACTATGCTTAGAGAGCTTGATTTTGCTAAGGCTGTTGTGGTATGTCTGACAAGACAGCGTGTGATGCCTGTGCTATTCACATGACAAACCTTTCCAACTTACAAACCAAGTATGCCTCTTTGCTTGATGAGAATGATGAGCTAAAGTCTAGGCCTGTCTTATTGGGTGCATGCAAGTCCTGGTTAGGCTTGCAATCTGAGCTGGTAGAGAAGAATGTTAAGATCCTTACTCTTAAGAAGGCCAATTCAGATAGCACAGTTGTTCAGTGTGCACGTTGTGAGAGCTTGGTGTTGGAGCTTGAGTCTTGCAGGTGTGACAAGATGAGATCCGAGGAAGGTCCATCTTAAATTGGGTGTCTTATAGTGAGCCGTAGTTGGGCATGATGATGAGCCAGTTCAGACGGGGAACTAGGATATCAGGAGTAGACTTTGCTCTAGGTGGGAAGGGTGAACATGTCTATGACAAGGTGGGTGAGTTCAGTGGTTTGAGCCCAAGTGAGAAACCTCCTACTACTCCCAAATTGATTAAGATCACTCCACCAAAGCCCACTAAGCCCACTGTCAAAGATGGAGTGTTTAAAGAGCTCCACCCTAGAAACAAGTTTAGGTTCCAAAACCGAACCATCTCAGGAACCCACTTGACACTCTACTGAACATCTCTGAGTATCCCCTTTCTAAAGATAAAAAGCCATCAAGAGTGAACCATACCCACAAGAGAGTGAGCCAACAACCACCCAAGAGAGAGGTGAGATATCACTGTGACTACTACCATAGGGATGGTCACCTTGCTGAGTTTTGCTTTAGGAGGAAGAGAGATGAGCGGCAAGAGTACGAGTTGAACAACCAGAACATGTATCGCCCGCCCCATGACGTACATGTGCCACCTGTTTAGAGGCGCAGTGCTAGGCCAAGAGGTGCAATGCCTCAAGGTGCTAGGCCTCAGGTTGCGAGACCCCATGGTGGTCATGCCTGGCGTGGTTCAGGTCGTGATCAATATGACTTTGGACCTCGTGGTAGTGGCTTTCAATCCTACAGCTCTAGCAGACCACGTTTTCCCCCACGTGGAGTCTGTTTTCCTCAAATGGGACATGGCATGTTTGGTGTTTTTCCTAACACTTTTCTAGGGCAAATGAGCCAGCACTAGTATCCTTCACAATTTACTAACCCCAGTGTTGCACCATTTGCTCATCTCATGTCTTTCTATTGATGTTGGACGAAGGCCTAAAGAACACGTGGCTCATTGATTCTGGCTATTCGCGCCACATGACTGGAAGTTCAAAATAGTTCTCTAGCCTCGACCCTATGCAATGTAAGGAGTACATTACATTCAGGGACAATAGCAAAGGTAAGGTGCTTTCTCGTGGGATCATTCGGGTCAACAAGAGTTTTGTCTTGAAGGATGTTGCCTTGGTTTCGAATTTGCATTTCAATTTACTTTCAGTTTTGCAACTCCTTTAGGATTGCTTTGAAGTGCGCTTTAAGACTGGCTTGTCTCGAGTTCTTGATTCCCAGAGAAATCTTGTTTGCCAGATTGTCCCTTTTAGCCGTCTTTCGAGCTGATTTTTCTCACTCCTTTGACTCTTCTCGATGTTTGGTGGCCGGATCCTCCTCTGGGCTTTGGAAGTGGCATAGGAGACTAGGTCACTTGAGCTTTGACTTACTAGCTAGGTTGAGCTCACTTGACTTGATCCGAGGATTGCCCAAGTTGAAATTTGAGAAGGATTTGGTCTGCCACCCTTGTTGTCACGAGAAGATGGTTGCCGCTTCTCACCCACCTGTGAACCAAGTCATGACCAAGGAACCCGGTGAGCTACTTCACATGGACACAGTTGGTCTAGCTAGGGTTCAGTTAGATGGTGGCAAGTGGTACGTTCTAGTGATCGTGGATGACTTTTCTCGCTACTCTTGGGTGTTTTTCATGGAGGGTAAGGATGAAGCTTTTTCACATGATCGGGATTTGATTCTTCGGTTGTAAAATGAGTTCCCTAAGCATGCCATGAGAGCGATTCAAAGTGACAATGGCACAAAATTCAAGAATACTCATTTTGAAACCTTTTGTGCTTCTTTGGGCCTTGACCATCAGTTTTTCTCTCCCTATGTCCCTCAACAAAATGGTGTTGTTGAGCGCAAGAATCGGACCCTTGTTGAGATGGCTAGGACGATGCTTGATGAGCATAGGACTCCTAGGAGATATTAGGCCGAAGCGATCAACACCGTGTGCCATGTTTCCAATCGTATTTTTCTTCGAGCCTTCATGAAGAAGACTTCTTATGAGTTGTGATTCGGACGACCACCCAAGGTAAGCCACTTTAGAGTGTTTAGATGCAAGTGTTTCATTCTGAAACAAGATAGTTTAGACAAATTTGAGTCTCGATCCTCCGATGGTATTTTTCTCGGTTATGCTTCACATTATTATGCTTATCGTGTACTTAACCTTGAAACTAACCGAGTTGTAGAGACCTGCGAGGTTACCTTCGATGAGACCATGCCTTGTTCTGTTCCTGTCTTTGAATGTGCGGGTGATCAGAAAATCGGTGAGAGCATCTTTGTTGAGGAGAATGGGGAAGATGTTGATTAGGAAGATGCTGAGCCAACCTCTTTGGCTGTTCCAGTCGAGTCTGCAACGACTACTTCAGCTCACGGCCCTGACCCGTCTTCTTCCACTACTTGGGGTCTGCACGAGCTGCCTTCTCAGCCTACACCGGCTGCACCTGAGGAGGCCTCAGCTACTGTTGAGGGGGAGGCGACTTCTTCGAGGGTGAAAGTCTCTAGTTTGGTTTTGGCTAATTGATGAAACCTAGGACTAACCTTTGTATCTAAGTAGATGATTTAGATAAAGGTGGTCATTGAATATGAGACATGACATTGACTCATATGACCAAAATGGTGAAGACCAAGATGAGGCTTGGCTCAGTGGACCGGTTGTGAAGGTGAAGGGCAAGTCGAGGCTTCGAAGCGAAGGACCAAGCGATGGTGAAGCTTGAGCAAGACTTGGTGCTGACGGACCGATGCAATGGTGAAGAACAAGTGAAGTCAGGGTCGATGGATCGAGACGGTCATGTGATGATATGAAGTGGATCATATCATTTGGAGAAACAAAATGGGCTCAAGGCAAAGGTATAACCATAGGGCCATTTGTTTTACACTCAAGACACCATAGAGGGTGTGAGTGGTTTAGGGTCGATAGCCGAACTATTAAGAGGGAAGTCTTATCGGTTATTCAACGCACGGGTGCCACTAGGTGAATTCATGAAGTGCATTACATGTAGGGCCTAGTGAGTTAACTGGAAAACCTTTGAAAATGATTGAGAAAAAGCTAACACACAAGCACATGGAGATGTACACTTGATGGTGTTGGCACATTTGCAAAGGTGGCGTTGGTCGCGCTGTGGTTTGCATTTTTAGGGAAACGAAATGCCTATTTTCCACTACGCCGGAAGTCGGAAAAGAAATGGAGGTGAACGGAGGTCACAGAGGTGACCGGACGCTGCACTGGACGCGGTCACGGTTTGACATGACGCGTCCGGTCAGTACAACGCTGCAGTCAGGTGTGCGGGCTAGGGTTTGCAACCAGCGCGTCCGGTCACTCGCGGGACCAGAGCGTCCGGTCGGGCACCTAGAGGAACAGTGCGTGGCGAAGGGCTGAGCGGACGCGCGGCGCGTCCGGTCACACGCGATCGGACGTGTCCGGTCGTGAAGGGAGCTTACTGGACTCCGACCGGACGCTGGCTCTGTCGCGTCCGGTCATTCCGTAGAGCGCGTCCGGTCGGTGTGTCACGTGCGCAGGCGCTGTACGATCGGCGCGTCCGATCGTTGCGTGGAGCGCGTCCGGTCATTGCGTTTGACCGTTGGCGCGCAGTGACCGTTGGAAGATCTGGCAGCCGCGTTTGAATTCGAGGGACACGTGGACGGCGCAGGGCGACCGGACGCGGTGAAGCGGTCCGGTCAGTTTCGACCGGCGCGTCCGGTCGCTCGCGAAAAACGCCTAGTGGATTGCTAACGGCTCTATTTGTTTGGGGTGCTTATAAATACGTGTTGGCCGGCCCTTGGGGAGGTCTCTTGCATTTCTAACACTCTTGTGCATCCTTTGAGCTAAAGCTTCTCCTCCCACTTATCTCTCTTGCTTGATTGCAAATCAAAAGTGAGATTGAGTGATCCCAAAGTGCATTACATAGCTTGAGGGCATCTAATGGCACTTGTGAGTGGTTTAGCCGGTGGATTTGTTGTTACTCTTGGAGAGTACCGCTCCTAGCCGGCTTGGAGATTGTTGGAGGCGTTGGCAAGAGAAGGTGATTGTTCTTGGTCACCTCTGGTTGATTGTGAGAGGTTCTTGTGTTTTCCTCGGCGGGACGCCAAAAGCAACTCTAGTGGAATACGCGTGTCATTGAGTTACCTCACTTGAGAGTGGTGTCTTGCGGTGCCTTGCGGGGCGTGCCTTGAGGGGCAAGTGACTTGAGGGTCACACCGGGAAACCATCTAAGTGTTGGTCGACACAACCGGTGACGTAGCTTGTCGGTGCACAAGTGAACACCGGGTGAACAAAATATTGTGTCTCTTATCTCCCGGTGATTGGTCTTCATATTGTGTTGTTGTCAATATTGATTGATTGTATATCATCTTGGTGATTGGCAACATCTTCACTCCACCGTCGGTATAAGAATCACAATCTTCTCTCTTGCATTTACTTTTACTAGATTATCTTGTGTAGCTCTAGTGGTAGCTTTGCTAGTAGTGTTGTTAGCTTGTTCTCTAGTGTAAAATTAGTGACATAGCTCTTGCGTGAACTAGAGATCATAATCTACTAGACTTATGGATAGGAGGCTTGCATCACAACCTTTGGCTAAGCAAAACTCGCTTTACGCCGTTTGTTTTTCTAACAAGTTTGCTTAGTGGTACTTGTAGAATTTTTTATTAGCTATTCACCCCCCTCTAGCCATCTAGGACCTTACAGAGGGAAGCACCTCGACACATTCATCATCGCCACCCACCTTAGACCATGATCGGTGACATCGACCAGTGGGTCACGCGGTCCAGGTCACATCAGATCTCACACTTCGCTTACTCTGCTTTTGTAGCTTCTTTTGAGCCTTGAGATATTGGACATGCTCTATCTGATGCCGATTGGGTCAATGCTATGCACGAGGAGTTAGAGAACTTTGAGCGAAACCAAGTGTGGGTTTTAGTTTCACCTCCACCAGATTGCCACCCCATAGGTACAAAGTGGGTTTACAAGAACAAACAGAGTAAGGATGGGGTGGTAGTGAGAAACAAGGCGAGATTGATGGCTCAGGGTTTTTGTCAAAAAGAGGGAATAGACTATGAAGAAACCTTTGCTCCTGTTGCCCATCTAGAAGCCATTAAGATCCTTTTAGTATTTACATCTTTGAAAGGGTTCAAGCTGTATCAGATAGATGTGAAGAGTGCCTTCTTGAACGGGTACATAGAGGAAGAGGTTTATGTGAGGCAACCTCCTGGCTTTGAAAGTCCTAAGTTCCTCAACCATGTTTTTAAACTCCACAAAGCCTTGCATGGTTTGAAATAAGCCCCGAGAGCCTGGTATGAGCGTTTGAAAGCTTTCTTACTTGATAAGGGTTTTAGGATGGGTTCCGTAGATAAGACTTTGTTCCTCCTCAAGCAAGGCACTGATATCCTTTTGGTTCAAATATACATGGATGATATAATCTTTGGTGGCTCTTCTCATGCTCTTGTTGCCAAGTTTTTAGATACAATGAGCAGAGAATTTGAGATGAGCATGATAGGCGAATTGACTTTCTTCCTCGGGCTGCAGATCAAGCAAACACGCTAGGGGACGTTTGTGCACCAAGGACGTGCTTAAGAAATTCGATATGGGTGAGGCCAAGCCTCTTTCGACACCCATGTCGACCACGATAGCCCTGGATGAGGACAAGGAGGGAGAAGCCATGGACTAGAAGAAATACCGAAGCATGATTGGATCCCTGCTGTACCTAACGGCGATGAGACTAGACATTCAGTTCACGGTCTGCTTGTGCGTGCGCTTTCAGTCTTCGCCGTGCACATCTCATCGTCAAGCCATCAAGCGGATCCTCAGGTACCTTCGTTTCACACCCGAGTTTGGTCTTTAGTTTTCAGCCTCCTCCTCTCTTTCTCTTTGTGGGTATTTCGATGCGGATTATGCTAGTTGTCGTGTTGAGACGAAGTCTACTTCCGGGACTTGTCAGTTTCTTAGATCTTCTCTTGTGTCTTGGTTTTCTTGCAAGCAGTCTAGCGTCGCCCAATCCACCACAGAAGCTAAGTATGTTGCTGTTGCTGCTGCTTGTTGCTTCCAGTTGCTTTGTATGATAGCTACTCTAAGAGACTTTGGGTTAGAGTTTAGGCGAGTGCCTTTGTTTTGTGATAGCACTAGTGCATAAATATAGCCAAAAACCTAGTCCTCCACTCAAAGACAAAGCACATAGAATTCCGCTTGCACTTCTTGCGAGACCACTATGAGAAAAGAGACATTGATCTTATTCATGTTGACACCCATAACTAGCTCATAGATATCTTCACCAAACCTCTTGACCAAGCCCAGTTTGCTCGCTTGCGAGGGGAGCTTGGAGTTTGTTTTCCTTTTTAGAGGAGGGAAACTTTGGGTGTTGTATTCTAGTTTTGCTTTTCCTTGTTGATTAGCTTTTACTTTTGCTTTTGTATCATACTTGAATATCATATCATCATGTATCATATTGCATCCTGAGTTTCATCCTTATAGTAGCTAGATTGACACTATGCTCTTGTTGGGGATGTTATGGATATACATGATGTGCTTTTGCTTAGGCTCAGTTTGATCTTTTGATACATGTTATGAGCTAAAAATGCCTTTTTACAAATTGTGAACATGAATAACACTTGATGAAACTTGATATGTGTTCACTACTACTTGTGGCAACTAGCATGTGTAGGATGTGTCGAGATATCTTTTGCTTCATATATATGCTTAGTTGCTACGGCTCATACTTTGAGTTACACACTTCCTTGAGAAACTTGAATGTGTGCTAAAACTTGAAAAAAACAACCTAAGTGATTTGAAAAGATCGGGATGGGTATGTGCTATCCTATGTCAGAGTATCGAGACAGCTCCCAATTGCACTTATGGGTGAACTTGAGCTCTGTAATAGATACCGAGATCATTGTCTTAAGCTTCTGATTGCCTTTGGCATAGGCTTGACATGATCGCTAAGTCAGGTTTTGATGGCACAGATAACCTCCCGCACACACTTGTCTGACAAATCTTGGTGATAAGATGCATAACTCCGATAAATTTCAATTGGTATCTAAAATTTGATCAAACCACAAGTTTGTCTCATGACATGATGTGTGAACTTTGTTTGGGGTAGTTCACTTTGCATACATGTGTAGCACAAGGTCGATCTCCTATCTATCTTTGCTATGTGCTCCTTTGGTGGTGAACCCTCTTTTAACATTGCTCAACCTTGACCAAACTTGCTTAAATGCCATATTTCGTCTCATTTGGTCACCTTGAGCATTTGCTAGCACTTGTATGTGTTGCTATATATATACATGACAGCATCAACTAGAGCATCTTTTCAATCTACTTGCCATAATCTTGAAGCTTCTGCATTTCTGCATTCAATTACATTCATAGCATGTTTTGAGGGGGAGTTGCAGTCTTTGGGCTAAAACTTGCTAAGTGCATGTGTCAACAAGGAGGAGAAGTTTTCACACTCACTTTGTCACAAAGGGAGAAATATTCAGAAAAGGGGGAGAAACATCCAATTTCACCCAAAGTTGAGAGATATGCATTCATTGATATGCATTCATTTGAGAGAGATTGCACTTGTTCAGGGGGAGTTGCACTTTAGTTGCTTTTGCTAGATGTGTTGAGCCTCTGCCTCTTCTGGAGGGTCTAGCAGTTTTTCAGCTTTTCGAGTTTTACTAATGGTGTTGAGCCCATTGCCTCTTCTTGAGGGCTAGTTTTGTTTTACTTGGTTGCGTCGAGCCATTGCCCATGTCTTTGGGGACCAAGTTTTGCTCATTTCAAATGACTTTGTTTTGGCTTTTCTTTGGCTTTTGGTCATTTGGTTGAGCTCTTTGTTTTCTCTTTTTCTTCTTTTTCTTTTGCTCAAGATGTTTGTGTGTTGGTGTTGCCAATGCACTCATCAAGGGGGAGATTGCGAACACAAGGTTGAAATGTGCCCTTGTGATTCGATTCGTGATGAGTGATTGTCAACATGACTTACGATCAAGGCTGAGTGTGTGACCTAACCCCAGCGTGAGTTGTGAAGTGCGATATGTCTCTTGGCTTGTGTTGTGCAGGTGTGGAGCTCGGATGCGGTGGTCGACAACGAGATGAACGTCAAGTAGAGACGTGCCGTGCCGACGGACCGGGAGCGGTGAAGGACGAATGTGAGGCTTGGACCAAGGGACCCAGAGGCTGGGTGACTAGCTGCGGTGGCTGACATCTGGGACATTGACAAGCGCAAGTGTACATGGGAGTGACCGTGTTGACCGAGTCAAGACGGCGGACGTGCGAGTGGAGCAGGGCTCAGGAGGACTTGGCGGACGGCCGGTCGAGGACGGCGGTGACACGCGTTGAGGTGGGGGACGTAGGGACATTTTCACCCGAACCAGTGTAAACCCTTGTGTATGCATTGGACACCATCCAAGCCTAGACGCGCAGATACAAATTTACTCGTCTTAATATCTAGGGCGCGGTTCTAGACGCCGACAACATCTAAGAACACAACATACCAATCAATCCAACGCAAAAGGCTAACGCCGACTAGACATAAAGGCTATTACTCGATCATGGTCGAGGGCCCGAACCAGTATAAATTGACTGCCTCTTGCGTTCACCGTTGAGTTCCGCACCTGCTAAAATCTGAACAATTGTCCCGGGTACCCCCGTGACAGGCTATCGGTGGTAAAACATTGACATTGTTTGGTTGGGTGGTTTAGCCCTTAGCCATTGCTTATCTAAGAGCATCTCCAAGAGTCTTTCTAAATCTCACGCTCTAAATCATCATTTGGAAAGCCATTTCCATAAATATTATTTTCTATATCTTTTCACTCTCCAACAACTTTTCTATATCTCGTGCGCACTCTAGAGAGCCATTCTCGTCTTCTATTTTTGGCTAGCGAAAAATCCAGAATAGAAGATGGCTATATTTGCATAACCATTTAGACAAGCTGTTAAAGGATAATTTTTCACCAAAATCTCTATTCCTAATATTTAGAAAGGATATAGAGAGTCTCTTGGAGAATGCACCCAAGCCATGTTTGGTTGGCTGCCTAGGCGGCTAGGCCATTTAGCCAGGCTTAGGTAAGCCAAAGGGGAGCAGCTAGCCAGACTTAGGGGAAACGACCATTCCCTCCGTTTCTGCATAGCCAGGCTTGAGCTAGAGGCTCGTCTCACCTCCCGCTGCTCCTTCACCCCCGCCTCAGCATCGCAAGTCGCCGCATCTTCACGCCATCCATGGTCCGTGCTCGCCGTCCACGCCCGTGCGCTAGCCCTCCACCTTGTCCACGCTTGTGGCGGCGGTGCTCCCTGGCAGAGCTCGCGTGATAGGGGCGTGGCCTCGTCCACCCGCTCTGACCTTACCGGCGCATCCATCGGGGCGCCTCAGTAGAGCTCGCGCGGCGCTCCGACCTCAGGCGCGACCTCCACCTCGTCCACCCGCTCTGACCTCACTACCGTCGGCGCGGCCTCACCTCCCACCCGCATCTCGTCGCTCTCCCGTCGGTGGCTGGGAGCTCGTCGGCACGCGCGGATGATGAAGGGGCCGAAGCCAGGACCACTGGTTGGAGCGATGGAAGTGGCACGAGCTCATTCCAGTGGAGCTGCAGGAAGTGGATGGCACGGAGTAGGCCAGATGCGAAGACGACACCGACGCGGAGCACCTCCTCTTCCATGGCCGATGCTGTCCTCCTCCTCCGCACAGGGTCGCCGCCGCCGCCAGACATCCACGCAGGGTTGCCTCCGCACACGTGCCATGGACAATGCTGTCCCATGGAGGTGCTCACTTGTTGCGCTCTAACGTGTTTGACAAAATGCCTCAATGAGGTAACCTTACCTGAATGGGGATGAGGTGACTGTATTCGAGCTAACCAGGCAACCAAACATGATCTGGGTAAGCCAGGCTTAGTTAAGACGAGTAAACCAAACAACATCACCTTGCATTGGGAAAGCTAGGCTTGTATTGTCCTGGCTTAGTTGGCTAGTCAGGCCAGGACTAAAACGCGAACCAAACACAACCATAAAGTACAAAACTTCTCGGTTTGGGGCTGGCCCCTAGCCGCTGCCTGGGGTGGGGTTGCGCCGTCGACCGAGGAGGCAGGCTGGATCCGGCGGCGGCCGGAGGCGCCGAGAGAGCGCGCTGTGCGACTACAGCAAGGCGGCGAGCAGGAGGGCGGAGGCGACGAGCGTGCTACTCAATTGAGTCGAGGCGTCGCGAGGTGTGGTGCGTGGTTGCGAGCCTTAACTGGGGCGATGATCGAACTGCTGTTGGGCCTAGGCCAATGTGGCGGAGGGCCAGAGACGACCGTGGCCCATTACGCCTCTGCCTCGTGGGACAAAAAAGAGCCACGCGTCTGCGTCTTTATTGTGTGCTCCGAAGGCCTCACGCCCTTGCCAGCTTCGGCATCCGGGGGTAGGGATAGGATGCCTGGTCAAGGGGACCTAGAGGGCGACCGCTCTAGCTTGCCCTAGTGGTGGCTCTGCCTATGGCTGGTTGAGTTCTTGTGGTGGAACCTAATTAACCGGGTATAAGTCGAGTGCTCGCATATTTCTAGAATTTAATAACATTGTTCTTTCAATGGTAGACGATACGTTTGTCGTGATTGTTCATCTCGAGATACGAGTTAAGTCTAAGTTTTTTTGATGCGCTCATAGGGTGTAGAGTGTGTATACCTGCATTTATAGATGTTAGCGCATGTAAATGCATGTGTTTGGTTGTACAAAAAAAAGATTTCATTTTGGAGATCCTGGGTGTGACAATATAATGTTGAGATGACCAGCCACGGCTCTGACCGCTGCTGCCTGAAAAGTTCGCTAGAGTTGGATGTGTAGCCACTATTTTTTTTTTGCGAGCGTGTAGCCACTATTTTTAAATCTCAGAAACTAGGAGATATAGCTAGCAAAAAATATTTCGGCTCGAAGGTTCTAGGTGTGAGCTAAAATATTAGTGATGGCCAACTATAGTGGCGAGTTATTACGTCTATGATTATTGCTCGATATGTATGGCGGACGAAGATATGCATGATTTTATGAATGAAAATAAAATAGAACTATTGGTAGACCTTATTTTTCCATACCCATTGGTTCTTAGAATTTTTAGAAACTCATTTGTTTAGATATTAGAGCAACTTTAGGAGCTTCTTTATATTTTTATTTAATAGAAATAGAGATTTTGGTTAAAAAACAGTTCAATAACTTTTTAATTAAATTTTTAAATATTGTTATTCTCTATTTTAATTTTTTCGCTAGTTAAAGAAATCTATAGAGGGTAAAAAGATGCATGTAGAGATATTTTTCATTTAAATGACACTCTAGATGATAATCTAGATTTTTATTTAAATGACTCTCCGATGATAATTTAGATAGTAAATCTAATAAACTCTTATATCTTATAATAAGACACGCTAGTAAGTACTTGTTCTTGGTTAGATCATCATCGTCTTCGGTTCACGCGTAGACACAGCACTACAGCAGGAAAGACCGGCCACCACGAGCGCTCCTTCGATGGAGCCAGTGCTCCTTGGCCCTGGTGAGCTCCTTTATCCTTCTGCCTCTTTCCATTTTGTGTCGCCTCTGTAGACTATAGCTCCCTAGCCGCAGCAGCCCCGCCGATGCGTTCCCGTCCACTCTGAACTGGTGCCCACCTATGCCTTAGAGGATTGCATGGGAATGAGATTGAGATGGGGTTTTGCATTGATTTGGGATGGGAGCAGGGAAAACGAGATTCGGATGGGAAGAAGTGTGGATTTGGGGGAGAAGCGTTGCTGTTTTTACTGATGTGCTTGCTGGATTGGGTGGTGAATGGGAGGGGGGCGGCGGCGCGGCGGGGACGCTTTATACCTGGGATTAATCTGTATATCTCAACCAATGTATTTTCCACATTGAACTTGAAATCTCAGAAGAGTTAACTATGGGGATTAATCTGTAGAAGACTTAGCAACCTGATCTGTTCATCTGATTTTTTGCAATCAGTTGCCTTGGAATATATTTCTTGACCAAATGTATCTGCTGGAGTCCAGGATGTTCATTTTTACAATTGGAGAGAAGTGGAGACCAGATCAGGATGGAGTTCAATATGATCACATTCATAATTTTTGTAGCATTGTAGAACTTCTATCATCGAGGTAAGTGATTTGAAGGGTGGGATTTATATATCATAAATTTTTTGACACTGTTAATATCATATGAATGCCCAAAGTTAACTAGATAGTTTACTACACTATGTTAACTTGTCTCAGACAATTACAACAAAATTGAATACCAGTACAATTAGGCAAATAGGATTTGGAGTGTGAGATTTGGCTAGTCTATTGGAGTATTGATTTATATGGAGAAGGAATCTTTTAGGTTAGATAGCCAAATGATAATATAGAGGGTGAAGTTTGGAGTGTCTCCTGGGACATGCTCTTACCATCGAAGACAAAGCTGCTGCTGCTGTTTCATAGCAATGGTGCCGCATCATTGTCTGCCAGTGACAGCCGTCCGAAAACAAAACCAACGGCCTATATTGCTTGGTCCCATATTTGACTTTGGCGGGTTACGGCCCAGAGGAGACCCAAAGGTCCAAACAAAAAGAGAGAATGAAAGAGGGAGGAGATAACTGCCGGTGTGGCATGCCGACGGTGACGACACGACCTTGTGGAGGATCTACAGGTGAATTTAGTAGCTATGCCTGCATCCAGTTCGTGGTACCCTGATCTCCAGGTTTGGTAAATCATTGCCTGAGGTTATCTTGTTTAATCTTCTACATCCAATCTTCACTGTGGAAATGTAGTTTTGCATTTGAGTTTAGTAGAGAATATATACTGTTGAGAGGCTCATTTTCATATTTTAATGGTTTATTCAGTTAGTGACGCATTTGAATATGGTCCCTTCACCAACCACATAATATTCAGGAATATAGGTGTTCGAAGAAGTGCTTGACCTCAATTTTCATTTTGATTTCTAAAATCACGAACAATTGGATTCTGACCAAACAGTACTTGTACAAATGATATAAAGATACATCACTCTATTCAGATTTCGAGTGGAGCTCTACTAGTGAAGCATAGGCTCCACCGTTGATGTGCATCAGGGCTTCATGCTTTCCTTTCTCTACAATCTTGCCTTCCTTGAGGACTGCAATCATATCAGCCCCTTTGATCGTGGAGAGGCGGTGTGCCACCACAATGGTGGTGCGGCTGACCATGACTCTGTCCAATGCGTCTTGAACAATGTGCTCTGATTCAGCATCCAGGGCGCTCGTTGCCTCATCAAGGAGTAGTATCTTAGGATCCTTGATTATGGCCCTTGCAATAGCTACCCGTTGTTTCTGCCCACCAGACAGCTGAATTCCTTTCTCGCCTACCACGGTGTCATATCCTTGAGGCAGGCTTGATATGAACTCATGGGCATTGGCTACCTTGGCTACAGCCATGACCTCTTCCTCTGTTACATCACCATGTTTCCCATATGTTATGTTCGCACGAATTGTGTCATTGAACAGCAGTGGCTCCTGGCCTACTAGCCCCATTTGATCCCTTAGCCAGCTTACTTTTAAGCTCTTAATTTCAACGTCATCTAGTGAGATTCTACCGGAATCAGGATCGTAGAAACGCTCCAGTAAAGCAATTACTGTGGACTTGCCACTACCGCTCTCTCCAACAAGTGCCACTGTCTGCAATTGCAAAAGGAATGAAAATATTGCATCACAACTGTTCCAGTGCTAGAGAACCTGAAAGTTGCATATGTTATGGCCCAAGAACTAGATACATTGCATTCAATTATTTGAAGTAATACTACTGCAAGAAAATGGAAGAAGGCGACTAAGTTGTTGCAAGTTCAATGTACCTTCCCAGAAGGAATGTGCAAGGTAAAGTCACTGAATATCTGGACATCAGGGCGTGACGGGTACTTAAAACTGATATTGTTGAAATCAATGGTGCCAGTGACATTCTCCAGTGTCATCCCATCATCGCTACTTGAGTCAATTTTTGACTTCTTATCCAGAATACTGAAAATGGAAGTAGCAGCAGCCCTTGCCTTGGTTGCATCTGAGGCCAGTGCACTTGCCTGTGAAACCACAAAAATTGCCATAACCAAGGCAAAGATAACCTGGAAAACAGCATCAGCTAATAAGTGATAATGGCAATCTTTGTGCGCCAAATGGTATCTTGAAATTAGTAGTATTCTTACCCTAAAAACATCTGAAAATGTAGTTTTTCCTTGATGTACAAACTGCGCACCAACATAGAAACAAAGACCATATGTGAGATACACAATTAAGAATGAGAAGCCATAACCAAGGCCTCCAACAATTCCACTTCGAATTCCCTGTTTCCTAAGTGCTTTGCATTTCTGGTTGTATGTTGTAACTACTCTTTTCTCCGCACAGAAAGATGCTACAGTTCTGATACTACCGACAGCATCAGTCGCAACTTGATTTGCATCTTCATACATTTCCTGCATAATAAATCACATTGTCATGATATGCAACTCAAGTATCATTAGGGACTATCATTCTCAATAAAATGGAAAATAATTTCGTAGTTTTCATGGATCACCTTAGCATGTTTGTTAAATCCCTTCAAGAACTTTACTTGAACATAACCCTGTGCACCTAGCAAAGGAATCAAGCATGTGATGATCTGTGCAAGCCTCCAGTCTGCGGCAAAAGCTATGACAAATCCAGTTGTTAATGAAGCTATAGATTGCACTATTAGGGCCAAATTATCTCCTACTAAGCGCCGGACATTTAACGCATCGACTGAAAGCCGTGTACCAAGTGCACCACTGCAAGTGATAAGGAGGATTAAATTAACATGTGCTTAGAAAAGATTTTTTTTAAAAAAAGACAAATGTTATAATACCTGGAATTTGAGGCATTATCGAACCAAGCAACTTCTTGGTGCACAATGCTTTGAAATGACAATGTACGAATACGCTCTATAAGCTTTCCCCCGGCAACTGCAAACAGAAAATATTCTACCGGGATTGAAATCAAACATCCAACTCCCAAAACAACTGATATCAATGCCCAAAAGCTGGTATCCTTTCGCAGCTTATCTGGTGGTTCATAGAACGATTTCAGAGCACTAGATATTAATATACCAAACAATGGAAAAATGACTCCATGCACTGATGCTGCTATAGAGCCTAATAGAAGAACTGGCACTTCTGGCATATTAAGCTTAAAAAGACGCCCAATGGGTGCTTTCTTAAGCACCACAACATTGGAGGGCTCTTCTGTTTTCTGTTCTCCTGTGGTCTGATCCTCGTGCAACTCAACTGACAATCCTAAGGGGGTCTTGAAGGAATGTCTATTGCTATTACCAAAAGAATCTTTATTCATTGATCGTCTATGTGACAAACTGGTGCTTTTTGATCTAGAATATGGCGCCCCAGAATCTGCTATGTTATGCCTTTCATCAGCATGAGTCTCCTGTAGCCTAATAAGCTGGGAGTAAGCCCCATGGGGATCCTTCACCAAAGCTTCATGAGGACCTGTATATATAATGTGTGTGGGACAAATGAAATATCTTAGCTTGAGAAGGGAGTTTTTTCAGAGAGGAAAAATAAGTAATTATGAGTGTCAAACCTTGTTCAACAATTTTCCCTTGGTGAACAACAGTTATGCAGTCAACATTCCTTACGGTGCTCAGACGATGAGCGACAACAAGTGTGGTCCTTTCCACCATTATCCTATTCAGTGCTTCCTGAACTATCCGCTCAGATTCCACGTCCAACGCACTTGTTGCTTCATCGAGCAAAAGTATTTTTGGATCTTTAAGGATGGCTCTTGCGATTGCAATTCTTTGCTTTTGTCCTCCAGAAAGCTGGGCACCACGTTGCCCAACCAATGTATCATAGCCCTGGTATATCATGAAAACATTATTAGCTTCTTATTACCATAACTTAAAAGTGTCAAGAAATTATTGTAAATATTCATAAAAAAAATTCATACATTTGGTAACTTATCGATGAAATTTGCTGCATTTGCAAGCTCAGCTGCTCTCTTGATCTCTTCAAGTGTTGCGTCTTCTTTACCATACATTATGTTATCTTTAATGGAGGTCATGAAGAGCAGTGGTTCTTGGCTGACCAGACCGATCTTCTGTCTTATCCAAGTAAGCCTTAGATTCTTGATGTTAATGCCATCTATCAAAACTTCACCAGCCTGTGGATCGTAGAATCGTTCAACTAGGCTGATGACAGTTGACTTGCCACTTCCACTCTCTCCAACTATGGCCATTGTGGTCCCACTGGCTACTTGCAATGACAATCCATCTAATATCAATTGATCAGGTCTTGCAGGGTAGCGAAAGTGAACATCTTTTAGTTCAACATCGCCCTTGATATCTTCTAAAACCACACCGCCGGTGTCACCTGAATCTATCTCTGGCTTCCTCTTAATGGTTTCAAACAATCTGTATGCTGCAGATTGACCCTCCGCGATTGCAGAAACAGAGGGTGTTGCATTTCCTAAAGAGCTGTTGCAAGTGATTGAATTGTGGCCTGTTTAGGACTTTATTGTACTGTATACAATCATCGAATTAAATTTTAATGCCTCAATATGAAGTGATAGTTGCATAACTACTGCTCATGTGTCATGTTCTTCATGTATGTGTGCATTCTTTAGGATATCATGGAAGTGGAATCGTGAGGATAGAATTAAGTATGGATATCATGAAAGTGGAATCGCGAGGTTAGAATTAAGTACAAATCTGGTGGGCTTCAACTGTGGTTTTATGTTTGTAATGTTATGGTTTCAGAAACTCACGCTGCACCGGTTAACACAGCAAGCAAAACTGTGATAATCTTCCCACCAGTATAGCCTTTGTCAACGATTAGCTTTCCACCATACCAGAATGCTAGGCCATAGCTGGAGAACATGATGCAAAATACAGATCCCATGCCAAAACCATTGATAAGGCCTTCCAAAATATCAGTCCTGTATGCCTTTTTTATAAATTTTCTGTACATTGCGATGGCTTTTTTCTCTCCATTGAAGGAAACTACCTATTGAAACAAGAAAACTTATTAACTTATTACATCTTGGAAAGTAAGTAGTAATATACTTTGAACTTATTGGCATAATTTGAACTCACCGTTCGTATAGCTCCTATGGTCTGTTCAACTGTGTCCCCAGCATCTCCATAAGATGTCAGTTTCTTGCTGGAAACCTTGGTTAGAAACTGAGCAGAAACTGCACCGGCGATAGCAATTAGTGGTAGTGATGTTAGCATGACAAAGGTGAGGAGCCAGCCTCTTGTGAATGCTATTACAAAACCACCAAAAAAGGAAGAAGAGAGTTGTAGAATCTTTCCTGCCTGTAAATGACAAGTTAATAGATTCATGAGTAGTTCAGCAAGGGCAGCTCAAGGTGAGACTTTGACCACATGCACAAAAAAGAAATCCTTCATCCATTCTGCTAAAGGTATAAAAGAAATAATGAAATTGTCTGCATTGTCCCATGTGTTTGCAGGTCTTCGTGTTTACGAGATATGATGGGAAAATAGATGTAATACCTTCTCTCCAAGAGCATCCTGGATCACTAGGGTATCGCTTGACATTCTAGAGACCGCTTGGCCTGTTGTCAACTCCGTATCGAAGAATGCAATGTCTTGTCTCAGGACTGCATTTAAGTATAAAGAACGGATTCGGGCTGACTGCCTTTCTCCTGCCATCGTCCAACATGACACCTCTGTGACAAGTGAAAGTTGAGGCTTTTAATTAACTGTGTAGAAGCACATTCCAACAACAGTTAAATGCACAATGAGTACACAAACTTAGAGTGTGGGTGCATTTATTTAGATACATGGATGTGAACTAACTTGGCACGTTGGTGCACAACTGCTCATGGATGTGACACGCAGGTGAAATTTGAAACGTTGGAAGGTAATTTGGCCTAAAAGTGAGGGTGCAAACGTGGTATGCTGGTTTTGGAAATATTGCACATGTTTTCCTGCATAATTAATTAAGAATTTTATGTTTTTCATAAAACCACTAAAGGAAATAGCTTCCTCTATATCCTACTATAATTTATAGCTTTTAGAGGAAGTTACCACTAAATGTCATATCCCGTGATTTAAAACCTTGAACTCTTCTAACAAAGAATGGGCATGCACCATTGAGACTGAATGTCATAAGCATGGTGATAATTTTTTTGAGGTGTAACACCGGGGGAGCTGAGAGACTCCACCTAAATAGATTTACCATAATTCCGACAAGCCGGTAATGGAGGGTGCATGGGTGGCCCTTGAAGGGTCCAACATGGTACAAGGAGAGGGGGGAGAGAGGTGACAACCAACGCAATACCCACAACACCACATACATAGAGAAACAACCAACAACCACAAGGAGCACTAACAAAGCTACAACTCCCACTACAGAGGCATGTCGATGAACGCCGACTAATGCACCACTAATAGACAAAACTCTGATGAGCTGGAGCTCATTCCACGAGTGACTGTAAGGCACCGAGTCAAGATTGACAGACGATAGTCGTGAAGTATGTCTTCTATGGGTTTTATTTGGGATCCACTCGTCTTCCACCTATGCCCCTAGAGGGGTGAAGCCTCCAGGGTTGGAGGACCAGCAATTGGAGAACGAAGAGATCTTGGAGAATGAGGAGATCCAAGAGAGGGGATCATGGTCTCACTAACCCGACATATGATGAGAAGATGCAATTAAGGAACCTAGAGGATGTCAGAGCAAGGACACTGGTAGCAGACACCATCCAGCAAACAGCTTGTGCTCCAGTATAGGAGTGTAAGGTGGCCCCTACAATTATATTTGGCCATGCAGCCCGAGGCCCGGCAGCCTGGCACGAGGCCCAGCTTTTTGGCCCGACCTGAGCCCGGCCCAGCCCGAGGGTCATCGGGCTCGAGCTGGCCTGGCACGGTGCAGCAGGCCGTGCCTGGGCCGCCACCCAGGCCCGTGGGTGGGCATGGCACGGCCCGGCCTTTAGGCGACGACCCGACAACGGCCCGGCCTGCAAGCTTGCTAAAAGCCCAGCCCCCACCCCCAACTCCCCAATCAGATAACCCTAACTCCCTTCCCATTCTCATCCAAGCCGCCGCCACCTCCCGTTCCCCGCACGGCCGCACACGTGCGGCGGCGGACACGACCTTCTCCAGTCCCCCCCCCGCCACCTGCTTCTCCGCCCTAACAGTCGCCCGCCTCCTCCTTGTGCACAAGCCGTCGCCCATCCACGACCTGCCTCGGGCTCCTCTGCTCTCCTCCCGTCCCTCCATGAGCTACTGCTTCCCCGCAGACACGGCGTGCTCGAGCTCTGTCCCGCCGGCCGCCGCGCCTCGAGCTACTGCTTCCCCACGACTCGCCGAATCCCCTCCATCCCCTTCTCTTCTCGCGGGATCCAGCATCGAGCGCCACCATCGCCTCCTGCAGTCCCGCCTCTCTCTCTGCTCTCTGGCTCTGTGGCGGGCTACGGGCCAACATGGCACGCTGGAAGCCCCGTGCTTAGCGGGCCGGCCCGGCATGAAAGTCGGCCCGTAGGACCGTGCCTGGGCCGATGGCCAAGCACGAAGCCCGCTCCGGCACGGCGTGCCGTGCCGGCCCGACTTCCATCAGGCCGTGCCGAGCCGGGCCGGCCTGTTGGACATCTATACCTGCAAGAAAGAAGGTGGTGGTAGGTCTGAGCTGGCCCCTCCACGATGGTGCCTTCGAGAAGGATGTGATGTCGAAGACGCCGTCGCCACCGGCTCTAGATAACCAGAGCTAGGTTTTCACCTGGAGGAGTGGGACAATACTATAGTTATAGGGTGGGGAAGCTACATCGACGCCTCCAAGGAGGTAAATGGCACCGGGGCCGTCGCCGTCAATCACACAACCAGGTCGTGCACAGCTTTCGCCTAAACTCCCAAAACCCTTGAACTGTAGCTTGCCAGCCCAGAGCCAAGTGGACGAGCCCAAGGGACGCCGACGCATGATCTTCACAGCAACAGAGCCATGAGTCCATGCTGTGGGCTTCCAACGCACGCCGACAATGGCTGCTCCAAGGGCACGGCACGGCACGGCACGGTCATACCACACTCCACTGCCTGAGGCCTTGACAGCTCGCACAATGCAGTAGGACATGGTGCCAAGCATGGAGCTGCCGACCAGCAGCACGTAAGTAGGTAGCAAGTTGACAACACTCTCCTGGCCAACGCGGTGCAAAACGCTAGTCCAAGCCATTGCGGAGCTTCGTCCTTCCTGTTGAGGCAGATTAGGCCCCCATCGGCCAGGATCGGTCGAGAAGAGTGGCGTAGGGGGGACGCCGAAGCTCGCTTGCATGCGAACGGAGGAGTAGTGCCAGGCGAAGGTCACCCTGAAGGAGACTCAGACGCCGGCAGCACCGCAACATCCGCGCAGTTGACGATCGCGGAGCATTGGGCACCGGTGCCACGGAGTCGTGCGTGATGACCGCGAAGCCACGTGTGCCGTAGCCGACCTGAAACACGCCGTGATTGACCCACGAGCCCTGGCGGATGAGCGGGCATGGCACCCCGCCCACGTGCGTTTGCAGATCGTCGCATTGAGCCCCACCGCGAGGGCCTGCGTCGGACGAGCGCTGTGCGGATCTAGGTCTCGTCGGCAGTGAAGATGGTCAAGGCAGACGGTGGCCTGGGCCGGGTCGAAGCGGCAAGGCCCCGGCGCGCCCGTGTGCGGGACGCGTGCTGCTCCACCAGCCCGCCGAACTTTGCCCACACCTCCGCCCACTCGCCCTCGTCGGCGCCCGGCAGCATGCAACAGGAGGCCGTAGCGTAGGAAAGACACGCGCGGCGTCGCGCAGAGCATCGGCCGCAGTGGCGCCGCCACACGAGGATGCGCAGCGTCGCACGGAGTAGCAGCTTGCGATGGCGCCGCCATGCGAGGACAACGCCTGCCCCAATGGTATCTCGCTCGAGGTTTGCTCTTGCATCGGAGGGCGAGGGTTGGGGCTCGCCGCCGGCCAGTCGGCCGCTATGGAAGTGGAATAGCAGTTTGAGGGAGATAGGAAGGGGGTTGGAGAGGGAGGAGGAATGCAGAGGCAATGTTTTTTAGCGCCTCCGCCACCACTCGTGAGGGGGATATGGTAACACCTAATTTGTAGAAAAAATATGCATACTATAAAAACATATTCTAAGACAAATCTAGTGACACCTATTTTGTATCATAAATATTGATACTTTTTAATAGTCTTAATTAAACTCAAAATGGTTTTACTCGATACTACGATGGAATTGTATTCTTTTGTAAGTGAAGGGAGTGTGTTATACTGTTCATATGACTATTCTTTCCATGCAGCATTCATTTCCCCAAACTCGTAGTTTCAGTGACAAAGCTTTGAGTGAATCCGAAAACAGAGTAAAAACTCCACTTACGAAGGAATGAGACAACAGCTGCTCCGATGCCCAAATATACAAAATCCAGAACAACCTGAAGAAAACCTATCTTTAGATTGGGTGTTCCTCAATGGTCCTCTCAAAATAAATTCCAGTGTTCATCAGTGGGCTTAAAAAGAATTTCGGCGGTTCAGTCTGACGCGTGACTCCAGGCCGCGGCCAGTTCATCATCGACCGGTGCAGAGCAGAGGTGCACTCACCTTGCTGACGCTGCGGAGGATGTTCTGCACGGTGCTGTCACCGAAGGAGTCGATGACTTTGCCGAATAGGAGGGACACAAGGGGCTCCGCCACGCCGTTGGCCACGGCCGCCACCGTGCCCACCGCCATCAGCAGGATATCCAGTCGGTCCGCGTACCTAAACATGCCGAGCAGCGACACCTTCTTGGCCGGGGCCGCATCCTTCTTCTCCTCCCCGTCTCTGCCATTCTGATCACCAGCTCTGCTATCCGTCGCGTTCATGGTCGCGTCCGTGGAGCTCAGCTTGCTGGCGCGTGCTGGAATCTGTGTGTCCTTGTGGAGTAGACAAAGAATGGACAAGTTGGTACTATATATATAGTATATATATGAGCTTTAGTTTTGGTGCAAGGGTGCCGGCGCTCAACTTGTAGCTAGTGGTTAGAGAGTAGAGATTGGAAGGGACCCGGAACCATCATTAATCATGGATAAACAGCGACCGATCGTATGGTTCGGTTTACTCGCCTTATTCTTCAGCAGTACTTTTCAGCCAACGAACAGTATTTTTCTCTCATAATAAATCAGCATAACACTGCCCGCACTGGTACCGGTATACGATCCTGGAGGAGAACTTTAGAGGAAAAACGAGCTGCAGCGGTATGCTGTATATTATCCGGAACGAATCATTCTCCGGTAAATCTAGCGGCTTGCAGTTGATACGGTACCGGGCACGGAGCCCACAAGGACACGCTGCGGCGCGCGCAGAGAGGAGACCGGGGGAGAGAGAAGAGAGAGAGGAGGGAGGTGGCAGCGGTGGGTTCCACATTTTTTCACTTGAAAAAAATGTTATAACTCACAAACCAATTAACCAAATTAAATTCTGATTGCACCATTAAATTTGTGACAATAAATTCTTCATAACAAGATGTCACATGGATATATTTAGATAAAATTTATAGATGATGACAAGTGGGGCCGCTGTCGATAGTTGGTATAAAGTACGAGATATAGAAGATGATGGATGCGGAAGAAACGTGTATAGAGGAGGGAATCTTGATGATCAGGCCTTATAGAGGATAAATTTAGAGTACCACGAGTGCGGATAGCCTAAGCACTATGCGAGAAGCATCAGTATCAGTTCCACAACTAGAATCCTGCTTCCTTTCTTCTGCAGTTTCAGCGTGATCAGCTGACGTGTGCTACTCTAATCAACGGTCTACTTGTAGAGTTGTAGTAGCGCACTAGCGCTTCTCTTGTTGTCTGAACATATATATGTACTTGTTATTCTCACTTCCGGAGAGTAAAGGCTCGCGTAATAAGTTGGTGTTTTCTGTTTGTCATGATACTTTCGTTGCTTGTATACAGTCAATTTAGACAATGACACTGTCGTAGAAAGGTTATTTGCAGAGAGTTCATTGGCGGAACATATTAGGTACGGTGAAGTCATTCCATCATATCTTTCCGATTCCGACGCCCTCTTTTCCGAGAAGGTGCAGAAGCGTTGCAGGTCGTGGTTTACCGCCCTGCACTACTTGCGGTACAAGCCAATATATAGTATTATAAACAGGACCCATTCTTCGCCTCCCAGCTACCGCAGATTTCCTCGCATGTCTCGACCTAAGCGTCGCCGCCGCCACCTTCCACCACCGCTGGTCCTCCTTTTCCCTCTGGTATCTCGCCTGAGGCCGGAGGAAGTGGGGATCCATCGTTTTTATAAGTTTTTTCAGTAAATCGAGTCGTTAGGGTTAGAATCTCTCCGTACCAAAATTTTTATATTGGAGATTTATCTCCTCCTCTCCGGCAACGGCAAAGGGAAAGGATGGAATTATTTTCTCCATAGTGGCTCCATTGAAGATAAGAGCGACAACTACGACGTCAATAACTTCACCGACTTGACGATATGGAGACCTTTCTTTCCGAATGGCGACATCAAGGTGGAGATGATGTCACCGCCATAGAATAATTTTCTTCGGTCTCTTCTCCGCTTTGTCGTGGTTAAATCTAGCCACGGTGAAGACCTAGGGAGAATAATTTTCAGATCGGTGGCAGAAAGAAGAGAAAGAAAGACACAAGAAAGAAGAAGTTTCTCAATTCCGCCTGCAGGAATGTTGGCCGTCGTTCATTGGACATCTGTTCTCGGGCCTTTTGCCGAGTGTTTGCCTGTACAGTCATCTATACGAAGCGTCATACAGGTTTGGTTTTGAGATTTTGAGCTATTCACAGCGTGGGTACAATTTAGATGAAAATCTATTTCTGGATATATGTAATGTATTCCATAGTCATTGTAATGTGTTGATGTGCCCAGCTATTATCTAATATAATTCTTCTTTCGTCTTAAAAAAAAGTAGCAACCCGTGCTGTTTCCCCTCAAATCAAGGTCTCAATGTTTGTTGGGGACTCCTCTAATTTTTAGAGTCGTTTCTTACATCCACTCCAGCAGAAGCTCTCAAATCCATTTTAATAGACACTGACACGAGAGGCCCATCGTCACTCTATTTTCCTCTCTTCGTCGTTCTTATTGACTCAGCTATGTGCATCAGACAAGAGGAGGAGCTTGGACGCCGGAGAGGAGGGGGTGAAGGTCGGGCGGCGGAGAGGAGCCCTAGGCTCTGGGAGGAGGAGGCTAAGTGTCGGGGATAGGAGCAGGGAGGAGGTAGGGTGCCAGATCCGATCGAGGAGGAGGCCGCGCACCGGATCTACCAGGGAGGAAGCCGACTGTCGGACAGACAAAGGTGGAGCCGTTGGGAGGAGGTCAGGCACCGGGGACATAGGTGGAGCCGTCGGGAGCAGGCCACCTCTGCTCAAACGAAGAGGCTGGACGTCGGGACGAAGCCGAACGAAGGTGGAGCCACTGGGGGAGGGCTTCCTCCAAGGTCCCATTAACAAGGGCTTGATGGGAGGTTTTGACGGCCTCCTACTTTTGGGAGCTTGAGTAGGGGCCTGCTGACATGTGTCGACCTAAGCCCTCAAATTTTAGTTTAGGGACTATTTGACGGTTCTGCTGGAATTGCTCTTATGCTAAATATTATATAGAAGTGAATCTATGCTTATTATGTGAGGTGATTACCTAAAATGAAATGAAAGATTACGTGCTAAAAAATCTAGCTTATACTAATTCACCCGAGAGTAATCTTTTTTTTTCTATAGAGTCTATCTTAGAATAATAGAGAATCACTTTGAATTACAAAATCACTACTCTTATGGAATTATTTTTCTCTAAGCTCTCTCTCCTTTTCTTAAGGAGGATGGAGCCTATATGGAAAGCTATTGAAACAATGCTATACAACATTAATTGATTAGATTGTCTTAAATATATTTACACACAAACTTAATTGAACTTATGGATACCGCGGTTGTGGCTGCTAGGAGACATGGCATGTCCACGACAGCACATGACGTCACAAACCTTATGGATTTGGAATGTTACAGCGTGTTTGGTTCACAGATTGATCTCGTCAGGCATGAGTTCATCCGTCGTTTTTCTCGGAACAGACCCGTCCTCCGACCAAACCCACCCATAGATGTTGGCTTTGAAGAAGTACTGCACGGAATGTCCTCATGACGGATCAGTTGAACTTACACTACAAAGTAAACAAGGCAGGTAGGTGTGGTCTTAGGTTCAGATGATTCCAGATGCAGTGAACCTGCAAACCAAACGCCTTGTTAGTGATTGGTTTTTCACCGTGTCTTCAGCTCCACGAAGCTGTAGAACTGTACAACCAAGTGGGAGGGTGCACAGTATGTGGCTAAACCTCCTGAGTCACGTGGTCTATGTGTGCCTACCATTCAGACTTCTCACAGCAGCACATGAGTGCCCAACAACTCTGAAAGTCTATCGGGTGTCCTCGGAAAACCCGAATCATCCATGTTTTGACCTCCGAGCAGGATCCATTACAGTAACATTGCAGGATTACAACAGTTGTACAAATATATAAATTTATTACATCAGAGTACAATGGAAGTCTTACCATAACATAAGTTTACAAACCAGTAATAAGTTCTCACAAACCATAATTATTACAAACCATAGTTTTGCCATAAAGGCAGTGGGTAGTAAAAGGAGTACTTATATTACATCATCAAAAGAACTTCACCCTGCCCAAGGGTGCACTTCAACACTCTCACTGCTGGGACTCTTCCTCAGGAACCAACATATAGCAGAGGCTAGTGCCAGGCTGCTCATGTTGTTCACCTGCAACAAGGGTTTAACAAACCCTGAGTACTGAGGGTACTCAACAAGACTTAACCGACGAAAAGGAAAGACTCCAAGGGTATGCAAGGTAAGGGGAATCAAAGTGAGTCTGTAGCAAGATCAAAAATACTTTTTGCTGAAAATCTACACTAATGTTGATCCTTACTTTCAAAGTTTTATGCTTTAATTTAATATTAAAGAAATCTCTCTTAGCACCTATTCTAATTCCAAACACTTCATTATTCTTATCACAACGTGATCTCATAGCTAAAGTTCCAGTGGATTAACTACGATGCAGGACGGTTGATCAAGTCTCCTTTACCGAGAAGTTGCGGCGATTCGAATCGGTTTGGTCCAGCTGGGGTTTCCTTACCACACGACATATGCAGGGTTAGGCCCGGACCCGTGCCTGCATACATCAACCCTCACTCGGATCCGCCATTACAGGAATCGGTCCAGCGCTACCCGAGAGCACAGTACCCACTCTATTGTGTCGTTCGTCCCTTATAGATTCACAGGAGTGTGTAACACGGTACTCTCGCCATCTCTCCACTCCCAGTGCGCGGTTAGCGTTTCCCATAAAGGAATAGCCCATATGTTGGGCTTACCAGAGTATGTGGCCAGTACTACAAGTCATTATCACAAGTAGGCCGTACAACGAACGGTCCTTAACCGACACAGACGGGGTCACTACGTCCAGCCTCAAACTGGGCGCAAGCCAAGATTTCGCCCGGTCTATATTTAAAAGTCATGATCATTCTCATACTTCAGGTTCATCTTTAACTTTAGAAAGACCTACCTCTATCATTTATATCTAAGCAGGGCTAAGTATTTTAAAATATACTTTAACATAAGTACCATGATGAGAATGAATAAACAAGGTAGTTATGCAGCAAAAGTTTATCATACAACTCCTCATACTTAAATGCAACATTCATAAGACTTATGTAATAAATATTTTATAAAACACAAGAAATGGTTTATGCTCCGGGGCTTGCCTGCAGCGTCGGGGCTGTTAGCTATGTCAAGATCAACTCCACTCTCTAACCCAACTACCTCTGAGTGATAACCCGCCTCAGAGGTTGGTTCAGCTAACGGTTCTCCACACTCGTTCACTATACGTTAAGATGCATGCTTCAACGATGGTGCTTACATGGCATAAAACATGTATTAAAGTGACTTATCAAATTATCTACTTGAGTACAACTTTCCTTCGCTAATTACAAGTTAATTACTTCACAAAGCAACATTTAACATATCATGATTAAAAGGTGTTTATTACATTTAAGTAGTATAGATTAACATGGTGAAAAGATACGAATTAACCATTCAATAATAATGCCTTGGAACAGTAAGGATAAAATGTTTCAAGGTCTACAATCAATCCCAAATGCACAATTCAGCCATTTAAAGGATTTTCCAGAAAATGTTTTCATATTTTATTAATTCATAAAATCAAGTCTATTTAAGTGACCAATTCATTTTATTTCCCAAACAGTGCCAAACTTTTTGTGTAGATTCCTAATAGCAAGTTAAACATACTCATAAAATTTCATGAATTTTGGAGTTATATTTTAAGCTACAAAAATCATGTAAATTGCATTTCTTAATTAAAACCTGAAATTTTTTAACATAGCAAATTTACTGTTTTTATCAGTTTTACATTTTTCCTAGATTAATCACATCATAAAAAGATCATACAAAAAGTTTCACAAATTTACCAGCATTAATTATTTAGTTACAATTTTTACAAGATTCTATACTTAATAGCATTTCTGAAAATAGAAAAGAGAAAACCTCTCTTTACCCTCTCTCGGCCCGGCCCAACCGAACAGGCGGCCTACTCCCCTTTCTCCCTCTCCTAACCCGGCCAGGCCCACAGCACCGGCGGCCCAACCCCTTCTCTCCCCCTCTTCTCTCTTGGCCAGCTCGAGCTGGCCCAGCTTACAGCCGAGGCCCAAGGCCGATCCGGCCTAGCCTTCCCCTTCTCCTCCCCTGCTCCGACCGTTCACGACGGCGACGGCCCCGGCCGGCTGGAGTTCACCGCCGGTGAACTCTCTGGCGAAACCAAACACTCCGCTCGACTCACCTCTCCGCTCCGCACTCCTTGGTGCACCTCTCCCTTCCTCTCCTGGCCAACAGCGAGCACGACCACCACTCCAGCGGCTCGGACAACTCCGGCAACGCTGCTCCAGCAAATGATGGCTCCTCCAGTGCTGCTAACCGCACCAACGCAAGCCTCTCACCTCCGCGTTTCCACCCGAGGGGTCAATCGGGCGAAATCGAGCGCGGAGATCACTCACCTCGGCCATGGCGGCTCGGCCAGGCGGAGCACGACATCGACATGACGTTCCGGCCTATAGGGCACGGTAACGTCAAAATTAATAACCCGATCGCACTCAAGAGCTCACCGAGACTCAGAAACGATGACCAGCAGGCTTCGAAGGACGGTGGATGACGGTGGTCGTCGGGATCAGCGGCTCCGGCGGCGTGCTCCGAGGAAGACGACGGCGTTCCGGCGCGTCTGCTCGTGCACTGTGGAAAAGAGCGAGGGCATGAGCATCAAGATGATGAACTGATGCAAAAACACGAACAAGAAGAAGCGAAGGGGGTCCGTGGTGCTCTGGCCACGCAGAGGGGCTCATGGCAGCGCTATGAACACTGAGGTGGAAGAAGACGTCGCGCGGCTAGCTCAAGCGGTGCGGGGTTGCGCTGGTAGGCTTAATCGGGGCACAAGGAGGTTGCGGGCATGGTGGCGAGGCGAATTGGGCGGAGGTGGAGCGATGGGGATGAATTGGAGCTCGAGCTCTTCTCGGTGGCAATGGCGTCGAGCGGAAGGGAGAGAACGGAGGGGTTGCTCTGGTGCTTAATAGAAGAAAGGAGGGGTCGCGGGTAGCTTCAAGATGGCCAGCTCCTGCTTCCCAAGCGCGGTGGCAAGCTACTGCGTGGCCTCACGCGCGCGGGCGGCGTTGGCCGAGCGGTGGGCGGCAAGGAGGAGGTGGCGAGCTGCTTCTGCTGCCTCCTTGAAACAGAAGAATGAAACATGAAACATGCTTCGATGTTGCAACAAGAACAGCAGCTTTGCTCCTCGACTAGAGCAAGATAGAGGCAGAATTAGGACAAGCTCCAAAAAGAGAAATTGTTCCTCATCACAAGAACTACAACTTTGATTAAGGGGATAAGAACAGAAACTCAACAGGTAAGGAGATAGATAGAGGATCAGATTAGGGTTATATATGAAACATCATGTTTCAAGACTGAAACAATCATGTTTCACTATTAGAGTTTCAAAAGTAACAACTTAGCTTCTTATGGATTTTATTGGTGATTAATTATGGATCAAACAACTCAACCAAGACTACCACTGTGTAGCACAAACTTTGTACCAACAAATGGTGCTAAAGGTTGAGACAAGTTATTTAATAAAAATCATTTTAATTAAGCCCCCAAAAATGAATTTATTAATCCATTCCAATACTTAACCAAAAGTGTTAAGTACTAGAATTTCATTATGCTTTCAACTTTGGGATTCAATTTTTAATATTTAGGACTTGGGTTCATGCCCCATACTTGTTCCTAGTGTAAATACACCAATTACACTCCCAAGTTTATTAGGGCATAAACACAAGTTTTTAGTGGAATTCCAAAAGTAGAAGGTCACAAAGTACCTTAAAAAGGGGTTTTTGATTTAAACACATCATAACATGGTAAGACATTGCATACCAAAAACACAAATAAATATTATTTTTATAGAATGCACCACATGGTGAGCTACTAAACATGATGCACCATGCTTTATGATGACATGACAAGTTTTAGTTAGTGCATAACACCTAGGGTGTTACACAGTACTTGTCAACCTTTGACTACCCACCAGAGAATACTTAGATTACCCGCAGTGGGTACTCTAAACCGATACTCTAAAGTTTTAGAGTATAAATATAGAGTAAAAACTGCTGCACTGGGTACTCTAAAACGATACTCTATCCTTTCTCTCACTCTATATTTAGAGTAGTACTGTGCTTACTCTATACTATATAGTAGCGGAACCCACTAGCTAAACAAAGAGAAAAAATGCTATAACTCACAAACCAAAAATCCAAATTAAATTTTGATTTCACCATTAAATTCGTCTCAATAAATTCTTTAAAACTAGATCACACATGGATATATTTAGATAAAGTGACAAGTGAGTCTCATAGTAGATAGAGTGGATAGAGGATGATATAGAGGATGGATGGGTGCGGGAGAATTGAGTATAGAGGAGAGAATCTTGCTGACTAAGACGTATAGAGGATGAATATAGAGGTCTATGAGTGCGGATAGTCTTAGCCGGATTGGTGGAGCCTTTCTTTGACTTGTCTCCTACTGGAGGGACGGATGGATGTTCCTTGCATGCCAAGCAGGCACTAGCCGGATGTTGAAAAGCCTGGCCGCACAGGTGTTCACACGTGACGTTGGACTCCGCGGGAACGACCGAAGAACGAGATACTGTACAAAGGTGGAAGGATGCGATAGCCGAGGTCGCTGTAGGGCGCGTTGCGTCCGGTCCGATCCGATCCCACTGGCTGGTTACCACACTCAGCGACCACTCTTCCCTCTCCTATTTCTGTGCTCTAGCGCATGTATGCCCAATCGATGACCCGAATAAAATAAAATGAGTTAATCTATCACCATTTCATTCCTCAAATGCTAATAATCAACACTAGTACCGAGAATAAGATGATTCTACTAAATTTAACAAATGGATCCGACTCATGATGTATCACACATCTAAGGCCTTGTTTGGATAAAAATGTTTTCATCTCAATCCACATATGTCGAAGTGGATTGGAGTGGAATTAAATTAAGTCTCATTTCAATCCACTTCAACCCATGTGGACTGAACTAGATACATATGCATCCAAACAAAGCCTAAAATAGGATGAGGATTGAAACAATCATTTTAATAGTCATGGGATGAAATTGAGCCCAAAAGTAGGGTTTGAGGACCGGAACGACTATTTCGAACACTCAGGGATAAAACTGAGCTTCAAGTAATAGTTCAGGGACCAAAACAGCTACTCCACCAATTACATTCCAATCATACATTATGTCTCACAACAAATCCTTTCAAATAAGACCACTTCGATATATTAAATAATATTTTGTTAAACAATATTTTTCCATGAAGATAATGTTCTAGGTTCAAGAAATAATGTTTCATCTTCGTAAGAAAGATGTTCTAAGATAAGGAAAATAACATTTTAGATTAAGAAAAATAAAACTATAGGTTTAGGTGAATTATATTTCATAATATTTGTGTCTAATATTAGGAAAAAAGTAACTCATGGATACTCTGGGAACAATTAAAATATATTATTGAACATCTCATGGGTAATACACGAACAACATAAAATACACCGTAGAACGTCTCATGGGTATTGTGTGAAAAATAAAAAAAATACATTGTGGAACATCTAATGGATACTACGTGAATAATCCAAAATACACCATGGAACATCTCATGGGTATATAAGCATGGACAAATGAAAATATATCATGAAAGATCACATGGATGCTATATGAACAACTCAAAATACACTATGTAACATTTCACCGGTACTACAGTAATAATACAAATACAAAATGTATAGAACCTGATTATTTTAGGAAAATACAAAAACATTATAGAACATACCATACACAAACATCTCATGGGAACTTTGTGAATAAATGAAAATATATCATGGGGCATCACATCGATACTACGTCGACAACCTAAAATATATCATAGAACATCTCAAGATACTATGGAACATGGCAAAGTGTAGCATGTATAAAACAATAACAATTTGAAAAAAAAATCTAGAATACTTCAAGATTATTATGGAACAATCCAAAATACATCATGAAACATCACAAGATTACTATGGTCGCGCTAACCTCGTCAAAGCACTCCCTCATGTGCACCTAGATATTTTCTGTTTTTTTTGTGTGTAGTATTTTAGATCTGTTGCTCATTCACAAAATTTGTGACGCCTTTGCTTATGTGCAATCAGATTTTCTAGTTCTTCGGAATCAAGGAGGAAGAGCTAAGAGCCTGTTTGGGAGAGCTCTAGGTGTGAAAACATAAATTTGGAGCACCAGCTCCACCTGGAGTAGCTCCACGGTGGATGTGGTCTCCTAATGTGGAGTTGAGAAAATGTGCTTGGCTTACAACGCAACTCTAGATTTTGGTTGGAATGACCTCTTGTACCCTTAGACTCATATGCTATATAAAATATTTTGAGGGACTCATACGAAAGATATACAACACTTTTACGGACAAAAACAAGAAAAAAAAAGCAAGAACACTTACGGGGCACGACCATGGCGGAGCGAGGCTGGGTGTGTCTTGGCCAAGGCAGGATGGGGCGCGGCCTAGCGCGGCCATGGCAGGCCGGGTAGGGCCAAGGGTGGCCACGTGCGGGGGCGGGGCCATGGCGGGCCCGGTGTTGCGAAGCGGGGTCAGATGTGACCATGGCGGGACAAAGCTAGGCTAAGTGCAGCGAGGCCATGGCGAGGCAGTGGCCACCATGGACCTTGGCCATGGCCGGTGCGGTGCTGCAGGGTGGGGCAGGGGCGGGGTTATGGTGGGACGAAACGAGGCGAGAGCGGCGCAGGCATGGCGGGGTAGGGCGCGGCTGAGGGCAGGCACAGCGGGGTTGGGCCATGGTTGGGCACGCCCGGGAGACACGTTGTGGAGGTTGGAGATCACATGATGAGGCGGTGGTGGCGCTTTGCGCGACTAAGCTCGGGGAGAATAAGAGAAAGAGAAAGAGGAAATGAGTCGGTATGTTATGTAATGAGCGGTAGTGGTGGGTAAATTTTCCCAACTCCTCGAGGAAATATGAAATAACAGTTTTTAGTGCACCCCTTGAAGAGCTCCGTAAAATCTATAGATCTAACCATTAGATTCATGGTTTTTGCCGATTTAGATTTCATGGAGCTGAAGCGTTTGGCTAAAATTTTGTGGGACGAAGAAGCTATGTTTTTTTAGATCTAGAGTTAGTAGAGCTCTACCAAACCAGCCCTAAATCTACGTGTTTTCTTCTAAACTTTGTTGTTGTCTTGTTTGTCGCTTTTGCTTTACTAAGTGAAGGAACACTTGGCCCGGTCCGCTAGGCTAGGCCCATGGGATTAGAGAGGTGGGCATGGCCCAGCCCAACAGGACGTAACCTAGCATCACCATTCGATAGAAGCCGGACGACGCTCTTGCTCGGCGCCCTCACGCAAGGAACCATCGCGATGCACGCGCGCTCGGACAGACAGCGACGCGCGTTGCTACAACTTAGCTATGTTGGAGTCTTTCTATGGACTTTGCAGCCCGGTTCTCCTGTCTAACTTCATCCTAAGGCCTATTTAGCTTCTCGAATCTAGTTTTCTCCTACCAATGGGTTAATTTGGATTCTACAAGCTATTTTTTCTCTTTCGGGATAGCGGGTTTGTGGGAGATAAAAAAAGGCGGGAGGATGGTTTGACATCCAAATAGATGTAGAAGTACTATTTTCAAAATTTATATATCTTATGTTCCATAATACTTTATATAGGATTAACAATTCAACTGATATAGAAACAATAAAAAAATGGTCATAAAGTTTAAAAAACAAGGAAAATGAGTACATTTAATTCCTCGAGATGCAAATAGCTAATATAATAGCAAAACATGGCTTTTGTTCTTTAGTATCAAAATAGTTGTCACTGATACCCTGAAAAAAAACAAAGACAAGGTAAAAGATTAAAAAAAATACATGAAGTCATAAACTTCATACTAGGTTAAAATAACTAACATATTATAAACTCTACACTACTAGGTTCAAAACTTTAACTCAGGATTTATAAACTTGAACTTTGACATTACAAACTTTATACTTTTAGGTACAAAACTTTGAGCTATGACATTTAAACTTTGTGCTGCCAGGTTTAAAACTTTACACTCAGGATTCATAAACTTTCAACTATGACACTACAAACTTTGTATTGCTAGGTTCAAAACTTTGAACTATCACATTAAAAACTTTATAATGCTAGGTTGAGAACTTTAAACTAAGAATTTATAAACTTTTGATCTACGACAATATAAACTTGGTACTACTAGATTCAATATTTTGATCTATCACAATATAAACTTTGTACTACTAGCTTCAAAACTTTACACCCAGAATTTATAATCTTTAAAAATTATGACACTACAAACTTTGCACTGTTAGCTTCAAAACTTTACACTCCGAATTTATAAACTTTGAACTATCGAATTACAAAATTTGTAATGCTAATTTGAAAACTTGAACTATCACATTATAAACTTTGTACTCCTAAGTTTAAAATTTTACATTTAGAATTTATAAACTTTAAACTATCACATTACAAACTTTATACTGCTAGATTAAATACTTTGATCTATCACATTGTAAACTTTATACTGCTAGGTTCAAAATTTTGCACACAGAATTTATAAACTTTGAACTATAACATTACAAACTTTGTACTACTAGATTCAAAACTTTGATCTATCATATTATAAACTTTATACTGCTAGGTTCAAAACTTTACACTCAGAATTTATAAACTTTATACTATCACATTACAAACTTTGTACTGTCAGGTTCAAAAACTTTGAACTATCATCACATTATAAACTTTATACAACTAGATTCAAAACTTTACTTTAAGAATTTATAAACTTCGAACTATCACATTATAAACTTTGTACTAGCACATTTAAAACTTTGTACTTTAAAATATAAAATTTTATAATTTCAAACTTTATTTTTAAAATTCAAAAACTTTATACTAGCACACTTAAAAGTTTGTACTTTAAGATTTAAAACTTTATAATTTCAATCTTTATTTTTAAAATTCAGGAACTTTATACTAGCACATTTTAAACTTCGTAATTTCAAACATTTTGAATTTAGGAACTACATACTAGCACATTTAAAACTTTAAGATTTAAAACTTTACTTTTGAAATTTAGGAACTTGAGAATCAGTAGTGTTTGCATCGATATTTCGAAACAGCCTATTTATTCATGTAGTCTCCAGTTCGTGATGGCAACTACAAGTTTAACATACAGTTCTTTAGGGCCTGTTTAGATGCTCCCAAAATTCCAAAAGTTTTTGAGTTTTGGCCACTTTTTTGAAGAATGGATCTAAACAGGGGCCTGTAAAGTTAGGCCTGTAAAGATTTAGAATTTGGGACCCTGGAGGCCCAAAACCTTGTAAACTTGCGTTAGGTTTGGGACCCTGGAGGCCCAAAACCTTGTAAACTTGCGTTAGGGCTCGTGCTGGACGCTGTATACCCCCGCACCGCACCCACCCCGCCCGTGCCTTATCCCTCTCTCCCCCACCGCCGCTCTGTCCCCCGCTGCACAAATCCACCCCTCCTCCGTGGTATCCAGCTCATCCTCATCCAAATCCACCTCATCCTCATCCAGATCCACCTCCTTCTCCCACCGTCGGCCATGGACGGCTACAACGGCGACGGCAACAATGGCGACGGCTACAACGGCGACGGGTATGGCAATGACGGCGGCTACGATGACGAGGACGTCTACGGCGACAGCCGCCACACCAGGGACTTCCTAACCCAGCCGTCGGCCTTTTCCGCATCCGGGGGGGACAACGCCTTTGCCCACGCGGCGTACCGCTTCCCGGCTTTGGGCAGCCCCATCCCTAATTGGCTGGGGATGGAGGCGCTGGACCTCAACGCCGACGAAGGGTGGCCCGGCATCCATGCCTACGAGGGCATCTTGCGTTCCGGGCCTCAAGACGGCGGAATCGGGAGTAGTCACAGTCCCCCTACCATACGCGTGCCTTCCTGCAGCGGTAGAGGTACCCTCGGCTTGCATGCGCCTCGTAGCGGTGGAGGTGGAGGTGGAGGACCCTCGGCTCGCGGCGTCTCTGCGTCCGTTGGTGGCGGTCGCGTCCCTCCCCTGCCCAGGGGCGGAGCTAGAGCGGAAACGAGGGGGGTGCGCCGCTTCAACACTAAATTGCCATATAAAATGCTATACTAAATAGTGATAAAATGTTAGATATCTCCTATTATTTTAATTAAATGTGGAGACAATATGATACTAGTACATGACATAATAATTGTCATACGATTTTTGAGAGGCCATTTATGAAACAAAATACTACCTCACTGTTGAATCCCACTCACATTACAAATACCTAAACGTAAATCAAAATTCAGATTGACTTTTGATATTTTTATAATAGTGACTCAAACGAGTTTTTCTAGATCCTGTGGCTCTAGATACAACCCGGACCTACATTGAAGTTGCCCATGAAGGCCTTTACTTTGGTTGATATATCTCTTAATTATGCCTAATCTCTTAGATAATTCACCACAAGTGCCACATTAACAAGATGGGAATCAACAAGAATCGCATAATTAAAATCTAATTAGGGTGCTCAATTAACTTGATGGGCATCGAAAATAATTGAAAATATAATTAATTTGCTTCCCTTATTTTCGGAATGATGATTGGTGAGTGAGGAAGATCATGGACTTTTCTCAGATGGTTGCATGTACTGTGGCCGCCGCCAACCAACGCGGCTGCAAGGGACCATCCTCGGTTGCAGTGGCCTGATTTTCTGCACTGGAGACTGGAATCGGAATTGGATATTCAAGGGTGCAAGCGTGCAACCATGCATGGACATGCAGAGAGATCTATAGTTGGAATCTAGAGATGGCTTCTCTGCAGCTGCAAGCGATTAAGCGAAGCAAAATGATTACAGCACTGGGTGCGATGCTTTGGATTTGGGGGGTGCAAATGAGGTGGAAAATCAGGATTAACAACTGGTTTTCACTTTTTTGCTGGGTGCGGCTGCACCCACGAGTGACAATATGGATCCGCCCGTGCCCCTGCCTCGTTAGAGTGGTTCTACATCCGGGGCGTTCAGCGGATCCAGGGGACGTGGTGCACGTCTTCGCGCCGCGGCGTCACCTGTGTCCGCAGACAACTTCACAGCAAACGACGAGATCCCCTGCTCAAGTCCCGGTACACTATGATTCTCATTTACATGTTTTTGGTTTCATAAATGATGAATGTTTCTGTTGATGTGCTTGTGTAATTGCTTATGCAAATGAACTGCTTGTTTACTGCAATTGCTTGTGTTGTTATGCATCGTATAGGATAGGAACGACAGGGCAATTTGGAATAATGAAAATACCGCCAAGTTTTGTGAGATTTACTGTAGGCAAATTGACAATGGACACTGCGTGAGGGGTCTGATGAGCAAGCATGGTTGGAAGGATGTCACAGACAGGTACTATGCTGCGACAGGATTGGTTCATAATAATGAGCAGTTTGGCAATAGGGTTAGGCAGTTGAAGGGCCTATGGGGATTCATACAGAAACTCCGCAAAGCCACAGGCTTGGGCCGTAGACCAGATGGATCTGTTCTAGCTTCCGATGAGTGGTGGCAAGAAAACACCAAGGTACATGACCTACCTACTTTTTTTATGTTCGTCACATTTAGTACAGCTTATCTGTACACTTTGTAACATGACCTATCTACTTCTTTGATGTTCATCACATTTTGCAGAAACATCTAGAATGGAAGAAGCTGAAGAATGGGTGGCCTGCTTACCTGGTAGAATTGGACCGCATATTCCTAGGAGTAGCAGTTGACGGCTCCACATCATTTGTTCCTAGACAAAGATGCCCTAGTGAGTACATCACTACTAACGAAAAAGAAGAGGAAGCTGGAGAGGAAGACGACCAGCTCACCCCACTCAGCAGTGGGAGCAAGAGGGCCAGCAGCACACGCAGCACCCGCAACACAGGATCCAGTCCCAACAAGAAGTCAAGGTGCCCTGCAGTTAGGGCCATGGACAACAACATGAAGGACTTCAACATAATTTAGGAGAACAGGAATGCCATGATGCAGACCATTTGGGACAGAAGGCAGAAAGCAATCCTGGACAAGGAAACAGCCATGGAAAGGAACAACCTGTTCGCTTGGGCTGATCTGGCTGGTTTTTTGTGAGAAAAACACTGCTGAATGGCTGGCTGGTCTGGCTAATAATCTCAAGCGAACAGGCTGGAAGATCTCTCAAGTCCAGCAGCTGGCTAGAGAGTGTGGTGCAACTGAGGACACACCACTACTGTGGCTTGGTGTGCTCAAGATCATCCTATCTGAACCAGTGATAAACTTCTTCATTGGATCCAAGCCAGAAGGAAGGATGGCCATCATTAAGCACTATGCCGAGGTTGACAACTAGACCCTCTTATCCATGCATTTGAACATCATGTAGTACAGTTGGTGTTTGAACTATATCTGTTGCTGTTATTTGAACTATGTCTATTATTTGAACTACGTCTATTATTTGAACTACGTCTGTGATGTCTGTGGTTTAAACAACTTAATTGTAGTAAGGGTTGATGAACTTGAATTATATGTGTGGTGTGTGAATGTGAGTTGTGGGCATATATCAGTTCAGGTAGTGCTGCATAAACCTATTTCTTCTTGGGATTCACAACTGAGTTGTTTGTATTTTTTTGAACAGGAGGATGTTCAATCTACTGCCGAGGTGAATGAGGCCGATGATGATGAAGATCAGTTTGAGGAGGATTTTTTCAACATGTTCCTTGAGGATGATGCAAGTGGATTCATCTATGGTACGTATGAGTATGCTATGCATGTTGACAAGTACTGCACTAGGTCTGAGTATAGGCAACCAGCCATGAGTGGTTTGGAATGGGTAGAGAGGAAGCTAGTACATAGGAATGTCTGCTGCAAGATGTTTAGAATGAGCCCAACTGTTTTCTATCGGTTGCATGATCTATTGGTAGAAAAATATGGCCTGAGCTCTAGTCCCAAGTCTACCTTGGTTGAGGCTTTAGGAATGTTCGTTTGGATGGTTGGAGCTCCACAATCTGTTAGGCAAGCTCAATGTTCAAAAAAGCGTTAAGCGCTAAGCGAGCGGTGACCCACCGCTTAGAGCTTAAGCGTGCTTAAGCGACCAAAGCGTCGCTTAAGCGTTTGTACTGTACGAATCCGCACATGCGCACACCACTAGCAGTGAGTGGACGAGGGGCACAGCAGCGCATGACTGAGCCGTCTCCGTCTGGCCAGGCCGCCAGGCCCAATGCCAGAATGGCCTATCACTAACAGGCCCTTAGGGCAAGCAGAGCAGGGGCACAAGCCAGAGGCCGTGACGCTTAGCGCTCCCCACCCACGGACTCGGGCGCTTGGCGGCGGGGGCGACGCTCCAAGGCAGCAAGGCCGCAAGGCGGAAGGCGCGCGGTCGCCGGTCGACGCGGGCGCACGGCGCTGCGGCGGCTCCCTCTCCCAGCTCCCCACTCCCGCTCCCCCTCTCAGATCCCAGCGCGCGCGGAAGGCAGGCGGTCGCCGATCGACAGGAGCGTGCGGCGCCGCAGCGGCTCCCTGCTTGGCCTCTCCCTCTCCCAACTCCCCGCTTCCCCTCTCAGGTCCTAGCGCGCGCGGAAGGCGGGCGGTCACCGGTCGGCGCGGGCGCACGGCGTCGCGGCGGCTCCTCGCTCGGCCGCTCCCTCTCCTAGCTCCCCGCTCCCCCTCTCAGGTCCCAGGCTCCCAGCGCCGCTTAGGGAGCGCTTACCGCCCAAAGCGACGCGGTCCCCCTCCGCTTAGCGCTTATGCGCGCGGAAGCGGGCGCTTAAGAACGCTTTTTGGAACATTGGGCAAGCGGAGGACAAATTTGAGAGATCACTAGGCACAGTTCACAACATGTTTTACAAAGTGTTGAAGTGTGTGCTTAAGCTTGCAGAAGACATTATTAAACCTCAGGACCCACAATTCAGAACTATGCATCCTAGACTAAGGAACCGTAGGTTCTAACCCTTCTTTAAGGATTGTGTAGGGGCAATAGATGGCACTCACATTCCTGTGGTCATGCCCAATGACAAGTTTGTTCAGCACTTGTGTCGCAAGGACATGACAACCCAGAATGTGATGGCTTCTTGTGACTTTGATATGATTTTTACATGTGTACTTGCTAGATGGCCTGATTTTGTATATGACATGAGAGTGTTCGATTGTGCAATGACAACATACAACCAAGTCTTTCCTCATCCACCTATAGGTACACACGTAGCTACTGTTACATATGAGATTTCTAATTGAAGCACTTGACACTTACAAGTACTTGCTGTTGTAGGGAAGTATTATCTGGTAGACTCCAGCTACCCAAACCGTCCCGGTTATCTTGCGCCTTACAAGGGAACCAAGTACCATCTTCCAGAGTATCAAAACGTCGCAGAACCACAAGGTAAAAAGGAGGTATTCAACTACACACATTCATCTCTTAGAAATATCATCGAAAGGGCCTTTGGAGTTTTGAAGATGAAGTGGCGCATATTGAACCACATCCCAAGTTATCCACCTGAAACGCAAAGCCATATCATAGTTGCTCGCTATGCTCTGCTCAGCCTGGGCATTCGGTTTTAACCGACCTTTCGGTTTGGTTTAATCGGTTTACAGAAAGTTCGGTTTTCAGGAAGTGACACCCGATCGGTTCTACTGAGTAGCGAAAACCGACAACTTCGGTTTCGGTTTTTTAATTTGGTTTTTCGGTTTTAACCGAAAAAACCGATGAAAACAGAAGCAAGCGCTCGAACCTTCATCTCCATGGCCGCGCGGCCATCCTGCTCGCGCACCGTGCCGCTCCCGCTCGCCCCTGCTCGCGCCGACTGAGCAACGCCGCCCCGCGCCGCTTCTCTGCTCGCGCCGTTGACGCCGCCGCCGCCCTGCCCTGCGCCGCCGCCGTCTCGCTCAGCTGCTCGCGCTGCCGCTGCCCGCCGCGCCTGCTTGGCTGCTCGCGCTCGCGCTGCTGCCGCCCGCCGCGCCTGCTTGGCTGCTCGCGCTCGCGCTGCCGCCGCCCACCGCGCCTGCTTGGCTGCTCGCGCTCGCGCTGCCGATGGCGTCGCCGCGCGCTCGCGCCGCCGCGCGCTGCTCGCCTTCGTGCCCCTGAGCCGCCGCCGCGCGCTGCTCTAGGGTTTGGGTTTGGGGAAATCGGGTTGGGGATAAGTCTGAGGGGCTCCGAGGCTGGGGCGCTGGCCGCCTGGGGTTGTGGTGGGTCAGGGCCTCAGGGGTGGGGGTGCTTCCGTGCTTGGCTGCGATAAATGGGCCACCGAGTTGGGCTTTGCGTTGCAGGGGCCGATGGGAAGCGAGGAGGCTGGGAGGGAAGGCGATATACGCTACGAAGAAAGGCTTCGGTGTTATCGGTTGTCGGTTCGGTTTGCACTAGAAACCGAAGCCGTTACCGAAAACCGTAATTCGCAGAAATGAAAACCGAAACCGAACCGAACAACCGAAAAACCGAAATTTCGGTTCGGTTTCGGTTCGGTTCGGTGTTCGGTTTTCGGCTAAAATATGCCCAGGCTGATGCTCTGCATAACTTCATCGGGATGAGTGGAATACTTGATAGAGACTTTGATCATTGTGACCGTGATGAGAACTATGTGCCTCCTGAAGCCTCGGCCAATCAACCTCCATGTGTTCCTGTGCCTAGTAGGGAAGAATGTGCACGGATGAATGCATTTCGTGAGTCCATTGCGCTCGGGCTATTGAATAGATCTTAACAAATGTGTATGGTTGAGGACATGTAATTTTTTTTAATTGTTGAGGACATGTTCTACTATTTCGGATTGTTTGAGGACATGTTTGAGAACCATTTGCATTTGAATAAATTGTTTGATTCAAATGATTTATGCAGCATGCAAGCATATGCATGGAGGTCATTTAATGAACCAAATCAAGCATTAAATGGGGGCAAATCAATCTTGTTTGCAACAGCCCAAAAAATTTGGCAACCATCTAAACACCTACCTGTAAAGATTTGGGATGTAAAGTTTACAGCCAAAAGTTTTGGAATGTAAAGATTTGGGATCTAAACACGCCCTTAATAAGCTATTATACAACTAAAGTTAGGCAAGAAAGAAAAACTTACCTTTGTCCCAATAGAGTACCATGGCTGCACTCAACATTAATTTTGAACTCTCCTGTGTCATGTGATATAGAAAAATGGGTTACTTTTAGAACAGATGGTTAAATTTACACAAGCTTCGCTAACAGAAAATTGCTGACAATGTATGCACATCCTGAAAATATGGAAACTTATATTGCCTGTAAGACCAACTTCTCTAGAAAAGCAAATGTATATACAACATCTCAATCATACCTGTCAGAGAAACAAGGATCAATGTTTCTGAATCCTATAGGATATTTTGCTAATTCATTCCTGAGAAGCTTATTGGTTTTTTTTGTAGGTTCCTGCAGTTTAGGCTTTATCAACAGTATTTCTGAAATAACAAAATCTCAGTTCTATCACCAAATTGGCATAGTAAAGACAATGCACCATGTCAAAGTTATGGACATTGAAATAGGAAATCATAAAGAAATAGGACTGAGTTACCGTTGAATCCGATCTTTTTTCTTGTAGTCAACAGTAGCTTGAAGAAAGTTAGCCTGGACTAATCCAACAAATGATAAAATAATTTGTGCCACAAAGTAAAGCAAAGACACAAAGGAATCGGCAAATAGGCTGAACTCATACCAATCTCTCTTCATATCAATATTTAGAAGAGTTTGGTAACCCTCTCTTCCATCCCAGAACACATAGTTTTCACCACCTAAGTAGTCAGTGACCTGTAAGGAGATAAAGTCAAATCAAGAATTGAGCAAAATGAAGGAAGATCAATCATGATGATCACAAATAACCTACTTACAAAGCTTTCTTAACTTTGTGCAGCCACAAAAAGCATATACTTTAACCTCTGGGCTGCAACAGTAATGAAGAGAGCTCATAATCTCTAGTTATACTCCTCAACACACTTAGTCATCGTAGCATCTCGGCATCTTGCAGGTGAAAAGTTTAGGCCAGTTTTATTAGATTCGAATACAATTTATTTATTTATCAAAAAATGAGACTATGAGCAGAACCAGGGAAGTAGCAAAGACCAAAAACATTCTATTTTAACAAAAAATTCGACTATAATGTATATAACCTTTGTACATCCAAACTTTGGGCTGTGAATTTAAGAACCAAGGACTATAGTATTGAGGAAAAATAATAATGAGCAAACAGAAAACAGTGCACTCCAAAAACTTTGTACATCTTAACTCAGGACCTTTCTAATAGATCACACCAGGACCTTTCTAATAGACCACACCTAGTCACTAGTTCATCATTCAAAACTTTGCAGTACAAAATTTTTAATGGGCACTTGCCTTGCTCCAAATTGTTGTTGCTCAGGCTCTTACAAATCTTGATCTTTCTGATCACCAGCTGCTCTCCATCCAAGCATATCATCATTGAGTCCACGAACAAACATGAAAGCAAAAAAACAATTAACAAATAAATAAATACAACAATTATTGAAAACTACACAAACAAAAATATTGAAAACCATTTTACTATATACTCCCTCTGTCCACAAAAACATGTAATTCTCGTTTTTCGAGAAGTCAAACAGTTTGAACTTTAACTAAATTTATATAAAAAAAATACTAATATTTATGATACAAAATAAGTATCATTAGATTAGTTATAGAATATATTTTTATAATAAATTTATTTGGAGATATAAATGTTAATACTATTTACTATAAACTTGGTCAAACTTGAGTCAGTTTGACTGACACGCATCCCATAATTGCATCTTTTGTTGGACGGAGAGAGTAATTAATAGTAGATTGAATAAGTATTCAAAATAATGCCATTTAAATAGTACTAGCATATAGTAATTAGATCTTAGACACATGAGACATGCAAACCACGCAGCAAGATTATAGCGACATGTTTTATTTCATTATTTGTAGACATTTCATATGCATGTGTACTAACCAAAGTTGTCAAACTATTTTCATGAAAAAATATTTCATAATTTTATCTGTAATAGTCAAGCAAGCAAACCATGCAGCAGGGTAACACCGAAAAATGTTGATTAATGTGTAGGAACTACTGAAATTGTTTGTCATAGTTTCAATTTATAAATTAACCCCAAAATGCTATCTGTACTTATTATACAAAATCCATCCTTGTACACAAAGAAATGCACATCGAAATCACAAAAGTTTACTTAGCCATCAGTCCTGATGCCGCACATCACAATTTTTGACTAATGTGTGCTCCCACACCGACAGAATGAAATCAGGAGTTCCTACACAGATGACAAAGACAAAAAAAAACAAGAACTGAAAGCCTACGGAAACACCATCAATGGATACAGACACGCCAAACACAACAACAAGCACTAAGCAGATACTATTTTGATATTGATGGTGGTGTGTGATATTGATGGACGACTTCTTTACTGGCGAGCTACAATCTCTGTTTGCATCAAACTCCAAACTGAGATTCAATAGTTCCTGCAAATCTATTCCTAACATACCTACAAGTAGCCTACGAAGTGCAGCAGCAAGCAAGCAAAATTCTACTGCAGCAATTAATTAACAATGTTATTGTAATGCAGAGTGCAGACAGCAGCGGCACACTGATAGGTACACAAAGGTGCAGTTTATAGCACATTCAGTAATAACTCTCATCAATTGTTGTAATCTGTGTAGCAAACTAATAAATTATTCATGTTAACAATGCAGAGATCTCGTCATATAAATAAAACTAAGCCATCATGACATCATATCCTAACAAATTAACTTGTTCTAACGCCCTTTCTTTATATTGGAGTGAGTAATATTTATTATGGATAAAAAAATTAATAAACTCACAAAGGCTTTAAGATATCAAGATAAGCTAAAGCGATGCTTATTTTGAACTATGGATGTGTCTCTGAATCCATGCCATCAGAAACATAACTAGAGCTACGTGCCTGCAATGCAGATAACAGAGAAACTGCACCGGCAACTGGAACCACGCACCAAAGAAGCTCAGATTCACGTCCCCTTCACGATGCTCGCATTCCATGTCTACCTTGTACGTATTAATCTACATCTACCTCTCCATTATTATATGATCTGATCTAAATAAGAATAGAATGCTACTCTAATCAAATGTTCAGTCTCCAATTGGAAACAGACTCGATAATTACATAGCTGCATTGGTGTGCTTGGATTGGAAACAGATACTCAATAATGATTCTCACCGACCTAGAAACATCTTGCATCTGCGCCCCTTCAGCTTCAACCTTCAGCCTTCAAGCTGGTGGGGGACTGTCTCAAGCCTGCCAGGCAAAATCTAATCTCATCTATTAAAGCAGTAATAAATTGCAATTCGTAAAATCGCAATCAAGAGCAGCAGAATACTAGATCTTCCCCTCTGACCCTTTCATTACACCACGAATCCCCACCCACAACATCCTCGATGAACCACAAATAAAACCCGGCAGGAGCAGAGGCACGAAGAGCGGGGAAAGGGCAAGCAGACGGGGCGGCGGCGGCTACCTGGAGGACCTGGCATCGTTGGAGCCTTGGAGGCGGTCGCCGATGACGACGTCGATGTCCTCGCAGCGGCGTGGCCGGCAGTCGTATCGTAGTAGGGTTTGGATCCTTCCTCTTGGTCCTGACTGTAGCTGCCAGATTTCGACGAGTGGGGGACTCGCAAGGGCCGCTCGCTCCTCAACCATCAGCGGCCGCTCGACGGTCGACGGAGCTTCCACCTCCGCCTCCAAGACACCAAAGCTTTCACCTCCGCCTCGAAGGAGCGAGACTGAATCCTTCCTCCCGGTGAAGACTGCAGCCACTGGGTCTCGATGGGTGGCGGACTCGCCGGGGCCACCCACTCCTCAGCCCTCTCCCCGCTCGACGGTCGACGGAGCTTCCACCTCCGTGTCGAAGATGCCTGAGCTTCGGCCTTCTTTAGATCCCAAAATATCTCCTCAAATTTCACTACGAAAAAAGAAGATTTCCCATCACATCAAAATGTCGGCATGAAATACTATAAAATCAAAAACTAATTGCACAGTTTTATTGTACTTTGCGAGACGAATATTTTGAGCCTAATTAATCAATGTTGGACAATTTTTACCAAATAAAAACAACATGCTACAGTGCTGAACACCTGTAGCTACAGTGTTTCAGCCGCCCCAAACCAAGCGAACTAAACACGGCCTTCCTCGAGACGGACGAATGGTGAGGAGGGAGAAAAGGGAAAAGAAACGGACAATACTGTTTTGAAATTTTATTAAGGGTCTGTTTAGTTTCCAAAATTTTATAAAAATTTTCAAGATTCTCCGTCATATCAAATCTTTGGACGTATGTATGAAGCATTAAATAAAGAAAAAAAATAAAACTAATTACACAGTTTAGACAAAATTCACGAGACGAATCTTTTAAGTCTAATTAGACCATGATTAGACACTAATTGTCAAATAACAACAAAAGTGCTGCGGTACCATTTCCAAACAAATTCGCGAACTCAACCAGGCCTAAATGGCCGACGCGGGGCAAAAAAAAAGGTTCCGAATCAGACACAACCGTGGCAAAAACTTTTAGCCTGTTCGTTTCGCTGGTTTATTGTGGTTGAAAATACTATTCGTTGGTTTATTGTGAGAGAAAAACACTGCTAGATGGCTGCTGATTTTGCTGATAAGTCTAAACGGTGTTCGACCGGAACGGGAGGTAACGGACCCAAGGAGACGCGTCTGCTAAAAAGGAAAGTGCGCGCCGCTAGGTAGCGTGGCGCACGCGCGCTAAATAACGTTTTGGCCGGAACGCGGCTGATCCAACGCAACGTGATCTGATCGCCGCGGAATCCCTCTGTCTCCGTTTCCCGAAACGCAGCAGACCACCGCGCCCAAGGAACGAACCACCCCAACGACCCTTGCCTCTCTGGGTTGGCGTCCCGCGTCCCGCGTCGCGGTGCACGGCGCGCACGCTTTCTGTTCCTGGCTACGCGTGAGCGATCGAGCGGCTGAGCAGAGCAGCCACCAGCCAGGCTCTCTCGGCTAGTACGTAGTCGGTAGGAGTAGCCATCACGCCGCACCGTTTTTGCACATTGGGATCCTGGAGGTTCTACCCTGTCAGTAGTGTGGTCTAATTTGCTGGAGATCAGTTGTCATTTCATCCTTGTGCTCTTGGAATTCTGGAATCCAATGTGGCTGCCCACCTTTACATTCAAAGTGCGATGTGAGGAAGCACCGGCGAAGGCCCTGCAGCCTGCAGTGGTGTAGCATGGTTGCTGATCTCCACATCGTGTCTGAGAGCATGGATTTCGGCTTCCCATTGGTGCCTGCCAAGTGTTCGTTCAAATGCTACAAGCATTTTGCACAGGCTGTGGGCAGTCGAAGGGTCATGAGCTTCAAGATTCAAGCGCAGTTGAGTGTGCAACTGAGACAGCCTTGGCCGCCACCTGTGCACATGCCACTGATGCTATGCAGTATTGTTATGCAGACAATGCCATGGCCTTCGCCTAAGCAGCTGTGCAGGCAGTATGCTGTTTTTCAACTAAGACCAACACCTTGGCCAACTTTCGGTAGTTCTGCAGCAGCTGTAGCAAGTGCAGTGTGTTTGCCAGTAAAATTTTCAGGGTTATCACTGCACATTATAATGGTCTTTCTACATGATGCTAGTTGGGTGCTTGAGATGACGAGCAATATCACAGAAACGGCTATTGAAGAACTACAGGTGACCCTTGAAAAAAATGGAAGGCATAATGCTCAGTTCTTGGTTAAGGCATTAGTATGTTCAATGTGGTGGCAGCAGTTCTTTCTGAGTACAGAGCAGAAACATTGGGCACCTCCTTGGCTAGTCAAAAGCAAGATGAAAGGACTACTATTTCACACCAGAATAGTGTTTCTACAGGATGTTGATGTCACAGTACAGCAAGTGCAGTTCTCATGACAAATTCCAAACCCGTGCAGCGACAACTTCATTTCTATCAGCACTTTTGTTGGTGATGGAGATACGCAGGGCCGGCCCTAAGGGTAGGCAGGGTGTGCGGCCGACCCGGGCCTCTTATTTATGTGGGCCTCATCATATATAGTAGATTAGTACTTGTATATGTTGTATGTATACGTATATTCCTGGGCTCCAATAGGCAATAGTCCTTTGGCCCAACACCACAACAGCAAGTAGCGCAGGTGACAGGTCTCAGGTCAGGCCGTCAGGTGTGGCATCGCCCTATTCCTCAGAACACGAAGCGAACCGGCAAACTACGAATGTGCGGCGCCGCGGCCGCCGGACGCAACGCAACAGGAGGACACAACGCATCAGGAGTAATTGTACACTTCTAAAGCCGCCGGACGTAGATGCAGGTAATGGAGCAGATCAATAATTTTTAGGGCTCATTCGATTCCAATTCCCATCATGCTCATCCGTGATCCGTTCGCAGCCGCATCAGTTCATAAATCATTATGGGATCGCACCACTGCAGTGCAGAGGACAAAGAGGATCACATTCACATCCATAGGTAAGCACAAGCATAGTTCGGTTGGTTTAACATATTGATGATTAATTTATTTATTGTAGCTTACATACCCTTGCACTTTTTAACTATTTATATGTGTTATTTGCTGGTTCTACAAAAAGGTGGAATGTCTTGCTTAAACATATTCCTAGTTTAACTGTGAAATCATTGTCCAATACTCGTTGGGAGAGTCGAATCAAAAGTGTTTCAGCAATAAGACATCAAGCTACTGAGTTAAGGTCAGCTTTATCTGAGTTATGTCATTCTCCTGATATTGAACCTAAGGATAAAAGTGATGCAAAAAATTTATTTGATGCCCTTGGCAACTTTGAATTTATACTTGGTATGGTTATCTGGAATGATATTTTATTTGCCATGAATAAAGTGAGCAAGAAGTTGCAGTCACCAGACATGTGCATTGACTCTACATTGCAACAAATACAAGGTATGATGCAATACTTTTTGACATACAGAAATGAGGGGTTTTCTTCTAGTCTGATTATCGCCAAAGGCATTGCATCTGACATGGGTGTAGAGGTGTTAGCGCTAGCGCTCCTGAGATTATACTAGTGATGAACGGGAGGCCGGGGCTTGAACACTCGACGACGAACCGGCGGCGCCGTGCTCGGCGCCTAGGGTTTAGGGCTAGTGACAACAGATGACGATGAATAGAAGCAAGGGTTGGGCGCCCAAGGGAGACTATTAGTCTCAATCCCAGGCTAATCGTATTAGATGCAAACTGGTTTACTTATACAAGACTTGATAACTGACTTCCTAACCTTTAGGAAATAACTCAAATATCTTAACTAAATAAATATTCTAATGACTTAATAACTAAGGACTTCTTGCCCCAGGCCGGGCCGGCTCCTATGCGTGAGGTCAGCCACCTGGCTGGACCCCTGTCTTCTCTCGACGTTGATACACCTTGCCTACCATAACATCTCTCCCCTCCCCGACAAACAGCTCGTCCTCGAGCTGGAATTCAGGGAAGCGGGTCTTGAAGTCGTCGACGGGCTCTCAGGTAGCTTCCGACGCGTCCAGACCCGTCCACTTAATGAGGACCAGCCAGGTGCCGCGACAGAGCTGCGCCTTGAGAGCGCGTTCAGGTGTCAGTAGAACGCGGCCGTGCCGAAGTGGAGGCAATGCAGGCAGAGTCACCGGCGGCGCGCCACGCCACGGCTTGAGGACCCCGACGTGGAAGACATCATGTATCCGGGCACCATCCGGCAACTGGAGGCGATAGGCCACAGCACCGATCCGGTCCAGCACTTGGTATGGCCCGGCGAAGCGAGGACTCAGCTTGGAGCGCTTGCCCGGCACCAGCGACTGTGCTGGCCGATGGAGCAGCCGGAGAAGGACCCAATCGCCAACAGCGAACTCCAAGGCGCGGTGACGACCATCATAGTGGCGCTTGGCATACTCCTGAGCCTGGAGAAGACGCTCACGCACATCCTGCAAGAACGAATCCCGGTCACGAAGAAGAGTGTCGACCGTTTCCGTCGATGCCGAGCCCTCCGTGTATGGCAGTAGCGCAGGTGGGGGACGCCCGAACACGACTTCAAAGGGCGTTGCCTTCAGTGCCGAGTGGTAGGACGTGTTGTAACAATATTCCGCCCACGGGAGCCAATCCAACCAAGCCCGAGGGCGATCACCTGTAATGCAGCGCAAGTACATGGCTATGGTTTTGTTGACAATTTCCGACTGGCCGTCCGTTTGTGGATGAAACGCCGTACTCATGCGAAGCTGCACCCCGGCGCGCTTGAAGAGGTCCTTCCACACATTACCAGTAAAGACCGGATCCCTGTCACTCACGATCGACCGAGGGAAGCCGTGGAGCCGGACTATAGCCTTGAAGAACGCCTTGGCGACTGATGCAGCGGTGTACGGATGGCTAAGAGCAATGAAGTGAGCATGCTTCGAGAATCGATCCACCACCGTTAGTATCACGCTCTTCCCATGGACTCGCGGAAGACCCTCGACGAAATCCATAGCAATGTCGGACCAAACCGAAGATGGCACCTCGAGGGGCTGCAAGAGGCCGGCCGGGTGGAGAGAGTCTGTTTTGTTGCACTGGCAAACAGCATAGGCCCGCACAAAGTCCTCCACCAGCCGGCGATTGTGGTCGACGAGGAAGTGTTGACGAAGGCGCTGCAGGGTCTTTTGGATGCCTTCGTGGCCAACTGAGTGTGCGAGCTCGATCACCGACGACACCGGCTGCGATGCCGCGGGTACAAATACTTGGGTGCCCCGAAGAACGAGCCCGTCGACAACACGCCACGGTTCGCCCCGGTCAGCGACCACCGTGTCGCGGAAGGCCAGGAGCTCAGGGTCGTCGTGCAGCTCGCGCCGGAGGATGTCGTAGAGCTGGAACGATGGGCCACTGAGAGCGCCCAGCAGCGCTTCGGGCGCGTCCCGCGTGGCCACCTCGTCGCTGCGGCGCGATAGTGCGTCGGCGACCGTGTTGAGACGCCCCGGCCGGTACTCCACACTGAAATCAAAGCCGAAGAGCTTGCTTACCCACTGATGTTGCGGTACCGTAGACAGCCGTTGATCGAGCAAGAACTTGAGGGCATAGTGGTCGGTGCGGACGGTGAAGTGGCGCCCCCACAGATATGGACGCCAATGTCACATGGCTTGAACCAAGCCGATTAGTTCCCTCTCGTACGCCGCCAGTTTCATGTGTCGAGCGGCGAAAGGCCGGCTGAAGAACGCGAGGGCACCATCGCCTTGATGTAGAACCGCGCCAAACCCGGAACCAGAGGCATCACAATCCACCAAGAAAGGGTGATCAAATGCCGGTAGCTGCAGGACGGGCGCCGTTGACAGTGCGAGCTTGAGGGCGTTGAACGCAGCAGTTGCCTCCTCCGTCCAGGTGAACCCGTCCTGCTTCAGTAGCTTGGTGAGGGGTGCTGCGACGGCTGCGAATCCCTGGATGAAGCGGCGATAGTAGCCGGCGAGCCCCAGGAACCCGCGTAGTCCGCGTGCAGCTCGCGGCTGTGGCCAGGAGGTGATGGCAGCCACTTTGTCTTGATCCATAGCGACGCCGGCTGCTGAAATAACATAACAAGAGGCATCATTTCTAGTAAAACGTCGTGCTACGAGGAAGAAACAATTTGATGAAAGTAATTGCCAAGAAGAAATTCTAGATCCTAAGAAGGTTTTTGAAGTCAAATATTTTCTTGCTGTGGTTGATATGGCAAGAACTTCTTTAAGGGATAGGTTTGAAAAACTCATGGAGTTTAAAGATATATTTGGTTTCTTAATGAGCTCAACCACCCTAAAGTCATTAGATGATATTGAACTTGAAGAGTGCTGCACTAAATTTGCCAAAAAAAATTCGGTTGATGGATCATCTGATGTTGAGGTACATGATCTTATTTCTGAACTGAAGATTTTGAAGTTCACTTTGCTAGAAGGTGCATTGTCTGCTATGGAGATTTTCGAGCATGTCAGAGAGTTGGATTGTTACCCAAATATTTCAATTGCTTATCGGATCTTATTTACCGTTCCTGTGACTGTCGCATCAGCTGAAAGAAGCTTTTCAAAGTTAAAATTATTGAAGAACTTGTTGTTGTTGTCGTTGTATTTGAGGTCTACAATGTCTCAAGAAAGATTAAATGGTTTGGCGACTTTATGCATTGAGAAGAAGTTATTGGATGGGATCGATATCAATATTATAATCAATGATTTTGCATCTCGAAATGTTAGAAGAAATTGGTTTAGATAATGTCAAGTGCCAAGTAAGTAATTTATTATTACATCTGTCCATTTTATGAACTTTGAGATATTCTATATAAGTTTTTTTTAGTGCACCGAATATTATCTATATTGATGTGTATATGTGAGCTATATATATAGAGAGAAATGTTTATATAATTTTTTTTTGAACTGGACTCTGGACCTCTATATTAGTTCTCGACCCAGGCCTATAAAAACTCAGGACCGGCGCTGGAGATACGACTGGCCACCCTGTAGAGAAATATTACGCAAACTCACTGGTGGGATTGCTGATACACATATGGAAAATGGGAAGAGATACAAGTACACGAGGTTAGCTGGTGGATTGTTTGTCTAAGGAGCAGCACCTGCATTTCCTGTAACACCATTTTGATGGGAGGATCAGGAGGTTTTTTCTATCAATTACTCACATGCTGGAGTTACAAAAAGAGAGGGAAATATGCTACTTTGGTCTCAGCTGCAAGAGAGAAGCAAATCCGCTGCACTGATGTTTCAGGTTGCACGTTTTGGTAGTCAAAACAAGGTTATTCGATCAATGGAAGGAATCAACCTTGTGCCTTGGCCACTTCTCAAACAAGTGCAGATTAATTATTGTGGGAGCAGTAGTATATAACTACTTCCAAGATTGTCAATGCTTACCATCAGAAGCTTGCAAACACCTTGCAGCTCGGTAGTTCCAGTAGCGGCTTGAGGGCAAGCCGCATTTCAAGGGGTGGGGATTCGTGGTGTAATGTTGGCACGAATTGTGTCATTGAACAGCCAAATGTTATCTTGAAATTAGTAGAATTCTTACCCTAAAAACATCTGGGAATGTAGTTTTTCCTTGATGTACAAACTGTGCCAACATAGAAACAAAGGCCATACGTGAAATACAAAATTAAGAATGAGAAGCCATAGCCAAGTCCTCCAACAATTCCACTTCGAATTCCCTGTTTCCTAAGAGCTTCACATTTCTCATTGTATGTTATGACTACTCTTTTCTCGGCACAGAAAGATGCTACAGTTCTGATACTACCGACAGCATCTGTTGCAACTTGACTTGCATCTTCATACATCTCCTGCATAATAAGATCACATTGTCATGATAAGCAACTCAATTATCATTAGGAAATATAATTTCAATAACACAGAAAATAATTTCTACAGTTGTCATTCATCACCTTAGCGTCTTCACTAAACCCCTTCAAGAACTTCACTTGAGCATAACCCTGTGCACCCACCAAAGGAATCACACATGCGATGATCAGTGCAAGCCTCCAGTCTGCCACAAAAGCTACGACAAATCCAGTTGTTAATGAAGCTATAGACTGCACTATAAGGGCCAAGTTATCTCCTGCTAAGCGCCGGACGTTTAATGCATCAACTGAGAGCCTGGTACCAAGTGCCCCACTGCAATTGATAAGGATTAGTATTGATGTAGACTTTATATGCTTAGAAAAGATAATAATAAAAATCAAATGTTATAATACCTGGAATTTGAGGCATTACCAAACCAAGCAACTTCTTGGCTCACAATGCTTTGAAATGACAAAGTACCAATACGCTCTATAAGCTTTCCTCCAGCAACCGCGAATAAAAAATATTCTGCTGGAACTGAAATCAAACTTGCAACTCCTAGAACAACAGAAATCAAGGCCCAAAAGCTAGTGTCCTTTCTGAGCTTATCTGGTGGTTCATAGAACGATTTTATGGCACTAGACAATAATATACCGAATAATGGGAAAATAAGTCCATGCACTGCTGCTGCTATAGAGCCTAACAGAAGAATTGGCACTTCTGGCACATTAAGCTTAAAAAGACGCCCAATTGGTGCTTTCTTAAGCACCACAACATCGGAGAGCTCTTCTGTTTTCTGTCCACCTGTGATCTGATCATCATGCAACTCAACTGACAATCCTAAGGAGTTCTTGAGGGAATATCTGTTACTATTACCAAAAGAATCTTTATTCGTTGACCGTCTAAGTTATAAAATGGTGCTCTTTGATCTAGAATCGGACACCCCAGAATCTGCTATTCTATTCTTTGCATCGGCACGAGTCTCTTGTAGCCTAATAAGCTGGGAGTAAGCCCCATTGGGATCCATCACCAGTGCATCATGAGGACCTGTATATATAATATGTTTGTATGAGAAATGAATTATCTCACCTTGACGAGGGAGATTTTTCAGAAAGGAAAAATAAGTGATTACAAGAATCAAACCTTGTTCAACTATTTTCCCTTGGCGAACGACAGTTATGCAATCAACATTCCTTATGGTGCTCAGACGATGAGCGACAATGAGTGTGGTCCTTTCCACCATTATCCTATTCAGTGCCTCTTGAACTATCCGATGAAAGGCGAGACCAGCGTCGCCAGAGCAACACGAACGGCGAAGCTGCCACCGGTGGTGGCCTGGAGTTGAGGACGCGCTCGAGGTCATCCCGACTGCGGAAACGAACGATGAAGTCCTCTGGGGCGTGCCGCAGAACCGACATCACGCCGTCCTCGATGTTGAACTGGTCACGAAGGTGCTCGTGCACCATAGCGGGGGTCACCGGCGGCCTGGTACCGCCAACCAAGGCCACCAGAGCAAGCGACAAGGCGTGCTCCGCGGCTTGAATCTCCGCAGTGCGCGGGACGATGACCAACTCAACCGCCGGGCGTTGAACAGGATGAAGGCGCCGGCGGCTGCCACGCCGGAGCTGCAGACGTGGTCGCGACGACTGGCCCCCATCCGGCGGCGCCTGGGCCTGCGGCGCTGCGGGACGCTCAGTGTGGTCAGAGCCGAGGCCCCCAGAAGCCACCGCGGCAGGCGCCGGTGCAACGGTAGGATCAGCAGAGGCCGGCTGATCCAGAGCTTTAGGGCTGGGAGGCGCACAGCAACGGGGGACCGACGCCGAGTGGCCAATGGACACAGAGCGGGCCGATACCGTGTCATCTCGAGGCGGCCTCCAGCGCTCAGGGGAACGGCGGCGCCGAGCGGGGGCACGACGAGCAAAGCCTGGCGAGCGGCCTCGCTTGGCCCCGGTGACAAAGGCGGCCTCCGGGCAGCAGCGCGCACGATGGCCCTCATGGCGACAGGTACGGCAGCGCGGAGGGAAACAACAGTTCGCCCGGATGTGGTCATCACGTAAGCAGTTGAAACAAAGGCCAACCAGATCCGGCGGGACTGGCCTTGCAAGGGTAGGCGATGGCCTGCGGCGCCAACGCCGGCGGCTGTGAACCTCACGGAAGCCGTCGGCGTCCGGCTCAGCCGAAAGCCTGGCCGGGTGGACCGCGACCGAGCGCAGCCTGGCCACAGGCAGAGGAGAGGCCGTGGCAGCCTGGGGAGCGGAGGCATCCTGCGCAGCGCGGCGTCGATGACGACGCCGGCGCCGTGGGCGCCTGCGACGCTCCCGGATCTCCCCATCCTCAGCGACGTTGGCCGGCGAGGGGGCCGCAGAATCAACAGAGGCCTCGGAGTCGGAGAAGCAGAGTCTCTCCCCCCGACTGAACCACGAAACAGCCGGCGACGAGCCCGGGACGAAAGGCTCTGCGTTGGCGTTGAGGGTTGGCGACGAAGAGGGAGCCAGCAAGTCGGCCTCCTCGACCTCATCGGCCCAGGAACAGTGAGAGGGAGAACCGAACTCCATGGCGGCTGGGGTGGACGCTGGCACCGGAGTGGCAACCGGCGTGGGGCTGGGGAGAGGTTGGTGGCCGGCGGCGGCCGGGCTGGCCGCCGGCGGTGGGAGGGGGCCGGGCTGTAAGCCACTAAGATCGTTGAACTGTACCATGCCACCGGAGGGTTCAGTGACAAGCGGCTGCTCGGCGCCGGAGGGTTTGGGAGTGTCAACTACTCAACTCTGTATCGAAGAATGCAATGTCTTGTCTCAGGACTGCATTGAGGTATAAGGAACGGATTCGGGCTGACTGCCTTTCTCCTGCCATCGTCCAACATGAGACCTCTGGGACAAGTGAAATTGAGCCTTTTAATTTAACTGTGTAGAAGTAGATTCTAACAAAGATAGTTGAAGGGAAGTGCAGCAAGTTCCTTTGAGACTGAAAATGTCATATGATGATATTTGAATGTTGTAAAGTTCAGCTTTGTTTACAAATGTTATATGCTCCCTCCGTTCATCTATCTAGAAAGCCAAAACGTTTTGTAATTTGGAATGGATGGGGTAGTTGATATGAATAATTCTTATTGTTCTATTGTTCGTATGAACACTCTTTCCCTGCAGCATTCATTTCCTCACATTCGTAGTTTCAGTGACACAGCTTTGAGTGAATCCGAAAACAGAGGAAAACTCCACTTACGAAGGAATGAGACAACAGCTACTGCGATGCCCATATATACGAAATCCAGAACAACCTGAAGAAAAACTACTGTTAGATTTGGTTGTTCGTCAATGGTCTTTCCAAAATAAAAACGAGTGTTCAGCAGTGGTCTCGGCGGTTCAAGCTGACATGTGAACGTGACTCCTGGCCGGTGGCCGCTGGCCGCGGTAAGTTTATGATTGCCCGGTGCAGAGCAGAGGTGCACTCACCTTGCTGACGCTGTGGAGGATGCTCTGCACGGTGCTGTCGCCGAAGGAGTCGATGACATTGCCCAAGAGGACGGTGACGAGGGGCTCCGCCACGCCGTTGCCCACGGCCACCACCGTGCCCACCACCATCAGCAGCACGTCCAGGCGGTCCGCGTACCTGAACATGCCCATCAGCGACACCTTCTTCGCCGGGGCCGCATCCCTTCTTCTCCTCCCCGTCTCTGCCATTCTGATCACCGGCTCGGCTACCCGTCGCGTCCATGAAGCCAAGCTTGCTGGCGCGTGCTGGAATCTCTCTCTGTGTGTGTGCGCGCGCTTGTGGAGTACAAATAATGAACAGGTCAGTGCTCTGCTCCCCTAGCCACGGCCAGTGGGGGGCGCTATATATATGCGCGTTAGTTTTGGTACGAGGGTGCAGGCGCTCGACTTGTCGCCGCTGATTAGAGCCCGGAAGCGACCCGGAAGGCCGGAACGATCATTTTTTTTAGATAATGGAAAATTCCGACTTCATTCTTCTTCAAAGAAGAGGCATCAGTTCAAAGTTAAACAAATACATCCACTTTAAACGCTTACTGCAGTTTCACAAATTATTGTAAACGGAATATAAATAACCATCCATTGAATGCGGAGAACTCCATGGCGCAGGATTCTAGAACTCGGCACTCCTCAAGCATCCTATGTTTGCCATCATCCTCGAGCTGCAATAGAGTCCAAAACCGGAGCAAGTGTATCCCTCTGAATATAACCTCTAAAAACGTTTTTGGGTGCCATTTATTAAACACTATATCATCTTGTTAACCAAATTGTCCAGCAAAGTAGCAACCCTAGTCAATAAGACCAAATTATGGTTTTTGTCCCCTAACTTCGACCAACTGCCAAAAAGATGGTACGAATGTCGGGGGCGGCTTGATACCAAACACAACGTGGACTGCACACAAAAGAAAGCGGGCATAATGACGTTCAAAGAATAAACAGAGATGCTAGGGTCAGGGCGTCCGATCCGATAGGAATCCGTCGGTCGTCGCCGTTGGTGGGCCGCGACACCGGCCGAACGGCCCAACAGACTCACACCGTGTTGCAAAAAAAACAATACTCCGCTCTCACTTTTCCTTTCCTCTGGATTCCCCGCATCGCCCGCACCCATTTTGCCACGCCCCCTCACCGCGATCGCACCCCTGTGCCGTGCATCGCCGCAGCGTGCTCCACCACGGCTCTCTCCATCGCGCCCGGTCAGCCGCCATCCTTCCTCTTCACCGCGCCCGAGCGCAGCCGCCCGCCTTCGTCGCTCTCCATCGCGCCTCCGCTCCGCCGCGGCCTTCTCCAGCGCGCCAGCCGCCTTCTCCACCAAAGCAGGGACAGCTCGCTCCAGATCCGCCACGGCCTTCTCCACTGGAGCGACGAGCTTCGCGCCACCGGCGAGCTCTACACCGGTGAACTCCACACGCCACGAGCCTCCATTCCCAAACAGCGGGGAGATGTTGCGATGAAAGCACATGTTGTAAACTTATGTTTCAGAGGTATGTTGCAAGTGTTTCATATGAGTGTTGCAAAAGTAGATCGGGATGTTGCATATGTTGCAAGTGTTTTAGAGGCATGTTGCAAGCGTTTGTTCAAAGTGTTTTATTTGTTTCAGACATATGTTGCAAGTGTTTTGATCTGAATGTTGCATATGTTTCACACATATATGTTGCAAGAGTATGTTCCAAATGTTTCAGCTATTTCATTCTTATGTTGCAGTAAGTGTTTTCATGTTATAAGTTGCAAGTGTTTTATCTGGATATTGCATATGTTACACACATATGTTGTAAGTGTATGTTTCAAATGTTTCATCTCCTTCAGACGTATATTGAATTCAAGTGTTTCATGTTGCAAGTATTTCGTGTTTCAGAGGTATGTTCAGAGAGTCATGGGGCCACGATCCGGGCGCTTGGGAAAGGGGCGTGGCGAGCCAGGGGCCGGCGGATAGGGCGCACGGCGCGCCTAAGGTCCTGCAGACGCAACGTGCTCGTCCTCATCCCGGCTTCTAGGTCACACCCGCGCGGAGAGAGAGAGTAGGAGGTCAGGAGGAAGGAGTGGCGCGCGTGCAATAGCGATACGACACAGCGGCAGGCGCGCACGGACGGGTCGGCAGCCGAAGCCGGGGTCACGCGATGACGTTTCTGATGAGACGTTCTACTGGACCATTCGGTGGGAGTGCGCCCAGATTACCGTCCGACAAAATCCTATTCCATCGGACGTCCAGGCACCAGCACGTTGGAAGAATAAATGTTGGATTGTTTCATTTTTATCACAAAAGCAGCAAACTGTACTACCATTCCACTTTCTCCTCGCCGATCACGGATAGATAGCGACGGAGGAAAAAACAGATACCGGTCATACAGGTCAGGCGCCAGGCAACAGAGCCAATGCAAGGTGCGGTTTGTCATGCGAGGAGCATCAGTATCAATTCCACAATAAAGCAGGTCCAAACTGCAAACTAGAATCGTGCTTCTAGGCTTTTAGCGTGATCGGCTGACGTGATGGACTAACGTATTATTCTCATTTCCGAATAGTAAAAAGGCTCGGGTAATGACTTGTTTAATTTTTCTCATGGGCATGCTGCGGTACACCTATTAGGAGGTAATAACTCAAATGAATTTGGGCCTTTGATTTTGAATTTTATAAAATAAATGAATGAATAAATAATAATCTAACAAAAGGGAAAAAAATCTCCCAAATCCCTTCCTTTCTTCGTGTGCACCAGGCCAGGGAGCGCGTGGCACAACAAGCGGTCATTGTCATTTATTTAATTAAACATTCCTTTTGATGCGTAACGTGTATTTGGAATTTGACCGTTGACACGATGAATTTGACCGTTGATATATTTAAACTTTTTTTTGTTAATGTCCGCTTCCGTGGAAGATAACACCAACGAAGGTCTCCAATGGCAGTGCAACGATGATGCATAAAAAAGTTTATTGATGCATAAAAAAGTACACGTTAATTAGATGGATCAAAAAGACTTGTCACGACAAAGGAAAAGTACACATTACATGTATGTCACATCCAAAGTTCCAAACAAAAAGATTTGCCACGCTCAACATATTATGCATGTATCAATTAGATCTAATCCAAATATTTTTTAATCTACATCTTCCTTCTTTATCTTATTTTATAAAATATAAAAAATTTGAATAAATATTTATTTCACCTATTATCCTCCTACAAGGTAACAAGTCATCATAACCGTCCGATCTAATTAAATGAATGTCTCACAGTTATTTGGAGATACTACAGCAATGCTAATTCCACATGTTAGTATCTTACTAACACCCTCTTTTCCCACAAGGCACAAACCAGAAGCGTTGCACCCTTTGCAGTTGCAGGTCATGGTTTACCATTTACCGCCCTGCGCTACTTGTGGTACAAGCTAATATTAAGGGGATTTCCTGTTACAACCACGAGCCCGTTTATAGCATATCAACTCCCATGCTGATTTTACAAGACTTAATATGTTGAACAATATTTTTTTATGTAGAACTGAATCTAGGCTGATTATTTGAAATTAACTAAGGGGTTAAGAGCTGAAAAAACTAAGCCTATACCGATTCACCCAAGCATAATCTTTTTCCCCCATATATTTCATCTTGAGAAATGAGAATACAGAATCACTTCTCTTAGGAAATTAATTTATATATAGAATCAAGAGGAGCTCAGTCAAATTGATCTTACTAACTCTTTGCACTCTTTGAGTGACAGTCCATTGCGATCCCAACTATTCAAAGTGGCATATCATCATTTGCTATCTGTACTACTACAAAAATGATTTTTAGGAACGTCACCATTTTCACTTCACTGTAGAGGCGGCTCTTTATGCCCTCTATAACAGCCCGCCTCTGTAGAGGCAAAACTAGAGGCGGCTTGCTATAAAGCCGCATGTACATATCCATTCATAGAGGCAGCTGGAGTTACCAGCCGCCTATGAAAATGCTATCATTTTTAGAAGCGGCTAATAACTCAAGCAGGATTTGTAGAGGTGGCTGCATAGTGAGCCGCCTTTGGTTTTCTTATTATTAATACCGCCCGGCCTTGCTGACTCCGTCCTCTCCTCTCCCAAAGTGTCACTCCATCTCGTCCACTCTGCTTGCTCGCCTCCTCCAAAACCCTAGCCTCCTCCTCCAAACTCTTGCCTCTCTTCCTCTCCCCTCGGGTGCGCGGCCATGGCTGGCCGCTACGGCTGGAACACGAAGATTAAGACGCACAACGCTCAAGGGCAGTTGTCCCCCTCGAGTGGTGGTGGTGGTGGTGGCGGTCTCGACTGGATCCCGGTAGAAGGCAAGATCCTCTACCTCATTGACTCCGACGAGGAGGTGAAGCCTTCGGTGATGTGCCTCACCCTAGAGGGCGTGGGGGCGCGTGGGGGGCGAGGGGGAGTCGTTTGCTGCTGCCGAGCGGGGCAATGGCGTGGGGGATTTGTCCTCCGCCGTCGGGCGGGACAATGGCACGACGTCAAGGACCCGTTCCACTGGGCAGGGCAACAGATCTGCATCGGCAACCCCTGCCGCTAGGTGGGGCAGAGGAGCGTCATTGGCGACCCCTGCCGCCAGACGTGCAAATCCCATGGAAGAAGGTGGTCACTCCGTTTTTAAATATAGTTTAATTTAGTTTTATCATAAGTCAAATTTTTTAACTCTAATTGAGCTTATATATATATATATATATATATATATATATATATATATATATATATATATATATATTAACACTTACACATAAATTAAAGAAATGCGCCGTCAAGACCCAAGATCCTTTATGGAGGATTTAATAAAAACTAATTTAATACTACAAATACTAATATATTTCTCCTATATAAAGCTTGTTAAAATTAGAAAAAAATGATTTAGGATAAAACTAAAGTAGACTATAATTTAGAATATAGACAGAGTAAATAGCGGCGATAACAAAACACATCATATTTGTAGAGACTACTAAAAGTTGCAATGTGTTAAATAAATTGACATGAATGTTAAGATCTGGGATTTGATTTGTTAAGGTTGAGATGTTTCCATGGATGTCCAAATCCCCATCTTGATCTATAGCTCCGTTGGCAATCTTACATACTTATACATATACTTACATCTATGAAATTGACAGACGCCGCCGGGCATTCTTGTGGTGTGGGACAGAAACGGCGGCCGGGGGAAGATGCAAGGTTGCTTGGCGCATTGTCTGTGCCCCAAAGGAGTATGGAGATCACAGCATCCCTGATCTCCATATCCTGGGTTTCGCGCTCAGACTCAGCTGGAGTGGATCAAGAGGACTCGACCTTCTGCGACTTTTGCTACACTGCCAGACAAGTCGAAAAGAGCGCAACAATCGGGCATTCAACAGGACCTCCCAAACGGTGAGTCAGCTTACAAAGCGGATCATTGCTGAGGGAGAATCATGGATTGCCACTGGCTTCAACGCCATGTCAATGCTGATTGCAAGGGCTACGGCCTGAACCTCTGCTCCAACCCGGTCTTAAACTGTCAAAAATGTAATACGCTGCAATTCCTTACTGCAATTAGTGATAGGCCCTCTCTGTAATCGTGCGAAACCAGCATCTTGCCAGGGGTTTACATGGTGTTGTAAAAACTATCCCTCTCAGTTGATTAGGTTCCTTGTGGTGGAACCTGCCCATCCGGGTTCAAGTCTTCGACTTGGCATGGGTGCTCGCATTTTCCTGGATTTATTCCAGGATTTAACGGCGCTATACTTTCAGTGGTAGGCGACGTCCCCATCAATAGCGAGGCGTCAATGGTGACTTCGTGAATCTTGAAATCTGCCGGCTCAGTCCTTCAGAGGTGCTCATAGGGGTAGGATTTGCGTACGTGTGTTCATATGGGTGAGTGTGCGTGCGTGTGTGGACGTCTACGTTGTACTGTGTAAGTCTCAAAAAAAATGAAACACGTGACATGCATGTTCTAAAAAAACATCTACGAATACTTATAGAAAATAGAGTTGGACACTCAACATATGCCTCATGGGTGAAGTACACATCATACCGTCAATTATTGATAAGTAAGGTGTAAAAGCATCTCTACTGACTATTAAAGCGACGAGTGTATTCACCTAAGGCATGTTTAGATTGAAAAAAATTTCAACCCGATGAATAGTACCACAATCGTCTTATTTGACAAATATTGTCCAATCGTGGACCAACTAGCCTCAAAAGATTCATCTCGCGATTTCCAACTAAACTTTGTAATTAATTATCTTTTTTACTTATATTTAATACTCCATGCAAGCGACTAAAAATTGATGTGATAGAGAGAGAGTGAAAAAACTTAGAATTTTGAGGGGAACTAAACAAGGCCCTAATATTAAAACAACTTAGGCCTTATTTAGATACACGTGTATTCATCTCAATCCATATGTGTTGAAGTGGACCACCTCAACACATGTGAATTGAAGTAGATACACATGTATTAAACAAGACCTTAGTCAATAAAATATGGTTTGACAATTGAATACTTGAGTTCTTTGGACTTTATTTGCATCACCCAACCCATAGGCAAAAACCTGGCAAACCGGTGAGCATGGATGTTGCGGCCTGTGGCTACTAGGAAACATATGGTGCGTCAACGACCACACGACATCACCAATCCGTTCATCATTGTGCCTTCATCTCCAAGCAACTGTACTGAACGGATTGGTGGAACCTTTCTTTGACTTCTCTCTGGCTGGACGGATGGACATAGTCACATAGGAGGAGTTGGCGTTCCTTGCATGCCAAGCAGGCAAGCATGCACTTGCCTAGCGAGCTAGCCAGAAGTTGGAACGAGTGGCATTTATCAACTAATATTAAATTAACTTAGTCAATGAAATACTCTCTCCGTCCTAAAATAAATGATGTTTTTTATTTTTAGATATCGTGTTTGACCATTTGTCTTATTCATTTTTTTTTACAAATTATATGAGATAAATAAGATGGAGTCTAATTATCTGTCGACAGATTTTTATGTGGCCAAATCTATCAGATTTTTTATAAATATGACCTAGTAGACAATTGTAGCACAAATCTTAAAGCACAATCAAACGTACAAAAATCTGACAGATTTAGTACAAAGAAAATCTGTCAACACATAAAAGCAAAAATCAATAGATAAATCATTATTAACGTATCTCTAATGTTAAAATAAGTCATAATGAAATAGATAATATTTATTAAATTTTTTGAATAAGACGAACGGTCAAATAAGATATCTAAAAGTAAAAAAAACGTCATTTATTTGGGACGGAGGGAGTATGGTTTGCCAGTTGAATACTTGAGTTTTTTGGACTTTGAATCACCTAACCGATAGGCAAAAATCTAGAAAACGTTGAGCATATGGATGCCGCAGACTGTGGCTGCTAGGAGACATGGCGCGTCCACGACAGCACATGACGTCACGAACCTTGTGGATTTGGAATGTTACAGCGTGTTTGGTTCATAGATCGATCTCGTCCGTCAAGAGTCAATCTGGCATGAGTTCATCCATCGTTTTCCTCGGAATAGACCTGTCTTGAGAATCACCTAGACGTTGGCTTTGCAAAAGTGTTGCATGGATTGTCCTCGCGACGGATCATGAACAAACCAAACACCACTGCTAGGTTTGGTTTTAGGTTCGGATGATCCCGGATGCACTGAACCCGCAAACCCATCACCATGATATATAGTGATTGGTTTTTCATTGTGTCTTCGGCTCTAAGAAGCTGTAGTACTGTACTACCAGGTGGGTGGCCTGAGAATGGATCGTGATCCGGCCCCAACCCCATCTCAATCCTGAATATTTTAGGAACGACAGTTCTCCCCCTCGAGTGGTGGCGGCGGCGGCGGTCTCGACTGGATCCCGGTAGAAGGCATGATCCTCTACCTCATCGACTTTGACGAGGAGGTGAAGCCTTCGGTGATGCATCTCGCCCCAAAGGGCGTGGGGGCATGGGGGGAGTCCTCTACCGCCACCGGGCGATCGAGGCAATGGCGCGGCGTCGAGGACCCGTTCCACCGGGCGATCGAGGCAATGGCGCAGCTTTGATGACCCGTTCCACCGGGCGGTGCAACAGATCTGCGACGCCGGTGACCACTGCCGCCGGGTGGGGCAACGGATCTGCGGCGCCGGTGACCCCTGCCGCTGGGCAGGGCAGAGGAGCGGTGTTGGCGATACCGGGCAGGAAAAAGGAGTGGCGTTAGCGACCCCTGCTGCCGAGCGAGCCAAAGGAGCGGTGACGCTGACCCACACCGGGCAGGGCAAAGGCACGGACAAAGGAACTACTGCCGTCGCTCAAGAAGACGGCTTCTTTGACCGCTAGAGTGAAAAGGCCAGCGACATTGAGAAAACCCAATTGCAAGAAGAAGGTATAGCTTATTTCAACTGTTAGGGTTAGGGCCGGGTAGATTAGATTCAATTGTTAGGGTTAGGGATATTCAACTAGCTATGACTTAACTAAAATTTGATGATAACTAGCTATGACTTGACTGAAATTTGATGATAACTAGCTATGGCTTGACTAACATTTGATGATAACTAGATACAGAGTGCCTGAGCTTCTATCCTTTTTACCTTTTGGACTTAACCAGTGTTAGTTCATAGATGAATATACTACTAAAGTGCTTACTTGCTTACAACCAAATAATTATATGAAATCTTAAGTATTACATAAACTATAATAAAAATATAGAAAAACAAAAGGCCTTTGAAGCTCAAAGTTTCTTGCCTCCTAAGCTCCATTTCTGAATCTGCAAAAAAGGGAAATAAATAAATAACAAATGTGCAACCGTAAACACTAGGCACCCTCTACGTGGTTTTGCTCTGCATTTCCTACAGTTTCTTGACTTGAAATTGGTTATTGAATGTCTAACAGGAGCATTCAGTTTAGCTTGCACAAAAAGCTGGTGATTTTGACAATTCTGCAGTTTGCAGGAACAAGAAAGATTTCAGTTCAGTAGCTTTCAATGTTCTTTTCCCTTGTGATGACATTGATGATCAGAGAAGCAAGTGAGAATCATACAATAATAGCATCATTGAACAATGTCACCATAAGTAATATTTTTATGAGAATGGAAACAATAAAATGGACATTCTAAAAAAACAATTACCAAAGACGAGGGAATAATTACTAATTAGCCGGAGAATACTTGTCAACCTTTGACTACCAGAGGATAATTAATAATTAGCCGGATTGGTGGAGCGTTTCTTTCTTCTTTGACTTGTCTCCTACAGGAGGGACGGAGGGATGTTCCTTGCATGCCAAGCATGCACTAACTGGAAGTTGAAAAGCCTGGCCTCACTGGTGTTCACACGTGAGTACGTCACGTAAGCGTGTCAAACTTCGCGGGAACGACCGAAGAACGAGATACTGTAGGAAAGGTGGAAGGATGCGATAGCCGAGGTCGCTGTAGGGCGTGTTGGGTCCGGTCCGATCCGATCCGACTGGCTGTCTGTGCGCGCATGCATGACCGATGACCCGAATGAAATAAAATAATTAAGTTAATCCATCGCCATATCATTCCTCATCATATGCTAAAAATCAATATTAGTACCGAGAATGAGATGATTCTACTAAGGGCAGGGCGTTGCTAGCGCCCGGACGCCCGGCTCCAGGGCCACGTCCGGACGCTGCAAAAACCACGCGAGCGCCCCCACCCGTCCCGCCCCGTACGCCCCCGCCCCACGAAAAAAGGAAAAGACGACCCCCGCCCCGCACCCGCGAATCCCCCCGGCCCGCCCCCCGCACGGAGCCCCGCCGCCAGCTTACACCAAGCCCCCCTCTCACCGCGCGGGGGAGTACGGAACCGCCCCGACCCACCCCCCGCACGGAGAAGAAAGGCGCCCCCCACCTCCCCCGCGCGCACGGATGTGTCCCGCCCCCAACCTCGCCGACCTTAGCACCATCTGCCCCCGCCACCAGCTCACCACCATAGTCCACCCCCCCCCCCCCCCACGAACCGCAAACAAGGGAGAAAAAAAAGCTATTGCAACATCAAAAGGGCGCCTGATGAAACAAACGAAAAAAAACTGTTGAAATAAAACGAAAAAGCTATTGAAACATCGGAAGACACCTAATGAAACACAAACAGAAACTGGTGAAACAAACAAAAAAACGGTTGAAACATCAAAAAACACCTAATGCAACAAAGGATAAAAACTACTGCAACAAGGAGAAGACAACTACTGTAACAGGGGAAAAAGAAAGCTATTGCAACAAAGGAGAAGAAAGTTGCTGCAACAAGCATAAGAAGCTACTGCAACAAAGGAGAAGAAGCTACTGCAACAAGGAGAAGAAGCTACTGCAACAAGGAGAAAAAAGCTATTGCAACAGAGGAGAAGAAGTTACTGCAACAAGGAGAAAAAAGCTGCTGCAACAAGGAGAAAAAAGCTGCTGCAACAAGAAGAAGAAGAAGCTAATGCAACAAAGGAGAAGAAGTTACTGCAACATCAGAGAATCGTGCTTCACATCATTTGTTGCCATGTAGCTTAGATCTGACTCGCCACAAGAAGAAGAAGCTGCTGCAACAAAGGAGAAGAAGCTACTGCAACATCAGAGAATCGTACTTCATATCATCTGTTGCATGTAGCTTAGATCTGCCTCGCCACAAAACCGTAGCCACCATCAAAACCATAGATCCAGAGGGGGACGAGGAGGAGGAGGAGGAGGAGGGGCGAGGAAGAGGAGGGACCAGATCGAGATCCAGAGGGGGGAGCGCGGGGGAAGGGCGCCTCAGATCCAGATCCTTTCCCACCTACCTCGTCGGAGCCTATGGATCTGGCGGCGCGCGAGGACGAGAGCATCAGTGAGGGAGCGGAGGGCGGCGGGCTCACCGGATGCCGCCGCCGTCACCCCTACTCCAGTGGTGAGGAGGCCGAGCATGTCGTAGCGGGGGGGGGGGGGGGAAGCGCGGGGGAGGAGGGAGGGGAGGAAGGAAGGAAGGGGGAGGGGAGGGAGGAGGGCGGGCTCGCCGCCGGAGCAGCACAAAGGCGCACACGGGGAGGAGCGCGCGGGCAGAGCGGAGCAACCGAGAAAAGAAATGGAGCGGGGAGGAGGCGAGCGAGTGGGGAGGAGGGAGGTGAGCGAATCGATGAGCGGATAAGGGCGAGCGGGAGGGGCGGTCGAGTGGACGCATGCTCGGGTGCGTGCGGTTGAGTCGGGTCGTGCCCGTCGGGTGCGTCCGACATCGTCCGGACGTCCTCACTGTATCATTACCGTTCTACTAAATTTAAGGAATAAATCGGACTCATGATGTATCACCCATCTAAAATGGGTTGATTACCCAAACCAAACACACCATAATACTGGTGTAACGGTGACGGCATGATCAATAAGTTAGAAAAAGTAAGTCTCATACATGAAACAAAAAAAATCATAGTTATGAAAACGCATCTAAATTAAATTGGTCCTTCAACTATCACACAGGGTTTATTTTGTCCTTAAACTTTTAAAATAGCCACTTTAGTCCTCAAAATTTTCTTTTGAGGTCACTTTCATCACTAAACTATCAAACTAGCCAGTTTAATCCTTAAACTTTATATTTTAGGCACAATTTCATCCATGAATTATCAAAATGGATTTTATTCCTTAAACTTTTTTTTGGCTCAACTTTGTCCTTTGTCAAGCGCCACCCGCAATTTGAGATGGATGGTCATCGTTATGTACTCCCCTGACGTAGTCCTAGCTACCGAATTGGATAGCACACTTTCAACATTATATCCATATTCTAAACGAATATAAATATAGATATGAATAATCTTAAATATGAATTATTTTTTAGCATGTGGATAAAAAATATTATTTTAATACACAGTTAGTTATTAGTTGAGCCTAACGCTAGAAGTAGCCATGGAAAAAAATTATAGTTTTACCGTTGTTTCAATATATCCATGTATTCTTAAGGTAATAAATAGCGTTCAAAGCAATTGTATTTTTTTTAGAATTACACTATACCCACAAAAATCATTTAGTCGGATATATATAAATGACACCCTTATAAGGTAACAATAAAAATAACAGCTTGAAATTATTAAAGACCACTAAAGAGTTTTTGGACGAATATTAATTTTATATCTCCGATCACTAGTGGTGCTAGAGCTGACCAGTCATAACAGTGCAACATTTCACATAGGACGATGGATAAAGTTGAGTTGATAATAAAAGTTTGAAGATTTAAATGCACTTTGATAGTCCCTGGATGAAATTGAGCCCAAAATGTAAAGTTTTTGAGGGCTAAAACAATCATCTTAATAGTCCTAGGATGAAATTGAGCCCAAAAATAAAGTTTGAGTAATAAAACGACTATTTTGAACACTCTGGGATAAAACTGAACCTCGAGTAATAGTTCAGGGACCAAAACGGCTATTCCACCAATTAAATTCCAACTATAAATTACATGTCTCACAACAAATCCTTTCAAATAAGACCCACTTCGAGATATTAAATAATATTTTGTTAAACAATATTTTCTCATGAAGATAATGTTCTAGGTTCAAGAAATAATGTTTCATCTTCATAAGAAAGATGTTCTAAGATAAGGAAAATAACATCTTAGGAATCAAACAGGAAGAGCTAAGTGCCTGTTTGGGAGAGCTCTAGATCTGAAAACACGAATCTGAAGCACCAACTCCACCATGGAGTAGCTCCTCGGTGGATCTGATCTCCCAATGTGGAGCTGAGAAAATGTGTTTGGCTTACAACGCAGCTCCACATCCATGAACAGAGATTTTGGTTGGAATTGCCTCTTGTACCCTTGGACTCATGTGCTATATATAAATATTTTTAGGGACTTATACAAAAGATATACAACAAAAACTAGAAATGTATAATTATAATATTTTTTAGGGGCAACAAGAAAAAAGCAAGAACACCGACGGGGCATGGCCATGGTGGAGTGAGGCCGGGTGTGCCATGGCCAGGGCAGGACAGGGCGTGGCCTAGCACGGCCATGGCGGGCTGGACGGGGCCATGGCGGTGCGGTGTTGTCAGGCGGGGTAGGACACGACCATGGCGGGACAGAGCTAGGCCGAGTGCGGTGAGGCCATGGCGGAGCGGCGGCCACCATGGACCGTGCCCATGGTGGCGTGGTGCTGTAGGGTGGGGCGGCCGGGGCAGGGCTATGGCGGGATGAAGCGAGGCCGAGAGCCGGTCATGGTGTGGTAGTGTGCGGTTGAGGGCAGCCACAGCGGGGTGGGGTCATGGCCGGGCACGCCCAGGAGATGCATCTGTTGGAGACCATGACGGTGAGGCAGTGGCACATGGTCGTGAGAGGCGGCAGCGCACGACTATGCTCGAGGGAGAGGAAATTTAGTCAGTTTGCTGTGTAGTGTCAATAGTTTTTAATGCACCCATTGAAAGAGCTCCATGAAATCTATAAATCTGACCACTAGATTCATAATTTTTGCCGATCTAGATTTTGTGGAGCTGAAGCGTTTGACTGAGATTTCGTGGGGTGAAGCTGTGTGTTTTTTTTTTAGATTTGGAGCTGATAAAGTTCTACCAAACAATCTCTAAATCTATGTGTTTTCTTCTAAATTTTGTTCCTGCCTTGTTTCTGGTTTTTCCTTTACTAAGCAAAGGAACACCAGTTGTTGTACGAACATGCAAGGTTAGCATGTCAGTATTTGTATACAGGCGTCCGATCAAAATCTCATGTGAAACTTGGCTAAACAGCCTGCTACTCTTTTTTTTTTTTTTTGAGAAATAAACAGCCTGCTACTTGGGGAGCTGGCGTATGTGGAAACTCGAGCCTGGTTGTGCTGAAGCTGAACCTAGTTCATGTACCCAACTAGGCCACGAGGCAGGCACCCTACCAATCACAGTCGATTTGTTTCATCACCTGGACACTGTTGGCCCGGTCCGCTAGGCTGGGCCCATGGGATTAGCGAGGTGAGCGTAGCCCAGACCAACAGAACGTAGCCTAGCATCGACATTCGCCAAGCCCAGGAGAAGCAAGCAGGCAAAGCAAAGCAAGCAGCCAGGGCAGGGGCTGCGCATGAAGCGAACCCGACGGTCACGAGCCCGTGACACGAACACGATGCGACGGCGACGGCAGGAACGCGGCTGATCCAACCCAACGCGATCTGATTGCCGCGGAATCCCTCCGTTTCCCGAAACGCAGCAGACCGCCGCGCCCAAGGAACGAACCACCCCAGCGACCCTTGCCTCTCTGGGTTGGCGTCCCGCGTCGCGGTGCACGGCGCGCACGCTTCCTGGCTACGTGAGCGATCCGTCCAGCGGCTGAGCAGCCACCAGCCAGGCTCTCTCGGCTTGTACGTAGTAGGAGCAGCCACACGAGCAGGCCGGCAGGAGGGATCATGACGCGGAAACCGGCGGCGCAGCAGCGGGGCGTGGGCGGCTCGGGCGCGGGAGTGATGAGGACGACGCTCAAGCGTGGGGCGTGGACGCCGGAGGAGGACGAGCTGCTGTCGCGGGCCGTGGCGAAGGAGGGGGAGGGGCGGTGGCGCACGCTGCCGCGGCGCGCGGGGCTGCTGCGCTGCGGCAAGAGCTGCAGGCTCCGGTGGATGAACTACCTCAGGCCGGACATCAAGCGCGGGCCCATCGCCGCCGACGAGGAGGACCTCATCCTCCGCCTCCACCGCCTGCTCGGCAACCGGTGCGTGTAGGTGTAGTGTACAATGCTTATTCTTCTCCCCTGCAGCGCGGTGCAAATGTGCAATGCTTACATCGTACGTGTGCGTGCGTGCAGGTGGTCGCTGATCGCCGGGCGGCTGCCTGGGCGCACGGACAACGAGATCAAGAACTACTGGAACTCGCACCTCAGCAAAAAGCTCATCGCGCGGGGCATCGACCCGCGGACGCACACGCCTCTGCCCGGAGCAGCTGCAAGCCCCTACTCCCACCGCGCCGGCGCAGCAGCAGCAGCCGGTTCAGCCGACAAGACGCCGCCACCGCCGGAAGTCGAGCCACTGTTTGCGCCGCCGCCGCCAGCGCACCCGAGCTCGTCGTCCGGCGCCGGTGTTGGCTGCGACTTCGCCACCAGCATGATGGGTATCGGCGCCGAGGGCTTCGATGGATTCGGTGATCCGTTCTGTGCACCAGATGTTGCAGCTCGTGGCGGCTTCGACTTGGGCTGCCCCATCGTGGACGACGCCACCTTCTCCTCGTTCCTCGACTCGTTGATGAACGAGGAGCGCATCGCCGATTACTTGGGCGATCACAAGGATGCTGATGGTGAGAACGATCTGGGTGGAGCTTAGCTAATTCACGATCCCCCCCAAGGACACAATAACTTCATCTGCATTTTAGTCGTCAATGTACTACTACTATTCAGTGCATCGTTAGGCTAATCATGATTCATGAATGAGCAGCTATATAGGAGTAGTATATATAGAAGCACGTACTGAATCTATCGCTTTGCGTGGTTGGTGTTTATGTATGACTGTGTGTGATAGTTTGATCAAAGCATGGGGGGAAACATGAGTAATGAGAATATTCATGTATTGATTCAAATAGAACTAGTACTGCATTGGTAATTTGGTATTGTAAGGTCTGGCTTAATGTCTGCACCTACTAGCTGCTCATGCGTGCGCATTATGCCAAGCGAGCAGTTTGAGCACTAACGGGGCCACACACCTGCAGCTCTGCCCATCTATATATGCACGCACAGCTCAAAAGCTCATTCAACAGTGCTACCAATTGCCATGAACAGCCACCACTCGAATTGCTTGTTTTCGTTACATCCGTGCTGATACTGGATTGTCTGAAACCGCACGCTTGTCGACTGAGCTGGCTATAGACACCTACCACTTCATTTTAAACTTACAATCCTGCACGTTGACAAGAAAAGGAAGAAGTCTGAGGAGAGGATTATCTCATGTACAGGACGCGAACAGCACGGCGGGCCAACATCTGAATGACTGAAAACGTCAGAGACTCAAAGTAGAAGCGAGAACAGAGTAATCTAAGAAGTAAGAAGCCAATGCGAAAGTATTTCAACAATAAGAGACGACGACCTGTAGCCTGAGTTGCAGCCAGCCTCCATGCGTGCCCAACGGCCGATGCTGCCGTGCATTGCTTCCCGACCCCCAGCCTCCATGGGCCATGACCAAGACGAGGCCTCAACTCAAGTCCCGGTCCCAAAGTCGCTGCAGGGGTGTGCTTGAGAAGAAGCACCGGCGCGGTAGAGAACCCAAGTGCTTGCCGATATATAGAGTGACGCTGATTGTGCACCGTGCGAGATGGACTGTCAGGTTGGACTGATCCAGCAGGAAACAGAACGCGGTGAACTCCTTTGCCAGTGTGCTCCAGCCCCAGGTGTGTGTATTCTACCTAGCAAATTGACTGGTAGATGGAAATTTTTCTTGGGAGTTGACAGTCAGATTGTTCAGTGCGTACTGTGTTACTTGTACGGTTGTACCCCTGTAAAACGTTACAGTAGCTTTTTCTTTCCTTTGCTTTGCTATGCTCTCTGCTCTCTGCTCGTTGTACTCCTGCTGAACCCTATTTGGTTTTTTTCCGTTTAATATATTTTCAGTAGGGGCTCCTTGCCCCTCCTGTTCCCTAAAAAAAATGTTACAGTAGCGATGGTGGATGAGGCCAAGCGACCGAACGGTCCAAACTCCAAAGCTAGCACGCGAGAGATACACTGTATATACGTATTGTACATGCACCGCATCCATCGTTCTGGTCTTGCAATTGCACCTACCGTATAGAGCTAGCACGCCAGGGAAGACTGCAGGATTTGACGCGAACGCTTCATGATACGTCTTCAACAGAACCTTACGTAATAGGCGTTTTCCGCTTCCAGACTGTTCCAATTACCCATTGACTCCCAAGATTCGCACACCTTGCGGCCCCGAGACGCCTCTTGCAGAGACGAGGGCGAGCTGCAGGGAGTGTACTGGAGTCTGGAGATGACCTTCGCCGTCACGCCCACGACGCTTCGGGCGCCTGCTGCCCTGGCCGGATGGAGGCGGCGCCCGGGGACAACTCCTCCGCGGTTCGCCGTCGTCCTGGCGACGTCTAGCGGAGTCGGCGGCGAACGGACCCCGCCGACGTTCGCGCGCCTAAGGGAGGAGCTCCTCCAGCTCCACGCCGAAGCCGACCTCACCCAATCCAAAGGTAACATGCCTGTAACTGGAATGCTTAATGCTGTGTTCATGGGACCGGAGGATTGTCCTGTTTCACTGTCCAAATTTTCTGGTACCTCCCATTACAGCAAGTGTGACTCCCAAAAGGTTAAAGGTGCAGTTTGATTTATCTGCATAACTTGTGTTTCTACCTAGCCATCTTAGATTCACCTGATGTAGTGATGTGTAATCATAGGACATTAGGATGAGACTTAGTTCACATGCGGGTATGAGTACAATGTGCAGGCTGGAGCATTTGCCCAACCGCACACCATCCTTGTAACAGTTTCTTTTCTTTTATTTTTTCACAGCAAATAGTGCGAGGGTAAGGCTTGTGCGGTTGACTGAGGCTGCTGAGAATCTTAAGAAACGAGCCGCAACCAGTGTCCGGATGGGCAAAGAGAACGAGGCTGTGGATTTACTTGTGCAGAAGAAGAAATTGACCAAAGCCCTGGAGAACATTAAAGAGCGCATTGAGGTGCTTGACAGGCTTTCCGCAAAGATTAGTGAGGTGATGACATGGTTTTTTAGTATCATGTAAAATGGTATGACTAATTTCTTTTTTTCTAGAAGGTTGTGCATTCTTTAACTTCATTCCAGCTGCTCAAAATTACTGCACAAGCGATTGTTTGCATTTGTATGTCACACTGTTCATGCAGTGATTCTGCTGATCACAATTTGAAATTTAAAAGTATTTGCTTCAACTGTGGCATATAAGTGCAGTACTCAGGAACTGATTGTTGTGAATTTCTGTTCATAAATCTTATGGTATATGCAACCCTGAATGAGCAATTTTGTTGGATTCAGGTAATTTCGATGAAGCAAAACATGTTAATTGAGTATGCGTTGCGTCCAGGGACATCTAATGGTGATAACTCTGATGAGAAGATAAGGGTTTTCTCCAGTACAGTCAATGATGGAACCAATGGAGCTGAGAGTAGCGATTCTCATCCAAAATCAGTTGAAAATGAATCTTTTGAGTTGAGAAAGGAGGCACATGCAATTGCAAGCATGGTTGGCCACCCTGAGCAAAATGCACTTCAGATGTCCGATAGCTTCTCATTTATAAACAATCCTGACCCAGCAAACAACATAAAGAATCATTCTGCATATGATGGCCTTATAGAGCATATTAATTTACAGATGAAATCATTGGAATATGAAATTGAACAGTTCATCAGTTCCCAATCAGTCGAAGAGGTGGGCAGTGAGAAGCAGACAAGTGCCAAGTGGCAAAGGTTATCTGACATCCAGATGCTTGTAAAGGAAACTAGAGAAAAGTGAGTCTTTGATGCCAAGTCAGATAAATTCATAGTGTCTAAACTTTTCCACTCTAATGACAGCCATTTCATGATTGCACAAGATATCCTTGATCTTCATTACAGTAACTAACTGTTTCAGGATTGCAAGAATTTTGGGTATGACAGTAGAAGAGGCTGAATCTGGGGACTTAAGATGATAGCAAACAACAGAACAGTGAATTGGTGGCATCCATCCCCCGTCTGTTTCATGGGTAAGTTTGCCTCTCCATTGCTTAAGGAAACCTCAGGAATCCAATACCTGTATGAATGCATTGAATATTGTCTGTTGGTTTATTGTGTTTCTTCCTGTATTTGTTTTTCCCCATATGTTTAAGACATTATGGAGATGAATGCAGTCTTTAGTTCAACCACAATAATGTTTCAAAAAATAGTTCAACCACAATACACAACTTTCAGATTTGAGTTAAACTGCAACGGATAGTGTTTTTGAACACTCGTGACATGCAAGGGTATTAAATTGCCACACATACATGTGCATGCTACTTAACAAAGTATACGGGGTTCTAAGAGTACGTCTATCCTCATGATATGGGATATTCCTGAGTTACAGATACCAGATTCATAATTTTCCAATTATATCTGCAAGAGGGATCCTTTCACATTTTCCAAACTCTATCTGATCAAACTGGTCAGAGATCATTTTGATGTCTTTCTCATCAATCTTCCCCATCTCCTTGAGCTTGTAGATCACAAAATCTGATTTGCTGTTGCATAGGAGCAAGCAGAGTATTAACGAATGGCCACTGACAACTATATACATTGAATATGACTTACATTCAAATTAATATAATGTGAAATTTACAAGATGTGAGCAAAGTAAATTTAATTTACGGTGGTGAGGGGTTGATGCTCATGTCACTTTCATGACAGTCATGTAGCCTTGCCCTGTCTTTCTATTTATAGAATGTTAGTGTCTCTACTGCAGACATTTTTTAAAAAATTAGGACTTTGGGCCTAGTTTCATCAGAAACTCCAAAAGAAAAGTTAGTTTGTACAGGTGGCTATGAGGACGTATAGTTTTGTATCAAGATTCTTTTGTTTACTAATGCATTCAGGATTTTAAACCTATATTTTCAGCACATAAACTACCTTTACAGTAATTTATTTTTAATTCAAAAAACGATAAATTCAGTGCCTAAAAGAAATAACATTTTTTTGTCTCTTTTCATGTAAGGAATTAATAAAGTAAAAGGGCAGACCCAGTGCCAGAGGCTCCCACATGAGTGGGGTCTGGGGAAGGGAATAACCGAAGAAAAGTCTTACCCCCACAGAAATTTTGCAGAGAGACGGCTTCGAACCCAGGACCTGGTGACTCGGCGAGCTAGCACTCAAGGAATTAATAAAGTCCATTTCTTAAAAAAGATCATGATGTAAATATAAGAAACATATTAGAAGTATAGTTTCTCAGAAAAGTTGCTTCCCTTTTGGGTATACATTATTTTTTAGAACTTCCAGGTATTAATTGTTGAAAGGCAACTTCACAACATAAATTTACATGAAATAATCTTTCATGGAAACTGTACCATACCTTACAGCAGGATCGTTGTCTAGGTCTCCAACAAGTGGCTCATTGTCCATTTTCTTCTGGAGGATCCATTTTGTAGTCCGCCGGTTTCTTTTGTCCATTCTTAAGTCTGTTAGGAACAAGAAGGCCTTTGCAACTGCTAAAGTGCTTACTAACAGGCACACAGTGGCAGTGAGCCTTCCTGCTGTTGTTGAGAAGCTTTTGTCTCCATATCCAACTGTTGTAACAGAAATGACTGATAAATAGAAACTATCGATCCAGTTTAAGCCCTCAACTTCATGTACTATGATTGTGCAAATTGAGATAGTGCCTGCTACAACCGCTAATGCAAGTATTACTTTCATCCTCCCTCTTGACCTTTTCTTTCTAGCATCAATCATGTAGGTGTCAAACACCTTGTTAAGCTTGTTATCATCCATTGTGCTAAGTAGAACTGTTCTCTGCTTGTCCAGCACATTTGTCAACAGCCCATTTAACATAAGGTCGATGAAACGAACACCAACTAGTAGGAACAAGCATGTGAACACCTTTGTGAAGTTAGTACATGGGACTATGTCACCGTATCCTATTGTGCACAAACTAATGATGGTGAAGTAAAGGGCATCCACTAACTTGAATGTGGATTTCCCCTTGAAGCCATCAACATTTGTCATGTACACAAGTACCCCTATTGAGATGTATAAGATGACACTGGCAATAGCCTGCCTTGCAATTGATGGTGTATATTGTGTAGCAGCAGCATGGCTTTGGCCATCAAGCTCATCCACACAGTGTGCTTCTTTGCTTGATGTGAATATAGAAGGTGAAGAGTGCATCCGCTGAATATTTGGTGAGGATACCATATTGGTACTTCCATCAGTGGGTGCAGATGATTGAGAGTGCTGAAGTTAGCTTTGAGATAGCTGTTTGGGGAAAAGGAAGTTGCACACCTGCTTGGAACATCACAGGATCTTCTTCTGTCTTCCTTGGAAATGTACTTTTGGTTGCGCTGGACCAAAGGTAGCAGGGGCTCTTCCATGGAAGACATATTGGAGGTTGGATTGCTTAGTTGCAGCTTGCAGTTCTCAGGCTGGATCATCAATTTATATCCATGGTGGTTCTGCTGAGACCTTGACGATGGAAGTGGTGGCCACTAGGCATTCAAGCAGGGATGTACACTTCCCTGGCGTTTCTGGGATGAATGGACTGGTTTACATCATATCTTGAAACATATCTTTCTTATTTATTGCAACATCTATATCGTGCAGTTTCTAGTATCTTGCATCGTAGCTGAAGCAAGAGGCAACTGATGAAAGAGAAAGAATGGTGGGCATATTCTTTTGTCTGATGTCTGAAACAGAACCATAGTTTTATACTTTTATCTTCGCAATCCCTGTGTTGTGGCAGGAATATCACGCACTGAATCACTCTTTGTTCACGGCACGTGCACTAATTATGTGTTTCTAAAATTACACTTCAATGCAGGTACCCAAGACCCAAGTTGAGAATGGCTTATGAGTAGTTGGATCTTGCAAGTTGTTTCCGCGCTTGGGATGATCCATTGGATCTTAGGCAGTGCCATATTCTGCAGGACTCTGCCTAACAACTAGAGGGAACGCGGGGTTACCTTCTTCTCTGGATAGAAACATATCGATTTGTTGCTGTGCCGAGATCTCATTGTCGGCGATGAATACACTGATATACAGTACAGACACCCCGTTCGTTTATGCTGAAAAAACAAGCTGAAACACTAACTGATTTGTGTGAGAGAAAAACACTGTTCCGACTGAAAAAATAAGCTGAAAAGTACGGATTATAAGCGGTCTGAACAGGTGAAAGCTTCTCAAGCTGAAAAATCTTGACCGGAGGAGCTTGGTTGCTGATCACATCCGTACCTGTGAGTGCGCGTTATCTCTATGTGGACCTTAGTGGAAGGGAGCCTCTGTTCCATTCCAGGTCATCCCTCTGCGTGCATTTGCTTGTAGAGAAAGGTGCAGTCAAGTTGTACAAGCCCTGTCTAGATATTTCCCGAGGACTTGAGAATTCCAATTCCAAGTCTGACATGAGTGCAGGTGATGATAAATTTCGAGATCTCTGTACCCAGTAGTATATAACAAGAACAATCCATGGAGTACTAAATGAGAATGTGAGATTGTTGTTCAACCTGTTCGTTTGGGCTGATCTGGCTGGCTAAAAGTACTGCTAGCTGATTTTTTGTGAGAGAAAAACACTGTTGACTGGCTGGCTGATTTGACTGATAATCTCAAGCGAACAGGCTGGTTGTTTCGTTTGTGGGAGATCTAGGGGAATCCAATCTGAGAAGGGGGATTGGAACTATTCCCCCGTTCCGAATGACACAGCCACACAGGAGCTCTGCTCGTTAAACATTTGTCTGTTTCAATTTTGTTTCGTGAACCTTGCGTAACGCATATAGTGTTACTAGAGTAGAGGTAGAACACGTCTACTCCCTCCGTCCCTAAATGTTTGTCGCTTTACGCTTTCCGAGAAACAATTTTAATTAAATATATATTAAAAAATATTAATATTTATGGTATATAATTAGTATCATTGGAAAGGTCTTTAAATCTAGTTTTTTAATAAATTTATTTAGAGATACAAATGTTGTACGTATTTTATACAAATTGAGTCAAACTTGCGGGCACAGAAACCGAAAACGACACATAATTAGGGACGGAGGGAGTATCAGTATACAACAGGCAGCAGCTCCCTTTCACGGGATTTTCTGTGTCGCCTAATCATCGGATAAGGGAAGCACAGCACTACTGTAAACCTTCAAACAAGGCTTACAATGTCCACAGCGAAATTACCATTCGGTTCTTATGTGATGGCTGTTACAGTACTTGTTTATACTGTTTCTGTGATACGCTAGAGAAACTAGCAACTCCTAGGTTTAATTGGCTGGAGGACACCAAAAGTGGCGCGCATTTGCTGGAGGACACTTTTTCATGTAACACTCACCACCAAAACAGTTGCCATTTGTAAACCATAAGGCCAATGGCTATGAAATTTTAACAGCAACCAGATATGATAATTATCTACAAATCATCTAATACTCACTTCCATAGAAAATCTCGTTAAGGCCATGAAATCATGTCCACCAGCAACCTTAACAGCCATGATTTGCTGGTGGACATGATTTCATGGCCTTAACGAGATTTTCTATGGAAGTGAGTATTAGATGATTTGTAGATAACTATCATATCTTGTTGCTGTTAAAATTTCATAGCCATTGGCCTTATGGTTTACAAATGGCAACTGTTTTAGTGGTGAGTTTTACATGAAAAAGTGTCCTCCAGCAAATGCGTCCACTTTTGATGTCCTACAGCCAATTTTCCCTTTAATTAAAAGGAACTTCGTTTAATAATGGGATCTTGTGAGCGCGCGGCGTGCGCACCTCGGTCTCCGGGCCTCGTCACTCGTCAGCCCAACCCATCCGAGCAGTTCTGGGCTCCCACTCCAAGTCGGCCCAGTAGTCACCAGCGAGCTGCTGCTACCCAATCAACAACCAGGCCGAGCAGGAATATAGGATGGTGCAAAGCAGCAAAGGTTAGTAGATGGGCTTTGAGCCACACACAGACTTGTCACTTGTCGGACTCTCCACATAATTTTTTTATCATAAAATTTAGGAAACAAACAAACAAAAAAAATACTCTAATAGACTGTAAACTACTTTTCATAAGTTTGGAGAGGATACATGACTCTCTAAAATGCAATATATGGTAGTTTTCTTATGATTTTTTCACGCGAGGAAATTTATGATAGGGTTTTGAAGTGTAGAGAACAAAAAAATGGAGAGTATGTTGGAGATATATGTGAGAGATATACAAAGAGAATATTCATCAAATGGCTCTTCAAATAGAGACATAGAGATTGAAATATAAAGAGACACTTAGAGTTGCTTTTATAAAAGGTTGTAAGCGGATTACACAGAAGGTTCCGTACTACCCTATCAGATTTATATTGAGGTAGAGAACGAGGGAGAATAGACAGAAGAGAAACAAGCTATGAAAAAAATAGTGTGAGAGAATGAGATTAGTCAGCTACTAACGGTGTAGCATATATGAACAAGAACAACTAACTTTTATATGCATGGATCTTTAAATGGTTTGTGTAAATAATATGACAATGCTGTGAGGGAGCGTGTATGAAACCCGTTGCTAATAAAGGACGATCCGAGGCGACGACGAGGGCGACAGAAGAGACAAGACCGTGGGTGGGTCCGATGAATTTACTTCAGCTCAGTTGGATCTCTCGATCTATCTATACGTACTGGTGGCAGTTGGCACATTATACGTACTGGTGGCAGTTGGCACATTGGGCCTTGTTTAGATTGCTCCTAAATTTTAAGTTTTTTCACTCTTTCTCTATCACATTAATTTTTGAACGTATGCATGAAGCATTAAATGTTGGTAAAAAAATAACTAATTACACAATTTGGTAGTAAATCACGAGACGAATCTTTTGAGCCTAATTAGTCCATGATTAGACACTAATTGTCAAATACAAACGAAAGTTTTATAGTAACTAGAGTTAAAAAAAATTTACAATCTAAACAAGGCCTTGGTGTGGAGAGAAAAATCTTGACGTGACATCTCATAAGCCAAGTTTTTCAGGTCATGTTTAGATGGCAATTTTTTTAAAAAAACACCGTAGCACTTTTCGTTTATATTTGACAAACTTTGTCTAATCGTAGATTAACTAGGATCAAAAGATTCGTCTCGACATTTACAGATAAATTGTGCAATTAGTTTTTTTACCTACATTTAATATTTCATACATGTGCCGGCATATGCGATGTGACAGAAAATCTTGAAAACTTTTTGCATTTTGATGCAAACTAAATATGGCCTTATATGCTTCTGCCGTCAAGATCGACGGATGGCCCCCCATTGATCTCTTTCTGGACGTGGAACGACCCGGAATCGTTCCGACGGTATGTAAATTAACGAAGAAAGGGTGCCGCCAGGAATTATTCCGAGATAAGCGAACGAAGCCTCAGTCTTTCCAGTTCGTGGGTCCGATGGAACCGCTGGATCGATCCATAGGTGCGCGCACGAATTTTCCATTTGTTTCTTGTGGCTCTGCGCTCTTCGCGCGCATCTACTTGTACCAGCGGCTTGTGATACGTGCGCTCGTTTCGTTTCCCAGCCAGCTTTTAAAAAGGGTTCATTTATTTATTACTTTATTCCCAACGACCACGATAGCGCCAGGCCCGTGGTTGCACGGACCCAGCGCAGACAGCTACGCCGCCTTCTAGAAGACGATGGTGTCAACTGTCAAATCAACAGCTCTACTGTGCACTGTACCTGTACTGATGAAATACGAGTATACGACGACCCTCACCCTTAAATCAGCGCGATCATCAGCAGCCAAATTATGAAATAAAAGATTAGTGCAAGTGCTTAATTTACGGTATCTGTTTGATTCCGGCGCGGTGCTTAATTTGATGCCAGACAGGAATCGAATGGACAGTCGTATGTGCGTGACTATTCGTACTTACCCTTTTTTTTGGATAGGCGTACTTACCCTGTTTGTTGGATGGAGTTGGCGATATTGTCAGACAGGAAATTCTAATGCTACGAGAAATTCTAATCTAATGCTCTCCATTCATGGTATTTTGGAGCTGTCTGAATCCAACAATTTGTGAACTTAATGTTACATGTATGCGTGTTTTTTTTTCTATTTTTTTTGGATGTTTCAAAACGCTACGAGTAAACTCGTATTATTGAAAAGTAGCTTTACAAATATTAATCTTTTGATTTGTATTATTATATTATATAGACATAGTATCATAAGTACTTGGTTGTTAAATCTTAATTGTATATGGTGCGGTTTATGATTTTGCTCGATCCTAGTTTATCAAGTTTGATTCTGTGATTCTTTGAGTAGGGTACATGGTTTTTACAATTTCAATAATTATGATTCTATGATTTGTGATCCTAGCATTCGAGTTCTGGTCTGATTTAAGATCACGATTTTTTTTGTTGACAACCTTGGTCAAAATGTGTTTAGGGGACTTTGATGTCTACATATATATATAACCACTTGTGTGTGATGAGGGAATCAAACCCACTGGTTAAAAGCACTGCTACACTAGAAAATGTCATGGTTAGTTGTTGAAAGTTTTAAAGGGTCTATTATTTCTAGTTGGAAGTTTTGAGCTTAGCTTAGTTGGTAGGTTTCTTGTGGTGGAACTTGTTCATCTGAGTTTAAGTCCTCGACTTAGCATGGGTGTTCGTATTTCTGGGATTTTATTCTAGGATTTAACGTGTTGTTTGTATTTTCCTAGATTTATTCCAGGATTTAACGGTGTTGTGCTTTCAGTGGTAGCTTGGTAGGCGACGTTCCCGTCGATGGCGAGACGGCTGTAGTGACTTCGTCAATCTCAAAATGTGCTGACGCAGTTTTTCGGATGTGCTCATAAGGGTAGGGTTAGCGTATGCGTGTTCATAGGGATAAGTGTGCATGCGTGTTGTAAATATATGCGTCTGTATTTGTGTAAGCCATAAAGGTAATAGTTAGATTCGCAAAAAAAAAAGTGCATTAAACAATGGGGAATGGATGCTCATCGCGAACGGTAATACAAAGATCTTGTCGGGGCCGCAGGCCTCTACCACTGCTAGACTAGCAGCCTCTAGTTTTTATGGTGGAGTTGACCGGCTGGCCAGTAGCAGCTAGCAGCCTTGGGAGCGAAGCAAGCCTCGACGACCAAGGTAGTGTTTAGATGGTGTAAAAGGTGGTATAAAGTTTCTGTAGCACTTTTTGTTGTTATTTAGTAAAATTTATTTAATCATGGACTAACTAGGTTCAAAAGATTCGTCTCGACATTTACAGATAAACTGTGCAATTAGTTATTTTTTTTACCTACATTTAATACTCCATACATGCGTCTAAAGATTCGATGTGACGGAGAATTTTATAAAATTTTTGGAATTTTAGAGGAACTAAACACTGCCCGAGCTCAGATGCCCAGCCCGGAGCCCCGCACTGAGGCACCGTTTGGTTGCCAAAATTTTTGGCAAAACGCTACCGTAGCGTTTTCGTTGTTATTTGGCAAATATTATCCAATCATGGTCTAATTAGGCTTAAAAGATTCGTCTCGTCCATTTCGTCTAAACTGTGTAATTAGTTTTATTTTTTATCTATATTTAATGTTTCATGCATGTGTCCAAAGATTCGATGTGACAGGGAATCTTGAAAAATTTGGCATTTTGGGGTGCAACTAAACATGCCCTGATCAACAACGAAAGCGGACAAAATCAATCGGCTGATCTTCGTTTCCCTGAAGAAAATTAGGGGATTATATACACGATTTGGCGGCTACCTTGACACTAAGCTAGCTATGCACTTGAGTGTTTGACCAGCGTATAAAGCATGAACATGGAGATCCTTGGATGCCAAGGAGAGATTTCCAATATAATAATGACAACAAATAAAATAGGAGGTTCTGCCTAACACATAAGCAACGGCCGGACGTCTCTCTATCTGCATATCTATGCGCGTGGCATACCCACGCATTTTTTTTTTCTTTTTTTCTTTTTTGCGGCGCATAAAATCAGTATAAGTACCATTAGATATTTATTGCAATTAAAGTACTTTTTATGATTAAAAGATCAATTCTAAATATATTAACAAACCGATAGTTGGTCAAAATCTTATCCTCCTAAGAAATGAACGATAATGCTTTGACTCGAACGTCCGGCGTTTTTCGGACGCGGCAGATAACGATTGGCTACGGCCTGCGTGTCCTCCACTCATCTCTCCACGGCCTTATCCGCTCGTCGCACTGTCCGTTCATTCCAACGGCGCCTCGCTCCCTCCCGCGACGAGCGCCTGCTCGCGACGCAAGGCTCCGCCGCGCCGCGCACCCCATCCCACGTCGTTGCTCCCCATCCGCTCGCTTGCGCCCCATGGCTTGGCGCCTCTCGCCCCACCCATCGCGTGTGCCGCCAGCTCCCTCCCTGGCCGCCGGTGGCGCCCTCACCCACCTCGCGTCCTTCTCCCCCACTATGGCATCCTCCTTCCCCACCCTGACAGTTCCTTCCCTACACTGGCGGCTCCTTCACCCACCCCGGCGTCCTCCCTCCTTCCCACACCGACGTCCTCCCCCACCAGGAGTCCTCAATGCCCGTATATCTGACGGGCATGGTGCTCCCCGTGCCAGTCTCTCTCTCTCTCCCTCCCTCCCTCTATGTTGCAATTATATGTTTCAGTTGTTTCTAACGTTTCAGAGGTATGTTGCAGTTGAATCATATGGATGTTGCAAAAGTCGATCGGGGGATGTTGCACATGTTGCATATGTTGCAAGTGTTTCAAAGGCATGTTGCAGAGTATGTCTCGAGTGTTTCAGATGTTTCAGAGTTATGTTTCATCTGTGTTTTTCAGATGCATGTTGCAATTGTGTTTATCTGGATGTTGCATATGTTTCACACATATGTTGGATGTGTTTTATTTGGATGTTGCGTATGGTTGCATTGGTTTTCAAGTGTGTTTTAGGTGTTTTCTTCAAGTGATTTAATTACTTTCAGATGTACGTTGCAACTGTTGTATTTGGATGTTTCAAAAGTAGATCGGGTGTTGCATCTCTTCTCCTCCCACATTCCGTTGCATCATCTCTCCTGGAGCCGGCAGGGCATCCATACGACGCCACGACCGGGTCCTTCTGAATCGGAGACGCCGTACGCACTTCCCCTCTTGTCGCTTGCGTGGCGCGAGCCCTGCGTGAAGCACGAAATGGCGCGGCGCTGCACAGCGCGGCAGGGGGTTTGCAAAGGGAGTGCACCTGAGATGGCAACGCAGTGGCAGGATGGGGGTGTGGGGGAGGTAGGACGTGGATGAAGACGCGTGCACGAATGTTAGTGCTGTTTTATGCGGGTAGCCTACCGGAAAAATAAAATAGTACATTCTAAACTCGTAGGAGAGGAAGTACGGAGCATATATATGGATGTTACCTGACGCCGACGACGTCTTCTATCGCCACGAAATGGCTATATCAGTCAGTACTAGTACTAGTAGTACTATCCATTCGGAAAAAGTATACTTCCCTAATTCTGAAAAAATATAAATTTCAAATGATATCGAGTAAAATTATTTCAGATTTAATAAAATTTATTAAAAATAATATTTATAATATTAAATAGGTATTATTATATTCATTATAGAGTATTTTTTCATAGTATACGTATTGAGTATCATAATATTATAATTGTATTAAATACCATTCCTTTATATTATTAGCAAATTCTATTTTTTGAGCTCATTGTTAGCAAATTCTAGATGGTGTGACTAGAAATAAAATTAGATTTGCATCCTTTTCAAGACGGAGTTAATAGCAATTAATTGGGTCAACCGTCATGCCTATTATCGCGTCATATAAGATTTTTTCTGTTGCGACTCTGCAAATAAATATACGACCAGACCCGGAAGCAACATGCGAGCGACCCAGCGTCCGAGCGTCCCAACGACTTTTGATCGTTGAGTGGTCTTAGTCGTGATCAGTGGAGAAGATCTAACAAGTACTGGTACCAAGTACAGTACCCTAGTACGATTTGGACCGGCAACGAACAGAATGGTAAGCGAACTGAAATCAGGCCGATCGATCGATCGTCTGATATGCCATAACCCCGCAGCGTGCAGTTTTGACATGGCAAATTATTAACGAGGTGGAACGCATTATTTCACGTCACGCATGCGCCATCAGATTTTTATATTCCAGAGACATTTTCATTTGCTGAATTGTACTGTATTAGTTTCCCCCCATTCCCTTTTACGGAGTACGTGTCTATTGCAGCTTCTTAGTGGTTTCTGCTACCGTGCTACGCAAGTATAGGGCCCCTTTGCTAGAGGCGTGAGCGCGGTAAGAAACAACACGCTTTCTTCTATAAAGAAATGCACAAACGAAGGAAAAGCACAGTTAAAATAAATTACTCTGACCTAGCTTATGCGTTTTAGCACGGAAAGATTCATAGGGAGAAACATGGCCTGAAAAAACTACCAAAAACCATACCATTTGGCTTCTAATTTTAACTTATTATTTATTTGAGCCATAAATAACTTATGGAATGCAGGGCTGGGATGCTCTTTTTCTCTTCTAGAAGTTGCTTGATATATGAGAAATTAATTAAGCATCTTTAATATTTTTCTTCCTTTTTTTCCCGTCGACTGACATAAAGTCAAACCCATAGCCCACAAACAAAGTAGCCTTAGAACGTTGCTATAAAAAAAGTAGCCTAAGAACGTTATAATATAAAATAACCAGGGGTGCTCGCATACTGTCAAATTTGACATGGCAACTAATACCTAGCAATTCGAATTATTGGCCTTCGCGGGCAAGCGAGCCTTGTTCTAATTAAGTCTATTCCATATACTGATATCAGCGATCGTCATGTGTACCTGTCACCCATGCATGCTGTTGGACTACATGCTTGCTTACTCCTAATTAATTAGTATATAATCGCATTCCCTTTTCTTCTGTTTTTGCGTAACGTGCTCGGTGGTCGCTTTTCCTTGCGTCCCAAGCACCTCGAGCGCCCTGATGCTGTATAATTAATTGTAGTATTGTTTATTTATCAAATTTAAAACTGGCGGACGTAACTGTGAAGTAAATTATAGAAATGATTGCTTATAACCGCTGTTATTAGTATATAGACAAGTCAAAGACAAGCCCTCCGATCCATGCTAACGTCGCTACCATACGAATCGTCTCGTAACATATATATGGTCCTAGCTAGGTGTGCAATTTATCACTGCTAAAAAATGATTTTTACAGACAACCTTTTGGACATAAAAATTTATTTTTTCTATTTTTGTGTAATTTTACATATTTTTTCAATTGTTGAAAAAATATTTTAGGCGTGGTTTCAAAACCACCCTTACAAATAAATGCCTCATTTCCAAAAACTAGTAGTGTATAACAACATTTTTCTTTTTTAAAAGATAGCTAGGTCTAATCCATACGGTATAGTCAATAGTGAAACTTGATCCTCTATATACATGTCTAAGACATCATTTTTTTTCTTGACCGGAGAGATATATGTTGTGCTGGTACCCTGCAAGGACAAAATAGCTTGCGTATTTTCTTTAGTAATAAGGCCTTGTTTCGTATGGTTTGGGCCTTTCTAGAAACGGAGAAGCCATACAAAAATATATTTGATACTGTTCACGTGCGCACGTTTGGCGTGACTTTTGATTAAGACGATGGAGAAATCGTAATAAAAAAGATATGCTAAAGACCATTTAATTAGGACATATTTGATACAAGAGAGTTAATACATGGACTATTTTTTTAGCCAATTCTTAAACTAGTTGTTGGCCAACTATAGCTAATTTTGACTAATTTTAAATTTAATTAGCAACTAACCGTGTGTATGAGACGGGCCCTTACTATATTTAGGAACGTAGCTAGCTAGCCAGGCGGCTGATTGACAAGAGGTTAGTTCACCTAATCCACTACATGTGTCAACTCTGTTAAGCATGTGAGGCTTCCCAATTAGGATCGTGCTGGCGGAAGCTTCACGGGTGTGACACTGTGACTGTATGAAATTAGGAGTGTTAGCTAAGGGAGCCAAAGGCCCTGTCTGGCCACCCCGTGTTCGCACCTCGGTGACCGCGGTATTTTCGTATACAGTGCACGGAAACGAGGAGAAAAGGCTCTCCGGTTAAAAAATGGTCTCCTAGATATAATCTGCTTACCCAGAGGACGAAGGCCACCGCCATGCATTAGGACACAATTACAATTAGGCCAGTCTCAGTGGGGATTTTATGGCTCTGTTACCAATGCATCCATATTTTGAAAACAGTGCAGAAGAGTTTCATCTCCATGAAACTCTCTCTACTCGTATAAAACTCTTATCATCTCTCTCTTCATAATGCGATGTCACATCAACCTATTTAATACGGTAATGATACATGTAGGGCGTCTGGACGCGTCGGACAGACCCAACCCGAACGAGCGCGCCTCACGACGCCCCGCCCACCCACTCCCAAGCGCGTCGCTCCCTCCTGCTTGCCTTTTCTTCTTCTTTCCCCACTCTGCCTCGCTCTCTCCGCCCACAGTGCGCTCGCTCTCTCCGCACCGCGCCTCACTCTCTCCGCCGCTCCGCCTGCACTCGCCGGCAAGCCACGCCTCCTCCATCTCCATCCCTCCCTCCCCTCCCCTCCCCTCCCCTACCCCTTCCTTCCTCCTTGCTCCCGCGTCCTCCATGCGACCGAGAGAGGCGGCAGCGGAGGATGCAAGCCGTGCGCTCCCCTCTTCCCTTGCCTCCCTCCCTCACTCTGGCCTCCTCCAGCACCAGAGAAAGCTCAATGGCGGTTGTTTTTCGGCGTCACTATCTCCCTCCCCTCCTTTTTCTGTGAGCTCCCCGTGCCCACACTCGCGCTTACCGGGCTCGCCGCCATGGTCGATGCGGCGGCGGCCGTGGATCACCACCGGATCTGGTGACGGTGGCCGTGGATCCGTCGCATCTGGCGGGGGCGGCGGAGGATCCGACCAGATCAGGTATGTCTCCTCTTCCTTCCCTCTCCTCTCTCTTTCCCTCTGGATCTGAGGCCTCCCTACCCCCTCCTCATTTGGATCTGACTCCCCCCTCCTCCTTCCTCCTCCTCCTGCCTCATCGTCATTGTTGGAATGGGATGTTTTGAATGTTGCAACAAATGATTTTCGGTTGTTGCAGTGGTTCTTTTTTTGTTGTTGCAACAGGCGGTTTTCTCTTGTTGTAGTAGTAGTTCTTGAGTTGTTGCAGGAATTGTAACATCATTTTTTCGTTGTTTGTTTTCATGTTGCAATTCGTATTTTTTGTTTGTTTCATTAGAGCTTTATTCGATGTTGAAATAGCCTTGTTTCATTGTTGCAGTGGGTTATTTTTAATGTTGCAATAGATGATTTTTTCGGTTGTTGCAATTGTTTTTATTGGTTTGTTGCAACAAACGTTTTTCTGATGTCGCAGTAGCAGTTCTTGAGATGTTGCAGTAGTTGCAACATCATTTTTTCGTTGTTTGTTTTTATGTTGCAATTAGTATTTTTCGTTTGTTTTATTAGAGCTTTTTTCGATGTTGAAATAGCCTTGTTTCGTTGTTTGCAGGGGCGGTTCTATTGGATGCGAGCTGGCGATGGTCGGAGGTGTTGGGGTATAGCGAGATTGAGGGCTGGACGGATCCACACGCGTGGGGTGCTAGGGGCGGGTCCCTTGCTCGGGAAGCGGTTGATTTTTTCTACTCCCTCCTTATGCGGGGGGCGGGCGGAGCCGTGCGGATGAAGCGGTTGATTTTTTCGGCGGGCTGGTGTAGCGTCCGGCACTAGCGTCCAGATTTGGACGTTCAAACGCTAGGAGAACCGTATTTAATACCCATAAAACTCCGATAAAACTCTACCAGACTGGCCTTTGAAGTAGGCCGGGGAAAGCCGATCGGGTGCCAGCGACAGCGAGGCAGGAGCGACGCATCGCGGGAGGTCAAGTGATCACCAGGAGGCATGGAATTGGGAGTGAGGACGAGCTGAGCCTGAGCGCAGACCGCAGATCATGTCATGTCCTGATCCATGTGCACGGCGCCGCTGGTGAGTCGACATCGATCGTGAGCCCGCACCCATCCCGTGTGAGTCGTCGCGGACAGGTCGCAGCGTAGCACGGGGGCGGGCGCCCAGCCCCGACACAAACACCCTCGCTTCTCTCAACTTGGACCTGATAACGTCGGCGATGACGTCAAGCGCACGATTTTTTAACTACTTTAAGTAGGTGCTCCCGTGGGTGGGTCTGCAGGCGGGCCATCCGTGTCAGCCTCGTTGAGCACACTGTGGACGTGAAGGTCAAATTCCGCGGTGCTGTGTCACTGGCATGTGTGTTATTGGCGCCCGACAGTGTCGTGAATTGTGGCTTCTTGAAATATACTCTTCCTTTTAAATTTTGTTGTATACTTTGACACTTTTCGGTCAACAAAACTCCATTGCAAATAATAATAATAATAATAATAATAATAATAATAATAATAATAATAATAATAATAATAATAATAATAATAATAATAATAATAATAATAATAATAATAATGGAGGCCTGAATTTTTAAGCTTGTGATAATGCATAGGTGAGCAATTAGGAAGAAAATTATGTCAATATCTTTGCACTACGAAGCTCGGTTATAGTTTTTTTAGAAATAGAAAAATTCCAACCTCTACGACCGCACACAGCCAAGTATTACAATGTTGTCAGCTTATTTGCTGACAAAAAAGGAAGCTCGTCGGTTATGGAAAAGAGTGAAAACTTATAATCACAGTATCAAATAACGAATTAAAGAAGAGTGAAAACTAATGCACAAGTTTTTATTATACCCGCGTACATACATAGGTGGCACATTCAATTCTTTTTAAAAAAGGATTTGCTTACGAAGGAATAATTCATTGCGTCATTTTCATTATTACATACTTGCGTAAAACGTTTCGCAACAGCAGTTGGGCAGTGTGCAATGGCTAGGCTCCTTTCCCCACTACCACCTTGTGCGACCAACGAACCCCATAAATACCGTTGCCAGGCGGAGCCGCGAGAATCAGGCGCCCCCAAAGGCAGGCGTGTACGCAGTACGTACACACACACACAATGGACGCAGCGGGAGGTGCGAAAGGGAGGGATGGCGTGGAGAAGAAGGAAGAGGGGAACGGGAACGGGAACGGCGGCGGCGGCGACGCTGGGAAGAAGGTGCCGTTCACGGGGCTGTTCCGGTACGCCGACGGCACGGACGTGCTGCTCATGATCCTCGGCACGGTGGGGGCGCTGGCCAACGGCGTCTCGCAGCCCGTCATGACGGTCATCTTCGGCCAGGTCATCAACGCCTTCGGCGACGCCACCACCGACAACGTCCTCCACCGCGTCAACCAGGTGAGCCGCCGGCGATGACAGCACTTCGACGACGACGCTAGCTAGCTTCTCCATGACATGTACGTATGCCGGCGGCCGGAGACGGCCGTCGTTGGATCGAGGACAAATTCGGTCGCAAGGCAGTCTGGTCTGATCGAGATAGAAAGCTTTGTTAAAATCTTGCCGGCGTTTGCGCTTTCGTCGCCCACGGAGGGACAGAGGGCGTATCTTGAATTTTGGCGCCATTAGTCCTCCCGTTGTGTTCTCTGTTCGTCTTTTTTTTTTAACGAATTGTTTCTGTTTTTCTCCTTTTTATGTCCTTCGTTCAATCAATCTTGAGATATAAAAAAACACTCCTGTTATGAAATTAAAATACTTACTTTTGATACGTTATCCGTAGAAACTTAGCAGCAACGTCCAGTATCAACGCGACGCCTCTTCCTAGCGCCTTATTTTCCCAGTTTCAAAGTTCAAATATTGCACTATTTCTTCTGTCTTCTTGGAGCGTTTTTGCTTTCATTAGTTCAGTCATGCGGTAGCAATAATTGTATAGTTTCAATATTTTTAAGAGCAAACAGCGAAGGGTGAGCATTGGCAAGTTTCTATGGCAACTTGTTCTTTTTTCTATTGAGGGAATAAAACAGGGTCTTCAGAGCCACAAGTTTACTGTAAAAAATACAAGCCCGGAAATACTGTTTCGCTGCTCAATGCCTCCTCAACAACTCAACTCAACTTTTAACGACCAACTAACCAGAATATTTTTCGCATTTAGTTTTTTTTCTCATGCAAGTAAGATTTTTTTCTCTTTCTCTCACATGGGAGCTGACTTTTATATGAAGATAAAGTGCTTAGTCGCTTACAATGTGCTTTTCTGAATTAGAAACAGGAATAGATTAGCTAAATGCTCAAACCAGTAACTTGTAATAGGTTATACCAATAGATTGCATTATTACAACTTGTAATATAATAATAATATAATAATAAGAGACCATGTGGAACAATTTTAATATAATGGATAACTAACCACATCCGGTAAAGGCTGGAATTTTTTCTTGATCAAAGATCCGAAACTCAGTCCAAGAATAAGCTGGCGTCCAACACATTTCTTTCCCCCTTTCTGAGATGGGACACATAAATCACGCTGTCAAGTTTGTCTGTTGCAGTAGTATATTTTTGCTGACAGATTTCTATCCGAATCCTGAACAAAATCATAAAAATGCGGTCAAACTTTCATCACTGTTCTCCATGAATTATATGTACCTTAAAGTTTACTTCAACTAGAATTCATTTCCTTGTTAGCGAGACATAATTGCATTTCTCAATTCTCACTTTGTTTCTACCTTGCTTTTTTCACAGGCAGTTTTGAACTTTGTCTACCTAGGCATTGCAACAGCGGTTGTTTCCTTTCTTCGTAAGTACTCTTAAGTAGACTCTGTCAACTTTTCAATCTTCACATCCGCTTGCACTTCGCACCACAACCTGAAATAATCTTGCTGTCAATGGTGAGATAAGCTTAAGAAAAAGAAGCACGCCTCGTATACCAGCTAGCGCCAATACTAGTGTTTCAACTTTTCAAACTTGCAAGTTGGCATAGAGCAGAGTTCAACTTTGACTTTTGTTATGTACTTTCAATGAAGGGTACAAAAAGCTTGTGTTCATGATAGTGGTTAGGACAGTCCCAACATGTTTGAACTAACATGGAAAGTAATACGTGAAGAAACGTACCATAAAGACATTGCTTCGTTAACAAACTGACCTAGAAAACTTGAAACAAGGTTCCACATGCATAAGCCACGTAATAACTATATCAGTGTAAATAAGTGAAGCCACTTATTGTTTGTGCAGAGGTGTCATGTTGGACAATGACAGGAGAAAGGCAGGCAACACGCATTCGATCTCTGTACCTCAAATCTGTCTTGAGACAAGAAATAGCATTCTTCGATGTAGAAATGACAACTGGGCAGATAGTTTCAAGGATGTCTGGTGATACCGTGTTAGTTCAGGATGCCATTGGTGAGAAGGTAATAATTCCTATCTTTGAAAGTGACGAGTGCAGAAGCAAACCTGCTATTGATCATTACCAGATTATATCAAAATGTGCACAATTTGACTTCTACAAACTCTTCAGGTCGGCAAGTTTCAACAGCTTGTGGCAACCTTCATTGGCGGTTTCGTGATAGCATTCGTAAAAGGATGGCTTCTATCTCTTGTCATGTTGGCATGCATACCTCCAGTTGTCATTGCTGGTGGAGTTGTCTCAAAAATGCTTGCTAAAATATCTACCAAGGGGCAAGCATCATACAGTGATGCAGGCAATATTGTTGAACAGACACTTGGGGCTATAAAAACAGTGAGTTCCAAAGCGCTCCTGTCAGATGAATCTCTACATTTTTCAATTTTGCATGCTCTCACTGGTTTTCTTGTGCCCACATCTGTAAAACAGGTTGTCTCCTTCAATGGGGAGAAACAGGCTATTGCATTGTATAATAAACTCATACACAAGTCATACAAGGCTGCTGTTGAAGAAGGAATTACCAATGGTTTTGGCATGGGTTCTGTTTTCTGCATATTTTTCTCAAGCTATGGTTTAGCCATATGGTATGGTGGAAAGTTGATTCTTAGCAAAGGTTACTCAGGAGGAGACGTCATCAATATCTTGTTTGCTATAATGACTGGGGCAATGTGGGTTTCTTTGAATCTAGAGAAATAAAGTCTTATGCTGATCCATGTTGCATGACTGGTGGTGTTAACTTCAATTTTTGGTGTGCAGGTCTTTAGGTAATGCAACACCCTGCATGGCAGCCTTTGCAGAAGGACAATCTGCGGCATACAGATTGTTCACCACGATCAAGAGGAAACCAGAGATTGACCCAGACGACCCAACTGGTAAGCAACTAGAAGACATCAAGGGTGATGTTGACCTAAATGACGTGTACTTCAGCTACCCAGCGAGACCAGAGCAACTAATATTTGATGGGTTCTCGCTACATGTGTCTAGCGGCACTACAATGGCTATAGTTGGGGAGAGTGGAAGTGGCAAGTCAACTGTGATAAGTCTTGTAGAGAGATTCTATGATCCACAAGCTGGTGAGGTTTTGATTGATGGGATTAACATCAAGAGTTTGCAGCTTGATTGGATAAGAGGGAAGACTGGTCTTGTTAACCAAGAGCCATTGCTCTTTATGACATCTATCAAAGATAATATAACATATGGAAAAGAGGATGCAACAATTGAAGAGATCAAAAGAGCAGCTGAGCTTGCTAATGCAGCAAATTTCATCGATAAGTTACCCAATGTATGTCATAGATCTAATTATAACTTATGTACATCCTAATCTTGCTGAGCCGAGTGCTAATATTTCTCTTTTTGTCTGATACTAGGGTTATGACACGATGGTTGGCCAACGTGGTGCTCAGCTATCAGGGGGACAAAAGCAAAGGATCGCTATTGCAAGAGCAATCATCAAAAACCCCAGAATTCTTTTGTTAGACGAGGCTACTAGTGCATTGGATGTGGAGTCGGAGCGGATTGTTCAGGAGGCACTGAATAGGATCATGCTGGATAGGACAACACTTGTGGTTGCACATCGCCTAAGTACTGTGAGAAATGCTGATTGCATATCAGTTGTTCAACAAGGGAAAATAGTTGAACAAGGTCAGGATGTCTTTCCCATTTTGCATATTGAATTTTAATTCGTTACATGCTCAAGATATTTTAACTAACCATATCAATTTCTTGCATCAATGAATATTCATAGGTCCCCACGATGAACTGATAATGAACCCTGATGGTGCTTATTCTCAACTTATTCGTCTCCAAGAAAGCAAAGAAGAAGAACGTAAATTAGATCATCACATGTCTGATTCAAGGTCTAAAAGTAGAAGCCTCTCACTGAAGCGATCAATAAGCAGAGGTTCAATGGGAAACAGTAGTGGGCATTCTTTGACCCTCCCCTTTGGCATGCCTGGTTCAGTTGAATTGCTTGAAGGCAATGATGCAAATTGGGAGGATGAGAAAGAGCAGGCTCGTGATGGTGAGGCCCCAAAGAAAGCTCCAATGGGACGGCTAGCTAGTCTAAACAAGCCAGAGGTGCCTATTCTTTTGTTAGGATCGCTAGCTGCTGGAGTCCATGGAGTGCTTTTCCCAATGTTTGGTCTAATGATCTCCAATGCCATCAAAACATTCTACGAGCCGCCACACCAACTAAAAAAGGATGCAAGCTTTTGGGGTTTGATGTGTGTTGTGCTGGGTATTGTATCAATACTATCAATACCAGTGGAGTATTTCTTATTTGGGGTAGCCGGGGGGAAGCTTATCGAGCGTATCCGTGCCTTGTCGTTTCGGAGCATTGTGCACCAAGAAGTTGCTTGGTTTGATGATCCCAAAAATTCCAGGTTGGTTACCATCCCTTTTGATCAATGTTTTGTTATCTTTATTTCTACTTACAGGATTCCATATTTGAGGTACTAACGGTATGCTTATATCTTACAGTGGAGCACTTGGCGCAAGGTTGTCAGTTGATGCTTTGAATGTCCGACGTTTAGTGGGTGATAACTTGGCCTTGGCAGTTCAGGTCACCTCGACACTAATTGCCGGATTTGTCATTGCTTTTGTGGCAGATTGGAAGCTCACATTGATCATCCTGTGTGTGATGCCACTATCGGGTGTTCAAGGTTATGCACAAGTGAAGTTCTTGAAGGGTTTCAGTCAAGATGCCAAGGTAATCTATCAACTACTGAAACTAAGATTTATGCATATATTTTCAAGCAACCAAGCTCATACTATCTTATAAAATTTATGACATATTATTGACTTATACGAATTACATAAAAAATGATTTAAAGCAGGATTCACTATAGATATTTGTTTTCTCCCAAATTTGCTAAGCGACAATGGATCGCTATTCTGCAGATACTGTATGAAGACGCAAGTCAAGTGGCCACCGATGCAGTCAGCAGTATCAGGACTGTAGCTTCTTTTTGTGCTGAAAAAAGAGTGGCGACAATTTATGAAGATAAATGTGAAGCCTCAAAGAAACAAGGAGTCAGAACAGGAATGGTTGGAGGCCTTGGTTTTGGTTTCTCATTCTTGATGTTGTACCTTACATATGGACTTTGTTTCTACGTTGGAGCACAATTTGTTCGTCATAACAAATCTACTTTTGGAGATGTTTTCAAGGTTAGGAAAATGTATCGCTTCCCTTCGATCAGCATTCCACTTCTTCCTATTGGATATTTGAGTTTGATGCATTAAGTAATGTCTGGCAGGTATTTTTTGCACTGATGCTGGCAACAATTGGAGTATCTCAAACAAGTGCATTGGCTTCTGATTCTACAAAGGCCAAGGATTCAGCCGTCTCCATATTCGCATTATTGGACAGAAAGTCCAAAATCGACTCAAGCAATGATGAAGGTTCGACGCTTCATGAGGTCAAGGGCGACATCGATTTCCGACATGTCAGCTTCAAGTATCCAAGCCGGCCAGATATTCAAATATTTAGCGATTTTACCTTGCACATTCCCTCTGGCAAGGTTAGCCTACTATCCCTCTGCAATGTCCTATCTTCTATAGTAATATAATCCACAACTTAATCCGACTTATTGCTTTATACAGACTGTTGCACTTGTGGGAGAGAGTGGCAGTGGCAAGTCAACGGTAATCTCTTTGTTGGAACGATTCTACAACCCTGACTCTGGTACTATCTCATTGGATGGAGTAGAGATCAAAAGCCTGAAAGTCACTTGGTTAAGGGACCAAATGGGTCTGGTGGGCCAGGAGCCTATTCTCTTCAATGACACAATCCGTGCCAACATAGCTTATGGGAAACATGGGGAGGTCACTGAGGAGGAGCTCATCAAGGCCGCAAAGGCAGCCAATGCACATGAGTTCGTATCAAGCCTTCCCCAGGGGTATGACACCACTGTTGGAGAGAGGGGGGTTCAGCTATCTGGTGGCCAGAAGCAGCGGGTAGCCATAGCAAGGGCCATACTAAAAGATCCTAGGATTCTACTTCTTGACGAAGCAACGAGTGCCTTGGATGCTGAGTCTGAGCGCATAGTGCAGGATGCCTTGGATAATGTGATGGTTGGCAGGACAACAGTTATTGTGGCACACCGCCTCTCGACGATCAAAAGCGCTGATATTATCGCTGTTCTCAAGGATGGCGTGATAGTGGAGAAGGGAAGACATGAGGCACTGATGAATATCAAAGATGGATTCTATGCTTCTCTAGTTGAACTTCGTTCAGCCTCATCATAGTACCTAGGTTAAGAATTTCTTCTGATTATTAGACATTATACTTATACATCTTTCTTAGCTCTCCTTATTGTTTCTGTAGTTTGGGGGTAGTATGAAGTCATTGGGATTTGAAGAAGAATTCGAGAAGTTAACATTTCTTTGTAATTATCATTCGCTGTAAGCATTTGGTTGAATTTTGAACGGCGGATTGCTGTGTGTATACGCAAAGAAGGCATGATTTTGTATTGTACCAATGACATTGCTCTGTCAATATCACCATATAGAGTCTCCACATAACTTATGATATCAAAATGATCATCTATTTTTTGTTTAGGAATAAACAAAGCTTAATAAAAAAATTCTAGCCTACTGATCCGCAAAATACAGGGGACACCTGTTTGGTCGCTTGGAGCAGTGACTTAGTCTTCATGATCTAGTAGTATAGATTTAAATGAAACCCTAAAAATGCATATAGCTATCCCAACAACCGAAGGATTTCCGTAATCATATAGATAGTGCCCCTCATCCAAAAGACGATCAAATCATTTATTAATAAATTCTGAGCTACTTAAACAACCAGATGAGAAAAGGCCAAACATACCGTAGCCCCAAAGAAATCATGCTTGGCATTGGAGGATCACTGGCGGAACCAGAGGGTGGCCAGCAGGGGCCATGGCCACCCCCAACACAGTAAAAAAGGTTTAAATACCTTATAAATATTTCAATTTAAAGTACAAAAAATATCATTTCACTTATTTTTTATGATAATATTACGACTTTTCGGTATGAATACTAAATATATACGTAAAAGCATTGAAACAACTATTGAAATATACACATTATATATATATATATATATATATATATATATATATATATATATATATATCACATTTATAAAGTGTCACTATATTGTCCGGCCCCCTAAATTAAAAGTCCTGCTTCCGACGCCGTGCGAGCTAAGTAGGGGCGACCCCTCGTGTTTCCTTAAAAAAAAAACACACCAAGCTCTGAGCAGCCGCCAGGCTCGCCACGGCGTCGCCCGCGGCGGCGAGCTCCCGCCACAGTTGCTGCTCGAGATTTGCAGCAACGAAGTGAAGCGCTGCGCCAGTTGCAACCGCCCCAAAATCGCGCCTCCAGTGCAGGTCCTGGGTGCGTCCATGGAGGAAGCCGGCTGGTTGATGTCGACGCGATGGCCGGCGGGCACCACCGTGCGGCCCGTTGCGCCAATCTTCCAGTGCTCTAGTCGGCGCATAGTACAGCTCCGAGCAGCAAGGCTTTGGATTTGGGGAAGTTTGTTGTCTAGCACCAAAGTTTGCTAATGTTGGCCCAGTTGAATAGATGTTTGCTAGTGTGGGCGTGAAAAAAAAAGAAATAGATAAGGAAACAACAAAAAAAAATGTTTGCAAGTGTTGGCCCAGTTGAGCCAAAACATAAAATAAGAACACTTTAGAACAACTTTAGTAGCCTCTTTATATCTTTCTGCATTCATAAGAATAAAGATTTTCATGAAAAAATATCTCTCCACAGTTTCTTTAATTAGATCTCCAAATATTACCATTACCATCCTCTTATTCCAGATTTCTTGTACCCAAAGATAGAGAACGGGGTTGGCTCTCTAAAATGCACATAAGATAGAAGTTGTTGGAGGCTAAAAAGATAGAGAGATTTTATTAAAATAGTCCTGCAAATGATGATTTAGAATAATCTAAAAAAAAGAGCCCTTGGAGATGCTCTTAGCGTAGAGATGGTGGTTGGACTAATTTTAGGCTTGTTAGAGCATCTCCAGCAATACTACTTAAAACACACCCTCTACTTCTCTATTTAGAAAGCCACCTATTTTGAGACTACTCATATTTTACTTCCAACTCCAGCAATACTACCTAAACCATACTACTTAAATTCGTTTTAGTAGTCAATGACACGTGGGGCTCTTTTGTCATCTCTCTCATCCAGATTTTGCATGGTGAAGAGTAGGGGACCAACAGAAGTAGAGGGTGGAGGGGAAAAAGTAGGAGGCCAACAAATGTGGGGGGTCTAGTAGGGGGCCTGTTAGAGTTGGTTTTTTGGCCTCCGCTACCTAAATCTGAAGTAGGGGGTCAAGTAGGGGGTCCTGTTAGAGTTGCTCTTAGGCTAAAACAAACACAAGCATAGGGCCAAGGATGGTCAGAGCACGGTAGGTTAAATAACATCTTAATAATAACTTCAGTAAAGAACCAGGATCTTTACTTGGAGTTTGAGGACTCTCATACTTTTGAGGTTTAAAATAATTGCACTAACTCTAAAAAAAAGTCCTCAAATCTTAGCCTCTATCCGTGTATATCATTCAGGGTCCACTCGTCAGTGTAACATTCACTCTCTCTCCTTTTTCTTTCTTCTTTTCCATCTCTATACAAGGAGATTCATTGGAGTGCCCATTCCATTCATCCACCATCCTTTCTGGTGCCGTCCGCCTCCACCATGGCACGCTGTCCTCCACATTGATGTTGTCCACACCCGACGAGGGCATCAACCCGGCCGTGTCTCATAGGCTCCGTGTGCTTCTCACTCTAAAATTTTAGACCATGTGCAAAACTCTAAAGTGAGGCATTAACTATCTTTTTAATGTAAATAGTTGCAAAAAAAATTCTAACCCAATTTGTAAGATGAGTTGATGCACATCTACACAAGGATGAAGAACAAAAAAATGGATGCATGTGTTAGAAATCGAGTTCTCGGCGCACACAATCACAAGCACACAGATGAACACACAGAGATGGGGAGGAAGAGGGCTTTTCTTTGTTTCACTTTCACTTCTCTCTGATCTTTACAGTAGTGAAAAGGACCTCCTATTTATAGACAGGAGGACTGAGATTTACAATGTGAAAAGCTTGAACTTCTTCCTCATCTCCATTAATTTGGCCACTATTCATAGTCTTTGTTCACACACTGTTTTTAGTCTTGCAAAGACTTTGATTTTCAACACTCCCCCTTGGCCAAATTTATGCTATGTGTATGCCTCGTTAAAAACTCCCCCGAAAAACCCAGTGGAAAAAAAGGGTAGGAGAAAAGAGTACATCACATGCATCGCTTATGCTGCACCTGTTGCCTCATTAAAAACCTTGCGTGAGAAAACCCAGTGGGAAAAACTCACCAAGGAAAAAAGAGTACAACAGTTTCGATCTTCAGGATCTGGTCTCTAGGACCAACATGCAATCTTTAGGTCTTCAGGACCTATTGATCTTCAGGATCAGTTTGTGATCTTCGGGATCACAATTGTGGGCTATGATGTCAGGGAGCCTTCGTCCCATGAACCCTGCAACTCTTTGAGCCGCCTCATGCCAATTCCATGGACGCACCTATGGAAGCTAGAGGCGGGCAGAGATTTTGTGAACAGCTCTGCAAGATTGTCACATGATCTTGCTTGCAGGATATTAATCTCCCCACTCTTCTGGAGCTCATGGGGATAAAAGAATTTTGGAGCAATGTGCTTCGTGAGATTGCTCTTGACATAGCCCATATGCATCTGTGCAACACAAGCCGCATTATCTTCATAGATAATGGTGGGGGTGTCAGCGACATTCAATCCACATGACTTCTAGATGTGATTGATCATTCGTCGCAACCAAACACACTCTCGTGTGGCTTCGTACAAAGCAATTATCTCTGAGTGGTTAGTCGATGTGGCAACCAGGGTCTGCTTTACAGACCGCCAAGAGATGGATGCACCACCACAGAGAAAGACAAATCCAGTCTGCGATCTGGCATTATGTGGGTCAGACATATAGCCAGCATCTACATACCCCACCATGGTTGAAGCTTGGTTCTTCGGGAACCATAGACCAAGGTCCTGGGTATCTCGTAGGTACCTCAGAATGGTCTTGACACCAACCCAATGCCTCCTTGTTAGGGCTGCACTGTACCTTGCCAACAGATTTACTGCAAACGCAATATCAGGTCTCGTGCAGTTCATAAGGTACATCAGTGCTCCAATGGCGCTTAAGTATGGAACTTCAGGTCCCAATACTTTCTCATCATCGCCCTTGGGTCGGAACGGGTCCTTATCCACTTCCAGGGATCGGACCACCATGGGGGTTTTAAGAGGGTGGCACTTGCCCATATTGAACTTTTCAAGTACCCTCTTAGTGTAGGTAGACTGGTGTATGAAGACTCCTTCAGGGAGATGTTCGAGCTGCAGGCCCAAACAAAACTTGGTTTTACCCAAGTTTTTCATCTCAAATTCTGCCTTGAGGCAAGCCATCGCTTCCTCAATGTCCCCTGTAGTCCCGATGATATTCAAATCATCGACATAGACTGAGATGATGCAGAAACCCTTCAGGGATTTCTTGATAAATACACAGGGACAATCATCATTATTGATGTAACCTCTCTGCAGGAGAAAGTTACTCAAACGGTTGAACCACATCCTTCCGGATTGTTTCAAACCATACAACGACCGTTGCAGGCGGACGCTGAACATGTTGCGGTTTTGATTCGGTCCAGGGATCTTGAGTCCTTCAGGGACTCTCATATAGATTTCCGAATCAAGTGACCCATACAAGTATGCGGTCACGACATCCATCAACTGCATTTTAAGATTCAAGTTAGCTACCATAGATATTAGATATCGGAACGTTATGCCACTCATAACAGGAGAGTAAGTCTCATCATAATCGATGCCGGGTCTCTGCGTGAACCCTTGTGCCACTAGCCTCGCTTTGTACCTCACCACCTGGCCATGTTCATTCCTCTTCCAGAGGAAGACCCATTTGCATCCTACAGGGATGACTTTTGGAGGTGTTGGGACTGCAGGCCCAAAAACCTCTCTATGGCAAAGCGAGCGCAACTCTGCCTCAATTGCTGCTTTCCATTTGTCCCAATCTGAGCGCTTCCAGCACTCTATCATGGACTTTGGTTCTGGATCCGGATCCATTGAGTCAGCAATTTTTGAGGCAAAGTATATGTCGACAACAGTGGTCTTTCTATGATATGACTCTCCTGATTCCACATAATTAGTGGTGATCTCCTCATGATCGTCCTCCCACTCATCGTGATTTCCCATAACGATTGAGCTGGGGCGTTCCGATCCACCAAAGCGATAGTGCGCGCGTGACGCATTGGGATTTCCATCTTCAGGATGGTGTCCTTTAGGGACTTCCTCAACTTCAGGTTGAGTTGCCACTTCAGGGGCATTCCCGACTTCAGGTCGAGCTTCTTCAACTGATTCCTTAAGTGATGCAAGTGGCTCAGACCGTTTCTGCGGACGTCTCCGCGGAACCTTGTCCTGAGCACCCGGAGGCCTCCCCCTCTTCCTAGGATTAGGGGAGACAATAGAGTTGGTAGCCTTCAGGGGTACCTGAACTCTCTCTGGTGCATTTACTACAGGTATATGCGACCTTGTCACTCTTTTGTGATCAGTGAAGGCATCTGGCAGCTCATTTGCAAGACCTTGCAAATGTATGATTATCTGAACTTCTAGTTCAGATTCACTAGTGCGTGGGTCTAAGGATTGCATCCTAGATGCATTCCATTCAATTTTCCGGCATTCTTCTGGATGCCTATCTCCCCCTAATGCTGGAAAATGGTCTTCATCGAAGACACAATCAGCGTACCGAGCCGTATGATCCCCAGTCATAGGCTCCAAATATTTGATTATGGACGGAGTCTCATAACCAACATATATCCCCAACTTCCGGTGGGGTCCCATTGCTGTACGCTGAGGTGGTGGTATTGGACGTATACCGCACTGCCAAATACACGCAGATGGGAAATACTTGGTTCTTTTCCACGCACCAGCTGTAAGGGGGAGGTATCATGGTATGCAGTTGGCCTGAGTTGAATCAGTGATGCAGCATGGAGCACTGCAAGGCCCCAACAACTGGTTGGCAGCTTGCAATTCTGCAACAACGGCCTGGCAATCCACTTGATCCTCTTGATCAATGATTCAGCTAGACCATTTTGTGTGTGGACATGTGGTACTGAGTGCTCTACCTTAATGCCCATAGCTAAGCAATAATCATCAAAAGCTTTTGACCTAAACTCACCAGCATTATCCATCCGAATGGACTGAATGCGGTTATCAGGAAAACTTGCCTTTAGCCTGATGATCTGGGCAATAAGCTTAGAGAAAGCATGGTTTCTGGTGGACAATAGGTCCACATGGCACCATCTTGTAGATGCATCAATTAGTACCATGAAGTACCTAAACGGGCCCGACAGGGGCTGAATAGGTCTACAAATGTCACCTTGTATCCTTTGCAGGAACACATGTGACTCATCCCTAATCTTCAGGAGGGATGGTCTAGTGATTAGTTTCCCTTTTGCACATGCAGTGCAAATAAAATCTTCAGGATTAGGAAAACTTTTGACATCATGGCCAGCAGAATTGTTGATGATTCTTCTCATCATACTCAACCCAGGATGACCCAAACGATCATGTCATATTCGAAACGATTCTTTGTTTCTGAATATGGTCTTCATCGCAACATATTCCTCCATGGGTTTTATGTACGTATAGTACAAACCCGATGGCGATGAAGGGAGTCTCTCCTCCACTCTCTTTTGGTACCCGTCGAATTTAGTGATGAGCAGGTATTCAGTACCTTGCTCAATCTCGGTTTCAACATGGAAACCATTCGCACGGATATCTTTGAAACTCAAAAGCGTGCGCTTTGAGTCAGGATACAATAGTGCATCCTTCACAAAGATTTGGGTACCCATAGGGAGAACCAGTGTGGCACTTCCGGTGCCCACAATATGAGCATTGCTTCCGGCAATGGTCATAATATTTCCATTTTTCTTAGTCAGTGTTTGGAAATATCTGGTTTCTCTTAGTATCGTATTGGTGGTGCCACTGTCTACCAGACAGATTTCCGCCTCAGCCATAGGGTTCCACAGGCTCTGTTAAATACCATGGAAGAAATAACAAAAATTTAACACAGAGCATACATAATGAGATAAACATGGTTCCTGGGAAACATACGAAGGTTTGGGCCATCTACCATATTACAAATGCTCTTCAGGAGCATGCATGACTGAACCTTTAAACTAATACATGTGGGCATCCCATTTGACTTAACATGATATGTTGGAGATTACTGCAGGTCTCCAAATATATCATAGTCACTCCTAAGAAGGTCGTCATCACTATCGTCCATTTGGACGTCACCACCACTTGCGCCAACGGGCACGTTGTCATGCTTCTCAGGTTGAGCTTCAGGCTCAATGGTGAAGTGAGATTCATGCTGATCTTTACCTTTGTTTTGTTGGTAAAGATCAGCAAGGTGCTTGGGGTGCGGCATGAACGGGACCAATGTCCCTTCACTCCACATCGAAAGCATTCACCTTGCTCTTCCCCATCATGGGCACCTTTCCCCTTCTTGGGTCCGGGCCTACCCTTGGGCTTTCCCTTGCCCTTGAACATGACGCCTCTCTTTCCCTTCCATTTCCCCTTTCCACGACCTCTATGGCGGTTGCGAGAAATCTCAGCAACATTGGCATGTGCTTCAGACACGACCAAGGAACCAGTGGGTCGAGCAAAATGGTTGTTCATGAGAACCTCATTCTATTGTTCGGCAAGTGATAGCACTTCACTCAACTCAGAGTACTTCGGGTACTTTGAGTTCCTGTATTGCTGTTGTAATACTATGTTGCCGGGGTGGAAGGTGGATAGAGTCTTCTCGATCATGTCAGCGTCAGTGATCTTTTGGCCACATAGACGCAGTTTGGTCGCAATCCTGTGCAAGGCGGAGTTGTACGCTGCCACAGACTTAAAGTCTTGGAAGCGTAAATTGATCCAGTCCTGTTGTGCTCTCGGAAGCACAATCGTCAGCTGCTGGCTGAAGCGGTCCTTCAGGGACTGCCATAGGACAAATGGATCTTTCTCCGTCATATATTCACACTTCAAGTCAGGGTGGATATGGTGCCGCAGGTAATGCAACGCCTTCGCCTTGTCAGGCTTAGTGCGCTCATCATTGCCAGCTTCAGGCTGACAATGGTATGATCGAGGCTCATGCCATCGAGCCTGATCTCGATGTCGGTAGCCCAGGTGAGGTAGTTGCTGCCGTCCACGGCGAGCATCTCGAAATCCCTCTTTGCGATGTCCGACATGCCTGCACAATTTAATGTACAGGATTTAGTGTCGATGCGTAATCTTCCGGATTACGACTTAACATAGTCTTCAGGACTATGCGCAAATTTCCCAGGTGTAATCTTCAGGATTACTTTTATTCGAAATATCTCATAATATAAATTGCAATAAATAAATCTACGAGATTTAAATGATTGCAATAGATTATAATATAACTTGCAATAAATAAATCTGCAGGATTTAAATGATTGCAGGAAATAAATGCAGTAAATATAAATAATAAACTGCAAGTAATTAAATCTGCAGGATTTAAATACGGGAAAGTAAATTGTGATAAATAATAATACGCAGTAATATAAAGGAATATGGTGGACTTCAGGCCATATATATTTTACGGACTTCGGGCCGTATATTTGGGTGTCGCAGTGGACTTCGGGCCACTGTTATGTGACTTCTGGTCACTGATCCGTGGTCTGGCAAACTATAGGAATATATGCGCGACTTCTGGTCACGAGTATGCAGACTAAATGGCTTCAGGCCATTATTATGTATTTGTGCAGATGTATATACACGACTGCAGGTCACATATATTTTCCACACTGTAGGGAGAGGAAAATATTTTTTTTCTCTTTCTCTGCATGACCCCTTTAAGCCCGCATGCATATGGCTTGGTCCAACACGCATGTCATGTACGGGCATGGCTCAAGGCTTCAGGCCTTGCCACCCTGGCACGTGCTGCACTGGCCGGTCAGCAGAAGCGTAACCGAAGTGCCAGGCTTCCTTGCCGTTCACCCGTTCTGATCCCTTCGGGGGAAGAGAAATGACTTTCTCATCTCACATGCATGCACTGACCACATGCATGCAGTGGGAAATCCAGCCCGACACTGTACTCGGCCCGGGAGCGCTCTCTCTCCCATATCTCTTCCAGAGGCACACGGCAGGGAAAGGAGTGGAAGGTGTCGGTCCCCTGGAGTTCGCCCAGGCGGGCCGCACCCATGCCTCCAGTGCGCTTGCCATCCTAGCCGGCGGGGCCGCGCCCGTGCCTGGCGACGGCGGCGGCCTGCAGGGCCAGCTCGCCTGCCCCGGTGCCCGGGAGGCCAGCAGCGGCGGCGGCGGGGCCGAAGGCGCCCGCGCGCGTTTGAAGCCGGGGTCGGCCGGGCCTCTCCAGGGACCCGCGTGCCAACCGTGGCTAGTGGCCGGCGGGGCCGCGCAGGCTCGCGCGCTGCCTGTGCCGAGGCAGGACCAAGTCAACCGCGTCCGCTGACGACCGTGGTGGCTGCGGCGGCGGCCTGTCAGGCCTGCTCGTCCGCGCTCTCGGTTGCCTGGGGCGGCTAGCGGTGGTGCCTGCTGCCGGCGACAGCCCCTGCTGGGGCCAACCTCGTTCTGTGCAGACGTCTTCAGGACGGCACTTGTCAGCTCATGGTGCGAGGATTCGCGACCTGATATGCTCAGCACTTCGGGGCCGGCAGGTTCGTCTCCGATGTTTGGAGTGTTAATTTTTTGTTGCTTCAGGCAACCTGGAGCTTTGGCGTTGAAGCCATGCTCAGCCGTGGTGCCTCAGGCATCCACATGTGATGTGCTTGTTCAAGAATAATAGATCGATAGGCATCGATTTCTCACCTTTCTTACCCTTAGCTCCGTAGAACTCGTGCTGATAACGTGTTAGAAATCGAGTTCTCGGCGCACACAATCACAAGCACACAGATGAACACACAGAGATGGGGAGGAAGAGGACTTTTCTTTGTTTTACTTTTACTTCTCTCTGATCTTTACAGTAGTGAAAATGACCTCCTATTTATAGACAGGAGGACTGAGATTTACAATGTGAAAAGCTTGAACTTCTTCCTCCTCTCCATTAATTTGGCCACTATTCATAGTCTTTGTTCACACACTGTTTTTAGTCTTGCAAAGACTTTGATTTTCAACAGCATGCACTTATCAATAGAAATACACAATTATTCATTAGAGGGAAAATGCAAAAAATAATAAGCCTTTTTTGCTTAGACGGATCCGATTACAGGAACTTGGCAAAGTGAATGGGTGATATATGCCACCTGACTGACTGCCTGATGCCCTGATCAGTAATGGCGATGCAGCAAGCCTGGAATGATGTTGCTTCCTTTCTTCCTGATGGTGATGGCAAGCATTGCTTCTTGAATCTTGATGGGTTGTTTCGATAAGCTTTTAAAAACAGGCCCTAGTCCAGCAAAGGCCAGAGAGTGAAACTTGCCCGGAGACTAGACGGTGCAGTGAAAAACAATATTCCATGTCAGGGCTTTCAGATGAGCTCAGATCCACCTTAATCCGCATGTGTTAAGATCAAAATTAGTTGATTTTTCTATCTAATCCAATACATATGGATTGAAATAGATACAAATGCATCTAAACAAGCCCTCAGTGGTATATAATAACCAGGACACCCATAATTGCATACATTTCATTCATTACATAATAACTAGATAGCACGTCACGCATAGCTTAACCAATAACCGATAGAACAAACATAACGGAGCACAAGACGAGCAAATAGATCTAACGAGTCTCATTTCCAGGATTCTAAGATTATTATGACTGTAATAATGAAAGTTCGACAGGCTACCCACTGTTCCAAAAACAGCACCAGGGAACCGTATGCAAACACAACTCAGGACATCATGTCATGACACCAGATTCTTAAGAACTCCGCAATAACAGAAAGTATCTCTCAGCTCCTTCCTGGACACGTACAAAGGACGAGTAAGTGTGACCCGAGTGCAGCTTCAGACTTCTGCCTTCGGAGAGTTCTCGGGCGTCTTCAGCTGCACGTCCGGTGCCTTGCTTGTCTTGTGAGACTCCACCGCATCCTTGAATTCCTCCCTGGTGGCTGTGTCCTTGAACTTCAGAGCAAATGTGGCAAGGCTGCTCGGTGACTCCCCAATGCTGTTCATGCAGGCAAACGTCACGCCTTTCTTGTCCATGTCCTTAAGTGACATGTCGTTGTAGAGGCTTGCATTCAGGACCAGCCGGTAGTTGCCTTTTGTCCTCATGACGAGCCGGGCTCTCTCACCGCTCTCACCGCCAGATACAGGGACATTCAGCTTCAGTTCACCTTTTCCTCTTTCTTTCCATCCCCCATCTAGGTACTCATATAAAGCAGAATCAGCAGTAAATACAGCCTTCTCATTTTCTTCACCGGTTTCAACAGGACCCTCTGTCATAGCAAATTTCTTGGGTGCCTCTACTGAAGTAGCAGGCGCTGTGGCAGAACTCCCGTTGTTGGCACTACCAAGATTAAAAGAAGGGAACGAAGAACCATCAGCTTTCAGCCCAAATAGGGGACCAGAACTTGAGCCATCTTTAGAGGCTGAGCCAAACGAGAATGATGTGCTTGAAAATCCAGTTCCGGTCAGACCTGTGAAAGCATTTTGACCACTTGACAGATTCTTAAATGAGAAAAGGGGTGTTGCTGATGATGTATGCCCTTTGTTATCATCATCTTTCTGCTCTGACTCATTTCCATCTTTCTTCTCAGTATCATCCTTGCTAATTTTATCAGCATCTCTCTGCTCATCAGAGAAGCCATCCTTGGTCTCTGATTCACCTCCATCTTTCTTCTCAGTATCATCCTCTTCATCTGCCCTTTCCTTTTCTTCAGCATCTCCCTCTTTTGTTTTGCCCTCAACTTCAGATGGCATGGAGCTACTTTCGTTGGGTTCTCCAACTAGCACTTTGTCTCCACCAGATTCATCCTTTGTGTCTTCTGCCTTGTCACTGGTTTCAACAGGTTGAGGTGGTGCTTCAGTTGTGGCAGCGGAGTCGGTATTTACACCAGAGCCTGCATTCTTGTCTGGCACAGACAAAGTATGTTTCCCACTACCATTGCTTCCCTCGTCAGCTTTGACATCTGAAGGTTGGGCCTCTGGGACAGGGGCGCTTGTTTGAGCACTAGAATCAGTGGGGGCAAATCTGATTGCGGAGAAAGGATTAGAAGAAGGAGCTGATGACGTCTGCTGGCGCCGAACCTTTACAATTCTTCGGGTTGCCATAACTTCCTCAGTAGCTTTCTTAAATGTACCCATCTCTTGCTCTGGTCCGTCATCATCAGGCTCAGGATTATCCTTGTTGATTTGGGTACCTGCAACCCTCTTCCTAGAGCTTGGGGCTTGTTCCTCATCTGCCATCTTCCAAGTTGATAGCACCTGAAATTCAAACAAAAGAACTTAGAAACAGTAAAAAGAAAGTCCCATGGGCCACCAAAAAATAGTAACAGATAGGGCGCCACAATTCATCAGAAATGAAAATGTAGAGTTAAATCTAAAGATAAGGTTTATATTAGAGTGATAGCCCAATCTGCTTCCTAGTGACACATAAACAGCCAAAAAGTAGTCCAGGAATTTACATGTTAACATGGTATCTTGGCAATCTATCAAACTATCAACAAAGAAGAAAAAGAAACCTGACAAGACCTTCCTATATACAATCTAGAAACAAAGATGTGCCAAGGACAAACAAGCAGCACAATCGTGGTGCAAGTGCAATAGACTCCACCTAAAGGCAAAATAGGAATTTTTTTTCAACTTATCTGGCATCAATAACCACACAATTTGTAATCTAAAGAAAGAAATAATATGTTGCTTGACAGTGTATCAGATGTTAAGTTCTGTGCAAAGTGCAAAAAGGAAATATCATCTTGGCAGAACATTGCCAAAAGAAAACTTGAATGGTATCCATAAAACTATCTCACCCAAGACCCAACAATAGCATTAAACTCTCTCACCCAAATATTAAAACATGGCAATCGTATGATGTGTTTTGGACCAAGTGGCATGGAACATATATCTATATTAAGCCAAAATAAACACAGTTTTTTTAAATCTCCATCTCGTGTCAATAACCAAACAAAATTTTATGATGAATCGAGGAAAAATATATTGCTTAACATAATACATCAGACAATAAGTTCCATCTAGCTGCAAAAAGAATATCATGTTGGCAAAACACTGACAAACCCTAAGTTTCAAATATGATGAAATGATGTGCAAGCTAACCTGACATCTGAAACACTAAGTATACATGGCCCTGTTTTCAATGGCTTAAACTTATAGAAAGCTAGCTTATGGCTAGCTGCCCACAAAAGCTACTTTTTGGAGCTCTCATGTAAAAAGCAAAGCATTTTGTGTCTGGCTTTAATTTTCCGGCTTCTTCCAATCAAGAAGAGAGGGCAAGCTGCAGGGCTCCTGCTGCTTAGTGGAACTGGCCGGCCAGCGACAGGGAGGCGAAGGCCAAGGGTGCGCGCAGATGTGGGGTGGCACATGCGGTGGTTGAGGGCGACAGCTCCAATCCACGGGCAGCACGTCGATCCAGCGGCGCTCGTCGGTAGGATGGTGCTCAGTGGGGAGATCATCAGTGAGGAGGCAATCGACGAGGAGGCACTCACAGTGGGGAGGCAGCCAGCGGGTCGGGCAGCACACATCGACGAATAGGACGCTCAGTGGGAGGAACTCATCACAGTGGAGGCAGGCTACTAGGAGGCACTTGCGGTGGGGAGGCGCTCGAGGACGGCGAGAAAAAGACGAGATAAGCTCCTCACAGGCTGCTTAATGAAGAAAACGGCTCATAGTTGTCTTGCGGGTATGTTTCGTGTTTGGTTGCTCCACTGTTTTTTTTTTCTAGTGAAAAGTTGCTCCAAAAGCAGTTCCAAACAGGGCCATACACATAATGCAACCCAGCCCCAAAGAATCATGTTTAAAATTCCATTCATGTAAACAATATACTGACATAATCCCCCCAGATTTTGACTTCTATTCCACTTGCTATATGTAATGAGATAACAACATGAGTAGCAATTAGCCCGAAAAAAAAGTACTTTTAATGACGAAAAATATGACGAGGTAAGTGATGGAAGAAAAAAAAAATCAACTGCTACTCTGTAGATAGTTTGATGGATTCCTTTTCTGTAGATAATTTGATGGATTGTCAAGTTAGCATGTTAGCATCTTCATCAAAGAATTTCTCCTAAATTCGCATGTACATGATTCAATCTATCGTAAACAAATATGTTCTGAACATAAAGGAGTCAACCGATCTTGTTTTAAGGACATGGATCAAAATCTACACCGTTTAGAAGTTGCAGGGGCTCAACTTCGGCTAAAAACACTGCAATTTTGGTACCTAATTCAGAGTTGCGTTCAGCTAAAATCTACTGTCGTTTAAGAGACAAAAGCTAATACCGCAGCAGGCAACAGGAGAGAGGAGCAGCAGAACTGCAGAAGGCCCTGCGGCGGCCTGGCGCTGGCGGCCTAGGCAGCTGGCCAGCTGGGCGTGGGCCGTGGGTGCTTGGGCGGCTGGCTGTGGCCTCCGAGCGCCAGCCAAGGGCGCAGGCCGGAGGGCTGAGGCGGCCAGGCGGGGGCGCGCCGGCGCGGGGCAGCTGGGCGGCGGAAGGCGGAGCCGGCCGCTGAGGTCGGAGGGCGGAGGGCGGGGCGAGTTGGCGGAGTCGCGACCCCTGCTCGCGAGGATGGGGACGGCCGGACGGGGGCACGGGGCGACTCCCGCGGAGGGCGAGTATTGCGGCGCTCGGCTCGGGGACGGGAGCTAGGTTAGTGGGAGTTTTGGGCTGGGCTTTCAAGACCCGTTCCCTGGTAATTCGGCCCAAGGGGGGGCTGCAGCCCCGGCAGGGCCCCCCGTGCGTCCGCCCCTGAGTCTCACAATTTTCTCATTGCTTTGTTGGTGCCTGTGCCTCTTTGTTTTTGAAGCTAACAAACTAATCTGGGAACCGGTGCTGCTAATCTGACAATGTGCTGTACTAAACGGATCCATTGACGACCTTAATAGGGCACTCTTGAATGGTAAGGGTTCTCAAGTTATACATAGTGTTCATGTGTCCTATTTTTTCCCATGCCGCTAATACACCACGAATTAGTTGCAGATATGATTGTTTCTGAGATTGTTCTGCACCTGCATCATCTTACATGTTGCCTAAAGCATGCACAATTGATTTGGAAGACATTAAGAACATTTTTTCCCCATATTTTGTATGTCTTAGCTTCAGATACATGAGTCATGACATGAATGCTTTTGAGATTGTTCAGCACCTGCATGATCTTATATCACTACTACAGAAACAGTCAACAGTGCCGGCCACATCACTGCCGAAATTAGGACAACCGGCAGTGATGACCCTTCACTGCCGGTTCTAGGCTCTGACAACCAGAAAATAATTGGGGGGTGCGAGAACCGGCAGTGATGACAACTATCACTGCCGGTTTGTGCCTCCCGCCGGCAGTGATGACAACTCCACTTATCACTGCCAGTTCAAGCCACGAACCGACAGTGATTTGATTCTATCACTGTCGGTTCTAGGATAGAACCGACAGTGATGAGCCTGACAGCACAAAAAGGTGGTAGCCGTCATCTTCTTCCTCCACTCTTTTATCCCGAGAACAGAGGCGCGCGTTTGGGCCACTCCCTCCAATGTTGCGGTCGCCCAAATCCGTGAAGCTACCACTTGGATTTGGAAGAATGGCTTGATCTTTTTGCTTTAAGGTTAGTAACCAGCCTCCATTCCTTCGATTTTGTTGCTTAATTAGCTTTGTTTTGATGGCTATAATGCTTGATTCTCATTCTTATTTCTCCATTCTTCTACAGAGCACTTTTCTAATTCATGGCTATAATGCATTGTTAGTATGTGATGTTATAATTGGTTCTTAGGAGTAGAGTAGATTCTTTTACAATGTTGATGAGCAAATTAACCCATGTGTCACCAAACAATGCATTGTTTGAGCAGTAGTGGCGGATCTAAGGGGGGGTGGGTGGGCTCCAGCCCCCTAATGACTTGATTTACTACTAGAAACAATGCATTGTTCATGATAATGTCTCCAATTTTAGTATTTATTTAAATTAATGTCTCTATTTTTATGTGGCATGGAGTAGAATAATTGTTCTACAATATTGTGCAATAATTAATTTTTATGGGGCTGCGATTTTTAATTTATATGGGCATTGTTTGGAGCTACATTGTTATTCATGATCATGTCTCCAAATTTAGTCTTTTTTTAAATTAGTGTCTCCATTTTTATGTTGCATGGAGTAGAATAATTGTTCTTCAATATTGTGCAATAATTGTTTCTTATTAAAACTTTCCTATATTTCCTCTGCCCGGCCCATTTTACCTGTGCAGACATGGATCGAGGGTGGATGTACGATCTGTCATGTACAGACCAACGGTACTTGACGGGCATCGACGATTTCATCAAGCTCGCTAGAGCCAATGCTGGGGACTCACAGCCTGTATTCTGTCCATGCAAAGATTGCAAGAATACGAGAAAATGGGGCGACGTGGAGCATATACGATTGCACTTGATTACCAGGGGGTTCATGAGAGACTACACGATTTGGACTTTGCATGGGGAGGTTGGTCAAAATGTTGCACAAGAAAACAATGATGATGTGCCTATTGATGATGACCAATGCCTAGACGCATTTCTACCTATTGATGATGACCAATGCTACACAGTACCTGTGCCTACCAACGATAATGTGTTTAGGAATACATTAGTGGACGACACAGAGGAAAATGATGGCATTTCACAGTTTCTTCATGATGTGCATGGCGGATTCCTTAGTGCTACACAGTTGAAAAAACTGGAGATCATGAGAAAGGATGCAAAAACACCATTGTATCCGACCTGCCCAATAAGCAAACTGGAAGCCAACATCATGCTATTAGAGTTCAAATCAACGAATGGATTGAGTGATAAAGGCTTCGATAGCTTGTTAGGTATACTGCATAAACTGCTCCCGAAGGGTACCGAGTTACCAGAAAAGACTTACCTGGCCAAGCAAATGATTTGCCCAATCGGCCTCGAGGTTGAGAAAATACACGCGTGTTCCAACGATTGCATATTGTACCGTGGAGAAAAATACAAAGACTTGGATGCGTGTCCCAAGTGTAAAGCTCCCCGATACAAGCAAGGGCCGTCAAATCAGGGAAGCAATACCAGAGGAGGGCCCATAAAGGTCGTATGGTATTTTCCTATAGCTCCACGAGTGCATAGGTTGTTTGCAAATGCAAAGTCAGCCAAACTGTTGCGTTGGCACGGCGAAGAGCGTAAGAAAGATACAATGTTGAGGCACCCCGCCGACGGGTCGGACTGGAGGACTATCAACACTATGTTCTATAAGAACATTGGTGGAGAGGTAAGGCATCTTTGGATAGGTTTGAGCACAGATGGGATGAATCCGTTTGACCAGGTTAGAAGCAATCATAGCACTTGGCCAGTGACGCTATGTATATACAACCTTCCACCCTGGCTTTGTATGAAACGGTCATACATCCAGATGCCACTACTAATCCAAGGGCCAAAACAACCTGGTAATGATATCGATGTGCTTCTACAACCAGTGATCGATGAACTACTACAGATGTGGGAGACGGGTGTGAAGGATGTTTGGGATGAGTATAAAAAAGAACATGTCACGATAAAGGTTATACTTATCGCTACAATCACTGACCTGCCAGGGCGAGGTTGCTTGTCTGGAGAGAAGACAAAAGGATACACTGGGTGTGTCGAGTGCTTGGACGAGACTGATGCTATACATCTACCAGAAAACAAGAAGATGGTCTATATGGGACACCGTAGGTTCCTACGAAGGGATCACCCTTACCGTAAGAATAGAAAAGATTTTAATGGGACTACTGAGAAACATGGCCCTCCAAAGTATCGAGACGGGAAACAGATACTTAAACAAGTAAGCAAACTCACAGATGTTGTCCTTGGGAAGGGGGAAGGTGCAGTACCAGCGCCAGCCGGTAGTATCTGGAAGAAAAAATCAATCTTTTGGGAACTACCTTATTGGCCACTTTTGAGTGTACGTCACTGTCTTGATCCAATGCACATAACTAAAAACGTGTGCGGTAACACACTTAACATGTTGATGAACACCGGGGGAACAACAAAGGATTCTCTCGCGACACGCTTGGACATGCAACACCTGGGCCTCAGGAAGGAGTTGCACCCAATAACTCTTGAGGATGGCCACTTGAAACTTCCGGTGGCATCATGGACACTGAAAAAGAAAGAAAAGGCCATGCTTATTTCTTTCTTTAATGATCTCAAAGTGCCAACTGGCTACTGTGCGAACCCGAAGAGGCTAGTTAACATGAGAGAACTTAAGTTTAACTATGGTTATATGAAGGCCCATGACTGTCATGTCATTATGACTCAGCTGCTCCCAGTTGCCCTACGAGGTATCCTCCCTGACAAGGTCCGTGCCCCAATCATAAAGTTGTGTTCATTCTTCAACGCGATCTCTGAAAAGGTCATTGAAGGGGCCAAGCTAGACCAGCTGAAGCAGGAGATAACCGAGATTCTATGCAGGCTTGAGATGCATTTCCCACCGACTTACTTCGACATATCAGTGCATCTACTTGTTCATCTTGTGGACCAAATTAAAGCCCTTGGCCCAATGTATCTACACCAGATGTTTCCTTTCGAGAGGTTGATGAAAGTTTTCAGGCGGTATGTTAGGAATAGATTCAGACCAGAAGGGAGCATGGTAGAAGGATGGACAACGGAGGAGGCCATTGAGTTCTGCACATATTATATGGACATCAATCGGGTCGGAGTTCCAGTATCTCGTCACGATGGAAGACTAGGGGGCAAAGGAACGATAGGTGAGAAAGCAGTCAAAATAGTCGAAGTGGTTTCCTTCAGACAGGCACACTTCGCTGTTCTCCAACAGGCCGATGGTGTGATGGCATACATTAATGAGCACAAGCAGTTACTGCAAAGTAAGCACATCGGTAGGTCACAGGCTTGGCTTGAGAAAAAACATAAGGAGGAATTCGGTGACTGGTTTCGACGCCACAGGCTAGGAATGGTGTCGGGATGTCAGCTAGATCTCTTAGCTCCCGGACCTTCGACTACGGTGATGATGTACCAAGGTTATGATATAAATGGTTTTACATTTTACACAAAAAAACAGGATGGAAAGAGCACCAACCAAAATAGTGCTGTTCGTTTCGACGCCCACGATGAATACGGCACGGTGGAGGCAACATACTATGGTTTCATAGATGAGATATGGGAGCTAGACTATGGACGACAGTTGAAGGTCGCTCTTTTTCCGTTGCCAGTGGGTCCGGCTAGATGAAATCAACACCGACAATGATGGGTTCACTACCGTTGATCTATCCAAGACCGCATACAGAGATGACCCCTTCGTCCTTGCAAAGGATGTTTTGCAAATCTTCTATGCAAGGGATAACAATACAAAGGGAAGACTACAAGTAGTCATGCAAGGCAAAAGGAAGATTGTCGGTGTTGAAGGAGTGACGGACGAAGAAGAGTACAAAGGTTATCAAGAAATGGCTCCTTTTGGGGCAGACATTACCCTACCTATCCTTGAAGAGGGTGACGAACCTGCTTACCTCCGGAGTGATCACGATGAGGCCATCATAGTTAGAATATCATAAACTATGTAATCCTTAATGAAATGTTGTAGATCTTCATTAGTTGAACAACTTTGGTATTCATCACTTTCTGAGCTGAAATCATTTAGGGGCTCAAATTCTGGTTTGAACTAGTGAAACATGACAATGAAACATGTGCAACATCTCAAATTCCCGATGTAAGTTTTGTGAACAATGTGTACTAAGAATTTGTCAAATGTGAACAACTTTGATATTCATCACTTTTTCATTTGAAATAAATTGGGGTTCTAAAATTTGGTTTGAACTTGTCGTTTTTCAAATTTTTTTTAAAAAGATAACTTGAAACATGATTTTGAAACCCCAAATGGTTTCAACTAGAAAAGTGATGTAAAGAAAGTTGTACATCTCATCAAGGTCTACAACTTTTATATTGGTCATTTCTTCATCCGACAAAGTGGTAATAACATTGTTCATAAATATTACACATCTCTCATAAGATTTCATAAATCATATGAGACACGTGTAGGTTTTGTGAACAATGTATATTAACAATTTCTCAAATGAAGAAATGACCTATACAAAAGTTGTAGATCTTGATAAGTTGAACAACTTTGGTATTCATCAAGTTTTATGTTCAAATCATTTTGGGTTTTAAATTTTGGACTGGACGTTCCATTTTTCAAAATTTCAAATTTGAAATGTTCAATTTTTTTCAAATGAAGAAATGACCTATATCAAAGTTGTAGATCTTCATGAGTTGTATAAATTTGGTAGTCCTCACTTTTTCATTTGAAATAATTTGGGGTTCTAAAATTTGGTTTGAACTTGTTGTTTTTAATTTTTTTTTAAAAAAGTAAAACTAAACCGGTTCTGATGACCAACCGGCAGTGATGTCCCACATCACTGCCGGTTCGTCATTAGAATCGGCAGTGATGTCCCACATCACTGCCGGTTCTAATGACCAACCGGCAGATGATGTGGGACATCACTGCCGGTTGGTCATTAGAACCGGCAGTGATGTGGGACATCACTGCCGGTTTTTAACCAGCAGTGATGTTGGCTATCACTGCCGGTTTGTTATTAGAACCGGCAGTGATGTGGGACATCACTGCCGGTTCTAACGACCAACCGGCAGTGATGGCCAACATCACTGCCGGTTGTAATATCCAACCGGCAGTGATGCTGGGGTTATAAAAGGGGCTGGCGCTCCCGCCAGCCCCTTTTGCTCGACAAAAAACCAAACTCCCGCCAGGCGCCAGTGCACGCCGCCGCCGCCCGACTCGCCGTCCACGACGCCGCAGCCCGACCGCGCCGTTCGACGCCGCAGCCCGACGCCGGAGCACGACGCCGCCATCCTCGACGCCCCCATGAGCTTCTCCCTTTGCTGATTCGCGCCACCCCTGCAGTTTGGGTGAGTGCCCATAAGGTGTTCGGTGAAATGCCTCATCGAGTGCCACGAACTGACAGTAAAAACTTATCTATCACTATTGATTATTGTTATCGATTGTAGCCACAAACTGACAGTAAAAACTTATCTATCACTATCGATTATCATTGTCGATTGTAGCCACCAATTGACAGTGATACATTATCACTGCTGTTTTGAAAACAAACGACATTGAGTGCCAGATCTATAGTAGTCAATAGAAGTCAGTAGTAGTGAATAGAAGTCCAACTATCTCTGCACCTAATGATATATTCCCTCTGTCCTGAAATATAAAGTATTAAAACATTAAAATTTGTCCTAAATTATAAGGGATTTAAAGTGAACAAACCACAAAAAGCAAATGCATATCTACTATATGTCTATCACCAATCCAAATAAGGTAATTAGAGAGAGTTACATGTATCATTTGTTTTTATCATATATGTCATAAAATTGCTTGTATGCCTTGTATTTCATGATGAAGGAAGTACTAGCGTATGTATGTATTTGTTGGATGGAGTTATTTCGAGAAGTTAAGTCATAATGTGTTCGTTTTTGGTTTCCAAATATTTATAAAGAAGGATATCTCTGTACAAAGAACTTCTGGGGCCACGATGAAATGCTTATTTGGGTATCAAAGGGGGAAATCAATGAGGATGAATTGTATAGGTTTATATCATGGATAATATACATATATATAGATAGACCTGTTTCTCTCTATAAGTGATACATGAAAGAACGAGATGTTCTCCCTCTTCCTTTTATTGTTGGTGCCCATGAGGATACGATTACAATACCGACAATAATATTGTTGGTGCCAAACATGGCCTGGGAGGGATCCTGTCACGGTTGGTGCATTTAGGGTTGTTGTAAGGTCAGCAAGGCTACTTAGAACGCCTCAATCCTTGTAGGTGCATCAATTGGAAGGGCATAAAAAGAAAGTCTTAATTTTTTGGTGGGAAGCTAGCTATTCTACCACATATAAACTATGAAAGAATAGTATGACATGAAAATAAAAACATCACAGGATAATCTCTTGAAATGTGAGATAGTATGGACTTTCTCATGATGATCTCCATTGTCAAGTTTCCAGTCCTTTGAGCCATCATGCTTTTGTGCTTCTTGATAAAAAAACTTCTAATAACTTCTTGTCTAAACCTAGGGGTATTCTTGAAATGCTTAATAGCCCTATATAAATTGAAGAAAAACTTCTTGAATTCATCTCTTGTGCCCCTTTGGTTGTTATACGGGGTCGAGTCGGTAACTTGATCAAGAGTTGGAGTCAAGAGTGTTTTGACGCATATATGAGATTTACCCTAAGAAAGTTGATGCCTTTGATTGCATGTCCAGAAACATGACTCGTCATCGCCAATTCACCACCCGTCGCCGAGCTACTGATACCCCACAAGCAGAGAGCACTGCGACAGGAGCGTCGCAGGATCCAACTAATGGTGGTGGTAATCAGGACGATTGGAGCCCTAGCCATTATCTGCAGCTAGACCAAGGAGACGAGGTAATAACTTAGGTCAAACCTAATAACGTGATAGTAAGAAATCACGCTAGATAAGTTTGATGGGGACTTATTTATGAATTTTGAAGCAGATTCCGCCGCAAGAGCCAAGTGGTGAGGGTACCAGCAAGACTAAGCGTGGTGCAACAAAGCTTCCTCAAACAAGTAAACATTGGCACATCTCTGAGTTCGACCAAGTAGGGGAGCCGGTGGAGCCTCTTACAGCATTAGGCCCATACAAGAGTGTCATCGGGGCACTTGTAAGAGACTTTATCCCGATCAAATACAGGAAATGGACTGGTCGTGAGGATGACCCATGGAGGGTTCCAGAAAGTGAGAAGGAGCTAGTTTGGAACAAGTTGAAAGGGTTTTTCACTTTTCCTAATGACTATGACGAGGCGACAGTCAAGAAGAAGGCCAAGGAAATCATGGGTCGCTCGTTCAAGACTTTCAAGGGAACCTTGTACAAGTTAATCAAGGAGGACAGAGAACCAAATTTTGAGGGAGGTTAATACACCAAGCAGAGAGACTTCTGGGAGGAGTTCAAGGTTTACAAGCTATCCGAAGAGGCCAAGGCATCAAGCGAAAGAAATAGAGCAAACTCACTTAAGGCAAAGGATCCTCATCGCCTAGGATCGCGTGGCTATGTACGAAACATTCCGGAATGGGAAATGGAAGTCCAGAAACTAGAGCAGCGCGGCGTTAGGCCTCAGACAAGCGATTGGCAGCCCAGATCAGTAAACTACCTACTTGCAAGGGGGGCACGATACAATAGTGACGGGAGCCTTAATGCCAGTAGTGAACCCGTCAGCGATCTCCTCCAGAGGATTTCAACCTTAACTAAGGAAGTGAATAGAGGTAACCGCAAGTCAGATAGAGAAAATGACGTGCTCACACAAGCACTTGGAAACAAGGAGCACCCCGGTCGCACTAGAGGAGCCGGGAATGTACCTTGGGTGAAAGCATTCGAAGGTGAATCTTCATCCTATAGGAGCCGGGCGAGGGCTAGAACACAAAGAGAAGAAGAGCTCCAAAGGTTTCGAAAGGAAATCGAAGATAGCATGGAAGCACGGATAGCTGCTCAAGTTGAGGCACGAGTTATGTCAGCTATGCAATCCATGTGTTCGTCACAACCGCAGCCTATCCTGACTTTGAATAGCCCAGTGCCCAAGGGTCGCAGTAGCTGCGGCTCAACCCCTATGCTTGACGAAGAAGAGGTCAATGCTCCTCATCCGGTGGACAACATCACTGGACCAATTAATGTCAGGTTATACATCCGTCAGCAGTGGACAAAAGACAAGGTGGCGGTCGGACAAGCATTTCCAAGAGGAGACGGCATCATTCATGGCAAGCCAATGCCACCCGGGTATGCCAGGGTCAGCATTGATAAGATCTTGGATAAGAAGTACAATAATATACACATTGATTTCCCAGTGGAGGAAGATAGGCCGCGTCTTGTTCACAACTTGGGCACTCATGTGGCTTGGCGCAAACGCTTCATCAAGCTGGATGAGCAGCCATCTTCGGATGATGAGGATGGCAGTGAATCATCGGCATCGCCGCCGCCAAGAGGTTTCTCTCCTCTGCAAGATCCTCATTCTCCCTCTCCTGCCTCGAAAGAGAAGACACCTCCTCCACCGCCAAAGGAGAAAACACCTCCTCTACCTCCTCAACCGCTAAAGGAGAAAACACCTCCTCTACCTCCTCCACCGCCAAAGGAGAAAACACCTCCTCCACCTCCTCCACCTCCTCCACAGCCAAAAGAGAAGACACCTCCTCCTCCTCCGCGAAAATCCAAAGTGCGATCAGGTTCGACCTCGCAACACAAGAGGTCATCAGTTTTGGTTGGTAATGCTCCCCAGACAAGTAAAAAGAAGGTGGATGCTAGCATTACGAGTAAGATGAAGGACCCGATTGTGGAGCCTCCAAGCAAGAAAGCCGCCATTGCCTTCTTTAATCGAATAGCCAGTCTACCTAAGTGGAGACAACAGACCGAATTTGAAAGGCAACACAACAAAGAGAGTAATCAAATCAGAGCTAGAGAAATACACACCAAAGAATTGCTAGAGATACAGAACTTGGCCAACAACATGGGCATATCCATGGAGAGGGCCACGGAGTTGTATTACGGAACGAGAGATTTTGAAAAAGCCACGGTCGCATACAAGTATTCAAGAGGCAAACCTTTGGTCGCCACCGAACAAGAGTATAAAGATTTGCCAACATACATGCGACAGTTGCATGATTATTACTCCCTGGATACTGCCAACGGAGACTGTATCGGTTTTGAAGTTTGCATCCCTCCCGGAATGGTTTTTAATCATCCTGAAGAAACGGTGCATACTATTTATTATGAACACCTCTTTCAGCTCTTCCAACGGCGCTCGCTCGATACGCAGATTTTGATGATATGGTCTATGTAAGTACCCTACCCTCACAACGTTATAATAAACTACGTGATTTGCATTTGAATATATCATATGTTTATTATGCAGGTGTATGACAAAATGGTGTCTAAAGAAGAAATTGAGCAATATAGACTTCTTGGATCCCATATTTGTAAATGAGACAACATGCACCGCCCCTGGTGATGATGACTATGTACCAACAAGTTTGAAGATTGAGTTTGAAAGTATGTTCAGAAACAACAAAACAAACGTACTCCTACCCTACAACTGCGAGTATGTGTTCTCGACCCTTATTTTAGTGTTTCTTTTCTTGATATGTCATTCAATAACATGGACTTTGTGATTGCAGCAACCATTTCATCCTCGAAGATATCTATCTTCAAGATTCACATATCGAGGTGTGGGACTCAAAGAAAAAGCCACTTTCTCTTATCGACCCCCTAGTCAAAGTGCTGAATAAGTAAGTGAACCCAATATCACAACACTTTCTAATCACATAGGATATTGTAATGTCCTCGGTCTTCACACTTCATTTACAATGTAACATAGAATGAAGGCATTACCGAATTGGAGAAATCTCGATAGCAAGATGCAAAAGCAATGGAGGGCCCCATTCACTGTAAAGTATATGGAGGATCTCAAGACCCTAGATCAACCGATGGGGAACAACGAATGCGGGTTCTATGTGATGTGGGCAATGCTAAAATACTTTGGCGCAAAAACAAATAAGGGAGATGACATGGTACGTAGGCATCCCATTTCTATTGTTTTGTCTTACGTTTGTGCATCTCAATATCATCTTGCTTCAATTACAGCGCAAAGCAAACAATCACAACCAGTTGCTAGATTTTGAGATGAGAGGAATTCAAGAGGAGGTAGCAAGGTTTGTATTGGACGAGATATTGACCAAGACAGGATCATTCTCCATTGCGAGGACTAAGAAGTACAAGGCGCAGTACGGAAGAGACCACATTGATAGGCTATTGTAATGCGACTCTTAATTCGATACTTAGAGTTTTTTTGAAACTTTTGTAATATAAATGTTGATGGGTTTGTATTGTCTTCATTCACATCGATATCAAATTGATCGATAGCAACCACCTCCACCTCCACCTCCCCGACCTCCCACCCCACCACCTCCCCTCGAAATGAAAATAAAACAATTATTAAAATGCAAATTGTGAATACTATATCACTACCGGTTCAAAGATAACCGGCAGTGATAATATAATCTACACAACCGGTTGGTTAAAACAACCGGCAGTGATGGCTCAAGTATCACTGCCGGTTTGTAACACGAACCGGCAGTGATACATGAGCTATCACTGCCGGTTTGGCATAACCGGCAGTGATGTGATCAGCTCATCACTGCCGAGTTGGTTATGGCGGTTCAAAATCCGCCAGTGAAGGGGGGTTTTGAACCGCCAGTGATGTCCTTCTCTGTTGTAGTGTATGTTGCCTAAAGCGTGCACAGTTGATTCAGAAGAGGTAAGAGCATTTTTTTTCCACATGGCTTTCTTGATGTCATGTGTCAACACAAAATGAATATGCCAAGCAAGAAATTTCTTGAAGCCTAACTATTTTGGTCAGATTGCCCATTACCATTTAGATTTCCTCCTTTTATCTGGTTGCCACGGAACACCTCAATATATTTGATTGGAGTGTTAACAAATGGTGTGCTTATTGAATTATAGATCTTACGGAACATACTTTAGAGTTAGTCATTTTGGTTCTGCTCTGTACTGGTTCTTATGTAAGTGAACTTTCAGTTACCTGCCTATGGTTTGATCTGATATGTAGGGCTAAAATGGTGTTGTTCATATCCAAACCTACCCATGTTATAATCGGAATTAGACTGACTTAGACTGTCTGCACCGGCGTCCGCTACCGCGTCCTGCAGGATAGATTTAGCGGAAAAAGCCTCGCACCGGATACGCTATCACCGTCCGCTATCCTCCAAGACCAGCTCCCATCCGCCAAATTTGGCGTGATAGTGGGCGTGCGCTATCCGCATGTGGGGCCCGCCGCCCACCACCGCGAGGCGCCTCCCTTCGCCCATCCCCGCGCAAGCTCGCCCGGAGCCGCCGCCCGCCCCGGAGACCACCTCGCCGCCTGCTCTGCTCCTCCCCCCAATCACGGCACGGAGGTCGACGAAGAAGAGGACGGGGACACCGGTGCGGACGGATGCAGTGCGCTCGTCGAGGTCGTCTTTCGCCGCCGCCGCAGATGCGAGCTCCAGGTGCGAGCTCAGCCACGCCTCGCCTACGAGCCCCGGCTCCGGCTACCGCGCGCGGCGGAGATGGAGATGGGGCAGGGGCACCGGCTGGGGATGGAGATGGGGGCAGGGGCGCCGGCCTGCTCTGGCCCCGGCTCCGGCCACCGCGCGCGCCGGAGAGGAAGGCAGGGGCGCAGCTGGTGAGGGAGGCGGGAGCGGAGAGAGAGGGAAGGGAGGGGTGGCGGGGCAGTGGCTGGGGAGTGGAGGCGGCTGGCAGGAAGAAGAAGGGGAGAGAGAGGAGCGGGCGGAGGAAGAGAGGAAGGAGGGGGAGAGAGAAAAAATAAAATAATTCTGATATGTGGGCCCCACAGTAGATAGAGGATGATATAGAGTATGGATGGATGCGGGAGAAAGCAGCATAGAGGAGAGAATCTTGATGACCAAGCTAAAATATTCCTTTTAGAGGATGAATATAGAGGACAACGAGTGTGGAAAGTCTTATGCCTTTGCATTTGTTGTCCCATTGCACAGTAACCAAATGCCCTTTATTATTTTCCGAGCTCTGCATTTACATGAATGTTCTGAATATTATGCCTGGTATATAGCATATCCAGGTGACAAGGTTCAGATGGTTAATCTCATGATGTATTTTCGTAGCTCTAAATTCACATGGGTGCTCTGAATCTTATGCCTACAGGAGAGCATATTGTGCTTGCGAAGAAGGTTAGGTCTGATGATTAACCGCGTGATGTATTATCTTTCTGATACACACTCTCCGAAGAAAAAAAATATCCACCTAATAACATCATGGATCAGACTATAGGTAATCACTACTCGATGTACTCCCTATACAAATTTATATGAAAAAAATGCGGAACTAATGCCACCATCCTAACTTGATAGATGTAGATTATGTACTAGCTACCTCTTGCTTCTCTATTAGCGCTGTTCTGTCCATTTTTCAAGGCTGTGTACTAGACCTTCATGCTGTGCTTAGGCCCGATTCAAACAATCCTATATGTTCTTGAGGCTCGGAGCATAGATATGGTTAGGTCTTGGAGTTGGAGAAGAGAAAGCTTTGTTCTTGCTGTTTCTTTGCTACACCAAGATGATGGTACAAGTGAAATGCTGGATAAGAATAGAGGTAAAAGGGAAATTTGCTTCCTGCTCATGGTTGTCAGATTTCTCAGAGATGTTTTATAATTTTCTATGACTATGTATAGCATACCATTTCTAAGATCCACTTCTATGATGTTTGTATATCAATTTTTATTTCTTTCCTCTCATTCATTCTTCTGGTGCCCTTCTTATGACTAAGGTGTTATTGTAGGGTTTAATTGGCAGTTTTTAGATGGAGACAAAAGGTACGCTGACAAGATGTGTGCCATAGAGCTCAATTACCGCGAGACCGTAATCATTTTTTTTACTCTTCCTTAAATAGATGACCAACTATTTGCAATCACTTTACAGACATGCAACAATCTTAATGGTTGATATATATAAATGACTTGCTCCCTCTGTCCTGAAATACAATTCATTCTGACATTTAAAATTTATCCTCAAATATAGTACATTCAGGGAATAAGAAAATAATGTTTACTTAAATAAAATGTGTGATTACTTTGTATAAGGAAGTAGTTCATGTACTTGCCATATTTTATATAGGAGACTAAGAGTTCACTCTATAATCATGCGAAAAAGAATCAGATTTCAATACATTAGGAAGGTAAGTGAGGAGTACATGCATCTATAGCTAGAATACAATCTATTTGAGGACGGAGGAAGTAGTTCCTAAAAGATGTGTTCCCCGTGCCCATATGGCTATAAAACTATAATGCTGCAAAAAAATGTACTTTTTGTTTATGTTTCCATTTTTATGCTGACTCCTTTTATTTGTATCCGTTAACGGAATGTTCTCCTTCTACCTTTTGTTTCAATTTGCATATTGGTGGACCTGAGCAATGTGAATCTGCATACCAGTTATCTGATGGTTGCAAGGTGTTGTAATTGTCAGGTTATCCTTTTATGTCCACAGATATCCAGTAGATCATCAATTGTTATCTACAAGTTTTATAAACTGTAAGTGGAGGCTACAACACCTATCAATGATTCCTTTGATATGTGCTTAAAGCAGAACGTGCATATGTAAGCAAAGTTTCCTTGTGTTTCCTTATCTATAAATCAATTTACATAGGTGATATTTTTAAGAGACTTGCCTGTGATGTATAATTTTGAATTTGATAAAAAAAATTATTTAAAGTCATTAGAGTTCTAAATATTCATTTTATTTTCTCATATTTTGAAATTTAAAATTTAAGTTTTTTTTTCAAATGACTTCAAATGGTAACATGATCTATGCTATTGTAGTTGTCAATGCAATCTACAAAATTTTGGTTGACAAGTTTTTTACTTGAAAAAATGTATAGTTCTAAATGTTTGTTTTGAAATTTTCAAATTTTCAAACGATTTCAGATGCAGACACGACATATACTAACACTATAGTGCTTCGTGAGATCCAAAACTTTGTAATTGAAACTTTATTCCTAAAAATTAATATGATATAAAGGAACTTTGTATTATATTTTTTTAAGATAATAGAACTTTGGTCTCTTATCTTAGAAAAATATAATATAAAACGGTAACATCCTGTTTCTAGAGTGAGTACTTAGTATAGTGGTAGCAAACACACGAGGCAAAACGCATGCGTGCAAATTAAAAGGGGTCTGCCATAAGAGAGATATTTTACGGTCCCGGTTGCTCCCGTCAAAATTAATTGCCGCAGGTATTAATTAGGGAAATTAATTAATTATAATTAAGGACAGTTAAGTACTTTCCTAATCTCTAACTCCCCAACCCAATTCCATTGAAGCCGCTCCGTGCGTCGCGACTCTAGATATCGCTCCTCCATGCGTTGCTGCCTCGCCGCCTGCCTCCCAAGTCGCCCTCGCCGCCAATCGCGTCGGCACCGCCCTCACTAATGCATCTCCCCCGCCCACCTCTCCCTAGGCTCGTCGTCGCTTAGAGTACAAGATGGACGTCTCTTACTAACAGCTTGTTTGGACACCAGAAAATCAGTCTCGAGCGGCTTCTCGTGTGGGAAAAGTGCGGGCGTGCCAGTGTACCAAGTACACAAAATAAAAAGACAGGAACATGCATATTATTAATCATCACGAGTTAACAAATATAAGTTCCTAATAATGCGCGCGCTACAAAGCCTACTGCTGGCGATGATCTAACTCGGGCAATGTGGTCTTCATGGTTCCTGGGGCCTCGGAAGGTTCCCAGTTAATTACTCCCGTGAGTTGGATCACGGAGTATCTCTGATTCTGCTGCTGTGGTCGTCGTCTTCAATCCTCGTTTCACGTCTCCAAGCATACGGTGTTGATGTAGAAGTGGGTGTCGGCGTGTCCATGGCCTCGTTGGTCCATGAGCCGGTGTAACATGACTGGAATATGAGTCATGCCGCCAGTGTCGTTCGCCTCGTCGGTGTCAAACGACACATAGTGTTGTAGTGGTAGTAGCACTTACATGGTTGGTGTAGCTTGAACTGTATCAGACTTCCTTAGCAACGTCGTCGTGGTACACCGTGAAACTTGATCATCTAGAGTTGTTGAAGTTGTTGATGAAGACTTGTACGTCGCCTTGCTTGTGTTCTCGGCACATGTAGACGGCATGTGCATGCATGGCCTGTACGTGCACGTATATGCATGTGCATCTAGGCTTTGCATGCCTCTTGCAGTAGTATTTGCATCTTGGTGTAGTACTTGTATCTTCAGGTTCTTGTCCTGGCGGCCACGTTCGGATCTCAGCCTCCAGCTCCACGTCGCGGGCATGTCTAACACCAGCAAGCCGAAGCCCGCCGGGCGATGCTCCACCTCCTCATGACGCGATGGTTCTCGCAGTCCGGCACCGACTTGATCATCCGGCTGCCGCATCATCCACTTCTCGGCCAGCCGTCAGCCATGACGCCGGCCGACGTGCATGCTGATGCAAAAGATCGAAAGAAACAATAACTAGATTAGTTTCTTACCTATGGAAGAGATGAACACCATCTCCTTGCTTGTAGCCCCCGGTTCCATGGAAGAGATGAACACCATCTCCTTGCTTGTAGCCCCCGGTTCCACGAACGGGCGTGCGGCCTTCTGGATGAAGACACCTGAAGTCCTGAAGCCTGGCGGCGCTACTCGCTTTGTGGATGGAAAGTGCGATTAGCCTTTCCCTGTGGTCTTGAGGCTCCTTTATATAGGCAGTGGCTAGGATAGCGTCGGGGCTGTTGAGCCGCACGGCCCGCACCGCCAGGAAGTTGTTAGCAAGCGTGAGATATCTGGAGTCGCCTCTCCCGTTCGAGATTATCTCTGGCTCATGTATATCCATCCAAGCGTCCTTCATTGAACCTGGACACTTCAGCTCCGTATACGAGATCAACGACTCCTCTCCTGGCTGAGCAGTGGGCCAAAACTAACCCAACGAGCACACGGTGATATGGATTATTTAGCTCTTTCTCACATGCAGTCCCTGAGACATGGGTCCAGCGATATGAATACGTACACGTATTCTCTTGCTTCCACAGTTCTTGCGGCCGATAACATGCCTTGCCCGGTAATCCACATACGCATATACCCAAGAGTTCTAGAATATTCTAGTCCGTCGCGCTGCACCATGCCAGCTCGGTTGGTGTACAATTATACCGAGAATACATGACACGCGCCGGCGTATATACAAACTCTACAGCCAGTTCTAGATATATACAGACGCACGCATATTAATGGCTGCACCTGTTAGCTTCTTCACATCATGCATGAACACGTTCACGTGCATGCATGGAACATACAGGCCCATGCAATCGTTGCTAGCTTCTTTCCCATACGTGTACATGAACAAACACGTACATTTTTCATATATTTTATTTACACACTAGCACACACAAATGTGGGCATATGCATGCATGCGGGGGATTTTGAACTGACAGAAATCCGTCAAACACAGCTGCTGGTGGAGGCGAAGGAGCAGCGGCTGCGACTGAGCGTGGAGGAGGTAGCGGTGGTGGAGAGGGAGAGGGCCGGAGACGCAATCGTTGCCGCTGCTAGGGTGCGCGAGGGCGAAGCGGCGCGAGCGAGATGGCGGGAGGCGAGGCGGCGCTGTTAGTTGCAGGGCAATGCAGCAACGGCGCTGCTGCCGGGCCGCGCCACAGCGATCGTGCTGGTCGAACACCCGCCCGACTGCGCGTACCACCGGCGGCACGGCGCGCACTGCAGCCACACCACATCACTGCCGATGTCCACCACCAGCAGCGTGGGCGTCGGCGGCGTGCCCACGCCCGCCGAAGCGAAGTACTCTCCGCTGCCCTGTGCAGGGCCGGACACCACGGGCGCCGCGAACCCGCCGCCGCTGGTGCCTGCACCACGAAGCACTCTTTTTTTTTATTTAGATTCAGACTCAAAGAATCAGAGAAGCAGCTCTTAAGACATCAGAATACTGTTATACCCTTCAAAATTATTTAGAAACTAGTTCCAAGTCCACGTACTTTTTGGTTCTGACCCACAACTTAAGTTCCTCCCATCTAGTTCCTCCTATTGAACCATCAGATCTGATAAAACGGAGGGCTGTCATTATTTGCAAGCGCTGTAAAATTTCTCATGATAAGATATATGATACTCCTATACGTGAGATCATATCAATGTAATTCTGGGGTTGGCAGATTTGTCTAAGATTATCATTCCTAAAGCTCGTTTACCGTATTTTTCAATGTTCATTTGATATATGGACAGCTCATTTCCTTCAATATAACGCATAGATTAGCTTACAGTTGACTATACTCCACCAACTTTGGGGAGTTCTAAGAAATCATGGTCCTTTAACTATAAGGCTCTTCTGGAACATGCGGAAATATAATTTTTTTTTCATATCCTGTGTTTTTCATGTAAAATTGAATTGTTTTTTCACTTTCTGTTTTTTTTTTTGCAAATCCATGTATGATTTACTTGTGTTTCAAAAGAGGCCTAACTCAAGGTTACGGGTGAAGGATGAGTCTCTGTTAATCAAAGCTGACAGAGGGAATCCTTACCGTCAGTTAATCAATAATATATAACCAACTGTAATAAGAAACAATGAGGCCCCTTCTATTTTAAAATGCCCACAAGGAATGCAGCGTAGACATGTTTGCAGCCGGTATTTTATTATTTTCAGGGGTATCGGTTATCGGTTGAGGATTAATATGTGGTTTGGCTATTAAGCTATAGGGGTGTCGGCTAGGAACGAACGACAGGCAGAGATGGGGTGGGGAAGGTTGAAGAAATTAAGATTTTGCACCGTCGTTGTCATGCATGTTGTTGACATTATACCACGAGTACTATATTATGCCATGCTCCATATAATTAAGCATCTTCACGGCTTCACCCAATAGCTGCGACGACCAAACCAGCCCCATAATTATGCACCCTCTTGGCAAACTCGAGTCATAAGCATAAGGATAGCTGCGGCAGACGTACGCGTGTAGGCACCAGGCACCAAGCCGAGCGCGCGCGAGCAATGGACGACGCCGCCGCCGCCGCCGCGGTGACAGCAGCGAAAGAGCGGGAGGGGAAGGAGAACCACGGCGGCGATGCGGCGAAGAAGGTGTCGCTCGTGGAGCTGTTCCAGTACGCCGACGCCATGGACATGCTGCTGATGGTGGTCGGCTTCGTGGCGGCGCTGGCCAGCGGCTTGACGCAGCCGCTCATGACGGTCATTTTCGGCCAGCTCATCAATGCCTTCGGCGGCGCCGCCACCGAAACCATACTCGACCGTGTGTCCAAGGTAACACAGTCTGCTTTTCCCGTCGATATAGGTAGTGACCTACGGCCAGCGTCTCCGAGAGTTCCCAAAATACTCTCCCAGTCTCTGAATTTTAGAAAGATTTAGAAAACATAACTCCATCAACTCTCGATCTCAGAGCATCTCCAAAAGTTTCATAAATCTCTTTCTAATCATTGGTTTTTAACGAGATAAAAAAAACCTCTCTCCAACGATTGCGAGATAAAAAAACTTGAGAAAAATCACCCTGTTCCGTGTAACGCGCTTCTGAGTAGCGGCGTATCTTTTCTCTCCCGTGAATAAAGAATAGGAAAGGGTTCCTCATGCAAATGTACAGGAGACAAAGAATATATAAAAATGGTTAAGATAATTTATAAATAGTATAGAATTGCTGATGTAAAATTATCTTCTATATTTTAGGAGTGGATTATTAGAAACTCTCGTAGATAACCTTCTTTGCCCCCTTCCAATACTTTCTTTTAGGAGTTATAAAACTTTACGTTGATCTTTTTGGCACTTGCAAAGACCCACCCTCCAGCGCGTAAAGATCCGCGTGACTGCGCGACTGCGTATCTCCCACGCGGTTTCGCGATCTGTTGGAGCCAAGACGATGGCGCCGGCATGGAGCAGGCGGTGGACGCACTACGGCCGCCCCTGCCTGGCCCCCAGGTGAAGCGGCGTGGCGCAGTGTCCGTGCTCGTCCCTCACGTTCACGAACCGCGCGAGGCGCGAAGCCCCCTGCAAGCAAGCAAGCAAGCAAGCGGCCATGTCGATCTGTCCTGTCGCTCGATTTCCATGAGTCGGTCACCGGTGTGGTCTTGGCAGCAGAGAGGATGACTTGGAGGCAGTGGACATGGCCATAGTAGGCCGCATGGTCGAGGCATGTCCGCGCGTGTACCGAGTCGAACATCAGTAGCTGAGCCAGCATCAACGGGGTCTGCTTCTCTGACGGCAGGTGGCCCTGTTGGCTGCTCTTGTGCGACTTCGCTCAGCGCCTGCGTGGCCGGTGGCTCCGTGCCATAGGCTTCGGTGGTAAAGTAACTGGGAACGGGCACAAGGCAGCAAGGTGACGATCGACAAGGGCACCATCCACCATGTACGTGCTTGTTCACAGGAAGAAGATGATCGCATTAACGAAAATGCCATTAAATAATTGGAATATGCTTTTGGAATATGTTTTTGGAGTGAATTATTAGAAACTCTAAGAAATGACATTTTTTATTCCTCCCAAAACTTTTTTTTCAAGTTGGAAAACACCATGTTTTTATGAAGAAAAAATAAAGTGCTCTTGAAGATGCTCTAACCAGAGCTCTGCCAAACACTGCCTAGTGTAATAAGTTGAGATGGGAGGGTTTCATGCTCGTAATTGGCCTCTCGTGTCTGTTATAAGGGTAGTCCCAATTAATGCTGGCAGGGAGCCTACACATAAGATATTTTTTTTTCAAAATAATGTTTTATCTAATTATATATCTTCTTTCTTCATTATCTACCTACCACATTTGTTCATGTCTTGATTCTTGTATAACCTAGTTTCTTATCTAAGAAACATTTTTATCTTCTCTTTTCTTTAACTCCGACGTTACATCACTATTTAGCACCCTAATTAATCAACATAGAAACCATTCTAGTCTCTGGGTTGCGAGTGCCCTAAATAGAATGAGCTCGTCCTCTTTATTTTGAGGGACAAAAATTGGTTCTATATACATGACAAATATCTTTCTTCTCAAACCACCACATTCCACTTGTCCCGAGCCAAAAAAAAAGTGTCCTATTTTGCGCCCCTTATCTATATCTAAACATTAAAGCAAAGGAAATCTTCCAACTGTCCTTTCTTTCTTCCCAAAGTGTCTTCATGTCTTATGTCTCGTGTGTGACCCGAATTCTTACAACCTGTGCTCATTTGAGTTAGAACAACCCACATCCAAAGATGATATAAAATCCAGTTCCAAGGCGTATTGGGTTCATTTGCAGGCTTGTAGTTCACCACCAAAGCTTTTGCCAACTAAGACAAGTATCAAGTCACCAAGGCGACACCACCCGACTCTTCTAGTCAACTTGGTGTTGTCTTCACAATAGAGTTTCTACTCCAAGGACAGGGTCTTCTTGTCTCCAACACACCAACTTGCCGCCGAACCACAACTAAGCTCAGAGGGTCAACACCGTAAGGTCACCAAGACCTTAAGCTCTAGCTCACCGAGTTACAAGGGCACAACTGCTCAATCTCTCAAGTATCAAGGCCTAATCATCACAAAAATGAACAAGGAGAATCTATCCTAGCATTCGATATTTGGATATGATCAATATAAACTTGAAGGTTAAATCACTTGCCCTAGTTTGTAGCAACCTCAAAATACTCTAACGAAATCAGGAAAGTGAGTGGAAACGTATATATAGCCCATTCACACAGCTAGGCATTGCGAGTAAAGTGCCCATATGACTGTTGGGCTAGGCGATTGTCCAAAGTTATTTTTCTCTTTATGCTGGACCGTTCGTCCAATATGAACACACAATGTTGTTGCTCTAAACCACCACCAAATGATATGCTGCAAAATAACTAACACTGGCAGATCGTCCGGTGCTTGACACTTCACAATGGCCATTGTCTCTAAATAGAGTCAATCTGCTAATTATATTATAGGGTCCAACAATCCAGTGGGGAATATTCCCTGGACTTTGGTAGTATAGAAAGCATGACCAACGCCTTATCATCTAATGTGTTCCAATGAACAATGTCATCGGATAGTCCAAAGCTTGTTTCTAACTATCACCGGATGATACATTTTTTTTTGAAGCATTAAGATCCCCTGGCCGCCAGACCATTCGTTGTATGCAACCTTTGCACACTTTCTTTGTTAGACTTTGTTTAATTTCTTCACCAATTTTCATGCCACTCCTTCTTTTGCATACCTATGACCTATTGTAACATTTCTAACACATCTTAATACACAAGTTAGTTCTAAAGCGTATGTTGTCATCTTAAACACAAAAACAAAACAAAACATAACCATACATAGGCACATGAACCTTACAGCCGGTAGGACTAAAGATCATGAAATTTCAATCGAATTTCTACACCCTGCCTTTGGGCATAACCTATGATGCGCGGATATTCCAGGAGGGGTCCGTATCCCGTATTCGATACGTGGTGGACACGGATACGCGTCGGATACGCCTTGGATACGTATCCAGGCCGTACTAGGAAAACTGGATACGTACTGAACAAGATATGTGTATCAGACACGTTTGGGTCAATCTGGATACGGCCCGTGAGAGAAAACCAGCCCAGCTTTACGTCCCACGCGTATCTATTCCCCTTCAGGACTTCACCCGCACGACGCACGCTAGCAGTCTCGCGATTCCCGCACAGCCGCACCGCCCACGTGTGCCCGACGCGAGTGGTGATTAGTTGAACAGTAGCCAGACAACAAGCAGCCGGCGGCGACCCTTTGGTGTGTGGTCTGCAGATGTGACCATATTGAGTTGTGCACTCAGGTTACTATATTGTAGCCGTGGTTTTCAATTTTCATATTAAATCATGTGTAGTTATTAATTATTATTATTATTATTAAAAATATATTCTAGCCGTATCCCCGTGTCACTGTTTTTTAAAGAATAGTGTATCCGCGTATCCGATACGTATCGTATCCGATACCTGTATCCGTATCCGGACAACATTGGGCATAACATCCGTTGTCCAGTAACATAGCCATGATTTTAAACTAGGGAGGTCCAATTTATTATAAAAAATTTATTAACAATATAAATATAGCAAGTTACCATGCAAACATATAATTTTTTATAAAATGAGATAAATACATTAAAAAGTCATACAAATATGTTTTGAATCTAGAAACTCCGAAGGTTACTTAAAAGTAACCGACTATCTAAATACCTATAATACTCTTATCCACATTTTTGGAGTGGTCTATGGCCCATACAGATTAACCCTTAGCTCTGCCACTACGTCCAACCATCGTATAATAAGATTCCATAACACAGAAAAAATTCTGCGACTCCGACACCCTCCGCACTGTTCATATACTTGATGTCACTGTCTAGACACTGTTACTATTACTGTTGACAAGCTGTTTAGACACTTCTTTGGCACTTTTCCATCCCTACCGCTACTGGTTACTGTTCATGAACTGTTTGATCCATTGTTTAACCCTTGCTTCCTGCAGTCGTTCAAGCACGGTCCATCCTTGTGTTGAGCGAAGCGCAAATATCATGCTAGTAGACTTGTCCTGTTCGCTTGGTTTATAAGACTCACTTTTTTAGTCAACAAATAATTTTTTTTCTCATAATAAATCAGCAAACAGTATTTTCAGCCATGACTTTTCAACCAAGCGAACATGACCTTCATGTTCTTGTTACTTATAATAGTTCATACTCCTTTCATTTCAAATACAAGATGTGGTTTGACTCGGCATGGTCTCCAAATTTATACTGGACCTATAATTTCTCTGCCCGTTTGGATACTTAGAATTGGAATGAATCGTAATCCCATTTTTTGATAGTCTGTTTGGGTTCATTCAGAATTCAATTAAGTTTTCAACTAGTTGTTAAAAAACTAGGTAGCCAACCGCAATAAATTTAAACTAATTTTTATCCCCAACTAGTACCTACCCAGGTGTATCAATAGCCTAACTATTCCAGTGAAAGCTCATCTTTGCATAGGTAAGATTTCTGGCTTGAGTAATAGAAAGATCGATTCCATCTTGATCCCATTTAGGCCCCGTTGCATCGAAAGGATTCCCAGCGGATCAGTTTCTTCGTTAATTTGTATTAGCACGGAGGATTTCCTGGCCTAGAACGTCCCATTCTAGGACAACCCATTAGAGCCTTGGAGCATCTTCAAGAGCTCTCCATATCCTTTCTAAATATTATGAATAGAAATTTTGGTGAAAAATTATCTTCCGATAGCTTCTCTAAATGGTCATACAAATATAGTCATCTTCTATTTCGAATTTTTCCCTAGAGTGTGCATTAGATATAGAAAAACTATTGAAGAATAGAAAGATATAGAAAGTGATTTTTATACAAATAGCTCTTCAAATGATGATCTTGAGAGCGAGATTTAGAAGGATTTAGGGTATGTTTGGTTTGCTCTGTTAAACTTTACATGTGTTGATCATGGAATTGACTATAGGGTGCTCGGATACTAATAATAAACTAATTAGGTTTAATAGATTCGTCTCGTAAATTAATCTCAATCTATGCAATTACTCCCTCCATCCCAAATTATAAGACGTTTGACTTTTTTTAACCCCAAGTTTGACCACTCGTCTTATTCAAAAAATTTGTGTAAATATAGTCAAATTTAAATCATTCTTGAAGAACTTTTATTAATAAAGCGAGCCACGATAAAAGAAGTGATATTTTACAAAAAAATTTAAATAAGATGAATGGTCAAATTTGGTGTAAAAAAAGTCAAACGTCTTATAATTTAAGATGGACCTATAGTTTCGTAATTAATCTATCTTTTAACACTCTCTGTATATGTCAAGCTTTCGACGTGATGCGTGTTAAAAAAAACCAAACACCCCTTTACAAAGGCTCCGTTGCTCGCCTGTTATCCCCCGACACAGTGACCGTTGCCGCCGAGCAGTTCCCCGCCGCCAGGCCGCTTTGCGATGGCGATTGGCGACGGCTTGCACCCGAGACGACGGGGCCGCGCGCGCGGCGGAACGCGTCAGTTGGGCCGAGGCTGACGACAAGTCCCGTGCCGCCAGGCTGGGCGGCAAGCGGGGGAGCATTTACCTCAGCGAGGGCGTGCCGGTGTGGGGGTGAGCCACGATGCGCCGCCCGCGGCCCGGGGCTCGGTGATGGAGGACATGTGCGCTTCGCCGTGCCGCTGCATGTGGTGCCGCATGAGCGGATGGTGATGCAGCTCCTGCAAGGGGGGCCGCCGGCCCGCCGCGACGCGCTTCGCCGATGTGCCGGAGCGGATCTCGCGGGCGCGCTGGGGATCAGCATCGGCGGCAATGCACTTGTTCGGCGTGTACGACGGTCACAGCGGCTCCTAGGTCCGGCCCGCTCCTAGATTTCATTCCGTTTGCTAACTATCCAAAAGAACTTCAGAAAATGATTCGTACAATCCAAATCCATATACGTCCAAACAAAAAAAATGATTTGACTCACATTCTAGCCAATTCAATTCATTTCAAAATCTGAACTAGAATCAAATTGCTGGAAAACAATCCAATTCCAGATCATAACCAATGCTTTCAAATAGAAATCCAGTTATATTAGTTTTGTGTAACAAAGCTTGCATCTTGCGACGCTAACTTTTGGTTGTACGATCACCTTATTAAAAAAAATGGTGGCATTATATATCAGCAACAATTTAGTTTATTTTTCATTCATTTTCTCCGGGGCGTGTTGTTCTCAGTTTCTCACTCATCCGGGAGCTGACCTTTACAAAGATAGAATAATGCCTTTACACATTGCTTCTATGAAAGCTACGTTTTGCAGTGGATTAGTTAAAGATTGTAACTTATAGTCCCTACATATGAAATTAGTAGGCATATTTATTTTTGTTAGACCAACAATTTCTTTATTAATACATTATTTTTGTAATACAAAATCGATGTTATTAGATTTGTGTTACATACTTGCTTATGATTTTGATTTTGCATCATATAAATGACATTAATATAGTAATTATAGGTTAAGTCTTGTCTTAGCACTACAAAATGCGCCTGCTAACTAACGGTATCTTTGTTCTGCCATTAGGCCCATACATGCTTCAGGTAGTAATTTCTCATTGTTCCTCCGCCCTTTTCTCTCTCTCTCTCTTCAGGTTGTTCTGGACTTTGTCTACCTGGGCATTGGAACAGGGGTTGCTGCCTTTCTTCGTAAGTATGGATAGGCCTTAAACCTCTGCAGTGTTCATATACATTTGCAACACAAACTGATACTGCTGCCGCTATTTGTTCATGATGACAAGATGGTGATATAATAGCTTTTAAGTAAAACAATCTCAAGTGTCCAGCAGTTCGTGATATCCGACAATCTGATACTGGACAAACTGAAACAAGTTCTATTACTGTTGTTTAAGGCATATGGTGCTAGTATCAGTCTAAGAATTGAAGCCATTGTGTTGTTTGTGCAGAGGTGTCATGCTGGACAATGACAGGAGAAAGGCAGGCAACACGCATTCGATCTCTGTACCTCAAATCTGTCCTGAAACAAGATATAGCATTCTTTGATGTAGAAATGACAACTGGACAAGTGGTTTCCAGGATGTCTGGAGATACCGTGATAGTTCAGGATGCTATTGGTGAGAAGGTAATAGCTCTGCAACAAGTAAAAGGAAGAGCACGACTGCACGATAAAAAAAATTGTCCATTATTATCGCCCACTTGGCCAAGCTTCTTGGTTCTTGTGGTAGACCGATTAGAGCGGTGAACTCTATGAGTCATTGAAACTCCTGTCCAACATGGGTTCTAAGCAAGGCGCCTACTTAAGGCAAAACCCAGGGCCTTACGAGAGCCCTGAGCCCCGTACCCCCAACCACAACCTCTCTCTCTCACACACATACCCCACAGCCCTGGTCAGGTCTAGTTTATTTTATCGGCAGCTTGTATCAGAAGATCTGCATAATTTGACTAGTACAAAATCCTACAGGTTGGCAAGTTTCTACAACTTACTGCTAACTTCATTGGTGGCTTCGTCGTCGCGTTCGTGAAAGGTTGGCTTCTATCTCTTGTGATGTTGTCATGCATACCTCCAGTTGTCGTCGCTGGCGGGGTTGTCTCAAAAATGTTGTCCAAACTATCTAGTAAGGGGCAAACATCATACAGCGATGCAAGCAATGTTGTCGAACAGACAATCGGGGCCATAAAAACAGTAAGTTCAGTGCACTCAATGATCCAGCAATTTGCATAATGCTAGTATCAGAGAGATATCTACATCTCACATTCTCACTGTGTTTCCTATGGATACACAGGTTGTCTCATTTAATGGTGAGAGGCAGGCCATTGCGTTGTACAATAAGTTCATACACAAGGCATACAAGGCTGCTGTCCAGGAAGGAATTACAAATGGCATTGGCAGGGGTTCCGTTTTCTTCATATTCTTTGCTAGCTATGGTTTAGCAATATGGTATGGTGGAAAGTTGATTCTTAGCAAAGGATACTCAGGAGGAGACATCGTTAGCATCTTGTTTGCTGTCATGATTGGGGCATTGTGAGTCTCTCTTCATTAACATACATTTTATTATATTTTGATGCTCACCGCAGCATAGTTGACTGTATCAATTGATCTCAAGTTGTTTGTGTCAGGTCATTAGGACAAGCAACCCCCTGCATTGCAGCCTTTGCAGCAGGACAGTCTGCGGCTTACAGATTGTTCACAACAATTAAGAGGAAACCTGAGATTGAGATTGACCCAGATGACACAACTAGTGGTAAGCAGTTAGAGGACATGAGGGGCGACATTGACCTCAAGGACGTGTATTTCAGCTACCCAGCCAGGCCAGAACAACTGATATTCGATGGATTCACATTACATGTTCCGAGCGGCACCACAATGGCAATAGTTGGGGAGAGTGGAAGTGGCAAGTCAACTGTGATCAGTCTTGTAGAAAGATTCTATGATCCACAGGCCGGTGAGGTCTTGATCGATGGGATTAACATCAAGAGTTTACAGCTTGGTTGGATAAGAGGGAAGATTGGTCTTGTTAGTCAAGAGCCATTGCTCTTAATGACTTCAATCAAAGATAACATCGCATATGGAAAAGAGGACGCGACAATCGAAGAGATTAAAAGAGCAGCCGAGCTTGCTAATGCAGCAAATTTCATTGATAAATTGCCTAATGTATATGAAAAAAACCCCCCAACAAATCAACTTCTATATTCTACATCTTCTGTCTGACCAAAGTGCTGACATTTTCCTTCCCCCCCCCCCCCCTCATACCAGGACTATGACACGTTGGTTGGTCAGTGTGGTGCTCAGCTCTCTGGGGGGCAAAAACAAAGGATTGCTATTGCCCGAGCAATCATTAGAAACCCCAAAATCCTTTTGTTAGATGAGGCTACCAGTGCACTGGATGTGGAATCAGAGCGAATCGTTCAGGAGGCACTGAATACGATCATGGTGGGCAGAACAACCCTTGTGGTTGCACATCGTTTGAGTACTGTAAGGAATGCTGACTGCATATCAGTCGTTCAACAAGGAAAAATTATCGAACAAGGTTAGGATCCCTTTCCCATAAGTTTATGTCCATTCATTACATGCTTGACATGTTTAACATGATTGATCATATTTTTGCATGCATGGATACACAGGTGCCCATGATGAATTACTAATGAACCTGGACGGCGCTTATTCTCAACTTATTCAGATACAAGAAAGCCCAAAAGAAGCAGAACAAAAATTAGATCGCCACATATCTGACAAAAGTAGAAGCCTCACATCGTCGGAATTGATAGGCATAAATTCTGCAGGGAACAGTAGCCGACACTCTTTCACTTTGCCTTTTGGCTTGACCAGCTCAATAGTTGAATTGTATGAAGGCAATGATACAAACGATAACGAGAAAGACAAGGCTGGTGACAGTGAGGTCCCAAAGCAATCTCCTCTTGGACGCCTAGCTAATCTAAACAAGCCAGAGCTACCAGTTATTTTGTTGGGGTCACTTGCTGCAGCAATTCATGGAATGATTTTACCAGTTTCTGGTGTAATAATTTCAAATGCTATCATAACTTTCTTTGAGCCTGCAGACAAACTAAAAAATGATTCTCAGTTTTGGGGATTGATCTGTATTGTGCTGGGTATCGTGTCAATAATATCAATACCAGTGGAGTATTTCTTATTTGGAATAGCTGGAGGGAAGTTGATCGAGCGTGTTCGTGCCTTGTCATTTCAGAGCATTGTGCACCAAGATGTAGCTTGGTTTGACAACCCAAAAAATTCCAGGTTGGTTTCCATCCCACTGTTCATTATTTTTTTGTTTCCACAGGACTTATGATTACGAGGGTTTAGACATGGGTACTGATGGTCAATTACATCTTACAGTGGAGCACTAGGTACAAGGTTATCAATTGATGCTTTGAACGTTCGACGTCTAGTGGGTGATAGCTTGGCCTTGGCAGCTGAGGTCACTTCGACACTTCTAACAGGATTTGTCATTGCTATGATAGCAGATTGGAAGCTCTGTTTAATCATTATCTGTGTAATTCCACTGGTGGGTCTTCAAGGTTATGCACAAATAAGATTCTTGAAGGGGTTCAGTGAAGATGCCAAGGTAGTAATTATTGAATCTGGGTATTTTTTTAAGAATATACTTTTGGAAACAATTACTGAACGATACATATGCATTCATTTTCTAATTATCAAGGGAAAGCTTGGTCTTATTTATAAAGTTTATGATGTATGGTTGACTTTTAGAATACATATGCATCCTCTGTTGGTTTAACACAAATATGACAGTCACAGTGTATGGACCTATTTGGCAAAGTTCCCAGAGCAGCTTCCAGGAAAGAGCTCTGCCAAACAGTTTTCTAGTGGGAAGTAATTCTATACTGATTCTTTGAAATGAACTAAGTCTATGCATAGAGTTTATTCTAGAGAATCATGAAGAAATATTTTTAGTTAGAGAATCACTTCTCACAGAGAATCAGCTTCCGCAGAGAACCTTGAGTAGGAGGAGCTCTACCAAACATGCCCATATATTTGGACACTTATTTTCACACCATACTAAGTTAATGACAATGGGTTGCTCATTTTGCAGTTATTATATGAAGATGCAAGTCAAATGGCCATGGATGCAGTCACTAGCATCAGGACTGTAGCTTCCTTTTGTGGTGAGAAAAGAGTGATGGCAATATACAATAAAAAATGTAAAGCCTCAAAGAATCAAGGGGTTAGAACAGGAATGGTTGCAGGCCTAGGTTTTGGCTTCTCATACCTGATGCTGAATCTTACATATGGTCTTTGTTTCTATGTCGGGGCACAATTTATACGTCATGAAAAATCTACTTTTAGTGCTGTTTTCAAGGTAAAAATGCATTATTTAAAAAGTATTTTTACCTTTCTTTTCTCGAACACGCAGGAGAACAGTGTTTTTTACATTTATATTAGAATTTCACTCCTTGTTATAAAATATTAACAAATGCTGGCAGTCCCCAAACTATTACGCCATTCTGATTTAGGTCTCCAAATTATGAAATTGCATATCTTGGTCTCTTAACTATTTAAGTACCCCAATATTGCGATCCAAAGCAGCCATGCCACAATCCATTAGCTAACGTGGCATTTTAGGGTGGAACCAATTGTGGGTCCACTGGTCATAATTACGCAGGCAGTCCCTAAACTATTTTGTGATTTTTGTCTAAGTCCCTATGCTATGAACATATAAAGGTTCCTAATCTATTCAAATACCCAATCCCGATCCAAAAGCAATCCCTTCACGTTCCATTCATCAAAGCTCGGCTTGCGGGGATAGGCTTCTGAGCCTTTGCTCATTCTTGATCTTGTGTCTTCTTCTTATCTTGTCTAGCAAGGACTTCTTGATGCTACCTGCAAGCATGGCTGGACAGGCGCCAATCGCTCCTCGTCATTGTGAAGTTGTCCAGAATGTCCCTAGAGATGTTGCATAATAGCCTTGATGCATCTGGAAGTGACACCGAGCTCCTTGTAGCTGCAGCGTGGTGGCTGATGGAGCGGAGGGGAGCAAGGCGAGTGTGTCCCTTCATCGGTGGAGAAGACAAGTGGATGCTTTGGACCGAGATTATATTGGAGTAATTTAATAGATTATAGGGACCCAGCCAGATATGCAATTTCACAGATTGGGGATCTAGGTGAGAACCACATGATAGTTTAGGGATCACCTTGTAATAATGAGTTATGGACCCATATATATATCGGTTCCACGCTGAAGCAGTGTGGTTGCTTTAGACCAGGACTGGAGTACTTAAATAGTTTAGGGGGATAGATATACAATTTCATAGTTTGGCGATCTAAATGAGAATGACATAATAATTTTGGTAATTTGTACTTTAATAAGTTAACTCATGTGGTTATGTCTTGCAGGTTTTCTTTGCATTGATGTTGTCAACAGTTGGAATATCTGAAACAAGTGCACTGGCTTCTGATTCCAAAAGGGCCAGGGAGTCAACTATATCCATATTTGCTTTGTTAGACTGTAAGTCGAAAATTGACTCAGGTAGCGACGAAGGTTTGATATTAGAAGAGGTCAAGGGTGACATCGATTTCCGACATGTCAGCTTCAAGTATCCAACCCGCCCTGATGATCAAATCTTCAGCGATTTTACACTGCATATTCCCTCTGGAAAGGTTAGCCTATTTATATCCCTCTGCAATATCGTAATTTCTACGATAATATTAATAATGTCTTACTCACATTATGGTTTCAATAATGTCTTACTCACATTATGGTTCCATGCAGACTGTTGCCCTTGTTGGGGAGAGTGGCAGCGGCAAGTCAACTGTAATCGCTCTGCTAGAGCAATTCTATAGACCTGATTCAGGTACCATCTCACTGGATGGAATGGACATTAAGAAATTAAAGATAAATTGGCTGAGGGATCAGATGGGACTGGTGAGCCAAGAGCCTGTGCTATTCAATGACACAATCCGTGCCAACATAGCCTACGGGAAGCACGGGGAAGTCATGGAAGAGGAGCTTATCAGGGTCGCAAAGCTAGCCGATGCACATGAGTTCATCTCAAGCCTTCCCCAGGGATATGACACCAGCGTTGGGGAAAGAGGGGTGCAGCTATCTGGCGGCCAGAAGCAGCGGGTAGCTATCGCAAGGGCTATATTGAAAGATCCTAAGATACTGCTGCTTGATGAGGCAACAAGCGCCCTGGATACTGAGTCTGAGCGCACCGTGCAGGATGCCTTGGATCATGTGATGGTTGGCAGGACCACGGTTATCGTGGCGCACCGTCTGTCGACAATCAAAGATGCTGATGTCATTGCAGTTCTCAAAGATGGCATGATAGTGGAGAAAGGAAGACATGAGGCACTGATCAACATCAAAGATGGATTCTATGCTTCGCTTGTCGAACTTCGTTCAGCCTCACCAGATAGGATCTAATATCAGAGGCTTTGCTCCTAATGACAGGCATTGTGTATCCTCGTTGCCAATTCTCTTTGCTGCTATGGTTCAAGCTCGCTATGGATTCTCTAGGGTGTCAAGAATAAATTAAGAAGTGAACTTTTTTTTTTGCTTTATGTACTATTTAGCGTAGGTACCCAAATAATAGCATGAATATGCATTTATATTTTCCATAATGCTACCATCGAGAATAAATCACGGAAGGTCGGACGCCTCGCTCCACTCATTCCCGCATGCGCCGCTCCCTGAAAAAAATCAAATCCCCACGGAAAGCTTGTCTCCCCCACTCCGCGCCCGTGTATTGCGGCTTCACGGACTGTGCGGCCATCCGACCGTCCCAATCTGTCGCGTTGCCATCTCCATCTTGTGCCGTCGCCCATTTTGGCGTGCTGTCGCTGCCATCCTCTGCGACGCCCCCCATCCCCGCGGCATCTCTGTCTCCCGTGAAGAGGAGGAATCCTCCGCGTGAGGTACGTTGCCAGTCGCCCCACCAACTATAGCTGCCGCCGGATCCGGTCGCCGGCGCCTCACCCTCCGCCTCCAAGCTTCATGCACGTGCTCCGCGAGTGCAGCGGCGCGTCTTGTGCTCCATCCTTCGCCGCACCCAGGCTAGGCACCCAGGAAAGGGGGGCGTCGCTGGCCAGGCCTAGGCCCAGGCGCAGCCGCACTTGGCCGCTGCCAGGCCGCGCCACAATCCTCGGCTATCGGCTGTCCGGAACCAGCCGTCCCCCCGCTCTGCACTGCGTCGCATGGAAGAAGGGTGAAAAAGCATGATGCAAGCGTCTGTTTCAAATGTTTCAGAGGTACGTTGCAAGTGTTTTATTGTGCAAAAGTAGATCGAGATGTTGCATATGTTGCAATGGTTGTACACGTATGTTGCAAGCTCATGTTCTCAATGTTTCATATGTTTTTTCCAACGTATGTTGCAAGTGTGTTTATCTGGATGTTGCATATGTTTTCATACATATGTTGCAAGTGTTTTATCTAGATGTTGCGTATGTTTACAATGGTTTCAAGTGTTTTAGAGCCATGTTTCATTTGTTTTTAGACGCATGTTGCAATTATTGTATCTCGATGTTTCAAAATTAAATCGAGTGTTGCATCTCCCTCCTCACCTTTCTGCTGTCTCGCCTCGGTGTCAGGTGCGGGAAGACGGAGGCAGTCCCCACTGGCGCAGGAGGGCCCCATGTGCTTCTGGGTGGGCGCAACAGGCGAGGTATGGAGGGTAGGCGCGGGACACGAGACAAGGGTGAAAGGTCTTGATGGCTAGAGGGGGGTGAATAGCCTTTTAAAATTTTCTACAAAGACAAACTAAACAAGTTTATCAATATAACAAATAGCGAGATGCGAGTTTTGCTTAGCCTACGGGGTGTTTGCAAGCCACCTATCCAATTTACAATTCTAGTATATTTGCACTTAACCGCACAAGTCAAACCGCATAACTTAGCTACAACTAAAGCTAAGAGCTACACTAACAAGCTAGCAAGGTAACTAAGAAATTAATATAAGAGAGAGTTAGAAGGGTATCACCGAGGGACGAAGTATTGAGCCAACCAATCAATATGATCAAGAGATGAATTCCATAATACACAACCACCGGGATCGATTAATCACAATAAGAATGATGAAACGAAGATTTATCCCGAGGTTCACGTGCTTGCCGACACGCTAGTCCCCGTTGTGTCCCTCTTCACCACGTGGTTCGGTGGCTAATTAGTCACACACTGAGCCTCTCAAAAGGCGCCACAAGAACCTACCAAATGGCAAAAGGTTGCAAATGACACGAGCAATCCACTAACGTTGCCTTTGGCGCTTCGCCGAGGTAGGCACAAAACCCTCACAATCACTGGAGATGGCCAAGAACAATCACCAACTCTTGCCAACGCCTCCAAGCTGCTCCAAGCCGTCTAGGTGGCGGCAACCACTAAGAGAAATAAGAATCCCGCAGCAAATCAACCACCAAGTGCCAACTAGATGCAATATCACTTCGAATATGCAAAGAAGCAAGAGAAATGAGTGGGAGGGGAGTTGCTTAGCTCAAAGTGCTCACAAGAATGTCAAAGAGTGCAAGAGTGAGAGCCAAGAGCTGGCCAACAAGTATTTATAGAGGTAGCACACCTCAAAGAGTCGTTATTCCCCTCACGTATGCGATAGACACGTCTGTCGCGCTCACGCCAACACCCTCAGCTAGGGTTTAGCGTCAGACGCTGCGTGCCCGTGTCTGTTTCTCGTGGCGCCAGCGTCTGTCGCTCATAACTCAGCGAATTTTCGTTGTTTTCTCATTCCGCTTGATTCGCCCTTTCACTTATGAGCTAGACTAAGTATGTGTATCACTAAAGCACATGTTTTAGCTCGTGAAAACACCACGTGACATCGCCTCCAAATCTCGACATCGGCGTAAAGGAAAATAGGCGTTTCAACTCCTCGAAAACGCTTGAATCGTGCCTTGCAAGCTCGGCGGGAGGGAGAGAGGACCCCAAACCCTCTCTACCGCTCAAACTCCACCGCCATCGTAAATGTGCTAACACCACCAAGTGATCATCGTCATGTGCGAGTGTGTTAGCATTTTCACAATCATTTTTCAAGGCATTATTAGTTCTATCCAAATGCATATGATTATGAAATGCACATCTAGAGGCACTTAGGAGTCCAATAGCCGTGTCATTCCACTTTTTATAGTACGACTGTCTATCCTATAATATAATCACACCCACTAGGTGTCTTGGTTACTAAAACACAACCCTTAAGCGTATACCTTTGCCTTGATCACGTAGGGTTGCATCCAAATCCAAGTGTGGCCATCATGATCACCATGTCCATCTTGCCACCAACCTTGGAATGTACTAATCCTCATATGCTATATACAACTTAGGCATAGGATTAGTACTTAGGCATTGTCACTAATTATCAACACCAAACATAGAGCTTTCAAAGGGGCAGCGGCGCGGGCATCCGAACGCGAGGCTAGCGTCCGGACGTCCGGGCGCTAGCCACGCCCTTATTTTTTCGCCAACGTGCTTAACACATACTTCATTAAGAGGGTACTTATGCATTTATTATTGGTACGTGTATTGCTTACCACCCGGAGCATCCATATAATATAGGGAAAATTAGTTGCTGGACACTGAAAGTGACCACCCTTTGTTGTTGGACACCAAAAATAGATCGATTTGCTAGAGGACACTCTAGTTCTTGGTAAATTTGCCGCTAGACACTCCGCCAAATAAAATATTCATTTCTCGCTTTCGAGAAGAGAGAAGCACGGTGAAATGTCCTTTTTGCCCCTAGCTCTTTCTTCTACCTTGGTCTCCTTCCTCTGGCCATGGCCATGGAGATACCGCTGCTACTCGCGTGGAGAGGGAACGGGCTCTGGCAGGGGGTCGGGCCGGCTAAACAACACGGCAGCGGCGCGGGGCCCACGCGAGGTTCGTGCTAGGGCTGGCTCAGTGGCCACGGCAGTGCCTGGGCGACCATAGGGCGCCGACGGCGCTGCTATGCAGTAGCACGCGCGAGGAGTGGCCTCGGCGAGGCCGGGCTAGCCCACGGTGCGGCGGCTTCGTGGGGCGGCGGCGGCTGCTCTGCTTTGCTCCATGACTTCCTCCCTCCGTCCCACCTAGCTGCACCACCGCTCTCCATAGGTAAAGTTCGGGCGGGCCATTGCCACCGTCGCGCCCGCTATAGGCGTCATCGAGCAAAGCTCGCGCGTGGCCGGCACAACTCCGTTACCCTCCGCTCTCCTTCTTTCTCGTTTTGGTGTTGCTCTCGGTCGCTGAGCCTGTGCCAGTGGCCGTTGGCCATGGCCTTCGCTGCCGACAGTAGAATGCCGAGCACCGACGCCATGAGCTCGTCGCGGCATCACCATACACGTGGCCGCGCTTCACGCCTACCTCCTCAGGGCCCGTAGGGGACTTGTGCATGTCACTTGCGTGCAGGTCGGGGGCCTCCCACACGTCGTCGTGCACCCCCGGGTGCATGCCAAAGGGCCCTGCCGGGGTCCGCCACGAGCATGTCGAGGACCGTCGCATGACTAGGGAGGGGCCTAGCCGCCGTCGTCGCCGGCACTGGGGTCGGGGAGGAGCAAGCGCGGCCACCGAGGCGAGGGCGAGCGTGGCCACCATGGTGTGGGCCGCCGAGGGCAGGCAACCACGGCCGCCGTGGCTCCGGGCGAGGCAGGGACGGTGGCCAAGGCTCGGCTCGACTCGGGGCAGGGAGGGGCGGCACGCCGGCAAGGGCGGGGTGGAGGAGCGGCCGAGGACGTGGGGGCTCGGCTCGTGGTGGCAGCAGGTCAGGGCGCGGGCGGCGTGGGGAAGAAAATGAAGGAAAAAAAGGAAAAGAGAAAGAGGCAGGGGTATTGAGGATATTTCACCGCTCTTCTCTCTCCTACAAACCCAGAAATCAATATTTTATCAGGTGCGGTGTCCACCAGTAAATTTGACAAGAAGTAGAGTGTCTATCAGCAAACTGTTGCATTTTACATGTCCAACAGCAAATGGAGGTCACTTTCAGTGTTCCGTGGCCAATTTTCCCTATAATATAAGGTCTACCTTGCAATTCCACATCTAAAAACTTTATCTAAAGTGTGCTTAGAAATAGGAGGATTAATCCTACTGCATTTCATTGTGCAATTAATTTTCTACGACTTTCAGAATTCAATGCAGCGCGCAACTTTGCACTCACTGAATGATTCCTGTTTACGTTCCGTATAAATAAGTCTCTATTTAACGAATTCAGGACCAAGCTCAGGCTGTTCATGGTGCCACGTCGCCAGTTCTTATCAGCCGTCTCTGATTCACGTGCTGAATTACATCGAACGCGACCGGTGTGTGCAAGCACCGTACTCCTATCTTGCAGCCCACTTTAAACTCAGAATCATAAGAATTGGGAGTGAAAAGAAAGGTATTGCACCAGAAGAACAATAGAGTACACCTGCATATATAGGCAAGGGCGATCTTGCACTGTCATTTATTACGAGTATTAGATTAAATGATTTAAGGTTAGACCTAATTAAAGTATTAATTTCAATAAAAATATTGGATTCACGGACGTCATGTAACAAATTGTATTTGCTAGTACTTTTAAAAACAAAAATGCTGCTCCAATGTTTTACCCATTTTCCAAAACACACGTTATTTATAGAGCTTTTTACCCGTATGACCTTGAAAAAAATGGCTCTTCCCTGTGTAGCCCTTTTTTTTTGAACTTACCTCTATGGACCTTAAACGTTTCATTCCTTCTATGGCCTTCCGCCAGTTTTTGCCACTTGACGGTGTTAAGTCAAGGGTAAAAAGACCGTTTTGCCCCTAGCGTAAAAAAATTGCAGAGTTTTGTTTGTTTGTCGTATATTTGGAGTAATAGTTCAGAAGAGTTGGGATCGAGTTTGGACTCTCCCTAATTTGGACTGCGGAAATCAGAAGTTCTGGTAGGGGGGTCAGAAGTTCTGATTTTCACGCAAAGCCAGAACTCCTATGCGAAACTCAGAAGTTCTGGTAGGAGGTTAGAAATTCTGATTTTCGCACAAAGTTAAAGGACAATGTACTCTTTTATCCGGACTCCGAATTAGACGTTCCATATATTTTTTTACCATCTCAACGAGAGGAACGTAATGGTAAAGTCTGTTTCACATTTTCACAACTTCACAAAATGGACAATTTTGGTTGTCAACAATTATGTGCTCTAAAAATTTTCACACATGCATTGCAATTAACCAAGTCTCACATAAATAAGGTCTCACATAAATTCACCATAGTTTCAGTCACACATAAATAAGGTCTCACGTACAACTAGCAAATTCAATAGGCATATCACAAATCAAAGACTGACCATTCTTTTGCTTCGCGTGCTCATGGCAGGGCTGCTAGGAAGTATTGCCTTGCTTTTTGTACCCATCGATGGGCTGTCAAGTGGCACCTTCGGAATGTCTACGGCTTTTCTCTTTGGAAGGCCTAGCTTTTTCTTGATGGGTGTCTGTTTCCTTTTAACTTGAGCAGGTCGATTTTCGCGCGAAGCAATAGAAAGTGCTTCAGGCTGATTTGACCCACTTCTTGACCTACAAATGTTATACATTGACAATGGTTTAGATAAGAGGGAAAAATTGGATTCATGTAACTGAAATTCAGAATTAGAAAACATACAATTTTGAACGTGTAGAGTTAGAGTTAGTGCGGTTTCTCCTTTTCTTACTTGAAACCTCCAAGCTGTGGCTGTCATGGTAGTCAGATTATGAAGTTTTCAAAGCAAGATGCGATGATAGAGAGATTTCAGCAATATATAAATGAAGGAACACAAGTAAAATTAATATGTAGACAGTAGAATGCAAGAGGTACCACATAACTTAGAATTAGATACTAGAGTGATTTGTTCAAGATGCTAAAGCATTGAAACCCTAAATATAAAAAAATAAATAGAATCTCACCGTTCTTGCCGGTGCATTAACACCCGTTGCAAATATCTCAGTGGAAAACAGTACCTACAATGAGTTCACTTTTCAGGAGCACTGTGATGTTATTAGGACTATCATTTTTCTGTTGGACAATCCATTCAAGTTAAAGAACAACTGCGTATGGTGTAGGTTGCTAAAGTTAGAGTCTGCATGACTGCAATGACTTTGGACAGGATGGACTAAGCCAGTGGCCACTGGTCAGCATTTACAATTTATGACAAACAACAATACAATTCTTCCACCAAGGTTCGTACTAGGTACATCAGCATCTATCATATAATTAAGCACAGTACATATACCAGATGTTCAAAGCATAACCTTGATTACACCACGACACAATAGCATCTCAACAGCTTCCTTCACAATAGGGAGAAGTCCAGCATGGTGTACTCCAATTCCTCTTCGCAGAAGGCTTTGTATTCCTACAACCTATCAAGGAGGTCAAAGTTTAAAGCACTGAACTGATTAACAGAAGCATTGGTTTACAAGGTGAGGTGTACAGGACTAAAATTTGCATATGTCACTAGATCACCTGTGGAAGGTTCCTATCAGATCCTTTAAGACGTGAACCGGGCTGCCTGCAGGGGAGGTTGCTGACTGCGGAGCCGTGCTGGCCACCCTCGCTGGAGGTGGCGGCCGCGCCGGCATGGCTGCGGCCAGGGACGCTTGGTGCCGCGTGGACCAGGCCCCGGCGAGCGCGCTCCACGAGTCGAGCAGCGGCGCCTCCACCACGGCGGCCTAGGGTTGGAGCAGCGGCGCCTCCTCCACGAGTTGGAGTGGATTCCGACGCACCTGGATCAGGAGGATCTGGGGCAGGAGATCCCGATGGATGCCCCGGCCGGCGGTGGCGGCGGCGGCAGCCTCCCTGTAACACCCTAAAATTGGAAGAGAAGAAAAATAGGAAAAATGTGCTTTTTATATTTATTTTTGTGAAGCATGCAAATTTAGAATAAGAATAATTTTTATAAATTTAAAATCAAATATAAGGGTAGAAACATGATTGAGCATTCATGCTGCTGCATTTGAAGTTTTGTATTGAGTGGTTTAAATCAAATTCAAATTTGATTTGAAAATCATTTGAAAAATGAATTTGAAAAATTAGAAAAGGATTTCTTATTCTCTCTCTGCTCTCGGGCCGGTTTTCTTCACGGCCCAGCGAGCGCGGCCCGCTCTTCCCTCCCTCCCGGCCGGCCTCATCCTCCTGGGCCGAGCCCAAGCCAGCGAGCGCGCGGCCCGCTAGGCCAGCCGCCGCCCCGTTTTTCGTTTGAGTCGCCGACAAGTGGGTCCCGCCTGTCAGCGTCTCCTTCTACCTTCCTTTCTTCTTCCTCCGGCTCCGCACCGCCTTCCCTCTCTTCCTGATTCGATTCGATTTCCAAATCCCTTTCTTTCCTTCTATAGCGGTGCCGTCGGGGTATAAAAACGGAGCCGCCCCCCCTCCCGCAACCCATCTTGCCTCGTTGTGGTTCCCGTGGAGGCCTAGGGTTAGCTCACCGCGAGCTCGAGTTCCACCGCCCGCCTTTTCGAGCCGCACGCCCTATTCGCTTCATCCTCGGCCCCGATACCGCCCTAGGTGAGCTCGCCTTGATGTTCTCTATCCGCTGGTGTTCTTCGTTCGCAAGCTCGTGCACCATAGCGGGAGATGGACATCTCCGACCATGGCGCCGCCGCGGAGACCGCCGTCGGGCCCTATTCCGGCCGGCGCGCCGCCCGTTTCCTCCCCGATCTGCTCTGGACCGTCGGATCGGAGATCGACGGCTGTTATTTGAAGATACCGTTTCGGCTGACATTTTTGCTAAAGAGCCCCTGATGTTTTCACGTTTATAACCCGCGGTCCAAAGCGTAATCTGGAAAATACGTATTTATTAAATGAAAACGTAATTCGTTTCGGAAAAAGAAAAATATGCTTTCTGATATTTACAGTTTTGCCATTCAGTTTGTTTTAGTTGTAGAATCTTCGTTTTAACTCCGAATTGGTCCATTCAAATTGCGTTAGATTCATATTTGCGAGATCTATGTAAATATACAACTGTACAGTAGGTTTGGATTAATTTATTTTCGAGTTTTAATTAAAGTATTTATTTTTCTATAGGAAATCTTTGGAAATTCATAACTTTGTCGTTTTAGCTCCGTTTTTCGTGATCTTCGCGTCTGTGTGATCCTAGCGAGTTGTAGATTCGTTTTAAAGACTTTTTATCTTATTTTCTTACTGTTGGTGTATTGTTCTAATTATAGCCTTGTTTATCTATGCATGATTGCCTCTGGATGTGTGTTGTTGATATTGGTTGATCGAGTATAGACGGTGAGCAATTCGTTGGAGATCAAGAGCCTTACTACGAGCAAGATCTTCAGGACCAGTTTGAGCAAGGCAAGTATAGCATGGGATTATCCTTGTTGTCCTATTCACCTTATGCAATTAATATCATTATGCATTTATTCCTTGTTAAGGATGACTTAGCGATTGATCCTATACCTTGGTACCTATTGTGATGCATGGAGTAGTATGGCTAGTGCTTAAACATGGACTATGATCATGTAAATTGATTAGAGGAATATGCAACAAACATTAAAAGATGATTTTGATTAATGTTTAAAGGGGATTAGAGCATGTGGGTTACTTTTGATGCTCTAATTGCTCTCCATAAGGACTCATCTGTAAGCGAACATCCGGGACTTACAGTACAACTGTGGGGGCTATATGGCTCTGGCTTTAGTCATATAGAAGGACCTTTTCTAGCTTGTTAGAGGTAACCTTTTTGGCGTAAGAATGGCTTGACGAATCGGGTATAGTGCGGCCTCTGTCCTTATGTGTATAGGCTGCGGGTTATTGTGCCATTTGGAAGGGGGGCTCTACATCTATTTGCCGAGTGAATCTAATGGCCCTAACTTGTTAGACGAACCTTCGAAAGACTTCATAGTGTTTACCCTGCCTGCTCACCTTGGTAGTGTTTTGGAAGTAATTAACCCAGGCATTTGGGTAACACGACTCACAGTGAAAGTGTACAACCTCTGCAGAGTGTAAAACTGTTATAACAGGCGTGCTCACGGTCAAGAGTGGCCTTGGACCCTTATAGAATAGTTGAATAATTGTTTATGGTTATGTTTTTGCTATTCATTAATCATTTCACATGGATCATATGTTTATTGTTTACATTGAGACCTTTTGATGCTATTGATATGCTAAAATCATGTTAACTAAAAGCTACATGCTGATAAACCAATGATTATGCCTTTTTGAGCCTCATGAACCCCATGTTACACTTGTTGAGTACGAGATGTACTTACGCTTGTTTATTTTTCTTATTTGGATAAAAATCCCGGATGGGTAACAGATGGAGGTAATATTGACTACTACGCCTACTTCCTTGAGGATTACTAGTCTTGCTGTCAACCAGTCAATGTACCTGTGACTGGAGCTACCACGAGTGATTTTTATTTATACTTCCGCTACATTTGTGTTAAGACTAAGTGTTTAAATATCGTGATGTAATAACATTTGCCATGATACTTCTGTTATAATTTGTGAACTTATGTGTGATTGATCTCTGGGCGCACATAAGGGTAAGCATTCCATTTGGTCGATAAATGGGTGTGACAAATTGGTATCAAAGCTCTTGTTGACTGTAGGACGCAAGCCTAGCTAGAAATGGTCGATTTAGTGTCATCTTTACACTATTTTTATGCTCACTATCTTGCTCTTGTTATTTGATAAATTTTTATGCTTCTTATGTCTCATTCTATTACGAAATTTTGCCTCTAATCTAACTTTATCTAAAAATTCTGTAGATGGCCCGTGACCGTAAGACTGCCCGCATCAGCTCTGGAGGATACTACCCACCTCGTGCCCTGCATGCAACTGAAGAGCCACAAGAGCCAGAACCTCAGGAACAGGAGCAGACCCCTGTAGCACCAGTCCAAGCACCAGCACCTCCTCAGGAAGAGCCTGAGCCTGAAGAAGATCCAGAAATCGTCGAGATTGAAGATGGTGAGGAGAAAGCTAATGGAGGAGTACAACCCCCGCCTCCACCACATGAAGCTCCTGAAGATATGCCACCTCCTCCAATGGGGTGGACTGTGAGGATCTACCACAGGAATGGAGGGGATGTTGTCTCTCATATTCGCCTAGTGGGGATGCTCACTGCTTACTTCGCTGATTGGCATCCAGCCGTGGAGTACGTCTGCTGGGAGTACACACATCCACTGGAGGACACGTACTGGAAGGCAAGGGCAAGCATCTTTGCACACAAGCAAGACAAGGGGGCATATCAGCTGGACAGGATGTTCTCTCACGTAGGATATCGAGCTACTATAGATGATAGCATTGAAGATGTTGCTTTTGAAGCGTGTATGGGTCTTCGCTATCTCCGCTTTAACCTTATGAAGCATGACATTCATCGCTTCTTTCCTCGTGCACACCCCGAACTTGGATGGGCTATGACAGATCCAGTACAGCTAGAGCCACTGCCTCGGGTGATGGTGAACTTTGTCTATGATATGATGGACAGGAAGCTGCAGCTAGAAGAGATGGTGAGGGCACAAGGGAAGACTATCAAGAGGTGCCAAGCAACCATTGATGAGCTCCGAGCAAACCAAGGCATGCCCAAGATCTATGAGACATTAGAGCATGAGCCACTTCCTTAGGAAGTAGGAGTCCTTTATGTAATAAGAACGTTCTTAGTAACGTCAGTTGAGTCAGTTGAGTCTGTCGTGTGGTTTGAACCTTGGTGTGCTAGTTGCTTTATTATTATGCTTATATGTGAGTTGGATCTTTGTTTGAGTGTCAGGACTTGTAGGCATGTCTACAAGTTCCATTCTTAAGAATAATAAGTTTAATAGTCAAGGAATAATAGTTGGGTTTGATATTGTCTCGTTTCTGTCCTTGCTGTTTTCTGGAGCAGTCTCCAATGTTTCTGCTATAGTTTAAAAACGGTTCGTGCAACATTTATGAAATTTTTATGAGAGAAACTAGACTCAAGCATCTTTCAAATGCCACTAGAATCACCTTTTTATCTAATCTGGTTCGAGAGATATAATTTTCACAAGTTAAAGTTTCTGCACAGTCTGGAATCTGGAACAGTTTCTGTTACGCCTTATTTTTCATAGACTTAACGACAGAATCTGGTCTTGAGGTCTGAATAGAAATTGTGGATAATTTCATAAGATTTCCAACCATATAAAGCACGCCTCTTTTGGACTTCTGTAGCTCGAGATATGATTGAAATACTGAACTGTCAATATTGCTACTTGTCCAGAAAACTTTCAGATCTCATTCTTAATCTTATAAGTGGTTGATAACCTGGAATTCTTAAAGTTTGCATATTTATGGATGGCAGATGGCCGGAAGAGGAAGAGGCAGAGGTCGTGGAAACATTCCCCCAAATCCACCACTACCACCGTCACCAACTATCGAGCAGCTGTTGGCAGTACAGACGCAGTTGATGTAACAACTAGTGCAGAATCAGTAAAATCAGCCAGTTGCTGGGGCTCAACCACGTGATAAGCGTGGTGAATTTTTGAAGGGTCGTCCCCCAGTGTTCACACATGCTGCTGATCCTTTGGAGGCCGATGATTGGCTTCGTGCTGTGGAGAAACAACTCACCATTGCACAATATGATGACCGACAGAAGGTGTTGTTCGCTTCTGGGCAACTTCAGGGAGAAGCTCAGGATTGGTGGGAGTCATATGAGTATGGTCGTCCTGCCAATGCTCCTGTAGTCACCTGGCAGGAGTTTAGAGAGAACTTCAGGGCTTACCATATACCTGAAGGAATGATAGAGTTGAAGGCGGAGGAATTCAGGAACCTGACCCAAGGGTCAATGACTGTAGCTGAGTACCGTGACAAGTTTGCTCAATTGTCACGATATGCTCCACATGAGGTGGCCAATGACAATGATAAGCAGCGCCGCTTCTTGAAGGGATTATATGATGGACTACAGTTGCAGTTGATGTCCAATACCTACCCTAACTTTCAGACGCTTGTGAACCGCGCTATCGTGGTGGATAACAAGCGCAAAGAAATGGATGCAAAGAGGAAGAGGTTACAGGGACAAGCCTCCAATAGCAACACCCGTTCGCGTACTGGCTTTCAACAGAATACTCAGCAGAGGCCTCCTTCTGGACAGTGGAATCGTGGTCAGGCCTCATTCCGTGGACAGTTCCCGCAACGTCCCCCATTCCAGCCACAGAATAGCAACCAACGACCACCGCAACAGAACGGGAATCAAGCGCAGCGTCAGGGTCCTTCCAACAACACTCCTGCAAAGACTAGTGCTCCCAATACTCCCAACAGGTGTTTCCGATGTGGAAAAGAGGGTCACTTGTCTTACAATTGCCCGGAGAAGCCTAACCAGCAGACTCCCCAGAGACAGAGCAGCCACCAGAAGCCCGCACTTAACTCGGGAAGGGTGAATCACTTGTCCCAGGAAACTGCAGTGGAGGAGCCAGAAGTTATGCTTGGTACGTTCGATGTTCACTCTACTCCTGCCACTGTTCTTTTTGATTCTGGAGCATCACATTCTTTCATATCACAATCATTTGTTAGAATACATAGAATCCATTTGTGTGCCATGAAGAACCCTATCTTAGTAAACTCACCTGGTGGAAGCATGCTAGCATCTTATCGCTGTCTTCCAATTAGTCTCAACTTAAGGGGGGTAGAGTTTACAGTTAGCCCTATAGTATTGAGAACAGCTGGGATTGATCTTATATTGGGAATGGATTGGATGATGCAACAACAAGCAGAGATTCAGTGTAAGGATAAATCAGTTGTGCTGACAACACCAAAGGGTGATAGAATCAGGGTTGAAGTAAAAGTGCAAAAACAAAAGACCGCTACAGTGAACCAGCTCAATGATGGTGCCAACCAGGAAGATCCAATTGTGGAGGAGTTCCTAGATGTGTTTCCGGAGGAATTGCCAGGTATGCCACCAGACCGTGACATTGAATTTATTATTGAATTATTACCTGGAACTGCACCTATAGCTAAGCGTCCATATAGAATGGGAGTAAATGAATTAGAAGAACTTAAGAAACAAATTAAGGAGTTGCAGGATAAGGGTTTTATTCGTCCTAGTTCTTCACCATGGGGAGCACCAGTGATTTTTGTGGATAAGAAAGATGGAACTCAGAGGATGTGTGTAGATTATCGGTCTCTTAATGAGGTTACTATTAAGAACAAGTACCCATTGCCTAGAATTGATGACCTGTTTGATCAGTTAAGAGGAGCTTGTGTATTCTCCAAGATTGATCTTCGCTCTGGATATCATCAATTGAAGATTCGTGCCAGGGATATACCCAAGACAGCATTTACCATACGGTATGGGTTATATGAGTATACAGTGATGTCCTTTGGATTGACTAATGCTCCTGCATACTTCATGTATTTAATGAATAAGGTGTTCATGGAATATCTGGACAAGTTTGTAGTGGTATTCATTGATGATATACTAGTGTTTTCCAAGACGGAGGAAGAACATGCTGAACATTTGAGGTTGGTCTTGCAGAAGCTCAGAGAACACCAACTATATGCAAAAAGGAGTAAATGTGAGTTTTAGCTGAAGGAAGTTTCTTTTCTGGGTCACATTGTTTCAAATGGAGGAATATCAGTAGATCCTGGCAAGGTGAAAGATGTATTGAACTGGAAACCACCCATCAATGTGAGTGAGATCCGTAGCTTCTTGGGATTGGCTGGTTATTATAGGAGATTTATAGAGGGATTTTCAAAGCTTGCAAAACCAATGACTGCATTGTTGGAGAAGAATGCCAAGTTTGTGTGGTCCGAGAAGTGTCAGGCTAATTTTGAGGAATTAAAGAAAAGATTGACTACTGCACCCGTCTTAGTTTTGCCAGATCTGAATAAACCTTTCTCTATCTATTGTGATGCATCTCGATTGGGTTTGGGATGTGTTCTGATGCAAGAAGGTAGAGTTGTGGCATATGCATCGAGGCAGTTGAGGAAGCATGAGTTAAATTACCCTACTCATGATTTGGAATTAGCTGCAGTAGTTCATGCATTAAAGATATGGAGACATTATTTGATTGGACACAAGAGTGATATATACACTGATCACAAGAGTCTAAGGTATATCTTCACTCAAACGGATCTGAACTTGAGGCAGCGTAGATGGTTGGAGTTGATAAAAGACTATGATCTAGAGGTGCATTATCATCCCGGAAAGGCCAACGTTGTTGCTGATGCTCTTAGTAGGAAAAGTTATGCAAATGAAATACAAGTAATGCCTATGCCAAAAGAATTGTGTGCTGAGTGCAAGCATCTGAACTTAGGATTTACTACCAATGCAGTGGAACTAGTATTAGAGCCTACTCTGGAGCAAGAAATCCGTAAAGGTCAGCAGAAGGATGAAAAGTTGAGAGAGATAGCTGAAAACATAGCGAAAGGTAAATCTCCAGGATTCCGTAAGGATGAAAATGGTACGCTATGGTTTGGGAAAAGGCTGTGTGTGCCCGAAGATAAGGATATCCGAATGGCAATTCTGCGTGAAGCTCATGAGTCAGCTTATTCCATACATCCGGGGAGTACTAAAATGTACTTAGATCTGAAAGAGAAATATTGGTGGTATGGTTTAAAGAGAGACGTAGCTGAGTATGTTGCCTTGTGTGACACTTGTCAAAGGGTGAAAGCGGAACATCAGAGACCTGCAGGATTGTTACAGCCTATGCAGATACCCGAGTGGAAATGGGAAGAGGTTGGTATGGACTTTATACTTGGGTTACCACGGACTCAAAGAGGATATGATTCAATTTGGGTGATAGTGGATCGTCTGACTAAGGTTGCTCATTTTCTGCCTGTGAAGACTACATATAGCAGTGCGAAGTTGGCAGAGTTGTATATGGAAAGAATAGTGAGTCTACATGGAGTTCCTAAGAAGATTGTGTCTGATCGAGGTACTCAGTTTACATCTCATTATTGGCAAAAGATACATGAATCATTGGGGACCAAACTAAATTTTAGTACAGCTTATCATCCCCAGACAGATGGTCAAACAGAGAGAATTAATCAGATATTGAAAGATATGTTGAGAGCTTGTGCTTTACAATATGGTACTAGCTGGGATAAGAGTTTGCCATACGCAGAGTTCTCTTATAACAATAGTTATCAGAAGAGTCTTCAAATGGCACCGTTTGAGGCTCTGTATGGACGAAAGTGTAGGACCCCGTTGTTCTGGAATCAGACAGGGGAGAGTCAAGTGTTTGGGCCTGATGTATTAAAGGATGCTGAAAAGAAAGTGAGAATGATTAGAGATAATCTAAAAATAGCACAGTCCAGACAGAAAAGTTATGCTGATACTCGCAGAAGGGAGTTGACTTTTGAGGTAGGGGATTATGTCTACTTGAAAGTGTCACCCATGAGGAGTGTGAAGAGGTTCAACATGAAGGGTAAATTGGCACCAAGATATATTGGACCTTTCGAGATTATAGAAAGACGTGGTGAAGTGGCATATCAGTTGGAATTACCCGAAAGTTTGGCAGGTGTACATGATGTGTTCCATGTGTCTCAATTGAAGAAATGTTTACGAGTACCAGAAGAACAGATTCCGATAGAGGAACTCACTGTTAAGGAGGATCTTACATATGAGGAGTTTCCGGTTAAAATTTTGGAGACTGCGGACAGAGTCACAAGAAGTAGAACAATCAAAATGTGTAAAGTACAGTGGAATCGGTACACCGCAGAAGAGGCTACTTGGGAACGAGAAGAGGATCTGAGAAAAACCTACCCGCAACTGTTTGAGTAAGCACCGGTCGAATCTCGGGACGAGATTCATTTTAAGGGGGTGAATTGTAACACCCTAAATTTTGAAGAGAAGAAAAATAGGAAAAATGTGCTTTTTATATTTATTTTTGTGAAGCATGCAAATTTAGAATAAGAATAATTTTTATAAATTTAAAATCAAATATAAGGGTAGAAACATGATTGAGCATTCATGCTGCTGCATTTGAAGTTTTGTATTGAGTGGTTTAAATCAAATTCAAATTTGATTTGAAAATCATTTGAAAAATGAATTTGAAAAATTGGAAAAGGATTTCTTATTCTCTCTCTGCTCTCGGGCCGGTTTTCTTCACGGCCCAGCGAGCGCGGCCCGCTCTTCCCTCCCTCCCGGCCGGCCTCATCCTCCTGGGCCGAGCCCAAGCCAGCGAGCGCGCGGCCCGCTAGGCCAGCCGCCGCCCCGTTTTTCGTTTGAGTCGTCGACAAGTGGGTCCCGCCTGTCAGCGTCTCCTTCTACCTTCCTTTCTTCTTCCTCCGGCTCCGCACCGCCTTCCCTCTCTTCCCGATCCGATTCGATTTCCAAATCCATTTCTTTCCTTCTATAGCGGTGCCGTCGGGGTATAAAAACGGAGCCGTGCCCCCTCCCGCAACCCATCTTGCCTCGTTGTGGTTCCCGTGGAGGCCTAGGGCTAGCTCACCGCGAGCTCGAGTTCCACCGCCCGCCTTTTCGAGCCGCACGCCCTATTCGCTTCATCCTCGGCCCCGATACCGCCCTAGGTGAGCTCGCCTTGATGTTCTCTATCCGCTGGTGTTCTTCGTTCGCAAGCTCGTGCACCATAGCGGGAGATGGACATCTCCGACCATGGCGCCGCCGCGGAGACCGCCGTCGGGCCCTATTCCGGCCGGCGCGCCGCCCGTTTCCTCCCCGATCTGCTCTGGACCGTCGGATCGGAGATCGACGACTGTTATTTGAAGATACCGTTTCGGCTGACATTTTTGCTAAAGAGCCCCTGATGTTTTCACGTTTATAACCCATGGTCCAAAGCGTAATCTGGAAAATACGTATTTATTAAATGAAAACGTAATTCGTTTCGGAAAAAGAAAAATACGCTTTCTGATATTTACAGTTTTGCCATTCAGTTTGTTTTAGTTGTAGAATCTTCGTTTTAACTCCGAATTGGTCCATTCAAATTGCGTTAGATTCATATTTGCGAGATCTATGTAAATATACAACTGTACAGTAGGTTTGGATTAATTTATTTTCGAGTTTTAATTAAAGTATTTATTTTTCTATAGGAAATCTTTGGAAATTCATAACTTTGTCGTTTTAGCTCCGTTTTTCGTGATCTTCGCGTCTGTGTGATCCTAGCGAGTTGTAGATTCGTTTTAAAGACTTTTTATCTTATTTTCTTACTGTTGGTGTATTGTTCTAATTATAGCCTTGTTTGTCTATGCATGATTGCCTCTGGATGTGTGTTGTTGATATTGGTTGATCGAGTATAGACGGTGAGCAATTCGTTGGAGATCAAGAGCCTTACTACGAGCAAGATCTTCAGGACCAGTTTGAGCAAGGCAAGTATAGCATGGGATTATCCTTGTTGTCCTATTCACCTTATGCAATTAATATCATTATGCATTTATTCCTTGTTAAGGATGACTTAGCGATTGATCCTATACCTTGGTACCTATTGTGATGCATGGAGTAGTATGGCTAGTGCTTAAACATGGACTATGATCATGTAAATTGATTAGAGGAATATGCAACAAACATTAAAAGATGATTTTGATTAATGTTTAAAGGGGATTAGAGCATGTGGGTTACTTTTGATGCTCTAATTGCTCTCCATAAGGACTCATCTGTAAGCGAACATCCGGGACTTACAGTACAACTGTGGGGGCTATATGGCTCTGGCTTTAGTCATATAGAAGGACCTTTTCTAGCTTGTTAGAGGTAACCTTTTTGGTGTAAGAATGGCTTGACGAATCGGGTATAGTGCGGCCTCTGTCCTTATGTGTATAGGCTGCGGGTTATTGTGCCATTTGGAAGGGGGGCTCTACATCTGTTTGCCGAGTGAATCTAATGGCCCTAACTTGTTAGACGAACCTTCGAAAGACTTCATAGTGTTTACCCTGCCTGCAAACCTTGGTAGTGTTTTGGGAGTAATTAACCCGGTCATTTGGGTAACACGACTCACAGTGAAAGTGTACAACCTCTGCAGAGTGTAAAACTGTTATAACAGCCGTGCTCACGGTCAAGAGTGGCCTTGGACCCTTATGAAATAGTTGAATAATTGTTTATGGTTATGTTTTTGCTATTCATTAATCATTTCACTTGGATCATATGTTTATTGTTTACATTGAGACCTTTTGATGCTATTGATATGCTAAAATCATGTTAACTAAAAGCTACATGCTGATAAACCAATGATTATGCCTTTTTGAGCCTCATGAACCCCATGTTAAACTTGTTGAGTACGAGATGTACTTACGCTTGTTTATTTTTCTTATTTGGATAAAAATCCCAGATGGGTAACAGATGAAGGTAATAGTGACTACTACGCCTACTTCCCTGAGGATTACTAGTCTTGCTGTCAACCAGTCAATGTACCTGTGACTGGAGCTACCACGAGAGATTTTTATTTATACTTTCGTTACATTTGTGTTAAGACTAAGTGTTTAAATATCGTGATGTAATAACATTTGCCATGATACTTCTGTTATAATTTGTGAACTTATGTGTGATTGATCTCTGGGCGCACATATGGGTAAGCATTCCATTTGGTCGATAAATGGGTGTGACACTCCCCCATCAGTCTCGCATCGCGGCCCTAGCTTGATCTTCTTTTTTTCCTGATACGAACCGTCGGTCCAAGTCACTCAGCTCGGTGCGGCCTCTTCAGAAACACAGAAGGGCAATTTCGTCTTTTCGTGCATCCACCAGTGGACAAACTAACGGAGTTCACTAACAGACTTGACAAAAGGTCATATAAGGAATGAAAGTTCGTTTCAGGGCCATAAAGGTACGTTAAAAAAACCATACAAGAAAAAGGCATTTTTTAGAGCCATACAGTTAAAAAGCTCTTAGGCCAGTTTTAGTGGGGATTTCATGTCACTGTTTCCAACACATCTAGATTTTGGAAACAGTGTAGAAGAGTTTCATCCCATGAAACTCTCTCTACTCCCATGAAACTCTTATCACCTCTCTCTTCATTAATATGATGTCACATTAATATAATTAATGTCCACGAAACTCTGATAAAACTCCATTGAGACTGACCTTGTTTACAGGACACCCACCCTGGGCGCCTAGCAGTCCCATAGACGATGACCAACTGGCGGCTGGCCCACTGTCTCCCAGTGGACAAGTGTGCGCCAACGTCCGTCCGACCGTCCCTGCCAACAACCACATACTGTAATCCACACAAAGATGGCAATGGTAATTACTAGTTGGGTATGTGCAGCCCATAGTCTTACCCACGTAAAAATATTTTATCTGTTAGTTTGCCTATACCTTATGTACGGGTAAGAGTTCTTTCTCATACCCTTATTCATGCGGGTAACGAGTATGCATGGGTTATCCTTACCCATGAGTCTAAGAATGTTTACAAATTAAAATTACATGTATCAATATAGCAGTCTCCTAGTTTCAGCCAAAGCATCACAAGTTAATAATAAATTTATCAAACAAACGAGCTAACACCTAATCAAATAATCTAATAGATAAATCCATCATTACTAATACTAAGTGACCAATTTCACGAGTTCATATATAGTACACCATACCAGCTAGGAATTACTACAAAGTCTCCACCATATGACAGTCACACGGCTACACTCACACATAGTAATAAATTAGTGAGTTCATCACATATTACAGGTTGACCGATGATTTCAGATATATTGAATCGGATTTAATTTATCCATGGATTAACGGGTATGGGCAATGTAGTCCTATACCTTTACCCGTTTTACCCGTTGGGTAAGGTTTTTTCCATTAATTTACCCATAAATAGAAAAATTAACGATACTCTTGCTTAAAAAGATAATTATCCATCGGGTTTCGGATAGAAATCGCCATCTTTGAATCCACACCAACCACGTCAAGTGCGTTTCCACTGGTCCACCAGCCCGGCCAGTGTGGCCTCCGACTCGCCGCCCTCGCGCAGCGCGTCCTTGGCCTGCCGCATGGCCTCCAGCGTGCGCTCCCGGAGCCTCCTCCCGCCTTCGGAGTCCATGAGCCACCGCACCTTGGCAGCAACTTCCTCGGCCGCCACGAGGCCCGTGTCGCTGTCGTACCCTTCCACGGCCACGGCCAGCTGCATCTCCTTCTCCAGGAACACCCGGTTGAGCCGCTGCTCCGCGTAGAGCGGCCACGCCAGCATCGGCACGCCCGCCATCACCGCCTCCAGGACCGAGTTCCAGCCGCAGTGCGTCACGAAGCCGCCCACGGATGGGTGCGCCAGCACGTCCCGCTGCGGCGCCCACGACCTGACGACGAGGCCCCTGTCCTTGGTCCGGGCCAGGAACCCCTCCGGGAGGAGCGCGTCCAGGTCCGGCTCCGGCGGCTTCTCGAACTTCTTCGCCGGGTCGTCGCTGGGCGGGGCCCGGACCACCCACAGGAACCGCTGCCCGCTGGCCTCCAGGCCGGCCGCCACCTCCCTGATCTGCTCCGCGCTGAACCGGCCGATGCTGCCGAAGCAGAGGAACACCACGCTGGCCCTGGGCTGCGCGTCCAGCCACGCCAGGCACTCCTCGCCGCCCTTGCCCAGCACCTCCTCCGACTTGATGAGCGGCCCGATGCAGTAGATGGGCGGGGTCGGGAGGCCGGGGGGCGTGCAGTGGCCCGCGGCCACGGTCTCGACGGCGCGCTGCTCCAGCAAGCGGAACGTGTTGACGAGGAGGCCCTGGGAGCGGCAGAGGTCTCTGAAACTCTTTAGGAAGCCGTCGTAGGCCGCGTCGTCGCGCTCCATGATGGGCAGGATGGAGTGCGTCGCCGGGAACGGCGGGATGCCCGGCACGTGCACGAGCTCCTCCCCCATGTCCTGGAAGCTCGCCGTGGTCCGCTCGTGGAGCACCGGGAGGTACAGAAAGAAGGCCAGGACCTCGGCGCCAGAGGTGAAGAAGAAGTAGGCGGGCACACGGAGCTCCTCCGCCACGTCCAGCGCGATGTTGCAGAAGAAGTCGACGACGAGCATGGCCGGGGACGCGGCGGCCAGGAACTCGCGGAGGTGCGGGTTGGAGACGCGGACGAGCTCGAAGGTGAGCGCCTCTTGGTGCTTGGACTTGACGGGCGGGAGGCGCTCGACCTTGGGCAGGCGGTGGAAGGAGATGGACGGGTTGGCCGCGGAGACGCCGGCGAGGAAAGGCCCCGTGGCGCCCGTGTTGTAGGGCGGCTCGACGACGACGATTGTGACGGACAGCCCCCGCGCGCCGAGGATCTTGCCAAGCTCGATCATGGAGACCAGGTGGCCCATCCCCGGCGAAGGGTATAGCACAACCGGTCTCTGGGCGATCCCCGTCGCGGCGGCGGCGGCCTCCATTTGGCTATAGCGGAGTGGCGGACAGTGACTACCTTTCTGCTGTGAGAACTAATGGAAGCAATCTCGTGACGCTGTATATAAAGAGCAAAATTCATCGCCCGTCAACCTTCGGTCTCCGAATTTTTAAAATGATATGTATGGGTCAAGTTGGTAGACGGTGTCATTTAGGTTTCTAAACTTTTAAGATAATCATCATAGGTCTCTAAATTTAGCCGGTTGTGTCATCTTAGTCTCTGAACTTTTAAGATGATCACCGCAAGTCTCTCAATTTGACGAGCGGTATCATCTATATCCAAATGTGGTCTAACCTACTCTACAAGCTGACGTGGTACGCTGATTGTACGTTAGACGTAGATCCAACATGTATCAATTAATCAAACATTATTTGTATAATATTTATCATGAAAATATAAATTATATAAAATAATTTACATCAGCAAAAAGTAAATTAAAGTATTAAAATAATTTACAATGACAAATATATTAGGTTAAACTAAAATAGAAAATACTAAAATTAATTTAATATTATGTATCATTAATAGTATTAAAATAATATTAAAATTCCTATAGTACTAAAAGCTTTCTCTATTAAAAGTTACTTCTAATTTTAGTATTATCTTAAAAGCTTTAATAGTAGTATTATAGAAGTAACTTTTCTTTATTATTAATACTATAATACTATGCTACTTTTAATAGTAATATTATAGTATTAGAACTTTTAATAATAGTATTATAGTATTAAAAGTTTTAATAATAATGTTATAGTACTAATAGCAAAGAAAAGTTATTTTTATAATATTACTATTAAAACTTTTCAATAATACTAAAATTAAAAGTACCTTTTAATAGAGAAAACTTTTAATATTATAGGTAACTTTTTTGTGCGTGCAGTGTCATCTAGGTAACACTAAATTTTGCTCTTATATAAATTCTACACGCGGGAGGCCTTTTCTGCGCGCGGGTCCACGTTTGATTTGGCTGGCAGCTGCCTATTGATATTTTCTTTATAACACACACGAACACCAAATATGTTCATCTTTGTAAATACATTTACGCACATATACCCAATGTTCGCTTGGACTTATCAACCTGATTTATCAATCATAATACAATATTTCTCTCTTATAATAAAAATAACATCAGCCGATTTATTAGCCACGTAAACCATCTAACGCCCAAATGGAGGAGCGAAGATTCGTAGAAGGAGCGGACGCTTTCGATCCTATTCGGTACATGGAGTCGTAGAGCTGTCCACGACCACGAGCGCTACCTAACATGCCTTCATATGATTTAATTAGGTGGACAACTCTGAACTCAGTACGCAATGTTCAGCTGGTGAAAAGTATTCGAGCTACCTGTGGAAAAGAGGGGAACGCACGTTTAATCGGTCTACAGTGGTCCTACTGTCAAGGATGGACGTATGGTAACACGACGCCCGCCACAGGTGAAAGTGTACAGAATTTCGCAACGCCACACGGCTTTGAACATTAGACGATGAATGAACGACCGACGGACGCACATGCCCAAATAATGGCTGCCTGCGGGCCGGGGCCAGGGACGGGTCGCGCTCGCGCTCAATAAAGGCTGTGTTTAGATCCAAAATTTAGAGTGCTAAAATACACTATAGCATTTCGTTTGTATTTGGTAATAATTGTCCGACTAATTAGGCTCAAAATGTTCGTCTCGTAAAGTACAACCAAACTGTGCAATTAGTTTTTGATTTTATCCACATTTAATACTTCATACATGTATCGCAAGTTTGATGTGACCGGGAATTTTTTTCTTTTGCATAGTGCACTTTTTAATGTATCTAAACACACCCAAAGTGTGTGGAGGAGTGAGAGCGACGTGGCAACGTCATCGATGACAAAATGGGATCCGGCTCTCAGCATCAACTTTTCGTTGTGAATTGTCATCTTTCCTCCATCCCTAGCTTGACCAGCAATATTCGTACCGTGTAGGTGGCGATGCTTCGGGGGTGTTGTGAATTGTCATCTTTCCTCCATCCCTAGCTTGATCAGCAATATTCGTACCGTGTAGGTGGCGATGCTTCGGGGTTGTTTAGTTCCAAAAATTTTCAAAATTTTCTGTCATATTAAATATTTAGACATATACACAAAGCATTAAATATAGATAAAAAACTAATTACACAGTTTGGTAGAAAACCACGAGACGAATCTTTTGAGCCTAATTAGTTCATAATTGGACACTAATTGATAAATACAAATGAAAGTGCTATAGTAGCCAAAGCCAAAACTTTTCACGAACTAAACACCCCCTTAGCAAGGGTAAAAAATTTTGGGTTTCACGTAGGATATTTCGAGGGATGTCGGAAGGAATGTTTGGATACTAATAAAAAAACTAATTACATAACTTGTCTGAAAACTGTGAGACGAATTTATTAAGCCTAATTAATCTGGCATTAGCACATATTTACTGTAGCATGACATTATCAAATCATAGATTAATTAGGCTCAAAATATTCGTCTCACAAATTTATCGTAATCTGTGTAATTAATTATTTTTTGTCTACATTTAATCATCCATACATGTGTCTAAACATCCGATGTGATGGGTCAAAATTATTTTGGATGAACAAAACACCCCCTATGTTGAACCGGGACGTAAAAAAAAAGAGTGCGTTCTTCATGGGTGTGATGTATTTACCCTGTTCGCTTGAACTGTTTATCGTACAATATTTTTCTCTCACAACAAAATAACATCAACTGATTTATCAGTCACAAAAACCATCAACCGAACAGAACGATTATGTCATTGGCCTGCTCATCCGGCTTACCGTGATGACGTGCATATAATAATAATAGTTTCTACTCAGCCTTTCCACGCCGTTCATCATGTGTGTACGTGGCCGTCGCCGTGGAGCAAATGCCACCTAAGGCGATGCGCAGCATCTAAATTACCGTCCCTGGTGGTTTCACAGAGCATCAATGCTGCCTGCACAAGTCACTACTGCCTAAACTGACAAAAGAGTGAAGAACTTGCTAAAGCATGCGTTGTGATGGAAACTGTTGCACAAATCTTATATGACGCGTGCACGTTCACCCTGTTAGTGACGCACGCCTTCCTTTTATTGCTTCCACGTCTACTTGCGTCCAGTTTTTTTTCATTCCTGTCATTTTTTTTTTGTCACACTCGGTTCTTTTTTCCTTCCTCCCCACTCACCGCGTTCGCTTGGTCTCCTTCGAGGCAGAGGTGGAAGCGAGCGGCGACACCAGCAAGGCATCGATTTGGGGGCAGCACCAGCTGATCTCCTCTCCCGTCGATGCCGGTGCGAGTCCTTCGTCATCGGTGAGGCCTCGATTTGCAGCGGATTCATCATCTGCGAGGCCTCGATTTTGGGGTAGATTCAGACCTCGATTCGAGTCGGAGGCGGAGGTGGCGGAGGTTGATTCGAGTGAGCCGAGGATCGAGGAGCGAGGGGCCCCGGCGAGTCCGCCGCGCCATCGAGATCCAACAGCTGCAGTGGGGACTAGGAAGAAGGATCCAAACCCTACTGCGTCACGACTACCAGCCACGCTGCTGTGAGGACGTTGATGTTGTCATCGACGACCTCCTCCAACGACTCCAGCTCTTCTAGGTAGGCGCCGCTGCTCCGTCCGCCATCTCTTCGTCCTCTGGTTTTCCTCGATTTGTGGGCTAGGTGAAAGAGGATCGATCCACTGGTTGATAGGGTTCATCCTAACCATCGATGTTGGGTGGGAAATGCAAATCGATGTGATGCGGGTAACTTCCTGCTTGTGGTTTGGAATTGAGCTTTCACGTGTGGGCTCCAGCTCGACGTCGCCGAGCTCAACGCCGCCTTCGGGGCCGGGCAGTCTCCGTCCTCGCCCACCACGTTCGACCGTGCCGCCGCTGCCGAGGTTGAGCTCGTCGCCTCGCCTTGGACTGCACACGCTATCGACGTCGTCGTGCGCGGCGTGGACGTCTCGCTCACACTAGGGTACGATTGCCGGCCCCCTGCGTTCGCGCCGCCTGGAGCAGTGGCCGCGTTTCTGCTGTGCACCCGAACCATTGTGGCATTGTTCTATAATGGAGTATCTCTTATCGTGTCTTTGTGAGATTGATTGCTTAACTAAGAGACTAACACGTCAATGGTGTCTATTCTGAAGGGAGCCTGCACCGAGGAAGCAACGGCCATATTACACGGAGTTATCTAAGGAGAAGAAGAGAGTGCTGGCATCATTGGACCCTCAGGTACTTGCATATTAGACGCCTGTACTTGTAGTCAAGTTATTTCGAAGCTTTGCTTAAACACCAACAAAAAGTTTCGCCTCCTGTTCTACTTGTTAGGGTGAAATGTTGCATGAGATGACCGAAGGTGTAGTTAACTTCCTGGAGGATAAGTTAGCTTTTCAACTGTGCTTCTGAACTATGGTCAGGTGCGGTTTGACAATGTCATTATACAAGTTCGATACCTTGATGACTCCCATGTCTTTGTACTGAGGACAACAGACTTGCGGTTTTTGGCCCTGAGCCTGTTTTCCACAGCACTCTGTTCAGAGGATTGGTTGGGTCTTGAATGTCATCCAGAAAGAAGAATAAATTGTCTGTTGAATGCTCTGAGTTTGAATTCCTGATGGAAACGAATGATTCTGTATATTGCAGTGCATCCTTCAGTGGTGTAGGAGTATCTGCTTCAGTCAGATTGGATAATCTATAACTTTCTGGCTTTGACATTCATGTCCCTAAAGCGTGCTGGGAAATCTCACCGAAGTTAAGACCTGTGCTTTTGTTTTTTTCAAACAATGTGGTTCCTGCTTGCTAAGGTCTGATTGCTGCATGGATTGTGACCATTCTATTTTGTCTTTGAAATGTGGATTACTTTTGTTGATTTTTAGTTGTTTTGATAACAGTAACATATGTGATCCTGGTAGGCTTGTTCGTCTTGCAGCACTTCGACACACGTAGGGTCGGATTTCTCTTCGCGCCTATTGTCTGCCTGTGGCTTCTCTGCATCAACACCATAGGGGGTGTATTGTTTGGCTCAGCTGTGTGTGATGTCCATGACAGTTAGACTATGCTACTCTTTTTGAGCTTGTTGTTTGTTTGGTTGGGGAGTGACTAGAGTGGATCTATTTCAGTACGGCCTACTACATGTGAAGTAATTAAATAAAGAAGATAGTGTGATTTTCGATGGCTAGTTGACATCCTGATTTTTTAACTTAATTCAAGAGATCCAAGGCTTGGAGGAGGGTACCCACTAAAGGCTGTCAGCAAGGTAACATATATTATTATAAGCCTGCATGTTGTGTGCTCGAGTGAGCAAGTTTGGGGTCTGTATTGTGTGACTTGACTTAGTGTTGGATATTTAGTTTGATTTAGTGTTCTCGTCATTCAGTTTTGTGTTTGATAGGGATATTTAGTAGTTGTACATGATACATGTGGCTTGTCAATCTGATAATCCAAAATGATCATTGGGTTTGTCGTGTGAGATTTCTGAAATGGTTCCTCATATGGAGGATCAAATGTTTGAGATTTAATTTATTTAATAATTACTAATTTCTATGAATCACATAATACATTTTTTTGACTCAAACGGCTTTGCTGATGGGCAACATTTTCTGAAATGGTTCCTCATCTGGAGGATCAAAGCTTTGATGATGGTCAACAATGTGGTCATGCCATTGATAAGTTACAGGGGTGATATGATTTTGTTCTTTTTTATCTAAGTTGTTATTATCTTTTATTGTTGAATTTATATGAGTTGGTTGAGTGGGTAACAGTCAATTGATTGATATGTGTGCCCTACTTGACCTGGATGATAGTAGGTTTTTTTCTTTTCCTTATATAAGGAGTTAAGATAAATTTTGTGCTTGAAAACATTTGATGACTCTGTAACTTAGAGTTGTCTTTGCAGAAAGATAATTCTATGTCCTAGCTATGAGTTCCGACATGTTCTTACTCAGATATGGCTTGTGTTCCATCATTTCTCTGCAAGGCAATTTAGCTTTTTATTCAGGTTACATAATTGAACACTTAATCTGTCATTCTTTGTGTTACAGAGAAGAGACAGTATCAGGCTAACCGGATCAGGGAGAAGTACCCTCATAGAATTCCAGTAAGATACCACCCTCCTATATGTAAAGTTTTGAAGCTTTTGTTACAAAGTTGATAATGTGATAGTATAAACTTTGAAACTAGAGCTATATAAAAGTTTGTAATGTGATAAATTCAAAGTTTTATGATTTTTAGTGTAAAGTTTTAAATCTATAGCACTACAAAGCAAAGTTTATAATTTGATAGTTGAAAGTTTTGAACCTAGTGATAAAAAGTTTTGTAATGTGCTAGTTAAAATTTTATAAATTTTTGTTTAAAGTTCTTAAGCTAGGGGTTATAAAGTTTTAATGAGATAGTTTAAAGTTTTCAACTTAGCGATACAAAGATTGTTATTGGATAGTTCAAAGTTTTTACAAATTCAGAGTGCAAAGTTCTGTAGCTAGCACTACAAACCTTTTTTACAATATAGTGTGTTAGTTCAAAGTTTTTCAACCTAGGAGTACAAATTTTGTAATATCATAGTCTAAAGTATTTTACTAATTCTGTGTGCAAAGTTTTGAAGCTTGGTCTACAAATTTTATCATGTGATGGTATAAAGTTTGAAACTACAACAATACAAAGTTTGTAATGTCATAAACTCAAAGATTATGATTCTGAGTGTAAAGTTTTGAACCCAGCACTATAGAGTAAAGTTTGTAATTTGATAGTTCAAAGTTCTGAACCTAGTGACAGAAAGTTTGTAATACGGTAGTTTAAAGTTTATAAATTCTTTGTTAAAAGTTCTTAACTAAGGATTATAAAGTTTTTAATGTGATAGTTTAAAGTTTTTCAACCTAGCAATACAAAGTTTATTATTGGATAGTTCAAAGTTTTATAAATTCAGAGCATAAAGTTTTGTAGCTAGCACTATAAAGTTTGTAGTGTCATAGTTTTAAAAATTATAAATTCTAGGAGCAAAGATTTTTAAAGCTAACAATACAAAGTATACATTGTATTATTCAAAAGTATTGAAATCTAGAATTACAAAGTTTGTAATTTGATAGCTCAAACTTTCTAAATTTCTAAGTGTAAAGTTCCAAACATGGCACCATAAAGTTTATAATGTTCTAACTTAAAGTTTTTGTACAAGTATTTTTGTTTAGCTTCTGATTGGTAGTTGAAAGTTTATTAATTATGAGGTCAAAGTTCTCGACCTAGCATTATAAAGGTTTTATAAATTCTGAGTGTAAAGTTTTTGAACCTAGCAATTCAAAGTTCATAATGTGCTAGTTCAAAGTTTTAAATCTATTATGAATTTTATAAATTTACGTATTTTTTAATCTATTTATCTTTTTTGTCTTTATTTCAGAGTATTTGTGGCAATTTTTTGTACCAAAGAACAAAACCCACATGTGCCTTTTATTTTTAGCTATTTTTGCATCTTCGATAAATTCGATGTACTCATTTTTTGGATTTTTTAAAACTTAATGACCAAGTTTTTATTTTTTCTGTACGGGCTGAATTATTAATCATATATAAAGTATTATGAAAAATAAGATACATGAATTCTGAAAATAATACTTTTATATCTGTTTAGATTTGAACCATCCCTGCCCTTTTCATCACCCACAACCCCGTTGTCCCGAAAGAGAAAATAAAAAGCTCGTTGAATCTAGAATTAGCCCAATAATACAGAATCTAGACCAGAGAAAAGCTAATGGGCCAGCCCAAATGAAATTAGATATGAGAAAGGAGAAAGAGAAAACCGTACGTTGGTTTCCTATATGCGCGGGCGCGCGTCCGTACCCGTCACGGCGCGCGTGCGTCGCGATTCCTTCGAGTGTGCACGCGTGGAGCAAGAGCTCCGAAACTGTTGATGCCTCATCTCAAAGAATAGAAAAAAGGTCTGGCAAAAGCTTCTGACAAAAAGCAAACATTTGCACTGCTCACGTTGGGGGATTAATACCTCCGCCGTTTCCTTGCATGCGTGTACTGACGATTTTAGATGGGGCATATGGTGGTGTTAGGCTGCGATGGGCATGCTCTAAGACAGAGATGGTGGTTTAGCTAACTTTGAGCGGACGACAGAGTTTGTGCACACCTGGGACCTCTTGTCCAGCTTACGGTTGTTCACTTTGCTGAAAAGTCATGCTAAAAAGTATTGTTTACTGGTCACTTGTGAGAGAAAAATACTATTCATTCGTTGAAAAATACGGCCGATAAACTAAGCGAACAGGGCCACAACGGCTGGGCTAGACGAGCTCACTCCAGAGGTGCACGCAAGCCGGCACTTCCTCAAAAAGTTGGCGTACCCATGCAAAACTCAGGTGATTCTAGAAATTCGGTAACTCATGTGCATGATTTGGTTGCCAAAATCACATGAACCAGAAGCATACCACGCGCGTTTCCACGGGAATTATAGATTAGTGGATTGCGTGGTATGATGATGTGGACAATAAAATGTTTATGTGTCTTGCTAATGTGGACATTGCAATTGCATGTGCTAGTGGATTTTAATTGTATGTGATGGTGCATTGCCTAGTTGGACAGCTTGCATGTTGAGACAAATAGCTAGTGGGATTTTGCTTAGTGGATTTTAATTCTATGTGATAGTGCATTGTTGTCGGGTATCAAAATACCAGGATACCTAACAAATAGCAAAATACGGTACCCTGCGCATTTGGTAAAGCCCCATCGTAGGGCCCCCGACAAAACCGACCCGCTAAAGGCACTGACAACATGTCAGTCGCTCGAGGCACGAAAGTCAACCTCCATACCACCTGAGCCTTTGTGAAAAGGTCTCGGGGCGAGATAGATGCCTCGGATGGCAGTTTTCGCTTCGCCTGAGCCCCCATGACGTCATCAAAGGACCCGACCCCCTCGGCATACTTCCGCCTCGCCCGAGGGACACGTGGAGCCCTCTGGCCAGACAGGAGCCACGGGGGCCCCTAACCGCGGTACCCGCTCCCGCCGATGGGACGGACGTGACCATGCACAGTCAACAGGAGTACGGGAACCACACCCTGACCTAACATGATCCCGGTCATTCCACCACCACGACACCCGTACCTCTACAACGACTAGGGTAACGGCCACTATACCAACTAACCCCCTCTCTACGCAAATCTAGGTGCCCGTACCGTCCGTCCTCGATGGCACAGAGGCACATAGGACGAAGCGTGGTCATAGCGTGTAGCACCAGCGGATGGAGAGGCCAAAAGATCAACGCATGTTGCATCTTTACGCTACAGGGGAAACTGCTCCCACTGGATGAGGAGGAAGACGACCGCACCCGAGGCCACCTTTTTGTTTGTCTTTCATCTATTTACCATGAATGTAACTCGAGCCCTCCCATTAAAAACTATAAAAGGGGGGCAGGGGCCACATCTAAGGGAAGCTCACTTCAATGAGAAGAAACAACACACACCTCACTAGAACATGCACACCACCCCTCAGAAGAGACCTGGGATCCGCTCCCTCTCTCAAAAAGCTTGTAACCCCTACTACGAGCACTCCGGTACAAGGCAACACGAGCAACAGCAAAACCCGCTGAATGTAGGGTCATTCATGCCTGAACCAGTATACACCCTTATGTCCACTTTGCACACCAGCCGGACCTAGACACGAAGATACAAATTCACTCGTCGCTCTGTTTAGACCCCCGGTTCTTTAGACACCGACAATTGTCTAGTTGGACAACTTGCATGTTGAGATAAATAGCTAGTGGGTCTTGCTTTATAAGAGTATAACATAAGATAAGATTTACCAGTGCAACAAATCATGTGATCTAATTACTTTTCACACAGATAATATGATTGCTTAAATCACATGATTTAGATCATGTGCATGATTTGAAGGTCTCCATCACACGAATTTGATGGGGCAACATAGGTGTGACCAAAGATTTATCGCTAATGCTATAGTCAGGGCGTCCGTCCGCCCAGTCGCCTGCTTCTTGGGCTTGTGGACCGGCTCAGCAAGCCTGTTGGACATCTTCTATGGCTTCTAAAAAACTAGACACTTCGACAACATATCCCCACTCCGCCTCGCTGCGTTCTCCACCACCCACCCATGTTGCCCACTTGCGGCGGCCGCCTCCAACGAGTTGGCAAGCCTTATTGCTATCACCGGGGTCCGGCCGCTTGCCAGTGCCGCTGGCTAGCCGGGCCAACCCAGCAGCAGCTGCGCAGGCATCTAGAAGTCGTGTGTGGCCAAACGACCAGAAGAGGGGGCCGTCGCTGGCAGGGCCCAGTCCAAGCAAGGCGCAGTTGGCCACTGCCAGGCCGCGCCACCATCCTCGGTCACCAGCTGACTAGAACAGGTCGTTCCCCGCTCTACTTTACGTCTTACAAAAGAAGAAGGTTTTTTTGCGATTCAGAATTTCATTCATTCACCCATGAGCATTGGGATTACAATCTTTGGCCAGTGGGTGATCGATGCAAGTTGGGGCTAATTGCCACTCTCCCAACCTGACGTCACTCGTGACCTACTTAGCTAACAAGTGAGCTATGAAAAAAGAAGATTGAAAAACGCATGTTGCAAACATATATTTCAAGTGTTTCAGATGTTTCGTAGGTATGTTGTGAGTGTTTAATAATATTGTTGCAAACATAGATCAAAATGTTTCATATATTGTAATGGTTGTACACATATATTGCAAGCGTCTGTTCCTAATGTTTCATCTGTATTTTTAGACGTATGTTGCAAGTGTGTTTATCTGGATGTTGCATATTTTTTACATATGTTGCAAATGTTTTATTTGAATGTTGTGTATGTTTGCAATGATTTTTAAGTGTTTTTCAGGTGTTTTTTGCAAGTGTTTTATCTGTCTCCAGACGCATGTTACAGCTATTGCATCTACATGTTTCAAAAGTAGACCGGTTGTTGCACATGGGATGTGCGTGGGAAACAGGAGGGGTGCCCGCACGCAATCTAGCGACATGGGCCCGCGTGGGCACGTGGGTAGAGGCGTGCTGGTGCGAGCGCCGGTGTAGAGTGCAGCACGCACAGGAAACAGAGTGTAGCGCGGGTGTTCATCCAGACATACGGGCGCTAGCAATGCTGAAGATTTATATATGAATATTTGGTTACACAAACTTTACCTAGGAAAAAACACCAAAATTGTTGTCATAACTTTAATATAAGTATAGTATAAATCTAGTATAAGTCAAGCTATTAGGTGCAACAGTGTTGTTTAGTCAAGCTAAAGTGTTGTTAGCTACAATAGCAGAATCATTGACGACATTATAGCGGCATACCTTATGAAATATTATAATGGTGCTATAGCAGCTATTTAGATCGATTAATATAGCTCTTTTAAAAATTTGTGTATACTTTAAATTCAAAATAATTGATTAATAGCATGCTTTCTTTTTTATAAAAGGATAAGAGATGGTTTAGTAGATGGAAATTTCACTCCAACTAACTCGAGATAATAAGTTTAAATATTTATGCTAGAACTAATGCACTCTGTGGCATCACCTCCTAAATAATATGGCCCACATGCACCTGTTATTGTCTCAAAGACCTCTGACGGCTATGCATATGTACCATAGAACTTAAGAAGTCTGTCGGGTGTCCTCGGAAAACCCGAATCATCCATGATCTTCCGAGCAGGATCACATTACAGAAGCATTACAATATTATAATAGTTTATATAATAAATTACATCAGAGTAAAAGTACGGAAGTCTTACATAATATAAGTTTACAAATCATTTGTTTCAAACCTTACAAACTTAAGTTGCGTTATTACAAACCATAGTTGTGGAGTAACATTAGTAACTTTATTACAGATCACCAAAACGGAGTGCTCTGCCCAAGAGCCAAACATACTACTCGTCATCGCTTACCACAAAGACGGTCATGCAGCAGGGTCCCAAACACACCTGCTCATGAGATGCACCTGCAACAAGGGTTTAACAAACCCTGAGTACAAAAGTACTCAACAAGACTTAACCGACGAAAAGGGTGGAGAAGACTCAGGAATGCAGGCTCAGATGATTCAAGATAAGGCTTTAGCAAGAATCAAAGTTTTTTTTGCAGGAAAGCTCACTAATAGTGAATCCTTACTTTCAATCTTTTAAACTCATCATTATTTATAACTATCACTAGGTGAATTTATCCATATAGCAATCACTTCTTAACATTCATCTCAAGATTCCAATTTCAAAGTTGCATCCATTAACTACGATGTTGTTGCGGAGGTCAAGTCTCCTTGTCCGAGAAGCAGCAGCGATTCGAATCGATTATACCCAGCTGGGGATCTCTAACCACATGACATATGTAGGACTCAAACCTACATATATCGACTTTCACTCGGATCCTCTAAAATATAACCGAGTCCAGCGCCACCCAAGAGTACAGTACACCTCCAATCCAGCCCTTGGCCACGAGGGTACACGCTACTCTCGCCATCTCTCCACTCCTAGTGCGTGGTCGGCTGTTCACATGATAGAATTACCGAGGTCTTAGGCTTATCGAAGCATGCAGTCAGTTGTAAAGTTTCGACCAAATGGGACTACAACAGACAGTCCTTAACCGATACAGTTGGAGACACTACATTGGGACTCCTTTCCCGATGCAAGTCCACCAACCAATCTCAGATTATCATCATCATTATTCATTAAGTTGTTCCATAACAACCCTTCAAACTTTGTTAAATATTTTTAAAGTTTTCTCATTTAAGCAAGGCTAAGCATATTAAGCATTTTTAAATAAAATAGTATCAAGGACGATATTAAAGTATCAAGAATGGTAATGCATCAATTAAGTTATCACTCAACTCCTATCACCTAATGCAACAAAGAATAATCATAATTGATGTAAACTTTGTAAAACACAAGAAGGGGTTGTATGCATCCGCGGCTTGCCTTGGTCGACGGGGATCTCAGGTTTAGGAGTCAGTCCCACAGATATCGAACCCAACCTCCACTGGTGATTGTCCTTCCTTGGAAACTGGTTTGACAACGTTAACCTCCTCGTTCACGGGGACTACACGAGATGACAATGTATGCTCAACATGATGAAGTATGAAATATGATGCTTGATATATGTATAACAAGATTAAGAACTTGAGTACAACTTTCCTTCACGGTACAGTTGCAAGCCAACAAAACCAATTGACACTAACATCTAAGGTTTCGACAAGTTTTATTTCACATGAAATGTTATTTAGGTTTACTAATTATATGTTAAACATGAGCCCAAACAAATAAGTACAAATGCCAAGGATCATCAAGGTTTAATGATCAAGGTCAACATCCAATCATAAACTCAAACAAACCCTAAGTGATTACACTTTATTTAAGTGAATAATTAATTAATTAATTAATTAATTCAGCCTAAATTAGGTATAAAATCAACTTTGTCCAATTAAGCTCAAAATTTTTACCTAAGTTTATTACATCATCACTAAGTGGCAAAACAATTTTCATAATTTTTGGACGATTATTTAAGCCTAGAAAAATCATAGAAATAACATTTATTAATTAATAGAGCTAATTAATAGAATGCAAAAATTACTCAAAATTCAAGTTTTATATTTTTCTTAGGTCAAGCATATCATGAATATCTTACACACAAATTTTCATAATTTTTAGAACTATAAACAGTTCTCTAGAAATTTCTAAAGAAAAAGCATTTTTAAACTTTATAGAAAAAGAAAACACTTTTTTGGGCCGACTCCTCCTTTCGAACCAGCTTGTCCCAGCCAAGCCCATGTGCACGCGTGCGCGCGTCTCTCTACGCCAGCTGACGGGCGGGTCCTGGCTGTCCGCTCCGGTTGACCCCGCCGGTGACGACGGTTGACCGGTGGCTAACTCGTCGGCGGCGAGGTCTTAGGTGCTACGACTGGTCCTATAGGCTCCTCTTGACATCACGCACATCATGACACTATCAGACGAGGCGATGCACGACCGGAGCTACCTCACCAACGGTGATGGCGGACACGGCGGCGCGGCAACACGACGGCAGCGGCGACTGGACATTTTTCGACGGTAGCGTCAACGCGGCTAAGCTCTACGTGCTCAGGCGAACGTGACTGACCATTCAATCAAACAAAAGCGTTCTCCTAATGTGATAGCTCATGCGAGCGGCAGCACAGACATGGTGACGGCGGCGGCGACGCACGGATCAGCGCCTACACGCGGTATTGGTACAAAACAATAGTGTGGCCATGCTCGGTAGCTCACCCTGACCACGACGCGCTCACTGGTTTGACCGGAGATGGAATAGGAGGTGCTCGTCGGCGTTGATGGTGGTTCTAGAGCATGCTCCGGTGGCGGCAACGGGGTTCCGGTGTCTCCGATGAGGCGCTGCGAAAACCAGCAGACCGACCATGATTAGGACCACAAGGTGTAGCTAAAACACTGATTGATTAGGTGGTAGTGTTACTGGAGGTGGCACTCAATGGGGAGGTAATTGCGGCGGGGCTTCGGCCGGCGTTGGAGAAGAAGACCCTACGTCAGACGACTCTGGCCAAATTGGACGATGCAAGCTAGCCTACGAGAAGCGCTGGGTCATGGCGATGCTGTGGGCTAAGTGGAGATGGTGGCAAAGCTACAACAGTGGCGCAATTGATGGCGGCAACGATGGCGTCGGTTGCGAGCTGAAAGCTCTATGTTTGGTGTTGGTAATTAGTGACAATGCCTAAGTACTAATTCTATGCCTAAGTTGTACGTAGCATATGAGGATTAGTACATTCCAAGGTTGGTGGCAAGATGGGCATGGTGATCATGATGGCCACACTTGGATTTGGACGCAACCCTACGTGATCAAGGCAAAGGTATATGCTTAAGGGTTGTGTTTTAGTAACCAAGACACCTAGTGGGTGTGGTTACATTATAGGATAGATAGCCGTACTATAAAGAGGGGAATGACGCGGCTATTGAACTCCTAAGTGCCTCTAGGTGTGCATTTCATAATCATATGCATTTGGATAGAACTAATAATGCCTCGAAAAATGATTGTGAAAATGCTAACACACTCACACATGACGTGATCACTTGGTGGTGTTAGCACATTTGCGAAGGCGGTGGAGTTTGAGCAGTAAAGAGGGTTCGTTTTCAAGGAGTTGAAACGACTATTTTCCACTACGCCGGAAGTCGGAGAAGAAACGGAGGCGAACGGAGGTCACAGAGGTGACCGGACGCTGGACCGGACGCGGTCTCTGTTTGACCAGACGCATCCGGTCAGTGTTCAGCGTCTGCGCGTGTCTCAGCGTTTTGATCGGACGCGCAGCGCGTCCGGTCACGATCGACCAGGCGCGTCCGGTCGTTGAGGGAGCTTACTGGACTCCAACCGAACGCTGGCACTCTGGCATCCGGTCAGTTCTACAACGCGTCCGGTCGCTGTTTCGTTGTGCGCTGTTGAGGCTTGACCAGCGTGTCTGGTCCGTTACGGGACCAGCACGTCCGGTCGAGCTTCGCGCGTTCGGTCGTTGCGTGGAGCGCGTCCGGTCGGTGCTTCGTGAAAGTAGCCGTTGTGTGATCGGCGCGTCCGGTCCGCGCAACCAGCGCGTCCGGTTAGCGCGACTTCTGCTGAATCTCGTGCCTAACGGCTATATTCGAAGGGGTACGTCTATAAATACTCATTGGCTGGCTCAAAGCTCCATCTCTTGGACTTTTGACATATTTGTGAACACTTTGAGCTAAGCAACTTTCCTCCCACTCATCTCTCTTGCTTCTTTGCATATTCGAAGTGAGATTGAGTGATCTAAGTGTATTTGCATTGTGAGATTGCATCTAGTTGGCACTTGGTGGTTGATTTGCTACGGGATTCTTGTTTCTCTTGGTGATTGCCGCCACCTAGACGGCTTGGAGCAGCTTGGAGGCGTTGGCAAGAGTTGGTGATTGTTCTTGGCCACCTTCGGTGATTGTGAGGGGTTTGTGCCTACCTCGGCGAAGCGCCAAAGGCAACATTAGTGGATTGCTCATGTCATTTGCAACCTTTTGCCATTTGGTAGGTTCTTGTGGCGCCTTTTGAGAGGCTCGGTGTGTGACCGATTAGCCACCGAACCACGTGGTGAAGAGGGACACAACGGGGACTAGCGTGCCGGCAAGCATGTGAACCTCGGGATAAATCTTCGTGTCATCACTTTCATATTGTGATTGATTGATCCCGGTGTTCGGTTGTCTTGGTATTCATTGTTGATCTTATTGGTTGGCTCAATACTTCGCCCCTCGGTGAAACTCTCCTAACTCAACTCCGCATTACTTTCTTAGTTACCTTTGCTAGCTAATTAGCTTTGCTAGAGTAGCTCTTTTGTGTAGCTTGCTAGCTATAGTTGTAGTTACCTTCTCTGTTTGACTTGTGTGGTTGAGTGCCATTATACTAGAATTGTGAATTGGATAGGTGGCTTGCAAACACCCCATAGGCTAAGCAAAACTCGCATCTCGCTATTTGTTGTATTGATAAACTTGTTTAGCTTGTCTTTGTAGAAAATTTTAAAAGGCTATTCACCCCCCTCTAGCAATCAAGACCTTTCACAAGCTTAGAGCGAAAGATGGGGAGGATGGAGTTGGCCTTACCACCTCAAGCCGAACGGATGGGTTCTAGAGGTCGGGCTGGAGCTAGCGAAGCGATACGCAAAGAAGGAGGTGGCACTGAAGGTCCTGGATGGCGTGCGGGGGCGGTAGCCGTCGGCAAGCAGGAGGTGGCAAGCTGCTTACTCGATTTGAAGTTAATTGCGAAACTGCCACTGCGCCAAATTTCAAAATTACTTTCAAATTTTCTAAAGAACCTGAAAATGTGTAAATACAAAAGTTGCTCAACAGTTCAAGCTCTACACTTTTCATGTTTTGATCTTTTTCAAATTCTGCATAATTTTTGAAATTTGAATTCAAAATCAAAATGGGAAATTTTCTAGATTTTGGTAAATTCAAAATTACTTTAAATTTTTCATCGAAACTTTGAAAACTCAAAACACCAAAGTCGTACATCTTGATAAGACCTAAAACTTTGCTTTTTAAACTATTTTCAAATTCTGCCTCCATTTTAAAATTTGAATAGGGGAATGAAAAGGGGTCAAATTTGAGATTTGAATCTTTCCAAAATTACTCCAAATTTTATACTAAAACTTTGAAAACTCCAAGGACCAAAATTGTACAACTTGAAAAGATCTACAACTTTGCTTTTTGGCTCACCCTCAAATTCTTTTTAGATTTTGAGTTACACAAAAAGGGGTAAAACAGGGTTTTCCGGAAATCAGGGTTTTGAATCAAATTCAAACTTGATTTAGATTCTACATTAATTGATGATTAATTAGTGATCATAACTATCATCCAAATGTACCATTGAGTCAAATCATATGTGACCTACCCAATGCCACATTTGTTTGAACCAGATTTGAATTATAAATTCATTTTAATAAACATCCCAATTTGAATTTAAATTTGAATTGAAAAACTTAGATCAAGTTTTGGAACTCAAATTCAACCTCAAACTTAGAGTTCATTTTTAAATATTGTACTTGGATTTATACGCTATACTAGACACTAGTGTAAACACAGCTTACACCTCAAAGTATATAGGGCATAAATCAAGTATTTGAGATGACATTCAAAACTAGGGTTTTGGATTCAAGTCAAACATCACTAGAACTCAATCAACCTAGAAAATGTAAACCTGTTTTAGTTGATGCACATCAGTGTTGACCAAAACATGAATGCTTTTCAATGCATATGATGACATGACCAATTTTAGTTACCATAACACCAGGGGTGTTACACACTCCCTCCTTTTCAATGTGCAGGACGTATTATAGAATAAAAAACAACTATTTTAAACTTTGACCATCAATAAATTAAAATATATGCATGTCTAGTGCACAAAAATGCATCAACACATCATATCTCACATGTATTTTAGTATAATGTTGGTTTTATAGTGATTGATAATATATTTTAAGATAAGTCAATACCCAAAATTAAATATATCTTAAAATACTTTTTGGATTATAATATTTCTTATCAAAAGAAATGGAGAGAGTAGGTCTTTTTCTCCAAGGAAGAAGGAAATGATCGGTTTAAGCAAAGATGAAACGCATCGTTGACAAAATAATATAATGTTGTTTCTTTCTCTCTTTGAGAACTACCACGTCCGTCCAAAAATATGTAAACATCGTTTTTAAAAAGTCAATTAATCTCAAGTTTAACTAGGTTTATAAGAAACAATATCAACATTTATATCTCTAAAGAAATTTATTATGGAAAATATATTTCATAATTAATCTAATAATATTTGTTAGGTATTATGAATATTATTATTATATATATTTGATAAAACTTGAGATCTGTCAAAAATGAGATTTATATTTCTTTTTTGGATGGTGATTTTTATTTATTTATTTATTTTGAGGGGAGGGACGGTGAATTGGTGAGTCTGGCTGGCACGGCATCAACTATCGGGCCTTGCTAGGCCGTGTAACAGAGCACGACGGTTTCGCACCTCGCTTGTCTGGGCCGTGGATGGCTTGACTCGGCCCAACCATAGAACGACAAACCGAGCTGAGAAAGGAAAAAGTCTATTTTTCCTCCCCCAACTTTCATGAAAGTCCGCTTTTCCTCCCTCAACTCTAAAACCGGGCAAATCACCTCCCTCAACTTTTCAAACCGTGCATTTTACCTCCCTGGAGCGGTTTCGAAGGCGGTTTTGCTACAGTAAACAATGGTATTGCTACAGTGAGGCGGTTTTGTCTTTTTCTTTTTTTATTTATTTCGGCTGAATCTTTGAAAAATCATAGTAAATCACAGAAAAATCATAAAATGAAAAATACAATTTTGTTGCACTCCACATGAGTAGATCTACACATTGAACATATAATATGATATACTTTAGTACAAAGTTTTTGCTATGAAGGTTTTGCCTTTTTTTTTATTTATTTCGGCTAAATCTTTGAAAAATCATAGTAAATTACAGAAAAATCATAAAATAGAAAATCTAATTTTGTTGGACTCCACATGAGCATATCTACACAGTGAACATATAATATGGTATGCTTTAGTACAAAATTTTTGCTACCAAGGTTTTGTCTTTTTCTTTTTTATTTATTTCGCTGAATCTTTGAAAAATCATAGTAAATCACAGAAAAATCATAAAATAGAAAGTCTAATTTTTTTGGACTCCACATGAGTAGATCTACATAGTGAACATATAATACGGTATGCTTTAGTCCAACAAAATAATTATAGAAGTTGCAGCTATGAATTATTTCAATTAATTATAGAAAAGCATAGATCTAAAGCTACAATAAAAATTTTATACTAAAGCATACCATATTATATGTTCACTGTGTAGATATGCTCATGTGGAGTCCAACAAAATTAGATTTTCCATTTTATGATTTTTCTGTAATTTACTATGATTTTTCAAAGATTTAGCCGAAATAAATAAAAAAAGAAAAAGACAAAACCTTCATAGCAAAAACTTTGTACTAAAACATACCATATTATATGTTCACTGTGTAGATCTACTCATGTGGAGTGCAACAAAATTGGATTTTTCATTTTATGATTTTTCTGTGATTTACTATGATTTTTCAAAGATTCAGCCGAAATAAATAAAAAAAAAGGAAAAGACAAAACCGCCTCACTGTAGCAAAACCACGGTTCACTGTAGCAAAACCGCCTTCGAAACTGCTCCAGGGAGGTAAAATGCACGATTTGAAAAGTTGAGGGAGGTGATTTACCCGGTTTTAGAGTTGAGGGAGGAAAAACGGACTTTCGTGAAAGTTGAGGGAGGAAAAGTAGACTTTTTCCGCTGAGAAATGGTCTGAACTTTTTTTTTTGAGGGAACAGAAATGGTCTAAACTTAGAGGACACGATCACACGATCAACCAAGATAAAGAAGTGCTATATATTGCTTTGTATTGCATCTCTCTCCCATTCAAATTCACAACTCACAAGCTTGGCAACTGGGGAACTTGCTTCTTGTTCCCAAAAAAAGTTGCAACTCCAGTTTCTCTTCAACCAAAAAGTCATCCAACAGTTAACACCGATATATGTGTAGGAATAGGAGCAATTAGCTGACGTTGAAGAACTACGCAAGTATCGAACACTATCAGACATGCGGAAGATACTTGTAAACATAGGAAATGTACAGCAGCATGCTGAATGGTGGGGTTACCTCAGTTGATCGCAAAAGGTTCAGGCAGGACAACCGGACAAGGAGATATATAGAAGCGTTGAAATCCTCCGACCACAGCAATAAGCCATAATAATCATGAATTCATCATTCATGTATCTCCCAGATGTGTACTCCCTTTCTTCATCAGTATCAACAACAAAAATCAGTATCAACAAAGTGTGCAAGAGACTTGACATACACAGTTACTAAACTCATGGAGGAAGCAAGCACGGCGTTGGATATTCATCCTCATTGTTTGGTGTCTCCAAACGAAACACGAAACAAAAGGATCATCTAGCTATTTAGTGGCAGCTAGGAAGATGATCAAATGACCAACTTAACGAACATCACCGACTAACAAGAGTCACGTTTCCCACCGCCACGCTGACCCATCTTTTATGGAGCATATAGATTATAATGTCACAACAAATGCCTATATCAGCATATATCCCAAATTAAAACGATGGAACCTGGAGAACATTTCACTGCTTTGCTAAGCACCAGCACCAAGGCACTGGATCTTGCAGAACAAGAATAGAAGAAAGATTGCATTGAAATTCTCGCTGAACTCAGCACTCATCATGTCTCGGATGTGTGCATTCCATCGCCAGCAATCCAGTATCAATATCAACTATCAACAGCAAAACGTTGTCAAGAAGATGAACAAGATAGTAGTGAACTTAACTTTGAAACAGCAGTTAAACGAGATCACGCATTTCCCAAGTCCTTGCCTCACTTTCTGAAAGCTACATTACTTCTAGGCGACGCATAACAGCTGAACAAGCCGATGAGCAGATGAACTTGACCAAATTAACAGCGATCACATACCCTACCACTACCAATAGTTCTCAGGGCGTGTACTTACTTGCTATGGCAAACTACCCACCACCGGGATACCCAAGATGAAGCACAGCACCAAGACGGCGATCCTCAGGATGCTGGTGGGTCCCGGCACCACGGCGCCCCACGACGCGACGTACGCCAGAGCGTACGCGGCGGCGGCCGTGACGAGGACCCCAGGGAGGAGGTGGACGCGGCTGAAGGCGAAGGCGAGGGCCCGGAACACCGCGAGGAACGCGAGGGCTTCGACCAGAAGAAGCTCGTTCTGCTTGATGAGCTTGACGCGGGCCGCGGCCTCCACGTAGGCGGCGGCGTGCGCGGCCACCTCAGGATTATCCAGCGGCAGCACCAGACCCTCCGGCGGCCGCGGCTCCTGGAGCGCGCGGCGGGCCGCGGCGGCGTTGAACGCCACCTCCGCGAGGCGCTGGCGGGCCTGCGCAAGCTCGGCGGCGGCCTCGGCGTGGAGCGCGGCGTACTCGTCGATCTCGGCGCGGACGAGGTCGACGTTGCGCTGCACGAGCTGCAAGGCGTCGACGTCGCCAAGGCGCCCGCCAAGGTCGTCCATCAGTGCTTCTACGATGGGGTTGGCATGCGCCATCGGTGAGCGTGGGGTGAGGGCCGCTGCTGCAACGGCGAGAGGTGGATGGGTTTCGGCCGGGTGGCGCTGGCGACCGGAGAAAAAGGAGGCCTGCAGTGCAGCAGGGCTGCAGAGGGATCGGAATTCCCACGCAAACCCAAAATATTTCCATTTCTACCTATCGTATCGAATATTTAAACGCATGCATGGAACATTAAATGTAGGTAAAAAAATAACTAATTACATAGTTTGTCTGTAAAGTTCGAGACGAATCTTTTGAGTCTAATTAATCCATGATTAGACAAATTTTACCAAATAATAACGAAAAATGCTACAGTAACTTTTCACCCCGTTTTTCTCAGCTAAACACAGCCAGAATGCCAGGATGTTATACAGCAGTACAGCTGGTTGTACCAACTACCAAGGCCTTGTTTAGATTCCAAATTTGGGAAGCAAATTTTGTATAGTAAATGTCCTGTCACATCGTAGCAATTTTGTTTTTATTTGGTAATAATTATCTAAATATTGATTAATTAGGCTTAAAATATTCGTCTCGCAAAGTACAATAAAACTGTGCAATTAGTTTTTAATTTCATCTACATTTAATACTCCATATATGTGCCGACATTTTGATGTGATGGGGAATCTTCTTTTTGTATAGTAGAATTTTGAGGTGAATTTGGGTAGCTAAACAAGGCCCAAGTGCCATGCCTGACTTGAGCGGTAAGTAAGATTATCGACGGTTAATTGTACTACCGTACTACGTAGGCTACTAGCGTGAACTAGCGGGCATTGCCTTGCCTGTAAGACGGGAACAAGGTTGCAGGGTACAGGCGTACAGCCCGATTCCGACGGGCGGCTAGGCCTAGGCTGCCTCTGGTTACAAATTGTTTGAATCAATGAACTTGGAACGTAAGTGAGACACAGAAGTTTGAGACAACGAGAATTGTTTTTATTTGAATTTTGCCATGATTTTTATTAGACGAAGGGAGAAAAATATCGTCTCAACTTTTTGAGTGAAATCTGGTTAAAAACAACACGACTAGAAAGACTGTATTAACTTTAGCGCACCAACGAAACAACTAACAACTTTGTGCCACTGCTTGCTTAGATGAACTATAGTGAGCCAACTTTATCGAAATGACGTAACTGGCAACTAACTTAGAGCACCTCAAACCAAAAACAACTAGCAAAACTATTCTCTCTAGCAACCAACACGGAGCAAAACTAACAATCTCGACAAGTTCCGAGCACCACAACAAAACAACTTGGAGCACTGCCATTGCCGCACAGTAAGAGCGGAACTGTGGAGCCAGATAAACCTATCGACATATTCAGGAAGAAAATGACACCAAAGACCTAGGGGAAGGTTTTGAGGTACAAAGACGACACCTCCAAGGAGGAAGCGACGACTACAAACATCATCGTTCTGGCTTTCTCCCTAGCCTCAAGTAACCCACCCTCTGTTTCCCACCAGAGCCACCCTCCTCGCGTGGGCGTAGGGGATACCTATCCCAAAGAAAAGCGCTAGTGATGACATACGAACGTTCCCACCAACACTAGACACCATGTCACAGAACCTCCTAATTATGATGGCCCACAAGTACACGTCATTGCCATAATGACCTCTGACAGTCGTACTTATGTTCACCATAACTTAAAAGGCCTGCTTTCCTCAGAACAGGATCCAATCACAGGAGTATTGCAATATTACAACAGTTTATTCAAAATATTCAACAGAGTAAAGTAGCGGAAGTCTTACAATAACATATGTTTACAAACCAGTTTTCAAACTTGTAACCTTATGTAACATTATTACAAACCATTAGTAGAGAAGTATCGGTAGTAACTTTATTACAACACCCAAACGAGATGCCTTGCCCAAAGGCCACACAGTCTACTCGTCGTCGCTTTATTCGACCACGACGGTCATGCAACAAGGCTCGAAGCAGACTTGTTCATGAACCGCACCTGCAACAAGGGGTTCAACAAACCCTGAGTACGAGAGTACTCAACAAGACTTACCCGACTAAGACAAAGACTCCAAGGGCATGCTAGCTTTAGGGAATCAAGGTACGGGTAAATCAGAATCAAGATTTTCTTTTGCAGAAAAGCTTACTAGAGTAAGTCCTTATCTTCAACATTTTACTTTTACCATTGATGGTTCATTAACCAAATCTAGGTGATCCTAATCTAGATCAAAGTAATTATCATCAAAACCTTTCTTATTCTTTCTTTCAATTCCAGTTCTTAACTACGATGTTGGTGCAAGGCCAAGACTCCTTTCTCGTAGAGTAACGACGATTTGAACCGCTTCATTTACCCAGCTGGGGATTCCTAACCACCCGACATATGTAGAACCGAATCTAACATATATCAACTCTTACCCGAATAACCCAAAACCAGAACGTGTCCATCGCCACCCGAGAGCACAGTACTCCTCGAACCCGGCCACATTCTAGCCCCGAGGGTACACGTTACTCTCGCCATCTCTCCACTCCCAGTGCGAGGTTAGACGTTCTCGTAATGGACTAGCCAAAGTAAGGCTTACCCGACATGGGCACATGGCTAGTACTAATAAAAACTCCATGACACGAGGGCCAACAACGTACGGTCCTTAACTGATAAGGCGGAAACAATACATTGGGACTCCTCTCCCAATGCACGTTAGCAGTGGCCAAACCACCCGCCCGATCTTACAAGTTCATTCAGATATTTCATTATTCATTCAAAATGCCGTCATGGCTATGTAAACATTTCATTTAAAAGCTTAACTTCTAAGCATAGCGAAGCATACTACGCATTTTCTGTAAAACAGGTATCAAGGTAGTATTGCAATAATCAAGGATGATAATGCAGCAATTAGGTTATCACTCAACTCCTAATTACTTAATGCAATAAACCATAATATAAATAATAAAACATTTGTAAAATTCAAGGTAGGGTTTAAATGCACCGGGGCTTGCCTTGCTCGGACACGACGACTGACTCAGACTCGGAGACTCCAACGTCTGGTCCGGAACCCACTGACGATCGCTCTTCTCCGGAAGCTTGCTCGACGACTTCGGCTTCTTCGAAAGCGGTGACTACACGAATACATAACATGCTTTAACATGATGCTCAATGATAAACATGATGCTTGATGATAACATGCCACGGTTTACGATTCGAGTACAACTTCCCTTCACGGTACAGTCGTAAACAGAAAACCTACTAACTAGTAGCAACGAGTTTCCGCGATACCAGCTTTTAACCTAACAAGTTATTAACGAGCTCAATCATAAAATTAAAGTGCCAGAGATCACAAAAGGGTAGTGACCTAAAGACATCACTCAATCAAAAGGCACACAACACTTAAAGTTCTCAAATTAACATTTATTTTCTATTTAAGTAATTAGGGCATAATTAGGAATTAATCAAACTTTATCTAAACAAGCTCAAACTTTTTCTATGGGTTAACAATGATTTATAACAGTGCCATAATTAATTTCATAATTTTTGGATAAATAAATTAATTATAAAAAATACTGGAAGTTGCATTTAATCTTTATTGGAACCAATTATTTCTACTGCATAAAGTATTCAAATTCATGATTTAATATTTTTCCTAGATAGTTTATACATTGGGAAGCTTATACAAAAATTTTCATGAATTTTGGAACTCTACACAATTTTTAAACAAATAAACAAATAACAACACTATTCATTTATTTGAAAAAGAAAAACAAAAACGAAAACAAAAACTGAACTCGGGCTGCTTCTCCTCGGTCCGGCCCAACCCGGCGGCCCGTTAGCGCGCCCGCGCCCGCACGCGACCGGCCCAGCCCACTCGCTCGCCCGCGCGCGTCGGCCTCCCTCTCTCTCTCGCTGACAGCGCGTCCCCACATGTCATCCCTCACCTCCCGCTCGCTCTCGCTCTCCCGCGCGCTCGTGCGCTCGCCCGCGGTGGCCGGCCGACTACCGGTGACCCAAACGGCGAACCAACTTCACCAACGCTAACTACACCTCCCCACGACTCCATTTTGCTCGGTAACGCTACGGTTCGAGCTCCGGTGACCCATCACCGACGGCGTGGCGGCACGGTGGCCGCGGAAGCAGCACGCCGGCGACTACAAGGCGGTAGAGGTTAAATTGAAGGGTCGGGAAGCATTAGCAGCTCACCGCGATTGCAGTGGAGGTCTTGGTGGCGACGGGGAGCGGCTGGAGTGCTCTGGCCACGGAGAGCGGCTTTGGTCGCCGGAGTTGAGCACGGGAAGCGGTGGTCGCGGTGGTTCCGGCGGAATTGGGCTGGCGCGGGTGGTTCACGAGGTGCGCGAGAATGCGGCGATGCTGTTGGTGCGACTGGCGTGGCCGGAGGCGGTCCGGTGGCGGCAGCGGCGAGCGGTGGAGCTAGCGGCGGCGGCGGTGGCGGAAATGAAAAACGTCACGGTGAACTCACGTATATATAGGCAACGACCCCGGTTACTTCACCAGAAGACGCGCGTTGTCGAGCTGGCGATCGATGACACGCCTGGAAGCCTGCCGAAGCCGTCCGGCGTTTCGCCGGCGCCCATACCGCGCGGTGGTCGTCGGTGATACGCCGGCGCACTGTAGCTGTCCCCCCCTAAATTTTGAAATTCAAACTGTTTTCTCAAATTACTTTCAAATTTGTATAACAACTTGAAAATCTTCCAATGTATGAAATCTTCAGAATTTCAAGCTCTACAAGTTTGATATTGAACACTTTTTCAAATTCTGCTTGGATTTTGAAATTTGAGTTTAAATTCAAAAAGGGACACATTTTTCAGATTTGGTAATTTAGAAATTACTTTTGATTTTATATTGAAACTTCAAAATCTCCAAACATCAAAGTTGTTTATCTTGACCAGACCTACAACTTTGCTGTTCAAAACTTTTTCAAATTCAGCCTCCATTTTAAAATCTTAGTTTGGGGACAAAAATGATTTAAAACTGAAATTTGCTTATTTTCAAAATTACTCCACATTTTATACTAAAACTTTGAAAACTCAAAACACCAAAGTTGTAGCCCTTGAAAAGTTCTACAAACTTGGTTTTGAACTTTTTCCCAAATTTTGTTTAGATTTTGAATTATTTCAAAAGGGGTAAAACAGGGTTTTGAAATTTAGGGTTTTTGAAGGGATTTCAAATTGGAATTTGTTTCTACTTTGATTTTTGATTACTTAGTGATCAAAACCTCACCCAAGGGCATCATTTGGACCAACATGACATAGTTGACCAAAAGTCACTCTTGGTTGACCAATTCACTTTTGAAATTCTTTTACAGTTCTCCCCAGATTTGAATTCGAATTCGAATCGGAAAACTCGCGACAAGTTTTGGGACTCCAATTCAAACTCAAATTTGGAGCTTCATTTTAGATGTTGTACTTGAGCTCATACCCTACACTTGACACTAGTGTGCAACACAGTCGCGCACCTCAAATTACACAGGGTATGGACTAAGCATTTGCGGTGGTATTCGAAATTAGGGTTTTCGGTTTCGGAGCACACCACAGAGAAACACATTCAACCTAATGAAGTAAACTCGTTTTAGTTGATGCATAACAAGGTTAACCTAATAAGTATGATGAGCAATGCATTATGATGACATGGCAGATTAATTAGCACTATAACACCCGGGGTGTTACAGCCCTTCCCCCTTAAAGAAATCTCGTCCCGAGATTTAAAGCCTTGAGTTAAGTAATGGAAAAGGAAACGTGCCAAGCAAACACGTCCAAGACTTGTCTACAAAACAGGTAGGGGTTTTCTGCATTACAAGGATTTTAAAAGTATAGGTTACAATTTAAAGAAGAAATTGCAACCTAGATAGAAGCAAAGAACTCCGGGAAATTCTCCAACAGATAATCTTCCGATTCCCAGGTGGCTTCCTCTTCTGAATGTTGATCCCATTGTATCTTGTACCACTTAATTGTTTTACTCCGGGTAACACGATCCTTTCGATCCAAGACTCGGACAGGATATTCAGAATATGTCAAATCAGGCTCAAGTTCAACCCCCTCCACATCAACAACTTGATCAGGCACATGCATACACTTCTTCATTTGTGATACATGAAACACATTGTGCACGGCTGACAGTTGTTCAGGCAGCTTTAATCTATATGCCACCTTCCCACATTTCTCAATGATCTGAAAAGGACCAATATAACGTGGTGCGAGCTTGCCTTTGACTCCAAATCTATTAACTCCTTTCATGGGTGACACTTTCAGATAAACATAATCTCCCACTTTAAACATCAAAGGTCTACGCCTTTTATCTGCATAACTCTTTTGTCGAGACTGAGCAACTTTTAAGTTCTTTTGTATCTGCCTAACTTTTTCTTCTGTTTTCTTTACTAGATCAACTCCATAAAACCATCTTTCTCCTGGTTCTGACCAGTTCAACGGAGTTCTGCACCTGCGGCCATACAATGCTTCAAACGGTGCCATTTTGATACTCTCTTGATAGCTATTGTTGTATGAGAATTCTGCTAATGGTAAACATTCATCCCATTGATTTTGATAGGTGAGAGCACAGGATCTCAATATATCTTCCAAAATTTGATTTACTCTTTCAGTCTGTCCCCCAGTTTGTGGATGATAGGCTGTACTATAAAGAAGTTCAGTACCTAATGACTTTTGAAACTGCCTCCAAAATTGTGAAACAAATTGAGTACCCCTGTCACTAACAATTGTTTTGGGTATTCCATGTAAACTCATGATTCGAGCAACATATATTTCAGCATATCTAGATGCTCTATAGTCAACCTTCACAGGTACAAAGTGAGCTGACTTAGTCAAACGGTCCACAATGACCCAAATCGAATCAAAGCCTCTTAAAGTCTTGGGTAACCCAGTAATGAAATCCATACTAATATCTTCCCATTTCCAGGATGGAATGGGCAAGGGTTGTAACATTCCTGCCGGCTTCAAATGTTCAACTTTCACTTTGCGACAAGTATCACATCGGGCAACATACTTAGCAATCTCGATTTTCATTTTGGTCCACCAAAATCTCTGTTTCAAATCTTGATACATCTTGTTACTCCCTGGATGAATAGAAAACCTTGTACTATGTGCTTCATCAAGAATGAGCTGACGTAACTCTGAAATTTTTGGGACCACTAGCCGGTTCTTAAACCGCAGTACACCTGCATCATCAATACTGAAATCTGTCTGTTGACCAGTTCTAACTTTTTCTTTGATATGAGCTATTCCAGAATTATTTCTCTGTGCAGACACAATCTGATCTTTGATTGTTGATTCTACTGTGACATTAGTCAACTGACCTTGTTGAATTATTTCAATATTCAACTTTTCCAGTTCATAACATAAACTGTAATCCATTGGCTTCACAGTCATACAATTGCAATGGTTCTTTCTACTGAGTGCATCAGCAACCACATTTGCTTTACCAGGGTGATAGTGTACTTCCAAATCATAATCCTTTATCAATTCAAGCCACCTTCTTTGCCTCATATTCAATTCTGACTGAGTAAAGATATACTTTAAACTCTTGTGATCTGTATACATGTGGCAAGTATTACCTAACAAGTAATGACGCCAGATTTTTAATGCATGAACCACAGCTGCTAGTTCAAGATCATGTGTCGGATAATGTTCTTCATGGCGCTTCAACTGTCTCGAGGCATAAGCAATGACTCTGCCTTCTTGCATCAATACGCAACCAAGGCCAATACCCGAGGCATCACAATATACATCAAATGGCTTTTCTATATCTGGTTGTGCCAAAACTGGAGCAGTTGTCAATGACTTCTTTAGAATTCTAAAAGCTTTCTCACATTCTGGAGACCATATGAACTTAGTTTGATTCTTCAACAACTCTGTGATTGGCTTGGCTACCTTTGAAAAGTCAGGTATGAATCGACGGTAATAACCCGCCATTCCTAGAAAACTTCGGACTTCATGAACTGAAATTGGTGGTTTCCAATTCAGAATATCTTTCACCTTGCCAGGATCTACTGCTACTCCTTCAGCTGATAACACATGGCCTAAGAATTGCACTTCTCTTAACCAAAACTCACATTTACTGAACTTGGCATACAGTTGGTGATCTCTCAGACGATTCAGAACAACTCTGAGGTGCTCAACATGCTCTTCTTTACTTTTGGAATATACCAGAATATCATCAATAAAAACAACCACAAACTTGTCAAGTTCCGGCATGAAAACTGAGTTCATCAGATACATGAAATGTGCCGGTGCATTGGTAAGACCAAAAGACATAACTAGGTATTCATACAGTCCATATCTGGTGGTGAATGCAGTCTTTGGGATATCTTCAGGTCGAATCTTGATTTGATGGTACCCTGATCGAAGATCGATCTTTGAAAATACCTTTGCCCCCGCAAGCTGATCAAAGAGTAGATCAATGCGTGGCAACGGATATTTGTTCTTAATGGTTACTTCATTCAGCGGTCGGTAATCAACACACATCCTTAAAGTCTGATCTTTCTTCTTAACAAACAGAGCTGGACATCCCCATGGTGAGGAACTGGGTCTGATAAAACCTTTGTCACGTAACTCTTGCAACTGATCCTTGAGTTCTGCCAATTCATTGGGTGGCATTCTGTAAGCTCTCCGGGATATTGGGGCAGTACCCGGTTTTAACTCAATTACAAACTCTACATCTCTGTCTGGTGGCAGACCTGGTAGATCATCTGGAAACACATCTGGAAATTCACAGACTACCGGTATATCACAAATTTCTTGTACTAAAGTTGCACATAACCTTTCAACGGTTCTCTTTGGGATAGGAAGTTGGATAAGAAGATGAGATTTATTATCTGGCAGGTTCAACCTTATAGTTATGTGCAGTGCATCTATAAGGGCTCCTCTTTGGTACATCCAATTCATACCCAGGATTACATCTATATCCTGTTTCTGTAATATTATCATTGAGGTAGGGAATATATGCCCACCTAACTCTATAGGTACGTCACGTACCATCTCCTTAGTACACAGTCGTCCCCCGGGCGACTGGATAAAGAACTCTTCTGGCGTTCCCATAATTGGAATGTCATGCTTAACAACAAAGGTGCGATTTATGAATGTATGCGATGCACCTGAATCAAATAACAGTACTGCTGGATGATTAGCAACAGGGAACATACCCATCATAACAGGTTCTCCCTCTGGGATTGCACTTGCTTGAGTGTAGAACACACGTCCAGTCTTCTTCTTCTCACCCTTACCCTTCTGAACATTCAGATTATTGTTCTTGCTCTGAGGTTGTTGCTGTTGTGGCACAGGAGCTCTGGGATAATTGGGATTGTACTGCCTTGGATACGGGCAGTCCTTTGAAAAGTGGCCTGGCTTTCCACAATTGTAGCAGGGAAAGTTATGGGTGGCTGGAGTCTGGTTTCGAATACCAGGGGCATTCGGCTGTTGGGTAAACTGCGGGGTTGCGGCAGGACGATAAAACGTCTGCGGCTGAGCTTGGTATTGCGGTGGACGATAGGTTGGGCGGAAATGATTCTGAGGGTGGTAAATAAACTTCTGGCGCTTCTTAATGCCGCCAGACGGGTTTGAAAACACTGGCTTCTTTTTCTTCGACTCTTTATGCAGTCGGGACTTCTCTTCTGACGCAATAGCCACGTTGACTATCTCATGGTATGTAGCATTATAGCAGGTGACTAATGCTTCCTGGATTCTGGTACTCAACCCTCTCATGAAACAGCTCTTCTTCTTTGCATCAGTGTTCATATATTCCGCTGCATACTGGGATAGATGATTGAATTTACCCACGTACTGCAGAACTGTCTGGTTCCCTTGCTTCAGCGAGAGAAACTCCTCTAGCTTCATGGCCATGACACCATCTGGAATATAATGTGCTCTGAAGGCTTCACGAAACTCCTGCCAAGTGACACGGTGGCCAGCAGGCCGTGCGGCGACCAGATTCGCCCACCACGCCCCTGCGGCACCTCTAAGCTGCTGCGCTGCAAACACGGGCTTCTGGTGCTCCGTGCACTGTAACAGTTCAAACTTCTGCTCCATGGTACGGAGCCAGTCATCCGCCTCTAGCGGCTCATCTGCCTTTGAGAAAACTGGTGGACGAGTATCGGTGAAATCCACATAGGTGGTCTCCCCTCCATTGTTACGGCCTCGACGACCCTGATTTCCATTCTGATTCTGAGCCAACAGTGTAGTGGCATTAACCAAAGCGGCAATAGCCTCTGCCAAGGTGGGTGGAAACGGTGGGGGATTCGGAGTATTGTCCCCATCCTGGGAAGTTCCAGTACCGTCCATCTGTTGTACATAAACCATATTTATTTACATCGCTTTATTGAATTAAAAAGCAGTTAATACAGAACTTGTATACACATACAAACTTATCTTACATTATTTCATTACAAACTTGCTCGCAAGCAAGAAACTACCCACTAAGGTTCTTAGAAAGCAGGAAAGACTACTATATTACATAGCCATCCATGTCAACACTTCACTCCTCATCATCATCGCTGATCACGATCACTCCATCATCAACCTCTGGAACACTTGCACCAGTGACATGACTTGCATCATCCCCACTTTCCATCATGGGTTCATCTTCATTATTGTCCTCTATACCAGGAACAACCACGGCACCAACATCATCTTCCACTGCCTGGGGCTGATGATTGGGATTCATCAGATCATTTAGCCTATGGACTTCCTCATGCAGAACAGTATTGTACTGCTCCAGGTTTGTCACATAAAGCTCCAGCTCTCGAACACGAGCTCTGGCTTCTGTCTCCTTTTCCAGAGACTCATTCTGGAACTGTTTCCAAAAACGCATATTGCGCTTCAGTCGCTCCACTTCTGAAGTAAGCCTGGCAACCTCTGATTCCGAATCCAGGTTCGGATTACGGCTACTGCTTGCTCCATCAACTCTGGTGGCCAATTGATGACGCGGCACTCCTTGCGGACCCGTTTTCTTGCGAGGAGTTGTCTTCACACGTGCCATCCTAAAGCAAGATAGAATTAGGACGATGAGAACAGATAGGGGGATCTGAAGGTTAGCATGAATAGGATTGAACCTTACTTAACCCAAACCACTTTAAAAGGGAAGGTAACTTAAGCAGGTTAATTAAACATGATGCATGCATCGTACTTACGATCTAACAGAAGGATTAAGTAACACATGCAAACTTTATAACATAGGGCACTATACAAGATACTTCACTACGAAGCTTTCAAATATGAGCTAAGGAAACTATAGAATAGATTAAGATAAGCAAAAGCAATTTGGACCCAAAATATCAATATTAAGTTTATTTGACCCAAAACGTTTTGAAGTTTTGCAAAGTAATATTACAATTACTCGAGTGATTATGCTCTGGTACCAGCTGTCACAGAACCTCCTAATTATGATGGCCCACAAGTACACGTCATTGCCATAATGACCTCTGACAGTCGTACTTATGTTCACCATAACTTAAAAGGCCTGCTTTCCTCCGAACAGGATCCAATCACAGGAGTATTGCAATATTACAACAGTTTATTCAAAATATTCAACAGAGTAAAGTAGCGGAAGTCTTACAATAACATATGTTTACAAACCAGTTTTCAAACTTGTAACCTTATGTAACATTATTACAAACCATTAGTAGAGAAGTATCGGTAGTAACTTTATTACAACACCCAAACGAGATGCCTTGCCCAAAGGCCACACAGTCTACTCGTCGTCGCTTTATTCAACCACGACGGTCATGCAACAAGGCTCGAAGCAGACTTGTTCATGAACCGCACCTGCAACAAGGGGTTCAACAAACCCTGAGTACGAGAGTACTCAACAAGACTTACCCGACTAAGACAAAGACTCCAAGGGCATGCTAGCTTTAGGGAATCAAGGTACGGGTAAATCAGAATCAAGATTTTCTTTTGCAGAAAAGCTTACTAGAGTAAGTCCTTATCTTCAACATTTTACTTTTACCATTGATAGTTCATTAACCAAATCTAGGTGATCCTAATCTAGATCAAAGTAATTATCATCAAAACCTTTCTTATTCTTTCTTTCAATTCCAGTTCTTAACTACGATGTTGGTGCAAGGCCAAGACTCCTTTCTCGTAGAGTAACGACGATTCGAACCGCTTCATTTACCCAGCTGGGGATTCCTAACCACCCGACATATGTAGAACCGAATCTAACATATATCAACTCTTACCCGAATAACCCAAAACCAGAACGTGTCCATCGCCACCCGAGAGCACAGTACTCCTCGAACCCGGCCACATTCTAGCCCCGAGGGTACACGTTACTCTCGCCATCTCTCCACTCCCAGTGCGAGGTTAGACGTTCTCGTAATGGACTAGCCAAAGTAAGGCTTACCCGACATGGGCACATGGCTAGTACTAATAAAAACTCCATGACACGAGGGCCAACAACGTACGGTCCTTAACTGATAAGGCGGAAACAATACATTGGGACTCCTCTCCCAATGCACGTTAGCAGTGGCCAAACCACCCGCCCGATCTTACAAGTTCATTCAGATATTTCATTATTCATTCAAAATGCCGTCATGGCTATGTAAACATTTCATTTAAAAGCTTAACTTCTAAGCATAGCGAAGCATACTACGCATTTTCTGTAAAACAGGTATCAAGGTAGTATTGCAATAATCAAGGATGATAATGCAGCAATTAGGTTATCACTCAACTCCTAATTACTTAATGCAATAAACCATAATATAAATAATAAAACATTTGTAAAATTCAAGGTAGGGTTTAAATGCACCGGGGCTTGCCTTGCTCGGACACGACGACTGACTCAGACTCGGAGACTCCAACGTCTGGTCCGGAACCCACTGACGATCGCTCTTCTCCGGAAGCTTGCTCGACGACTTCGGCTTCTTCGAAAGCGGTGACTACACGAATACATAACATGCTTTAACATGATGCTCAATGATAAACATGATGCTTGATGATAACATGCCACGGTTTACGATTCGAGTACAACTTCCCTTCACGGTACAGTCGTAAACAGAAAACCTACTAACTAGTAGCAACGAGTTTCCGCGATACCAGCTTTTAACCTAACAAGTTATTAACGAGCTCAATCATAAAATTAAAGTGCCAGAGATCACAAAAGGGTAGTGACCTAAGGACATCACTCAATCAAAAGGCACACAACACTTAAAGTTCTCAAATTAACATTTATTTTCTATTTAAGTAATTAGGGCATAATTAGGAATTAATCAAACTTTATCTAAACAAGCTCAAACTTTTTCTATGGGTTAACAATGATTTATAACAGTGCCATAATTAATTTCATAATTTTTGGATAAATAAATTAATTATAAAAAATACTGGAAGTTGCATTTAATCTTTATTGGAACCAATTATTTCTACTGCATAAAGTATTCAAATTCATGATTTAATATTTTTCCTAGATAGTTTATACATTGGGAAGCTTATACAAAAATTTTCATGAATTTTGGAACTCTACACAATTTTTAAACAAATAAACAAATAACAACACTATTCATTTATTTGAAAAAGAAAAACAAAAACAAAAACAAAAACTGAACTCGGGCTGCTTCTCCTCGGTCCGGCCCAACCCGGCGGCCCGTTAGCGCGCCCGCGCCCGCACGCGACCGGCCCAGCCCACTCGCTCGCCCGCGCGCGTCGGCCTCCCTCTCTCTCTCGCTGACAGCGCGTCCCCACATGTCATCCCTCACCTCCCGCTCGCTCTCGCTCTCCCGCGCGCTCGTGCGCTCGCCCGCGGTGGCCGGCCGACTACCGGTGACCCAAACGGCGAACCAACTTCACCAACGCTAACTACACCTCCCCACGACTCCATTTTGCTCGGTAACGCTACGGTTCGAGCTCCGGTGACCCATCACCGACGGCGTGGCGGCACGGTGGCCGCGGAAGCAGCACGCCGGCGACTACAAGGCGGTAGAGGTTAAATTGAAGGGTCGGGAAGCATTAGCAGCTCACCGCGATTGCAGTGGAGGTCTTGGTGGCGACGGGGAGCGGCTGGAGTGCTCTGGCCACGGAGAGCGGCTTTGGTCGCCGGAGTTGAGCACGGGAAGCGGTGGTCGCGGTGGTTCCGGCGGAATTGGGCTGGCGCGGGTGGTTCACGAGGTGCGCGAGAATGCGGCGATGCTGTTGGTGCGACTGGCGTGGCCGGAGGCGGTCCGGTGGCGGCAGCGGCGAGCGGTGGAGCTAGCGGCGGCGGCGGTGGCGGAAATGAAAAACGTCACGGTGAACTCACGTATATATAGGCAACGACCCCGGTTACTTCACCAGAAGACGCGCGTTGTCGAGCTGGCGATCGAGGACACGCCTGGAAGCCTGCCGAAGCCGTCCGGCGTTTCGCCGGCGCCCATACCGCGCGGTGGTCGTCGGTGATACGCCGGCGCACTGTAGCTGTCCCCCCCAAATTTTGAAATTCAAACTGTTTTCTCAAATTACTTTCAAATTTGTATAACAACTTGAAAATCTTCCAATGTATGAAATCTTCAGAATTTCAAGCTCTACAAGTTTGATATTGAACACTTTTTCAAATTCTGCTTGGATTTTGAAATTTGAGTTTAAATTCAAAAAGGGACACATTTTTCAGATTTGGTAATTTAGAAATTACTTTTGATTTTATATTGAAACTTCAAAATCTCCAAACATAAAAGTTGTTTATCTTGACCAGACCTACAACTTTGCTGTTCAAAACTTTTTCAAATTCAGCCTCCATTTTAAAATCTTAGTTTGGGGACAAAAATGATTTAAAACTGAAATTTGCTTATTTTCAAAATTACTCCACATTTTATACTAAAACTTTGAAAACTCAAAACACCAAAGTTGTAGCCCTTGAAAAGTTCTACAAACTTGGTTTTGAACTTTTTCCCAAATTTTGTTTAGATTTTGAATTATTTCAAAAGGGGTAAAATAGGGTTTTGAAATTTAGGGTTTTTGAAGGGATTTCAAATTGGAATTTGTTTCTACTTTGATTTTTGATTACTTAGTGATCAAAACCTCACCCAAGGGCATCATTTGGACCAACATGACATAGTTGACCAAAAGTCACTCTTGGTTGACCAATTCACTTTTGAAATTCTTTTACAGTTCTCCCCAGATTTGAATTCGAATTCGAATCGGAAAACTCGCGACAAGTTTTGGGACTCCAATTCAAACTCAAATTTGGAGCTTCATTTTAGATGTTGTACTTGAGCTCATACCCTACACTTGACACTAGTGTGCAACACAGTCGCGCACCTCAAATTACGCAGGGTATGGACTAAGCATTTGCGGTGGTATTCGAAATTAGGGTTTTCGGTTTCGGAGCACACCACAGAGAAACACATTCAACCTAATGAAGTAAACTCGTTTTAGTTGATGCATAACAAGGTTAACCTAATAAGTATGATGAGCAATGCATTATGATGACATGGCAGATTAATTAGCACTATAACACCCGGGGTGTTACACACCACCACGTACACAGCAGGCGTCATCGCTACACACACAGTCACAAAGAAGACCTCCAAGGAGATGGGATACAGAGAGGCGAGGGAGGCAGCAGCAACGTTGACCTACCGCCCTAAGGTCATGACGTGAAGGCCACCTACCGCCTCAGGAAGGACCGGAGCCTCGAGCCAGCCAAATGGAACCCCAACGACCATCTTTGGCCCTTGCCATAGGCGGACAGTCATTATTGGGACGCTTCCCTCTGCCTGTTGGACAACACCATATAGATGAGCCCACCACCAGTGACGGATCCAATGTGAGTGTAGGGGGTGCTCAAGCACACCCACCTCCCTACTCCCTATGAGCAAGTGGGCCCCAATAGCCTCCTCTCAAATTTTCTACCATGGATTGAAGTTTGGAGTGCTGCAGATTGAAGAAAGGTGCTAGAGGTTCCACCACATAAACCCAAGAGCACGAACCGATTACTACAAACATGAGAAAGCAAAGAGGAGAAGGAGAAAAGGAATCCTCGACGCCATCGTAATCAGTGTTGCCTGGGCCCCTAGCAATCGGCCTTGGCGGCGACAAGATACATAGAGGACAGTAGGGGAGGCGATGGCACAGGCACCTCGAGTCCGCTCAAGCACTAGCGGAGCTTAGGCCGTGTTTGGTATACGGCCACACGCTGCCACAGCCACAGGTGCAGCGGCGCTGAACCTTAGGCGGTAGAAATCGGCGCCACACTCCACCACAGAAAATGAGCTAGCAGGTGCATGTTAAGTTGTGGCGTGCCACAGATGAAATATCAACCAAACAACATCGGTTTCTATGGCAACCAAAAAATTGTGGCGTGGCAATGTTTGCCGTGAAACCAAACACGCCCATTAGTTAGGACCGTACTAGACCATCAGCCTGTTCGCTTGAGCTTTCAGCCGCTTATTTTCAGATTGCCAGCAATGTTTTTCTCTCACATAAATCAGCCAACAGTACTTTCAACAGCTTATTTTCAACCCAAGCGAACAAGCTGCATGCCTCACTCCCCCCTAATATTGCTAAGTTATATGTGAAGGATTAGATTTTAGGCTAAACTAGACCAAAGAATTACCGTTCTCTCTTGGAATTTATACACAACTAAGAATGGCCCCTGCTGAAAATTGAGTTAAGCTCCACCACTGAGCTCGAGTCGCCCAAGAGAGCGAGAGGAGGACGTGGACGCCCATGAAAATAAAATTTGTTATCCAAATAAGACAATGAGAATGATGATATCGTTTGTTACAAATATATACACAACGAAATGGTGCACGTCTGTGGCACGAACGGACATTGCTGTTTGCACTTTGTTCTATGCATTGGATGAGATCATCAATGAAGATATAATATTAACACTCTCTTGATCGAATCTAGTACTGACATCAATCATTTGCTTATGATCCTTCAAAAACGTCTAGGGAAAATATGATGTAGTGCTATGAGAGCCTATCAAGTTAATCTACCTAATAATCCTAGTATCACTCTTGACTCGCTCTGTCACTAACTTTATTAATAAACTAACCGTGATAGGATGTGTGAACGTCGGTTGTAGGAAGAAGCAGATCGCCGAACAGTAGCAAGGTTCTGAGGTCCCCCTGTTTAGATCACCGATTCGGTGATCGCCGAAAGCACTGTGCATCACTGTGCTGTACTATAGTAATTTTGTTTTTATTTGATAATAATTGTCCAAACATTAATTAATTATGCTTAAAACGTTCGTCTCGCCAAGTACAACAAAACTGTGCAATTAGTTTTTCATTTCATCTACATTTAGTACTCCATGCATGTGACATTTAATACTCTATGCATGTGCCGATATTTTGATGTGATGTGAAATCTTCTTTTTGCATAGTAGAATTTGAGGTTGAATTTAGGGAAATAAACATGCCCGTACTAGTGAGGTTCATGGATCGTAATACCAAGCAAGTGCAATGTAAGCGGAAATTATCGCTTTGAAAATATCAAAACAGCAATTATCATGTCCACTGATGTGTACTTAATTTCATCATGAGTACTAGCCTACTTAATTTCGATTCGGGTCGAGTTTAATGGAATGGGATCATCAAGTTACTATATAATCCAGGACATTACCCATATCCCATCTATTGACTATATTTCCCTGTCCCATTCCAACAGCATAACCAGACGCCACCTCATTCAACATTAAACACCCTCCACATATGGTCGGCAAAGACTCGGCGTATGCAGCATATGCTCGAATAGTTCTAGCTATGATATGGTGTACACATTTTCCACATCATAATCCCAAACAAAATCATCATGAATTGATTTACAAATTGTCACAACCTACACGTTGTCTCGGGCATCAAAAGTGATGTAGACCAGAGACCACCATTTGTAGGCATGAATAGAAATAAGAACAAAGCATTTGTCAAATACGTGACTTGCAAAGATGAAGAATAAAACCAAAAGTGCAACACGACAACGCACAGGAAAAGATAGCACCCGAACTTCCTGAATGTAATCTGTCAGCTTGCACTGGCCAGACAAACATACAAGGCATGTACACATCTCACATACACAAAGTTTCCACCCAGCATGCCACATGATCTAAATTACCAGATACTAGCTACAGGACCAACTAAGTGATCTGACGAGATATATGATATATTATGATTAGATTAGAAGCCACCAACTCTGCCCCAACCATTAGAATAAGAACGAAATGCTTTTAACATACTAGGGCATTGTATTTATACAAGTAGTAAACCACGAAACAATTCCAACCACAAACAATGAGAAACATAGGTGTAGCAATTCCATGCGTAAACACTTCCTCTGTCATAAACAGTTTTGTGCCCAGATCAAAAGCATGCAGAATGATACTAGTGAAGGAACATAACCATGCTAAGCAACTAATTCTAATTGACCATATGTTTCTGTGGGTTATTACTAAGCAACTAACTGAAGTCATACAAATCCCAATTTAGTAGCAGTAGCATCATGGCAAAAAGTAACAATTGTAATTGAGACATCCACATAAGGCCATTTAGTTTATATAGTAAGGCAAAACATGTCCATCAACAGAACCAATCACATTGTTTCTTTTGCTAAAGATGTTGCCCTCCAAGTCAATGAAAATTATGAGCCTGTGCAATGCCCACTTAAAAACACTTAAAAAACATCATGAGTAACAATAAAACTATATTAGCAGTAGCTTGAACTGGCCAAAAAGAATGAAAGAAACGGTAATGCAATATACCATATGCCTGTTTTTGGTAAAATTTCAGTCGCCTACACAGCCAACTCTTCAGATTAACAGCACAACTGTTCTTTCACCCTGTGTTCCTCAACCCATTGTTGGCTGACATGCAGCCCCTCCCTCCTGCACTTGTCCCATCCCTGACAGCGGTGCTAACCTCGAGTCCGCCTACACCAACCCTACTATGCTAAACAGGATTTTGCCAGTGATATCATCGTCGCTCCTATGTGCCCCACCCTTTCCCTGCCCATATAGACGTTCTCCCTGCTGTCCATGGCTGGCAGCGTTCCCGGCTCCCCACCACCATGCCTCCCCGCCCCTGCACCAGCCAGGCAGCCACCTCTGCTGGTCTAGCCTGTTTGCCATGGCTCTCTCCTCTATGACCAGTGATTGACAGTATCCCACCACCCCTAACTGCAGTTGCCTGAATTGATGTCGAGACGACTGAAATCTAGGAGGCGCGTAATAAAAGAAGATATATTGCTAATGCACAAACAGAAACATGGAGCACAGCAATTCCTCTAATTGACCAAACAGTGCCTAAGCAGAGGAACACAAGTGATGAAGGCATCAAGAAGCATAATTCCTAAACAAACTTAGTATACAGTACAATTGTAATCAGATGCAATACATGTCTATGCTGAGGTAATTTTATGATTTCACTCAGCAATCACACAAAATAGACAGCATCACCAAGTCATTAATTTTTAAGTAATTTCAAGTAAAGCAAAGTAGATCACTCAACAGCAGAACACGGACCATTATTAGATAAAAAAAAGGGACATGAGGCCATGCCGTAGCAGTAACATACTCCCTCCATCCCAAATTATAAGACGTTTGACTTTTTTGACACCAAGTTTGACCACTCGTCTTATTCAAAAATTTATGCAAAATATCAATTCTTTTATCGTGGCCTGGTATATTAATAAAAGTTCCTCAAGAATGACTTAAATTTAACTATATTTATACAAATTTTTTGAATAAGACGAGTGGTCAAACTTAGAATTAAAAAAGTCAAACGTCTTATAATTTGGGATGGAGGGAGTAAACCAGAAGATAACCAACCATACAACGTTCCTCAGTTGCACGAGTATTTTTTGTGTCACCGCAAAAACAGCCATGAAACATAACCAGTCTCCAGATCCCTATATTTCTGTAGGCCAATGAGCAACTACTCATAGAAGTCACATCACTCCCACTTCAGTAATAGCAGCATCACGACGAAAACTTCCAGCACTGCTACGCAACCGAGCACCAGATTACCTCTTAAGGCGGAGATAGATCAGCATGACGGCAGCCGTGCCGACGGCGCCGGCAGCCGCAGCCACCGCCATCCCCAGCCACGCAACCTCCCCTTCCTTCGGGGCCTCAGCCGCCGGCGCAGCCTCCCTCTCCTTGGTGGCGGAAGCCTTCAGGGCGCTGATCTCCTCCTCGAGCTTGAGCTTCTCCTGGCGCACGGCATCCACCTCCTTGGCGAGCTTCTCGTATCTCTCCTTGTCCAGCTCGTGCTCGCCCTTCTCGGCCTTGAGGAGGGCCTCGAGGCGGTCGACCTCCGTGCGGAGCGAGGCGACCTCCTTCTCGGCAGAGGCGGCGGCGAGCTCGGCGATGGTGACCTCCTCCCGGGCCTGCATGAAGACCCCCTCGATGCGGTGCGTCTCCTCGGCAAGGGACTTGTTCTCACGGCGGGCCTCGCCGAGCTTCGCCTCCAGGTCGAGCTTGGCGGCGCGGAGGTCCTCGATCTCGGCGCGGGCGGCAACGGCAGCGTAGGACTTGGCGGCGGTGTGGGCGCCGGCGACCCCCTCTTCCTCCTCTTCCTCCTTCGCAACGCCGCCGTTAGGAGCGGGGTTCTCGGCGGCGACGGCGGCGTAGGACTTTGCGGGGTGGGTGATGGGGACCTGCTCCTCGTCCGCGACGCCGCCGTTGAGCGCGGCCTTCTCGGCGGCGGCGGTGGGGGAGGCGAGGGTTTCGTCGCCGTTCTCCATTGGGAGGAGGTGGTGGGTTTGGGGCTTTGGTGTTTCTGTGCGTGGCGTGGGATTGCTCGGGGCGGCGCGGCCTGCGGGTGGGAAGTTACGGGCAAAAGGCTGGAGAGGAGAGAAAGGCCTCTTTCTCCTTTTCTGCTCTGCTTGCTGAGGGGGTTGAGAAATATCTAGAAAGGCAGGTTCCGCCTCGCGTCAATGACGGGTGGGCCATATGCCCGGAGTCGCGGCGCGGCCGCACCTGTGAGTTACTGCTCGCCATCGGGGCATTTATCATCTTTACGGACGAGACCAAAACATATGTCACTGACATATGAGGCTACATGAGTCATTAATAGTGGCATGAGGCCTACCACTCCCCTCGTAACGATGACAAATATGTAAAAATACCCTCGCCATCTGATGGGAGCGCGTGCATGACGGCAACGGCGGTGTGTTGGCCTGGTGGGTCCACGGTGTCAGCGATGCGGTGACTCCTTTCGTGGCGAGGAAGTTGGTGCCAGGGGACGACGGCGTCACCGGCTCTCCCGTTTCGGTAGTGCGCTGCATCATGGTATGGGCGCGAGATTCGCGCCTTGCGGGCCCGAAACGCAAGTGGACGGAGGAAGTAGGATGGCTAGTTTTAGCTCAGCCCTCGTTTAGTTCTCAACTTCTCCCCCTAAATTCTACTATGTAAAAAGAAGATTCCCCATCACATCGAAATATTGGCACATGTATGAAGTACTAAATATAGATAAAATTAAAAACTAATTACACAGTTTTATTGTACTTTGCGAGACGAACATTTTGAGCCTAATTAGTCAAAGTTTGGACAATTTTTACTAAATAAAAACAAAAATCGCTACAGTACGATGTGACAGGTACTATGCCAAGTTGGGTGCCCCAACTTGGCATCTAAACACGGGCTCAGATTCGAATTTCGAAAGGCGTGGAAATGCATGTCTACGTCCCACTTAAACGGGAGAGATCGCACCGGCGCCACGCACGGCCGCACGGGGTAAGACTACCCGCACTAGATACTATACAACGATACTTTAAAGTTTTAGAGTATAAATATAAAGTAAAAACTGCTATACTGGATACTCTAAAACGATACTCTATCTTTTCTCTTACTCTATATTTAGAGTAGTACTGTGCTTACTCTATACTCTATAGTGGCGGGCCCCACTAGCTAAACAAAGAAAAAATATTATAACTCACAAACCAAAAATCCAAATTAAATTTTGATTTCACCATTAAATTCGTCTCAATAAATCCTTCAAAACTAGATCACACATGGATATATTTAGATAAAGTGACAAGTGTGTCCCACAGTGGATAGAGTGGATAGAGGATGATGTAGAGGATAGATGGGTGCAGGAGAATTGAGTATAGATGAGAAAATCTTGCTGACTAGGATGTATAGAGGATAAATATAGAGGTCCATGAGTGCGGATAGTCTAATGTCATCCATTTTTCAACTTGGCTGGAAACAATGCATCTGGAGTTCCTTTCGATCGGATTGTATTTCACGACCACGGCAGCACTTTACGTCTATTTGGTGCTTGCGGAGCAGTCACACCGTGTCTGATTTGCGACCAAAATTTGACATACCAAATATTTGGCAAGCCAAAACTAGATAAAAAAATTACCATAAATTTTGAAAGTTAAATATAAGATGTTAGTAAGTTTTTGTAGCCAACCAAATAATAGTAAAAATCATTGCTTGCTAAATCTTTGATTTAACAAATTTTGAAAGTCAACCAATCAGACTTGCCGTCTTCAATCAACCTTCAGGCTTACGATTCCATTGGAACTAGGCTCGATGATTCACCGTACATCAATGGGTTCTTGTTCGGAGTAAGCACTGTTAGGGCTGCGATTCGTGTTTTCTACTCTTATGTTTTGTTTAAGTGTCGCTATGACTAGGTCCGTAGAAAAAAATAAATAAGTTTATTATGAAAATAAATTTAACGATCTATTTACTATACATACCATAAAATATTAATATTTTATATATATATACTCCCTCCGTATCCTAATTAGAGGACGTTAAGGACATAAGTATGATTACCAAGGAGTCATTAGTTAGGTGGTATCTTTTCATGTTTGCCCTTATTAAATAAGGCTACGGATACCTCCTAGGCATGAATCATTACTAGTCCAATTGGTTAGGCTGCCGCCTCTGGAACCCGTGGGCAGGGTTCGAACGCCCTGGGCGACACAATTTTTGCTACATGCGAATTTGCATCGCTAGCGCTGGGAGCGTTTCTGGACGGAATTTTTTGCTGTTGGCGCTCGTTTGGCCAATTTTTTTTGCTGTTTGCCGCTGGTTTGGCGCTACTTTGGCTACTACTCTATTTAAACGGGCGGACTGCCCACGCTGCTGCTAGCTTGCTTTTCCATCGAGTCGAGGAGACGCGACGCGCATGCGGACGTCCGGTCCAGGGGCAATCGCGTCCAAACTGCGTTTCCACCATGCGGACGTCTTCTTTCTGCACAAACGGGCTCGGCCGCAGAACGTCCTCCTTTTACGATACGGAGGGAGTATTCATGTACTTTTGACATTTTAGAAAGTGGGATAGCAGTTAAAAAATGACCAGGGGAGTGTGTTTATTCACCAATTCTTTCATATTGATTTATTTATTATGATTTGTGTACATATAGTTCGGTTTTCATAGTTTCATCAGGTTTGGGAATCATTCAGATTGATCTTATAGTAAATGGCTAAATGTGCTTTAGTTCATTTTATTGTATAAACTGTGGTTTGTGTAAACTAGAACAAAACTGTTCTGAGCGGATGAACAAACAAACCCAAACCAAATGAAACATCACAAAAGGGCTAAAATATAATTGATTTGCACCAAAACAACCTAAGAGTTGAAGTGAAGCAAGATTTGCACCAAACTAACCTGAGGGTCTGTTTGGTTAGAGGTGTTAAAGTTTAACAAACACTGTAGCACTTTCGTCTTATTTGACAAAAAGTTTTCAATTTTGGACTAATTAGGCTTAATAGATTCGTCTCATAAATTACTCCTAATTTGTGCCGACATACATGCAATTAGTCTACATTTAGTACTTCATGCATTTTGCCGCAACATTGATGTGATGGAAGTTAAACTTTAACATTCATGAACCAAACAGGGCCTAAGTTGAAGTGAAGCGACTTACATAGCTGCAGCTTGCTATCGAGGACGAGCAAGAGGCGAGTGAGGATGCACCTTAGTTCGCGGTTCATCGAGGGTTCACCCGCTCTGGGTGAAGGATGGAGTAGAGTAGATAAGTAAATGCCCACTCACGCAAGCATATTTTGTTTCCCTCCTAAGAGGTTTGACGACTAGGCTATGATTATGGGCCTGCATTTCATTTGTTACTAGTTACTATGCACATGTACATATTCGAGTAAGGCTGAAGAACGAGCTAATTCGGCTCGGTTCATTTACAAGCTCGAGCTGGCTCATTTAGCTCGCGAGTCAGGCGTAAAAAACAGAAAACATAATTTATGCATTTATTTGAAGCTTGAAAATAGTAATGGTACAAAAGCAACCCATTCATAAGCCTTAAATCAAACAAATAAATTAATATGTGCTGACATATATACAAGTATAAAAATATACAACAATACTAGACTATACATCCATGGTATATACTCTATACCATATAAAATGCATCCATAATTCATTATTAATAATCTATACATCTAATTAAAACAAAGTGACAGAGTCATAGTAATCCCAAATTTATAGGTCTAAGTCCAACCATTAATCAACCAATTTATCAAGTGCAAAGCATCAACAACTTATACAAAACTAATATAAGTTTAAGGACAATAGCTTTAACTCATTAGGCTCATGAGCCAGCTCGTGTCAGCTCATGAGTTGGCTAACTATACAAGTTGAAATGCTGGTTTAGCTCGTCGAAAAATATAAACGAGCCAAGCTGGGCCACTAATGAGCCAAGTCGAGCGAGATACTGAGTTGTGAGCTTTTCGTTGAACCCTAATACCGAGTAAAGAACTATGGGCTGCTTCGACATGAGCTGGCCGCCCCTTCCACTTTCAACATGTTTTGGGGTAGAAACAACGAGACCTACGTTAGAGCCAGCCATGAGCATTATTATTATCATATAAACAATAGACTTGTAATGAGACGAGCTACAAAGAGCTCTTCAAACTGGCCATATTAGAAGAGTATAACCCTGACACTTTTCAATGATAATAACTTCATCAAAAGAATAGTTGATAAGAGCTTAAACGTTGGGTCATTTTTTTAAAAGATTTTTCTTTGAAATTACTGCATTAGTTCTCAATTTCGTTTTAACTATGTTCTAAGTCAATTTCTTTAATTTTGACCAGGTTTATAGAAAAACTACAACATCAGCAAAAATTAATTAGATATACCACAGTGTATTTATTTCATATCGTAGATGTTAATATATTTTTACATAAACTTGGCCGAAATTAGATAAAACTAGTTTAGGATAAAACTAGTTTAGGATAAAACTAAAACAGATTACAATCTAAAAATGTTGATGTGATTTATTATATAATACTAGCAAATATGCTCGTGCGACACGCACATATTCTTAAAAACTATTTGAAATGCAATGAAAATGTTAATTGATTTGTCAATATACAATAAAGGCAGATGGCAAGTGCTTGATCGATTTGATCGGGTCGCGTAGCTAGAACAAGGTTCAAATCCTTTGTTCGTCAGGATGCCTCAACTGCATATATCGCTGCACTTTGACTTGACACTTTTTTAAACGACTCGTGTTACCCCTATCTTATCCTATATCCATAGTTCTTTCAATCCATCCTCGTATGTGTGAAAAATTCGTCGTAGTGTCAGTTGTGCTACCGGAGGGTGTAGGGAGGTTGGAGAAAAGAGCACTCATCTTGAAGTGAGCTTGGTGTGATTTATTATATAATATTATATTATATTTTGCATAATGAGCGGAGCAAACTCATTCAAAATCAGCTGACTTTGATTTTTAAAATTTGAAATAGAATTAAATCAATTTTGCTTGGCTTAGGCCAGTGGCGGGGAACACACCCATATTTTTGATAAACAGTGCAGATGAGTTTTATCCCACGAAACTCCCTCTACTCTAATAAATTTTTGTCATCTCTCTTTATCATCAATACAGTGCCATATTGGCATATTTAATGTCCATAAAACTTTTTATAAAATCCTTGCTGAGATTGGCCTTAACCAACGCTCCGAGCCTAATACGGCGGAGGCCCAACTGTTGCTACGCCTCGTATGAATTGTTAACTGGGCCGGGCTTCCTTTTCTAATCCACTGAGATGGGTATTGTATGTCTATTTTTTAATAACAGCAGGTGTCAAATGCAAAATTTATGAAAGGGACATTACCAGCATCGCCCTAGGCGCCCTATAGCCGCCCCAAATCTCCTCCGCCGCGTCATTCCGAAACCCTAGAAGCGCTCCGCCAAGTCCAGGCTGCCGAGCTCGCCGCTTCTCGCGAAGAAAAAGCCGAGGCCGAGACAAACTATACCTCAGCGGCTCAGCCATGGATCTGGAGATCGTTGGGCGGCACGCCTTACTGTTCGACGACGACGCGACGGCGGAGGTCGTCAACTCCGGCGGCTCCCTTGTCCCCTGGGCGGCCGTCGGCGCGGCAGACCTCCTCCTCGACCGCCACGACGTCCGCCACCTCCTTGACCGCGTGCCCCCTCGCCCGCGCCGCGCCTACTCAGTAGCCCTCCTCTCCGCGCCCTCCCCCGACGGCGTCTCTGAGACCGAGCTCGATCGCGAGCGCTACCTGGACCTCCCGGCTGGCGACGGCGAATACGAGGGTTCTAGAGATGCGGCCACCTCAGGTATAAATGGATCTTCCTTTTGCGCCGCCTCTCCTCTCCTCTCTTTTCGCCCCTCGTATCTGTAACTGTCAGCTTGTGCCTACCCTTTGTTATGTTTTTGGTGTATTTGAGCTCAAGGTTTGTTCCGTTCCACATTCTGAATGTCGTTCTGCCGACTTTGTCTTGTTCTATGAGTCATAATCCTATATTTTTCGGACATCTTAACGAAGCCTCAAGTATAAATTCAAAGCAAGTCCATTAATTGGTTGGGATTTCACATTTCAGTGTTCTGATCCCAGCCCTCTTGAACCAAATCTTCAGGTTTAAACTGTATTAGGATTTTTGTTTTCAGATATTTCTCACTTATATGTGGCCTACAAGCATATCACACGTACTGATCTGTTCTCGGTTTGAATGTTTTTGGTTACCAGCAGACGAACGTAGTAGTAACTGTGTTTTCTTGCAAAGAAACAAGGTTCATAGAATATCCAGTTGTGCCCAAATAACAGTGTCACTGCCACATGTTTGAAGTTAGCAGTGTTCATTGTACATATGTTTTTTTTTTCCATTGTATACTTTTAAGTTTGCAGGAAGGATGCTTTGATTAGTTCATGAGCATCTTTAATCATTTCAAGTAAGGGACTTTCTTCTGTTGCTTGGAAGATGTAATTTGTGTCTGCATATTTTCTTCCCTACTCCTATTTCTGTTATTTACTATACAACAATACTTTAGCTGACATATTCTTGCTTATCTAGGAAATGGGACAGATACTGGACATGCTGATTATAATGCTGTTCCTTTCTCATATGGATATCCTGCTGGTTCAGATGAACCAAGTTCTTCGGACTTGTGTTATCTCCCATCATTTTATGTGCCAGAAAGCTTGTTGAATAAGCTGGTGAGTATAAGCTTTGAGCTCTCACTTTAAACTATTTTCTCCAAATATGATAGAAATTTATTTCTTCTACCCTGTTATTAATCTTCTTCAGTTGATCCAGCAATAATTGTCCAAGGTGCATATGTTCTTCTAAGGATTAAATGCCTGTTTCAGATGGTTGGAGCAGAGATGAAGTTCCTACTAGTGATGCACATTGTTTCCTTGCAATGTATCTTGACGTAAGGAATATAGGCAGGTGGGATTAGAATGATTCAAGTGCTACATATAACAAAAATGAATGGGATGGCTGTCTTACGATATACCAGTTTTCTTAATATAGTAATTCATTCTGTTTGACATAATTTGTGCTTGTGTGCTCTCTAGCCATTACTGAGACATTTTTTTGCTCCCCTGTTTTAAATTTACAGCCTCCTTCTGAGAAGGTGCATCAGATAATTGCAAGAACAGCTTTATTTGTCAGCGAGCATGGGGGACAGTCAGAGATTGTATTGAGGGTGAAACAAGGAGATAATCCAACATTTGGATTCTTGATGCCTGATCATCATCTCCACAGCTACTTCCGCTACCTTGTTGATCATCCTCAACTGCTGAAAGATGGTGCTGATGCTGTTGGCACAGATAAACGTAATACTGAGAGTGAGCATGCTTCATCTGGCGGGGTTTTATCATTGCTTGGGACCGCATATGACTCAGAAGATGAGGCTGAAGGCACACTGCCACGTAGTTCGGAAGGCATGAATCCTGGAAATAGCATGACCCCTGATGTGCAGGGCCATGTAAAATCTGCATCAATTATGCCTGACAAAAAAGAACTAGGCAAAGATCAGAATGCTGCCGCTCCTGCAGTTAAGAGTAAAACAATATTGACAAAGAAGAATCCGATTATTACTAGCAACACCATTGTTGCTGTTCAGCGTGAAAAGGTTAATGACACAATTACAGCATCAACTATATCCAAATCACATACCAATTCAGGCTTATCTGAAACAAAAGAAATGATACTTGAACCACCATCTTTCATGAAACGCACCATGGAGAAAATAATTGAGTTTATTCTGACGAACGGGAAGGAGTTCGAAGAAAAACTGATTGAGCAAGACAGAACTACTGGGAGGTTTCCATTTCTTCTGTCTTCTAATCCATACCACTCGTATTATCTAAAGTTTCTCCAGGAAACCGAAGAGGTAATTTGAGTCACACTTGTTTATGCTTTAAGCTTCAAAGATTTGTGTTACTACCCCTTTTCTGTTATTGTGTTGTAGAGGTCAAAAGAAATTTATTGTTTTCTTCGTTACTATTTCGAAGATGCCAAAAGAAGTTTATTGTGCCTTCTTTCTATTTCAGAGAAAGCCAAAAGAAAATTAGTTTCCCAAAATACTGTCATGCAACAAATGTCCCGTGCCTTCATTCTCATCTTGTGATAGTGATACTTCTATTTACTTAATATTAATATTTGTCAGGTTTTCATACCTAGCATTTGTTTGTTGATCAATTATTTCATTATTTATATTCAAACCTGATTGAGCTTTCTACTACTGAATATGTTCACACAATTGATAGGAATGTTGTAATTGCAAAAATGATGACCCTATGTTCTTTATTCATCAAGCTTCTTTTCTTGTTTAAGTATTGCCTTATTGTTACAATTATTATTTCTAATAGGCTTAGCTGCTTTATATCATTCTTAAGTACTCGTGATGTGCATTCAAATCGAGCAACCAGGCAACTAGCATTGCCATGCTAAGCGACATTTGTTTTTCTGGGTCCTGCTTGCTTAAAATTTTGAGATCTTTAAAACTGATAGTGTTTTTGTACTGCTGTTCCTGATTCTTGTATTGTTTTTTGCTGGGTGTCTTCTTTTTTTTCTTTCTTTTTTGTTCTGAAGTGCATATGATGTCTTACACTTGATCTCTGAACTTCAGGTAAGTTCACATGTGGAAAGTATTAATCGCTGATGCACTACTTTGAGTAGCCTGTAGTAGGGTCTTTTATTCAGTCGTCGGACACTTTTCTGTTGGTCCTAATCTTGAGAGTGGCTGTGGTGTGAGTGTTCTAAAATTTGTATACCTTTTCACTTTCTATATAAAAGCAGGATTTTCCTCCGTCCAAAAAAAAAAACACTAGGAACTGAAACTTTTCGTGCAACATATGTATGGCATGATTTTCTGGTGGATGTATTGTGTTCACATGAGTCAGTTTCTTTGGTTGAATTGTTGCTTACTGGCTTTCTGCATCTCTTTGTTGTTTGTTTTTTTTAATATAATGTCTACTTTGATGATATCCTGGACATCCAGGGCATGATTTGATGTAGCTATGTTGTGCTATCCTAGTTTGAAGCACTACATGGCAAATGTTTTCTTATTTTTTGGATTTGGAAAGGTTCTTCATCTTCATGGACATGAATTGCTGATGTCTATTTTGATTAATTGAATTGCTTTCCTTGGTTCAATTGTTTCTTGAATGCATTGCTTGTTTGCTTTGCTTTTCAAGCTTATACTGCCCATTTTTTTAATTATTAGTATTTTTTAGCTCGTATTAGATCTAACTCATCAAAAATATCCTGGTGGACACCCAAGAGTGTTTTGTATTCCAGGCCAAATCAATTCCTCCCCCTCAATATCTACACCCAAACAGATCCTTATAATTGTTGGTGCTTCTCTTTTATACCCTGGGAATACTAAGGTTGTGTTGTAGACTTAAGCCCTTTCGCAATGCAGGATTTTGCAAGAAATACTTTAATTCCCACTGTTTGATCAGAATCTTCATGCTCTAAACATTTCACTAGCTTCTTTACTAAGTTAATGTTACCCTTTTTCCTATGATCCAATGGCAAATTTTAACTATGGTTTGTTTCTCTTTCATTTATTGATTTTGCAGTCCAAGTCACGTGGTACAAGTCCTAATCACAAGGACAGAAGAGGTTCTTTTGACTGGAGGGGCAGAAGAAGTCCTGAGAGCGATGATAGAAGCTCCCGTGAGCGCGCCGATAGAAGCTCATGAGCGCGCTGACAGAAGCTCTCGCGAGCGCGTCGACAGAAGCTCTCGTGAGCGCGGCGACCGAAGATGCTCAATGGAGCGCAAAGACAGCAGTTATGGCATGGTATCCTGTGCTTCTGATAGAAGCTCAGCGAGACCATCGGAGAAGCAGCTGTATGACAAACAAGGGAAGGGTAGATTCCATCCTGTTTGTGGGGTCAAGAAGGAACCTACTCGGAAAGTCACTGCAGATGAAGCTGCTGCTATAGTAATGGCGGCTACTCGTGGACTGGGTGTTGCAAATGACTCACTTAACACCATGAAAGGAACCAAGGACAATGTTCGCACCCATGTTAGTAATGATCCTTCTTCCAGCTTTGGAAGTTTATCATCTTTACAGGACCGAGATGCACTGTCCAAGCATATTTCAAATAGTGAGGCTGATGCTTCACTTACAAGTAGTGGACTGCCCCAAAAGGAAGGTTTTGGAATTATTGATGATGATTGGATTGCAAACACTATTGCAAAAGCTGCTGCTGCTGCAGCCTCCAAAGAGGCAGATTCTTCGGAAGCTTCCATGACAAAGGAACAGAAGCTTAAAGCTGAGAGGCTTCGCCGTGCGAAGATGTTTGCTGCAATCATTAAGAGTGGAGACAACAAGATGAATGATTTAGCTGCAGCATCGGATCCAACTAGTGAAGCTGCCAAGGCAATTCCAGATACGAATATCTCTGGACTTGATCTGCAATCTGTGGCTAAGGAAGGTGAAGGTAGCTCTGCCCCGTTTGAACATGAAGGGCCAAACTTGACAAAGCATAATAAAGACTCTGATGATGAACAGAACAGAGTGCGGAAGTATAGAAAGAAACATCAAGAATCCGACGAGGAAGAAGATGAATCAGAGGATAGCTATAAGCAGTCGAGGAAGAGGCATCGCCCAGAGCATTCAATAGCCCGGAGTAAGGATGTTCACAAACATAAGCACAAGAGTCACTCCAAGGACAGGGAATCCAGACATCGCAGACACCGTTTTAACTCTTCGGAAGATGAGCAGGAGCAGGAGCGTCGGAGTTCCAAATCAAGGCATAGGCATAGAGATGATCACCGCTACTCTGATGAGGAGGAACACAGGAGGTCACATAAGCATTGGAGGAGGGAGCATCACTCCAGTTCTAAAAGGAAGCTCGAGGAAGACCGAGACCAGAGTGAACAGTCTCAAGGTCGCTTAGAAGTGTCCCCGTCTAGATCAGGTGCCAAGTTTGAATCAGACAGGCTGCCTGATGACACTGCACAATCAACTCAGGGAACAACTGAAGTGCCCAGTGAATTGAGAGCAAAAATCAGAGCGATGTTGCTCGAGAGACTGTAATGTCTGTATCACAGCAGTTTAACATTATGGCCTTACTGCCCTTTCAATTTATGTATTTGCTTCGAACGTTCCAACTATGTGTCCATTTTATTTGAAAATCAGTGACCTGCACACTAAAGTTTGTTGGCCCGCTCCACATGTTGGCGTTTCTGCTGCATGCATAGGTTTGTTGTTATGACCATTTTGTTGAATCAATGGTCTACGTGTAACGTATATTTTTCAAGATGTCTGCTGAGGTCTGAAGACAACCATTTGTTGTTGTGATTTCGGTAATTTCGGTAGATATGGGGTGTTTTTGAAACTGTGCGAGGGCTTGTTTGGAAACATGACAACCTCTTTCAGTCTTTACGTATTGCAAGTTTTTGTGGTGGAAAATTAATTCATTTTCCACTGGAAGTTTATCCACTTCAATCCATATACTCGTATGGATTGAGTTTATCCAAATAAGTCCTCTGAAAAAAAAATCCTTTGACTGGCTTGAAGAGAACAGAAACCAATATTAAGGCACCGATGCTTGCCGACCATCCAAATTACAACCAAATCCATCCATCCAGTTGAATCCGATCCAACCCAAACCAGTAGTCCGTCAACGGGGTTGGTTCCGTTTTCCGCACCTCCGCCCCCAAAGCAAAGCTCACCCGCCGCCGCGGCCAAAGACCCAACTGCAAACCACCCGTACCAGTACCACAGCACAGTCGCCTTCGCCTGGCTTGCATCTCAGCCGTCCATCAGCGTAGGCGCGGACCCGAAACCCGCCGCAACAAAACTAACGACTCCCGCACACCCGAATGGGTCGCAGGTCGCAACCCACGCTGCAGCCTCGCTCCCGGCTCCGATCTGCTAAGCCCCCCGCCGGATCGGGTTGCGGGTCGCCACCCCCGACCCAGATACACCACAGCTCGCCGCCGGCCGCCGCCGCCGCCGCCGCAGAGGTTAGTTTCAAATCACTCACCTCCGCCTCCTCCCCTTCTGTTTGTTCCTTCTTAACGGATCCGCTTACCCGGGCCGTAAACCCTAGCTAAAAGGCGCGGTCTGCGAGCTATTTCACGCCCGACTGTTCGAGCGCGGGGACTGGACCCCACTGGGTTTCGATTTGGCGGGGGGATGCCAGGTCACTTGCTCGCTCCAGTTGATTGTGCTGTAGTTCTGAGGGATTGGGGATGGGGATCTGCTTGGGATGTGGAAGGGGATTCTTAATGGTGTCTCTCTGATGTCAGAGGCATTCGGTAGTGCTTGTGCAATGTGCTTGCTCAGCATATCAGTGCTTTGCAATCCGAGTTAGGAGAGAGCTTGGTAACATTTTAGTCTGTTTATGGGTGAAAGGCTGCCGATTGCTTTCCAGTTTATGACGAAAGGTGTTGGATACATGCATTCTGTATTTAATTTTCGCTACCCTTTCGTTTTCGACGTGTCTCCCTGTTTCTCGTCTCTTTTTGGGTTTCATCTCTAGCCTACACGGCTATGTTGTTGTTGTACCCTTTCGTTTCTGGTAAAAAAGAGACAAAATTGAGAGCTTTTCCTTTGGTATTGTTATGTATGATGTGCTTCTCTGTATGTGCTGCAGTGGGTGATCGTGTACGCTGTAACATGCTGGAGCCAACAGCAATGGAGGTGCCCATTGCTGGTTCAGTGAGCAATGCATTGATGCCTGCGCCTGTGGTTCACAATCCACGGGCACGCAAGCTGCGGTCTGCAGTTTGGCAGGACTTCACGAAGGAGCGTCGTGCCGATGGCAACTGTGTGGCTGTCTGTAACCACTGCAAGAAGCAGCTCACGGCAACTAGCCGGTCAGGCACAACGCACCTCCGCAACCACCTTGCAATCTGCACCACCACCTCCACACGGCGTGCTGGTAAGCGCCGGAAGCTTGTTGTCCGCCGTATTCTCCACAACAAATCCTCCATGGAGGGGCGCTCGGGTGAGGGCCACGCCTCAGGTGAGGACAATGATAATGAGGGCACACACTTTGATCAAGAACTCAGTCGCCGAGACCTTGTGCACATGATTGTCCAGCATGGCTACCGGTTTTCGATTGTGGATGATGTGGGCTTCCAAAAGTTTGTCAAGAACCTCCAGCCTCAGTTTAGGATGGTGTCATGTGACACAGTGAGGGCTGATAGCATGGAAATATATGCAGGTGAGAAACTTAAGCTACATGATGTGCTCTTTAAGATCCCCTGCCGGGTTAGCATATCAGTTGACATGTGGCGATCAAATACACAGATGGAATACATGTGCTTAACTTGCCACTACATTGACCATGCTAATGATGAGTGGAAAGTTAGGAAAAAAATTCTCAACTTTGTGCATATGGAGGCACCTTTTACACTTGATCAGATGGTTAATCTCATTGTAGAGAAGTTGCAGAGTTGGGGTATTGACAGAAAGGTAGCTGCTGTTGTGCTAGACAACTGCAACGGTGGTGAAATTGTTGCTAGAGAGCTTCTCAGAGTTTTGCAGCCTCGGAGGCTTCTATTGAATGGGGAATTGTTCCAAGTACGCTCTTGTGCACATATTCTAAATCTCACTGTCCAAGAAAGCTGGGAACAGGCATCTGATATAACTAACAGAGTTCGCAAGATGATTAACCATGTCAAGTTTGACAGATTCCAAAAGTTTCAGGATATTTCAAAGGTACTGCATATGGATCAAAAGCTGCTAGTTGTTGATTCTCCTGATAACTGGCCGTCTACTTACTTAATGTTTGACTCTGCATGCTACTATCATGATGTGCTTGTGCGCCTGACAGAACAGGAAGGGCATTATGATGTTTTTCTGTCTGCTAGTGACTGGGCTGATGTGAAAGCCCTCACTGAAATACTGGACGTAGTCTATCATGTTATGGAGAAGTTTCCTGTGGAAAACCCAACTGCAAATCTCTATTTTAATGAGATGTGTGAGATCCATGTGCTTTTGAAAACCTGGAGCAAGAGTCCATCTACTGTTGTTGCCAAAGTTGCTGACCAGATGCTTTCTAAATTTGAGGGCTACTGGGATCTCACTAGGCCTGTAATGGCATTTGCATCTATTCTTGATCCTCGTTACAAGATGAAGTCCCTCGAATATTTTTTTCGGCTCATTTATTCTGATGAGCAATTTACAGCAAAGGCAATGATAGATGTCATCCAGAATACCTTTCACAATCTGTATAATGATTATAAACATCAATCATCAGATTCATGGAAGAATCCATCTGTTCTCTGTTACTCTAGAAACAGTAGTTCTTGCATGGGCTCTATGTACAGCAATGGGGATGACTCTAAGACCTTCTCACGTATCACATTATCTGATGCTCGACGGGGACTTGATCAGTATATACAAGAGACCTCATCTGGACAATCCTTGAAGTCTGACTTGGAGATGTATCTTGAGGAAGCAGTTTATCGTCAAAAAGAAGGAAATCAGGATAATTTTGACATTCTGGGATGGTGGAAGTCCTTTGCAGCCAAGTATCCTGTACTTTCACAAATGGCTCGTGATATTTTAGCTATCCCTGTATCTATCATCCCTTTGGACAGTGAAGCCCGTACACTAAATGAGTATCTCAGTACTATGGACCCTTCAACGGTTCAGGGATTAGTCTGTGCACAAGATTGGTTACGGGAAGACCCAGAAGGTATCGCTGACTTTCTCTAATGGCTGTGAAGATTGGTATAACTTAGTAATGATTGTTTTCCCCTGTGCTTCTGCAGTTGTTGCTGGTTCAGGTGGTCATGGAGATGATGGAGCACCGCGTGGTGACGAACTTATTGTGGTGCCAAAATAGGTGAATACATTTGAGGCTCTACACTTCTTTCAGTTTATTTCCAGTACCGTTTTATCTTATCCCTTGTTGAAGATGTGCATGCATGAGATGTTCTGGCAAGAAAAAAGTTGATACAAGAGGCTTTTATAAGAAAAGTTGAAAGAAGCTGGTTATGTATACTTCCTTGCCATTTGTTTGTATTCATGGATAATAAAAGTTAAAAGCACAAATCTATGAGGTGCATTTAAGATGTTAATATATGGTAGCTTTTAGAATCTTCAGCGCCTGTTAGAGTGATACTTACCTTATGTCTTAAGCAGAGAATGATACCACCAACCTGGACATAGTCAGCATTGGCAGTTCAAGAAACTGTCAAGTTTTGCCATGAAAATTATGTATAAATTAAATTCAGTGGCTATAATAGTATTTGTAATGAAAGAACTGTTAGTGGGTGTTTATATTCAGTTTAACTCAGTTTGTACTGGATGGTCATTATTGATGAAGGGGACCTGCAAAAGTGCAAATTACCAAAGATTTTATTAGCTGTTTGAATTTGGAGGTGCTAATTGCAGGAACTGAGACCTCTATAGACCTTAGTTATTAAAATCTTGAAGCCAACTAATTTTTCTATGCCTTCAGTTTCAAGACTACTACTTTCAGTCATTTGTTCCCTCGAACCATTTTACTATTTGTCTCTTTCAGCATATATACCAGTAAAAAGTATGAGGTTGAACTATCAATTGTGTTTTCACTATAAGGATAATCCTTGTGGTGACGTGTTGGTTACCATTGTATTTGTGCTGTTGAATCCACCACCATCTTGTTCTCAGGGTCAGGGTCTCAGGGTTTGGGTAACTTCGTGGTATGCTTTTGAACCTACTTTATGGCTAGACCTATTAGGGATTTATGGTACTATAAAGCCTATAAAATTACCATAGGGACAGATGGCACTTAGTGTAGATTGTTTAGAATGAAAATTTACAGATTCACGCCTGAAAATGTACTTGCGCGCTATACATTTTGTATATTTCTTTTTTATCAACTGGAGTACAACCTTTGTGTCTAGATCTATTTGGTGCCATGATAGTAATAAGATATAGAATATGTGTTTTAGCTTATCAATGCAGAAAATTATGTGTTTTAGTTTATCAGTGCAGAGTTAGTGTTACTCTGTCTCTGGACTCTACTCTCCTCAAACCTTTACATTATCCGGAGTATCATATTCCTTTATTGCATTTTTTATTTTGGATTATGAATTCACCATTCTAGTTCCTAACCAATTTAACATTGTCCAGAGTGGAGTATTCTGAAAGAAGTCGTTTGAGAAGACGTGGGTGGCAACGGTACCTACATAATTTACTGTCCAAGAACCTCTAGTACTCTCCTGTAAATGCATCTTTCTAGTTCTAGATGCTGATTTGTACAATGAACTCCTGGAGTCACCCTCAAAGAAGGATGGTAACATTATCCAGCCATTCAAAACAGCCTACCATGTATTCATGATGACTTGATGTGCATTATGCTGCTCATCAGGTAGCCTAAGCTATCTGTTAACATGTTTCGCAAGGCAATTGCGATTATTTGAAGTGATCTTTTGATGAACCACGCATGCCCTAAAAAAAAATGGGATCATCCTGACACCTTGTAGGCATTACTGACCGTACAGCGGCCAACGCCAACCATCGCGCTAACTGCTGAAACGCACAGGCGCAGTCCTCGCCCGTGCCCACGCCCCACGGCGGCACGGCGCCCATGCTTCGGTGACGCCGCGGGCAGGCACAGGCATAGCACGGCCAACAGACTCGCTGGTCGCCACCGCTGGACTGGAGTGAGCAAAGAATACCACCACGGGGGACAAGACAACCAAAGAGCAAACGCGTTTCTGAAATCTGAATGTTCTCCATCCACGAGACACGCTTGCAGCTGAATTGACAGTTCGCCGCGGAAAGAATTAGGCCCTAGGCCATGTTTAGTTTTCCAAGTTTGCCACCAAAATATCGGCACATGTATGAAGTAATAAATATAGATGAAAACTAATTGCACAGTTTTGTTGTACTTTGCGAGACGAACATTTTAAGCCTAATTAGTTTGAACAACTATTATCAAATAAAAACAAAATGGTACAGTACCAAACAGTAATTCGGGGATCCCCAATTTGGGGATCTAAACAAGGCCCTAGTGAATGCTAACCCTCTGCCTGAAAACTGAAACTTTTATCTGGGTATATATATTGTCGATGTTACTCGCAAAAAATACTACTGTATGTATACGCTCCCGGACCAAGACGCTTCATTCCCAACTTCTCCAGCCATGCCCTCCTCGGCGTGCGCGCGAGCAGGTGTTTCACCGGTTGCGGTCACCCGGCCGCTCTCAAGAGATCACCGACTTTTTCGGCCTGCAAAGTGGGCAAACATTGGTGTCAAGTAAATAAACACGAATACAGTTTATGTTTGCCTGTATGTACCAAGATACCCCCAAAGCACTCAAAGTTTGATCGCAAAAAAAAAAAAAAGAGCACTCAAAGTTTGAAACCTTTTTTTTCGAAAGATCCTCAAAGTTTGAAACTTGAATAGCCCATCCAACTATCCAAGAGGCTGCTCTGAGTCTGAAGTTACTAGACACACGCTACTTCCCGAGAAACAAATGCATGCATATGCATAGGAACAAGGAGAAGGATATCAGGCCAACCGCATGCAGTCTGGTTTTGCCTACAGGGATACAGTTGTTCATGGAGAACACTAAGGTCACTGCAAACCATCTCGTTTTGCTTGATAAATCAAAGTAAGAACCGAAACAATAAAAAATCAGAAGCAGACCCATCCAATTTCAGATCAGCCTTTTCAAAAATTTCTAGCGAAAACGTAGCTGCTTTTCGATCATCTGGTCGCAATCCAAACTCCCAAATTCCACTGAAGAACCTCTGTGCAACTCGCGGTGGCCGGGACGGAGGCAGCGCCTGCGGCGGCTGGGACGGAGACTCGCCTGCAGCAGCTCGTGACGGCCGAGACACAGACTTGCGCCCGCGCAGCTCGCGGCGACCTGGGCGGAGATTCGCTCGAGGAAGCCGTCGCCGTCGCCGTCACCGCCGGGATGTGGCCGCGACAACAGTTATGGGTGCTGCCGCCGCCGAGCCGTTGCCGCGACCTAAGGGGTGGGTGGCGGACGCCTTGCTGCTGCTGCCGCGTCTGACTGCGGAGGATGCCCACGCCGCCGATGCGCTGGTCTTCCTTGCCGCTGCCGAGCCCTTGGCCTTCCTCTTCGACGCCGTGCCCTTGGTGCCACTACCTTGGGCTTCGCGGTCGCCTCCGGCGGCTGCTGCTACCTTGGGCTTCGCGGTCACCGCCGTCGCCGCCTCACTCGGATTCGCGCAGGGTGAAGAAGAACGAACGAGGGACTCTGGCGCCAAGATTGATCCTTCCCGCGAGCCGCACCGGATCCGTGTCTCGACGACGAATGAGTACAACGCGGGCGTCCGCGTCCCTTCAGGCCTCGGAGCACGAGCTGCCCTCGTCGCCTCACGAGACGACGAGCCCGGTCGTCTCTCGGCTCGCGAGGGGCTTTCTTGCAAAAAAGACCATCGCGCAGACGGGTAAAAAGACGCGTTGTACGTGCCCTAATTAAACATGGCAATAAAGATATCCGGGAGTTTGCATGTTTGTCTGAACAACGTTTTCGCTGAAACTGATTTATTTCGGTGATGACTATAGGACTACAGCAGAAGTCTTCTACAGTAAGTGACCAAAGATTGCATTACATTAACTCATTACACAGTCCATTAACATAGGTTCATGAGATAAATTGGTAAGTCACCAAATAAGAAATCGCTTTTCAAAACAGTTTGTTATGAGGACACTCGTGAAAAGCTAAGAACATCGAGCAAGCAAACATTGACGGCTCTTAAGGAAGTTGGTGGCCCATGTCCTAACAGGGAGGTCCATAAATAGTACAACGTGCACATCATGTACATGAAAAAGGTTAAGACAATTGGTTCAAATAAGGACCAACAGGGTCAACAAAAATCTATCACCGTCGCGTGCAATTCAATGCTGTAGTACTGTATCAAACCCAAAGTAAAGAAATGACAAGCAAATATGGAAGTTTAGTAGGAAAATTACTTGAACAATTTGTCACACTGAAAGAACATATTTCAAATTTTTGTATTGAGAAGGCAAGCTTTGTTTGTTATTTACTCGGTTTGTAAACGTTATTCAAAAGGCATAGTTGTAAGCAATATCTTGTCAATTGTTTTTGGTTGAACATAATCAAATATTTGAGTCTGGAAAGCAGAAAGTATAATAAGGCTATAGTTTTGCCATACTATGGTCTGGTGAAAAACTTAACCTTGTGAGTATGTTATAAAAAAAGAAAAAAATGGAGTTTTAAAGGAGTATCGTATGCAGATTAAAAATGTTGCAAGAATCGAGTGAAGTATTCCTTCCCCACATCCGAATTTTAGTTACATCAATTCTAAATTATATATGAATTTTAGTTACACCAATTCTACCTTGAAATTATATGCCAAAATAATCACCCTGTTCGGCAGGCTGTTTCTGCGGCTTATAAGCCGGCTGTGGCTGTTTTGTTGTGAGAGAAAAACACTATACCACAGCTAATAAGCCGTGCTGATAAGTTCAGCCGAACAGGGTGAATGTCCGTAGCTCTAGTACATGTGGTTACATCCGGTGTAAGTTAACCGTAACTAAAATTAGGTACCGAGTAGACAAATCCTAAAGCTGACAAACCCAAAGTGTAACAAAGAAGCCAGTGGGGAACAAATGACAATCAACAAAAGACTAACTTAACTTATAAATGTACAATGGCAATTATTCATCCGGCTTATAATCCATACTTTTCAGCTTGTTTTTTCAACCGGAACGGTATTTTTCTCTCACAACAAATCAGCAAAGGTGTTTTTCAGCCGGCTTATCAGCACAGCCGAACGGGCCTAATCTTTTAGCCAAAGAAAAGTAAAGCAGAATTCAATGCTCAATTCCTAGATCATACACAATAACACAACTGTGTACCGTTTTGGGAGGAAAAGAAAGAAAGGCTGTGTTCACTTGGCATGCGAACCCAAAATATTTCCTCTTCCACTCATCACATCGAATCTTTGAACGTATGCATGGAGCATTAAATGTAGGTAAAAAAATAACTAATTGCATAGTTTGTTTGTAAAGTTCGAGACGAATCTTTTGAGTCTAATTAATCCATGGTTAGACAAATTTTACCAAATAACAACGAAAAGTGCTACAGTAACTTTTCACCTAATTTTCTAAACACACCCAAAGAAAATCAGGCTGCAAATATCGATGAATGCACAGATCCAACTCAAGGCTCCGGGATTCAAAATTCGGCCCATTCGGATCGAATCCCAGAAAACCTTGGATCCACTAGTGCAGGACCTAAAAGGCTCCTAAATCCATCGTCTATAGAGAGAATGGCTGCTGCATTAGAGCACACAATGACTGGTGCCCAGGCACATCACCATCCAGACTAAATTAGCATCCACCAACAAAATCTATGAAGCACAAGAGGGCTGCAACCGAAAATGTGACCACCACCAATCCGCGGTCAGATGCGGTGGTGAAGTTACAAAAAAAAAGGAACAATCCAACAGTCAACTTAAAATATGCTACTGTACTATAGTAAAGATCAAAAGTAACCTTATTAGCAGTTATATTTCCTCTCGTAAGTCGTAAACTGAATTGACTGTGGAGTTCATCAGTATTTGGACGAAACCGTACCGTAAAAGAAAATTTAATCACCCCCCAACTGACCATATCCTAAATAAAGAAAACAAACAGGATACTGAAGTTGCATTGATCTATATATTATATATATATGCGTCTCCAAAAACTGGCTAGAAACAACATTCTCCTATAGCAAGGTCTCTCCGTGAAGCTGCCACACTTGGCATCAACGACTCAACACAATCTCTCTCTCTGGGACTCAACACAATCTCGAGATATCATAGAACAGACGAGCAAAGAATAGGATTGAAATGCGGTGGCATGGAGAGTCGGGACATGGAACGAAATGCATGCAGGTAGCAGGGGGAAGGACTCACCTCCTCCCTCCTCCCTCCGCGTCCGCGTCCACCCCGTGGTCTTGAGGCGGCCATGGCGGCCTGGGTGCAGCTTCGTGGGGCCCATCCGAGGCCATGTTGCTTGCTCGTCGTCGACGGCCTTTCACCGGCTCGGGTGAGCACGGCAATCGCTGGGGCGCGCGGAAGCGAGATGGGCAAGGGGAGGGCCGTGTGTCTCTGTCTCAGACGCCCCAGGGAAGGGAAGCCGACTAGCCGAGTACCACAGTACCTGTAGCTGGCTTTGACGAGAGACCGAGCCCTTGTTTAGACTACCGTACTCATGGACTTCTATATTCATCCTCTATACGTCCTAGTCAGCAAGATTCTCTCCTCTATACTCAATTCTTCTGCACTTATCCATCCTCTATATCATCCTCTATCCACTCTATCCACTATGGGACCTACTTGTTACTTTATCTAAATATATCCATGTGTGATCTAGTTTTGAAGGATTTATTGAGACGAATTTAATGGTGCAATCGAAATTTAATTTGGATTTTTGATTCGTGAGTTATAGCATTTTTTCCCTTTGTTTAGCTAGTGGGGCCCGCCACTATAGAGTATAGAGTAAGCACTGTACTACTCTAAATATAGAGTGAGAGAAAGGATAGAGTATCGTTTTAGAGTACCAGTGCAGCAGTTTTTACTCTATATTCATACTCTAAACCTTTAGAGTATCGTTTTAGAGTACCCACTGCGGGTAGTCTTAGGCCTTGTTCAGACTGGAGGGAGAGAGTGAAATTTGGTACTGTAGTATTTTCGTTTTTTCGTTTGTACTACCTCTATTTCAAAAAAAAGTTATTTTCACTTCCCAAAAAGTCAACAGCTTTTAACTTTGACCAAATATACTTAACAAAATATTACTCCCTCCGTTCATTTATCTCTATCATTTTAGCCTTCAGCGTAGTGACCAAGGAGCAGAACAAAACCACTCAGTTTGTATTTAATCATCGCGTGCTGAGCGCATACGAGGAGTCACATGCTAGGAACAGCCAATAAGCAGCAAAAAGACAATAAATGTAGGCGGGTGGTAGCCAATGAGCAGCAAATGGATAATAAATACGGGCAAGTTCCAAGCTAATATGAAGGAGAATTTTGAATAAAAAGGTTTTGCTTAGACGAAGGAGATAAATGAATGGAGGGAGTAATATTTATGGTACATAATTAGTATCATTAGACAGATCTTTGAATATACTTTCATAATAAACTTATTTGAAGATATAAATGTTGCACACATTTTCTACGAACGTAGTCAAAGTTGAGAAAGTTTGACCAGCACGCTTCCCATGGCGTCACTATTTTTGGGACAGAGTAGTATTTGATAATTATTGTTCAATCATGTACTAACTAGGCTCAAAAGATTTGTCTCGTAATTTACAATCAAACTGTGTAATTAGTTATTTTTTTATCTACATTTACTGTTCCATGCATATGCCCCTAAATTCGATGTCACGGAGAGAGAGTGAAAAAACTTGCAATCTAAACGTGGCCTTAGTTCCCAAAATATTTCAGATTCCCGTCGCATCGAATCTTTAGACACATGCATGAAGCATTAAATATAGATAAAAAATAAAACTAATTACACAGTTTAGACGAAATGGACGAGACAAATCTTTTAAGCCTAGTTAGGCCATGATCGGACAATAATTGTCAAATAACAACAAAAGTGCTACAGTAGTGCTACAGTTATATTTCTCAAAATGTTTCGGAAACTAAACAAGGGCCGAGAAAAAGAAGACAGAAGAGGAGAGCGCAGGGAAAGCTTTATTCAGATGTTATCCAAATTCTAAGTTTTTTTCACTCCCTCTCTGTTACATCAATTTTTAGCCGCTTGAATGGAATATTAAATGTAGATAAAAAATAACTAATTACACAGTTTAGTTGGAAATCACGAGATGAATCTTTTAAGCCTAGTTAATCCACGATTAGACAATATTTGTCAAATAAGACGAAAACGATACTATTCATCAGGTTCATTTTTTTTTTCAAAGTGAACAAGGCCGAAAGGAGGGAGCAAGTGAGCAATGGCTGTCTGTGAGCTGTTTCCGCTGCTTTTTTCTCGAGCCTGCAGCACAGCGGTCGCTGCGCCTCCGCCGCAGCAGCAGCGCGCGCGCCCACACGCAGACGCAGCAGCCGTGCCTGCCATGGTTTATGAAGCCAAACGGTCAAGGGAAGCGGGTGCGGGCCCCTGACGTGCATGTACTACTACCACCTTGAATCTTGATGATCCATCTCCACTCGGTTACGCTTCTTCAAGCAAACGCCCATCGCCGGCCCGGCTGAGTTTAGTTGCACCTATAAAATTTTTAAAGTATATTAACATTTTCGTTTGTATTTAATAATTAGTATCTAATTATGAGCTAATTAGGTTTGAAAAATTTGTCTCGTGATTTAGAACCAAACTGTATAATTAGTTATTTTTTACCTATATTTAATGCTCTGCGTTAAAGATTCGACGTGACGGAGAATCTTGTAAACTTTGGCCTTGTTTAGATCCTATAATTTTTTGGGAAAAATTTCTATAGCAGTTTCGTTGTTATTTGGTAAAAATTTGTCTAACCATGGACTAACTAGGCTCAAGAGATTCGTCTTGACATTTACAGATAAACTGAGAAATTAGTTATTTTTTTACTTACATTTAATACTCCATGCATGCGTTTAAAGATTCGATATAACGAGTACTGTGCAAAATTTTTTGAATTTTTTGAGAACTAAACATGGCCTTTGAAAGTTTGAAAGAACCGAGGGCCTGTTTGGTTAGAGGTGTTAAAGTTTAACAAATACTGTAGCACTTTCTCCTTATTTAACAAAAAGTTTTCAATTTTGGATTAATTAGGCTTAATAGATTCATCTCGTAAATTACTCCTAATCTATGTTGATATGCATGTAATTAGTCTATATTTAGTACCACATGTATTTACCGTAATATTGATGTGATCGGAGGTAGAGCCTAAACAGGAGGGCATCAGGGCTTTGAAGCAGCAACGGCAGTAGTACTCCTACTCCTACTAGCGTCGTCAGTAGGGACTAGACTAGGGAGCGAGTCTTTTCTTGCTTTGAGGCTGGTTAGTTGGTGAAAAAGTTTGGGTTTGGCTACTGTAGCATTTTCGTTTTATTTGGTAATTTGTGTCTAATCATGGACGCTCAAAAGATTTGTCTCGTGATTTACAACTAAACTGTGTAATTAGTTTTTTCTTTGGTCCACATTTAGTACTTTATGCATATGTCGGAAGATTTGATATGACAGGTACTGTAGCATTTTTTAGATTCACTTTTTTGAATTAAACAGGCTCTTTGCCCTGCTGCCCCTGCCTCAGAGCAGGTACAATAATGGGCTTATAGCCAAGCTAATGCTGATGTGGAGGAGAGAAGGGAGGAGAGAGATAAAAGCTTGGCTCTCATGCAAGCACCAAACTGGGCACGGAAGCATAGGTATTAGTGGACCCAAATAGCAAGTGTTGTGAAGAGAAATAGGAGAGAGAAACTTTTTAAAGACAAATAGGAGACACTTATTGTATAACTTGGCTCTTATAGCTTGTCTTATAGCCAAGCAACTTGGCTGTATTATTGCTCTTGCTCTCAGAAGCAGCGTCTCTCTCTTCTGTCTTCTGTCTTCTGTCTGCGGTCTGCCCGTGCCGCTGCGGCAGCCCGCAGCACCGGCCCCGCTTTCCTTCATCCTCTGTCTCATGAAACGGGAAAGAGACCGTGGGTAGGTGAGGAGGGGCCCGAATCCCAAGAGATTGGCAAAGATATTGGGGGCGCTTTCTTTGGCCTTTTTTTTAGTTAGGGGCTGTTTAGTTCCTCAAAATTTTTTGGAAAATGTTACTGTAGCAATTTCGTTGTTATTTGATAAATATTATCTAATCATGGACTAACTAGGCTTAAAAGATTCGTCTCGTGAATTTCGTCTAAACTATGTAATTAGTTTTATTTTTTATCTATATTTAATGCTTCATGCATGTGTCTAAAGATTCGATGTGATGGGGAATCTGAAAAATTTTACAAAATTTTTTGCAAACTAAACAGGACCTTACTCAGATTCTCCTCAAATTTCACTGTGCAAAAAGAAGATTCCCTGTTATATCAAAATGTCGGTAAATGCATGGAGTACTAAATGTTGATGAAATCAAAAACTAATTGCACAGTTTTGTTGTACTTTGCGAGACGAACATTTTAAGCCTAGTTACTCAAAATTTGGATAATTTTTAACAAATACAAACGAAATGCTACAGGAATTCTGATACAGTGTTTTTCTCCCTTGTTCGGTAAACTTAACGAGGTCTTTGATCTTGTTTTTAACCTCTTTGAAATCGTGTACACTAGGTGCTATAGCACGGGTAGTGCTAGCCAGCCGGTGCCGGTCACATGTGGTTCCAGCTCTTAATAGCAGAAGTACTCCCTCCGTCCAAAAAAAAAATAATAATTATGAAAATCATGCCGATCAAATTTGCTAAAGTTTAACCAAGTTTATAGTGATTAGTATTAACATTTAAGTCTCAACCAAGATTTATTATAAAAATATATTATGTCATTAATCTATTGATACTTATTTTGTACTAATGTTAGTAATGTTTTATACAACTTTGGTCAAAGTTGAAATCAATTAACTCCTCGAGAAGTGAGATTTGCATTTTTTTTTGGAACGGAGGAAGTACTAGTTCTTCTCAATCCATGTCCAAGCCATAACAGCTCCGTCCTGCTTAATCAACCTCTTCGATTTGAAGTTATACACGTTTCAGCCTTTCATTCAGGAGGTCTTAACGAAGCAGCGACTCGGCGGAACGCCCCGCAGCTTTTTGCTACAAGTCGACAACAGCCGCAAATCCGCTACAAACCCAGGCCGGGCAATCCGTGTCGATCGATTGCTCGCTTGATCCCCTACCTACACAGAGTACGGGCAATCCGTCCCCGTGCCCTATCGGGCTACTACACGCCTATATCCCTACGAGCGTGCCTGCCTATTTTCAGACCCTGTGTGAACCGTGACCCGCGCCTTCCATGCGCAACCAGACCACTACACGGTTGATGCATCCGTAAATGGTAAATTTACCGGCGTTGCTTGCATGAGCATCGACATGCCTGCCTTACATTTTGATTTTTTGGGTGGTTGGCACTACTACATCGACACGCTGTTTGTCAGCTGACTGCATCTCGTTCGACATCAAACGACTGCATACCTCGAACAACATCCGAAATATGAATCGCACTGGACCTGCGGATGCACATGAAAAGTTAGAATTTTTTCACTCTCTCTTCATTACATCAATCTTTGGACCCATACATGAAGTATTAAATGTAGGTAAAAAAATAACTAATTATACAGTTTAGTTGGAAATTACGAGATGAATCTTTTAAGCCTAGTTGGTCAATGATTGGACAATATTTGCCAAATAAGACGAAAGTGGTACTATTTATTAGGTTTATTTTTTTTCAATCTAAACGAGCCCCTACATACCATGGACAAGGCTGACCACACCCTCTGCGGCACACCGGTATGTTTTGTCTGGCATCTTGAGTAATGTGATACAATTCAATGAGGGTTATATCAAAGTGATGACAACAACACAGCTAAAAGCTTGTGCTCCATGTATTCCTTTATATCCCCTCTGTTCTCAAAAAAATATGACTAGAAACTTAGTTAAAATTAAATAAGTTTAACTCCAAAGAAACTTAGAATTAATTGTATTATTTCTAGGACAGATGGATGTAACACATGACATTTGAGGCCCTTTTCTCTATTCCTGTGTTAATGTGAGGTCCGGTTTCTGTCTTCCTATAAAGATACCGTCTTAAATACTAAACACAGTACGGAAACAAAAGTTGCTATCCGAAAAGCTTCTTTCTAACTCTAAACATGATTGAACCATGGGTGAGCACGCAAAATGCATACATGTATGTATGAACTTCTGATCATACTGAACCAGAGATTGACATCGTTTTGTGTATTACCCAAACTCGGTTGAGCCGACCAATTGCAGCCTTGGAGAAACAAGAAAATTCATGGAGGCTGATAGTTCACCTTCAACCTCCAGCCTCTCCTCCTTAATGCAACCTAAATTCTTGGAGGGGCTCTAGGGGGCTCCATGGGATCAATGGCGGTAGGAGGGCTTGAGCCCCCCTCCCCCGCCCCACCGATAGGTCGCCTTTCGCCGCAGAGCTGGTGGCGGTGGTGGTGACACTCCTGTCTCCTACAGAATGTGCTGGAGGTATGTGAAGTTGTGCGCATCACTAGCAAGCGTGTGCTGCTGGGACTGAACCTGCCAAGCTTGAATGTTCTCAAACAACGTAAGCATCCCGTCGGCTAGGCGGTTCTGCTCGGAACGGGCCTCTGTCTCTCGACGTGCCTGCTCGGTAGCCAACCTCTGCTGCTCAGCTGCCTGTCTCTACTGCTCAGAGATAATCCGCTCAAGGAGTGCAGCCAACGCTGGGTGTGTAGCTGGAGGTACTGTAGGATGGGCAGAGCTAGATCCACTAGCCTTAAAGTCATGTGGTCGTGGTGGCATAGGCGGAGGCGGAGATGCAGACCACAGTAACTCGTCATCTGAGCTGTCATAATCGGGCAGAGCTGGACTGGATGCCAAGACGCCCAGAAACCCTAGAGTTCCCTTGGCGACTAAGGTTACCAAACATGAATCGAGCTTAGCTTAGCTGGTTGGGTTTCTTACAGCGAACTCTATCTATTTGTGTTAAGTTCTTTTCACTTCACATGGGTGCTCGTATTTTTCTTGATTTATTTCAGGATTTAACGATGGTATTCTTTCAATGGTAGGCGATGTGCCTGTGAACAACAAGACGTCTATAGTGACTTTGTTAATCTCAAGATTTGTCGGTCCAACTCAATTCTTAAGAGGTGCTCACACGGGTATGATGTGCATGCATTGTTCTAGGTCTCGAAAAAAGGGAAGCTACTAGACTGAACACTTTATACTCGTCGTGCTCACATGGGTATGATGTGCGCGCACTATTCCGACTCTATTTACTATCTTGTATATAGAGTTGAGGCCAACATCAATGAATGTTTTGAACGGAATATTTTAATAAAGAGCATCACATCAACACTAACGAAACAAGAAAATAATCATGGAACACCAAGCATGTCATTATAGGAATATACCACAATACAATAGTGTTTTGGTATATCAAGCAAATCACACAAATGTAGAAGATACATAACAAAAGTCACAAACTATGTCTATAGTGAGCAAAACCTAATGTAACAGCCTAACCGCAGGCAAACCGTATGCGTGGGAACATGTGCTCGGCGGACGGCTCACGTCCGATCGTTAGGACGGACGGAAAGAAAAGAATTCCGCTACACGCCTAGTACTCCTACGAGCCGAGCGTGCCGTGCTCACCGATTTTCAGACTCTGTGTGAAGTGTGTGTATGATTTTCACCGATTTTCAGACTCCGTGCTTTCCATGCGCATGTAAGAAAACGACCCGCAACCAGACCACTACTATTGCACGGTTGACGCATCCGTAATTTTACCGGCGTTGCTTTGCTTGCACCAACATGCCTGCCTTAGCGTACATTTTGATTGTTGGGTGGTTGGTACTACATTGACACGCTGTTTATCAACGTGACTACATTTGGTTCGAATGCATACCTCGAACAACATCCGAAATATGAACCGCACTGGAGCTACTCTGACCAAGACTAACAACCACCCTCTGCAGCACACGGAGGAGCACGTCCGAGGCGGCCTGGGCCTGGGCCCGCCCTTCGCGCTACTCAGCCGGTGCGGCGGCTTCGGCCCACTTACTCCTGGTCCACTACTAGCCGAGAGCTGCCCTGCGCCGCCGCTCATGGGCTGGCGAGAGAGCGGCCGCGGTGACGGCGGTGAGCGCGCGAGCTGGGTGTAGCGCGTCGTCCGGCGACGACGGCGAGGCCGAGGCGACACCGTCTCCGCTGTTACCAAAGAGGGCGTCGTCTGAATTCGACGTTTCCTTGGCTAACGGTAGCAGCGAGCTGTGATGACCATCGTGGTTATGGTATACACATACACCTGCAGATGATGGGATCAAAAGGACACGTAAATTACGACGTACGGCTGCTTCACTGCGGCCAATTCGACATGGTAAGAACTAATAAGGAGACGTGTACCAAGTGGTCGAGCCTCCAGTAGTGGCATGGAAATGGCCACGAGGAGCACGAGAACAAGCTTGAAATTGAAAGGAAGTGAAAGCGTCATGGCTGGGCTTACGAAAAGGAGGGCGTACGACGGTAGGAATGAGAGAGCAACGCCCGAGCTACCTCTATGCTGTGCTCAGCTTTAATTTCTACTCTAGCGCAGATCAAATCAACCAACCAACAGACGGCCAACCGCCAGCGCGTACTGGCGCATTGGCACGTTGTTCATGCACACTGAGAAATATGCAGATAATCCTAGCCACGAGCATAAAAAGGAAACGGACTTTCTCTACATTGCCACACCAAATGTCGGTTAAGCAACTCTCGCAACCACCGTGCCCTGCACGCAGCAGACAGCACACTGCTTACTTCTCAAGGAATCGGAATGTTTTAAATTAGAGACTCCATCAAACCTTTTTATAACGCACGACTAAAAGGTGGTTATGGATCGAGATATATATAAATCCACTGGAAAAAAGTCCATTTAAAATCTAACCAGAAAAAATCTTACGTCCAATACAATAGCTGATACCCACTAATATGATAGTAATTAATTATTCTAAAGCTTGCTCCACGTTGATTCGCAACATTACAATATCACCACCATCCGGCCGAGGGTAAGTTAGAGCACGCTAGGAAAAAAAACCTTAATTACACATATTGCTAGATTCGTTTATGGGATTTCTAGTGGTAGTTTAAATTGAGCCGTATAATTTAAGTTTATAATTCGACACCCAATTCACCGCTCTTGGATGATGCTCATGAGACCTTTTAGCATGATTCAAATACATAGCGCGCTATGACGAGATTATTGTCACTCAAATAAAAATGCTACCAGATGATGCAGAAGTGAGTGTAGCTTAGTTGGTTATAATCTGTCCATTTGAGTTTAAGATTCTAACTCACATGTGTTTATGGGTAATTCTAGCAATAGGTGATATGTCCATCAATTCTGAGATATCTATGTGATTTTGTTAATCTTATAATCTACCGGCTCTTTGCTAGAGGTATACATAAGTGTTAAGTGTGTACACGCGCATTTATAGGGGTTTATCATATTTATATATAGAGAAAAAATGATAATAGAGGATATTGCCATGTTTTTTACCTAATGGGTGTTTCGGACTTTTGGAGGAGAACAAAGAAGAATGGCCCGTTGACTGACATATTGGGGACGTTGACTGACATGGCTAAGTCCTGAGGGCAAAGAATGGCCCACGATAGACAACGACGCGTAGTAGACAACCCATTTGGCCCGTTTGTCTGTGCTAATCACATGCCTACGCGTGAGGTTTGCTTCGAGGCCTTCGGGATCAATGTTTGCTCGGAGAAGCCCCTGCATGCAACCACTTTGTACGCCTCATACTCTTTTATTATAAATAGGTAATTATCTGGTAGGAATTTGCCCATCCGGAACCCGCGTAATGCATGGTTGATGGCTCATCTATCTATAAAAGCCTTTAAACGTGATGATCCTTATCTACAGTGTTACTGTTTATGCACCCGGTTTCCCCTCTCATAACGCTATTCATCCACAGTGACACTTGGTTGGCACGTCCGATTCTGCCTCCTGCCATCGGGTGCCTGCCACGCAACCCTCCCAAGCCCCCACGCCCAAGTGGGCCCCGCGCCCCACTACATCATCTCCTCCCTCGGTGTCTCAGCCAGGAAAAAAAAGCCGCAGCGGCGACGCTTGCGAGGAACTCGGCCGCTCTCCTTACTGCAGGAAATTTAAATATTTGCCATCCTTCCCGTTGCCACTTCCTTAGTTGCCAGCTTTAGAATGACAATTAAAGTTTTGCCACCTAAACAGTGCCCGGAGCTTCAAAATTGCCATTTTTGGGTCGTGGCAGTCCAGATCAGCCTGCCACGGTGGATCGGGCAGGGGAAAAGACATCCTTGCCCCTGGCTCGTTTATGCCCTGAGCCCGGCCCCAACGGTCAACTCATCCCCGTTCATTCCCCACTGTCACCCTCCTCTTCCCCGTTCCCCTCTCCCGACCCGAGCTCCACGGCGACGGCGACGCCATGTCCAGGTTCGGCAGCTCGGCTACTCATTCCTATGCAAGTGGATCATTGAGGATGGTTCCGCACCCTGTCCCTGAGTCAATCTCGAGGTTGCATATGGAGGAGCTTCCACTTGGAGATGAATCCGGGCTCCCCTTGATCCCGTGCCCTGATTGTGGGCTAGCGAGGGTTATAGAGAGGTGCTCAGCGAAGGAGACGACGAAGAACTTCTTGCGTGTGTTCTTCAAGTGTCCGCGCAATGGGGTCAGCATATGATTGTTCTTATGATCCATTCCTTCTTCTTTGTGTCAGCTAGGGTTAAGACCCCAGTCCCTTTTTTTGTAGTTTCCTAAACTCTGCAGCTTCTACAAATTTCAAAGGGAGTATTTGGGTGAACTAAAAAGGCTAGGCATTGTTAGTATCTGCACGTCCCCACTGGAGATTGTCGATGAAGAAGCTGAGGGAGTAGATGCAATATCTGGGATTAGAGAGATGAAGGTGGAGGCAGTGAAGGATGCTGCAAAGGAGACAAAGCTTCAGAAAAAGCTAGATGTTGTGATGTGGAAGTTCAACCTTTTTGGTGTTAGTTTTTGTAGTTTTTCTTGGTGCAGTGATCATGATCCTTGCAGTTGGAGCCAAGTAGATGGTGCTTTTAGTTGTAGTTAAGTAGATGTTGCAAGTGGTTGTTTGTTGCCCTTTTGTAATATGTAATGATCTAGAACAATGGCAAATTATTGCCCTTTTGTAATGATGTAACAACAATGTCCCAATGGAAACATTGCATATCTGTTGTTGCTTCATCATTTGTGTGTCAATGGACATAACGTTTTAAACATCCAGATCAAGTATGAATCAACTGTAACACCTCGGTGTTAAGCATGCATTAGCATCCCAAAGCATGAGCATTAGCATCAAATGCATTTCATAATTACATGCAATATAAGTTAAAACTAAATTGAAACGTGTGAAACATCTTTTTGAAACATACATGTTGCATTTGCTTGCTAGGGTTGTAAAACATGTTTGGCTGTGATTTAAAATAACCTAGAATTAATTAGCATGATTTTTGGAGCAACTTTTGTATTCAAAATCTCCCCAAATTTTGCTTTTAAAAATATTCTAGAAAAATGAGTTTTTATTTAAAAAATGGACTTTGAATTATTAATTCAAAATCTACTTGAAATTTTGAAAAATGCCCTAAATAAAAGTTGTAGAGAATTAAATTTTGAACAACTTTTGTTTTGGTGTCAACTTGTGAAAAGGTCTTTTTCTTCCTCAAAATTTGAATTTGAAACAGTTTAGAATTTCTGGAATTCGATTTGAAAAAGAAAAAGCCGTTTTCTCGTTGTTGGGCCGCCGCCTCACTTCCGGCCCAACGGCCGAAGCCGGCCCAGTTTGCCCCGCGTCCCACCCGTGCTCCCCGCGCCCGCGCCTTGGCTCGGCCCAGCCCACGCCCGTGCGCCGTCGTCTCCTCCCCGCGCGCGCGGACGCGTCCGACCACGTCAGGCGAGCCACGCCGCGTGGCGAGCGCATGCCGGCGACGTCCAGCGCGTGGCCGCTGTGGCCCCACCGCCCTGCGCTTACCCCCGCCCGGAGCCGCCTGCTCCCACTTCCTCGGCTCATTTCCTCTCGCTCGGCCACGCTCGCCTCGCCCGCGCTAGTAGAGCGGGAGCTCGCACCACCGCACGCCATCGCTTTCCCCCGTCGGCGTCAAGCTCCGCACCCGCACCGCCACTTCTCGATTGCGTCCGCCTGCAGCTCCGCCTCGACCTCCGCCAACCCGTGCGCCTGCTTTGGACCCCGTTCGCGCCTTGGTGAGGCCCGTGTGGCATTTTACCTCCGCGGCGGTGCCATGGCCGTCTGGCTCGGCCTACCGCGGCTGGCGACTCCCTACCCTTCCTCTCTTCCCTCTGGGCCGCTCTTTGTGCTCGCCATCATCCCGCGGAGCTCGCGCGCACCTCTTTGGGTGTCACGGTGGCTTGCTCCGGTCGGCCGTCGTGCACCAGCGCCGTCGTGCCGCCACGCACGCCGGTGACCACGCTCTCTTGCTCTAGCACCTCCTTTGTGTAGCCCATTGGGTGCAGGTCATCGAGTGGAGTGTGGTGGTGGCCGTCTTTCCGGCGGAGACCTCACCGGCGACGAGTTTCCGCCGCCAGTGGCCTCCCCGGTGGGTGTGTGTGTGACATGTGGGGCCTCGGGTCCCACTGTCAGTCGAAGTAGACGCGCTAGGGTGCACTGCACCGGGTGCACTGCACCGGGTGCACTGCACCGGGTGCACTCAACATTTTCAGCGACTGATTTTTTTAAAAGAGATTTGGAAAATGATTTTCAGAACTTATAGGTAGATACCTGGTTATGGTTGGCTATAATTGTTATCATGGAAAGTAATCAAGTGTTGATGGGTAAACGGAGATCGGGCGGAGTCTTATAGGGTTTTGGACTATAGTGATTCCGTCTGTGTCGATTAAGGACCGATCGTTGCTCGTCCCTCTTGTCATGTTGAACGCATGCCTCACATTTAGTTGGCCGAATAAAGTACCTTTTGACCGTGAAGCTAGTGACATGATTCGGGCCAGGACCTACACGGGTGCACGTACTGGTGCTGAAGGGGGTATGACAGGGACGCGAAAAGTGAGCCCAAGGTGCGTCTTGGTAGTCGGGCGGTCCCTGGGTACTGCGGCCCCAGTTTATCCTGCGACGTTGCCGGAATCGTGTCATTGGTGATCTAAGCGACCCTGACGGGAGAAGCGTGGTTTGTGTGAGGAATAAATCACCAGCTGGTTAGGAATCGATTCGAATCGCCATCGCTCCTGGATAGTGAGCACTTGACTCGAGCTACAACATTGTAGTATTAATGATGGAACACGGATGGTTATGTGAATGATGTTGGAAAAGCTAAACCTGATATGGTAACCTTTGATGTTAATGGTTAATCAAGTGATTGCTTTAGCATAGGTGCTTACTTAGATTAATCGGGTATAATTAAGTTGATGCTTATATTTTAAATGGTTCATAGATGATAACTTAAGCTTTTCTGCAAAACCAGTCAAGCCAGTCCACTTTATAAAAGCCTTGCATACTCCTTGGTGTCATTTATTTCTGGTTTATGACGGGTAAGTCTAGCTGAGTACCTTCTCGTACTCAGGGCGTTGTTCCCATTGTTGTTGCAGATGGTCAGATGTACTATGAGTATTGCGTCAACTGTCTGTACCCGGCGATGGGCGACAACTAGGACCAATGGCAATGGTCACTCCGTCTATCTTATCCCATGCTTTTATGGACTATGACTACTTGTTGGCACTGTATCTAAACTAAGTGTGTGTGGTTTTAAAACTACTTGCTTCTGCTATGTTAATTTGAACTCGTGTTGTAATAATTTTATGTTCTGAACTTCGATGTATTCAATTGTCGTTGCGAACTTTATGTACCATGTGATGTGGCTGCTAAATCTGTACGATCTTGGTTGGAATGTTGGTTGGTTGGAAATCCTTCGTGATTTCATGGAATCTCGGGTTGTACGAGCTTAAGTTTGGTAAATTATCTGCCTCGGCGGAAGATTTTCTTACTTAATCTCGTATAATCATGTTGATCCGTTACAGCTGGTATCAGAGCATGGTTTAGCATGTTACTGTTCATATGGGTATTTCAAACAAAACTGTGTTTAAAACTGAGTTTTAAAACTTAATAGTGTGTCAGTGGTCATATCCTTTATGCCCAGTTAAGGACTCTAGGTGGCTTATTTAAGTACTGACTTGGAGGTTTTGCATCATATTTTTAATTCATCGCTCATACGGCGTGCTATTGTATAAGTGCCGTTCACTTGAGTGGTAATGTATGGATCCATGGCCTCTATGCCTTGGTAAGTGAGAGTTGTGAGAGCATGGTCGGATACACTGCCGATCTAGGGAAGTGCTTATATGATGCCGAAATATTTACATGCCATACGCATGTTTGTATAAAGGTATCCAATGTGTGGGAATTCCATCATGTGGTGACGATGCCGTCAATAGGACGATGATTCGGGTAGTTGCTACCGTTATACCCGTATCTGGTGATACGTGTAGAGCGAGTAGCTTACTTTACTGCTTTCTTGCATATTTTTCATACTGTTAGGGTTTGGACTGAAGTGGTTTTCTGCAGGTACATAACAACGCTATCGGGTAGTACGTATTAGCTACGTTTACGAGAGTTCGTTGTATGCCACCGTCTATAACGTTAGTAATTGTTATTTTCTAAGTTTGTGGGGACGTTGGCAACAGGCTGCACAACTTGCTCTACGTTAGCAACTGATGGTCCAACCTCGGTTGCATCAAGTGACAATGTCCTGGAAATAACAAATTGTGAAAGTAAGGGACACCACATCTTCACAACATTAAAGATTAAAACAAAGGCTGAGCTTGTATACCTCCTAGTTGTTGGACCTATTGGGGTTACTGGAAGTGGTAGCTCAATCTGGAGAGGCACAGGTTCAGCTGGCATTTCTCTATTGGCTGCCCTTGATGCTGCTTCAGCAGCTTCCAGAGCTGCTCTTGCTTTGGCTTCAGCTTGCTCTACTTCTAGCCTTGCCTTCACTGCTGCCTCCCTAGCAATTGCTGCTCTGGTCCTTGGGGTGGCTTGTTCTGGAGCTGACGCTTCCCCTTTCTTCACCTTCTTTCTTCCAGCCTTCACACTTGTCTTGTTTGTTCTTTTTCTGCAACAACAACAAAATTCTAGTTAATAGAATGTTGCCATGAAAGAAATAAAAAATAGTTAGTTTATAAATTTTCTTAGTTCCTGTCAGTTGGCACCTCTAGCTACCTTGCATGTGACCATATTCACCACAGCCTTAACATAAGTGTTGTCTGGTGGCCTTGCCCTTTTTCTCTACTGTTGGTTTGGTCCTTATCTTTTGCTGTCTCCCAGGTGTAAGGTCATAGATGGCTAGAGGGGGGTGAATAGCCTATTAAAATTCTACAAAAACCACTAAGCAAACTTGTTAGAAAAACAAACGGCGTAAAGCAAGTTTTGCTTAGCCAAAGGTTGTGATGCAAGCCTCCTATCCACAAGTCTAGTAGATTAAGATCTCTAGTTCACTCAAGAGCTATGTCACTAAGGTTACACTAGAGAACAAGCTAACACTACTAGCAAAGCTACTACTAGAGCTACACAAGATAAACTAGTGAAAGTAAAAGCAAAAGAGAGGATTGTGATTATTATACCGACGGTGAAGTGAAGATGTTGCCAATCACCAAGATGATATACAATCAATCAATATTGACAACAACACAATATGAAGACCAATCACCAGGAGACAAGAGACACAATAATTGTTCACCCGGTGTTCACTTGTGCACCGACAAGCTACGTCACCGGTTGTGTCGACCAACACTTAGATGGTTCCTCGGTGTGACCCTCAAGTCACTTGCCCCTCAAGGCACGCCCCGCAAGGCACCACAAGACACCACTCTCAAGTGAGGTAACTCAATGACACGCGGAATCCACTAGAGTTGCTTTTGGCGTCCCGCCGAGGAAAGCACAAGAACCTCTCACAATCAACCGGAGGTGGCCAAGAACAATCACCTTCTCTTGCCAACGCCTCCAACAATCTCCAGGCCGGCTATGAGCGGTACTCTCCAAGAGTAACAAGAAATCCACCGGCTAAACCACCCACAAGTGCCACTAGATGCCCTCAAGCTATGCAATGCACTTTGGGATCACTCAATCTCACTTTTGATTTGCAATCAAGTAAGGGAGATGAGTGGGAGGAGTTGCTTTAGCTCAAAGGATGCACAAGAGTGTTAGAAATGCCAAGAGACCTCCCCAAGGGCCGGCCAACAAGTATTTATAAGCATCCCAAACAAATAGAGCCGTTACAACTCCACTGACCGTTTTTCGCGGGACGACCGGACGCGCCGGTCGTAACTGACCGGACGCGCTTCACCGCGTCCGGTCGCCCTGCGACGTCCACGTGTCCTCCAATTTCAAATTCGTCCGTTAGATCCTCCAACGGTCACTGTGCGCCAACGGTCGAACGAGCAACCGGACGCGCTGCTGCAAACGACCGGACGCACCGGTGTGCACAGTACCCGCGCGCGCGAAGACAAGACCGGACGCGCTCCTCGCAACGACCGGACGCGACAGTGACCGCGTCCGGTCGGAGTCCAGTAAGCTCCCTTGACGACCGGACGCGTCCGATCGTGTGTGACCGGACGCGCACCGCGTCCGATCGTCCTTGTGAACCGCTGTTCGCCTGACCGGACGCGCCGGTCCCGTGAGTCACCGGACGCGCCGGTGGCAGACCCTAGCCCGCGCGCCTGACGCCCGCGCTGTACTGACCGGACGCGTCCGGTCACACCGTGACCGCGTCCAGTGCAGCGTCCGGTCACCTCTGTGACCGCGTTCACCTCCGTTTCTTTTCCGACTTCCGGCGCAATGGAAAATAGGCATTTCATTTCCCCGAAATCGCCTGAATCCCGCGCTCGCACGCTCGGCGGGAGGGGGAGAGAGGAACCCAAACCCCTCTCTTCCCGCAAACCACAGCGCGACCAACGCCACCTTTGCAAATGTGCTAACACCATCAAGTGTACATCTCCATGTGCTTGTGTGTTAGCTTTTTCTCGATCATTTTCAAAGGTTTTCCAGTTAGCTCACTAGGCCCTACATGCAATGCACTTCATGAATTCACCTAGTGGCACCCGTGCATCGAATAACCGATAAGACTTCCCCTCTTAATAGTTCGGCTATCGATCCTAAACCACTCACACCCTCTATGGTGTCTTGAGTGTAAAACAAAATTGCCCTATGGTTATACCTTTGCCTTGAGCCCATTTTGTTTTTCCAAAAGATATGATCCACTTCATATCATCACATGACCGTCTCGATCCATCGACCTTGACTTCACTTGCTCTTCACCGTTCCATCGGTCCATCAGCGCCAAGTCTTGCTCAAGCTTTACCATCGCATGGTCCTTCGCTTCGAAGCCTCGACTAGCCCTTCACCTTCACAACCGGTCCATCGAGCCAAGCCTCATCTTGGTCTTCACCATCTTGGTCATATGAGTCAATGTCATGTCTCATATTCAATGACCACCTTTATCTAAATCATCCACTTAGATACAAAGGTTAGTCCTAGGTTTCATCAATTAGCCAAAACCAAACTAGGGACTTTCACCAGGCCCTCTCTTTTTGGCAATTGGTGGATGAAGATGGAACCCCTTGTCCACTTCAGGCCACTGATTTCTGTCTGTAATATGTGGGACAATCCTGCATAAGCAACTTGGAATCTCTCAACAGAGTAATAATTGTCCACAAATGAATCCATATTTGGCTGCCTTGTGCTTGTGATCACTGATAGAGCATGTGGACAAGGTTTCCCAGTTACCTGCCACTCTCTACAAGTGCATGCCCTTTCTGTAAGATATACAACATGTCTTCATACTTCTTCATCCTTATAAATTTCAGTGACCTCTGCTTGTTCAGGATGTCCTTTGGTGACCTTAAGGTGTCCCAGCCCCTTAGATGCTACATTTAGCCGATGTATCACAACAGGTAGTATACTAGGGGATAAGGCCCTAGAGATCCTCCTCCTTTTCTCAAAGAGCACCACTATCTTCTCCCTCAAAGTATCTACCAAATAGTGAGGAGGCAAATCCTTCAGCTCCTTGATCCAAGCATTCCAAGACTCAGCTAGGTTGTTGTTAATGTAGTCACACTTGATGTCTGCACTGAATTTACTTCTTGCCCATAGTAGACTATAGTGCTCCTGTAGCCACTTAGTTACTCCTAGGTTTGCTGCCAAAACCTTGTAAAAAAAGTACTTGAACCTATGTGGAGAGTATGCTCTTGCTGCAGGCCACATATTTTTGACATAAATCTCTCCAGTGTAGTACTTGTTCAAGTTCTCCATCAGAAGTCTGAAACACTCCCTCTATTCTGCCCATGGGAAAACTTGCTTGACTGCTGCTTCAAGTCCCTTGCATGCATCAGTGCAAACAGCTAACCTAGGAAGGGGTCCTATTGCTTTTGCTAGCTGTTCCATTAACAATATCCAGTTTTCTTTGGTTTCTATGCCAAAGAAACCAAAGGCAAGTGGAAACATCCAATTATGGTCATCTAATCCCAAAGCTAATGGCATTTGCCCATTCCATTCCCTAGTTAAATGAGTGAAATCAATGCTAATGCAAGGCCTACACCCATACACAAATCCATCTATGCAAGTTTTGAAGGCACAAAAAATCTAGTGAAATGTACCTTGCCATCAACTCTCTCAGTGTCTATTTCTACAACACTACCAGGTGACCTCAACTCCACCTCAGCTTTAAATCTATACAACCAATCATAATACATATACCACTTACCAAATAGCCTGTCTGCAGCCCTCTGTCTCCCATACCACATAGTTTGGTAGTTGATAATGATCTTGTACTTGTCCTGGAGTTCCTCCTTAACTGCACTAGCACCCATTGTTGGCTTTTTTTAGTAGAGGAATAGCTCTCTCTGCTACCCAATTAATATTGACCATATTGCAAAGAACCCTTGAGGTAGATGGACAAGTGTGAACTCCACTGTTGATCTGAATCTGCACAACAAAATACAGAGTGTAAGAAACCTTCTCAGTCAAATAAACAAATGCACAGGAAATAAACAAATTGTGAAACAACAAACAGTTAGTTCAAAAAAGTACCCTGACACTCTTATCACATTGAGTCCTAGCTCTAATAATCCATGGGCACCCTGCTGCTTTGCAGAATCCCCTGAACCTCTTTTTGTCAGACTTCTCAGTCCCAAGCTCAAATTCATTTACAACAGCATGTTGTTTCACTGCCAACCTAAAGTCATACATACAGGGATAGTGTGTGCCAATTGACATATCAGGATTGTCTCTATCCTAGTCATTAGGACGCTCAGCATCATCTGTTGAAAGCCCAAGTTTGGTTTTGGTAATTAATGACACCAAGTTGCTAATGCTATTGTATCAAGTATGATTAAGCTAGGCATAAGCAACATGTGATGGAGGTGGAAATGACATGGAGAGATGGCCACAAGACCACATGATTTGGTGCATGAAATGATGAGCAAGATCATGATGGAGACGCACATAATATGATGGATATGATGATCAAGTGGAAGAGAAGGATCTAAGAGCGCAAGGCAAAGGTATAACCATAGGATTTTCCTTTTGCCGGTCTAAGATGAGTAGAGAAGTGATTGACCGGGTTTAGGATACATAGCCGACTATCAAGAGGGTGAAAGGTCTTGATGGCTAGAGGGGGGGTGAATAGCCTTTTAAAATTTTCTACAATGACAAACTAAACAAGTTTATCAATACAACAAATAGCGAGATGCGAGTTTTGCTTAGCCTACGGGGTGTTTGCAAGCCACCTATCCAATTCACAATTCTAGTATATTTGCACTCAACCGCACAAGTCAAACCGAGGAGGTAACTACCACTACAACTAGCAAGCTACACAAAAGAGCTACTTAAGCAAAGCTAACTAGCTAGCAAAGATAACTAAGAAAGTAATACAAGTGAGAGTTAGGAGGGTATCACCGAGGGGCGAAGTATTGAGCCAACCAATATGATCAACAATGAAAACCAAGACAACCGAACACCGGGATCAATCAATCACAATATGAAAGTGATGACACAAAGATTTATCCCGAGGTTCACGTGCTTGCCGGCACGCTAGTCCCCGTTGTGTCCCTTTTCACCACGTGGTTCGGTGGCTAATCGGTCTCACACCGAGCCTCTCAAAAGGCGCCACAAGAACCTACCAAATGGCAAAAGGTTGCAAATGACACGAGCAATCCACTAATGTTGCCTTTGGCGCTCCGCCGAGGTAGGCACAAACCCCTCACAATCACCGGAGGTGGCCAAGAACAATCACCAACTCTTGCCAACGCCTCCAAGCTGCTCCAAGCCGTCTAGGTGGCGGCAACCACCAAGAGAAACAAGAATCCCGTAGCAAATCAACCACCAAGTGCCAACTAGATGCAATCTCACAATGCAAATGCACTTGGATCACTCAATCTCACTTCGAATATGCAAAGAAGCAAGAGAGATGAGTGGGAGGGGAGTTGCTTAGCTCAAAGTGCTCACAAGTATGTCAAATGTCCAAGTGTTGGAGCTTTGAGCCGGCCAACGAGTATTTATAGACGTACCCCTTCGAATATAGCCGTTAGAAACTGAAATCAGCAGCAGTCGCGCTGACCGGACGCGCTGGTCCAACTGACCGGACGCGCCGGTCACGCAACGGCTATTTTTCGAAACGTCGACCGGACGCGCCGATCGCAACGACCGGACGCGCCGGGCACGACCGGACGCGCCGGTCCCGTGACTGACCGGACGCGCCGGTCAACACTGAGTCGCGCAAAACGAACCAGCGACCGGACGCGCTGAAGAACTGACCGGACGCCACAGTGCCCGCGTCCGGTGGGAGTCCAGTAAGCTCCCTGGACGACCGGACGCGTCCGGTCGCCTGTGACCGGACGCGCCGCGCGTCCGATCACACAACTGAAAAAAGCGCAGACACTGGACACTGACCGGACGCGTTCGGTCAAACAGTGACCGCGTCTGGTGTAGCGTCCGGTGCAGCGTCCGGTCACCACTGTGACCTCCGTTCGCCTCCGTTTGATTTTCGTTTGATTTCCGACTTCCGGCGTAGTGGAAAATAGGCATTTCATTTCCCCGAAATCGCCTGAATCCCGCGCTCGCACGCTCGGCGGGAGGGAGAGAGGACCCCAAACCCTCTCTACCGCTTAAACTCCAACGCCATCGCAAATGTGCTAACACCACCATGTGATCTCGTCAAGTGTGAGTGTGTTAGCATTTTCACAATCATTTTTCGAGGCGTTATTAGTTCTATCCAAATGCATATGATCATGAAATGCACACCTAGAGGCACTTAGGAGTTCAATAGCCGCGTCATTCCCCTCTTTATAGTACGGCTATCTATCCTATAATGTAACCACACCCACTAGGTGTCTTGGTTACTAAAACACAACCCTTAAGCATATACCTTTGCCTTGATCACGTAGGGTTGCGTCCAAATCCAAGTGTGGCCATCATGATCACCATGTCCATCTTGCCACCAACCTTGGAATGTACTAATCCTCATATGCTACATACAACTTAGGCATAGGATTAGTACTTAGGCATTGTCACTAATTACCAACACCAAACATAGGACTTTCAATCTCCCCCTTGTTGGTAATTGGTGACAACCCTTTCACAAAGATATTATGATAAAATTTTGATTGAACCCATGTCACATTGTCCAAGTATATTACCATGTGTAAGAAGTATGGACAAGTGATCATGAATTCAAATTGATAGTAATGGCTCCCCCTACATGTATGCTATATGTTTGGATTTTGGAAGCATACATGTTTAGATAGGAAAATATAGGAGCATTGACTATCAATAGGTGCTAAGTGTTTTAGATTATAGACCTTTGAAGCGTGATACCATCGGAGTAGCGATAAACATCATCTTAGCACCTTGTGTAGTTAGATATCACTTGGAAAAGCACAAACATAACTAGAAACCTTGTGAGATCAACATTATAAGCAAGGCTCTAGTACCACTTTGAAAAACATGAAGCAAGAGAAATCTAACTACTTCCTATTCATGCTAGTACTTCAATACACCATTCAATTGTATACTAGCAAGTCACCACACAAGCAATGTATCAGAGAAAAAGAAATGCATAACTATGCATCATACATATGAAGTGCACATGGAAATGCAACATTCATGTTTAAGAGCTTGCTCCCCCTACTTGTGTGCTCAAAATTTTAGTTGATCCCCTTCTTTTATCAAATTCTCCTCTTTTTAGAATCTATTTTTGTGAACAACATTTTTCTCCCCCTTTGTGCTTCTCCCCCTTTGAGTTCTATCTTTGTGAACAATATTTTCTCCCCCTTTGGCACCAATGACCACAAGGGACTAACTTTAGATAGATTATCATGTTGAATTATGGGGTGAGGATCAAGTTTGTGATTCAACCTAGATTGCTTGCATAAATAAAATGCTTCGGTTTGATCCAAGGGCAAGCTTCTTCACACCTCACTAGAAGGGTTATCATGCACCATGTTGAAGCAAATATTTAGACAAGTGATCTAGATTAAACACTTAGGATCACAAGCTACTTAAACAAGTTATATGCTACCACTAGATCATACAAGTCATGGAAACAATAGTGGCACCATATAAACTTCAAATTCATTTGATTTTCATGAATGAGCCTAGAACAAGTAAATTATGACTAGATGCACTAAGCAAGTCCTTAGCATAGAATGTATGACATGTCAACCAATTGTACCTTGGGGCTCGAAGGAGAGGCATGTCATAACATTGGGGTACATCAACTCATGTTGGAGAAGTCAAGTATGTTCAACTCATTCTTTAGCTTGTGAAATCTCTTCTCATCAAGTGGCTTGGTGAATAGATCGGCTAGTTGATCTTCGGTGCCCACACTCTCAATAGCAATGTCACCCTTTTGTTGATGATCTCTAATGAAATGATGACGAACATCAATATGCTTTGTTCTTTGATGTTGAACCGGATTGTTGGTTAGCTTCACGGCACTTTCATTGTCACATAGCAATGGCACATTCTTGAAATTGATTCCAAAATCCTTTAATGTTGCCTTCATCCACAAGATTTGTGCACAACAACTACCCGCGGCAATGTATTCGGCTTCGGCGGTAGATAGTGCAATACTATTTTGCTTCTTGGATGACCATGAGACAAGTGATCTTCCCAACAATTGACAAGTCCCGGAAGTGCTCTTTCTCTCCACTTTGTCACCGGCATAGTCGGAATCCGAATATCCAACTAGCTCAAAGCTTGCACCTTTGGGATACCATAATCCAACATCTTGTGTATGCTTCAAATACCTCAATATTCTCTTTGTTGCCTTCAAATGACTTTCTCTTGGTGAGGCTTGAAATCTTGCACACATACATACACTAAACATCACATCGGGCCTTGATGCCGTCACATAGAGTAGGCTACCAATCATTGATCTATATAGCTTTTGATCCACCATGTTGCCACTCTTGTCACTATCCAAACTTCCACTAGTGCCCATTGGGGTTGTAATACCCTTTGCATCTTCCATGCCAAACTTCTTGAGTATATCTTTGATGTACTTGGTTTGGCTCACAAATGTTCCTTCCTTCATTTGTTTGATTTGAAGTCCAAGAAAGAAACTAAGTTCACCGATCATTGACATTTCAAATTCCTTTGCCATCATTTTCCCAAACTCATCACAATAATCTTGATTGGTTGAACCGAAGATGATATCATCAACATATATTTGCAATATAAACAAGTCTTTCCCAATCTTCTTGGTGAAGAGAGTAGTATCCACTTTGCCCATGACAAATCCTTTGGTTAGCAAGAAGTCCCTCAATCTTTCATACCATGCTCTAGGTGCTTGCTTCAATCCATACAAGGCTTTTCTCAATTTGTAGACATGATTGGGTTTCTTGTCATCTTCAAAACCGGGAGGTTGCTCCACATACACTTCCTCTTGAATGTACCCATTGAGAAATGCACTCTTCACATCCATTTGATATAGCTTAATATTATGAGCACACGCATAGGCAAGTAAGATCCTAATTGCTTCCAATCTAGCAACCGGGGCATAAGTTTCACCAAAGTCAAGACCCTCTATTTGTGTGTAACCTTGAGCCACTAGTCTTGCTTTGTTTCTTACTACTATTCCATCTTGATCTTGCTTGTTGCGAAAGACCCATCTTGTTCCAATGACATTGTGATCCTTAGGACTCTCAACTAGTTCCCATACTTCATTTCTCTTGAAGTTGTTGAGCTCTTCATGCATTGCATTTACCCAATCCGGATCTCTCAATGCTTTATCAATGTCCTTGGGTTCTTCCATTGACACAAAAGAAGAGCGAGCACAAAATGATGCCAATCTTGATCTAGTTTGAACTCCCCTTTGTATGTCACCAATGATGGAATCTAATGGATGGTCTCTAGCAATATTGGTTGGTTGAAGTGCTTGCACTTGATTGCTTGGATGTTGATGTTGATCATGAGTTGGAGATGATGAACTAGCCACTTGTTGATCTTGTTGCACATGAGATGATGTACTAGCTTGATTTTGCATTAGAGACCCACTAGCTTGTGTAATTGGACTTTGGAGCACTTGATCTTTGTTGTCATCCACATCAATCACTTGCTTTGGCCTAATATCACCAATATCCATTTCTTTCATAGCATTGGTCAATTGAGTTCCTCTCACATCATCCAAGTTATTTTCCTCATCTTGAGAGCCATTTGTTTCATCAAACTCAACATCATGAACTTCCTCAAGTAAACCACTAGCCAAATTCCAAACTCTATAAGCTTTGCTAGTAGTGGAGTAACCAAGTAAGAATCCTTCATCACATTTCTTCTCAAACTTGCTCAATCTAGTGCCCTTCTTCAAGATGTAGCATTTGCAACCAAATACCCGAAAGTATGCAATGTTGGGCTTTCTTCCATTTAAGATTTCATATGGTGTCTTCTCTAAGAACTTATGGCAATAGAGGCGGTTGCTATAGAAGCAAGCCGTGTTGATTGCTTCGGCCCAAAATGAATGACTCACATTATACTCATTCAACATTGATCTTGCCATATCAATCAAGGTTCTATTCTTCCTCTCAACTAAGCCATTTGATTGAGGTGTATACTTGGCCGAAAATTGATGTTTGATTCCAAGCTCATCACATAGCTCATCAATTCTTGTATTTCTAAACTCACTTCCATTGTCACTTCTCACTTTCTTGATTGTGGTCTCAAATTCATTTTGCACTCTCTTGATGAACTTCTTGAATATGTCAAATACATCACTCTTATCCCCAAGAAAGAATACCCATGTGTATCTAGTGAAATCATCCACAATCACAAACCCATACTTGTTGCCACCAATGCTTGTGTATGTAGTTGGCCCAAATAAATCCATGTGCAACAACTCAAATGCCTTGGAAGTACTCATAATGCTTTTCAATGGATGAGTGTTGCCTACTTGCTTTCCGGCTTGACATGCACTACATAGCTTATCTTTCTCAAATGTGACATCCTTCAAGCCTCTAACTAAGTCATGCTTCACTAACTTGTTCAATTGCTTCATGCCAACATGACCAAGTCTTCTATGCCATAACCAACCCATACTTGATTTGGTGAGCAAACATGTTGAGAGTTGAGTGTCACTAGCATTGAAATCAACCAAGTATAGATTCTCATATCTAAAACCCTTGAAGATCAAATTAGAGCCATCAACACTAATTATCTCCACATCATCAACACCAAATATGCACTTGAAACCTAGATCACACAATTGAGCAACCGAGAGAAGATTGAAGTTCAACTTTTCAACTAGGAGCACATTGGAAATGCTATGATCATTTGAAATTGCAATCCTTCCAAGAGCCTTCACATCACCCTTACTATTGTCACCAAATGTGATACTATCAATGCCACTATCATTTGATTTGAGAGAGTTGAACATTCTTGAATCACCGGTTATATGTTGAGAGCACCCACTATCAAGCACCCAATGCCTTCCTCCGGCCTTGTAATTTACCTACAAAATAAATTAATGTTTCTTAGGTACCCATACTTGTTTGGGTCCTTGGAGGTTAGTAACTAAGCTCTTTGGTACCCAAATGGCCTTCTTCTTTGGACCCACAATTGGTGTACCAACAAACCTAGCATGCACACCTTTCTCACCCTTGGTAAGCACATAACAAGAATCAAAAGGAATGTAATCCATTTTAGCATGAAACTTGTTGTTGTTCTTGTTCATTTTATTACAATTAATCTCTAGATGCCCAACTTGCTTGCATCTATTGCAATAACGACCATTGCTCTTCACAAAGCGAGGCTTTGGAGTAGCAAAGGCCGCCTTGCCCTTCTTGGGAGTATAGCCCAAACCCTCTTTGTTAAGAGAGAACCTTTGACTACCCAAGCATTTTAGCAAGCGGGCATCCCCACCATAGGCATTGCCTAATGCGCGGGTGAGATCATCCACTTCTCTCTTGAGAGTCTTATTTTCAACCACAAGTGATGAATCACTAGTAGTAGAGATAGAGTTGGTTGTGGTGGATGATGATGAGCTACATGAAGCATTAGTAGGACAAACAAATAAAGAATCATCAATAATATCACATGTTAGTCCAATATCACAAGTGGCAATCACTTGCTCCTCCTTAGCTTCCTTCATGAGCTTCTCCAACTTGAGGTCCTTCTCCTTGATGAGCTCAAGTAGAGAGGAGTGGGCTTCCTTAAGCCTAGTGTGAGCAACTTCAAGGTCCTCGTGGTCTTCCTTTAGACACTCACGAGAGGCCTCTAGCTCATCAAAAGATTTCCTAAGAGCTTTAAGCTCTTGTTCAATTCCTTTGCACTCCTTACTCTTTTTGAGAGCAACAAGCTCTTCCATCAAGGCATCATTTTCATTGCTCTTGGCAATGAGCTCTTGCTCCAAGATTTTGCACTTCTTGGTTGTCCTCTTGTAGCCCTTGCTCATTTGATCTATTATGCCCAATAGATCATCCTTGGAGTAGTCCTCATCCTCCTCATCATCACTCCTACAATCATCACTAGCACAAGAATCATCATCACTATCATCATATTTTACCTTGGTAGGCTTGGCCATAAGGCATGTCGATGTAGTGTCGAAGATGGATGGCTTGTTGGAGAGGGCGATGCTTGCAATGGCTCGCCGAGTGGTCCTCTCATCATCACTAGAGCTATCATCATCACTATCGGAGTTATCACTATCCCAAGTGACCACATAGCCACCACCCTTCTTCTTCTTGTTGATAGTGAAGCTCTTCTTCTCTTTCTTCTCCTTCTTATCCTTCTTGTTCTTCTTCAACTTCAACTCCCCATCATGATATCTTTTGTCTTCATAGGGACACTTTGCCACTACATGATCGGGGCTATTGCAATTGTAGCAAAGCACCTCCTTTGCCTTCATGAAGTCCCTTCTCTTCCTTGCACCATATCCTTTCTTCTTCATGAACCTCCCCATCTTGTGCACTAGGAGGGCCATGGTCTCATCATCGAATGGATCATCATCATCGCTCTCCACCTTGCTCTTGCCCTTAGAAGTTGAGGCCTTGAATGCAATGGGCTTCTCTTGCTTGACCTTGATCTCCTTCTTCTCATCTTCATCTTCATCATCATCATATTGAGCATCGGTCATGACATCTCCAAGCACTTGGTTTGGAGTTACCTTGTCCAAACCCTCTCTTTGGATCATCTTCCTCAAGATAGCAAACTTCTTAGGTAAGTTCATCAAGAACTTATGTGAGAAGTCCTTATCCTCAACCTTCTCTCCAAGCCCCTTGAGATCATTGACAATGACTTGGAGCCTATAGAACATCTCCGGTATAGACTCATCATCCTTCATCTTGAAGCTTGCAAACTTATCCTTGAGCATATAGAGCTTGGCACTTTTTACCGTTGAAGTGCCCTCATATGTTTCCTCTAATCTTGTCCACACTTCACTTGCCATCTCAAGATCCTTGATTTGCTCAAAGACCTTTGCATCAATCCCATTGTAGAGAGTGTTGAGAGCCATAGTGTTGCATTGGTTGTTGATGCGGTCATTGTTGGTGAGGTTGTCGGGATCAATGATTGCATAATCATGATGTGTAACCTCCCAAACCTTCCCATTGATAGAGCCAAGATATTGCTTCATCTTTCTTTTCCAATGATCAAAAGATGAGACACCATCAAAGAATGGAGGCTTGCCCCCGACATGATTGAACACAACTTGAGCCATCTTACACCGAGGTTGTTAAGCCTTACAAACGGTGACCACGGCTTTGATACCACTTGAAAGGTCTTGATGGCTAGAGGGGGGTGAATAGCCTTTTAAAATTTTCTACAATGACAAACTAAACAAGTTTATCAATACAACAAATAGCGAGATGCGAGTTTTGCTTAGCCTACGGGGTGTTTGCAAGCCACCTATCCAATTCACAATTCTAGTATATTTGCACTCAACCGCACAAGTCAAACCGAGGAGGTAACTACCACTACAACTAGCAAGCTACACAAAAGAGCTACTTAAGCAAAGCTAACTAGCTAGCAAAGATAACTAAGAAAGTAATACAAGTGAGAGTTAGGAGGGTATCACCGAGGGGCGAAGTATTGAGCCAACCAATATGATCAACAATGAAAACCAAGACAACCGAACACCGGGATCAATCAATCACAATATGAAAGTGATGACACGAAGATTTATCCCGAGGTTCACGTGCTTGCCGGCACGCTAGTCCCCGTTGTGTCCCTTTTCACCACGTGGTTCGGTGGCTAATCGGTCTCACACCAAGCCTCTCAAAAGGTGCCACAAGAACCTACCAAATGGCAAAAGGTTGCAAATGACACGAGCAATCCACTAATGTTGCCTTTGGCGCTCCGCCGAGGTAGGCACAAACCCCTCACAATCACCGGAGGTGGCCAAGAACAATCACCAACTCTTGCCAACGCCTCCAAGCTGCTCCAAGCCGTCTAGGTGGCGGCAACCACCAAGAGAAACAAGAATCCCGCAGCAAATCAACCACCAAGTGCCAACTAGATGCAATCTCACAATGCAAATGCACTTGGATCACTCAATCTCACTTCGAATATGCAAAGAAGCAAGAGAGATGAGTGGGAGGGGAGTTGCTTAGCTCAAAGTGCTCACAAGTATGTCAAATGTCCAAGTGTTGGAGCTTTGAGCCGGCCAACGAGTATTTATAGACGTACCCCTTCGAATATAGCCGTTAGAAACTGAAATCAGCAGCAGTCGCGCTGACCGGACGCGCTGGTCCAACTGACCGGACGCGCCGGTCACGCAACGGCTATTTTTCGAAACGTCGACCGGACGCGCCGATCGCAACGACCGGACGCGCCGGGCACGACCGGACGCGCCGGTCCTGTGACTGACCGGACGCGCCGGTCAACACTGAGTCGCGCAAAACGAACCAGCGACCGGACGCGCTGAAGAACTGACCGGACGCCACAGTGCCCGCGTCCGGTGGGAGTCCAGTAAGCTCCCTGGACGACCGGACGCGTCCGGTCGCCTGTGACCGGACGCGCCGCGCGTCCGATCACACAACTGAAAAAAGCGCAGACACTGGACACTGACCGGACGCGTTCGGTCAAACAGTGACCGCGTCCGGTGCAGCGTCCGGTGCAGCGTCCGGTCACCACTGTGACCTCCGTTCGCCTCCGTTTGATTTTCGTTTGATTTCCGACTTCCGGCGTAGTGGAAAATAGGCATTTCATTTCCCCGAAATCGCCTGAATCCCGCGCTCGCACGCTCGGCGGGAGGGAGAGAGGACCCCAAACCCTCTCTACCGCTTAAACTCCAACGCCATCGCAAATGTGCTAACACCACCATGTGATCTCGTCAAGTGTGAGTGTGTTAGCATTTTCACAATCATTTTTCGAGGCGTTATTAGTTCTATCCAAATGCATATGATCATGAAATGCACACCTAGAGGCACTTAGGAGTTCAATAGCCGCGTCATTCCCCTCTTTATAGTACGGCTATCTATCCTATAATGTAACCACACCCACTAGGTGTCTTGGTTACTAAAACACAACCCTTAAGCATATACCTTTGCCTTGATCACGTAGGGTTGCGTCCAAATCCAAGTGTGGCCATCATGATCACCATGTCCATCTTGCCACCAACCTTGGAATGTACTAATCCTCATATGTTACATACAACTTAGGCATAGGATTAGTACTTAGGCATTGTCACTAATTACCAACACCAAACATAGGACTTTCAGAGGGGCAATCACGGTTAGCTCGGGAATCAAGTGCCACTAGATCAATGTCTTGAGCATATGCATTAGGATCTAGTTGAGAGCTAACATAACGCCTTGAAAAATGTTTGTGAAATGCTAACACACATGCACATTGATGGTGTACACTTGGTGGTGTTAGCACATTTGCGAAGGCGGTGGTGTTTGAGCGGTAGTAAGGGGTTTGGGGTTCGCTCTCCCTCCCGCCGAGCTTGCGAGCGCGGGATTCAGGCGTTTTCGAGGAAATGAAATGCCTATTTTCTATTGCGCCGGAGTCTAGAAAAGGTGGCGAAAGTCCAAATTGTTTTTCACTGAAAAACAGCGACCGGACGCTGCACCGGACGCGGTCACGGTTTGACCGGACGCGTCCGGTCAGCTCAACGTGGCGCGGGCACTAGGGTTTGTGACCGGACGCTGGTCTGGCCTGACCAGTGCGTCCGGTCAGTTCACCTGTGCGCAGAAGGAGAGCGCGCGACCGGCGCGTCCGGTCTCTCATGAAACTGGAGCGTCCGGTCAGGCGTCCAGAGGAGCAGAGTGCAGCGGAGTGCTGATCGGACGCGCGGAGCGTCCGGTCACGTGTGATCGGACGCGTCCGGTCTCGACGGGAGCTTACTGGAACACGACCGGACGCTGGCACTATCGCGTCCGGTCAATCGGTTGAGCGCGTCCGGTCACGTCAACGGCTAGTTCTGACGCGCACTGTTTCTTGCTGTCGTGTAGTGACCGGACGCGTCCGGTCACCCTGACCGGAGCGTCCGGTCAGCACGATTTTCGCTGCATCATCCGGTAACGGCTAGCTGCGTACCCCTTTGCTATAAATAGAAGATATCCGGGTTTGAGGGCATCTCTTGCACATTTTGAGACCTAGAAACATCCTTTGAGCTAGAGAACAACCCCTCCACTCATCTCCTTGCTTGGTTGCACATCTTGAGTGAGATTGAGCGAGATTCAAGTGCATTGCTTGATAGTTGCATTCTAGAGGCACTTGATCTTCGAGTTGCTGCGGATTTCTTGTTACTCTTCCGTGTTTCCCGACACGGTAGACGGCTTGGAGCAGCGGAGGTGACTGAGCTCGTAATTGGAGATTGTTGGAGCCCTCACCAAGTGTTGTAAGGGGTTCTTGATCCTTCCCCGCGGGAGTTCGCAAATTGGATACTCTAGTGAAGCTCGTGGCTTAGAGGATCCCCATCTTGTGTGCGGTTGTACGGCGCCCGCCGAGGGCTCGACTCTTGATAGTCGATTAGCTCGCGAACCGACAAGTGGGTGTATCGCCACAACGAGGAGTAGCTTGCCGGGAAGCAAGTGAACCTTGGTAAAAAATCTTGTGTCATCTCTTTGCCGAGGATTTCTCTTGTGGTTGATCATTGTGATTGATTCTTCGAGTGCATTACTTCTCTACATCGTTGGTATAAGAATCAAGTCACTTGCTCTTTACTTTCTTGTACTTACCCTAGTGTAGTTTGCTTAGTGTAGCTTTTTCAACATAGAAGCAAGTAGCTTAGTGACTTAGCCTTGTTGGTGTATATTAGAGATCATAGCCTTGCTTCACTAGATTTGTATAGGTGGCTTGCATAGTGTAGTTGAGCTAGTGCTAGAATTAGCTTAGCCATCTTTTGTTCTAACGTGGTTGTTTAGTGAAGCTTGTAGATTTTTAAATAGGCTATTCACCCCCCTCTAGCCATTTGGACCTTACATCTGTGTCATCAACAGGAATTGTAGCCTCATCCATATGTCCTTGAAGCTCACTAGTCATGGCTAGGATGGGAATTTCTCCTCTAGTGGCTTCCTCAGCCCTCTCACCAACTGCTTTGAACCACATTGCCTCATAGACTGCTTCCTCATCAGCTATTGCATTGGCCTCACCATCCTCAGCTTCTTCTGGTATGATGGTCAGTGTAGCCCAGTCCATCGGAACAGGCTCATCAGCATCATATGGTGGAGAGGAACATGTATCACCAATACCTTCTGCATTAGTTCCAGCAATTGAAGCCCCATCAACATTGGTAGTGGTAACACCAGACCTAGCAGGATTAGCAGTGCTGCTAACCTTAGATGCCACTGAACTCTCTGTTCTCATATCTAGCTTTGACAGTAACCTCCACAGCAATGTGTGCCATCCTTTCATCCCATTTGTCCACTATCATTTGCTACCATTATTCATCCCTTCTAATTTTCCATTCAGAGTCAGAATCAATGTCCAAAACCCAGGTTGACAATGTCTGGCTAGGTCCCCATATAATCTTTGAACTTAAATCCTCATGGAACTGAGCTAGACTATATCCAACACTCCTATCTAGACACAGCTCGTACTCTTGGTCAACCATTTCTACCTGACCCCCATATTCAACATCAGTGGTGTACTTAGCAATCTTAACTAATAATCTAAATGCATTGCTAGGTTCAATCCTGGCATGAATATTGACATAAAAACATTTCATAGTTAGACAATTTTTCCACCACCGCCATTCTGTTACCCGAAGTGGAAGAGAAAGAGGACTTACCAAGGAGGTCAGCCGCCAGGGTGGGGATCCATGGTCATAGAACTGGCACCAGCGCCAACTACATCACCCGCCTATGATTGAAGAACAAACAAACGGGACAAGTTCAAGCAAAATACGCACATTTCAGGACAAATCGCCATGAAACCCTAACCCTAGTTTGGCATAAGAAAGGGGGGAATGTCCTCACCAACCTGATTAACGTTCAGAGCGCCTGGGGAACTGCACATCCGTGGTCTTCAAACGAGCTGGGGCCATTGTCGTCGCCGAATTCAAGTGTCGCCGTCGCCGTCGCCGCGGAGCTTGGGTCGGGAGAGGGGAATGGGGAAGAGGAGGGTGACGGTGGGGAATGAACGGGGACGAGCTGACCGCTGGGGCTGAGCTCAGGGCATAAATGAGCTAGGGGTAGGGATGTCTTTTCCCCTGCCCGATCCACCGTGGTAGGTTGATCTGGACTGCCACAACCCAAAAAATGGCAAATTTGAAGCTCCAGGTACTGTTTAGATGGCAAAACTTTAATTGCCATTCTAAAGCTGGCAATTGTGGAAGTGGCAACCGAAAGGATGGCAAATATTTAAAATTTCCCCCTTGCAGCGGCGCCAGCAGTGTTGACCTCCGCTGCCCCTGTGCCCCCCCCCCCCGCCGTTTGAGGCCCCGCCCACCCTATCCACCACTCCACCTCCCCTCCCCCCGACGTCACCGCCTGCCTCGATTGCAATTCGGTGCTCCCGCAACAACAGAAGGAACCGCAGCGGCGATGGCACCGAGAAAACCTGCCGTCGGCTGCGACACGACCCCACCCCACCGGAGCACTGCCCCACCTGCGCCCTCCGCCCACCTCGCCCGAGCCTCCCGGCGGCGCACCACCACAGCAACTTCGCCGCAGCGTAGCAACACGGCGATGCCCTCACGTTTGCCTGCGCGAAAGCCCGGCACCTACCCCGTCCCTTCTCCCCTGCTGGTCCTCTCGGCGGGGCCTTCTTCGGCCACGGCCGCCCCACCAGGTATGCCGACCCCTTCTGTTCCCTTACTGTTGCACGAAACCAGAGCGCCCAAACCCTAACCTATGCTATTTGGCTACTTCTATTCGGATCTCATCTCATTACTGAATTTAGAAGTGTGTTATGCCTACTACCCGCTTCGATTTTTCCCAAAAAAATTATCGACCAAACCCTAACCTATGCTATTTGGCTATTTGTATTCCGATCTCATCTGATTACTGAATTTATATGTGTTTTTATGCGTGCCGCCACCTTTGATCTCCCCCCCAAAAAAACGACCATGCATATATGTGAATTTATAGGGGTCCCCAACGTTACGCCGCCTTAGACCTGGCCGCAAGAACTTCGCCCAATCCTCCATTCGTACGCCTGCCTGGTCCGCTCCATTATTTGATGAGTGTTCAACTATGTTTATGCAGGTCAGGGTATGTATGACTTCCCATGTATGCTCCGCAGCACCAATTCTTAGCAGCATCCTTGGCTATTGAAATACGCATCAGGTGGCTTTTGGTCAAACCAGTGGCGGATCTAGAAAAAATATTTAGGGGGGGCTAGACACAAGAGAGCACGACGAACTTAACTCAATTATGTCCCATACAAGACTAACATATAACAGTTTAAGCATTTTACATGATAACTTAGATAAACAATTGCAAGCGCATCATAATTCATAAGAAGTAAAAAAAGTACAATTTTTATAACTAACCAGTACCACTTGAACAAGAAAAATATGTACGCAATGTTCTTTTAGTCATTTTGAACAATCTGCAATTTATCCTTCATCAATTAATTATGTGTAAAAAAATCAAATCTAAAGAACAGAAAATGAGAAATATGCGACTTCTATCTTTTGCTGCTGCTGGCTGGGACTCGCCTCTGCCGCTCTGCGTGCTGTGGGGCTGCTGCCTGCTGGCTAGGGGCCTAGGGTGGCCAGTCGGCTGCTGGCCTGCTGCGTCCTGTGCACGACTGCACGTCCGTCACTGCCTATCGCTCCGATGCTCCCGCACGCAAAGAAAGTCGAAGAAATCAGGAAAAGAAGAAAGGCCCATGGCCCATTTGTCTATCTCTTATACGTTACTGCTGGGCCTGTTCGTTGGAGGAAGAAAGAGGCGAAGAAACAGCCAACGCCGCAATGCGTCGTCTTCAACCTCTGACGCCGGCTCTCCTTCCCTATCTCCATTGCCACCAAATTTCTTAGGGGGGGCTGAGGGGGGGGGGCTCCACAGGCACGCCCACGGTAGGGGGGGCTCGAGCCCCCCAGCCCCGGTGGCAGATCCGCCACTGGGTCAAACCATCACCATTATTCTATGATCTGGGTTTCTGCCTAGAATATAATGATATGCCGCTCTCTTGTGCCTTAAAAAACAAGAGTGTTTTTATGCGTGCCGCCACCTTTGATCTCCCCCCCCCCAAAAAAAACGACCATGCATATATGTGAATTTATAGGGGTCCCCAACGTTACGCCGCCTTAGACCTGGCCGCAAGAACTTCGCCCAATCCTCCATTCGTACGCCTGCCTGGTCCGCTCCATTATTTGATGAGTGTTCAACTATGTTTATGCAGGTCAGGGTATGTATGACTTCCCATGTATGCTCCGCAGCACCAATTCTTAGCAGCATCCTTGGCTATTGAAATACGCATCAGGTGGCTTTTGGTCAAACCAGTGGCGGATCTAGAAAAAATATTTAGGGGGGGCTAGACACAAGAGAGCACGACGAACTTAACTCAATTATGTCCCATACAAGACTAACATATAACAGTTTAAGCATTTTACATGATAACTTAGATAAACAATTGCAAGCGCATCATAATTCATAAGAAGTAAAAAAAAAGTACAATTTTTATAACTAACCAGTACCACTTGAACAAGAAAAATATGTACGCAATGTTCTTTTAGTCATTTTGAACAATCTGCAATTTATCCTTCATCAATTAATTATGTGTAAAAAAATCAAATCTAAAGAACAGAAAATGAGAAATATGCGACTTCTATCTTTTGCTGCTGCTGGCTGGGACTCGCCTCTGCCGCTCTGCGTGCTGTGGGGCTGCTGCCTGCTGGCTAGGGGCCTAGGGTGGCCGGTCGGCTGCTGGCTTGCTGCGTCCTGTGCACGACTGCACGTCCGTCACTGCCTATCGCTCCGATGCTCCCGCACGCAAAGAAAGTCGAAGAAATCAGGAAAAGAAGAAAGGCCCATGGCCCATTTGTCTATCTCTTATACGTTACTGCTGGGCCTGTTCGTTGGAGGAAGAAAGAGGCGAAGAAACAGCCAACGCCGCAATGCGTCGTCTTCAACCTCCGACGCCGGCTCTCCTTCCCTATCTCCATTGCCACCAAATTTCTTAGGGGGGCTGAGGGGGGGGGGCTCCACAGGCACGCCCACGGTAGGGGGGGCTCGAGCCCCCCAGCCCCGGTGGCAGATCCGCCACTGGGTCAAACCATCACCATTATTCTATGATATGGGTTTCTGCCTAGAATATAATGATATGCCGCTCTCTTGTGCCTTAAAAAACAAGAACCATATCATTAAGCATTCACTGTCTTATGTGTTGATTCTAATATCATGCCTTCCAAATTTAATAGCATCCTGCCAGTGCATTTTTCGCATATGATAAATTTGAAATGCTTCGATAACATTTTCTACATTTCTTATAGGTACAAAACTTGGTCGACAAACTGCAGTACGATCATTACTAATTGAGGCTACCAGGTCAGTGAGCTACCTTTTCAAACTGCTCATAATTTTCCTATACTCTATTTTTGTCGCTAGTGGTGTGGCACTGCAGATATATACCGATTCGTTCCATGCACTGTATCATTTGGTCCCAGCTCTTTTCAGACATGAGTGCAGGTGGTATGAATCCTTTGTTTTTGGACAAAACAGATTGCACTTTGTTTGATTGTAGAAAAGTAATGATGTGCACCTCTCTTGCGTATTAGAAAACAGAAGCCATATCATCAACGATTCAGTGTCGTATGTGTTAATTCTAATAACATGCCTTGTGAATTTAACAATATCCTGCCGCAGCATTTCTTCCCCTATGATAAATTTGAAATGCTTTAGTAACATTTTTGTTAATTTTTTTGAGGTACAAAACTTCATCGAGAAACCGCAGTATGACCATTTGCCGCTAATTGAGGTTAGCAGGTCAGTGACGTACTGACGTACCTTTTCAAACTTCACACTGTAGATATATGCCTATTCGGTCCATGCAGTTTATCATTAAGTTTCCAACTCTTTTCAAAAATTGCACAAGTGCATCTACTCTACATCCTTTGTTTTTGGACAAAACAGATTGCACTTTGTACTTCAAATAGATCATCGATGGTTTGGGTACAACACAGAACTTCATTACACTGCACTCAGCCAAACACTATGTCCTGCAGATTTTGCAGTAGATCCAACATCCAACTACCTGATTTTAACAGAACAATTGCATGAATTAAAGACACTGAATCAGCAACAGCAGCGTGCAGGTTGATGCCATGATTAATATTTGATAACTCTGGATTGGGGTCTGTCCAAGGGTGTATACTTTACTGTTACCTTGAAAAAATATTACATTTTTTTAATCAGTTTTATTTTACAAAACCCGTGTCTGTCTTTTTGCCTATGACACTGCTTAGGCAATGATGCCTATCTTAGCGCCTGAATACTTCTCTAAATTGTTATGGTTCTGTATCCTTAATCCTAGGATTGCTGAATTTTACGTACTGAGCATCATCTTTTTTTTTTGCTTTTGTGTTTACCTTCTCAGCATTTACCTGCTATCCTTTAACTACTTGCAACTTGCCCTCGCCTCTGTCTGTGCTGTCTAAGATATTTTCCTCCCTTATCATTAATAGAACTAGACTTCATGTATTGCTCCGCCGTTATTGCTAGCTTTTGATAGTTACTCTTTCATACAGCACTGCCAACTGCACTGTGTGTGCCACGAAGCCCCGTACAGAAATCTGAAATCAGGTCAATGACATGCAGGAACAGGAAATTTCTCATCTCCCTCAGAAGAAAAGCTTCCAGTCTGAGCCCTCAGTATTCGGGTTAGTCGAATCAGGGGCGGATCTAAGGGGGGCTGGGGGGCTCCAGCCCCACCCCTACAGCTGATGCATCAATGGAAAATGGGGAGGGGAAGGGAGAAGAAGTGGTGGAGAAAAGAAAAAAAAATGGAGAGAAAGAGAGGAAGAAGAAGAAGAAACCAGCCCCCCTGAGTCCCATGAAAGTTCTGTTATTGAAACTTAGGAAGGAGATGTTGAATACTAGACAGAGGTTAAAGACGAAGGTCGAGCTAGCCATAAAGTTCAGCCTCTTCTAGGATTTTGTCCTGGATCCGCCACTGAGTCGAATGTTACCTTCCCATATTTGTTCCTTTACTAGAAGACCATGAAGACATACATTTACTTTGTTAGAGTCCACGTATTATGGAGTTTCTTCATTTTTGTTACCCCACTATAGAACGCCCTGCCATCGGGCGGATGAGACGGAATAATCAATTCCTAAACTCTTCGTAAATACATATGTAATGTTAATATTTCCTTGCCATTACCATGTGCTCCCAATAACACTCATAATATTATTAACTGCTTAATGCAGTTCTCCCTTTTTCTAGCTCTATTTCGTTTGCTTCATAATCCGTACTATTATACCACTTTGTTCTCATCAAATAATAATCCCTCCACCAACCGCTTCTCAGTACAATGGTATATATGCTAATCCCTTTTACCTTTACCATCAGGTTTTACACCTGCTTTTGCATTTGTACACAGGGATCAATTGCCTCCAGTGGAAACAGAGTACATTCGTGCTTTTTTTTCAGCACATATGCAGGATTAGTATCATCCCACCATCAACAGCTGTCCATAGTACCACCAAGACCTGTTACTTTGTACTCCTATTGTCCGCTGCAATTGGGTTACACATGGTTCCACGTGCCTCTACTTTGTGTGGCCTTACGCAATTTATTTCATTCCTCTTTTTTAATATATTTTGTTCAAGTATTACTCAGTTTACCGACTTCGTGCAAGACAAGCAGACATATACAGATATTTTGTTCCAATCACAATCGCCTGATATATACACCGCATTTGCTGCTGTACTTAGAACTGTTGGATATGGTGTGCACTGTCACCTTCGTGCCTGGCTACCTGCGCGAAGCGCGGGGTCACCCACTACTTCTCTAACATGTTTGTAAGTCATAATACTAATTTACATCATTGTAAAATAAGTTGTTTCGGAAAGACATTTATTAATTGTTATACGCTGCTTTGATCTTTATCTGTATCGAATTGCATAGTCTCTATATATCCCTATAGCGATGGTAGCTAGAGTTAGGTGTATACAGTGGGAACTCGTCAATATTAGGTCTCGTTGGGATGCTATCGTATTCACCTCAATCCATATGGGTTGGGGTGGATTGGAGTAGAACTTTGAATTAAATTTCACCCTAATCCACACCAACACATGTGTATTGAGATGAATACGACAACATCCCAACAAAGCCTTAGTAGTGTCGCTAGTCGGAAGGATATGTACCATGAGAAGAGCCCTAGCGCCGCCGCCGCAGCCGCCGCCCCCATCGTCCACCACCGCTGGTCCCCCTCCCTTCTCCTCCGGCATCTCGCCGGGGGCTGAAGGGAGTGGGGATCCATTGTTTTTAATAAGTTTTTCCCAATAGATCGAGTCATTAGGGTTATCGTCTCTCCATGCCAAATTACTTGGTATTGGAGTTTTATCTCCTCCTTTTCCTCATCTCTGTCGACGGTGAAGGAGAAGGGTGGAATCGTCTTCTCCATGGCGGCTCCGTTGAAGATGAGGGCGACAACATCGGCGTCAGCATCTTCATCGACATGACGACATGGAAACTTTGGTTTCCGGACGACGGCATCAAGGCGGAGATGATGTCGCCGTCATGGAATAATTTTCTCCGGTCTTTTCTCCGTTTTGTTGTGGTTAGATCTGGCCACGATGAAGGACTAGGGAGAATAATTTTCAGATCAGTCTTCCTCACTCTTCGGTGGCAGAAAGAAGAAGAAGGAAGACACCAGAAAGAAGAAGTTCCTCAATTCCGCCTACAGGAATGTTGGCCGTTGTTCGTTGGGCATTTGTTCTCAGGCCATTTGCCGAGTGTTTGCCTGTGCGGTCATCCATACTGCAAAGCATTTAACAGGTTAGGTTTTGAGTTGTGCTATTCACAGCGTGGGTACTATTTTGTAATCCAGAGCGCTTGTATTGTGTTGATGTACCCAGCTATCATATAATATAATTCTTCTTTCGTCGCAAAAAAAAAAGGATATGTACCATGACTGATGATTTTTTTTGACTGATAAGCCGAGCTGATGCTGTTTTGATGTGAGAGTTGTGGATCGTTGTTTCTGCGCTGTACCAAAAGGCCACCTAGCGAGTCCCCACCATTCTTGGACAGAGCGAACATAGCTTGCAAGTAATGTCTGATGCAGGACGCGTGTGGAGTTAGTTTAATTTCTTAATGATCTCGAGTGTATGGTTTTTCTAATGTTTATAATTTTCTACTATGTAATCAGTTTTGTAAGACTCTAGTATGCTTTTCTCCTCATTATATGTGATATATAGCAGTGCTCTTGCTGTTTTTCAGTGAGAAAAGTTCAAGATTAAAATTACACGAGATTCCGGTTTTAAATATGTTTTTTTTATCCACGCCATTACAACTTTTGAAGTTTGGAGAGACGTCATTACAATTTATCTATTTGGAGAATTGCTATTATAATTTCATCTTTCTCTTGTTCGTACCATTTTCTACCCCTACCGCGTACATGGGTCCACCGTCAGGTATGTATCCATACACAAACGCATACGGATGTTACGGATGTTAAGTACCCACCTCCTCCGTCAGAACGAGCCCTGCCCTTGGCGGTCGAGCGCGCGCCCACGGCGGCCTGCGCGCCAGTGGAGCGGCGGCGCGCGCCTATGGCGGTCCTCGCCCACGTGCCCGCTCGTCCCTTCTCCGGCGCTCCTCCCGGCCTTGCGGTCCTCCTGCGATGCCGACGACGGCGTGCTGCCGGCAAGGCTGCCACGTGGCTGTTCACCGCCTTCGCGCCCACCGCGCTCGCGAAGCGGCCCCAGGTGAGGTCCCCAGCCGCGGTTGCCATGACATGCAGTCGCCGCCCGACGACTCCGAGGCGTGCGCAGGGGCCACGCGTGGAACGAGCGCTACGTGCAGCGGACACGGGACACGAGCGGAGCTGGCGTATTGAATGTGTCGCGCGCGAGCCATGGATGATTGTAACGATACTACTATGGGTACTAATATGAATCTGATTTTGAACTGGATAGTATGGAGTTTACAAGCTCCGGTGAGCAAGGTTGCCGCCGGCCATCTCGAGCGGCAGCTTGCCGCCAACTACTTCGGCAACAACCAAGAGTTTCCCCCTCCTGTCCCCTCTCTGATATAGCTATTACAGCTGTTAGGAACACAGCGATTCTCTAGACGTAGCTAGGCCTGTCTACGTACTCCATTCTGGGCCCGTGACTCTGGTGTTTCGCTTCTTGGGCCTGTTCGTTTTCATGGCTTCTCTCATCTTGGCCTGTACCATGACAATGATGATGGCCTGGTGGACGGAGACGGAGTCGGACCCACGTAGGTCTCAACCGAGCTGTGGATACGACGGCAAGCAAGTCAAGTACGTACGATGCCTGGCAATGGCATCTCCCGACAAACAACTTTGATAAAATATGTATTAAAAATATTAGTATTTATAGTACATAATTAGTATTATTGAAAAGATCTTTGAATCTAGTTTTTAATAAATTTATTTAGAGATACAAATGTTACACGTATTTTCTATAAATCGAGTTAAATCTGTGGCACGTACACCAACGGTGACAGATATAAAGGGACGGAGAGAGTACGTACGTATTGGGCGTTGTACCTCCCCTGGCGGCAAAGGGACGTGCGACGAGGCGTTCTGCTACTGCAGGGTGAGGCTGCGATGTGCGCTATCGCGGGAGACGCCGCCTTCTTCGCCCCGCGGCCCCGCCCTGGTGCACCGCTCTCGAGAACTTTGTGCTTTGGCTCAGGGGCTGTCGCCCTTCGCTCACAGTCCGCCTGCTCTACAATTTCTCCGGGAAAGGCCTAGAGGTGCAGGTGGAGGAGGTGCTCGGCGGCCTCAGCCACGACGTCATCTCGATTCTCGACTGGAGCCCTAGGGATCACGTCCACGCAGTTGATGCTCATTGACGACCTCCATAGCCGAACGGTGCATCAGGAGAACGCTTACTTATCAATTCTGTTCCGATACCGGCCGGAATGACCAGTATATCTCATTCCACCAGCCAAGCCACAAGGGAAATTGCTTGATTTAGTACCGGATAAAATGCCGGCCATTCCGGTGCTTTCCGTCAGTTCCGGCCGGAATACAAATTCCAGCTGTGCCGGTAGCGGACTCTTGGTCTGTCCTAGGCTCAAAAGTTTTCATGCTCTGTGCATGCACTGAGGCTTCACAGTGATGACGCTTTGGACGGCATGCTGACTGAGGCTTCACAGTGATGACGCTTTGGACGGCATGCTGACTGAGGCTCTCAGACGGTCCGCAGTGGCATACTCTAAATGATACTCTAAAGCTTTAGAGTATGAATATAGAGTAAAAACTGCTGCACTGGATACTCTAAAACGATACTCTATCCTTTCTCTCACTCTATATTTAGAGTAGTACAGTGTTTACTCTATAGTGCGCAGTGGTGGGCCCTACTAGCTAAACCAAGGAAAAAAAATGCTATAACTCACAAACCAAAAATCTAAATTAAATTTCGATTGCACCATTAAATTCGTCTCAATAAATCCTTCAAAACTAGATCACTCATAGATATATTTAGATAAAGTGACAAGTGGGTCCCATAGTAGATAGAGTGGATAGAGGATGGATGGGTGCGGGAGAATTGAGTATAGAGGAGAGAATCTTGCTGATTAGAATGTATAGAGGATGAATATAGAGGACCATGAGTGCGGATAGCCTCAGCACTGGATCCGCTAAAGGATCCTGTAAAGCGGATGCAGTAGCGCGTGGCGTAAAAATCGCCTGCAGTGGTGTACTGCAAATGATACGTAACCGATGCGATTCCTCTAAATATAGCGCGATACAGTTCCTCCTCTATACGACGTGCCAGGCTTGCGGCCCCACCATGCGCCCACGCGCGAGCAGGAGAGTGCATGCAGGGGAAGAATCAACTTAAAAAAATATTATAACTCACAAACCATAAAACCAAATTAAATTCCGATTGCACCATTAAATTCGTTTCAATAAATATTTTAAAATAAGATCTCACATGGATATATTTAGATAAAGTGATAAGTGAGCCCCATAGTAGATAGAGGATAATATAGAGGATGGATGGGTGCGGAAGAATTAGGTATAGAGGAGAGAATCTTGATGACTAAGATGTATAGAGGATGAATTTAGAGTACCACGAGTGCGGATAGCCCGAGGCTTCACAGGTGGCATACGCAAAACACTATTCTATCTACACTACACTAGTGCAGGTACTCGTACAGTCAAAAGCACTCATGTGTTTTAAGTGCACCTAACAACTGGATTGAATGAGTATTTTTTTAATAAACATGTATATTTTTATATGTACAAGCTATATATAAATTCATAAGCATGCCACCATATGGTTGAAAATAAATCAATTCGAGCTGTTTTATATATATATATATATATATATATATATAATATAAAAATATTGTTTATAATTTTCCAGAACGGGTATTATCCGGTACCGAAACATCTCGTACCAACGTGCAAATCGGAATGATCTCCGGAATGGTATTTATAAGTATGATGCCCTGGCGGATCGGCTCGCCACCCTGCAGGAGGATATCGCTGACCACCCGCTCCTACCCATTGTGCAGGAGGATTGGTAGCGGCATGGCTGGGCGCTTCTTGCGAAAGCTGCGACGGCGCGGCACGGTGTCTAGGGGCAGCCGGGCCAGGAGGCGAAGGGGCGCGGTGTCCGCAGCGAGGCGAGCTGAGACACGTGGACGAGCCGGGACGGGGGGCACAGACCAGAGGCCACGGCGGGCGAGCGCCACCGCTCAACTTCGCGCACAGGCCGTCATGGGCGCACGGCTCGTTTTGACGGAGGAGCCGGGAACTTCACGTCCGTACTCTTTCGTGTACACATATGACAGTGGTCCATGTATGTGGGAGGTGTAGAAAATGGCATGGACATGGAAGAGTTAGATTATAATGGCAGTTCTCCAAATAAATGAATTGTAGTAACGTTTCTCCAAAGTTGAAAAGTTGTAATGGCGTGGATCAAAAAAACCTTTTAAATAATATGACCTCAATAGCTTTTTATACAAGTGGTAAGTTCAAGAAAATTGGCAGTTTAGCACGCACATGAGCTTGTCGATTAGCCATGGTCCACGATCATGCCTCGGTTTCAAACTGGCAGGAATAAACTATCGGCGGCAGCGGCGAGATCCCAGGATTGACTGGAAATTAAGTAGCGGCAATAATTGCAGCGGTTCAAAACATGTGCTTTGCCGGTCAGCATTGTGACATACTAAGCAGTGACAGTATTATCGGAGCTAGTTATTGCAACCTACTCAAACTCTATTGTGCCAGCACAGTGACGGATGTAGGATAAAAGTTCAGGGGGCTGAAAGTTCATCTTCAAGCTCCAACTTCTCATCAAAGAAACCATAACAAAAATTCTTGGAGGGCTCTAGTGAGGCTTCATGGGATCAGCGGCTATAGGGGGGGGTTGAGCCCCCCTCCCCGCCTATCCATCGCTAGATTCGTCCTTGAGCCAGCTAATGGAAGCCTTGGAGAAACGATTGGGTCGCCTTTTGCGCCGAGCTGAGTGATTTCCTAGGTCGCTCGGCCGGAGCCGCCGGCTTGGATGCCTGTTGTGGAATTCGATACCCGAGCTTTCCGTTTAGTTTTTCGTCCCTATGGTTTTCGGAAATCGACAGGGGCAGGTCCGGTGGATGATTGGGCAGTCGTTTTCCGCCAGGCGCGCCTCGATCGCACCGGCACGACACTGCACCAAATGGGCACCAATCCTGCTGGAAGCCGGGGCATGCAACCTGCTAGAAAGCCGGATGCCAAGACGCCCAGAAACCCTAGAGTTCCCTTGGCGACCAATGTTACCAAACACGAACTAAGCTTAGCTCAGCTGGTTGGGTTTGATGAACGACTCTGCCTATTTGGGTTAAGTTCTCTCGACTTGACATGGGTGCTCATATTTTTCATGATTTATTTCAGAATTTAAAGACGCTATTCTTTTAGTGGTAGGCAATGTGTGCCTGTCAATACGAGGCGTCCGTAGTGACTTTGTTAATCTCGAGATTTGCCGATCCAAGTCAATTATTTGAAGGTATGGGTAGGATGTGCGTGCACTGTTCTAGGTCTCACAAAAATAAGGAAGCTACTAGACCGAACAATTTGTGCTCCTCTCGTCCTCCGAGATGTAAGGAAGGACAAAGACTCCCGTAGTGGGGGACAATTTCTAAAAACCCAAGATCAGAACTAGTTTAGCGCTCTCCTACCATATATCTCCATCGTTGTAAGAACTTGCTTAGGCACTCTAATACAACGAACTCGGTTGCTGGATGTAGGGCTCTGAAGCCCGAACCAAGATAAACCTCTCACATTTTTTTAGATAACGGAATTAACGTGTCGGCTTCAGCCCTCTTCAAAGAAGAGGCACCAGTTCATACTTATTACAAAATAAAGAACGTCTTGCACACCTAGAAGTTCCAAGCTTAAGAAACGATACGAAAAATAGAAGGCCATCCATTTGAGTTGAAGAGTTGTAGTGCCCTCCACTATAGTAGACAACTTGCCTGCATCATAGCTTCTATTTGGTCCTCAGTGCGTTGCAATCGACCCCAAAATTGAAGCCAATGTGTTTCCTTGAATAAGACCTGCAAAAATGATTTTTGTGTTCGTTTATTAAAAAACGAATCGTTCCTAGTGAGCCATATTGACCAACAAATGGCTGCAGCGCCTTTTAGTAATGGTGAGTTTTGTTTCGGACCACCTTCTTTTGACCAATTATTGAATAAATCTTCAAAATTGGTCAGTAGTATTTTTTCAAGTATTGAGGAATCGCAAGGTTGCTTCAAAACCTGGCTCAAGGTTATATTTTTCAAGTATTTATTTTGCATCAATTCTTGCCAAATACCCACTTCGTAACATAAAGAGAACAACCACTTACTAAGAAGGCACTTGTTTTGAATATCTAAATTTAATACTCCTACTCCTGCTTGATCTTTCGGCTGACAAAGAAGAGACCATTTAGCAAGTTTATATTTTTTTCTTGTGTTGGTCATTCTGCCAAGAGAACCTAGATCTATAATAATCTGTTTTTTTAAGGATCCCCCTTGGGATCTCAAAAAAAGACATCATAAACATAGATAAGCTAAATACGACAGAGTTAATCAGTACTAGTCTAACCCTAGCTGACGACATTTTTCCTTTCTAGCTGCTTAGTTTTTTCTCAAGTCGTTCTACTATTACCTTCCAATCCTTATTGTTTAACTTCCTTACTTGCATAGGGATACCCAAACAGCGAAAGGGGTAAGAACCTACATTACAGCCAAATATGCTTTGCATAGACATCTTCATTTTGTTTTGCTTCACGGAAACAAAATAGCTTGTTTTATGAAAGTTAATTTTAAGACCAGACAGTTGTTCAAACACATAGAAATAACTTATTTTTTTGGCTTGCTCAATATCATGGTCTACAAAAAAACTGTATAATCCGTGTATTGCAGTATAGACAAGCCATCCACAACTAAATGCGGTACAACCCCTCTCACTTGACCATCTTCCTTAGCCCTCGACACCATGGTTGCCAACATCAACTACTATGTTAAATAGTATTGGTGATAAAGGGTCACCTTGTCTTAGGCTTTTCTTAGTTTGAGAGTAGGTTCCCAGCTGATCATTCACTTTAATACCTACATTACCCCCTTGAACAAACGATTGCAACCACATGCACCAGGATGGGTCAAAGCCTTTCATTCGAAGAGTTTGTTGTAGGAAATTCCAGCAGGCCTTGTCATAGACTTTCTCAAAATCAATCTTAAGAATTACCCCATTTTGTTTCTTTGTATGGAGTTCATGTAAAGTTTCATGTAAGATAACCGCTCCTTCCATGATATTTCTACCAGGTAGGAAGGCAGTTTGTGTTGGTTTAATAATCCTTTGTGCTATTTTAACAATTCTATTGGAACCTCTCACATGTTGAGCGTTAACCATCGAAGTCCCACACATCGACCATTCGACCTATCATTAGTTGTGCTTACGAACCCACGATAATAAATATATCCTTACTTCGTAGAGACAACAGTCTATTGGGATTTCTGAATGGTATAACAGGAACTAATTGAAATTAATAGTCTTGGTAGTTGGAAAAAAATGTAATTAGCATTTATCATTGAACAAAATGTTTTATAGGAGCTTAAAGAGAGGAGACAATGCCTTAAACTGTATGGTGAGTTCCTAATTCTGGCATGTACATCTTTTTCGGTTCTTTCATATATAATCCAAACACCTTTTAAATGGATACTTTCTTATTAAAATAGATACACACAATGGGAGTTTTACAGTACGTACAATGCTTTTTAAACGTTAAGCAGTTGGTTAATTATTCATCGAGCTAAACGACAATTTAAAAAGATGACACAACAATTTAGATAGGATAAAACGGTCGATTAAACATAAACAACTAGTGTAGTTTAATCGAACTAAACGGTTGCTTAGACGAGCAATGCATACCAGAATTATGTTGCGACGCGACATCCATTTCAAACAAGGACTTCTGCTGTAAAATGCCAAGAAACGTGTTTGATCCAAATAAGCACTGAGACAAAGAAAACTAAGGATCCAGCTAGACATGATTGACATCTTCTAAGTATCTTATTCCGAAATCTTCATATTGCTTCGGTCCAGACGGATCAGAATCAAAGCTTCGAAGGAACAAATGGCAAATAGATTTATTATAAGCTTTTTCTAGTAGACGATTAGAAAATCCTAAAGCCTTTGAAATGGAACAAATACGGTTATAATCCGGTCCAAGCATGCATGCATAACCATATTCTGAAGGAACAAGCTTTATGCCACAGTGAATGGATGACCTTCTCCAACTACTGATCCGTATTCCATACATATCTCGTCTTAGCCTCGGAAAAAAAATCACGCTACACTACATAGGTAGGTTTTTTCAACTTTCAAAAGGCATGCGGAGATTGTCCGAAGCCGTTTGATGAACGGCGTGTTGTAGCCTCATCGTCAGTGGGCAACAGCAGACTGAACACTGAAGGCAGCCTAACAAGCTATAGCGCATGTAGTATTACTGTATTAGTAGTAGTAATAGTACGCCACGAGTGAGCCTCTGGCTGCAGACCTACTTTGGACAAATGCCTTGTTGACTCAGGCGGCAATACTACCTGCCGCAGCTCCAACCAAAAGCGGCCGGCTGCTGAACTGCCGGATCCTCAAGGGTTCAGCAACCAGGCTGCCTTATCCAGTTGCCCGGCAGGTAATGACTCTTAAGCCAGTTGCGTTTAATTTATATTATATTACGCGCGCTAGTGGAGAGTGAGGGTGATGATGATGTTAGGCCAAGCGGTAGCATTTCAATTGCAATCAGGATGGTACCATGGAAAGCCATAGCAATAAACTTCATCTCCCAAGTTGTCGATTCCTTCGGCGAGGTCAGGGAAAAGTAGCTTGCCGCCGGCCGTCGCCCATCGCCGATGATGGATACATGTAGATGTGAGATGTCCATTGAGGAATTGACTTGAGCTAATGCGGTTCTCTCTTTCCTTTGCTCCTTTCGAAACTTTATTTTAATCCTCTCAAGGTTGACTCCGCAACGAAGCCCAGCCAATCCACCGTCCGGGTGTCAACGCCAGGTTGACGTTTCAAGCAGAAGCAGTTCAAGGCCATCTTTGACTTTGAGTCTTGCAAGGAATCTACAATTTTTCTATTGGCAAGTGATGAAGCATTGCGGTTGCTTTTCTTTTGACACGCCTCCGAGTGAAAGTGTTCGACATGCCTTTCGCCGGAGCTAAAGCGAAACATATACTAATTTTCAGTGCCCGATGATAAGGAAGCAAACTAGTAATTTGTAGTTGAAAGTTCAGAACGAACCAAAACTCGTTGGTTGACCTGAAAACTGAACTGAAACAGGCTCGGATTCAGCACAGGAAAAGACAGGTTCACCACCAAACTCGCCGCTAAGCTATAAACATCGACGCCTGACATGGCAACTACAAGTTAGGGGGGAAAAACACAAAGGGCATGTTTAGATGGTGAAAAATTTTAGGTAAATTTCTGTAGCACTTTTTGTTGTTATTTGACAAAAGTTATCTGATTATGGACTAACTAGGCTCAAAAGATTCGTTTCGACATTTACAGACAAATTGTGCAATTAGTTATTTTTTCACCTACATTTAATACTCTATACATGCGTCAAAGATTCAATGTGACGGGTACTGCGCAAACTTTTTTTTGGCTTTTTTGGCCAACTAAACAGGCCCAAAGAGAAACGGCATATCCTGTACTGTGTTTGTCGGAGTTAATTTACTGTTGCTTCCGCGCGCATTGCCTCTTTACAGCTGCAGCGAACCACTGCGAGTTGATAGATGGTGGGTGCGACGTCATTCCACACGAACATGGACGCTTTCCAAGCATGGTAGTACTTGTCGCTTGAGAGTTGAGATACGACCTGGAGCCACCCTCTTCCATCCTTGCTCCTCGACGTGACATGGTTCAGAGCATCTGGCGCGGCCATCACTGTCCGTTTCCTGCTAGAAATCAAATCAAAACCATGCCGACCGGATTGATCGATTCTTTCTCGGCTTCGATCTCCCGTGCATTTTTCGTCAACCATTTTTTATTGTTCGTTGACATTGTTCATTAGTCAACGGGCCTAAACTCGCGGCAGAAAAGAACAAGTATTCGCGGAGATGTCAAAACGGCTGACCTGCTCCAAACTCAGTAGCAGGTTCAACCAAAAGGGAGGCCCGTTCTTACATTTCTGGCTCACCTCCACAGTCCACCGAGCTAAATTAACAAATGTCGAGTGGAATCCGCAGCCTTGGAAATACGGGTTAGCTTACACATGGGAGGAGACACTGTAATCATAGGATGGTGAGGCTACTAAGTACTAAAAGGCTGTACTCCGCATAAAACTATACTCCGTACCGAACAAGTTGACTCACCCAGTCGCCAGTTGCTTGCACACCGGACCGGCGTGTGTTGACTTGGGCCGGCGTGAGCTACTGAATCGAGTGCCCGCCGAGTTGGGCGCAGCAACGTGAAACTCGTCAGTCAGATCTCAAGGGAGGTGTTGGGTTCATGTGCATATGCCGCCTGAAAAACGCTGCTCGCTCACCGGATCCTACGCGTTGGCATTGGCAAGCGTGGAGGCACACGCGACGCAGACAGGTCGCGCTCTGGCAGGTGTGGTTTGGGACCAAACCCTGCCCGATCGCGATGGGTTCAAGCTCCCCCCGGCCCCCGCTGCCGAACGAAGAAATCTGGCCTGGCGCCTGCGCCTCACAGGAATGTCGTTGGATTGGCATCGCCCGTCCGTCAGCTGGTCCTGTGATCCAGCCGGCGTTTGCCCGCTCTCTCTCGCGCTGGGACGCACGCACGCACGCACGGGCACAGGCACAGCCCCACCTGGCGACCGACCTCCATTATTTGGAGCAAAAACAAGCACGGGGCTGAGCAATAGCAAAGCGGCAGGAGCACGGAGAGTAGCTGACGCGCCCTGCGGAAGCCGCCGGGTGCTCTAGCTCGTCAGACGCACATCCAAGAATGATAACGCCAGTGTGGTGCTGTGCGGCTCGGTCTGGCCATTTTGGCCGGCAGGGCGCCACAAGAAGCTGCAGTTCCCTTTTCGGGTGGGGGGGCCGGGGGCAAGGCAATAACGCCGATGCTGTTTCGTTGTGCACGACCAGCCTCGACCTCGACCTTCTGCGAATCGACACGCACAGGGACGACAATGAGACCAGACAGCTGAGGCTGAGGTCGTACGCTGCCCGGCCTATAAAAAGCCGAAAACAGAGCAAGACCGGTCACCGGTGGCACCAGCAGACACGACACCAGGTTCAATGCGTTGCACGGCCTGAAACTGCAGCTAGTGGAGACAGCTTGTTTTACCCAGGCATAATGTGAACGCCTCGCGCGGACTGGAACTTGCATTGGCATGAGCAGGCAGTTTGTTACCCAGTGGGATCTATGCATGCGCACCTACTCCTCCTCCTGCAGGAACAGGAACCGATCGATCGATCACTTGGACCAACGGACCTGAAGCTGATCGCCGATCTTTCTCTTGACCCTGATCGATTTGATCCCGTCGTCAGAGTCCTCTGAAATTCCGTCCGCAGCATGTTGTTAGGATAGGGTGGGTGTGGTACTGTGGTATCTGGTGTAACCGACGAACGGTGGTAGTACAAGTCAAGTGCCTACGGCCTACCTACCTGCTCGAACCGACGATCGCCGGGGGTGGGTTTGGTGGAGCAAACGCTGCTGACCCCTACGCACGCGTGTGAACGGTAGCAGTAATTCTGGTCGCGTTCGGCCGCAGTGTCAACGCAGCGAAAAGCGTCGAGCGCCCAACGCCCTTTTATTAGGCGCACGCGTTGACCTCGACGGCGGACACGGCAGCACCCGAGCAGAGCAGGTCCCGATCGCCAACCGTGCTACGGCCGCTGGACCTCGCTTTCGCGGCGTTCGACCCGTATCATCTGTGAGACGGAGAAGCGGCCACGACGACGCGAGGGCCGTCCGTCCCGTCGCAACTTGGGCTTTGTTGGGTCGGTCGGCCGTTGCACGTCCAATCTTGACCGGTGCGGTGCTGCTGTACTGGACCCGGTTTAAACGACGATCCTGGACCGGTGCATCCGTCCGGTGATTAATTAGCGCAACCGACGGCCGGGAAACGTAGCAGTAGCACGCGTACGCTCGTGTTCCATACTGTTTTGGTCCCAAGGAAAAGTGCGATCTCTCGCTCACCCATCTAATCACACGAGGAACACGAGCTGCAGGGGCCGCTGCCGTTACAGGATTAGACTTTCTAATACTGTACTGGTAGAGTATTATTTTTCCTGAACAAACACAAATAGGTTTTCTATAATAATACCGATCATTGGCATGTGCTAGCCATGTCGGGATCCTCCAAATCAGGCGTCTCATTTTTGGGATCTCAGATCGGGACCCTGTAACACGAGACAATTAGAAACACACAGCATGTTTATATTTATAATAGCAACAAAAATCAGGCAACAGGGTGACACGGGTGGCAAGGGTTGACGCCGCGCCGGCAGCGGCAAGCTAAGTGAGGGAGGGTCAGGCGCGGGAGCCGCAGGCCGTCCTCGTTAATTAGCCGCACGAGTGGCGCCCGCCCGCGCCGCGCGTTCCCACCCACAAGCACCCAGAGCACACGCCGTCCAATTCCCGCGCGTGGGCGGAACGCGACGCGCGACCCACGCCTCCCCCCTTGCCATTTGCTAATCCCGCCCCCTCCCCCACCCAACTTGAGCCTTCAACGCACACCAAACACCCTCTTAGCTAAACTAATCCCCCCACCCAAATTAACACCAACTCGTCTTCTCCCTCCTCCTTGCCCAGCTTTGTATATAAACGCTCGCAACTCACCCACATCCAAGGCCAGGCTCACAATTCCAGCTCAGGCCAAACAAAAAGACCACCAGCACATCGCGAAAAGCAGCAAGCAAGTAACCACAGCAAGGAGGAGGAAGAAGAAGAACAGAGGCAAAGGAGGAGCCATGGCGGCGGCGGTTGCCGTGAGCGGGCACTGGAGGAGACTGCGGACGCTGGGCCGCGGCGCGTCGGGCGCCGTGGTGTCGCTGGCGTCGGACGCCTCGTCGGGGGAGCTGTTCGCGGTCAAGTCAGCCGGCGCCAGCGACGCGGCGACGCTGCGGCGGGAGCGAGCGGTGCTGTCCGGGCTGTCCTCGCCCCACGTCGTGCGCTGCGTCGGCGGCGGCGAGGGCGCGGAGGAAGGGTCGTACCAGCTCTTCCTCGAGTACGCCCCCGGCGGGTCGCTGGCCGACGAGGTGGCCCGGAATGGGGGCTCGCTCGAGGAGCGCGCCATCCGTGCCTACGCCGCGGACGTGCTGCGCGCGCTGGCGTACCTCCACGACGACCGCTCCGTCGTGCACGGCGACGTCAAGGCGCGGAACGTGCTGATCGGGGGCGACGGGCGCGCCAAGCTGGCCGACTTCGGGTGCGCGAGGGCGTTCGGCTCCGCCTCCGCGCGCCCGATCGGCGGCACGCCGGCGTTCATGGCGCCCGAGGTGGCCCGCGGCGAGGACCAGGGCCCCGCCGCCGACGTCTGGGCGCTTGGCTGCACCGTCATCGAGATGGCCACCGGCAGCGCCCCCTGGAGCGACATGGGTCACGACGTCCTCGCGGCGGTGCACCGGATCGGGTACACGGACGCCGTACCGGAGGTGCCGTTCTGGCTGTCGGCGGAGGCCGAGGATTTCTTGGCCTGCTGTTTCGCGAGAGACGCCGCCGACCGATGGACCGCCGCGCAGCTCTTGGAGCACCCGTTCGTGGCATTTGCGGATCATGACGACAAGGCCCGGCGCCGGGCGTCTCCCAAGAGCACGCTGGACGCCGCATTCTGGGAGTCCGAGGACGACGCGGCGGACGAGGTGTCGTCAGGGAATGCATCGGAGAGGATCAAGTCACTGGCGTCCGCCGCCTGCGCCTTGCCCGACTGGGACAGCGAGGAGGATGGATGGATCGACGTGCTCGGCGTCGGCGAGCAGCAGCAGGTCGAGGAGGCTTGCGCCGCGGTCCAGGTGGCGCGCTGCGCGCCAGGCAAAGTGTCCAACGCTCTGGCGGTGCCAGCTGGGGAGATGGCTGTCGGCGGCGGCAGCGGCGGCCTCGGCCTCCCCCGCAGTGATGATGAACTGGAAGCAGACGACGTGCCTTTCGGTGGCCATGATGTTCCAGCAACTGCGGATGCTTCGGTTGAGCGTCAGGAGAAACACTATTTGAGTTGCGACTGTCATGTAGTAGCACTCTCGTGTCAGTTAGTGCCTTGTAATCTAGTCATTAATGCAATAAAGTTATGGGTTCCCACAAATTTTTGCTGTGCTGCTCTGTTCGATTCCCCTCGTCATGATACTCTGCCCATGCGGTCATGCCCAATTCTCATCGGTACGCGAGACAGACCCTGTTCGTTCGGCTCATCGACGTTTTTCTCTCGCGACAAACCAGGTAACAGTATTTTTCCATCGGCTTATCAGGCCGAACGGGCCACGTGCCATGATCGGCTCCACATGCAACGGCCGCACGTGAAATTTGCTACAGTAACCACACCGTTTAGGAAGCGGCGAGAGAGAACATAGACGACTTGCTGTAATACCATTGCAGAATTTTGATGTGCTGTAATACCAAGAAAGTTATCTGTGAAGCCGTTCTCCAAAAAACAGCTTCATTATTGAAGCTGAGGACGCTAAACAGGGCCTTAAAACACTAGCACCGCGCCAAGGCAAAAAAAAAGAAAGAAAGAAAGATTGGCTGCAGTAACCGCGCCGAAAAGAACCGACGTGACTGACATAGCATGACCTGGTTCATTCGACAACCAATACCACGGCGTGAAAGCCGTGAACGCTGATTGTTCGAGAACACCTGGGTTTGTTCCACCAGCTGTGCCTGTGCGTTTGTTCCAGTCCACGGCTTCTGGACCGCGAAACCGGCCGTGGATTCTCCGGTCCCCGAATCGGCACGACACGGATGGCCGCCAGCGTCAGTCTACACGTACTACGCCAGTCGTCCCTCCACTAAACTAAACTAAAACCACCGGGCTCGGCAAACCGTCGACCACTGGCGGGCGTCGGCTGACGGGAAGAACGAAAAGAAACAGGCCAGGCAGCATCTGCCCCTTTCGACGGGGAACGGGCAAACGGGATACGCCGCGGGGCCCCGGCACCGCCCCCCGCCCCCGCGAGCGATATCCACAGCGCCGTCCCGCGGCGCCTCACTACGTACGGGCGGCGCCCGGGCGGGTAGAGATAGATGACCTGCTGGCTGGTGGCGGCCGAGTCGGTGCGCGCGTGAGGTCACGGATGGGGCCGGCGGCACGGCGTCGCGCCGGCTGACGCGACCCCCGCATCATGGGTTCCGTCACGGCGCACTGCTATGCGGCTGGCTCAGTGCGGTGCCTCACCGATCACGGTTCCGTACGCGGTCAAAGCACGGGCCGGCACAATGATTAGGCTCGCTCCGCCGCGGTGCCGTGGCGGTCAGCGTAGCTGCCCCCCCGCGCTGATTGCCCGGCCGTCACGTACCGGCCGCCCGCGAAGGTTGGCAACACAAGCCCAGCGTGGCTGGTGGCCGTAGTCCGATTGGGCCACAGGGGATAAGGGAACGGAGAAGGAAGATACTGGAGCGGAGCGCAGATGGAGTCCACGGGAGAGTCCACAGCTTTCGGCTGCCTCTCTCACAGGTCTCCGCTTGTCCTCGCCACTTTGTGGTTTCTGCCCCCTTTCGCGTCAACTTTCGGACGCAAGTAGTAGGCACCCGAGATTAAAATTCCAGAACGTTTTGATCTAACTGGTGGACGACGGCGCCCAGGGTTCTAGAGAGGCCCAGAACATTTGCTCCCTCTGTAGAAGTGTGCATGCATCATGGATGGCCTCTTGAGATTATTTGGAAGGCGAGGATTCGGTGGAGTCAACGGCTTGGAATGTTCCAGGGCGCAAATGGATGTGTGAATATGTGATGGCGACCGTGTTCTGTCTAGAAGTACAAGGGCGTTGCTGCCCTGCTGAAGAAAGTGAACTGATTGGATACTGGAGAGGACTCCTGGTCCGTTAATTTGGTCAGTTTCGACCCACTCAGCATCCATGCCAGCGCTTTGGTGGCACCAAACTGAGATACCCACCTGGCGATGTACGCCCCGAAACTTCTGTGCGCTTCACCGCACGAAGTACACGGTACTGCTGATCAAACTCGCGCTACGTACACAGCTACTACTGCAGGTAGCTCTGAAGTCTGAAACAGGTAGCATACGTGTTCTTCTTCTTCCGCCATCTCTGCCCTTGTTTTACATGAACCTCCCGGTTTTAATGTGCCAGCAGCACTGTAGCCGCGCAGGATGACTTCACGTCTGTCCCCATTGGCGTGCTCTCACACACTATGCGAAAGTCAAACTGCCGTGGAGGGGTGCCATAACTTCAAAGGTCAAGCGCAGCAAATCGGTGTAAACGCCGCCCATGCCGCAGCTGCCATCTGAGGCTGCCTTCACCGGCTCCGGTAAAGGCCTCCTGCAGGAGTTTTTAACGGAGCGAAGCCCGCCCCGCTGGCCGTTAAAACAAACGCTATCATGGCTCGTATGTCAAATATAGCGTAGCACCGGCTTGTGGCGAACGCTACTGCCCAAGCGCGCGTGAGAGAGAGCAGGAGAGAGAGCATGTATTAGTGCGGGCCCTATTTGTTAGACGATGAAAAAAATGTTATAACTCACAGACCAAAAAATCAAATTAAATTCTGATTGCACCATTAAATTCGTTTTAATAAATTCTTCAAAACTAGATCTCACATGGATATATTTAGATAAAGTAATAAGTGGGCCCCACAGTAGATAGAGGATGATATAGATGATGGATGAGTGCGGAAGAATTGGGTATAGAGGAGAAAATTTTGATGACTATAATGTATAGAGGATGAATTTAGAATAACACGAGCGCGGATAGGCGGATAACCCTTCTTCTAATCTCGACAGTTCTGGTCGGCCCTGGCGCTTTATTCTACTCGTCCTGCGGTACTGCTGTACTCCTGCCTCCAACGGTACCGTACCCTCCTGCACTTCGTTTTCTTGTTGTGATGCTCAGACTGCCCGCAGTGGTACTCTAAAACGATACTCTAAAGCTTTAGAGTATGAATATAGAGTAAAAACTGCTGTACTGGGTACTCTAAAACGATACTCTATCCGTTCTCTCACTCTATATTTAGAGTAGTACAGTGCTTACTCTATACTCTATAGTGGCAGGCCTCACTAGCTAAATAAAGAGAAAAAATGCTATAACTCACAAACCAAAAATCCAAATTAAATTTCGATTGCACCATTAAATTCGTCTCAATAAATCCTTCAAAACTATATCACACATGAATATATTTAGATAAAGTGACAAGTAGGTCCCACAGTGGATAGAGTGGATAGAGGATGATATAGAGGATGGATGGATGCGGAAGAATTGAGTATAGAGGGGAGAATCTTGCTGACTAGGACGTATAGAGAATGAATATAGAGGTCCATGAGTGCGAATAGTCTCATGCTCCGGACCTCTCCGTCCACTGCTTTTTTTTTTTAAAAAAAAGGACAACGAAATTCTAAAGCTCCAGGCACACGGCCAGCATACTCCAGGCGTCCCGTCCACTAGGGACGCGCAACGTGTAGCTAGCGCTCCCCCGCCAATAACCAAAACCACCGCCACAACACGACGGCTCTGCTGGACGCCGCCGGAGCGCAAAAAAATTGAAGCCGCATGCAGTGCAGAGCGAACCTGTGACCCGGACGGACACCTGTCGAGGCAGCACCTGCGACAGGTAAGCGCCGCGCCTACCAAACCGAACCAAAGGCGGCCGGCGGCCAACTCGCTCGCCAGCGAACACCGCTGCACAGGTGGCGACTGGCGGAGGCACGGGTGGTGTTTGTTTACAGTAGTGCTGCAGCCAAGTGTACTTGGCTTGTGGCTGTACGTGAGCTTTGAGTGTATCTGAATCATCCACCTGTCAAAAGTTTTAGTAGAGCTGGGAAATTGTTCAGTCGATGCGAGGGAATCATCATCATTTCGCTGGCAAGATGGGCAGATGCTTATCATGAAAACGAGAGTGGAACAGTTGTGCTTCCTCTGATTACGCTGGAGTATGTATCCATGGATGAGCTGTGGCGTCTGGACTCTCTGAACTGTTTAATACTCCCTCCGTCCACAAAAATATGCAATTCTCGTTTTTCGAGAAGTCAAACAGTTTGAACTTTGACTAAATTTATATAAAAAATACTAATGTTTATGATACAAAATAAGTATCATTAGATTAGTTATAGAATATATTTTTATAATAAATTTATTTGGAAACATAAATGTTAATACTATTTGATATAAACTTAGTCAAACTTAAGTCGATTTGACTGACACGTATCCCATAATTACATCTTTTCTCGGACGGAGGAAGTATCTTCTGAACGAACGACAGATCACATCGCACGCCTGATTCATTCTAGGCTTCCAGCAAGGTGGCCTAACTGAAGTTTCAGATGCATTCGGTCATAACGATGACCTCGATCAGAGTCGTCATCATGGATGATCGATCATCCATGGGTCAGCATATGCAGTGGCGGAGCGTGCTTGAACGTACAGGGGCCAATTCAAAGCTACAGTGCTACAGTATTTACCAATAGTAGTACAAATAACTGGAATTCTGTTCAAGTTTTTGTTTTTTTTTCAAGTTCTATCTAGGTAGGTTGCAATGAACAACTAAAAACCATGTCAAAGAAGAATGGATTATGTACACAGATTTGCATTTGTATACTTGCAAGCGTTGCGATCCACTCGTCAGCAAGTGTAGTAGCTAGCAAGCATAGGACAACGAGAGAGCCAGGAATCAGTTGCATATACATACAGTGACATGCAGACTTCCAGTGAGCAGCCGTGTATTCATGGACCAGAGCAAGGGGGGTCATGGCCCAGGTTGGCCCCAATGACGCTCCGCCAGTGAGCATATGACAGCCTTCTAGCAAGGTGGCCTAACTGAACTTTACATCCTTTCTAGGACAGAGGGAGTACTCCGTAGTACCATGGGTCGTTATTAGAATGATGGCCCAGGTTTTTGTTTGGCTAGAGGTTTGAGCATGGATGCACGAAAATCTCTAATAATAACTAGATGCACATTTAATCTTCACGGGACATTACAGAAAAATATATAAATTTTAGACGTTCTTATAGTGATCAGAAACATATATTATTTAATTTAATAGATTCTATTCATCATCTCTAGTAATACGTTGGTTTTTTATATTTTCTAAAAACCACTCATATCTGTAGTATGAGAATACGCACGAAGTAAGCCCTAAATTTGATCTAAATATTATATCTTTGTCGTTTATCATAACTAGCAAAATTGCCTGTCCGTTGCAACGAGGTTAATAAAAAACATACTAATTTTTATTCAACTAAAGATTTTAGGTATAAAAAATGATTGTTTATGTCTAATGGTTGAATTTTGTTTAGTGTGCGAACATCCATGGCAGTTGTGGGTTCGTCTCCTTCATCTTGTTGATCTCCTCAAACATTGCTACTATCTCCTCTAGCTCGCCCATGCAGTGCACAATATCCTTCCTCCGTGCCTTTTTTTTTGCGATTGTCCACCTAGTTCCTCCGCGCCTTCTGAAGTGTGCACTCCCACCGCAAATAGTGTTGCTGCTTTGAGCGTAATGCGTGATGCAGAACAGGATGCGGTGTGGTTGGAATGCCAACACCATGACTAGTGCACCGCCGATGAGCAGTGTCCTAGATAGCGCCTCATCGTGGACCCTGGCCCCAACGGACCACTGAGCTTGCAGAGATTGGAGCCCCAGTTGTAGAGCTTGGCTCTGCACCGCCGCTCCATTGCATCGCACTCCGTGAACACCACACGGACGCCTCTATTTCTTACACTAATGCAATGAAGCTCCTCTACGTGGTGGTGGCAAGACCAAGCGTAGGGCCGAGCCATGGAGATACACAAGTTTTGTAAGCGGCTGATGTGGCATCGTGTGGGCCACCAGTAGGTATTAAGTCCGCTTGCATCACTTTTTGCAGGAGATAGACCTCGAGTGCTCTGTGCTCCTTCGCTATATTCATTTGGACGTTTTTTTTCTTTTAAACTTTAACTTGGTCAATATGAGTCCATTGTACATGAATTTTTTTACCATATATTATACGCATCAATAGAAGATTGCCATAAAAATTTCACTACAATATTAAGGACTACAGAAACATCCTCTATCATTTTCTGAAAGAAAATATAGACTATAACTACACCAAATATTTCATACTAAAGTGTAGACCTAGTCAAGAGGAGTTAAAAAAATTAGTTTTGCCATTTTTTATTTTTCTGTGATTTTCACGTAATTTACAAGTTTGCTATTTTACCAGAAAGAGAGAAAAACGAAAAAAAAGGAGAGGTGCCAGCACTTGGGCCACGGCTCGGCCCAGTGTACCGGCGCAAAAGGCCCACGTGGCGGATTACAGCCCAGCAGCAGGGAGCCCAACTTGAGCTGAACTTAGAAATCAGGAACCTCTAAGTTTCTTAAATTCAATTTAGATCCTTTCACATTTTCTTTCTCTTGCACTTTTTCACCTGAAACCTTTCCTTCTTTTCTATTTCTTTTTCTCATCCTCTTCCCCAAACCACTGAACAGAGACGCTGATCTTGGGCTGATCTGTGTCGTGTCCCCTGTGTCGCACTCTGCCTCGCCCTGGACGTAGCCCTCGCCGCCCGGCACCCGCTCGTGGTCCCATTGGGCCCGGTCCCCAGCGCGCACGCGCCGTCGAGGGATCCGAGGTGGAGGAGCCCTGGAGTCGGACGCTGCACGCAGAGGCGCACGTGACCAGGGTTGGGAAAGGTTGGAAAACATGGAGAAAAAGAAAAAAAAGTCCATGAGAAGAAAAAGGACTATGGACATGAAAATGGAAAAGATGTAAACAGTAACCGAGTCGATGTCTTAGTTGGACGAAAATTTAGAGGTGATAGAAATTTTACCTCTTTATTATTAGGTATAGATTCAAACTAAAAAAATTACATCTAAATTATCCACATTTACCATTATAAATAATAATTTAAAATATGTTCAAATATTGCATCTAAATTAGCCATCTCTACTACTATAAAAGATAATGCAAAGTAACATATAAGTTTACATCTAAATGGCCCACATACGTCATTACGATTTTGAAGGCCTTGATTTTAGGACTTTTGTTGGAGTATATATAATAAAACCAGGTCCTCGAAAAATAAGGAGGAGTCCTCAAATCAAAATTAGAGGCCTTGATTTATGGGCTCCTCTGGAGTTGCTCTAATATTGTGCAGGTTCTTTCTCTCTCTTTTTCTTTTGATTAATCTCATAATTTTATATCCTTTCAGTGAATGTGAGTAACACTATATATTAATATGATAGATAGACTACCTACCTATATTATTATCTTCTACTCCTAAAAAGAAAGAGAGGGTTTCATGCACGGGCGATTTCGTGTGAAGAATAAACTAAAACATACCTCAAATGTGTTGTCGGTTTCTGGCGTTTGCATGAGGTTTGACGCTCGGTTTTTGTTAACCTCAAAAACAAACGATCAGGGAATAGACAGCATTCTTTATTTACATAGTACAGTACTGTTTTCTATTTTTAGTTCCAAATTTAGCTTAATATTCATCATTTTTTTATTTAAACTTCTCAGTTACATCTAAACCATCTAAACCGTTTGATGATCCTGAAAATCAACATTCCGTGTCACCTTTTTTTCCCTTTTCGATCAATCTTGCAATTTTTAGATCCTTCTGATAAAGTGGTGACTTATTTTAACACAATGTTTTTATTAGATACTATAGATGGATTTGCGAATTCCACGGTTCAATGCAGCAGAAGCCAGAGGAGAAATACGTGACCTCTTCCAGCTGACCAGCTGATTGCGCCAAACCAGGCGTGTGAGAATCTGCATCCACCGCCTCCCGTCGAAGAAACGGGAAAAAAAAACCCCGTTGTACTATGATGGTCCAAGTGAACACCCAGGTGTCAAATAATGTGCAGCACGCCGAACTATCTGGCTCCGTGGCTCGCCGTGTCGTCGTCAGGCACAGCACAGGCAGGCTAGGAAGAGCCGCGGAGGCTCTGCCGTTGCCTGCCCGATAAATCTCGCGCCGAGGCGGCCGGCGGTCGGCGGTCGGCGGATACGTGTACCACTCCGTCTGTTGCTGCTCGCCACACGCGTGTCGATCTGCATGTAGCGCATCGACGCGACGCCTTCGCGTTCGGCTTGCGGGGCGGCGGTACGTCGGCCGAATAAACTTTTTGAACGCATTGTACGCGTGAGTTGCGTGCCTTCACGTGTGTTCTCTCTCTGGTCGTCTCCCAACGGTTTGGTACTTTCCATGACCTGACCGGCCAATGCTCAATAGCCCAGCCAGGTACGGAGTAAATCTCTAGTACTGTACTAGTAGGCTTTACCCTTGAACAGGTGCAGTGTCAAGTGCGTATTGAACAATCAGTCGTGCTGATTTGACCCAAATGTCGGCATCGACTGGGCTTTCCGGCGAGGGCAGAGCGCCAGCACAACTCGGAGCACCACAGTGTTTGCTTTCCAGAAGGAGAAGAACACAACTCGGAGCACAACTCGGAGCCCTGTTCGGCAGGATGTTTTTTTGACTTATAAGTCGGCTGTGGCTGATTTGCTGTGAGAGAAAAACATTGTTCCATGGCTGATAAGTCGTGCTGATAAGCTCAGCTGAACGGGGGAAGATAAACACAGGGTGCACGACAGCACGAGGACCTGACACTTGTCCCAACTGCGGCAACAGGTCCTCATGCCAGCTGACGGCATCATCCTCGCAGATGAACAGCACAGCTGGCTAACGTGGCTGATCGCGGATTCACAGCACGTGAAACCGCCGCTTGTTGTAGCAAAATCATGAACCATGCCATCTGAAATGATGGGCGGAAGGAGACACTACTGCCTTTCGAGTATCGGCAGTTCGACACGAACAAGGTCACCGTGTGTGGTGACTGTTAAATCTCTGATTACTCACTGGGTCACTGTTAGAGGAAAAAAAACACTGCAAATGGGTCAATGAATACTGTTTAAATCTGCCCTCCCATGTATGTATGATTGTCCCCGTGCCTCAGTAATGACTGGGCGAAAGCATCTCCAATAGATTGTAAGAAAACACTTGGTAAGCCACTTGGTAAACTAAGGAGTTTTCCTATTCGCAATAAAAAAACAGAGTTTTCCAAATGACTGAAAAAAAAAGTTAGGAGCATATTTTTTGCTTCCGGCAACAATTTTTTTTTTTCAAAATCTCGCTACTAAAAGATAGAAAGTAATTTTACATCAGAAATTTCAAACTATTTATGGATCACCATAACTATTTTTATACTTTCTTTTTCTCATGTACATTTGTATCAAAAGCCCTGTCCTACTTCTTATTCTTTTATCACATCCTTCCATCTTAGATTGGCGCAATGGATACACGCGCGTATTTATCCGTGCGACGGCGTCGATTTTTCCAAGCGCCAAAAGATTGTAAGTTGTTGAATATGTATTTTTTTCAATCTTGCCAAAAAATCATAGATTGGGAGATTGTTTTGGAAACTCTTGGAGATGCTCTAAAACACTCTTTTTTAGAATTTTCGTACTTGTAATTTCTATTCTTTGGTAAAAAATCATAATACGTCTTTTGTGTGAAATTTATAATGAAGCTTCGTGTATAAGCTTATAGCACATATTTGTTTTGGCAAGTACAAGAGTATACAATTGTAATACACCTCATAACAACTTATCTATGTGTATGCATAATAATATATTAAAGAGATATGGATTCTTCCAACTTCTTTCCTTACTTTCTACAATGCCCTCACGTCTCTCCCTGTACCCTAGTCCTAGCTTATGACTTGTCTTCCTACGAGTTAAAATAACGTGCATCCAACACAATGATAAAAAGTACGATTCCAAAACACGTCAAACGACAGTATGGAGTTCCAATCAAAACATATTGTTCAGCCAGCAATCCGAGTCTTCTCCTTCGAGTGACGTCACTCGGGCCTTCACGTGTGAGTACTCATTGTACTCAGTACGCGTGAGTTGCGTGCCTTCACGTGTGTTCTCTCTCTGGTCGTCTCCCAACGGTTTGGTACTTTCCATGACCTGACCGGCCAATGCTCGATTGCTCAGCCAGGTAAATCTCTAGTGCTGTACTAGTAGGCTTTACCCTTGAACAGGCAAACTCATTAGTTTAAATCTGCCCTCCCATGTATGTATGATTATCCCCGTGCCTCAGTGATGACGGGCGAAAGCATCTCCAATAGTTTGTAAGAAAACACTTGGTAAACTAATGAGTTTTCCTATTCGCAATAAAAAAACAGAGTTTTCCGAGCATATTTTTTGCTTCCGCCAACAGTTTTTTTTTTCAAAATCTCGCTACTAAAAGATAGAAAGTAATTTTACATCAGAATTTTCAAACTATTTATGGATCACCATAACTATTTTTATACTTTCTTTCTCTCATGTTCATTTGTATCAAAAGCGCTGTCCTACTTCTTATTCTTTTATCACATCCTTCCATCTTAGATTGGCGCAATGGATACGCGCGCGTATTTATCCGTGCGACGGCGTCAATTTTTCCAAGCGCCAAAAGATTGTAAGTTGTTGAATATGTATTTTTTTTCAATCTTGCCAAAAAATCATAGATTGGGAGATTGTTTTGGAAACTCTTGGAGATGCTCTAAAACACTCTTTTTTAGAATTTTCGTACTTGTAATTTCTATTCTTTGATAAAAATCATAATACGTCTTTTGTGTGAAATTTATAATGAAGCTTCGTGTATAAGCTTATAGCACATATTTGTTTTGGCAAGTACAAGAGTATACAATTGTAATACACCTCATAACAACTTATCTATGTGTATGCATAATAATATATTAAAGAGATATGGATTCTTCCAACCTCTTTCCTTACTTTCTACAATGCCCCCACGTCCCTCTCTGTACCCTAGTCCTAGCTTATGACTTATCCTCCTGCGAGTTAAAATAACGTGCATCCAACACAATGATAAAAAGTACGATTCCAAAACACGTCAAACGACAGTATGGAGTTCCATTCAAAACATATTGTTAGGCCAGTAATCCGACAGCCTGTTCTTTTCGCTGGTTTATTGTGGCTGAAAGTACTGTTCGCTAGTTTGTTGTGAGAGAAAAACACTGCTGGATGACTGCTGATTCCGCTGAATAACTCAAACAAACAGGTGCGAGTCTTCTCCTTCGAGTGACGTCACTGTGTTCAGTGTCAGGCCAGACCAAATGTTCCAATCAATCTCCCAGCCAGCAATGCGAGTATTCTATTTCGGCCTCGTTTAGATGCCAAATTTGGCAACCAAAATCTGCATAGTAAGTGTCCCGTCACACTGTAGCAATTTTGTTTTTATTTGGTAATAATTGTCCAAATATTGATTAATTAGGCTTAAAATATTCGTCTCGCAAAGTACAACAAAACTGTGCAATTAGTTTTTGATTTCATCTACATTTAGTACTCCATATATATGCCGACATTTTGATGTGATAAGGAATCTTCTTTTTGCATAGTGAAATTTGGGAGTGAATTTGGGTATCTAAACAAGGCCTTCGATTGACGCCACTCGGAGCTGCTTCGAAGACGTCTTAGACTCGTGGGCTCCTAGGCGCGATCCGCGTGAGGACTCGGGAAGACGTCACTCAGGGTGTTAAGCCTAGAGAAGTCCAAAGATGGTGGTACTCTGGATGGGACAAGGGCCATTGGCCTTCCGAACAACGCAAAGTGCGCAGCACGCATATGCTGACCCCATGTCAACTAGTAACTTGTCTGGGACGGCGTACGGTGTTCCCACATGCTACACAAAGACAATAAGAGATGTCACCACCATCACTTCAGGGTTAGCTAGACGACCACAGTCAATCATCGTACGTTGTGACGTACGGAGTAGATGAAGCCATGACATCACACACCAACAACACTCCTACGAGGGGGTGTTTAGCATAGCTCATTGAAACAGACTCTCCCTGAGAAGTACTCAGCCAAACAACAAATTAAACTACGTACAGGTTCTCGTGGGGAAACACTTCCTCCATTTACACTGGGAGCCCGCGAATAGGTCTCTCTGGTTCGTGTTTCATTAAGAAGAGGAGAAGAGGTTAGGATTTGGGAGCTAAAAACATGCTTCTCACTACTCCTATTTAATCTGCATCGGTCACTTTAGAATCAATTCTAACCCGCTTCCCCATTAGAATCAAGTAGATCACTCCACTAGATAATCAAGGAGCTGAACTAGACAATTTAGGAGTGGAGCTTTGGCAAACAGGCTCTAAGACAATTCCATATAGGCTACTCAAATACTCGCACACGTTCCATATCCTAAACTGGTTGAGAAATTAACACGTACCCATACCCTAACCTCTACACCTAAAAAGCCTCTGCAGGAATCATGCAATGATAGGACTGGACTTGTACTGGGACTAGAAGAAAATGGGATTGGACCTGGACCGGGACTAGGAAAAAAAAGAAGAAAAAAATCACCTATAAAAAAACTACGATCAGACTAGACTGGGACCGGACCGGAAAAATCTACCACCAGAACAAAATCTAAATACGATCGGACTCAGAAGCAAAATCTCCTGTAAAAAATCTCGTTTTTTTTAGAAAAAGGAATATATTAATATCCCAGCTTCTGCATCAACCAATGCATATAGTTATTTCTTATTACATAATTACAGAGTTCCAGGACCTAGTTGTCTCGTCGAAGGTAGAAGTCCCCACAGTCTTCAGGCTGCCAGTCAGAACGCCTCTTGGCACCGGAAACAGCCGCCGCTGTGCGGGACTGCCTACCGCCAAACCACGCAGGTCAACTCGGCAACTCAAATCTGCTGGCCACTATTTTCCACGCCGGCCTCCTTGCCAACTTCGTGGTCACAACTAGCGGACGATCCTATCAAACCGTTGCCCTCCATTGCCAAGCAGATGCGAAGCCCTCCAATCGCTGCGTCACCGCCCTCCTCCTGACCACCTTCCTCCATCGTGGACACTGCCAAGTTGAAACCTCAACTAATCCTCCACCTTCCTCGCCCCGACGCTAGCTAAGGAAGACACACTGCGCACATGGGAGAGGGCCATTCGATGAACGCTTCCGACGAAAAAAACGGCGCCCGAAGGCGTCACCGTCATCGGCCCAAGAGGGACAAGGCTTTCGCCATGGCGCCTCAGCCCCGTGCGCAGTAGCCACGGTCCTTCTGCTGCACCAGCCGCCGACCACGGATGGCAGAGTGACAGACACCGCCGCCCGTGTGAGGCGATGTGTGACCGGCCACCGCCAGCGGCTTCCCGACGTACCAGCCGGTGTCGCGCCGTCCACGGCCGGCCGCCGCGCCGAGCCATCCACCAACCCTGGCCCCTCCGTGCGCCGCCGCCCACGCCGGCTGCGGCCCGCGGCTCCCCGACGTGCCTAGGTCGCCGCTGCCGCCGTAGCTGACGTCTCCTAGCGAGCGACGCGCCATGGCTGAGGAAGCGGCAAGCGGAGAAGGAGCCCGGCGTCGTCCTCACGCATCCATCGGCTCTCGCGCCGTACACAGCCGGACACCGCGTTGAGCCGTCCAACAACCCCGGCCCCTCCGCGCGTCGCCGCCCACGCCGGCTGTGCCCCGACCAAATCCAAGCGGGGGGCGCCTGATCTGGCCTCAAGAGCACCGGATCCGGTCACTGGTGCTGTGGATCCGAGAGCCGGCCACCGAGGCAACCACCACCATCGTCGGAAAGAACTTCCACAGGGAGGAGAGAAGGAGGGAACAAGGGAGAAGGGCCCCGCCGCCACAATCCTCGCGGGCTGCGCGGCCTCCGGCAGCACGCTCCGACAGCGGCGAGGAGGCACGAGGAGGGAGGGAGGAGAGGTGGGTGGTGGTGGCGTCGGGGCCCGTGCCGTCCGTGACGCGGGGGCCGATCCTATTTCTCCGTGGATGGCCTATCTCCGATTCCTTGTAAAAAAAAATCTCTATAATCGAAAAAAATCTCTACAATCGGACTAAAATACGATCGGACTCTAGAAATTACTCGACTGGGTCAAGGAAAAAAACCTCTACCAGCAGAACAAAATCTACGGTTAAAAAAAAATACGGATCGAATCTGGACATGGGGGTTTATCCGGATCAAATTATCGTAGACAAAGGGAGAACTACTCAAAAAAAGAACTGGCGTGTCCAATCGCAGATCGAATCTCCGAACATTTAAATCTGGACATGGGGGTTTATCCGGATCAAATTATCGTCACGAACTGAACGTGCATGAATTGGTAGTCGAAACCAGTGACGCGGAGAGGAGCGCTCCCGCTCTCACGCCCGAATTGACACCCGTTTTCCAGTTCCCCCGCCCAGAACCAGAAAATTCCCCACGTGCTCCCGCGCCACACCAGCCACGTTACCGATCCCCTACCGGTCAATCCCCAAGGCATGCCGCTCCTGCCGCGTGAGGGTCCACACGCCAGTCTCCCCGCTCCGTCTTTCTTGTTCGCCCGCGTAGGCCCGCCCCCCCTGCGCATGCTTTCCACGCCAGCCCCCGCGGCCGCGGAGGAATCGCTACGGAAAATGGAAACGTCGTGTACGGATGGAAGGCACAACACCACACAGCGGCTTGTGTTTTCGCTCAAGGCCCCTCCTCCTCCTCCTTATAAATACGCGCGCTCCACTTGAAACAAGCGGCAGCAAATCGCACAAAACCAAAATTCGGCTGATTCGAACAAACGAGCGCCGAGAAAACAGGACAAGGAGATAAGCAGAGCGGAGAGCGCCATGGCGGCAACAACAGCGGTCATCAGCGGCCGGTGGACGCGCGTCCGCACGCTCGGCCGCGGCGCGTCGGGCGCGGTGGTGTCGCTCGCCGCCGACGTCGCCTCGGGCGCGCTCTTCGCCGTCAAGTCCGCCCCCGCGGGGTCGGCGGCGGCCGAGCACCTGCGGCGCGAGGGGAGCATCCTGTCCGCGCTCCGGTCCCCGCACGTCGTCCCCTGCCTGGGCCTCCGCGCCGCGCCCGACGGGGGCTGCCAGCTGCTCCTCGAGTTCGCGCCAGGGGGCTCGCTCGCGGACGTGGCGGCTCGGAGCAGCGGCGGGCGGCGCCTCGGCGACGACGAGCGTGCGGTGGCCGCGTACGCCGCGGACGTGGCGCGGGGCTTGGCGTACCTCCACGCGCGGTCGCTCGTGCACGGGGACGTCAAGGCGCGGAACGTCGTGGTCGGCGCCGACGGCCGCGCCAAGCTCGCGGACTTCGGGTGCGCCAGGGCGGTGGGCAGCTCCGCCATCATCGGCGGCACGCCGGCGTTCATGGCGCCCGAGGTGGCGCGCGGGGAGGAGCAGGGCCCCGCCGCCGACGTCTGGGCGCTGGGCTGCACCGTCGTCGAGATGGCCACGGGCCGCGCGCCGTGGAGCGACGTCGTGGACGACAGCCTCCCCGCGGCCGTGCACCGGATCGGGTACACCGACGCCGTGCCGGAGGTGCCCGCGTGGATGTCGCCCGAGGCCAAGGACTTCCTGGTCCGCTGCTGCTTCGCGAGGAACCCGCGCGACCGGTGCACGGCGGCGCAGCTCTTGGAGCACCCGTTCCTGCTGGCGTCAGCAGCCGGCTTCAAGGCGGAGGACGGGGCTGCGGCGGCGGAATGGGTGTCTCCCAAGAGCACGCTGGACGCCGCGCTCTGGGAATCCGACGCCGACGATGACTCCGATGACGAGGGCGACGTGTCAGAGAGCCCCGCCCAGAGAATCAAGGCATTGGCCTGCCCCGGCTCGGCCTTGCCGGACTGGGATTCCGAAGAAGGCGACTGGATTGAAGTGCTCGATGAGCAATATGAGGCCACCAATTTGGTACCACTACCAACCAAAGATGTGGCCGGCGAAGACGAGTGCCAGTTCCAGAGTGAGGTGTTGGAAACAGAGGTTGATTTCATCGACGCCGCCGACGCAGAGGGCGATGATCCTGAGTGTTCTGTAGCTGTAGGATTAGGTACTGCTCCGTCAGTTGAGCTGCAGGAAGAGCAGTGTATCGGTGCTCGCAGTCGCTGTAATCCTACTGTATTTCTTACCGAGGCTTGTCACAATATTGAAATGTCAAAAATGTCAAAGTCCTTTTTCACTGCAAAATTGTCCCCTCTTTGCTCTGCCTTCTGTTCTACTACTATTCATTCTGCCAAATGATTATCCGTTTCACATTGGTCCACAAAAAAAATTCTAGAACTGCCTAACTGGTGCGTTGGACGCGACAATTCCAGAAACGTTGTTCTAGTTCTAGGCCGAGGCGGCGATGGCGAGGCCTGAGTTGGGAATGACCGGGAGTCATCCCCTGCTCATGGGGGCCATGCCAAAGAAGTGGCCAGATCATACCAGTAAAGGCAATTCGGAAGCATCGCAATCTGGGGATTTCTGGCCAAATCCTTTCTTTGGACATGGTATTGGCCACCATTTTACAAATCGTTCACCAATCCTCACCCATCGAGCAGCCATTGGCGCACATTCGGCGCCTGATTCTCCAGCTGATAACGATGAACTCCGCCGGCTTATTAGATGGCCGCCGGGTTCCAGTGAGCTAGCGAAACGGAGCACTCCTGCTGCGTACCAGTGGGGTCTCGCTCTCGTGGGGGACACTACTGGCCTGAGCTACTGGAAAATTACTCCGCTTTATCTGGATAAGTCTGGACGTGTCGGCACGCGGCCTGGATGCCTGATACGCGATGGCCAAGTAGCACTTTCTTTCGAACCTGGTGGTGTGCTTCTCATGCAAATATAAAAAATAAATGAAGCTGGCGTACACGTTTGTTTGATACATACAGTAGGTGCTACTTGGCACACGTGGAAACAGATATGGGAGAGGGAGGTCTCTGCTCAGCCTGTACAGTTCGTCAAGGTTTGCTCACCCCGGCACGTGTCGTCGTGTCACCTCCTCTGGGAAAGCTCTTCCTTGAGACTTCTGTGCTCGTTTCTAGCAGCACTGCTAGTAGTTGGTTCCCCACACCCATCTCAGCTCTTACGTCACCTAAAATCGATTTTGTTAATTCTTCTCCACGGCGACTCTTTGCTGGTGTTTGTACACCATGCCAAAAAAAAAATTCACGAGAAGAAAGATTGAAAGCCGCAGCAAGGAATTCATTGCGTATTTCAAGTCATGAGGAGAATCACTGAATATTTATTTGTGCGCTCGCTAGCTGGTGTTCCGTAGTGCAGACTTGTGGTCATCCTCAGAGCCGAGGTCACCGCCGTCCGCAACGAAGGAAAAGGGATTTGGTGGCCTGCACGACAGCCTCAAATCACCAGCAACCTTGCTGTGCGCTAACTAACGGAGTACGTACCTTACACATCTCAGCAGCCCGCCTTTGCCGCTTGTGGGTTTCTTGAATCTTGAGAGCGGAAATGCGTGGCGACTAGTTTACATACGCGGCCGCCTCTAGAACCCCTATATGCTACATGCATCGGTGTAAGCTCAGCTCAGGAGAGCAAAGGGCATGCACCCAGTGTGTGTGATGTGCGGTGTTCGGTAGGTGGCGTACGTCCAACTGCCAGGTCAACAATGCATGGCTGCGGCAGCCGAAACGATCTTTCTGCTCCGCGCCAAGCAAGCAAAGGTCGTCGTATCAACGGAGATTTGACCTGGGAAGGGCGATGGCAGTTGTTGAGCAGCAGGATTCTCGTGCAGAGGTCAGCCGAAGGATCGTCCGATCGGCTCCTCATCTCACAGGTTGCGTCACCTCGCCAAGACTTTGACACAGGGGGTGTCAGGCATCCAAACGGATGGCCCTAAATGTAGAGTAATTTTTAGACTAAACCTAATGAGTTGTTAGTCTCTCCTCCTTGCAGTCCATATATCCTACGTAGATAATACACGACTAAACTTTAGACATTGAAGATTTTTACCTGAACTTTAATTGGACTAACCACTGGTCCAAGCAAGTGACCCATGCACGCAGGCCCCGATTAAGTTCCGAAAGTGGACTTTATCATTTGGATTCGTCGAGCAAACGTGGCCCCTTCCCCCCCGGGTGATCGACGTCGACGCAGCTCATTTCTCAGCTCAGGATTTGAATCGCGTGGCCCTCTGCAGTTAGGGATGAAAACGGACGGAATTTTTCCCGTACCGTCCCGTTCCGTTTTCTATATTTTCCCGTCCGTTTCCGTATTTGCGAGATCTCGTTTTCGTATTTGCGGAAGTAGAAAATGGTGTTTTCCGTCCGTTTCCGAGTAATCCCGTTTTAATATGGAATAGACCCGTATTTATTCCGTTTTTATCCCGTTTTCAATCTATACTCAACATGTTCAACAATTACATGTCCTTATGTTATGTTAATATAACTACGAATCACCAAATATGCCTGTTATATTCACGTACATAGTATGTAAATGAATATTAAACTTTGTATATATTATTACATGACTTTATATATGTATACTTTGAGAATATTATATTATGTAATCTTAATTTAATTTTCCGGCCCTCCATCCGTATTTGTTCGTTTCCGTATGTCCGCATATTCCGATTCCGTTTTCGAACCCGTATTTTCCGAACCCGATCCCATTTCCGCCAAAAAATATAGAAACGGGAGTAGAAATAGAGTTTTTCCGTCCGTTTCCGTCCGTTTTCATCGCTATCTGCAGTGTGCACCGTACTGGGCTACGTGGAGGAAGGAGGGCAACTAAAACTAAAAAGGCCGAACCATTGGACGATGGTGACGGGTAACAGCGGAACGTGCTTTGCCCGCCGGAGCATCCGTGATGCCGCAAGGCGATGCGATGGTGATGCGTTGGGCACGTCGGTGACGCCGGCTGTGACGTACGCACTCGGCATATTTATCTATCAGGCTCGCCGGCGGCGGCTCGGAGTCTTTCTTTCGTCCGCGCCGCGCCTCCCTCCGACCAGATAGAACCTGCACTGCACTGGACTCTCCTTGGAGGCTTGGACCTTGGCCAGTGGCCACTCTGGGTGGGTAAAACTAGTACTGAATCTGATCTCTGCAGAAGATGAGACGAAGGTGGGTGAGCCATGTGCATCCGGAAGAGGATAAACTACTTTGCCTACTAGCACTGGCCACTGAGAGCGTGACTGAGTGAAATAAAAAAAAAATCTCAGCCGGGTATTGACGCCGCCGCCGGGTAGAGGACACTGTCAGGGGTCGCCTTGGCGTGCCAAACTGCAACTGCCGCTTCGTTGTTCGTTTGCCCGTGCCCACCGGCGCTGCCGTTAGTGCTTACGCCGCCTCGGCTACCTTAGCTCCTACTCCCTCCATCCCAAAGTATAAGATATTCCAAGAATCTTGGAGAGTCAAACGATTTTAAGTTTGATCAAATTTATATGTTAAGATAATAATATTTATGACACCAATTAAGTATTATTAGATTCTTCATTAATTATATTTTCATAGTATACCTATTTGATGTTATAAATTTTTATAACTTTTTCTATAATTTTGGTCAAATTTAAGATGCTTTGACTCTCCAAAATTTTTGGAATACCTTATAATTTGGAATGGAGGGAGTAGTATCTAAAAAAGTGAAAAGTCGCGGGAGAGAAGAAGCTGCCGAGGGAGAATGGGGAAGAAACAAACTTGTGCTGTTTTATACTGCCGAGTATACAGTATGGAGATTGGAGAAGAAAAGGTGGTGGTTTGATTATGGTTGGATTACCTGACAGGGACGTAAACATCCGGTGCGGACTGCACCAACCAACCTCAGCGCGACTAGTATCACTCCACTAGTATCCAAGCAAAGATATATATATGCTGTACTCCTACCCTGCATCTCAATTTCGGCTCGTGCGCGATTTGCGTACCGCGGACGGGCACTGCCAGTCTTACGGTGCTGTTTGTTTCTGAACTACTAGTAGTTCTTGAGGTCAATTCAACTCTGAAACGCAAGCATCGGTCGTCGCCGGGCGCGGCGAGCAAAATCGCAGACCTGACTCTTGGTTAATTCAGCCACGAGCGAGGACCTTTTGAGTTGGTGGACTCCAGCAACACGTGCTCTCATTTTTTCTTTCCCCGTTGTTGTTAATAAACGGTTACGAGTAATGATCCATGCCAATGAGTTATAGGAGTAGTATGATTAAGTACTATACTAGCAACCCCTGTACACTGTAGGTAGAGCGTGCTGTGCTGTTCTAAACTTAGTCGTACGAAACGAACGCACATGCCCAATTTGCCAAACCAAAACACATGCGCCAGATCCGTCACGCCGAACGTACGTACGTACGTCTCCGGACGGTTGAGCCAGCCTGCCCAACGGGCCATCAATTAGGAACGGAACTATGGAATAGATGGAGGAGCCGCAACAGAAAGATATTAATTAATACTAAAACTGAACAGAACGTGCCAGTGATTAAAGCAGAGATCCAGCCATGCATCCAGGCGAAACAAAACCATGCCCATCGCGTGGCAGCCTAACAAACCAGTCCGTCGATGAAGTGCTGATATGATGTGTCTCATCGTCACATCATCGCGCGTTGAGCAACTGGCCGTCGGTGTTGAGCAGAGGGAGGAAGAGCAAATCAAAGGCCACGATGCCCGCGTCCTAGCACGTGCCCGTGCCCTGCTTCATGTTTTTGGGGCATATCGAGATCTAGGGGCCATGGTAGGTCGCCCTCGCTCACCGTCGCCGCGCCGAACACCGGCCGGGTGCAGCTGGCACAGTGGCACGAGCGCGCGCGTGGCCGGTGACATCCGCACATGACGCGAGATCGTGTATGTTCGCCGGCCCCCAGATCAACGGGGCTTTGTCCCACGGTTGTTTTCCGTGTTCGCGTCACGGCCTTGGATTTCCTCCGGTTGCCTACAATGAGATGAGCCATCCATGATCCATGAGGCCGGCGAGGACTCGATCCGAGGAAAAAGCTCGATCCATCACTGCAGTTCCACGCTGGATCACCATACCTCGTGCCTCAGATCTAAGGCATTTGTTATGCCACCTTGCCACGTTAGCGTTTTTTTTTACGAACCGAGCTATGCTCAATTTGTTTTTTCTTTACCAAACCAACTTGTTTGGGTTTTAAGTCGTGTAGATTCTTGTCCTACTGACGAGTATCTTCGTCTATCATCCACCTTCTGGCCCGCCCGCGGCGCCACCGCCATACCGTCCGTCCATCAGAAAAAGGGCATCATGCGCCGAAGGCGAGGTTGCTGCAACGCATGATTGAGAATCTTGGCGTTGACATCCCGTGGAGTAGATCAAGTGATGTCCACTCAGACATGCAGCCTGGAGCAGCGGAGCACGAGCATGTGCAGACGTGACGTCATGCTGGCTCGTCGCCGTCGCGCCAGCATTTGATTGGCCGTTGGCCCTCTTCCAGCATGCCGTACGGCAAAACCGCGCGGCGGAAGGACCTGCCTACTTTGCTAACGAGGGACGCTACGCTACGCTCGGGCATTGTTTAGATGGCAAACTTTGGAGGTAAAGTTTGCATAGTAAGTGTCCCGTCATACTGTAGCAATTTTGTTTTTATTTGATAAGTTCGTCTCGCAAAGTATAACAAAACTGTGTAATTAGTTTTTGATTTCATCTATATTTAGTACTCCATATATGTGCCGGCATTTTGATGTGACGGGGAATATGAATTCTACATAGTGAATTTGGGAGGCAAACTTTGGAATCTAAACAAGGCCTCGGATTGCCGTCGGCGCACGAGTTCGACCGTGACGTCAGTGGTGTGGTGCTTAACGAAATCGACTTCTTTCCAGCTGTCCGGTGCTCGCACGTTAGGCTTAGAGCCTTAGAGGCATAAGCACAAGCACATGATGATGTACGGGCTGTGCTAACCAGGTGATCTCGAGAAGGAATTTTTTTAACGAAATTCGTTTCATTGTTGTTGTTACTCTGTTTCTGTTACAAGCACGGTGGGATTCCACCTTTTGTATCCCGTCATCATGATCGAACGGGCGTGGGATTTCCTTTTCGTGGACGCCTAAATGCATAATAATCATAGGCAAGTAACTGCCCTGCTGGCTAATGGTGGTGGCACCAGCTACCACCGCTCCTGCAATGCGCGACGGGAGATGTAGATGGACACTGACATCTGCGGCGGCGGCGGCGACGAATTGATGCTCCAGCTCTGCATCTGACGGCTCCGCCCAGACGAAGTAGTCCGCGACGGCCGCCGCGGCCGCCTCCGTCGCTGCCGGTGGTGGTGCGTCGACGGTTTCCGAGCGGTCGTCCTGGAGGTCGATCCATCCTTCCTCGGAGTCCCAGTCAGGCAGCGCGGAGGCGGCGCACGCCAATGCGCCGATCCTCTCGGCCGCGCCCGTCGACATCTCGTCCGCTTCGTCGTCCTCGGTGTCCGAATCCCAGAACGCGTCGTGCAGCGTGCTCTTGGGGGACGACGGGAACGACGGGAACTCCTGCTTCGCCGGCTGCGCGTCCTGCAAGTCGCGGGCGGCGGAGGCGACGAACGGGTGCGCCACGAGCTGCGCGGCCGTGGACCGGGCGCTGGCGTGTCTCTTGAAGCAGCCGGCCAGGAAGTCCTTGGCCTCCGCCGACAGCCACGCGGGCACCTCCGGCACGGCGTCCGTGTACCCGATCCGGTGGATCGCGGCGAGGAGGTCGTCCATGTCGCTCCAGGGCGCGCGGCCCGTGGCCATCTCGATGACCATGCACCCGAGCGCCCAGACGTCGGCGGCGGGGCCCTGCTCCTGCCCGCGCGCCACCTCGGGCGCCATGAACGCCGGGGTGCCCCCGATGGGCCGGGTCGACTCCACGGGCCTCGCGCACCCGAAGTCGGTCAGCCTGGCGCGGCCGTCGCCGCCGATCACCACGTTCCTGGCCTTGACGTCCCCGTGCACTAGCGACAGGCCGTGGAGGTACGCCAGCGCGCGCGCCACGTCCCCGGCGTAGGCGCGGATGTCGCGCTCGGACAGGCGGCCCCCGCTGCTCCTGGCGGCCTCGTCGGCGAGCGACCCGCCGGGCGCGAACTCGAGGAAGAGCTGGTACTCGCCGCCCGCCGCGGCGCGGGAGCCCAGGCACGGCACGATGTGCGGCGAGGAGAGGCCCCGCAGGACGCGGCCCTCGTGCTGCAGCTGCGCCGCGGCCCCGGCGGCGCACGCCGACTTGACCGCCAGCAGCTCCCCCGAGGCCTCGTCGGAGGCCAGCCACACCACGGCGCCCGACGCGCCGCGGCCGAGCGTGCGCACGCGCCTGAGCTGCTTCGTCGTCGTCATCACCATGGTTGGAATTCGGTCTGTTTGTTGCGTCTCCCGCTGTGGAGTCTGTGAGGAATTGCAGGAAGAAGAAGCGGATGGGATTTATGATGGTGTGATCTGGCGAGGGGAGGGGGGAGGTCTATTTCTACGGGCAGCGCGGGGGCGTGGAACACGTGCGGAAACCGAGCGGGGGGAAGGGGGGAATGGCCGCGTGCGTTTGTTTCTGTGCGCGTGGCTGCCTGTGAGGGAAAGCCTCTCGTCGCCCCGCCTACCAGTGCCTGCCCGTGTCTGCAAAGGAAGGTGTGACGAACTTGTAGGAGCGGATCCGGTCGTGGGTTTTCGGTCTGTTTCCGCCGTTTTTCCTGCTGCCTTTTACTACTTGCGACGACGGGTCCTGATCGTCGGCCGCGGCCTCGCAGCCTGGCAGGTGCATCCTCTCGACACTTGGCCGCCGCCCTCCCGCGCCCGGGTCTGATTGGCAGCCACGTGCAGAGCCGGCTGCTGGGTCGCCTCAGCAAGTGCCTCACCTCACCTGTGACCACTACTAGTAGTTCCGTTGCCTCTCTGTCTCGCTGCTCCAGCGGATAAGGCCTGGATCCTTTTTTAGACTGATGAAGTGATGATCCGTCGCGTTACGCTCTCTCTTTTCTTCTATCATCAATCATGCCGTATGCCTTCATGGGTGACGTCACGGCGCGGTTTGCGGTTTCGTCATCAATCCCAATTCCTCTCGCGAAGAGAGCCTGCCGTTGGGGCAAGGCGATGGAGCCCGCAGTGCATGGCGTCTCAGGCACAGCACGTTTTTGTTCGGCAGACGGCCCACGCCCGAGTGCGAGGTGTCGACTTACGCTGACCCCGGCCAGCATATTCCGCCGTTTAGAGGATAAGCTCGCAGGATCTTTCATCTTCCATGTGCTCCGGCATGCGGTTTTGGCTAAATGATGGTTACGCAGTTTTATTATTTCAGGGAAGCGCTTTACACCGTATTAGCACATGCACGGCGTCGTGTCAACGGATCTACCCAGTTGTCACTGTCGCGCGTCTACATGGCCAAAAGCTAGCTTGATCTTTCTACTGATTTCCGAGGTGATAAATAAACAAACAACGCTAGATTGCCGGAGTTAGATTTATTACTTCCTCCGGTCATAAAACACTAGCAAGATGGCTGCGCAAATTGCACGAGCAGCTAGTTTTTTCTCACCAAAAATTTGAACTTTTTAGTCATCTTACTATTACTAATTTGAGGCTCAACTTTAATTTTCACCGGACGTGTTTGAGAAAAAAAGCTAAATTCTTAAAATTCTCACAATAATTACAAACATCTGACCTTTAATCTGGTAGATTCTAATAATCATCTCCACTAATAGCCAATACATCTATTCTCTTATATAAAAAAAATTAACCACCACTGTCATTATGAAAATAAAAAAAATAATCCCCTAAATTTGCATCAAATTAGCCACCTCTGTCATTATATAAAAAATAATTTAAAACAAACCCCTAAATCTGTATCTAAATTACCCTTGTTTATCATTATAAGATATAATTCAAAATAACCCACTAAATTTGCATTTAAATTACACATATCTACCATTGTGAAGATAATTCCAAATAATCTCCCAAATTTATATCTAAACTACCCACATACGTCATTATGCAAGATAATGAAATTATCCCTACAGTTACATTCAAATTACCCATATGTGTTATTATGAAAGGTTAACATCTTTTACTCCCTCCGTCCACAAAAGAATGCAATTCTCACATTTCGATGAGTCAAACAGTTTAAACTTTGACTAAAATTATATGAAAAAGTATTAATACTCATGAGACAAAATAACTATCATTAGATTAGTTATGGAATACATTTTTATAATAAATTTATTTAGAGACATAAATACTAATACTATTTACTATAAACTTGGTCAAAACTTGAGTTAGTTTAACCGGCACGGTTCTCATAATTCCATTCTTTTATGAACAGAGGTAGTAATTTGTATCTAAATTATTTACAGCAACTGTGAAAAAACAATAAACAAAAATATCTCTTAAATCCACATGTAAATACTAATATAAGCTATTATAAAAACTAGTCAGTATCCATAAAGTATGCTATATATATATTATATTTCTAAATTACATACTTCTGCCATTATTAAGTTAAAAGTAAACATAATGTTGCATTCCACCATGTAGACCAAGTGAACATCTATACCTAAGAAGAAATATTTATTTTGATAGCTCATCCGGTGTGGAGAAATGTAGCATTAACAAACTACACAGCAATGACACTGACAATTCACTTTAAATAAGTAATATTAAAACTCCATGATAATAAATTTCTTGAGTTGATGATTTAAATAAGTTTATACATTTGGCTAAAAATTTGTCATATTAATACTAGCAATTAAAATTTAAGAACTCAATGTTTTATAAAACAATACTACTACCCAAATTTGTTGATATAATAAATTCAACATCTTGAGTGACACGGTGCAAGATGAAACAACTATTTGTGCTATATGCAAGAACTAAAAGGGTAGCCTAAGATCTAGAATCTTCTATAATAAAATATTTTTTGAACAAAACATATGACAAGCATTAGAGTTTTAACTTAACATGCGGTTTCAAAAATTGCTACAACTAGATTAAAATTTGAAGTTAAAATTAGATTCATGATGCTACTACAATAAGAGCTTATATAACTTAAGCCTATGCTTCAACTAAATAAATATCACGCTAAAAAGATAAATACTAAAAATTCTAATTAAAGGCTCTCTCAGTGGAACTTTCACGTCTCCGAATCAGGAAGTTTGGTTTTAGTCAAGCTATCTAAAGTTTGGCCCAACGTATATAAAAGAACATCAATTTTTACGACACTAAATAGGTGTACTATAAAAAAATAGTGAATCTAATGATATTTGTTTAGTATCAAGACCTAATGATATATATGTAATATATATATATATATATATATATATATATATATATATATATATATATATATATATATATATATATATATATATATTACATAAACTTAGTCAAGCTCAAGATATTTCACTGATATGTATTCAGCGGATGCAGTACTCTATCAAGTGACGGGTGGTCCTTGCCACTACCACAGGTCCACAATTCACAAGTGCACCATGCCAATCATACTTGCGTTGTTGTAAAGAATTCCAACTCGACTTATAATCTGCTTATTGTATCCGCAAGAAAGCTCAGACAACTCCTCAGACTTCTTTAGGTTAAGTTCCTAACACCAACCGTCCAACCGTACCTCACCTCTCCAGACTACTGACCTCATTTGTATTTCTAGTTAAACCTGGTGCTTACAAAGCCTAGTTGCTTTATGCACGTGCCTGCGAGTTTTGCCTCACTTACACAAACCATTTTTTTCATTCGGTGTACAAACCAAATTTAACCGGGCCTTTGCGTAGAGCTGCCTGTCTGACTTGCAAAAGCTTATTTTGGAACACGGCCGTTCAAAAGAGTGCTGCTTGGGGATGAATAATTGGTCTGTGAGATCCAATTTACTTCTCCTATATTTTAGGTGCCTGACTTTTTTTTAGTCAAGTTAACATGCAGCTTTATTATTGTTTGACTATAATTTTTTATATAAATTATCTCTTGTGAGTTGTTCTTTTAGTTGTGCTAGTTGGTTGTCTATAATTGTTGCTTGAAAATTTAGCAACCTAAAATATTGCAACTCATTTTTTTGTCATCAATGTTCACCCTGTTCGGCTGCTCTTATCAGCACGGCTTATCAGCCGTGGTACAGTGTTTTTCTCTCACAACAAAACAGCCACAGCCGGCTTATAAGCCGCAGAAACAGCCTGCCGAACAGGGTGGTTCAGTTTCGCATGGTGAACCGGACGTCTCAGCCAATCCCAATCTAAGCTGAATGGCGACCCGGAAAACAGCTCAATTCTCCTTGAGTCTTTGGATGTTGATGTTGACGAAGTGATGATGGTTCAGAAAAGTCAGAGGACGATGCCAACATACACACTTAAGAAATTAGGCACTCCGATCCTTTTTTATATTAAGAGAAACGAACAGTAGTAGTGTTCAGATACCATCTTACCATCTATTGAAATAGAGGATCTAACAATGGAACACATCTCCTATATCATAGGCGTATGGAATCAAGTTCAATTTCAAATGCCACTCTTCTAGTCGACGAAGCATTCAGGTTCGCTGGAAACTAGAAGGCGACTTGGAGGAGGCTGGCTAGCTAGATAGAGGAGGTGAGCGCCTAGAAAGAGACTTGGAGGAGGCAGGCTAGCTAGATCGAGGAGAGCGCGGGAGCAGAGCGGCGAGGCCGTCGTCGGCGGTAGACGGGGTAGGCACAAGGACAGAGATGGAGCCAGAATTTGACCAGGGGGATTCAAACTTATACAACAATAAAGCATGACAAAATACAAACAGGACTAGAGTATACATACTAACCAAATAAATATTTATGTTACAATATAAGAGAAAATTTAAAACTATAAAACACTAAACATTTTATAGAAAAAGAGAACAAAATTAATTAGCTCTATGTCTCTGACATTCATCCTATCAACCTAATTCTTAGGCCAGAGAAAAGAATAACGATAATGACATAAACAAATTAAGAAAATAAGGAAGACTAATCCCAAAAAATATAGATGCTATTAGAGATTAATTATTCGGAGCGAGAGCAAACAAGAAAAGACTAATTACATTTAACTAGCTAATTAGATGGTGTACTGTATGTATGGACTAGACGTTTGGTAGACATAATAGAAAGAACAAAAGAGATGAAGAAAATAATAGGATGCTTAATTCTTAATTATATAAAATGATTAGAGGATGTACTGCAGGGATGAACTAGACATTTGGTAGGCAATAATAAAACAAAATAGATGGAGAAAATAATAGGAACACTAGTTCTTAGTTATACAAAACGATATTAAAAATTAATATGGAGAAAGAAAAAAAATACTAAACACAAATAATATTAGTGACTAGTTAATTAGAGTATTTGGATATATTGCAGGATAGTGTGTGTGTGTGTGTTTAGGGGGGGGGAGGGGGGGTTGGGTTGGGTTGTGGGGCGGGGCGGTCCCTTCTCAGCCCCCTCTCTCCGCTCCGCCACTGCACAGGGAGCCCAGAGGGAACGGGGCCAGACATGGCAGCCGGCCGGCCGGGAGACCGCCGAGAACGGAGGTTAGCCAACGGTAGGCAGAGGCACACGTGAACTGTGTGGGACTGATGTCGAAGAACAGCTCAGGTAGAAGATGAACAGAAACCATCCAACTTAAATCTATCAATTCCCATATTCGAATCCAACAAGGTAAGTCAAGGATTGTGCTTCTACAACATTTGTCCGTCAATTGTAGCATTCTGATCGAACCCTTGAGCGCTTTGTATTAATATCTACACTAGGTGGGAACGTCGAAGCAACATCCACGCAAAATGTCACGAAAATGCCCAAATCGGCACGAAATCAACTTTATCTTCTACTTCTCGATTACAAGGACAATCGAGTTCCCCTGTTTCACCCCGGTGACTGGCAACCGGGCGCAAATACTCTACATTGCTGCCTACAATTACCCTAGAATGTCTCTGCCACTCGACAAAATCAGGAGCAATTCCTACATTTCTGCCTGCGCTCATCCTAGGATATCTCTTGCACTTAGCAAAACCATCTCTAATTCCTACATTGTTGCCTACCCCTGCGCTGGGATGTATCTGGCACTTAAACAAATCGCCGAAAACTCCTACATTGCCTCCTGCGTGGACAGGCGAATGTCTCTGCTGGCACTTGATGGAATCATCTCTAACTCCTACACTGCATGTAGCAAATCTACTGGCGCCTTCTTCCATGACGACGACGTGGAGATCATCAACCACGGCGTCATCCAACGCTTCACTTCCTATGGCAAAACCAGCGCCGGCCGTCACCGTGTCGGCCGGTGTCTCGGAGACCCGGGAGCACTGGCCCCACACTTCGATCCAGCCTTCCTCGAAATCCCAGTCGGGCAAGCCCGAGCAGAGGCTCGCCAAAGAGCTGATCCTTTCGAACGCTCGCTCACTAGTCTCCTCGTCCTCGTCGTCGGACTCCCAGAATGCCGCATTAAGCGTGCTGTTGGGGGACGCCCAGTCATGCTTGGTCGGATCGGCATTGCCATTGCCATCGCATGAGGCGGACGCGAGGAAAGGGTGCTCCAGCAGCTGCGATGCGGTGGGCCGCTTGCGGGGGTTTCTTGCCAGGCACATGCGCAAGAAGTCCTTCGCCTGCGCTGGCAGCCACGCGGGCGGCTCCGGGACCTCGTTGGTGTAGCCGATCTTGCGAACGGCGGCGAAGACGTCGTCCACGTCGCTCCACGGCGCACGGCCGGTGGCCATTTCGATGACGGTGCAGGCGACCGCCCACACGTCGGCCGCCGGCCCCTGCTCCTCCCCGCGCGCCACCTCCGGCGCCATGAACGCCGGGGTCCCGCCGATTGGCCGCGACGACGGGGACGGCTGCCGGACAGACCTCGCGCACCCGAAGTCGGTGAGCCTGGCGCGGCCGTCCCCGCCGATCACCACGTTCCTGGCCTTGACGTCGCCGTGCACCAGCGACCGGCCGTGGAGATACGCGAGCCCGCGCGCGATGTCTCGCGTGTACGCCTGGATCGCAGGCTGCGCGAGGCGCCCCCCCGCGCTCTGGGCTGCCTTGTCGGCTAGCGACCCGCCGGGCGCGAACTCGAGGAACAGCTGGTATCCCCCGCCTGCGGCGGCACGGGAGCCGAGGCAGGGCACGATGTGCGGGGAGCGGAGATTCTCCAGCACCTGCTCCTCGCGCCGCAGCTGCGCCGCCCCGCCGGCGCCCGCGGCCTTGACCGCCAAAAGCTGCCCCGAGGCGTCGTCGGAGGCCAGCCACACGACGGCGCCTGACGCGCCGTGCCCGAGCGTGCAGACTCGCCTGAGCTGCTTCGCCGCGGAGGCATCCATGTTTTTTCCGTTGTGAAGTTCGGGAGGATCGGGAAATGGCGTGTGAAAGCTTTGCGTTTGGAGCTGGCGCTTGCCTTCCTGTAGTGGCGACAGGGTGGGGGATGGTCTATTTATACGGGCCACCCGGAGGGGCACATGGAACACCTGCTGCGGATGCCGAGAAGCGAGTCCCGGACTCCCGGGAAGAAGAAATTAGGATATCGCCGGCGTGCGTCCCGTGCGCGGGCGGCTGCCTGAAAGCCTTCGGCCGGCGGAAGGCGTGACGACCTTGTAGGCGCCCGGTTCTGGGGGGTGCTTTTGCCCCACTTTTCCGGCGTTTCTCCTGCTGCCTATTGCTTCCGACGGGTGTTGCTCCTCGGCCGCCGCAGTCTCCGGGGCCGGGGCCTGATTGCTAATTCGCACCCCCTCCCGTTATGGGCAGTGTGAATCCAAATGCTCACGTTATTCACACCTTCTCCAGTCTCCATGTTTTTCCGTTCTTATTATAGTTGAATTTTTTTGAAACAATCTTTGGACAAATTTGCTTATAACCTTATAATTAAACGAAGTTAAAACATGCGGCCACATTTTCTCTCATCCGATATTGTTGACAAAATTATGCTGATATTGGTGACAAAATTATTGATTTATATTAATCTTGTTTTATAGTTGTACTAGATAATATGCACGTGCGTTACACTAGGTCATAAATTTTAGACGAACCTCAATCGGACATGGACACGTGAGCTCCGAGGACTTCGTATCAGACGCAGACACGTCGATCTGGCCTTCGTATCGAAGCCGGATAGAACACAGATGCATGAGCTCTAAGTAGAGGATGATTCGTATAAGAGATTAGACACATACGCATGAGTAGGGGTCAAGACTTGATATCATCGAGTAGATGATGATGTTACAATCATTTTAGGTGTAGAGATAGAGATTAATCCGGAAGTGATGCAACACCCGTAGTGCTAATGCTATATCTTAGTTGAGATATTGCATTTGCTTCGTTGGTTTGTTGCACAACATAAATATTCTTGGCACCCATTTTATATCTACGTGTACGGCTTAATGCCTCTGTCTTGACTCATCATCTTTCTGTTTTGTGCAATAGATTGTTGTACATATGGTTAACAGAGTATTTACTAATAGAGTTGCTTGTTTATTCAATTTTCTTATATAATGACTTGCCATTATTTTCTATGTAGCCGGCTAGTAGTAGATACCATCAAATCCTTAGCATTCATAAAAATATTGAGCTTGTTTCGAATGATTTCAAATTTAATTTTTAATTTAAACTTATTTTGAGCATGTACTTTGTTAAGTTAACAAAACTTTGAATCTCAGCTAAGCACACATGTAAGGAAGTTAAATGAAAAAAATAGTACTTTCCGAACCAAGAATTTAGATAATCTTTTTTTTAAAAAAATTAGACCATTTTGGAGTTAAACAGTTTAAACGAAAACTCAGATATGGCACTATGTGAATAATTTTTAGTTTCATAACTATTGAAGCAATGATGCTAGATCCAATCAAAATAGATTGCGCTTGATTATTAGCATCTATTTAAAGAATCGCAAGATTTTTTTAGGTCTCTAAATACTTTATTTGGGATGGACAAGAAAAAAAACCTAGAAATCGAAATCATACACAAATCAACGTGATCTACTAATTAGCTTGTTGTGTCACGCCAAATAGGAAAATTGCATGGCGTGACTAGCTTTACTCCGTGGCTCGTCCACGTGGAAAAGTGGCCAGCGTGTTCGTTTAGACTACCCGCACTCATGGACCTCTATATTCATATTTTATACATCTTAGTCAGCAAGATTCTCTCCTCTATACTCAATTCTCCCGTACTCATCCATCCTCTATATCATCCTCTATCCACTCTATCCATGTAGGGTCCACTTGTCACTTTATCTAAATATATCCATGTGGGATCTAGTTTTGAAGGATTTATTGAGACGAATTCAATGGTGTAATCGAAATTTAATTTGATCTTTTAGTTTGTGAGCTATAACATTTTTTGTTAGATGAAATAATGGGGCCCGCTCTAGATTCTCTTCTACATGCCCTTTCTCTCTACGTGTCTGTTCCTGGCTCGCGCGTGGTAGGCCACCGGCTGATAGCGGAGCATCCGCAAGCACGCTGTATCTGCCGTTCTGACACCCAACCCGGTACTCTAGCGTAGTGTTTTCAGTATCCACTGCAACAGTTTTTTCCCTGTATAAGTTGACATGGATCTGTACCGGACGGGGTAAAGGACCCCGGTGCGGACAGTCTTAGCCACCCAAATACACACGACGTGACTGTAGTGACGAGTCACGCCACATCCTTTGCATTTAAAAGGGCAGTTCCAAAAAATTTAGTTTAGGGTGGACTCTTTTTAAAATTTTAGTATTTTTTGGGCTAAAATAAAAAAAAAACTAGCAAGTTGGCCCGCTATAATAGTCCGGGAGTGTAACACCCCTGGTGTTACGAGCTCGCTTAGCACCTTGATTAAGGTCTAAGAAAAAGTCAAAATAAATTTTATAAGTTAGTTCACTTAAGGCGAAGATATGTTAACGAAAAACCTAACGAGAATAAGCGGTTTTAATCATTAGCATGAAAAACAATTTTTATGGATAAAAATAAAATAGATCTTGTGTATAGTGTTTCAATAAGATTTGAAGTAAAGTTTTTTTTTAGTGTATTGTCATCGGTCGATACTTACAGATGGCTGTATATACGTGTCTATATTGCTAGTTGGCTAGTTTAGAAAACAAATATATATATATATATATGCACATTGAACTAACTAAATAAAAATATATAGAGAGCTATATAAACACTTACGTATTTGATTTGATAAGCATGCTTCTGATATATTGAACATACATTGGATATATGCATGTAGATTAGCGATAAAGAAAGTTTAAAAGGCAAACACACACGACACGCACACATGCATGCACCTGCACTCTTGTCCCTTGCCTGCCATTTGCTGTTGCCGCATTTATGCATAGCTTAATTACACGCACACGCTACGGCTCTGGTCGCTGCTCGCTGCTCCCTGCCGTCGTCTAGCCCGCTGCCGCACTCGTGACCTTGACTGCGCCCTGCTCTGCCCGTCCTCGCCGCGCTGTGCCTCTGCCGCGCCATGTGCGCCCCTGCCTGCTCGAGTCCGTGGAGCTGCCGCGCTGCTTCCTTACCATTGCCTTCTTATGCGTGTTCCCGAGCTCCACTCACTTTCTCGCTCGCGCTCGCCCTCTTTTTCTCCTTGCTGCGACGCGAGCACCCGCCTTGGACGGACCGAGCTCAGCAAGTCCGCGGCCACCGCTCGTTCCACCACCATAGCCTGTCATGAAAGCTAGCTAGCCAGACAATCCACATCGAGCCTCATGTGTCCACTGTCGCTGGCCGTGCCTTGGCCGCCATCGCAGTCGCCGCCCCCTTCTCCGGCCGGGCAAAGCTCGAGCGGCCATCCATGGCGGACGTGTCTCGCGAGCACGAAGCTCAGCTTCACGTGCAAGCACATGTACGTCCCTTTCAAAAGTTCATGATTATTTACCTGCACAGCTATCTTGCAAATTTTATATCTCCATCATATCAACTCGGATTCCATGAATTCTTCTTCCTAAATTCATCTAAAATCAAACTCTATCTTCCATATTAATTTCATGATTTTTAGAGCTCATTTGAAATTATGTGATTAGTTAATTATGTCATTAGCTTCTTGTCTTTTCTTAAATGTATTGAACCTTTAGAAATTTATAGTAAATCATAGAAAATTCGTAAAATCGAAAATCAAGATGTTTTGGAACCCTTGTGTTTATCTCTATGCATTAGATATATAATATTGCATGTTTTAGTAGAAAAATATTGCACTATATTTTTCCTATGATTAATTATAGAGAAATTCATACCGGTAGATGCTATGCTTCAAATGAGATGAAAATTTTATGGCATGTTATTCATGTGATGCTTAGTTTAGGATAAAAATTTGAGATCCAGATCTTGTATAATTACTGAGTTATTAATTTATCTTTGTTACATGCTTTTATCGATATGAAATCTTGTTAATTGCTAGTAAATAATGTGCTTATCTAAAAATTATGAAACTTGTACAACATTTATAATTAGTCAAGATGTACCTTCCATAAAAGTTTCATGTACAACAGAGATGTTTGGACTGTCACCTTTTATTCCATGCTTACAAGTAATAATACCTTTATATACAGTAATTAGTGATCCTATATCTCAAGTATGTTATCCGTGTTGCTTGCTTCACATGTAGGTTAAACAGAATGTTATGCATCTCTGATGGTGATAGGTCTATGCTTAGTATGTTGCTTTACCTTACATGAATTTTATTAAATTGCAATGCGGTTGTGTTGTTAATTTGTGTTTTCTTAATAATAACTAACTCACGAATAAATCTCTTTTAGAAAGAATGAGAGTCGGAGTGAGAGTGGCGATGTGTTGTTTGTCTTTTGATGAGAATATCTATGCTATGCTTGTTCCGCTTAAGCAGGCATTGCATTTTTGCATATCATAATAGGAATGATGATGGTTGATGGGTCGATGGATCAACCAGATGACTTGGTGTTTAATCAAAGATGGTGCCATGGCGAACAGGTCCCGGAGATGGAATACTAACTTTTGGTTATCTTTTACCCAGGCAAGCCCCGGTGCATAACCCCTATTATTCTGCACTTTATTATATCTATATTCTTGTGCATTAAGTTTTAAGGAGTTTGATGAAATCCACTTGCATAAATATCCTGATCCCATGAGTCTTACTAGTATGTCAGGATCGTGTAGATGGCTATGCTACAGGACTCCGGTAGAAGTCGAGTGATTTCCTGTCACTCGCGAGAGATAGGAATTATAATATTGTTACTATTATCATGTCACTATCGTATGGAATATAAATGTATATGGATAATTGGAGACCGGGCGGAACGGGTTGGATGGACTTGGACCTGGTTGGGCAACAGAGCGGGGCTCTGGTTGCAATTGTTCCGCCTGTGTCAATTAAGGACCGTTCGTTGCATGGACCCTGGTCAAGTCACAGATTTATTGTCCCGAGCATATACTTGCTTATGGGAGCGGAAAGACTTGTTTCTCTCCTGTCATGGGTTCCGGCTCTTTTCGGACCGGCTTTTTAGGGTGGTTATATATATTGGGTTGAGGAGGTCTAAGCACTATACTGAGGCCGGGCCTGCAGTGTTGGGGGCTTAGAGTCCGAGCTTGGACGGGGACCTGGACCCCTTGACGGGAGTGGAACGGGTTGGTCTTGCTTGTGCCCGGGGTACAAGCGAGGCGTGTGTTTTTGGGGCACCCAGCTGGGCATATTGATTCGCGAATCGCCGTTTCTGCGTGACGGTACGGCTTGACTACGCTCTGGCATCGTAGTAAGAACTGAAACAAGAAAGTTGTTGGAAGAGAAGATAAAATGGTTCTGATTGCTTACCACTTGCTTGAAAGTAGAACAGGCGCTTACCTAGAATGGATAGCTAATGAACTAATGACGACTGCTAATAAAAATAAACATAAGGATGCACCGTTAGTAATGCTTCCTGCAATGCAATAAACCAGCAAGCCGATAAGCCTTGCATATCCTTGGAGTCTTTTATTTTCTCCTGTCGGGTAAGTCTTGCTGAGTACAATTGAGTACTCAGGGTTTTATTTTTCCCCTGTTGCAGGTGACAGGTGGATGCTGATGAGCTGACAATTGTGTGTGGAAACCTCCTGGTGGGCTCAGCGAGGATTTCCTTTGCGATGCGGAGTAGAGTTATTTATTAAAACTCTCACTAAAAGTTTTATAAGGAAAATACTATTAATCTGTTATCATTTTATGCATTTAAACGTTCTTCATGTTAATGTTTAAAATGGTTTCATTTCCGCTGAACTCTGATAATGTTTTAGATTCCGCTGTTATAATTACATAATGAATTACTCTGATGTTGTACTAAAAGTGATGTAAGAAATGGTTAAGGACTTTATAAGCTTTACTCCCTCATTCACGATCCTGATGTAAAAATGTGGATCTTCGAGTTCTCCCTCGCGGTGTGCTCGACGGAACTGCTCAGTTTAGCGCTCTTTCGAAGTACTTAGTGCCTAATGGAAGACAAGTACTTCGGAAGGGTGTTAAATTAGGCGGTTCTGCCACAGGTGGTATCAGAGCGTAAATGAGGAAATAAAGCTTCTAAACCCCTTCTAAATTAAAAATTTGACAACAAAATCTTTTCAAAAAGTTAGGACGTTTGCATGCGAAGTTATATAAATAGCCCTATTACTATGGTTATGTATCTAGGATAGATGGCACTCTGCTGACTTGGATAGGCTTAATCCAGTTTTCTGCAGGTACACTAACCCGAGCATAGTTCGATAGCATCGACTAGCTACAGAGAGAGCGATGTGCCAAAGATCTATGTGCGGTTGCCCTATATGTCGGCAATAACGTGAGGGCGAATAGGACGTGCATTCATGCATACCCTGTTCGTGCATTTGTGGTGTAGGTCGATCAGTCTGTCCAAGAGTTACTACAGTACTGTGGCTTCGTGTATTGCGTTCACCGTGTCTCGCGCCTGTCGTGGCTCGCCCCTTTCGTACCCCTCTCTGCGCTCTTGTCGGTCATCTACCCTGCAGTCGTGCTAGTCTTTTATGACCTCGGTCCTTCGTGTTCACCTCTGCATCCGTGCTAGACATCCCCGCGTGGCCTCGGTCATTCGCGTGTTCATCGTCGCGTGAATTCGGCAATCCTCTGTTGTTGTTCTGTGCAAGCTTGACGGTAGACTGCGCCAGGATCGCTGACCGTTTGCCTTTATAAAAGGCCTAGCCAGCCACTCAATACCGCCACTCCGAGTATCCTAGTTACCTAGCTTTCTTGGTGCAAAGCTTCTTGCAAATCCTTCCTTGCACCACCACTAGAGATGACAGGAGTCTGGGTTAGCAGCTACTGCCTGAACACTGAGGGTTTTCCCAAAGTTCTCCATGCCACCCTGCAAAGGCTCGGAGTCAAGGATCGTCCTGAGTATGAGGGCCGTGAGTACATGAAGCATGGCACTGAGCGGTGTAAGGTCACCGTCTATATTGGGAAGAGTGAGGAGTTCCCTGACCTCACTGAAGGCTGGAGTGTGACTGCAACTGGGTTTCGCTTTGTCGACACCTACCAAGTTGTGGCCCGCAAAGCCTTGCGGCACCTTTGTCAGATCTATGAGGAGCCCATTGCCCATACCCCCATGCGGTTCTTTCCACCTTTGGACAAGAATCGGCAGGTATGGAGGGCTCGTTTGGAGGCTTTGTATGGACAGGGGCAACAGGAAGACAACCCAACCGTGGTTCATATGACCACGTACCTGCTGGCTCTGGATGAGCAGTATGATCGCCAGGCTGCGGAGCTGAGGGAGTGCCTCCACCGAGCCGAGGAAGCCGAGATCTTCTCCAGGATGCTTGAAGTGCAGCTTGCTGAAGCACACGCCAGCGTGGCAGGTGCAGAAAGTCGAGAGGCTGCCTTGGCGGAAGCCCATCAGGTGGATAGAGATCGACATGCCCAGGAGTTGGAGGACGCCTATCTCGTCACAAGCGCCAAGCGTAGGACGCTGGCCAGGGAAAGTTTGGAACCCTTGATCTTGGAGGGAATCCCTGTCCACCCGCCTGAAAGGAGACGAACCAATGTAGCAGCACCGCCAGCACCGCCACCCTCAGAGGTTTCAGAAGTGGAGCCCTTGCTTCCCCTCACTCAGCCACCACCAGGAGAAGACGGAGATCCGCAACCCAGTGCAGCAGAAGTACCACCAGAGCAGGAATGAAGCCGTTCGGCCCGATGAAGTAGAGTAGTTGCCCTAGAGGAGATGTATCTGTAGTTAGTAGTGTTTCTCCTAGTTGTTCTCTAGTGTTGCAATCCTTTTGTTGTGTGTTGTTTGTTGCGGCTGAGAACGTTTAGCCGGAGAAGGCAAGCAATGTGTCGAGAGCAAGTGCCCGTTTGTTGTACCTTGTAAGGACGTTGGAAACGTGCTTGCTTAATCATCATGTTTGTTACTCATAAATCTCACATTATATTGTTTAGGGTTCTCGAAGTAGCATCAAGAGAAAAGTGGATCAACGATGTGGGTTAGCGGAGTATACTATATCAGTTAATTATGGATGTCCCAACAGAACACTTGAATCCGTTGTGGGATTCGCATTCCTCGTTCCTTGTTGAGGAAGAGACCCTTGTTGCTTGAACCTTCCTTTGCAATACTCATTTGATTATATGATCCCACTGCCTTCTTTGCGTGTAAATTGGTAACAGTCGCCTGGTTAATGGCTTATGGTGCCGCGACGGAACCGAGGGCCTCCTGTGGATCGCGACCACATGGTTGTGCTGCTGGGTGCGCGCTGGTATCGAGGTTATTGATCAAGTGCCTTTACCAAGTTACACTATCGTACTGTCCCTGCTAAATAATATATTCTTCAAAAAAAATATCCTTGTGTTCCAACGGGAAATCCACAACATATTGATGAAGTTATCTCTTCTAACTCGTATGCTGCAAGGAAAAGAAGAAAGAGAAAAGCTAAAAAAAATAGTACTCGGGTATTCTGGAGTAACGGAATGCCTGATTTGACGTCGTCCCTGTGCCTAGTTTGACTGCGATGAGCGCGCTGAGTTTTTGTAGCTACGTATCCGGTGTAGGGCGTCAGTGCTGGGGCCCGCTAGCACCCTGCTCCCGCGTGGCCGCGGCGTGGTGCCGCACTCGCCTGGTCCTCTCGTGTAGTGCGCCCCCTCCTCTTTTTCCCTGCGCCGGTGTCGGCTCTCGAGCCTCGCCCTTGCTCCCGTACCGGACCCCCCTCCCTTCTCATTTTCTTTTGGACGCCGTCGCCCGCACGCCTCCTCGTCGAGCGAACCCCATCCCCTCCTTTCCCTTCTTCCCCCACTCCAACTCGCGCTGGGAGAGCGCCATGGCCGATGCCCTCCCCACCTCATGATCTACTGGTGACTCCCTCCTACCCCGTTCTTTTCTGATGCGCTGCATCACCACCACCCCATCCCACCTAGCTATAAGATGCCGCCTCGAGTGCTCCTCCTTCACCCATCTCCCGATCCGAAGCAGAGAGCTCGCATAGTTGATTCCCTCCATCCGTGCTCTGGTGGGAGAAGCTTGGGAGCAGTTGGGAGGGTATTAGTTGGAGGCAGGGCTACGAGATCCAACCGTTGCTCGCTGAGCAAGGGTCGCTAGTCAGGGTGATGGTGTGACTCGAGAAGAAGGGATCTGGTTTCTGTTGGAGAAGTTCAAGTTCACCTAGGGTTCGTAGGTTTAGAGTTCGCGATGATCTTGGTACCAGTCTCCAATTTCTGGCTCTGTTGGGCATATGCCATGTTCTGGATAATCGTTTTCCTTTTGCTTTTCCACTGTCTCCGTCTTCGTCGATTTCTAGAGAGGTTGTGAGTTGTATCAGTTTGTTCTTAGCCGTGATGCCTCTAGATCCCCGAGTGTTGTAGTCTTCGAAGCCGTGTAATCTCCTATTGTAATCTTTGCTAAAAAGTGAAATCGTGTTTTCCCCTTGTCAGATTCTTGTTCCGAATCTCGGGACGAGATTCTTTTTAAGGGGGGTTGTTTGTAACACCCCTGGTGTTACGAGCTCGCTTAGCACCTTGATTAAGGTCTGAGAAAAAGTCAAAATAAATTTTATAAGTTAGTTCACTTAAGGTGAAGATATGTTAACGAAAAACCTAACGAGAATAAGCGGTTTTAATCATTAGCATGAAAAACAATTTTTATGGATAAAAATAAAATAGATCTTGTGTATAGTGTTTCAATAAGATTTGAAGTAAAGTTTTTTTTAGTGTATTGTCATCGGTCGATACTTACAGATGGCTGTATATACGTGTCTATATTGCTAGTTGGCTAGTTTAGAAAACAAATATATATATATATGCACATTGAACTAACTAAATAAAAATATATAGAGAGCTATATAAATACTTACGTATTTGATTTGATAAGCATGCTTCTGATATATTGAACATACATTGGATATATGCATGTAGATTAGCGATAAAGAAAGTTTAAAAGGCAAACACACACGACACGCACACATGCATGCACCTGCACTCTTGTCCCTTGCCTGCCATTTGCTGTTGCCGCATTTATACATAGCTTAATTACACGCACACGCTACGGCTCTGGCCGCTGCTCGCTGCTCCCTGCCGTCGTCTAGCCCGCTGCCGCACTCGTGACCTTGACTGTGCCCTGCTCTGCCCGTCCTCGCCGCGCTGTGCCTCTGCCGCGCCATGTGCGCCCCTGCCTGCTCGAGTCCGTGGAGCTGCCGCGCTGCTTCCTTGCCGTTGCCTTCTTATGCGTGTTCCCGAGCTCCACTCACTTTCTCGCTCGCGCTCGCCCTCTTTTTCTCCTTGCTGCGACGCGAGCACCCGCCTTGGACGGACCGAGCTCAGCAAGTCCGCGGCCACCGCTCGTTCCACCACCATAGCCTGTCATGGAAGCTAGCTAGCCAGGCAATCCACATCGAGCCTCATGTGTCCACTGTCGCTGGCCGTGCCTTGGCCGCCATCGCAGTCGCCGCCCCCTTCTCCGGCCGGGCAAAGCTCGAGCGGCCATCCATGGCGGACGTGTCTCGCGAGCACGAAGCTCAGCTTCACGTGCAAGCACATGTACGTCCCTTTCAAAAGTTCATGATTATTTACCTGCACAGCTATTTTGCGAATTTTATATCTCCATCATATCAACTCAGATTCCATGAATTCTTCTTCCTAAATTCATCTAAAATCAAACTCTATCTTCCATATTAATTTCATGATTTTTAGAGCTCATTTGAAATTATGTGATTAGTTAATTATCTCATTAGCTTCTTGTCTTTTCTTAAATGTATTGAACCTTTAGAAATTCATAGTAAATCATAGAAAATTCGTAAAATCGAAAATCAAGATGTTTTGGAACCCTTGTGTTTATCTCTATGCATTAGATATATAATATTGCATGTTTTAGTAGAAAAATATTGCACTATATTTTTCCTATGATTAATTATAGAGAAATTCATACCGGTAGATGCTATGCTTCAAATGAGATGAAAATTTTATGGCATGTTATTCATGTGATGCTTAGTTTAGGATAAAAATTTGAGATCCAGATCTTGTATAATTACTGAGTTATTAATTTATCTTTGTTACATGCTTTTATCGATATGAAATCTTGTTAATTGCTAGTAAATAATGTGCTTATCTGAAAATTATGAAACTTGTACAACATTTATAATTAGTCAAGATGTACCTTCCATAAAAGTTTCATGTACAACAGAGATGTTTGGACTGTCACCTTTTATTCCATGCTTACAAGTAATAATACCTTTATATACAGTAATTAGTGATCCTATATCTCAAGTATGTTGTCCGTGTTGCATGCTTCACATGTAGGTTAAACAGAATGTTATGCATCTCTGATGGTGATAGGTCTATGCTTAGTATGTTGCTTTACCTTACATGAATTTTATTAAATTGCAATGCGGTTGTGTTGTTAATTTGTGTTTTCTTAATAATAACTAACTCACGAATAAATCTCTTTTAGAAAGAATGAGAGTCGGAGTGAGAGTGGCGATGTGTTGTTTGTCTTTTGATGAGAATATCTATGCTATGCTTGTTCCGCTTAAGCAGGCATTGCATTTTTGCATATCATAATAGGAATGATGATGGTTGATGGGTCGATGGATCAACCAGATGACTTGGTGTTTAATCAAAGATGGTGCCATGGCGAACAGGTCCCGGAGATGGAATACTAACTTTTGGTTATCTTTTACCCAGGCAAGCCCCGGTGCATAACCCCTATTATTCTGCACTTTATTATATCTATATTCTTGTGCATTAAGTTTTAAGGAGTTTGATGAAATCCACTTGCATAAATATCCTGATCCCATGAGTCTTACTAGTATGTCAGGATCGTGTAGATGGCTATGCTACAGGACTCCGGTAGAAGTCGAGTGATTTCCTGTCACTCGCGAGAGATAGGAATTATAATATTGTTACTATTATCATGTCACTATCGTATGGAATATAAATGTATATGGATAATTGGAGACCGGGCGGAACGGGTTGGATGGACTTGGACCTGGTTGGGCAACAGAGCGGGGCTCTGGTTGCAATTGTTCCGCCTGTGTCAATTAAGGACCGTTCGTTGCATGGACCCTGGTCAAGTCACAGATTTATTGTCCCGAGCATATACTTGCTTATGGGAGCGGAAAGACTTGTTTCTCTCCTGTCATGGGTTCCGGCTCTTTCCGGACCGGCTTTTTAGGGTGGTTATATATATTGGGTTGAGGAGGTCTAAGCACTATACTGAGGCCGGGCCTGTAGTGTTGGGGGCTTAGAGTCCGAGCTTGGACGGGGACCTGGACCCCTTGACGGGAGTGGAACGGGTTGGTCTTGCTTGTGCCCGGGGTACAAGCGAGGCGTGTGTTTTTGGGGCACCCAGCTGGGCATATTGATTCGCGAATCACCGTTTCTGCGTGACGGTACGGCTTGACTACGCTCTGGCATCGTAGTAAGAACTGAAACAAGAAAGTTGTTGGAAGAGAAGATAAAATGGTTCTGATTGCTTACCACTTGCTTGAAAGTAGAACATGTGCTTACCTAGAATGGATAGCTAATGAACTAATGACGACTGCTAATAAAAATAAACATAAGGATGCACCGTTAGTAATGCTTCCTGCAATGCAATAAACCAGCAAGCCGATAAGCCTTGCATATCCTTGGAGTCTTTTATTTTCTCCTGTCGGGTAAGTCTTGCTGAGTACAATTGAGTACTCAGGGTTTTATTTTTCCCCTGTTGCAGGTGACAGGTGGATACTGATGAGCTGACAATTGTGTGTGGAAACCTCCTGGTGGGCTCAGCGAGGATTTCCTTTGCGATGCGGAGTAGAGTTATTTATTAAAACTCTCACTAAAAGTTTTATAAGGAAAATACTATTAATCTGTTATCATTTTATGCATTTAAACGTTCTTCATGTTAATGTTTAAAATGGTTTCATTTCCGCTAAACTCTGATAATGTTTTAGATTCTGCTGTTATAATTACATAATGAATTACTCTGATGTTGTACTAAAAGTGATGTAAGAAATGGTTAAGGACTTTATAAGCTTTACTCCCTTATTCACGATCCTGATGTAAAAATGTGGATCTTCGAGTTCTCCCTCGCGGTGTGCTCGACGGAACTGCTCAGTTTAGCGCTCTTTCGAAGTACTTAGTGCCTAATGGAAGACAAGTACTTCGGAAGGGTGTTAAATTAGGCGGTTCTGCCACAGGGAGCGTTTGTTTGTCGAGCATTTAGAGTTTTTTTATTTTAATATCTTTTTGTAAATAGTTTTGTTTATTTATTTAATTATAATTGTTTCCACTAGATGCACCGTTACTCTATCTATATTGGTAGCAAGTTGGCCCGCTATAATAGTCCAGGAGCGTTTGCATATCGAGTATTTAGAGTTTTTTTATTTTAATATCTTTTTTAAATAGTTTTGTTTGTTTATTTGATTATAATTGTAGGGGAAGTGGCTGTAGAGGGAAGGAGGAGGTGGAGGACGGCCAGCCATGGCGCCGGCTGGCCGACGGCGGCCACCAGGGGCGGCGGCTGGGTGAGGTGGGAAGAGAGGAAGCTAACCCTAGGCTCTGATACCATGCTAGAGAATGTGATTGGATTGATTGGGCTAACCCTACATGGGTAGTTATATGGGTAACCATACATGGATCACATGGGCCTTAGCCTCATAGGCCTAACATTCGCACATTCCAACAGTTTCCACTAGATGCACCGTTACTCTATCTATATTGGTATGAAGTTCAACTCTGACTAAGAGCGTTGTTAAAAAAAAACTCTGACTAAGAGCTATTGTCATCTTTCTCATTTTTTTTTCTATTATTATCTCGTCACTATACGCTGGCTGCATCATTGGACGCTGTTACAACGGCGTGAAGAAAACAAGAAGGGAATCTTCCAAGTTTGCCATGTGCTGGAAACACCTGTTATACTTCTTTTGAATGGTCGAATAATGCTAGAATTGAGTTTTGAGTTGAATAAATTTGGTTTTGATTTAATTATTGGAATAATTTGTCTGATTCTCTTGGTCACAAGGGATGAAGTTGGATGTTTATTCTTTTATTTAAAAAATTAAACATCACAAAATATATAGAACATCAAAATGTATATATTACGTGAAAATCACAAAATACATTTAGAACATCACATAATACATTATGGAGCATCACATATATACTAGTGAACATCATAAAAAATATCATAGAACATCACACATATACATAAAACTTATGTCCATAAATTTGCAATTTTCTAAGAAAATGTGTGTTAAGTTTTGTCCACAAAAAGTTATATATAAAAGTTGTGGGTACAACTTTGTAACTTTCACGTCGCAAAAAGAAAAACTTTGTAACTTTCTAAGAAATATAGTTGTAGAAATTACATTTTTTCAAAAATAAAAGTTGGGGGCACGTGGATTGATCGCTGGATTCAGCTCAGCGATCGTAAGATTTTGGAACGTGAACATCTTTGGACTCGAATAAAATGTTGAGTAAACATGGCCAGAGAGGGTGTCACGAAATGGCCAAATTTGTGCATAATCAAACTTGATTTCTCATTTGTGATTACAAGGACAACCGAGTTCCGATCCACAGTTTTGCCCTGGTGACAAGCAACCGGGCGCAAGCACAACCCTATACCGCCTCCTACACTCAAACTCGAATGTCTCTGCTGGCACTTAACGAAATCTTCAACAACTCCTACATGGCACGTAGGATATCTAATGGCGTCTTCCACGTCCACGTCAACGACGTGGAGACCCACCTCGGTGGCGTCGAGAGCTTCATCACTCCTAAGGCCAAAACCTGCACCGGCCACCTCCGAGACGTGGGGCTGGCAGCATTCTTCGCTGTGCACATCGATCCAGCCATCCTCGGAGTCCCAGTCCGGCAAGGCCGAGCGCGGGCTCGCCAGCGAGCTGATCCTTCCGGTCGCGCTCTCTGACGCCTCCTCCTCGTCGTCGTCGTCGGAATCCCAGAGTTCCACGTTGAGTGTGCTCTTGGGGGACGCCGTCGCCCAGGCCCTGCCATGCTTAGCCGGCTCGGCGGACACGAGGAACGGGTGGTCCAGTAGCTGCGCGGCGGAGGGGCGTTGCCGGGGGTTTCTTTGCAGGCACACGCGCAGGAAGTCCTTGGCCTCGGACGACAGCCACGCGGGCGTCTCCGGGACGGCGTCCGTGTACGCGATCCTGTGAACCGCCGCGTAGACGTCGTCGGCGTCGCTCCAGGGCGCGGCACCGGTGGCCATCTCGATGACGGTGCAGGCGAGCGCCCACACGTCGGCGGGCGGGCCCTGCTCCTCGCCACGGGCCACCTCCGGGGCCATGAACGCCGGGGATCCAGCGAGCGGGCGGCGGTCGCAGCAGGCCACTGCCGGCCTGGCGCAGCCGAAGTCGGCGAGCTTGGCCCGCCCGTCGGCGCCGGCCACGACGTTGGCGGCCTTGACGTCTCCGTGCACGAGCGACACCTGGTCCCCGTGGAGGTAGGCCAGGGCCCTGGCCACGTCCGCCGCGTGCCTCCGGACGTCGCGCTCCGGGATGCGGCCCCCCGCGCTCCTGGCGGCCTCGTCGGCGAGCGATCCGCCGGGCGCGAACTCGAGGAAGAGCTGGTACTCGCCGCCGCCCGCGCGGGAGCCGAGGCAGCGCACAATGTGCGGCGAGCGCAGCGCGGACTGGACGCGGGCCTCGTGCCGCAGCCGCTCCGCGGCTGCCGTACCGGGCCCGGCCGACTTGACGGCCAGCAGCTGCCCCGTGGCGTCGTCCGTGGCGAGCCACACGACGGCGCCCGACGCCCCGCGGCCCAGCGTGCGGAGCCGCCTGAGCTGCTGCTTCGAGGCGGCGGCGTCCATCGTTTATTCGTTTGGTCGGAGTCGGAGGAGAGATTTGGATGGATGGCGCGCAAGTGTCTCCGAGGGGGGAGAATTGGGATCGGGGGAAACCGGGCTTGATCTACCGGGTGAATATGAACACCCGATAGGTAACAACCCCGCCGTCCTGTCCCCCTCTCTTGCGCGCGCGTCTCTGTCCCGGTCTCTCCTCCTCGTCCTCCTTTCCGTTCTTCCTCGGAGCCCGCGCGCGCCAATTTGTACGTCGGCGTCCGGATCCTCCGCACGTGACGAGTGCGAAAAACGTGCGGGAAGCGAGCCAGTGTCGGGGGATCGCGCGACGCGCCCGGCAACGCCAGGGGAGAGGGGACGGCGTGGCGGGGTTGTAGCGGCAGCGGATGGCCAAATCGGCCGTGTCTTTCTGGACGCTTGACCGATTTTTACGGCCTGCGGCGTGACGGATCGGAGACTGGGACAGTGGTAGGCGCGGCACCCACAGGCATCGGCGCATATTCCGTCCACGTTTTCGTTGGTGAAATGGATGTTTGCCTTAGCTCAAGTCTGAACTCACTTCAAATTTTCTTCAGGAAAAATCAGCACGCCTTTTCCGACGTCGAGTTTGCTGCATTGGAAATTTGGAATAGACTCGGTATAATCAGATCTCAGTAGTACGGAGTAGTAGTCAGTAGTCACTACACATGGGGTTGAAAACCTGCAACCAGTCTTGTGTGGGCGTGTTTAAATCCAAAAAGTTTTCATGAAAAACGTAACGAATCTTGCGGCATATGCGAGGAGCATTAAATATAGATAAAAAAAACTAATTGCACAGTTTGGTTGGAAATCGCGAGATGAACGTTTTGAGCCTAATTAGTTCATGATTTGACACTAAAGTGCTACAGTAATAAATGTGCTAATGATAGATTAATTAGGCTTAATAAATTCGTCTCGCAGTTTCTAGACAAGCTATGTAATTAGTTTTTTATTAGTATCCGAAAACTCTTTCCGACATCGCACAAAACATCCAATGTGACATTTTCCCAACAACTTTTCAGCAACTAAACCCACCCTAAACAGAGAGAGGTCAGCACACGTGCAGTCGTGGTGCAGAAATGTGATCAGACCGATAGACCTAGCAAATTAACCTGATACGTAATAGCAGATTACTCCAGCGATGACGTCAGTCTCGCTCTTTCTCTAATGCAAAGACAACCACAGCAAAAGCCAAACGAGACATTTGTTGTTGGGGGAAAAAAACTCTCAGGCTGCGAGTTGCCAAATGGAGCGGCGAGCGCAGGAACAAGCGTGGACATTTCGTTTCGTCCCGTTCCTTCCTCGTTAGCAGTCGGCAGGCGGCACACAGGTGAGTCCTGAGTCCTGACCTGTCCTGCCCCCGGCGGCGGCCCTCTCCCGGCGACTTGGCGGCCGGCCGGCTCTCCGCTCCGGTCTCGGTCTCACTTGGCCGTTGGAATTTCCAACAGACTGGATCCTGGTCCTTCTGCTTCCAAGAGGTCAACCGGCTGATCCATCCAAAAAGGTTCATGCACACAGCACACGGCCCTTTTGCCTTTCTTTGTGAAAGTTCGACGCACGTGTCCTTTTCAGCAGCTGCGTTTCTGCACTGCAAGCGGGCTGCCTGGTGGCCCTGATGTGATGGGGACGTGGACGTGGACGTCCAGGCGTGATTACGTTGGATAACGATCGGCAAGATTGGGACAAAAATAAATATCACGGATGAGTCGGTTACCATTTTCTGATTCCACGCTGGTTCAGATACTTGGGACTTTCAAGCCGCCTTCTTCTTTCTTTACACAACCAATTGCTTGTGTTGAAGAGGTAGAATGAACTCCTCCTTCCTTTTGTACTATAAAACCATTTGCCTGCTGGAAGAGGCAAATTTGTATCTTTGACCTGCATGGATAGTATGTCTATGAAATGTTGGTAAAGCGAAGGGCAATGACAACTAAACTACTACTCTAGCATCCAAGACTAAAATTGGGTAATATAAGGTATATACTACCTGAAAGATGAATGAAGAATTCAGATCATCCAGAGTTATAATCTGTTGCATTTTGAGTAATCACTAGACCTTCTCTCATCATGTGCAAATTACTATTCCTTGACGGGCCGTTCACGATAACCTGTGAAGTATGAGAAGCGAGAAAAACTGTACAAATTGTGCACAAGGATACTACTGGCTGTGTCAAAATGAACACAGGGTTCGGTTTCTTTTTCAGCGTGTCTCCCAGCACAGGATATATTCGAAACAGCGGGTGCTTTTCGGAGAAGGATTTCAGTTTTTCTTAGTTCTAACAATCCATTTAGGGCTCTAACACTCGAGATAGGAAATGGGACGGAAGGAGCCGACGGTTGACTGTCATATTGTAGTTGAATAGGAAACGCTATGCTAAAAACAGTCTCAAGTTTCTTACTAGTATTTGCTTTTCAACAGCACATTGGGCTTGACTTGAGGGAAAACATGCATGTACCAGTTGGGGGAAGAAAAATCATTGGCCACGAATATATCTGCGTACTGAATGCGGCGCCTTGGAAAGCATAGCGCACGTTTACGTTGGCTGTAGGCTGTTTCTTTCCTTTTTTCCTAAAAAATCTTTGACGGCGATTGGGCATGACTGGTGTCCATTGCTGTGCCATGCCCATGGCCGCATGGTAGTATAAATATTGCGGCACAATACAGTTGTATGAAACCAAAGTATGTTCCTCACTGGTTGAAGTATTTAACGTATAGGGGGTGTCTAGTGAAAATTTTTTGGGTGTCACATCAAATGTTTCATGAGATGTTATAAGGGATATTTAGATACTAATAAAAAAACTAAGTACATAACTCACTTGAAAACCACGAGACAAATGTATTAAGCCTAATTACTCCGTCATTAACACGCGTTTACTGTAGCACAACATTGTCAAATCATAGATTAATTAGACTTAAAAAATTTATCTCATAAATTTATTGTAATCTGTGTAATTAATTATTTTTTCGTGTAAATTTAATACTCCATGCAAGTGTCCAAACATCCGATGTGACGGAGCGAAGAATTTTGGGAAGGAACTAAACACCCCCGTAATTATCAACATTTTGCTACTTTCTCTAAAATATTGTTCACTTTAGCTTTGCACAAATCAAACTTATTCTTCATAATAATTGAAATGAAGGGAGTGCGTAACATTTTTGTGTGTTTGTGTTTGCAGCAGTAGCATTGGCATCGCCAGATTTGCGAACTTGACCTGCTCTGTCGTCTCTATTGGGCCAAGCGGCTGAATTACATGGGCTCCCACGCCGTGGCATCTGCATGCAGCGATTTCGTCGATGGCACGGCGCCCCGGCCCACGGTAGTTACGTGTGTGTTTCGCAATCGCGGGCCATAGTTCCATAGTTTCGGCCCGCTTGTCGCCTACAGGTCTGATAGCTCCCTGGTCTCGTGCGGCCCTGCTACATTGCGAAACGCTAGTCACCAGTTCACCACTCAGTCATTCCCAAATCACCAGTGTGTGAATTGTGATCCAAAAAAAAAAAAAAAACCCTAACAAACATTCACCAGCGTGTTTTCACGGTAGAAATGCCGCTGGTACATTCGAATTTCACAAGATCAGTCCAGTTTGCCTTTCTCGTCCATTATTTTCTTGGAATAATGCAAGTGCATCCGGTTAGCAGCAAAGTTAATCTAGCCTTAGCAACTGATGAAATACTATACAAGAAGATAAAACCAGGTCAAGTTCATCATAAATTCGAGCATAATACCAGCCGTAGTAGGACTGGTTGCCGGTAGCATGCAGTTTTGTATTATCTTCGAACGAAGCTCCTGTAAAAATATGATGCGATGGATCGTCTGAACCGAAAGGTACCGAGGGACGGCTAGGGGGGGGGGGGGGGGGGGGGGGGGGGGGGGTTTAAGTTTAACACCTCGCTCTCAAATCTGACAAAAAGAACTCCTGCAATTTTCTAACCGAGGGAATCGAAAGAACCATTAGTTTGGTGGCTTTATTTCTCCGTCAGAAAAGTAACCGCCAGGTAGGGGATTCTTGCTAGCCAAAGGCAAAAGAGGACCCTTCTGCTCCCGTTTTAATCAAACTCTTACTGTATTATAGAGTTTATTAAGTGGCAGTTGGCAGAAGAGATTCGAACAGTGCTTTTCATTGTCACCCCCTGCTATGGCATTCCTACCTTCACCGGCAGGATTAGCTGCCGTCTACACGTACGCGGAATGTTCCGCTTTGCTGGGACTGGGAGGCTTGGGAATGATCGAGGCCGTGTCTATCTGTGACGAGTGACGACAGGGCCCACAGCATCCTCATCGCTCTGCTAATAGCACTTGGCATCTCCTAGACGTGCGTCCCAACGTCTCCCAAACATTCACGGATTCGATGGCCAAAGCCGGCGCGTTCTTCTTCTTGCTGTAAAGGAATAAACAAAGCCCCTGATGCCCTGAAGCAAACTGAAAGGATCGATGCATGTCTAGGATTCGCAGGAAAAGGCTGTACCTGTATACCTGTCCAGCACATCGGAGCCATCCGGAGTTCCAAGCTTCCAGACCAACAGAACAGAGGATCTCTGACGACCGATAGATAAGCTGAAACTGAAAGCCCCGGCCGCGGGGTTAGCGCTAGCTTCCTGCCTTGAGCATCACGCTTGCCACAGATCTCACGTAATAAGCCTCATCTATCACATCATCCATCCAAGCGGCGGGCCGGCTGTTCAAGCAGCCAACGTTCCTTGCTTGGTCAGGTAGGCTACCCTATCTCATACTCTAGTCTATCTAGTAGAGAAAAAAAAAAAAAGAGTATTTGCATCGTTCTTCATCGACGGTGCTGGTATGTGTATATATAAGGGGTGCACCCTGGAAGCTAGCGCAAGGCAGCGATCGAGCTCAATCCGTTTCCAGTCGACCGAGCTCGTTTTGGCCCTCGACGATCCTCAGTAGTCAGCTGTTAGGATCCATGGCGAACGCGGGCATGAAGCCGGTGGCCGGGCTCCTCCTGGTGCTCAACTTCTGCATGTACGTCATCGTGGCGGCGGTGGGCGGCTGGGCCATCAACCACGCCATCAACTACGGCTTCTTCATCGGTAATAATAACACTCTATATATGCCCTGTTCATGTGTAATCATGTCGATGGCGTTTAAATGCTTCGTTCATCAGCTGATTGGCAATTCTTTGACTGATGCATGCATGCAGGCGCCGGCCTGGAGCTCCCGGCTCACTTCTCCCCGATCTACTTCCCCATCGGGAACGCGGCGACCGGGTTCTTCGCCGTCTTCGCCGTGATCGCCGGGGTCGTCGGCGCGGCCTCGGCGCTCGCGGGGTTCAACCACGTCCGCGCCTGGAGCGCCGAGAGCCTGCCCGCCGCGGCCTCCGCCGGCTTCATTGCCTGGACGCTCACCCTGCTCGCCATGGGGTACGTATTTATAGATATTGCACGCGGACCGGTCGCGGCAGACTTCAGAGTTCAGACGCGCTAGCATCCATCCTCGATCGATTTCCTGACCGTTCCCCCTGTCTGGGCAATTTGGTTGCTGGTTTCAGATTGGCGGTGAAGGAGATTGAGCTGCACGGCAGGAATGCCAGACTGGTAAGATCGACATCGATGGCCAATTACTAGCATATCTATCTGTACTGAAATAAATCTGCAAGAGATTGACATGTAGGCGGTAGGCAGGGTTATTAATTAACTGTGCATATGATGGCACGTTAGTAGTAGCAGTAGCAGCAGCAGCAGCTATGACCTTGAACTGATGATCTCTCTTGTGCAGATATGCATGGAGTCCTTCACCATCATCCTGTCAGCGACGCAGCTCTTCTACCTGCTCGCCATAAACGTAGGCTTGACATAAAATCATCATATATTGTGGCTCGAGGGCTGGAGGCAGAGACTCAAGAATGAAGATTAATTTATCGGTTCTGCGGTGTCGATCCAATTGAGTTGGCGTGCATCGGTTTCACGGGACAGCGTGTGGCTTCGTGGCTTTGTCGTTGTGGGTTTCTTCCAAGATGGAGAGGCAGTACGTATGTGTGTATCTGTTCGTGTATGTGTGTGCGCCATTGTGTTGGGGCCTGCTGGTTGATTTTAGTTGTATCTTGATCGTACATGCGTCCGATTGGTCCGTGTGATTCATTTATTGTTTCGGAGATAGAGAGGCAATATGTGAGTTATGAGTACTTGTTAAATTACATGTCATGATGATGTGGTGATTACTTGCTTCCGGTGTGCAGATAGTATCAGCGTGAGCATCACTTTTTCCCTCTGACCCTGGTTCTCTTTCGCCTTTAGTGCATGGCGAAGCTAGAGCTCAAACAAGGGGGTGCAACACTTCACTACTGAACTGTTCGACACGCCTCTAAAAAGTTGTGGCTCCTTACAATAATGCACATAGGAGCTGGAGCTGGTAAAGCTAAAAATCGTGGTTTCACAAGCTCTTAGTTCATTTTGATAAAAGAGATAAAAACGGTATTACTATAACGTATGAAGGAGTTGGTCGGAGCTCCACCAAATGGGGTTTTAACATTGATTTGCAAATTTTACGTGGTAAATTCAATGTTTTCTAAGACAATATACTTGCTTCTACACAAATTGATATATAAAAACAAAGAAAGCTATGCAAAAATCAATAAATATATATACATATAGGGTTTCGTAAGCCTAGAACATTATTTACCTCAAATCCGTGCATAGATTCAATATAGGAAATCACTCAGATCTTTGTAGGGATTGAGTATACGAAATTAGATGCGGCTATCGATTATTTGACAATTATATTAGGCTGATTCACGCGCTCCGCTGCGTGCGTGTAGGGGGGACGAAAAGATTAAACAGCACCAAACGGCCGCCGAGCCCGGAGGAGCAAACAAAAAAAAGAAAAGAAAAAAGCAAAAAGAACAGGTGCCGTAGCCTGGAGGAGCAAAAAAGAAAAGAAAGAAGAAAAGTGAAAAAAATCGAAAAAGAAAAAAAAAGTGAACATTAGTAGAAGGCTGAGGAGGCAGGATTCCTGGGTGGTTAAAGGAAGTAGTTATAGTTATAACATTAGTAATTCAAATGGCCTACTACTATAGTCAACTAATTTTTATTCCTAAAATTCTTATTGAAGCCAATAGTTTGACAAATCAAATAGGAGCTCCTAATTATGAAATAATGAAAAATGGGTCTACTTGGCATCCAGCCTATCCATACCCCTAACTGGGAAAAAATACTGCAAATAGCAAGAAAACAATAATTAGAAATTTATGTGTTTGGTATTGGTATTGGTTTGCTCGAGCTTTCATGCTTCCACGTCGGACCACGGGGGGTGCATGGTCCTAGGCTGAGGGGGGTGCACATAAGGTGAATGGGGAAGCCGGCTACTTCCTCCCTCTCTCTCTCTGCTGCTTGCGTCTGGATGCCTGGGCACGCGTGCTATTGCTCGCCTGCTCGCGTGCCTGCTGCTCTGCTGTTGCTGCTGCTCACGCGTGCCCCGCGAGCCCACGCGTGCCGCTGCTCACACGTGACGCGTGCTGTTGCTCGCATGCCTTGCTGTGCGCTTGCGCCTGCTGAGCGCCTGCACCTGCTTGAAACATACACTGCAACATCGAAAAATACCTACTGCAACAACGAAAAAAATCTACTGCAACAAACGAAAAATATGTACTACAACATCGAAAAAATATCTACTGCAACGTTGAAAAACAATAATTAGAAATTTATGTGTTTGGTATTGGTATTGGTTTGCTCGAGCTTTCATGCTTCCACGTCGGACCAGGGGGGTGCATGGTCCTAGGCTGAGGGGGGTGCACATAAGGTGAATGGGGAAGCCGGCTACTTCCTCCCTCTCTCTCTCTGCTGCTCGCGTCTGGATGCCTGGGCACGCGTGCTATTGCTCGCCTGCTCGCGTGCCTGCTGCTCTGCTGTTGCTGCACACGTGACGCGTGCTGTTGCTCGCATGCCTTGCTGCGCGCTTGCGCCTGCTGAGCGCCTGCACCTGCTTGAAACATACACTGCAACATCGAAAAATACCTACTGCAACAACGAAAAAAATCTACTGCAACAAACGAAAAATATGTACTACAACATCGAAAAAATATCTACTGCAACGTTGAAAAACATGCACTGCAACAGCGAAAAAATCTGCTGCAACAACGAAAAATATCTACCACAACAACGAAAAACATGTACTGCAACATTGAAAACATGTACTGCAACATCGAAAAAACATATACTGCAACATTGAAAAATTATGCCGCAACATTCGAAAAAATGTACTATAACATCTCAAGCAGTAGTACTGCAACATAGCAAAAAAAACATCTATTGGAATGACTAAAAAAATCTCATTGCAACATTCAAAATCATCAGTTACAACATAAAAAAAACCATTGAAACACAGCGAGATCTAACCCAAGAGATCGCGGGAACCCTAGCCACCACCGCATCCCTTAGATCCAGAGGAGGAAGAGGAGGAAGAGGAGGAAGAGGGTTGAGATCTAGAGGAGGAGGAGGAGGAGGGCTCAGATCCAGATCCAGAGGAGGAGGAGGATGCCTCAGATCCAGCAAGGAGCGCCATCTCCCAGCCCACCCTCGACACCGTGGGCTGCTCCCAGGCCATCGCGTCGTCTCCCATGCCACCAGCGTCATCGGGCGGGGCGCGGGCGGTGGAGCAGAAGCAATGGCAGGAGCAGCGGACACGGGCGCACGGAGTAGCGGCAGAGCAGCGGGCACGGCCGCAAGCGCATGGGGCGGCATAGCAGGAGCAGCGGGAGCGCGGCGCATGGGGTTGTCGGCAAGAGCAGCGGGGAGCAGCGAGGCGAGAGCGGCGGAGTGAAGATGGATAAGTTCTGCGGCTAATTGAATAGGAGCGGTGGAGCGGTTGTGTCACATGGCCCGCGTCTCGTCCGATGCGTGTAACAAAGTCGGACGCTCGGATCCAATCATTACCGAAGGTGAATCTAAAATAATTAGCACTTAATTTTGTTTTTGTTGTGGGTGCATTGGCACCTCCCACCGTACATGCAGCTTCGCCCCATTATGCAACCAAAGTTGATATGAATTACAGACCACCATAGGCCCAAACCAACGGAAGGGCCATCTCAACTATTGGCCCAGGCTTTACGCCCAGCATGGGCCGACTAGGGCCCACGGTTGATACAATACCGGGCAATTAATTTTCCTTGGACCTCTCGAAAAAAAAGCATCTCTCCCTCGACTATTGTGTGACTCCGATTTGCCTCCCTCAGCCACAAAACCAATTTTTTTACCTCTTTGAGAGATTTCGAAAGTAGTTTCGGTTAATGTGCCACAGCGTCCTAAATAAGGTAAATTAGACTTCCGCAATAGTTTAGGAAGGTCAATTAGACTTTTAAAAAATATTAAAAAATTTCAAACAATTATCCAAATATTTTTCTAGGACAATATGAATTTAAAAATACTAGAATTTAATTTTATATCAAAATTTTCATAAAAATGTTTTTGACTAAAAAAAATATGAAATATTTTTCATAAATTCATGCTCTATGTTTTCTGAGCTAGGCACCATAGAATAGAGCAAGATTTTACTAGAAAACACATGAAGTCTGGCATCTTGAGCCCATCCAAACTGCTTTCCTACTTGATCATGTGCTTCCGGCGCATGCGCAGGCCTATGCGTTTATGACGGTGACGATAAACGAGAAAGCGGTTACGTCCATCCGGATGTTGTCGGACAAGTCACTAATGTCTATTCAGGAGTCTGAGAAGTCGCGCGCCGACTACCGTTGATGGTCCAATAAGTCAGCACACGTCGTCGTCGTGATTTTCCCTCTAAAGAAGACAATGCTGCTACAAAGTTAAACCACATGATACATTTTGTTAATGTACAATAAGAGCTTGAATTATATTTTTTGTTTGGAATTTTATATGCATGTATCGATGGTTAAGCTAGATATTGCTATTGAGGGAACTTTTTTTTTTGCAGTTTCCTTGGTAACGGTGGGTTGCGTGGTGATTCATGCTATGATCTGCAAGGATTTATCTTGGTCTGCATCCTCTATTTCGTGTTTGGCCTAGTTTCAAATTTTAGAGACCATATAAGATTCAAATAATTCGAAGCAAGGAACAAAAAGGTAGAGCATGACTTTAGGAAAATATGAAATTGGTTTCCTATTTTTCTGAGTCAAAACAAAATTTCTATGAATTTTCTTGAAAGCATCTAGGCCCCGAGAGTTGGTTTCGGCAATTGATGACAACGCTTTATTACCATGACTAACGTGTGTTTTGCAGAAACCTTGGTAAGTTAGGTTATGGAGGTGATAACTGCTTTGGACACTATAGTATTCATGCCCCTTGATGGAAATCGTTTCGGTTTTTAAAGGAGTGACGTCAAGATTAAGGATGGTTAGTTCCGGATGTCGAGGTGTTGAGTTACATTCGGAATAGTCGTTAGGATCTTCGTTTTCTCTTTTGGCCGTACTATAAAGGGGAGCATGAGCGGGTAGCTTGACCTAGGTGAGTCTTATGTTTAGGTGTGGTGCACACTTGTTAAACTTAGCACTAGGCAGCTCTAGAATAGCTCAAAGTTCAGTTGGAAGCAACTTGGTTCAAGTTGCGTCACGTTTCGGAGAGTTTAGAGGGTTTTTCCCTTGACCGGACGCGGTTCTCGGCTTGACCGGACGCGTCCGGTCAGTTCAAAACCGCGACTGCGTTTCGGCGCTGACGACCGGACGCGGCCCTTGCGAGGACCGGACACGGTGGTCAGGCCGACACGTGTCACTTGAGGGAAACCATCCGATCGGACGCGACCTGGGTGTGATCGGCGCGTCCGGTCACGTTCCAGTAAGGTCCTGCGACGACCGGACGTGTCCGGTCATCACCGATCGGACGCGGTCGCGCGTCCGGTCTCGTTACAGTAAGCTCCCTGCACGACCGGACGCGTCCGGTCACCCCTGACCGGCGCGTCCGGTCACTCAGCCGAATTTTCGGAATTTCGACCGTTGCGAGCGACCGGCGCGTCCGGTCACCCCGTTTTTTGTTGAGTTGGCAGGTAACGGTTCGTTTTGACTGTGGGGTGTATAAATACATCCCCACCACCTCTTTTAGAGGTCTCTTGCTCATTTGTTCAGCTGAGAAACACTTTTGGAGTGCAAGGGAGTGCAAGAGCTCTAGTGAGGAGTGTGTTTTGAGAATCAAAGCTTGAGAGTTCCTCACTAGTGTTTAGAGAGTAGCAAGTGTGCATCCTCCTTCTCATTGGGCTCGTTGTGGTCAAGTGAGAGTTCTAGCTTGTTACTCTTGGTGATCGCCATCACCTAGACGGTTTGGTGGTGATTGGGAGTTTGGTGATCATCCGGCGGAGCTTGTGGATGACCCAACTCATCTTGTGAGCGGTTTTGGGCGATTCACCACGACGGAGTGTCGAAGAATCAGCCCGTAGAGAGCATTTGATCCTTGCGCGGATCAAGGGGGAGCTACACCCTTGCGCGGGTGCTCCAACGAGGACTAGTGGGGAGTGGCGACTCTCCGATACCTCGGAAAAACATCGCCGTGTTCCTTGCCCTTACTTTCAAGCATTTACATTCTCGTATTTACGTTCATTGCTTGATTTACTTTCCTAGAATTGCCATGCTAGACTAGGATTGGAAACTAGGGTGCAAAACTTTTACCGGTAGAATCTCTAGGAACACAAGTAGGCACTATGGGTGAATTCCGACTTGTAGGATTTAATTCTTGCAATTAATTTTTAGAAAAGCCCAATTCACCCCCCTCTTGGACATCTTGATCCTTTCATTTCTAATATTAAATCAGAATTTACTATTTTTAAATGTATATTTATTTCTAGGAAAAAAAACTAGATAACTTTTGAAAGCTTATTTTTACAAGTTTCTTATAAAGTCTAATTGATCTCCTAAACTATTGCGAAAGTCCGATTTATCTCCCTCGTAGCTGACGCTTGCCATGTAGGACAATTGACATAGTGTCGCTTCTTTCAAAGCCACTTTCAAAACCGATGACGGGGGAGGGGTTTTAAATCGGAAGGACTCAAGAGTTGGTGGAGTCTAAAAACCTAGTTTTTCAATTGAGAGAGGCAAATCGAACTCACGCAATAGTTAAGAAAGATCAGATGGATTTTTTCATTCCCTTTAAGAATAGTACCCTGGGTACAACATTAAACTGCTAACACCATTCTTTTTTAAATTGTTAGTAGCAAAAATGTATGTACTCTATATGTTGCTATGGGACATATTGCTTGTTGCATGTTCATTTGGACAATTTTGCGACCCGTAAATCTATTCACCAATATGTAGAATATAATCAAGCTCTGTAGTGTCGTTGGTGCACATTGTTAATTTTATTTTGGGATGGAATATATAGATATAGATATATGAACAATAAATATAGTGTAAACAATCACTACTCGAAAGGAAACAATGTAGGTAAATCTTTCTCCCTTTTTATTTTATTTTACTTGGTTGTTTTTATAAAAAGTATGTCGTGCACATTGAAGGCATAGATAAATTCCCTGCAAACCTTGTGGTCACTTGCTAAGGCTGTTTCTGGTCATTGTATTATGCCATTGTAACTGGAAACCCAGCCCACCTGCAAAATACTCAGGTCTATTTCAGTTATATAATAATTACAATACAATTCATCAATGCGCAGTCGAACAATTTCCAATGCTTGGCCCAAGCCAAGACAAGGTGTTTGTGCAATCTTGTTATTTTTTTTACTATAATTGCTACAACTACAAGACGAGAAAAAGATGAAAAAAATCTAGTCTATCAGTGTTGTTTTTAAAATCCTGTTGTAAATGTTCTATCCGTAACAATGAGTCCAAAAGTTGTACATGGGTTTTTTCTTACCTTAAATGTTATTGTCCAAGCTAAGACGTACGATGGTACAATTTTTATGTCTCTTCTTTTTATTAATTTCATGGTACCATAGAGAAATTTTCTACATATAACATCTAATTAATGATTTGCCTACCCAATACCCATATAAATATTTAACTAATGATGAGTATTTTAGAATCCACTGGGTTAGCGGTTAGCCTAACTGTATCCCAACAACAACAAGCAGCAGTGGCACCTCTTCAACGTCATCAAGCAGGAACACATAGCCAGTGAACTTGTTGCCCGGCAAAGAAAAGAACAAATTGCCATTCTCCTTTCGTATATAATACATAATCTTGCCTCATCAACTCATCTTGATAGGCCTGATGCCTGTGCTAGGCAAGGCTGCTTTCTTTCTCGCTTTGGTACAAAGTGTGTCTCCGGAAAAGACCTCATACACAAACGCAATTATTAAATTCAATAGTTATGTTATGATAATGGAGTGTTTTATGATTCGCCACAGAACGAAGACCTTTAGGTTCGTGAATGAATTCTTTTTATTTACGTCGTGTTCATGCTTAATTTTCTGTAGGTCCGGTCCGTTCCACGATGATGGTGCAAGTGCAACATGGCACGGTAGGCTGCCGAGCACGGCACCACTTCTAGGCGCGTCTCGAATATTTGTCAAGATTTTTTACAAAAGACTATTTCTCAAAAAACACATATTAATTGCGCTTGCAGTGCGTTCAATTCCATGGGATGGGAGCATATTGTTGATCTGAAATTGACTCGTTGATTTGTTCAAAAAAAAAAGAAATTGACTCGTTGACTACTGGGAAGCAGCGCGTTTTGTTTTTTTTAACGTAAAGACAGGAGCCCTGCCTTTCAATTAAGTAGAATAGAATTGATCTAGTTTTTAAAGAAAAACTAGGCATAAAAACCTTACAGACCCACAGATCCTCCAAGAACACAAAACTTCTGATGACCAACCCACGACAACCCTTTTACACATAAGGCAACACAGAAAACAACCACGCACACCGCATGTTCTCATTGTCAAGCTTATCACAATCAGGAGAAGAGCAGCTCCGACTTCTCACAGTCATTTAGTATCCCCTCTATAACAACTTCGCCTAGCATGGCGTGAACGAGTCCTCGAGCAGTGCAGATGGTAAGGAAGCATTACGTCACGATTTGGTCCAACATAGCTGGTCCATTGAGGCCACTAAGATCCTCCAGCGACTTGATGACAAAGTCGGACATCGGGACTTTGAAGAGGTTGACGTAGCGCAGCAAGGCCATCTCCCTAGTTTCACCTTCTTCCTGTATGCCTAGCCTCTTCATGAGCACTTGCCTTGCTTTGCTCTTCGCATCACCACACGGCCAAGCAATGGCTGCTAGACGTGTGCTGCACCGGGATGGCTTGCCCGACCTCTTCTTCTCCCTTCATGGCTTCACTGGCCCATGTTGCTGTGGAGGAAGCGGGGGTGGCTGGACAGGTTTAGTTAATTAACTGGATGAAGTTTGCGAGTGCTACCGCGTGACCACCATTCTCTGGTGAAGGTGGCATAGTGTGTCCCTGCCCTCCAATGTCACGGGGTGCCCGGACTTGCAGCGCGGACGCCTGGTGTACACACAGCCCTGTCGAAAATGACACCTTCTCCACATGGTTCTCGTTGTTGCTTCCGAGGTCGCCTTTGCCGGCTCTGAGGATGCAGCAATCTTCAATGTGGGTGTAGTGGCCTCAACAGTCCCTAGGCCTAGCATTGGAGCCGACGAACCTGTTGTCTGGTCCTCTAGTTGTATAGCAGAACACGAGGGCTCAACATTTGTTGAGGCTGAGGAGACCAGAAGTGAGTTCGACTCACCATCGACAGCGTGAGTGGGTGAGCAACATGAAACGAAACTCAAAGGGGGTTTCTTAGCTGCAGCAGTCTCTATTTGGCGAAGGGCATCCTCGATGTCCTGAATTGTCACCTCTGCAGACTTGTTGATTGTTGTCGCCACTTTCACTAGGGAGCCAATAGGGGCAATCTCCTTGAGCCTGTGATGTTCATCTCCTAATAAACTCTTTGGTTCCTGGCTCGGTGTTGTAGCCGCGGCTTCACTCCTAACGAATTTGAGATGGAGGGGCATGTCGTGCAACTGGTTCAGCCTGTCATCATGTGCTTGCATACAAGCTATCGTCACCCGGTTCCCACCGCCTGAAGCTATCTTCAACTCTTCTGTCACAACACCTGACTGAAGCACAAGATTCTCTGCGAGCCTCATCCATTTTTCGTTGGCTTCTTGCAACTTTTGTAACTCTGTACTGAGAAGCAAGGAGAATTCATTACACAGGCTTCGTATCTTTGCGTCGAGGATCTTCATGATTTCGTGCTGCAAATAATTAGCATGTTCAGTAAAGAAATACTGAAGTGTAGAATCATCGCTCCTTGGGTGCAGGCGCTCAGTGCGGCAATCATTCTGGTGACCCAAGGATTGTTCCTATGGAAGGCGTTGTGGTAGAGGCGGATGACAAGGCATGACCGACAGATAGGGATGTTGGTGGCGTTGATGACAATCCCGCTCATGATGGCCTGAGCGGCGACACCGGAAGCAGGTGATGGGATCTCGGCAAGCAGCAACCTAGTGCCCCGTGCAAGGCAGATAAAGCCGCGGCCTTCAGTGATCTTCCGAATGCGGGGAGAGAGGCGAGTCGTGCTCCCGTCATTCCTACTGCGATGGGTTGGCGAGGGGTGCAGCTCTTCCTGCGGACACTCGACCTTTCTCTCCCATGTCTTCCACGATGAATTGATGCCTGAAGAAGCAGAACACGAAGACTGCATAGCAGAGGATGATAGATGGGGGCCGTCAGCGAAGCGAACTCAAAGACTTGCACGACGGGGAGGAACTTTACGACGAGAAGGATCTATGATAATTGATTTGAGCTTGTAGCCCTGCGGTTGCTGCTGTTGATTTTTGCCTGATGAAGAATGCTTCAGGATATCTGCATAGGTAGGGCTTGTCCTAGGCTCTGACTCAGGCATTGGTGGCACTACCAGGTCGTCGCCAGCCTGTGCTCGGCGTTGATTGAGTGGCGGCGGCGGTGGTGGAGTGTCCATGGAGCCGTGTAGATCAGTCGTTGACGAGTTGGGGTTGGAGTACTGGTGGTCGGAGTTATAGCAGCTAGTGGTGGGTGCCTGCCCCAGCAGTGGCACGTTGAGAGGCGGTGACAATGGATGCACTTGGGATTCACCAGGACGAGGAAATAGCAGTGGCCAACAGAACCTCATCCACATCCTCATCGTCGGAATCGAGCAGGCCAGGACCGAATGTGGAGGTGGAGGCTTCTAGCGGCGGCAGCGACGCGTGAGTTCGGAGCGGCGGTGGGTCAAGCATGACAGGGATGGAGGCTTGAGCGAGGCAGTCTTCGTCTTCTTTCTTGGCAGCGAGCTTGGTGGCGGCTGCCATCGACTCTGTAGCAGCTCTGTCAGGCTTGGGCCTAGCGTCGGCGTCGAGGCAGGCAGACGGCTGAGCTCCTTGCCCACGGTCAGCTCCCCCGCAGCGGCGAGCCTCCCCACGGTGGCCGTTGAGCGGCGCCCGCGAGCACCGTCGCCGACCAGGAGCTCACATCGTGTCCGGTGGCAGCTGTAGCAGCGAAGTTCCTCCCAGTACGCACCGCGAGAGCAGACACAGATGGGATGGAAGGGGAGAGCGTGTGGAGGAAAGCTCGGATCTACGAGCTGCAGGCCGTAGGAAGCTGGACGCTGGAGATCAACGCGGCGGCAGCGGCGCAGGCACTCCTGTGACCCAAGTACCCAATCCGGCTTTAGCGTGAGACTCCCTCGCGACTCTCTCCCTCTCGACTGCTCGGTGGGCTGGTGGGGGCGGGGGCACGCGGTGGCGGCAGCCGGCGGGCACTGGGAGTCGGCGCAAGCAAGCGGCGGCGCGTGCTCACGGGGCCGGGCGGCGCGCTCGCAGGCGCACGAGTGGTGCGGGGTCCGTCTGCACGCCGGCGTAATTTAGCAGCGCGTTTTGTAGAGTGCTGCCATGTGCCGTCCGTCCACATGCAGCGTGGCAATATTGTTACTCCGGAGCAAATTCAGGCCCTGTTTGGTTCATGAATGTTAAAGTTTAACTTCCATCACATCAATGTTGCAGCAAATGCATGGAGTACTAAATGTAGACTAATTGTATGCATATCGGCACAGATTAGGAGTAATTTACGAGACGAATCTATTAAGTCTAATTAGTCTAAAATTGAAAACTTTTTGTCAAATAAGACGAAAGTGCTACAATGTTTGTTAAACTTTAACACCCCTAACCAAACGGGGCCTCAAACGGCACGTCGCCGTCGGCATCTGGATACTAAGCATCCGAGCGTATTGTATGTATTATTTATTTGTATATACTGTGGATCGCTAGATCTTGAAATGGCACAAATCTGAATCCAAATTTGAAACCAAAGGAATCTTTATACTCAGATCATGAGCGGAATCTTTATATACCTACTCAGATCATGAGCGTATACTAGCGTAAAATAATGTCCGGTATCAACACAGCTGGGGCCTTCCTTTGAATAAACAACTTGTTTTAGACGGGCAAATCGAACCGCTGGGTATATGCAGTAAAAAAAAAAACGTCAGGCATGTGGGAAAGTTTTACAGCAAAAACAGCATATTGGGTGTGTTTAGTTCGTGAAAATTTTTAGCTTTGTCTACTGTAGTATTTTCGTTTGTATTTGTCAATTAGTGTCTAATCATAGACTAATTAGGTTCAAAAGATTCGTCTCGTTGTTTTCTACCAAACTGTGTAATTAGTTTTTTTTCGTCTACATTTAATGCTCCATGTATATGTCCAAACATTCGATGTGACCGGAAATCTTGAAAAATTTTGGCAACTAAACGTCGCCATATGGAGCTGTCTCAAGAATGATTTGATATAATATTATCTCAAGCAATTTATTCATGGACGGCTGGAAATTAAAAGGGTCTTGGAAAAAACAGGAACTTCTTACTCCACCAGACAGACAGGCAGACAGCCAGTATAATCCTTCCAAGACGACGCCCTCATGCCACTATGCGCTGGATCCAGTTCGCCCATGGATGGCACATCGTTGGTTATTAGCTCGTTGCGCTCCCTCCGTATCGGATTTAGAAGTTGTTTAGGACAGTGACACGGTCTTCAAAACACAACTTTGATCTCTTGTTTCTATAAAAAATATTTATGAAAAAATGATATATATATATATATATTTATGAAAGTATTTTTCAAGACAAATGCCTTCACCTCCTCGAAGGTGCTGACGCACACGCCCGCGGGCTGGTTCCTATAGGACTATGCTGTGGCGGCTGTCTTCTCCAAGATGTCAAGGCTGACGTAGGGCGCCTGCCGGGCTGCCCCGTGACAGTCATGGCTGTCCTAGATCTTCCGCGTGTCGGCGCTGTTAATCGCGCAGCCGGCCGTACATTTATACGACGTGATTGGCCAAAGTTCGTTTCGAATTGTCAAGGTAGCGAGCATACGTGAAGATCAAAAGTCTCTGGGTTGATCTTTCGGAAAAAAGGAAGTCTTCGGATTTTTTTCTGGCTTGCCCAGGATCGGACACAATAATGAACTCCTGTTGCAAACCGTAGTAGTTTTGTAGAAACTTTCTATTTCTATTGAACGATGTCCTACACCACACCTTTTCGATTCTGATCCTGTCACCATGTATGGCCACGGATCAAACTCTTATGGTCGATCTTAATTATCCTTCCTCCGGTATATATATAGTTGAGGGCGGGCACCAGACATATATATAAGTTCGGACATAATACTCTTCATTGTCCAGTTGTTAGAGGTAGACGGACCAAACAAATGAATGGACGAAAAAAAGAGCCTGAAATTTTGCCTCATTATTATTAGGGATAGATTGATATAGATACTATAGGTTATTATCTCTTCTTTGTGACACATGTATATTAGTACTTTGTGATGCGGCAGTGCTAGCACTCGAATGTTCGGACGGATGCCCGCGTCCGGATGCCCACGCGTTGCACTCCATTTTGTGTGCTCCACGCGGGGCCCGCGCCCCCCCGAGTGACAAGAGGGGAAGGGGCAGCGCCTCCAATTCGGAAGGATCCGGCCGCGACATTGTATGGATGCTCTACCAGTGCCGAGAGGAGGACACACCGAGATGATGCAATAGAATGTGAGGAGGAGAGATACAACACCCGATCTGCTTTTGAAATATCCAAATGCAACAGTTGAAACATACGTCCGAAGGCAGATGAAACACTTGAAACATGCTTCTGAATTTGAAAAAAAAACACCTGAAAACACTTGAAAAACCATTGGAAACATAAGCAATATCCAGATGAAACACATGCAACGTATGTATAAAACATATGCAACATCCAGATAAACACACTTGCAACATGCGTCCGAAAAACACAGATGAAACATTGGTAGCAGACATTTGAAACGTACATGTACAACCATTGCAACATATGCAACATGTAACACCCTAAAATTTGCTTCTTTCAAAATAGATGCAAAATGATTTAATTTTGCATTCTAGTGCTCATGAAAACATAGAAAAATAATATTTTTCATTACATTAAAATTCATCTTAGGATGTAGCAACATTGTTGTGCATACATGCTAATGCATTGTGTTTTTGCATTGTTTGGTTTTGACCAAGGTACAAAATCAATTCAAACTGTTTTTATTAAAATGCGTTTAGTAGGTAATTTTCCCTCTCTGCTATACCTTTATTCTTTTTCTACAGTCAAATTTCTTGTCTCTCAGCTCAAGTTTCATTGAGAGCTTCCCAAAATATTTTCTTTGTAACCCAAATCACTCCTTTCAGTTTCTCGTCCATCAAGCAATCTCTATAAACTTTTTCGGGAATTTTTCCGACTTATCTATAACTTGTTTCCACTTATCTGTGAGCATAATCTAATTTTTAGATGCTCCAAATTATCTTATCATGAGTTCCAAATACTTTATTTGGGTTCCTCATGTTCCATAATGTCTCTGAAAAATTTTCCCGAATTTTCGGAGCTTTCGGAGTATTTTTCGCGGCTTAAATAATAATTCTGGACTTTTCTAGAATTATTTTATCCATAAAAATAATTAATTCCGAAAATAATAAATTTCTCATTTTTTTCCAACGCTCAAAGCCCATGTGCAATAATCCTAATAAATCTCAAAGGCCCATACATTTATTTACTAATGGGCTTAGATGATTACTTAGGCCTATTAGCGGAGGTGGATGGTGCAACGTCAATTATCACCATATCGCTAGTTGACATGAAGGTGGAGAGTTTTCCTCCCTATATATACGTACCTACCCCTTGCGCAAAGCACACCAAAACTACCGTAGAGGAGCCCCTAGTTTGGAAAATCTCTCGTATAGTAAATTATATTTTCTCCTCCTTCTCTTGTCGCCGTCCGATGAAACCACCAGACGTTCTACTCCAAGAAGAAGAAGAGGTATTTACTTGAATTCCACCGTCTAGATCACATTAAAAACCAGATTTTGATTTATTTTCGAAACTAGGTATTTACAAAACTGCCACTATCTTGTTTAAGCCATATCTTCTACGTTTTAACTCCGATTTGACCCGTTCAAATTGCGTTAGGTTCGTATTTGCGAGCTCTACATTTTGGTAGTACTGTATAGTAGGTTTGAAAAATTTAATTTTCGAGTTTATATTAAAGTAATTATTTATCTATAGGAAATCTTAGAAAATTCATAACTTTCACGTTTTAAATCCGAATTTCGTGATCTTTACGTCTGTGTGATCGTAGTAACGTGTAGAAGAGTTTTACAAACTTTTTATACTGTTTTGCTACTGTTGATGTACTGTTTTAATTATGTCTCTTTGTTTGCTTCGTGTATGCTTGCTCGGAATGTTTGTATGTTGATGCTTGGTGATCGAATTTAGACGGTGAGCAGTACTACGACGATTAGGAGTATTATTTTGAGCCGGACCAGCAGTATCTACCGGAGAACTTTGATCAAGGTAAGTATAGCATGGGACCATCCTTATTATCCTATTCACTATAATCATAATACATATGCATGTGTCCTCCTTGATGACCTATAGATTATAAAGTAGGCTTTGATATCCTGATTCCTTGTCACCTATGGGTTTTGCATTGGGTATCTATTGCTAGTGCTTAATAATAAACAATGATCTTGTAATATGACTAATGAATTGTGCAATCACCCATTAAGATGATTTAATTACTGTTAAAGGGTGCTAGAGCATTAGGTTGTTTTTATGTTGCTCTAGTTTCTCTCCGTAAGGACTTATCTGTAAGTGATAACCGGGATTGATAGTACAGCTGTGAGGGCTATATGGCTCTGGCTCTAGTTGTTTAAGAGACCTTTTCTAGCTTGTTAGTGGTTACCGAAAGGCGCAAGAGGGGTCATGTCTAGTATGGTCTTGGCCTACCAAGGTGGGTGCAGTCTTTTGTAAGTCGCCCCTTGGAGGGAGGTTCATGCTTTCCAATTGAGAATCCTTAGCGGCCCTAACTTGTTAGACGAACTTTTAAATAGCTTTATATGATTTTCCAGTGTTTTAGGCCTAGCTAACCCATGCATTTGGAAGTCATGACTCACAGTGAAAGTGTACACCTCTGCGCAGAGTTAAAAACTAGTATACTAGCCGTGCCCACGGACACGGGCGGCCTTGGGGATTCTTGCAGAATAAATGATCACCATTGATATTATTATGCTTATGTTAATTGCTATTTCATTATTCTTATTACAATTGATCATTGGTTTATAATGGGAATTTGGTTATCTTGTTGCTACTCAATTTGCTAAGCAAATGATGAATAAAAGCTAAATGCAGTAAACCAGCGCCTAACCTTTTGAGCCTCATGAACCCCATGATATATTTGCTGAGTTCGACATGGACTCACTCTTGCTATTTCCCACACCTCAGGATAGTGTCTGGAGTTTTTAGGCTTGTGATCAACCAGTCAGTTTGTTCCTAGAGTGAAGTCTACACCCGGTGTTCGGAGTTGTCTTTCCGCTGTGTTGCTCTTTAAGGTATATTTTATACTATTGTGTTATGTATATTAAGCATTTGTCTCTTGATATTACACTTATCTGTGGCTATATGCGAGATTTGACTCCTTTATTTCACATATAGTGTATGTCTGGTTTTTTCCTTAAAACCGAGTGTGATAGAGTGGTATCAGAGCAATGCTGACTGTAGGACGCAAGCCTTGTTAGAAATTGGTCGTATTAAGGTTTTGAAATTGCTATAAGAATCCTTGTGCTATAAAGCTTAGTATTTTCTTCTATACTATATCCTTACCTTGTTATTCATCTCCACCTTGTTGCTTATTTTATAAAGTCTTGTGCTCATCCTATTCCTTGCTTTGATATGCTTTTAGAACCATTTCTTACCACCTTCTGGCGACATTGAAAGAGAAGCATTAGGATCTGTGCCTTTAATATGAAGAAAACGATAGCATCGCAAGTTGAGTCATTGTTGAGTTGTGCTCCTATTTTGCCTTGTTGAATTGTCATTATTCCTTTGCTTGTTTTGGATCTTTGTAGTGATTGCAATGATCTTATGGATTTTTCCACATTTTCATTTAGATATAGGCTTAAGATATAAGGATTAGTGAATAAATAGTTGGGTTGGTTTTGTTGTTTCTGTCTTATCGTGTCTTTTCGGAGCAGTCTATCTTCTTCAGCTTATACCTCTGTTCTTGGATGACCAAAAATCATGGAAATTTTTTGGACAATAGTAGACTTCAACATGTTTCTCTGACCATAAGAATCACCCTCATAGCTATTTTGGTTTGGGAGTTATGAAAATCACAAAATGAAGAATCTGTGCTGTCTGAAACCGGGAACATAATCTGTTATGTGCTGTTTTCGACCAAGTTAAATGCAGAATCTGAAAAAGTGTTCTGTAAGTAAGTTGTAGAGAATTTGATAAGCTTTCCAACGGTATAAGGTGCAACCTAATTGGATTAACAGAACTAGAGATATGGATGTTCTACTGTGCTACTGTTATTCTGCTCGCAAGGAATTTCAGATTACTTGTTCTTGTTTATACACACGAGTTTTTATTGGATATCGGAGGGTCATCATGATAGTATATCCATTGAGAAGAAGGTTCAGGCTACTCTTTCGTTCCCCTAGTTGATATTTTCTTAAGGGGGGTAGCCAAGATGAAGAGTTTGGTTGTCTATGTGGTTGGGTTTTCTCTTACCCCTCATGCTATCAAGTCTTATCTTGTCATCTCATGAAGTTGCACTTAGGAATGTTAAGAATGACTGAATCCTAATGTATTCATGTTACAAACAGATGGTTAATACCAGGAGAAGTTCTTCACATGGTGACCGAAGGGACTCTACCAATTCATCTAATCCTCCGCCAACAACAAATTTTTCAACTATGGAGCAAGCTTTGACAACACAGACTCAATTGCTGCAGACTCTAGTTCAACATGTGGTGAATAACCAGCATCAAGCACCGTCTATTAGTAAGCGTGGTGAATTTATGATGGGACACCCGCCGACATTCTCTCATGCGAGTGATCCACTAGAGGCAGATGATTGGCTTAGAGCTGTGGAGCGACATCTTGACATAGCTCAGTGTGATGACCATCAAAAGGTGCTTTATGCTTCTGGACAACTGTATGGTGCTGCTCTAGATTGGTGGGAATCTTTCTAGGATGGACGTACTGATAATGCTTCTCAGATAACCTGGCAGGAGTTCAGAGATAAATTCAAAGCTCACCACATTCCCAAAGGGTTGATAGAACTTAAGCAGGATGAATTTCGGGCTCTAAAGCAAAGATCCATGTCAGTGTGCGAGTATCGTGATCGGTTCACTCAGTTGTCTCGTTATGCTCCTAATGAGGTGAGAGAAGATGCAGATAAGCAACATCTTTTTCTCAAGGGAATTTATTATGATCTCAGGTTACAACTGAAGGGCCACACCTATCCAAATTTCCCAGCTTTGGTGGACCGTGCTATTGTGCTTGACGATATGCGCAAGTAGCATGATAGAAAGAGAAGGAAAATACAACATCAATCTGCAAGTAGCAACACTTGTCTCGGTTTTGCTGCACAACCAGAGTATCAGTCACACTCTATGCATCTACTTGGTAGTATAGATCGGGATCAGTACCAATTTAAGCAACCCAATAATGAAGTGCACTATTTTAACTCTCAAGAGCCATGTCTGCCACCACCCATTATTAATACCAGTGAGGAAGGTCATGGTTGGGGTGTGATTGAGCACTATGAGAACGCTTGTCTGGAGAAGCTTACTAAGAGTAATTGTAGCCAGAATCAACAACAACAAGAGCCAGAACAAAGTGTCCATAATCAGGAGGTGCAAAGAAATAAATTGAATCGAAAATATATCCAAGGAAGGTTGAACAATGTGGATGTGGTTACCATTTACGAAGCTAAAGAGGTTGTTCTCGGCTATATTGGTGCAGGCTCAGACACTGCTATGGTTTTGTTTGACCCTAGGGCTACACATTCATTCATCCCTCGCAAATATGTAGAAGATCATAAGATGACTATGCTTCCAATGAGGAAACCGGTGGTAGTTAACTTTCCGGACGGAGAAAAGAAGGCCAACCGCATATGCCCAAAAGTTAGTCTTGACATAAAGGGGGTGAAGTTTGAGGCAAATCTTATTGTTCTGGAGTTAATGGAAATAGATGTTATCCTTGGAAAAGGTTGGTTACTTGCTTGCAAAGGAGTGATTAATTCTGCCCAACGTTCGGTGCTTCTAACCACACGATCAGGAGAAAGAATTGAGTATGTAGGTGTTCAACCGGCACCTGAGGAAGACGACAATGACCAATTAGAAGAAGGTTACACTGAGGATAGCAAAGTGGACCATGAACTTACAAAAGTCATAGCTGAGGAACAAACAATTTTGGAGGAGCTCAATATGAGAGATGATCATGCTTACGCAGATTAGCTAGCGAGGATCTTAGGAACTATCTCATGATTCTCATTGAAAGATGTAACATGGAAAAATGAGGATCGAATGAAGACAGAATGTCACTATCTCTTTTATCATCATCTTCCGAATCTCGAGGACGAGATTCATCTTAAGGGGGTAGAATTGTAACACCCTAAAATTTGCTTCTTTCAAAATAGATGCAAAGTGATTTAATTTTGCATTCTAGTGCTCATAAAAACATAGGAAAATAATATTTTTCATTACATTAAAATTCTTCTTAGGATGTAGCAACATTGTTGTGCATACATGCTAATGCATTGTGTTTTTGCATTGTTTGGTTTTGACCAAGGTACAAAATCAATTCAAACTGTTTTTATTAAAATGCGTTTAGTAGGTAATTTTCCCTCTCTGTTATACCTTTATTCTTTTTCTACAGTCAAATTTCTTGTCTCTCAGCTCAAGTTTCATTGAGAGCTTCCTAAAATATTTTCTTTGTAACCCAAATCACTCCTTTCAGTTTCTCGTCCATCAATCAATCTCTATAAACTTTTTCGGGAATTTTTCCGACTTATCTATAGCTTGTTTCCACTTATCTGTGAGCATAATCTAATTTTTAGATGCTCCAAATTATCTTATCATGAGCTCCAAATACTTTATTTGGGTTCCTCATGTTCCATAATGTCTCTGAAAAATTTCCCCGAATTTTCGGAGCTTTCGGAGTATTTTTCACGGCTTAAATAATAATTCTGGACTTTTCTAGAATTATTTTATCCACAAAAATAATTAATTCCGAAAATAATAAATTTCTCATTTTTTTCCAACGTTCAAAGCCCATGTGCAATAATCCTAATAAATCTCAAAGGCCCATACATTTATTTACTAATGGGCTTAGATGATTACTTAGGCCTATTAGCGGAGGTGGATGTTGCAACGTCAATTAGCACCATATCGCTAGTTGACATGAAGGTGGAGAGTTTTCCTCCCTATATATACGTACCTACCCCTTGCGCAAAGCACACCAAAACTACCGTAGAGGAGCCCCTAGTTTGGAAAATCTCTCGTATAGTAAATTATATTTTCTCCTCCTTCTCTTGTCGCCGTCCGATGAAGCCACCAGACGTTCTACTCCAAGAAGAAGAAGAGGTATTTACTTGAATTCCACCGTCTAGATCACATTAAAAACCAGATTTTGATTTATTTTCGAAACTAGGTATTTACAAAACTGCCACTATCTTGTTTAGGCCATATCTTCTACGTTTTAACTCCGATTTGACCCGTTTAAATTGCGTTAGGTTCGTATTTGCGAGCTCTACATTTTGGTAGTACTGTATAGTAGGTTTGGAAAATTTAATTTTCGAGTTTATATTAAAGTAATTATTTATCTATAGGAAATCTTAGAAAATTCATAACTTTCACGTTTTAAATCCGAATTTCGTGATCTTTACGTCTGTGTGATCGTAGTAACGTGTAGAAGAGTTTTACAAACTTTTTATACTGTTTTGCTACTGTTGGTGTACTGTTTTAATTATGTCTCTTTGTTTGCTTTATGTATGCTTGCTCGGAATGTTTGTATGTTGATGCTTGGTGATCGAATTTAGACGGTGAGCAGTACTACGACGATTAGGAGTATTATTTTGAGCCGGACCAGCAGTATCTACCGGAGAACTTTGATCAAGGTAAGTATAGCATGGGACCATCCTTATTATCCTATTCACTATAATCATAATACATATGCATGTGTCCTCCTTGATGACCTATAGATTATAAAGTAGGCTTTGATATCCTGATTCCTCCTTGGGAATTTGGTTATCTTGTTGCTACTCAATTTGCTAAGCAAATGATGAATAAAAGCTAAATGCAGTAAACCAGCGCCTAACCTTTTGAGCCTCATGAACCCCATGATATATTTGCTGAGTTCGACATGGACTCACTCTTGCTATTTCCCACACCTCAGGATAGTGTCTGGAGTTTTTAGGCTTGTGATCAACCAGTCAGTTTGTTTCTAGAGTGAAGTCTACACTCGGTGTTCGGAGTTGTCTTTCCGCTGTGTTGCTCTTTAAGGTATATTTTATACTATTGTGTTATGTATATTAAGCATTTGTCTCTTGATATTACACTTATCTGTGGCTATATGCGAGATTTGACTCCTTTATTTCACATATAGTGTATGTCTGGTTTTTTCCTTAAAACCGGGTGTGACACAACATCCTGATCTACTTTTGCAACATCCGTCTAAAACACTTGCAACATACCTCTGAAACATCTGAAACACTCGAACATACTCTTGTAACATGCGCTTTCAGCAAAATATGGCAGCCAGGTGGGCAGAGAATGGCACAGTAGGAGCCGGCTGTGCAGTCACAGTGGAGAAGGTTGATGGCAGCGAGTGGGCGGCTGACTCGGCGATAGGGTGCACACGGTGCATGCGGTGGAGGCGACAACAGCAGTCGGATGATGCTGCCTCGTGTCACTACTACAGATTGATTTATCATTGTCACCACTTTCACTGTCGTAGCGATAGAAGCGACAGTATGATACCTCCACCATTGGTTGACCGATAGCGAGGCCTCCTAAGGAAGGAAGCCGGCAGTTAAAATTGTTACCACCGATGGGTTAACGGTAGATGCGGTGGTGGTATTGGGGTTGCATTTCCTCCGTCGCATGAAAAGCCGGGCCAACTGGGATACGCGTTTTGGCCAGCGGTCCAAAACTGGCGTTTGGTCAACTGGCGGTAAAAATTCAGCGTGAGTGTTGAATGCCCTGAACTTCCAAGGCCATCAAATCACCATTACTTCCGCCGTCTAAAGCCAAAGATTCGTACCCACTACTCTACATATTCTTCAAGCCTGATGCCCTCTAAAACCACCCCTTTTCTTCATCCATCATCCCCTTCTCTTTCAATCTACAAAGAAAATGTCAGACTGCCCCATCAAGTTTCCAAGAAGCCGTCGTCCAGAGAGGACGACATGCCAGCCCACCAATCCTCCGAAGAGGACGTCTCCTCCGATGACTGGATGTCTTTTGATTATAGTCCTTCATGGAGCTCCGAGAAGGAGGACCCGGAGGAGGAGGAGGAGGACGAGGACAAGGAGGACGACGTCGACATCGATGATGACGATGACTTTGACTCGCCTCCTCCCAAGCAAGCGAGACGAGCATGATCTCCTCTCTGCGAGAGGATCATATTTAGATTAAGTAGTTTATAGTTAGTATAAGTAGTTTTAATAGTTTAGGTTGGTTATTATGTTTTCGGACGAGTACAATCATATACTCGTCCAAATTGTATTTATCTGTATATGCAATGAATTAATGAAAAAAGTTCTTTGAAATATTATGTTTCCTACTGCTGTTCTTGCTACTATAAGGTCCTAAATGGCTAGAGGGGGGTTGAATAGCCTTTTCAAAATTCTATAAACTTTACTCAATAACAAAGTTAGTACAAAAGATGGCGAAGTTAATTCTAACACTAGCTCAACTACACTATACAAGCCACCTAAACAATCCTAGTAGATATGAAGGCTATAATCTCTAATCCACACCAACAAGGCTAAGTCACTACTTACTCTACTCCTAGGTAAGGATGAAAACGGTCGGAAACGGTCGGAAAACCTCTCAACCGTTTTCTACTTTTACATTTGAATACGAATACGAAAACGAAAGCGGTAAAGTCGGACACGAAAATGAACACAAACTTACGGAATTTCGAAAACGAACTAATTCAAGCAGAATTATGTCGAACACGGTCGGTATATGAAAAATCAATACGGAATATTGACACGTAGGACCAAGTGCATAACAATTAACATGGGAATAATAATTAACAAGTTCTACAACTTTCTTAAAAAGTATCTTCATTGGACACCATGTAAAAAAGATATGATTATTCTAAGGCAATAAGCACTTGTACACCATTTAATATACCGCTGAAACTTTGTTTAAATTTTTTGAACATCTTAAAGACCTCAAATGAAAAAACTGAAAACTAGAAAGTTACAGATCTCGTTGAGAGCTATAATTTTCATATAAAAATCATCTTCATCCGAGATCGTATGAGAAAGATACAATTTTTCTAAGGTTGGACTTCTATTGGGCCAAATTTGGTTTAAACCGAATTTCGAAACCGAATTTCAAAATCGGGATATTCCAAATTAAAAGTAGAAAAGTAGAAAATGGTCGAAAAATGTCTAAACCGTTTTCGTTCCGATTTCAAATTTGGTGTTCCAAATTTCGAACTGAATTCGAATTTGTCTAAAAATACGAATTCGATCGGATTAAATGTAGAAAACGATGTGGTTCGGTACGGGATATTTCTATACCGTTTTCATCCCTACTCCTAGGTGAAAGAGATACATTACACAAACTAGGAGCTAGAATCTACAAGAGATAACAAGCTAAGCAACTAGCAAGGTAGGCAGTAAGTAAAGGAGTGAGCATGTATTATTATACCGACGTTGATGAGTAGAGATATTTCTAATGAGCGAATCAATCAATACAATCACAAACACAAGATGAACTCCTCGACAAGGAGATGACATAAGATTTTTTACCGAGGTTCACTTGCTTCCCGGCAAGCTAGTCCTCGTTGTGACGATGCACCCACTTGATGGATCGTGAGCTAATTGACTATCAAGAGTCAAACTCTCAGCGAGTGCCGCACATCCACTCACAAGATGAGGATCCTCCAAACCACGAGCTCCACTAGAGTAACCAATTCGCAAACTTCCGCGGGGAAGGCTCAAGAACCCCTCACGATCACTTGGTGAGGCTCGAAACAATCTCCAATCACGAGCTCAACACCACCGCTGCTCCAAGCCATCTTAGATGTCGGGAAACACCCAAGAGTAACCAGAAATCCGTAGCTAACTCAAAGATCAAGTGCCACTAGATGCAAATCACTAAGCAATGCACTTGAATCTCACTCAATCTCATTAGAGTGTGCAACTAAGCGAGGAGATGAGTGGAGAGAAAATTCTCTAGCTCAAAGTATGTCTCAAGTGTTCAATGAGTCAAGAAAGTGGTCCCAAAACTGGCCAAACATGTATATATAGAGATACCCCTTCGGATAGAGCCGTTGGGCAAAAATCGAGGGCACCGGACGCTCCGATGCGCAGGCATCGGACGCACTCAGCAGCGTCTGGTGCACCAGATCTCGCCACGTGTCTTGCACGTTCAAAGTCCAACGGTCGTTTTAGCGAACATCAGACGCTCCAGTGCTTTTCATTGGACGCACGACCCGTGGTGTCCGATGTGGTCCAGTAAGCTCCCTGAGCTCGGAAACGCGCATTGGACGCGTCAGACGCAGCACCATCGGACGCGCCACCGTGTCCTATACTCTCCAGCTCTTCTGCCATGCGCCACGTCAGCAGGCATCGGACGCTGAACAGTGTTCAGCCAGCGTCCGATGCAAGATCGTCAGACACGCCGATGCAGCCACCTAACTGCGTAGCACCTAAGGTTAGCCACCGGACGCGTCCGGTGCAGCGTCCGAAGAGTCCTTTCGCCTCCGAAACTTTGCCTCCGGCGCAGTGGAAAATAGATGTTTCACTTCCACAAAAGTGCCGAATCCCACGCTCGCAAGCTCGGTGGGAGGGAGAGGGGACCCAAACCCCTCTCTACCGCTCAAACTCCACCGCCTTCGCAATTGTGCTAACACCACTAAGTGTACATCACCATGTGTGTGTGTGTTAGTATTTTCACAATCATTTTACAAGGCGTTACGTTAGCTCTCTACTAGATCCTAATGCATATGCTCAAAGATTTTGACCTAGTAGCACTTGATTCATGAGATGACCGTTATTGCCCCTCTTGATAGTCGGCTAATAATCCTAAACCCGATCAATCACTTCTCTACTCATCTTAGACTGGCAAAAGAAAAATCCTATGAATATATCTTTGCCTTGATCATCTTACTCTGAGTCCATCTCCAAGTGCTTGTACTCCATGATCATCATCTCCAAATTCATGCACTTCTTCTTTGTGCTCTTGTGGTCATTACTCCATGCCACCATACACCTTCATCACATGTGTTGCTATGCCTAACTCAAAAACACTCAACACAATGACATTAGCAACTTGGTGTCATTAATTACCAAAACCAAACTTGGGCTTTCAGCTACCTATCTTTGATCCTTGCTATATTCCAGGAGATATCGCTATGCGATGAATGTTTTTTCTTTTTATGTATATATATGAATGAAAAGGAAAAATTGTCATGTACGGTTCCGGTTCTAGGAGAATCTAATAGCAATTCAACTGTTGACAACCGCCGTATTATAGCATTGGATTTACGTGGCAATGGTCGGCTTAATACGGATACTGTTTACCTTATCCCGTGTCATCCGTTCTCGCTGCCGATCAATCTGGACCGTCCATTTGGAAAAGAAACCTAGAACTGCCCGGTCCATTCTCCGACTCCCTTTGGCCCTGGCGGCGCATTGGCAGCTGTTGGAACCACTAAAAAACCCTAATATGAAGCCATTAGTTCTCCCCACCCGTTGCTTTATCTTCATTCTTCCCACCAGTTGCTTCATCTTTATTCTCCCCACCCACCTTTGCTTGCCCTGCCTCGAGCACCTTGCATTGTCGTCGTGGACAACACCCTGTGAAGGTTAGATGGATTCGGTCACCCCCGCTGTTTGCATTTGGTTCCAATTGGTTTTTGATTCGGTATCAGTTTTGTTCATATTAGGAATTTCTTCATTGCAATAGATGTCTTACTTCGGAAGAAGCCATTACAATATGAGCAACCTTGCCTTTTGGCGGCTAGGGGTGGCACCAGGACCCCAGATGATGTTGTTTGCTACTTGGGGACGGAGCATTCACCCAGACCGGCTGTTGATTGTTGAAGCCGTTGTTCATCACCTCCTCGGACCACAAAATTTGACAAGAATCATTCAAGATTCTGTTTGTGGAGAGATTTTTGTGCTTTGCAGGACTAGACAGGAAGTAGACATACTTTATAGATACAATGTGTCCATGGACGGAGATGTTGTCATCTTCGCTATGGTTCACTACCTCTGGCTTTCGACACCGCATCAACCAATTGAGTACCTTAGTAACTGCCTACCTGCTGACATTAAGTCTTAGAATTTATGAAACTTTTATGTTAATGAAGTTTATATGTACTGATGAAACCTTTGGATTAGTTTGTATGAGTACTGCATAATCATTGAACTATTACTTTGATTGAACTGTTAATTGAATCAGTTGGTCTTGATTGTGGTCTATGTGTACACCTCTATATAAGCATAGAGGATCCAAAACTAGCCTTCTTCTATAGGCGGATAGTACCCTGAACCGGCGGTGACACAACATTTCATCTTGGTGGGAGTTTGAGGGTTTTGAAGGACATTTTGGTGCCTTGGCGGGAGGCAAAAGTGTAGACAAAAGACCTAGGCTGACCTCTTCACTCAGAGTGTGCAACACTTTGAACCCTGACTACTCTATGGCTGCATCTAGCTCCAACTCCTAGTGGTCGGCACCATCCCAGGGCGCCGTCACGAGAAGAACATGGACTTCTAGCGGAGGAGGCTACAACAGGAGGGGCCGCCCATCCCATGTTATGTAGAGAACCACCCCTACGCATACCAGCCACCACTTTTGTGTCGCTACGGCTTGAAGATGTCTTGGTGAATTTCGTGGAGCGATGGAAACCTAGGACGTCTGTACCATAGATGTTGTAGGGCAAATAATGTAACTTGATTTCTTTCTTATTCATTCTGTTTTCGCAATGCAAATGCTGAAATCCCGCTGTACTTATAGTAATTTGGTTTTTTCGTAGCCCGACTTAGATTGCATGTTCTTTAAGTGGCACGATCCCCAATATGAAAAATTTCTGAGGACTTTGATTTTAGATTTACGTAACAAGATTTGTGAGCTGAAGGCGGAGGCCAATGTTACAACAAATGGAGAACATCTGCAGGAGGAGGAAGAGATTATGCCACAAATTAAAGAAATGGCCAGGATTTCAATGAAGATGATGGAATATTTTGTACCTTTAAGAAAGAAATGTGCTTCCTGTTCTTCTTTCACCTATTTTATACTTACCTTAGTTCTTGGTATGTTCATTGGCAAGTTGCTTAGTTCACCGTAGTAGATTCAAGTATTAATTTATGATATATTGGACTGAAATTTGTCACTTTTGTACAACTAGTGTTAAACTAAATGCAAGGTAATTATCTAGGTGTTCAATTTATTGAAATGTAAATGCTAGTACATCCAAGTATCAATTGATGTGTTGGACTGAAATCTATCACTATTGTACAACTATTGTTGAACTAAATGCAAGGTGATTAACCAGGTGTTCAATTTATTAAACTGTAAATAATAGTAGATTCAAGTATCGATTGATGTGTTGGAGGCATCCTACTTCCCTGGACACTGGGCCCTGGTACAGGGGCAACCAATTTATTGAACTGTATACCTACGGTCCTACCACACCTTCCTCCCATGCATTCCCCACTCTGCTCCCTTGCTTTGCTTCACCCTACTAGCATTGGATGAAAGACAGCCTCTCGCGTGCTCACTACTCCTTCACCTCCAAGCTCGTTGGTGCACAAATCTTCAGCGTGTCGTCCCTGCTTCTCTGCTTTATTCGGATCTAAGGTAACTGCACTGGATCTGCTCATTCATCGGATTCTTTATTCCTTTATATTGCTCTCTTGTGCTCTCTACTCCTTCACCTCTAGTCTAGCTACAGTAATTTTGTTGGATCTTCAGATGAAAATGCATCTTCTCGTTCTAGAGTATGTGGCCTTGTATATCTATAGAATGTAGCTTGTGAGCCTTATTATCCTTAGTATTGGTTCACCGAATCAGTGCTTTGTGAACAAAGTCGATGAGCTAAATGAAAGTGTACCAATTGATGTGGACAGGGTTGTAGTAGTCAAGACTCGGGATGACATGGAGATTGACAATGATCTCGTGGAGGTCGACAACGATCTGCAAGATATTGCGAAGATTCACAATGATTCCATAGAGGTCGATTAGGATCTGCATGAAGAATGATTAATTATGCAACCAATGATGCACATATGAAAGCCTTTTAACTTTTGCATAGTGTCTGCCTAATTAGTATCTGTATTTTAGCTTTCGGCATGCTAGTTAGCTTGGTAGTGTCCACCTACTTATTCGGTATGAATGTATGGAACTTAAGTTGGATTCCTTTTAATCCGAGAATACTGACATTGTGCTTTCCTTATGTTTTCTAAGTGCGCAGTTTGGCTTTCTTTCAATATAAATCTGTGTGCCTTATTATTCACCATCAAACTCAAGTTAGCTTCCTTTCAATTTGAGTATTGAAATTGTGCTTTTTTAGTTTTCTAAGTGCGCAATTTCGCTTTGTTTCAATGCCAAACGTTAAGATTGTGTGCCTTAGTGTTCATCACCATATCATACGGAGGTCTCCAAGTGGCAATAGGACCCAGTCACTAGTGATCGTACTGTGCATTCACCACTGCTTAGTTGCAAAATTTTCAATCCTGCGTTTGAACCCTCCCGCGCGGAACTGATGAAAGTTCGATTCTCGCGTGGCGTAAAAGTTACGCAGAGAGCACATAGCTTTTCTTATCCTCATTGCTGCTATTCGTCATCGCCGCTCTTGCTCATCACCACTACTCAGCTCTTGCTCCGCACCGGTGCACATCACCGGCTTGTCTGCACAGATTCACCGGCGCAAGAGTTGCTGCTATCACCGGTGATGCCACTCGTGCTCACCACTGCGAGATCCAAAGGCAAGTGTAATAAAGCCTTACTCGCATCGTTGTCCCTTTTTCTCGAAACTCATCTCCTTACTAATGTTTATTGATGCAATTCCATGGCAAGGCGCCCTCATCTCTTCGGCTGGTGGTGTCCTTTCAGATGAAGGAGGCCCACAACATGAGGAACACAGTGGACAACCTCTCAAATGATGTGCTTGCCAACATTTTTAGCTACCTCCTCGCCCGGTCCTTGTGCTGCTACAAGTGTGTCTGTCACTCCTGGAGGTGCATCATCTCTGACTCCTATCAACGTAAGAAACTTTTATAGACTGTCATCAGCTTCTTCTATGGCACCTGGTGGAAGGGCAATCGCCACTTCACCAGCATCACCGGTGAATGTTCCTCCTTGTCCTTCTTGCCCTTCCTCAAAAAAGTTCTATTATCATATTGTAACAGCGGCCTTGTCCTTTGCTGGTGTGCTGGGCCTAATGGATTACGTCGCTATATTGTCTGCAATTCGACGACTGACAAATGGCATGTATTGCAGCGTAGCATCCATTCTGTTGGTCAGGCTCGCTTAGATTTTGAACCAACATCCTCACACTTTCATGTGATTGAATTTGTTGAGGTGGAAGGTGTGTGTGTAGGTGCGGAGATCTACTCATCTAAAACTGCAACATGGATCTTTAAGAAATCTGAATGGGGCGAGGGTAGTATTGTTCTACGTTCAAAATCAAGAAGCATTTTTCTTAATGATTTTATGCACATGGTTGAGTACTCTGTGATAGTTGCTGTTGATATGGAGGGAAGACATAGAAGATAATTCGTAAACCAGGTGGTGCTAAAATGTCTATCCATCAAGCTCTGGGTCACCTGTTTGTGTTGTGCTGATTTTCGCAATAGGTCTTGACTTTTAGTGTGGATACTTGAAGACTATGGTAATGATAACTGGATTTTGAAGCATGTTGTGGACATGGAGGAACTGTTTGGACGTATGAATATTAAAGTTGGTTCTGAGCTTTGTCATGAGAAGTACATAGTGATTACAGTTCACCCAAAATAAAATTTTATTTTCCTTGTTGGGAAGGATAGAACATTAATTGCATATGACATGAACCGTAGAAAGGTTCATGTCATACATGACCGTGTCATCCGCTTTTGTAGATTAAGAGGGCATTTCCATATGAATAGGTCTTACTATCTTCCTTACGTTCCCTCGTTCATAGAGTCGTTAGCAGAGTAGTAAAGGTGCATTTCTTGCATTTTATCGTCACGACAGTCTTTGTTCAGGTAGGCAATTATTTTCATTCTATGTATGTATAGGCCAATTTTAGCTTGTTGACTAAATGAATGATATGTTCAATATTATTAATTATGTTGTTTTGTTCAAGTTGTGGATCAAAGATGAATAAGAGATGTTCCATGGTGCATTGGCTACCAATCCAAGGGATACACTAATTATATTCATTTTACCTTGCAAGCAGGAGTGCCACATAGAAGGAGCACAGCTATGTCATTTCGTTATATAAGTCTATATAGATCTATACCTTTAGTATACTCTATGTACCGCTTGTGTTAGGACATCAATTGAGAAAGATATTATGGTAGTGTCTATTGTTATTGTAAAAAGTACTCTTTTTTGTGAACATGATTTATGGATATAATGATTATATATATGTATGCTTTGTGTTCATGAAGCTATTAAGGGCCTAGCTGAATTAGTAACTATTGTGAAACGGGATGAAATTCTGTCACCGTTGCTATACGTATGATGCGCCAGGGATCAAAAGTGTATCACCGCCAAATCCTTAAGTAGCCCAATACTGACTAAACAATTATCAAAGGTGGATCGTGGTGCAAAGCGACAGTGACCATGACCTTTGTACTAGCGGATCATACACTGAAGCGATGGTGGTGTTAACCTCTACACAGCCGTCTCGGCCGTTGAACCGACAGTGAACCTGCACAGCTGACAGTCGGGTCGAAGTACAAGGCGACGGTGCTGGTGACCACTACATAGGTGGTTGATGTGCCCACACAATGGTTTTGATAGCCTCGACACAGGCGGATCATAAGCAATACGGCAGTGTTAGTGTATACCCAGACAGCCGGGTCGTGCTCCAATGCGACGGAAGTAAGGACCTTATCACAGATGGATCATAAGCCAATACGGCGGTGTGAGTATACACCGCAGACGGTCTCAGATAGCGATGGTGAAGGCTATGACTATCGTTGTCAACAGCTTACTGCTGAAAGCCCAAGTTTGGTTTTGGTAATTAATGACACCAAGTTGCTAATGCCATGTGTTAAGTGTTTTGAGCTAGGCATAAGCAACACATGTGATGAAGGTGTACGTGGCAAGGAGTGGTGGCCACAAGATCACAAAGAGATGGTGCATGGACATGAAATGATGATCATGGTGGAGATGCACATAATATGATGGACATGATGATCAAGTGAAGGAAAAGGATCTAAGAGCGCAAGGCAAAGGTATAACCATAGGGTTTTCCTTTTGCCGGTCTAAGATGAGTAGAGAAGTGATTGACCGGGTTTAGGATACATAGCCGACTATCAAGAGGGGCAATCACAGTTAGCTCGGGAATCAAGTGCCACTAGATCATTGTCTTGAGCATATGCATTTAGGATCTAGTAAAGAGCTAACATAACGCCTTGGAAAATGTTTGTGAAATGCTAACACACTTGCACATGGTGGTGTACACTTGTTGGTGTTAGCACTTTTGCGAAGGCGGAGGAGTTTAAGTGGTAGAGAGGGGTTTGGGTTCCTCTCTCCCTCCCGCCGAGCTTGCGAGGCGGGATTCGGCGCTTTTTGGAGAAGTGAAATGCCTATTTTCTATTGCGCCGAAAGTTGGAAAAGAAACGGAGGCGAACGGAGGTCACTGCGTGCACCGGACGCTACACCGGACGCTGCACCGGACGCTGCACCGGACGCGGTCACTGTGCGACCGGCGCGTCCGGTCAGGCGAACGGCGGTTCACGAGGACCACCGGACGCGGTGCGCGTCCGGTCACAGGTCACCGGACGCGTCCGGTCGTCCAGGGAGCTTACTGGACTCCCACCGGACGCGGGCACTGTGGCGTCCGGTCAGTTCTTCAGCGCGTCCGGTCGATGTTTCGCGGTGCGCGGCTCGGTGTTGACCGGCGCGTCCGGTGGGTCACGGGACCGGCGCGTCCGGTGTTGACCAGCGCGTCCGGTCGCTCGGTCGAGCGCGTCCGGTCAACGGTAACGGCTAGTTCGGACGATACTGTTCACGTCTGTCGCGTAGTGACCGGACGCGTCCGGTCACCCTGACCGGAGCGTCCGGTCCGCGCGATTTCAACTGCGTCGCTTCTAACGGCTAGCTGCGTACCCCTTCGTTATAAATAGATGGTGGACGGGTTTTGAGGGCAACCCTTGCATATTTTGAGACCTAGAGACATACTTTGAGCTAGAGAACAACCCCTCCACTCATCTCTTTGATTAGTTGCACATCTTAAGTGAGATTGAGTGAGATTCAAGTGCATTGCTTGAGAGTTGCATTCTAGAGGCACTTGATCTTCGAGTTGCTGCGGATTTCTTGTTACTCTTCCGTGTTTCCCGACACGGTAGACGGCTTGGAGCAGCGGAGGTGATTGAGCTCGCAATTGGAGATTGTTGGAGCCTTCACCAAGTGTTGTAAGGGGTTCTTGATCCTTCCCCGCGGGAGTTCGCGAATTGGATACTCTAGTGGAGCTCGTGGCTTGGAGGATCCCCATCTTGTGTGCGGTTGTGCGGCGCCCGCCGAGGGCTCAACTCTTGATAGTTGATTAGCTCGCGAACCGACAAGTGGGTGCATCGCCACAACGAGGAGTAGCTTGCCGGGAAGCAAGTGAACCTCGGGATAAAATCTTGTGTCATTCCCTTCCCGAGGATTTCTCTTGTGTGATTGATTGATTGGTACTTCTTATCCCTACACGGCGGTATATTCACTCGAAGCTCTTCTCTCGTATTACTTCTCGTATCTAGCTTGTTGTTGTTGTGTTTAGTGGATAGCCTTGTACTAGACTTGTGTAGGTGGCTTGCTTAATTAGTTAGAGCTAGTGCATTTTGCTTCGCCACCTTTTATACTAACTCGTGGTTAAGTAATTTGTGTAGAAGTTTTTATTAGGCTATTCACCCCCCCCTCTAGCCTATTTGGACCTTACAAGTGGTATCGGAGCCGAGGCACCGTTTATTTGAGGCTTAACAACCTACGGTGAAAAAGGAATGGCTCAATTGAGTTTGCACATCAACAACACAAAGAAGGCACCTCACTTTGATGGCACAAATTATGCATATTGGAAGGTTAAGATGACCGCACACCTCAAGTCAATCAATAGAGAAGTGTGGAAGGTCACCGAAACAAAATTTGAGGTTGCTAACCCGGAGGCACCTACACCGGTGGAAGAGAAGAAGCTCCAATGCAATGACATTGCCATTAGTGCTCTTCATGAGGCATTAGATGACAAGACATTTGAGCAAGTGAAGAATATAGAGGTTGCACATGATGCTTGGGCTAAGCTAGAAGAAACATTTGAGGGCACCGAAGGCACAAAGACCGCTAAAGCATATATCTTGCAAGAAAAATTTTCAAGCTTCAAGATGCAAGATGATGAGAGTGTACCGGAGATGTTTCATAGATTGCAAGTCATTGTAAATGAGCTCAAGGCACTTGGTGAGGAGGTCAAGGACAATCAATTCTCTATGAAGTTTTTGAGAAGCTTGCCCAAGAGGTTTGATACATTGATCACCGTGCTAGTGAGGACTACATTGAAGGATTCAACTCCTCAACAAATATTTCAAGAAGTGATGACCGATGATTCGTATAGAGAAGATGATGAGAAGGATGAGTTGGTCAAGAAGAAGAAGAAGGAGAATGAGAAGAAAGATGATGAAAAGAAGAAGAGTGTGGCATTCAAAGCCACCACATCCAAGGGCAAATCCAAGATTGAATCATTAAGTGAAGAAGACTCAAGCTCTTGTGATAGTGATGACATTGATGAGAAGATGGCTCTCTTTGTCAAGCAATTTGGCAAATTCATGAAAAAGAAGGGCTATCGTGCTAGGAGGAAGAAGAACACATCTAAGAAGAATGAGCATGCCATGAGATGCTTTAGATGCCATAGCAAGGACCATCTCATTGCAAAGTGTCCTTATGATAGTGATGATGAAGATGCTATCAAGAAGGAGAGAAAGAAGCAAAAGAAGAAGCAAGAAAAGAAAGAGAGCTCTCATAAAAAGAAGAATGATTCTCATGTTGCTACATGGGATAGTGATGATTCCTCAAGTGATGATGAGGATGACTACAAGAGCAAGAAGAAGGGACATGCTAGCATTGCCATCTAAGAGAAGGTCTCCCTCTTCGACACTCCATCGTGCTTCATGGCTAAGGCCGCTAAGGTATCATCCGACGATGAGAGTGATCATGATAATGCTAGTGATAGTGATAGTGATGAAGAAGAATTCACTAAAGATGAACTAATCACTATGCTAGAAGATTGCACTCAACATTATAAAGAATCTAGAAAGGAGTGCAAGGGCTTGCTTAAGGAAAAGAAAAACCTTATGCAAGAACTTGATGAGCTTAGAGCATCTTATGAGAGTCTAAAGGTAGACCATAAGAAGCTTCAAAAGTCTCACACTAAGCTTGAAGAAGCTCATTCCTCTCTAGTTGAAAAATGTGAAAACATGCCAACTAATGTTGAGAAAGCTAAAACTTGCAACATAGGCATATCATGTGATATAATTGATGAACCTTTTCATAAGCCTATTGTTGTTGCTCCTACTAACCCTTTATGTAGCGCATCTACATCATCCTCATCTAGTAGTGATGGTTTCACTTGTGACTCCTCACTTATAGTTGAGAATAAAAATCTCAAGAAGGAGGTAAAAGAGCTCAATCACACCTTAGCTAAGGCTTATGGTGGTGAGGACCGCTTGCTTATGTGCTTGGGTAGCCAAAGGGCTTCTCTCTATAAAGAGGGATTGGGCTATAACCCCAAGAAAGGCAAGGCCGCTTTTGCTCCTCACAAGACTCGTTTTGTGAAGAACAATGGTAGCTATTGCAAAAGTTGCAAGCAAGTTGGTCACATAGAGCGACATTGCATGAACAAGAAATCCAATGCTAATGTATCCTCAATTAAGTTTGATTCTTTCTATATACTTACCAAGGGTACAAATGGTGTTCATGCTAAGTTCATTGGTGCACCATGGATGGGCTCAAAGAAGAAAGCCATTTGGGTACCAAAGAGCTTGGTCACTAACCTTGGAGGACCCAAACAAGTTTGGGTACCTAAAAAGAATTGATCTTATCTTGTAGGTCAATTACAAAGCCGGAGGAAGGCATTGGGTGCTTGATAGTGGGTGCACTCAACATATGACCGGGGATTCATGTATGTTCAAATCTATTGATACAAGTCAAAATGGTGGTTTTGATGCTATCACTTTCGGCAACAACAAGAAAGGCAAGGTCAAAGGGCTTGGTAAAATTGCTATCTCAAATGACATGAGCATATCCAATGTGTTGTTAGTTGAGAGCTTGGATTTCAATCTTTTGTCGGTGGCACAACTTTGTAATCTTGGCTTCAAGTGCATATTTGGTAGTGATGATGTTGAAGTCATAAGTGTTGATGGATCAAATTTGATATTCAAAGGATTTAGACATGGTAGCTTATACTTGGTTGACTTCAATGATAGTGAGACACAATTGACATCATGCTTGCTTAGCAAATCTAGTATGGGATGGTTGTGGCATAGAAGGCTTGGTCATGTTGGAATGAAACAATTGAACAAACTTTTGAGGCATGACTTAGTTAGAGGCTTGAAAGATGTGACTTTTGAAAAGGATAAACCTTGTAGTGCTTGTCAAGCAGGCAAACAAGTTGGAAATAAACATCCTAGTAAGAGTGAAATGAGTACATCAAAGGCATTTGAGCTATTGCACATGGACTTGTTTGGGCCAACAACATACACTAGTATTGGTGGAAACAAGTATGGTTTTATGATTGTTGATGACTACACTAGATACACTTAGGTGTTCTTTCTCTATGACAAGAGTGATGTTTATGATCTATTCAAGTCTTTTGTCAAGAGAGTGCAAAATGAGTTTGAGACTACCATCAAGAAGATTAGAAGTGACAATGGTAGTGAGTTCAATAACACAAGAATTGAAGATTTATGTGATGATCTCGGTATTGGACATCAATTCTCACCAACCTACACTCCTCAATCCAATGGTGTAGTTGAAAGAAAGAATAGAACTTTGATTGACATGGCTAGATCAATGCTTAGTGAGTACAATGTGAGTCATTCATTTTGGAGTGAAGCTATCAACACGGCTTGCTATTGTAGCAACCGTCTCTATTGCCATGGGAAGCTTGGGAAGACACCATATGAGCTATTGAATGGAAGAAAGTCCAACATTGCATACTTTAGAGTGTTTGGTTGCAAATGCTATATTCTCAAGAAAGGCACTAGATTGAGTAAGTTTGAAAAGAAATGTGATGAAGGGTTCTTACTTGGCTATTCTACCACAAGCAAAGCATATAGAGTTTGGAATCTCACAAATGGCACCTTGGAAGAAGTTCATGATGTTGAGTTTGATGAAACCCAAGGATCTCAAAATGAAGCTCAAAACCTTGATGATGTGAGAGGAGATCAATTGTCAAATGCAATGAAGAACATGGATATTGGTAACATAAGGCCGAGGCAAGTTGATGATGATGATATTCATGTGATCAACCAAAGTGTGCAAATTGATACAAATCAAGCAAGCTCTAGTGGTTCTCATGATGAAGCTCAAGTTCAAGGTCAAACAAGTGGAAGCAATCAACTCCCAATACTTTAACCTACTAGCATTGCAAGAGATCATCCATTGGACCAAATCATTGGTGGAATTCAAAGTGGTGTTCAAACTAGATCAAGACTAGCATCCTTTTGTGAGCACTACTCATTTGTGTCACTTGAAGAACCAAAGAAGATAGAAGATGCATTGAAGGATTCCGATTGGGTAAATGCCATGCATGAAGAGCTAAACAACTTCACTAGAAATCAAGTTTGGGAACTTGTTGAAAGGCCGAAGAACTATAATGTGATTGGTACTAAGTGGGTCTTTAGAAACAAGCAAGATCAAGATGGCATGGTTGTAAGGAACAAAGCAAGATTAGTAGCACAAGGATACACTCAAGTTGAGGGTCTTGACTTTGGAGAAACATATGCACCGGTTGCAAGATTGGAGGCTATTAGAATCTTATTAGCATATGCTTGTGCACACAACATCAAGCTCTATCAAATGGATGTCAAGAGTGCATTTCTCAATGGTTACATCAATGAAGAAGTTTATATTGAGCAACCTCCCGGTTTTGAAGATGACAAGAAGCCCAACCATGTTTACAAGCTCAAGAAGGCTTTGTATGGTTTGAAGCAAGCACCTAGAGCATGGTATGAGAGATTGAGGGACTTTCTTCTCTCTAAAGGGTTCAAGATGGGAAAGGTTGACACCACTCTCTTCACCAAGAAGCTTGGAAATGACTTGTTTGTGTTGCAAATCTATGTGGATGACATTATCTTTGGATCAACTAATCAAGACTTTTGTGAAGAGTTTGGAAATATGATGGCAAAAGAGTTTGAGATGTCTATGATTGGAGAGCTTAGTTACTTCCTTGGACTTCAAATCAAGCAAATGAAGAATGGCACTTTTGTAAGTCAAGGCAAGTACATCAAGGACATGATCAAGAAGTTTGGATTACAAGATGCTAAGCCAATGAGTACACCAATGGGCACAAATGATCAATTGGATATTGATGCTAGCGGCAACATGGTAGATCAAAAGCTATATCGGTCTATGATTGGAAGTTTGCTCTATGTCACCGCTTCTAGGCCCGATGTGATGTTTAGTGTGTGCAAATGTGCAAGATATCAAGCTTCACCTAGAGAAAGTCACTTGAAAGCAACCAAGAGGATATTGAGATATCTTAAGGGCACTCATGATGTTGGATTATGGTTTCCAAAGGGGTCTAATTTTGAGTTGATTGGATATTCGGACTCCGACTATGGTGGATGCAAGATTGATAGAATGAGCACAAGTGGCACTTGTCAATTGCTTGGAAGGTCTCTTGTTTCATGGTCATCAAAGAAACAAAATAGTGTTGCACTATCTACCGCCGAGGCCGAATACATTAGTGCCGGTAGTTGTTGTGCACAATTGCTTTGGATGAAGGCCACTTTGAATGACTTTGGAATAAAATTCAAGAATGTGCCATTGTTTTGTGATAATGAAAGTGCAATCAAGATGACACAAAATCCGGTTCAACATTCAAGAACCAAGCACATTGACATAAGGCATCACTTCATAAGAGACCATCAACAAAAGGGTGATATTAGCATTGAGAGCATTGGCACCGAAGATCAACTAGCCGACATATTCACAAAGCCACTTGATGAGAAGAGATTTTATAAGTTGAAGAATGAATTGAACATACTTGACTTCTCCAACTTGAGATGAGTGCACCCCCACATTCTTATATGACATGCCTCTCCTCCGACATAGCAAGGTAAAGTTGTTTGGCATATCATCCATACTTTACTAAGGACATGTTTAGAACATTTAGACATATTTGCATGACAAATAGGCTCATTCATGAAAATCAAATGATTTTGATGTATATATGGTACCACTATTGTTTCTATGTTTGATTGATCTAGTGGTAGCATATGACATGTTTGTGGGCTTGCAAACCTAGTGTTGAATCTAGAAAATGAGCTCATGATGTGTAATTCAACATGGTCAAGATAACCCTTATACTTTATGAGGTGTGAAGAAGCTTGTCCTTGGATCAAACCGAATTACATATTCTAGGCAAGTGATCTAGATTGAACCATAATTTGGACTCCCTCATATTGATTGACTTAACTATCACTAAAATTGGCACCTTTTTGGTGATTGTTGACAAAGGGGGAGAGAAAAGTCACAAAGATAGAAAAGTCACAAAGGGGGAGAAAGATATAATAAGAGGGGAGAGAAAAGTCACAAAAAGAAAAAGTTACTAAGGGGGAGAGAAAGCTTAAGATAAGACTTTGAAAAGGAATCAATTAAATTTGAGCACACAAGTAGGGGGAGCAAGCTCATGAACTATTTGTTGCATTTGTATGCGCATTAACATGATGAATTGTTGCATTGCAAAGCTTAAATTCATATTCATGTTCGTTTGGTGATTGCTAGAACTAGAACTTGAATGATGTTTTGTTAAGAGTAGCGTCACAAGTGGTATCTAGACACTCTTTGCTTATAATGTTGATCTCACGGGGTACTTTAGTGTTTGTGATCTTTACAAGTGATGTTTTACAAGTTGTGTCTAGCTACATCGATGCTAAGGATGGTACATAAAGGCAACTCCGATTGGTATCACGCTTCAAAGGTCCATTCTATATACCTTAGCATCAATTTGATAGTAGTAACTCTCCCAAAATTTCAAATCCATACATATGTGCATAATTGAACCAAACTCATGGAAGCACATATGTAGGGGGAGCTAATACTATCGAAATTGAAAATTATTTTCATTTCATATCTTTGTGATGGTTGTCATCAATTACCAAAAAGGGGGAGATTGAAAGCCCAAGTTTGGTTTTGGTAATTAATGACACCAAGTTGCTAATGCCATGTGTTAAGTGTTTTGAGCTAGGCATAAGCAACACATGTGATGAAGGTGTACGTGGCAAGGAGTGGTGGCCACAAGATCACAAAGAGATGGTGCATGGACATGAAATGATGATCATGGTGGAGATGCACATAATATGATGGACATGATGATCAAGTGAAGGAAAAGGATCTAAGAGCGCAAGGCAAAGGTATAACCATAGGGTTTTCCTTTTGCCGGTCTAAGATGAGTAGAGAAGTGATTGACCGGGTTTAGGATACATAGCCGACTATCAAGAGGGGCAATCACAGTTAGCTCGGGAATCAAGTGCCACTAGATCATTGTCTTGAGCATATGCATTTAGGATCTAGTAAAGAGCTAACATAACGCCTTGGAAAATGTTTGTGAAATGCTAACACACTTGCACATGGTGGTGTACACTTGTTGGTGTTAGCACTTTTGCGAAGGCGGAGGAGTTTAAGTGGTAGAGAGGGGTTTGGGTTCCTCTCTCCCTCCCGCCGAGCTTGCGAGGCGGGATTCGGCGCTTTTTGGAGAAGTGAAATGCCTATTTTCTATTGCGCCGAAAGTTGGAAAAGAAACGGAGGCGAACGGAGGTCACTGCGTGCACCGGACGCTACACCGGACGCTGCACCGGACGCTGCACCGGACGCGGTCACTGTGCGACCGGCGCGTCCGGTCAGGCGAACGGCGGTTCACGAGGACCACCGGACACGGTGCGCGTCCGGTCACAGGTCACCGGACGCGTCCGGTCGTCCAGGGAGCTTACTGGACTCCCACCGGACGCGGGCACTGTGGCGTCCGGTCAGTTCTTCAGCGCGTCCGGTCGATGTTTCGCGGTGCGCGGCTCGGTGTTGACCGGCGCGTCCGGTGGGTCACGGGACCGGCGCGTCCGGTGTTGACCAGCGCGTCCGGTCGCTCGGTCGAGCGCGTCCGGTCAACGGTAACGGCTAGTTCGGACGATACTGTTCACGTCTGTCGCGTAGTGACCGGACGCGTCCGGTCACCCTGACCGGAGCGTCCGGTCCGCGCGATTTCAACTGCGTCGCTTCTAACGGCTAGCTGCGTACCCCTTCGTTATAAATAGATGGTGGACGGGTTTTGAGGGCAACCCTTGCATATTTTGAGACCTAGAGACATACTTTGAGCTAGAGAACAACCCCTCCACTCATCTCTTTGATTAGTTGCACATCTTAAGTGAGATTGAGTGAGATTCAAGTGCATTGCTTGAGAGTTGCATTCTAGAGGCACTTGATCTTCGAGTTGCTGCGGATTTCTTGTTACTCTTCCGTGTTTCCCGACACGGTAGACGGCTTGGAGCAGCGGAGGTGATTGAGCTCGCAATTGGAGATTGTTGGAGCCTTCACCAAGTGTTGTAAGGGGTTCTTGATCCTTCCCCGCGGGAGTTCGCGAATTGGATACTCTAGTGGAGCTCGTGGCTTGGAGGATCCCCATCTTGTGTGCGGTTGTGCGGCGCCCGCCGAGGGCTCAACTCTTGATAGTTGATTAGCTCGCGAACCGACAAGTGGGTGCATCGCCACAACGAGGAGTAGCTTGCCGGGAAGCAAGTGAACCTCGGGATAAAATCTTGTGTCATTCCCTTCCCGAGGATTTCTCTTGTGTGATTGATTGATTGGTACTTCTTATCCCTACACGGCGGTATATTCACTCGAAGCTCTTCTCTCGTATTACTTCTCGTATCTAGCTTGTTGTTGTTGTGTTTAGTGGATAGCCTTGTACTAGACTTGTGTAGGTGGCTTGCTTAATTAGTTAGAGCTAGTGCATTTTGCTTCGCCACCTTTTATACTAACTCGTGGTTAAGTAATTTGTGTAGAAGTTTTTATTAGGCTATTCACCCCCCTCTAGCCTATTTGGACCTTACAACTGCCGAGGCCAAAATTGGACTGCGATGTGGGTTATGACGCGACTGTGAAAGGTGTGAGTGTAGTAGTGCATGGCGAGCATGCCGTAGTGGTGTGGTCATGAGAGAGCACACCGCGGCGGTGTGGGCGCGGCGGCGGTGGAGAGGAAGACTGGCGGGAGGCGTACGGGACCCACGGCGGAGCTAGTCGCGGAGCGCAATCGTGGTGATGCGTGATTTTTTTTGGTCTACAGTGACAGGAGGGGAGCAGAGTGAACAGATAGGAACGGATCGGCTTTTGGACGTCCGGTCCACCTACAGGGGCATCCGCCGCGGACGAACGTCTGTTCCCAACATTACCATTTGTGGTGGCGAGGTGCGTATTGCGTCTCTTATGTATGCAACAAAACGAATCTGGTAACTTAGGGCGTCCCCAACGGCGTTCAAATTGCCAGCTCCCCTGAAATGCTATTGGTCGTTGAGGAGAGAGACAAACTCACTAGCGCTTGCATAGTCGCACCTGTCTCGCACGGAGTCCGAAAAGTTCCATCTCTCAAGCTGTGACAACCTGCGTATCTATCCTCTCCACTTTTCTATTTTTTTGGAGTTTCTAGTTTCTAAATCGCAATCGATTCAGTTCTCTTGTTGGGGACGCCCTTACTGAAAGAAGTCCTTAATAGAAGGATTGATTCCACATCCTTCTAAAATAAAAAACACCATATTTTGGCTACTATAATTAATTTTACTCATGACAGATTGCTAGACTCAAACATAATATGCACTAAAGGAGAAAAAATACACCGTTTTATATTATCTATATATAATATTAAAGAACCAAATCCCCTCCCATTTTTGGTCGGTTACTCCCCTAACTAACTCAATGAATGTTGGAACTATCTCTGTGGATTATCTACATGCTATAACCCTCCTATTTTATATAGCTATAGAAATCCTAATCCTAATCCTAATCCTAATCAAATAAATCCCCCTAATTCCTAATCCAAATAGAAAAGATGGGAGTCCTAATAATAATATTGACCCACGACAAGTTTCCTTGTTTCGGTCTTATTTATTTTCTCTATTTTTCCAAGAATGTTATGACTTTTTTTTGCTGTACCAGTTCGGTTAGGTTCAGTTATGTTTTTCTTTTTTCATCACTCTCAACAACTACATGTGTTCCATTCTGTTATTTTCCTTGACGTCGAGCATTAGTTCATGCAGATGTAGCTCTAGAACAGGTCGTTATAAGTCATAACAGCTAATTGAAAGGCAGAGCTCATCATGAGTTCATGTAGCCCACGCTGGATTAATCGCAATATAAAAGACAAATTCAGAGAAATTTTGGGCCAACAAAACTTTTTGATAGTTTGAAATCTGAGCTAAGGATGGGGTCAGTGACTCAAGCGGACTCAGCAAAAATGGTTCAGCTTATTCAACAATTGCGTAATAACTAATTATTATAATAAAAAGAAGAAAAAATAAGTGATAACGACCCGACGCCCATAAGCTCACTCGGCCGAGCACCCGGCCGATTTGCATGTCAGCCCATAAAGCTATTATTTCTCTTGGTCCGGCCCAGGTGAAGCACCACTTCAGGGTCGCTTCTCATCAAAGCCTAGAGTTAAAACGTCCGCGGCTCTCTTCTCACCCCATCTCATAGCTAGGGTTTTAGGGCTTTCTTCTCTGCTCCCCGTACCCTCCATTCGCACCCCAATGCAGCTACAGACGGTCTCCCTGGCAAAGAAAGAGCCGAAGAGAAAACAGCAGCCACCGCCGTCGGCGGCTCCCACAATGAAGAAGGGGAGCAAGGCTGTGCCCCCACCGAAGAAGGCAAAGAGAGCGCCCAAGAAGCAAAAGATTCTCGAGTCCTCTGACGATTCTGATATGGAGCTGCAGCAGCAGCTCCAAGAGGAGGACTCTGACCCAAGGGAGGACACAACTTTGTAGTTTAGGTGTTTGAAAGCCCAAGTTTGATTTTGGTAATTAATGACACCAAGTTGCTAATGCCATTGTGATTAAGTGAATTGAGCTAGGCATGACAACATATGTGGTATGGAGTGGTGGCCACAAGATCACAAAGAGATGGTGCATGGACATGAAACGACGATCATGGTAGAGATGCACATGAAATGATGATCATAGTGATCAAGCATGAGAAGATGGACATGGAACAAAGTGATCAAGGCAAAGGTATAATCATAGGATTTGCTTTTATTGGTCTAAGATGAGTAGAGAAGTGATTGACCGGGTTTAGGATTGATAGCCGACTATCAAGAAAGGCAATCATGGTTAGCTCGTGAATCAAGTGCTACTAGGTCATCATCTTGAGCATATGCATTAGGATCTAGTAGAGAGCTAACGTAACGCCTTGTAAAATGATTGTGAAAATGCTAACACATATGCACTTGGTGATGTACACTTAGTGGTGTTAGCACATTTGCGAAGGCGGTAGAGTTTAAGCGGTAGAGAGGGGTTTGGAGTCTGCGGGATTCAGGCATTTTCGAGGAAATGAAATGACTATTTTCCTTTACGCCGGAAGTGGGAAGATGTAGCGAAGTCACGGAAGTGTTTCATACTGAAAAGCACGCACCAGACGCGGCGTTCGGCAGCGTCGGACGCTGGCCTTGCGTTTGATGCCTAACTTTAGCTTGCAGAGCGCTGGCGGCCGTGCATTAGACCCGTTGATGGTGGAACGTCGGACGCGTGACGTCAGCGTCTGTTGGCGTGGGCGTCAGCTATGAGCAGAGGCGGTAGAGGAGCGTGGAGCACCTGACGCTAGAGTGCGTCTGTTGCCACACCAACGGACGCGTCTGTTGCCAGTTCAAGCGTTTTCGACCCTCTCTGGACTGTGTCTGTTGCATCGTCAGACGCACGGGCTCGCAGCGTCAGACGCGTCTGCTGTTCACGAAATCGATCGTTGGTTCTTTGAAGTGGCTGGATGTGTGGCGCTTCATGGTGCATCGGACGCGGCAACACACATTTGTTGCGTAGGCATCAGACGCGTCTGATGCCCCCGATCAGGCTGCTGTGAGGAGGCCAACGTCTCTATTTGTTTGAGAGCTTATAAATATGAGCATGGCCGACCTTTGGGAGTTCTCTCTTGCAGATCTGAATATTTGAGGCATACTTTGAGCTAGAGAACACTCCCTCCACTCATCTCCTTGCTTGGTTGCATACTCTAGTGAGATTTAAGTGCATTGCTTAGTGATTTGCATCTAGTGACACTTGATCTTTGAGTTGGCTGCGGATTTCTTGTTACTCTTAGATGTTTCCCGACATCCTAGATGACTTGGAGCAGCGGTGGTGTTGAGCTCGTGATTGAAGATTGTTTCGAGCCTCACCAAGTGATTGTGAGGGGTTCTTGAACCTTTCCCGCGAGAGTTCGCGAATTGGCTACTCTAGTGGAGCTCGTGGCTTGGAGGATCCCCATCTTATGAGTGGATGTGCGACACCCGCTGAGGGTTTGACTCTTGATAGTCAATTAGCTCGTGATCCATCAAGTGGGTGCATCGCCACAACGAGGACTAGCTTGCCGGGAAGCAAATGACCTCGGTAAAAAATCTTGTGTCATCTCTTTGCTGAGGATTTCATCTTGTGATTGTGATTGCATTGATTGATTGATTTATTAGAAATATCTCTACTCATCAATGTCGGTATAACAATACATGCTCACTCCTTTACTTACTTGTCTACCTTGCTAGTTGTTTAGCTTGTTATCTCTTGTAGATTCTAGCTCCTAGTTTATGTAGTGTATCTCTTTCACCTAGGAGTAGAGTAAGTAGTGACTTAGTCTTGTTGGTGTGGATTAGAGATTATAGCCTTCATATCTACTAGGAGTGTTTAGGTGGCTTGCATAGTGTAGTTGAGCTAGTGCTAGAATTAGCTTCGCCATCTTTTGTACTAACTTTGTTGTTGAGTAAAGTTTGTAGAATTTTGAAAAGGCTATTCACCCCTCCTCTAGCCATTTAGGACCTTATAGTGTTCAGAGTGGCTCACGAGCTCGGTGCTTTTGATAGTTTTGTTTCTTTGGGTGCTGAACCGACTCTGGTTTCCATCCCTTTATGTATTCGTTTGTAGTTGCTGACAATTTAGCTCTGTCTAAGTAACGGAAATTCTTATTTCCCCTAAATAAATGACTTTATAGATTATATAAGACTCTTGTACAAATTCAAGGTTGTCACACAAGATATTTGGTGAGTGCTTTTATGATTTACGGTAACTAACTCATCATGCATGGCTGTAAGTATGGGATGGTCTCTATGTGTTTATATAGGCTGTATGATGATATTCGGTGGCAACCTTACACTTGACTATGTTTATAGAATCTCCCTCATCCTTATCCATTTACTAGATAATTACCATCATGCAAAATATCCAATTCTAAAATACTCAATACTTCAGCCTTAAAGCATGGCAAACATGTCTTATGTTTTCTTGCCATTTATCTAAAAAGTTTCTCATGTGAATGTTGCCTATTGCATATGTGGAAGCAAACCGGTCACACCCAATTTTTTATGCTATGACGATATTTTTTCTTCATCAAAAAATATTTTTCCTTTTGTTATAAGTTATAACAATGAAAGTGCATCTAGGCCCCTAGTGGATTTTAAAAAACCAATTAAATGACTAATGAGTTTGATGGATTTTGGATATAGGTTTCATTGCATCATATCAAGCTCATATCAATAAAGAAAAGATAAGCAAATTTATAAACCAAAATGAGATAAAGAGAAATGGGTATGATTTGATCTCAATGATGGCTTTCTTACATGAATAAGAAAAGATTGATAGTTGACTAGTATTGATCAAGGTCGAAGAATGAATGAAAAACAAATAAGTGGAGAAATGACAAACCAAAGTGCATAAAGGAGAAGAGACATGAACTTATGCATATATATGGTCTCATTATGTCGGCTTGCATCTACATTGTGGAATATCATTAACTAAGCAACTTGACAAGCATAATATGGATACATAAAAAGGACATGTGTGTTGATGGGTATCAAATGAAGTCTCAAATGTGAAGCTCGATCAAGTTGTGCAATAGTAATTCAATATAAGCATTGTTGAGTAGTAAGTTCATTGAAACAATCTAGTTCAAGCGAAGAACAATGCTAATAAAATGAGATTTCAATGTGTGCCTATTGTTGGTGCAAATCAAGATTGATTCAAGGTGGGGAAGATGAGTGAAGGAGTGTACTAAGTTGGGCTTCGAGGTGCTAAGCGTAGATGAAGGGAAAACATCGGCTTTACGTCGAGGGATTAAGGCTAATGTGAAGAAGCATTTGGTAACCCTAAAGGACTAATCAAGCCACAAGAAGTCATTCTTGGTGAAGCATCAAATCTTTGCTATATCACAAGTGAAGTGGCTTGAAGCCATTGGATTAAGCTTAAATGTATTGAAATGGTTCAAGTTATAAGCTTAAGGTTGATTTTCTCAAGAAGAATGAGACAAAGATTGTTGCAAACCATTATGAAGATATATTGACAAGAATTGACATATGAAAATATTGAAGGTTGAAGTGATGGAAATATACATGTCTTTTTTATCTTGAGTATATGTATGTTGTACTATTAAAAGGGATGCAATATGAATAATTTGAAAGTCTCAAGTGCTCAAACCAACCAAAATCCGAGTGCTAACGTGAGATATAAACACATGCCACATCACTTTCACTTGTTGGTCTTAGAGCTTGTTTTCAATGGTTAGCCCTTTGAATAAGCTTTCCGAGAAGTCCAAGATCATTGAAATCAGAGTTCGGAGCTATAAAGTTATGGCATTTTTTGTAAAGTGACCTGTGCTGCTTTTTGGAGTTTTGGATGTTCCAAAGTTTTTATCAGAAGTTCTGATACACTTCATAAGTTAAGATTTTGCGCTAGTGTTCATAGGTCCGTGCAACCTCAGATATCCATTATTGCTATTTGGATTGAGCTCATTTGTTTTCCTAACTCTTGTGTTTTTCTAATTTTAACCCCCAAACTATAAAACCTTGTAAATTTGTCATCTCAATTCTTAGTTCATTCAATTTTGGCCTCTCAACTTTGTTTTGATGGTTTTCAGGTAATTAAGGCCCACCTACCAGCATTGACCCACATATAATAGGCTATCTCTCTTTTTTCTCACTCCCTTTCTTAGCATCATCACCTCCACCTCCACCTCCACCTCGTCCTCCCTCTCTTCCTTCCCTGTCTATCTAACGTCATTGTTGCCTCTCTTCCTCTTAATCCGTTGCCTATAGCATGTAGGTCAGTAGGATAGATGTGAGACTGAAGCACATAGTGGGTATCCACATCCATCAAGGTTGAGCCCTATGAGCGGGGCATGCTAATAATAGTGTGTGGATCCATGATGAGATTTTTTCTAAGGGTGCATCCACTACTAGTAGTACAGGTATCCGCTTGCCATCCCTTGTAGTACAGAGACGCCTATCGCTGCATCATTGCTCAAGATTCATTATTTTATCCACTGTCATCCCTGTCTTGTTCCTCTACACTCCCACAATGGCTACCCGCCGAGCAGCAACATGCCACAGCTACTGTGGGGCACTAGCAGACAATACTACCGCTTCAATGCCAGGACGCCTAAGATCCACTACAAGCCTAGCAAAGCCTGATGGATAGTGCACGCACATCGGTTTATCATCTCTTAAGATCCAATCCACCACAGGATGTTAAAATATAGCACTGTCCTAGACTCTGGAAGCCCAAGTTTGGTTTTAGATAATTGATAAACACTAAGACTAACCTTTGATCTAAATGTGTGAATTAGATAAGGTGGTATACTCTAAGTGGTGGAGTTAGATGATGGTCAAAAGATGGGTCAAGTGCTTCACATTTGGAAAAGAAGAAAGAGAAAAACAAAAATGGGCTCAAGACAAAGGTATACTTGATTGGGCTATTTTTGGTTTGCACTCAAGACACCATAGATGATGTGAGTGGTTTAGGATCGATAGCCGTACTATTAAGAGGGGATAAATCTCGGTGATTGTGGTTATCAAGTGCTACTAGGTGATGTCATTCATGCATATACATTAGGACCTAATGTGCTAACCTAAAACCCTTGCAAAAATGATTTGGAAAATGCTAACACACGTGCAAAAAGTGCTTGGGGTACTTTGGTGTTGGGACATGGGAGCAAGGGGTCAATTTCTCTCTTAAAAAAAGAACAAGGGGGCATCGGACGGCAGCGGCTCTGCGTCCGACGACTAGTCTTAACTTAACAGAGCACGCGCAGGAGCGTCAGACGGTGCGAGGTAGAGGCATCGGATAAAACGCGGTTATTGTTCACTCAGGCGTTCGCGAGACAGAATGAGGAAGTGACACATGGTAGCTTCAGACGGTGGCGATCGTCCATCCGACAAAAATAACTGTTCTGGAACCTTACTGGAGTGCGTCGAATGAAAGCGTCGGATCGGCACCGTTGATATCCGACGACACGTCCGACGGCGATGCTGAGGGCGCAGTCGAGCACGACAACAATCGAGTTTTGAACATGACATGTGGCGCGTTGCGGCTGGCTGAGGCAAGGCGTTGGACAGGGCGTCGGATTGTCCGATGGCCCGTGTCCACGCATCCGACGACCGGTTCATGGGCATAACGGCTAGTGAGCCCTTGGGGGCTTAATACATATATTGTGGCCGGCTCTAGTTCATTCTCTTGCATATTTTCATCAGTGAAACATCCTTGTGCACTAAAGTAAACACCTCCCTCTCATCTCCATCATTGATTCATCATCATTGTGAGATTGAGAGTGATTTCAAGTGCATTTGCTTGAGTGATTGTATTTAGTGGCGCTTGGAGATCGTTGTTGCTGCGGTTTTCTTATTACTCTTGGTGGTTGCCACCACCTAGACACCCTAGAGCAGCGGAGGAGGATTGACAAGAGTTGGTGATTGTTTTTGGCTATCTCCTGGTGATTTATGAGGGGTGTTGTGCCTTCTTGGCGGAGTGTCAAAGGCAACTCTAGTAAATTGCTCGTATCATTGAGTTATCTCACTTTAGGGTAGGTTCTTGCAGTGTCCAATTGTGTGAACAAGGTTCGTGCAACACCTCTGGCCGTCAAATCACCAAGTATTGGTTAACACAACAGGGACGAGTTTGCCGGCAAGCAAGTGAACCTCGGGAGAAAAATCATCGTGTCACATTGTCTCCCTTGTATCTTCATTTGATATTCATATAATGATTGGCTTCATCTCTTGCTCGACATTGGTATAAAACCCTCTACCACTATTGTATTTACATTCTTGATATCTTGTGTAGTGGCAGTTCCTGTGTAGCTTGCTAGTTAGAGTAGCTAGAAGTAATTAGTTGTAATTCTTGTGCTAGCTAGCTCACTAGTGTAAGAGTAGCGCTGTAACCTTTGAGTGTGCCATAGAAATCATAATTGACTAGAATTGTTGAAATAGGTGGTTTGCATCTCAAAGTAGAGTTAGAGCAAAACTTGCTTACACCATTTGTTATACTAACCACTTTACTCTAGTGCTTTATAGAAATTTTTATGAGACTATTCATCCTTCTCTAGCCATTTAGGACCTTTCAGACTCCCAATCATAGCTAAGTCTTTAATGAGCAAACATGTACACAACGCTACATATATTGATTCAAATTAGCTCTTTCCTTCCGGTCTTCGATGAAATCATGTTGATAATTTGACCATGCTTTATTATTAATTATAATATATTTTTTCTTTCTCCTCGATTACGAGCCAAATCGGACGTTTAACTTCTTATTTAATAAAAAAAACATCTCGATCCCAACCTTCATCATCCACCTAAAGATGGCAACATGGCGGGTATGGACCTGAAATCGTGGGTTTCGGACCTGGCAGGGGCGGGTCCAGGTTTCGTCCTGCGGGTTTGCGTACTCGAAACGGGCCGGGTATTAACTCTCCCCGCGGGTGCCTGTCGGGGGACCCGAACCAGTGAAAAAAGGCGCGGCCCATTGACCTGTAACCCTAGTATATGTAACAAAAGCCCACCAAGCGCGGCCCACTGACTCTTCTTCTCCTCCCTCTCTTCCCCACCCGTGCCGCAGCCGCACGCCCGGACCCCGCTCCCTCCCGCACCCCGCTCACTCCCGCACCCCGCTCCCTCACAGGCGCCGCCGCCGCCTGCCTCACCCCGCACCCGCTCCCGCACAGGCGCCGCCGCCCGCCGCACCCCGCACCCGCACAAGCGCCGCCGTCCCTGCGGCCCTCCTCCCTCTCTGTCTGCGACGACTGGGTGGACTACCGCCGCCGCCGCTCTACCCCAGGTGGTGAGGCCTTTGCCTACCTCTTCGCCGGCGATGAGCGCCCACCAGGTATTCCCACCCCCTTTTCTCTTTCCTGTCTGCTGTGCGAAACCGAGTTTTCGATTTTTTTAAAAAAAATTTGAGTTCTCAAACCGTAACCTACTACGTATTTGGCTATTTGATGCCTACTAACTTCTAACTTTTTGCAAAACAATATTGGGTGTATATGTGTACACCCATGTCCCTTTACTAGATCCGCCCCTGCTCCGACCTCGACGTCCCCTCTGATTCCGACGCCGAGGAGCTCTCTGGGTCGGACGCTGAGGCTGACGAGCTATCGGGTTCGGACGCCGATGCCGACGGAGGCTCGAGCAGCGGCGACGACGTGGAGGATGATGATGAGGAGGAAGGTGATGAAAGCAATGATGACCCCCTCGCGGACGACTTCCTAGCAGGTAGCGACGAAGGAAGCGGTAATTAGCTCTGATCACTAGGCTACTAGATATGTATTGACTTGAATTGGCTCAATAGCTCCAGTAGTTTCAGTTTTCCCTAAGCCATTATTTCGTACTAGAATTCATTCATTTGAGCTGGCATCTACATACGATTTTGTTTTTTTGTACAAGTGTATCTAGTGCTAGAATTTGCACCTTGCTTATCTCTGCTGATTGCAATGTGCTGGGTTTGCAGAGGGTGGTGACTCCGGACTGGAGTCAGATGAGTCTGATGACCTCGAGGCAAAGTCACGAGCAATTGATGAGCAGAAACTCAAGGCGGAAGAAGATGCAGAGGAGGAACTTCAAATCAACATAAGATCAGAATCTGATGAGTTCAGATTACCCACGGCGGAGGTTGCTTGTCTGCCTTTGGTTCCTATTCTCTCTCTCTGTTCAGTGTTAGTTGCCTTGATGACTCATTCGGTTATTCCGTTGCATAACTTGCTGCAGGAGCTGGAGGAAGAGGCACACAGACCACCTAACCTACCAAATCTCAAAAGGAGGATATCAGAAAGTATGTTCATCTAATAATGCCGTTCCTATTTACCATATTTCATGGCTTTGTACCATTTATTACCACCCTCTCCCTATCGAATTTGTAAAATCCAGGTTATATTGTATTATGAGCATTGAGCAGATCTTTTGCATTCCTCATGGAAAGCAATCTGTTTACCTTTCTGACTGTTTTTATATTTATATATACTGATACTGATTTTCTTATCTAGTTGTTCGAGTGCTCTCAAACTTCAGCAAGCTGAGGCAGAAAGATGTTCCTCGAAAAGATTATATCAATCAACTGAAAACTGACATCATGTCATACTATGGATATAATGATTTTCTCGTTGAAGCATTAATTGAGGTCAGCTGTTCATTTTATGCATCAACTGTTGGATATAGTTGTCACTTCATTTTATATAGCTGAGGCAGAAAGATGTTCTGACTGCTTGAGGCAATTTCTTTGTTTGACATGCTTGCTCAGAAATTGAGCACGGTTTAGCCTGTTCTAGTAGTAGATAACATACTTCATGCTGTAACTGCGCAGATGTTCCCAGCTGTTGAGCTTATTGAGTTACTGGAAGCCTTTGAGAAAAGACCGCCTGCGTGCTTGCGGACGAATATACTAAAGGTATACTGCCTGTGGTCAATCTGAAAGTGTATGAGTGGTACCAGTACCACACAGTTATTTGGTTTACTGTTTGTTGTCAATTTGCTTCATATCTGCTTAGACTCTGCTCTTCTCAATAACTTTATTACCTTATTTGTTTAGTTATGTTGGCAGCTTACCATAACTTGCTTGGATCCAAAGGCTTTGTTGTTATTGCATTTAAGTTATTGGTGAATTTTGCACTTTGCAGACCCGGAGGAGGGATCTTGCCGCTGCTCTTATACCACGAGGATTTAATTTGGACCCAATAGGCAAATGGTCAAAGGTATGCTTCAATTATTGTTTCCCATACATGGTAAACCACAGCAAACTTACCCCCCTCCCTGTTGAAAATGGCAGGTAGGATTAGTTGTCTATGACTCCACCATTTCAGCTGGTGCTACTACTGAATATATGGCTGGACATTACATGGTATCCTCTCTCTCTCTCTCTACCTTTTCATTATGTTGAAACTTTTTTTTCTGTCCATTATTTTGACTAATAATACGGTCTTACAGAAACAAGGTGCAAGTTCTTTCTTACCAGTGATGGCACTTGCTCCACAGGAGAAGGAGCGAATTGTTGATATGGCGTAAGTTGTTTTCCTTTTCCTTGGGCAGGAGTTAATTTCTATTATGACATCAAAATTACCAATGTAACTGTAGGCCTTCTCATGCTACAATATGAAGTATTATTACTTGTTTCAGAATTTTGATGTTAATCTTCAATTGATTTATTCATTAGGTAGGGCTATGCTGTCATATACAATGACCAATATTATAACTGATTATTTTCTTGTTTACAGTGCTGCTCCAGGCGGTAAGACTACGTACATTGGCGCTCTTATGAAGAATACCGGTTAGTTCATTGAACTTGACTTGAGTACTGTGATCTCTCTAATAGAGTAATTTGTCTATTTGTTTTTGTTGTCACCATCATTAAATTAAATAAAGGTGTTGCTTTCTTCATATGCTATATACAGGAATCATCTATGCAAATGAGTTCAATGAGAAAAGGTTGCATGGACTTTTGGGAAACATCCATCGCATGGGTGTGACAAATACCATAGTTTGTAACTATGATGGTAAAGAGGTAAGAAGATAACATGCCTAATATCCTTTGGTGCTTAAAGCCTTCCTATTGGAGTATTGGTATTGATCGTGCCAAAATAGTGCAGTCTGATAACTTGGTGTCATTGTTTGTGGGACTTTGTCAAGTGTGCTGTAACCAAGATAGGCAGACCTTGTACCAAGGTTATATTGTTGTTAATCACTTCTGTTTATACGGGGAAGCATAACTTACAAGTCACAATTTCATCAGTTCTGTAGCATCTCATTAACCTTGGGCACATCATGTTCCCAGTAGAAATGTTCCATGACACATCGTTGTTATTTCAGCTACCCAAAATTCTCGGGATGAATTCAGTAGACAGAGTTTTGCTGGATGCTCCCTGCACAGGAACTGGGGTTCGTATAATCAAATTTATCTAAGCTGCTTGACTATTATGTTTCTCTTGGTATTGCTTGAACATAGGACTTTTTGTTTTGCAGACCATTTGGAAGGATCTACAAATCAAAACATCAAAAGACATTGAAGACATCAGGAACTGTGCCTTTGTCCAAAAGGTTCATTTCTTTTACTCTATGAAATCTTGTTTGAAGTGATACTGCCTGTAATTTCACAAAATTGAGTTTATGTCATGTATATCATTTGGTACCATATTCTCCATCTTCTGAGTTCTAACTTAACCTGATGCCACAATGCGACTCAAGCACAAGGCACTCACTTTCCAATACCTGTCCTCTCTCGCCTGCGATGACTCGATCCACTTTATCGTGATTCGGTGCTATCATTCTCGCTCTGTGCTTTGTCTCCTCTCTAGTCCTTGTTCTCTAAATAGAGCCAAATAACCCTGTTGTCTAGCGAATAGCACCCAGTAGCCACTGACCACCGCCCAGCAGCATAAACTAGCGTGTTATTCCTCCTTTCTAAATGGCCTAGGAGGTGTTAGTCTTATGGTGTTACATCACTAGTCACTTTGTTAATTGGTGTGAATTTTTTCTCGTTGACTGGATTGTATAGCTTTGCAAAATGAAGGAGGAAGAAATCGATTGATTTGAAGTTCACATGGGAAAGAGCTGCGTAAATTACTGAGATTTGTTTAGTTTGAACAATTTGTCCGTTAATTTATATATGGTTAAATGTAGTTTCTCATATATTGGGTTAAAAAGAAGACTTAAATGGAATACCCAACTCCCAAATCTCCTGGCTCGGCCACTGACACAGTTATAGGGTTGGAGGGGAAATTTGGGGTTTGTATGCGGCACAAGGGGCATGTTGGTATAATTTTTTTCTTTCTTTTTCTTTAACCGGCATAAAATCTGTCCACCGCACAGGTGTATCAAAGAGGGGCGAATAGCAGAGCAGACTCCATTTAGAAAAGATGGGCAAACAAGCAACCTAAAAAAAGAGGACAAATCAGTAGTTAAAATTCAAATCAGGGGTAACAAGATTACCAGAAACTAAGTATTAGATATGAGGGCAATTGCCCATCTATTTGAACCTTGACCTAGTAAGTACATATTAAAAAAAGGAACAATAATCCTCTCCTGCTTGGTGCCAAATCCATATCGCTGCTTGCATATAATATGGTTTGGGCATTAAATTTTTGTGATTGTCACATTAGAGAGATAATAGAAACTGGTGTTGTCAGAATCAATAAGATCGTCCCTGCTTATTACTGTACAATTTAGTAATAAATTGACTTGTTTTGCAGCAATTGCTGCTAGCTGCTATTGATTTGGTTGATGCCAACTCCAAAACCGGTGGCTACATTGTTTACTCAACTTGTTCGATAATGATCCCGGAGGTATGTAAAGTTTTCCTGTTTGGTCAAAGCTGATTCCACCTGCGTTTCTGAACAACCCTACTCTTGCAGAACGAAGCAGTAATTGACTATGCACTTAAAAAGAGAAACGTAAAGCTTGTGCCTTGCGGGTTGGATTTTGGGCGTCCAGGGTATGGCAATCTTACTTTTCACGAGCCAAAGAATATTTGGTTGTTTTCTTATGTTTCTTCTGTATATATTTCAGATTCATCCGGTACCGGGAGCATCGGTTTCATACTTCTTTAGAAAAAACAAGAAGATTTTATCCTCATGTCAATAACATGGATGGATTTTTTGTAGCTAAGGTATTTTCCATTTGACTGTTTTCCAGTTCAAGGCGTAGTAATTTTTGAAGGACAAATCATAGTAATTTTTACTCATAAAGTTGCATGTTGACCCCTTGAAGGTTTTGTTGTATTTGTCTTGGCAAATAATTCAACTGGGCACTTGCATGTTGGATTGGTTATACTGCATTGAGTCGCAAGTCTCTTACATGGACTCTAATTGTAACATTTGGTCCAAAATAATTGACATCCTAGAAATGAATGCATGCAGTCAGTTTTTAAAGTTTGGCTGCTAGTGTACAGGAAGTATTTATTTATTTTTACATGAAGATTAGTATCGAACATCAAAAAATATAATTTGATAACATTGTAATTTCATTAATGTTAATATATAATTTTTGAAGAGTAATTTGAAAATTTTTACATAGGTGAGATCCTAACAAAAAAACAAATAGGACAGAGGGCAGTATTTTAGAGTATCTATTGACATGCCATGCTTTTTATGCTTTTGGTACAGCTGAAAAAGTTAAGCAATACAATCCCGGTGACGTCTGAGTCGTCTAAAGCATCTGAAGGAGCAGCTGAGAAGGCTGATGGTGAAGATGAAAACACTATTTCTAATGAACAAGAGACAGCTGTTCCTGGTAAAGATGAGAAAACTGTTCAGATGAAAAATCATAAAAAGACTAAGGTGACCAATAAAAGAACAAGCATCACCAAAGAGACTGGAGTCCATAAACCTGAATCTAATAGGCCAGGAAAGCATCTCAAGAAGAAGGATAGCGATACCAAGGAAATTGATGGCCCTGAAAGCACTGAAACAAATGGAGACAGGAAAGAGGAGCATCGTGAACAAACCAAGCAAACAAGCTACAAAAGGAAGTTTGCCTTTAATAATTCCAAAAAATCTGGCCCTGAGAGCAATTCGGGTGTCAAAGAGAAGAAACAGGTCAGTGACAATAAGCTAAAAAGGAAATTCAAGCTGAGGCGAGAATGGTAAGAATCATTTGACATTTTCACTTCCTATCGGTATTTTGTGTCGTCATGTAGTTTTCTCATGAGTTGTATTTTGCTAACAGGGAAGCTGAAAAGAAAGCTGCCAAGAGGAAGGTATGAAGGAGTATTCAGATGTCCACAGATCCCAATGAAATTTGATGCGCTATACAAGAGCAACAGAAAATTTTGAGCAAGCATGAGTTTGCAGCCAGGGAAAATTTTGATGTACGAAATAGTGATTGTAATTTGTTATTTTTTATTTGATGTACGTGTAGGCGTCTCAAGTTTTATCTTTAACTAGTGACATATATCTGGCAGGGATTCTGAAGCAAATTATCGTGATGAATGCTATGTGAAACCTGCTGCTTGAATATGTCACATAAAGCGGAAATTTTGTTTTTTAGTGCTTGTCTTCCCCAAAAAATTATGCAGCTGTTTTGTGTTCTAAAAAAAATCATATCTGGTTCGTGTGTCTTAATTACGTACGCCATTGTGTTGGTGGGCTGCTGCTTGATTTTAGTTGTATGTCGATTGTGGTTACGTCAGTCCGTGTGATTCATTCATTGTTTCGGAGATGGAGAGGCAATATGTGAGTTATGAGTACTGTTAGATTACATTTCATGAGGTTGTGGACTTGTGGTGGTTACTTGCTTCCGTGTGCATATAGTATCAACGTGAACATCACTTTCCCTCTGAGGCTCTGACCCTGATTTTTGTTTTCTCTTTCGCCTTTAGTGCAACCAAAGTTGATCGGCGTGGCTAGCGTCCGGACGTTAGCCCTCGTCCGGACGCCCACGCAGCTGCACCCCATCCCTCGTTTGTTCGCCCATGTCTGGCCTGCTGTGCCCACCCGCAAGCATGTGAGGCCCACTCCGTAAGCACGTGGGGCCCGGTGCCAGTGGGGACTGCCTCCGCCTGTGCTCGCTTCCCGCGTCTGACACCGAGGAGAGACAGCTGAAACATGAGGAGGGAGATGCAACACCCAATCTAGTTTTGAAACATCCAGATACAACATTTGCAACATCCTTCTGAAACAAATGAAACATTTAAAACATGAGTTTGAAATAATTACAAAAACACCAGAAAAATACTTGAAACCATCGTAAACATACACAACATCCAGATAAAACACCTGCACCGTATGTGTGAAACATATGTAACATCCAGATAAACACACTTGCAACATACGTTGGAAAGAAACAGATGAAACAATGAGAACAAACGTTTGCAACATACATGTACAACCATTGCAACATATACAATCTACTTTTACAACATCCTTATGAAACCATTGCAACATACCTCTGAAACAACTGAAACACTTGAAATGTACGCTCGCAACATGTGTTTTTCACCCTTCTTCCTCTGTACGACGAAGCGCAGAGCGGGAGATGGAAACACTGCGGGGGATGGCGGCGGCGGCGCACCGGAGTGGGGCGCGACGCGGTGAAAGTCCCTAGTTTGGTTTTGGCTAATTGATGAAACCTAGGACTAACCTTTGTATCTAAGTGGATGATTTAGATAAAGGTGGTCATTGAATATGAGACATGACATTGACTCATATGACCAAGATGGTGAAGACCAAGATGAGGCTTGGCTCGGTGGACCGGTTGTGAAGGTGAAGGGCAAGTTGAGGCTTCGAAGCGAAGGACCATGCGATGGTGAAGCTTGAGCAAGACTTGGCGCCGATGGACCGATGCAACGGTGAAGAGCAAGTGAAGTCAAGGTCGATGGATCGAGACGGTATGTGATGACATGAAGTGGATCATATCATTTGGAGAAACAAAATGGGCTCAAGGCAAAGGTATAACCACAGGGCCATTTTGTTTTACACTCAAGACACCATAGAGGGTGTGAGTGGTTTAGGGTCGATAGCCGAACTATTAAGAGGGGAAGTCTTATCGGTTATTCGACGCACGGGTGCCACTAGGTGATTTCATGAAGTGCATTGCATGTAGGGCCTAGTGAGCTAACTGGAAAACCTTTGAAAATGATTGAGAAAAAGCTAACACACAAGCACATGGAGTTGTACACTTGATGGTGTTAGCACATTTGAAAAGGTGGCTTTGGTCGTGCTGTGGTTTGCGGGTACAGAGGCGTTTTCGGAGAAATGAAATGCATATTTTTCACTACGCCGGAAGTCGGAAACGGAGGCGAACGGAGGTCACAGAGGTGACCGGACGCTGCATCGGACGCGGTCACGATTTGACCGGACGCGTCCGGTCAGTACAGCGCAGCAGTCAGGCGCGCGGGCTAGGGTTTGCAACCGGCGCGTCCGGTCACTCGCAGGACCGGAGCGTCCGGTCAGGCGCCCTGAGGGAACTGCAGTTCGCAAGGTCGATCGGACGCGGTGCGCGTCCGGTCACACATGATCGGACGCGTCCGGTCGCGAAGGGAGCTTACTGGACTCCGACCGGACGCTGGCACTGTCGCGCCCGGTCATTATCTGGAGCGCGTCCGATCGATGCTTCGCGGGCGCGCGGTGCTGTGCGATCGGCGCGTCCGGTCGGTTGAGCAGCGCGTCCGGTCGCTCGTTTGACCGTTGGCGCGCAGTGACCGTTGGAGGATCTGTCGGTCGCGTTTGAATCTGTGAAGACACGTGGATGGCGCAGGGCGATCGGACGCGGTTGAGCGCGTCCGGTCAGTTTCGACCGGCGCGTCCGGTTGTCCCGAGAAAACGGTCAGTGGAGTGGCAACGACTCTATTTGCATGGGATGCTTATAAATACTCGTTGGCCGGCCCTTGGGGAGGTCTCTTGGTATTTCTAACACTCTTGTGCATCCTTTGAGCTAAAGCATCTCCTCCCACTTATCTCTCTTGCTTGATTGCAAATCAAAAGTGAGATTGAGTGATCCCAAAGTGCATTGCATAGCTTGAGGGCATCTAGTGGCACTTGTGGGTGGTTTAGCCGGTGGATTTCTTGTTACTCTTGGAGAGTACCGCTCCTAGTCGGCTTGGAGATTGTTGGAGGCGTTGGCAAGAGAAGGTGATTGTTCTTGGCCACATCCGGTTGATTGTGAGAGGTTCTTGTGCTTTCCTCGGCGGGACGCCAAAAGCAACTCTAGTGGAATCCGCGTGTCATTGAGTTACCTCACTTGAGAGTGGTGTCTTGCGGGGCGTGCCTTGAGGGGCAAGTGACTTGAGGGTCACACCGGGAAACCATCTAAGTGTTGGTCGACACAACCGGTGACGTAGCTTGTCGGTGCACAAGTGAACACCGGGTGAACAAAAATATTGTGTCTCTTGTCTCCTGGTGATTGGTCTTCATATTGTGTTGTTGTCAATATTGATTGATTGTATATCATCTTGGTGATTGGCAACATCTTCACTCCACCGTCGGTATAAGAATCACAATCCTCTCTCTTGCACTTACTTTTACTAGATTATCTTGTGTAGCTCTAGTGGTAGCTTTGCTAGTAGTGTCGTTAGCTTGCTCTCTAGTGTAAAATTAGTGACATAGCTCTTGTGTGAACTAGAGATCATAATCTACTAGACTTGTGGATAGGAGGCTTGCATCACAACCCTTGGCTAAGCAAAACTCGCTTTACGCCGTGTGTTATTCTAACAAGTTTGCTTAGTGTCTTTTGTAGAATTTTTATAGGCTATTCACCCCCCCTCTAGCCATCTAAGACCTTACACGCGGGATCAAGGCACTGTAGGGGATGGTGGCTGTGGCGCGGTCCTCCTCCACGTCGTCGCCGCTGCTCGAGCCTCCGTCGGCATCGGCGTCCGTGCCCGAGAGCTCGTTAGCCTCGTCGTCCGACCCAGAGAGCTTGGCATCGGAATCAGAGGGTACGTCGAGGTCAGAGTCCTCCCTGGAGCTGCTGCTGCTCCCTGTGCAAGGCGCGGTGGCGCGCGGTGCGAGGCGTGGGTGGGAGCGCGCGATGCAGGGGCAGCTTGGGTCGGTCCGTCCGGATAAGGACGGGCACGGGTGGGGGCATGCACTGCGGGGGCGGCTCAGATGAGTCCGTCCGGATAAGCCGGGCGCCCGTATCAAAGTATTACCGAAAGTTGATTTGAATTACAGGCCACTGTAGGGCCAAACTAACGGAAGGGTCATCTCAACTACTGGCCCAGGCTTTACGCCCAGCATGGGCTGACTAGGTCCCATAGTTGATACAGTACCGGGCAATTAATTTCCCTTGGACCTCTCAAAAAAAGAAAACCCTTTGAGGCAAGTGCATTGGTATTCTCACATAAATAGTCTCATGTAATGCCACGTAATTATAAGACGACTTAAGAGGTACCAAGTACAATGGATTGTCCTTTAAGTTGTCTCTTAGTAATTCTAGAGTCCGTAATTTGTGTATACAAGAAAGAAATGTTTGTGAGTTGCATGACAACAACCACTTATACAATGGTAACGGAGTATGAGACCGCTGACATGTCGCAATGTACTTGTCCGAAAAAAATCATCTGATCTTCCTCGACTATTGTGTGACTCCGAATTGCCTCCCTCAATGAGAAAACCAATTTTTTTACCTCTCCAAGAGATTTTGAAAGTAGTTTTGGTTAATGTGTCACAGCGTCACAAATGAGATATATTGGACTTCCACAATAGTTCATAAAGGTCAATTAGACTTTTATAAAAAACATAAAAAAATTCAAACAATTATCCAAATTTTTTCTAGGATAATATGCATTTAAAAATACTGAAATCTGATTTTATATTTAACTCGGAAAAATACGAAGCCAGCTTCGTACTTTTCATAAATTCATGCACTATGTTTTTGAGCTCGACACTATAGTATAGATCACGATTTTACTAGAAAACACATGAAGTCCGGCGTCCCGAGCCCATCCAAACTGCCTTCTTGCTTGATCACGTGCTTCTGGTGCATGCGCAGACCTATGCGTTACGACGGTGAGGATGAACGAGAAAGGGATTGCGTCCATCCGGATGTTGTCGGCCAAAGCACAGACGTCTATTTGGGAGTATGAGAAGTCGCACACCGACTGTCGCTAATTGTCCAATAAGTCTGCACATGTTATCGTCGTGATTTCCCCTAAAGAAGACAATACGGCTACAAAGTTAAACCACAAGATACATGTTGTTAATGTGCAATAAGAGCTTGAATTTTATTTTTCTGAGTTAAAATAAAATTTCTATGAACTTCCTAATATTAAATCAGAATCTACTATAACTTTTGAAAGATTATTTTTATAATTTCTTATAAAGTCTAATTGACCACCTAAACTGTTGTGAAAGTCTGATTTGTCTCCGTCGTGGCTGAGGTTGCACCACGTAGGATATTGTGTAACGTCAGTAAAAACTTTTAAAATCGATGGTTGATTGGGGGGGGGGGGGGGGGGGGGGGCGGGGGATAAATCGGGCGGACTCAAGAGTTGGACTCTTAAAATCAGGTTTTTTCGATTGAGAGAAACAAATCGAACTCACGCAATAGTTAAGAAAGGTCAGATGGGCCTTTTCCATCCCCTTTAAGAATAATACTCTGTGCACAGCATTAAACTACTAACATCTTTCATTCTTTAAATTGTTAGTAGCAAACATGTATGTACTCTTTCCGTTGTAAAGGGACATCCTGCTTGTTGCATGTTCATTTAGACGATTTGCGACCATTTGTTCAACAATATATATTAGAATCAAACTATGTATTGTCGTTGGTGCACATTGTTAATTTTATTTTGGGATGGAATATATAGATATATAGATATAGACATATGAACAATAAATATAGTGTAAAACAATCACTACTCGAAAGGCGTGGATAAATTCCCTGCAAACCTTGTGGGAACTTGCTAAGGCTAGTTTCAGTCATTGTATTAATAATTACAATACAACTCGCCAATGCATAGTGCCATAGTATCATAGTGTTGTTTGTTAAAAGCCTCTTACCAATTAATTATTGTATATGTTCTGAAAGGACTGAGATGTTGCCTAAAGGAGGGTGAATAGACGTTTCTAAAAATTCAACACCTTAAAAAGCGGAAACGGTTAGAATGGGAGTTTCCAAATGGAAACTATTTGGAAACTCCAACTCAGAGTAATATAACCCTTTACGAGTAAACCACTGAGCACAAGAAATATACTAAATAAACCTAAGAGCCAAAACCCTGTGACACAAAAGGTTAGAGCGAAGAACAAACAAGCTCTGCACACGGTCAAAAGACTGCAAGCTCAAATTTGCTACGATTTGACTTCGGACTTCGCCCTCTGTTCTAAGTACCAGCAGAGGGTTATGCTACCACTAATAAACCTGCACACAAGCTTAAGCACAAACACGAAGATCACAAATACAATAGAGAAGAATTGAGACACGACATTTGTTTTACCGAAGTTCAGACTTCGTTGAGTCCTACTCTCCGTTGAGGGGGCTACGAGCGACCCAGCAAAGGTCAAACTCTAGAGGACCCACGAAGGTCAACTCTAGTTGCAGTCTTTTCCAACTCCTTTTCCTCATTCCACTAGTTGATCCTTTCCCTTGCGACGGTGGACTCGACGTTACACACTTTTCGAAACACACCACGATCTCTCAAGTGCTCTCCGGCGACGCCTAGCCGTCTAAGACCGAAGAGTCCAAGAGTAATAAATGAGAATCACGAGATTGACAATATGCACAAGTGCTCCAGAGGTGGCTTGCTCTCAAATTTGAATTTCTCTCAACCCACTAATTGGATTTTGCAAATTTGATCACACACTCACTAAGCGAGGGTTGGAGAGTGTTCTCAAGGCTCAAAAGCATGTGGCAATATCAACAGAATTAGCAGGCTCCAACGGTGAAGACTTGAGGGTATTTATAGCCCCCTTAAAAAACTAGCCGTTTTCCGGACACGTCCAGTATGACCTGGGCAGTCAGCACTCAAACCAGCAAGGTGTCGAAACTTCCGACGCTTGCCGGGACTTCCGACACTTGTCGGGACTTCCGACAAAACCCAAACTTGAGAACACAAAAAAGGTTGTTGTGCCCAAGCATATACCGAACATGTTCGGTATGCATACCCGACAGCTCGGCCACAATAAGCGAGTTAGCTCTTGAGTCTCTCTCTCATTCAAACCTCACATAGGTTGGCTTGAGCACTTATGAATAATTATCTATGAACATGGTGCATTCCTCTTAATAGTACGGCTTTCCTATTTACTCAAGATTAAATGAAAAAGAAATTTAAACCTCTTGAGTTGATCCTTGTCAAATCGAAGCAATGTCTTAGAATCTTCATCAAGTGAAGGTGCCGACATGTCAACTTTGATCTTTTTCTTTGAGCATAGCCATCTTGAGCACGTGACTTGATTCCATTCAATAAATGTGAATTAACTTCAAATGCATCAAGTCACCTTCCACCAAATGATCCATTAATGATTTGACCCATTTTCATGATATAGCTTCATTTTGCTTGATCAGCGAAAGACTAAATGCAAGTTCTCTCTTCTTCACCCTAGCCATGGTTCCTCGGTGCTCAAGCCATCACTTGTCCTTCACCAACGCTTGGTCCCTCGAAGCTCTTTCCTTGCTACCTCCATCTTCTCAAGCAAATCCATGTCACACCATGATTTGAATCACCATAAACATACCATGAAATCCACTTGATGGAAAACATCTTTAACAACATCGATTTCGTAGGAAGCTCTTCAAATGAGACCAATCCATATGTAATGCCTCATGTCTCATTTTTCAATCACAATATACTTGCTTTCACATTAATCATTGAAGTCTCACAATAATAGAAGCCTTTGCAAGAATTACATTTGTATTGTTGTCTTATGTTTGAACTAGATTGTTTATACAACAACACATCATTTTGGCTTTATACACTTTGATCAAGTACCTGTGAGATAACCAATTTCCTGTCCAACACTTAGCAAATATGTTAGATCTTTAATCGTGTTTGTCATTCAATCAACCAAAACCCATTAAAGGGCTAGATGCACCTACATGGTCTATCTGTAACAATGGGTCCAAAAGTTGTTCATGGTTTTTTTAACCTTAAATATTATGCCCAATACGTATCTCCTGGATGATACAATTTTTATGTCTCCTCTTTTTATTATTTTCATGCTACCACAGAGAAAATATCTACATAACATATAATTAATGATTTTTTGTGAAAAAATAATTAATGATTTGCCTACCCATATAAATATTTAACTAATGAGTATTTTACTACAAAATATGTAACCGCAAGAGAATACTACTGCTTCAAATTGTAAGTTAGACGGAGACTTTTTAACATAGTGTTATTTGGAGGACGTCTTTTCCAGCAGTGGGCTGTGGATATGTGTAGCAGAACCTCCTAAGTTATATGGCCCACATGCACCTGTCATTGTCCCTAAGACCTCTGACAGCTATGCATGTACACCAGATAACCTAAGAAGATCTATCGGGTGCCCTCACAGGACCCCGATTCAACTACATTTGACAACTCATATCAGGATCAACAAAGGAGTAACTACAACATTACAACATTTGTTACAAAACTTTACATCAGAGTGCGGAAGGATAATAATAATAAATTTATAAATCATGATTAAGTTAACTTTTTACAAACTTAACTTGTATTGCGAAAGTCGAGTAGAACCACATGAGACAACTTAGGTAGAGCACCTAAGTTGTCTCATGTGGTTCTACTCGACTTTCGCAATACAAGTTAAGTTTGTAAAAAGTTAACTTAATCATGATTTATAAATTTATTATTATTATCCTTCCGCACTCTGATGTAAAGTTTTGTAACAAATGTTGTAATGTTGTAGTTACTCCTTTGTTGATCCTGATATGAGTTGTCAAATGTAGTTGAATCGGGGTCCTGTGAGGGCACCCGATAGATCTTCTTAGGTTATCTGTGAAAGCATCTAGGCCCCGAGGTTTGGTTTCGGCAATTGATGACAACGCTTTATTACCATGACTAACGTGTGTTTTGCAGAAACTTTGGTAAGTTAGGTCATGGAGGTAATAACTGCTTTGGGCACCATGGTATTCATGCCCCTTGATGGAAATCGTTTCGGTTTTGAAAAGAGTGACGTCAAGATTAAGGACGGTTAGTTCCGGATGTCGAGGTGTTGAGATATATTCGGAATAGTCGTTAGGATCTTCGTTTTTCTCTTTTGGCCGTACTATAAAGGGGGGCATGAGCGGGTAGCTTGACCTAGGTGAGTCCTATGTTTAGGTGTGGTGCACACTTGTTAAACTTAGCGCTAGGCAGCTCTAGAATAGCTCAAAGTTCAGTTGGAAGCAACTTGGTTCAAGTTGCGACGCGTTTCGGAAAGTTTAGGGTGTTTTTCCCTTGACCGGACGCGGTCCTCGGCTTGACCGGACGCGTCCGGTCAGTTCAGTTCCGCGACTGTGGTTCGGCGCTGACGACCGGACGCGGCCCTTGCGAGGACCGGACGCGGGGGTCAGAGCCGACACGTGTCACTTGAGGGGAAACACCCGATCGAACGCGACCTGGGTGTGATCGGCGCGTCCGGTCACGTTCCAGTAAGGTCCAGCGACGACCGGACGCGTCCGGTCATCACCGATCGGACGCGGTCGCGCGTCCGGTCTGGTTACAGTAAGCTCCCTGCACGATCGGACGCGTCCGGTCACCTCTGACCGGCGCGTCCAGTCACTCAGCCCAGTTTTCAGAATTTCGACCGTTACAGGGGACCGGCGCGTCCGGTCACTTCGACCGGCGCGTCCGGTCACCTCGTGTTTTGCTGAGTTGGCAGGTAACGGTTCGTTTCGACTGTGGGGTGTATAAATATATCCCCACCACCTCTTTTAGAGGTCTCTTGCTCATTTCATCAGCTGAGAAACACCTTTGGAGTGCAAGGGAGTGCAAGAGCTCTAGTGAGGATCGTGTTTTGAGAATCAAAGCTTGAGAGTTCCTCACTAGCGATTAGAGAGTAGCAAGTGTGCATCCACCTTCTCATTAGGCTCGTTGTGGTCAAGTGAGAGTTCTAGCTTGTTACTCTTGATGATCGCCATCACCTAGACGGCTTGGTGGTGATTGGGAGTTTGGTGATCATCCGGCGGAGCTTGTGGATGACCCAACTCATCTTGTGAGCGGTTTTGGGTGATTCACCGCGACGGAGAGTCGAAGAATCAACCCGTAGAGAGCACTTGATCCTTGCGCGGATCAAGGGGGAGCTACACCCTTGCGCGGGTGCTCCAACGAGGACTAGTGGGGAGTGGCGACTCTCCGATACCTCGGAAAAACATCGCCGTGTTCCTTGCCCTTACTTTCAAGCATTTACATTATCGTATTTACTTTCATTGCTTGATTTACTTTCCTAGAATTGCCATGCTAGACTAGGATTGGAAACTAGGGTGCAAAACTTTTATCGGTAGAATCTCTAGGAACACAAGTAGGCACTAGAGGTGAATTCCGGCTTATAGGATTTAATTCTTGTAATTAATTTTTAGAAAAGCCTAATTCACCCCCCTCTTGGGCATCTTGATCCTTTCAATTGGTATCGGAGCCGAGTTGCTCCTAATTTAGGCTTTACCGCCTAGAGCAAGATGTCTAACGGGGAAGGACCACCTCCCACCTTTGAGGGGGATGATTTTCCATATTGGAAAATCCGTATGGAGGCGTATCTTGAAGCCATAGACGTTGGGTGTCTTAGAGCCGCAACCCAAGGGCTACCCGCTATCAAGGATCCCGCAAACCCCATTGGTGACGAGGAGAAGTACGACCGGTGGAATGCAAAGGCCAAAAACACACTCTACCGGGGCTTAGGCAAAGATATCTTCAATCGTGTGCGTAATGCAAAGAACGCTCATGAATTGTGGAAAAATCTTTGTGCTCTCCATGAGGGAACTAAGAGTGAGTGTGAGGAACGCTATCACATTGCTTTGAAGAAAATTAATTCTTTTGAAATGCTTCCCAAAGAAAGTGCTAATGACATGTACACTCGTTTGAATGTGCTTGTAGAGGACCTCAATGCTCTTGGGCTCACTCAAATGAGCCAATCGGATGTTGCAAGGAAGATCTTGAGTGTTCTTCCCGTTGAGAAGTATGGTCACATTGTCACCGTGCTTCACCAAAGTGATCTTTCCACCGCAACACCGACACAAGTATTGGGGAAGATCAATGCTCATGAGATGTACATGCACATCACTCCGGAAGAGGGCTCATCATCTTCCAAGAAGAAAGACTTGGCCTTCAAAGCTAGTCATGACAAGAAGAAGAAGAAGGGCCAAGCCATGATGGTGCAAGAAAGCTCAAGTGAAAGTGATGTTGATGATGAATCACTTGCACTCATGGTGAGAAAGACCACCAAAATGCTAAAGAAGCTCAACAAGAGTGGCATCAAGTTCGACGGCAAGAAAAAGAAATTCTTCACAAGTAGTAAGAGAAAGCCAATCTCGGAGATGGATTGCTACAATTGTGGTGAACTTGGCCACTTAGCTCATCAATGTCCTAGACCACCAAAAGACAAGTACAAGAACAAGAACAAGGGCAAGAAAAATGATTCAAGTGATGAAGAAGAAGTGAGAAAGAAAAACAAGCCATACAAGAAGAAGGATGGCAAGAAGAAGGATTTCCACAAGAAGAAGAAGGGAGGAAAGGCATACATTGTTGGTGATTGGCTCACCGATATTGAATCATCTTGTGAGTCCTCCGAAGATGAAAGCAATGATGAGAAAGAGAAGGTTGCCGCATTTGTGATGGGGCCATCATCTTCACCAACATCTTCATCACCACCTTCACCGCCACCTTCACCATCATCGTCCTCTACTCACCTATGCCTTATGGCCAAGGGTGAACGAAAGGTACAAAATCATGATAGTGATGATGATGATGATAGTGATAGTGATGATGAATATGATGCACCCTCTTATGATGAACTTGTAAAATTGTTGAACAAATACACTAAAGTCATAAGAAGGACAAGAAATGAAAATGATGAACTTCAAAATGAAAATGAATCACTCTCATCTAAGCTTGAAAGTGCTCAAAAGACTAGTGGTGAGCTTAAAGATCAAAATGAAGTTATGTCTTCAAATCTCAAGGAGCTCAAAACTTCTAATAAAGAGCTTAAAGATCAACATGATAAGCTTGAGAAGAAGCATGATGAGCTCATCACTAGACATAACTCTCTAAAAGAAAAATACACCACATTGAAAATTGACTATGATAGTCTTGTGGTTGCTAATGAACTTGCTCTTGAGACACATGATGCTACTAACAATGTTGTTAAGTGTGATATAGCTACATCATGTGATGACCTGATCATTGAAAGCATTGAGCAAGGTTCTAGTAGCAAAGGCAAGAGTGTGGTTGAGTCAAGCAACTATGATGATTATGCCAAGATCAAGAGTGAAAATGAGAAGCTTGCAAATGAGAACAAGAAGCTAAAAGGTTTGATGGCTCTTGAGAAGCAAACAACAAATGAGTCACTCATTGAAGAAAACAAAAAGCTCAAACAAGAAAAAGAGCATCTCAAGACCAGCCTAAGCAAGTTCACAAGAGGTCAATATTTGCAAAGTGAGCTACTCATGAACACCGTAATGAAGATGGATAGAAGTGGCATTGGGTACTTGGCAAATCAAGAGAAGAAGGCAAAAGCTCAACAACAACAAAGCAAGTCAAGGCCCAAGCCAAAGAGATGTGTTGAGTGTGGACAAGAAGGTCATTTTGCTCATGAATGCAAAACTCCACCACCACAACCCTTGCCCAAGCATGCTAGACCCTTTGCCTTCAATGCTCATTACATGCTAAGAAAAGATTCTAATGGAAAGATGAAAGTCATGTTTTTGGGTCCCCCAAACAAAAATAGGCCAAAGAAAATATGGGTTGCCAAGTCACTAGTTGAGAAAGTCAAGGGGCCCTCTCAAGTTTGGGTCCCTAAACAAAAAGCTTGATCTCATGTGTGTAGGTGAACTACAAGACCGGTAGATCTCATTGGGTTATTGATAGTGGTTGCACTCAACACATGACCGGTGATCCTCGTATGTTCACCTCCATTGAAGAGAATGGGATATGTCAAGAGAAGATCACATTTGGGGATAATTCAAAGAGCAAAGTCAAGGGTATAGGCAAGATTGCAATATCAAATGATCACTCACTCTCAAATGTGCTCTATGTTGCTTCATTGAGTTTCAACTTATTATCCGTTGGGCAACTTTGTGACCTTGGCTTCCAATGCTTGTTCACACCAAATGAAGTGGAAGTTTCAAAGATAGATGACAAGCAAGTGATATTCAAAGGCTTTAGATACAACAATCTTTATCTTGTTGACTTCACCTCCGAAGATGCAAATTTGATGACATGTTTGTTCACCAAGACCTCACTTGGTTGGCTTTGGCATAGGAGGCTTGCTCATGTTGGAATGAACACTCTCAACAAGCTATTGAAGAAAGAACTAGTGAGAGGATTGAAGGATGTGAAGTTTGAAAAGGACAAACCTTGTAGTGCATGTCAAGCGGGCAAACAAGTTGCAAACACTCATCCAACCAAAGCTTTCATGTCAACTTTAAGAGTGCTAGAACTTCTACACATGGATTTGTTTGGGCCTACAACCTACAAGAGCTTAGGTGGTAATCTCTATTGTCTTATGATAGTGGATGACTACTCAAGGTACACATGGACCTTCTTCCTTCATGACAAATCTAAAGTGGCAAATTGCTTCAAGAAGTTTGCAAAGAGAGCTCAAAATGAATTTGAAGTCAAGATAAAGAAGATTAGAAGTGACAATGGCAAAGAGTTTGACAACACAAACATTGAAGCTTATTGTGATGAAATTGGAATCAAGCATGAAGTCTCTTCAACCTATACTCCTCAACAAAATGGTGTAGTTGAGAGAAAGAACCGGACTTTGATCACCCTTGCAAGAACAATGCTAGATGAGTACAACACTCCGGAAAAGTTGTGGGCCGAGGCAATCAACACCGCATGCTATGCTTCAAATCGCCTCTTCCTACAAAAGTTTCTTGGCAAGACCCCCTATGAGTTGCTTAATGGGAAGAAGCCGGACGTCTCATTCTTCCGGGTGTTTGGTTGCAAATGCTACATCTACAAGAAGCGTCAACACCTAGGGAAGTTTCAAAGACGTTGTGATATTGGTTTTCTTGTTGGTTACTCATCAAAGTCCAAAGCATATAGAGTATTTAACCATGCCACCGGTTTGGTTGAAGAAACATATGATGTGGAATTTGATGAATCTAACGGCTCCCAAGGAGCAATTGAGAATTGTGATGATGTAGGTGATGAACCCTTGAGGGAGGCCATGAAGAACATGCCCGTGGGAGACATCAAGCCAAAAGATGATGATGACGATGTACAAATTGTTGATCCACCATCTTCATCACGTGTGCCTCAAGATGATGACAAGAATGAGAGAGTTAAAAATGAAGACACTTATGTCTCTCATGAACAAGCCGAGGCACAAGCTCAAGATGTTGATGCTCCCCATCCACCTCCTCAAGTGGTTGATAGAAGAAACTCACCTCTACTTCAAGCACATCCACAAGAACTCATCATAGGAAGTCCTACAAAAGGAGTAATGACTCGATCCCAAAAGCTAGCTTCTTTTGTTGAACATCACTCTTTTGTCTCTTGTGTTGAACCTAAGAATGTAGAAGAAGCTCTTCAAGATCCGGATTGGGTGAATGCTATGCATGAAGAATTAAACAACTTCACCCGTAATCAAGTATGGACACTTGAAGAGCATCCTAGAGGTGCAAGAGTCATTGGAACCAAGTGGGTGTTCCAAAACAAGCAAGATGACCAAGTCATAGTAGTGAGGAACAAGGCAAGACTAGTTGCAAAGGGGTTCTCTCAAGTTGAAGGTCTTGATTTTGGAGAGACCTTTGCACCCGTTGCAAGACTTGAAGCCATTCGTATCCTCCTTGCATATGCATCACATCATGATATGAAACTATATCAAATGGATGTGAAAAGTGCATTCTTAAATGGCTTTATAAATGAACTAGTCTATGTTAATCAACCTCCCGGGTTTGAAGACCCTAGATATCCTAATCATGTTTATAGGTTGTCCAAGGCGCTATATGGGCTCAAGCAAGCCCCTAGAGCGTGGTATGAGCGCCTCTGGGACTTTCTCATTGAGAAGGGCTTCACCATTGGGAAGGTCGACACCACACTATTCACCAAGAAGCTTAATGGGGAGATCTTCATTTGTCAAGTGTATGTTGATGATATCATCTTCGGATCAACAAATGAAGATTATTGCAAAGAATTTGGTGAATTGATGTCGAAGGAGTTCGAGATGTCAATGATTGGTGAGCTCACATTCTTCCTTGGGTTTCAAGTCAAGCAAATGAGAGAAGGGATTTTCATCTCTCAAGAAAAGTATACCAAGGATCTTCTCAAAAGATTCAAGATGGAAGAATGCAAACCAATCAAGACCCCAATGCCATCAAGTGGACATCTCGACCTAGATGAGGGAGGTAAACCGGTTGATCAAACTCTCTATCATTCTATGATTGGTAGTTTGTTGTACCTTACCGCATCTAGGCCCGATATCATGTTTAGTGTGTGCATGTGTGCTCGCTTTCAAGCGTGCCCTAAAGAACCTCACTTAAGTGCCGTAAAAAGAATCCTAAGATATCTCAAGCACACCCCAAGCATTGGTCTTTGGTATCCCAAAGGAGCTAGATTCCAACTAGTTGGTTATTCCGATTCGGATTATGCCGGTTGCAAAATTGATAGAAAAAGCACATCCGGAGGGTGCCATTTGCTTGGGAGATCTTTAGTATCTTGGTCATCTAAAAAGCAAAATAGTGTGGCTTTGTCCACCGCCGAGGCGGAATACATTGCCGCGGGGGCTTGTTGTGCACAAATCTTATATATGAAACAAACCCTCCTAGACTATGGAATTGTTCTTGAAAAGGTGCCACTTTTATGTGATAATGAAAGTGCCGTTAAAATTGCTAACAATCCGGTACAACACTCTCGCACCAAGCACATTGATATCCGCCATCACTTTCTAAGAGATCACGTTGCTAAAAATGACATATCACTAGAAGGTGTAAGAAGTGAAAATCAATTAGCGGATATCTTCACTAAACCTTTGGATGAGGCCACCTTTTGTAGGTTAAGAAGTGAACTCAATGTGCTTGATTCTAGCAACTTTAAAAAATGAGCGTGTGTTGTCCCTTTCATTGCATTGTATTATATGCCATGTTTATCTTATCGCAATGCATCTAGGGCTTGGCTAACACGGTTACGATAACCCTCCTTTGGAGGAGTGAAGAAGCCTAACCGTGGATCAAACTTGACAAGCAACCTAGCTTTACTTTCTTGTATTGCATTGCATATGCATGGTTGTTAGCTTGTCGTTTCTTTTCAGTTTAGCTTTGAGCAACCTCTGTGTTTGTCCATGGATAGAGAGAGCATTTTGACGCTCCTAAAGGTTCAAAAACTCTATTACATGGCCATACGTTGCTCCTCGGGTGTTTATCGCTTATTTTCTTAAAAATAATACTAGCCTAAGGCAATCTATTTTGAAAAACTTGAGGGTTTGAGTGAGGTCACTCATATCAGGTTCCAATTGGTGTTTATTTGTGTCTCTCTGAATTGGAACTTGATTGGGAGAAGTCGCGTCGAAGTTCGGAACGAAGAAGGGCGAAAAACAGTGACCGGACGCTGGACCGGACGCTGCACCGGACGCAGTGATGCTTCACCACCGCGTCCGGTCCCGGCGACCACCAGCGCGTCCGGTCATCCAGAAGACCAACTCCAGATCTAGTGACCGGATGCTGCACCGGACGCGCTGCTGTTGACCATCGCGTCCGGTCCCGGTTACCACCACCGCGTCCGGTCATTCGCGATGATTTTCCCGAGTACCCTCGACCGGACTCTGTTCGCGTCCGGTCAGTCCTAACCGGACGCGTCCGGTCACTCTAGGAGCTTACTGGAGTGTGACCGGACGCTGCACCACCGCGTCCGGTCATATCGACCACCGCGTCCGGTCATCGCGTGACGAGCGGATCTAACCCCTCATATAACGTTTCGTCTTCGGCCGTGTTTCTTCATCCCGCTCGTGTTTTTCCGCCGCCGCCGTGCCCTAACCCGCCGAGTCGCCGGAACCGCCGCAGCTCGCCTTCTCCCTCGTCTCCGGCGACCCCAGCCGAGCCTTGCCGCGCCACCCTGCTCCCTCCTTGCCCGCGCGCACATCCGCCCGCGCCTGCCCGCGCCCCTACCCGCGCCTGCCCGCGCAGCCGCGCCATCGCCGCCCGCTCGCCTCTCGCCGCCGGTGAGCCGCGCCCCTGCCGCCGGTGAGCCGCGCCCTAGCCTGCCAAGCACCACCTCCGGCCGTTGACCGCCTCGCGCACGTCTCCGATCGATTCTCGTCGAGTTGCCCTAACCCTAACCTAGGGTTTGCGTAACGTCGTTCGGCCGTTCGTCGTCGAGGTTTCGTCGCGCGTCGTCTTCTTCGCGAGGTTGTTTCACGTCACCTTGACTTCCTCGCTAGGGTTTGCCGTAACTTATTCTTCGTTAATTCTAATTATCTCATGTTTCGGCAAATCAGAGCTCGTCCGGCGAATTCGGGAAGTCTCGCGATCTAGGTCGTCTTACCCCATCACCGTCTTCTTGTCGATCCGAGGTAGCTATCGCGTTTCGATTCATATCTTATCTTACATGCTTGCTATCTCTAGGGTTTCGTACCTTTTAGTTATATATGTTGCTTATAGTAGATCCATCTATTCCGTCTTTTCAGCGAGTCTGTCGGTTTGTCAGGGTGATCTCAGTTTGCTGAATCCAAGGCCAAGCCTGCGGATACGGATTGAGGCCAAGCCTCTCGAGTGACAGTTCACCATCTTTTAGAGGTTTTCCATCAGCTTGTTAGCATGGTGCGTTGCAAGAACGCCGGTGGTGCTCTTGGTGACGAGGACGACAGTCCTCCTTGTCTGTCTGAGGTTGCGCGTGGAAAGCGCATCAAGATTATGGCCAGGAAGAAGAAGAAGACACTTACTGATGCAGAGATTGCTCAGGCCATTGCAGATGCAGCAGAGCAGGCAGAGAGAGGAGGCAGGAGCAGTGGCATACGCATTGGCGAGCGTCGCTTTCATCTTGAAGGTCGACAGCTTGGTACAGAGGCCACTGAGGGCACAGAGGCCACTGAGGGCACAGAGGACACAGGAGCTACGGATGCTATGTCAGTTGATCCACCTGCAGAGGCTCCAGAGGGCACAGAGGAGCAGCCAGCTCAGACTCCACCGCGTCGCCGCTCCACACGCACACGAGCTCAGGTGACTCCTAGGCCAGAGGGCCAGCGTCGTGGAGCACGTCCTCCTCCCAGGGCTAGAGGTTCACCCCCGGTCGAGCACTTTGACTTGAGGGGTGCTACAGCACATCAGGTGCAAGGGTTGAGGTTCGTTGAGGTCAGTCGGTGGTTCCCACCTCAGAGGGATCCCAGAGCTTCAGAGGGTTTCTATACTCCTCTACAGGAGGATTTCTACAGAGCTCTTGTTGACAGCGGTATTGCTTTTCGACCACAGAGGGTCTGTCGACTTGAGTCACTTGTTGAGGTTGTGGGAGAGCAGCTTCGTCCGCACCTGTCCTTTCTGCCAGGCTTGTCAGATTTTCTTGGACAGACAGGTGCATACTGCGGCACATGTGTCAGAGAGTTCTATGCTTCACTATGGATTGATCCTGCCCATGAGTTTATACACTTTGCATTCCGAGGCCGCGACCACAGACTGTACAGCACTAGAGTGCGGGAGATTCTCAGACTCCCAGCTTTGGACACGAAGATTCATCAGCTCTGTTTTGGTCAGACTCCTCCACCCAGACGCCCTCACGGCGGGACAGTGCCACCTACTGATCTGATTCGACCCTGCTTCCGTGAGCCTTTTGGCGAAGGGTCTCGTCGCACTCCTGCCAGTTTGACGCCACTAGCCAGAGTCCTGGATGCTATAGTCAGACGTACTCTTCTTCCCAGGCTTGGCTACAGAGAGGGATTGACTCGGATGCAGCTATGGGTTGTTCACCACCTCCTCTCACAGACACCTTTCGACATTTGGGATCTCATGCTTAGTGAGATGGAGGACACCCTAGCTGAGGGCTTCAAGGGACATCGTCAGCTGCCCTATGCTCACTGGATATGCTTCATCATCAGATCTGCCATTCAGCTACCAGCAGAGATCAGAGCTGAGATATCAGATACTACCACTGCTTTTCCTGAGTATGATATCCGTCAGCTTTGGGCTTCAGTCACTAGAGATCAGGCCCCAGTGCCAGGACAGCGCAAGAGACCTGAGATTCTAGAGGCAGCAGTTGAGCAGGACGCCACTGTTGAGGGGCTTGCTGAGGCAGAGCTTGCCGATCTAGATGCTCAGCCCGCTGATCTCCCTGAGGATGAGGCATCTGACAGCACTGATGAGGATTACCAGCCCATCCCCAGGTATCGGTCTCCTCGGCCTCACGACCACGAGGCCGATGGCTCTGGTTCAGCCTCCCGCTCAGACCCAGCCATGGTGGCTATTCTTGAGAGGCTAACCCAGGCACAGGAGCGACAGGAGCTGCAGTTACAGCGACAGGCTCAGGACACAGCTACGGCATTTGCACAGATACAGGCTCGTCAGGACGAGTTCCAGTGACAGCAGCTTGAGATCCAGCACCAGCAAGTTGAGATGCAGCGACAGCAGTACGAGATGCAGCGACAGAGTGCAGCTAGTCAGCAGCAGTATTTGGACCTTCTGCGCCATCTAGTCACTGTTGGGGTTCCTCCGCCTGCTTCTGTCCTGACTCCTGCTTTACAGTCCAGTGGTCCATCGAGTCAGGGACAGCCGAGCTTTCAGTTCACATCTCCACAGCAGCAGGTCCCCCAGTCGTTCCAGTCCCCGAGCTACACGCCTATTCAGACGGGGTTTACTCCTTCAGACCAGCCTCGCCCTCACCTCCTGACAGGCACACCCTTCGGTGATTACAGTGCCACATACAGCGAGTTGACTGGTCAGCCGACACCCTCGCACACTACCACGTTTGCTACTTCTTCAGGGTTGTCAGCTCCAGAGGCAGCTGTTCCTCCTGTGACAGGGACGGGCACTACTGAGACAGTTCCTTCGTCAGTTGCCTCGACCAATCCCCCAGCTATTGGCTCGCTACAGGCTCAGGTCACAGAGACGGCTCCACTTGTTGCTACTACGTCAGTACCTGTTCCTGCTGCTCAGACCCAGACCGCTTCACAGCCACGTGCTTCTTCAGAGGGTCAGCCAGATAGCTCAGATTCCGAGGGAGACACTCTCCACTTCGTGATTACTCCGCGCACCTCGGCACCCGACACGACTCCGTCTGTTCCCCCGTCAGATCCTTAGACTAGTTTTTGGCGGTTGATGCCAAAGGGGGAGAGAGAGTAGTTTCAGGGGGAGTTTTGATAGAGGGTTTAGAGGGTTTTCGTTCTTTTCTGTGTGCTACATTCATGCATCATGTTTACTTTTCAGTCATTGCATTCGTGTGACATGTGGTCGTGTGAGATACTTTGAGTCTAATGGTTAATCTAGTCACTGTGTTAATTCATGTCACCTGTTTTGGTTATAGCTCTAAGGTTGTGCTTCCGTGCCTTACTCCGATTTCTTATGAGCTATATCTTCATGTGTACTAACGCTTTTTGTCTTATCTTATGAGTACACTCTTTTGGCTTGGGGGCACATAAGCAATTCCTAACCCTTTGTGCTTATTGCTTTTTGCTTATGTGAACCAAGCATGCTCGAAAACCTCAACTCCAATCTTTTGTATCTTAGTGTTGTCATCAATCACCAAAAAGGGGGAGATTGAAAGCATCTAGGCCCCGAGGTTTGGTTTCGGCAATTGATGACAACGCTTTATTACCATGACTAACGTGTGTTTTGCAGAAACTTTGGTAAGTTAGGTCATGGAGGTAATAACTGCTTTGGGCACCATGGTATTCATGCCCCTTGATGGAAATCGTTTCGGTTTTGAAAAGAGTGACGTCAAGATTAAGGACGGTTAGTTCCGGATGTCGAGGTGTTGAGATACATTCGGAATAGTCGTTAGGATCTTCGTTTTTCTCTTTTGGCCGTACTATAAAGGGGGGCATGAGCGGGTAGCTTGACCTAGGTGAGTCCTATGTTTAGGTGTGGTGCACACTTGTTAAACTTAGCGCTAGGAAGCTCTAGAATAGCTTAAAGTTCAGTTGGAAGCAACTTGGTTCAAGTTGCGACGCGTTTCGGAAAGTTTAGGGTGTTTTTCCCTTGACCGGACGCGGTCCTCGGCTTGACCGGACGCGTCCGGTCAGTTCAGTTCCGCGACTGTGGTTCGGCGCTGACGACCGGACGCGGTGGTCAGAGCCGACACGTGTCACTTGAGGGGAAACACCCAATCGGACGCGACCTGGGTGTGATCGGCGCGTCCGGTCACGTTCCAGTAAGGTCCAGCGACGACCGGACGCGTCCGGTCATCACCGATCGGACGCGGTCGCACGTCTGGTCTGGTTACAGTAAGCTCCCTGCACGATCGGACGCGTCCGGTCACCTCTGACCGGCGCGTCCGGTCACTCAGCCTAGTTTTCGGAATTTCGACCGTTACAGGGGACCGGCGCGTCCGGTCACTTCGACCGGCGCGTCCGGTCACCCCGTGTTTTGCTGAGTTGGCAGGTAACGGTTCGTTTCGACTGTGGGGTGTATAAATACATCCCCACCACCTCTTTTAGAGGTCTCTTGCTCATTTCATCAGCTGAGAAACACCTTTGGAGTGCAAGGGAGTGCAAGAGCTCTAGTGAGGATCGTGTTTTGAGAATCAAAGCTTGAGAGTTCCTCACTAGCGATTAGAGAGTAGCAAGTGTGCATCCACCTTCTCATTAGGCTCGTTGTGGTCAAGTGAGAGTTCTAGCTTGTTACTCTTGGTGATCGCTATCACCTAGACGGCTTGGTGGTGATTGGGAGTTTGGTGATCATCCGGCGGAGCTTGTGGATGACCCAACTCATCTTGTGAGCGGTTTTGGGTGATTCACCGTGACGGAGAGTCGAAGAATCAACCCGTAGAGAGCACTTGATCCTTGCGCGGATCAAGGGGGAGCTACACCCTTGCGCGGGTGCTCCAACGAGGACTAGTGGGGAGTGGCGACTCTCCGATACCTCAGAAAAACATCGCCGTGTTCCTTGCCCTTACTTTCAAGCATTTACATTCTCGTATTTACTTTCATTGCTTGATTTACTTTCCTAGAATTGCCATGCTAGACTAGGATTGGAAACTAGGGTGCAAAACTTTTATCGGTAGAATCTCTAGGAACACAAGTAGGCACTAGGGGTGAATTCCGGCTTATAGGATTTAATTCTTGCAATTAATTTTTAGAAAAGCCCAATTCACCTCCCCTCTTGGGCATCTTGATCCTTTCAATCTGGTGTACATGCATAGCTGTCAGAGGTCTTAGGGACAATGACAGGTGCATGTGGGCCATATAACTTAGGAGGTTCTGCTACAGCTGGTACTAGAGCATAATCACTCGAGTTATTGTAGTATTATTTTGCAAAACTTCAAAATGTTTTGGGTCAAATAAACTTAATATTGATATTTTGGTCCAAATTGCTTTTGCTTATCTTAATCTATTCTATAGTTTCCTTAGCTCATATTTGAAAGCTTCGTAGTGAAGTATCATGTATAGTGCCCTATGTTATAAAGATTGCATGTGTTACTTAATCTTTTTGTTAGATCATAAGTACGGTGCATACATCATGTTTAATTAACCTGCTTAAGTTACCTTCCCTTTTAAAGTGGTTTGGGTTAAGTAAGGTTCAATCCTATTCATGCTAACCTTCAGATCCCCTATCTGTTCTCATCGTCCTAATTCTATCTTGCTTTAGGATGGCACGTGTGAAGACGACTCCTCACAAGAAAACGGGTCCGCAAGGAGTGCCGCGTCATCAGTTGGCCGCCAGAGTTGATGGAGCAAGCAGTAGCCGTAATCCGAACCCGAATTCGGAATCAGAGGTTGCAATGCTTACATTAGAAGTGGAGCGACTAAAGCGCAACATGCGTTTTTGGAAACAGTTCCAGAACGAGTCTCTGGAAAAGGAGACAGAAGCCAGGGCTCGTGTTCGTGAGTTGGAGCTTTATGCGACACACCTGGAGCAGTACAATACTGTTCTGCATGAGGAGGTCCATAGGCTACATGATCTGATGAATCCCAATCATCAGCCCCAGGCAGTAGAAGATGATGTCGGTGCCGTGATTGTTCCTGGTGGAGAGGACAATGAAGAAGATCCAGAAGAAGATGAACCCATGATGGAAAGTGGGGATGATGCAAGTCATGTCACTGGTGTAAGTGCTCCAGAGGTTGAGGATGGAGTGATCGTGATCAGTGATGATGATGAGGAGTGAAGGGTCGACATGGATGGTTGTGTAACATAGTAGTCTTTCCTGCTTTCTAAGAACCTTAGTGGGTAGTTTCTTGCTTGTGAGCAAGTTTATAATGAAATAATGTAAGATAAGTTTGTGTGTGTATACAAGTACTGTACTAACTGCTTTTTAATTCAATAAAGCGATGTAAATAAATGTGGTTTGTGTACAACAGATGGACGGTACTGGAACTTCCCAAGAAGGGGACAATACTCCGAATCCCCCACCGTTTCCACCCACCTTGGCAGAAGCTATTGCCGCACTGGTTAATGCCACTACCCTGTTGGCTCAGAATCAGAATCAGAATCAGAATGGAAATCAGGGTCGTAGAGGCCGTAACAATGGAGGGGAAACCACTTATGTGGATTTCACCGATACCCGTCCACCAGTGTTCTCAAAGGCAGATGAGCCGTTAGAGGCGGATGACTGGCTCCGTACCATGGAGCAAAAGTTTGAACTTGTTTAGATAAAGTTTGATCAACTTCTAATTATGCCCTAATTATTTAAATAGTAAATAAATATTAATTTGAGAACTTTAAGTGTTGTGTGCCCGAGTGATGTCCTTAGGTCACTACCCTTTGGTGATCTTTGGCACCTTAATTTCATGATTGAGCTCGTTAGTATCTTGTTTAGGTTAAAGCTGGTATCGCTAGAATCGTTGCTACTAGTTAGTAGGTTTCTGTTTGCGACTGTACCATGAAGGGAAGTTGTACTCCAGTCGTAACTCGTAGCATGTTATCATCAAGCATCATGTTTATCATCGAGCATCATGTTAAAGCACGTTATGTATTCGTGTAGTCTCCGCTTTCGAGGAAGTCGAAGTCGCCGAGCAGGTCTCCGGAGAAGAGCGATCGTCGGTGGGTTCCGGACCAGACGGTGGAGTTCTCGAGTCTGAGTCAGTCGTCGTGTCTGAGCAAGGCAAGCCCCGGTGCATTTAAACCCTACCTTGAATTTTACAAATGTTTTATTATTTATATTATGGTTTACTGCATTAAGTAATTAGGAGTTGGGTGATAACCTAATTGCTGCATTATCATCCTTGATTATTGCGATATTAACCTTGATACCTGTTTTACTGAAAATGCGTAGTATGCTTCGCTATGCTTAGAAGTTAAGCTTTTAAATGCAATGTTTATATAGCCATGACGGCATGTTGAATGAATATTGAAATATAAGAATGAATTTGAAAGATCGGGCGGGTGGTTTGGCCACTGCTAACATGCATTGGGAAAGGAGTCTCAATGTAGTGTTTCCGCCTTGTCAGTTAAGGTCCGTTCGTTGTAAGCCTGTTGTGTTCGAGACTTTGCAACTAGCCTCATGCCTTGGGTAAGCCCAAAATGTTAGTGATTTCATTACGAGAACGTCTAACCTCGCACTGGGAGTGGAGAGATGGCGGGAGTAGCGTGTACCCTCGGGGCTAGAATCGGGCCGGGTTCGAGGAGTACTGTACTCTCGGGTGGCGATGGACACGTTCTGGTTTTGGGAGATCTAAATGAGGGTTGATATATGCAAGATTCGGTTCTACATATGTCGTGAAGTTAGAGATCCCCAGCTGGGTATAATCGGTTCGAATTGTCGTTGCTCCTCGGTTATGGAGACTTGATCACCTGACTTGCATCGTAGTTAAGAACTGGAATGAAAGAAAGAATGAGAAATGATTTGATGATAATTACTTTGATCTAGATTAGGATCACCTAGAATTGGTTAATGAACCATCAATGGTAAAAGTAAAATGTTGAAGATAAGAACTTACCTTAGTAAGCTTTTCCGCAAAAGAAAATCTTGATTCTGATTTACCCGTACCTTGATTCCCTAAAGCTAGCATGCCCTTGGAGTCTTTGTCTTAGTCGGGTAAGTCTTGTTGAGTACTTTCGTACTCAGGGTTTGTTGAACCCCTTGTTGCAGGTGCGGTTCATGAACAAGTCTGCTTCGAGCCTTGTTGCATGACCGTCGTGGTTGAAGACAGTGACGACGAGTAGACTGTGTGGCCTTTGGGCAAGGCATCTCGCTTGTGTGATGTAATAAAGTTACTACCGATACTTCTCTACTAATGGTTTGTAATAATGTTACATAAGGTTTGAAGTTTGAAAACTGGTTTGTAACCCTAAGTTATTGTAAGACTTCCGCTACTTTACTCTGTTGAATATTTTGAATAAACTGTTGTAATATTGCAATACTCCTGTGATTGGATCCTGTTCGGAGGAAAGCAGGCCTTTTAAGTTATGATGAACATAAGTACGACTGTCAGAGGTCATTATGGCAATGACGTGTACTTGTGGGCCATCATAATTAGGAGGTTCTGTGACAATATGTATATAAAGATTGAGTCTATGAGGCTAGATTGGTACTCTAATCCCAAGAACCAAAAACTGATACGGGTAGAGCTATACCAGGTAACCACTCATATTATTTTGTTTATTGTTTTTTTGTTTATGAACTTTGCAACCTTATTACTGTCTTCCACTAAAATTATATGTGCTTAAATGTATCTAGGGACTGGTTGATGTTATCTCTGCTGGAGAGATGCAGGGTTCTAAGGTTGGCAAGAGAATTGTGCTACCAAGATCATTCCTAGGATGCGATCAAGACATGCAACAAAGGTTCCTTAATGCTATGGTTATTGTGCAGCATTTTGGAAAGCTAGATTACTTCATCACCATGACATGCAATCTCTGCTGGGAAGAGATAACAATCAATCTCGAACTGGGGCAGGAACCACAAGATAGGCCAGAATTGGTTGCAAGAGTGTATAGGGCAAAGTTGCGGGATCTAAAGGATCTTCTGATCAAGAGAAAGTATTTTGGTGATTTTGTAGCATACGTCCATGTTACCGAGTTCCAAAAAAGGGGTTGCCACATGAGCATTTTCTGCTGATCATGAAGTCAAGGAGTAAGTTGACAACCCCAGATGCATATGATCGAGTTATTTCAGTGGAGATACCAGGCAAGGACAAATACCCAGAGTTACATGATCTGGTTAACAAACACTTGCTCTCTTCTTCCCTAGGAAATTGGCAGGCTTCCTTATGTACAACTTCCTAAAGTCATGTAACAGCAAAAGACATTTGCCATTTATCTACACTGTAAGCATATATAATTTCTATGTAAATTTTGTAGGCTATATAGCAAATAAATAAGTTAACTTATTATATGTCATTCACAAAGGTCACATTCACTGAGGACAGAATTCATAGTGGATATTTTGAAGAGCAGCACAAATGAATGTACAGATAATATCCCTGCAGAACTCCAAAATCTACTTCAACAAATAAATTAGCTTTAATACGTAAGATATGACTTTATTGTGCTTTGTTATGCATGAGCATTTTCCAGATAATATAAATGAGTCTACCCACTGGGTTAGCGGTTAGCCTAACTGCATCCCAACAGGCAGTAGTGGAACCTCTGCAACGTCATCAAAGAGCACACAGCAAAGAGCCTGTGAACTTGTTGCCCAGCAAAGAAAAGAACAAATTGCCATTCTCCTTTTCGTATATAGGGTGTGTTTAGTTGCCTCTGTAAATTTTTTGGAAGCACAGTAACTCTTTTGTTTGTATTTAGTAATTAGTGTCTAATCATGGACTAATTAGGTTTTAAAGATTCGTCTCGTGATTTACAACCAAACTGTATAATTAGTTATTTTTTATCTATATTTAATGCTCCATGCATGCGTCCAAAGATTCGATGTGACGGAGAATCTTATAAAATTTTTGGAATTTTGAAGGAACTGAACACTGCCATAATACATAATCTTGCTTCTCAGCTCATCTTGATAGGCCTGATTCTTGTGCTAGGCTGCTTTCCTCGCTTTGGCACAAAGTGTGTCTCCAGAAAAAACCTTATACACAATCAATAGTTATGTTATGATAATGGAATTTTATTATTCGCCACAGAATGAAGACTTTTTTAGGTTCATGAATGAATTCTTTTTATTTACGTCGTGTTCATGCCTATATATTTCTGTAGGTCCGGTCTGATCCGTTCCATGATGGCGCAAGTGCAACATGGCACGCACGGTAGGCTGAGCACGGCACCACTTCTAGGCGCGTCTCGAATATTTGTAAGTATTTTTTGAAACTATTTCTCAACACATATTAATTGCGCGCATGCAGTGCGTTCAATTCAATTCCATGGGAGTATATTGTTGATCTGAAATTGACTTGTTGACTACGGGCATCAAGCGTTTTGTAGAGTGCTGCCATGAGCCGTCCGTCCACATGCAGCGTGGCAATATATTTTTCTTACTACTCCGGAGCAAATTCAAACGGCACGTCGGCGTCGGTACCTGGATACTGAGCATCTGAGCGTACTGTATGTATTATTATATACTGTGGATCGCTAGATCTTGAAACGGCACAAATCTGAATCCAAAATTTGAAACCAAAGGAATCTTTATACTCAGATCATGAGTAGAATCTTTGGCTGTGTTTAGTTCACTAAATTTGGAGTGCCAAAATTCACTGTAACGATACTGTAGCATTTCGTTTGTATTTGGTAATAATTGTCCAACCGTTGATTAATTAGGCTCAAAACGTTCGTCTCGCAAAGTACAACCAAACTGTGCAATTAGTTTTTGATTTCATCTACATTTAGTACTCCATGCATGTATCGCAAGTTTGATATGACGGAAAATCTTATTTTTGCATAGTGTATTTTTGGAGGAAGTAAACACAGCCTTTATATACTCATACCATGAGCGTATACTGATGTAAAATAATGTCTGGTATGAACACTGGGACCTTCCTCTGAATAAAAATATTTAGGCCCAGTTTGATAAGGTTTCACATCACTGGTGAAGTCGTTTTTCAGGCTTCAGCTCCACAAACATCTCTCCCCAGCAGCCGCGCCCCCTACCCTGACGGGCTTGCGCTCCTCCCCTGCAGCCACTGCACACCTGCCTCGAGCCTGTGCTCCCTCCCCCGACAGGTGGCACGGCCCCTCCCCTGGCAACCGTACGCTCCGGCGCCTGTGCACTATGACGCTCCCGCGCTTGTGCACTCCGATGACCGCGCTCGAGCCTAGATGGGGGCAATCTGGGGTTTCGTCCCGTTGGCCTCTATGTAGGCAACGTGAAGCGGGATAAAGCTACTATCTTTTTAGCTTCACTCCTCATTTATTCTTTGTCTCAGCACATTTTAAGGGGCTCCTTACCTAAAGCCGTTTTATTTTACCCCGTTTGACAGTAAACGGCTCCTAACAACTTCTAAAGCCGGGGCAGAAGTCCTGCCAAATAGGGTCTTAATTTTTGTTTTTTTTATTTCAGCAGTCGGGCAGATCGAACCGCTTGATATTTCTCACGGAGCATGATAATTATTTCGACGCTATATGCAGTAAAAAAACACCGTCAGGGCATGTGGGAAATTTACAGCAAAAACAGCATATTATGGAGCTGTCTCAAGAATGATTTGATATAATATTATTATCTCAAGCATATTCATGGACGGCTGGAAATTAAAAAGGGTCTTGGAATAAAAACAGGAACAGCTTACATACTCCATCAGACAGGCAGACAGCCAGTATAATCCTTCCGAGGACGACGCCCTCATGCCACTGTGCGCTGACAGCTGAATCGGTTCTGTAATACCAACTTGCTCTATGTTCTAGGTGTTGGTGGTTGAGCCTCGGTAACTGCGGGTTACCATGCCAGCTAGGTTGTAACAAATTCTCTTCTCCTGGATGAAAAACGTGCTCATGCACGATCGCGAAAAAAAAAAATCGCCCGGATGGCACATCGTTGCGTAGTCTCCCAGCGCGGGCCACACTGAATATGACGCGTGGTCGTGGAGTATGGCATGGCAGAGACACCTGCACTGCACAAAGGCCAGGGGGGACACGCCTTCGGTCTGAAGGCAGGATCACAATTCATCAGTTTCTCCCATAGGCCATATCAGAACAGTGCTCTGGCATGTGTTGAGGCCAACCGCAGCGCAAGCACAGCGGGCGAGACGGCGTGGAAAATGGGAATTGCTAGCGAGACCCCGAGTTAATGAATGCGTTACCAGATTGTCTTTTACGTGCAGACGCGTAGTTGGTTCTCTTCGTTCTTTCCTCGAAGGAGTGGCTTTGAGAGTTGCCAGTAAAGCTACAGTAGTGAGATCCAGGATTCCAGGTTGTACAGATGCAGTTACATTAGCTTGTAGTACACTTCGAGTGAATTCCAGCATGTAGTACTTTCTTGTTTGTTTCATCACAAGCTGGACAACACCTATGCGTTTCTCATAACGTTCGAACAACGGCACAGCACAACTCACCACAAAAAAGAAGAATTCTATGAATAATAAGGTCAACAGCTCACCGGTTTCAAATCTAAACTCTACAATAAGAGCAACCCCGTTAAGCTTTGAGGACCTTTTAGCTACGTGTACTATCACGGTCCTGAAAAGGATATATTATAATCTTAAACTTTTAAAATTTGACCAAGTTTGTAAAAAGAATCAGGACTTATGGTACACAATAACTATACGGCAAAAATATAATCCATGACGAATCTATTAACACCTTTTAGGTATCATAAAAAAATATTATTTTTTTATAAACTAAATCAAACTCAAAATAATTTGACTCAATAATATATGTACTAAAATTGACTTTTTCGGATAGAGGGGGATGGCTACTTAAGATCGAACGACTGAAACACATATGATGACTTGGCTCGTTGTAGGAAAATAGAGTAAATGCTCTTTAGAGGGTTCTATCTATATAGGTTATATAGATATTATAGATTATTATCTTTTCTTTGTGACACATGGTACTATTAGTATTTTGTGGTGCCATGGTGCATATTGCGTCTCTTATGTCTGCAACAAAATGAATCTGGTAACTTACTGAAAGAAGTCCTAAATATAAAAATTGATTTAAATAAAAAAAACATCATATTTTGGCTACTAAAATTAATTTTACTCATGGCAGAATGCAAGTCTCAAACATAATATGCAAAAGGAAAAAATACACCGTTTTTTTATTATCTATACCTCATATTAAAGAACCAAATCCCCTCCCATTTTTTGGTCCGTTACTCCCCTAATAACTAAATAAATGTGGGAACTATCTTTATGGATTATCTACAGACTCTCCTATTTTATATATAGCTATAGGAATCCTAATCCTAATCAAATAAATCCCCCTAATTCCTAATCCAACTAGAAAAGACTGAGAGTCCTAATAATATTAAACCACGTCAAGTTTCCTAGTTTCGGTCTTATTTATTTTTTCTCTGTTTTTCCAAGAATGTTATGACTTTTTTTTTCTTTTTTTTTCCTTAGAGACATGTCCATCACGAACAAGAGGATGGGAACGAGAGCCGAGTCCTTGTTGGCTGCGCATTTTTTTTCAACTTCTTTTCCTATTCGATGTCTTCTTCGATTTCTTCTTTTTCCACTTTCAGTTAGTTAGTTACATTCTCTTTGCTCATCACGACGGGAACGAGAGCCAAGACCCTGTCGGCCATGAATTTTTTCGATTTCTTTTCATGTTTTGATATCTTTTTTCGATTTCTTTCAGCTCATTAGGTTCAGTTACGTTTCCTTTTTTCATCACGCTCAACTACATGTGTTCCATTTTGTTATTTTCACGTTCAACTAAATGTGAATGTAAAAATAGAAATCGGTAGATGAATAATAACAATAAAAATAAAGAATAAAAACAACACAATATGTAGGCTTTGAACTCCATACTTTGATCGAGAAATAAATATTCCCACCACCAAGTTATTAATATAATTTTGATTAAAAGCAAACTCATATTATTGTAACCAGATTTAGTTGATAGTCCAAAAATCAAATCGTGAAACTAGAACCTAAGTTATATCTACGAGCAAATATTTTTGTGCTTAGGCGCTTAGTAATGCGAGAAAAAAATCTATCGGGACCTTATTTTAATTTGATACAAAGCTTAAGTCTACATTGTCATACTATTGTCAACATTTGGTTATATTTTAGACGTTGTCACAAAATAAATTATATCTCTCAAGTTTTATAAAAAGTGAAAAACATAAATAGTTACTCTCTCTGTCTCAAAATAAGTGACATTTTTGACTGTACACTTCTTGTTTGATCGTTCATCTTATTCAATTTTTTGTATAAATAATGAAATAAATAAGTCAGTATTAAAGTATCTCTAATGATAGAATAAGTCATAACAAAATAAATAATACTTATACTAAATTTTTAATAAGACGAATGGTCAAACAATAAGTCTTAAAATAAAAAGTCACTTATTTGGGACGACGGGAGTACATAGCACTTTTTCTCCTCACATAGACACATTTGCTAGTATAATTATAATATATAAATATAATTATAATATATAAATAAAAAGAAAACAAAAATTCACATGAACCACCATTGTCGTGGCATAGTTAGTTTTCTTAAATAAATATCTTAAAAATATATGTAAACGATATGGTAAAACGAAACTAACTCTTGTTCCAGGTAAAAATGCTAATCCTTGCCTTGGGAAGATAGGAGTCTGGGTAAACCTAACGAAATTGATCCCCCTCCCTCCGGCTAAAAACAAATCGGATTCACAATTCCTCGCCGTCCCTTCCCCCTCCCATCGCTTGCCCCTCGCTCTTCTTCCTCTCCGCGCCGCCCCCCTTCGAATCGAAATCCCTCTCCGCCATGCCGAAGGGCGCCAAGAAGCGCGCCAAGCTCAAGAAGCAGCAGCAGCAGGGCCACCCCGACGATGGCGGCAACACCAACGGCAGCAACGGCAACGGTAACGGCAGCGATGACAACAACAACGCCTCGAGCGGCCGCGACGGCGACCACCACCACCTGCGGATCCCACCCAAAGTTTCTCGCGGTACGAATGGCACCTAACCCTCCTCCACCCTCTTTAAGCTGGAGCAGATCCGCGCGCCGCTTTCGGCACCAGCGGGGTGGGAATCACCTTTTCGCGTGCGGCGAGGGTGGCATTCGCTGTCGCCGCGGGTTTCCCCGCCACCACGTTCCCACCGACCGCCGCTTTACGGGCTGTTCGCGCTTTCCTTGCTCCCTTCCTTGCGCTATATGTATGATGGATGCGTGTGGTTTCTGATGCTGTGCTTGTGCGTGGGTTGGCCCAGTGGATGCGAGCGAGGACTCCATGGAGAGCTCCGAGGAGATGGTGACCCCCCGGGCCGCCGCGTCGGAGCCGGACGAGGAGGAGAGGAAGGTCACCGCGGCCGAGGTGCCCGTGGAGCGCGCCGTCGAGGCGGACGCCGCCGGGTCTGGGGAGGTCATGGTGGACGCGTTTCCGCCGGAAACCGCTGCGCAGGAACGTGAGGGCAAGGTGGATGAGGCAGAGGTGGAGGTGCACGCTGTGGTGGCGCAGGAACCGGAGGTAAAGGATGTGTTGGTGGCCGAGGAATCCGTGGTGCAGGAGCCAGTGGCTGATGCACCGGCGGCGGAGGCTTCAGAGGTGAAGAAGGAGGTGGCCAAGGTGCATCCGGTGCTTGAATCTGAACCGCAGGTTGATGAAGTGGTGGTGGTCGAGGAAACGCCTGTAGCGCCTGAGGTACAGGAACCAGAGGTGAAGGGCACCGGTGCTACTGTTGTGTTGAAGGAACCAGAGACGAATAGTGGCAATGTGGTGGTCAAGGACTCTGCTGAGGTGTCGCGATCTCAGGAGGCTGTTGATGTGCATACTACAGAGGTAAATGGTGTATGCGGTTTAGTTCTATTCATCTCCTACGTTTTAAAGCTGTGAGTTCTGATTGGGTGGGTTCTATTTGCTGCAGGTGGCGCGCGGACCTGCAGTGGCAGCTTCAGGGCAGCGGGCAACATGGTGGAATTGCTGCGGCCTTTTTGATGCCTTTACTGGTTCAGGGAGATAGGTGAAGGTGAGATGGTTCTATACTTCTTATCTCATGATTGTGTTTTTTATATTACTCTGTTGATTTTGAGTGGCATAATTTCTTATTTCTAAGCACACTGTAATTAGCGTCAAAGAAATTGGTGTTGGGGAAATATGGTCGCGAGTTTTACTGGTTAAGCCTTTGGAATATGAGGTGCATATCTGAGTTCATTGTGCATAGCTTAATTGGTGAGATCATTGCGAGTGCTGTCAGTGTATACGTTATAAATATAATTTAACCTGCAGTTTATAACGTCTAAGGAACCTATAAAATTGCAAAGCGATGGTGTTTTTGCGGGTACTGAGCAAATGCTTTTTTCAGGGTGAACCTTTGGACCATGAGATGCACTTTTGTATCTCTCACACATGGTTTAATAAATGACTTGTGATATTCTTATCATTACTGTTAGATGTCATTGGTGGAGTGGAGGTAGCAGCTAAAATTATTCACTTAGCTTCTGGTTTGATTTAATAAGCCTTAGTGGCCCTTAGTTATTAAATGTCTGCCCATATAGCTTTGAAGTTCACTTCTTGACTTCACTTGCTGAGTTTTGAATGTAGAATATACTCTACCCAGTTATAAGCAGTGACTGAAATCCAGAAAATTTACCAAACAAATTTTTCCAAATCAATTATTGTGCCACTCCATGTACCTGAAGAGTGCAAGGTGAAAATAAAAGGCTTATTGTACAGATTAGGAGGATGCAGTTAGATAATCAGCATTTGATATACTCAAGTTCCATGCTTTTTTAATCTATTTAATAATTCCTTTGAGACTATGGATTTATTTGTGGATTTTTTTCTGACATTTTAAGGGACTAACATTTTCTGCTATTGATTCTGAGTGTCCTTTCATCGGTACTCAAGTTCCATGTTTTTTAAATCTATTTAATAATTCCTTCGAGACTATGGATTTATTTGTGGATTTTTTTCTGACATTTTAAGGGACTAACATTTTCTGCTATTGATTCTGAGTGTCCTTTCATCGGTTCCATCTTCTTAAAAAATGTAGAAACAATATTTTTATTGGCTTAGCATGATTGTCTATATGATGAATGGATGCATCATATCTTGAGAGATGGATGTTTTAGTGTCTCTAAGTTTTTGGTAAAAACTCTTGAGTAATATGAAAAGCTTCATATCATGACTTACTTCTATTGGCTTAGCATGATTTCCCTTTTATGAACGTTGTTTTCCCAATGCTGATAAACTGCCCATGGAAGATAGGTTATCAATTGTGGTGTAAATATGTAATACCTGAAACTTGCTGAAGTCGCACCATTTATTTGAAACTCAGTATACATGTCATGCACATGAAAACGTTGCACGGAGTTTACACCCTACTAGAGGCAGTCATATTATGGACATGAAAAATGACTTCCCAAGTTTTGTATGTTTCTTTGACTTGTTTATTTTTGTTAATTGAGTTAAAACAGACTTGTGAATCCCCAAGTAACTGGAGATGATCTATTGATTCTCTTCCACTTGGCAGCATAATGTGTATCTTTGTAAATAGAAGAAAAGGGCCAAGCACAAATACCCAAACCAACATCCACACATACAGAACGGAACTAAACAATCTTAAACTATTACCTGCCTGACTAGCTTTCTTGAATATGATGGCACCTGCTTGCTACATGTGGACTGAACTGCAATTGCGGTACTCATCAGTCATAGCAAGAATACTTGGTTGATTTCCCTGATGCCTGTATGAGTATATGTATTTGTCTATGTTGCGTTCTACTCCCTCTGTCCCAAAATAAGTTGGGATTCTAGGATTCGGCGCGCAGACCAAGATTGGTGGTAAAATTATGCTTCTACCCCTATAGAAAAAGACTAGGACATTCTTGCAGCAGCAAGCCTCTGTCAGTTTCTTTTATATGTGTTTTGGAAATCATTTTCTTTTTTCTTTTGTTTCATGCTGGTCCACAAAGCTTTTGGCTACTGATTTTCTGTGCTCATAGGCATGCGTTGGGACTCACACCATCCATGCATTTATTTTGGGACAAAATTCGAATCGCATAAGTGCGATTATTTTGGGACGGAGCTAGTATATATATCAATGTGGATATGAACAACTTACTGAAAATGATTACAGCCAGTCCTGATGAATATGATTCGCTACACTTGCTATGTTTGTAGCAGCTCTGCTGGATATCACTGTTCAGAAATAGACATCATTTTCCTGGCTTCTAAGGATGAGATGAAACATATGTTTGGCAGTTAATCGATACTACTAGTAGTATCTAAGCATCTCATCTAATATTCTATTTTTTTTACAGGGTTGGAACTTGAAGTCAAGAAGGTGATCTTCAGTTAAAGCTGATGAGCAGTTGTAACTAGACTCTGTTTGAATAGTCACATGAATGATGAAGCAGAAGGATTTGGGATAACATCGAGCTGATGTTTCTACTTTCGTCCTCCCTGTGTCTCTGCATCTGTGCAAAGTTACACCCCCTGGTCGTGGTTAATATTCTTAATTTCCTTAGTATCCCCAACGCCTAGCCCCCCTTGTCTAGTGTCGTCTAGGTACTGCTGGTCGTGTAGCATAAGAGTTGGAAGTGGGTCGACCGTAAAGAAATTTTGCTGTTTCTGCCTTTATACTTATTTTCTGGGGTATCGTCTGCTGTGCCCCTTTCTCTCATGGTTGTCACTTGTAAGGAGTATATTTGTTCGAACAATTTGAGATGGTTCTTTGGATAGCCTCAATTCGAGATTGCGTCAGCCAGGTTGGTCATAGTTTGATTGAATTCTGTGTTTGGTTCATAGCCATAGTTTATCAAGCCTAACCTTTGTCAGAGTATGGTTGTCGCCAAAAATGCGACGAGTAAAATGGCTGTTACAGTTGGTAAAAAAATGAGTTCACGGTACTCCCTCTATCCTTAAAAGAATCCTTAAAAGAATACAATTCTTGAACAGTATCATGTTTTAGTATATTATCTTTGATTAATTATAGATAAAAAAGTATAAATATTTATAATATAAAATAAATATCATTAGATTAATTGTGAAATGTATTTTCATAATAAGTTAATTGAGAGCCATAAATACGAATATTATTTACTAAAATCTTGGTCAAATGTGAAGCATTTAAAGTGGCATGTAACTCATAGTTGCATTCTTTTAGGGCCAGTAGCTGGTTAAGAAAGTTTATCATTCGGCAACCATATGACCTTTATCAGTTCGGCAACGGGAACTATTTTTCAGTTCGGCAACTACATTGAACTGGGAAAGAGTTCTGCAACGCTTTCGTTACGGAGGAAATGGAACAGGAAGATTGCTGATTGGATTGAGAAAACATTAAATCATTAATGGGCTGACGAGGAAAAACAATGCTTGTCCAGTCGGCGGAAAGGGAAAAGACGAAGCCCGTGTCGTTTTAAGGAGCCGTCGCGGCTCAACGCCATAATAACGCGCCTGACCCGCTTAGCCCTTCGTTTTCGCGAAAGCGCTTGTGGCCGGGCAAGGCATCTGACTGCAGGAGTGCAGGGGCAAGTGGTGGCTACGCAGCCACTACGGGGCCTATGGCCACGAGCTCGTAAAGCGACCTGGCTGATTTCCGTTCACCACATCCACATGTTCATCTCATTTGAACTTCGGCGAATAAGAATCTAGGGTGTGTTTAGTTGGGGAAAAAGTGAGTGAAAAGTACAGTAGCATCTTTCGTTGTTATTTGATAAAATTTGTCCATCCATAGACTAACTAGGCTCAAAAGATTCGTCTCGACATTTACAGACAAACTATGCAATTACTTATCTTTTTTACCTACATTTAATACTCCATGCATGCGTCTAAAGATTTGATGTGATGGGTGGAAGAGGAAATATTTTGGGTTTGCACGTGAAGTGAACACACCCCTGCTACCGATGTACTGTACTGTATAAAAAAGACAGCGGCCAGTGCATTTTTCCTTTTTTTTTGCAGATAAAAGTGGTTAATTCGCGGTGAGTTTCGTCGCTGCCGGAGAAGTTCTGTTCTGCACGTTGCGCTTTTGCCAGCCGTTCAGTGAGTCAGTGACTCGTTTGACTTGACAAGAAAATTACACGTGGCCATGCGGTAACATGAACCAACCCCTAATGATGCAGGGGATTTTCTTGTTGAGATTCATCACAACATATATATTTGTGGGTTCACGGACAGAGGGAGGGAGAGATACTTGAAGGTTGAAGCCTCACCACAAGGAGAAAGAGGGATATTCGCAGGACCAGCAGCCGGAGCCGGGCCACGTTTTGAATCCGACAACTCAGTCGGTATCGGTGGTTGTAGAGTTCGTGTCAGTTGCAGCAGCTCGGTGACTGACGGACGGACCCGTGCTGGCTTCATCAGACTTTATAAGAGCCCCAGATTTTAAGCACGAGGAAGGAGTGGAGGACTAGGTGGAGTCTGCGAAACGAAAAGCAGAGGACCAAGCGAGGTGCAAGTGCAATCATGAGCTCCCTGTACGATATCTCCTGCTTCGCCGCTGGCCTTGCAGGTAATCTCCTTCTCCTACGCCTCTCAGGATTCCAATCCAAAATTCTGAATTGCTATGGAGACTGGGTAGCTGAATTTCTTCCTATTTGGTCGCCATTGCAGGCAACGTCTTCGCCCTCGCCCTCTTCCTGTCGCCGGTGTAAGCTATCCAGTACACTGATTATTTCTGTCTTTCTTTTTTTCTTTCTCGCCTTTCTGTTGATGAACTGCTCACGAATGCGTTGCTGTTGTCTTCTCTTCCTGCGTGTCGATCAGGCCGACGTTCAAGAGGGTCCTCAAGGCCAAGTCGACGGAGCAGTTCGACGGGCTCCCCTACCTGCTGTCCCTGCTCAACTGCTGCATCTGCCTCTGGTACGGCCTCCCATGGGTCTCCCACGGCGGCAGGGCCCTCGTCGCCACCGTCAACGGCACCGGCGCGCTCTTCCAGCTCGCCTACATCTCGCTCTTCATCTTCTACGCCGACAGCAGGACGACTCGGGTGTGTAATTCAATTGCCTTGCTTGCCGTCCTGGATTTTAACCAGTTGCATCTTGCCGTGTCTGACACCAGTAAAACGGGGCCATGTTCTCCGGAAATTCCCTCCACAGCTCAAGATCACGGGGCTTCTGGTGCTAGTGGTCTTCGCGTTCGCGCTCATTGCGCATGCGAGCATCGCCTTGTTCGACCAGCCGGTGCGGCAGCTGTTCGTTGGCAGCGTGAGCATGGCGTCTCTGGTCTCCATGTTCGCTTCCCCGCTGGCTGTCATGGTATGCTATTCCAAGCTATACTTCTTTCTTGATCGACTTCTCCCATGCTGTGTGTGTCTGTGTGATCATTGTGGTTTTGCGTGCTTTGTCGTGGTTGTTCAGGGTTTGGTGATCCGCACCGAGTGCGTGGAGTTCATGCCCTTCTACCTGTCCCTCTCAACGTTCCTGATGAGCGCATCCTTCGCAATGTACGGCCTTCTGCTGCGTGATTTCTTCATATATGTGAGCACTCCATCCCATCCAAATTTTTACTGTTTCATAAATGATCGGCCCTGTTCGTTTGGCTCAAAAGCCATGGCTGTAAGTATTCCTTGCTGATTTTATGTGAGAAAAAACATTGTTTGTTGGCTGAAAAAGTATGGCTTGGCGGACAACGCTATTCAACATGTATCTCCGGTAGAGTAGAGAAATTGTGTCCAAACTGTAGAACTCTTCTATGATGGTACATACAACTACATGAGAATAACAAGAGGTAAATTAAAATATCACAGACTGTAACAAGTAGTTCCCGAATTATTCAATAGTAACATATAGAAATTGATAAGTTTTCATTTGAATTGTTACACACTTCACACATAATTTGAACCCATGAGCGAGAAAATTCACAAACTTCTCACAATCAAGACTAATAAAATGAAAACCCCTGTGGTATTTCCAAAAAGGAGTAGACGGATTGCTGCGTAGCCGCTGGCGCACATCCCGACCTCCAAGCGGGGTGAGGTGCTGCTCATGAAGAAGATAGGCATCTTGCCACCGGCCGCACCAGTCTCATCCGCCGCCGAGGGTGCGTTCGACACATTTTTCGCAGGAAAATTGTCGTCGGACCAAGTCGAAGCTCTGGACGAGCTGTTCCTAGCAACCAATCATTGGGCCGCTGGAGCCGTTCGCCCCACGGCCAATGCGGTTGCCTGAAGGCCACACCGGCAAGATGTTAAGTCATTGGATAGTTATCTTCAAAATGTAGTCGTTTACATTCATTAACGCGCCCGGAGACCCGCATCCTTGTATGATAAACTCTTCATTCTCCTTAAATACAATGATACGCAGTGCTCGTGCGTATTCGAGAAAAAAAACCCTGTGGTATACTACTTCCACGGTAGTTCACATCATCATACATCATTGTCTGCCCCAAACTCAGCATCCAGCCGGTTGTTTAAAGGGAGGACGATCATGGTCACGATTCTCTGGCCACCAAGAGGAGATCGATCCACAACAATCTATATGGATTTGGGTCGACGCACCATGGATCTGAGCAGAGGTTGTTGCCATCACCCTGCCTTGCCATAGGACTACTGTGGAGGTGTAAGAAGCTGCTCCCTCAGTCCAAAAAATGATAAATCATATTTGGTCAGAGAAAAAGTCAAATTTTGATGAACAATTAGTCAAGTTATATGCAAATTTAGAGTATAAAACTTGCATCAACAGATTTGTGTTCAAAATACCTCTAAGATGGTATTGATTTTTTTAGTAATGGGCTACTCTCTCCATTTCAAATTATAAGACATTTTGCCGTTTCTAGACATATAGCTTTTGCTATACACTTAGACATACACTATCTAGTAAAGTCAATATATCTAGAAAATCCAATAAAACGCCTTATAATTTAGAACGGAATTATAAGAGAAACTAAGGGTTATGGCGAAGTAGATGCTTGTGCGTTGTGCCGAGGATTAACAATGTATATATTGTTTTCAGTTCCCGAATGGGCTTGGAGTTTTTTTTTTTTTTTTTTTTTGACAACAGAATGGGCTTGGAGTTATCCTGGGAGCAATGCAGCTGGTGTTGTACGCGTACTATAGCCGGAGATGGAAAAACAGCGACTCATCTGCACCGTTGCTTGCATGATCATAACTGAATCGATCAGTCAACTGTCTGTGATGTGGTTTTTATTCTGCGATTCTGGAGTTCTGGGAGAGGAGCGATGGAGATGGTGTTTCGGAACAGATTAATCTGGTACATCCATGCGTTGTTTTGTCCTAGCCAATGTGATGTAAATGTTGTTGGCATGTGTCCTGTTGTTTCTCTTCATAGCATTTCTAGCGATACGTGTTCTTCAGTAGCATTTTTCTTGGAAGAATGGTATCTACGGTATTCTTGGAAAAGGGGGAGAAGTTTCATGTTCCCTCCCTTTTTCCAAGATGGTCGTTCGTTGTTTTTTAGCATCTTGTATCTTATTTTGTGACACTTCTACTTGCACTCGACAACCACCGGAGTCTAGATCAGACACTGGCTGAAAGGACCGAATGGCCAAGAAGGGTTGAATTGGCCTCTAAAAAAGTTAAAGTGGTAAATCTTAGCCAATACAATTCTACTTCTCGCATGGCTGAAACCTAGGACCAAAAAGATTACAATAAAACTTGTCCTTATGGCCAACACACTAAGTCCTTGTCACCCTATAATATAGTCCTTAATTGCGGAATGACATATGACTAAGAGCAGATTAGCATATGGAGATTGAAATCTAGCTGTCAACCAAGATTCTTGCAACCAAACAAAGAAAACAAAGTTAGAACAAGAATGGAAATGCAAGAATTTAAAAGATGGGCAAGAGACAATCGGATTTTTTTTCTCATGGTATCAAATAGTTTCTTTAATCCATGTTGGAACCCCATAAAGTCACCAAGACTCGGTTATATGCTACCTTGAGCCATCAAGAGTCAAGTCCCCACTAGCGAATACCCATTTCCCACTCCGGATCGATAGGTTTCAAACCGAGAACAACTCTAAGAACCTTCCTATGAAGTAGCTTCACTGACAAGGCATCTAGTCCTCCATCGGGCAGTCTAGATCCTAGCACACTGAACGCATCTAGGCCCTAATTTTGGCTTTGGGGTCTTGATGATTAATGAACACATATGCTTGTGACTAACACATTTTTTGCAGCGGATTCAATCACATTGAATTAGTCACGTTTCGGCCATATGGATCTCTTGGTCTATGAATGCTATTGAGGATAGGGCTTGCGACAGCGCAAGAGGGTCATTGGTGGTGGCCGCGTCACTCTTGAAGCGGACCGCATGCGCCGATGGCCCATTGCCATTGCCACACTCGAGCTGACAGGCCAATGCACTAGAAAAGTTCAGGACAGGAGGTTTTAGACCCACAATGAAAATTAGTAAAGACTCAAGCTGACTTGCAATTGGATGGACCAAATCGCTTGTTCACTGGATCCTACGTTTATCGGGCTAGCGGGTGATATGGCCATATCCACCACCCGAACCTTGGCTCTAGATTCGTATTATAGAGATTTGGTCACAAATTTGAAAGGAAAAATAATTAATATTTTACTTTAGCAAGTTAATTTGGTAAAACATTCCCCCATAATGTTGCAGGGCTTGTTTTCTATTTATATAAAATTAATCCATAGTTACTCCCAAAAAAAAATCCATGAGAAAGAGAGTCTCTTTCAACGTTGTCTACTTGTGCCCTTCTATTTTTATCTACTACTTTGTTGATTGTGAGAGACAAGCGAAATGTCCTGAGCCGCTGGCGCATCATGCGTCGGTGAAGGTTAGAGGTGAGGAAGAGCTCTTTGCGTGGAGAGAACTAAGACAGGAGGAAGAAGAAAACACCGCAACAGAAAATCAACAAATAAATTTGTCCCCACAAAACGCTCAGCCTTGTATAGCCGGGCCCTTCTCTCTGCCTTGGGCTCCCACGTCCGCCTAACAAGCCGCCATTCTCGCCTCCATCAGGGAAGGGAAGAGAAAGAGAGATTCGCCTCTCTTCCCACGGCTGCCGGACGCAAGATCTTCTAACCTTCTAACGGAGGTATGGCCTAATCAATTGGTTGATTTGATGCGGCATTGCCCTGGTTGAATCTTCAACACGTTCATTTATCGACCATGGGATTGGATGCGAATCTGCTTCTTTGGGTTCATTGTTGGCTCAAACGTAGGGATCATATGACCCCATCAAATATTGGAATTAATCTTGTGTTATTAGTATTAAACTAGCATTAGTATCGGCCTCTAGTTAATTTAGTTATTGTGCTTGGGTGAGCTGCATGCGTATGCACATTTGCATGTAAGAGCTAGTGATGCTAGGGTTGAGCTGTGTTGTTTTACTGATGTCTAATTGTGTATTTAAGCATCCATGGACTCGCGTGCTTTGTTGAATCCTGTGAAATAGAAAAAATGAAATCAATAGCCAGGAAGTTGCGGAATGGAAAAAAAATCACATATCCACTTTTTGGTACAGTTAGCATGCTGAAAAACTTGATATCCAGGGTATGACAACCCTAGGTATTGCATCAAGAAGACCTTATCGTGCAGGTCGATAAACTCCCGAACCATTGCCCAAACAAAGATAGCGGTACTGTAGCATATGTGAGAATAACCAAACCTGTACTTTGACGTGGGACATATAAGGTGATTTTTTTTAACCCTAGCCTATAAATTTGTTCACACGAGGAGTCGAACACAGAATCTGCAAAGTGCTATTCAAAGCAGCTGCACATGAGGTGCCAGAGGGTGCTAGCGAAACATTCCCTGCACTAGAGCATAAGGTGGGTGCTAAGAAGCACCACCTTGGCTTGGCTTGGCTTGGGTGCTTGTTTGAGCACCTGGTGCTACAATATTTTTTATATTTATCTTATTTATTTCTTTAGGGAAAGTCGGAGAGCTCTTAACAGATTGTGCGTCTTTTTTTTTTGCTTGGATTATGAGTTCATACGTTGGAGCAAAGTTATCGATAGCACTACCTACTGTCTTGGTTAGCAATTTCTAGAAAACTTATACTTTGCAGCTGCTCTAACCAACTTAGGTAGAGGCACTTTCGCCAACTAGCAGGGTGACCCCCGTATTGTTTCACAGACAATCAAATTATTTTTCTTGCAATTTAGTAAAAATATGGTATGTTATGATTTTTTTCATGCGATGATGCTATTACATAGTCCAGCATCCTTGATGTCCATTGTGAATTCGATTCAACATAAATATATAATTGGATTCAAACTTTAATATATATAACTGACTGTCAATTTGCATTCCTAGTGCCATTGAACATAGATAATTGAACTCAAACTTTCATATTTAGCTGACGACCTTTGTTACCGTGCTTGGAAGGAACCGATCTCTACGTAAATATTCTCCGTGCGCTGTTCATGATGCAAATAAATAAATAATTAATTATACTTGAGGGTATTTTAGTACATTGACTTCGGCCATGAACTCTAACGAAATAGAAGGGCTAGCATTCGGACGTCCGGCAACAGGACTTGTCCGACGCTGCTTCAGCACCTACGCCCGCATCCCATCCCACGCCCCCATGCCCCGCATCCCATCCCACGCCACCTGCGCCCTGCATCCCATCCCACGCCACCTGCGCCCTGCATCCCATCCCACGCCACCCGCGCCTCACATCCCATCCCACGCCAATGCCTGCATCTGAACGTAGCACCCTCAATGACCCCTACTCCAACGCCAACGCCGAGGTGAGATGGAGGGAAGGGAAGGAAGGGGAGGGAGAGGAGAGGAGAGGGTGTGGCGCACCGCGCGAGGTAGGGGCCGAAGCCCTGCGGTAGGCCGTTGTCCGCCAGCTACCGACGCCATTGAAACATGTGCAACACCCGATCTACTTTTGAAATATCCAGATGTAACACTTGCAACATAGTTTGAAGACAGATGAAACATTTGAAACATGCATCTGAAACACTTGCAAAAACACCCGAAAACACATGAAAAGCCATTGTAAAACATATGCAATATCCGAATAAAACACTTACAACATACGTGTAAAACATATGCAACATTCAAATAAACACACTTGCAACGTACGTCTGGAAAAACGAATGAAACATTGAGAATAGAAGCTTGCAGCATACGTGTAAGACCATTGCAACATATGCAACATCCCAATCTACTTTTGTAACATCCATATGAAACATTACAACATACCTATGAAACATCTGAAACACTTCGAAACATAACATACGTTTTTCACCCTTACATATGAAACACTTGAAACATAGCATACGTTTTTCATCCTTCTTCCGTACGACGCAGTGAAGAGCGGGGAACGTCTCGTTTTGTCTAGCCGATGGGCGAGGATGGTGGCACGGCCTGGCAGCGGGTAGCTGTGCCTGCACCTGTGCCTGGCCTACGACCCCCTCTCCTGGCCACCTGGCCTTGACGTGGTGGAGGACGGGCATGGCGCGGTGGGGGACGAAGGTGCCGTGGGGGATGGCGGCGGCAGCACGCCATAGTGGGCCATGGCGCGAGATAGTGCCACGGGAGATGATGACGGCGGCGTGGCGGAGCAGGACGAGCGGATGACCGCAGGATGAGCGCGGAGTGGGAAGACGAGCCTAGAGTGGGGAGATTTGATTTTTTTTTTGGTCAACGGACGGACTCCCAAGCCTGAGCATCAGCGCAAACGAAATAGTTGTTTTCTTCTGAGCACGTTCAACGGAGGCATACAGTATTGGTGGTTTCAGCTGATACAAGATGCCATGTACTCTAAACCTCTATTGAAGTACCAACCCTACAACGCCAAACAGCTTTAAAAGAAAACCAAAAGCTACTGTGCTCGGTAAAAAGAAAGAACAAATGTCCAGACATAGCAGCTTTATCTCACCATCTCTCAATCTCTCTCCTAAGAGCCTGTTTAGTTCTAAAAAGAACCCAAAAAGTGCTACAGTACCTGTCACATCAAATCTTGCGGCACATGCATGGAATACTAAATGTAGACGAAAGAAAAAACTAATTACACAGTTTAGTTGTAAATTACGAGACAAATCTTTTGAGCCTAATTAGTCCATGATTGGACACAAATTGCTAAATAAAACGAAAAGTGCTACAGTAGCCAAACTCAAAACAATTTTCCAACTAAACTGGCCCTAAGGCAATACGTGCTGCAAGCCACTGCTTTTTCCTCTCTTTTCTCCAGCAGAGCTTTGCTTGGACGTGGCACGGTGAAACCACTATCCTGGCTGGAGCGTTGGGGGGTGGCCTAACAGCATCTCCAACAGTCCCCAATACAACCCCAATAAGATAGTACTGGGTAGCCCAATATCACTTTCTAGATTTATTAGAGGAGTTGCTACAGCAGTACTCGAATATATCTTCCCAAATATCCATATAAAAGGTGGGTCTCACAGGAGTGTAAGAGAAAATATGACTAAAAAGTGGTAGTTGGGATGGTCTCTATAGTATTGGGAGAGTTGTATCTTCTTTGAGGGAAGACGAGGAAAATATTGGTGACCACCAAAAATAAAAGAAGAGAAGTATTAGGGAACTGGTGGAGCAAAGCCTGTTCGCTTCCAGACTAGTCAGGCATTCAACAATATTTTTCTTTAAAAAAACCAGCTAGATCAGCCAGATTTCAACCCCCGAGTTGCTACGTCACACATCTGGTAATGGTCGCCATTGCTTGCCTTCCCGGAGCCCACCACTGGGCGCATGCTGCCCCCGTCGCTGCCGCCTGCCTACCCGCAGTCCATTGCGCCCACACCACATGCCCAGAGTTGCCGGCGCCCACCTGACCGAGGTCGCTGGCAGGCATGGGAGGCAACCGCGAGAGGCCGATGCGTTACCTAGGGTTGGTGTGGTTGTGGAGGGGGATTGACGGTCACCGCCGCAGCCGAGAAGACAACTATTTCATCGCTAGTGAATCCCGTAGGTCGAGCTTTTCATTGTTTGGGTTCGGTGGAATTAGATAAACCATGTGATTACATTTATGCCCTTTATTAAAATAAATTTGTAACTAGTTCCTCGTTCACTAATTTATGATTCCGCTTAAGTCCTTTCAGTCTTTTTTTTACCATTAGATCTTGCTGGACGAATGACTGTTATTTTTTCTAAGCACTGTAAAATTTCTCTTAACTGACAGTTAATTTACATTCCCAGGCATACCAATTGTAATCCTTTAGAAGCATGACAAACCAACTCTAAAGAAAGTATTTATTGTTAGCGTGCTGTAGGTACAGGTGTTGGCTTCTATCCGGTATTCCTGTTGTTTCTCTTCACAAAGATTTGATTCCCATGTCCCCCTAGATATTTCTTTGCAAACATGCTCCTATTTCATCAGTAGTGCCATAAGTTGCTAATTGTTGTAAAATAACTTATGGGGTTCATGGTATGCACAAACCGCTAGATTGTCAGGACAAAAGTTTGGTGGGAATCATGTGAACTAATCCATAGTTTGGGGAACTGCAACATCATGGCACTTTTTCATCCACCTTTTGCTACAATTTGCCTTTTCTGTTATTGCCAAATGATTTGTCATCAACTTCTATTTCTGAAAAATGAAAAAAATATGTTCTTGTGATGCATTAATAATGACATGTCAAAAGCTTCACTTTTTTCTTTTGTATATCTTGTGTTTGCAGTTGTGGATGAAAAGAGCTGACAGTAGGATGTTGACTTGTAGCTGTTTAGATGACACCGGATGAAAATGTAAGGCTATAAACATGACTATTAATATATGATATTTTGTTTCACTTTCTTTTCAATCGCATATGTGGCAAAACTTCTGTGATACCACATTTATGTTTCATTTTCTGAAGGCCCTTATTAGTCTAAAGAAAGGTAGCAAGCTTATCAAGTATAGCCGGAAAGGAAAACCCAAGATCCGTTCTTTCAGACTTTCTAGTGTAAGTTCATAGACTCGTTCCTTTGATCTCGAAATGATTTTGTTCGACTTGTGGAATATAGCTTATTCTCAAACTGAATTACGTGGGAAGCTCTGAAGTGAAACATGGTGAAGGGAAAATAACAAAAGAAGGAAACTAATAGCTAAAAACAAAGATGCGCCTATATTAGTAATTTCGTATAGACGCCAAAAGTCTATATTGGCTGTTAATGGAGGAGTGAAGTGCTTAATATGTGCCTTTTGTTCAATGTATACGCCTTTTGCAGTATGGATAGGAATAATCTTCACATGCAGACATTGGCGTTCACTCTATGAAATTTGTATGTCTAAAATCTGATTACCAATACATTTGGGAATATATATGCTGAGTAATATGCATATATGCCAATTGCCTGACATGGGGATGGTGTGTTTGATACTGTTTGCTTCACACTCCTTGTTACAGGACGAAACAGCATTAGTTTGGTATTCTCACAAAAAGGAAAAGTTCCTCAGACTGTCTTCTGTCTCTAAAATCATTCCTGGACAAAGAACTGTAAGTTTACTATTATCTGAGTTAAATATCAATATTTTTCTTGCTGGCATAACCATACTGGCAGTAGATATTAAAAGAAGTGTCTGTATATTGCAATAGACATGATATTGCAGTTTAGCTAACATTTTCCTTCGGGAAAATGAATATTTAAATCTAAGTTCTACCATGTCCTTACATGTTCTTGATCAGGCTGTTTTTAGGAGGTTTTTACGCCCTGAGAAGGACTATCTATCATTTTCACTCATATACAAGAACGGTCAACGTTCCCTTGATCTGGTAAAGATAAATTTGTGAGCCTCTAACCATTAACCGATACTAAATAGATTAAAGCTACGATAGAATAATATAATGATGACAGTTGTACCATGGATTTCTTTCTTTCTATATAGGTTTGCAAGGATCAAGTTGAAGTTGAAGTTTGGTTTTCAGCACTCGAGGGGTTAATAAGTTCGTGCCATAGACATTCTTCAGTTGATGAGCACAAGGATAGAGTATCATTTTCTGATGTGAGTTCATGTTCCTAAACAGTTCTCCTTTTCTTCCAGGCGTGTGGTTTAATTTTTCTATGTCAATTTGATGTTCTGATGCCAAATGAGAATATGTTAAGAAGGTCGGATTGCTTTTTATACATCATTATACATGCACTTAATATTATTATAATGTTTGATTTCCCCTAGTTACACTTGGAGATTATTTTTACTGAAACAAAATAGTTACTTGCATGTTTGGAAGCAAGTTTGAGATCGAAGTCAGCTCTATGTATGTGCCTTGAATTTTCCTGTGAAGAATGTACATCCATACTTTGACGTTTCCACCCTGTAGCTATCCATCCTAGCCCTGTTCTTACTTCTTATGAGCTTGAGATTTGTATGTATCTTTATTTGATTTACGAAATGCAGTATATTGTGATCTAATTTGTGGTTTTGCTTTCCAGGATGTATCATATTATCAAGATAGTCATCCACATGATTCAACACTAGATATTGCTTCAAGTATTTCACGTAGTTTTAACACAGCAGGTTATTGCGGAGGCAGTTCTTTTAATTTCAGAAGATCAGATGCTGGATCTGATCGTGCAAATATGATAAGAACTAGTGGTGCAGATAGTACTCGACTTAGTATTTCCAGTGCCGCCCCTAGCTCTTCCAGTCAGGGTTCTGGAACAGATGACATAGAATCCCTTGGTGATGTTTATGTATGGGGTGAAGTTTGGACTGATGCGGCCCCATCAGATGGACACACAACCTCATCATGCTCAAAAGTAGACGTTTTGATCCCCAAACCTTTAGAATCAGATGTTGTCTTAGATGTTAATCAGATAGTATGTGGTTCAAGGCATGTTGCTCTTACTACCAGGCAAGGGGAGGTGTTTACATGGGGCGAGGAACTTGGCGGGCGCCTTGGTCATGGAACTGATACAGATATTAGCCTTCCCAAGCTTGTCGAGTCAATATCCGTGACCATAGTTGATTTTATTTCATGTGGAGAGTTCCATACCTGTGCTATATCTGCTTCTGGTGATCTGTTCAATTGGGGGGATGGTTCTTACCATGCTGGATTGCTTGGATACGACACTGGGGCTAGCCATTGGCTTCCAAAACGTGTCTCAGGGCCCTTGGAGGGACTTCAGGTACTATCTGTTGCATGTGGCTCGTGGCATTCAGCTCTGATCACGTCAACTGGAAGACTCTACACATTTGGTGATGGAACGTTTGGTGCTCTTGGGCATGGAAACCGTGAAAGCTCCGCGTACCCAAAAGAAGTAGAAGCCTTGAATGGATTTAGAACTATCAAAGTTGCATGCGGAGTCTGGCATTCTGCAGCAATTGTGGAGGCCACTGTTCAGACAGGCATGAATGTGGTGTCTAAGAAGCTGTATACCTGGGGTGATGGAGATAAGAATCGTTTAGGCCAAGGGGACAAAGAAGCTAGGCTGATTCCTACTTGTGTTCAAGCTCTTCTTGAGCACAATTTTCATCAGCTGGCCTGTGGACAAAACATGACTGTTGCCCTTTCTACATCTGGTCATGTGTATACCATGGGTAGTTCTGACAATGGTCAGCTCGGAAATCCAAAATCTGATGGTAAACAACCTTGCTTGGTCAAAGATAAACTAGCTCACGAGTTGGTTGAAGAGATCTCATGTGGAGCCGCCCATGTTGCAGTTCTAACGTCAAGAAGCGAAGTCTACACATGGGGAATGGGTGCCAATTATTGTCGAAGCACTTAAAGATCGGCATGTCAAAAGTATATCATGCGGTTCAAACTTCACTACATGTATTTGCATACATAAATGGGTGTCAGGAGCAGATCAGTCTGTTTGCACAGGTTGTAGGCAGGCATTTGGTTTCACGAGAAAGAGACATAATTGCTACAACTGTGGGCTAGTACACTGCCATGCTTGCAGTTCAAGAAAAGTGCTCAAAGCTGCTCTGGCACCAACTCCTGGCAAGCCGCATCGTGTATGTGATTCATGTTTCGTGAAATTGAAGAATGCAGATACCAGCAGCAGCAATGCCAACAGAAGAAATGCTGCTACTCGTCGCTCTACTGACAGCAGAGAAAAACAAGAGAGGCCAGAAATAAGGCCTCCTAGGCTTGTGGCAACACCGTCAGCAGAGCCAGTCAAGTATATGGAGGTAAAAGCAACTAAAAGTGATATGAAAACTGCAGATTCGATCATGAAGGCATCTCAAGCTTCGGCTCTACTACAGTTCAAAGATCTTGGTTTTGCTGCCCAATTTGGTGGGCTTCAACCTATGGTAATGTCACCAGCACTAGCTATCTCGCCTGCAGTACCGGCATTTTCTTTGGCACCTCCATCCCCATACACAAAGAAAGCAAAATCACCTCCTGCTTCTGCTATTCCACAGAGCTGTAAAGTTGATGTTGATCACTTGCAGAAGTCAAATGACTTGCTGAATCAACAACTTCTGAAATTGCAATCTCAGGCAAGTACGGTGCTGTATTGTACTTTCTAATTTGTCACGTTTAGCTGCTTTGTCAAAGTATTATGTCTTCAACAGGTTGATATTTTGACAAAAAAAAGTACGCAAGCTGCTGTATTATACTTCATATATAATTCGTTATGGTTAGCTGCTTTGTTGAAGTATTATCTTTTCAACAGGTTGAGGATTTGAAACAAAAGTGCGAAGCACAACACGAGCAGCTTCAGAAATCAGATAAAAAAGCTAAGTCAGTTGCCTCTATGGCCACTGAAGAATCCTCAAAACGTAATGCTGCCGTGGAGTTTGTCAAATTTCTTGATCATGAGGTACTGTAAAGACTTGCATGCACTTCTGAAAGCTTGTGTTTCATATCCTTGATATTATGAATTTACATAATTACATGATATGGTCTAACCTGAAAGATAGTTTCCATTCATGACATTCTTTTTAGTAAGTTGATATGAATATAAAATGTCATTCTAGTTTGATGATTTGATCTATCAATGGGTTTGTGTGGCTGGTGTACACACATTAATCTACCACTCTTTTGCAGCTCAAGGGTATTGTGGATAAACTGCCTGTTGATGCTGCCGACAGCATGAAAGCTTTGCAAATGAAGACACAGTCTCTCTTGAGGGAGCAATCAGGTCACCCATCAGAACTCATGAATCCAATGGAACGTGATCATCTTCACCTGTCCAGTGGTGGAAGTGGAAGATATGATTTGGTCACTCATAAGTCAGGAGGTGTAGGTTACCTGACAATGTCGCAAGATGGCAGTTCTGCTAGTGGCTCAGCCATTTCCATCACAAGTGAATCCCCATCCCATCGTTTCATGGAAAACAGTGCAAAGGCCCATGGTGATTTTGCCCCGAAGCATGGTACCCATGGAGAGGTGCAGTTAATTGAGCAGTTTGAACCTGGCGTATATGTGACGCTTATCCAGCTGAAGGATGGTACCAAAGTATTCAAGCGGGTCCGATTCAGGTACCATTTTCCCCCTTCAATGGAGTAAAAATTCTGAACTTGAAATTACTATGGTTTTACCTTAACTTTCACTATAGACTGAAACTTGTCTGTTTGGACAGCAAGAGGAGATTTGCAGAGAATCAGGCCGAAGAATGGTGGAGGGAAAACCAAGAGCGGGTCTTCAAGAAATACAACCATCCAACTCATGCACCACATGGAAACACAACATCTCACGAGGAAGAACATCATTCATGACCTCCAAATCAGGTCCACACAGGTCGTCGAGGATGCGTTACATGATGAGACATTGCAAAATAGAATTTTGACAGGAAACTCTGCTCTCTGCTCAGGAGATTTGCTTGGAGAAGGGCATCATGTAGGAGCTTTATCACGTGAAATAGGGTAACAAAGGACCTACTATTGTTTTGTTCATTATTTTCTTGTAAATTGTATATTACTATTGCTCTCTTTTGTCCTTTTTACCCTGTTCAAACCCCCTTCTGACAAAGGTATTCATGTCCAAAACCAACTATGTTGAGCATCCACCTGATTTGCTCTAGGCAATGCCCTGTTCGCTTGAACTTATCAGCCTGACTTATCAGCCCTGATACAATATTTTTTTCCCATAACAAATCACCGAACAACACTTTTTAGTCTTTTTAATTACGGCTGACTGGTTGTTGATGTTATGAAATCTTTGGTTCAGATATTCAGATTTAAAATGCCTTAATTATCTGAAAAAATACTTTTTGAATGAAGTTGACTGTGACTGTTACAAATAGTTGTTTCGATTTACGTGAAGTCAAGGTTAAGAAAGGTGAAAGGCAAGCCATATATTCGTGCACGTTCTGAATCGTGATGTGCATGTACTCAGATTCAGATGGGCAGACCACAACATAATGGTGCAACACCAACGTGTTGTAAAACCTTGTTGGAGGATAGACCACCTCAGCTGGGCCTAGGACTCCTGTTGTGGGTGGGCAATGGGTGAGAATGAGAAACGATAGTCCGAAGGAAGAAAGAAGATAGGTTGGAGTGAGGGACATCGTAATGAGAAATGAATGAAAGAAAAAAAAGGTGAAAGTAAGGGACATACGGATGGGGAGACAGCGATCATGGATGAAAGAAATTTTCTCCCTTTAATATTACTAGGTAGTGTGCCCGTGCGTTGCTACGGGACAACTAAACTTTTGTACTAAAAACATATGAATTGCACGATAAGATAACAATACTGTAAAAATAAATACCGACATTAAAGTGGCATTTAATCCAGAAAAAAAAAGTTCGTAAAATTAACACAATCACGGAGAGCGTGGTGTTGGAGGCTCACAAACTCTACCGTACAGACCTTTCCATGATGCGGCTAAGATAATGTTTTATATCGGCAGGAAGAAATTTTCGATATCCATTTCTTTCGTGCGCTAATAAATTTACGAATAAGTTCCGCCGCATCTCTATACCATCTTGTACATAGATTCGAATATATATGTAAATCACACCACGACAATATAAGTATGAATGTGTTATGTTGTTAAAAAAAACAATATTTTGTGTGTGATGTTTGCAACATAGCCATTACAAAGTGCTATTTTGTGTGTGATGTTTGCAACATTGCCATTACAATTGATATTTCGAACATGATGTTTACAACAGGATTATTGCAAGTATTATCCCGTGCACTACTACAGGTATATATTGTCTTCAACGGATCATGTCTGCTCCTGCCGCCAAACTAATGAGTCATTTGTGACAGTACCCATTGTTATAGACATGGAGAAAAAGCCAAGTTGAAGGGGATGCACGTTAATATCAGGCCATATAAAAGTTACCGAATGACATGTTGCCAGCATAAACTTCTCCGAGTATTGATCTTAATGAAAAGATTTTTATATGAATAGTCGGGTTATTAAACAACCACTCAAAAACTGGATAACATAATAGGATTGTAAAGGAACATTGTCAATATAGGTATTGTACTAAAATTTCACTGAACTGGACCTAACTGATGAACCTATGGATTCGGAAAAAATATAAATAGTATAGGGAGTGGAACTTATTGATGGGCAAGGGTTTCCTAGCTATGAAATACATGTGAATGATAGATGCCTTAAAACAATGGATGTCAACTCCCAGCAAAATAATAACAACATAAAATAAACAAGTATGACTGATCTCGTGATGAACAACCTCGCGAAAGGAAAAAAAACCAATGCGGTGTCAACCTTGGGTTTATATTAAGGTACAATTTTATACAAATTGGATCTGAATCATATGAACTCCCATCTTATTCACTCATCAAAAGACCCCTAAAGATCATTAGTTGTGCCTGTAAAATGGCCACATCTTTGCAGGCCTTCTAGAATCAAAGTAAGCACAGGGTTCCTTCTAGAAGTTATGGGTAGTCAAATTGAGTGCATACTGTTTTGGCATCTCCAAGTTTCCCTTCCTTTTTTGTTCGGGCTTTCACATCTTTGTCGACTTCCTGTTCATCTCACTATGGTGCCAAGGTCAAGCTTGTCATTCAGAGCAGCGATGAACTCATCCCAAGTGTGGATCGCTTGGAGGCAGACATCTCTCATTTCTCTGGCTGTCCAAAACAGTTAGTTAATCCCATCTAGTAACACTCCAACCTCTTTAGCCAAATTGGTCACAGGTGATCATATTTGCACCACTGTCTTGGCAGACAAAACCCATTTACACGCTTTTTTTAACGCAATGGCAGGAGCTCTGTCTTTCAATTAAGTGGGGGAGCAAAAGAGTGTCTGTACAAGCAAAATGAGTCCTCCAAGAGGTGGTGAAGGGGGGGTGGTTCACAGATGCAGGAAAAACATAGATAAAAACCCTCAAATGCTAAACATGAGTGAAATCTCTCTTTCTTTGGTCAATGCTTTTATAAGATGTAAATAAGAAAGCTTTAGCACACAACACTTCATGAGGCAACTTAAGTACAAACCAAACTGTCACTTATCTGGTGACTACCTTGTGCGTATTCAAACATAAATAGAACACTACTACTATAGTAAATGAAGGACAACCAAATTGAAGTTGTTGCTTACCGGCAAGGTGGCAATACAGTACAAAGGGGCTCCAGATAGCGGACATAGATATACCATGCCCTTAATATAAAGTCAATCCACATAGGTCTTAATTTTTAAAGGTAGACATGGGTTTAAGTTGAGACCATACAAATATGAAATATTCATATCCAAAAATAGCAAAACTACTCACCGCATCTATTTGTCAAATGCTGACCCATTCTTTGCTTCTAATCAATTGCTAGAAAGGGGTTAGTGGGTGAGCTCAACTATTGCTGCTAGGATCCCCGGCATGCTGACGGTCTGGTTCAAAGGAAGGAGCCTGGAACAGTTGAGCAATGTCACTTAATATGATCTAAGCCTGAAATTTGTGAGCAATAGTTCTTCTGGTACTTCATATGATTTAGCTCTCAAATTTATCTTAAGTCGATTTCTTCTCATAAGATCCCAAAAAAATTATCTAAGCATCTAACTATTGAATAGAAATGTAGCAAGGCAATCAAGAACAGATCTATTTACAACAAACTAATTGATGATGAACTATCCTCACAGTTTTTCTAGATCAGCTTGCTAAGAATGTTTATTTCTCTAATAACAACACCCTCAAAGAGGTTATCCCTCACTGAAATAAAAAGTAGCTTTGATACCAAAATTGAATATGCAAGTAAGCCATTTTAATGTTAATGCCCTGCTACAAAATAGGGTGGCTACAACAACACGCCAATTCATTGAAAAAAAACATTTCTCACTACCTGCTTGCATATAACGAGATACAGGTACAAACTTTTCATGAGACATGGGAACAAACACAATGGTAAATTTAATAAACAAATTATTATTTTAATGTCAAGCAGAAAATGACAAGCCTTTTGGCTTCAGCATTGCGGAAGCATTAACATGTTACTTGACCTATGAGGGAAACTGAATGAACCTTGCCCAACTGTGCTGCCTCCTTGTATTATTGATCTCCACGCCATTTCATGCTTCAATATACTCCCTGGAGCACAAGAGAATTGACAGTGCAAACCTGGATATAAAATTGAAGCACGACATCATATCCAACTAACATTTGGGAGACATTTTCCAGCAAGCAGGGTACACAGCAGTAGCGTCCCCAAAGCTAAGAATATGCATAATGCACCCTTTGTGGATTCAAGGAAGCACACCTCACTAAATTCATCGGACTTGGTGAGCACCTGATCATCTAAAATAATTCTCTTTCACCTTTCCAGCAATTCCCAATTTTCGCCCAAGAACAAAAAAAAAGGTGATAGTTAGCTGTATGAAGATAAGCTAAAATCATATAACACCTGAAGCAAAATAACAACTAACCGTGGCAAGGGAGTCTATTTTCTTGTGCACACATTTTGCAAGGCAAGTTCTATACGACAAGGGCATCCCTTTGTTGATGGAATCGCCGGAAATCAAAGACTGCACCAAAATCAGAGTGGAATATCTTTGAAAGGAATACATCTGGAGTGACGGTTAACTTTGAATTCAACACTATCTATTTTAGTTGAGCAAAGTCACTTCCAGTAATAATCATCCTATTCAACAACTAACTGAATGGGTGGACGAATCGTTTTAATTGACAACCGAATTAAATTTGAACAAATAAATTGAAGCCATGTATAAATCATCTGAAGCTGCAAACCACTCCTCTAAAACCAATTGAAACGTTCCAGACTTATGTAGTTGCAAAGTTACAGCAACTCTGGTTTCTCATGCAAAATAACTCAAACATGCACACAGGTAGGCACCAGATTCAGGAAAAAGTGGTGCACGGCAGCAGTGTTCTCGCTTTCATTTTTACCACAAGTAAATGAAACTACAATGGGGCAGCACCTGTCCACCTATAACTGAAAAGAATGGAAGTTCACACACAAAAAGAACTATGTACTGCAAGCAAACTGTGTATATTCTAGCAGCCATGGCAAATACTTCTCTTATGTACAACATGTAAGCAAAAACAATTTATTGTTTCCTTAAGGTTTGCTGAAGCCGATACAACATGGTACCGGCGTACTGCAGGACTCCTAATTCTTGCTCATACTCTCAGATTTCAATGGCAAATGGAGACTACTGACTACCATTATTCCTATTCCATAAATAATGATCAGTTACTGAAGACAGTATACAACTTCCAGGCCCAAAACAGTTACACCAATATAGTGGTTCTAACACTTTAGAAAGCAATCCACAGAATAAAAAGGCATTTCAGAGCAAGCTGACATCTTGTTAAATGTTATATTGATGTATCAAAATCAGATCAAATATTGCTGTTCATCCAGACTGAACTTTAGTGTCTATATAATCTTCATAGATAGGAAAAATAACAATAAATAATAACAACAAAGCCTTTTAGTCCCAAATTAGTTGGGGCAGGTATAGATAGGAAAGTTTGTGAAAATTAATATAGATAGGACCTTCTGTCTAAATTAATATATAGATTATCAAGGATTAAAATGTTTTGGTGAAATTGCCCGTGAGTTTAATAAACTGTTGCAGCTTCCCCATGTAACTTTACTGATAAGTGCAGCTGCTGAATGTAATGCAATGATGGCATATACAGGAAAGACAGAATGTTTTGTGTGAGCAGGTCCCCAGCGACTTCCCAGCCTTGCCTGCTCATGCATGCACCTCTTAAGCTGTGGCATGCATTCTGATCCGAACAGCTACACACCAAATTCCTCTTAGTATGCATCTTTTGACAGTAGGAGCCAAAGTTCTGTATGGTTGAGAAAGAATCTGAAAACGAGAAAATTGCTATTCTAGGACTCCCAAACATGTGGTTTTGCTAAAATAGGATTCCTAACATTGACATCGCTAAAACGACATCCGAAACGTTTGCACTTTGTTTTCCATGACATTTGGCTCCTTTTAATCATATTCATAATCTCAAATACATGTATTTTAAAGTATTGACCGTATTGCCCTTCCCATCTATCGATTCATCAACCTGAGAGGCCACCGATTGATTCATCTCCCGGTACGACACTCTCGCGTTGCATGACCGCGCCCTAGCGACGCTGCCGGCCGCCCAACCGCTGCCCCTCCTTCCCTTCCGATCTGGTGCATGCCGCCCCTCCTTCCCTCCCCTGCCTGGTGCCCGATGATGGATGGAGAGCCTCTGCCTGGTGTTGATGGAGCCAGCGATCCTGGTGCCTTGGACGCGGCTCCCGGTGGTTTGTACATGCCAGCGGGTGGCCTGGACGCCCAGCCTGGTTCCATGGCCGCGGCTCCCGGTGGTCTGGCCGCCTAGGCCGGAGGCACCGATGGCCTTGCACAACCGGCAGTGGAGGCCCCCATCGGTGCTCTAGCCCTAGCAAGAGCTTTGCTGCCTACTATTTCTCATCCGGCAATAGAGTACAATGTTCCTGTGCTCGAAGTGGAAAGGTATATATTGGATTCATTATATCTCTTATTTTTGTATATTTCCAGTACAGTAGTATAAACTAGGTTTCGCTTGTTTGTAGGTCCCAAGTAAATGACGTGGAAAATATGGAAAAAGTTGATTGGGCAACATTACAAATCGTGGAGACACAGGATGATGAAGGTAGAATTCAAATTATGAGCGAGAGTCAAATGTGTGAGCTTTTAGGTTTCACAGATGAGGGCACAACAAATAATCCTACACAAGGCTCTGATTGCCGAATGGATGAACAAGGGACTGATAATGAGTTTGGGCAAGATATTGATGGTGCTGCCATTCCGACTAGTGATGCCGTACCGGGTGAGATGGTCATCACATGTGATAAGAAGAACTCATCAATGGAGGTTGGGATAATGTACCCAACAATGGAGGAGTTCAAGTTGGTAGTTAGGCAATTCGCCATCAAGGAGTTCCATTTAGGAGTAGAGAAGTCGTGTAAGACGATATATAGGGCTTTTTGCAAGTCCGGTGTAGAAGGTTGCCCTTGCCCTTGGAGAATAAATGGCAGGAAATTGAAAGGCAGCCCTACTGTGGAGGTGAATAATATTTGTATTATTTCATGTTATTACTTTGCTTAATGTGGAGGTGAATAATCTTGCTTGCATTAATGTATGTAGCTTGCTTAATTTTTTTTCCTCTATACGTTGAGATTGTATGCCTCTGTACTCATTTGCTTTTAGTACCTACCTACTGTGACCGAACTGCATGCACTTTGATTTGGCAGCAGCATGCAGTAGTTGATTCATGCTCATAGCTTGACCATTGTCTGTACCATACAGCTCCCTTTTTCTTTTTTGTTTTGCCCATATGCATGCAGTATCTCATTGATTTATTTTTTCTTGTAGGTTACCGTCTTAATCGATGACCATACATGTGTGTCTAGCATGAGGATGGCAACTACAACTCCAAATTGCAAGTGGGTAGCTCAATGGGCTGTGAGTATACTTAGAGCTGAACCAAATATCGGTGCTAGGGAACTGCAAAAGAGGTTGGAGACAGATCACTTGTGTGAAATTGCATATGACACTGTGTGGCAGGGTAAAGCAAGAGCTCTTGATGAGGTTTATGGCAAATGGTCAAAAAGTTTTGAGCTATTGTTTAGGTGGAAGGCTGAGGTAGAGAAGCGGAGCCCCAGGAGTGTTGTTGAGATTGATGTTCTTGAAGTGGATGGTGAGGTATATTTCCACCATTTTTTCCTGTGCTCTTAAACCATGCATTGATGGTTTCTTGGAAGGTTGTAGGCCTCATTTGAGCATAGATGCTACAACACTAAATGGAAGGTGGAATGGTCACTTGGCCGCAGCAGTAGCAGTTGATGGTCACAATTGGATGTATCCAGTTGCTTATGGCTTCATAGTTTCTGAAACAACAGACAACTGGACTTGGTTCATGGAACAGTTGAAGAAGGCTATAGGTGATCCTCCACTCCTTGCTATTTGTTCTGATGCTTGCAAAGGCTTGGAGAATGCAGTGAAGAATGTATTCTCAAATGCAGAGCAAAGGGAATGCTTTTATCATCTTGTCAGAAACTTCCAGAAGAGATTTATAGGGTTTGGCCAGATATATCCTGCTACAAGGGCTTACAGAGCGGAGATTTTCTATGACCATTTAGCAAAAATGGTAAGTGAATCATCAGAAGCAGTGCAATGGTTACGGACCAATCACAAGCTATTATGGTATAGGTGTGGTTTCAATCAAAAAATTAAGTGTGACTACATAACTAGTAACATTGTTGAATCATTTAATAACTAGATTAGAGACCGTAAGGACCTTCCTGTTGGTGACCTTGCTGATAAGATCAGAGAAATGATCATGGTACTATGGCACAAGAGAAGAATTATTGCATATAGGCTACCTGAGGGCAGGATACTCCCAGCTATTATGGTTCAGCTAAGGGCAAATACTAGAGGTTTGGGACACTTAAAAATTGTGAAATGTTCTAATTGGAGTGCAGTGGTGTGGGACCATAGCAGCGGCGTTTCTGTGAGGCATATTGTCAAGTTACAGCAAAGGGCATATACTTGTCTTGAATGGCAGCACACTGGTAAGCCATGTCAACATGTACTGACCTATGTCACCCGCCAAAGGGGAATTGACCTAGAATAGTTTGTGCATGACTACTACTCTGTGAATAGGTTCAGGGCTACTTATGGAAGAGAGATTGAGCTGATGACAGATAAAACACAATGGCCACAAGTCGACCTACCATTTTTAGTTGGTGCACCTCTAGCTAAATTATCTGTTGGAAGACTTTGAAAATTAAAAATGAAGGGATGTATGGAAGGTGGACACAAGAAGAAAGGTTCCAAAGATGGTAAATTTACTAATGAGGGTGAAGGTGAGGAGGGATGTGAGAATGATACTGCATCAACAAATAGAAAGGGAAAGAAGATGATCAGAGGACCTATGACTTGCAAAAGATGTGGTGAAAAAGGTCATAGGCAAGCTAGTGCCAAGTGCCCACTCAATGGGACAGCCAAAAAGAGGTAAGTAATTATTTTCTTTATCACAAACTTGAATGAAAATTGCTAGCATGAACTTAGTCTGTACATAAATTGTCTAGGAAGCGTAGGCAACCTAGGAAGAATGGTGCAAAAGAGCCAGCGGAACCTAGCACTCCACGGAGGCCGACTAGAGAAGAAATTCTACGTGATAGTCTAGAAAGGGTCACAAGAAGGTAAAAACATATGATATAGAAATTGACTCGTTTATCATACACTAATTTTTACCATATACTAATTATTCTCACACATCTAATTGTTGTACCGTATTTTTCATGCAGCAAGCTTGCATTATTATTCAGAGAAGGCACCTCTTCGCAAACCGACATAACAAGTCCAGTGCAGATGCCTGTTGCGGCTGCCCCAAAAAAGATGACTCCAAAGAGGAAGCTATATATTGGATGAATTTTATTAGCTATGATGAGATGTAAACTTGTTCATTATTACATATGACTTGATCTCGTTTTTGGAACAAAATTATGGTTTTGTGAGATGTACTGGTTCGTGCTAAATTCATGGTGTTATCTATTACATGTTATTGCATATGCCTCATTGTTTATTAATTTTTACTATATATGAACATGTGCATTTCATATATGCCATGCCCAGCCAAGGCGCCGGCACCAGCCAGCCGGCGGCGGTAGGCAGCCAGCCAGCCATGGCAACTGCCCAGCTAGCCAGCCAGAGGCGGCAGCCAGCCAGCCCAGTGAATGAGACCGAACGACCGATGAAATTCCCGTACGTAATCAACGTCCAGATGACAGAAGGGTAAAAGAGTCAAAAGAGAAGAGAAATACATGTATTTAGATGAGAAAAGAGACTTAATACACCAAATGTCATGGAAAACAAAGTGCAAACATTTCGGATGTCGGTTTAGCAAAGCCATATGTTTGGGAGTCCTAGAATAGCAATTTTCTCTCTGAAAACAGATGGCAAAGAGCGACCATACCTGGCAGGCTTACTGAAGGCCACCGACGACCCAGATGCGAACTCATCGGACAACCACCAAGGAGCGAGAAAAATGGACATCGTCGATAACGTTATATATGAAATAAATCAGAACTCCCGGATGATTTACTCATCCTGCTATAGCCTACAGGCTTGATTAATCCTGTAATAATACAACAAAAATTGCGAATAAATAATTGTGGAACAAGGAAGATTATTAGATTGTAGATTTGTAGTAGCAAATCTTCTTGTACCTGCTGTGGCGCTGCTCTAGTGCAAGGATTCTTAAGCGCGTTGGTCCGGCACTTCGGCTATTGTGCCGGAGGTTGTGGTTGGCGCTTGACGGCAGGAGGGTGCAGGATGAGGAGGCACACGCGATGGCGGAAACGAGACTGCAGGAGGATGGCCTGCACTGGTCCAATGGGAGCCAAGCAGGCGAGGGGGGTCGCTGGTAGGCGCATCCACTGGTGGCGTGACGAATCCTGCTCCCCTCCACCACCGATCCCACGAGCGGCACTACGGCGGGATCTGGGAGCGCCACCCTACTCAGGGCGTGGCGGGCGATGCAATCGTTCTTCTAGATGTCTTCTTCTGCCCGTCAGGCCAGATGGCGTGGCGCTCGGTGGGGAGGATTGGGGGTTGGCGTCCGGCGGCAGTTGGCGTTGTGGGGTGGCCTAGGCCTGGCGAAAAGCGTGCTGCGGAGCGGGAGGGGCCAGCCGTAGGGTGCCTCGGGCCTTTGGCTGGCCAGCAACACGATGCAGAACGGAGGATCGTGGGTTGGCCGGCGGCGCGGTGCGGAGCGGCGCAGCAGGGACCTCAAGGATGCACGTGATCCAATTGCGGTTACGATTGCGGTTGCGGGATCGTCCCTTCTCCCAGTGCGTTGATTTTTTTTGAATCTCCCAGTTCCTTGATTTGGTGAGCCGCGCATGATTGCCGGAGACGATGATTGCGGAGTGTGAGGCGAAGCCCCGGAGGCCACGATAGCGGGATCACACCGGAGAGGGATGACTCAAAAATTGTCGTACATTGGGTTAGTTTTGTTCATTTTAGTTGTACCAGTTAAGTGCCCGTGTGTTGCTACGGGAGCCAAAAGTTAGAACAAGGCAATGCAATTAACGAGCTTTTACATGTTAAGTATTTTTGTCTGATGAATGCAACAGTCAAGCAAACTATTCAATGACTTGTATGATCTATGATGGTACACAATACAGTCGTACAATGTATTTATTTCTTTTACACTACAAATGTCAAAATTACAAATCAATATCAATTCTGTAAAAGAGCAAACTGTAAGGGTAACTTTTTGACTCGTATTATCAAAAGACACACCAATCCTGCACATCCTATCACCCTTAAGCACTTTGCTCCATCCTACAACTTCATCTTCTGTTTACCAGAGCAATGCCAAGGTCCCATAGTTGTGTCTCCAGTGTCATTCAGGTTTCATTGAATCAGCTCCCTTTCTTATAGTCTGGCCAAATCGAGGATGACACATAATCACAAGACAAAATGAAATGAAATAAATTGTCTAAATGGACAAGCTTCACAGCTTCTTGGAAAAGATCAATAATGACCTAAATAAAATATGAAGAAAATCTGGAGCATAAAAAAATTGAATCCCCAAAACTAAAAATTTTGAAGAAAACAGGAGCCTGGAGTAGGTTTGGGAAGCAAATCTCTAGAACCATTCAACAAGCAGAGAAACCAGATGGGATGTAAATCACATAATCCACGCCTCCTACACATTATCCCACCAACCAAACCCATCCATCAACATGCAATTCCCAAGTGAAGACAAACCGTGAACACCGGTAAAGATGGATCTTTGAAACATCCAGGCTTGCAACATAAATCAAGAGGACAATTGTGTAGTTAACAATCACGGTATGTGAATAGGAAGCAGAGATCCAATCAGTTCTCGGAAGCAGAAGGCATACCAGGTGGAGCATTCATGCCTATGAAGATCGGCAAAAGTGAGTGGCAGCGGCAGTGCCAAGATCTAGCAGGCTGCCCACATTCTTCCTAGCTACATCTTCTTTCTGAACCCATCCTGTGCTCTCTCCCAGAACAAAAACAATGCACAAATTAAATGCATCCAATTCAAGCATTCAAACAATGACTCGAAAAGACTGGCTGCAGGGTAATAAATATTAAATACCATATATAGAAGCTACATTATTCAGGTTTAGAAAGAATATTCAGGCTCACAGCATGCTAACAGCAATACCATGGTCACAGAAAAATTAATGGAATAGAAAAAATATAATAGTAGCACAAACAAAAAAAAGCTAAAATATGATCAGAAACAATCTTTTTGTCAGGACTACTTACTAATCAACCCATCCTAACTCCAGCCATTTCATCTGAGAATATATTTTAGTTTTCATTTGTCCTCGCTTGTGGCAAATGCTCAGGGAACCAAACACAAATAGGATTTATCAATTGAAAGTTAGTTGACGGCCGCCTAAAGTTCAGTAAGGTAGCAGCCCAAAGATCAGTACCAATAAAAAATATGCTATAGAACCAGATGCCTGTGCTTCCTTTGTCTCAGCCTAAAATTAGCTGTTGAATGAGCAATTGCCACCATCGCTATGTTTATATGTTTAATAGATTCTTTTGAGCTCAACACTCAGATTTTAGAGCCATCACATTACATTGGCCTACTAAAATCCGAAACTTATATGAGTCAGCCTGGCCACTGCATATGCACAATTGCATGTAGGCTAACTAAAATGGACGAACATTTAATCATGAAACTGAAGGATGTAATGTCTGTACGGTCTCACTAAATAGAATAGTATTGTGAAGGCAGAGAAAATAATACAGGCTGGCCAAAGAGGAAATCACATGAACTCAATTTGAAGGTACAAATCCTCTTCTGTATGGGTCCTGGACGAACAAGCAGTTGAGTTAGTCTTGGGTCTTGGCGACAGCGTACCCCAACTTTCATTTTTATCTGCCACAGCAACGGAGAAGAGCGGCAACGACAGTAAAGAGTACTCAACCAGGACAGTGGTGCACGTCGAAGAAATAAGAGTGTTTTAAATCTCTACTATATATAACATGTGGCCAGGCCCAAAAAGGAATTGGCCAGCAAAGGAACCGGACAGGAAAATACAAATATGAATGCTTAAGCAGGTCGATAGGAATATAGGAAGAACTGAAATCTCTGATTTTTTTTGAAAGTTTGCTCCAATGAAAGTAGTCTATATATTTATACATTGATAACAAAAGTTATGAGATTTCTGAGCTATATAGTTTGGTTGACAAAGATATAAATTTTCATTATCCTTTGATCACTGCAACTCGACAAGGCTAATGCACCTGCATCTACTAATAGAAAATGACAGTTCTGAATTTCTTTTGTCTGAATCTCTTACCAATGCTATTGTGTCAAGCTTCTTACTTTTTATCTGTTCCTTCTGCTGCAATATAAGCGGGTTTGAGCAGAAATATTGTGGATTGCACCAATGTTTCATATGAGTATTTTTTTATCTGTTCCTTATGCATGATATGTTATATTAACCTCTTGGCTCCTAAGTGAAACTATAGTCAGGCTACATATTTTTCTCAGAAGACATTACTGCTGCATATTTACATGTGGATGACCCTTTTCTTTGTGTTGCTCCAGTATGAGGTAAGACATAAGGCAGCTAATATGCTTTGTACAAAAGTTATTAGCCGCACTAACATTGTTGAATTGATATCTAACTGATAAGGCTTGGTTCCCTACAGAGATAAGTCTGAATATTAGCACACAACGGCTGGGAATGGCTGGCAGTATACATTGTCGAATTGTCGCATACAAGAAAAAGGTAAACAGCTGCAGCAGGCAAGGGCAGGGATTCTGCCAAGCAGGTTACGTGCACAAGCAACAATTTATCCAGGCATCAAAGTATTCAGAAACTAAGTATACAGCAAGAACAATCGCGAGAGAAAACAAATATCCAACAAGAAACCTCATGCATTGTATGCAAAGAGAAGGCATATTACCTACCTTGTGGGCTCAGGCCGGGCAGGCAGCCTGGGTGGCTTCCTTGCCACCGGCAGTGGATCCTTGCCAGTGAGAGGAGGAACGGGAGGAGATCCGGCCGGTGATGGCGGGGAAACGGGCGGCAGCCTAGCGGCGCTATGGATCAGAGAGCGGGGGGGGGGGGGGGGGGGGGGGGTCTTCTCCATCTCACGGTGCCCGCTATTTATAAAGCACAGCAGACGGAAGTTGTCTAGAGGTTTGGCGCCTCGATTATTTTGGCGCCCGGCGCCCTTCTTTGTATCCCTGCGCGCGCTGGCGAGGAGCGTGCGATTGTGGGTCGCCTTGCACCGGACCAAGTAGCGATGAAAACGAACGAAAACAGACGAAAAAACCCCATTTCTACTTCCGTTTCTATATTTTTTTTTTGCGGAAACGGGATCGGGTTCGGAAAATGCGGGTTCGGAAACGGAACCAGAATATACGGATGTACGGAAACGAACCAATATGGTCGGGAATTCAGCAAAAACGGTCGGAAGCCGGGAACTTAAGCCGGAATACCGCACATCTTTACTGCACAAGGTGTGTTCCATATGTATATGCACAAGTATGTGCTTATACACACATATACTTATGTAATATCACTATTATTACTCTGCATTTATATATATATATACACACACATACATTTAATTATATACATGCTGAGTATTTAAAAAAAAGAAAAAGGAAATGGAAAAAGAAACAAACTCAACGTAAGTAAATGAAACGGCGCAGCTTCCATTCACCACCGCTTGACTGCGTCCACAGCACAAGGCCCATTGGCCCAATCAACTGGCGTACAGGCGCACAGCGGCAAAGGCAACACGTCTCCACTCTCATCCCAATCCGGGTAAAATCCGGAAAAAATACGAAAAAATTCCGACCAAATACGGACGGAAAAACTCTGTTTCTACTTCCGTCCGCATTCCGACAACCTCTGCTCCGAATTCCGAACCGATTCCGGATTTTTCCGAAAATGCAAAAACGGACGGGTCAAATATAGAAAAACGGACGGTTCGGACTGGGAAAAATTCCGTCGGTTTTCAACGCTAGGACCAAGCCGTGCTTTGACTCAGTTTTGGAAAGGTACGCGCGCATACAGCTCTTTGCCTTGCATGTGAACCATTTTACTTATTATTTATCTATCTATTGATGAATAAAGTGATTAATTAACGGAAACAGGGAGCGATTTGTCTCTCGGCCAGCATGGATGCCTAACACTACACGCTAACTGCATATACATCATTCGTTTCACATACGTTGCATGATCATGTTTTAATCCATATATGTGCAATCGTGTGTGTATTTATGGGAACGTATAATGGCCATGCCTTTGTTACTTCATTTTGGGTTTTGTCAAGGTGCATGTTCGTCAAGGCATAGTCATGCTCATGCATATATATGTCCTCATTTCTTTTTCTTATCTTTCTTTTCCTCTTGTTTCCCACTAATCACCACGTCATTTTTTGACATGGAAAATGATTGATTATTTTAGTCAATCAACAAAGTTTTTTTCTTCTTTCATATATCACCCGCATTTATAGAGTACTCACATGAATCCACGGCATTTAATCTATACGCTTTCCACTCATGTATTTTTGAGGGTACTAAATTTCATAGTCAATATGATTTCTCATATTATTCATTCCTTATTTATATGAAATTTGACCATATATATTATTTACATTTATTTAAAGCAAATATTGCACATGTCATAGGTGAGCCAAAAACTGTGTCAACACCAGGCAAGAGGAAGAGCGGAGAGTGACAATCCACGACGTCGTTGATCTCTGGGTAACCACCGCCGGTGCCACGCCCGGCCCCCCGGTGACCCCAAACCCTAGCTCAGTGAGGCACAGCAAGACGACGAGCACGACGCAGATGGCAGAGGCAGCGTGACGACGGCGGAGACGTCGGGCCGGCGCGCGCAACGGCAAGGGTGACGTTGAGGGCGACGGCGCGGGGAGCGATGGCGGGTGCGGCGGCAACCTATCGCGTGGGGAGCTGTGGAGCTGGGCAGCAACCTATCGCACGGGCAGTTGCGGAGCTGGGCGGCGTGGGGGAGCTGCGTGAGGGCGACTAAAACCATATGGGTCCGAGGAAAATCGGAGGATGAAAACCGTCTCGTGCGGGCGTTTAGCGTGGCTAAGCGGTGATTAGCGAGGCGAAAACGATATCATTTGACTCTTTTTAGTTGTGTATATATATCTATATGTGTGTGTGTGTGTGTGTAGAGAATAAGTACAGTATAGGAGAGGAGAAGGAGATAGGAGATACTGGTAAACATGCTCGTTGCAAGGTACAACTTGTATTGCAACAGGACATACAACTTGGGAGAGAGTGTGATAACGGATGATAATGAGCTATCTATCTTTGTTGGATCTAATTGGGCTTGGCCCAACCTTATTTTAACTAAATCAAATAAGGCTCATAATGAACTCTAGGTGCAATAAAGGATTAATCGTATGATAAATAAACTAGAGATTAACTCATCTTAAATGGATGACTATTATGTGCACATGTTGTGAGGTTAATAAAAGGTGAAGTCGAGCCCCACACCAGCGCACATCGTGGCATGGATTCAGGCTTAAGCGGAGAGGCCATGATATAAGCGGTGCTAGTAAAGGTTCTACTACTCCAAACTATAACCGACCCGTGTTGGAGTGAGAAGAGTGAGAGTGAGGGATGATACACCGAGGGATGGAAGAAGAGGCGTGGAAGTGAAGGAAAGAGAGTAGCAGACTAAAATGCGTGAGAGTGAAGGATGAATGGGAAATTTGTTGTTTTGAATATTGTACTAGTAAATCTGCTCTATATTTTAATAGGATGTATAATCTGTTGCACGATGCTCGTGCCGATGATAATGAGCTATCTATTTTTATTGGATTTTATCAAGCCTAATTAACCCAACCTAGGTGCTCATGTCCATAATAAATGCTAGCGCAACAAAAGAGTAATCATGTGTGGAAAGTTGACAGAAGATTGACTCAACTTATATGAGTGGCTATTGTGTGCATCTATTATTCGATTGTGAGTTAAAAAAGCGAAAGACAAACCACACTCCTGCACGCACGCTGCCACACGTATGGGATTAGGCGGCTAGGTCATGACACGGGTGGTGTGACACCAATGGAAGTTTTGTAGCTTTAAACTCAAAGCGAGAATAATGAGAATCATTTTGCATCTCCAAACTCAAAGCTGGAAAGGTGAGAGTGAGGGACACAATAGACCAAGTAACATAAGAGTGAAGGATGAACATATGAGGATAAAGTGAGAGATAGAAAAGAAATTTACTGCTTTTAATGTTTGCAATCATATAGATTATAGCCCAATCTTATTTCAACTAAAGAACTAAATTTCAGATGAATTGATGATGTATGAACAAAATGACTAAGATCTACTCAACATAAATGTGTGCCACTATTGTGAGTTAAGAAAGGTGAAACGGAAATGCTTACTCTGGCCATCCGATTGTTCGGACGTTGCCATCCACGGGCCGTGACACCAGCCCAACATCATATCCTCTTGTCCACTCGTCCTCTCTAGAAGCCTCTCATCCTCTCCAGAAGGTTGTCCACCGTAGTGCCGCGACAGCGCTCTGCCACGCCACCATGGTGTTCTTCACGACGTCCGGGCGCTGGCCGTCGGCCTGCATCTCCACCGCGCCCCAGCGTGGCTGCCCGTCTTCCTCCCTCTCCATGGTACCTCCTGCCCACCGCGACCTTCTCCAGCGCGTGGTCCATCTTCTCCACCGGAGCAACCCGTAGTGGCCTTCTCCACCAGACTTGTTGCGGCCTTCTCACCGGAGCGACAAGCTCTGCGCCACTAGTGAGCTCCACACACCAACGAGCCTCCATTCCCAAGCAGAGGAGATGTTGCACCGAAAGCGCATGTTGTAAATATATGTTTCAGGTGTTATGTTTCAGAGGTATGTTGCAAGTGTTTCGTATCGGTGTTGCAAAGGTAGATCGTGATGTTGCACATGTTGCCATGCCTATACACGTATGTTTCAAGTATATGTTCTAAATGTTTCAACTGTATTAGACGTATGTTGCAAATATTTTTATCTGAATGTTATAAAAGTAGATCTGAATGTTGCATATACATGCATGTTGTAATCGTATTTTCTAAGTGGTTTCAGGTGTTTCATACGTCTGATACAAGTGTTTCATCTGAATATTTGCATATGTTTGCAATGTTTTTCAGGTGTTTTTGTAAGTGTTTCAGATGCATGTTTTAATTGTTTCATCTGTCTTCTTCGTATGTCACAACTGTTGTATCTGGATGTTTAAAGGTAGATTGGGGGTTGCACATGGGATGCGCGTGGGAAGCGGCTGGTGGCATGTGCGACGTCCGGGGTGGTGCAGGCCCGTTGCTGTGGTGGATGCCCGCAAGCCCGAAGCGCTAGTGTGCTCACTCGCCTGCTGAGCGGGTACCGTCTGATGCTAGCGCCCCGGATCGGACGTCCGGGCGCACAAGTTCGAAGGTGAAAAGGAGATCGAGACACATGCTTAGTGTAAATGTAATTGTATGCAACTATGGTGAAGTCAGTAAAAATGGAAGATAAGACACATGGTCGCGTGCATCTCGCGTCATGGGCTCGAGCTTAGGTGGTCAGCCATACCATGAGTGATGCAGTGCTGGGAAAGATTTTGTAGCTCCGAACTATAACGGGTGCTTTGTTAGAGGAGGATGATACAATCTACGGAGCCTCGAACTCTTGCCATGGGCGGCCTAAAGTAAGAACACAGAGAAATATGTCATATATTGTCGGTGTCCGGACCCGAGGGGGTCCTAAACCAACGAGTAAATGCTGCGTGTCCCTTTCCTGGACGGTGATGCAAGGAGAACACACGGGGGTTTATCCTGGTTCGGGCAAGAGAAGGCCCTACGTCCAGCGAGGGGGGGGGAGAGATTTGTATTTCCTTGCACCGAGGTGCTTGTGTAGGGGTTACAAGCTTGCGAGAGAGGGCGGCGAGCCCAGGTCTCAAAAGAGGAAAAATACAAGATGATTGCTTGAGATGTTGATCTCCATCTTGTGCGTGGCTCGTCGTCTGTCGTTTTTTCCGGAGCCCTGGCCTACCCTTTTATAGGACGAGAGGAGGCCAGGACGACGGGAGCCTTGAGATGATGTTTTGTCGATCCCTGTTGAGGTGGCTGTAGCGACGTGTCCTAGAAATGGAGGGCCATCCCTGGACACCACGGTGTCGTAGCGGACAAGACGCTGAAATGACCAGGAGCGCAGTGACACCCCGTCCTCCCTTCCCTGTTGAGTCGTGCTGGGTCGAGGCTGATCGGATAAGTCCGAATCCCTGGGATCGCGGTGTACGGACTTTGTCGTATCCTCCCTCGAGGGTAACTAGTGGCGTACAGTGCGTGGTAAGGTGGGTACAGTGACCGTTTTCACCTCCCATCACGGGATGGGCGGTAAAACAGTGAGGACTGACACTGGTATTGTTCCCACGTCGACCCTGGTTGCGGCCATGCCGGTAGGTGGTAGTAGGTAATTGCATTAAATGCTATGACTTTTGTCCCGGGGTAGGTAGAGAAAGAGGGGGTCGAGCGCCTCGACCCGGGCTCACACGAGACGGAGTTCGGTCGAGGCGTTTTGTCGTGTAGGACGGGGCGCGGTCGAGGCCTCCCGTCGAGGGGGCCTCGTACGAGTCGGAGACGGGATGCGGTCGAGGCATTCCGTCGAGCCGGCCTCATACGAGGCGGACCTGACGCGCGTTTTGAAGTGGGCTGTGTTTTGTCGTGGCTTAGTCGTTTTAGTTTTTATTATTGATGAAATGCGGGTACCCCTATACTGTTGGTACCGATAGTAGCCCCCGAGCCTTTTGGTGAGTGTGTGATCACTTACCTAGAGGCTTATTGCTGATGAACTGGAGTCGTAGTGTCACGGTTTCTCCGGTGGGGGCGCGCGAGCGCACCCACCGGGTGTAGCCCCCGAGGCCTCGGTGGAGTGTTAAAGACTCCTCCGAAGTCTTTTTCGTGTTTTTTCAGGGAGTAGTTTGATGCGGTCGAGCCCCCGAGCCTCGTACGCACGAGGTCGATCGGAGTCTCAGCCGTCTTTTGTTGCGCGACCCTCACGCTCCTCCTACGGAGAGGAGGAGGAGGGGTGGGGAACGCCGTACTACCCCGTTTGGGCGAGTCCCGACGATCTCCGGTGAGCTGCTAGCGGGGGGATTCGAGTGAGGGTCCGTGCTCCAGTCGTTAGGAGTCGGCTTGTGGCCCGGAGGCGCTCTTCAAGGATGCCAAGGAGTGGTCGCGTGGATGTCGGTTCCCTGCGACAGGATCCGAGGGCTCGGTGCCTCCCCCGAGGGGATTCCTACATCGACCTCCTCCTTTGGCCTCGAATACGTCTAGGGGTGCCTCGAGAGCGTGGCTCGATCTCTGGCCATGTATGGGCGCACCCCGGGTCGTCCCTAACTCTGTTGCTCGAGGATGGCTGTCGAACCCGGGTCGAGGGCCAGCCTCCGTTCCCTCGAGACTTATGGTGGGCTCGGAGCCCGTTATAGGTATCTGGGAATATCCGTCCGCGGATCTTGCCCCGCCCGTTAGCCCGGCGCGCCTTTTTAGGGCGAGATCGGCGCGGTAGTGGGCGACGTGGCATTCGGTTACGGCGTGGGGGACGGCCACGTGCCCGGTTCCTGTAAGACGTGGGGGACGGTTAGGTGAGCGCATTTAATGTGGGAAACTGTTCCTACCTTTTCGCGCGGCCATTGGGCTTCCTTCAGGCATATAAAAGCAAACACCTGGGGTCCGAGTCCCCCACCGGTTCCTTGTACCCTTGCCATCTTCTTGCCGCAGACAGCCCTTGCCTTCTTGCGTTTTCCGCCCACATCACCGCCGCCGCCGCATCCTTTCCGCCCGCCCTCCTTCCCACAACACCCGATGGCTGGAAAGAGCCAGATCCTCCCCGCCGACGACTGGGCGGCCTCCTCGGTGACGGAGAGGAGATTGGAAGAGCTGGTTGAGGACGGGCTGCTGCGGCCGAGGACGAGTCGGTCGCAGCCAGAGTGGATCGCGCCGCCGCCTGCCCACCGGGAGCCGGCGCCCCCTAAAGGGTATGTGGTGAGCTTCGTCTGCTTCCACGAGCGGGGGTTCGGCGTCCCCGCATCCGTCTTCATGCGCGCGCTCCTCCACTACTACCGGGTGGAGCTTCACCACCTCGCCCCGAACGCCGTCGCACAGGCCGCCATTTTCGCGGCAGTCTGCGAGGGCTACCTGGGGGTGGAGCTACAGTGGAACCTGTGGCTTCACCTCTTCAAGGCCGAGCTCTTCGCCAGGAGGGCGGGGGAGAAGGGAGTCCTGGCCGCGGCTCGAGTAGGGAGCTGCGTCCTGCAGGTGAGGTCGAGCCGGGTGGATCAGTACATCCCGGCTCGCCTCATCTCCTCGAACAGCGGGTGGCACGAGGACTGGTTTTACCTCCGCAACGATGATAATCAGTTGCCGAGGTACACCGGCCGCGTGCTGACCGCCCGGGAGGACCACTGGACGTATGGAGTGCCGGACGCCGAGAAGCCGCGCCTGGACCCGCTGCTGGCGGCGCTGCAGCAGCTTCGCCTTCGAGGCTTGACGGCAGCGGCGGTGGCTACGGCCTTCCACCGCCGCAGGGTGATGCCGCTGTGCCGGCGCCGTCTTCGCCTCGACCAGATGACTCCGGAGGCATCGCTGGAGGGGACCCGGATGTCCCACGAGTCCCTCACCCTCGAGGAGGTCCTCCGGCGAGCGCGCCGGATGGTCGGGACCTTCAAGGTGGAGGAGGTCGACCGGATCCCCATGAGGCCTACCCAGGGGTTCGAGCCCGTGGTAAGTATCCTTGAGTTGATACGTTTGCTAGTTTCGTTCGTTTTTGGATTCCCCTAATTCGGTCGAGGCCGGCTCGTAGGATTTGTCGGCGCTGCGGGAGACGCGTCCGCCTGTCCCAGAGGATCAGCCCGCTCGGGAGGCTCGACGCCTGCATGCATCCAAAAAGAAGGCGATGTTGATATTTGGTAACGCAATTAGGAAATGATCCGCAAGCGCACGGATATCGGTGAGCACTTCACCCGGGATGTTATCCAGAGTATCGTATTTATTTTTTTACCACTAGGAGAAAGCGTGCATCTGACTAACCAAATCTATTACTACTAACCTTTAGGCTACAACCACTGTGATTTGATATGAGCGATGTATAGAGAAGACTGCAACTGCACTCTCGTTCTAACCTTGGTAAGGATGATCTACTGCTCTATTGGGGAGGCTCACGGAATCTAGACACCTCAAAGGATGTTCGACCCGCACCTATAAACCCTATCGATCCTGCTAACGGGATATGGAATACAAAGGTAGCTACGGAAATGTCACGTTCCTCGCTACTACCACGGTCCGGCTAGACAGGGGATATCTATGAGTATCCTAGCCCAAACACCTCATTTACGCTAGAGATGATTACTCTAAACTCTACGCGAAGAGATTAAAGTAAACTCATAAACCAAAGAACAATAAAACAAAGAACTTACTAGAATTTAGAAGTCGAAATACTGAAGAATCCTAGGAGCAAGCCTCGGGTTAGGAGAACTTGATCCTGCAGGTACAACCTCGAAGTAGTCACCGACAGGCCGGGCTTCCTTCGATCTATACCTCCACTCTATCTCTCTCAGTCTAGAAGAACTAAGTCTAATCTCACATTGGATGCTAAGCCCTAATGAGGTGGGAACCCTAAGGGAACCTCTCTCTCTGAATCCTCTCTGAAAAATATGAAAATAATGGACTTGGATTCTCCTCTCCAGGGGCCAGGGGTCCTGCTTATATAGTCCCTTCAAGTGAACCTGGGCCGTCGGATCAAACCGACATTAATCGCACGGTTTTCCTTGATCCTTTAGGTCGGTGGAGCATAATCCGCGAGACTCATCCTGATTGGTTGCAGACCTAGGGCGGGCGCCCCAGGGTCCAGGGCGGGCGCCCTGGTCCCGGGCCCGTTCGGCCTCCCGTTCGATCCCGTGGCTTCTGGAGTCTTCTAGATGATAGAAAATCGGTGAACACGTTAATATCTCTATGTAATTCCGACGTGTGGGCCTTTCCTTTGTATTTCCTGATAACCCCCTGCAGAAACAGATAAACAACAAAACTCGTGGAATTCTGTCAGATCAAACCCTAATTCTAGGTGTTGCTTGCATATAGGTCATTTTCCTTATTTATTGGATAATTAAAATTGATACTTAAGAACCGTCAACAAACACCCCTATACTTAGGCTTTTACTCGTCCTCGAGAAAAGGATGGTTCAGAAAAATAACTGGGGTTGAAACATTGTAAAGCATTCTTTTTATACCTACAGGGTGTTGTGAATGTCCACTGTGCACTGTAGTCAGGGAAATATATGGTTGAAGTAGAGATCCTTTCTTCTTCTCAACCCTGTCACTTGGAGTTTTTTATATATTTTTGAATAGAAAACTTAGCATACCTTTATCCTCATAGGGGCTCTCAGATCACTCATTTATCTTTTGTATATCTCACTGAGGCTGTTTTAATTTGTAGAAATTCTCAAGCATACTTACTTTGCATATATTGCCTGGGTCAAAACGGGATCCGAGGAGAGGAATGCCATACTCTTAGATCAAAGACTTTGAAAATTAAAACTTGTCAACTCTTACTGGCATATTGCTTATTAGAGGGACCATGGGCTATCATTTTCTTTTTACCATATATATTTTTATCATCTCATTTTTTTTCAGGTGGATACTGAGGTACCCCTAATTCTACTTCCGGACACTTGTCCATTTTTCTGCGAGGTTGTCGAGCACTTGCTCCTTTTTATTTCCTCGAAATATATTTTTGCATAGCCCATGCCTCTAATGCAATAATACTTCGGAAGAGTGAATCTTTCTAAATAAAAATGTCTTGATCTTGGGAGCATGATAAATCTCTCAACAAGGGTCTAACTCGTTTTGCACAAACTCAATACAAAGCAAATTAATATTTTTAGGTTTATCAGGCATATAAAATATTGAGGATGGTAGCTATATTTTTGAAGTTTTTGAAAAGAAAATCTCCAAGCGACAAAGATTTCAAGAATAAGATACTCATATTCTACCATCTCACATTCCACAATGACTTGAGTAACACATGGTTTTTAAAATAATTTTCAATAAATGCAGGTTTTCAGAAATATCACAGAGTGAGATTGATCATAATTAGAAATATTTTTGTCTTTTTAAATTATCATGTTAGGAATAATATTCTACACAGCCCAATATGTATTTGTATATATGTAAAGGAAAAAGTCTAATTGACCCCCCCAACTATTGGGGGTAGTCTACTTTACCCCCCAAACTATGAAACGGTCTAATTTACCCCCTGAACTTTGCAAAACCGTCCAAATCACCCCCTCGAGCGGTTTTGGGCGGTGGTTTTGCTACAGTAACAGCTGTTTTGCTACAGTAACGGCGGTTTTGTCTTTTTCTTTTTTATTTATTTCGTCTAAATCTTTGAAAAATCATAGTAAATCACAGAAAAATCATAAAATGGAAAATCCAGTTTTGTTGGACTCCACATGAGTAGATCTACACAGTGAACTTATAATATAGTATGCTTTAGTACAAAGTTTTTGTTGTATGAATTATTCAAATTAATTACAGAAAAAAATAGATCAAAATTTACAGCAAAAACTTTATACTAAAACATGCTATATTATAAGTTCACTGTGTAGATCTACTCATGTGGAGTCCAACAAAATTAGATTTTTTATTTTATGATTTTTCTGTGATTTACTATGATTTTTCAAAGATTTAGACGAAATAAATAAAAAAGAAAAAGACAAAACCGCCGTTACTGTAGCAAAACAGCTGTTACTGTAGCAAAACCACCGCCCAAAACCGCTCGAGGGGGTGATTTGGACGGTTTTGCAAAGTTCAGGGGGTAAATTAGACCGTTTCATAGTTTGGGGGGTAAAGTAGACTACCCCCAATAGTTGGGGGGGTCAATTAGACTTTTTCCTATATGTAAATAAAGCGTGCAGAGTATATACCTGAATCGTGGAGTGGTGCAATCGAAGTGCATTTACCATGTCGGGGGGATTCTCCCATACTTGTTTTCTGCTTTCTTGCATAAAAATAAAGTGGAGATACACGAGGCATAATAATAATAATAATCTTTATTTGTCTTGAGGCATTTATTACACTGACTAATGAAGCGAACTAATCTAAACTGAATTGAATCTAATTGAATCTAATGATGAAGACTAAGACACACTGCCTCAAGGTCTAATCTAGATAGCTCAGTGTTGCTCTAAATCCCTGATCCTAGCAAGGGCATCAGAAAGGTCACGTTTAAGCGCGAGCACAGTAGTGTTCAGGTTGGAGACCTGCCTACTAAGGGAGCTAACTGTGGACTGAAGTTCCATAATATGTCTATTTGCTGTCTTGATGTCCTCATCCACATCTGCTATGGTCCTGCGGCGCTTCGGTGGTGTCTCAAACGAATTGAGAGCATGCTTAGGAGCTTCCTTTGGTGGGATGAAGCGAACTTTTGCTGTCCTAACTCCTTCGAAGCGGGGCCTCTCCTTCTCCGTAGTGTAGTGGACGCTGCTGATCTCGCCGCTCCGGTTGGTCTTGACGCCTACAACCCGCTCAGTGGGTTTAGGTGGTAGGATTTTCGTGCCGGCTGGTACCTTGACGATGGCTTCTTGCTTGGACGACGGTCCCTTGAGAAGAAGAGGCTGCGGTGGTGCAGTAAGAACTGGTTGGGCGTAGTAGGATGAGATTGAGCTGCGCTGGTTTGATGGTGGGGCTGCTAGTTGTCGCTCTGTGTTGGCCGGGACGTAGGCGTCGGGGTCATCCTTGGGCTTGCGGTTGAGGTCGTAAGGGACGATCTCCCAGTTGCGGTGGGTCTTGTCGGCCATTGGAGAAACAAAGAACTAGACAAGCTCTAATTGAGGAGGAGAGAAGGATTGAGTGAATTGGTGTTGAAAGCTGACGTCAGGGGTCTGTTTATATAGGGGTCAAAAGTGCCTCTAGGGTTTCCATAGATCCATCCCGCTGCCGGGCGTGCGTAACAACCCATTCGCGGAATTTTCTGGATAACCATAGATGAGGAAAGCACGTCGGAAGAGGCCGGGGCCGAGGGGACACCAGGGCAGGGTGCCCGCCCTCATCCTCAGGGCGCCCGCCTTGGGCCTGCCTCCTCTGCGGGCCCACTTGCTCGAGCGTGTTTCTAGAAGTATTTTTATCCCGAAAAATATATACGTGGCCCAAAAACGTCAGATTAAAAAGGTCGGGCTTTAATTCTCCATCGGAAGGTAAAAATGGATCACGTCTATTTCTTCTAATTCTTTATTGGGTTCTAAAAATAATTTAAGATGTTGACCATTTACCTTGAATAACGTACCTTCGTCGTTTTGAAGTGTAATAGCTCCGTGGGATGATGAATTGACTACCTTGTATGGTCCTTCCCATTTACTCCGGAGTTTTCCATGCCCGAAAAGCTTCACCCTGGAATTAAAAAGTAATACCTTATCTCCGGGTGAGAACTCCTTCTTCTTGATCCTCTTGTCATGCCATCTTTTAACTCTTTCTTTGTAGATCTTCGAATTGTGATATGCTTTCTCTCGCCATTCTTCCAATTCTGATAGTTGCATTCTTCTTGTTCGTTCCTGGTGGTACATACCCTGAAACCATAAAATTAACAATATCTGCATACCAGGGGTCAGACCTGTTGATTCCATAGAGCATGTCGTCCCGGAGTGAATCATTAATGGGTGTTTCCTGTGGATCCTTAAAGTGCATTCTAGACAAGTGATCAGCAACAGAATTTTCTACTCCCTTTTTATCTTTTATTTCTAAGTCAAATTCTTGGAGTAACAAGATCCATCTATTTAGGCGAGGTTTAGCATCTTTTTTAGTGAGCAAATATTTTAGTGCAGCATGATCAGTGTAAACAATTATTTTAGCTCCTACTAAGTAAGATCTAAATTTATCAATGGCAAAGACAACAGCCAGAAGCTCTTTTTCAGTGGTTGCATAATTAAGTTGAGCTCCTGTCAAAGTTTTACTGGCGTAAGCAATTGCATGATGCTTCTTGTCTTTTGTTTGCCCCAAAACTGCCCCCACAGCATAATCACTAGCATCACACATAATTTCAAAAGGCAACGACCAATCAGGGGGTTGAATGATTGGTGCAGAGATGAGTGCATTCTTTAATAATTCAAAAGCTTTTAAACATGCATCATCAAATTCGAAAGGAGCATCCTTGGCTAGCAAAAGAGTGAGTGGTCTAGCAATAAATGAAAAATCTTTTATGAATCTGCGATAAAAACCAGCATGGCCAAGAAAGCTTCGAATTCATTTTATATTCACAGGTGGAGGTAGTTGTTCTATTACTTCAATTTTAGCTTTATCTACCTCAATACCTCTTTTAGACACTAGGTGTCCTAGCACTATTCCTTCCCTAACCATAAAATGACATTTTTCCCAGTTAAGGACTAAGTGCTTTTCTTTGCATCTTTGCAAAACCTTGTCTAAGTTTTCAAGACAATTATCAAAAGTTTTTCCATAAACAGAAAAATCATCCATGAAAACTTCCATAATCTCTTCAATCATATCAGAAAATATAGATATCATGCATCTTTGAAAAGAAGCTGGTGCATTACATAGCCCAAAAGACATTCTACGATAAGCACAAGTTCCGTATGAACAGGTAAAAGTGGTTTTGCTTTGATCATCAGGATGGATCGGGATCTGGTGGTACCCTGAATATCCATCTAAGAAACAGAAGAACGAATGGTTCGCTAACCGCTCTAACATCTCATCTATAAAAGGTAAAGGAAAGTGATCCTTTTTCGTGGCTTTATTCAGTTTTCTATAGTCAATGCACATCCGCCACCCTGTGACGGTGCGTTGCGGAATTAGCTCGTTCTTCTCATTTGTAACAACAGTCATGCCTCCCTTTTTAGGCACAACTTGAACAGGGCTCACCCACTCACTATGCGGCACAGGATATATAATCCCTGCATGCTAGTAGTAAGATTCAAGGTTATCTCAGCAAACCGTCTTTCTCCCCGGCAACGGCGCCAGAAATGCTTGTTGATATTTGGTAACGCAATTAGAAAATGATCCGCAAGCGCACGGATATCGGTGAGCACTTCACCCGGGATGTTATCCAGAGTATCGTATTTATTTTTTTACCACTAGGAGAAAGCGTGCATCTGACTAACCAAATCTATTACTACTAACCTTTAGGCTACAACCACTGTGATTTGATGTGAGCGATGTATAGAGAAGACTGCAACTGCACTCTCGTTCTAACCTTGGTAAGGATGATCTACTGCTCTATTGGGGAGGCTCACGGAATCTAGACACCTCAAAGGATGTTCGACCCGCACCTATAAACCCTATCGATCCTGCTAACGGGATATGGAATACAAAGGTAGCTACGGAAATGTCACGTTCCTCGCTACTACCACGGTCCGGCTAGACAGGGGATATCTATGAGTATCCTAGCCCAAACACCTCGTTTACGCTAGAGATGATTACTCTAAACTCTACGCGAAGAGATTAAAGTAAACTCATAAACCAAAGAACAATAAAACAAAGAACTTACTAGAATTTAGAAGTCGAAATACTGAAGAATCCTAGGAGCAAGCCTCGGGTTAGGAGAACTTGATCTTGCAGGTACAACCTCGAAGTAGTCACCGACAGGCCGGGCTTCCTTCGATCTATACCTCCACTCTATCTCTCTCAATCTAGAAGAACTAAATCTAATCTCACATTGGATGCTAAGCCCTAATGAGGTGGGAACCCTAAGGGAACCTCTCTCTCTGAATCCTCTCTGGAAAATATGAAAATAATGGACTTAGATTCTCCTCTCCAGGGGCCAGGGGTCCTGCTTATATAGTCCCTTCAAGTGAACCTGGGCCGTCGGATCAAACCGACATTAATCACACGGTTTTCCTTGATCCTTTAGGTCGGTGGGGCATAATCCGCGAGACTCATCCTGATTGGTTGCAGACCTAGGGCGGGCACCCCAGGGTCCAGGGCGGGCGCCCTGGTCCCGGGCCCGTTCGGCCTCCCGTTTGATCCCGTGGCTTCTGGAGTCTTCTAGATGATAGAAAATCGGTGAACACGTTAATATCTCTATGTAATTCCGACGTGTGGGCCTTTCCTTTGTATTTCCTGATAACCCCCTGCAGAAACAGATAAACAACAAAACTCGTGGAATTCTGTCAGATCAAACCCTAATTCTAGGTGTTGCTTGCATATAGGTCCTTTTCCTTATTTATTGGATAATTAAAATTGATACTTAAGAACCGTCAACAGGCGACCAAGGAGACGGCCAAGAAGCGGCAGATCCGCAAGGCCAAAGAGGCGGAGGCGCGGAAGAAGCTGCGACGCCAGCAAGCCATCGAAGGGGTTCCTCTGGCGCCGTCGCCTTCCGAGACGATCTCGGGGGATGATGACGACAGCAGTGGCGAGGACGACGATGCCCTGTCACGGTATGAGGCCGCGACGGGACTGGGGGACCTCCCCGACATTCGCCCTCTGCTGGAGCCTATCGGGGGGTCGTCCTCCTCGGTCATCGTGGTCGAGGAGACCGAGGAGGAGGAAGAGGAAGAGGAGAAGGAGAAGAAGAAGGAGAAGGAAGAGGCGGGCCCCTCGACGGGAGGGGCCGCTTTGCCCCGGACCCGGCAAGAGGGGTCGACGGGGATGCCCGTGCCGGCCCAGGCCCCGCAAACTCGGGCGGGGGCCGGGACGGTGGTGCCGGCGTCGTCATCGGCGGCGCCGCCGGCAGGCGTAAGAACCCGAGGCCAGCTGGCCTCGGAGGCACAGAAAGCGCAGGGCAGTGCGCCGGCGAGGGCCCCACGGAGTGCCCGGCCCGCTGGTGGGGCCGCCACGAGGCCGCCGCCCGCCGCCTCGGGAGGCTTGGACCGCACGGGGCCGAGGCCCTTGGTGCCAATTTCTAGGTGAGTATCCGTGCTTAGTGGCTTCGTCTCTCTCCGGATCCGTCGGCTGATCTTGTTCTTTATTTCATAGGTTGAAGCGGAAGGCGGAGCTAATTGGGCCTACCCTAGTGAAGTCGCTGCGGGCGAGCGCCTCCGTTCTCAACCGGACGGCGGAGCAGGACGCGGCCTGGTTTCGCCAGGTCGAGGCCGCGAAGGGGCGTCTTCGATAGCAGCAGGAGGCGGCAGCTGCTACGGGGGTCGCGGGCCCTGATGCCACCGCGGAGAGGTCCGACCCGGCGAGGGCGGTGGCGCCCAGTTCGGTCGAGGCGGAGCCCAGGCCGTTGCCGACGGCCGAGGCTGCCGTTGAGGCCGTGACGGGTGAAGCACCCGCCGGCGGCACGGAGCGGGCGGGTGCCGACGTGACCATGGAGGAGGTCGCGTCGGCACCGGGACAGGAGGTGGCACCGGCAAGGGGACCGCTGCCGCAGCAAGACCTGCCGGCGCGAACGGTGGGCACGGTGGAGAGCGAGGCCGTCGAGCTCCCTACCGGAGCTCCAGAAGAAGGGGCGCCAGAGGTCGAGGCGCCGGCTCCGGGAGCGCCGTCGGTCGAGGCGCCGGCTCCTGAGCCGCCGACGGTCGAGGCGCCGGCTCCGGAGACGTCGACGGTCGAGGCGCCGGCTCCGGAGACGTCGACAGTCGAGGTGCCGGCTCCGGAGGTGCCGGCGACCGAGGGGCCGGCCACCGCAGAAGGGCAGGCGCCCGTGGTTCTTACCCTCAATGACACCCCCTGGACAAGGGAAAACAAGTGATTGGGGTCGAGGGGGATGAGGCCACGGGCCAGGCCGGTGCCTCGACGGCCGCTGGAGCCGCGGGAGCTGCGGATGAGGCCGGCCCTTCGGCGGGACCGGGAGACGCCCCGGCTAGGTCGTCGTCGTCGTGGCCTGACATCGCCGCGCTGGCGATAGCACGGGCCGAGGAGGAGATTCCGAGGTGGGGGGGCCGTCCCTTCAGTTCAGGGACGCCGCGAACCCCGATGCCGAGCCCATCTTCACCCTGAATGACAGGGATGAGGTGCACCGCTGGCAGTACCTCGAGGGCGTCCGCCGGCACCTCGATCGGATACTCAACGTGGCGTCCGACGCCGTCTCGCGAGGTATACGGGATGCCACCGAGGTACGATCGATCCGTTAGCTTTTTTCGTGGCTCTTAGTGTCTTTTTCCCTCGGTTTCTTTATCTTCTTGGTTTCTTTGAATCGTGACCAGGAGCTGAAGGAGTACTCCCGCCGCAAGTCGCTCTTCATCCGGGATGAGAGTGGCGTGTGGGCCTCGCTGGCGCAGCAACGAGCCCTGGTCGAGGAGGCCCAAAAAAGGCTTTCCGATCGGAACGCCGAGATGGCCGAGCTGCGTACCGCCTACTCGACGGTGAAGGAGGAGGCGATACAGGCTTGGGCAGCCGAAGCCGCGATGCGCACCGAGGTGGACAAGGCCCGGGAAGAGGCTGCCCAGGCTCGCAGGGACCTCGAGCCCCTGTCGGCACGGGTGAAGGAGCTCGAGGAGGATGTCTCCCAGGTCGGCCGTCAACGTGACCTCCTCAACGTCCAAATCGGGCAGGTCACGGCCCGGTTCAGTGCGCTGAAGGACGAGGCCACGGTGCTGAACGGGGCTGTCCAAGAGAAGGACGCGGCGCTCCAGACCGCCCGTCAGGAGATCGAGGCGCTGAAGGCGACCGTCCGTGACAAGGACAGCGTCCTCCTGGGGCTCGAGCAGACGTGCGGGGGGCTCCGCGACGAGGTTGTGGGCTTAAAGACCCATATCGAGGGTAAGTATGACTGTTACAGTCATGACGTCGAGGCCTTGTGTTAAGTACTAATTTTTATTTTATCGTGTTTCAGGGCTGGAGAGCGAGAATCGGGAGGCTCATTCCTCCGCCAACTCCTTCCAGAGCCTCCTCGAGGCCGAGACCCGGAGGACCCAGCTGCTCGAGGGCGCGATCACCACCGTGTGTGACGGTCTGGGGGTCGATCCCGACGCCGACACCGGAGAAGACGTTCCGGGGAACTCCTTCATCCGTCGGATGGCTGCGCTGGGCCAACTTGCCCGGGAGAAGATACGGGATAGCCTCCATCATGGTGTGAAGAGGGCGCTGGCCGTCGTCCGTTCAGGGTTTGTGTTCGACATGGAGCTCGTCGCTGACGGCTTCATCACAGACCCGGATCGGACGGACGAGGACAATGAGAACGCCTGCCTGGAGCTGATTGAAGCCGCCGAGGGGCCTGGGAGTCGTCTGGCCTCGCTCTTTGAAGCCGAGGTGGTCCCGCCTGCTGATGATGAAGGCTTGTGAGCCAGATCTAGGCGCAAAGGCCCGTGTAATAAGTTAGTACATTAGATTTTGGTCGTGGTGGCCTTGGAGGCCCTAAAAACTTGAAGCACAAACTGGTTCGTAGTTAATTTAGTTTTATTCGATCCTTTCTTCCCCTTATTGCTTGGATTGTGTTCTCGTGTGATTTACTTAGCGCGAAGTTGCGTCCTTTGGCGTAAGGGAGCGAGTGGAGGTTCCGTAGCCTCGGAGGCGTCAGTAACCTCGCGGCTCGACTGCCTTCGAGCTTCAGGGTGCTCTTGCGGCCTCGCAGATCGCGTGAGAACCTGATCTAAGTGGCAGGGAGTGTGCTCTCTTTCAAAGTTAGAAACCGTCACTTGGACCTTCCTAGCGTGAAGTTGCACCTCTAGAAGGCGTAAGGGGTGAGTGGAGGCACCATAGCATCGGAGGCGTCGGTGATACTCCTGGCTCGAGAGTCCTTTCGAACCTTAGGGTGCACTTACAGCGCCGTTGATCTAAGAAGCGGTTATTAAAATTTTAAAAAGAGTGTAAGTTTTTTCGGGGACTGGGGGGTTCCCCCCTTGTGTAGCCCCCGAGGGAGGGTCGAGTCTGGGAGTGCAGAGTTGATCCTTCCTCTTGTGGGACGAAAGTTTGGGCATTGTTGTATTCTTTATTGATGAAAAAGAAATTACAGAGCCTCGAGGCTTTCTAAGTAAAAAAGCGACATAGCTGTTCAATGTTCCAGGCGTTGGTGAAGATTTCGCCCTTCTCGTTAGATAGCTTGTAGGTGCCCAGCTTTAGCACTTCTGCAATGATGTATGGTCCTTCCCATGGTGGCGTGAGCTTGTGCCGTCCCTTGGTGTTCTGGTTCCGCCGTAGCACCAAGTCGCCGACGTTGAGGTCACGCTTGCGGACGTGTCTGTCGTGGTAGCGTCGGAGACCCTGCTGGTACCTGGCAGAATGCAACAGAGCCACATCTCGGGCTTCCTCGAGCTGGTCGAGGGCGTCCTGTCTTGTGGCGTCGTTATTTCTTTCGTTGTAGGCCTTCAACCTTGGGGATCCGTATTCTATATCAGTTGGGAGCATAGCCTCAGACCCGTAGACTAAGAAGAACAGAGTGAACCCCGTGGCTCGACTCGGCGTTGTTCTTAGGCTCCACAGGACCGAGGGTAGCTCGGCAGCCCATCTTTTGCCATGTTTGTTTAGCTTGTCAAAGATTCTGGGTTTCAGGCCTTGTAGGACCATGCCGTTGGCACGTTCCACTTGGCCATTTGTTTTTGGATGAGCCACAGCTGACCAGAGCACACGGATGTGGTGGTTGTCGCAGAAATCCAAAAACTTTTTCCCAGTGAACTGGGTGCCGTTGTCCGTGATAATACAATTAGGAACCCCGAAGCGATGGATGATGTTGGTGAAGAAAAGCACAGCTTGTTCGGACCTAATACTGGTGATGGGACGGGCCTCGATCCACTTGGAGAATTTATCGATGGCAACGAGCAAGTGGGTGAGGCCGCCAGTTGTCCTCTTTAGAGGTCCGACAAGGTCGAGCCCCCAAACGGCAAACGGCCACGTGATGGGAATGGTTTGCAGAGCATGTGCCGAAAGATGGGTTTGTCTCGCATAGTACTGACAACCCTTGCAGGAGCGTACTAGCTTAACAGCGTCGGAGACCGCGGTCGGCCAATAGAATCCTTGTCGAAGGGCATTTCCGACGAGGGTTCGAGGCGCTGCGTGGTGACCGCAAGCCCCCGAGTGCAAGTCGCTTAGCAGGTCTCTACCTTGCTCATTTGTGATACAGCGTTGGAGGATGCCAGTAGGGCTGCGTCGGTACAGCTCCCTACTGTCGCCAATGATCATGAAGGTTTTGGCTCAGCGAGCGATCCGTCGAGCCTCAGTCTTATCCGAGGGGAGGTCCCCTTGGATAAGGTAGTCGAGGTACGGGACGCGCCAGTCCGGCTCGAGGTCGGGTGGTGGGGTCAAACCTTCCGCCTGCATGGCTTCAGCCCCGGTCGAGGGGGCTTCTGCCTCAGGTGGGGGGTCGAGTGACGTCCCGTCGACCCCTCCGTCTGGCCCGAGGTCGACGGATGGCTGCTGGAGATCTTTTGTGAAAACGTCTGGTGGAACCGTAGTTCGACTGGACGCGATTTTTGCCAGTTCATCGGCGGCCTCATTATACCTGCGTGCGATGTGGTTGAGCTCGAGGCCGTGAAACTTGTCCTCGAGGCGCCGTACTTCTTGGCAGTAGGCTTCCATCTTGGGGTCCCGGCAACTCGAGCTCTTCATGACCTGATCGATTACGAGCTGGGAGTCGCCTCGAACGTCAAGGTGTCGGACCCCGAGCTCGATGGCAATTCTCAACCCTGTGACGAGTGCTTCATACTCGGCGACGTTGTTGGACGCAGGGAAATGAAGCCGGATGACGTAGCGCATGTGAACCCCGAGGGGCGAGATGAAGAGCAAGCCCGCGCCTGCTCCTGTTTTCATCAATGACCCATCGAAGTACATGGTCCACAGCTCTGCCTGGAGCTGTGCGGGAGGGAGTTGAGTGTCGGTCCACTCAGCCAGGAAGTCTGCTAATACTTGTGACTTTATAGCTTTGCGCGGCGCATAAGATAAGGTCTCGCCCATGAGCTCGACCGCCCACTTGGCAATCCTACCCGAGGCTTCCCGGTTCTAGGCTATCTCTCCCAGGGGGAAAGAAGAAACCACAGTAACCGGATGGCCTTCGAAGTAGTGTCGGAGTTTGCGTCGCGTCAAGACGACGGCATATAGCAGCTTCTGGATTTGTGGGTATTGGGTTTTAGTTTCCGAGAGTACTTCGCTGATGAAGTAGACCGGCCTCTGGACGAGCAAGGCGTGCGCCTCCTCGGCCCGCTCGACAACCAAGACCGCACTGACTACTTGTGACGTCGCGGTGACATAAAGTAGGAGCGGTTCCCCTAGGGTCAGAGGGACGAGGATCGGTGATTTAGAGAGTGTGGCCTTGAGTTTTGTGAGGGCATCCTCAGCCTCGAGGGTCCAGGAAAAATGCTCCGATTTCTTCAAGAGGCGGTATAGAGGGAGCGCTTTTTCGCCGAGGCGCGAAATGAAACGGCTGAGTGCCGCCAAGCAGCCCGTGACCCTCTGCACGCCCTTCAGATCTCGGATGGGGCCCATCTTGGTTATCGCAGAGATTTTTTCTGGATTGGCCTCGATGCCACGCTTAGACACGATGAACCCTAAAAGCATACCTCGAGGGACGCCAAAGACGCACTTTTCTGGATTGAGCTTGATATTCTTTGCCCGGAGGCATTTGAACGCAACGTCGAGGTCGTTTACTAGATTATTGGCTTGTCTGGTCTTGACAACGATGTCATCGACGTATGCCTCGACGGTTGGTCCGATGTGTTCCCCGAAGACGTGCTGCATGCATCGTTGGTACGTTGCCCCTGCGTTCCAGAGACCGAAGGGCATCGTAACGTAGCAATACATGCTGAACGGGGTAATGAATGAAGTCGCGAGCTGGTCGGACTCCTTCATTTGGATCTGATGGTAACCGGAGTAGGCGTCTAAGAACGAAAGAGTTTCACATCCCGCAGTGGAATCAACGATTTGATCAATGCGTGGCAAAGGAAAGGGAACTTTTGGACATGCTTTATTCAAACTAGTATAGTCTACACACATCCTCCATTTCCCACTCTTTTTCTTAACTAATACAGGATTAGCTAGCCACTCAGGATGGTGAACTTCCTTGATGAATCCGGCCTCCTGTAGCTTGTGGATCTCCTCGCCGATGACCCTACGCTTCTCCTCGTCGAAGCGGCGCAGGCGTTGCTTCACCGGTTTGGATCCGGCCCGGATCTCCAAGGCGTGCTCGGCGACATCCCTGGGTATGCCCGGCATATCCGAGGGACTCCACGCAAAGATGTCGACGTTTGCGCGGAGAAAGTCGACGAGCACGGCTTCCTATTTCGGATCGAGGGTGGTGCTGACGTTCAGCGCCTTCCCGTTGGGATCAGCGGGGTCGAGGGGCACGAGCTTGACGTCTTCCGCGGGCTCGAAGCTGCCGGCGTGGCGCTTTGGGTCGGGAATCTCGTTGGCGAGACCGTCGAGGTCTGCAGCCAAAGCCACCGATTCCAAAACAGCCTCGCCGTGCTCGACACACTCGACGTCGCACTCGTAAGCATGTTCATACGAGGGCCCCACAGTGATGACGCCGTTTGGGCCTGGCATCTTGAGCTTGAGATAGGTGTAGTTCGGAACAGCCATGAACTTGGCGTAGCATGGGCGCCCGAGGATAGCGTGGTATGTTCCACGGAATCCGACCACTTCGAAAGTGAGGGTCTCCTTTCTGAAGTTGGCCGGTGTGCCAAAACAAATAGGCAGATCGACCCGTCCGAGGGGTTCCGCCCGTTTCCCTGGCACGACTCCGTGGAAGCCCCCGACGCTAGGTTGGAGGCGCGCTCTCTCGACCCCCAGAAGGTCGAGGGTCTGGGAGTAGATGATGTTGAGGCTGCTTCCGCCATCCATGAGTACTTTGGTGAGGCGTGTGTTGGCGATGACGGGATCAACAACAAGAGGGTAGACCCCCGGATTGGGGACGTAGTCAGGATGATCATCACGGTCGAAAGTGATGGCCACCGCAGACCAGTCGAGGAAACGGGGAATCGCCATTTGTACGGAGAAAACCTCGCGCCGTTCTCGCTTGCGCTGGCGCACTGAGAGGCGGGTCGAGGGTCCTCCGTAGATCATGAAGCAGTCGTGGATCTCGGGGAACCCTTCATCCTTGTCGTCACCCTTTGGTTCTTCCTTCTTGTCGGTGTTCTTGCTGCCTGCACCCTCGAAGTACCTGCGGAGCATATGACAATCTTCGAGGTTATGGTTAGTGGGTCCCTTGTGGTAAGGGCACGGCTCTTTGAGCATTTTGTCGAAGACGCCCCCGCCGGGGGGGCCTCGAGGCTTCTTGCGCTCGGTAGCGGCGACAAGCTCGTCGGCCGGAGCCTCGGGCTTGCCCTGCTGGCCTTTCTTCTACTTACGATTGTTCCTCTTGGAGCCCCGGGTAGAGCTCGCGGGATCATCAGTCTTCTGCTTCCCCTTGTCCTGCTCACCGCCGAAGATGGCACCAACTGCCTCCTCGCCGGCGGCAAAGTTGGTGACGATGTCCATCAATCCGTTGGCAGTGAGTGGGGTGTGACGACCCAACTCTCGGACCAACTCCTTGCAAGTGGTGCCAGAGAGGAAGGCCATAATTACGTCGGAGTCGGTGACGTTGGGGAGCTCGGTACGTTGCCTGGAGAAGCGCCGGATGTAATCCCGGAGGGATTCACCTGGTTTCTGCTTGCAACTCCGGAGGTCCCACGAGTTGCCGGGGCGCATGTAAGTTCCCTTAAAGTTTCCCTCGAACACCCTCACGAGATCGTCCCAGTCGTGGATCTGTTGGGGCGGGAGATCCTCGAGCCAGGCTCGAGCGGTGTCGGAGAGGAACAGGGGGAGCTGTCGGATGATGACCCGGTCGTCAGTGGCTCCGCCCAGCTGACACGCCAAGCGGAAATCGGCGAGCCAAAGTTTGGGTTTGGTCTCGCCGTTGTACTTGGTGAGAGTCGTGGGAGGGCGAAACCGCACCGGGAGTATGGTTTCACGGATAGCCTTACTGAAGACCCGAGGGCCCGGGGGCTCGGGTGAAGGGCTGCGATCCTCCGAGCTGTCGTAACGCCCGCCCCTGTGCACGTGGTAACCTCGAGCCACACCATCCCCGTGCTTGCGCGTGCGGCGCTCGACGATGTTTCCACGGGTGTCTCGAGGTCCACGGTCGTGAGCGATGGGCTCAGGGGCGGGAGCCATCCGAATCCGTCGGGCAGGTTCGGGATGGACCGAGGCCTCTCTCTCCTGTCGGGAGGGCTCGGCGAGCCGCTCCGAGGCGGGCTCGCATCGCCTCGAGGCGGAGCTCTCGGCCTGCTGCAGGGCAGCGGTCTCGAGGAGTTCTCGGATCTCATCTCGAGCCCGGCGGGCGTCGGGATTTGACGGCTCGGGCATGTTGCGGAGGAGCATGGCGGCGGCGACGATGTTCTGGCTGGCTCGAGCGAAAACCGGGGGGTCGGCCGCCCGGTCCTCGTCGATGCGACGGTTGACGTCGCGAGCTCTCTCGCGAGCTCTTCCGCCAAATGCGCGTTCCGCACGCTCACGCTCGAGGGTTTGTTGAAGTAGATGCAGGTTCTCTCGTTCCTCGTTGAGCCTCTCCTGCAACTCGCGGATTTGCTCGAGCTGCATTCCTTGGTCAGCAAGGAATTGAGCCTCGTCCCGCTCGGCAGGGAGCTCGACATGAGGGGGCGTGTGCCTTCCTTCGACTGGCTCTTCTTCCTGCGATTCCGACGTGCTTTCAACGTCGACGTTGAAGCACTCACGGGTCGGATCGTAGGTGTCATCAGCCGAGTCGGAGTCAGGAGCGCCAAAGTAATAGTATGATGGGGGAATGTGTGGCCGTTGCAAATCGTCACTGGGGTTGCAACGTTGGGAAGCGGTCACACGGGGTTCTGTTTCTGGTGCCTCCGTAGAGTCCAGGTAATCAGAAGCCGGCGTGGACGTAACGAGGTCCAGAGTGGAGCGTAGATGGTGCCCGGGGAGTTCCTCATAAGCACTCATGCAAGTGCTCACGGAAGAAACGTACACCCGGGCAGCCGAATCTAGCCCAAACGGGAACGGCGAAGGAGATGTTGCTGTCCACGCCGGAGCGGGTGCTCCGGGCAGCGGTGTCTCACCGGACGGGGGAGCGGCGGGATTCTCCGTCGGCATGTTACCCTCAGCCAAGCTTATCCTCCCCAGACCTTCGATGAGGAAGTCTGGGTCGGCGTCCGGCTGGGGGGTGCCGGACCGGGGAATCTCATCACCCTCCGCGAGATGAAGACGGTGGTTGCGCCGGGCCCGTCGTCGTCGGGCGGCTCGCGCCTGCCTGGAGCAACGGTACCGGCGGATCGCTCCCCCAGGCTGGGAGAGCTAGTAATCCTCGTCGGTTGGGTGCCTGGGTGGGAGTAAGACCATATCGTAGCCATAGCCAAGCGACATGAATTCCAAACTCCCGAACCAGATCACCATGGCCAACGGGATAGGACGATCGGGGTCAGCCATCCAGGAAAAAGGCGGGAAAGCGACGTCGGCACGCAGCGATCCCCTACCTGGCGCGCCAACTGTCGGTGTCCGGACCCGAGGGGGTCCTAAACCAACGAGTAAATGCTGCGTGTCCCTTTCCTAGACGGTGATGCAAGGAGAATACACGGGGGTTTATCCTGGTTCGTGCAAGAGAAGGCCCTACGTCCAGCGGGGGGGGAGAGAGATTTGTATTTCCTTGCACCGAGGTGCTTGTGTAGGGGTTATAAGCTTGCGAGAGAGGGCGGCGAGCCCAGGTCTCAAAAGAGGAAAAATACAAGATGATTGCTTGAGATGTTGATCTCTATCTTGTGCGTGGCTCGTCGTCTGTCGTTTTTTCTGGAGCCCTGGCCTACCCTTTTATAGGACGAGAGGAGGCCAGGACGACGGGAGCCTTGAGATGATGTTTTGTCGATGCCTGTTGAGGTGGCTGTAGCGACGTGTCCTAGAAATGGAGGGCCATCCCTGGACACCACGGTGTCGTAGCGGACAAGACGCTGAAATGACCAGGAGCGCAGTGACACCCCGTCCTCCCTTCCCTGTTGAGTCGTGCTGGGTCGAGGCTGATCGGATAAGTCCGAATCCCTGGGATCGCGGTGTACGGACTTTGTCGTATCCTCCCTCGAGGGTAACTAGTGGCGTACAGTGCGTGGTAAGGTGAGTACAGTGACCGTTTTCACCTCCCATCACGGGATGGGCGGTAAAACAGTGAGGACTGACACTGGTATTGTTCCCACGTCGACCCTGGTTGCGGCCATGCCGGTAGGTGGTAGTAGGTAATTGCATTAAATGCTATGACTTTTGTCCCGGGGTAGGTAGAGAAAGAGGGGGTCGAGCGCCTCGACCCGGGCTCACACGAGACGGAGTTCGGTCGAGGCGTTTTGTCGTGCGGGACGGGGCGCGGTCGAGGCCTCCCGTCGAGGGGGCCTCGTACGAGTCGGATACGGGATGCGGTCGAGGCATTCCGTCGAGCCGGCCTCATACGAGGCGGACCTGACGCGCGTTTTGAAGTGGGCTGTGTTTTGTCGTGGCTTAGTCGTTTTAGTTTTTATTATTGATGAAATGCGGGTACCCCTATACTGTTGGTACCGACATATATATATATATATATATATATATATATATATATATATATATATATATATATATATATATATATATATATATATATATATACAACCATGTCATTGGCCACTATATGCTATTATAATATTACACGTACGCCTGCTAGAGGTGGCGGATTTCTTCAAGATTTCGGTATTACAACGTACACTTCTCGTAGTGGAGGTATAGCATATATAGATGCATATTCTGTTTGGATCATATAAATATAATATATAGTACTTCTGCTAATAATAATGCGTGCATCAGTTCTTCCTCTCGATGACCTGCACCTTGACACCATACTTGAAGTTGACCAAAATGGAGTACTGGAACTGCAGGGGAAACTCCATCCTGGGCGAGTGTCTGAAGATGTATTTGCGGTAGAGGTGGATGACGACTAGCTTCAGCTGCTGCATGGCAAACTTCTGGCCGATGCATGCCCGGGGGCCGATGCCGAAGGGGATGAACGCGTAGGGGTGCCTTCGCTTGCACTCCTCACTCTCCGGGTCGAAACGCTCCGGCCGGAACACGTCCGGGTCTGGAAAGTCCTTCGGATCTTTCGCCAGCACGCCGGGCGCCAGCCACACCCATGTGCCCTGTGAGGGTGTCACAAATGTGTTAGACTGATGCTTGTTATCAGTGACAGTTTTTTTTATAAGCACCACTGAACGTTGCTGCATGACAGGGAAGCTACGTACTAGCATGCACGCTGCTTGCAGAACTGCAGAAGATGTCTCTTACCTTGGGCAGGAGGTACCCTCCAACCTCAACATCCTCGGATGCTTGCCTTGCAACCAGTGGAGATGCAGTGTAGAATCTCATTGTTTCCTTCACAACCTAAAAATTGATAAAAATAAATGAGCACACGGATATTCATTTATCATGAAAAACTTTCTACAATTATACTACAGCATTTTAATTAAATGTAAGATCTATCTAAAATAACAATGTATATAAATCATATTTCATGAATAGGCATATTTTAAAAACATATATATGCGTATTTTATGGTAACTTTAATATTTTTCATAATATCATACATTGGCAATTTAGACATAGATTTGAGAAGATGATTTATTTTTCAATAGTGCAAGAAGTGCTAATTTAGATGTAAATTTAAGGGGTTATATAAATTATCTATCATAATGGTTGGGTAACTATATGCAAATTTAAAGTTACTTTAGATAATAGATAATGTTTCATAATGGCATAGATGTTCATGGGCTACTTGATGTAGTTTTGTATAATCACATAGATGAGTAATTATTTAAATAAGAAAATAGATCCAATGACTATTAGTATCAAGTTGATGGCTCGATCTCTTCAATTTTTGTGAAAATTTGTAAGATTTATTTTTTAGTGTCTTGTGAGTATTAACGTGTAGGTTCCATTAGAGACACTAAAATATCTCATTAGAAATTTTAGTTCATTTTCTAATGTGATATGTATTTAGTTGAAACCTAAACTTGAGTTATATGAGCTCTTGTTTCATAATGAATCTATATTTTAGCTTTCAGTTTTTCATCTTATTAGTTGTTATATTTTTTTCTCCACATGTTCAGTTGAAAATCTAATGCTTATTGTATTTTTCAGTCAAAATTTATATTTTATTGAAAAACATTATAGGTCCAAGACTACACTCTTAGTTAGTACAATATCATAAACAATCATTTCAGTTAGCATCACAACAATCAAGATGTTGAATTTGCTATAATAAAAATATATAGTTCTATAAAAATATATAATGCTTAAAATTGAACTGCCAATTCCATAAAATAATATTTTAGTCCACTTATTAAAATAATAACTTACCAAACTTAAAGTACTAACATAAATTAAAGTGAAATTTCAGTTTCATTGATATGTGGTTTATTAAGGAATATTTTGTCATGCTAGATAAACTATTAAAACGATATTTACTTTCCCATTGTAGATTATATTAGTATTATGCGTAGATCTGAAGAATATTTTAGTTCATTTTTGCAACAACATTGGTGGAGAATTTATATATAATTAAAGGTGTTACTACCTCCATCCCCGAAAGAGTGATTCTAGTGGACTAAGTCAAGCTTTCTTAAATTTAACTGGATTTAGAGACAATATTATCAATATTTATATCTCCGAAATCCAATATATTAATTATGAAAATGTATTCTATAATTCATCTAATTATATTTTTTTACACCTCATAAATATTAGTACTTTTTTATATATTTGATCAAACTTAAAACTCATTGGCTCCTCGAAAAGTGGAAATGACACTCTTTATGGGACAGAGGTAGTACTTTATATTATCTTTTATAATGACATATATGGGTAATTTGGAGGCAAATGTGAGGGTTACTTCACATCATATTTTGTAATGGCAGAGGTGATTAGTTTATATATAAATGAGGTGTTATGTTAAATTATTTGTTAAATTATTTGTATCTATACCTAATACTAAAGAGCAAAGTGATTCTTTCGTCTGTCACACAATACCCTTGTGTCTTTGCTTGTCTCGTCTCGGACTTGACTTAGGACCTGTGCTTATGCCAGTCAGAACCACGTGCATTTGTGTGTTTAGCGACGGTAGAGAGTCGATTTGAATGCATATTAGAATAGATGATGGGAGCATAACATGTAGATGACTTTACATTAATAGATTAAAGATTAAAAGTATTACACATAATAGATATGATGTGGATATTTTGTAATTAATAATGGATGACATGGACTTGCAGGAAAGGATTGCACGTTAGTGGGATATTTGGTGGGAAATGACGTAGACACCTTACATAAAAAGATAAAACATCTAGTTGGGTTTACCTTTATAAGAGTATATAGATATAGATATAGATATAGATATATATAAGATAACATTCTTTTAAGTTGGTAACGATTTTGCACCCAATAAATTATCTAATTTATTAGTGAGTTTGATACATTTTCATAAGGCTTTTATATAGGAAAGAGAAGCATCGAAGCAGGCTTACCTGTTCAACGTAGGGAAACTTTGTCTGAAGGTCGTCGGAGCTGGGCACCACGTCCTTTGGCCCAAAAGCGTCGATCTCCCGGAGCAACTTCTCCTCCACCTCCGGGTGCATCGCCACGAGGTAGACCAGGCTGGACAGCGTGAACGACATGGTGACAGACCCGGCGAGCAGGTGCTCGTACGTGAGTGCGCTCACGTAGTCCGGAGTGAGCAGCTTCTTCATGGCCTCCGTGCTCTCTCTGGCGTTGAGCAACACGGACAGGAAGTTCTTCTGGCCCCTGTCCGCCTGCGCCGCCCGCTCGGCCACAATCTCATCAAGAAGGCCGCTCATGTCCGAGTTGGCCTCCTCCAACCGCCGGTCGGCCGAGCCTGGCACGCGCAGCAGGAGCTGCCGCACGGGCTCCTGGAGGAACGGCACGAACTGGCCGAGCACGATGGACAGTGGGCCCGACAGGTCCATCTTGAGCGACGTCGTGGCGTGGAAGTGCTTTCGGATGAAGTCGGCGCCCGGGTCGACGCTCTTGGCATCATGTTGCTGCGCCGGCGAGGTGGCCGTGTCGTCCTTGGTGAGGCCGAAGTCAACACCGAAGGCGACCTGGCCGATGGTGTCACTGAAGAGCTTTAAGGAGAGGTCCGAGAAGGTGATCTCCTCGCCGGGGTGGAGGAGACGCCCGGCCCGCTCGACGTATGGTTGGATGGCCGGGATGAGGCTTGCCACGTGCGACGGCTGGTAGATGGAGAGGATGACGTTCCGCATGGATTGCCATCTCGCGTCCCTGCGCGCGCGAAGCATGCATATGCATGCAAATGGTTAGACAAGTTCACCACCAGCTCAAACTTGTTTATCTGGAGACCAATTTGCTTAAGACCAATTTCATTCTATGGATACCGATGTAACATTTTCTTTTGCTTCAAAACTCTCTACTCCTGCAACTTAACTGAAAGAAAGACCTGCTGGTGCTATTTTCTTTTAAAAGCTAATGACTATCATGATATTAATCGCTGTAGCAATGGTTTGATCTTTGATAATAATCCCTGTAGCATCAATAGTTGGTTCTCTATTTTCAGAGCAGAGATTGGCTTGATTTGCATCAAAGCCAAGCTCTGCCTTGCAGGCTCCCTAAATTTGTGGTTAAAGAATATCCCCTAATGTTTTTACTTTCTTTCTTTTTTTTTGAGCTTTGCAAGCTCTTTGAATGCACCCCTCGTGCAATTGTAACTTTGTACCCCTTTTTACCACATCAATAAAGAAAAAATAGGTGGGGGAATTCCCCCACCGAGCCTTAAAAAAACTATCATGATATTAAACAATTAAGCTCGTAAGAGTGTTCCATTAGCTTTACCTGGTGAAGAAGAGGCCCTTGTTGTGAATAGGTGAGCCACGAATTGGAGTCGGTATGCTTCTGTTGGGGATGCTCTTGAACTTCTTGATACCCACCTCCTTGCAAAGCTCCGCGTCTGCCACCATAACCAGTGGCTGCCTACCCATGTGGAACCTACAAGGAAAAAGTTAAACCAAAATGCATGGACACATATATCCGGATTCAGGACTGCCGCTACTACGGCGCAGGCCGGCTAGCTCACCTGTAGATTGGCCCGTATTCCTTTGCCAACATGCGGAACAGGCCGGGGCCGTGCTTGACGAACAACGGCAGGTGTCCGACGAGCGGGAGCGCGACCGGCCCAGGGACCCTGCGCACGCGCCATGATGGGATGTAGAAGTAGACCGCAAAGGCGCCGGCGGCCAAGGCCGCGGCGGTGAAAAGAACTGCCGGCAACGACGCCGCCGGCAAGGACAGCGACTCTATCAGCAGCTGGCTCGAGACGACTTCTCCCCACCCCATCGGTGTTTCCCCCCTGAGTCGATCGGTTCGTGTGGTTTGGCTGTTGTGCTGGTGGCGGCTGGTCTGGTCGCACGACTTAATAAATACGGGCGAAGCTGAGATGCCCGATAGCTCGCCGTGGGCATCCTCGGCGTCGCCTTGTTCGTCGTGTAGCTGCCTGGCATTGTCCGTTCGCCCTCGTCAGATTGGACTCGTGTAGTCGTGTGCCACTAGAAATGGACTCTTGTAGCGTTGGTTGTAACGGCGCGTGGGGCAGTGCTTAGTGTTGTATTTTATCGAATATACTAAGGACCATTTAAAGAAAAGTTATTACTGGGTGTTAAGTGACATTACAGCAGTGCTCGCTGCCAACCAGTTTCCCCGCTGGAATCTAGAGCAAACTAGCATCCAGCATCCAAACCATTCCTCTGGCACGACTCCTGAGTTAGACGAGATGCGGACGCTGGCAGTTCAAAGGTGCTTTCTGCTGGGCATCTTGTCGTTCATACGAACATGTCCCAATGATATTTGGGAGTTGCTACCCCTATAAATTAAACGAGAAGCGGACGCTGGCGGTTCAGAGATGCGGGCTGTACTTCGTCGATGCCAAATAGTTAAGTTTTAATATCTTTTACGATGGTTGGGAAAGTATCCTGGTACCTTGAGGTTCTTTCATCTTTTTCTATTTTTTAAGAAATTAATTGAGAAATATATTATAGAGGGTATTTTAGTAATTGATGAGGTTGCGATGCATGCCGGCCGGTGCAGGGACAAGTACCAAGCCATACACGTAACATGCCAAACCGACGCGGCGGCACCCTTGTTCTCACCGCACCCATGAATGGGAAGAGCAGCATTTCTGAATGCCAAACACGAACGCACACACACATCTGGGCTTGAACTTGCTTGTGAGCAGCAGACTGACAGTACGTGCAGTACCGTGCACGGCTGACGCCGTCGCCCTCTTCACCACCTCCGCGGCAGAGGCGGCCACCTTCAACGTCATCAACCGCTGCAAGCCTGCAAGGGTGACACGCTGTGGCCAGCGGCCCTCCCCGGCGGCGGCGCGCGCCTGGACCTGGGCAAGACGTGGACCGTCCAGGTGGCGACGGGCACGGCGCCGCACCGATGTGGGCGCCCGTACGGGTGCACCTTCGACGAAGCGGGCGCGGGTCGTGCCAGATGGGGGACTGCGGCGGCGTCGACGGCTTCAACGCGGCAGCAAGGGACTGAGCTGCAAGGCCGACGGCAACGCCAAGTGCCCCGGCATACTGAAGGTGCCCTGCGGGCTGCGGCTGCGCCATCCCCTGCGAGAAGGTAAAACCAGAAATACATGTATACATACTAAAATGACTGATTTATCCTTTTTTGAAAATAAAATAAAAAATAAAAAATAGATCTTGCCTCAATTATTTTGGTACTTGCCCCACCTAATTTGGTATTATCCCTATCTATTTGGTACTTGCCGGTACTTTTAATTATGTACCTCCTATTTTTTGACCGTCCGATCTCACCCAACGGATGACTCATGTTTTCTCCAACCATTGTAAAATTTCTCCACTAACAAACGTGCATATGCATAGTTTGATATCATTGCTTTGTGCGAATTGTTCTAACTCATATGATCACGGAACATGAATCTTGAACACATACATGATACGAAGGGCGCATGGGCAGTTTGAGAAGTACAAAAAGAACAGGACAAAAGAAATCCTTTGTTTTTTCATATTAGACGTAGATATACATATAGATATAGATATAAAGCTGAATTAGATACCTATGAGGCAATCATGCTACAACTCAACTTTTCTATGTTGCCATACGATTTTAGGTGCATATGCACTATTAGACAAATTCTTAGAAATTGTCTTATAGTGCTTATGCACTTAAAATTGGTTCTTTTTGTATGAATTTTTCTAGATGGAGTTTGAATCCCAAATTTGATGGCAATGTACATCTATAGATGTTGTATGTGTATCATTTCAATTCTTTTTTAAAACTCCTAAATATGTTTTGAAGGGGTTTTTTATGATTCCACCGAAGAGGTGGTTTGTACCAAATATTTCTCCAAATAATGGAGTATGCTAAAGCAAAACCGTAAGAGAGGCCTACAGTTCACTTGTTCTATTGTTTTTCATCCTAATTCATATAATGTTGGCTATCTGTTCTCCACACACTAGCGGAGGACCTATATTTTCTAATTCATCTTTAAGTAACAACAAAAATAGTATCTACTAACACAAACATCTTCGAGGGTAAATAGTTCAGTCCAATGATAAGAAAAGGGACATACCGTTCAGACTAATGTTATTTGAGACCATCATGTTTACCATTCAATGTGAAAAGCAACTAGGCTCCTAATTCGGTTTTGGTGATTAATGATGACATAATTATTGTGACTATAGTGTGTTTTGTAGAGACATTATAAGTTAGGTCAGAATAATGATTGATTAATGGGCAATCAACGGTTTTCATGCTCCTATTGATGGATTTCGTTTCAATTTTCAAAGAATATGCGACAAGGTTAACGACGTATTAGTTCTAAGTGTCAATTAGAGTTGAGGGACACTTAGAGTAGTTTAGGACTTTGTTTTTCCTTTGGTTGTACTATAAAGGGAGGTATGAACTAGTAGTTTGCTTAGGTGAGTCTAATGAGTAGATGTGCACATTTGTCAAACTTAGCACTAGGTAGCTCAGAAGAAGCGCAAAGATCAATTGGAAGCAAAGACATTCTCAAAGTTGGCTCAAAAGGAAGAGAGCGGAGGTGCACTGCATGCACTAGATTGATCTGGTGCCTTGGTAAGGATAGCACCGAATTATATGGCACGTGCCGAGCTTGGCTAGGGTTTGCTAGTTTCACCAGATTGGTCCGGTGTTGTGGTCAAAGGATCACCGAACTATAAGCCATAGAGGGTCAGCTAGGGTTTGTTACGCAGAGAAGTGAAGAGGTCACCAGATTGATCCGGTGATGGATCAAATGTAATTTGGACATCTGGTGCTATCCAGTAAGCTCCTAGAGAGGAAAATGGCCACCATACAGTAACAACTAGTTCTAGAGCTAGTAGTTGGATTGTGACTAGATTGATCTAGTGCTCACTTCAAAGGGGCACTTGTGCAATCCGGTGCTACCGTTTTCAATGAGTGGGATTCAAACGGCCAGTTGTTGGAGTGGGGGAGTATTTATACCCCCTCCATCTTGGCCATGGGCACTCTCTTGCCACTCTAAATAGCAGCATACGCCCATTAGAGAGCAAGGGGTTCAAGCTTAGTGGAGTGATTGGGATTTGATAATTGCAAAATTCAGGTCTTCATTAGTGCTTAGGGAGTAGCAAGTCTACATCCACCTTCCTCATTAGGCTTTTTTTGGTCAATTGAGAGTTTTTGCTTGTTACTCTTGGTGATCGGCATCACCTAGACGGCTTGGTGGTTTTGAGGAGCTTGGTGATCTCTCAAAGGCGATTGTGAGAGGCCTAAGTCAGTGTAAACAGTTGTGGGTGATTTGTGTTGGAGTGGTGAATAATCAACCTGTAGAGAGCACTTAATCCTTGTTGCGCAGATCAAGGGGGACCAATACCTTGTGAGGTTCTCCAACGAGGACTAGTGGGGAGTTTCAGCTCTCCTATACCTAGGGAAAAACTTCATCGTGTTTCTAACCCTTCTCCTTTACATTTGTGCAATTTACTTTCATGTACATTACTAGAATTGTCATGCTAGTGTAGGTTTGGAACTAGGTTGCAAAACTTTGTGTGGTAGGCTAGAAAACACTAATAGGCACAAAGGGTGAAATGGGTTAATCCGTAGGTTTTAATTTTGTGAGAATTTTGGATTAGCCCAATTCATCCACCAATTGGGCATCTTGATCCTTTCACACTGTGACCATCATGAGATTTTAGAGAAGTCCATTTTGGATTAGTCCACAATGGTTGCAATGCACCAAGGGAAGGTTCCCTTGAGCATCTCTAAATGCAGCAAGTGAGGCTGGGTCTGCAGCTACCACAAATTAAGAGCTCGACACCATTGTCCCTTTTCAATGGTTGAGGTCAAGAGAAAGAAGAGAGGCACAATGTGTGTTAGAGGGAGAATACTTGTGGGAGAGAGGCTCCGGGCGGCTATTGTTCATAACCCTGTTTTTCAGCACTACTTTAGCGGTATTTTTCAGCGAACGAACAACGTTTTCCTCTCACAACGAATCAACATCAGCAGCAGCCAAATTTCAGCGAAACGAACCAGGCCATGTTGGTCAAGCCAAGGGCAAAAACATCCATTTGCTGTTGTTTTTTTTCTCCTGAAATGCTGAAATAATTATTTTATTGACTGTGATGTCTGCATACTCAATCAATTTTTAAGTTGACGGTGTTCAATGGCGATTACCACAAAATTTTGATGTCCATAAGCAAAATTTTTCTTGTTTTTGTTTTCTCAATTACGCAAAAGGTTTGCGCATCTTTGTATTAAGGTAGAGAAAAAGTTTGATACAACACACCTTAGCTGCGCCCTAGGGGTCAGAATAGTTGTACATGGCCGCTCAGACCCTCCTTAGTGTACCGAAAGTTATACTGTTACATTAGACACCGATCAATGCGGCGCCGGCTAGGAGGCCTATGCCCGGGCTACCGAGCGGCGTCGGCGCCACTTGCGCGCACCCACGTCGCCATCCGGCGGGAACAACTCACAAAGCGCCTGCATATTACCGGGGTTACCGCTGTAGATTTCTTCGTATGCCTTCATGGCCGACGTGGACGGAGAGGCCATCCCACTGGTTAGTCCCAGGCGCTTCAAGACAAGGTGTTCACCTCGTTTGGCCGCCGGGATATGTGACATGCTCTGCGCTGCTATCCGCTTACTCCTCTTGGGGAGCACGGGCAGTGGACGACCGCCGTGGGCCGTATCATCTCCGGGCAGCTCCAGGAGTGGTGGCTGCCTCACCTTTGTGACTCGCTCAGTGAAGCGCTTGAGGCGTTCGTCGGCAGAGGTCATCTGAAGGGGATGGAGTGCGGTTGAATTTGCCTTGTTTTTTAGACCAAAATGATTATATGCTATTGCTTCTCACTTTTCTTTTGTTTACAGTGGGACTATGAACCACCAATCCGTGTCGGTTGTTAGAACATATATTTTTGTACGCACAAGTGTACAATTTTTCCCGCTCTATTATTATATGAAGTCTCCACTTACAATATATAATGGGCACATCCATCGTCATCGACGCAAGTCTGGCATATAGTAACTGATCAGCCTATAAAGATTTCTATCCGTCATCTCTTTATAGTTTTCCAAAGAATTAACTACAACTCTTATATGACGATAAATCTAGGTCAGAGCAAGGGCGCGTATAATCGCAAAACGATGGAGATGGGCACGGTTCTGGGTGCCATGGAGGAGTACACCTTCACCTTCCTGGCCATGGCTGTGGGGTTCCTAGTGCTTGTGTATTTGTACGAGCCGTACTGGAAGGTGCGCCACGTGCCCGGGCCCGAGCCGCTGCCGCTCATCGGCCACCTCCACCTGCTGGTGAAGCACGGCCCGGACGTCTTCCCTGTGCTCGCCAAGAAGCACGGGCCTATCTTCAGGTGATCCTCCTCCCCCTCCCCCTCCTCTGCTGCTTCTGCTTCTGCTTGAACGTCGTCGCTCGCTGCATTTCAGAAGTTCAGGGTGCTTATTTTGAAGATTTGATCGATTATAATGTCAACTTGTCAAAGGCAAATAGTTTTGATTCCATCTGCCTGCAGATTTCACATGGGAAGGCAGCCATTGATCATCGTAGCCGACGCAGAGCTCTGCAAGGAGGTGGGCATCAAGAAGTTCAAGAGCATGCCTAACCGGAGCTTGCCTTCGCCCGTCGCCAATTCTCCCATACATCGGAAAGGCCTCTTCGCTACAAGGTAGCAACCTTGTTGCCAAAATCAAGTCAAAGGAAAACACATCTCCGAGAATCACTGAAAACTGAAGTTCAAATCCAATTCGGTCGTGTCTATTAGTCAACGTGCGCGTGTCCGCAGGGATTCGAGGTGGTCGGCGATGCGAAATGTTATCGTCTCGATCTACCAGCCGTCGCACCTCGCCGGGCTGATCCCGACCATGGAGTCGTGCATCGAGCGCGCTGCGACGACGAACCTCGACGACGGCGAGGAGGTCATCTTCTCCAAGATGGCGCTGAGCCTCGCCACCGACGTCATCGGTCAAGCGGCGTTCGGTGCGGACTTTGGCCTCTCGGGAAAGCCGGCGGTGCCTGACGATGATACGAAGGGTGTCGACGACGTCGGTGATGCAGCAAAGGCGAAGGCGTCATCGGAGTTCATAAACATGCACATCCACTCGACCACGTCGCTCAAGATGGACCTGTCGGGGTCACTCTCCACCATTCTTGGCACGCTCGTGCCCTTCCTGCAGAAGCCGTTGCGGCAGGTGCTCCTCAAGGTCCCCGGCTCCGCCGACCGGGAGATCAACCGTGTGAACGGCGAGCTCCGTAGGATGGTGGACGGCCTCGTCGCCGCCCGCGCGGCGGAGAGGGAGCGTGCGCCGGCGGCGTCACAGTCACAGCAGCACAAGGACTTCCTCTCCGTGGTGCTCGCGGCGAGGGACAGCGACGCGTCCACGCGGGAGCTGCTCTCGCCGGACTACTTGAGCGCGTTGACACGAGCACCTCCTCGCTGGGTCGACGACAACGGCGTTCACGCTGTCCTCCGTGGTCTACCTCGTCGCCAAGCACCCGGAAGTGGAGGAGAAGCTGCTTAGGGAGATCGACGCGTTCGGCCCTCGCGGCAGCGTGCCCACTGCGGATGATCTTCAGACCAAGTTCCCCTACCTCGATCAGGCACGCACGATTGCATTGCACAAATGACATGACGCCGTTGAATAAGGCTTTGATGGTATCTTGATCTATGGACTTTGACACACATGTATGTATGCATGCAGGTGGTGAAGGAGTCGATGAGGCTGTTCATGGTGTCGCCATTGGTGGCGCGAGAGACCTCCGAGCGACTGGAGATTGGTGGCTATGTGCTTCCAAAGGGCACATGGGTGTGGATGGCACCAGGGGTCCTCGCCAAGGACCCCCACAACTTCCCGGACCCGGAGTAGTTCCGACCAGAGCGGTTCGACCCAGCCGGTGACGAGCAAAAGAAGCGGCACCCATACGCGTTCATCCCTTTTGGAATCGGCCCCAGGGTTTGCATCGGCCAGAAGTTCGCCATCCAGGAGATCAAGCTCGCGATAATCCACCTCTATCAGCACTATGTGTTCCGGCATTCTCCCAGCATGGAGTCCCCTCTAGAGTTTCAGTTTGGGATTGTGGTCAACTTCAAGCATGGTGTCAAGCTTCACGTCATCAAGAGGCACGTGGTTTGTCTCTAGCATATTGCTCAAAGCATGTGGGTCCTTCATATATCATATATGAATTTTAACAATAAAGCATGGAGCCCTCTTCTCATAATATTCTCTCTGAGCTAGCTCTTGAAAAAGAGACAACACACTCTCTCTCTCTTCCACCTAACCAAAAATATAATGTGGAAACGTATGAGCTAGTTGAGTCAGTATTGTTGGAGACGACCTTAGGACCAGGGTGCACCACCTGCTCTCATCTAAACAAATCCTTCTGTTAAGTACTTTGCTTTACCAATCAATTGATAAGAAAACACTAATACGACCTCTTTTTGCTTATCACATTAGACTTGACCCCTCTATGATTTCGTCCAACCTCCACCACTAAGTCCTAGAGCAATTCCCTTATGAACATGCCTAAAATAATGATATGCTTAATGACACCTGTAGTTTTAGATTAGTGCTTGGCTCATCAACAAAACTGTATTTTAGCTTGTGAGCCTTAGTACTGAGTGTAACCGGTCTATTATCAAAGTGGATCTTAGAGTGTCTCCATCATAGCCCCTAAACCAATCCCCTACTCTAGTTTGAAGGGTGGAGCAAAAAATCAGCTCCAACAAGCCATCCTACTCAGCCCCCGTCCCAAGTCAAGGAGGCCCTCCCACCCTTTTCTCCTAGGTAGATCTGAGCAAAATAGGTCCATCATAGCTTGACCCAACCGCACACATTATTGAACAAGACCTAGACAATGGAAAGTAAGTCCATGAAGATTTTTCTCAGTCTAAACCTAGCCCAAATTGTATTTTAATAATTTTTCAACTAAAAATGAGCATGCCACCTAGGTCCGAGCTTAGGTCAAGCTTGCCCCCAAAAACAAAGGGCCCACTTTGCCCACTAGATGTTACTGTACATGAAAGTTCGACCCAGAAAATCCTAGGATTTTTTCGCCTTGTCATGTCCCGCAAAATGCTTAGGCGGGTCAATTCCTCACGCTCCCATGTGCTTGCTGGCTCTAGAAGAGAAAGGACGAACCCATCCTCAACAATGCCTCTCTGTTTCGTCGTGCCACTCGTGATTGTTGGCGTTAGTGGTAGGGATGGCAATCCTACCCACGGGTAGGGGCATGTCGCTTCACTCATTAGTGCTTAAAATACAAAGGATTTCATCTATTCTATTGATAATCAAACTTGTGAGTCCAGGTACCCATAGGTATCATATCTAATGGGTGCGAGAGTATAGGTGCAAAATGTTACTTGCGGGTACAAGTGCAGGTATGAAATTTTACTCGTTAGACAATTCATTGTGGACAGATATTTACTCCACCTGCACCTTACCAAACCTGCTGCCATCCCCAGCTCGTGAAGATGTAAAAGGATTGGTATGTCACCTAGAGGGGGGGGTGTGACTAGTCATTTTTTAAATTTAACAAGAAAACTTCATGGTGGATTGGCTAGGTGTGGAACTTCCACTCTTTTGTCGAACTTTGGCACTTTTGCAGAACTTCCACACTTCTACATAAGTTAAGCACAAACAGGGAATAACTTCCACTGTCTCCATTCCAAATTATAAGATATTTTGCCTTTTTCTAGATATATAGCTTTTTCTATGCACTTTATACACTATGTCAAGGTATATAGTTAAAACAATGTATCGAAAAAAGCCAAAATGTCTTGTGATTTGAAACTGAAGAAGTAGTTCTCATTCTTGTTCTCTTACATGATTTTGTCACATGCAACCACGGCCATGTTTTTTTAGTTACCAACCAACGGCCATGTGTGCTTTACTAGATTTTGTCAACTGGGCGGGGCAACTTGGACTGAAGCTCACTTGATTTTGTCACCGAATTGCATATGGGCTGGATCCGAGGACAGCCCACCTCCATAAACCTTTGACACTACTGGTCGCAGTAGTTGTGTGTGAATGTTCTTTGTTTGCGAGAACTCAGTATGAGGTTTGACGGTTTGTTTTCCATTCTTTTTTTTTTTCTAACCGCGAGGACTCAGTAGCCTTGCGGAATTTTGCTCATTCAGATGAACGGTGTTAAGCTGAACTTATTAGCATTGTATATCAGTTTTTAGGGAGTAAAAGTTTTTTCCCCTTAAAAAAATCAAACTTGATTTATCATGTGGTTTTGAATAGGTAGCAGTGGTGCACAAATAGAAAGGTGTATTTACCATTGACATTCAAATACATTTGTTAATTGACTCTCACCCTCCCCAATCCTATCAGTTAGGTAGATACACATGAATTTTGTTACCACCAGTTACCGTTACTCGGTGCTAGTACTGATGAACATACACACACACACATACAGAGCACACCAGGACGGAACAGGATCATGCAAATGCAATGCAGCAGTAGGCTATCGACCGTGTAAAAGTCCTGTGGTGGGTGTCACAAGTCAGAACCTTGTGAGGACAACCCCGATCTGCACGCTCTTGACATCCTCCCGCTCCATGGACTCGGTGACCAGCTCCGTGTACCGGTGGAACAGCGCGTCCACGATGTCCGCCCCGAAGTGGTGGCTGAGCATGGACTCCTGGATGGCCCTGATCGCCATGGACACCGTCCGGCCGTCCTCCTTGGCGTCGCCGCTGCTGCTCAGGTTGATCTCGTACGTCTGCACGTGGTCCAGCCGGAACGAGCCCTCCCGCCGCACCTCCTCCTCCACCTCCTTGATCGACGGCGCGTAGAACGGCACGTTGTACGCGTCCACCTTCTCCTGCTCGACCAGCCCCTGTGACACAAGCGCGGCGAACGACTCGGAGAGGAGCTCCCAGAGGAAGGTGGTCCGCCGGTCGAAGTACCCTTCGGTCTGCCTGCCAAGCATGGCGAGGACCATCCGGCCGCCGGGGACGACCTCGGCGGCGCGTGACCTGAGGAACAGGCTGAAGTCTCTCTGGAACTGCCTCAGGTAGGCCAGCGGCACGGCGACAGGGCTGGTGCTCGATATGTACATCTTCCCCTTGTTGATCGGCGTGTCCAAGTCGTCGAAGAGCCCCGGAGGGACCTGGGAGAGCCAGTGCAGGCTGGAGCAGGAGCAGATGAAGTGCACGCTGTTCCTGGGGAACAGCCTCCCGTAGAAGGACCCCGGGACGCCGGACAGGAACACCATCGGCCGGCCCCACTCGTCGGTCTTGGCGGCGGCCTTGAGCCGGTCGGTGAACTCCGGCAGGCTGAAGAAGATGGTGTTGAAGTCGTTGGTGGGGAGGTCGTTGAGCAGCACCGAGAACTCGAGCGGCGGCTGCGACGACGACCGGCTGCACACCCTGCCGATGCTCCCGACGATGTCCTCCACCAGGCACAGCGCGTTCGGGCCCGAGGAGCAGCCGAGATCGGCCACCGTGAACCTCTCCGGCATCTGCGAGATGTACACGTCCGTCGCGGCGTTGGTGATGAGGCTCTTCAGCGTGTCCATGCCTCTCTTCTGTAATAAGAAGGTACATACATACGGTGGCCGTGTGTGTTCAGAGTTCAGACTACTTCAGAGCTGTGAAGAATATGATGGAAAATAATGGGCGCCTTCCGGCTGAAAGGCGATTCGATCGCTCACCTGAAGCGAGGAGTTCTGCGCGTAGCTGGTCTCGCCGAGTCCCTCCTTCATGTGGAGGATGGTCTCCACGTCCAGGAACGGGAGCTTGTCGGAGCAGTGGAGCAGTGAGGACGCCATTGCCTTGCCTCTCGCTCACTGCCAGCAGCCTGGGCTTGGGCTTCAAGAACCCCCAATGCCTTCTCCCTGTGGCAATGTAATGCAGTACATATATATTCAGGAATCTGATTTTGCACATTACTCGGCACAAAATTAAAACAAAATACTGTCTAGGACCGTTAGTTGTTTCGCATATCTTTTGGCAGCAAAAGAGCTAGGACATATCTAGCTACTGGACAGCTAGCTGTGAGTTGTGACACGCTAGGTGTAAGAAAAATCTACGTTGGTAAAAAAGAGTTTTTCAGACTAGTTTGATGGGCATCTATTCAGGGCGCTTTATGCAAACGATGCTTGATATGTCTAACTGAGATCTTTTTTTTTCTTTGGCTCAGTTAGTCTGGTGTAATAAGTGACTGAGAATCAGGTCGTTTCAGATAAAGAACAGGCTTTAAGGACAGGGGCTCGGATTCCCTAATATCATATCATGTACGGCGGCAAATTTGGAAAAGGAATCAGAGTGAGAGCGCGAGAGCCTGCACTGCATCTCCGCACTGCACAGGAGATGAAACTGAAAGGTGCTGCAAGATTAGACCATTGCTGCCTGCAAACCTATCCATGCGAGGTGGGTTTCCTTCCTTTCAAAAAGAAAGAGAACTTTCCCTCGCTAACCTGTGGCTGGAAACCTGAGTCAACTATTAGGACAACAGGAATTTGTGTGCTTGCTGTACCTTGGATACTGATGACACTCCTAACATGCATATGGTTGCAACTTGCAAGTTGCGACACACACACGCACACGCACGCACACACTGCAGAACAGGCGAAACAGGAGTATCATCAGTACCAACAGGCTGTCGGGTGCTTCCTCCTCACCCTGTTCATTGGTTCATCAGAACCGGATACCGGCCCGGACCAGAACCGTCAAACCACGTTCACGTAGGTTGCATTGGTCCGCGGGTTTACCCGAGAAACCCGCTTAACCCGTTGTACAGAAGGGCCATAATCCTCGCTGAAATCTGAACTCAGCGGCGGAGAGGAATGAATATGAACATGTCGCAGTTCTGGGCCGGCGAGCAGCGGCGGGCGCCGCGCCGATCTCGGCGATGGGAAGGCAGCCATGGACCTCGTCTCAAGACTGAGCAGCATCCAGCCCTGCACCTGCTCGGCATAGCGCACTGCCCGGCGCGGAGCCGCGGACTGCGTGCGGACAGCCCAAAGGCAAACGCCGCGGACTGCGTGCGGACGGTCCATGGCAAGGAAGGAGTTCGCCACGGAGCCTGCGGACCACGCCATTGCTGATGCTGAGCTCGGCGACGGCGTGCTTCCATTGAGATCAAAGATTGCCCCTACGGCTGCCGTAGCCATTATTGCCGATGCTGTTGGCCATCGCTGATGCTGAGCTCGGCGACGGCGTGCTTCCATTGAAATCAAAGATTGCCCCTACGGCTGCCGTAGCCATTATTGCCGATGCTGTTGGCCATCGCTCGCTTTTGTTTTGCAAGGGAGGAAGGTACGACGGCTCCACCACCAGGCGCCACACCAGCCACCGCTTCCCCTCTGGACTACGCCGATGAAGCGTCGGCGGAGCCCCCCTGCCGCACCCGCGAGGTCGCAAGGCAGGGGCAGCGCCTGGCCTGGCCCGGTGGACGGCGGCCGCAAGACGGGGGCAGCGCCGCGCCATGCGACTACGGAGAAGCGGAGCGCGGGTCCCGCCCCGAGCTCCCCCAATCCGCCTGAGCGGACCACCGTCGGGAGCGTCGTACTCCTATAGATCCTGCTGCGCAGGCCGCGGCAGACCGATTTGTCGCCGTTGCTCGCGCCCAGCTGCCTCAGGAAGCTACCTGCAGCGCTCCGCCTCTTCCGCCATAGCGCCGGTGATCTCGACGCGGCGCTTGCTCTGCAGTCGCTGCCGACCCGTTGGAAACCGCTGAAACCGCGGGTTGGAAACCGCTGAAACTAGTATTTTCACGGCTTGGGTTGGATTTTGACCAAAACCCGTGTAAACCGGACCATGTGCAGGGTGACTTCCTCCCATTATTGCACTAAAGAAAGAGGCAAACAATGCACAAAATCCTAAAAGAACACACTAGGACAATGCTATCTGCTGGAGTGCTGGTTGTTGCGCTGCCAGGATCGACGGCATGCCTATGCCCCGCGGATACGCATTTCAGAGACAGACGACGCATCAATTCAGCAAACTTTGGTTGTGAGGAACGAACTTACCTTGATACTTTCAGAGTCGTTTCGTCAGACGGTATGCTGTGGACGGTCGTTGCTCGATGTAGCTGTTAGTGTTAGGCTACAGCTGCCCTCGCTCGGTTAGCAGCAGAGAAGAAGCTAGGTAGGCCCCCGCCCTTGGTTGATGTCTGCAGTGCTTGCTGCCCGGGGTATTTATAGGCAGGCAAAAATGGAATCAGAACAGTCTCGTTTGCGACTCGAGCAGTGGCGCCCGGGGCCGCCGTCCCCCACTTGCTCTAGCCAACTGTGCGCATCGCACGACCACCACGCTCGCCTGTTGGCTGTTGCTCTTGCTCCGCTCCACGCCGTTGGCTGCTAGCTCACGGTTTTGGAGCGGAGAAAATACCAGAAACTGTCTCGATTCACTTCACTGCCTGCCTGCCTGTCTGCCCACGATTTGTCTCATCAGATTCTGATAGGATGTTCGGTTTTTCTAAACCTTATGAATCTATTATTATTCTATTCCTTAAATTTGGTGAAATAACTACAATCATTTTAGTATTGCTACTTCATTGTTAGCTCGTGAGGAACGAAGTTACGATTGATCATTTTAGTGCCTGATCAGAAGCCAAGCAAATAAGCAAATTTCTCAAACCAAACAAACTACAATTAATTAAAATTTGTTTATGCGTGCAAGAGGGAAGAGGGAACTAAAGGGTCGCAGATACGATGCGATACGCCGACACGCAGCTAGCTGCTGTCACGGCGCGCGTTCTCGAGCATTTGTTTGATTGATGCATACTCCATGATACTACAATATGCTTGTGGACTAAACAAACAAGAGAGATTGACTCTGTGATGTGTTTTAGTTACGCGAGGAAAATATTCGGTGCCCACGCGCGAGTTCGTGGCGTATCGCGGCGGGACATGTAGCCGCGGAGCGAGCGGCCGTGGAGTGGAGCTCGCTGGACCGTCGCCGACGCCAGCCAGCCGCTTTCGGCTCTTTTTATTCCTTCCTCCTCCTATGGATCGGTGCGGTGGTGGAGCCGGAGAGAGACACAGCGAGTGACCGAGATGGTCCGGCCGGCCGGTACTCCAGCCCGGTCCCTCCCCTCCGCGCCCGGCCGGTGCTTTTCTTCCTTTCCGCTTCCAATGGCTGGCCCTGGTTGCGCCTCGCGCCAGAGAACCCAAAGGGCGACAGATTTTCGCCCAGACGCAGGTGCGTTGCAGGCGTACGTGACGTCCGTCCACGGGTACATTCCCCAGCAGCCGGCCCCCGGGTGCTTAACTTTCGTGTCAAGCGCGCCCCGAATGTGCTGGGCTGCTTGCTTGCTGGTGACTAATTGGCGACACAATCCGTGAGGTGCAGAGCCCTCGAAAAAGAGCGCTAGCTAGCTGCTAGTGCATTCCAGATAGCGTAGACTCGCATGACAATGAGAATTCACTCTGTTCACGTATCTTCGGTATCTTTTCCAAGTTCATTGTCCACAACCAGTGACGGATCCAGGATGGGACGAGGGAGGCTAAACAATGGAGACGTTGATTTGCAATGAAGATTTAATGGTAATTTGAGGCTGCTGCTACAGTGATTTAGTTGTGAAATCAAGCTCCCAGGGACTGCAGCCCCCTTTGGATCTGCCACGATGATATGGCAATGGCCTCGTGGAGTGGAGCGTCTTTTGAATAATTACCCGGCCTCTCATCCTAATCAGTGATCACTTGAGCTTGACTTATTTCCTATATATAGTGGTTGTGTAGTTTTGTTGCAGTGCTAACATGAAGTGCCAGCTGAAGAACATTTTTTATATTTAACTCTTACAATTCACCAGCCTCAAGTTGAAATTTCTCGTCATCGATGGTGTAAGGGGGTGTTTGGTTTGAGGAGTTAAAGTTTAACAAATACTGTAGCACTTTCGTCTTATTTGACAAAAAGTTTCCAATCTTAGACTAATTAGGCTTAATAGATTCGTCTCGTAAATTACTCCTAATCTGTGCCGACATGCATGCAATTAGTTTACATTTAGTACTCCATGCATTTGAGGAAATATTGATGTGATGGGAGTTAAACTTTAACAAGTTGAAACAAACAGGCCCTAAGTGTGTTGATACTTGATAGGGCTTCTGACGATGTTTTCTCAGCTACCAGTCTTAAGGAAAAACATGTTGGCTTACGATGGGGGTGGATGCATGTGTGGGTCACAAACTGAGGCAAGAGGAGATGTACAAACAACCAAATATAGTTTGGGTGGAGGTGTCCATGGCTCTAGGATCTACACGCATGTTACAGTGCAGCTGCATATGGGTGGTCTACAGTGCCACTATATATCGGTGGGGTAGAGATCTAGGGGTTCCTCGATATGCATAATAAGATCTTCCTGAATTGTCTTATCCCGGTAGGGTTTTTTTAAAATCCAGTGAAGGTGCTTTTAGAACTAGCAGTCTCAGTCTCAGTTTTGTACTAGTGAACACGATGCATACACAGAAAAAACTAGATCCTTTATATCACTCACATAGTAATAATCTACGGACAAACATCATATCAATAACATCAAATTCTATAAACTAACATGAATATTATCTGTGCTTATGGAAAAGTGGAGACACAAAAATGCATAAAAACCTTTTCTTAGTGGAGTTTATGCAATGGCATTTGCACACGTAATGACAAAGGCCAGACATGGTGTAACAAACGTATAGCCTAGGTAATATAATCAATATAGCTAGTCACTTCATTTGAGGCAAGGAGAATAAATAAAAATGGGAATTTTGGCCTGGCAAATGGCTTACAATGGCAACATCCGTTACGACAAATGCTTAATGCTCTTTGACAACACATTTTTTATTCTAGATATGGTACTGATATATTCCACACTTTCTATCACTAGATACAATATTTAAGGTATCTATGCAAAACAATGTCTCAATCCCTGTATATGGTTGAAAACAGTGGGTTAAGAACGTACCACGCGAGCTGAGCTTAGCTTAGCTATTTAGCTTCAAGGTGGAACATGTCCACCCAGGTAAAGTTCTCGACTCGATACAGACGCTCTACTAGATTTTTCTATGATTTAATAATAATATTTTTTTAATGATAGACGATGTGACCGTAGAGATTTCGTCATCTTCAAGACCTATTGGCTCAGTATTTCGGAGGTACTCATAGGGGTACGGTTTACCTGTATGCATTGACAGGGTAAGTGTATGCGCTTGTTGTTTGCGGGCCACTGCATCTATAATGTGTAATGAAAAAAAAAGAGGGAGAGAAGGCACTGTGTACCGTAAATAGCTACAACATCAGACTGCCATGAGATGACCAGATGAAGGACCGGAAACGACGACCAGAGGAGGGTGAATGGGAGCCTCAAATTTCTTTTGAAACTTTTGGTCGCTGTCCCAAGAATCACCTCCGAGAACCAAATTCCCGAAACTAAAAATACTCAACCCAACCAATGACAAGAGTACCTAGAAAAGTTCCATAGAATGGTAGAGAGCCAACACAACAGACAGCACGTAAAACGGAGCTCAAACAACAAACCGCGGAAGAAACTGCTGCTGAAATGAATGCAGTCAGCAAATACCGGACACGTCCGGTATGCAGAATCAGCACAGACCGACTTCGGGAGAAAAATAAAAAACCCTAGCAAATGGTGTCCAAAAATTATGAAATTTTAACCACAGCTTCTAGACACCTAGGGGAAGGTCTCAACCAAATTTCAGCTCCAAACTCGAAATTTTGAAATACCGGACACGTCCGGTATTTACGAGCAGCTCTCGGAAAAAATCGATTCAACACCCAAAACTCGATTAAATCACCTCGGAATGACTTGAAACTTTGCAGAGAGGATAATCACGAGGTTTGTAGGGTACTTGTAGGAGATCATCACCCAAGACAAAACCAATCAATAGAAAAATAAAGGAGAACGAAAAACACCGGTTATGAAACCCTAGAGCTTGATTTGTCTCGATCTATGAACTCGTGAGGAATTGGGTGATTTCCTTCGGTGGAAAGGTTCAACTCACGTCATAGCTCACTCCAACGCAAAAAGGAACAAATCAAAATGGTCTCAAAACGACGAATCGAGGCAAGAACGAAAGGGGAAAGAAGAAGAACGCGAAGAACAAAACGCGAATCACAATAAGCTCATCACAAATCGAATTCTGGAGGACACGAGGTGGTAAGGGCCACCATTCTCATAGCAAAATCTTGAGTTCTTACACAAATCTCTCAATTTGTGGACCTCTCTCACAAGAACCCTAAAGGGAGGGGAAACTAGGAAGGAAGAAAGGGAAAAATGAAAGAGGTGAGGGAGATGGGGGCTCCCCCATCCTATTTAACAGGGCTATTACACAATCTTAGTTTTGCCCCTAGATATTTTAAATCAAACCACTTAACCAGAGGGCGTTATGGTCCAACCTGAGGTAATCTTCATCCGACGGCCACCGCGCCCTCATGAGATAGCTTCGCCTCGACGCGAACTCCTCGATGCCGCCACGTGCCGTCGGTTCCTCCTCGGAACCTCTGTCCGGGTTTTGAGGCCCAAACCCGTGAAACCAGCCACCGATGGTTTTGAGGCCCAAACCACCAAACCGCCCGCGAGTAGCGTACTCTTTACGCGTCCCCCGCCACTCGACACGTGTCACCGCCATCCTCGACCGGCCGTCCGCAAAGTCCTCCTGAACCCCGCTCGACTCGCACGTCCGCCGTCTTGACTCGGTCAACACGGTCACTCCCATGTACACTTACACTTGTCGACGTCGCAGATGTCAGCCACCGTGGCTGGTCACCGGGCCTCCTGGTCCCTCGGTCCAAGCCTCACGTCCGCCCTTCACCGTTCCCGGTCCATCGGCACGGCACGTCCCTACTTGATCTTCACCTCGCCGTCGACCACCGCATCCGAGCTCCACACCCGCACACTACAAGCCAAGAGATATGTTGCACAACCCAACTCACGTCATGGTTAGTGTGAGATCATGTGATGAAAAATTGATCTGATATAAAATTGGCATTGCAAAGTGATTTGAATGATGGCATAATTTAATCTGCATGTGTTGCTTATATATGCTTATGATAACATGGTGATTTGGAATTATTGCATGACATGCTCGTGTGAGGTGTTGTGCGGATTGACTTGAGTCAAGTCTTGGACTTGGGATCGGACACGGTTTGCGTGTTTGTTCATGTGCAGATGTTGCTTGAGACGGAACGTGGTCGATAACGGACTGGAACTAGGTTCAGGAGGAACTGAGGTTTCGGGACTAAGTTCAGGGAGGAACTGAGGTCTTATCGGTCGGGGATGTCATGTGAGACGTTTGGGCTAGAGAACATTGTATATGAAGACGATCACTCCATGAGACGTACATGGAGACGTACGGGCTATGGTGTGGTGATGACTGAGAGTCATGGCACGAGAACGTGTAGGGAGTACATGGGAGTGCGTGGTCACGAGAGCATTCGAGAGGTGCTAGATGTGCATGCGTGGTGCAGGAGACCGGGTGGTGTTTGTTGGTACTATGACTTGGTCAGGTAGGCATGCAGACCAGTGCATATACGTTAGGACTAGCGCTTGGCTCATATTGGCTGATGGAGCGGGCAATTAGTGCCGTGATTGAAGGAGGACCATAGCTGGTCTAGACTTGGTTCCCCTGGAGCTGCACGTCTTGGTGTAGGGGATAAAAAAGGACCGAGGAGAGGTCTTAGTGAGTGCGTGAGACAGACGACAGAGGTGGAGGCTTCTGTTTTTTTCGAGAAGTTGAGAAGTTTCATTTAGGATTTTGGGATCACGGAGATCCTTGTATGGATGCTTGTGTGATGCATTTTGTGGACATATCTATGCAATAGAGATCAAGCTTTTCTAAGATGATGTGTTGATAATCACGTTCCTCAACTCTGCTTTTGATTTGCATGTTTAACTTTTGATTTTGGATTGAATTCTTATTCTCAATCATGGACTTGTTTTGATCCATCTAAATCGCGCTAGGGCATCAAGATCATGATCTAAGGAGTTTCGTATATTTATCTTTTACAGATTTTGCATAATCATGAAATTAGTGCTTGACCAATAATTCTCGTCACCATCAGACACAGCGTGCTTGTTTATTTTGTACCTCTAGTTCTAGACCTCCGTTTGACATGATTCCAGTTGGGTTAGTTCAAAAATTTCACATAGTTTATTGTGTTAAATTTTGAGGTCAATTGGAGCTACATATTTTGGTCGAGATTATTTTTATTAGAAGCACAGTGCTCTCTCCAGAACTGAAACCGAGGCTTCATTTGGTTTTGGGTTTAGGGTGAACTTTTAAAATTAGTTTTTGGCTTCCACATTCATTCACCCCCTCTGATTACCTATCTTAGAGTGAATTGATCCTACAAGTGGTATCAAAGCTAGGTTCCTTTTTCTAATTGATCTTAACCGATGATTAGAAAATATGTCGACAGATAGGTATATGGCAAAACCGTTTGTTTTCGATGGTGTTGATTTTCAGTTCTGGAAAGCAAAGATAGAGTCTTATATTCAAGCGCAAGGCTTTGCAATATGGGAGAAAGTCTACAAGCCTTATGAGGTGCCCGAGAATGATGCTGTGACTGAGGCGAACATGACACAGGTGGAAGCTAATAGCAAGGTGAGGAACCTGATCATACAAGGTATTGGAAAGAATGATTTTTATCGTGTTGCACATCACAAATCTGCATATCAGGTATGGAAAGCACTTTCTGATTACCATGAGGGTTCATCTACAATTAAAGAGGTACGTCAAGATATGTACAAAAAGGATTACATGCGTTTTGAGATGAAACCTGGTGAATCACTAGATGATTTCTTTGCTCGTTTTAATAAAATTTTAAGTAATCTACGTGCTGTCAATGTTACTTACACTGATGCTGAAAATGCACACCAATTACTTGGAGCTTTAGATATGTCTATTTGGGAGATGAAAGTTACATCTATTCGAGAATCTACTGTCATGAGTACACTTACTTTAGATGTGCTTTATTCTAAACTAAAAACTCATAAACTAGATGTCTTTGCAAGAAAGAATCATAGTAAATCAATTGCCTTGATCTCTCAACCTAGCATGTCTAAAAATGAATCTTCATCCAGCTTTGTATTATCATTCTTGTCTTCACTAACCGATGAACAACTAGAGCAACTCCCCGAAGAAGAATTAGCACACATCTCCACTCGATTTGATAAAGTTTTGCAGAATGTGAGAACAAGAAAAGGTGGAGATTCCCGAAGATGTTTTGAGTGTGGCTCGATAAAACATATTTGTCCTAAGTGCCCAAAGTATTTAGCAAGAATTGCAAGAGATGAAGAGGACGAGAAAGAAGAAAGTGAAACAAGTAACAAGAAGAAGCACACTTTCAAGAACAATAACAAGAAGAACTACCTGAACCGCAAGGTGGTGCATCGTGTTCTTTCAGCTCTTGATCAAGTGAATCTTAGTGATGTGGACACGAAAAGTGAGGATGATACTCCGAAAGGTAAGAAAAATTTAATTGGGTTGTGCTTAATTGCAAGCAACAAAAGTTCCATCAATAGTGACATTGATAGCGACAGTGAAGCTAACGAATCAGAGCATTCTTATAATGATTTAGCTTGTGCTATTGAAAAACTCGGCGCTTTAGTAGAGAAAAGAAATAAAAAGATTAAGAAGCATGATGTTTTGATTGAATCTTTACATGCTAAAATTGCAATACTTAAAACATTGATTCCTGATGATGATTCTTGCAAATCATGTGCCATAGTTTATACTGAGCTTACTTCATTAAGGGATGTGCATATTTCTACTTTAGAGCAATTTAAGGCTAAAAAAGATAAAAATGAGAAACATGTTTGTGCTGCTATTGGACCACCTTCTTGTGATAAATGCGAATTGCTTAAGTTGAAGTTGAAAGATGCTGATGTTAAAATAACACAACTAAAAGATAATTTTTCTATTCATGAAGTTCTTTCATGCTCTAATTGTGGTAAAAAGGATAAACCTAAGAATGATTCATGTGAAAATTGTGCTACCCTTTTGAAATGTATTGATTACTTGCAAGGAAAGATGGGAACAAAAATGTTGAATCAAATTTTGGGATAAAAGACTACCACACATAAAACTGGTTTAGGTTTTGATCCTTATGGTCATTCTAAGACTCATGTAGCAACTACTGTTAAACCTGGTGGTAGCGGTAAATTTGAGATAGCTAAGGAACCTAAAAAGATGGTTTTCAAATCTGCTGGTATTATGTCATCTACTAATGAAGTGAATGCAAATGTTGTCTCTACTTCTCAACTCAAAAATAAAGTTAAGTACACTTGCACCCATTGTGGTAAAGATGGACATGTGGTAGATTTTTGTTTTAGACTAGCTAAACAACAAAGGAAAGAAAGATCTAAGACTATGTCTAATTTTAGAAGGGCTCAATTTGTTCCACGTGAGGTTGTGTCACCTTTCTTTGTGCATAGGGTGAAGCAAACACCTTTTATTGATAGAAACACAAGTAAATCTAACCCTGAATTTTTCCATAAGAATACTTGTGTTATGCCTACACGTGCTTTTAGTCGTGTGTCTCAGTACTGGATTCCTAATAAATATCTCAAGGCTAACCCCAGTACAAAGGCCTCGACATCTTGTAGTGCTATGTAGGTTTTTCAGATGCAGGATGGAGAACATGTGCATGATGGATCTTGGTCTTTTGCTTGATGTGATCAAGATTTGGATGGTTCTCTACATCTTTGAGATGGCTTATAAAGGAATGCACAAGACAACATTGTGAGCTATTTTACACTCATGCCTTTACAATCACATATATCTGTTTGTGGTATGAGTTGAGATGCCTATTCATAAGCTTTTATGTACCCCTATCATGTTCGATCATGTTATATCACATATCGTGTTTTATATGATTTGGTCTTGATGCATATTTCTTCTTAATTGAATAGACCATGATAACTCAACACATGTATCTCATCTTGTCTCTCTCGATTTCATTGGTTATTCACTTGAGGGGGAGCATATGGATTTTTGGCAAAAATTATCTTTCTTTTCCTTATGGGGAGGATTTTAAATCTACTTTCTTCTTTAATACAATGGTAATTTTGAGGGGGAGTTGGTGTTAAAAAAACGCTTTTCTTTGTTTTCTTTCTGTGCGGCTCTTATTAAAAAAAATCAGAAAACTTTGGAAAAGTAATGAGCATTATATTAGAGACATATATGACATTTGAGGTCATGTTTTATGCTACAAGATAATTGCAACTTCATGTCTTGCATGTCTGGTGTAGTTTTTCGTCATGACTATTTAAATGGAATGAGAACTTGGGGTGTTACATCCATCTGGGTTGTTTTGAGGGGGAGTCTATATTCTTGTACATACTTCATTTTGCCTTTTCTATATGGTACTCTTTTGGGTCTTTTTGGTTGTTTCCAAGAATTTGTTTTGAACCCTCCTAGCTACTTCTAGAGTTTGAGCCAAATCATATCCCTTTTGCATTGCATCTCATCATGTATGATAGAGCATCTTTAAGCTTCATGACTATAGCTATTAGAATAAAATTATGCTCTCTTTGGTATGTTTTGTGCGTACATGATAGTGCTCTTTGCTTAGGCTCTTTTTTATCACATTGATACATGTTATGAGCTAAGCCTGTTTTATAATCTATGAACATGTCCATAACTTGATGAAACTTGAAAAAAAAATGTTCACCATTGAGTTGGCACTAGCTTGTGTATAGGATGTGTTGAGATCCATGTTGCTATCATTTGTATGCTAGGTTGCTATGTCTCATGTTTCTTGAGTTATACACTTGACTTGGACAACTTGATAAACTTGTGCTAAAAAATTGAAATCCAAGTTAAGTTATGAAAATTTTTGAGATGGATCTTTACTGTCCCACGTCAAGGTATCGAGACAGCTTCCCATTGCAATTAGGGATGAACTTGATCCTTGTAGTGCAGTCCAAAACCACTTGTGACGAGACAGCTTCCTATTGCACTTAGGATGAACTCGGCGTGGTTTATTAAAAAAAATACATACTTCTTTGGCGTGATAGTATTGATAACCTCTCGCATACACATGCTCCACCTAATGCTTGTGTTACACTGCAAACTCTGATAAAACTTTGATAAAAACACAAGTGTGAAATGAGTCTTTGAGACATGATGTATGACCGTTATATGGGGTAGTTCACTTTTGTATACATTTGCTAGCACTAGATTGATCTCATGCTTATACTTACTATGTGCTACTCTCATTGGTGAACACCTCTTTGAATTGCTTAACACTAAATGAAAAGGCTTAAGTATCATACTTTGTCTCATTTGATCAGTTTGAGCATTTGCTATGGCTTGTACTTGTTGCTACACACATGACAACACCAACTAGAGCATCTTTTCACTCTGACTACTATACTCCTAAAGCTTTGCACTTTCTACATCTCATAGCATTTGTTGAGGGGGAGTTGCAATCTTTAGTGGTGTTGAGCCCTCTTTTGCTCTCTTTTGTGCTCCTGATAAATCCATTGTCAAAGGGGGAGAGAGTTTTACACATTGCATGTTCACATGAGTGATTTTGTGAGATAAGAAAGGGGGAGAGATGATTTCTCTTTTTGGATCTTTTGAGATGATCTTTTTTCTCTTTTTGGATCTTTTGAGATGATCTTTTCATTTTCATTTTGCTTTTGATTTAAAAATGATTTATTGGATGTGAATGCCAATGTTCATTATTTATATGATGTTGCCAATGTTTTCATCAAGGGGGAGATTGTGAGATCATGTGATGAAAAATTGGTCTGATATGAAATTGGCATTGCAAAGTGATTTGAATTATGGCATAATTTAATATGCATGTGCTGCTTATATATGCTTATGATAACATGGTGATTTAGAATTATTGCATGACATGCTCGTGTGAGGTGTTGTGCGGATTGACTTGAGTCAAGTCTTGGACTTGGGCTCGGACACGGTTTGCGTGTTTGTTCATGTGCAGATGTTGCTTGAGGCGGAACGTGGTCGATGACGGACTAGAACTAGGTTCAGGAGGAACTGAGGTTTCGGGACTAAGTTCAGGGAGGAACTGAGGTCTTATCGGTCGAGGATGTCATGCGAGACGTTTGGGCTAGAGAACATTGTATATGAAGACGATCACTCCATGAGACGTACATGGAGACGTACGGGCTATGGTGTGGTGATGACTGAGAGTCATGGCACGAGAACGTGTAGGGAGTACATGGGAGTGCGTGGTCACGACAGCATTCGAGAGGTGCTAGATGTGCATGCATGGTGCAGGAGACCGGGTGGTGTTTGTTGGTACTATGACTTGGTTAGGTAGGCATGCAGACCAGTGCATATACGTTAGGACTAGTGCTTGGCTCATATTGGCTGATGGAGCGGGCAATTAGTGCCGTGATTGAAGGAGGACCATAGCTGGTCTAGACTTGGTTCCCCTGGAGCTGCACGTCTTGGTGTAGGGGATAAAAAAAGGACCGAGGAGAGGTCTTAGTGAGTGCGTGAGACAGACGGCAGAGGTGGAGGCTTCTGTTTTTTTCGAGAAGTTGAGAAGTTTCATTTAGGATTTTGGGATCACGGAGATCCTTGTATGGATGCTTGTGTGATGCATTTTGTGGACATATCTATGCAATAGAGATTAAGCTTTTCTAAGATGATGTGTTGGTAATCACATTCCTCAACTCTGCTTTTGATTTGCATGTTTAACTTTTGATTTTGGATTGAATTCTTATTCTCAATCATGGACTTGTTTTGATCCATCTAAATCGCGCTAGGGCATCAAGATCATGATCTAAGGAGTTTCGTATATTTATCTTTTACAGATTTTGCATAATCATGAAATTAGTGCTTGACCAATAATTCTCGTCACCATCAGACACAGCGTGCTTGTTTATTTTGTATCTCTAGTTCTAGACCTCCGTTTGACATGATTCCAGTTGGGTTAGTTCACAAATTTCACATAGTTTATTGTGTTAAATTTTGAGGTCGATTGGAGCTACAGATTTTGGTCGAGATTATTTTTATTAGAAGCACAGTGCTCCCTCCAGAACTGAAACCGAGGCTTCATTTGGTTTTGGGTTTAGGGTGAACTTTTAAAATTAGTTTTTGGCTTCCGCATTCATTCACCCCCCTCGGATTGCCTATCTTAGAGTGAATTGATCCTACAGTTAGTCACAAACTTAACCTTGGTCGTGGATCACGTTGACAATCACTCATCACAAAACGAACTACAAGGGTACATATTCGCATTTAACAATCTCAAAAATTGTACTGAAGATCTGCCTGGAATAAACTAGTGATCAACTCAACTAAAAATAAATAGAATCATAAGCCAGAAGAACAAATTAGCGATGCTAAAACCGAATAATCTTGTAGCCAGCCATATTTCTCCTGGATGAAACCAAGCTCGTTGCTTACAAGTTACAAACAAGAATATATACTATTGCGGAGAGGGACTAACTATCACAGTGGTAAGCAATATGCCCGACTACCTGACTATTCGTTTTACATGATTCATATGTACCAACTTGTGACAATGAATTGAAGCAGTAGCAGATACTAAAATGGTAGGAGGTATATGAAAAAATGCATATGCTTTCGTTGGTGCAAGTTAGAGCTGTGCTTCTTTTTGGATTCTCCTATAGCGTGCTAGCTGCTGCATGGTAGGGCTTCATTAATTTGCGGTTGTTTATAGACGAAAGTGTTCACTAGGTGCAAAGCTTCTGGCTAGTTGCATGCGCACTATATACGCGTAGTACCCTGTGTTTCACGATCATGCCACATGAAAAGTGTATATATATCATGCATATATAATTCAGGCGGGCTCCATTCCAACTCGCCTTTTGACCCCGGTATAGCGACCCTTCGAGCTAGCCGTTCTTCAGTGAATCAGATTAGTCATTGGAGGCCGGCCCTAGTTCCCACACAATCTGTTGGCTCACAGCTGCAGAGAATATTGTGACTTTATGCTTATGTGCAGTATTATATACTTGTGGGCCGCCCAAAAAATGCATAATATATTTGTAGAGGCTATAGGGGATTGGGTCTTATTTAAATAATAGTTCTAAGATGTGTAATGCAATGGAGAAATGCATATTTATGAAGAGTAAGGTGCATAGGTGAAGATTCTGAGAATAAAGTCTCATGTCATTTGTGAATTGATGCTAACGAAAGCTATGTAATAGTTTAATTTGATCAAGTACATTTGTAGGAAAAGAAGTGATGAGCGGGAGAGCTAAACTAAAACCTATGGAACGAGATTTCTCCCATAGTCCCATATAGATATTTCCTTTTGGGCCTATATATTTTCAACGCAATAATTTGGTATGGATGATTTAATTAATACAATTATTATTCTGCCTCCCAAATAGTCTATAGAACTCTACACAAAGAGTGAAGGCCATGTTGATGTCAATTGTTGTACAGTGTTTCCTCCATTCTAAATTATAAGATATTTTGTAGCTTTTATTCTGCACTTAGATATACACTATGTCTATATACATACTAAAAGTAATGTATCTAGAAAAGTAGTTTTTTTTCACAACTGATTTGGAACTATCACAAGAGGATTATTTATGCTATATAGTCCACGGAAGGTGTCACTAAATTATAATTAAATAATTATCAAAAGTGATACATATACGTATAGCTTTTGGTATACACTTGATATACCCTATGTCTAGATATATAGAAGAAACAATATATCTAAAGAAATGTTTTACAATTTGAAACGGAGGGAATACTGTTAGAAGAGTCAAGGGCCTATTGGGCCTTAGCCCATTAGGGTTAATTAGTCGCTTGCTTAGGGGCCAAGTAAGACCTCTTCTCTATATAAGGAGAGGAGATGTATCAATCTAATCAAGCAAGAGATTAGAAGGAAAACCCTTCTCTCTTGCCGGCCGTGGGCGAAGCCCCGCGGCCGGCGTTCCCAGCGCCCCTTACAACCCTAGCCGCCGGCTCTCTGCCTCTCTCTCTCACGTGAACAGTACCCGCGGGTACTGTAGCACCGCGGGTACTGTAGCGCCTCCGTCGCCGCCGCTTCCCTCGACTCTCTCCTCTCGATCCCAACAGCGTCCATAACAATCTGGTATCGGAGATCTCGGACACGATGACCACGTCTTTCGCTACCTCCGGAGTCTCCGCGGCGACCACGCTGCCGGCTTCCACCGTGCAATCGGAGCTCTCGGAGTCCTCCGGCGCACCGCTCACCTTGGAAGCCCTGGCTGGTGTCGTCGATCGGATGGGCGCCAACATCGACGTGATCAACCGCAATATGGCGGCCATCCAGGCGGCCCTGACCAGCCTGCTGCCGCCGCCACCACCGCCCGCTTCCCAGCCACCGCCACCACCGCCTGCGGCCATCACCGATCTCGCCCGTTCCGGCGCCGCCATCCAATCCTACCTCAGCATACCTCCGCTGCAACCAGTCAGCTGGCCGCTGCCGCAATCGGCCGTGGCCTCTCTGCCACCGGTCTTCCCCTACGGGATGCTAGGTTATAGCACGACGCTGCTGCCGGGCATGACGCTGCTGCCGTTTCAGGACGTGCAGCCAATGGTCCAGCCAACATTGCAGCAGATTGAGCAGGCGATGGACATCACGCCGGAGCCGGTAGGGAAGATGCTTAACTGCAAGGTGTCTGCGGCGGTGCGGCTACAGGCTGCGGCGCGCGGCCTCCTAGCGCGCCGGCAGCTGCAGGAGATGCGCCAGAAGATGCAGGAGGCGGTCCTGGCGGCGGTACGGTTACAGGCTGCAGCACGCGGAATCCTGGCGCGACGGCAGGCGCGGGAGATGCGTGGGTTGCAACTGGTGCCTGTGCCCCGTGCCCCTTTGCTTCGCCACCAGGCTGCGCTTCGCCACATGGAGGGCCCCGATCTCGTCCGCTGCGTCATGGAGATCGGGCGTGCCATCGCCATCTCGGGTGACGAACTCGGCATCTACAGCGCCGACGTTTGGGGACGCGGGTGTGTGGCCACCCATAGGCGGACCTTAATTGGCGCTGCCGTGCTCTGGCACCGGCCGCCACGAGGGCGCCTCCGCTGGCCACAAGTTCGCCTTCATCAGCCTCCTCCAGTTCAATGTCAAGGCTACAACCCGGCCTTTGTTGAGGGCCGGACCCTCTCTCTTCAAGCTGCTGGATGGGGGCCACCTTTATTCAAAGCTGCAGTGGAAATAAACAGTTTACGTCGTGCCTTATGGTCGAATAACTAAATAAGCCGAGATGTAAAAGGCTTGTTTTTAAGTGATAGGTTTGTGTCGAGTCGAGTTAGGTTGCAGCTCGAGGACGAGCTACATGTCCAGGTGGGGTGTAGTGTTAGAAGAGTCAAGGGCCTATTGGGCCTTAGCCCATTAGGGTTAATTAGTCGCTTGCTTAGGGGCCAAGTAAGACCTCTTCTCTATATAAGGAGAGGAGATGTATCAATCTAATCAAGCAAGAGATTAGAAGGAAAAACCTTCTCTCTTGCCGGCCGTGGGCGAAGCCCCGCGGCCGGCGTTCCCAGCGCATCTCATAGCCCTAGCCGCCGGTCCTCTGCCTCCCTCTCTCACGTGAACAGTACCCGCGGGTACTGTAGCACGTCCGTCGCTGCCGCCGCTTCCCTCGACTCTCTCCTCTCAACCCAACAGCGTCCATAACAAATACCAAATTATGCTGCCTTCCTAGCTAGTTATAATTTGTGGTACCTCCTTGTACTCCATGAGACTGGAAAAATACTCATGATATATAAATCCCTCTCTCGCCTGTATTTAATTTTGATCCATCGTTGTGTTTCTAATTAGAATTTCTATGCTCTATAACAGCATGCCTATAATTGTAATGAGCTAGCTTATTACTTTCTCCTTTAGTTTTTTTTTTTTGAGGAAACTGGAGGGGCCTACGCCCCTACAGGCATTTTATTGAAAAGTTAAAAGAGCAAATACAGGGACAAAGGCAGCCACCAGGGCCGAATTAAGGAACAAAAAAAGAAACAAAGAAAAGGAAGCTGAAACCAAACACTAAAACAGGGACTGCATCCATGAAAGCAGGTTCTGGTGGAGACTGACTTTAACTCTATGCAGCAGTAGGCGCATCTCTTTCTTAAAATCCTTTGGTTTTGTGTAAGTCTTCCATATATACATATATATTTAGCACTTGCCGACTAGCTAGGGGCTTACTTCGGAGTATACAATTAAAAAATCTGAACTTTTTCACCAATTTATGACCTCAGGAAACCTATATACATGTTCCTTTGCATCCTACCGATTTTGCCACTTGAGATGCATATCAGAATATATGTAGCCTCCATTCTTTGCCTTGCTTCAGTTGGACCACCAACAGAACCCGACATTACAACCACCGAATTTAGGACGTCACGATGCAAAGCTGCATCAAATTGACATACACTATGAGATCTGTGAATAAGACATGCATCGACTCCTATGCCAATATTGGGAATCTGAATCTAGCTAGGGGACCGGCCGGCAACCATGTATGATTCAGTCTTGACAGATCGGTAGCATACTGAACCTCCGGTGTTCCATCCAGCTGGGGTCTTGCCGCCTTGCCAAGTCTCTTCACTTCACTTCAGTGTTTTAGAATCGAGCAGTAGTAGTGTTAGTGGCTGCAGGAGTGTGCACTACAAATGGATGGTTTTTAGCAAGCTTCGTTCCATTTTTCCCCCTTTGTGTGTCATGTTCGCCGCCAAGTTGACGAGCAATTTGTTACGAGCACAAACGACAGCCTTTTATGGGGCTGACAAAAATTATGGTTTGACCTGCAGGCCAACAGCTCAGGACTGACTAAGCTAGTGTTTGCTCCTAATAACAAAGGAATTTTATATGAATCAGTTGAATCTGTTGAGCTTTGTACAAACCACACAAGAGTCCGATAGGGTTGATGTGAGTATAAACATTCCTTTATCCTTGCATATGCCAACAGAGGCAAACATGTTGCTGACTTCTGAGATATTAAAACAACTACAGTTTTAAAATCCCTTTAGTCACATATAGATGTACTTTGATTAGTCTCTACTAACAGGTTTTTTTTGGGGGGGTGGGTGTGGCGGGGTGCCAGCTTGGCTGTGCACTAAGCATCGCTTGACAGTACTTTCACAAGATGCGTGGTTTGTGCCTCGGTACACTTTCTGCTGGCGCTCCTAGTTTTCCATGCCCCATACGGGAAAGCAGAAACCAAAACAGGGCCCCCGGTGAGCTCGATTTGGAAGCGTCAAATGTGGGAGCAGCATTACCGTACCTAGTGCAACAATTCGGGTAATCGGGTGGTCAAATCAGCTAATGGCTGCCGGATCAATCAGCCAATGGCCACTTGGACCGACGAGACGGTTCGTGTGGCCCGTGCGCGCCTGCTTTGTCTGGACTGACCTGACACCGCACCAATCGACGCACGATGGTCCCTCGATCCTGAGGTCAGAAACAGATCGGTACAGGAAGCTACGATCGTTTCCGCCGTCGGCTGGCATGCAAAGCTAGCCGTCGGGAGAATATCTGAATATGCACGAACAAATTCTGTTCTCCATCGATGGCATGGTCAAACTGGAATTGTAGTGGACCATCGATCTTTGCGTCCAAGTGATAGTTACATCATGCACATGGAGGAACAGTACGAGTTGCACGGAGTTTGTTCGGGTATGTCTGGTTTCCTTTCTATCTTCTGGCCAGAAAATAAGCCAGGCTAGTCTAAGCCTGTCTCTACCGAGGCAAGATAAACTTATTTAGTTGTATGCACTTAAGCCTGGTTAGCAACTAGTGTGTTTGGTTGGCTGGTTTGCTTGGGTAGAGTCACATTTTCTTTGTGCAGATAAGTTTACCACCTTTCAAGCAATTTATCGAACACCTGGTGAACGCCCAAGCTCCACCGCCGCTTGAGCTCCATGCCGCCGCCGCCCTGGACTGCCCCTCGCGCGCGCGACGGGAGGTGGCAAGAGAGGTGGAATCGCCAGTGGGGGATTACCGGCTGGGGAGCACCGGCGATGGCGTAGCTAGCTCCAGCGAGAGCTCCGTTGGGCAGCCCTGCCCGGCGAGCCCCGTGCATCTCTGGCGGGAGCCCCAGCGGCGTACGGCGAGGTGCAGATCCGCCGCGTGAGGCCCATCGGCGCCCGGCGAGCACCCTCCCGTGCGTGACAGCGCCCGGCGAGCCCCGTCCCCTGCGTGGCCGACGAGCTCCCTCCCCAGCACGGCGGCGTCCAGTGAGCCCCATCCCCTGTGTAGCCGGCAAGCTCCCTCCCCAGCGCGGCGGCATCTGGCGAGCCCCGTCCCCTGCGCGACCGGCGAGCCCCGCCCTTGCACAGTGACGCCTGGAGGGCCCCTCCCCTGCGCTGCGGCACCCAGCGAGCTCCCGCCCATGTGCGGCCGCGAGCTCTGGCAGGGGAGCACCGGCAGGCGAGAAGGAGGAGCACCGGGTGGTGAGAGGAACTCAGCTCGAGGCTGACTCGGGCCTGGCTAGAGAAGAAACCCTGGCCAGGCTAAAGAGGTACGGATGGCCAGTCGCCCCAGCCCACTCCCAATCAATCAAACAAGTCAAAATTGGCTCCAGGGAGCGAGAGTTGGACGTCCAACCAAACACACCCTTCGTGTCTCTTTGCCAAACACCGCTGCTATTGCAGTTTTTTAAAAATGAAAGAGACTTATTGTTTTTGTGTCTCCCAATACAACATTTACATTATTACGTAGTTTCAGCGACATTGCTGATGAGTCGAGGAAACAAGAAATACAAAAGTTATGCATTATAGAGACTATTATTAAATTTACATCCATGAGAAGCAACACAGCTCCAACGGAGTGATCTCTAGTTTTCTGCTCGCTAATTGGAAAGAGTCATTTGTTTTATCATCACGTTGCAGCGGTGCTCTTGCAGTTGGACTAGAAAAGGAAGCGCGCTTCGCAGCGCCCTACCAGTGCAGTGCCCAACAGTTCAGATTGTGAAGCAATTAAATAGTACAGTTATATAAGGTAAAACTTTAATTGATTCTATAACAAATGGCGGGAATGCAATCAAGGGTATAAACGACAAGAGTAAAAACTTATAAAATGAAATAGAATTCCCTCATTACATGATACAATATGATATAGGTAAACCAAAGTCACCTTAAAAACAATGTGTTCAGAGTAAGATCAAGTGGTATACCATAAAAGATGGTTAAGTGTTCACAAAAACAAAAAGATGGTTAAGATTATCTAAATCTAGATAACACAAAATTGGCATACGATCTATGCCATCTATGGCCCTTTTCACAACAGGGCAGGCTGTAACATCATAGAAAGCCTCGATCATTGTTAAAGCCCCATAAACTCTATCTGAAAAAATTAGGCGAAGGGAGAAATGTCAGTTAATTATCGAGAAGAGGCCAAGCCGATGTAACAAATTAACACAATAGAAACAGCGTGATAACTGATATATTAATCTGCACTTCAAAGCTACATGCTGGATTCAATCAGATTGATCAACTATTATTAGGAACATTATTCAAGATTCCATGTCCTGTAAACTATATATAAGAACCATCATAATCAACAAATAGTATATGTTGTCCTTTCTCTAGGAAAATTAGAGCTGCGGAACATTTCCCATTCCAGCTTCTCTACATGTACATTACTACTCAAGTAGTGTCCACCGCGTGAATCCGAAGTAGTGGTTCTAATTAAGGAAAAATATGTAGTGGTTCAAGCATTTCAAGTCAGGACAAAACAAAGCACTGGACTCTAACCTATTAGAAATGTGTATGATGACGCCCTATTAGTAGTGATCGTCAAAACTCCAAGATGCAGGAGATACCCTATTCAAGATTCCATAGACACACTACTTCTCAAGTAACACCAACCATTTAGGTATTGAACAATTGAAAATAATGCCATGTAAAATTCATTTGGTGCCATGCAAAATCCATTTGCTTTTATTGTCCCGCACTACAGTCTAGTATTTTGTCGATTTTAGCTGAAGCATTTCAACCAAGAAAAGCACTTGAAACCCTAACCTGTTATCAGATAATCAACATTGAATTAGAAATGGTTAGGATAAAGTCGCATTAGCAGTAACTGCCACAGCTACAGAGCTGCTGAAGATTTAGCATTGGGCTTCACTGCAAACACACTGCCAAAGAGAAAAGTCCACTTCAATTCGAGAAAAAGCTGAAGCATTTCTGTCCAATGGAAAGCAGAGGAAGTATGGAGCCTCTTTCCTATCATCAAACGATCAAATATTAAGTTAAACCCTTATTACCCCTTATTGCAAGAGCCCCAACCTGGAGCCAAGGGAGGTGCGCACCAAGCACAACAACCCAGGTAGTTAGGTGTGTGCTCCAAATGGACATAGATTGCTTCCATTGCAAAATTCGCGCTATCCAGTGCACTATTTCATTAGTAAAAAGATCCTAAATTCCATGGGGGTCAATTATCCCATTTCTGTTCCCATCTGAATTTACCTTCTTTGCTTCTGATTTTTACACTCAGTTATGAATTGTCATGTCACTCAAGCTTGAACATAGATGAACAAAGCTAATATTATCCAGACCTCAATTGATAACGATTAACGAAGGGAAATCTCTAACAATCATCCTACACACCTGCTCCACCCAAGGCAGCATCTCCAGTACCCTGAACAAGATACATAATTTTTAGGAAACAGCCACACCAAGAAAAAGAAGGCTAAAATAACAATCAAGAGTATCCGAAACAATTCATTGGCACTTACCCCTGTGTATACATCTTTCCAGCTGCAACATCTCTAAATCATAGGCGTTCACTCAAGCACCTCTGGCGTGGTCGCAAAGCGCACAGGCCAACCAAACAGCCATCAAAATACAATATTTTCAGCACCGCCAATCAGCAGAGATCTTCGAGGGTGCCCTTGCTGTTCCAGTTGCAGCTGGATGGCTAGAGGCAGCAGCTGTGCCGACGCCAGCTCCTCCACGCCCGCAGGTGTGCCAAGAACAGCTTAATCGACCCCGGCACGATCTCCATCCGCCCATCGTGGGACAACATCAGCTCGCACCTGCGCAGGGACCCAAGGCTAGGGATAGGATTTCCACTTCAATTTGGGGAAAGAAGGGCACAGGAAGGACCTCATTCCACAGCTCCAAGATTTGAGGAGGGAGAGTGGAGGGAGAAGGACCGGTCGTACCTAGAGGGCTCTGGACCCTCTCGGCGCAATGTCCCGTGCCGGAGTAGCCAAAGCATGTGCACGGTCGCGGCCACAGCAAGCAGCAGCCAGCACGGTGGCGGCCGCATGTCTCGATCTCCTCGCCGAGATCTCTCCGCTTGGGTTCACACTTCCCCCGTAGAGCACTCAGAGCACTTGCCTCCCCGACAAACACAGGATTCAGGCCCTGTTCCCAGAAAATTTTGCAAAATTTTTCAAATTTTCCGTCACATCAAATCTTTGACATACATGAAGCATTAAATATAGATAAAAAATAAAACTAATTACACAGTTTAGACGAAATGAACGAGACGAATCTTTTAAACCTAATTAGACTATGATGAAACAATATTTATCAAACAACAACGAAAAACATTATCATACCATTTTACCAAAAATTTCGAATCTAAACCGGCCCTCATCCTCCTTACCGTAAGCCCGGCCTGCTCCATGTCAAGCGACCATCGGCGGTGCTCCCACAGAAGCAGGTGGCGGCGGAGAGAGAGAACAGGAAGGGGAAAGGAGACGGGCGAGAGACTGCGGCCTGTTTCCCAGAAAATTTTGCAAAATTTTCTAGATTCTTCGTCACATCAAATTTTTAAACACAGCCATGAAACATTAAATATAGATAAAAAAATAAAACTAATTACACAGTTTAGATAAAATAGACGAGACGAATCTTTCAAGCCTAATTAGACCATAATTGAACAATATTTATCAAATAATAACGAAAAGAGCTATAGTGCCATTTTACAAAAAAAATTGCATCTAAGGCCTTGTTTAGATGCCCAGGTTCAAAACGTTCGTCTCGTAAAGTACAACAAAACTATACAATTAGTTTTTGATTTCATCTACATTTAGCACTTCATGCATATGCCGACATTTTGATATGATGGGAATCTTCTTTTTACGTAATGAAATTTTGTGTGGTGATCTAAACATGGCCTAAACATAGCCTGCCTTCCAGTGGAGGCCACCACGTGGTGTAGCTAGGATTCTGCGAAATGTGGGGCGTGGGACTAGCGCCGGCCGCCGAGCTACCACTCAGTCGCTGTCTGCGGGACCAAATGATACCATAGACCGTTCGGCAGCGGGGACGTGGCCCGTGGTGCGGTGGCCGCACGGTGCTGCGCCAGAGACGAAAAAAGAGCGCGCACAGCTGTGTACTCCCTCAGTCCTATAAATAAGTGTACGTTTTTTTTTACTTCTACACTGCACTTTATGTTTGACCGTTCATCTTATTTAAATTTTTTGTACAAATAATAAAAGAAATAAATCATTATAAAAATATCTCTAGTGATTGAATAAGTCATAACAAAACAAATAATATTTATTAAAATTTTTTAAATAAGATGATCGGTTAAACAGGAAGCGTAGAAGTCAAAAACATACACTTATTTATGGGACGGAGGGAGCAGGACAGTTGCACAACGATACGTTACCCAACGCTGATTCTCCTTCTCTGGCTGTGGGCACAACAAAAACTACCCCCACCGGTCAGTGCTGGAAGGTATATATTGACGCATGTGTCTGACGGAGGCCAAGCCCGGAAGCGCGCTCCCTCCTGGCGAAGGCCGCGCCACGCGTCGGCACGGCAGGTGCCTCGCGAAGCCGCGAAGCGCGGACGGAGCTTCAATTTGCGGTAGGTTTTAATTTCTCTGACTAGAACATCAGACGCCCTTTGGGCGCCCTACAATGGTTTGAGAAAAATAATTTATTGTCAACAGTACGGCTAAGGTACTAAGCACAAGTATCACCAATATTATCATATCATCAGACTAAAGATATCACACCATCAGATAGCTAGTATAGATCATTAATCAGTCACATATAAAACAAATCTATGTCTATCACAGCTGTTGTGGTTCTGTTCAGCCAGACTACATGTACGGCTACCGTAGCCAATATGGTTATACGGGCGTACGTTACATATAGTATATGCACAGCTACCTTAGCCATTATGGTTCTATCCGGCTATACATTACATACCCATGCATTACAGTTTATAACTGAAATTCATGACTACCGAACAATATAATTGGTAGCTTAAAATACCGATCCAAATCTGCAATGATTAGATAGAGTAGATATATAAAACTAAGAGCGGTGAACTTCAGCTTCAGACACCCCCTGCTGCAACCGGCAGAGTCAAAAGCACCATGACCTCCTTTGTTGATTAGTTACTTTCGATTTCACTGTAAACATGAGAGGCCATGAGATATACATGGAAAGGTCAGTAAGTTTCAGTTTATTTATCTCACTGCATGATAACATTCAAACAATTTGACTTAGAACCATAAAACCATTGTATACACGGAAGGTCAATAAGCTTTAGTATATTTATCTCACTGCATGATAACATTCAGACAGTGAACTTCATGCAATTTTTCACCTCTGATTTTTTAGTAAGCAAATGTTCATCTTATAATCAGCATGTCTTTCTATTTCAGATATACCTGATCTCTAATTTATTTGATGTTTGGAATCCTACAGCTAGCTACCATAGTAAAAATACACAGACCTATGTACAGGCAGACAAGAGACGATCCGTACCTCTTCATCAATCAACACCAGGTCACTATGCAGCAATCTTGTTTCATCCTGTGGATCATAGAAGTCCCAAAACCTAGACACACGAACACATACGTGCACTTTCCAGGCATAAGACCAAGAATCAGCCTGTCTCCCATCTGCAGGCACAAAATGAGAGGTAGAATTAGTACAACAGGCAGCTCACGGTAATGTTCATTCATGAGACAAAGATTAGATGAAAAGATGAAAACCTTAGTAAAAAAACACATCATATGCAACATGTTACACTCGATGCAAAATAAAAAATGCAGGTGGCTAGCCAACACTCTCAAAAACACATATATACAGCAAGGCCCAAGATCTAATGCATTGCAAGAGCCCTAGGCTGATGCTGCATAAGCAACCATCAAGGACCTCTTGGTACACCACACTCCGTGCCTGTGAGCCACATGAGCCACCTACGCTTTCAAAAAACAGTGAGGGAAGCTAACTCGATAACCATAAAGTATATATACGGAAAATTAGTGCCTATTTCTGCATGTAGACATCTTGTTTTAGCATATTTAACAGGAGTATTTGTTATAATATTGTGCCCTACCCATCTTATAGAGATATTTCGATGAGCTAAAAGCCTCGAAATGTTCTATTTGGGCCTCATGCTGCAAAGCATCCTACCAAAAGTCTGGTTTCTTCTAACACATTGTACTTAAACTACAAATTGGATAGCTAGCGATAATTCAATGGAGTCCTTCCATGGCTTCCAGCAGGCTTGTTAGAAATGACAAATAGCCCACAACACCACAAAATAAACACACAAGTACTATATTGTGCAACACAAGATCCATGACCTGAACTGTAATTTCATATACTCAATAAAGTGAGGAAAAAATATCATGCCTTCAGCTTGTGTCCACAATACATCATCTAAATCATATCTGCTTATCATAAATCCACAAAGAGATAGATTAGGCAAACAACTACAAACATGTAAGCTCCTTATTGTACATACCATCAGGAGCCATGACAAGACGTGCAAGTTCATATTTTTATTACGGTAGAAAACACATCAAGCATACAACGCCAGTGTGCTAGAAATTTGTTTTCAAAGCATAACTCATGTAGCTTTATAAAACCCCAGTCACCACTCACCACCCAATTTCAAGTACTGAAAAGTAAGATAATATGCTGATCTAGGGGATGAGGCCAAGCCCCAGAAGTATCTCTTCCTAATGCCAAGCCCCAAAAGTATCTCTTCCTAATGCCACACAACCACAGGAAAACTTTCGAACCAGAACAGAGTTTAACCAAGACCTAGGGGGAGGGATCAGACACAACTACACCTGAAGACAGGAGTATCGGTGCCTATTTCCCTATGATGTGCTCCCTAAAGATAAAGAACCAGAATCCGAACATCAATCTCTGCACAAGAAAGTCAACAATCCAGCACTGCCTTGAACAAATAGGACATGAACAATAAAAGTATACTGAAAACACACACCTCTTTCATCTAGAGATTGAGGAAAAAGATCAAATAACGATGCAAATTTCCATCTAAAGATTTTCGTAGATTTATCCTGTTTATTTTTCTTTGCCAGATTATATAATAATCTTATATGTGTAGAAGACCAAGGCCAAATAAGCTGGTCGAAGACAACCCATAGAATCATATAAGATATGGGAGGCTGAATTACATAATGCGGCTTTATAAGCTAGAGTTTTTACTAACCATCCATGCTTATAAAAAGACAGTGGGCACACAAACAGACCCTTAACAAAAAAAAAGGCTGAAATAAATATGAGGAAATTAGCTACTGAAGAAAATCTTGGACAACTGCACTTTTCCAATTTAAGCCAGGTATAAGATCTGAAATTTACTTCATACCTCTCAACCTAAAAGAAATGATTTACTTCTTTCCTTCAGGTAGCACGCGTAATGCATCAGATTGTAACCAGCAAGCAAAACTCAACTGGGAAAAAAGAAAGCACGCAGCCCTTGTGTACGTTTTATCGAACACATAGAGGGCATCATCCATGAAATGAGTTGGAGTTGGTGTCTGTCTGCGCAGTACAGCAGCGACCGAATCAAGGTTGAGGAGAAAGAGTGCTCCCAAATCGTTGCGCTCTCAGACGGTCCTCTACAGCCTCGGGTGATGTCAAAGCTGTACTCTTGCTAGATCTCGCCGGATCCAAAAGAGAAAAGTGAAGAAGGTGACAAGTGGATCTGAGAGGAGTGAAAGAGAAAAGGGGGAGAAGAATAGTCGTAGAGTAACATGCCTCCCATTAGTCAGTGGTGAAGGGTGACCGGCGCCGCCGTATTTAGGCCCCTCGCCTGGACAGAGACCGCCCCCAGCCGTGTCCCTAGATGCGCTCGTCGAGGAGGCGAGCTGGTAGGCACGCGCGGTCATAGGCGAGGAGTCCACGCGCTCACCCTTGCCCCAGAGATGGAGGCGGTGCGGGGAGGAGAGGGCAGGGAGGAGCCAGTGCCGGCTCCTCCTCCACCGACCATGACCACCATGGGGCCCGATAAAGGTTCGCCCGATATGCGCACCTCTGGATCTTGCGTGCCTCTACGCCCTCCACTGCGCAGCGAGACCACGCGACTTCCTTGCTCGAGGCCTCCAGCGTTGGCCGTGTGGAGGCTGCGTAGGGAGGAGAGGACGTACAGGGAGGGGCAGAGGTGGCGGTGGTGGCGGCTGGCGGCGGCGGCGATGGGGGAGGGGAGAGGAGAGAAAAGAGAGAGAGGATCGAGAGTTCGAGACGCCAGGCTAGGGTTGCGGGGTGGGAGGCTAGCGGCGGAAAGGTATGGAGCGCGGGTTGATTCTGAAAACCTAAAGGGCCTTTTTGCAAAATAGACAGGGACAGGTGTCGGCGCACGGAGAAGCCAGCGATGCCTCAAATTCTCCTGTGGCAGCAAAGGGGAGGGACTTTAAATCAACCCTGATTCATGCAGAGTTCCCCAACTTTGATTCCTCATGGTTTGAGTTTAGAACATCGTACCAGTCTCTCTACCACGGGGCTGTTTGAATGTAGAAGTTACAGAAAATTATTGGTATTATACAATTGTGGTTTTATATAAGCTATAAAAGTGTGTAAAATCACGGTTCATCAGGAAAAATATGTTTCTAGTCGAAATTTTAGAACTCTAAAGAACTATAGTTTTGGCAATATCATCTTACTATATTAATTGGAGGTTCCAAAAGAGCTTCATGTTAATCCTCACGTGACGCATTAGAAAAAAAAGATAAAGCCCTCGTTGGAAAAAAAAATAAAGGAGTTCTGCAGGATTATAATCCTATAACAAAATTTGCTAGGAAGCCATTTGGATCAAAGAATTGGATTCCTATCAATTCTATAAAACTTATATGAAATAACTGGTTTTATAGAAATTTTGAGGGAATTCTACCAAGGTTCAACCTCATGAAAAGTTTCCATATTTTCACACTCTCTCATCAAATAAATGTGCTTTTACTATGCTCCATCTATACATTTGATTCAATAGTTTCTTTCAATCTATAGGATTCAAGATACTGCCTCCGTCCAGAAAAGAATGCAATTATGGGATCCGTGCCGGTAAAAGTAGCTCAAGTTTGACTATGTTTATAGCAAATAGTATTAATATTTATATCTCCAAATAAATTTATTATGAAAATATATTATATGACTTGTCTAATGATACTAATTTTGCATTATGAATATATGTTCGTATTTTTTATATAATTTTGGTCAAAGTTCAGACCGATTGACTTCTCGGGAAGCGAGATTGCATTCTTTTATGGACGAAGGGAGTATTAGAGCTTGTGTTGTCATTCCTAAGCTTGTGTTGACATCCCTAAGCTTGTGTTGCCCTTAACGGGTGCGACGCTTGCGGGCCCCTGCACCCGCGGATGTGATTGCCATCCCTACTTGTGTTGCACGGATCATCAATGAACTGTAGTGGTTCTAAAAATTAGAATAATTGTTGCATCCAACTTTTAAAGTCAAAGTATTTTAGGAAGTTGTAGTATTGGTCTAATATTGTTAAAATATGTTATACTCAAAGCATGAGCGCCTATAGGCCCTCTGCTTATTATACCAAAATCGTGCATGCTCATCCAGTGCCACGTGTCCCCTCACGGGCAGAGGCTTTCGGAGGCCTCTGTTTTATTACGTATCGAGAATTATTATTATTATTATTATTATTATTATTATTATTATTATTATTATTATTATTATTATTATTATTATTATTATTAGATCTGTAGCTTTTGCTACGCACTTCGATACAATGTATGTCAAAATACATAGGAAAAGAAATATATTCAGAAAAGTCAAATGTCTTATATAGATACAATGTATGTCAAAATACATAAAAGCCAAATGTCTTATAATTTGGAATGGATGGTGTAATATCTAAAGTGACTAAAACGTGCAGCCTTTCGTCTCCACAGGATACAAACGGTAATGCTTGGTTGAAGCATCCGGACGAACGGACGAACCAACCCCGCGCGCGTGACGCCCAAGAAAATAAAAAGAGAGGGCGTGCAAGACAGTTAGGCGGGCCCACACTCGTCCTTTCTGCGGGGCAGTGCATGGGAGTGTGTGCGACCACTCCTTCGGGATGCAGTTTGGGGTGCATGCGGCGTGTGAGGAACCATGCATGTGTGTGACCACAGAGAGAGGCTCCCTGTTGCGTCCGCTGCTGGCTGGACCAGCCCGCTAGGCCCCTAGCCGCACACGCCTAGGGCCGCAGGCCTCCATGTCATGCCTGCCCCCTGCTGCCTAGTGCCTATGACTGTCGTTGCTTGTCGTCCTGCTCTTTTCTCTCTCTGTGTTGTCTGCACCCAGGCCAAGCTGCCCCTATCGCATGCTACTTGTAGCGTTGCGGCTTTGGCCGATCGGATTAGCCAGCTTGCCTGTTTGTGAGAGGAGTGCGAGCCCACATCTGCATGCGCCATTTGCTGCTTCCGTGACGGTTGACCGTTGGCAGCTGAGTGCTGGTCTAAATTTTTCTGTCGCTCCATGGCATCGAGCTCCATATGTTTCTATGTGTTTCATATGTATGTTTCATCTGGTGTTGCATGTGTTCTATCTGGATGTTGCACATGTTGTATTGACTACACACGTATGTTGCAAGTGTATGTTTCAAATGTTTCATCTACTTCAGACGTATGTTGCAAGTGTTCTATCTATATGTTTCATATGTTACAATGGCTATACACGTTTGTTGCAAGTATATGTTTCAAATGTTTCATCTGCTCCAAACATATATTGCAAGTGTTTTTATCTGGATGTTTAATATGTTGTAACCGTATGTTTCAAATGTTTCACCTCTTCAGACGTATGTCACAGCAAGCGCTTCATGTTGCAAGTGTTTTCATTAGCAGGCGCGACATATTTCATGTGTTTTCAGATGTATGTTTCATACGTTTCATCTGAATGTTGCATGTGTTTTATCTGGATGTTGCAAAAGTAAATCTAGAGCGCATAGCACAGAAGCGAAGCAGCATGCGGGGGCACAGACGTGGGTGGTCCCCATCTGCATGCACAGACGCGCAGCACGGAACGACGGGAAACACGCAGCAGCATGCAAGGGCTTGTGTGCGTACGTGTAGGACCATGTGGGGGTAGGCGGACAGGCGCACTGTTGTAGCCGCATGCGGCACAAGCGAGGCAGGCGGCAGCATGTGCAGCATGCGGTCAGACTCATAGGCATGTGGGATAGGCACAACAAACAAGGCAGACACCGGCGTCCAGACAAGAGCTAGGCCGGACATCCAGACGCTAGCCACGCCCGTATACAAATGCACTCTATTCGTGTCCGTAACTACAGACAAGTTGAAACAAACTCCCAACTGCAGTCTATGAAAACTAAACTTGCTTCTTTCAACTAAGCGAACTAGTGGTACGAACTCATTTTTCATGGTTCGCAGTACCAGACGTCTCCATCAAATACGGAAGCAAAACGATGCTTTGCTTTGCTTGCGTAAAATGCAAAACGCTTTATTTGTCCACTTTTTCCACGTACAGAACCAATACCACTAGCTTCTGTACCACAGGAGCTAGGGTCCGGTTTCAAAATGGCAATGGGTACCCGAAACCCGAGTACCCGACGGGTTTTACCCGATAAGGAGGCGGGTATGGAAGACATTTTGCACCCGCGGGTACGTTATTGGACGAATTCTCGTACCCATCGGGTATGCGGGTACGGGTGTGGGTGTATACTACCCATACCCGCATACCCGCGGGTAAAAAAACCCGCATAAATAATATCCGACCTCTGCAATTTTAGCCCATATAAGCATATAGCCCATATTTGGCCCATATAAACATACGAGTATATATATTCTTGAACTCCCTCAAACCCTAATCCTCATCCTCACTCCACTCCACTCCACCAGCCGTCAGCCGATCAGCGGTTGAATCGCGGCGTCGCGGGCTCGCGCGACCCCGCGCGCGCCGTCCGCTCGCCGCCCCTCCGTGGTTCTACCCTCTGCCGCTCCTCTCTCTGCCGTTCTCTCCCCAATCCCCACCACGCCGTCTCCGATCTCCACTGCCCAGTCCCCACCAGCTCCCCCAACGAGCACAGCGCCGTCGCCGTCGCCATCTCCGGTAGCCATGGTGGAGAACTCCGGAATAGGACAAGATGATAGCCGGTGATGCTCTTCCTCAACCCTAACCTCGAAATCCATTGTTGCAGTTGCAGCTGTTCTTCTTGATCCCGTTTGCCTTCTGAGTTCTGACCCCGCGCCGTCCCCGAAGGGACGCCGTCCTGCGACCGCCGGATCCGGAGGAGGCAACGAAGAACGGCGCACGTGCACCGCCTACCCCGACGCCTGCCCCGCTCGTCCTGCTCCTGCCACCTCCTGCACAAGCCACTGCATCGGTCGCTGCTGCTAAGCCGAAGCCAAAGGGCGTCCCTGTTGGTCCAGCGGCCAAGAAGGCTGCAGCCAAGAAGGCAGCGGCCAAGAAGGGTGGTCGGCCTCCCCTGTCTCCATAGCTGCAGCTGCTCATAAAGTGCAAAATCAGCACCTCAAACGCAGCCTTGGGTAAGCAAAGATGACTTTCTCTGCTCAGATATGTGCAAGATTGTGTATTGGTCTAGCAAATATGATGGCTTTCATTGTGTGAGAGGTCCACATATTAACAAAAACTAGTCTGTGTAGCGTGTGATTTTCGTTTTGGGAAGTGAGGCCTTAACCTCACCGTGACATCTGGTGGTTGAAATTATCTTGTGCTAAGTTGTTTCCGGTGCCAGTGTTCTTCGTTCTTTTCTTCCTCCCTGCTGTTGCTTCGATCTCTTGGTCGAGATGGTTTTTGGTGATTTTGGTTGATCAATGACAAGCAGTGATATGTGCTGATCGATTCCTCCAAGTAAACCTGTTCAATTTGGCACGAGCTCAGAGATCGATTTGTTTTTCGTTTTTAGGAGGAGAACTGAGTTCTTGCACGAGATGGGGATTTCTGGGAATTTGAGTTGGAATTGAGCGATGATTCTTGCGGGATAGCTCCTCAATCTTGTTGTGATCCCCTCTGCAAGTTTTGGGAGCAAGTCGTTTTAATTTAGTTCGAATTTCCTTGGTTCCTGGTGCCACTCTCTTCTCTGTTCTTGCGTTCGTCGGAGTCCGAACAAATCAGCACAGCAGCGTGCTTGCCCTTGGTGGGCTGCTCACCGAGCCGGAGTCCAGCAACGAGCGCATCAGCACCAGGCGTGCTTGCATCGAGCTGCCCTTGTTCCTGGCCGTGCGTGGCCTTTCTGCTCGTTCGTCAGTTTTTCAGCAGATTGGAGAGCAGCCCCTCCATTCTGATTCGTTTGCTTTTTCTACTACTCTGAATGTTGGAGTGCAGTTCAGTTTCAGTGCAGTGTCCAGAAATGACAGCAGTTTGCTCTTTTCATTTGTTTGATCAGAAAGCTTGCATCTTCCATCCGTGAACTACTCTAGCAATCTTTGGCTACTGAATTAAGTATTTAAATTACTTCTTTTCACTAGTAGTAGTTCACGTGATTTGTTTTTCTCAAGCAAGTAGCTCTTTTGGTCATTCATAAATAAATATTCAGGTTTGGTCTATTTGTGATCTGCTAGCTTATTTTTTATGGAACTAATTGCTCGATGTGCTTGTACAGACTGAACAAGATGTCAGCTACTCCTAGTGATGGGAGCAGCAACCCGCAATGTGGGTCACAAGCATCACAAGTGCAATCAGATTCAGTTCCAATCTCTGGATCACCTCAGCTTGAGTCGACCAATGATTCACTGCCAATTGAGATAGATGATGATGATGAAGGGGAAGAGATCATTGCTGGTTCTAAGAGGAAGCTCAAATCTGCCGTTTGGAATGAGTTCACAAAAGTGCAGATTGGCAGTAGTGAATATGCAAAATGTAACCATTGTGGGAAGAAACTTTCTGGGTTGTCCAGAAATGGGACTAACCATTTGAAGCATCGTAGCAGGCTCACTACCAAGATGATAGAGGCCCTAATGTGCTCTCAAGATTGGCTGAGAAACAAGTATAAAGGTATATTTAACAATGCTCCTATGGCTATTAGCTTGCTATTAATTTCTGCATATATTTACTGATATTCATGCAAGCCAACTCATTTGCTCACTTATGTTTGCTAGTTGATGAGAAGAACAAGCAGCCTGCAACCTTTTGGTCATGTCTTCAGGACATACAAGAGGGGCTTCAGGTGATTTGCCATTCTTCAAATGTGTCCATTTTTAGCTTCTTTGTGAATGTGATAATAGATAGCTAAATTGTGACATGTTTATGCTAATGTAGGAACTCACCATTTGAGGACAAATGAACTGGCCATGAGATGGCGCCCTTTTGATCACAGGAACGAGACAAATGATGCAAGAATTAGATGACGTGCATGTGCTTCCTTTTGATGTCTTATCTGTAATTGCATTTGTGAACTTGTAACCTGTGTGGTCTCTCTTTAATTCATGTAGATGAATCCATGTGAACTTGTAATATTTAGTATGTGCTGCAACTGTTGGAACTGGTGGCTGAACTTGGAAAGTGGGAACTAGGAAGGCTGGTGTGCGTGTGCTACTTTTAAGCACACATTTAATTTGTAGTTTGCTGGAATGAACCAATGAGGCATCTGATCTATTTGAACTAGCTTGACCTGGATATATTTCTGTTTTGCTGCTCTGTTGATTTGTTTTGCTAGAAGCTATTATATTTTGGTGTGTGAACTCGGGTATATTGTCGGGTGCGGGTTACCCGTCGGGTAAGAATTACCCGTCGGGTGCGGGTATGGAATAAATTTTCTACCCGCTTGCGGGTATGGGTAACCCGACGGGTAAGATTTTGATCTGGCGGGTGCGGGTACGGGTGGCCAGTACCCATCGGGTACGTACCCGTTGCCATTTTGAGTCCGGTTGGAATATAACTTGCGTAAGTGGAAAACAAAAGATCCAGCAGATGCTTAGGCTATTCGCACTCGCGGTATTCTAAATTTATTCTCTATACATCCTGGTCATCAAGATTCTCTCCTCTATATCTAATTCTTCCGCACTCATCTATCCTCTATATTATCATCTATCTACTGTGGGACCCACTTGTCACTTTATCTAAATATATCCATGTGAGATCTTATTTTAAATTATTTATTGAAACGAATTTAATGGTGCAATCAGAATTTAATTTGGTTTTATGGTTTGTGAGTTATAATATTTTTTTAAGTTAAAAAAGTGGGGCCCGCGTCTGATTCTTCCCCTGCGCGTGGGCGCATGGTGGGGCCACGGGCCTGGCACGTCGTATAGAGGAGGAACTGTATTGCGCTATATTTAGAGGAATCGCATCAGTTACAGATCATTTGCAGTACACCACTGCGGGCGATTTTTATGCCATACGCTACTGCATCCGCTTTACAGGATCCTTTAGCTAATCCAGTGCAGAGAGCCTTAGGCTATCTGCACTCATGATCCTCTATTTTCATTCTCTATACATCCTGGTCATCAAGATTCTCCCCTCTATACTTATTTCTCCCACACCCATCTATCCTCTATATCATCCTCTATCCACTGTGGGGTCCACTTGTCACTTTATTTAAATATATCCATGTGAGATCTAGTTTTGAAGAATTTATTGAAACGAATTTAATGGTGCAATCGAAATTTAATTTGGGTTTTTGATTTGAGAGTTATAACATTTTTTCTAGTTGAAATAGTGGGACCCGCCACTAGATTCTCCCACACACGCTTTCTTCCCACTCCTGCTCTGCGCATGGTGGGGCCGCCGGCTTTAGCGCACCTCCTCTATCCCTCTAAATATAGCGGATGCACGTAGGTACCGGACTCCATAGCGCATCCCACTGCAGCGATTTTCATCCTCTATTTATGTATGCCGGACGCAATAGCGCAGAGAGTGCAGTTAGTCTTACAAACTTGTACAGTACTAGCAGTCTACTGTACCAGGTCAATGCGCATCGATAAGGCTAGATGAGCAGAAGGAAGGAGAAAAAAGTAAAGACGTGCTAAACATTACAACACATAAGGCGAAATTAGCAGCAGCGTGTGTGTGTGTCCCGCCACACTTTTGATGGAAACCGGAGAAAATCTGAGGATCTGGTACTCTCACGCTTCACTGAAACAACCTCACTCTGGAGGGATAACTCTCACATTTGATGGCAGGCTAGATTTCCAAGCAACAAAACTTAACTTGTATACTTATATATGACAACAAACGAAGCTCCCAAAGTTAACAAGAAAGAACGTCTGACCTGTTGCGTCTAGGAGATTGAACCATTAGCGTTTGTGGGTCGCGGGGTGGTCATAAATCAATTAGCAAACCTACAACACCATCTTAGACTGTCGAGGATAAACAACAATGGAAGTTTGTGGAACAAGGATTAGAGTAAAAAGTAAAGATATACTTCCTTCATTCTGAAATACAAGATATTTGATAAAATAAGAAGTATATACTAATTAATTTCTTTGGTTCTTAACTTGCTTAATTTCCCTAGCAATGCATAGATTGAAAAGAGACTATCAAAAGACTAACTTGTTAAGCAAATGATCCAATTTTTCAAAACCAAAGAGTCTCATTAATGCCAACACCGATGGTCTGGTTTTCCAGGCTGTGAGCACCTTCGGGTTACCAAAACTTTCAAACCTATGTACTACTATAGGCAGTATAACATTCGACCGAGGTGGGCGTCATCATAGTGTGCTTATAAATATGTAATTTGACTTCATCTTGATGCTACTTCAAATTGTTCTTTATGCCAAAAGATAGAGTAAATGCAAGGTGGAGTTTTAAACTTTTTATGGATTCTCATATGTGTAATCCAACTAAAAAAGTGAGTATTTAGGTCCTTAATCTAGTGTACGCTTGAGTAAAGGTCCAAAGCCCGCCATGTCACCTCTTGATGCCTACATTGTTGTGCCGGTGTGGATGTAAATTGCAAAAAACAAAAACTCCCTCGCCTCTCTCTCCCCATCCACTCCCTCTTTCTCCTCCGTGCCACACACCACCTTCGTGCGCACTTCACCACTCTGCATGCAGCTATGCTCAACTTTCTCCTAGTCCTCGTTGGAGCTCCACGCAAGGCTGCCTACACAAGGACCAAGCTCCCGAGCGGGTAACTCCATGGATAACCCTCAGGCTTTCTCGACGCGTAAGTTGGTCTCTGAGATCGCCTCTCCTGAACCGCTCCTCGCCATCTTCACTATCGATCTTCCGTATCAAAGATTGTGGTCTCGTTCCCTCCGGTACAAGCTAGGCGGCCACACCACAGACATGGTTGGTGTGATCTTGCAATATCACAAGCCCTTGGTGTACAACAATGGTATGCGCAAGCACCGACTGACCAGAGGTATACAAACCTCGCTAAACACTAAGCCTAAGCCTAGACGAAAGTGCCAATATGGTGATGTAACTAACCTAAACACTATGCTAGTCATCTAGTAATTCATTAAGCACTTTTTGTGGCTAGAGCACTAAGAATGAGCCTCAACTCATTCGGGTTGTTCCTTAGCTCCAACAACCATCAAATGGCCAGGAGGGATATATAGCCTCCACCCTGAGATATAGTCGCTAGCCTCGGACTACCTTCATACAACACCCACCGGAAGGTCCAATGAGGTCACGAAGAAATCCAGTGCCTGTCATGTTAGCTAGCCGTTGTGACTATCGATTGTCAACCATTCGCACTTCTTTCCCCTGGTGCCTTTTCTCCGATGCAATATCAAGAAATCTAGTGCCCCCTCTAAACCTTTTGCATTACTTCTGCAAAGCTCCCCTTTTATCTAGAGCCTACAAAACCTTCTGCAGAGAATTTCGCCCAAGTGTTGGCCTAGAGCCTAAGCTCTGGTGCTGGCCATTAATGATCAGACCATCGAGGTCCTCCCTGGTGGCCCTATTCTTCGATGCCTCTACCAAGGGCATCACACAAGAGAAACCAGTGCTAATGTGTAGAGTCGGTTTGGCTCTGTTCCTTCGTGTCTCTCGCATCTAGGTTTCTTCTTCTTGATGTCTTGGATTTCTTGCAAGTCTTCAAAAGTCTTCAACAGAGCTCATCTTCATTCCTTGAGGTGTTGATTACTTGATCCTCAAAGGTCTAAATGATCATGTTGTCATTCAATCACATAGTAGATCCAACCCTAGGCACTGAATATCAATGGCCTAAGAACTTCTAGCCGAAACAAATTATCCCTGACAATTGCCTCGCCAGCCGTATTTCCCAGGTGGTGCCAACTAGAGATGAAAATGATACAATAAAGGCATGTTTGGTAGAGCTTCAGCAAGATCTAAGGCCTCGTTTGGCACAGTTGCACTTCACTGGTGGAGCAAAAAAAATTTGTTTTAGCTCCACAAGCAGCTCTATTGGTGGAGCTAAAGCTTTGGTAAAGCGCTTAGCAAGTAATAAAAAACAATGAATAGATCGTAATGCCCTTCTTTTTTTCTCCTCTCCTATTTCTTTTTCTTATTCGCTTGTCCTTCATGGTCTTCCTTATCTTCTTCTCTGGCAGCTACGCGCCCCTGGTAGCCATGTGGCCCCTATGACCCAGCTCACGCCCTGGTGGGCACATGTCCCAGTGACCTCGCTCGCGCCCACACCCTGGTCCTACAGCTCCACGTCTGCCCCGGTGATCATGCCTTCATCCCCTGCCAAGGGTAAATTCAACCTTCGACACGTTCTGAGGTCCACGGTGCAAGTGGGAGCTAGGAGAAGCTAGTATTTTCAACTCCATTTCCCATCCACCCCTTTGTGAGAGCGTGTTTTCATGAGCTCCTCCTGTGGAGTTGTTTCATGCTACCCCATTTGGCACAAAACATTTTCAAACAGCTCCTGAAGCTGGTGGAGGAGATGCACCAAATAAGGACTAAAATGGCTCTAGTTCCAGCTTCTTTGGTGGAGCATTTTTATTTTTGGCTCCAGCTTTAGTTGTTAGAGGAATATTTGCCAAAACAACTTCTTAAGAGGCCAACTTCATACATGAATTCACTTATCATTGGGCTCATTCTTTTATTCCTCTCACCTCACAGATCTCTCTCACGTCCCCTGCGTCTCTCTCGCCCAACACCACCCCCAATCCTCCGCATCTCTCTCACCTGTCGCCACCCCTAATCCCCACACAGGCCATCCTCCAATAGCGCTAAACTCCTCCACTGGCACCGGCCATCCTCCACTAGCGCCGGCGCCCAGCGACGAAGCCAGGAATGGCGTTAGGGAGGGCTGACTTCCTCTTCTTCCTCCTCCAGCCCTTCCTTTCCTTCTTCTTCCTTCTCATGGTGGTAGGGGGGGCTTAGCCCGGGCTCCATGGAAATCATGGCCGTAGGGGGGGCTGGAGCCCGGGTTGCCCCCCCGCTGGCTTCGTCGCTGCCGGCGCCTCACCTACTAGCGAAGCAGCGGTGTCAGGGGTAGCGTATAGGGAAGACGAGGCCACGATGGTTCCTCCTCAACTCCTCTGGTGCCCAAGGATGGCAGGACCCACAAGAGCGAGTGGGAGCCAGGTGAAGCTTGATTTTTCAGCTCCTAAGTTGCGTTAAAGCTCCAGCCAACGGGTTTTGCGAAACTTCACACATAGAGCTGTTACTTAAGAGGTAGTTTGGTTGGTGACGTGGTGAAGCAAGCTCCAATTAGCGGTTTTGCGGGACTTTGGGTGTGTTTGCTTCATGGTGTGGCCTAGGGGTGCTCGCCTATGTAGGTCGATCCAACCGTCAAGCGCTGGAAATTGACAGCCTAGGGAGCTGCCTTGCCCATGCACCTTCACCAGGGTTAGAAGCAAACAGGCCTTCACGCATAGAGTTGTTACCTAGAAGGTCGTTTGGTTGGTGACATGGTGAAGTGGCTCATCCAGCGACTGCCGGGTAAGCGCTTCCAAACGCGACTGCCATCCTAGCCAGTCACATTTCCCATGTGCCGAGTGCCGAGCAGGCTCCACAAATCACGAGGGCATGTACCTCGTAGACTCCCAGACTTGTACTTCTTCACACATCACATGTAAAACAATGGCAGGTCCATCCCAACCCCATGGCTATTGATCATGGTTCTGTTTGGATGCTTCTTCACACGTCACATATAAAAAAAATGGCAGGTCCATCCCAACCCCAGCGCTCAACCTATGTCAGCAGTGCTTGTACGGGTGGATGCAATTGCATGAGTGGATGCAAATTGCTGGGGATGCTCGGTGGATGCAGGATAAGGGTGATGGATCCACACGTCAGTTCACACGCTAGATAGATTGTATCTGCTCTCGCGGTAACCAAACAGTATCTTTATGTGTCTTACATTCGCTAGCGCAACCACACCAAACACCTCTTCTAAAATACGGTTCCACTTATATATACGATCTTTCACCAACAAAACCAAAATATACTATCCAACCCCATCCACCAACCAAACACACCCTGTATGTACCAGAGTTACAGTCTTACAGACCACTCGAGCCTTGCACTAAGTACTGGGAAACATTACGCCTGCATCTGCTTGAAAATGCGCAGAAGATATCAAACTTCTCTCTTTTTTCACTGAAACAAGATCTCAAGAGAAGCTACCCTGCACGTCAATCCTATCTATATCTCAAAATTGTGATTCTTTACACTGCAACAAAATACGAAGATATTTGAAAAAAAACAAAATACGAAGATATTTGCAAGTATACTGCGTCCACAATAGCAGCATGCATCTCCAAAGAGAAGAAAATAGGTGGCAGATACTCCAGTACTTCGAGGCTGTTTGGCAGCCGCTCTCGCCGGCTCCGGCTCCCTGCGCAGGTGCACTGTACAGCACTGTGCTGCACTGTAACGCGCAGCTGGCCGGCCGGCTCCGGCTTTGGCAAAATACAACTGCAAAGTGGAGGAGCCGGAGGAGCCAGCGTTGTGAGGGTCCGGCAGCTCCACGACAATACTCTGTTACAGTGCTCGGAGCCAGGGCTGCCGGAGCCCCTCCAAACGAGCCCTTAGAAGCAGAACTTCTGCCGCTGCAAATGATGGATGGACAAATATGAGATTGCGTACTTGGTACCATTAACTAGAAGAGGGGAGCATTAAAATGGTATGCTCTTGAAAGGAAAAGGCAAACTATACGAACGGCAGTTACTTACACAAAATTTGGCTGTCTGTTGTTGGTCAATATATGCAAGCAGCTCATCCTGCCGAATCAATGTCTCATACAAGACCTGCTCACGAGAGAAACAAATGTCAGTACAGGAAAAGTAGCATTTTTCTATTAATTGTTTCATGAACTCCATGTATCAATCTAGGATTTCACTTCTGGTTCTGGTACAACAAAAATATCAAGAAATTTAGTGAACAGCCAAATTCTTGGATGTTAACTAACATGGCTGAGAAAAATATTATTACCTCACAATGAAGCTACAACATATACTTAAAATTTAAGATACCAAACTAGGGTCAACCTGGTAATCAGCTTACAGCTACTTTTTTTTCTTAAAGAAAACAAGAGTACCTTCTTCATAGAAATTAGTTCAGCTTCCAACACATCCACACGGTAAACGGAAGTATGTAACAATTCCTCCTTTTCAAATGGCACTTGGGGTGGCTTTGCTTCAAGTGTCTGTATCTTCTCCTCCAATTCACCAAGCCGTGTCAATGCAGATGTAAGGGTGCCATTTCCCGTATATCCTTGACGGAAGTCAGCACTATAGTCAAAGTTCCGCTAGGCGCTGGGCGGATCCTAGGCGCTGACCCCTAGCCTAGCGCCTAGGCGGGATTAATCGCGCCTAGGCGTTCCTAGGCGTTTCCTAGGCGTTTTGGCAATATAGCCATAATATGTATATATATTATGTATATAGCTATATATAGCAATAATTCTGGATATATAGGTTATAGTAAATGTAAAAAGAGGGCTAGTAGACATACCTGATCCCTTGGTGGCTTAATCTTGCATGTTCATAGCTCCTACAACACATTTTGATAGGCAAATTATCAATAGACAGTCAATAGACAGCAAGCTGTTCAATAGACAACAAATTGTCACTTATCTGAATGATTTCAGCAATCTCCCAACCATGAGCACACCATATCAGCAGCTGCCAATTACAAATTTCAAAGCACAAAGCCACAAACAAGTGGATAGGATAGCAATACAAGTGCACAGCAGTACCACAACACAGTTTTTAAATAAAGGACAGCACAAACACATAGTTCTTAGTTCTTAGTTCTCACAATCACAAGCAAAAGTCATAAGCAAGCAAAACACACAGTCAAAGACAAAGTCACACAGCTGCAGATCAATAGGGTTCAGCATAAATGTCGTCCTCATCGTTATCAAACTCTTCTTCTTCGGACTCAAACTCTTCTCCTTCATAGAGCTCCCTCACTCTTGCACTTCTACGCGGCTCAAGCTGTTCATCTGCTCCCACTGCCTCTCCAATAACAGACCAAGGTATCCCTGTACCTTCCATCATCTCATTCTCATCTTCCTCATCTCTGAAGTGCACTAATGCACATTCTTCTCCACCTTCTTGGAGAAAACCTTGAGCTTCAGTTGTATCACTAGACAACAGAACATCAGTGATCTTCTTTGTCTTGATCTTTTCTCTCTTATTGAGCAGCTTGTTATTGAATTGAATATACACTAACTTGTTGAGGCGGGTGGTTGTAAGCCTATTTCTCTTCTTAGTGTGTATCTACAAATTAAAGAAAGGGCATTTTCAGTTATGCAATTGAATTATAATGCTGCTGAAATGTTCATAATAGATAGGTACTAACCCCTTCAAACCCACTCCAATTTCTTTCACAACCAGAAGAGCTTGATGTCAAAGATAATATCCTTGTAGCCATCTTCTGTAAAGCTGGGGTTTCAGTTCCATACAACCTCCACCATGATGCTGAAATAAAAGAAAAACAGCCCCATTAGTTATTTGCAAACAGCCATCATGTTAGATTGTTAGTTGACAAAAGCAAACAGCCATCATATAATAACAAGTACCTCTACCTGGGCTGTAATCAAAGTTTTGATAAGTCCTTGCAAGCTTCTTGCTAAATGGCCCTTCTTTATTCATAAACTTTTTCAGGTCAATGTGGGCAGCCTGATCTTGCTTATCCAGGCCCAGGTCAATGTGGGCAGCCTGATCTTGCTAAATGGAAGGGAACTCACCTTGGGGACTTGGGGTAGCCGGCGGGGACGAGCAGCTTCCAGGCGCAGCCGCGCAGGACGAGCAGGACCGGCGGCGGCGAGTCAGGGACGAGCAGGGGACGAGGACGAGCAAGACCGGCGAGTCAAGGACAGGGACGAGAAGGGGAGGAGCAGGACTGACGGGAGGAGCTCGTCCGGGTCCGGCGGATGGACCTCGTCCGCGGCTAGGAGGACCGGTGGCGGGGACGAGAATGGCACGCGGGAATCTTTCCTCTGCCTCTTATCCTTCCCGCGCTCCGAGCCGCGCGCGCGCCTGGCCGCGCCATCCGCGCGGGAACTCTTCGCGCGCCGGGCCGCGGGGCCAAATTTCCGCGGGCTCGAGCGCCTCCGCGCCGCCTCCACGCCGCCTTGCACCGCCTCCGCGCCGCCTACATCCGCCTCCGCGCCGCCTAGCCCCGCCCAGCGCCTAGCACCACGACTACCCCCTAGGCCAGGCGAAGGGGCTCGACTCGCGCCTAGTCGCGCGCAATCGCGCCTAGGCGAGCGCCTAGCGGAACATTGACTATAGTGGTCACATGTGATGGCCTGGTTTGAGAGCCTTTTGGTCACTATGCTCAGGACAGAACGGAGGAATGCCAACAAGCTCAGGACTAAGACTGTTGACCACGCGACAATTCGAGTTTTAAGTCCTCCCAATGTTGCCGGTATATTTCTCAAGGAGAAAGAACCTGATGAAGCATGCATAAAGAATCAGTCAATGTAACTCCCAAGCTAACTTAGTAGCTAATCCTAAATAATCTTAAAAACCAGTCGAAATTGCCCAATATGCACCAATATTTGAGATTTAGACTGTTCAGCACGTGTAGTATTGTATCTAGTTAGTCTCAATGCAGTTGGTCACAAATCACAGGAACTTCTCAATAGGAGTCTAGTCTATGAATGACATGATCACATAAAGACCTGAGCTGGAAGGCGTCGAGCTGTTTCTTGGATTGGAGCATGCATCCACGACCTTGTCAACAGCAGGGATTCTATCCCCTGTAATGGGAGGGGCATCAGATGAGGAAGCATGTCCTGGAAATTTTGACTGTAAACAGCAAAACATCTATCGATCATTACATTGATCAATTAAAAAGATTATAAAGAGTTCAACCATTAAGAAGCAGTAACCCAAAAAGGACATTTATATATGCAACTGAATCATTTGAAGTCATAAAACCTGTAGGATAGCATACTTATCATTGACTCTGCAGATGCTCAAAGAGTAAAAGGATACTTGCCTCATCCACATGGGTCAAATTAGGGCTTATGGGATCCACTAAAGCCATTGGAGAAGAAACATCTTCCACCTCAGAAATAGATTCGGCAGAGGCATCATTGCCTTTTTCCTGCTCCTAAGGGGCAAAGATTTATAAGGTAAATAATGGAAATCTCAAAAAAGATGTTCCAAGTAACGTCCATGTAAAGCAGGCTTACAGTTGAGTGTTCAGTACAACCAACTTCCTTCTGATTTATGCTTGATACAGCAAGAACTTGCCGAACATAGTTTGCCTCACCATTGATAACCCTCTGGGAATTGAAGCCTTTTATTTCAGTATTATAAAACAGGACAACTAGTCAGAATGATGAGGACAGCACTAGGAAAATACCTTGACAATTTCAGGATCCTTCCAAGGGCCTTTATCTGATTTCGGACAACCTCCATACTCTTCACACCTACACTTGCCACCAAGAAATTCTGGGAGTTCACTGAAAAATGGAATTGAAAAACATTAGGATGGAATCCAAACAGAAAAACAGTTAACAGGATTTGAGATCCTAACCTGCCATCAATTATTTCAAGCAATTTAGTTTGGTACTTGTTTCCGAGGACCTTGATGTGGAAAAGATTGGTGAGAATCAGTATATATAAACCAAAAACTACACATGAATAGTAAGATAAGACCGTAGCAATAAACAGTAGCAACCATACATGAATTTTTGAAGCAGTTTCTGGATCAAGAAATGATTTTATTGTACCCCATAACATCTTGAAGCCTTGGCCAGCATTTATGATGTAAAGTTGGTATAAGGTCTGCAAGATCATTCACAATGCATTAGAAAATTACTTCCCTGTATAGGCCCAGACAAAAATGGTGAATTCATGAGCAGCGATAATTGAAAAGGAACCATGTACATTAGGTAGAAGAGATAACCAGCGAGGCAGGGAAGTGACGGAATAGTGGAAAAACTAGTACTGAAGTTGGGAATAACATACTTCTGGATAGTTGTCATTGTTGATCTTCTGCAACCGCATAATTAGCTCTCTTGCATCTTTCGAGAAGTTCTTTAGGCCCTTGACTTACAAAAACAAGTTAATTGCTACTCTAACCCCCTTAAAGTAAAGTTTGTTGAGGGGAATGTTGTAAATAAAAATCACATACCACGCCTTTCACATCCAATATCGTAGTAGATGAGTCTATGTGCCTTTTCGCAGCAATAGAACAAGCTGGAAACCTCATCTGGAGACATCTCTCAAACTCCTTGACATGATATTTTACATAGCGGTCAATAGTTGTGATTTGCACTAGTTTGTTGGTATCAACTTTCCCAATTAGTTCTATGTAAACAGGCCTTCCCTCTTTGTCCACACCATGATAAAACTGCGGATAGTACTTCACAACTTCATCTAATTCAGTGTAGTCAAATTCCTAAAGGACCAGATTAGACTTTTAAAATTAAACAAAAAGAAATAATTACACTACATATATCATGGTATATTAGATAATTAGCTTTACCTCTATATTGTCAGCACCAAATTCCTTCCTCCATCTAAGCATCTCTGACCACATATGCTTTGCTTTGTCAATATTAAATTTCCTTGCTTTCAGGAACCTACATGTAAAAGGCATATATAGAAAAATAAAAGTTAAACCAAATAAGGAGGCAAATTTCTATTCATGAGATTTTTTCATATAAAAGATATTGTGCAGGAAGTAAAAACCTGACAGAAGAGAAGAACCAAGGAACTTAAGATGAGCAAATGCAATGCAGCAATACCTCAACATCGTGTAATAATCATCGTGGTGTTCTGGCAACAGGCCCTCATCAAGTAAACACTGGCGGAACCTTTCAACAGTCTCCAGCTCTTGAACATCTCTTATGTCTTCTATTGAGGCTACATGGTTATCATTCTTGGTTTTACTCTTTCTCCTTAAGGAATGCCTAAATTTATACCCTGCATTAACTGCTCTCTTCTTCAAAGAGCCCTTTTTGGGCTTTCTTTCTCCTTCAGAGTTCTCTTCATCAGAATTGCACTCTCTCTTTTCGTCACTGTGTTCATGACCTTCATGACCTGCACCCAAAACTATTTCAGCATTCCGTGTATCAACCAAATTGAAATCAGAAATCAGTATAGCATAGCAGTCATAACAATCAGTAGGCAAATAGAAAATTGCCATGCTTCGCAAAGAACAAAATTTGATACTACAACTATAAGTCGTTCATACGCAATAGACAGCACTGTAAGGGTTGAAACTCAATGCCCCCTCCCGCGGGCATCAATTTAGCAGAAATATTCTCATCTTTTTGAATCAAAGTACCGAATTTTGAAGTACACGTTTGTTATTTTGAGTTCGTCAATCAATTATCAGGTTCTAGCAGTCAACTGTCAATATTGAACCCAACAGAAGGAAATCTTTATATCCACTAAAAGCGGAGTTACAACTGAACCGATGAACCAAAGTAGCGAGACCGCCCCCACTCTCCAACCCCAACATCGAAGAAACAAGAAAGCACAAGGCGTAAGGGAATTATCAAGAGCATGTAGTTGAAGCAAACGCATTTTGGCACTCACTCGGCGTCGCGAGACGGTCGATGGTTGCCGACATTCCCTTCGCCGCAAGCCCCAACCCGGGTGTGATTCCTCTGCTGGGATTCCAATTCCAGAGCCCTCGCTACGACCCTAACCCCTAACGAATGGGGCTCTCGATCGAGGAGTAAACAAATGATGGATTGCTCCGAATCTAGTTTTTTTCCCCCTATAAGCGGAGAATTTTGAAGATTTTTTCTAGCGGAGAATTTTGATGCCTTTTTGGGAGGGAGGGGCAAAGAAGCTTCTGCTTTCCCTTCATCGGTGGAGAGAGGGGAGAGGTGGAGGGTTACACGGTTCCCGGCTGGACCAGGTCCATGGGCTCCGAAGTGCCAGGAGGTGGCCGTTACCGGCACGTGAACATGCCACGTGTCTGATGATGAGGGCTCTGAGTTGGTGAGTCCATCGTCCCGTGCCCTGGCGCACCACCAACAGATTCGCGCAAATCGTGAAGGGTAGCGTAGAGCGGTGTGGGCTGCTGACTCTTGAGGGCGTGCACGTAGACCTTCGTTTTTTTCTCGCGAAGTGTTGTGATATGTGATGCGAACGTGTAATCAGCGGTGAAGCTATTGCAAAGTAGAGGGGAATATACTTGACTTGTGGATGCATAGACTTATGCTATATGCGGTGTATATATGGTGAAATTGTTTTCACAAATGGGCGGTGCATTTGCACCACTAGCTTCTAGCTGGCTTCCTCCTTGCATGTAATCCGAATTTAGAGGCAGCAACTCGGCGGCTTTGACGGTTTAAATGATTTTTTATGGATCTCTTCACCATCTAACCCAAAAATCAAAATTAGAGTTCAATTTGATCTTATATTCCCATAGAACATAAATTTTAGATAGCGAATATAAATCTAGATTATGGTTAAGAAAATAAGGAGTATTTGAACTTTATTCTTATAGGGCGTGTCTGGTTCGTTTCCTAGACAAGTCTGACTAGCAAAATTAAGCCAGGCTAGCCTTAGCCTGCTCCAACTAAGCCAATTCACGATTGTTTGGTTGTCTGCATTATCTTAGCCTAGCTACACACATGTTTTGTTTAGTTGGTTGGTTTGCTTTGCATAGTGTCACCTCTTCTTTGAGCTGGTGAGTTCACCCCATTTGAGGCATTTTGTCGAACATCTGGTGGGCACGTCCCTCGCCGCCGTCCTCCTCCTTGCCGAGCAGTCGAGCACCTCGCTGACCTCGCCGACCGCCGAAGCTGCAGCGCCAGCACTTGCAAAGGGAGCGAGTGTGGCCACCGGAGTTGCAGCGCCACCACCTGTGGGCCACCATCCCCGACGACAACCCCGCAGCGCAGCAGGCACCTGACTACGGCTGTTTGAGTTGTGCCCACTGCCGTCGCCGCCGGAGCCGGGCTTGTTACCGTAGGTGGGCGCGCTGGGGTAGCCGTCACGGGAGGAGACGGCGTCGGCGACCTCCTGCCACTGCGGGTGGAGTTCTTGAGAGCTACAAGCAGAAGGTTGAGGCCATGGAGGCGTTGAAGTTCCCGGTGACGTTCTAGCAAGGTGAGGACGGGGTTGCCGTTGGGAATGGTGGCGGTGTCGGCGCCGTTGCTGACGGCGGCGGTGGTTGCGGCGGAGGGAGTGTAGGTGGCGCGGACGGGATGCGGCTCTGCTGCGGCGTGCCGCGGCCGCGCGCAAGCCGCGGTGCTGCTGCGGGAGCTCCTGGCCGTGGGGGTGGTGGCCGGCCGCGACCACCGCTGCTGCCTCGCTGGGGACCGGCTTCACCGGGCTTGGAGGCGCCGCTGCGCTGGTGCCTGGAGGGTCGCGCAGGGTCACGATGGGGACGAAGCACACGGTGAAGGCATGGAGCGATGACGAGAACGGCAGGAGGCGGCTGGCTCAGGCCTGGCCCGAGAAGAATCACCAATTCGATTGTTCGACTTGGGCCAGGCTAATGCTAGCCAGGCCCTAGGCCCTTGCCAGCGAACCAAACAGCCAAAAACTGGCCCAAGGAAGCTAGGAGTCAGGTTGGGCTGGCAACCAAACACACCCATAACAATTATTGTCGCATTTGTATAGTAAAAATCTTCGGTAGATAGTTGGATTCTAGAATATTATTTTCGTCGCTCGCGCTTATACCCTATACTGTCTGCGCCTTGGAAAAATATCAACCACTACTCCTTTGTTTAGTCGCATACATGTCTTGGAAAATATCAGCCAACGCTCCTCTCTCGTGCCTCCTTGCCAGCATGCCTCCTGGCTTTGGGACTAGTTAATACCTCCATTTCTCTCTCACTGCGGTGCAGGCGAGTGTCCTGACGCGGCGATGCAGCAGTCTCGGCGTGGCCTCAGCACGAGCGGGCCACGACGCGGAGGCCTAAGCAACCCTCGACACGACGATGCAACGGCGCCGACGACCCTAGTCATGGGTGGACCAGTAGGCCCAGCACAAGTGGCTCCCGGCAGATCTAGCTCCCTCTCTCAGTCATGCAGGCACTGCCTTCTTGCCGCGTCATGCAGCCACCAGCCAACCGCCTACCAGCGTCGCCGGGCCGCTGCCTCCGGTGAACTCCACGCGCCGATGAGCCTCCATTCTCCCAATCATCAAGGAGATGTTGCGATGCGCTAAAAGTGCATGTTGTAAGCGTATATTTGAATTTCAGATGTTTCAGAGGTATGTTGCAAGTGCTTCATACGGATGTTGCAAAAGTAGATCGGGATGTTGCACATGTTGAATATGTTTGCAAGTGTTTCAAATGAATGTTTCAAGTATTTGTTCAAAATGTTTTATCTGTTTCAGACCTATGTTGCAAGTGTTTTGATCTAGATGTTTTATATGTTTCACACATATATTGCAAGAGAATATTCTAATGTTTCATCTGTCTTCAGTCTTATGTTGCAACAAGTGTTTTTATGTTGCAAGTGTTTTATCTGGATGTTGCATATGTTGTAGTGGCTATACATGTATGTTACAAGTGTATGTTTCAAGTGTTTCAGTTGTTTCAGACGTATGTCGTAAGTGTTTTATCTGAATGTTGCATATGTTACAGTGGCTATACACATATATATGTTGCAAGTTTATGTTTTAAATATTTTACCTTTTTCAGACGTATTTTGAAGCAAATGCTTCATGTTGCATGTATTTTCATTAGCACGCGAGGGAAGCAAACGCAAACGGAAGAGGTCCCCGTGTGTGGGGGTGGTCCCCACATCCATGGGCATTAGTAGGCGCAGGCGCACACTAGCATGCAGCATGCAAGCAACAACACGCAAGCAGCGGCATGAGGAGTATATGGGCGAGCATCCGGATGTGAGGAGCAGAGAGAGGGAGAGAGTAGCAGGCGCACGCAAGCAGCGAGTGAGTAGCATGCGAAGTACGCAAGTGGCATGCAGGGCTGAAAGGTCCTACTATGGCCAGAGAGGGTTAATAGCCTATTAAAATTCTACAAAACACTAGAGCAACTTGGTTAGTAAGATAAATGGCAAAATGCAAGTTTTGATCTAGCTCTACAAGGGTTGCAAGCCACCTACCCAATCAATTCTAGTCACTATAATCTCTAGGCACACAATTAGCTATGTCACTACTTGCTACTCTAAGTGAACAAGGCTAGCAAGAAAAGCTACACTAACAATCTACACAAGAGAGCTAAATAATCAACTTTGCGGGAAAGAAAATGAGAGGTCAAGATTGTTATACCGTCGCGTAGGGGATGAACCAATCACCAAAATGATAACCAATTAATATACCAAGAGAATACCAAATGGCAAGAGACACAAGTATTTTTCTCCCAAGGTTCACGTGCTTGCCAGCACGCTACGTCCCCATTGTGTCGACCAACACTAGGTGGTTCGGCGGCTAAGAAGAGTAGCACGAACCTCGTCCAACCTGTGGACACTGCAAGAACCTACCCACAAGTGAGGTAGCTCAATGACACGCAATCCACTAGAGTTGCCTTTGGCGCTCCACCGAAAAACGCACAAGAACCCCTTACAATCACCGAGAGGTTGTAAGGTCCAAATGGCTAGAGGGGGGTGAATAGCCTATTTAAAATTCTATAAGCTTCACTAAACAACCACGTTAGTATAAAAGATGGCTAAGCTAATTCTAGCACTAGCTCAACTACACTATGCAAGCCACCTATACAATACTAATGAAGCAAGGCTATGATCTCTAATACACACCAACAAGACTAAGTCACTAAGCTACTTACTCCTATATGATAAAGGCTACACTGAGCAAACTACACAAGGATTAGTACAAGAAAGTAAAGAGCAAGTGGCTTGATTCTTATACCAACAATGTAGAGAAGTAATGCACTCAAAGAATCAATCACAATGATCAACCACAAGAGAAATCCTCGGCAAAGATATAACACAAGATTTTTACCGAGATTCACTTGCTTCCCGGCAAGCTACTCCTCGTTGTGGCGATGCACCCACTTGTCGGTTCGTGAGCTAATCGACTATCAAGAGTCGAGCCCTCGGCGGGCGCCGCACAACCGCACACAAGATGGGGATCCTCCAAGCCACGAACTCCACTAGAGTATCCAATTTGCGAACTCCCGCGGGGAAGGATCAAGAACCCCTTACAACACTTGGTGAGGGCTCCAACAATCTCCAATTGCGAGCTCAATCACCTCCGCTGCTCCAAGCCGTCTACCGTGTCAGGAAACACGAAAGAGTAACAAGAAATCCACAGCAACCCGAAGATCAAGTGCCTCTAGAATGCAACTCTCAAGCAATGCACTTGAATCTCACTCAATCTCACTCAAGATGTGCAACTATGCAAAGAGATGAGTGGAGGGGTTGTTCTCTAGCTCAAAGGATGTCTCTAGGTCTCAAAATGTGCAAGAGTTACCCTCAAACCCCGGACATCCTCTATTTATAGCGAAGGGGTACGCAGCTAGCCGTTACCGGACGACTCAGTTAAAATCGCGCTAACCGGACGCTCCGGTCAGGGTGACCGGACGCGTCCGGTCACTACAGGACAAGTGTGAACAGTGCACGTCAGAAGTTACCGTTGCCGTGACCGGACGCGCTCAACCGTTTGACCGGACGCGACAGTGCCAGCGTCCGGTCGCGTTCCAGTAAGCTCCCGTCGAGACCGGACGCGTCCAATCACACGTGACCGGATGCGCCGCGCGTCCGATCAGCACACCACTGCACTCTGCTTCTCTGGACGCCTGACCGGACGCTCTGGTTCCGTGAGGGACCGGACGCGCCGGTTGCGCGCTCTTCTTCTACGCCCAGGTGAACTGACCGGACGCACTGGTCAGGCCAGACCAGCGTCCGGTCAGAAACCCTAGCAAGCAGCACCGAGTTGAACTGACCGGACGCGCCAGCCGCGTCCGGTCACTTCGACCACAGCGTCCGGTCACTGTTTTTCAGTGAAAACCATTTCGAACTTTCACCACCTTTTCTTGCCTCCGGTGTAATAGAAAATAGGCATTTCATTTCCTCAAAAACGCCTGAATCCCGCGCTCGCACGCTCGGCGGGAGGGAGAGCGAACCCCAAACCCCTTACTACCGCTCAAACACCACCGCCTTCGCAAAAGTGCCAACACCATCATGTGAAAAACACCATGTGCATGTGTGTTAGCATTTTCACAAACATTTTCAAGGCGTTATGTTAGCTCTCTACTAGATCCTAATGCATATGCTCAAGACATTGATCTAGTGGCACTTGATTCCCGAGCTAACCGTGATTGCCCCTCTTGATAGTCGGCTATGTATCCTAAATCCAGTCAATCACTTCTCTACTCATCTTAGACCGGCAAAAGAAAAACCCAATGGTTATACCTTTGCCTTGCGCTCTTAGATCCTTCTCTTCCACTTGATCATCATGTCCATCATATTGTGTGCATCTCTACCATGATCGTCATTTCATGTCCATGCACCATTTCTTTGTGATCTTGTGGCCACCACTCCTTGCCACGCACACCTTCATCACATGTGTTGCTTGTGCCTAACTCAAAACACTTAACACATGGCATTAGCAACTTGGTGTCATTAATTACCAAAACCAAACTTGGGCTTTCAGAGGTGACCAAGAACAATCACCAACTCTTGCCACAACTCCTCCGCTGCACCAAGCCATCTAGATGGTGGCAACCACCAAGAGTAACAAGAACTCCACAGCTCAAACGATCCCCAAGTGCCACTAGATGCAAACTCACAAGCAAATACACTAGGAATCACTTCTAATCTTACTTTGATGATGAATCAAGGATGGAGATGAGTGGAAGGTATTTTCTTAGGCTCACAAGGATGTCAAGTATGTCAAAGTGCCAAGAGAGTTCCCCAAGAGTCGGTCGCCAACTATTTATAAGCGTCCTCAAAGAATAGAGCCGTTAGGCTCAATAATGTGTCTGCCTTGGGGCGACCGGACGAGCCGGTCGGGTTGACCGGACGCAGCCCCAGCGTCTGGTCGCTACGAGCCAAGCCTGCGGATGGGCGCCACGTGTCCCTATTCAAATTTCAGGCGTCGATCTTCAACAGTCGCGAAGCTAGTCAACTGCACGGTCAAAGCATTGACCGGACGCTCAGGTCCATCCACTGAACTCAGCTCCACGCGGCGTCCGATCGGTTTCAGAGAGCTCTCAGAACGCAAAAATCATGTCCGGACACATCCGGTCGAGATCGACCTGACGCGCCCAGCGTCCGGTCAGCTCAACACTTCTTCCACGTGCTTGCGTTCGACTGACGTCATCACGGCAACTGACGATGAACAGTGAACTGACAGCGTCCGGTCCACCGTGTCCGACGGCCCTCAAAAGGTGACCAGATGCGCCGGTGCACATTTGCCCTACGTCTGATCAGAGCTCACCTCCTTGGCCCTCTGCATCATGCCAGTCAACACTAACCGAACACCGGGCTAGCGTCCAGTCACTGCGTGACCAGCGTCCTATCAGTGTTTCTCAGCGAGAAACACTTCCGCGACGTCGCCACCTTTTCAACCCTTGCTCAAATGTACTAACCACCAAGTGTATCACCTTGTGCACATATGTTAGCATATTTTCACAAATATTTTTAAGGGTTACGTTAGCTCACACTAGGTCCTAATATATATGCTCATATGAATTCACCTCGTGGCACTTGATAACCATTTCAACCATGAAATTCCCCTCTTCATAGTACGGCCGACTGTTTACCGTTTAACGTTTAGGAAAACATTGCTCATACCCTCTATGATGTCTTGAGTGCAAAACAAAAACCTATTGATACCTTGCCTTGTCAACTTGTTTTTGTTTTTCTTTTTCTTCTTTTCCAAGTTGAGCCCTTGATCATTTTGTGGTCAACACTATCATCACCATGATCCTTCTCTAGGCTCCACCACTAGGCAAGTACCAACCTCATCTAATCTATACACTCAACATAGAAGTTAGTACTAGGGTTTCATCAATTGTCCAAAACCAAATTAGGGACTTTTAGGGGCGGGCGTGAGCATTTAGAGGGGTGCTAGTGTCCGTAGATGCTAGCCACGACCCACCTTGTCAGCCTGCCTCATGTGTCTCAAGCGCTAGGTACTCCTTCCATCTCTCGCTTTTCTTCCCATTATTATTTTTTTCCTAGACTAGAAGAGTCTTTTGCAGACCCATCCTACTTTTAATTACTAGTTAGGGAGCTTTTTTCCTCAATTAACTACTAAATAGTAGAAAGGATAACGAGAGTCTAATATAGGTATATGTTAAACCCTCGGATTAAGAGGACAACAGTCTAGCTAACCCCTGACCGATTCTTCTAATCGGTCAAGGGCTCGGGGTCTACTCCATCGGATGCATTCGCACGCACCCAGAGCAAACAAGGGACGACTCAAAGGGCCGCTGTCACACCCCAAAATTCCTATTTTGGGATGTGACTCAGAAAACACTAAATAACATTAAATGGTTTCATCATTTTTCTAAAATTTTCTCAACTTTAGTTAAGTTGTTGACATTTTATATAGTGGAAAAATGTGGGTTCCTAAAATTTTTGCAATTCAACTTAGTGGTTTGTTGCATTCATGCAATTGCATAGTATTTATGTTTGAAAAATGAATTTAATTGTTTTCAGGATACGCTTAGGGTTTGATCCCAACCTCATCTTTCCAAACATCATGTCCAATCTCTAAAAACCCTAATCAAGTCTTTTGCCGACATCCTACAAAATACTAGCCCAACCTGTTGTCTCATTCTCTTCTTTCTTTTCTTTCTCGAGCTCTTAGTCAATTTGATGATGTTCATGAATTCTTCGGGCCAATCTTTTCTCCCCTCTCATCTATTCATACAAATGAATCTCAAATTGAGTTGAAGCCCGCACTTCTTCTTTCTTTTGCTAATGGACCAAACCCAATCCTTGTTGCCCCTTCTACTATTTCACGCCTAAATCCATAATCTCAAACCACTTTCAAACCAGCCTCGTACCTCCTCTTCTTGCTAATGGATCAAGCCGAGAGTGTCTTCTTTTGCTTTGTGCCAAGTCCGGATCAGCCCAACACACCTCTCTTTCCTTCTCCCAACTCCTGGCTACCCCTATCCCTCTCTTTCACATCAAGATGCAGCCCCCTCTCTCATGGTATCACCCTCCTCTTCCCTCCCATGCAGAAATAATAGAAGCACATAATGCCTCCTTTAATATCTTGGACCTACATCAATATTCATCACGCTTCACCTCTAATATCGCCTCTTAACTCTGTAATGAAGTGCATTGCAAAGAGCAGCTCTTGCCCATGGCCGGCCACATCTTCCTGTTGCTCTCATGCCTCTCTCTACTCATGCAAATACTAATGCATATATTCCTTCCTCTCTTCATTACTAAACACACCTCTCTTATTTGTGCTCCTTTACTTCATCAATTTCTCTCTTCCTCTTCATTTGCATGCATGCAGCAGCTAGTCATGGAGAAGCCTCCCCTCTCCTCTCTATGGTGCCTTCTCCCTTTACTCTCATGCAAAAACAACAACACTAAGTTTCTACCCTTAATTCACTTGCCACACCTCTCTTTAATCCTCTCTTAACATCACTCTTCACTCCATTGGTTTCTCTTGTTATGTTCAGCAGCATGCATGCACAAAACCGCCAGCCATATCTCTTCCTTCCTGCCATATTCCCTCCTCCCTGTGGTGCATATTCCTATTCTTCCATGCAAAAATTGCAGCGAATGTTCGTCCCTTAATTCCCTTTACAAGCCCCTTATTATTCTCCTTTACCACTCTCTAACTGCAAGAGTGAAAGGCTCATGAAAACAGCCATGCATCTTCCCCTCTCCCTCTGCAGAACAGATGCACCTCCTCTCCCTCTCCCTTCACGTTCTGCACACACACAACAGAAGGACGCCCCCATCTCCTCCCCTCCCACCTCCATGGAGGCCCTTCCTTCCTCCCTCTCCCTCTTGTCCATCAAAATGCAGTGCCCTCGCTGTGATGAATCCGTGTTGCCGCTGCACGTCTATTCCCGTCACCGGAATCCCAGAATCCTTCGCATCATGCTGCGGTAAGGGTCATGGCCTTCTCTGTTTTTTCATCGAAATCATGTTCACCATGCCCCCTCTCTGTTGTGACGCCCCCAGGCAACACCATGGCGCTGCAGCGCTTCATGGAGGCCATCCCGGTGCGCCTTGCCGTCTCCTTAAACCCGCAGCAACACCTCGCTGATCATCGTCGCCATTGTTTCTATAGAGCACATGGTGAGGTCGCCCCAGCTTATTTCCTCTCTGATCTTGCTGCTCTTGCACATCTCATCCATCTCTTTGATCTCTCGTGTGGTGTAGATCATCACTAAAGTGTAATTGGCGATGTCCCGATGATCATAGGCCCTATCTTCACCCATCATCAACGCCGGCTGCCATCACCTTCATCTCCAACTACTGCTAACCCTGATGTGAGGACCCCCATCATCATCTCCATCTTATTTTCATGTCACTTTCTATAGAACACGTGCCATAATCTACATGTGGTTGAATTCCGGCGAAGTTTCCTCACAATCATGTCTTTGTCCCTTGCGGACAGCAGCACTGTTGTCTATTGGCATTCATTTTCCCAATGATCTAGCGCTTCTATCAACGAGCCCTTTGATCATGGTGTAGATCTTGAAGATGCACATGTCTCAACAAAATAGTTTGGCCAAACAATCCAAGATGAAAGAGATATAATCGTTATTGTGCTTGTTGCCTTTGCTGTCTTGCAGCAGTGCTGCTGCCGGTTGGCATACGTGTTCCTGTAGTTTTATCACTCCAGTGGTCATTCCCTTGGACCCACACGTGTATCACATACTTGCACATGGTTCTTCATAGTTGATCACCCATCGGACCAGCGGAGACCATGTTTTTGTCAGCTTTCACGTTCACTGCTCTACTGTCCTAGCAGCTGTGCAACGCTAACTTGTTTTGGTGTTCCCCATCAAACTAGCATTCTTGTGACCAAACCCTTCATCTAGCATGTAAATCATATCCTTGCACATTACTCTACAAGTTATGCAGGTCATTCATGCCATAATGGCGGAGATATCGAGTCCATAATGCTTGCTACCCCTGCTATCCAAACAGCAGCCACACTGTTCTGCAATCTCGTTTGCCTGCCGACCAAGAGTCCAAACATCATGCCCTTTTGCCATAACAAACTCCATACTGTCCATAACAGCTCCACAAAATGTATCACCAATTGGTTATACAAATACCATGCCTTTGATGATCAAAACCCTTGCTATCAGCCGACATACACGTCTTGTGTGCATTAGTCGCTATAACTGCTTGCCCCGCTGATCTAATATGTGTCTCCATGCACTGGTTGACCATGACGTGTCCTCATATATCCTCGATATATATCCAGCAGCACTAACTCATATCTCAAAGGAGTCAGGGGCGAAGCCAGATAAATGGTCACCGGGGTCAGAGTCGGTACTCATATGAGTAACTTATAAGTCGCTAATAGGTTGGTACAGATATGATACTCTGCATGTTATAGCACCACTAATCGACTGACCAGGCTTCAATAATTTGTCGTATTTTTTCATAGCCGTTATGAAAATTATGACACTTCCTGCCTACATGGTCGTGGAAAACCCGCTATCAACATCACTAGAACACTCTAGCCAATCATATTTAGACATGTGCATACTATTAAAAGTCACTAGTGATTATTGAAATGCAACTACGCAAGCTAAACTAAAGTACTTCCTCCGTCCCAAATTATAAGACCGTTTTGGTATTTTTTAGATTAATAACTTTTATTATGTTTCCAGTAGACATAACATATATCTAGATGCATAGTAAAAGCTAAGAATTTAGAAAAGTCAAGACATCTTATAATTTAGAACGGTTCGCCATAATGAAAGAGCACGCTCTTTGGTGGAAAGCAAATATCCTATCAACTTTCTGAGTTTGAATTCTATATGTCCGAGAAAAAATTTAAAACCTTAAGACCTCATATTTCGGACTAGATTGTTTTAATTAGCAATTGCAGAATAGAGTTTTTGGGGTACCTGGACAACCAGACAGCAGATGGGCAAAGAGTTTATCGCCGCTGGCCATCGGCAAGTGGTCACTGGGTTTGCGCCTAGCGTCTTTGGAACGCGAGATGGAGAACAAATGAGCTGCCGCTGGGCGTTGGGCGCCGGCGCCGACGCTGGACAGGCAGTAGCCCAGAAGGCCAAATGCGAGAACAATGAAGATCAGAAGATGAAACGACCAAACGACCATTATGTAGTCCCGGCTGTAGCGGAGGCTCGAGGCAACGTTAGGCCTTCTGGGCTGCTGCCTGTATCTGCTAGCAATTACTAGTAGCATTCACGTAACGAAAGGAAGCAGAAGATGGGCCGGACTGCTGGGCTGTCAATTTGCTGGGGTCGTACAAATTTTCTACCGGGGTCAGACGTGGTGAAAAATCACTGGCTACAAGAGGATACGACAAAGTCGTCGGTGTCAGCCGACCCCGACGCGTCCACCTAGCTTCGCCCCTGAAAGGAGTAGTTAGTACACAATATATCTGTTAAACATTCTTGCTGGCCTTGCATCTTCCCTTGATTTGCCCTCATCAAGTTCTAGCCATCCAACCACTACCAGTTCATTGACTCGTCACTTTCTATAACCAGTGAGCCATTATCTCTTAGCCAAAACCTATCCAAAGCTCCTATTCCCAAATCCATGACTTTCCAATGGCACCGGTCGGCTGACCGACAGATGGCATGCCTTTGTATGTCTCACTTATATATTCCCCAAAATCATGTATTTGTCGGAGCCTCAACCTCTATATAAGTTTCCTCTCATCAATCATGCATAGTCATCCCGTGTGATCTAGCCCTTAAATCTTCATTATGCTTACTTCATTCTTCATAATGTCCAATCCATCTTGTATACAATCATCTGATTAATTGCCCTTCATCTATAAATCCACATGCTTTCTAAATCTTTCAAGTTAGCCCACATACATCGTGTCTATTCTATCCCTATCATTTATCAAACCTTCTAGCTTCTGCCTTCGATCTTTCACATCCTTTAATCGTAGCTCCGTTTAGTTGTTTTTGCACTCAACGGTCATAGTTACAAACCCTACATGTTTAAAAACCTTTATGCCCTGCTATTGTAATGATTGATGTACTATTCTAGGTTTGTTTAAGATGCATGTTTTGGTTGTTGCTGACGTTAGGTGGAGCTACATGTGTTTGACGAGATTTTGTATAGTATTTTTATATGTACATCATTTATTTATGCTGTTAGGAAACAAGAAGAATGGATGCAGTGATGCTCCTCTTGTATTCTCATGCATTGCGTATGTGCATATGTACGCATGCTAGAGGAAGGAGATAACAGTTAGCTTGTCAGCTAATCTGTACTTTCATGTACTATACAGCCATGCATGCATCAATTGGCTGCGTGTGGCTGATGAGGCTCGTCTGATGGCCTGATGCCTTGATCTCACATATACATGAGAAGAGGGAAACAAGAAGCTAGCAAGTATACGTGCTGCAGGCCCATGCATGCACGAGGGATGCTCACAACATGCAAATAAGAGAAGCTAACAGGTGCAATCATAATGTGTATGTGCGCGTGTATATGTCTAGAACTCGCTGTAGAGTTCGTACGTATGCCGGTCCGTGTCAGCGCAACAGGTCTAGAACCTTCTGGAACCTTGGCCAGATATACGCGCGGCGGGCAGGTTAATGACTTATCAACGGGGAGGCTTTATCCCTTGATCATCTCAGGCCCATGCGTCAGGGAACAAGATACATCCACGAGCTCATCCAGAAAAGCTTCTAGAGGGATTACCACGTGAAGATAATTATTCCAGATGAATAAATCACGTGGTCTTATTTTGTTTTGGCAAGCAAAAGGCCTAGGCCTGAATATCTCTCACACGCCAACTGATTTTAGGCGACGCATGCGTACGGCCAGGAGGGCTCGCTACTACCCTAGCGACAGCCTATATAAAGCAGCCCCTTGACCCTCATTAGGAGGTTAAGGACGCCCGGCCAGAGGCTCGGAGCAGATCGACGGGAACGAAGTCCAGGTCCGGCCGCCGGAGATGATGACCAGGGAGACCGCCTCAAGACGGCCCCGACGTACGGCACCATCCATCCAGATGATCGGCCGGAGGCAGCCTTAACAGGCGCCACGCAACGACGGCATCCAGGAAGCCACAGCCGCCGCCAGGTGCCATGATCTGGCGGAAGGCAGACGTACCCTGGTATGCGCTGTCGGCCAGAGAAGCTGACCGCCGCTACGGCGCGGCGAACGACGCTCGGCTGATTGGATCAGCGCCAAGATGATCACGAAGGCATGTACGCACCGCTGGCCGGAGGCTGCACTTCTGTTGCGCCAACACGGAGGGTCAGGGGGGCCAACTCTGCTGCCACGAGAGGACCCAACCACATCTACGCCGACGCCATGGAACAGGGAGACGCTGGCAGCCAATGCCATCTAGATGAGATCACAGCCGCCACCAGGGCGCCATTCATTGGCACGGCGCCAGCCACACCTCCATCAGGAGCTTTCATCGCCGGCGGCTGCACACAATATCCAGAGTGATGGAGACGTCCAGGCCGCTGAGTCAACTTGGCGCCCACTTCGCCAGCACCGGCTCTGCATCTCGTTCACGATGAACAACTCCTAGCCGGGTGAGACGCATCCTGGTGGAGAAGCAGTATGTGGAGGCTGCTGCGTTGGTGGAGTAGCACACGCGTTGCTACACTTTGAGACGACGGAGAGACGTCGCTGAAGACGTGATACTCAGAGGCACTCCATCTAGGATGCCAGCCGTGATCTGTGTTCTATCCAACATGCAGTTGAGAGGAGGTGAGACGCGCGGCTCCACCTGCTATTAACACTACCACGCTACGCACGACAACAGCGAGACGGATGGTGCGGCAGCGACTCCATCGACCACGACAACACAAGTGCACCACGACGCAAGTCTTCATCAAGCTACTACAACTTCAACAACTCCACGTGATCAAGTCCCACAGAGTACCACGACAACGTTGCCAAGGAAGTTCGAAGCAGTCAAGCTACACTAGCCATGCTACTATCACAACACTATGTGTTGTTCAACACTGACGAGGCGAACGACACAGGTGGCATGACTCATATTCCAGTCATGTTATACCGGCTCATGGACCAACGAGATCATGGACATGCCGACGCCACCCACATCTACACCAACACCATGCATGGAGACGTGAAGCGAAGATTAAAGACGACGACCCACAACAGCTTAATCGGAGGTGCTCTGTGAGCTTGACTCACAGGGGTAATTAATTGGGACCCTTCCGAGGCCTCAGGAACCATGAAGACTACATCGCCTAAGTTAGATCGCTGCCAGCAGGCTATGGAGCACGCACTTGTACGAGGGAACCCCGTATTTGTATTTCTTATAAATATGAATAAAACTTGTGTTCCCTTCTCTTTGTTTATTTTGTGTACTTTAGTACACTGGCACGCCCGCACATTTTATTTTTCTTTATGGCAGAGAAATATGATATTTTTTTCCTGTCCAAACAACATGAGGAGCGGATCTTTGAGAAGCGGAACCATCAGCAAGTGTTTGGAAGGCAAGTGTAACATGAATTCCCTTGTTACCCAATAACTATTTAATCACCTTTTCATGTGCACGTGTCTAATATGATAAACCCTTAAGGACTTTACCTAGAACCTTTGTTATCTTGAATTCCTTGTTTACCTTGGGTTATGCATATGGGTAGTTTGCTTAGTTTGCAATCACCAAACCATATGATATTAATATTGACTAATGGATTATGGAATTAATAATAAAAGGATGCTTTTTAGCAACATGGATAGAAGGGGGGCTAGAGTATTGGACCTTTTTGGGTGCTCTAGTCTGCCCTCTGTAAGGAATGAATCTTAAAGCGGCAACCCAGGACTTACAGTACAACCACGAGAATCACATGGCTCTGATCTTAATCAAGTAACTAGTACGTCTCTAGCTTGTTAGTGGTTACCAAAAGGCGCAAGAGGGGGTGCCTCGTGGTGTATAGTTGTTTTCCTACCTTGGTGTGTACAGTGCCGCGACCACATGTGCCTCTCGGAGGAGGACATCTATGCACACTTGTCGCTGAACCTCGTGGTGTCTAGTGAAAGGTTACGTAGTGATCCCTGCCGACTTACCTTGGAAGTGAGTCAAGAGGTTGGCCACCTCGGGCAAAGGGCAATCATGACTCATGGGTAAAGATGTACACACTCTGTAAAGTTAATAAATTGTTATAACAGCCGTGCTCACAGACATGAGCGGCCTGGATCCTTTTCAAGATAGATGGTTCTATAGATGGTTTGGGTGATAATTAATCTTGATGTTAATTATACTTTCACCTTGGGAACTTAAGCATAACCTAGCAACATAGGTTTAATAAATAAAATATGACCAACTAAAAGTGTTTACCGCAGTTCAGCCATGTCTAGCCTTTTGAGTCTTGCATCCTCTCATGTTATACTTGTTGAGTATGGTGCGCTCACACTTGCTTTACAATCAATAAAAATTCCGGATGGGTACCAGATGGTGGATCAAGTAAAGAGTTTCGTGTAGAGTCCATCAATAATAGGCGAGTGCTTCCCCAGTCAATCGTCCCTGTGGAGTATGGAGTCCGAAGAGAATATTAAGAATAGCTTCTGTTATGCTTTTGTAATAGTTGTAAGTCTTGTTGTAACTATGTTCGATATATAATAAAACATTGTTATTGATATTCTCCATATTTGTTGCTATATGTGTCGTGTGGACATCCTAAGCACACATATAGTTAGCGCTTGGTATTCTTTGGAAATCGGGTGCGACAAGACGGACCCACTCCTGAGGGCCTCGGTGTTAAAGGGGCAAGATAAGAAGGGACAAGTCCCCGCTCGAGACGCCCTAACTCAGGAGCTCGGCCAATGCATAGGGAGTTCCTGACCCAGGGGAGTCCTAACCAAGCAAGAGCCCCCGCGGTCGCCCAAAACTTGGCTCGGGTTGGATGCTCACCCCTGGCAATGCCGGAAGCAAGCCTCGTAATCTATCATGCGCGTAAAGCCTAACATGTGCAGAATAGTAGAAGTGCTAGGCCACCTTTCCATTCCACTGTCACGATGTGTTGTCGACCACTCCCTCGATAGGGTCACAATCGGGGTGTTGTAATGGTACTTATTTTGTATCATCAGTATTAGTACTTATTTTGTAGATTTTTTTCAAGTACTACAACTTTCATCTAGACTATTTCTCCATCCGAAATCATTTGAAAAAATTGAAAAAAAAATGATTTCAAATATTTGTACTAGTGACAGGTTAAGAAAATCGTCTGTTTAAATGCATTTCTATTGGAAAGTCTTTTAAGCCACAAGTAGAAATCCGATTTATGTACTGGCGGTAAGCTTAAGAGAACTGTCAGTGTAAATAGAGGATATGTACTGGCGTTCGGCTTAAGAAAACTGTGACAGGTTAAGAAAATCGTCTTTTTAAATGCATTTCTATTGGAAAGTCTTTTAAGCCACAAGTAGAAATCCGATTTATGTACTGGCGGTAAGCTTAAGAGAACTGTGAGTGTAAATAGAGGATATGTACTGGCGTTCGGCTTAAGAAAACTGTCAGTAGCTAATTTATGCTGGCGGTTCATAGCCATGGGCCGGGCCCATGATTCTATTTCTATTGGAGCCTGTTCTTTATGAGTCGCCGTAAAAAAATCACTTAGGGTCAACAAAAACTATTTATGTACCAGTGATGCATTCTATTAACGAGGGGTTTATTTCTTTACCTAGCATGGTTCACCTTTAATAAATAGAGGTATACGAGTAGTTTTTATTAAGCACCAATCTATCCTAATAATTCTAAACATCAAGTAATTCAGAACAGAGAGAATCAAGATTATCCTCTACAATGTCGAGTCTGATGGGTACTTTGGTCATTTCGCATTTCACAATCTTTCTACAAGTTGATAAGAGGTGGATTGCTAAATTGTTGAGAATATGTAGCGCCCATATTGCTAAAAGCTTTCCTATCCATAAATTGGAAGGTTAAACAAACATGCCCGTACTGTGCCATGCGATACTGATGACCAATGCAGTAATATCACCACAACTTCGATATATTAGAAAAACGCTACTCACACAGAACGAGAGATTCTATCCGTGCACCGAACGTGCTCACATCCAGGAGAGTTCCTCAAACGAGTTCAATGCCCTTGCATGCCATGATCCTGGGAGATTGCACGCACCTTAAGTTCTGGCGGTCAATCGTGTGATTATTGCGCGCACGTTGCTGGCATGTGGAGCTTCATCAAGGAGCAGCATGCATGCTTATGCCAGGTTTTTGTAACGTGGGGTCGTGCTCCTCGCGGATAGCATATAAAACTTGGAGGCATTTGACCTTGACGCGTATATAAATTGGTCGCGCCAGGATGCTTGAGCTGCGCAACAGCAGGCAGGTATGGCCTGCACCTAGGAGTCACTAGTCAGAAGCAGGTCGAGCTAGCGCGATGGGGACAGGAGCCGGCCGCGTCTTCCTCCTCGCCTCGGTGCTGCTCTTCGCTCTGCAGACGACGCCGGCGTCGGCTGACAAGAAGGCAATGCATGATGCCATGATGCTTCCTTTGTTATCTACCTTTTGCCTCCCCGTCATGTTCTTCGATATGCATACAGATACAGTGTTAATTAGTACTGATCTGATTTACATGCCTGCTGCAGTCGTGTGTGATCTTCTTCAGTGCTTTCCCGGCCTCCCTTAATGCGCTGCTCGCTACAATCACCAATGAGTAAGAACAGATACTAGTATTACTGAAACTCTTAGGCATCGTTGAGAAAGAAATGCGTGCTCATTAGCTACGGCACGAAATGCAGCTTCACGATCCTGCCGTACGACCTGCGGGCCATCAGCGGGGTCGCGCTGCAGATCGACGAGAGCTTCCTGCCGCTCCTCCGACGTATGTTTTGTCTGTCTCTGGTTCTCAACGACGGGTTTTATGCGTCGCGCTGATGCGTGTTCCTTTGCTTTGGTTCAGAGCTCCCCGGCGTGATAGCCGTGATCCCGGACAACCTGTACAAGCCCCACACCACGCACTCGTGGGACTTCCTCGGGCTCGCCAGCGACGGCGAGATAACCCCCGCGTGGTCGTCGGCGAAGCTGGGCGTGGACACCATCATCGGGGTCATCGACACAGGTAATACTGATGCACATCGGCTACTCCATGTTCTTCAACGTCAATAAAGCACAAATAGTAAACAGTAGGACGGATGGAGTCACTGTCTCACTGATATAATTCGGCAAATCTCTTGCCGACCCTTTGAAAAAAAAAACATGCACGACAGATTTCTTGGCCATCTCTACGAGTACAATGATTGCTTCCGATCCGAACTACTAGTAATTAGAATCACATCCCAGCAATAGCGTCTCTAAAAAGTCAACTCGAACGTGACAAATCGTAACAGCGGTCAGATATTGATTCTTGAGTTACCGATCTGAAGCTTGTTGTGATAATATTGTGTTCGCTGCATGCACGACGAAGGCGTATGGCCGGAATCCCTAAGCTTCCAAAACGATACCATGCCGGACGTCCCATTGGGTCGTTGGCGCGGCACATGCGAGAAAGGCAACGACCCGACCTTCCAGTGCAACAGGTAGCGCCAACAAACAACTAGGCACAGGGTCTCCGTTCTCCGGCAGGCCGGGGGGGCCCAACGTTCTGCGTGTGAAAAACCTGACGCCTCGTACTCACGTACACGCAGGAAGCTGATCGGCGCGAGGTTCTTCAGCGAGGGCATCCAGGCGTCGCGCGCCCTGGGCGACGGAGGAGGCCAGCAGCAGCCTAGCCAGGCGGACCTGTCGTCGCCGCGGGACTACGTGGGGCACGGCTCGCACACGCTGTCCACCGCGGGCGGCTCCTTCGTCCGGGGCGCCAGCGTGTTCGGCCACGGCAAGGGCACGGCCGCGGGCGGCGCGCCGGGCGCGCGCGTCGCCATGTACAAGGCGTGCTACGAGCCGGGGTGCTCCGGCATCGACATCCTGGCCGCCATCCTCGCGGCGGTGGCGGACGGCGTGCACATCCTCTCGCTCTCCCTCGGCGCGCCGCCCGGCGACTACCTCACGGACCTGACCGCCATCGGCGCCTTCTTCGCCGTCCAGAGCGGGGTCACCGTCGTCTGCTCCGCCGGCAACTCCGGCCCGCAACCGAGCACGGCGACCAACCTTGCCCCCTGGATCTTCACGGTTGGTGCAAGCACCATGGACAGGGATTTCCCAGCTTATGTCAGCTTCAATGGCGAGACCATCCAGGTACGTACGATCCGTGGATTGAACCATCGCGCCATGCGGCCTAGCTAGATTTGCTCATCAACGTAGGCCGTCCTGAATGCAATTGATTGACAGGGACAAAGTCTCGCAGACAGCACTCTGCCCATCGGTCAGCCGTGTCAGATTATCAGCGGGGAGAATGCCAACGCCGTGAACCAACCAACCAGCAACTCGTACGTACCCATCTGATTCTTCACAACCTGCTGTTTGTTGTTCGGATCGATGTGCGTGTCTCCTATGAACATCCTGCAGTCCTGCTGATCGATGAGACTCCTTGTGCCTGCCTGTGCCTGCAGGTCGCTGTGCTTGCCCGGCTCTCTGGACCCTGACAAGGTGAAGGGCAAGATTGTGGTCTGCGTCAGAGGGGTGAACGCCAGAGTGGAGAAGGGGTTTGTGGTCAAACAGGCGGGCGGCGCCGGTATGGTCCTCTGCAACGACGCCAGCACCGGGGACACCGTCCTCGCCGATGCGCACGTCCTCCCGGCAGCTCACTGCGCCTTTTCGCAGTGCGTCCGGCTCTTCACCTACCTCCAGTCTACCAAGTAAGCAAAAGCAAAGCTGCTGCCGGTGCATGCGCGCACGGTAACGTTCACTGGTCTTACGCGTTGGACTGAGCCGACTGATCAGCGTTTCCACTTCCACTGTAGCAATCCGTTGGGCTACATCAACGCAACAGACGCGAGTTTTGGCGTAAAACCTGCGCCGAAGATTGCAGCGTTCTCATCCCGGGGGCCGAACGCCATTACTCCTCAGATCCTCAAGGTTGGTTAGCGCACATTGTTCAGCACCCAGATTGACTAGTAGTAGTGTCGCTGATATGTTGTTGGCAGCCCGACATCACCGCACCAGGTGTCAACGTAATCGCGGCGTACAGCGGCGCGGTTTCACCAACGGAGCTCCCGTTCGATGACCGGCGTGTCGCCTACAACATAATGTCCGGAACCTCCATGTCGTGCCCCCACGTCTCCGGCATCGTCGGCCTCCTCAAGACGAAGTATCCAGCTTGGAGCCCCGCCATGATCAAGTCGGCAATCATGACCACCGGTGAGCTACACCCACAAACGTTATTCAACTCATCTATGTTCTCTGAAGGAGCCTTGCATTTTTGTATGACAAATAACGCATGACCCGTCCCGTGTTTTGTATGTTGCACTGCAGCCAACACCGTGGCCAACGACGGCAACCCGATCCAAGACGAGGCCGGCGCCGTCGCGACGCCGTTCGGCTACGGCTCAGGGCACATGGACCCCGTCAGGGCACTGGACCCCGGGCTGGTGTACGACACCACGCTGGGCGACTACACCAACTTCCTCTGCTCACTGAAGCCAACGCCGACGACGCAGGACCCGGTCCCGAGCCTCCCGGTCGACCTCCCTATGATGGGCAGCCTCTCCCCGCCCGTCACCAGCCTCCTGCTCCCACTGTTCAACGCCGCCGGCGAGCCGTGCAAGTGCAGCCAGGGCCCGTACGGCCGCCCCGAGGACTTGAACTACCCGTCCATCGCCGTACCGTGCCTGTCCGGCAGCGCCACGGTGAAGCGCCGCCTGAAGAACGTCGGCGGCGCGCCCGGCAAGTACAAGGTTACGGTCACGGAGCCCGCGGGGGTCAAGGTCATGGTAGTGCCGAGCGAACTGGAATTCCGGGGCGGAGAGGAGAAGGAGTTCACGGTGAAGCTGGACATGGACGTCAACGCCCCGGCGGCGGCTAGTAACTACGTGTTCGGCAGTATTGTGTGGTCCGACGCGGACGCGTACGCGTCGGACGTGAAGAAGGCGCATCGCGTCCGGAGTCCCGTCGTGGTTAAGATCAAGTGCGGCTAGCGGACTAGCAGAGCACAGAAGCCATGCCCATTGCTTGATTAAGATCCTTCCTTAAAGCATCTTCCAAAAGCTTCTTAAAATTAATTGGTAAACTAGCGATTATTCCAAATAAATGAAATGAATATATTATTTTTGTCTTTCTCCATTTCAATAGATAGTTTCCCAAGAACATCTAATAGTTTGTCAAGCTCATGTCCAATCTCTTTTTCTTGCTGGATGGAAAGGAAAAAAAACAACTCTCACAACTACTTGTACCAACTCCTCGTCGATCCACACTAAAAAAAGAGGCATCCGCACACAAATATACGTGAATGAATGATACTGCATATTGGAACAACTGATACCCCCTATTGGTATTTGTGCCAAGATACTCCTTATCGGTGTTAGCGTCATTTATTTCATCGGCGCTCCTCATGGTCCCTGACTTTTGTGGACCACCACCTAGAGGTTTGTTAGAATTAGATCTCCTATCACTATTTTTACGAATGAGAATATTGTAAGATAGAGCAAGAAGATTCCATTTTGTAGGTTTTGGGTGTGAATTATGGTGATGGAGATGTTTAGGAATGGCTCGGCCGCCGCCGCCATCTTGGAGGTTCATCGGAATTGTGGCAATTATTTTTAGATATAAAAATAATGGGTGATAAAAGAAGCAATAGAGATTCTGTTTTCAAAATTTTGCACTATCATAAAAACATATATTACTACCGGTTTGTGAGCGGTAGTCTCCAATTGAAAGGTTGTCCACACAGAGTTGGACACGGGTGCTCGCAAATCACGTGAGTATCTCTATAAGATCTTGTTCAGTTAGAGGGTACCCCCATCAATCTCTCACAATCTCCTCTGTTTGAAGATTAACCAAACTAGCCCTAAAACATTCAGTTCTCCAAGCCAAGGTTTGTATTCTTTCCACGGCCTTTTTTTTAAACTGTGATAACTTTAAAGGCTAAAATTCGTCTTCATTGTTGATTGTCTGTTGTACAATGCACTCTGTTCAACCCCTTGAAAAAAAATCTATCCCTTAGATTTTGAGAGTTGCACCATTTAACTTGACATTTTTTTGTTTATATAAAAGTTGTGCTTTGTTGGTTCCCTGGAAAAGTTTGCGTGAATTTAAAAACAGTTAGGTAATCCATTTTAATTAATTTCATCATGATTATTATCTGGCCCGGTCGTTCCCATGCTCAATTCAAGCCCAGCCCCAGCTCAGGCTGATGTTTGCGGATCCTATCTAGTTGGGGAGCGCTGGTATCCACGGTGCCGCGAACGCAAGCCCCGCACGTTTATGTGACAGCGGCCCACGCTGCTCCCCCGTTTCTCTTCTATGCTCATTTCCTCGCGCCGCTCGCGCTCCCAGCTCGCCTCTACAGCCCGTCCCCATGCCCGTCATGTCGGCCTTCGCACCGCCCCACGTGCACGACGAACATGCCCCATCGCCCCCATGACCGCAGCACCCCCATCCGCTCGCCCCCAACGCTTCCGTCCACTATCCCTCCGCGTGAGCCACGCGCCCTCGGCCGCCTGGCTCGCCTCTGGCCGAACAACATAGAAAGCTGGAATAAAACACATGCAACAACACGGAAACAACTACTGCACCATTAGGCTGAAGCAGCTGAAAACACCATGAACATATTATTGCAACAACACGGAACAACTGCTGCAACATTAGGCTGATGCAGTTGAAACACCATGAACATATTATTGCAACACGGAACAACTGCTGCAACATTAGGCTAAAGCAGCTGAAACACCATGAACATATTATTACAACAACACGGAACAAACTGTTGCAACAATAGATTTGAAGGAGCTGAAACATTTGGAACATATTATTGCAACAACACCGAACAAACTACTGTAACAAATAGGTTGAAGGAGATGAAACATTTGGAACATATTATTGCAACACTGGTATGAAGCATATGAAACAACGCTCGAAATAAAAACACTTGCAACAAAATGGAACAACTACTGCAACATGAGGTTGAAGCAACTGAAACATACTGCAATATCTGAAGCAGTACTACTGCAACATTGCAAAAAACATCTGTTGCAACAACCCAAAAAAACCTCATTGCAACAATCAAAATCATCTATTGTAAAATAAAAAAACATTGCGACACGACAAGATCTGACCCCGAGAGCTCACCGGAACCCTAACCACCACCGCCTCCCTCAGATCCAAGATCCAGAGGAGTATGAGGAGAGTTCAGATTCAGAGGAGGAGGAGGAGGAGGGGGAGAGGGACGGCTCAGATCTAGAGAAGGACCCACCTATCTCGTCGGAAGCCGTTGCTATCGCTCCTCTCCGATGGCATGGAGGTCGTAGAGCAAGCGAGGGAGGCAGGGAGGGAGGAAGGGGCGGCTCGTCCGAAGCTGCCGCCGTCGTCCTCCTCTCCCGGTGGCATGGAGGTCGCGGAGGTCACGGAGGGAGGAAGTGGAGGAAGGGAGGGAGGGCGCGCTCGCCAGAAGCCGCTGCCGTCGTGGCACAGAGGTCGCGGAGGGAGGGAGGGTCGCCAGCGCCCGAGCAAAGCGAGAGAGTCGAGGAGCTACGAGGAAGAGAGGGCGAGCAGAGCGAGAGAAATGAAGCACGGGAACGGGATGGGATGGGGAGGCAGTCGAGCAGCGTGGATAAAGACGAGCGGGGCGGTCGAGTCGCTATGTGACACGTGTCCGGAACCGTCGGACGTCAGAGTTATAACATTATCGATCTAGTTGCCTCGTGTGTTGCTCGCTTTTCTTTGTTTCAGATTTCAGACGTGTGGCTGCTCTCATAGCGTGGACGGCGGCGCAGCACAACCCAGCGAGCGAGCCCAGTCCCCTGCGCGGCTGCGCCCCTCCTTTTTTTTTTCAAGTATACTCCCCTGCGCCTTGCCCTTCTGTCGTAGTGTCGTGGACTTGTGGTACTTGGCGACAGTCAGGGGTCTCGCCCCAAGCCTGGGCGCGGACGCGGACGAGGCGGTTACTAGCCTCCTCACGGACGACGTCCGCCGAGAAGAACAACTGAACAAGGGCGCAGTCACGCAGATCTCACTGGCTCACCGGCTCACCGCGCGCTGCTGGCCGCAAACTGCTTCCCTCCGGTCTCCACGTCGGCCACGCCGCTACGAGTCTGGCTGCCCTGTCTCTGTCTCTGCTTAGGCGGCGGCGCCGCAGCCACGATCCAGCGGCCAGTGAGCTCCAACTGCATTCAATTTAAATCAATCTTGTCCTGTTGGTCCATTACCACTAGGCAGGACAATTTAACGAGGTTTTATTATAAAAATATATTATATAGTTACTTTGATGATACTTATTTGATATCATAAATTTAATATTTTTCATAGATTTAGTCCAAATAGAGATTTTATTAACCTTTGTAGGAAAAAATAGAATTGCACTTTTTTTTGGGCCCGAATGAGTGACAGTTATTTTTATGACTAATCTAATGTTCGAAATTGAGCTAGGTCACTAAGTAATATCTTCTCTCTTCTTATTAAACTAGATAAATGCCCGTGCGTTGCACGGGCGCTAAATTTTTTTGATTGAACCTTAGTAATTGGACATGAACGTGTGAGCTATAAAGACTTTGTATTGGATGTGGACGCGTAGTTTTTGTCTTTGTATTGGAATTGGATATGACACAAACGCATGAGCTTTGAAGACTTCGTATCGGACACGAACACATAGATTTGGTCTTCGTATCAGTACCGGGTTTAACACGAATGCGTGTCGAGTGAAGGATGAATAGTGATCTTGACATGATCGCTTAAAATTGATTAAATCAATTTTATAGCGCAACACGTTCATCACAGCTAATTTGAGGGAATTGTTATTTGCATATGTCTACTTTAGATAAACTTTTTATATCTTATTAAAATTGTTTTATTTGATTTTTTAGGAGATTGATTTATTTTAGTGTAGAGAGAGTTTATTCCTCTCATTTTTTTTATATGTATGAATATGTGCATGATCTGTTTCGTCGGTGTTAGCAAAGATTTCCTGTGTATGAATATGTGCGTGATCTTTTTTTGTTGTCGTAAGCAAAGCCCTTGCCTAATTCCTCTGTTTGAATATGTGCCTAATCTGTTTCATCGGCCTGTAATCAGTTCTTTATATGATTTCCGTTGTGGAAGAGTTTGTTTCGGAAACGGTTTTTTTTATCATATATGATTTTCGATGTGGAAGAGTTTGTTTCGGAAACAATTTTTGTTGCCGTATACTTTTTTTGAAACGTTTGCTGTATAGGTTTTTTGGAAACAGGGTGGTTTTTTTACGGTGGTTTGAGTTTGTTTCCTAAACAGGTTTTTTTTTGCTGTATATCTTTTTTTGAAAAGTTTTTTTTTTGCCGTATAAGAAACGGGGACTGTGGTTTTTTTTGCGGTGGTTTTGATTTCTTTTTTTTCGAAAACAGGGCGGACATTTTTTTCGGTATACGGCGGGGGTGGGGCGACACAGACGATAGGGTTAGTTATTTTTTAGGTGTATATATCTTTTTTTGGAAAAGTTTTTTGCCGTATAAGAAACGGGGACGGTGGTTTTTTTTACGGTGGTTTTGATTTCTTTTTTTTCGGAAATGGGACAGATGTTTTTTTCGGTATACAGCAGGGGCGGGGCGACGCAGACGATAGGGTTAGTTATTTTTTAGGTGTATATATATATATATATATATATATATATATATATATATATATATATATATATATATATTAACATGTTAATCACAAATGTTTATGTGAATCATATTAAATGTATATGAAACTTTTGGTGTGTGTGACAACTTTCTGTAACGTTCTTACGAAAGATTTTGTTAGTGTATGAGCAACTTTAGCAAAAGCCCTTAAACAAGGGTTCTTATCTTTTTGAGGGCTCCTCTTATTTTTGAGGTTTTGACCTTTTGCATCTGCTCCAACAACAGCTTTTCAAATTAGAGCCCTCAAATTCTTTTTGATAGACATTGAGATGAGGGACCCACTCGTCATTCTCTACTCTTCCCATACTCAATCTCATCCCGATCAAATGATTGAAGGCAGAGTCGCCTGCTGGGTCCGCTCCCACAAGGGCTTGCCTCGCCTCGAGCTCACCAGGGGAGTCGCTCGCTGTGGTCTCATGGGGGAGGAGCTCGTCACGGGGGACTGGGTGCCGGCGGCTGATGGGCAGGCCTCGCCAAGGAGCGGCATAGGGGAGTCGTGCCAACGACCAAGGATCGCGCCGTTCTGCAAGCGCGCAGGAGGGGAAATTGAGAGTTCTAGTGGGGATCCTGTTGGAGTGCTTTTTTTTCCTCTGAGGGCAAGTGCATTCTTGTTGTCTCATATAGTGCCACGTAATTATGAGATTATTAAACAATCGGCTCATACAATAGGTTACCTTTTAAGTTGTCTTGTAGTAATTTAATTATCTTTAATTTGTGCAATCAACAAAAGAAAAGTTTGTGAATTGTGAGTTGCATGACAACACTAAATGTACAATGATGAAATAGTTATATCATAGTCCTAAATTTTTGTTCATAAGGTGATTGTTTCAACGAGATAACCATCTCTTTCTCTCACCTTTTTCTCTCCTCGACGTCAAAGTTCTCTGTGGCATTGTATGAGTCTATGAAATGTCCTTTAAGTCTACTAATATATAGCAATGTACCGGGGCTCAAGTAATGACATGTTGGAGTTCTCTGACCCAATGTTGAGGCCAGAGGTGTGTGCCGCTGTGTATGGGCAATAATGGTGCTAATAGTTGTGATCTACGCTTAATCAAAAAGTAATCATGTACACAGTTTCAGGCTGTGTTCACTTGGCATGCGAACCCAAAATATTTTCTCTTCCACCTATCACATCGAATCTTTGAATGCATGCATGAAGCATTAAATGCAGGTAAAAAAATAACTAATTACATAGTTTGTCTGTAAAGTTCGAGACGAATCTTTTAAGTCTAATTAATCCATGGACAAATTTTACCAAATAACAACGAAAAGTGCTACAGTAACTTTTCACCCAATTTTTCTCAACTAAACACACCCTGAAAAAAAAAAGAAAAAAAGTAATCATGTACAGCCGCCGACTGAGTCCCAAGAGGAGCGGGCTGGGCGGCCAACGAAGTTTCTTTTTGCAGTTGCAAGCCAGCGGGGCCAGAAGCTCAGTGGCGTCGCCCGCTGCTGCAGTTTTGTCGTGCCCTGGAGCCTACTATGGGAAGACAACTGAGCCAGGCACCGGTGGGCCCTGTCTCCGGTGCCTTTGTTCCCATGTTGACCGCACCATCGCATCAACTGACTCACCCGGTCACCCCCATCTCCGGTCTCCCGGCCAGGTGGGCCTCGGCCTCTCCGACTCTTCGTTCCTTCGCCAGCGCCTGCAACCCATCTCGGAGCCCTCCTCCCCCCGCGTTCAGTTTGATCCAGGAGGAAGGGAACGGGGAGCCGGCCGCCATGGTGAAGGACAGCGCGTACTACGACGTCCTGGAGATCAGCACTGACGCCTCCGTGGCCCAGATCAAGAAGGCCTACTACCTCAAGGTGCGTGCGTGGCTATCCCCCTCCCGGCCTCCCTTGATCACCGACGGTGGTTATTTTCAAATTTCACGCAGACTGTTCCGGTTTCGTGATTTTGAATCTGTTGGCCTTGTTTCGGGTTTCTGAAGGCCAAGCTGGTGCACCCGGACAAGAATCCGGGCAACCCTGATGCCGCGCGCAAGTTTCAGGTACATATCCATATTCTGCTTGACTACTTCGTTAGGATTTTGCTAGTTGCGTTTGGGTGCAGTAGAGGGATAAGAGTGGAATGGCTGTAGAATTTCCTATGTCCACTGGCAGATATAGCACTGGGGGTCAAAAACTCAAAACCAACAAAGCCGTGCAATTGTGTTTTGCTTCTGATTGTATCCTATTTTGCCAGAGAATTCGCGTCGGTGCCGTGCAATTGTGTTTTGCTTCTGATTCTATCCTATTTGGCAGAATTCGCGTCGGTGTTGCAGTAGTGTGCAAAAAGCTAAACTGTGAACACGACATTGTCATAAACTTAGTTGCGTACAGGAACAATTTTCTCTTGTCTCTTATTGCAAAATCTGAATCATTTATCCTGTAGATGGTTACCTTGCTACGAACACTGATTTGTTTTGGTTGGTTTTACATCTTACAAGGAACTAGGCGAAGCCTATCAGGTCCTAAGTGATCCGGTGAAAAAGGAGTCTTACGATAAGTATGGAAAGGAAGGACTTCCCCAGTAAGTCCTGAATTTATCTAAGTCTATCCTGTCTTCAAACGCTAGTTTCTAAAACACAGGATGCCACAGATGCTCTGAACTTTACTTCACTGCACAGATGCTCTGAACTTTACTTCACTTTGGATGTTACATTTATGTTATAGTAGGTCTTTTTTTGAAGTAAAACGTTATAGTAAGTAGTAGCGACCATATCACTCATAGTTAGTCACTAAATTTCTTGCAATGATATTCCAGAGATAATTTGATTGATCCAACCGCTGTCTTTGGAATGCTTTTCGGGAGCGACTATTTCGAAGATTATGTTGGCCAACTTGCTCTAGCATCTGTTGCCTCAGTAGAGATTGAGGAAGAATCAACCGCACCTGAGGCAAGGACAAGGATTCAAGAGAAGATAAAGGTATGCTGCTCCTGTAATAAGTTTTTTTTTTCTAACACCAATCTTCTCAGACTGTAAAATTACCTACACCCCGGTGGCAGAGAGACCACCCCTCGGTTTTTATGGTCTAGAAAAATCTCCTCAGACTTGGGAGTTGATGGTCTAAGTGTAGACCTGTATAATCTCATTGGTTTTCAGGACGTGCAAACCGAAAGAGAGCAAATACTTACTCAAAGCCTAAAGCATCGGCTGCAACCATATGTTGATGGGAAGCAAGATGAGTTTGGTGATTGGGCAAATGCAGAAGCTCAGCGTTTGTCTCAAGCTGGTAAGGTCTAAGAACCTCACTTTTCATCTCCATATTCAGTCATTTACTCGCTAGTAGTATAGGCACTTCATTCAGCTTTGCTGCTACACAGAGACACTTCTTAATGGTATTTTCATGATGAGCGTAAACTGTTGAATTTCATTTCTTCATACCTCTGTTGCATTTAAAATATTTATACCTCCAGATTCTGCAACTATCGTAATGTAGCATCCATAAGGTTCATTTGTGTCCTTTATTTATGTTTGAACATTATAAATATTTTATTTACTGATGTTTTTATGTGGTTTACTTATATAAATATTTTTTCAGCTTTTGGTGAGGCTATGCTTCACACTATTGGCTACATCTATGTTCGGCAAGCAGCAAGAGAACTTGGAAAAAGCAAATTGTATATGGGTGTACCTTTCATTGCTGAGTGGGTAAGGGACAAGGGCCATCACGTAAAATCACAGGTTAATGCTGCTGCAGGTAATTCCGAGGACAATAAGTCACTAACTACCCCCTTTTTTTAATTAACGATGGCCCGATTCTTCAGTGACTTATATCCTCCTACTATAGGTGCAATTTCTCTGATACAGCTACAAGAAGGAATAAAAAAGATTGAAGAGGCTGACAATAAGGAAGAGCAGCTTATTAAGAGTATCGAAGAGAAAAAGGATGCGATGCTCAATTCTTTATGGAAAATTAATGTGGTCGATATTGAGTCAACGCTTTCACGGGTCTGCCAAGCAGTAAGCACTTATTCAGATTTGCTTCGTTTAATTTATTATATGCATGTATAATTATATCATGAATATTCAAGTACAAAAATGAAGTCTCTCGATGTTTAATTTCTGTTTTCATCCTTTTCTCCAGGTTTTGAGAGAAAGTGATATTCCCAGAGACGTACTGAAGTTGCGAGCAAGAGGACTGAAAAAGCTAGGAACGATATTTCAAGTAAGTTTTTTTAGTCTCTGAGTAATCTCTCGTGTGCGTATCATTATATTACCATCTCTATGGTTCATCAGGACTGGTACACTACATCATTTTGTTTGAGTAAATTGCATTATAAACGCCAAATATTGAATCTGGTGTTAGTGTATTGTCAGTACTAAAATCAAATACTCTAATACAGAATCCTCTCACTGAAGTTATTCTATGCATGCACCCACTTTCAGGGCTCTTCGAAATGAGGCATAATTTGTTGTTACACGACCTATTCACCATACAAACTAATGTCAATATAAATTAATTTGGACCATGTTCGTTTTTTACCAATTAGGTATGAAGGTTATTTTTTATTGACAATATTGCATTAATTTCATAAACCCCAGAACAAATTTAAACATAATTTTTTTGCCTTTGTTTGCTGAATGTACCCACTAGTGTCAGAAAACACATCTAGAAACTCTTGAAAGGTCCTTCAGCTCCCTCTTGCTGGGGCATATCAGCCTTTTGTTGATTTTAATTTTTGAAATTAACTTGCATGTTTCAGTTTGTTGTTTTATCTCCTTCACCTTGCCCGCCGCTATCCGAACTTCCGAGATGTGGAAATTAACTTGCATGCTTCCAATGTTCAGTCTGCCTTTATTACACTAGATGCTTTGCTAGCTTTCACTTATCAGTTGTTCTTGTTTGTATCCCTTAGCTGCAAGTGCTACTTCCATCGCGAGTAATTTATCCGTTGTAATTAGTAATTTATCCGTTGTGAAAGTTGTAATGAGTAATTTATCCGTTGTGAAATCAGGGCGCAAAATCAAACTACCGTCGTGAAAACAGCCTGCGTGTTGAAGATGACGCGGCAGAAGCCACACCGTCTCACTGAGGATGGTGGACAAATCTGGATATGATATCATATACTCACCGAGACTGAGCGCGACATCCAACCACTGTGGAAGGAGACAAACAATGCTGCCAAACTGTGCGACGCGAAGATTTGCTCCGATCGGGGTTGATCCGTGCAGGCCCGCGCGTGCAGCACATCCCCATCGGCCATCGCTAGCACTAGCAGCGAGAGCGAGTGTAGCTGTTGCTGCTGTCCCGCTCAACAGCGTGATCAAATCAAAGGTCTTCGTTTAGTTTCTAGAATTTGCCCTCAAATTTTACTGTGTAAAAAAAAGATTCTCATTAAATCAAAATATCGGCACATGCGTAGAGTATTAAATGTAGATAAAATTAAAAACTAATTGCACAGTTTAGTTGTACTTTACGAGACGAATATTTTGAGCCTAATTAATTAATACTTGACAATTATTACTAAATAAAAACAAATGCTACGATACACTACAGTGCTGTCACAGTGATTTGTCAAACCCAGAATTGGACAGCTAAATAAGGCCTCGCCTCCTTCCTCGACATGTGCTGAACTGCTGATATGCTGTGCAAGCCCCCGGTTACAGTGTCAGTGAGACGCCTGGTCGCCGCTTCAGGACCGTGCATTTGCCTCTTCGCCATCGCGCGCCACTGTTTAGAGGGGCCGAATGGGCCGGGCGAGGCCGAACTGTGGCCCCCAAATCATTTGACTCTTCGTGCTGTCTCGATCTCTTGTCGGAATGCCCCCACTGGCTGCCCCCTCGATTGATTGTTAGTGACTGGGACTGCCAGTGCAAGACAGATCAGCTGGCTCGGATGCTTTGGCTTGCTCATCTCGTAATTGGTCAGTGACATGCGTGTAAGGCCCTGTTTGTTCATGAATGTTAGAGCATCTCCAATAAATCCCCAATACAACCCATCATCTCCATAAAACCGAATTATTGGGGGAGATAGATCAATTTTCATGCTCCAACAGTGTCCCAATACCTCCCCCAATTTTTGGTGGCCACCAAAAAAACACCCATCTCCCCTTAAATAAAGGGGCACTTGCAACCTCCCCAATCCTCTATTCTTTTGGCGCAAACATACTCATTGGTGATTCTGCACTTGAAAACAATGTCATGCCATCTCTCTTTATATCTTGTTTATGATATATCCTTGTGTGAGTATGTTTAATTTTATTTTTTTATTGTTGAACAAACTGTTATTGCATTTTCGATCTTTGGTCTTAAGTATGCGACACAAGACATCAACAACTTATTTTGACGTGAAAAATATCCATGAGTCAATTTGCTCCAACATGGTCCAGAATTTGCAATATGGGCCAAAATCACATATTGAGGATGAGATATTGGGGAACTGCAAAAGCATCTCCCCCAATAACCCAAAAAGTAAATATTGGCTACCCCAATACTAAATTATTGGGGGAGTTTTATTGGGGGACTGGTGGAGATGCTCTTAAAGTTTAACTCCCATCACATCAATGTTGCGGTAAATGTATGGAGTACTAAATATAGACTAATTACATACATGTCGGCACAGATTAGGAGTAATTTACGAGATGAATCTATTAAACCTAATTAGTTCAAAATTAGAAACTTTTTATCAAATAAGACGAAAGTGCCTAACCAAACAGGCGCCAAAGTGTAAAAAAAAGGAGAGCTGCCTTTATCTGCAGCTCCGGCAAAGACAGCGTCAGCGTGGGATTGATGACTGTAGTACGCTCTGACGTGCTACTTAAGCTGTACAGCAGTACAGTATTGTTGAAGATCCTATTCGCCGGGCCCTCTGTTGTGACGGCCTTTATGGCCGTCCCGTTGGGATCGGAAACATGATGCCCACGATGTTCCTAGCCACCCTCCTACGTTTCAGTGCTTGTGTCGCTACCTGCGGTTGGATTCTGTCATTGTGACGTCAAGCAAGCAACACCATCACCATAACTCCGTCCGCCCGACAAACTTGACGGACTCACATCGTGTCGTGTGCAATGTCATGGTCCATCGATTGCTACCGATTCAAGAGCCTGTTTAGTTAAAAAAAAAACCAAAAAAGTGTTACAGTATCTGTCGCATCAAATTTTACGGCACATGCATGGAGTACTAAGTGTAGACGAAAGAAAAAACTAATTACACAGTTTAGTTGTAAATCACGAGACAAATCTTTTGAGCATAATTAGTCCATTATTGGACACAAATTGCCAAAAAAACGAAAAGTACTACAGTAACCGAACCCAAAAAATTTCCCCAACTAAATAGACCCTAAATTGATAAATTTATCTGCATGACACTGACACTAAGTGCACCTACAACACCGCCGCGAGGCTCGTAAAAACACCGTAGCTGCTGTATGTGTCATATCAAATTTGTAAAAACACCCCCGCCCTCTTCATTTCATCCCTAAATTACGGGGATTGGAGAGGATAGAGAAGGATTTTAACTTGTAGCTAGGGGATTTAGTCCCCCTCAATTCCTCCTAGCCCTCTTGGTTTAGGGGCAGAAGGAATAGGGTTTGTGACATGAAGGCTCGTGCTCTCATGCAAAGTCGTCTGCTGGGAGAGCGTTTTGTATAAGGTGTCTCGAGTCGACACCATGTGGGGATTTAGTTGCAGGTACGCGCACTATGAATCTTGTGCGCCAAAATCCATCCTTTGTCTCCACACGTGGCTTCTTGGTCTCCACCACCTTTCCTAGCCCAAGATGTCTAGCGCGACGGCACCAGTACATCCCATCAACGCAACACCGGCTGAAAGGTCCTAATATGGCTAGAGGGGGGTGAATAGCCTATTTAAAAATCTACAAAGCAACTAGAATAATTGATTAGTATGATAAACAGCTGAAAGCATCTAGGCCCCAAGGTTTGGTTTCGGTAATTAATGACAACACTTTATTACCATGACTAACGTGTGTTTTACAGAAACATTGGTAAGTTAGGTCATGGAGGTGATAACTGCTTTGAGCACTGTGGCTTCGTGTCCCTTGATGGAAATCGTTTCGGTTTTCAAAAGAGTGACGTCAAGATTAAGGACGGTTAGTTCCGGATGACGAAGTGTTGAGACACATTCGGAATAGTCGTTAGGATCTTCGTTTTTCTCTTTTGGCCGTACTATAAAGGGGGGCATGAATGGGTAGCTTGACCTAGGCGAGTCCTATGTTTAGGTGTGGTGCACACTTGTTAAACTTGGCGCTAGGCAACCCTAGATTGGCTCAAGGTTCAGTTAGAAGCAACTTGGTTGAAGTTGCGACGCGTTTCGGGCTGTTTTCTAGGCACCGGACGCGGTCTTCGGGAACACCGGACGCGTCCGGTGTGTACTTAACCGCGCTAGGTTTCGGGCCTGACCACCGGGCGCGGTCCTCGCGAGGACCGGACGCAGTGGTCAGCGACCGACACGTGTCATCCAGGGAGAATGCCCGTCGGACGCGACCTGGACTTGATCGGCGAGTCCGGTGCGAGTCCAGTAAGGTCCAGAGAGGACCGGACGCGTCCGGTCTTCAGGCATCGGACGCGGCCTCGCGTCCGGTGTGAGTCCAGTAAGCACCCTTGCACGTCGGACGCGTCCGGTGCTACCTGACCGGTGCGTCCGGTGGTTCGTTTTCAAAAACGGGTTTTGACCGTTACGGGGGACCGGCGCGTCCGGTGCGTTGCACCGGCGCGTCCGGTGACCCCGTGTCAGAAAGTAACGGTTCGTTTTCTTTGAGGGGTGTATAAATACAACCCCTCCACCTCTTTTAGAGGTCTCTTGCTCATTCAAACATCTGAGAAAACCCTTTAGAGTGCAAGGGAGTGCAAGAGCTCTAGTGAGGATAGAGATTTGAGAATCAAAGTTTGAGTTTCCTCACTAGTGATTCGAGAGTAGCAAGTGTGCATCCACCTCCTCATTTGGGCTCGTTGTGGTCAAGTGAGAGTTCTAGCTTGTTACTCTTGGTGATCGCCATCACCTAGACGGCTTGGTGGTGATTGGGAGTTTGGTGATCATCCGGCGGAGCTTGTGGATGACCCAACTCAAGTTGTGAGCGGTTTTGGGTGATTCGCCGCGACGGAGTGTCGAAGAATCAACCCGTAGAGAGCACTTGATCCTTGCGCGGATCAAGGGGGAGCGACACCCTTGCGCGGGTGCTCCAACGAGGACTAGTGGGGAGTGGCGACTCTCCGATACCTCGGAAAAACATCGCCGTGTTCCTTGCCCCTTTACATTCAAGCAATTACTTTCTCGAATTTACTTTCATTGCTTGTTTTACATTCCTAGAATTGCCATGCTAGACTAGGATTGGAAACTAGGGTGCAAAACTTTTTAACGGTAGACTCTCTAGGAACACAAGTAGGCACTAGGGGTGAATTCCGGCTTGTAGGATTTAATTCTAGCAATTAATTTTTAGAAAAGCCCAATTCACCCCCCCTCTTGGGCATCTTGATCCTTTCAATTGGTATCGGAGCCGTGTTGCTCCTAATTTAGGCTTTACCGCCTAGAGCAAGATGTCTAACGGGGAAGGACCACCTCCCACCTTTGAGGGGGATGATTTTCCATATTGGAAAATCCGCATGGAGGCGTACCTCGAAGCCATAGATGCCGGGTGTCTTAGAGCCGCAACCGAAGGGCTTCCCGCTATCAAGGATCCCGCAAACCCCACGGGTGACGAGGAGAAGTACGACCGGTGGAATACAAAGGCCAAAAATGCACTCTACCGGGGCTTAGGCAAAGATATCTTCAATCGTGTGCGTAATGCAAAGAACGCTCATGATTTGTGGCAAAATCTTTGTGCTCTCCATGAGGGAACTAAGAGTGAGCGTGAGGAACGTTATCATATTGCTTTAAAGAAAATTAATTCTTTTGAGATGCTTCCCAAAGAAAGTGCTAATGAAATGTACACTCGCTTGAATGTTCTTGTAGAGGACCTCAATGCTCTTGGACTCACTCAAATGAGTCAATCGGATGTTGCAAGGAGGATCTTGAGTGTGCTTCCCGTTGAGAAGTATGGTCACATTGTCACCGTGCTTCATCAAAGTGATCTCTCCACCGCAACACCGACTCAAGTATTGGGGAAGATCAATGCTCATGAGATGTACATGCACATCACTCCGGAAGAGGGCTCATCATCTTCCAAGAAGAAAGACTTGGCCTTCAAAGCTAGCCATGACAAGAAGAAGAAGAAGGGCCAAGCCATGATCGTGCAAGAAAGCTCAAGTGAAAGTGATATCGATGATGAATCACTTGCACTCATGGTGAGGAAGACCACCAAGATGCTAAAGAAGCTCAACAAGAGTGGCATCAAGTTCGATGGCAAGAAAAAGAAATTCTTCACAAGTAGCAAGAGAAAGCCCATCTCGGAGATGGATTGCTACAATTGTGGTGAACTTGGCCACCTAGCTCATCAATGCCCTAGACCACCAAAAGACAAGTTCAAGAACAAGAACAAGGGCAAGAAAAATGATTCAAGTGATGAAGAAGATGAGAAGAAGAAGAACAAGCCATACAAGAAGAAGGATGGCAAGAAGAAGGAGTTCTACAAGAAAAAGAAGGGTGGAAAGGCATATATTGTTGGTGATTGGCTCACCGACATTGAATCATCTTGTGACTCCTCCGGAGATGAGAGCGATGATGAGAAAGAGAAAGTTGCCGCATTTGTGATGGGGCCATCATCTTCACCGACATCTTCACCACCACCTTCACCGCCTTCTTCACCATCATCGTCCACTACTCACCTATGCCTTATGGCCAAGGGTGAACGTAAGGTACAAAACCATGATAGTGATGATGATGATGATAGTGATAGTGATGATGAATTTGATGCACCCTCTTATGATGAACTTGTAAAATTGCTAAACAAATACACTAAAATCATAAGAAGGACAAGAAGTGAAAATGATGACCTTCAAAATGAAAATGAATCACTCTCATCTAAGCTTGAAAATGCTCAAAAGACTAGTGGTGAGCTTAGAGATCAAAATGAAATTATGTCTTTCACTCTCAAGGAGCTCAAAACTTCTAACAAAGAGCTTAAAGATCAACATGATAAACTTGAGAAGAAGCATGATGAGCTCATCACTAGACATAGCTCTCTAAAAGACAAATACACCACATTAAAAATTGACTATGATAGTCTTGTGGTTGCTAATGAACTTGCTCTTGAGACACATGATGCTACTAACAATGTTGTTAAGTGTGATATAGCTACATCATGTGATGATTTGATCATTGAAAGCATTGAGCAAGGTTCTAGTAGCAAAGGCAAGAGTGTGGTTGAGTCATGCAACCATGATGATTATGCCAAGATCAAGTGTGAGAATGAGAAGCTTGCAAATGAGAACAAGAAGCTTAAAGGTTTGATGGCTCTTGAGAAGCAAACAACAAATGAGTCACTCATTGAAGAGAATAAGAAGCTCAAGCAAGAAAAAGAGCATCTCAAGACCGGCCTAAGCAAGTTCACAAGAGGCCAATATTTGCAAAGTGAGCTCCTCATGAACACCGTGATGAAGATGGATAGAAGTGGTATTGGGTACTTGGCAAATCAAGAGAAGAAGGCAAAAGCTCAACAACAAAGCAAATCAAAGCCCAAGCCAAAGAGATGTGTTGAGTGTGGTCAAGAAGGTCATTTTGCTCATGAGTGCAAAACTCCACCACCACAACCCTTGCCCAAGCATGCTAGACCCTTTGCCTTCAATGCTCATTACATGCTAAGAAAAGATTCAAATGGAAAGATGAAAGTCATGTTTTTGGGTCCCCCAAACAAGAATAGGCCAAAGAAAATATGGGTTGCCAAGTCACTAGTTGAGAAAGTCAAGGGCCCCTCTCAAGTTTGGGTCCCTAAACAAAAAGCTTGATCTCTTGTGTGTAGGTGAACTATAAGACCGGTGGATCTCATTGGGTTATTGATAGTGGTTGCACTCAACATATGACCGGTGATCCTCGTATGTTCACCTCAATTGAAGAAAATGGGATATGCCAAGAGAAGATCACATTTGGAGATAATTCAAAGAGCAAAGTCAAGGGTATAGGCAAGATTGCAATATCAAATGATCACTCACTCTCAAATGTGCTCTATGTTGCTTCATTGAGTTTCAACTTGTTATCCGTTGGGCAACTTTGTGATCTTGGCTTCCAATGCTTGTTCACACCAAATGAAGTTGAAGTTTCAAAGATAGATGACAAGCAAGTGATATTCAAGGGCTTTAGATACAACAATCTTTATCTTGTTGACTTCACCTCCGAAGATGCAAATTTGATGACATGTTTGTTCACCAAGACCTCACTTGGTTGGCTTTGGCATAGGAGGCTTGCACATGTTGGAATGAGCACTCTCAACAAGCTATTGAAGAAAGAACTAGTGAGAGGATTGAAGGATGTGAAGTTTGAAAAGGACAAACCTTGTAGTGCATGTCAAGCGGGCAAACAAGTTGCAAACACTCATCCAACCAAGGCTTTCATGTCAACCTCAAGAGTGCTAGAACTTCTACACATGGATTTGTTTGGGCCTACAACATACAAGAGCTTGGGTGGTAATCTCTATTGTCTTGTGATAGTGGATGACTACTCAAGATATATATGGACTTTCTTCCTTCATGACAAATCCGAAGTGGCAAGTTGCTTCAAGAAGTTTGCAAAGAGAGCTCAAAATGAATTTGAAGTCAAGATAAAGAAGATTAGAAGTGACAATGGCAAAGAGTTTGACAACACCAACATTGAAGCTTATTGTGATGAAATTGGAATCAAGCATGAAGTTTCTTCAACCTACACTCCTCAACAAAATGGTGTAGTTGAGAGAAAGAACCGGACCTTAATCACTCTTGCAAGAACAATGTTAGATGAGTACAATACTCCGGAAAAATTTTGGGCCGAGGCAATCAACACCGCATGCTATGCTTCAAATCGCCTCTTCCTCCAAAAGTTTCTTGGCAAGACCCCCTATGAGTTGCTTAATGGGAAGAAGCCGGACGTCTCATTCTTCCGGGTGTTTGGTTGCAAATGCTACATCTACAAGAAGCGTCAACACCTAGGGAAGTTTCAAAGACGTTGTGATATTGGTTTTCTTGTTGGTTACTCATCAAAGTCCAAAGCATATAGAGTATTTAACCATACCACCGGTTTGGTTGAAGAAACATATGATGTGGAATTTGATGAATCTAACGGCTCCCAAGGAGCAATTGAGAATTGTGATGATGTAGGTGATGAACCATTGAGGGAGGCCATGAAGAACATGCCGGTAGGAGACATCAAGCCAAAAGATGATGAAGACGATGTGCAAATCATTGATCCACCATCTTCATCATGTATGCCTCAAGATGATGACAAGAATGAGAGAGTTGAAAATGAAGATACTTATGTCTCTCATGAACAAGCCGAGGCACAAGCTCAAGATATTGATGCTCCCCATCCACCTCCTCAAGTGGTTGATAGAAGAAATTCACCTCTACTTCAAGCTCATCCACAAGAACTCATCATAGGGAGTCCTACTAAGGGAGTAATGACTCGATCTCAAAAGCTAGCTTCTTTCGTTGAACATCACTCTTTTGTCTCTTGTGTTGAACCTAAGAATGTAGAAGAAGCTCTTCAAGATCCGGATTGGGTGAATGCCATGCATGAAGAATTAAACAACTTCACCCGCAATGAAGTATGGACACTTGAAGAGCGTCCTAAAGGTGCAAGAGTCATTGGAACCAAGTGGGTGTTCCGAAACAAGCAAGATGACCAAGGCATAGTAGTGAGGAACAAGGCAAGACTAGTTGCAAAGGGGTTCTCTCAAGTTGAAGGCCTTGATTTTGGAGAGACCTTTGCACCCGTAGCAAGACTTGAAGCCATTCGTATCCTTCTTGCATATGCATCACATCATGATATGAAATTATATCAAATGGATGTGAAAAGTGCATTCTTAAATGGCTTTATTAATGAACTAGTCTATGTCAATCAACCTCCCGGGTTTGAAGACCCTAGATATCCTAATCATGTTTATAGGTTGTCCAAGGCGCTATATGGGCTCAAGCAAGCCCCTAGAGCGTGGTATGAGCGCCTCCGGGACTTCCTCATTGAGAAGGGCTTCACCATCGGGAAGGTCGACACCACACTATTCACCAAAAAGCTTAATGGGGAGATCTTCACTTGTCAAGTGTATGTTGATGATATCATCTTCGGGTCAACAAATGAAGATTATTGCAAGGAGTTTGGTGAATTGATGTCGAAGGAGTTCGAGATGTCAATGATTGGTGAGCTCACATTCTTCCTTGGTTTTCAAGTCAAGCAAATGAGAGAAGGGATTTTCATCTCTCAAGAAAAGTATACCAAGGATCTTCTCAAAAGATTCAAAATGGAAGAATGCAAGCCAATCAAGACCCCAATGCCATCAAATGGACATCTCGACCTAGATGAGGGAGGTAAACCGGTTGATCAAACTCTCTACCGTTCTATGATTGGTAGCTTGTTGTACCTTACCGCATCTAGGCCCGATATCATGTTTAGTGTGTGCATGTGTGCTCGCTTTCAAGCGTGCCCTAAAGAACCTCACTTAAGTGCCGTAAAAAGAATCCTAAGATATCTTAAGCACACCCCAAGTATTGGCCTATGGTATCCCAAAGGAGCTAGATTCCAACTAGTTGGCTATTCCGACTCGGATTATGCCGGTTGCAAAATTGATAGAAAAAGCACATCCGGAGGGTGCCATTTGCTTGGGAGATCTTTAGTATCTTGGTCATCTAAAAAGCAAAATAGTGTGGCTTTGTCCACCGCCGAGGCGGAATACATTGCCGCGGGGGCTTGTTGTGCACAAATCCTATATATGAAACAAACCCTCCTAGACTATGGAGTTGTTCTTGAAAAGGTGCCACTTTTATGTGACAATGAAAGTGCCGTTAAAATTGCTAACAATCCGGTACAACACTCTCGCACCAAGCACATTGATATCCGCCATCACTTTCTAAGAGATCACGTTGCTAAAAATGACATATCACTAGAAGGTGTACGAAGTAAAAATCAATTAGCGGATATCTTCACTAAACCTTTGGACGAGGCTACCTTTTGTAGGCTAAGAAGTGAACTTAATGTGCTTGATTCAAGTAACTTTAAAAAATGAGCACGTGTTGTCCCTTGCATTGCATTGTATCATATGTCATGTTTACTTTATCGCAATGCATTTAGGGCTTGGCTAACACGGTTACGATAACCCTCCTTTGGAGGAGTGAAGAAGCCTAACCGTGGATCAAACTTGACAAGCAACCTAGCTTTACTTTCTTGTATTGCATTGCATATGCATGGTTGTTTGTTTGTCGTTTCTTTTCGGTTTAGCTTTGAGCAACCTCTGTGTTCGTCCATGAATAGAGAGAGCATTTGACGCTCCTAAAGGTCCAAAAACTCTATTGCATGGCCATACGTTGCTCCTCGGGTGTTTATTGCCTATTTTCGTAAAAATAATACTAGCCTAAGGCAAAATATTTTAAAAAATTTGAGGGTTTGAGTGAGGTCACTCATATCGGGTTCCAATTGGTGTTTATTTGTGTCTCTTTGAATTGGAACTTGATTGGGAGAAGTCGCGTCGAAGTTCGGAATGAAGAATGGCGAAAAACAGCGACCGGACGCTGCACCGGACGCAGTGTTGCTTCACCACCGCGTCCGGTCCCGGCGTTCACCAACGCGTCCGGTTTTCCAGAAGACAAAGTCCAGATCTAGGCACCGGACGCTGCACCGGACGCGCCTCTGACCACCACCGCGTCCGGTCCCGGCTACCACCACCACGTCCGGTGCTCTGCGATGAATTCCCGAGCACTCAGCCATCGGACTCTGACCGCGTCCGGTCTGTCCACACCGGACGCGCCCGGTGACTCCAGGCGCTTACTGGAGTGTCACCGGACGCTGCACCACCGCGTCCGGTGATTTTCACCACCGCGTCCGGTGCTACCGAATCGAGCGGATCTCGCCCTCATAAAACCGGTTCGTCTTCGTGACTTTGTTTTTCCTCACCGTACGAATCCGCCGCCGCCGCCTTGTCTCGCCGACCCGCCGTGACAAATCCGCCGGAGCCGCCACTCACCTGCCTCCTTCCTTCTCTCCGGCGGCTCCCATCGCGCTGCGCCAGCTCGCCCACTGCTCGCTCCTCCCTGCCGCGCTGTGCCCGCGTTCGCGCCCGCTGCTCGTCACGCCGCGCCGCCGCCGTAAACGCCGCCTTCCTCACCGCCGGCGAAGCCCAACCCTGCCAAGAGCCTCTCCTGCACCTCATCTACTCCCTCGTGCGCCCGGGCACCTTGATTCCATCCTTCGGCCGAGTTTTGAACCTAGGGTTTACGCCTAAACCCTAGATTAGGGTTTGGTAACCCTAACTCCGGTAACGGCTCAACTCGATTCCGATTTCGATTCAATAGCACAGATACAGGCTCGCCAGGACGAGTTTCAGAGACAGCAGCTAGAGATCCAGAGGCAGCAGGTTGAGATGCAGCGACAGAGTCAGCAGCAGTACATGGATCTTCTGCGGCATCTCATCACAGTTGGGGTTCCTCCGCCTGCATCTATTATGGCTCCGGCTTTGCATTCCAGCGGTCCATCGAGTCAGGGACAGCCGAGCTTTCAGTTTACATCTCCACAGCAGCAGGTTCCCCAGTCTTTTCAGTCCCCGAGCTTCACACCTATCCATACGGGGTTCACACCGTCAGACCAGCCTCGCCCACATCTCCTGACAGGCACACCTATTGGTGATTTCAGTGCCACTTACAGCGAGTTGACTGGTCAGCCGACACCCTCGCACACGACTACGTTTCACTCTTCGTCAGGGTTGTCAGCTTCCGAGGCAGTCGTTCCACCAGTGACAGGGACCGGGACTACAGAGACCCTTCCTTCTTCAGTTGCCTCGACAGACCCCCCAGCTACTGGCGCACTTCAGGCTCAGGTTACTCAGACAGATCCACTTGTTGCTACACAGTCAGTGCCTGTTCCTGCTCAGACCTAGACCGCTTCGCAGCCACGAGCTTCTTCAGAGGGTCAGCCAGATAGCTCAGACTCCGAGGGCGATTCGCTTCACTTCGTGATTACTCCGCGCACCTCGGCACCCGACACGACTCCGTCTGTCCCCCCGTCAGATTAGATTAGTTTTTTGGCGCTTGATGCCAAAGGGGGAGAGAGAGTAGTTTCAGGGGGAGTTTGTTAGTGGGTTTTCGTTTTTCGTGTGCTTCATTCATGCATATCATGTTTACTTTCAGCATTGTTTTCGTGTGACTTTGTCATCGAGTCTTAAAACTTCGAGTCTTAATGTCTTATTCGTCACTGTGATTAATATATGTCACCGTTTTAGCTATAGCTCTAAGGTTGTGCTTCCGTGCCTTACTCCGATTACTTATGAGCTATATCTTTATGTGTACTAACGCTTGTTGTCTTATCTTATGAAGTACACTCTTTTGGCTTGGAGCACATAAGCAATTCCTAACCTTGTATGCTTATTGTCTTTTGCTTATGTGAACCAAGCTTGCTCGAAAACCTTCACTCTAATCCATTGAAACTTAGTGTTGTCATCAATCACCAAAAAGGGGGAGATTGAAAGCATCTAGGCCCCAAGGTTTGGTTTCGGTAATTAATGACAACACTTTATTACCATGACTAACGTGTGTTTTGCAGAAACATTGGTAAGTTAGGTCATGGAGGTGATAACTGCTTTGAGCACTGTGGCTTCGTGTCCCTTGATGGAAATCGTTTCGGTTTTCAAAAGAGTGACGTCAAGATTAAGGACGGTTAGTTCCGGATGACGAAGTGTTGAGACACATTCGGAATAGTCGTTAGGATCTTCGTTTTTCTCTTTTGGCCGTACTATAAAGGGGGGCATGAATGGGTAGCTTGACCTAGGCGAGTCCTATGTTTAGGTGTGGTGCACACTTGTTAAACTTGGCGCTAGGCAACCCTAGATTGGCTCAAGGTTCAGTTAGAAGCAACTTGGTTGAAGTTGCGACGCGTTTCGGGCTGTTTTCTAGGCACCGGACGCGGTCTTCGGGAACACCGGACGCGTCCGGTGTGTACTTAACCGCGCTAGGTTTCGGGCCTGACCACCGGACGCGGTCCTCGCGAGGACCGGACGCAGTGGTCAGCGACCGACATGTGTCATCCAGGGAGAACGCCCGTCGGACGCGACCTGGACTTGATCGGCGAGTCCGGTGCGAGTCCAGTAAGGTCCAGAGAGGACCGGACGCGTCCGGTCTTCAGGCATCGGACGCGGCCTCGCGTCCGGTGTGAGTCCAGTAAGCACCCTTGCACGTCGGACGCGTCCGGTGCTACCTGACCGGTGCGTCCGGTGGTTCGTTTTCAAAAACGGGTTTTGACCGTTACGGGGGACCGGCGCGTCCGGTGCGTTGCACCGGCGCGTCCGGTGACCCCGTGTCAGAAAGTAACGGTTCGTTTTCTTTGAGGGGTGTATAAATACAACCCCTCCACCTCTTTTAGAGGTCTCTTGCTCATTCAAACATCTGAGAAAACCCTTTAGAGTGCAAGGGAGTGCAAGAGCTCTAGTGAGGATAGAGATTTGAGAATCAAAGTTTGAGTTTCCTCACTAGTGATTCGAGAGTAGCAAGTGTGCATCCACCTCCTCATTTGGGCTCGTTGTGGTCAAGTGAGAGTTCTAGCTTGTTACTCTTGGTGATCGCCATCACCTAGACGGCTTGGTGGTGATTGGGAGTTTGGTGATCATCCGGCGGAGCTTGTGGATGACCCAACTCAAGTTGTGAGCGGTTTTAGGTGATTCGCCGCGACGGAGTGTCGAAGAATCAACCCGTAGAGAGCACTTGATCCTTGCGCGGATCAAGGGGGAGCGACACCCTTGCGCGGGTGCTCCAACGAGGACTAGTGGGGAGTGGCGACTCTCCGATACCTCGGAAAAACATCGCCGTGTTCCTTGCCCCTTTACATTCAAGCAATTACTTTCTCGAATTTACTTTCATTGCTTGTTTTACATTCCTAGAATTGCCATGCTAGACTAGGATTGGAAACTAGGGTGCAAAACTTTTTAACGGTAGACTCTCTAGGAACACAAGTAGGCACTAGGGGTGAATTCCGGCTTGTAGGATTTAATTCTAGCAATTAATTTTTAGAAAAGCCCAATTCACCCCCCCTCTTGGGCATCTTGATCCTTTCAACGGCGTAATACAATTTCGCTCTAGCTCTACAAGGGTTGCAAGCCACCTATTCCAACAATTCTAGTTACTATGATCACTAGCACACATACACAACAAGCTATACCACTACTCACTAAGCTAGTGTGCTTTCAAAGACTAACCAAAGAGCCACATTAACCAAACTAATAAGCTCTCAAGGACTAGCTATACTAAAGAGCTTGACAATTAGTTTGCAAGGAATGTAAAGGAGTGAGTAGGGTGATTATATCGCCGCGTCGAGGAATGAACCAATCACAATGTGGAGACAACCAATCACCGGGAGAAATCTAATCACACAAGAGACACGTGATTTTTCTCCCGACGTTCACGTGCTCGCCGGCACGCTAGTCCCCGTTGTGTCGATCAACACTCGGTGGTTCGCGTGGCTAAGAGGTGTTGCACGAACCTCGTCCATATAATTGGACACCGCAAGAACCTACGCACAAGTGAGATAACTCAATGACACGAGCAATCCACTAGAGTTACCTTTCGGCTCTCCGTCGGGAAAGGTACAGGACCCCTCACAATCACCAGAGCTGACCACGAACAATCACCACACATGTCGAAGATCCTCCGCTACTCCAAGCCGTCTAGGTGGCGGCAACCACTAAGAGAAACAAGAATTCCGCAGCCACAACGATCCCCCAAGTGCCACTAGATGCAATCACTCAAGCAAATACACTTGGAATCACTCACAATCTCACTATGATGATGAATCAATGATGGAGATAAGTGGGAGGTGTTTACCTAGGCTCACAAGGATGTTAGGAATGTCAAAGTACCAAGAGAGTGAGCCCCAAGCCGGTTAAACATTATTTATAGACGCCCCCAAAGGAATAGAGCTGTTAGGCTCTCACTGCAGCTCTTCACGAGGCAACTGGACAGGCCGATCAAGAGTGACCAGACACACGCCTCCAGCGTTTGGTCGACGGATCGCCGCCACGTGTCACATCCTTTGAATATTGTGCGTCGATCTCCAACAGTCAACTGATCAAGAGCTCCAGGATTAAGTCATGACCGGACTCGCTCCTTGATTGATCGGACTCACGACCATCGCGCGTCCGTTCAAGTACAGTAAGCATCTAGAGCCAAAATTTATTGACTGGACATGTCAGGTCAACGATGACCTGACGTGCCCTAGCGTCCGGTCGCCTTTCTTCTCTGCTCGTGATCGCGAAGCCGACGTCACCGTACGTCAGCGTGACCTGACTCGGACCCTGCGCGTCCGATCGTGTGAAACCGCCACTTCTCAAAAGGAGACCAGACACGCCAGTGTAGCTAGGGCCAGCGTCCGGTCCTAACACCTCTCATTCAGCCAGTGCAGCGCCGCCGCCTATAAATGACCGGACACGTCGGGGTGAGTTCGGTCACCCCGTGGCCAGCGTCCGATCATGGACTTTTGGCTCCTTTTCTTTTTCTAAGTCCACAACCACTTCACTCCTACTTTCAATTTGCTAACCACAAAGTGTAGAACTTGTGTGCACGTGTGTTAGCATTTTTCAAAGCATTTTACAAGGGTCAAAGTTAGCACACTAGGTTCCTAAATGCATAAGCAAGAACAATGTCACCTAGTGGCACTCGATAACCGCTTAGCCAAAGATTTTCCCTCTTATAGTACGACTAGCGATCCTAAATCACTCACACTCTATATGGTGTCTTGAGTGCAAATCAAAAATGGCTCCTATCAATATACCTTTGTCTTGAGCCTATTTTTATTTCTATTTCTTCTTTTCTAAATTGGAACTTGATCATCTTCATTTCACGTCCACCTTCATCACCATGGACCTCTAACTTGCTCCACCACTTTGATTGGACCACCTTATCTAATTCACACTCTTAGATCAAAGGTTAGTCCTAGGATTCATCAATTATCCAAAACCAAACTAGGGCTTTCACCGACTAAGAAGAGCAAGGCCACAACGTCAGCTCGGAAGAGCAACAGCTCGACAGCAGTGGTGGCCTGCACCTCTGGTCACGGCAATGGTGATGCTGCAGCACCCCTCCGTCATGGAAGCAGATTGGTGGCGGCACTCGCCCTCGGTGGTCACGGCAATGGTGCAGCACCAAAAGCCAACTTCAACGGTCTCGGCAATGGGGCGACAATTGTGGCTACCTCCATGGATGAATCTAGCGAGTTCGATGCATCCCCAATCGATGGCAGATGAGGCTACCCAAGTGCTATAGGTAGGATTTAGATGGCTAGAGGAGGGGTGAATAGCCTAAAAAAATTCTTCTACAAAATCACAACACTAGAGAAAAGATGATTAGTATAACAAATGATCCTAATAGCCACTACTTGCTCTAGCTCTACAACAATCAAGCAAGCTCGTACACAATTCTAGTAGCAAGTGATTTCTAGTCTAAATCACAACACCACACAAGCTACTAACTACACTAAGCAACTCTAGGCCTCTAGCTAGCTAAACTAGCGAGCCACTAAGAACCAGCTACTCTACTACTAAAACCATGACTAACTAGAGATCTACTATACCAAATAACTACCACACAAGCAATAGATATGAATGTAAATGTAAGTGAGAGTATTAGTAGCAAACCAACGAGGGCAAGTGATTAACACAACGATTTACCCCTGTAGTATGGTTGCTTGTTGGTGACCTACATCCACGTTGTGGCGAGTCCCAAAATAATGATCTGCGCGCTAACTAGCACGAAAGGCTAAGCCCACAACTTGGGCGCCACAAGAATCAATCAAACGGTGCACTCCAAGTAGCCATGAGCATGGTGGTTCTGAGTTCCCTCCTTATCTTCTTTGGCATGGTGTGATGCAGCCGGCGGTGCTAGTTAGATGTCTCCTGGTGTCTTGGATGTGGGCATCCGTTAATTTAGATTTCCCCCCTGAATGTCTGGCTATCCTTCTAGGGAAGCAAGAGAAGGTCACTTTCTGATCTTTGTTCTACTATTTTTTTCTCGATCATGCAAAAGGTTTGCGCGTCTTTGTATTAAGGTAGAGAAAAAGTTTGATACAACACGTCTTCGGATGCCCTAGGGGGTCAGTATGGATTTACATGAAAGCTCAGACCCTCTCTAGTGTACTATAAGATAAATTGTTACATTGGACAAAGATCAACCCAATTTTGCGGCGCTATCAAGGAGGCCTATGCCCTAGCTGTCCGGCGGCGGTGCCTCTTGCGCGCGCCTACGTCGCCAACCGGAGGGAACAACTCAAGCAACGCCTGCATATGAGTGGGGTCACCATTGAATATCTCATCGTACGTCATCACCGACATCGGCGAAGGCGGCATCTCGCTGGAGAGTCCTAGGCGCTTCATGATGAGGTACTCACCACGCTTGACTGTCGTGATATTAGCTGTGGCCTGTGCCGCTATCTGTCTGCTTCGCTTGGGGAGCGAGGGCGGTGGATGGGTCGCCTCATCTCCAGGTAGCTCAAGAAGTGGCGGTTGCCTCGCCTTTGTAACTTGCTTGGTGAAGCACTTGAGGCGTCTATCAACCGAGGTCATCTGAGGCAAAGGGGTGTGGTTGACGTCGTCTGTCGCTGCCGCAATCGTTCGTCGAGGAGGGATGGATGCATTCGTGCCTAGAGTGACGGCATCGGACCTCTCAGGGCACCCCTCGACATCCATGACGTCAGCTTGTCGCTCTCGCGATGGCGTGACGAGTGGCTGCCCCTGCACAGACAACAACAGAGGTGAGTCCATCATCCCTTGGATTCCTAGGAGGCGGTCGCTAGAGCCAGCGAGCCCCCAGTCACTGGTGCTCCAGCTGGCTGGCTCACGACAAGCGAGACGACAATCTCCTCCAGCACTGGGTCAACCCACGCGGGAGGCCCTATGCTCGCGCATAGCTCCAACAGCAGCGGGTCAGGCTCGGGGAAGCAGTGCGCAGCAGCAGAGACGGCAACATTGTTAGTGTGGTCAGCAGGCGCGGCCACGCTAGTGTCCCTCGCCGGCTTACTCCGACCCCGCCAGTGTCGTCATCGAATTCCCCTAGCATCCCCCGCGGCACCCTATGAGGCCGACGTGGTGTTGCCCCGAGCAGAGTGTCGTGGCAAGTCTCCACCCTTCGTCGCTGACCTCACAGAACGCATGGGCCGCTTGCAGTCCCTGGCGAGGTGGCCGAAGTTGTGGCAGCGCAGACAATGCCATGGCAACCGGCAGGTCGCTACTCAATGCGAGTAGGAAAGATAGTTAAAACATCTGTCGTGGAGCTCCGTGGGGATCTTTTGGATGTGCGAAAGTTGCATTGGGCCACGACGAGGCTCCGTCGAGGCTGCAGCAGGTCACGGCTCCTGGCGGGGGAGGATCTCCCGCCATCCATCGGGGTCGGGGGCAAAGACCCGTTCGCGGCGGGCGAGGCGGTGGTGGACAGGGACGTGGCCCTCCAGTGGCCGATGAGATAGGCCATGCACTAGCTGGGGGGCGGTCGGCTACGCTTCCTCCGTCTCACAAGTCCCTGTCGGCCCGCTCCACATAGCCTTCGCCCCAGCCTACGTTGGCCTCCTTCCGCTCCAGCATCCGCTCCGCCACGGCCCTGGACCTCGACTGGATGAGTTTGGGTGCGCGGCGGGGACGCAGATACCGGTTTCGCTGGGCGTCGAACGACATCAAGGTAGGACTGGTGGTGGACTCCTCACCGTCGTCGTCTGCCCACCGATGTCGCTTCAAGCGCCCTCTAGCAGAGCAGCCCGGGTAGAATGGGACTGCGATCAGAGAGAGGGAGGAGGAGCGAGGGGTGGCTGGTGTCGTCGTGTCGGGCTCCGCAGGCCCGAACGTGGCCGCGGTGGCGGCGGTTCCCAGTCCCAGCGTTGGAGGGGGCGGGGACGTGCTATATCTGGCCCCCTCGCGCATCTGCGCAGTGGCCGCGACAGTGTCCACATCCTCCGGCGTTGTAGGCGGTCGGGGGGCACTAGCGTTGGAGGGGGCCTCTGGCACTCGCCGCGGGGATGCTGGAGGCGGCGGCATACGAGAAGGCGCGGGCCTCGCAGGTGGCGGCGCGGCCTCCCCGTGAGCAGTCGAGGCGTCGGCATCAGCGTCCGTGCCCGGGCTCAGCAGGGTCCCGACTTGCTGGAGGCACCCAGAGTCAGGGGAGGAGGGATCCTTCACCGGCACGCCGGCCGGAGGCGGCGGTGACAGAGCGGTGGCCGCATACCTGTCAGGCGCGGACCAGGGGCCTACAGGAGCGGCGGGAGCGGGGCTTGAGGGGGTCAGGGAGGGAGCAAGGAGGGGGAGGGGGCCACCGGCGACGGCGGGCTGGGGTCGGCCAGGGGCCTAACCCTAGGGAGCAGGTGTGGGTCCTTAGGCTCTAACTTTAGGATCTTTGTTCTACTATATTCAATGTTAATACTCCTGCCAGTTACATGCGAGCATACTTCCTTTATGAGACAAGTATACATATCTACAATGCTGAAATATTAAGCCAATGAAAAATTGTTGGGAAAGTGGAACCTATGTGTGTACATGAAAAAAAATCTTCATGACCCTCCCTCCTCCAAGAAAAATCAAATTCATGGCTTGTACTACTCCCCTAAATTTCCCATTTAAATAAGACAGAGACTACACCAACGTCCGTGCATCCACCACCTAGTCCATCTAGTCTCGTGACTTGTTGCCATGCATGAGAAATATGGGTGCCCCGATGGATCAGCAAAGGTTGTTCACGTCTTTTTTTTAATTGCACTCGTGCTCTCTCTTTCTCTCCCAACACGGCTGAATTATACTACTACATCATTCAGTATCATGGCAGTGGTGAATGCATTATTAGGACCTTTTCGCAAAAGCAGCGTGTTGGAGGGGAAATTAGAGTTCTCCTAGATGCTAACCGCAGCATTAACACCACCACGAAATTGTTGTCCAGAAGAGCATTATTACACGTAAACAAAGTAATTGCAATTAAGAAGTTGTCCAAAATTGTACCTAGTGGCGGTGGATTTTTTCCGATTATTCTCAATTATCCTAGAGAAAATGGAAGAAAAAACTGACTGATTTTTGGAGAATATTTAATTTGAAGTAATTTTTTTTTGAAATTTTGAACCAAATTTCAATTGGACTGGTTTCTTTTTGAACGGTATATTGTTTGGTGCAGTGCCGTGCTGCATGCATGTCCTAGCGCCCTTTATAGGAAAAGTGACATTTGGGAGGAAAATTAGATTACAAGCTAACAGCAGAATTAACAATACAAATTGTTGCTCGAAAAAACAATGCCACAAAAATAATTGAAATAAAGCACTTGTACTCGTAAATAAATAATTGAAATTGACTGGCATGTCCGATTCTAGCGGTGTAGCTTTCTTCCTCATTGCTTTCGTCAGACACAAATCAAGGAAAGCTGAAAACATGATGGCGACCTGCCTAAGCAATTAGTGAGAACCTTCTGTTTTCTTCTTCAGAACAGGAATACACAAGGCAAAACTAGTATAGTGTTTTTTTTAGTAGTATAGTAGCCATAGCCAATAGTCAGTGAACTGAGTACAGAAAAAGTAAGAAGCGTATTCTTACAAAAACCTTAATATAGGAGTAGCTACTACACTGTGTTTACATTTGTATATATATGTATATATGTATATGCCTTTATTTTAGACACAGAGAAAACATAAAAACAAAGAAGGGCAAAACATTGTTCAGGAGGAGTAAGGACGACTAGAGGAAATTAACAAAGCACGGTCTCTAAGCTCCCAATTGTTCCGTGTGAAATGCCTTTGATAATACAGGATATATATATATATATATATATATATATATATATATATATATATATATATATATATATACGGTAATTATATAGTATATTGCTGAAATTCACAAACTGAACCTTCAGAAGAACTCGAGGTTGAACTCGCCGACCACGGCGCCCCGGCTGATGTCGAAGTCGAAATGCGGCAGGCTCTGCTCCTGCTGCCCGTGGCAGGGCAGCAAGAACTTGTGCTCCTCGAGCGATTGCTCCTCGCCGCCGTATCCGGCGAAGGCGGGCGTGGCCTTGCTCTCGGAGGCCCAGTGCAGCGGCGCGTCGCCGCCGTCGAACGCATTGTTCGCCTCCGGCGCGCAGTTCCAGTTGCTGCTGTTGCTGGAGCTCTCGCCGTAGCCCAGGTTCTCCGACACGTCCAGCACGCTGCTGTAGTCCACGAACGCGGCCGCGTCCTGCTTGCCGCCGCCGCCGCCCATGTGGCCATACAATGCGGCGCCAGCCGCGTCGAAGCCGCCGCCGAAGCTGTCGGTCAGCGGGAACGGGTCGAACACCTGCTGCTGCTTCATGTCGAAGCCGCCATCCGCGGCGGCTGTGGCCAACGGCTTGCGGTCTTGCGACGCCGGCTGCTCCAATGCCGCCGCGTTGGCGGAGATGGGCTTGTGGGTGCTGGGGTCGATGCCGCGCTGACGCAGCTTCTTCTTGAGGCAGCTGTTCCAGAAGTTCTTGATCTCGTTGTCCGTCCGGCCCGGCAAGTGTGACGCGATCTGCGACCACCTGCATCCACAAAATACATTGACGCCGACGCGATATCCATTAGCAGAGTGTCGCCGAATATATAATAATTGCGCTGGGTAATTAAGGAAATCAATTGATCCGAAACGCATTGTGTGTACCTGTTCCCCAGGATCTCGTGGAGGCCGACGATGGCGTCCTCCTCCTGCTGCGAGAAGCTGCCCCGCTTCAGGTCGGGGCGCAGGTAGTTGATCCACCGAAGGCGGCAGCTCTTGCCGCACCTCTGCAGCCCTGTATGTAGCACGCACCGGAATCAATGGCGGACGACGGTCAGCGAGACAGAAGCAAGCAGCTGCAGCAAGATGCATATGCATGGATGGATAAGATAGAGGCGCGTGCGTGCGTTCATGCCTGCGAGCTTGGGCACGGAGCTCCAGCACCCGACGCCGTAGCGGATGATGTGGCTGTAGAGCTTCTCGTCTTCCTCGGGCGACCAGAGTCCCTTGCGCAGCTTCTGCTGCACGCCGCCGCCGGAGGCCGCGTGGCGTCCCATTCCCGCTCCTGCTCCCGCACGCGTCCGCCTCCGCCCGACACGGGCGCGGCCGATGGCGAGGGAAGGAAGCAAGGAAGGAAGGAAGGAGCAACGAACGATCTGGATAGCTGATGAGCAGCTAACTAGTCCGTCGTCGGTTTGCGCGCGCGTCACTGCCTGTGCATCTCTATCCGCCGAGAGCGGCGGCCGGGGGTATATATGGGGTAGCGTGCCGAGAACTGCGCACGTACGGGGAGGGCCGGCCCGGGAGACGACGCACGCAGCGATCAAGTGGGTTCGAAGCAAGCCGATCGAGCAGAGAGAGAGAGAGAGAGCTTGCAGTTGCACTGCAGTGGATTGGAGCTCAAGATACTCCGGTTTGTGGGAGAAGGTGGGATTAAAAATGGTGCTCTGCTCTGTGCGCGCGGGGAGGCAGGAGAGAGAGACTTTCCCGAGAGAGAGACTCGTTGTTTAGATGCACCCAAAAGTTGAAATTTTTTCACTCTCTCTTCATCACATCAATCTTTGGACCTATGCATGAAGTAGTAAATGTAGGTAAAAAAATAACTAATTACACAGTTTAGTTGGAAATCACGAGATGAATCTTTTAAGCCTAGTTGGTCCACGATTGGACAATATTTGTCAAATAAGACGAAAGTGGTACTATTCATCAGTTTGAAATTTTTTTCAATCTAAACGAGGCCCTAGTGAGGCCTGGTTTAGATCACCAAATTCACATCTAAATTTCATTATACAAAAAGAAGATTCTCCATCACATCAAAATATCGGTACATGTATGGAGTACTAAATATATATAAACTAATTACACAGTTTTGTTGTACTTTGCGAGACGAATATTTTAAGCCTAATTAATCAATGTTTGGACAATTATTACCAAATAAAAACAAACTTATTACAGTGCCCAACAGTGATTTAGCGCCCCCAATTTCATGATCTAAACAAGGCCTGAACAGAACAGAGCAGCAGGGAGGTCGTTGGGTCGCGCGTTGTGGGCCACGCCGACAGGGAAAGCAAAAAAGCTGGGGTTGTTGGTTGAGGATATGACCAAGCCCGTGTTTAGATCCGAAATCGGGAGGTCTAAGTTGGAACAGTGCCCATCAAATCGCACTGTAGCAACTTTTGTTTTTATTTGATAAAAATTATCCAAACTTTGACTAATTAGGCTCAAAATGTTCGTCTCGTAAAGTACAACAAAACTATGTAATTAGTTTTTAATTTCATCTACATTTAGTACTTCATACATATGCCAACATTTTGATGTGACGGAGAATCTTCTTTTTGCATAGTAAAATTTGGGTGTTGGATTTGGGAACTAAACAAGGGCCAAGATTTTTTGCCTTCACGGCACACGGTTTCTGTGGCACGGTACCATCATTAAACTCCCTCGCCAGGGAGCTCGGAAAAACGCAACACCTGTACTCCCTCCGTCCCATTGAAAGTGTCGCCCGGGAAACGTGTTTGTGAGGGGGACACGGTTTTCCAACGACACTTTCAATGGGACGGAGGGAGTACGTACGTGCCCATCTCGCCACTACCCACAGTCACACCAGCAAGTAAGGCCTCGTTTAGATGAGAGAATTAGGGAGAAAAACACTGTATCAGAATTCATGTAGCATTTCGTTTGTATTTGGTAAAAATTATCCAAATTTTGACTAACTAGGCTTAAAATGTTCGTCTCGCAAAGTACAACAAAACTGTGCAATTAGTTTTTAATTTCATCAACATTTAGTACTCCATGCATTTGCCGACATTTTGATGTGACGGAAAATCTTCTTTTTGCATAGTGAAATTTGGGGAGAATTGGGAAACTAAACAAGGCCTAATAACTAATCCGGTTGCCACGTCGGTCGAGCCCCAGCCACTCTTACAGTCTTACAGTCTTACTAGTACGACGTCCGTACGCCGCCAGCATTTCAACGCGGCCGCGCCGGGGGTGCGCACGCTGCTCCATCGCATCCCATTCTTGGGTTGCCGACAGTCGCGTCCCATCCAATAACTGGCCGGTCGACGTCGTCTTCAGCCGTGTAAAAACAGGGCTGTTTTTCCCGAGGAACGGGCTTACCCAGATTGGGATCACTTTCTCCCCGATCCCGATGCTGATGCTGTGCGATGCAGCCGCCGACAGTATCAGCTGTGGCGTCGGCCCCGCCCCGCGCACAGCGTCGGTCCGCCGGCCGGGACGGCAGCGGGAACGGACTGGCAAACATTGTGCGTCCAACAGCAAGACACGCTGTCGATTTGGTTGGTGTCCGGGGCATCGCATCGGATTTTTAGCAATTGTTTAAGACGTACGTACAGTAGTAATACAGTATTTGGATCAAATCTCTCTAGTCCAATTACAATGCGAATTTCGTCACGTGTCAGGATCTTGTGCTATGGTCAAACCCATATGTTCATCACGAAATTACCATCGAGCGTAGTGCTCCGAACCGGAACTGACTGAGGTGGCAAAAGCAATTCTGCTCCCACTCCCAGCAAGAAGCTCAACAAAAATGCTTTACTTGACGTTTTGAACCTTTTACGTGGTAAAAAAAATACACACACAGACAACACGCACACACACACAATCTATATATAATCATTAAAAATAGCAAAAATTTATTAAGAAAGCTATAATATACTCAAATTCAAGTGGGAACACCGTGAGGAGATGCGTAAGGAGAAACGGGACTAGTGGGGGCCCAAAGATGTTGATCCCACCAAAACTGGACAACTGGTGGTGAAACTCAAAGTGGTGACATCATACAACCAAATCTGGAAGCTGAGGTCACTATTGTTACTCATCGTAGAGGGGCTTCAGGAATCATGCAACTAGAGATTGTTGTAGGATGGTTTGTGAGATCTGTGGTTTCAGCGATCGTGTTACTTATGACTGTAAGAAATGTCTACCATGGAATTTTGGACATGGACTTTGTGCTCCTCAAGTAGAAGGTCGGAGCTTCTTTTACATTGATGAGTGCATTGACCCTAGGGTGTCTAGAGAAAAGGCAAGCACAACTGTTACTTATGTATTAAGTAGGGAGGATTTAGCTAAACATATAGAACTAAAGTTCATGAGCTTGGTCGGATCAAATGTTTGGAGATGAAATGTTAGGCCCATTATTGAGAAAAAGTTTGTGATTAGGTTTCCTAGTGCTAAGGTGGTAAAGGAGTGGAGTTACTTCAAAATTCTAACCACGAGAGGTGTTGAAGCTCATATTAACATTGAACCATGGTCCCCCTATTGGTGGTATTAAGGGCGAACTGTAACAAGGTTGGTTTAGAGTTACCAATATACCTGCTAATAAAATATTTGTGAAGACTCTGGTTAAAGTTGGTGGGCTTGTTGGTAAAGTTATGGAAATTGATGAAGGGCTAGATTTAGGCTTGATTATGTGAGATTAAAGATAGCTTGCCGAGATGTTTCTATGGTAGCAAAGTATGCTGAAGGTGCTCTGGGTATTTGCTTATTTGACTTTGGATTTAAAGATAAGTTCCAGAAGAAGGAAATAAGAAAATTCTTAAGAGTGGGATCAAGGTTGGAGAAGATAACCAAGCTTCAGCAAAAGATCAAAAGCAGGGAATGAATATGTTGAAACAAACTAGACTGAGTCCACTATAGGATTGAAGATGGGAGAATCAGCAAAGGGGAGTCAGGACAACTGATGGGAAAGCAAGCCATGCATTCTGCTCCACCCAAGTTGTCTACATCAACCTTAGTTTTTGTTTCTACTAAGGTGGAGGAAGTAATGAAAAACAAGTTATTGAGTGATGCTCAAAAGGCTTTTAAGGGTCATCCTGTGATGGAAGATTGGGAGAAGGTGCATATGCCTGATACTTTGGAAGATTCAGAATCTGAGAGTGACTCCTTTGGTGAAAGGATGAAACTGATTGAGCATATGGGAGGCTTGGGACAATCTTCCTCCAAGCAAGGTCAAGAATCTAATCCAAATCAGTTCCAAGCAAGGGATGAAAGAGGTATTTCACAGCAAGAGCAAAGCAAATATATATGAGCTCCTATCAGCTAAGGTTGCTGAAGTCCAATGAAGTGAGGCTGAACAGCAAAACATAACTGAATCTCCTAAAGTCTTCATCACTGATGGCATCATCATCAACACTAAAAAAAGTAATGATCCTATAGGGGAAATTGACAAGGAAGAATTAGCTCAAAAGGAAGTAAAGGATAAAAATAGAAAAGGGAAGGTAGATGATGAGAAGGAAAAACATCAATAGTTCCAAGATAGAAGGAGAAGTGAAAAGATAAAAAAGGACACTACCCTCATCATCATGGAGAAGAATGAAAAGACTACTAAGAAGAGAATTTTTTGAAGGTACCAATTCACATAGTAACCTGTTTTTTCTTTACCAATGGAAGAAATTACAAATTTTATGTATGATATGGGTGTCATAATTGAGCAAAATGATTTTGATACTTTTGACTTATTAAAAGATTTAGGGACAACTAGGCATAACTTGCACACCAAACAAAAACAAGTCATTTAGGATTCTCAAAGTAAAGTAGTTTAGAATAATGAGGGCATCAGATCTCCATTACCAATTGAACGAATCTGGGAAGAGCCTTCTGACATTTTATCCAACTACGGTTCTTTGAAGGAATTAGACTATATATCTAAGGTTGCCTTTACTTGTTTTGGTGTGCTGGAGTGACCCATGGCTATTACAAGTTAGAGTAAGTGTTTCCACCCTCTCAAGTCATTCAAGATCACATCCAAGACTCTGAGGCCAACCTCGATATGCATGTTGCCACTGTGAAAGGTCCTAATATGGCTAGAGGGGGTGAATAGCCTATTTAAAATCTACAAGAGCACTAGAGTAATTGATTAGTATGATAAACGGCGTAATGCAATTTTGCTCTAACTCTATAATGGTTGCAAGCCACCTATCCTAATAATTCTAGTTGCTATACTCACTAGGCACACACAAGAACTAAGTCACTACTCACTAAGAGCTCTCAACAAAGCTACACTAAAGAGCTCCACTAGATGAAACTATGCTACAAAGCAAGCTCTCAAAACATGCTACACTAAAAAGCTTGCTACAACTAGTTTGCAAGAAAGTAATTGAGTGAATAGGGTGATTATACTGCCACGTCGAGGAATGAACCAATCACAATATGTAGACAATCCAATCACCGGGAGAAATCCAAACACATAAGAGACAAGATTTTTCTCCCAAAGTTCACGTGCTTGCCGACACGCTAGTCCCCATTGTGTCAACCAATACTTGGTGGTTCGGCAGCTAAGAGGTGTTGCATGAACCTCGCCAACAAATGGCACCGTAAGAATCTACTCACAAGTGAGGTAGCTCAACGACACGAGCAATTTACTAAAGTTGCCTTTGGTGCCCCACCGGGGAAGACACAAGACCCCTCATAAGCAATTGATCGAGGCCAGAGACAATCACCAACTCCGCTCAACAATCTTCCAATCACCGAGCCATCTAGGTTTAGGCAAACATGAAGAGTAACAAGCTCACAACCAGCCTAAAGCTTCCACCTAGTGCCACAAGATAATGCAACTCAATGCAATGCACTAGAGGCTCTCCAATCTCACTCAAGATGATGAAATCAAGTGAACAAGTGAGTGGAATGTGTTGCTCAGCTTCCAAAGGGTGTGCACAAGTGTAAGAGGTCTCAAGAGAGTGGCCAAGGCCGGTCACACCCTCTATTTATAGCCACACAAGCAAATAGAGCTGTTGTATCCCTTGGAGCTGTCTGCACGGGGGCACCGAACATGGCGGTGGCACATCGCCCCTGGGGTGGCGGTGCCCCAACAGTCACTTCCCAACAGCTAGTGGTCACTGGACATGGCATGGCGGTGGCGGTGACCATACTAGCCAAGTCCTCAAAACCGTAGTCTCTAGAAAAATAGGGCGGTGCACTACTGCACCTATGGCGGTGACTATGGCGGTGCCCCCTTCGCTAGCGCTACTATTGGGGGAATTAGGGCGGTGGCACCGGACAAGGGCGACGGTGCCCATGGCGGTGCATCGCCGTGCACCTGGTGGCGTCCACCGGACAACTCTCGGCCACATCCAGGTGGGCGTTGTAACAGAACCGACCAATTATATGAAATTAAGTAAGAAAATCATCCGCCAAAGTAGATAATTTAATAAACTTAAGCCCCTATAACCCGGTAGTCCGTGAAATCATGAAGAATTTCAAACCAACCAACATACAAACCAAGATCGTACAAGTTTAGCAGCCATAGTCACATATTACATAAAGTTCGCAACGACAGTTGAATACATCAGAGTTTAGAATATAAAGTTATTACAAACTAAGTTCAATATAAAGTAGCGGAAGCAAATAGTTTCATCAACCACAGACACACACTTAGTTCAAATACAATGTCAGGAGATAGTCATTTCCCACAAAAGCATTAGGTAAGACATAGGGAGTGACCATTGCCCTTGGTCCTAGTTGTTGCCCATCGCCAGATACAGGCAGTTGATGCAATAGCCATAGTACATCTGACCATCCGCAACAACAATGGGAACAACGTCCTGAGTACAAGAAAGTACTCAACTAGACTTACCCGTCTTAAACCAAAATAAAGTGACACCAAGGAGTATGTAAGACTTTCTTTTAGTGGACTAGCTGACTCATATGCGAAAAGCATAAACTATCATGTCTAAATCATTTTAAGTAAGTTGCATCATGTTTATTATAACCTATCCATCTAGGTAAGCACCTATGCTACATCAATCACTTGATTAAATAATAACATCCAGCTACCACTTGGATTTAGCATTTCCAACATCATCCATATAACTATCAGTGTTCCATCATCATTACTATGATGCCGTAACTTGAGTCAAGTGCTCACTATCCAGGAGCAATGGCGATTCGAATCGATTCCTAACCAGCTGGTGATTTATTCCTCACACAAACCACATTCACCCGCTAAAGTGAGCTACAGGTCACTAATGACACTATCCAGATAAACGTCGCGGGACAAACTGGAGCCGTAGTACCCAGGGACCGCCCGACAGCCAGGACGCACCTTGGGCTCACTCTTCGCATCCCCGTCATACCTCCTACAGCACCAATACGCGCACCCGTGTAGATCCCGCCCTGAATAATGCCACTAGCTTCGCGGTCGAAAGGTACTTTATTCAACCAGCTAAATGTGAGGCATGCGTTTAACATGACAAGAGGGACGAGCAAAGATCGGTCCTTAATCGACACAGACAGAAAACTAATAGCACCCCAGAACCCTTTCTGGTTGCTTCCAACTTTTCCGTCCGGTCTCCAATTATCCATCAACACATGGTTATTTCTAAGATATCATCCATTTCATAGCTAAAACATTCTAGTAACCACCTATATTTGCAGGTGACCAAAAATCACCTATCGCTACCGGTTTAAGCAGGGCTAAGCAGTATTCGATCCTAAACTTAATTAGGTAATAATGTAGGCAAGGATAGTAATAAATGCATCAACGGTTTCACTCAACTCTTATAACTTAATGCAACAATATATAAACTCATATTGATATAAAGAATTGCTTTTATAAAGTAGAAGACTTAGAATGCTCCGGGGCTTGCCTCGTTCGAAGGAACTAGGTTGGTGGTCCACACACTCAGGTAGATCCTCTTCTTGCTCGTCTACCTCGGGCACCTCCTGTGCCTGAGTTTCTTGTGGATCGGACCTGGTCTGTTCCTCTTGCACTGCTACTAGCGCTTCCTCCTGCGATCCTGTATGATGTAAGTGCATAAGTGAATATGCAAATGGTGCATCGAATCCAATGGCATGTGACGATCATGATGACATGATGTGCAGATGAACACATTGCGACCTTATTGGATAGCATAAAGGAAAAAATATTCTACAAGGTAGTCAACGTCATTCAAATGATAATTACCACTAGTGCATGGCATCTACTACATTCTCTTCTGCTAATAATTCTCGTCTACTTTTACACTAGCTAACATATAGCCCTAACCTAAGTGTTACTACACTTTCTCAACACAACCACATTAACTTGTCAAGTAACATCAGCAAATGAATTGGTGCTTCAAAGATACACCAAAGCTTCATTATTAAACTAATTATCCATAAAGAATATTATTTCACATTCGATTTAAACTAGGGTTACAACAACAACCTATATTTCTAGTGCATATAAAAATCTACAAAAATTACAGTAGCATAGTCCTACTCTAAGTAGTCTATCATAAAAGTTTTATGGTATTTGGATAAGTACAACAGCCTACACAAAAATGACAAGCTATGGCATATAAATTAGCATGAAAATACTTTGTACTATGAAAAGTATCAAACAATAGATTTAGTATTTTTTCTACATTCTAAATAGTAAACAATCACTGTACAAAAATTATCACATGCTTGTTTTATACAAAGTTTGCTCTCTAGCAAAAATAACAAAAATCAGCCAATAAAGGCACTTGAACTACACATCAAAATTATTCTACAGAACATGCATGACATATATTTTTCATATAAAGTTCATCACATAAAAAGAATAACAAACTTAGAATCATATTTTTCTGAGCTTCCTATGATTTATTATGCATTTTCTAAGAAAACAGCAAGTATAAGAATTAAATAAAACCTTATACAAAAGTATCACAAATTTGGCATACAATATTTTTATACTGTATATCTACTCCTAATAAGTCTACCAAAATTAGTTTCATCATTTTTGGAGCAATAATTTTCAAGATATTATTTTTGGAAGCATTTTCATAATTTTTGGAAATTCATTTTTCAAATCCCCTTTAAAAACCAGCCACTGAAATCGCTGGGTACACCTGGTGCAGTGCACCCACGCTCGTCTACTGCGACTAACAGTGGGACCTGAGGCCCCACATGTCGCACACACACTCACCAGGGAGGTCATCGGCGGCGGGATCTCGTCATCGGCGAGGTCTCCGGTGGAACGATGGCCACCACCACACTCAGCTCGATGACCCGCACCCATTGGGCTACAAGAAGGAGGTGCGGGAGCATGAGAGCACGCTCGCCAGCGTGCATGGCGGCACGGCGGCGCTGGCGCACGGCGGCCGGCCGGAGCAAGCCGCGGTGGCGGCCAATGAGGTGCGCGCGAACTTCGCGAGATGAAGGCGAGCACAAAGAGCGGCCCAGATGGAAGAGAGGAAGGGTGGAGAGGCGCTAGCCGCTGTGAGCCGAGCGGGGCGGCCATGGCGCCGCCACGAAGGGGAAATGTCGTGCGGGCCTTACCACGGCGCGAATGGAGCCAAAAGTGGGCACACAGGGTGGCGGAGGTTGAGGCGGAGCTGCAGGCGGACGCAATCGAGGAATGGCGGTGCGGTGGCGGAGCTTGATGCCGGCGGGGGAGCAACGGCGTGCGGCGGTGTGCACTCCCGCTCGGCTTGCTGCTGCTGCTGCGAGTGGGCGCGCGAGCGAGGAGGGGAGCGGGAGACAGAATGGATGGAGGGGGAGGCGGGGCGCGAACCAGGCGGGTGAAGGCAGGCCGGCGGTGCCGCGCGGCGAGCTCGCTGGCGCATGGCCGCCACGTGGTGTGTGTGACCTGGTGTGGTTGGGACGACACGCGCGGGTGCGGCACAGGTGGGACGCGGGAGCAGGCCGGGCCGGCTTCGGCTATGGGCCGAGAAAGGAGGGGCGCGGCCCAGTAAAGCGGAAAAACGTTTTTCTTTTCTATTTTCAATTCCAAATTTTACTAACAGTCCCAAATTTGAATTTTTGAAGTAGAAAATGGCATTTTCAAAACTTGACCCCAAAACAAAAGTTGTTCAAAATTTAATTCTCTACAACATTGCTTTAGGGCACAATTTGAAATTTCAAACAGATTTTGAAATGCAGATTCAAAGTTCTTTTTAAATCAATTTTCCATTTTTCTAGATTATTTTTAAAAGCAAAATTTGGGGAAATTTTGAATACCAAACTTGTTCCAAATTTTATGCTAAATATTTATAAATGATTTGTACTAATAATCAAACATGTATTAATATCATAACAAGCATAACCATGGCATAGTTATAACTAAACAAGCAATTGCAACATTCATGTTTCAATGTTATGTTTCACATGTTTCATTTCAATGTTGCACCTACATTACATGTGATAATTAATGCAAGATGATGTTCATACGCATGATTTGAAATGCTTTATGCATGCTTAACACCTAGGGTGTTACAGGCACTGCCCTAGGGGTGGCGGTGCCAACCCTAGCACTAGTGTCTCTCGGCCTCGGCCAGCCGATCACCGGACAGGCCAGGGCGGTGCACCGCCGCACCCATGGCAGTGACCACCCCGAGGCAAACACCTCCATTAGCTGCGTTTTCGATTCTCGATTCGGTCCACAAGCAATCTAACACTTTGCAAGCGTTGCTAACCCTCAAAGTGTTTTCCCAAAACATGTTAGAGCCAAGTTAGCATTTCTCAAAACATTTTCAATAAATATTTTTGCTTGCTCTCCAATGTGCACTAGGCCTAAATGCAATGCATGAAGTCCAACACCTAGTGGCACTAGATGACCGAATTTCTAGTTAAGAACCCCGCTTAATAGTACGACCATGTATCCTAAATGTGATCACACTTTCTCTAGTATCTTGATCACCGAAACAAAATCCCTATTTATACCTCTGCTTTGTTCTCCATAGGGTTTTGTTTTTCTATTTCTTCTTTCCAAGTTGAGCACTTGATCATCATCACATGTGTCCATCTCATCATTTCATGTGATCATCACCTTCTCTTGAGTGCCACCATGCTCCATACTTGGATTGCACTAAACTAGCTCATATCACAACTCATGACAAAGGTTAGTACATAGGTTTCATCAATTATCCAAAACCAAACTAGGGATTTCATGTTGTGTGCTTCTACCTACCACACTTGTGAATGATGGCCATGGAGACAACTGCTATAGCTGATATTGTTATGCACTAGCACCCTGTTCGTTTGGACTTATCAGCAGAATCAGCAGCCATCCAGCAGTGTTTTTCTCTCACAACAAACCAGCGATCAGTACTTTCAGCACAATAAACCAGCGAAACGAACAGGGTGTAGATAAGGGAGATAATGGGGAAGAGGGGATGTAGTGGAGGGCTATGGTGCACATACACCTCCTTTGGTGGTCTGGCGCGATGTTGTGGACGATGGGGTGTGAAGAAGGCGGTGGTGGCGAAAAAAGAGAGGAGTGAGGGGAGATGGAGATGGAGGCAGCGATAGTGAGGAAGGGAGCAAGAGAGACATGGAGTATCTTACACATGGATCTATGTGGACATGTGGGCCTAAACCATCGGGAAACCACCAAAACCAAGCCAAGGCGTCGAAATTGACAGTTGAGGTGCAAAATTTACTCGAATTTGTAATTGATGGGCAAAATTAGACAAATGCGAAGGCCAGAAAGGGACTTTGCTCCTTGTTATAAAGCATGTTTCCATTGGAATCTGTGTGAAAAGAATTACTCCCTCTATCCCTGAATAAATAGATCCTAGCAAACTTAGGACAGATTAGTATAACAGAGAAAATACCATACTACCCTTCATTAATTGGAGTAGTTTCACACTTATTTGAGTTGCATAATAATTATAACATTTACTAAACCCATCCGATTGCAGAAACTCAAGCCTAGATTGGTGGAAAAGAGGTAGCCAGTAAATATTAGGGGACTTTGGGGGGGGAAATGGGCCAGTTGACCGTTGAGTCTCCTATAGATCGATTTATTTGTAGACAAATTTTGTGCTAGAAATCTATTTATTCATAGATAGAGGGAATATAAATTTACAGAAGTAAGCTAAAATTCAAATTACACAGTATATACTTGTGTGTCGCCTAGAACCAGCATAACTATACGTGCCGGCTCATAAACACAAACCGACATGAATAATCAAAAGTCAAAAGGGAATATATGCCTGTTGGTAAAACAAGCATTGTCATAATTACTCACAGATGTATCTATGGTGAAAGATCGGTGAATAATACTTGGAGTGCTTAACCTTGCGGTTCTTTACGCATTGGCATAGATGTCTTGTCGGCGTAGTGTAACGGTTCTAATTTTACCAGAAACGGTAAATTAATGTTTTTTACAGTTCTGCTGTTATTGGGTCTTCATCGGACGGTTGATACCTATCTAATTTGAAGTAAATCGTCTTCAGTCGGTTTCACAACAGTATTGTTACTGTGAACAAAATATGTACACACGTCGCGTGAATTTGATGATATGATAATTAAATGCCCGGAGCCGCTAGCATCAAAATGGTTTCTAGAAACATTGTGAAAAGCTGAAAGTTACCTCTCGCATGAAAGCTAGGTGGAGATCACATAGTAACCGCTTCTGTCTCATCAGCTGCAAGAAAAGTTTAAAGAGACGGATCAATGGAATAATTAACCGGAGGGTCCCAGATAGATACTCCATATCACACTGCAAAACAAGCACCAGTTCCAGGTCATATTTGCACGCACCTGACAATAATCGATCGTACGACGACTTAGAATAGAAAGGGGAAAGTGCGATACAGATGTTCAGTTCTACGAATCGATCTCGCTCGTTGCCTTGAGGACGCCGGCGATGGATCAATTGCGCAATCATTCAGCGTTCAGTACACTAAAAGAGAGGGCCGGCCCTGATCACACTGCAAAGCTGCATTATCATGCAGGAGAGAATCCGCACTTGGCTCGCACGCCAGAAAAACAGACGCCCAAAGTTAGCATGATGCATGATGGAGCGCTGAGCTCGTGTAGTGTATGCCAACTTTTTTTGTGGGGGTTTCAGCTGTTCTTTAATCAGTGAGTGCAAGAAACTGAACTTGTCGTGCAGAGCAGAGCATGCAGACCTTTTTTTTTGTTACGAGAAGACGACGGCACTATTATTGTTACTTTACTTGTTCTTCACAATATAAATAACGTATTAACTATTGTCACGGGGGCAAACACGAAACATGCACACACGACCGAACTGCTGTAGCTACTACTTTGTTTGTTTAAGCGCGGTTCCGTACAGGGATTAGCTAGTACCCCTTGTTAGTGTAACTTGAAGACTAGTGCCAAATGATGGCAACCACCAGTAGCATATATAGCTAGTGTAGTATGGCGCCATGACAGAAGTGAGTTGCCATGGAGGCCAGCAATCGCAAGTGATCGTCGACGACAATGATGTAGCGGCCGTCCGGGGGGACGATGGATGGCTAGAGAGCTAGCGTGCGTTGGAGAAAGCAGCGTGCAGGTTAGCTAGCGTAGCACGGAGACCACCGGGTGTAGTGTAGCAAGCAGCACGGCCGTGTTGGCGTTTGGTGACCTATCAGGCTCGCGCTTAGCGTCTCCCAGCCTGCTGATGTCGTGCTCGGTACTTCGATCGACTCTTCTCCCCCAATTGTTAGATTTCAGTTAGGAACCTACTAGCTAAGCTAGGTCCTAGGTATGTACTGCCCTAGAATGCCTGACGGTTGTACTCTTTCTCAGCTCTCGGTCTCGGCTGCAACTGTTGCATGCATGCATGGACATTGAAGCACCCATGCATTTGCAATTCAGTCACTTATTAGACAGGTGACCTATTTCTTCGGATGTCTGCTTGGCGACCATTTCTGCGTGTTTGGTTGAGGATTTTGACTTTATATTAGTACGTACAGATGCGCGCTGAAGTGTGCGAAAGCAGGAATTCACCAATAATTGACTACATATTTGGCATTTGTTTCGCAAGAAAAAAAATGATATTCAGCATTGCCAGCGTCAGGTAAATAAACCTGAATGCGTGTTGCGTGGTGAGTGAAACTCAAGGCATATGTGTAAAGAATTCGCTGAATCTGGTACTTCCAGCTTGTACCGTTTGCAACAATTCAATATAATGCTTCTTCCCCCAATTCTTCTGACGAAGTTACCTCTCGCCATGGAGGCATGGCAGGCAGCTAGGGTTTCCCTTTCACTCGAGGTAGCCGCAACAGTGGTTAAAGACAAGCCGGCCGGCCTCTTTCACCCACAAGGAGGGAAAAGCGAAGGCCAGGAAAAGGGCGACATGTGTACTGTGTACAATATGTTCGACAGCACGACACAACTTGTGTGTATCTATCCTATATATCCCCGTCTAGCTAGCTTCCGCTTTTTGTACCTGTTCATTTCTTCAAGGAAACTCCAGTTTTAGTACATACGACCGATCGCGAGGTGCAGGTAGCCGGACGACACAACTGCTACGTAAGTCGTCCAGCATTCTGTACTGGTAAGTCTACGTAAGTCGTCCAGCATGCTGTACTGGTAAGTCTGGTATCTGACGTTGATTCCCTCGTTCGGACGACTTGAGACACGTAGCCGATAGAGAGAGAAAGGTCAGAAACGAACACGTACCATGCATGCACTTAGTATTGCAAGCTGCCATCACCTCCGCAGTTTGCACGGCCGTCGTTGCATTGCACTACACTGAAGTACTGACTACAACAGGGGTAGTACGTACGTGGTATAGGGGTGAATCACATCGTGCATGAGTGCTGCATGCACCATGCATGACATGATGTAGTTCGAAGAGAATCACTGCCCAGGCGCCCACTAATAAGTAATAATAACCAACGATTTAATTACCGTGATGGGGAGTACGTAGTGCGTGTCTCCATCTCTGTCGTCGTGGGCAAAATTAATAAAGGATTCTCTCCTGCATGAGTCTTGATCCTGCTGACATGCCTGGCCTCGATTTAGAAAGGGAAGCAGCGACGCACAGCAGAAGCGATCGAAAAAGGAGGCCCTGCTGCCTGCTGGGACTGGGAGTACGGTGGGGTGCATCATGGTGGCTCCTCTTTGAAGTTATGCAATCCCAAAGCGACGCAGCTTAGTGGCCGCATTACACATCAGATTACGCACGCACGGCACGAACGGACCAGCGCAGCCACACACGTTGCTTGCTACTAGCTAATCGCGACGACGTCGATCGCTGCCGGCCGGCCTCCTCGATCGATCTCTCCCGCGCGGCAGGACGAGGGATCGGAGGAGCGAGCCAGTAGCTAGTAGAGAGGGGCGGTTGGTGCGCGCGCGAGGTGCATGCGGCTTCCGCTACGGCTACGATCGACGACGACAATGAGGAGGACGGACGGAGGTGATGGATCGATCGGGCGAGGCGAGCGAGGGAGTCAGAGGCCGTCGCCGTCACAAAAAGAGATGATGGCGTGATGTGCACTTGCCTTGCATGAGTAACCTGCATGATTGAGCCGTTTGCTAGCCCACGCCACGCCACAACGGAAAAGCGAAGCGCCTCAGCTCGCTCCTCAAGCCATGCAAAGTTGCCAACCGAACCGTGCACTAATTAATTCCCCCCACTCCCACCTAATCTAGGCTGCCCTTTTCTCATGCATTAGCTAGGAACGAACCTTTTTTATTTTATTTTTTTTTTAAAAAATGGCCTACATGTAGCAGCACTATTCATCTTCCTTCATCTCTTTCTTGCTGTGTGTTCTCATGCACACACGGCACATTGATTATATACGGGCTAATACGGTAGTTAAGGGTGGCTAGCTAGTTCTAGCAGCAGCAAGCTAGCTACACTGCTACAGCTAGCCATGGAGGTCGAGGTCGTTGCGGAACAGGACCGAGCAACATAACTGAGCAGTGCTCGCGCGGTACGTGTTTGGTTTGGACTTTGGCGTACGTACAGAAAATGAAGTTGCGAATATAATGCTGCTGTTTTGGTCAGGGATTAGGACGATGAGGGGAGGCGTAATCGTACGTGCAGTACGTCTGTTGGGTTTTCGTTTTCCTTAATTAGAGCAAGTTTGTTAGATCGCCTGCCTTCTAGCTTCTTATTATTATCCATATGGATTGAAGTCAACAACCATGCATTCGGTCAAGCGTGCAACGGGAAAGATGAACGATCGGGCCGGGGGTTCTGAACTTCTGGTGCATGTGCTTTAATTTCTATCTGGGCTTACTGAATCACTGTTCCAGAGTTAAACTTAGGTCTTGTTTAGATTCCCCAATTTGGTCAACAAATTCACTATGCAGAATTCCTATTCTCATCACATCAAAATGCCGGCACATATATGGAGTACTAAATATAGATGAAATAAAAAACTAATTGCACAGTTTTGTTGTACTTTGCGAGACGAACATTTTAAGCCTAATTAATCAATGTTTGGACAATTATTACTAAATAAAAACAAAATTACTATAGTATGACGTGACACTTACTATGCAAAGTTGGGATTCCAATTTTGGAATCTAAACCAGGCCTTACGGCGAAAGCAATAGCTGGACGACGGGCGTACGTACATTTGCATGTGTGTACTACAGTACTACTGCTGTCCTAGTATACTAGTAGTAGTACTACTACTAGTACTTACTAACACTGTTCATGCATGTATGGCATAACAGCCAGTGGCGGATCAGGGGAGCACCCCCGGTGAGCTTGATTTTGCATTTAAATTACTGTAGCTTAGCATTAAATCAACCATTAACCTTCAGTTTAAGCCTTAACTCTCCATTAGTTAGCACCTTCGGGTGCTCATCCTGAATCCGCCACTGATAACAACATGCTTGACGCGAGGAACTGCCATATATTTTGGTTAATCCGCAGAGTAGCAGAGCTTGTTGTTCCCTCTGGTGGGAGGAATAAAAACAACTAGGCACATGCATGCGATCGAGACGAAGCTTTCTCCTCGCTTGAAGCTTGAGGGGCCGGGGCAGGCAATCGGAGAGGCGCGAGGAATATCTATCTATCCATCTATCTGACTTGTGATCATTGCGGAATAGTAAGTGAAGAAGCAAGGTGCCGTGCAAGCTCACTGCCACATCTCCAATAATACAGTACGTACTGTAGTATCATTGAGGCCAGACCAGCAATGGCGATAGCCGATAGCCCGATAGGAGGCACCAAGCAGGCAGGTACCATGCATGGCAGGAACATATGAGAAAAGCCGAACGAAAGGCGCATTATGCATGAGTTCCTGTTGTTAGAATTGATCTCCTCTGAGTCAAGCCCAACGGCTGACTCAGGCCCTAATCTGCACCCTAATCGGGGGCGTCCAACCCAACGAGGTTGGTGGGCTCCCGTCGTACAGTGCCATATAAGAGGGAGTGGGGGCCACGGGCTCAAGTGACGAGGTTCGTCCAGCCGCCACCCCACTCTCCGAACCCTAGCCAATCTAGAGGGCGGCACTGCCAGCGACGGGAAGTCCACTGCCGGCGTCACTTCGCCACCACTGCGTCACCGGACTCCAGCTTCTCCGCCTAGCCCTAAGGTATGGTTCTTTCTCCATCTCCCATCACTTTCTCCCCTCTCGGTTAGATCTACGATGTTCTACTGGTTTATCCCAAATGGAAAGAAATGTACCCGCTAGATCCACACCAGTGATCCACAAAATTTCAACAATAGTATCAGAGCCAAGGTTCCGTGTGATCTAGATCGGGGCAAAGAAAGGAAGAAAGAAAAGAAAAGGATATGATTCGATTCGGATCTATCAAACCGTAGTAAGGGAAAGCAAAGAAAAAGGAAAATAAACGAATCGAGTCGATTCGGATGAAATCCCAAACGAAACCCTAACCCTAAAGGCAACCGAAGAACAAGGACGGGTGGGAATGGACCCTACCTGGGCTCACCTATCGCCATCGCGACGGCCGTTCACTGGCACGCGGAAAAAATCCCCCAGGGGCCCCGGCCGGCGTGTTCACGCCACCGCGCGGCACTGTGCCTCGGGCTCGGGCCAAAGGGCGCTACCGCGGAGCCGCTCGATGGTGCCGCACGCGGCTTCGGCCGCACGCGTGCACTGGCGAGGGGTACCCCGGCGGCGCCAACATCTCCGTCGCAAAGCTCGTTTCCGACGCCGCCTTCATGTTCGACGGCGGCTGCATGTGCGAGAAAAGCGGGGTGAGAAGAGAAAAGAGAAAGAAAAGAGGAAAGGGGACGGACTGCTCCGGCAGCCGACTTCCTTCACCGGCGCCGACGGCCGGCATGGCTGCCTCCGCTGCGAGCTCTGTAGAGCAGAAAGTGGTAAAGAAAGGAGAAAGGGAGGAGGAAAGGGAGCCAGAAAGGGCTCCGACGGCAGGTTCGCCGGCCACCGTGGCGGCGCGGCCGACGCCGTTGCTCCACTGCGTGCAGTGCGGCGCAAGAGAAAGAAGTCCAAGATGAAATGTGCTAGGGTTTTCCAAGGGAGCTGCTGGTCGCGCGGTTTTGATCTTCCGAGATCGACGCTCGTCCGTCGGATGCCAATCGACGGCTCAGGATGACTGGACCGGATGCGGCCCAGGCGGGTGAGGAAATTTCCGGCCCAGGCCTAGGTTGCGGCCTGGGCGCGGGGAGCCGCCGTGCACACGCGTGAATGGGCCATGGGCCGCGCGCGTATCTGAGAGTGTCTGCGCGAGTTCGGGCCAAAATGGCCAAATACACAGTGCAGTGTTTTTTGGTTTTTTTGTTTTCTATTTTTCCAGAAACTATTTTGATGTATCCATGATGATTTTCAATTGAATCTCTGTACAACTTTTATCCAACGATAAATTTGCCTAGATAATAGTATAGTATTTTAATAGTTTCTAGAAAAATGGAATCCAAAGTTTTATTAAAGTTTCTGCTATAAAGAAAAGGTTTATTGTCTTCTCATTAGATTCGAACCAACGGGAGGATTTAATTTGAAGAGCAGTTATAGTTATTCAGTAAATAATAAAAAGTTTATCCTCCTGTTAAAATTGGAACCAACGGGAAAATTTTAATTGGAGGAATAGTCAGTTTATAGCTAAGATAAATTATAATATTATTATTTTCTGACCAACGTTGATGATAACAATATTATAAGTTTATTTATGAGTTTAAATTTAAAGTTAAATTATGGTATTGTTATTTTCTGACCAACGTTGATGATAACAATATTATAATCCTATGAGTTTTATGTTTAAAGTTTAAATCTCTGACAAATTTTGCATCAAAGTGACCAATTTTCAGAGAATTGATAAGAAATAAGAGACGCTCCAGAACGAGCAGAATATAATGTATTTTCATGTTTCCGCTGCAATAATGATGATGATCTTCTAATTAAATTCGAACCAACGGGAGAATTTAATTTTGAAGAGAGTAACAGGATAATTGAGTTACCATATGTTAATTTCATTTCTGCCCAACGGTGATGTGGAATTAATGTAGAAGAATGTTGTTTTATTCTATTTCTGCCCAACGGTGATATAGAATAGAACATAAAGTTTTAAAAGTTTAATGAACATTATTGTTGATTATTGATTAATGTTTTTTCAGACAAAGAACTTGACGCTTTCATTCTTGAAGGCAGAAAAGAAAGTGATATGGGTAGTTGTGACTCAGATAATGAAAAGACTAAGTGCAAGATAATAATAAAAAAAGAAGACCATTGCATGAGGGACTATGTTCTCTTTAAAGAATGGCTTCAACAGAAAAAAAAATTCTAGGATATTGATCCAAGAAAAGAAATAGAACAATAAGAGTTTAGTTTAAGAAATGACTTTTATGTACCTTTTATAAAGAAGAATTTAGTTTTAGTTTTTATCATCATTATAAGAGATGTAATAAGTAATATAATATTTTTTATAGTCTTAATCACAGTGATATGAAACGTAATAAGTGACATGCATGTTTAATTTGACCAACGTTAGATTAAGCATGTGTGTTAAAGTGTATTCAGATTTATTCCTAAGTTTGATGATTGAATATGAGCCAATCTTGGCATTTATGCCCCTTCAAGGGAATTATCTCGCATGGTGGGAAAAATTTTGTGAAAGTACCCGCATAATGGGAAAAGTTTGAGAAAATACCTGCATGGCGGGTTAAAGTTGGCATAGTACTTATGTTAATCATTCCTGCATGGCGGAAAAAGTTTAGCATAGTACTTATTCTGCATGGCGGGAGAAAGTTGTGATGACTCATGTGCTTTTAGTGTATCCCGCACAGGGAGAAAAGGGTAGCTCTTATGCTCTCCTAGTATGAGTTTAAGAACAAAAGGAAGTTACAGACGAACCTCAAGATAAGAATGGCATACAAGTGTGACTTGCGAAAGTATTAATGATAAAAGACTCTGTTGAGTTCTTGAAGTGAAATGAGGAAAAAAGTACTCCCATACGAATTAAGAAATAATTTCATTTGCATGATGTAATCATGTGGATAAAGTAAATAATCAAAGTTTCCTCATTCACAAGAGTTCTGAATAGTTTTCGAAATTGTGGTAAAAAAGGTTTAAACCACATTTCAAGGGGGAGAAATATGATATCAATTAAGAAAGATAATTAAGAAAGACACTTCCCCATACTTCAGACAATGCGATGCATACTAAAGTGATCTATAAAAGACGAATGTGATCGTCAGGGGGTAAGACAGTCATAATAACGATACCCCTAAAGTAAAGAAATAGCTAAATTCATGGACCTTTTACAGTTTTAATAGAAAGATAGCATAGTCGGCCAGTATTCATACTGGACGCGTTCAGAGTTATTAAAGCGGTGCTAAACGCGCCATATGAGTTTTAGTAGATTAAACCCAAAATAAGAAAGTTTAAAGATGGGACAATCTGGGGGAGCATGGTATAAAGAGGCTTAACTCCGCAAGGAGGATGAATAATGTAAACAAGGATCTTGTTACACAGGACCTTGTAGAATCAATTGTCTTTTGGCAATAAAGGTCAAGAAATGCTAATAGCTGAGGCCCCAGAAAGTCTCAAAGAATAAGAAAATCAGATATTTCTGATGACTATAAAGCCTATATTAGTGAAATTCAAATGGAGGGTAATCCCATCTAATTTGAAGAAGCCATGAGAGACGTTCACTCTTCCAAGTGGCAAGAAGCAAAGAAAAATGAAATGAAATCGATAATACCAATAATATTTTAGGATCTGGAATAAATTCCTAAGGAGCCAAAACAGTAGGCTATAATGGGTCTATAAGACAAAATGTGACTCCAAAGGAAATATTCAAAGATGTAGAGTGCGACTTGAATCAAAAGATTTTGCGCGAAGCGAATGAATAGATTACAATGAGTGCTAGTGGCACATTATGATCTGAGTTACATCAGATGAAAGTAAATACGGTATTTTCCAATGAGATTTGTATGAAAATAGTTACATGGCACAACCCAGAGGTTTTGTCATGGAAAGAAAAGAAGGGATGCCACCTGTAGAAATATCTTATGGACTAGAGCAAATCTCTAGCTAGTGGCATTTAAAGTTGAAGAGTCAATTAGAAATTTTGGGTTAAAGAGAATGAGAGGACAATTGCGTTTGTACAAAGTTATAGAATAAGAAATTCATTTCTTAATCCTATATATGTGGATGACATTTTACTTGTTAGTAGTGATGTCAATCTACTGCATGAAAAGAAGAAGCTCTTGTCCTTAAAGGTTATATAAGAAAGTTCTTGGTGAAATGTCTCTCGTTATAAGAATTGAAATTCATCGAGATAGAAGAAAAGGGGTATTAGAACTATTGCATAGGGATGCTAAGAAAAGTTTCTAAAGAAATAATGTACCTATGCGGATAAACCTATGCCTATTCCCATGGTCAAGGGTAATAGTTTTGAGAACTTTAGTGTTCCAAAAGGCAATGTGAGATTGTTATAGATGGACGTCCTATATGCTTCAGCTGTTGGAAGCTTAATGAGTACAAAGATAAGACCTTATCCTGACACAGTTCACGTATCCGGATTGTTTTGGCAAAAGTCCAGTCCAGATATAGATCACTGGAATGGAGTTAAGAATGTCGGCCATACTAAAAAAAGAACAAGTACTCTCAAGTAGTTGTGGGTACAAATGTTAAATTTTGGCGAGATGTTTAGTGAAACCCACATAGTAGCTAACACTCGTAGTTTGAGTTTTATTGTGAAAAAGCTCCAAAGAAACAGTTCTAGTATCATCAGTGATGTAAAGTTATAGTATAGCATGATATGAGGCTGCGGAACAGGCAAAGTGGTTAAGAAACTTGTACCCGGAATTGATAATGGTTGTCAACAGCAATAACCATTTAAGTAGTTTGCTCCTATGATAACGAGTCAAGTGTGCTGCCAAACACATTGACATTAAAGTTATACGTTGTAAAGGAGAAAGTCTGGAATCATACTAAAAGTATTGAACGTAAAAGTAACAAGCAAGTGCTTACGGATCCGCTTACCAAAGGCTTACCACCCAGTGTGTTCAGAGAACACACAGTCGACATGGGTTTATGGTATAGCCTATGATTTCTAGATAATAAAGGGTCCAAAGTTAAAGAATCTGTTTCAGAACAGAGACATGTATTGTAGCTGTTAAATCTATCGGCAATTCACTGTGACGATGAAGCATGCTCTATACACTAATTTGTGATGGAACAAATAAAAGTGAAAGCAATTAAAGTTAAAGTTTAAAGTTAAAGTATAAGATGAGATCAAGGGGAGAATGTTAGAATTGATCTCCTCCGAGTCAAGCCCAACGGCTGACTCGGGCCCTGATCTGCGCCCTGATCGGGGGCGTCCAACCCAACGAGGTTGGTGGGCCCCCGTCGCACAGTGCCATATAAGAGGGAGTGGGGGCCACTGGCTCAAGTGACGAGGTTCGCCCAGCCGCCACCCCACTCTCCGAACCCTAGCCAATCTAGAGGGGGCACTGCCAGCGACGGGAAGCCCACTGCCGGCGTCACTTCGCCACCACTGCGTCACCGGACTCCAGCTTCTCCGCCTAGCCCTAAGGTATGGTTCTTTCTCCATCTCCCATCACTTTCTCCCCTCTCGGTTAGATCTACGATGTTCTACTGGTTTATCCCTAATGAAAAGAAATGTACCCGCTAGATCCACACCAGTGATCCACAAAATTTCAACACCTGTCTGCTGCACATTCTTCATCCGCCGGCCTTGAGGTGTAGTGTACTGTTGTGCAGTAGACCGACATGCGTGATGAGCCACTATGGGGCTGTTTGGTTACCTGGTTCCCAGCCAGCCAGGCTCCCGGCGTGCGACATCTGCGTGTTTGCTTGCTTGCTCCAGCGGCCGAGCCAGGCTCCAGCGGTGCAAGATGCGCCTCCCGGCCAGGCCCGCGGGAAACGTAGGAATCGAGCGTTTCCGTTGGGCCAAGCCGGCGTGATGCAGGCTGTGGCGTGGTGGCTGTATGAGATGAGAGAGCAGCGGTGCAAAGCCAGCTCATGCGCCTAGGCAACCAATCAATTTCTCTGCTCGACCATGCCGTATGCGTCCAAGCAACCAAACGGTGAGCAATTGCATGACAGCAGCTTGGCCAAGGAGAGCCTGGCTCGACCGATGCGATGCAGGCTGAGGCGTGCGGGTAACCAAACGCGCCCTATAGGACTTTGCATGCTTGCCTCTCCTCTGTCGTGTCGTGTTTGATTGCTCACTCAAGGATTTCTTTTCTTGCATTGCAGGGTCAGCAGCACCTCAGTGGCTGGGTCCCCATCCTTTTCCTTGGTTGTTCCTCCTGATTTTTATGTTTTTTCCCGACTGACATGACCTTTTTGTGTGTGTGTGTGACCAAAAGTTGCCATCCTCAGTCCCAACTCAGTCATTATTACATCGCTGAAAAACTGAAAAAGTAGAGTGACTAGGGAACCATGCTACCAGCTTGAAACCAAGATATACTGCTACACATAGGGAGCTGCTTGCTTTGTACAGTAACAAACTTGCCGCTCCAAATTTGAGTAGGATAACTTAAATAACGAAGCCTATATATTAAAGAGAAGATAACGGAGTTGGAAAGGAGCACGCACATGTACGTACTAGTATATTCTAAGTTAGCAGAAGATGCTCAATTTGTGTATGTATAACTATATAAGAAGCACAAAAAAAACAATTTCTGTCCATTTTTCTTTTCAATGAAACTGTTCGTTTTTCCTGTTGCAAATGGGGGAAAAAAAGGTGTCGTTCCTATCTGAATTCAGGGCAAACAGCCCAGGCGACGCTTACGTCCAACAACTCTGCAATCCTGCTACGATGCTGCTCTACTCCGTACATGACACTCTCGGAGTGCTACAGCCAGCCGTACACGTCAAAACGTCAAAGCGTCACGGAGCATCGGTTGATTACGTTCGCGCGCGTACAGCAGTATACACAACGATGCATCAGCTACTACTAAGAGTAGCCCGAAATTAAAGGCACGCAGCTATCAAGCGCAGGTCAGGAAGATGTGGAAGCGAATGATCGATCGATGCATAGAAATGAAAAGAACAAAAAGAAAACACTACTGTATTAAAACTACAGCTTACCAGCACGGTATTCTAGCTCTTGCTTAAAACTGACACCTTGCTTTTAAGGGCACAAACAAACTGCCCCCCATCCTCTTGGCGAACCCCGGAACGTAACCCGCGATTCGTCATGCGCTTCCGGCCGCACGCGAGCATGGAAAACGACGGCCGTGTTTGGAACGGCGTTGGCGTCGCGATTGAGCGAACGCCGTTCCGAGGCCGCGTTTTGGAAATCACGGCCCCTAGCTCGTTTTCTCGCGATTCACGCCAACACGGGATTACTCCGTTTTTCTCCCTCAATCGCGACGCGAACGCGGAAACAGGGCCCGAGACGTGCCGGGTGCAACGCAAGCTTGTCACGCCACGCGCAATCCGCTTCTTGCGCTACTACTAACGGTACGGGACTCGGGAGCAAGGTACTAAATAGCGGTTGTAGCGTGACCGAGCGAACGCGGTTCAAAGGCCGTGTTTTGGAAACGCGAACCCTAGTTCATTTTTCTCGCGTTCCATGCCAACACGGGATTACTCTGCTTTTCTCGTTGAATCGTGACTCGAACGCGGAACAGGGCCCGAGATGTGTAGGTGCAGTGGAAGCTTGTCTCACCACGCGCAATCCGCTTCTTGTGCTACTGCTACCAGCCCAGGACTCGGGACTCGGCATCAAGGTACTAAATAGCAGCTATAGCGCTATAGCGGTCGTAATAGCGGTAGCGGTTTCCTACGGCTACTACTATGACCGTGTTCTGCTGGTCATGTTTCGGCTTGTTTCAGCTTGTTTCAGCTTATTCTCTCTCACAGAACACTATTGAATCAGCCGAAACCAGCCGACTTTTCTACCTGCCGAACTAGCCCTATGGCGTAGAGGACTTAATTTAGCAAGTTGGAACTTAGCAGCCGCTATAACGGTCCGCAATTGTTCATAGCGACTGCAATAGTGTGGTATGCTATATAATAAATTAATAATCTTAGCCCACTTTAGATACTGAGCTGGTTTAAGTGATCGTGGGACTGATGCTGTTGCTTTTTTACAATAATAATGAATAATGGTTTTTTGAACTATTTATGGTTCTCATAATCTATTTCTTTATAAACTCTGATATATGATGAATATGGAATACCATATTTGTTTCTTAATTTAAGTATGTGAAACCTCAAGTTAAATGTCTGTTTTTATCTATTTTATTTATGATATATGCTTAAATTTACGTTTTTTTTGGAGTGGAATACGCTTAAATTTACGTGTAATTATGATATGCCGCGTGCCTTGCTAGGGAGGGCCGGATCCAATGACGCCAACTGTACGCCCGCAAGGGTGTGTGACGGGCCTGTAGTAGCCCACGCCCACGCCCACGCCCACGCCCCCACCCACCCCATGCTCGTCGTACGGACGCTTGTGCAGCACACGGCCCACGCACCTCCGGCTTCTTCCGCCCTTATCCAGCCCGCCGCGAACACGCCCTCACCATTTGTGCCCGATGTCCTGCGTGTGCAACGGTCGTGGGCTAGCTCTTTCGCTGTCATCTTCAAGCCTGGATCGCCTCCTTGTCCACCGCCGCCGTCGCCATCGCGCCTTGTGCGATATATTCCACTTTCACCTAGTGTATATATATAGATTATAAAAATAGCTACGGGGAATCTGGCCCCGTCAATGACCGAGGTGGCGTGGGGAGGTCTCTCCACTCACGGCTGACGCGACGACGATATGATGTTGTACGCAGGCAGCATAGCTATTGGCGTCGCGGTCGTCCTCGTCCCCCCGGCGGGGCGGGCGCCTTTTTGACGGGTCGGGCCGCAGCTCACGAGGTTGACCTCCGGGGCCGGGAACGGGAGTGTCGGCACGACACGAGGCTCGAAAGTCCAAAGCCTTACCACACGGATGGTTTTTGCCAATCTCGTTCGGTCGGTTGGCGCGCTGGCTAGCTGCCGGGCGACACGCTCGGCGCCCAGGCCACGGCCGCAGCACTTGTTGCCGCGTTCCAGCAGCTTCCGCGATCGATCGGAAGTTCTCTGGCGAAGCACCACCACTCTCAAACCGGGTTGCGAAAGAGGTCGGTTACCCATCAGCGGGCACCGTAACACAGCTACGCGTAGATTAATTAAGCAACCTCCGATCGACATGGAAGAAGAAGAAGAAGAAGAAGGGCATCGATATTCGATACGACTATGCTACGTCATTCGATCCAGTCTCCGTGTGAAGTTATTAGCTTACTGTTGTGAAGGGAACAGCGTCTCTATTATAATCCTGCGATTAGTCTCTCCAGTGTTCGCCTTCGATATATCGATCGGCGTCAGATGGGATCCGCATCAAAGAAAAGCGGGGGGCAATGATTTTTTTCGTTTCAAAAAAAAGAAAAATGAAAAGCGGGGGGCTATACACACTGGCCCTAATTAATCCTCCGATAATCGCATTGGATTGCAGATCGTACTCACTAGGATCCATATCATTGACTTGGATGTCACGTTAGGCGCAATTTCGTAAATAGCCTGCTGTCGACCATGACTGTACCCGAACACGGATCGGAAGTAACCCAGCATGCACATATACATGCATGATGCATGGCGTGCACTGTGCAGGCTAGATTGATTTCCTGGACCCGCTCGTGTTAGCGTCGGTCTCGTCGTGGTCTCCATCGCCCAATCACCGTTGAAAGATGTGACGTGCTTTTTTCTAGAAATGTTTTGCGGCACAGCTGAGTTACAGCGAGAGCGCGGTGAAAGCTGATAGCTGCTGGTCTTTATTTTAGCAAATGCTCCCATTTTCCTTTTGCACTAAACGTGGTATGAGGAGACCCGTCGGTAAGATTACATTAACATTATTGTTCGTATCATAAGAAGTTAAGAACTGCTATTATACAACACTTCCGGAGAAACAGAGTGCATATATACGTTTCTGATGAGGCTCTCAAACTGTTGTAAGTTGTCAGTTGTGATTGGGGCGCGAGCACAACAGAAAAAAAAAATGACATATGCATGTAAGATCTATATATATAGCTCAGCTTCTCGTTGCAAATGCTAAGCTAGATCCAACATAATCTCCTCCATAGGCTCCAAGCAGCCAGCAGCAGTGCATGTCAAACCCTGCTTTTGGGGGGTCGTTTTCCCTGGGGCTAGAGGATGTTCCCCTGTCTAACGAGAGACAGACGAGAGTAGGATTCCGCTTTTGCCTTGTTCCTTCCTGCTGCCTCACAGAACGGTCAACGTCTCCGGGATCATCTTGGCACGCTATTTGATTTGCGGCTGTGCCATCTCCCTATCAGGCACATCTTCTGACATCTGTACTGTGCAACGAGCGACGGGAAATGCCAATTGTCACCGATGTCAATGAAAACGAACGGAAAATAGCTCTACCGTTTTCATTTTCATATTTTTTTGACGGAAACGGGAACGGGAGCCGGACAACCGGGAGCGGAAACGGTAGCGGGATAAACGGTAATGCGAAAACGGATAAATACGATCGGAAAATAGACGGAAACGAACGGTATGTGGGAACTTAAGCCGGAACTATATGCCACGTATGACAAACCAAAGAGCTTGCTACGGTACTCCCAAATAAATGTGAGCCGTCGATCTAGATGATTTTTATCGCATATTACCTTCTAGGAGGTAATAGAATGAAGAAATATATATATTAGCAAAATAGGTAAAATATCTTCCAATTAGATCTAATTTTCATATCCTATTAGATCTAACTTGCATGCATGATGTAAATTGTTCCTATATTTGTGATAAAGTGACATATCATGCTAAGATGATTTTTAAACTTTTTTTGTAACATTTTTTTCAGATACGTTTGCGTGTACGTCACTTGCTAAAATACACGTGTATATCCATGCTTAATCTTTTTGTGCTTAACCCTTTTATGGTAGGCAGCTTTCACGCATAGCACATAGAAAAAAGAGACATTTGACACATGTTTTTGCGTATAACATATATACATACATACATGTACGAGACTCTTTTTTTGTTTGGTTAAATACATATACATGTACGAGTTACGAATAACGTTATGTTCTGCATGCAGCCGAACAGCGCAGACTGCAGAAGCAAGTCTGGCTGACCGCCCGCTCACGGCACAGCTCGGCTCAACGCCCTCTGCGCTGGTCCCGGTGAACGGATAAACGGGATGAAAACGGGAATATCCCAATAAAAAACGGGATACCGGTAATACGGACGAAAAAACGTTCAACCGTTTAAGGTCGCGGTCCCGGTGTATCCCGTCCCGTTTTCGGTCCCGTTTCCGTTTATCCCGCAAAAAAACGAAAACGGACGGAAAAATACAGTATACGAATGTGGACGGAACGGGATTCATCCCATCCGTTTTCATCTTTAGTCACCGATGCAAAAGATCTCAGTCGATTTTTTTCGCAAACCTAGAGATGAACATCAGGAAAACCTGCTTGCTGGCCAGTCACTTGCCGACATCCTTCGGATCAGTGCTGTCGCTATGATGAGAATACCAATGTGAAAATTCTGGGAAGAAAAGAAAAGAAGAAGATGAAGAAAAACTGAAGCAGTGAAGAAAGTAGAAGCACCGGCCCAATGATCCATCTGGACCCGCTGCCAAGCCTAGCCCTTCGTCGGCTCAACTTCTGAAGTCGGTCGGGCTTAAGTTGACGCTGCACTGCAAAACAAGCTATTTGGGCCCTATCGTATACCATACGAACAACATTTGCATGGGCTGGACTACTGGATCACGGGTACTTTGTTCTCTTTGTGGATTAGTTGGGCTCTGAGTTCTCTGACTCTGACCCAACGTTGACCTGCTGTATCCCTCAAAAAAAGTTGTTGACCTGTTGTTTGTTACCAAGACATATTTGCCTTAGCGTAAAAGACTAGCAGAGCACCAAACGGAATGCCTGCACAAGTACGCAGGGCAGGTGTGCAAACACAGATGTTACAGGCGATATACCAAGCTGGGGGGTCGTACACGTACATGTGCTACAAAAAACACTTGAAATATTTGACCAGATTCTCGTGAAACCTGACAATTCTTCTATTGAAACTTGAAAGTTCCAGATAGGCTACATATAACTAGTTTTATTAACAATCGTCGTGTCAAAGACAGGATTTCGCAACCAAAAAGGACAGACCAGAATGAGCCCGTGTGGTAGTTGCGTACCACATCTACAGAGACGTGCAACCTATATACAAGCGCTCTGGTTCCGCACTGAAAGCTCCATGGATCAATTCTCGTGGTGGGTGATGTGCTTCGTCGGTTCCATTTAACAATAAGATGAGTGCGATTAGTGTGCTTGCCAGTCCCATTGAACAATAGGATGAGGCTTTACCATCTGATGACCCCTGCCACCGTCCTTGAGTCCCTCTGATTGCCTGACACAATATCACTAATAATCAGATAATCTTAATCTTTTCTTCAAACACAAATTGCAGTTTTCAAGTGCTTGAATAAATTTGTCTTGTCCCAGTCCATCCAGCAAGATTGGTAATCTGAATGTTGAAGAAAAAAAATGAACAGCTAAATGTCGTCAATTAACGAAGGGGCGTAATCTAAATGTGTAAGAAAACAAAGTCACGCATGCCATCTGCTCGCCATGACCAGGGCCGCCGCCCTTGTTGCTTCCCACCTAAACAAAACCAGACACAAGCCAAAGCCTAAGACCGAGAGCGCGCAAAGAGCCAGGAGGAAGGAAGCATGGCGAGCAGAAGAAGGGGACGGTTAGGCCAACCGTTTGTATCCTCCACCTTCACGCACCTCCCCTCCCCTACTCTTGGCGCCAAAGCAAAGCCGTTAGATTATTGGTCACCATCTCGAACCCAACCCGCGCTCCTCCCTCCCACCATTTATCCTTCCCGGAGAAAACAAACGCGGCATGCCAATGCGCCCCACCGCCCTCCCCTCCGGCGTCGTCGCACCACAGCAATGCGGCCGCCTTCCTCTTCTTCTTCGTCGATGCCGGCGCCTCGAGGCGGCGGCGGCCGGATGTCCGCGTTCACGATGCGCGCGGTGGCGCGGATGTCGAGGGCCCGGTGGTTCATCTTCCTGCGCCGGGTGTACCAGTACCAGAACGGGCCGAGGTCCGACCTGGGCTCCAACCCGTTCAACTCGCCCGGCTGGCTCGCGCTCGAGCTCGGCGTCATCGTCGCGCAGATGGCCCTGACCACCGCCGTCGTCGCCACCTCCCCCGCGGAGCGCCCCGCGTGGCCGCTCCGGCTCTGGGTCGCGGCCTACAACGTCGGCAACGTGCTCAGCTTGCCCCTCCTCTATTGGCGCCACCGGCATTCCTCCGCCGCCGCCGCCGGCGGCCGGGGCGGCGACGCGCTCTCGGGCGACCTCGAGATGCACGGCGCCAATGACGCTCTAAGGTATAAAATTCGATTCTTTGTGTTGCGCCAACGTCAAATTTGATACTGAAACTGACAGATTTCTTGGGTGGAAACAATGGGGAATACGTATAATGCAGGAGCAGCTCGTATCTGATGAACAAGGCGCGGGCGTTCCTGGAGCTCTTCTTCGCGATGTGGTTCGTGATGGGCAACGTGTGGTGCATGTGCTTCTGGTGCATGTGCTTTAATTTCTATCTGGGCTTACTGAATCACTGTTCCAGAGTTAAACTTACGGCGAAAGCAATAGCTGGACGACGGGCGTACGTACATTTGCATGTGTGTACTACAGTACTACTGCTGTCCTAGTATAGTATAGTAGTAGTACTACTACTACTTACTAACAACTGTTCATGCATGTATGGCATAACAGCCAGTGGCGGAACCAGGGGGAGCCCCCCGGTGAGCTTGATTTTGCATTTAAATTACTGTAACTTAGCATTAAATCAACCATTAATGCTTAAGCCTTAACTCTCCATTAGTTAGCACCTCCGGGTGCTCTGGATCCGCCACTGATAACAACATGCTTGACGCGAGGAACTGCCATATATTTTGGTTAATCCGCAGAGTAGCAGAGCTTGTTGTTCCCTCTGGTGGGAGTGGGAGGAATAAAAACAACTAGGCACATGCATGCGATCGAGACGAAGCTTTCTCCTCGCGTGAAGCTTGAGGGGCCGGGGCAGGGAATCGGAGAGGCGCGAGGAATATCTATCTATCCATCTATCTGACTTGTGATCATTGCGGAATAGTAAGTGAAGAAGCAAGGTGCCGTCCAAGCTCACTGCCACATCTCCAATAATACAGTGCGTATACTGTAGTAGTATCATATTGAGGCCAGCCCAGCAATGGCGATAGCCGATAGCCCGATAGGAGGCACCAAGCAGGCAGGTACCATGCATGGCAGGAACATATGAGAAAAGGCGAACGAAAGGCGCATCATGCATGAGTTCCTGTCTGCTGCACATTCTTCGTCCCGTTCGGCTGGACTGATAAACCGGCTGAAAAACACTATTGACTGATTTGCTGTGAAAGAAAAATACTGTTTCGACTAAAAAACAAGCTGAAAAAGACGGATTATAAGCTGGGTGAACAGGCTCCAAATCCGCCGGCCTCGAGGTGTAGCGTACTGTTGTGCAGTAGACCGACATGCGTGATGAGCCACTATACGACTTTGCATGCTCGCCTCTCCTCTGTCGTGTCGTGTTTGATTGCTCACTCAAGGATTTCTTTTCTTGCATTGCAGGGTCAGCAGCACCTCAGTGGCTGGGTCCCATCCTTTTCCTTGGCTGTTCCTCCTGATTTTTATGTTTTTTCCCGACTGACATGACCTTTTTTTTTGTGTGTGTATATGACCAAAAGTTGCCATCCTCAGTCCCAACTCAGTCATTATTACATCCCTGAAAAACTGAAAAAGTAGAGTGACTAGGGAACCATGCTACCAGCTAGAAACCAAGATATACTGCTACACATAGGGAGCTGCTTGCTTTGTACAGTAACAAACTTGCCGCTCCAAATTTGAGTAGGATAACTTAAATAACGAAGCCTATATATTAAAGAGAAGATAACGGAGTTGGAAAGGAGCACGCACATGTACGTACTAGTATATTCTAAGTTAGCAGAAGATGCTCAATTTGTGTATGTATAACTATATAAGAAAGCACAAAAAAACAATTTCTGTCCATTTTTCTTTTCAATGAAACTGTTCGTTTTTCCTGTTGCAAGACCTTGTAATAATTGGCTGTGTACATCTTCGGATGTAGAGGCCGGATATTTGTTATCCCTTATCTAAAAAAATAGGGAAAAAATGTGTCGTTCCTATCTGAATTCAGGGCAAACAGCCCAGGCGACGCTTACGTCCAACAACTCTGCAATCCTGCTACGATGCTGCTCTACATGACACTCTCAGAGTGCTACAGCCAGCCGTACACGTCAAAACGTCAAAGCGTCACGGAGCATCGGTTGATTACGTTCGCGCGCGTACAGCAGTATACACAACGATGCATCAGCTACTACTGAGAGTAGCCCGAAATTAAAGGCACGCAGCTATCAAGCGCAGGTCAGGAAGATGCGGAAGCGAATGATCGAACGATGCATAGAAATGAAAAGAACAAAAAGAAAACACTACTGTATTAAAACTACAGCTTACCAGCACGGTATTCTAGCTCTTGCTTAAAACTGACACCTTGCTTTTAAGGGCACAGACAAACTGTCCCCCATCCTCTTGGCGAACCCCGGAACGTAACCCGCGATTCGTCATGCGCTTCCGGCCGCACGCGAGCATGGAAAACGACGGCCGTGTTTGGAACGGCGTTGGCGTCGCGATTGAGCGAACGCGGTTCCGAGGCCGCGTTTTGGAAATCACGGCCCCTAGCTCGTTTTCTCGCGATTCACGCCAACACGGGATTACTCCGTTTTTCTCGCTCAATCGCGACGCGAACGCGGAAACAGGGCCCGAGACGTGCCGGGTGCAACGCAAGCTTGTCACGCCACGCACAATCCGCTTCTTGTGCTACTACTAACGGTACGGGACTCGGGACTCTGGAGCAAGGTACTCAATAGCGGTTGTAGCGTGACCGAGCGAACGTGGTTCAAAGGTTGTGTTTTGGAAACGCGAACCCTAAGTTCATTTTTCTCGCGTTCCATGCCAACACGGGATTACTCTGCTTTTCTCGCTGAATCGTGACTCGAACGCGGAACAGGACTCGAACGTGGAGGTGCAGTGGAAGCTTGTCTCACCACACGTAATCCGCTTCTTGTGCTACTGCTACCAGCCCAAGACTCGGGACTCGGGAAAGGTACTAAATAGCAGCTATAGCGCTATAGCGGCCGCAATAGCGGTAGCGGTTTCCTACGGCTACTGCTATAGCATAGAGGACTTAATTTAGCAAGTTGGAACTTAGCAGCCACTATAACGGTCCGCAATTTGTTCATAGCGACTGCAATAGTGTGGTATGCTATATAATAAATTAATAATCTTAGCCCACTTTAGATACAGAGATGGTTTAAGTGATCGTGGGACTGATGTTGTTGCTTTTTTACAATAATAATGAATAATGGTTTTTTGAACTATTTATGGTTCTCATAATCTATTTCTTTATAAACTCTGATATATGATGAATATGGAATACCATATTTGTTTCTTAATTTAAGTATATGTGAAACCTCAACTCTTTTAGTACAGTTAAATGTCTGTTTTTATCTATTTTATTTATGATATATGCTTAAATTTACGGTTTTTTTGGAGTGGAATATGCTTAAATTTACGTGTAATTATGATATGCCGCGTGCCTTGCTCGGGAGGGCCGGATCCAATGACGCCAACTGTACGTACGCCCGCAAGGGTGTGTGACGGGCCTGTAGTAGCCCACGCCCACGCCCCCACCCACCCCCATGCTCGTCGTACGGACGCTTGTGCAGCACACGGCCCACGCACCTCCGGCTTCTTCCGCCCTTATCCAGCCCCATTTGTGCCCGATGTCCTGCGTGTGCAACGGTCGTGGGCTAGCTCTTTCGCTGTCATCTTGGAGCCTCGATCGCCTCCTTGTCCACGGCCGCCGTCGCCATCGCGCCTTGTGCGATATATAAAAATAGCTACGGGGAATCTGGCCCCGTCAATCACCGAGGTGGCGTGGGGAGGTCTCTCCACTCACGGCTGACGCGACGACGATATGATGTTGTACGCAGGCAGCATAGCTATTGGCGTCGCGGTCGTCCTCGTCCCCCCGGCGGGGCGGGCGCCTTTTTGACGGGTCGGGCCGCAGCTCACGAGGTTGACCTCCGGGGCCGGGAACGGAAGTGTCGGCACGATTTTTTTCGCATCAAAGAAAAGCGGGGGGCAATGATTTTTTTCGTTTCAAAAAAAGAAAAGAAAAGAAAAGCGGGGGGCTATACACACTGGCCCTAATGAATCCTCCGATAATCGCATTGGATTGCAGATCGTACTCACTAGGATCCATATCATTGACTTGGATGTCACGTTAGGCGCAATTTCGTAAATAGCCTGCTGTCGACCATGACTGTACCCGAACACGGATCGGAAGTAACCCAGCATGCACATATACATGCATGATGCATGGCGTGCAGGCTAGATTGATTTCCTGGACCCGCTCGTGTTAGCGTCTCGGTCTCGTCGTGGTCTCCATCGCCCAATCACCGTTGAAAGATGAGACGTGCTTTTTTCTAGAAATGTTTTGCGGCACAGCTGAGTTACAGCGAGAGCGCGGTGAAAGCTGATAGCTGCTGGTCTTTATTTTAGCAAATGCTCCCATTTTCCTTTTGCACTAAACGTGGTATGAGGAGACCCGTCGGTAAGATTACATTAACATTATTGTTCGTATCATAAGAAGTTAAGAACTGCTATTATACAACACTTCCGGAGAAACAGAGTGCATATATACGTTTCTGATGAGGCTCTCAAACTGTTGTAAGTTGTCAGTTGTGATTGGGGCGCGAGCACAGCAGAAAAAAAAATGACATATGCATGTAAGATCTATATATATATATAGCCCAGCTTCTCGTTGCAAATGCTAAGCTAGATCCAACATAGTCTCCTCCATAGGCTCCAAGCAGCCAGCAGCAGTGCATGTCAAACCCTGCTTTTGGGGGGTCGTTTTCCCTGGGGCTAGAGGATGTTCCCCTGTCTAACGAGAGACAGACGAGAGTAGGATTCCGCTTTTGCCTTGTTCCTTCCTGCTGCCTCACAGAACGGTCAACGTCTCCGGGGTCATCTTGGCACGCTATTTGATTTGCGGCTGTGCCATCTCCCTATCAGGCACATCTTCTGACATGTGTACTGTGCAACGAGCGACGGGAAATGCCAATTGTCACCGATGCAAAAGACTTCAGTCGATTTTTTTTCCGCAAACCTAGAGATGAACATCAGGAAAACCTGCTTGTTGGCCAGTCACTTGCCGACATCCTTCGGATCAGTGCTGTCGCTATGATGAGAATACCAATGTGAAAATTCTGGGAAGAAAAGAAAAAGAAGGAGATGAAGAAAAACTGAAGCAGTGAAGAAAGTAGAAGCACCGGCCCAATGATCCATCTGGACCCGCTGCCAAGCCTAGCCCTTCGTCGGCTCAACTTCTGAAGTCGGTCGGGCTTAAGTTTACGCTGCACTGCAAAACAAGCTATTTGGGCCCTATCCTATACCATACGAGCCGCACTACTGGATCACGGGTACTTTGTTCTCTTTGTGGATTAGTTGGGCTCTGAGCTCTCTGACTCTGACCCAACGTTGACCTGCTGTATCCCTCAAAAAAAGTTGTTGACCTGTTGTTTGTTACCAAGACATATTTGCCTTAGCGTAAAAGACTAGCAGAGCACCAAACCGAATGCCTGCACAAGTACGCAGGGCAGGTGTGCAAACACAGATGTTACAGGCGATATACCAAGCTGGGGGGTCGTACACGTACATGTGCTACAAAAAAACACTTGAAATATTTGACCAGATTCTCGTGAAACCTGACAATTCTTCTATTGAAACTTGAAAGTTCCAGATAGGCTACATATAACTAGTTTTATTAACAATCGTCGTGTCAAAGACAGGATTTCGCAACCAAAAAAGACAGACCAGAATGAGCCCGTGTGGTAGTTGCGTACCACATCTACAGAGACGTGCAACCTATATACAAGCGCTCTGGTTCCGCACTGAAAGCTCCATGGATCAATTCTCGTGGTGGGTGATGTGCTTCGTCGGTTCCATTTAACAATAAGATGAGTGCGATTAGTGTGCTTGCCAGTCCCATTGAACAATAGGATGAGGCTTTACCATCTGATGACCCCTGCCACCGTCCTTGAGTCACTCTGATTGCCTGACACAATATCACTAATAATCACATAATCTTAATCTTTTCTTCAAACACAAATTGCAGTTTTCAAGTGCTTGAATAAATTTGTCTTGTCCCAGTCCATCCAGCAAGATTGGTAATCTGAATGTCGAAGAAAAAAATCAACAGCTAAATGTCGTCAATTAACAAAGGGGCGTAATCTGAATGTGTAAGAAAACAAAGTCACGCATGCCATCTGCTCGCCATGACCAGGGCCGCCGCCCTTTGTTGCTTCCCACCTAAACAGAACCAGACACAAGCCAAAGCCTAAGACCGAGAGCGCGCAAAGAGCCAGGAGGAAGGAAGCATGGCGAGAAGAAGGGGACGGTTAGGCCAACCGTTTGTATCCTCCACCTTCACGCACCTCCCCTCCCCTACTCTTGGCGCCAAAGCAAAGCCGTTAGATTATTGGTCACCATCTCGAACCCAACCCGCGCTCCTCCCTCCCACCATTTATCCTTCCCGGAGAAAACAAACGCGGCATGCCAATGCGCCCCACCGCCCTCCCCTCCGGCGTCGTCGCACCACAGCAATGCGGCCACCTTCCTCTTCTTCTTCGTCGACGCCGGCGCCTGGAGGCGGCGGCGGCGGCCGGATGTCTGCGTTCACGATGCGCGCGGTGGCGCGGATGTCGAGGGCCCGGTGGTTCATCTTCCTGCGCCGGGTGTACCAGTACCAGAACGGGCCGAGGTCCGACCTGGGCTCCAACCCGTTCAACTCGCCCGGCTGGCTCGCGCTCGAGCTCGGCGTCATCGTCGCGCAGATGGTCCTGACCACCGCCGTCGTCGCCACCTCCCCCGCGGAGCGCCCCGCGTGGCCGCTCCGCCTCTGGGTCGCCGCCTACAACGTCGGCAACGTGCTCAGCCTGCCCCTCCTCTATTGGCGCCACCGCCATTCCTCCGCCGCAGCCGCCGGCGGCCGGGGCGGCGACGCGCTCTCGGGCGACCTCGAGATGCACGGTGCCAATGACGCTCTAAGGTATAAAATTCGATTCTTTGTGTTGCGCCAACGTCAAATTTGATACTGAAACTGACAGATTTCTTGGGTGGAAACAATGGGGAATACGTATAATGCAGGAGCAGCTCGTATCTGATGAACAAGGCGCGGGCGTTCCTGGAGCTCTTCTTCGCGATGTGGTTCGTGATGGGCAACGTGTGGGTGTTCGACGCGCGGCTGGGGTCGTTCCAGCGCGCGCCCAGGCTGTACGCGCTCTGCATCAGCCTGCTGGCCTGGAACGCCGTCGTCTACTCGCTCCCGTTCCTCCTCTTCCTTCCTGCTGCTCTGCTGCTTCGTGCCCATGGTCGGCTACGCGCTCGGCTACAACATGAACTCGGCCTCCGTCGGCCGGGGCGCCTCCGACGAGCAGCTCGCCGCGCTGCCGCGGTGGCGGTTCAAGGAGCCCGCCGACGTGCCAAGGGACCGAGAGCACGATGATCAGGCGAGTAAAAATTACATCCATCTCTCCATCGCACGCTAGCTGTTGCATAAATGATCCCAGTAGCAGCAACTATACCTAGCAGCATTTTGAATTTTTGATTGGTACAAATAAATAAAAAAAACGAAGTAGAAAAAGGGAGGCCAGGAAGAAATTCGCCAAACTAATGATGGGTGAACTCAACTGCGCGCGGCAGGCCGGATTAGGGTAAGGCGAAAGTGGAAACGTGCGAGTACGAAATTAGAACGTGCTCCCTTTTTGGATGATACTAAACATAACAAGTCCTAACTTTGCTTTATGGATGGCGCCCACCAAAGAAGCCCCCCTCGGTTAGTCGGTTCATGCTATTGTTGTGACCGACAGCCGAGCAGGCAAGGAGACTAATCCTAGCTTTGCAGATAGCCAGATACTACCATGATCGCTGTCATGTCGTTCAAACTGCGATCGATTGCTGTGAACTGAATTGCTTCAAGTCATGCAACATAGCAGTGTCTGAACTTGTCTGAACTGCGACTGCAGGAGTGCTGCATCTGCCTTGCGCAGTACAGGGAGAAGGAGGAGGTTCGGCAGCTGCCGTGCACGCACATGTTCCACCTCAAGTGCGTGGACAGGTGGCTCAGGATCATCTCCTCTTGCCCTCTCTGCAAGCAAGAGCTCAAGTGATTGATGCCTACCCCACTCCTACAGATAAATGTATAGTCTCTTACTCTGACTGCGCCCGCCGATCAGCGGGGCTTGCACCCTAAGCCAGGGACAGGGAGACTGGCCGCCGGATGTGCCACCTACATATACCACGACCGCCGGGCGACGAGGGTCAGGCGATGCGTGCGTCGCACCTCTCGCGAGGATTTCGACGGGCCCGTGCTGTGCTGCTGACCTAGTAGACGCTGACAAACGATCGATGGGTACATTTGCAGCATGTAGCAGGAGAGTTTGATACATTTTTAGTCTATATCTATATTACATAGATAGATCAAAAAGGGAAATGTGTAAAGATAAAAAAAGCTTTTTTTGTATGTAATAATGCGTTGTGCGCCCTTGCTTCATGCTCCTACAAGACTGAATGCCCTTTTTTTGTGCTGGATTTTTCTTTGTTGTGAGCTGTGGCTTCTATATAAGCGTGTGCGCTGCTCGCTTCTCATGAGTCATGAGTCATGAGTCATCACCGGGCCTTGCCAAGATTTTTTTTTAAAAAAAATAGATGGAACAATTTTCTCATTATTATTTTTTCTATTTTCCAAAAATTAAAACATACTATATAGATATATATTCCTCTAATTATGTCCTAGGAGGTAAAGGTGATCGTAGCAATTCAGATTTACCTAAACGGACGTTATTACCTTAGCAAATCCCGTTATCACCATCCTTGGATGCATCGATTTTTTTTTTTGTTGAGGAAATTGGATGCATCGAATTAAATAAAGTTCATCAAACGTGGTCGGGCCCAACAGGATTTGGTGCCATTGAAAGGCCTGGACTGCCTTAGAACAGAGGCCTGATCTCTCCTTATTATCGGATTAAGCTTGGCCCGTTTCCGTGCTCGGTCCGATTTTCTTGTCAAGTAGCCTGTCCCAATGAGGCTAAATACATTCAGGCCTTTTAATTTGGCTGCCCATGCCGTGGGAGATATGTAGGGCCTTGTTTAGATCTTAAATTTGGGATGTAAACTTTGCATAGTAAATGTCTCGTCATACTGTAGCAATTTTGTTTTTATTTGGTAATAATTATCCAAATATTGATTAATTAGGCTTAAAATATTCGTCACGCAAAGTACAACAAAACTGTACAATTAGTTTTTGATTTTATCTATATTTAGTATTCCATATATGTGCCAACATTTTAATGTGACGGGGAATCTTCTTTTTGCATAGTGGAATTTGAGGTTGAATTTGGGATCTAAACCAGGCCTAGGCCACAATTGTCGTGCAGAATGAACAGCTCACGGTTGCACCAGAGCAGAGCTCAGCGCTGCTGCAGAGGTCTGAGTCTGAGTGCTTGACGCAACGACGTGCCATTCCAGCTCCGTGTGAGCGTGCGTGGACGTGTAGTCAGCCAGTCAGGTGACGGGAGTCCTAGTTCACTGCTGTAATTCGCAGAATCTGCTGTTTAACATTCCAATTATCTGAGTCACGTGCTTTGCCCAACTATACTGCTCCCTCCGTCTGAAAAAAAATACAATTATGAAAATGTGTCGGTCAAACTAGTCTAAATTTGACCAAATTTATTTTAAATAATATTAATATTTATGTCTCTAAATAAATTTATTATAAAAATATACTCTATAATAACTAATCTAATGGTACTTAATTTGAACCATGAATGTTAATAATTTTTTTATACAAATTCAGTCAAAGTTCAAATAGCTTGACTTCTCGAAAAACGAGAATTGTATTTTTTTAGACGGAGGAAGTACTTGGGCTGGGTTTAGATGGTGGTGTAAAATTTTTGGAAGTACAGTAACTCTTTCGTTTTTATTTGGCAATTAATGTCCAATCATGGGCTAATTAGGTTTGAAAGATTCGTCTCGTGATTTACAACCAAATTGTGTAATTAGTTATTTTTTTACCTATATTTAATGCTCCATACATGCGTCTAAAGATTTGATGTGATAGTTACTATGCAAAAAATTTTGGCACTTTTTGGCCATCTAAACGAGGCCAAAGACAGAGTGAGTGGCCAACAAGCCCTTGTTCAATGTGTGCTCGGACTTAGAAACCAAGGCCCTGTTTGTTGCTTCAAAGTTCCAAAAAATTTACAAGATTTCTCGTCACATCGAATCTTTGGATGCATGCATGGAGCATTAAATATAGGTAAAAAATAACTAATTACACAGTTTGTTTGTAAATGTCGAGACGAATCTTTTGAGCCTAGTTAGTCCATGGTTAGATAAATTTTACCAAATAACAACGAAAAATGCTATAGAAATTTTTTTCTAAAAATTTTCACAACTAAGCGGGCCCTTTGTTGAAAAGAATCCGGTGTAACGTTCGATTTTTCTCTGTTTTATTTACCACCGGTCCGGTGACGCCTGTAACTAGCGGAGTCCAGGTCGTTCACACGTGGTCAGCGAAGTCAGCAGCATGCATGCTTCGTGCCGGCGAACGTATGTGATGGCTTTGTTCGCTGGCTGCGGCACGCAACGGTGAAGTTGCGACCACAAGTTTGTGGGAGGGGCACGACGACTAAGGCCGCGTTTAGTTTGCGATTTTTTTAAGCTTTGGCTGCTGTAGCATTTTTGTTTATACATTTGTTAATTAGTGTCTAATCATAGACTAATTAGGTTTAAAAGATTCATCTCGTGGTTTTCTACTAAACTGTGTAATTAGTTTTTTTACATTTAATGCTCCATATATATATATCTAAATATTCGGTGTGACGAGAAATCTTAAATTTTTTTGAAACTAAACCTGGCCTAATAAAATCGGCGCTTGAGCGACGGGCTCGTCGTGGAGTGCCTAGGCCGTCGTCCGGAGGGAAGGAGGACCACGAGTAGGAGTACTACCCGCACCCGCCTACCCGGGACGTTTGTGTCAAGGCTAACGTTTCTCATGCGCCGGTTGACCTGGGTTTTTTTTGTTGAGAACAAAGAAAATTTTATATTACTTCATTTCTCAGCACGTTTTCCTCCACTTTCCCCCTCATGTATGGGACGAGGACATCACGAGAATGACACAAACACAGGCGAATTTTTTCGGCTCTGCGATCATTGCTGTGGTTGCAGGAAGGATGGTCTAACGATAATTCTTGGAAGTGGGCGTTTTGACGGCCCGACGCATCCTTGGTGGCCGCGCGCGATGGCAGCCCCATGACCCCGCTCCTCCGTTTTTAAATAGAAAAATTAGTTCGTCCACGTACTCATTTCTATCCGCTCGCCTATCGCCTCCGGTGCTCGGCCGCTGGCTCAGCCAGGCGTGGCATGCGACCACCTCTGAGGTGTTGTGCTCGGACGCCGACCCTACCAGGCCACTCTAGCGCGCCGCCGCCGTCATCCCCTGCCGCGCCCTGCACCCAGGGTGCGCTGGTCCAGGCCGCGGAGCAGGGGTGCTCGTGCGCCTCGCGCAACTGCTCACTCAGGCCGCCGAGCAGGTCCTCGCCCAGAGGCACACCGGCGAGCTTCCGCGGCGGCGTTGAGCTCCGTGATTCGTCCAAGCAACAATGTGATATTGCGCGCTGGAAATATATGTTTCAAAAGTGTGTTTCAAGTGTTTTAGATGTTTCATCTGGATATTGCAAGTGTTTCATATGGATGTTGCAAAAATAGATCAGGATGTTGCATATATGTTGTAGTGGTTGTACACGTACGTTGCAAGCTTTTGTCCCCAATGTTTCAGTTGTTTTTTCAGACGTACGTTGCAAGTGTGTTTATCTGAATGTTGCACGTGTTTTACACATATGTTGCAGTGTGTTTATTTAGATGTTGCATATATTTTGCAATAGTTTTTTCAAACGTTTTAGGTGTTTTTATAAGTGTTTTCAAACGTACTTGTTGCAAATATTTTTGATTTAGATGTTTTAAAAGTAGATCGTGTGTTGCATCTCTCTTCTCGCCTCGATGTCTCCTCCTCTTCTTGATGCTAGTGATGTTCGGACAACGTGGGGCTACATAAGGATAAGACGATATGGGTGGAGTGAGTCATTCGAACGGCGCAGAATCCAAGCAAGTGGGCGTGTGAAAGGGAGCAGGCACGAGACGTGGGGAGCGGTATCCAGATACGGGCCTCGCGCCGGACCTCCGGACGCTGCTTCGGAACGTTCAGACACGGCGCCTGTACTAGGCCTGTGTATGTACAGTGACCCGAGCGGGCGGATTTAGCGACGAGCACACGGCGAGCGTGCCTGACTGACTGATCCCTCTCAATTATCCGCGAGGAAAATCCATCGATCTCCGCCATAAAATTACTAGGCATGTGGATACCTCATCTTTCGGGGCCATGAATGCGCTGCTGCGCTTGGGCGGCGTCACGGAGGAGGGAAGCTCATTGAATTCGTCTTGGACTTGCAGGAGTTAATTCACATGCTGACCAGGTTGACTAGAAAAGCGACATCTTACGTGTCGCACTCCTACGGTCCTAGCACTCCATTCGTGCCGATACATACATCAGCCCGCTTGCCCCGGATCGATCGCCATCGGCGCGTGACCGCCATGTCCGCGCGGCCACACCTCGGGCAACTCTGCCCATCCAAAGCGAACTCTGCAGCGAAACAGTGCGACATGATGGCTCGGATCGGATCACACAATTCACAAGCAAGGTTCTCCGCCAGCCAACTGTTTTACGGAGAGAAATGCCCGTCTAGTGTATCCATCAATACAGTAGTAGACCTATATCTGTACGTGCTATCTACCAACCAACAAACGTAGGCGTCAAGCACGTCAGCGTGTCGCTGATGACCACAGTAATGGTAATGGGCACCTGCGTAGAACCTTCAAACGACTAACAAGGTACAGACGATGCCAAGGGTTACGCTTACAACTGAAATGGACTATGAAATGTTTCGCGGGGTAAAAGGGCAGGTGTGATGGGGGGTGTGCGATAACTTGGTGGTTAACGATGGCACGGTATGCTCTTGATATGAGGCTGACATATAGTAGAGATCCTAGCCCATATCACTCTTCACATACTGTGACATAGTTTTAAGAGGTATTCTATGTACTGATTTACTATCACAAACCTTCTAGGGCATACTTAGAACACATGAATTTTATAGGAATCATATCAGAATTTCACAAGAAATAGTTCAATTTTACAAGGGAAAAAAATGTCCCCCTGTTCGGCTGAGCTTATCAGCATGACTTATCAGCCGTGGAACAGTGTTTTTCTCTCACAGCAAATCAGCCGCAGCCGACTTATAAGCCAAAAAACAGTCTGCCGAACAGGGCCTGTATGAACAGAAAGAAAAAAATCTCGTGTTCCGAATATGGCCTAATTATTCTTTAGAGAATCCTTGCCAAATAGACTGTAGGTCAAGTGTTTCGACATACTTATAAACCAAAGAAACGTGCGGCATGAGGTGATTTTGCATGAAAATCACCTTCTCCTATTTCTATCTCATACAATTCAAAAATAATAATTATATGTGATGAAGCAATAGTGATCACTGATCAAAAAATGTTATTAGGTGACCAGTGCATACTTACTTTATTCCCGACTATAGTTCACTTTGCTCTGTCCTAAATCAAATTTCTTTGATTTTGATTAGATTTTAAAAACATATATTAACATCTACAAGTTCAAATAAATGCACCAACAAAGACATGCTTTATATAGAATCTGATACAACTAATGTGATGCTATAAACTTTGGTGCATTTTCTATGAACTCGGTCAAAATAAAGTTTAGCTTAAACAAAAACAAAATGAGCTATAATGGATGTATTGTTATTTCGCATTATGACTTTTTTTCTTCCAAAATTGTCAACATGTGCAACAAGGGCATCAATTAGTCAATTGAGCAGATATTCACCATTTCATAATTAGAAATCTAGCCAGATAGCCAAACAAATCTAAAAGTAAGTTGTGAAACGCTTTTGGAGGAAAAACAGAAACGTTTCTCAGATGACCTGGCCCTACAACACGACATAACTTCCGCAAAAAAGGCATGATTTTGTGTATAACGGTAGCCAGTTTGAATCACAATAAAAATAACACAAGTTCACGAATTTGATACGATCACAAGTCGAAAGCATAGTAACTGTGTAACCCTGCCGGTGAAAAGAAAAAAAGAGAATCCCAATCGCTAAGAAAAATGACGTGTAGTTGTTTTTTATACGGGTCTGATTATCTATATCTAGATTCATTCCATATCTAATATTAAAGAGATAATATTTCTTTTCACTCATTTTTTTGTCCACCCCCCCTAACTACTTAAGTACTCTCTCTGTCCAATTTATTTGTCGTTTTCGGTTTTCATGCCACAAGTTTGACTTGATTTGTAAAAACTACGTACAACATTTGTATCTCCAAATAAATTTATTAAAATACTATATTCAAAGATCTTTCCAATAATACCAATTATGTATCATAAATATTAATATTTTTTAATATATATTTTGTTAAAGTTGTTTCTCGGGAAGCAAAAACGACAAATATTTTGGGACGGATGGAGTAATAGAGTTCTTCCGTCTTTTTTTTACTTCCTAAACTGCACTTATCCTCTGTGTTTTATATGTGACCCACATTTATGTTCTATACTCATGCATATGAGTTGGGACAATTTGTATTTAGCCTTGATAAATGCATAGTTTGATTCCAATACATATTGGATTACATTCGTCCTTGCTTTAGAGCAGCACAACTCGGAGCACTGGCCTCTCTCTTTGCTGGAGCAGCAGTCGGTCACATGCCATCATTGCCCCCAACATAAGACCGAGAGCAACGCTGTTTGAGCGGGCTCATCGCCTCATCCTCCGTCTACACGGAATATTTTTGCTATAGAGAACGTTCCATTCTACTCTTTCTATAACCAAACACTAGGTGAAAATAGGAGACCACTTAGAATCGCCAGGAGAGAGAGAGGTGCCTGAGTAGGAAAATTCGATCCTCATGTACCTTAAGGGCTTCCCCAACACGATAGCGTGGAGTGCTACCCCGGACTCCATGTCTGCATTAACCTCCTGTTCGGCTGAGCTTATCAGCCGTGGAACAGTGTTTTTCTCTCATAGCAAATCAGCCACAGCCGGCTTATAAGCCAAAAAACAGCCTGCCGAACAGGGCCTAAACTTCCAAGTCACGGAGACTAGTGGTTTCATAGAGGTTTATAGTGTCTTGCAGAACTCCTATGGCTTCGTCTGACAGAACTCCTATGGCTTCGTCTGATGCAGAGCAGAAGTATTAGTTCCTACGGAGAGCTTTGGGTGCAGAGAAAAGCAAAAAGGCTGCACCATGGCAAGCTTTTAGCTCTGCAAAAGCAGTAGAGACAAAGACTGTATTAAATGGAGTGTTGCTTCGTTTCATCTCTTGTATAGGTGGAAGACTACTTTTTATGAGGCTAATGATTCTATCTGCTTGCGTTGACGAAGCCCTGATTAGTTACGCTCTTTTATGGTGAAGCCTAGTACATCTCTAGTTCTTCTTCAATGTTGTTATTGGTCAGTGCAGGCTAAGTATCTCCCTCTTTGGGGTGGTCAGAGGAGTCCCATGGGAATCACTCTTTATTTGTGGCTTCGGCCGCAATGACAAGGAAAAAAAACTCCCTCGTCTGTCCCACATCAAAAGCACATGTCTGTGGCCGGTTCATCTCACGGAATTGGGGTGCCACTGTGTATGGATAGGGCAGGGGTTTTCTCGATCTACGTAAGAAGATCTTCTTCTTAAACCGAAATGCTCGGCCACCGCGGATTGAGTTTTTTTTCAACGTTTTTATGAAGAAAAACTTGAATTTTCCGTGGTGCCGCTGCCACCGGCCCATCACGGCATCACCCAACAGTTGTAGCCGTCACGGTCTTCGTGGCACCTCCCGTCCATAAATAAAACTTGTGCCCGCAAATCTCTTCGCTGGCAACAGCAGCACAATCCCGTGCGGCAGCGGCACACGCACAGCAGCGCCCGCCTCACTTCTCCTCTTGCCAAAGCACCCCCCATCTCCACAGAATTCCGCTCCCTCCTCGTCTCCTCCTCCCGCGCCCGCGCGTTGTGAGGTGAGGTCTGACCCCGAGGCCGCAATGGCGACAGCGGAGGTGGTGGTGGCCAACGGCTCGGGCGGCGCCGATACCAAGGCCGCGTTTAAGGAGATATACAGCAAGCTCAAGGAGGAGATGCTCGAGGACCCCGCCTTCGAGTTCACCGACGAGTCGCTCCAGTGGATCGACCGCGTAATGCTCTTCCCCCTCCCCTTAGTTCTACTGTGGGTGTCGGCTTCTTGATCTCGGGCGGTCTCGTCAGTTCTTTCGATTTCTACAGAGTTTTATGGACTTTCGGTGATTCCGAGGATCTGGCTGGCCGTTCAGTTCTTCCGGTTGAGGGTTATGAGTACCATAGTCAGAGTACTCTCTCTAACTGAATAATTCAATTACTAGAGTTGTATCAAGTCAAACTTTTCTATGCTTATAGAAAAGAGCACAAATATTTATGTTAACAAATGATCACGATACTAATTTAGTTTCATATATAAATCTTGATGCTTTTTTTTTCCATAAATTCGGTCAAACTTGAAAAAGCTGGACTCAAAAGACAACTCTAAGAATGGATTTATTAAGAGACGGAGGGAGTACATAAACACAAAGGATTCTGTTTATAGATTAGTTTAAGCATGTTAGAATTACAGTCTGCCTGGGTTGATGAAAAGAGTGATTGATCTCTTAAATCTAGACTCAAAAGACAACTCTAAGAATTGATTTGTTCTGAGACGGAGGGAGTACATAAACATGAAGGATTCTGTTTATAGATTAGTTTAAGCGTGTTAGAATTACTAGTCTGCCTGGGTTGATTAAAAGAGTGAGTGATCTCTTAATCTCTCTTTGTATCTGTCACACTGAAATGGAGACTTAGGAAACGTGAAACAAGTGCTGTGTTTTCTACTTTGGGTTTAGTGTAAGCTATTGAAGGATTGATCAATTTGTCGCGAAAGGCCTGACAGGGTTGAAATTTGCTGTTATCCGTTACTAAAAGTAACTTCTCTTACTAATAATTTGCTCACTACAGTTCAGTTAATCTCTGGTTTAGCTGTTGTTCCTGATATTTGACACTACTGCCGGTTACAATTAGAGGATGTTTTGGGCAGCAAATTAGGCTGGTGATTAGTTACTTTTAGTGTCGAAAATCTCATCTGATTTATGACCCAAGCATAATGAGTGTTTAATATGTTTCCACTGGAGCATACCTTCTATACTGATCTAGGGCTCGGGTAAACTTACGGGATTTTTTTTAGAAAGAAATACTCCCTGAACACTATTAAGGTGAGCAGACCAACTTCTTTGAAAATTTAGTATTTGAGTTCATGTGACCATGCATTGAATAAAGGGGAAAATATCAAAATGCTGAAAGTTATGGTCACGAAAAAATATATATATATATATCGAAAAAATATATATATATAAACTGATGGAGTTCACCAGACAGGTGTTATAATGATTGTCCACTAATTCCCATTTTGATTTGCAGTTTCTGCCTGCACAGAAGGAAATCAACAGAAATTGGAAATCTACATAATGGATCCCATTGTTTCTGATGATGTCTTTCTTTCAGTTTCTTTGGTTAAGATCAGAGAATAATATATCACTAGCTCGGAAACTTTTTGACTTGTTCATTTCTTTTGGAGTAGATGGTGGATTACAATGTGCTCGGTGGAAAGTGCAACCGCGGGCTCTCTGTCATTGATAGCTACAAGATATTGAAGGGTGTTGATGTTCCGAGCAAGGAGGAGACATTTCTTGCCTGCACCCTTGGCTGGTGTATTGAATGGGTACATCCTGCTGGTGTTGTTTTCAAGCATTTTTAATGGTAATAAATTGAATTTTCTGCTAATTTGGAATTTTAAATATATTTTTCTTCTCTTGCAGCTTCAAGCTTATTTTCTTGTGCTTGATGATATTATGGACAACTCGCAGACACGGCGTGGCCAGCCTTGCTGGTTTAGGGTGCCACAGGTTAGATCAGAAGCATCTATCCTTTTTACTCACCAAATTATTTCTACTAGTTCTTGTTTTGATGGCTGTACTAAGGTCTTACTTGAGAAGTTTGGTGGTAAACCCGAGTTATATAAGAATCCATCCATCAGTTTTCTGTTAAACCATGTTTCTGTCATATCTCCTCTTAGCTACTCCCTCCGTCCCAAATTATAAGTCGCTTTGACTTTTTTAGTACATCCATTTTGCTATATATTTAGATATAATATATGTCTAGATACATAGAAAATTCTATGTACCAAAAAAGTCTAAGTGACTTATAATTTGGAACAGAGGGAGTAACTTATTCATGTTCCATGATTCCATTTCATTTCCTCATAGGGAGGTTGTTTATACTAGTGTAAGAGCTTTTGCAGATTGTTTTAAGGCTTTTAGCTTCTAAAGTATGAAACCTATTGCTCGCCTTTTGTTTTGTAATAGGTTGGCCTCATTGCTGTAAATGATGGGATTATCCTTCGCAATCATATTTCACGAATCCTTCAACGACACTTCAAAGGAAAGCCATATTATGTTGATCTTATTGACTTATTCAATGAGGTAATCATATCATCTGACATAATAATTTATTCATGCTACGCATACTGGATGCTTCTTACAAATGACTGATATGCTTTTTATGTTTTCAGGTTGAGTTCAAGACAGCTTCAGGGCAATTGTTGGATCTTATCACTACCCACGAGGGTGAAAAGGATCTAACTAAATATAACTTGACAGTGTAATTTTGTGCTCACAGTATCAGTAACACAATACACGTGTTTTGTTTTCTTGCATGATTTATGCGTTTATTTTTGTAACCAACTGTAATTAAAAAGGTATTTACCACTGCCTGTGTAGTTTCCAGAATAAGTTATTATGTGTTTAGCACCTCAAATTTGGGACATCATCTTTATTTCTGCTAATTTCTTTCAATGATTTTCATTTTGCGCAGTCACCGCCGTATCGTTCAGTACAAGACAGCTTATTATTCATTTTACCTTCCTGTAAGTGTTATTTCTCTATATATTCCTCTCAGTTACCTGGATGTTAGTTGATGAATGTTGTAACAAGTTTCTACTCCACTCAAGGTTGCATGTGCATTGCTGCTGGCTGGTGAGAACTTGGATAACTTTGGTGATGTAAAGAACATTCTTGTTGAAATGGGAACATACTTTCAAGTCCAGGTAATGCTCTTGTTTTTTGGAGGTCAAATGATATGAGTTTGCATTGTACTACCTCTGATTAATGATATTTGTCTACAGGATGATTATCTAGATTGTTTTGGTGATCCTGAATTCATTGGCAAGGTTAGGTGTTTGCACATTTTCTTTCTACTATATAGAATAGGTGTTACTGTTGGGTGAATTGCAATCAAGGCCCTTTTCTTGAACTTCGTCTCATCAGTATTTATTCTTATCGCAGATTGGAACTGACATTGAAGACTACAAATGTTCCTGGCTAGTTGTGCAAGCTCTTGAACGTGCTGATGAGAACCAAAAGAGCATTCTGTTTGTAAGCACTATTAAATTGGCCAATTTTCTCACAGCATAAACGACAAAGTAAAAAATCCTTCATGTCCGTTCAAACAGGAAAATTATGGAAAGTCTGATCCAGCGTGTGTTGCAAAGGTGAAGGACTTGTACAAAGAGCTTAAACTGGAGGTTGGTCCTGACCATTCCACATTCTTATGATTTATCGTTTCGAGTCTACCATGTAAGCATCACGGTTTGTTGTTATTATCTGGAAACAATTAAATCCAACATATGATGGTCATGATGCATTGACCTGGTTAAAGGCACTGAAACAATGCCCATATCGTTTGCATGTGGCTGTATGCATTTACATGTGGCCGATCCCCAACATTCTGTTTTCGTAATTCGTATAATGTTCTGTTTTGCTGACGTCCTTTCCTGATCGATGTAAATCCAGGAGGTTTTCCATGAGTACGAGAGGGAGAGTTACAACAAGCTGATTGCCGACATTGAGGCCCAGCCGAGCAAGGCAGTCCAGACTGTTTTGAAGTCCTTCCTTCACAAGATCTACAAGAGGGACAAATAGACCCAGATCGTCGAGACTCGAGAGGCTGCTCCATCGACGCTTGCATCAAATTACTAGACTTGATTGATGCGGACGAGTAATTTGTACTATGTTGTTTTGTGTTTTCATTCTCCTGTTGTACCGTACACCTGAATATAATAAAGCACAGTGCTATTAAGGGATGAGTAACCAGCTTGTGTCACCATAGAATCCACAGTTCCTGGGTCGTTCGTCGTTCTCAACTCCCAAAGGATTTGAGAAGACGAATCGGCCCTGTTCGGTTAGAATTATAAGCCGGCTGAAAAATACTGTTGGCTGATTTTTTGTGAGAGAAAAATACTATTTCGACTGAAAAAAACAAGCTGAATAAGACGGATTATAAGCCAGATGAACAGGGCCAAATGCTCTGTAAACGACAGTATCGAGTGTTGTTCTTTTTTTTTAAGGAAAGTATCGAGTGTTGTTCTTAAAGACAGGCACCCCGCACCCGGGTGGCAGTCTGTGCTCCTCCATTGAACCGGTGCACACTGTAGCCCATTTGATGCCTTTCGTATCCAATATGATTAACTTTTTTTTTTACCCTTTTCCTCTGAAGTTAACCGTTTGGACTTTGGAGGCTTATGAGCTTAGGGCTTATTGGATGGGCTAAGGCCAATTATTAATAGCTAACTAAAAATTAGCCATCTAACTATTAGCTCATGCATGTTTGGATCCTAAACTAAAATGTGCATATATTAGCAATGGGCTACCGGTCCAAGTTAGCTAGTTATACTTGGCTAATAAATTAACAATTAGCCAGGAGTTTGACTAAAAATTGGCTCACCTATTAGCCCTCCTCTTTTTTTTCGAATAATATTAGCCCTCCTAAGATTCGAATAGGACCTTAGTTTGGTCAACTAGATCCTTCACAAATTGGAAAGAAATTGCCTAGGATAATGGTGTATTGTCCGGTGAGGAGACATGGGTAGGCAAGGAAGCACTCGTTCTTCTCTTAGAGCAAGTACAATAATTGGCTTAGCCAAACAAGTGCTGATGTGGAGGAGAAAATGGAAGAGAGGGAAGAGAGCTTGGCTCTCGTGCAAACAACTAGCTGGACACAGAAACATAGGCAGTGATGGGTCCCAATAAAGATATACTCCCTCTGTCCCAAATTATCCGTCGTTTTTTGTTTCCGTATCGTAAGTTTGACTCGATTTGTAGAAAATACATGCAACATTTGTATCTCTTAATAAATTTATTAAAAAACTAGATTCAAATATCCTTCCAATGAAGCTAATTATGTATCATAAATATTAATATTTTTAATATATATTTTGTCAATGTTGTTTCTCGGGAAGCGAAAACGACATATATTTTAGGACGGAGGGAGTATGTGAGGAGGAATATGAAAGATAAGGGAAACTAATAATAATAATAATAATAATAATAATAATAATAATAATAATAATAATAATAATAATAATAATAATAATAATAATAATAATAATAATAATAATAATAATAATAAAGTTCATAGACAAATACAAAACTAACTATTGTATAGCTTAGCTCTTATACCTAAGCACCTGGCTCTATTATTAACCTTGCTCTTTAAATGGATGATAGCAAGGGGTCAGTCCAGGATCTATCGGTTTAACGAAGGCGATACTGATACTTGCCCCTTTGACCCTTTCAGATTCATGCTAGGCACCGTAGGAGAAATTTCATCTCCAAAATGCGTCATGTTCTTCAGCACTACTTCAACAGTACTTTTCAGCGAAGGAACAATGTTTTCCCTCACAAGAAATCAGCATTAGTAGTAGCATCAGCCAAATTTCAGTGAAACGAACAGGAATGTTGGTTACTAATCATGATGATAAAGCAAAGATAATTGATGATTTCTATATTGGACTCTTGGCGACTAGTAAAGACTAGGACTACCATTAATCCGAGCGAGCTGAGCATCGGCTTTGGTGACTTGGCTGATCTTGACGTCCCATTTTCTGAAGAAGTTTGGAAGACAATTTGTTAGCTATGGTCTGATAAAGCTCCTGGACCTAGTGGGTTTGCTGGGCGCTTTTTTATAAGACTCGTTGGCTGACACTCAAGGCACCCGCAACAGTTTACTATCTACTAGAACATTAGGCGCTCTTCGGACGCCCTATCTTAACTATTTAAGGGATCTTATAACTACTTGGCTAGCTATTTGACTAAGTTACAACAATAATATTCTTGCTTCATAAAACGACAAAACCAAATAAAATTTTCTTTTTACGTGAAACAACAAGACTTCTTGCACAATCTAAAACAAATTAAAGTCAGATAACACTAACTTCACCATACATCTTTGAAGACTTTTGCATCAGACAACACTTTGACTAAAAGTGGTATATAGTTGCAGAAGACAGGACACCACAAAAAGAAGCTATATATGAAGTTAGTACAATATAATCAACTAAGTCATTGTAATTAATATGTTGGGAACTATTTGGGGCGCACATACTGTATGTCATCCCCTCACATATTTGGTGATCAACCGGCTCGCTCCTTTTGTCCAAGAAGAAACATAAGCAGCAAATCATGGAAATTAGAGTCGGCCAATAATATCAACAGACTGTAAATATAAAATATAATTATCATGAAGGCACACATGAACTGTAATTAGAAACATGTAACATGTGTCCATAAGTGAACGGCCGAAAGGTCCTAATATGGCTAGAGGAGGGTAAATAGCCTATTAAAAATTCTACAAACTCACTAGAGTAAAAGGTTAGTATAACAAATGGCGAAAAACAAATTAGCTCTAGCTTTATAAGGGTTGCAAGCCACCTATCCAACAATTCTAGTAACTATGATCACTATAACAAACAAAGGCTAAGTCACTACAAACTCTCACAAGCTAGCTACACTAAAGAGCTCAACTAGGTGACAAGCTACACTAGCAAAGAAAATACAAGCTCTCAAAACTAATTACACTAAAGAGCTTGTTACAACTAGTTTGCGGAATGTAAAAGAGAGGTAAGTGATCTTTATACTGCCGCGTCGAGGAATGAACCAATCACAATAATACGAAAACCAATCACTGAGAGAAATTCAAGAAATCAATCACAAAGGTGGCACACAATTTATCTCCTGAGGTTCACGTGCTTGCCGGCACGCTACGTCCCCGTTGTGTCGACCACCATTTCGTGGTTCGGCGGCTAATTGGCAATCCAAAGCCAAGCTCCTCAATAGCACCGGAAGAACCTACCGCAAGTGAGGTAACTCAATGACACGAGTAATTTACTATAGTTGCCTTTGGCGCTCCACCGGAGAAGGCACAGCACTCCTCACAAATCACCGGGAGGTGGCCAAGAACAAGCACCACTCTTGCCACAACTCCTCTACTGCCTCCAAGCCGTCTAGGTGGCGGCAACCACCAAGAGTAACAAGAATCCCGCAGCCAATGCTCACCCCAAGTGCTAACTAGATACAAACTCACAAGCAAATACACTTGAGATCACTCAAACTTACTTTTATTTGCCAATCAAGCAAAGGAGCTGAGTGAGAGGGGATGTGCTCAGCTCAAGAGGATGTTAGATAGTCAAAATGTCCAAGCAGCCCCTCTAGGAGTCGGCCAACAAGTATTTATAAGCAGCCCCAAAGAATAGAGCCGTTAGGAACAAGTTGCCGCTGCCTGCGTACTGACCGGACGCGCCCGTTGAACTGACCGGACACGGTCACAGCGTCTGGTCGCCGCTGATTTGCGTTGCTGACCACGTGACCAGACGCGCCGCTTGAACTGACCAGACGCCTAGTGCCAGCGTCCGGTCAATTCCAGTAAGCACCCACACACGACCGGACATGCCACCGCCTCCGATCGATTTTGCGTCCTTCACAACTTCTCTGGAGCTTGACCGGGCACGTCGGTCCCGTGACCGACTGGACGCGCCGGTGCGCGCGCTGCCTCTGCACGCGGGATGAGCTGACCAGACGCGCTAGCCGCGTCCGGTTACCCCAGTGACTCCCTTTCGCCTCCGTTTCTTCGCGTCTGGCGCAGTAGAAAATATGCGTTTCACTTCCACAAAAGCGCCGAATCCCGCCGAGCTCGGCGGGAGGGAGAAAGGAACCCAAACCCCTCTCTACCGCTCAAACACTACTGCCTTCGCAAATGTGCTAACATCACCAAGTGTACATCACCATGTGCATGTGTGTTAGCATTTTCACAATCATTTTCGAGGCGATAAGTTAGCCCTCCACTAGATTTAAATGCATATGCAAATGAATCTTCATCTAGTGGCACTTAAGTGATCAATAGCCTCGTAATTTTCCTTTTTTATAGTACGGCTATCGATTCTAAGTGTGATCACACCCTCTATGGTGTCTTGATCACTAAAAGCAAATCCTATATATACCTTTGCCTTGAGCACCATAGGATTGCACTCCATCTCCTTGTCTTCTCCAAGTATGGCACCAAGTCATCATGATCAACATGCATCTTGCCATCACTTAGGAGTGTACCAAACACCTTTTGCTATCAACACTTAAGCACATGTGATTAGTACTTAGGTTTCATCAATTAACCAAAACCAAACTAGGGACTTTCAACAGCCCGATGCCTTGATGCAAATAATAGTAGCACTTAACCAATCCAATTTGTAATGACAGCCTATAACAAAACCCTACACATATACGTATTGAATCTCATTTCCTAAAAAAAACTATCTAATCTCATTTATTCTCTGGCGGCTTGAATATATGTAAGACATTGATATGCTGCTTCAAGACTTGAATAGTTTAATGTCTAGCTAAGATATTTAATGCCTGCCCAAGAAATTTCACAAAAGCATAAAAGGTATCCAATCTAAATTCCCAGAGGATATGGTTATCATAAGAATTCATGAGCCGCGGATATCAGGAGCACATGCATATGAGAAGGTTCCCAAGAAACCATGCTTATATCAATTCACCACCATGGAGAGAAGAAAGGTCCAGGCTGTATCACCAAGAGCTACAAATTATCTAAGCAACCAAATATCCTAACATTGAAACAAATAAAAGATTTTTTTGAAAGTTGAACACTAAAAGATTCAGAGGCCTCTAGAGCAAATACTAAGCAGTGAAATGTGAACTTACCGTTAAAACCACGGAAGGAGCTTTGTCAAAACATCACACACACACATGTCGAATCCTAATGCTTCGATCTTAGCACGCAAACCCTACTTCTTTCTAGTTACTCGTTGACTCAACCTATATTTTTTAAATCAAATATCTATCGTTCAATAATAAGTGAACAGATACAACAAGTGTTTCTGTTTTTTTGCTACCATAAGTCAGAAATACATTGTTCAATAATCATAATGATCATTGAACCATAGGTTCCTTGAAATGTGTGATGTTTCTATCAATGCCCTCAAACTAAATTTCTTTTTTTTAGTAATTTCCTTCAACCCAATTCACGAACCAATAGTGCCCTAGATTAATTTTCCCATGTTTTTTCTCAGGCAATGCTGGAGAGCTGCATGTCTTTGTATTAAAGATATAAAAAACAATCCATATGCCAAAAAAAAGTATCAGCCACTTTAAAGAAACTAAGTGCCAGTTATTGACCATGGATCATCAGTTACGACGTTAATAAATTTGGGTTACCTACTTCATATGTAAAAAAGGACTTAGGTTTTGCTGATGCCTAACTGAAATTAGTCTGAATTAATTAAAACCTGATCTAACCACATGGCAGGTTAATCTAGCCAAGAGCAGTTGACCAATTACTTAAATTGAAGAAAATGTGCCTTACCAATCAGTCTGAAAAATAAAACAGAAAACAAAAATTTCCAAATGAACAGAATATGATTCAGTTTGAAAGACAATGAATGAAGCAAAAATATAACATGTCAGTGGTAGCAAAACATCACAACATGGCAACCACTGCTATACCAGATTGTTGCTCTTTATTTATTACGCAAATGAATGGAAGCACAATTCAGATTTCAAACAAACAAATCACCCATTATTGTACAAGGAAGATGATGCTAATATGTAATAGGTCCAGTTCAGTATTTCTCACAACTTTCAAGAAATATTTTAGCTAGCCAAGGGTTTGATTCCATATCTTGTGTATGGTGCTAGCATGGGTAGGATTTTTCTAAGACCAGCTTCAAATACAAAATAGTTCTCTCTAAGCTATGAATGGACAATAAGTGGCAAAGTGTTTCCACTGACTCCAGCAATGTTTACATTTTCTCTTTTGGGGTTAGAGTTATGCTCATTGAGTAATCTGGCAAAACTTAAGGGCAGATATCTGTAGTTATTTTCAGCTAGACTGGCTTCAGACATAAACTGACAAGATCAATTCAGCTGGCTCTACTCACCATTGGAAGAAGCAAGGGAAACAACACAAGTATGACTCTGATTGTCCATATTTTTTCTTCTCGTGAGTCCAGACACAAAACAAAATTATGTTTGTCTCTATTTTGTCTTGTCATAACATAAGCAAAAATGCACACATTTGAAAGGCTGGTAGGAAAGGATAATTGTTTAGGAAGTACAAGCAGGTAGGAAACACAATGAGTTACACACAGGGAATCCAACAGTAACCAAACCTCACGCTAGCATCCCTTCGAGCTATGCATTAGAGGTGCTACCTACCACCACAACTAATTAGGTTTATTTACAAGGGCATGAAGTGGTGGTATTAGACACACTTGACCGTAATCTTAGGCTATTTTGGATGCAAAAGTTATTGATGATACTACCAATAGTTTTATACTGTAATCGAGATCCATGAAACGCAACAACAAAATTGGTGTGGCTGAATGGAAAATCTACCCAAATCGGCGGCCATGGAAGAACGTAAGACAATTGGCAGATCAGAACCTGGGGCTAGCAGCATACCTGCAGGATGGAGAAGGTCGCTAAGGAGCTAGAACAACGTCACGTCTGGCTTGGATTCCTTTGCCGTCGTGACTCACCTGTTTCTGTGCTCGAAACCTTGAATCCAGAACATGAGATCAGTGAAATGTGAGCTCACAAACGAAAATGGTAGGTCTGAGCGAGGACATCGGATCAAGAAAATATGTGTAGAATATTTCTCACCTCGAGCCTCTTTAGCGGACGCAAAGAGGAAAGCGAGGGTGGTTCATCTTCATCCGCCGACCATGGCCGTGGGAGTTGGTGAGTTTCGCTAGATCTGCGTGTTGCTGGATCTCGCGCTGCTCAACGTGCTCCCCCGCATCGCAGAGGCCACACGGCTTCCCATATGCTCGAGCGATGACGGGGATGAGAGGGCTGGAAGAGGCTAGTGCTTCATCCTCCGAACTCCAAAGTCGGTCATGGCGTTGTGGGGGCCAGCGAGGTCTGCACACACACCATCGAATCTCGCACGGATCCACACGCTCCGCCGTGCCGCAGAGGCCCCACAGCTTCCATGCTCGAGTGATGGAAGCGATGCGGTGTAGAGGTTGCGTGGGGAGGAGAGAGCAGGAAGGGGCGGAGCTGCCATGGTGGCGGCGAGGGGAGAGGAGAGAAAGGAGAGAGATGATGCAGGGTCGTTGGGTCGGGCCAGCTGGCTAGGGCTGCGGGGTGGGAGGGGGTTTCTGAAAAATTGCATGGGGGTTTTTGAAACACCAACTTGATTTCAGAATCTTCTCTTCTTCTTCACGTAAAAATAAAATATAGGGATCTATACGGAAAATATTAGAATGCTTTTGCTGTTCACGTCCCACCAGTTGGACTACGGATTGATTCCAAGAACTTGGGGGCCTTTTTTGCAAAATATCCTATGCCACGCGTTGGCCCGTGGAAGAGCCAAGGGTGCTCCGATTTCTCTGGTGCGAGGAGTATCGAGTGGGTTTTAATCAACCCCGAAAACATGCCATGTTAGTGCCAACTCATCTATTTTTAGCACTAACATTATAAATTAATATAGGACAACATTCACCCCAATCCTACTGGCTACTGCATGCTGCAAATGTTGTGGGCCCTGTTTAAACATGCAAAGGTGTGAAACGCCATTCGACACAGTCATCGGCAATCTTTTCTCTCTCTTTCCCTCTCTCTCCTATGTGGCTTGTAGAAAGGTCTTAACGACCTATTGAGTCTGCCCTTAAAGAGGACACTATCTCAAGAAAGATGAGGCAATACTCGCCAAGGATTTTAGGCTGATCAGCTTGGTGCATAATTTTGCAACACTTGTTACTAAGATCTTTGCAAACAGGCTTTCTCGTCTGCTACATTTGATTGTGAGTCCCGACCAAAATGCTTTCATAAAACAACACATTTAATAAAAGATAACTTCATGCTTGTGCAACAAATGACAAGATTCCTCCATCAACAAAAGCAAACCCAAATCATTCTTAACTAGATATCACAAAAGTTTTTGATCCAATTTTATGGGCTTTTTCTTCTTGAAGTGATGAAGAAATTGGGGTTTGACTCTATTTGGTGTGACATGGACAGTGGGATCATCATTGCTTTCTCTTCAACACAAGTGATTCCGTTCTCCTTAATGGAATCCCTAGACAATTAACACACCCTCGTGGCTGCACCAAGATGATCCTATGATTTTGATGCCTTCTGTCATTGTCATCGATGTTTTGAGTCACTTAGTAACAATCTTATTGCACTCAACTGCCATTGATATTGATCTAACTCTAGATATATTGTACCTCTTCGGTGAAGCCTTATATGCAAAAGAGCAATGTTTACCCGACTAGTGCAAGGAATTGGACATCGCTGCGGTACATGCCTTGTGAATTTCTTCAACTTTTTATATAAGTATCCTGGTTTGCCCCTCACTTCATACTCCTCAATAGAAGTACTTCCACCTTTCATCGACAGGATAATCGATTGTCTCCTGTTGTGGAAAACTGAGTTGTTTACCTAGGATGGTGTAAGTGCTAGTGCAGTTTGTTCTTGCCTCAATGCTAGTTTATCTAGCTATGGCAGTGGTCCGTGGATCTTCTTGCATGGGCTATCAAAGAAAAACTAATCAAATATGGAGATTTTTATTTGGAGGAACAAAGGATGTGAATGGAGAGCACTGCCTTATTGCGTGGGTCATGGTCTTAGCATCTCTGATTTTTAGCGCATGAGTTAATGATTTTGATTTAATTTAATTTATAAATTTTACATTTTGAGGGTAGGGTTAAAGTTCCTAAAGGATACATTGAAACTACACCTAGTTAAAACAAACAATAGAATAGAAGTGTGATCTAGCCTTGTATTGGGTTTGGGATATGCTCTATTGGAGTAAATGGTGATGTCATCCTGTTATGAGTCGCTAGGTTTGGTGACACCGACCATGTTTCACAAAGCTAAGGATTTGTCTTGCCAAATCAAAGATGTCTCATGATGTTCTTCTAGCGATATTACATTCATCCTATTGACGGTTGTTGGACTTTGGGTTGCTCTATGCTGGCTAGGTCTCTTACGCTAAATCAAAACTTTGGATCTTTTATGATATATGGATAACAAAAGGACGTTTTTTCTATGCTCTCTTTCTTCATGGTTCCACAAGGAATTAGCGATCGATAATATGTGAAAAAAACATGAGTGCCAGGTACTATAATTTTCTTCCTCCTTTTCTAGGGTTTGTTTGCCAACATTCAAACTCTAGACTTATTAAAACAATTTATTTCTAGCAGAAAACAGAAGGCACCTTTCAATATCGAAAAAACAAAACACCTTTCAAATGAAAGGTTTCTTTGGCACAGTGCTCCAGTGCAGCTCTTGACGTGGAGGCATGTCAAACAGTCATCTAAAAAACATCTCTTATAAGGAGTCAGAAGGAATCCAAGCCGTTTTTTTATCGAGGAGTCGGAGCCGGAAGATACGATTTCTCTTAGCTCTTTCTCACAAGAATTAATATAAGCGGTGCAATTTTTGTCAAATATTTTGTGACTCCTTATATGGTGCAATTTCTCCTAGGTTTTCCTTACAAAAATTACTACATGAGTTTTTTTTGTCAAATATTTTTTTAAAACGATGAGCCTGTTTATCCGGCTTATAATCCGTCTTTTTCAGCTTGTTTTTTCAGCCGGAACAATATTTTTCTCTCACAACAAATCAGCCAACAGTGTTTTTCAGCCGGCTTATCGGCACCGATTTCAGCTCCGTATCTCTGCTAGAAAAATTGCTCCATAGGAACATAGGAACGTGAGAGCCCTACCAAACTCGCATCACGGTACGATCCAGGTCTGCCTGATGATTCCTGAAATGTGAAATGCTTCGCCAGGGGCCTAGGACTAGGGTCTAGGGCCCTCCGTCAGGCTTCAACTTGTCAACCAGCAAAAAGAGCGAGGCCTCGTTTAGGTGCCAGGGCAAATTTTAGTAGTAAACGTCGTGTTATAATGTATCAATTTTGTTTTTATTTGATAATAATTGTTCAAATATTGATTAATTAGACTTAAAATATTCGTCTCGCAAAGTACAACAAAACTGTGCAATTAGGTTTTTATTTTATCTATATTTAGTACTCCATATATATACCAGTATTTTAACGTGACGGTAATAGAAATTCTGTACAGTGAATTTGTTGCTCAAACTTTGGTATGGTATCCAACAAGGCCCTAGCTCCACATCGGACAGCATCCAGGCCCCACCGTCCAGTGGGACGTAAGAAAGACACCCGGATCCTGCCCTCTCCTCACCCTCTCCACTTCCGTTTCCGGACCCTTGCGTTTCCGACTCCGATCCAACCCAGCACCGCACCGCGCCGCGCGAGCACGTCGGGCGCCGGTGCGGCAGGCGAGATCCGAGAGCACTCCTCCCCCGCGCCCCCGCACCCGCATGGCCGCCGCTGGCCGCAGATAGAGAGGCGCAGGCGGGGGCGTGCAGATCCAGATCCGGTGGGCGGCGAGGACGAGATCGCCCCCCACCACCATGGCGGGCGCCGTGTCGGCGCTCTTCCTGCTGGACATCAAGGGCCGCGTCCTCGTCTGGCGCGACTATCGCGGCGATGTCTCCGCGCTCCAGGCCGAGCGCTTCTTCACCAAGCTCCTCGACAAGGAGGTAAGTGGCCGATCGGCCTTCTCACCTTGCCTGTTGTCTACTCCTGAGATCCGTGCGACCCTGGTGCTGACTTCTCGTGGAATGGGTAGGGCGACTCGGAAGTGCTCTCGCCTGTGGTCTACGACGACGCCGGCGTCACGTACATGTTCATCCAGCACAACAATGTCTTCCTCCTCACCGCCGCTCGCCAGAACTGCAACGCGGCCAGCATCCTCCTCTTCCTCCACCGCGTCGTAGATGTACGTGCCCTCGCCCCCCTGTTTGAAGTGAATCGTTGATGACATTGTACCACCTGTTGTTCATGCGACTTCTGCGTGAGTACAGGTGTTTAAGCACTACTTCGAGGAGCTGGAAGAGGAGTCGCTCAGAGATAACTTTGTCGTTGTGGTAAGCAAATTTCAAGTACTTCTGTTTGATGTGCGGTTACTGGGACTTGACACGGTGGAGCGCCCATTTTGTGCTTACAGTATGAGTTGCTTGATGAGATGATGGATTTTGGGTACCCACAATACACGGAGGCGAAGATCTTGAGTGAGTTTATCAAGACAGATGCATACAGGATGGAGGTCACGCAGCGTCCACCCATGGCTGTGACAAATGCTGTGTCATGGAGGAGCGAGGGGATCCGGTACAAGAAGAATGAAGTATGTTGATTTACTATTTACTATCTCTCTTTTTATTGAAGGCAATCATTTCTGTGATGGTACTTGACAAATCACCACACTTTGTATCTACAGGTCTTTTTGGATGTAGTGGAGAGTGTTAACATTCTAGTTAACAGCAATGGGCAGATTGTGAGATCAGATGTGGTTGGGGCACTGAAGATGCGAACATATTTGAGGTGAGTTTGCATTGTCAGCTTTATGACATCATCTTGCTAAACATTATTAAAGACTTAAAGCAACTTATCATGTGATCACACTACTAAATAAATGTGACCTATAATTTAAGCCCTTGTAGAATACTGTTTCAAACAAGCGATCAATTTATTGTTGATCTAATTTTTTTTATAGAAAACGGCTTGCTTTACTATGGGCGAATTTGTTCCTGAGATCTACTGATTTATGCTGGATTGGATAGCACACCAGGGCTTTTATTACTATGGCCTCTCTTTGTTACGATGTAGATTAGTGATCAAAAGATATGAAAATTTTAAATTGAAACTCGAGGATGTTACTAGTTCTGATTCCAGTTATTTTTCTTGCTAGCTTATATGCTCAAATCTTGGTTCAGGGTGTTTATTTTGTAATTCTAATTCACTTCTGCTGGTTTTTGTGTTTTCCTTTTTGATGGAACCTGCTTGGAACTTCTATTTTACATGACTTAATTGCTTCATTTTTGTTTCTTTTCTTTTGGAAGCTTGTATATTTTCCTCTCCTTGAAGACTCTCCATCTTTATTTTCCTTGTAAGCTGTTTATACTTTTGTCATGCTTATGGGGTATAAGTTTATAACCGTACAAGTTTTGAAATAAGTCACAGAGAACACAGTGAATACGCTGGGATTGCCAGTTATGAATATTGTAGGGATGGAATTTTATTAACGCTGTAAATATTTTGATATAATGTTTCATTAGCTAGCAATTGCTTTTGTCAACTTCAAAGTTTACTAAAGCAGAAAATGTCTCCTTCACTGTTATCTTAGATAATAGATATATATATTGATCTTAGGAGCTATACATTGTATTCCCTTCTGTAAATACTTGTATTGATAACTGGAAATAATATATATTCACAAGCAAGTTAACAAAGGTTGAAATTGAAACCTCAATCAGCAATCACTATCTAACAATAAAATGTCAAAACGAAGGTTTAGATGTCTTTACTAGGGTGAGTATACTACAGGAAGTTGACTAGTTGTGAGGTCAATAATTTATTTATGTATTTTGCCCTAAAAATATTTTAATGATTTTTTTATATCCAGTATTCAGATAGATGTTTACTTGTCGAACCATGAAGTGAGATAAACTTGAAAGGTGCAAAACACAGTTTATGCTCGTAATGTTTGTACTGCACCTAATTCTTATTTGCGTGGTACTACCTCCGACTCCAAAAGAGTGTCATTCTAATTTTTCGAGGAGTCAATGAATCAAGTTGACCAAATATATACAAGAAAGTACTAATATTTATTAGGTGTAATAAGTATCATTGTTAAATTATGGAATATATTTTCATAATTAATCTATTTGGAGATATAAATGTTGATAATATTTTCTATAAATAGATGTTCATTTGATTTATTTAGTCAATAGATGTATTTAGTCCAAACCTAGAATGACACTCTTTCAGGGACGGAGGTAGTATTTATTAGTTAATAGATGTTGGTTGTGTTTCTGTTGTACTGAGAATAGCTGGACTGGAGACTCATGGCCTACTTTAAAAACAAGATGTACGCAATGAGAATGTTTTTCTGATTTTCATTTGATGTATTCTTCTTCATGATATTAAAAGTGAACCTGCCAGCTAGGGTTTTTGAACTACTCATTTTACGCAGTCACACTTAATATTGTTCTCGCATTCAGATATACACATCTGTAGCCCTAACAGTGATATATTTTGAAACAGTGGAATGCCGGAGTGCAAACTCGGCTTGAATGATAGGGTTCTTTTGGAGGCTCAAGGCAGAGCAACTAAAGGAAAAGCGATAGACCTTGATGATATCAAATTTCATCAGTAAGCAAAAAATATTGCTCTTTTCTTCACCAAATCTGTTGCATCACTAATTCAGCGTGACCATTCTCTCTTCTCTTTTTAGGTGTGTGCGTTTGGCTAGATTTGAGAATGATAGAACTATATCGTTCATACCTCCTGATGGATCTTTTGATCTAATGACATACAGGCTTAGCACTCAGGTTCTCTTCCTGATCAACTGTGGAATGCTTTATAGAAGATATGAACTGTTTTCACTTTATCGTTTTCACATGCATGTCTTTATTTGATGTCCTTTAGGTAAAACCTCTTATCTGGGTCGAAGCACAGATTGAGAAACATTCTAGAAGCCGTATAGAACTCATGGTGAAGGCAAGGAGTCAGTTCAAGGAAAGAAGGTGAGCGCTATTTACAAAAGCAAGATTTGCTTGTGTGACAGGAATGGGCTTTTTTTTTAAAGAATGGGTTTCTTTTTTCCATTTACAGCACAGCAACAAATGTTGAAATTGAAGTGCCTGTTCCTTCAGATGCCACAAACCCAAATATAAGAACTTCAATGGGTTCTGCTGCATATGCTCCTGAGAGAGATGCAATGGTCTGGAAAGTAAAATCATTCCCTGGTGGCAAGGTAATTACTATCCAATTCCAAATTAATTCTTTTTTCCATGTTCATTGCTATTTTGATGTGTGCTAATGTGCTGAAGCAATCCATCCTATAGGAATACATGTGCAGAGCAGAATTTAGTCTTCCTAGCATAACAGCGGAAGAAGGGGCCCCAGAAAAGAAGGCGCCAATACGAGTGAAATTTGAGATACCATATTTCACCGTATCAGGTATTCAGGTAATAGGTTGCTGTTTGAATATATTTGTCTATTTTTCTACTTCCTCCGTTCCAAATTATAAGACGTTTTGGCTTTTATAGACATAGTGTACATCTAAGTTCATAGCAAAAGCTATGTATCTAGAAAATCCAAAACGTCTTCTAATTTGGAATGGAGTAGCATTCTATCTATTCTATCTTATCTGGAATCTTCAGCCACTGAATGGTGTGCTATATTGTATATTGTGCAGGTCCGTTATCTGAAGATAATTGAAAAGAGTGGTTACCAGGCACTCCCCTGGGTTAGATATATCACAATGGCTGGCGAATATGAGCTGAGACTTATATGAGTTTTCTCTTTTCTGGCTGCTGGAAGACATTTATGAAGCTGCAAGATGCATATTTGCTCAAGACACAGCAACCGGTTGGCATTTGGATGTTAGCCTGGAAGTCTTCTGCCGACCATACAAGGTTTCCACCCCGCTGGGGCTTGTTGTTCATCTTGTTAGGCTCACCTTACCTTGGTTATTGTAAGTTACCCATCAAGTATAGTTTTGGAAAAAAGAGAGGATAATTTTAATTTTCAGTTCACTTGTATTATTATTGATTTATTTTTGTGGGTACCAAACTTGGATTTGTTTCATTCTGTATTACACGGGCTGATTTGAGTTCAACAAAACACTGCCACAACTGGTGATGATTCTTAACTGCAGGTTGAAACAATTTTGCCCTTCTTTACTGTAAATGTCGTTGTTATGTATCCAGGCAAAAGAAAGGGAACCTACCAAAACTTATTATGACTTCTTTAGTTTCAACTATTTTTGTTTCCATTTCGAGAGGTCAACGATGCTGGCTGAGGTCCCTATTGTGCCAATTTTTGCGTACTCTAAGAAAGTTCAGTGTCCCGGTCTCAGAGTTGAGAATCCTTTCTGAGGAAGTTACTTGTAATGAACATTCATTTCATTTTGTAAACCCATCGTATACATGTCCTTTTACGTCTGCATGTACTCGTATTTATTTCAATACACGTGTATTGAAGTAGATTAGAGCTATGTTTCATTTTAATTCACTCCACATCCTGATCCACGTGTGTGTTGAAGTGAATTGGGATTTCATTTCAATTCACTCCGACGTACAAAAGTGGATAGAGTGTACCCAAAGCTCTTACCAAACTGTGTTTTTCGAAGTCTACTGGGAGAAGCTATTTCGTTGCAATATCGAGGAGACGCTACAAAACATTCTCATGCATGTCTCCTTTGCGTTTTTTTATCCTGGATTCTCATGCATATTTCCTTTGCGTTTTCTATCCTGGATGCTATGGAGTTTGGATTGCCTCCCCTCTCCTGTCCTGTGCCATGGATTTTGATTTTTGTCAGATCCTTGATCGATTTCGTTTTTGGCCCTTCCACGGAGTTTGTTCTCCAGGACATTCCAGCATGTCTTGTCCTGCGACAGCTTCGTCCGTGCCACTTCTAGGGAGACGAGGGAGCTGGGAAGCGTGGAGGGATCATGTGGAGCTCTTTGTCAGCGTCGCGATCGAGCAGGGGATGAAGCCGATGACGAGCCGGATGCAGTGATGAATGGAATCCGTGGCGGCTTTGGAGCAGGACGCTGCGACGATTGAGGACTGCAGTCGTTGATGCACAATCATGTCGCTGTCCTGCCGTTGGCGCCGTCGTGCTCTGAGCTGTTGACTTCGCCCCGTTCGCTTATCTTATAATCTGTACTATTCAGCTTGTTTTTTCAGTTATAATAATATTTTTCTCTCACAACAAATCAGCGAACAGTACTTTCAGCCATGGCTTTTCAGCGAAGCGAACGAGCTCGAACGCCTCTGCGATCGACTGCGAGAACCGCAGCTAGCAAAGGTCCCTGAAACTCTGAAAGTGAAAGTGACACCATCCAATGCATGCCATTGCTGAGACCTGAGAGTTTTGAACTTTTTTTTTTTGAAAGAAAGTTTTGGACTTTTTGATCTCTCAAACACGGGGCTTCCAGTGGACATCGGCGCTCTGTTGGACACTGGGACCTGCAGCACCTCAGACGTTTGACACACAAACCTCATCGCGCTGCCACAGGAGGTTGGGACGCTCGAGGAGATGAGGTTCTTGCATCTTTCGTGGACGCCGCTCTTAGAGTCGTTCCCGGCGGACTGATATCCTGTCTCATGTAGCTGCGAGTGTTGCACATGTATTCCAGCTATGCTAACTGGTACACGGTCGGCAGCGCCAATTTCGACGAGCTAGAGAGCCTGTGGCAGTTGCGGTCGCTGGACCTCACGGTACAGACGGAGGCGCTCAGGAGGCTCGCCGCATCTGCGCAGCGCGGCGCTTCCACTCGCCGTCTGCACCTGTCCAGATGCCAATGCCTGGGGGGATTCCGGCTGCCGGCTGGCCGGCTGGGGCACTCCGGAGTAACATGAACGCGTTGCAGTGGCTCCACATCTCTAACTGTAAATGTATATCCGTTGGCAAAAGATGCTAATGTGGAAATTTTGGTTTTTTTTCTAAAGAGTCTGTAGGAGATGCTCTTAGATATTTATACTCAGAGGATGGAATGTGTCTATCTGCCATTAGCAAGGGTTTCAGAGGGGAGGGCTACTCCTGCCCTAGCGCTACCGCCGCCACCGCCCCCGCCGTCCACCACCGCTGGTCCCCCTCCCTTCTCCTCCGGCATCTCGCCGGGGGCTGAAGGGAGTGGGGATCCATTGTTTTTAATAAGTTTTTCTTAGTAGATCGAGTCATTAGGGTTAGTGTCTCTCCATGCCAAATTACTTGGTACTGGAGTTTTATCTCCTCCTTCTCTTCATCTTTGGCAACGGTGAAGCGGAAGGGTAGAATCGTCTTCTCCATGGCGGCTCCGTTGAAGATGAGGGCGACAACGTTGGTGTCAGCATCTTCATCGACATGACGACATGGAGACTTTTGTTTTCGGACAGCGGCATCACGGCGGAGATGATGTCGCCGCCATGGAATAATTTTCTCCGGGCTCTTCTCCGTTTTACTGTGGTTAGATCTGGCCACGATGAAGGACTAGGGAGAATAATTTTCAGATCAGTCTTCCTCCCTCTTCTATGGCAGAAACAAGAAGAAGGAAGACACCAGAAAGAAGAAGTTCCTCAATTCCGCCTACAGGAATGTTGGCCGTTGTTCGTTGGGCATTTGTTCTCAGGCCATTTGCCGAGTGTTTGCCTGTGCGGTCATCCATACTGCAAAGCATCTAACAGGTTAGGTTTTGAGTTGTGCTATTCACAGTGTGGGTACTATTTTGTAATCCAGAGTGCTTGTAACGTGTTGATGTACCCAGCTATCATATAATATAATTCTTCTTTCGTCGCAAAAAAAACCTTTGCTAATAATATTTTGCATTAATCATTAATCTATCTTTTTAGAGATCAATCACCAATGTACCATTAATTAACCGTATCTGTAACATAGGCCAACAGGATGGAGAGTGGTGACCGAGGGGCGTCCTATGCGCCGACCTAGGGGTGCCGAGCCTCCTGCTGACCAGGGTGACATTGGGCCTTGCCCTGCCCCGCGCGGCCCACTGCAGCCAACGCTGGCCTCCTTCTTCCTCACGACTGCCACCGTCGCCGACGCTGGCTTCTTCTTCGTCGCGACGCTCCGGCGCCACCCCGCCGCCCGCCGCGGCCGCGCTAAGGTTCGCCAGAGCTCCGCCGCCGAGCTCCGACGAACCCTAGTGCGGCCGCGGCGGCCTCCTCCTTCCCCTCCCCTGCCCTACTCCCGCCGCTGCCATGGCCATGCTCACCGGCGAGCCATGATGCCCCCGTCCTAGCCTGGCCCGACCGCAGCAGCCGCCGCCAGCTCCCCTAAACTGCCTGGCCACCATCCTCACTGCCTGGCTTCCCTGCCTCCCCCCGACCCCCTTCCTTCTAAGCTTGCTGGAGTGGACATGAGGGAGGGAGAGAGCTGTCAGAGATGGAGACGAGGACAACGTTGGCGAGCTCAGGTGGGGGCGCCGAGATGGAGACGAGGGTGGCGCTGGTGAGCTTGGGTGGAGGCGCAGGCACATTGGTGGGCTGCTGGGCTGTGCTGGGCCAAATCGAGTAGCAGAGGGAGGAAGTAAACAGTGGGGAGGGGGAGGGGGTGGGGGAGTGTGGGTGGGGGTTCGGCGCGCCGACTGTTGGTAGCTAAGATTAGCCGGTGACTGATGGCAGCAAAATTCATTTGATCTTGATTCTGCAGGCCGCAGCATTGCTCGTACATGGAATTCGTAGCCCAATTTTCTACGAATTAACGAGTTTGGCATTGTTCGCAGGTATGACCGGAACGAAGGCATACCTTATGTGTTTGCCAATAATGGGTAGAATAACCAACAAAATAAATCTAACGTTAGTTCAGAAAAGTGCAACTTTCTTTGGAGTCCTCTAATAACTTTTTTAATTAGATCTCCAAATACTATCATACTTTATCATAGATTTCTCGCTAATAAAAAATATAGAGTGATTAACTCTCTAGAGTGTGTATAAGATACATAAAATCTATTGGAGGGTGAAAAGATTCAGAAAGTGATGATTTTCAAATGGGTTTTTAAATGATGATTTAGAAAGTGAGTTTATGAAAAGCTCTTATAAAAAAACTCCTTGGTGGGTTGTACTATCCATGCTTAGAAGATCTTCAACTACAATTGTGTTTCTATTTAGTCCCGGAATGTCCCAACCTTTTCATGTATGGTATCAGCATGAGTTGGTAATGTACTCGGGCCTTTATTTTCTCTCTATAATACAATGATACATAGTTCTCCTGCGTATTCGAGAAAAAAAATTTAGTCCCGGAAACACCTATATATGTTGAAAGTGATTATAGTAAACATAAACATAAGCCTATTTTAAACGCACTGCAGCTCCCCATGGCAAATGTACAACAGAGCAATGTACACTAGCAGAGATACACATAAACATACATGTATGTAATGTACCACGCTTGCACTGCGTGTCTTCGTCAATGCATGCATGCAAGCGGCCTGGCTACAGTGTCTACGTCATAGGCATCTAGGGCTGCTCCTTGATGGTGGCTGCCAGGTCGAGGCAGTTGCTAACGAGGCGGCTGATGTGGCGCTGCGCCCCGGGTATGGGCGATTGGAGCTCCGGCCGCTCCTCGAAGGTGTCCTCGCAGTCGGTGGAGTAGGTGGCCGCCGCGGACAGCTCCGTCATGAGGTCCGCGTTGCTGCCGCCGTTCTTGAGCGTGTCCCGCGAGGTATTGATGGAGTCCACCAGCGACGCGTAGCTCTCCTTGCACGTCTCCAGCGACGACATCATCGGGTTACCCTGGGCGCCGCCCGACTTTATCGCCTCGTCCAGCTTCGTCTCCGCCATCGCCGCCTTCACCGCTGTGATCCGCAGGGACGCGTCCAGGAGCTGCTCCGGCGTCGTCACCCCGGGCAGCGTCGTCATCGTGGTGCACAACGTCTTGTAGTGCATCTGCACATGCCATGCCATGCGTTGCGTGTGCATGCACATTTGTAAGTCTTCATTCAAGAAGAAATCAAAAGCCCCTACGACGTACCGCACTGCAATTCGTCTATACTACGCTACAAATCAAATTCGTGTGCTACCTGTTGGCATAACGCTACGAGTTCATCGTGGCCGGTGGTGCCGATCAGGCGACGGCCGTCGTCGTCATCGGCCGGAGATGGGCCGGCGGCCTCGAGGTTGGGGCCGACGACGGGGCCAACGATGGGGTGGACCACGCGGGCATCAACGGACTTGTTCGTAGACGCCGCCAAGGCGGTGACGAGAATCAGAGCAGCGAGGTATCGGAACATTGCGGGCGATCGGATTTGGAATGACCGTGAGGTAAACAAGAGAGACAAGGGCGTGAAATGGCTATAAATGGACGTCATTCGTGTCCCAAAATTTGTGCTGCTGTTAAAGAGGTCGATCGGGAGTTGACTGCAGGCGAAAATTGGCCATAAGTTTTTCCGGGTTGCCCTGGTTGGTTAGCCTTCATTGTAGGTCGCCTACTCTGTACCCTTGCAATTTTTATTATGACGAACTACCAAATTTTAAGAAAATATATAGATAACAAAACTTGTGTTTGCAAAAATAAAATTAACTTCAGAAATAATGTTAACCACATTTGAGCATCTATAAAAGTCTTTCTTAAACTCACTCCTTAAATTATTAGTTGAAGAGTTATTTGAACAAAAATTGCTCTTTATATCTTTTCACAACCCAACAAATTTTCTGTATCTTGTGTGCACCCTAGAGCCAGCCCGCTCTCTATCTTTTGGTTAGCAGTAAATCCGAAATAGAGGATGACAATATTTGGATATCTAATTAAAGAATTCGTTAGGAGATATTTTTCACCAAAATCTATATTCCCATTCCTGTCAATTAGGAAGGATATAAGCTCTTGGAGTTGCTCATATATCCTTTTCTACCGAGTCAAAGTCGTGTGATGCAAAATTATTTTTATTGACTTTCCTTCACATGTATGATATTTGCTATATTAGTTCAATGAGAAATGGCGGTAATTTCCTTTCTTAGCTTGGACTCCAAGAGGACCTAAACTACTCGCTTCCTTCTTTTTAACATATAACATTAGTTTTATTCGAAGTCAAACATTACTATATTAGACCATCTATTTCAAAAAAATCCTTATAATTTCATGACATATGAATTATACTATAAAAGTATTTCTCATAGTGAATCTAAAACATAAATCTTATGTCATGAACCTATATTATTTTTTTTAGAAATTGTCCTAGATCCCAAAATTTCTTGTAGTGAATTATGAGCTACGGACCCACATGTTAGTTCCACGCTGAAGCGTCACGTCAGCTAATTAATGGACTATAACATGGTTGTTTTGGACCGAGATGGTATACTTAAATAGTTTAGGAACCTAGATATGCAATTTTATGGTTCGGAGACCTAGATGAGAATCACGTAATAGTTTATGGACCGCCAATGTAATTTACTAAAAAAATCTACTTTTTTTAATAATTCAATTGGTGCTTACTGGATCGGTTACAAACCTTTTTTACAAATTGGAGTTCCATTTAGCTCAAGCTTTTTTTTTTTGAGCAACAGCCGGAGCTTCATTCATTCATCATGAACATGGTTACAATCATTGTCAGCAATACCCCGCAGAGCCGGTGGTGGTACCAGCCACTCCTCCACCGATCTATCACGGGATACTAATTTGGCACATTCATGAGCTAGCTTATTACAAGTTCTACTAGAAAACACAAATTAAAAACCAACAAAGCCCTGGCTTAGATCATCGATTTGCTGTAGCAGCGGCCCAACTTCAGAGTTATGGCATGAGGGATGCTTCCACAGATTTACGAGCACCTGGCAGTCCGTCTCTAGGATAAGGCGCTGTACCCCTCTATCAATGGCGAACTGAACACTGTCGCGGCTGCCAAAGCCTCTGTAACCATGGTGGTTAGACAGTGGTCATACCAGCGCGCTCTTCCTCCGCAAGGACGCCCTTCATGATCCCTGTGGACAACTCCTGATGCCCCTCGCCCTTCCTCCGCAAAGAAAGAAGCATCAACGTTGCATTTTATCCATCCCGGTTGGGGTCGTCGTCAATGCTCCACCGCTTTCGGCATGCCCGTCTTTGATCAGGTGAGAAAGTTGCCACAGGTCATATGCTGTGTCCTTGGCCCATTCCACCGCCCTTCTCAATGGAATTCCAGGCTCACCATGTCTCCTTTTGTTCCGAGCCATCCACAAGGACCACATACCACAGTGAAAGATCGCAGCGGTCTTCTTCGAACAACAATTTGGGTCAATCAAGTCATGCGCTCATGTATGGGGGTGTAGATGTGGTAGCTTTGCACCTGTCAATGTCCGAGTTTGCTCCCAGAAACACCTGGCCACAGTGCAGTCCATAAGGACATGTTTGATTGATTCATCCTCAGCACCACAGACATCGCAGTTTGGCACAGGCTCAATGTGTCTTTTGTAAAGGACTCCTTTTGCCGGTAGGAACCCATTGATCACCCGCCACTAGAACACTCGGACCTTCGTGCCGGGGCACACAAAGGCGCCATATGCGCTTTCGTGAAATGTCACCCGAACTCAAGGCCCTTCCTTGCTCTGCCTGCTGCCACTGTTCGTTGTAGATGATCCTGTATGCCGATCGGACAGAGTAGCAGCCATGTCTCTCTGGCTCCCACCTCCAAGTGTCTTGACCAATGACCAGTTCCCCGGATTGGCGTACTCAAAATAGCATGTGCATCAATATCAATAAAAGTGTGCTTGATCACCCCTTCATTCCAAGCACCACTCGGTGTAATAAGTTCAGATACCGTCGTCAACTGTGGATCATCCGGCACAACCAGCGGTGTACCATCAAAGTGGTTAGGAATCCACCGATCGTGCGAAATGGTTGTCGTCTATCCATCACCAATTCTCCTCACCAGCCCTTTCTGCAGCACATCACGCCCTGCTAGGATCGCCCTCCATGTTTGGCTAGCATGCTTTCTCCTTGTAGCTGCCAGAAAGTTGGAGTCACGATAATAGCGGCCTTTCAACACCCTTGCATACAGAGAATCTGGGTTGTTGATCAGCCGCCACCCTTGTTTCCCTAACATTACCAAATTAAACATCCTAAAATCTTGAAAACCCATACTTCCAACAAATTTGGGTCGAGTGAGTAACTCCCACCTTTGCCGGTGCATATGCTTGCTATCAGCGGAGCTTCCCCACCAGTAATTCGACTGCATGTATCTTTAGGAATCAAGAAACAGCTCATTAGATAGGTTGGGACTGCTTGCGCCACTGATTTTAGTAGCACCTCTCTTCCACCACAGCTCGCCTCCTTTCCACTCCAAGCCCCCACTAGTTTCTTCAAACGAGCCGGCATATATTCAAATGCTTCTTTGGTTGAGTGCCCAAGTGCTGTGGGCAGTCCCAAATACTTCTCCGCTAGTGCTTCCGTCTCAATTTGCATAACTGTTCTCACCTCCACCTTGTCTTCCTGCTGACAATTGGAGTTGAGAAATACGAATGATTTTTTTTGTTCACCATCTGTTCGGATCCTTTACTGTAGGTGTCCAATACTTGCTGAAGATGACTAGCCCCTCTTCGCGATGCTTCAGAGAATACTATGCAATCATCCGCAAACAACAGGTGCGAAATCCAGGGGGCATGAATACCAACATGTACTCCCCTTGAGAGATGCACTGGACCAATCGATTTCAGCAGGCACGATAGTCCTTTAGAGCACAACAGAAACAAGTACGGGGAAATAGGGCCCCCTTGCCGAATACCCCGAGACGGAGTAAAAGGATTAGAGAGGTGCCCATTTACCCACACTGAGAACGAAACCGTTGTGACACACCTCATGACCATAGCCACAAAGGCTTATGAGAAACCCAGCCGAAGCATGATTCCTTGTAAGTATGGCCACTCAACTCGGTCATATGCTTTTGCCATGTTGAGCTTGATAGCACAAGCTCCGGTCTTCCCTTACTTCCTCTTTAAATAATGGATGCACTTGTAAGCAACGAGGACATTGTCTGTTATCAAGTGCCCTGGAACAAAGGCACTCTGCTCTGGTGATATGATCTCATCTAGAAATAACCAAAGTCTGTTAGCAAGAACTTTTGAGCATAGTTTGTAAATGGCATTACAGAGGGAAATGGGCCTGAGGCTCTTTAGTTCTTGTGGGTTCTTGATCTTTGGTATAAGCACAATCGTTGTCTGATTAACCCCCTCTGGCATCTGCCCGCCATTCAGGAAGTTCAAAACCACATTCATGACACTTGGCCCGACAACTTTCTAATGAATTTGAAAAAAGCCGGCTGTGAACCCATCGGGCCCCGGGGCCTTATTAGCTAATCCTGGGCCATGAAAGGTGCATCTAAAATTTCATTCATCGGCTCTGTAACCCGGGCCGGAACATGGGCTAGCACCCACTCCACATCCAAGTCCGGTTGGGCTGAAAACAAAGCTTTGTAGAAATCATTAGCTAATCCTTCAATATCTTTTCGATCAGTAACCAGAACACCATCTGCAGATCGTAAAGCACTAATGTGATTGCATTTTGATCACTCTTTCGATCTGGCCTGGAAAAGTTTAGTGTTCCGATCACCATCCTTGAGCCAAGAAATTCTCGATCTTTGCTTCTCCATAATCTCCTCTCTCGCCTACAGCTCTGCAATTTTTGACATAAGCTGCCGCTCACGCCTGGACAGTCCTATTTGGATGGACCGATGGCGTACATCTTCTAGCTCTCGACGCAGCCGTGCCAGGTCGGCCCGGACTGAGCCTAAGACTGAACGATCCCATTCCTGGAGAGAGACCTGCACCCTCCCCATCGTATCTTGAAGTTGGCACATATCCTGGGACCTGGACAGCTGACCCCTCTCCCCAAGACTCCTCAACAAGTTTCATATATGAGGGATCCCTGTGCCACATATTTTCATACTTGAAACTCCTCTTTTTCCTCCGTTTTGATCGTCTATTTCGACAACATTCAATAACAAGGCAGCAGTGGTCAGATTCTGTCATTTGCACATGCCAAATTTTTATGTCCCTGAACATATCAGAAAAATCTGCGTTCGCAAAGGCACGGTCTAGACGAACTTTGATGTTATGACCATCCTGCTGACGATTATCCCAAGTATATGGCAAGCCAATAAAACCAAGATCTGAAAAACCACAAGCACTCACTGCGTTTCAAAATCCATCCATCTGGCTCTCAGGGCTTGACACACCACCGAATTGCTCCTCAGTATCCAGAATCTCATTAAAATCCCCGACACAAATCCATGGGGCTGAGCTCTGGTGACTAAGAAAATGCATCAACTCTCAACTCTGGTATCTTCGTTCTCTCCTTGATTCACCATAGAAGCCGGTGAACCACCAAAACTCAGCACCCAAAAGTTGGTCCACAATCATCACGTCTATGTGAAGCTTGTCGTAACTTTGAAGCTTTACACAGACCTCATTTGTCTAGAGAAGGGCCAGCCCTCCTCCCCTTCCATAGCAACCCACACCCACCCCAAAAGGTAGGCCAAGTTCTCTCCTCAAACGTTCCACCGAATCGCTGAAACAACATGTATCCGAAAGAAACACCAAAAGCTACGGACTTCTTCAACTGCCTTGGGCTGCCCCAGCCCCGGCAGTTCAAACTCATGAGTTTCATTGTGCTCGGCGGGGGCTGTCACTCGCAGCCGCCGCCGATTTTGCATTTTGGGTGTTACTCCGCTTTTGTTTCTTTAGCTTCTCAATCATACTCCCTCCGCTATTCTTCGAACTGGTATCCAGCTAGTTTACTCGGGAGTGCACCAAAACCAGCCGACACAATAGCATTTGAAACCTCTAGAGGCACATTGAGATCAGGGTCTGTGTAGCCGGATTGGACACCTTGGATTTCCTCTTCCTCGGGTGCCTGGTTTCGTCAACCTGCATGTCCAGATGCCGGCTCGTCCCCAAGCCCTCCTCCTTCAGATTCTGTGCTGCTCCGTCAGGCTTCTTGAGCAGTGACAGGACCTCCTGATCCTCAGTTTCCCCAGCAACAGCCGAGTGACGTGAGCCGTCATCATCCAAGGAAGACCGAGAATCGCCTGATTTGCTATATTGTGATCTTGGTGGTCTAGACGCCGAGGAGGCTCCACTACCAAAGGATTCAGCTGCCACCGCCGCGCCCCCCCACCCCCACAAAGGTCTAGACACGTCGTCTCCTATCCTCCGGCGCCCGGAGCTGGATGTCGTAGGGTAATTTGCCAAACTCGTCACGGACAGCCGGGTTATTGCATTCAAGCTCCGAATGTCCGATGATTCCACATGCAAAACAGTAGTATGGGAGCTTTTCGTACTGAGACTGGAACCAACGCAGTTCCTCCGTCTTGTTCATCCAGAGAAGCACTCCGCGACGTACTGGTTTGCCAATCTCCATGGCCACACGAGCGCGCAGGAACGCCCCGCTGGCTTTCCCATCCGAGTCCACGTCCATCTTCACCACTCGACCGATCAGACTCATGGCCCGAGAACCCCTCGTCTGATTCATCCATCCAAGAGGCTGAGGATGCGTACCCATATTTCCATTCGATCAAAAACGATCTCAGACGCACTGAGTTTTTCATCGTAATTCTGCAAGATAACAGCATATCTACCCACCATCCATGGCGTACCAGCCAGCGCCCGTTCCATATCGGCGCTGCATCCGAACTCCGCCACGAACAGGTTGTCTGCTTTCACCCCGATCGCTCGGAACTTGAGGCCGACCGGGTTGCCCCATGCCGGCTTCATTGCCGAACGGACTGTGTTCATGTGAATTGGCACCGATGAAAGCACTTTGCCCACGATCGCCCATTCCACCGGAGAAGGCTCCTCTACCTCCCCGTCTTCGGTGAAGTTTGTTATGGCCTCCTCTTCCTCTGTGAGATTGAGCCTTCGCAAAAGGTCCGTAACATTAGGGTTTGGGGAAACCCCATCGACCCCCTTGCTGCCACCTCCTGCAGCCGCCATGCGTCCGGATCGGAGGGCAAAACAACGTGACCTGCGCGTATACAAGGGCGCAGACACAATCAAATCCCGACCTAGGGTTCCTAAGCGGCGTTAGTCCCTAGGGGAAGTCTGTGGCCGGTGGCGCCGGAATGGCTAACCGATGGTTGGCGGAGTTCGGTACCGAGCTACAGGTCAGTGGCGGGGCATGGGCACCGTGACTGGAGCGGTCGGCGGCGTTGCGGACCCAGATCACCGGTGGCAGCGGTCTAGATCGAGGTCGGGTTCGAAATCGGCTTCGTGGTCGCCAGGGCTCGGTCTCCGTTAATTACGGACATCATTGGCCCCGGGCTATTTGGGCCAGCCTGACACCTCCATTTAGCTCAAGTTTAGAGCATCTTCAAGAGACTTTGTTGAACTCACTCTCTCTATAAATCATTATTTGGAGAGCCATTTAAATTAAAATCACTCTCTATATCTTCCACCTTCCAATAGTTTTTCTATATCTTATGTGTACCATAGAGATATTTGACTAGCGAGAAATTCGGAATAGAGAATGACAATATTTGGGGATCTATTTAAACAAGCTATTAGAGTTTATTTTTCTATCAAAATCTATATTTCTAAGGATAAAGAAGGATATATATAGAGGCTCTCGAAGTTGCTCTTATTCATGACTAGCCAATCAATGGTACATGTGTAAGATGGGAGGTTAGTTCTACTTATTCAATATATATAGCCAGCTGCTGTGTATTTAAACATATATTTATTTTAAGATATCATCTTGAGGCAGCTGCAAGATTCTACTCCAGCACATGTACCAACACAAATAAAATACAAAGAATAAAACTAAAGTCGTCTCAAAGTAGACAGATAAAATATTGCTGAAACGGAATCATGAATCTTTTTTTTTGCATGAATCTTTGTAGAGCAAGGATAACCCCATCGTATCTGTACTTAACTACAGCTTTATAGCCAGTCTCAGTGAGGATTTCATGTCACTTTTCAACACATTTAGATTTTGGAAACCGTGCAGAAGAGTTTTATCCCTATAAAACCCCCTCTACTCTCATAAAACTTTTATTATCTCTCTCTTTATTAATATAGTGTCACATCAGTATAATTAATGTCTATAAAAATCTGATGAAACTCCATTAAAATTGGTCTTAATGACGTAATAGTGACACACATCTAGAAGCCGAGGGATTGGCTTCCGCCGCTGGCCACCGAACCGAATCGCCACGTCCAGCTGCTGGGGTCACCGGTATGGTGGAGTTGAAGGGCAGGGCCATCCCATCACGTCCATAAAAAAGACTAGTGGTAACAACTAGCGACCAATTGGATGCGATCGAGACAGAGGTTGACATTTTGGCGTGAGCAAGTTGGCAACTCGCTATCTTATGCATCACATCCAGAGAGATTGGCAACTCGCTATCTTATGCATCACATCCAGAGAGAAATCTTGGTACAAGACGTACGACCAGGAAAGTATCAGGTCTGAACTCTGAATTTAAGAAATTGATCCATGACATCCATGCATCTGATATGTGGGCTAGTTTCCAATGTCCATGGTTCCTTTCTATTCTGTATCAATCAGAATCTAAATCTGTATATGTGGATCAAGTATATTAACTATTCTTGTTTTAGTACTTCCTCATTGCAAAAGGCCAAGGTGGTATATATTTCGAGATCCCAAAGTCAGATTGAGAATCCTCCATATTCTGATGAAAACCCACAGTCAGCGGGGGTGGCACATGTATTACTTTAGCATTAGGCTGTTAGTTGCTACGAGTAGAAAAGAATCTTAATCTGGTAGTTGCCCTATCAAAGAGCTTGGGTGTGGATCCACCATAGAATCTTATAAGAAACTAAGTCCATAGCAAGTACTACAAGTTTTCCGGTTTATTATACACACATATAGTCTTCCAATAGTTCATAGTGCTCTTTTTGTTGTTCCAAGCAAGCTAAAGTCAATGCTTCCACAACAGTTATCCTGGAAATGTATATCCTGGCAAACCTCATTTAGCTTAAGACAACAAAGGTTAGAAATTTCCAGGATGATTTGATAGATAATTTGGATTCTGGAGTTGTTTAAAGAAAAGAGAAAATTGCAAGGGGGATCCCCTTGTCATTTTTCTTAATAACTAGTTTTTGGCTAGCCTAACCTTTGGCTTTTTCTTAGAGCTGTAGCAGCTAGTTTTGATATGTTCTCATGTATCCATGCTGTAAGTGAATTTCTTAAAAATTCAAAAGGCATCTATCATCCAACTGCAATCTGTTCCAACAGAATTAAAATCACCAACACTCCAACCCTTCACTCAGTAGTACTTTTGCCCTTTGAGAACCCAGAGGTCACGTGTATTCATTAGACAAAACTATAAAATGGCATCTTGCATGTATACAAATAGAGAGAGTTATTAATTGGCTTTTGTGACATACATATGCTAGGATTTATCATGTTTGTCTTGTTGCATCTAGCTATGAATCTGGGCATTGTTTTATCCAAACTCTTGAAAGTTTTCTAGCTGTTGTCCATGCATTGTTGCAATTATATACATAGTTTCTTACCCGTGGTAAAGGATCTCCAACTGTTTATGTGGAATATTTTCATTTTGTGAAGCATTATCCCTTCGGAATTTCCATCTTGCTGAAAACCATATGCTGCCGTCCCCTTTTTCTTTTTCTTTTATGCAAAGCATATGCTACTGCCTTTTGGCTGGCATAATCTTAGCTGTGATAGGTCCATAAAGCCACTTAGTTTGATTTTTTCAAATGTATCATTGGTGTGACCAATAGCTTAACATCTTAATATGCCCCTCCCATCCACTTGTGTGGTTTCCTTCATTTTAAGATGTCATTTGGACGCAAGCACCTGTTTCTAGCGAAACAACAGCGGCTAGCTCCATTTCCACCGTTTGACTAGTAGAAAGCAACAGTACAAGTAATGTGCATGACACAGAGACACGCCGGATGTGTGCAGCACGACAACAGCATCCGTCGCATTGTGGGCTTGTTTAGTTGGCGAAAATATTTGGGTTCGGCTACTGTAGTACTTTTTGTTTTATTTGGTAACTTGTGTCCAATCATGGACTAATTAGGCTAAAAAGATTTGTCTTGTGATTTACAACTAAACTGTGTAATTAGTCTTTTCTTTCGTCTACATTTAATACTCCATGCATGTACCGCAAGATTTGATGTGACAGGTACTGTAGCACTTTTTGGGTTCCTTTTTGAACTAAACAGGCTCTGTGTTTAGAATTTGAAATTCTGCTCCAAAAGTTCCTCGAAGAAAACGCTCTCTCTGCTAAAAGAAAAAAAGGCTCATGCTTCCTGTGCGATGGCACTTGAGCTGGGTGCAGCCGTACCCAGATCAGAGCATCTCCAACATATTTCTTAAATTCACTCTTTAAATCTTTAATTAGAAAGTCATTTAAATAAAAATTGCTCTCTACATATCTTTTCACTCTTTAATAGTTTCTTTATATCTTGTGCGTATTTTAAAGAACTAGACCCTCTATCCATCTTTGGCTAGCCAGAAATTAGGAATAGAACATGCCATTTGGAGATATAAGAGCATTCAGCTCTCCAAAAGACTTTGTTAAACTCATTTTCTAAATCATCATTTGAAGAGTCAATTGAATAAAAATCGATCTCTATATCTTTCCACACACTCCAATAGCTTTTCTATATCTTGTTTGCTCTCTAAAGAGTCAATCCAAGCAATTCACAATAGAGGATGCCAATATTTAGAAATCTATTTAAACAAGCTATTGGAGGACAATTTTCATCAAAATCTCTATTACTAACGATAAAAAAGGATATATAGAGACTCTTGGAGTTGCTTTATATTCCAATACTCCCCTCAAACATAGAAATAGGAGTCGTCTATGGTGCGCATTTTGGAGAGCTAGCCTGCTTTAAATATTTGGCTAGTGAGAAATCAGAAATAGAAGATGTCATATTTAAGATATAAAGAAGCTTTTGGAGTTGTTTTATATTTTAATACTCCCCACAAACAAAGAAATAGAAGTCGTTTGCAATTATTTTATTTAACTGTGTTCACTAGGATTTGAATTTGAAACCTCTAACTATGATACTATATTGATGTGCATGCATTGATTAGTTCAACTCATACTTTCTTTGTCTCAAAATAAATCAGTCAAAATTATCTTTTTAGCTTGACCAAATTTATAGAAAATAGTAATAACATCTATGATACTCCAAATAAGTATATTATGTAAATATATTTCATGTTGTATTTAATGATACTAATTTAGTGTCATACATTTTGATGCTCTTCTCTATAAATTTGATTAAACTTAAGAGGGACTTGTCTGCGCCGAGACGTCCGATCTAGGCGCTAGCGTCCAGATGCTGTCCGCACAGGGAGCGAGCGCACCAGTAGTGGGCCCGCGCTGCCCCGAATGTCGCCCATGTCATCGGCAGCTTCCCACGTGCATCCCATGTGCAACACCCTGATCTACTTTTAAAACATCCAGATGCAACAGTTGTAATATACAAAAGAAGACAGATGAAGCAATTGAAACAAGCGTCTGAAATACTTGCGAAAACATTTGAAAAACATTTAAAAACTATTGCAAACATATGCAACATTCAGATGAAACACTTGCAAATATACATATGAAACACCTGAAAACACTTGAAACAACATATGCTTGCAACACGCATGTATTTGCAACATCCAGATATATTTTTGCAACATCCAAATAAAACACTTGCAATATTCATCTGGAGGAGATGAAACATTTGGAACATACACTTAAAACATATGTGTATAGCCATTACAACATGTGCAACACCCCGATCTACTTTTGCAACATCCGTATGAAACACTTGAAACATATATTTGAAACAAATGAAACACTTGAAACATAGGCTTGCAACATGTCTAAAAACACAGCATTGCCGATGGCCACGGCCAACCTAGTGGGGAACTGATGTGGCACATGCCTCCCCTTCCTGCCAGCAACGTGAGGTGGATGGGGGCACAGGCGCAGGCACAGCCGCACAGGTCTCCACAGGCATAGGCGCAGGCCTCCCCTGCCTTCCCTTCCGTGTCGGACGAGGTGGATGAGGGCGTGGCGTTGGATGGTGGTGCGGCACGGGCGCACAGAGCAGTGAGGGAAGGGGCCGAGTGCCTTGCGGGACGGTGAAAGGTCCTTATTTAGTTTTGATAATTGAGTAACAACCTAGGTGGACTTATGTGTTTAAATATGAGATACACAGGTGATTAGTCCATAGGTACACTTGTGTGAGCAACTCATGACATGACAGTGAAGATGTCTTGGATTTGTTGCAAGGCTCACACATGTGATGAAGGAGCTCATTGCATATGAGACATGACATGGAGTCATGTGACTAAGGTAGAGAAGATCAAGACAAGGCTTGGTTTAAAGGACCGGTTGCAAGCGTGAAGGGCAAGTTGGAAGCTTTGGAGCGATGGACTATGTGGTGGTAAAGCTTGAGCAAGACTTGGTGCCGATGGAGGAAGGCAACGGTGAAAAGCAAGTGAGGTTAAGATCGATGAACCAACAAGGTCACGTGATGATATGAAGTGGATCATATCATTCTTGATATGGTTGGTGCATGTGTTGTATCAACATCGGAGGAGATGGAATGGAATGCACAAGGCAAAGATATAACCTATGGGGTATTTCATTTCATCGGTCACATGTGTGTAGAGAAGTTTATGACCATGTTTAGGATATATGGTCGTACTATCAAGAAGGACAAACTTATTTGCATACCGGTTATCTAGTGTCACTCGAATGATCTAACTTTGCATCGTTGCTAGGATCGAGTGGCGTGGTGAATTGAGCGACTAATCCTTTGGGAAATGTCTGTGAAAAGCTAACACACGCGCACAAGTTGATGAACACTTGGTGGTGTTGGCATATTTGCAAAAGTAAAGAAGTTGGTGAAGAAGAGGAGGCAAAACCGGGCTCGGGTTTCTGCCCTGGGGGCACCGCCACCCCCTGTCCGATGCACCGCCACCCCTGTAGCGGTGACTGGCTGGGGAGGCCGAGAGTAGCGTGTTGCCCTAGGGGGCACCGTCACCCCTAGGGCGGTGCCCACCTGGATATGGCCGAGCGTAGTAGGAGTCGGGGTGGTCACCGAAATTGACGATGTACACCGCCATTGTGAGGGCGGTGAACCGCCGGGTGATGTCCGGTGCCACTGCCGCTTTTCAGCCGAGAGCGAGGAATCGGGGCTGGTCACCGCCGTGCCTAGGGCGGTGCACCGCCCTGTTTTTCTGAGAACGGGGACTTCGCGTGGTTGGCTTGGGTGGTCACCTAGCTGTTGGAATTTGACTATTGGGAGGGGCACCGCTGTGTCCGATGTTAGGCACCATCGTGTCCAGTGCCCTCGCAGAAACCCGCAGCTTTGCTCCAACGGCTCTATTTGGCTTGGGGGCTATAAATAGAGGTGGAGCTCGGGCTTGGGCTAGTTGCTGAGCACCCTGAAACTTTGGTGGCTTGTGTAGGTGTGCTTGGATGCCCTCTAACTCACTTGTGCTTGCAAGAGTGCAATCTGATTGCGAGTGAGTGATTCTACTGCGTTGCATTGTGAGATTGCATCGAGTGGCACTAGGTGATCGAGTTGCAAGCTGGTGGTGCTTGTTACTCTTAGAGGTTGCCACCTCCAAGACGGCTTGGTGGCGTGATCTCCATCGAAGCACACAAAGAAGATTGTGCGGTGCTCTGGAGAAGTGATTGTGAGGGGTATTGTGCTCACCCCACAGGAGCCTTGAAGAGCAACTCTAGTTGAACGTGTCATTGAGTTACCCTCACTTGAGGGTATATTCTTGTGGTGCCCAATGTGTGGGTTTGACGGGTGATGCCAATTAGCCATCGAACCATCAAGTGAGCGGTCGACACAACGGGGACTAGTGTGTTAGCAAGCACGTGAATCTCAGGAGAAAAATCACCGTGTCAACCTTGTTCTTTCCGTTGGTTTGCAATCCTCATACACAAGTTTGTATTTACTTTCATATATATATTTATGCTTGTGTAGTTGCGCTTGTAATTAGTTAGCTTACGTGGCTTGCTAGTTACCTTGTTGCTTGTGTAGTATAGAAGTAGCTCTTGCGTGACTAATTTGGTTTGAGTAATCTTGTTAGTCACATTGTTTAGTTTGTATAGCTAAGTATTTTGCGCTCTCTAATTTGGCGTCTGTAACCTTATTATTGAGCACTGCTAGTGAACTTAGGTGGCTTTGTGCTTACTAGATTGTGTAGGTGCTCTCTGGTTTGCTTGAAGTACTAGTTGCATAGGTTTGTGTGACCCTACAAGCTAGAATTGGATAGGTGAGCACTAGCTAGCCCGGCACATTTGTTGCCTCTTTAGGATCTTTATAAGGTGCTTATGAACTTAGATAGAGGTGTGTAGTCTTGGCTAGATTGATAGTTTTTATTCCGCATTTGTTTTAGTTAGCCGGCGCGATTAAGTTTTAGAAAGGACTATTTACCCCCCTCTAGTCCGCCATCTCAACCCTATAGACGGGCCGGCCACACGGGAGACGCCGAAGCAGGCGCTTCATGCTGGGGAGGGAGCGGGGATGAGACAGCGCCCTGGTACGGGACCTTGTGGCAGCGGGTCGGCCTAAGGTGCAGTGCAACGAGGGTCTTGGAGCAACTGAGGAGGACACCACGGCTCGAGTGGGAAATTTTTCTTTTATCTTTCTTAGATTAGAGGCTGGTCCACTGACAGTGTAGGAGGGAGGCAGGTCTGGGAGCCGCGTCCGACAGGACGGACGTGTTTTTGAGCTTAAAAATAGTTTTACAAAAACAACTCTAGTAGTTCATTATAGTTTGACAAGACAACTCTACATCTACATGTGTTCATTAAATATAAGGGTTTGGGAAGGAGGGTATCCTATCTTAACTCACGGAATCCAAACAGTCTTCTTTGCTCGCCAATAGGATTTCTAAGATCCGAGGAGTGGATCAAGATGGCAACTGGGCGGATTCGGATCGGGCAGAGTCTCTGTGCACTCGAACCCGAAACCCAAAATCGAAACCCGAAACCATACTGAACACCGATTCGGTGATAATCTGTCCCTAAAACCAAACCCGCGGATACCAGAAACCCGAATAGATACCCGAAACCCGCTTTGTATGGCAACATAGTAAGAGCAATAAGAACTATCTATAAACATATGCATGATATATATACACATATTCACACGTATAAACAAGAGGCAATAAATAATAAATATTTTAATGAGTCAACTTAGCATAAATTTAATAATGTAAGTAAACAAGTTATTATTAGCATATTATAAAACATGAGTTTTAATTCTAAATGATTTATTTCGGATATCCATTGGATATCCCCGGGTGGAAAACCAAACCCGAAACCGAACTTGATAGGTATTGGGGCCCCGAACGCGAAAATCTGGGTGAAAAATCATCTCCGAACCCAAATCCAAACCCGCGAAACCCGAAACCCGCGGTTACCTGACCCGAAACCGCCCGGTTGCCGGGTGGCGCTGTGGTAGTTCCACGGGCCAAGGAACGTGGCCTCCAAGGTCAGAGGTCAGAATCTTCGCTTTAGCCAGCCAAGCCCGCTTGTCCACCACGACAGCGACACCAATCACCTCGCTCTGCTCGCCAACAAAACAAAAGTCTCGCCGCATCAGAGAGAAAGCCGCGACGCCCGAGAGCAGCGGCGAGGGAGCACTCCGCTGCCGTGCGCGCCGGCCGGCCTTCCACTGGATCGCTAGCTCCACCTCATGTACAAAATCTTTATTGGTTTCCACGTTGCCCCCTCGCCGTCTCCAAGCATCGCGCCCCGGCCGCCGCGCGCCGCAGACGCTTCTTGCTCCAGTCGCAGCTAGCTCTATATAAGCGCCCCGTACGCGCCAAAGCATCAGCACAGCCACGTACCGGCTTGCGGCGGTGAGGGAAGAGGACACTGAGTGAGAAGCAGGCGGGCGGTGACATGGCGGAGGTGGGGTTGAAGCCCGCGGCGATGCAGGTGGAGGCCGCCGAGGCGGCGTCCAAGCCGCGGTTCAGGATGCCGGTGGACTCCGACAACAAGGCCACCGAGTTCTGGCTCTTCTCCTTCGCGAGGCCGCACATGAGCGCCTTCCACCTGTCGTGGTTCTCCTTCTTCTGCTGCTTCCTGTCCACCTTCGCCGCGCCGCCGCTGCTCCCCCTCATCCGGGACACGCTCGGGCTCACGGCCACGGACATCGGCAGCGCCGGGATCGCCTCCGTGTCCGGCGCGGTCTTCGCGCGTGTCGCCATGGGCACGGCGTGCGACCTGGTGGGGCCCCGGCTGGCGTCCGCGTCCATCATACTCCTCACCACGCCCGCCGTGTACTGCTCCGCCATCATCGACTCGCCGTCGTCCTTCCTGCTCGTGCGCTTCTTCACGGGCTTCTCGCTGGCGTCCTTCGTGTCCACGCAGTTCTGGATGAGCTCCATGTTCTCGTCCCCCAAGGTGGGGCTGGCCAACGGCGTCGCCGGCGGGTGGGGCAACCTCGGCGGCGGCGCCGTGCAACTAATCATGCCGCTCGTGTACGAGGCCATCCGCAAGATCGGGAGCACGCCGTTCACGGCGTGGCGCGTGGCCTTCTTCATCCCGGGCCTGCTGCAGACGCTGTCGGCCATCGCCGTGCTGGCGTTCGGCCAGGACATGCCCGACGGCAACTACCGGAAGCTGCACAAGTCCGGCGACATGCACAAGGACAGCTTCGGCAACGTGCTCCGCCACGCCGTCACCAGCTACCGCGCCTGGATCCTGGCGCTCACCTACGGCTACTGCTTCGGCGTGGAGCTCGCCGTGGACAACATCATCGCGCAGTACTTCTACGACCGCTTCGGCGTCAAGCTCAGCACCGCCGGCTTCATCGCCGCCAGCTTCGGGTTGGCCAACATCATCTCCCGCCCCGGCGGCGGCCTCATGTCGGACTGGCTCTCCAGCCGGTTCGGCATGCGCGGCAGGCTGTGGGGCCTGTGGGTGGTGCAGACCATCGGGGGCGTCCTGTGCGTTGTGCTCGGCGCCGTCGACTACTCCTTCGGCGCGTCCGTGGCCGTCATGATACTCTTCTCCCTGTTCGTGCAGGCGGCCTGCGGGCTCACCTTTGGCATCGTGCCGTTCGTCTCCCGGAGGTCGCTGGGGCTCATCTCCGGCATGACCGGCGCCGGCGGCAACGTGGGCGCTGTGCTCACGCAGCTCATCTTCTTCCACGGATCCAAGTACAAGACGGAGACGGGGATCAAGTACATGGGGCTCATGATCATCGCCTGCACGCTGCCCATCGCGCTCATCTACTTCCCGCAGTGGGGCGGCATGTTCGTGGGGCCGCGGCCCGGGGCGACGGCGGAGGACTACTACAACCGGGAGTGGACAGCGCACGAGCGCGAGAAGGGGTTCAACACCGCGAGCGTACGCTTTGCGGAGAACAGCGTGCGGGAGGGGGGCCGCTCAGGGAGCCAGTCCAAGCACACTGTCCACGTCGAGTCCTCGCCGGCCGACGTGTGAAACACACACATGCGTACGCTAGTGCCCGTATACGTCAGCATATCATATATATGTACTGTTCCTGAATCGTGGTGTTTATTGTGCATCCGTGTGGTAATTTCTGTGTGAAGCAAAAACCGGTGGTGAATTTCAGCAAAGCCAAAGTGATATTATAAGGGATTGTTCATTTTGCTAGGTGGTTTCAATTTTTCCTGAAATATATAAATCAACTTCATTCCAGGTCAAGATCCAATTGAAAAGGTCATTACTTATAGCTCAATAGAAGCGACATGAACCCAAGTATGGAATTAGGCAGATTACGAATAATAGTAATAAAAGATAAATTTTCGAACTTCTTACGATAACCAGAAATAGCTGGCCTATAATTTAACAACCTCTAATCATCATCACCAATAATATATATTAAATCTATTCCTTTTAAAAGATACCTTAAATGGCAATATGAAAAATACATAAGATAACTCCTAAAGGCATCTAAATGATCCATTTCTTTCATTATGAAAACAGTTTAAAATAAACTCCTAAATTTACATCTAAATTACCCATTTTGTTCTCTCTTGTTTCTTCTTCTTAGTGTGTTTCTGTTTTGCCATATTTTGATTTTTTTCATAAAATGCTGGAAATTATCCTAGAGTTTTAGTAAAATAATCAGAAACATCTAACCTTGAATTTAGTAGCAAATAATAGCCCTTAATTTATTATATTTTCTATAAATTACCCCCTCTGTTATTATGACAAATACATAAAGTAACCCATAGATATGTACCCTTCAAAGCCAAGCTTTCTACTCGCAGTTCACTATCTCGCGGTCCATCGTACTCGAGCCTCTAGCTTACCCTTCACCCTTTGCACGTACTCCCTCCGTCCCAAAAAGAAAGACGTTTTCGCTTCCCGAGAAACAACTGCCGACAATTATATATTAAAATATATAAATATTTATACTAAGTAATTAGTATCATCGGAAAGATCTTTAAGTCTAGTTTTTTAATAAATTTATTTAGAGACATAAATGTTGCACACATTTTATACAAATCGAGTCAAACTTGTGGCACGAAAACCCAAAACGTCTTTCTTTCTGGGACGGAGTAGTACATCGTAACTAAGCCATGCTTTGAGCTTCACCTCGTACAAGACTTGCACATGATAAAGCGGGAACGTTGCTTTGATGGGCTTAGGATGCCAGACTTCGAGCCTTTTCTAAAACCATACTCTATTATGGTGCCTATGTTGGAAAAACATAGAACTTAATTTTAGAAAAAAAAATCTAAATTTGGCTTCGTATTTTTCTGAACCAACCAAAATTTTAAGATTGATTCTGATTTTAGAATTCTTAATTGCATATTTTTTCCCTTCAAAATATTTTTATAGTTTTTTAATAATGTCACCTTTCTAAACTAACAAGGTAGTCCGTTTTATATCTACTGTAACTGACTTCGATGGAGGATCGCTGGCATGGTTAACTAAAACCGTTTTCAAAACCAATCCCTATCAGATGGCTTCAAAAGTGAGGGGTCTCAAAATTCGATACTCTAATTGGTAGAGGCAAAAGGAGACTTCAATTGTAGTTGAGTGGGCCTCCTCTATTAGTGCCATAAGTTTTATTGGCCCTCTTAATTTTATAGTTCAAGCTCCGCACACCGCAACTGGTACATCGGGACACCAAGACAAGATGTGCAATCTGGTTATTATATAATTACTTTGATTCGAGTCGTCGAGATCGGCAGGCAAACTAGCTAGGCCTAGCAGAAAGATACCTGACTGAAAAAAAAAATGGACTGTTGACTAGGGATTGTGCCAATTTGGCAGCCGTGAAGTACTCGAATACTGTAGCAGATAAATAAATCGAAGAAGAAGCAGGCGACTTCACCTAGCCTGCGTTGGATTAGGCCACCCAGCGGAGCGATGAAGATTAACATGGATGTTGCGTTGTCAAAAAATACTAGAAGAGCGGCAATGGTGGCAATTGCGAGGGATGGAGAAGGCACTTTCTTTGGTGCCTCAGCTCTAGTCCTGGAAGGCCTCTCAGAGGCAGAGGTGGCTGAAGCACTTGCATGTCGTGAAGGCCTCGCTCCCGCGGATGACCTAGGCCTCCAAACTGTGAGAGTGGCAACGGACTGCGCTAACACAGCAAGGAGTATCGAAGGGATTGGTTTCAGGAGCTATGGTCCTATCATCTTGGAGATCAAGAGAAGAATGGAAAGCTTCGCTATAGTTGATTTTGTGCATGAAGGGCGGCAATCGAATTTTGATGCGCTTGAGTTAGCTAAGAGCTCTATTAGTTTAGATTTTGGTAGGCATGTGTGGCTCATCTCTCCTCCATTTGGAGTTTGTAATATAATTGGTGATCAATAAAAGGAGGGGGCTGTTTCTAAAAAAAAGATAAATAAATCTGTTTTTAGGGAAGATAAATAAATGTGTTGGTTCTAAAAGATCCCGACGACCCAACATAACCCACCCTCAGGCCGCCGCAACTGTGCCGACGACGTGATCAATTCAGTAGCCCCTGGACAATTTGCTAACATACCTTCTCACGTAGATCGATAAAACATCTGAACTCCTGCCCCACCCATACACAGTGGGACATCGTTGTTTGAATTGATAACATAACATTACTTTTACTTTTGGCAGTGTTGATTTCACTCTAGTTGTTTTCCTATTTTCCTATCTTTCTCTATCAATTCAAGAATTAACTTTCTTGAAACCAAAATAATTTGCCTTTTAAACTTTAAAGTGATGCTAGCTTCAATGATACCTCAGGTGGTGTTTAAATCCAGAGGTTAAAGTTTATGAGTGTCACATGAGAGTGTTCAGATAGTAATAATTAAATAAATTACATAAGTTCTCAGTACTTCGCGAGATGAATTTATTAAGACTAATGAATCCGTCATTAGCACATGCTTACTGTAGCTTTATTGTAGCACCACATTGTCAAATCATGGACTAATTAGGCTTAAAACATTCGTCTCGCAAATTAGTCGCAATTTGTGCAATTAATTATTTTTTAGTCTATATTTAATATTCCATGCATGTGTCCAAACATCCAAAGAGATAGAGACTAAACTTTAGGGGAGGAACTAAACAAGGCTATACATTATACATAGCCTTAGCCAAGTTCAACTGGATAGTTTATTCTTACTAGCTAAATGTACGTGCGTTGAACAAAAAAAAAAATCATACCACAATAATTCGAGTTAAACGTGAGTGTAATTGTCGGTGTTCGGAATCACCGGCCAGTAAATTTCTATTATTGCGCGTTTAGGCTCGGATGGTGTGCAAATAGGACACGAAGATGTATACTGGTTCGGGCTGAATATCCCTATGTCCAGTGGCGAGCTGCTCATGTTACTTGCACTTGGGTCTATAGTAGGGGTTACAAACGGTTAAGAGAGGGATAAGCTTCCAGGTCACTTATGAAAGTAAAGTGGAGTTGAAGTGCCTTCGTCGGTCCAAAAAAGGATCCTCCTCAGGGGTGCTCGGCCTTCCCTTTTATAGATAAAGGGAAGGCCCCGTGGTACAAGAGAGAAAAAAAGAATAAAGAGAAAAACGATGGAGGAGACAGCCTCGGAGCTACGCCGCCCTTCCTCCCCGTGGGCGGGTCCTACGGACGACAATGGAGGCACATGCATGATGTGGTTATGTTCGTCTCCGGCGCTATAGGCGGGCGTCGCCGTTTCGGTCATGATTCCCCCTGTCCGTCACTGGTGCTACAGACGGGCGCCGCCGCTCGACCGCACCGCCTGGTCCCTCCCTGTCATGCAATATGGCCAACCAATCTCCTTGTTTGAAGTCGCACGAGGATCGAGCCGCACAATGCCAGTCCGTCCGACACTGTTGGAGACATGGGTGCCTAGATATAGCCTGTGGCGGCCGCTGGTCACGTCGAGGTGCCCCCGCCCCCCTCTAGCGTTAGGGGCATGGTCTGGGGCCCACCACCTGCGTTCGTGGCGGTTGGGGGGCGGCGGGGGCCCTCGCAGGAGCCCGCGCCCAAGGCCGACCCCCTGGCCCCAGGTTGGGCGGGGCGGTTCCACTCCCAAGGGGTCGGGCGAGACGGACCCCGTGCTCCCAGGGTCGGACAAGGCAGAGCTTTCCCCTGGGGGTAGGGCGCAGCTAGGCCCATGCCTAAGGGGTCAGGTGAGGCGGAGCCCCCACTCTTGGGTCGGTTGGGACGGAGTTCCGCACTGAAGGGCTCGGCCAAGTTCGTGATTATATTCCTGATCTACCGAAAGGCTAGTTCTTAGCGTCGTCTTCGGACGTGGGGATCATGGATACCTGACAATAATGTTCGCAACATTCCATTTGTAGTCTTTTTATTTGCGACTACATTCCATTTGTAGTCAATCATCAATATTACACGAGTTTTTACAAAGAATGAGCAATATGAGTCAAGTTTTGATGCGAACAAATATAAGTATCGAGTCTTAATAGTACAATGAAATTGTAGTACATATAATCATTGTTCTAAGATAATCATTAATTAGACCATGGTGGCAGCGACAGAATCGATCTGCACCACCACGATGAGAAATACCTGGGAGTCGTATTCAGCAGGGTAGAGATGGGTCTGCTAAAAAAAAGCAGGGTAGAGATGGGAGTTTGGTGGGTTTGCAGTTCTTTGTCGAAATGTGCCGAATTTTGCCGAATCCACCGTTAAAACTCTGGCAGACGTCGCTAGTACGCGGTGAAACAAGTGTAGAGTTTTCTAGTAGCAGAAAATTAACAACACAAGAGTTCATTCTCAAAAAACCATTTTCTTTGTTAGATGTCTCTTTCGTCAATAGCAGCCAATGTTCCTCTTCCTGCTCTACCTACCTACACAAACCTGTCCTAATAATCCTAAAAAGTGTCTCTTGTGTGTGTGAAGCAAGAACATGATGTTACATATCAATCTATGTTTTTATCCTTTCTATTAAGTTTAAAAGCTATGAATTATTTTATGATGACCATATGGCGTGCTCGCAAGTGCCGACAAGTGCCGAATGACATGTGTCGTTGGTGTAGATGCAGAGCCGTCCTCGATGACGTCTAGACTCGTCCTCGGTGCGATATTGTTGTCGATGTAGATGCGGAACTGTTATCAATGGCATCCGGGCTTGCCTCCTTGATGCGGCAGCATCGTTAGTGTAGGAGCCATTGCTGATGTTGTCTATGATTGTCTCTACGTCGCCCGGTGCAGTGACGTTGTTGGTGTAGGCGTGGAGCCGTTATCGATGGTGTCGGGGCTCGCTTTCTTAGTGGGGCGATAGGTTGCTGATGGCATCCGTAATCGTCTCGACGTCACCAGGATCCAACGCAGTCTTGTCATCTCAAGCCGGTAAGTGTGGCCGACTCTAGACGATGCAGCGAACATTGTTGCCGATGAGCGTGGTCAGCCAGAGTCCATGGCACGCGTTGTCCACCTTGCTTCTCGGCTCTTATCCAAATGAGCATGGTCCCTCGGCACAGCAACAAGACCTCGTTGTGTGTAGACCAGAGATGAACATCCGTGGCAGCATCCCTGCTAAAGGTCGGCGGAGCCTATGGACGCGTGTCGCTCCCGTCCTGACATCTCTACATGCTTGTTAGTCGTCGGTGTGGCCGTGTCATGGAGGTAGACGGCTAGGATGCAGGCATCGCGACCGGGACGTGCTGGCGAAGCCTGGCCACGATGCAGTCGTCAACACAGCTACCATGTCGTGGATGCAGACATTGGGTCTTCTCAATAGGTCATGGCGGTGTGGTATGCCATGGTGAGTATGAGGGTGCCGGGCTTACATGCATGCGGCGCGACGACCATATATATGTTCCTACCTCGGGACGACGTGCCTTCGTCCTTTTGTGACTGCTTGGATGATGTTCCGTCCTCTGTTTCATTGTGTCGTGATGCTAAGGGGCTGCCGCTGAGTGGCGGAGGCAAGAATATTTTCTAGGTGTGGCGGATACCTTTCGTTATGTATTTTCTCTTCTTAGGTGGTGCTATTTTTTATATTGATTCGTCATACAATTGTACTCAGATGTGAGACTCGTAGCCGGGTGTCATATCCTACGCCTAGCTACCGCGTTAGCGCCGAGTCGCCGGCCGCGTCGCCAGTCGCTGCCTCCCGCCTCTGCACCGGCCCCGGCTACCGCTCCGGCATCGAGTTGCTGCCTTTGCACTTGACGCACCACCGTTTTTGGATTGTGATCGGTTTAGGTCTTTAGGAAACAGAACCGTCGGAGATTGAAGACTGGAGCAGCCGATCGGCCAAAAAGACCAACGAGTACGATACTAGTGGCTTCCTTCCATGGACTGTGGGCTTTTGAGGTAGGCCCAAGAGCATCACTGCGTCAGACCAACTAGCCACCAAACATGAGACAGCAGCCGGTCATTAAATCTATCAGTATTGTATTGTAATTCACTCATATACACATAATATACTAGTCTTTTGTATAAATTTTAGGTATGGCGCTGCTAGCTTCTCGACACAGTCGTCCTGATCACCCCGTTCGTTTCGCTGGTTCAGCCAAATCAGCAGCCATCCAGCAGTGTTTTTCTCTCACAATAAACCAGCGAACAGTACTTTCAGCCACAATAATCCAGCGAAACGAACAGGGTGACGATCTCCACCGCGTGCGCATATTTTGCACATGTAAATCTTCTACTGGCACCTCTGCGTAGCGGCGGCTGCCTTCCTAGTCCGCCTCCTTCCGTTCCTGGCGCCATCTTGTAGCGGTGGCTGCCTTCTTAGTCCGCCTCCTTCCGTTCTTGGTATGGGCGGCACGAGTTGGCTGCTTGACCTCTCTCCTTGATAGATCGACGCGCATACAAAGGCTGCCTCCGACTCCTCTCCATCTTTAGGTCAGAACTTAGAAGCTTTCCATGCATGCGACACGGCTCCCCTGGCGGTGCCGTGTCCCTCCAATGCCCCTGCTTGAGGATATCGTCTTCTCATCCCGGATCTCCCCGGCCTCCGTGTACTGGCTGACATGCACGCGTTAAGACTACCCGCAGTGGGTACTCTAAAGGATACTCTAAAGCTTTAGAGTATGAATATAGAGTAAAAATTGCTGCACTAGGTACTCTAAAACGATACTCTATCTTTTCTCTCACTCTATATTTAGAGTGGTACAGTGCTTACTCTATAGTGTGCAGTGACGGGCCCTACTAGCTAAACAAAGGAAAAAATGCTATAACTCACAAACAAAAATCCAAATTAAATTTTGATTGCACCATTAAATTCGTCTCAATAAATCCTTCAAAACTAGATCACACATGGATATATTTAGATAAAGTGACAAGTGGGTCCCACAGTGAATAGAGTGGATAGAGGATGATATAGAGGATGGATGGGTGCGGAAGAATTGAGTATAGAGAAGAGAATCTTGCTAACTAAGACGTATAGAGGATGAATATAAAGGTCCATAACGTATAGAGAATGAATATAGAGGTCCATGAGTACGGATAGCCTAAGGCTGGCCAGAGCCGGTACCCAGGGCGCGCGTCCGTCCTTCCATGCAGCCCTGTCCCCTTGCTCGTGAGGGCTTGGGGTCTCTTTTATAGGCTAGCGCCCCGCGCTGCGCTGGAATCGGGCGCCGCCGCCAAGCCATCGCAAGATATCCAAGCAATCTGTTATCTAGTACTGATCTTGTCTGGAGATGAGCTCAGCTATATATATTATAGGTAATAGATAATAGATATATAGATATTTATTGGATAGGAAATAAACACAAAAGAAACAGAAAAAGAGATAAGAACTTTGAAGTTGCTAATTGATGAAAAGGAAAAAAATAAAAGGAAAAGTACCCTATGGACGGATAGGAAAAAACACAAAGCAAAAAAAGAAAAATGGACAAAACAGGAAACGGAAACGGATTGGATGCCATGACCTTAAAAAAAACTTTTTCTGGGATCTATTTGGATAGATTCATGTCTATCTAGGTTATCTAAAGAAGTCCTACATCTGTTATTATATATATAACATGAGAGATATAGAGAGGTGAACCGAAAAAATTTCCGTATTCACCGAGTTAGTCAGAGGAGGCCGTACCAAAAAAAATGGGTACCAAAAAAATAGGCTGAAATTTTACCTATTTATTATTATTATTATTATTATTATTATTATTATTATTATTATTATTATTATTATTATTATTATTATTATTATTATTATTATTATTATTATTATTATTATTATATAGATAGATATATAAAAATTCCTACAAAAGGGTCCAGCCTAAGAGATGCTACCGGCAAGATGTCTTCATTTTTTTTCTTTTGATGTCTTTATAAGTGCCTGTTTGGATTCACTATCTGATAGTGGTTAGCTGGATAGCTCATATCTAATATTAGCTAGCTAATTATTATCTGCCTATTAGCTGAAGGGTGTACACGGACATGCATGGTTGGTCAAACAACTCACGTACATGTAGCTCTCTTTTAGAGAGATTAATTTGCTTTTGTTTAGCTCATATATAGTATATGTGCATGCATTTACTTTGCATGTATTTTGATATAAAATATAAATGGGCTTAATTAGCAAGTTATTTTGTCCAAAGAATCATCATGGGCTTGGAAATCTAGGCAAGCAACATGCGTCAGAGGCACTCGATGGGCCATGCATTAGTCACTAGAAAATCTTGCGGGCCTCGCGCGCCCTACCAGCCGGAATGTAGAGAAATTTTCTAATCAAGTGGTATCACAGGTCATTTTTTATGATTATATAGATAATTATCACCATTCATGCATTCACATCATAAATCTGAGATCCACTAATTATCACAATCCATGCATACACAAACCATTCACAAACAATACATCTGAGATCCACTACTGTAGAACCAACCATCCAATTGGCATTCTTCAGTACTCACTCAAGTGTCGCCATATCACAAATTACAATGAACCAAAAGATATATATACAGGCCGAAAGAAATAAACTCTTGTTGCATCTCTAAAGAATAACTATTGTCTCTACATGTCCGAGCTTAAGGCATGATTTGACAGTTCAGTGCATTGTCCAAACCATTTGAACTGCAGAGTGCAGACTCCAACAACTCATTCAGAGTCATCCGTGTCAGTACCCTAAGAAATTAGCAATTAACAAAACAATGTGTTCACGGTGCACCTTACTGTAATATCAAATGGGATTGTTATGACAGCACCACACCAGCTGTGGTACTTGATCAGAAATTATGACGACAACAACCAAGTTATGAGAAATAGAAACGATCGTAGAAGCAAAATCAACTGAAAAGACACAAATATGCAACCTAACAGTAAACTGCTGACATAAAGGTATAATGTACATATAGAAATAGAAACGATTGTAGAATGCAAAAACCTTTGGAATACACTTTTCTAACCTCCAGTTCGCGATACACATGATTAGTTAGAAGGTAATTTCATTGGAAACTTCAAATCAGGTATCGTGCCTTACCCTGAGCCTCATGCTGTCATGCATGGTTGGTGCCCTTGGGGGGATGTCCACCCCGTCCTATAATTAAGGCCTGTCAAGTATCAAGATAAGCAGTCAGTTGGGTTCAATTTGTCACTCTTATTCCGAATTAACAAAACACTGAATATCAGAAGTCAGAGTAAACCATCTAATGAAGATAATTGATCTATGGCGAAGCTTCCCAAACTGTAATACTATGCTTCTAATGATAATATTATTTGAGTCTTTATTACAAAACAAGACAGAAGATGTGGTTGGTTCCAAGAAAGAAAAAAAGCATTCTCACTGTCAAATTAAAGTAATGCCTGAGAGTTTCATACTCAAGTCTAAAAGCCATGATAGACCCACATCTCGTTGAGATATCAGCAAGCAGCTTAAATTGTTGAAATAAGCTGTGAAAAAAACAAGGAAAAAAATGCAAAGGTCATGACCAATGCCGCAACGATCGAGATAATCATGAATCAGATAGGTCCAAGGAGGATACTAAATGGATAGGATCTGATCTAGATCCGATTAGACCTGGGTGTCGAGATGAGATTCAGGAAGCACAAGGGGGTGGTTATGTACCAATGTTTAGCAACCTGTTCTTGCCGGCATTATCGAGGCCGAAGATCTTTGCTTCCTTGCTCCACGAGTATAAGCACCGGCTAGTGAGGAGGAATGGGAGGAGATCTGGAGCTCAGCTGTCTGACATTACCGTGTCGAAGTTGCTTGCCTTAGATCCGCACGGAAGACCCGCCGCATAAAAGCCCCCTCCGCCATCAAGAGGCTGGCGTCACGAGCGGCGGGCAAAGACGCCGTTGAGGAAGATCCCCTCTGCTCGATCTGCGCACAAGCGATCTCGCACGGCTCCCGGCATTCCTCTGTACCGGTGTGTCCGCCGAGCTTGCACGGCTCCCAGTGGTCGAGCGACGGCAGCGCCAAGCATGAGCCGAGCATCAACAAGTGACGGCGGCGAAGAGGGTTCCAGTGTTGCGGACCTGAGGGGTGGGGCGCTAGGGGTGGGGGCTTGCGGGTTGCGGCTGGGGTAGTCCGCAAAATTCGTTGCGGGCGTCTTTTTGTAAAAAGTGATGGAAGTCTCAAATTTTCTCAAAATATATTTTACACAAGTGAGCTACGTGTAACATATCTAAATGTGCATGAACTAAATTGTATTGCGGGTTGATTTCACAGATGTGAAGCTGTTTTTTTGCAAAAGCGTGAAGACACGCGTCGACCTGCCCAGGCCTAACCGTACGCGCGGAATGCGGCAGTGCGAGCATTCGGGAGCCATCTTCAAGAAACCTGATTTACTTGATCCCATTTATACTTTATGCTAATTTACTGTCACTTGCCCTGAACCGGTGCGGTAAGTTTTTATTTTTTTTAAGAATTGCACGGTATAACACAGACGCCTACAACACACCCTCTTGCTAATCTTGTTTTTGTTTTTATTTTATTTTTTAAAAAAAGGTTAGCCCTCTCGATCACGCTCGTTTGGACCATGCAAGTCACATGACGCAACGAATCAACATGAACTACGGTAAGATTGGACGCTGGCTAACATTTTTCTTCACGAAACCTTCTGCTAGAAACTGAAGTGTTTCTGGCAGAAACGTGGCCGGGGAGAGGGGAGGGAAAGCGAGCCAGCGTGATGGGAAGGGAGATCTCGGCAGGACAAGGAAATAGGTGGTTTTGTTTCGTCTGCTCGGTTGGCTTTGGTCAAGTGGGGACGCGGGGAGGTGTTGGCGCTTGCGGTAGAGCGGGCCGAGGGTTAGCGTACCCTCACACACAGGTGGGGAGTTGGTATCGTGGGGTCTACAGACCAGTGGGAGGTTTGGGTGGGCGGTATGGTGGTTGGTTGTGGGATGGTGGGATGAGTTTTATTTATTCTGGGAACGTGTGATGAGCTAGAAAAGGAAAAACGAATTGGTTTGAATTCCAGGCTTCCTCAGTTAGAAAAAAGATAAAGAATAAAATAAAATGGAAGTGGGCCTGTGTAGGGTCGAGATGGCAGACTAGAGAGGGGTAAATAGTCATTTCTAAAATTAATCGCACTGTCTAACCGAAACAAATGCAGAATTAAATCTATCGGTCTAGCCAAGACTACACCCCTTTATCTAAGTTTACAAGCACCTTATAAATATCCTAATTAGGCAACAAAGATGCTGGTTAAGGTAGATCTCACCTAATCAATTCTAGAGTAAGGTCATACAAACCTATGCAATTAGTACTTCAAGCACGAATGAGCTCCTACACAACTAGTATGCAAAAGCACAAAGTCTAAGCTCACCAGCAATGCTCAATAACAAGGCAAATAATGCCTAATTAGATAGCGCAAATTACTTAGCTACACAAACTAAGCAAAGTGACTAACAATGTTACTCGAACCAAATTAGCCATGCAAAGGAGCTACTTTTATGCTACACAAACAAGAAGGTAACTAACAAGGTACACAAGCTAACTAATTACAGAGCAACTACACAAGCGTAATGTATATGCTTATGTAACGGTAAGCCTGGGCAAAATACCCGATACCGATTACCCATACCTGAATTACCCGAATCCGGACCCGAATTACCCGAACCCGAGATACCCGATCCCAAATTCGGATAGCGATTTTGATTACCCGAAATTAGTTTGGGTAATTCGGGTAATATCCCCCGGTACCCAAACTACCCGAACTACCCAGAGATTTATTTTTGTCTTTGTATTTATCATATGTTGTTAGTTGAATACTTTCACTTGTCACTTTATTAAAATATAATTCTATCTATTTGAATGATTGACTGTAATATATTATTCTCTGTAAATTGCTGTTGAAATTCTATACAAATTGCTGCTGAAATTATGTATAGATCGCTACTGAAATTTAGTGTAGTTTGTTGTTTTCCGTAAATTTGGGTATATCGGGTAATACCCGAACCCGAACACGAACCCGAATTATCGGGTACCCGAATTTGCGGGTAGTGTTTTTTCGGAGCAAAAATCGGGTAGCAGTTTTTATTACCCGAATTTTAAATTACCCGAATTACCCGACCCGAAAAAATCGGGTAACCCGAACGCCTAGGCTTATGTAACGGGGATGCAAACTAACGAGAAGACAAGGATGACACGGCGATTTTTCTTCCGAGGTTCACGTGTTTGCCAACACGCTAGTCCTCGTTGTGTCGATCGCTCACTTGGTGGTTCGGCGGCTAATTGGCATCACCCGCTAAGCCCACACGTTGGGCACCGCAAGAACCTACCCACAAGTGAGGGTAGCTCAATGACACGCTCTACTAGAGTTGCCCTTCGCAGCTCCCGCAGGGTGAGCACAATCCTCCTCACAATCACTTCTCTAGAGCATCGCATAATCTTCTTTACGAGCTTCGACGAAGACCACCACCAAGCATCTAGGAGGTGGCAACCACCAAGAGTAACAAGCACCATCGGCTTGCAACTTGATCATCTAGTGTCACTCGATGTACTCTCACGATGCAATCGCACTAGAATCACACTCACACTCAATCGGATTATCACTATCAAGCGTATATGAGTTAGAGGGCTCCCAAGCACACCTACACAAGCTACCAAGGCTTAAGGGTGCTCAGCATCTAGCCCAAGGACGAGCTCCACCTCTATTTATAGCCTCCAAGACAAAAAGAGCTTGGAGCAAAGCTGCTGGTTTCTGCGAGGGCATCGGACATGGCGGTGCACCTCCCAACGGTCAAATTCCAACAGCTAGCCGTTGGTCACTGGATAGGGGTGGCAGTGGCACCGCCCTAGGGGTGGCGATGACCACCCAGGCCAACCCTGCGAAGACCCCAGCCTCTGGAAAAACAGGGCGGTGCACTGCCATCACTATGGCGGTGACCATGGCACTGACCCCCTGTGACAAGTCCAAACTCGCCAGCCTCGAGTAAAAAAGAGGTGGTGCCACGAGGGTGCACCAGACAGCCCCTGGCGGTGCCATCGCCCTCCCAACGGCGGTGTACACCGGTCACGCTAGTGACCAACCCTGCTATGGCTGCTCTCGGCCAAGTCTAGGTGGGCATCGCCCTAGGGGTGGCGGTGCCACCGGACATGGCACGACGGTGCCAGCCCCAACTCTTCCTCCTCGACCGAGGCCAGGTGGGCACCACCCTAGGGGTGGCGGTGCCACGCAGGCAGCATCCCGAGCCCGATTTTGCCTCCTTTCTTCACCTTTTGACTTCACCTTTGCAAATATGCCAACACCACCAAGTATTCACCAACTTATGCATGTGTGTTAGCATTTCACAAACATATTTATGATATTGACATCTAATCGTATACTATCTGACATGGCTGACGCTATACTTATTCGAATCCGAATCCAACCAGAAATATAAAAACAAATATAACATCAAGTCTATCCATATCGAATCCGTTTTCATCCCTTAGCAAGGGGGCACCACTTTTTAAACGGACGCGGGATCCATCGTCGATTCCAAGTACCAACCCGCCGCAGCCCGTCCGACCGACGCCTCCCACGATCGCCAAAGCCCCAAGCAAACATGGCGTTGCGACCAGCGACCATCTGCCTCTCCCCTGCTGCCGCCGGCGTGACTTCCCGACCCACCACGCGTAGGAGCGCCGCCAGTGCCCTCCGCTTCGTCCCGAATGGCTCTTGCAGCCAAGCAAGGAAGCTGCGATTGTGCTGTGCTCCGGAGGATGACAAGTGGTGGGCGACGCCGGTGCGGCCGGAGGATTTGGTGGAGCCGACGGGGCAGGGCGCGGAGGAGGTGATCGCTATAGGGGACGCTCTGGTCGGGGACCCTCTCTAGCCCATCTGGCTCTCCTTCCAGGAGATCGCGGCCACCGACAGAAACATCTTCCGCTGTCGTTGCTTCCATGCCGGCGTAATGTCAGGTTACCGGCTCAACCGCATACTCAAATCGATCAATTTTCTTTAAATTGTAGTTGAAGTATTTCCTCGGTTGCTGTCAAGCGCCTGAGCGCTCAACAATGGCGGACCGCGACTACGTAGCTCGTAGTCGCGCTCTAGGCCTTCACCGCGAGGTTATGCCCCGATGCCGGTGGCTTACGAGAGATAGGGAGGAGATTAGATAGGTAATTCTTGATTGATTCTTCATAATCCGAGTACAAGGAATATAAAGTCCACTTGGCCAACTAATTTTGGAAACAAACTCCTAATTTTGGGGCCTAATTTCCTCCTAGCCACTAGAGACGGACCTGCCAACCGCGTCCGCGGTGATCGCGGCCGCTGCACCGCGCGCAAGCGCCTTGCGCTCCGCGGCCCGCTCTGCTGCCCTGCGGATGTCGTGCGCCCTGCAGTGTCTCATGTACGTGGAGCCCCACATGACATCTCTCCCCTCCTCGAGAAGCAGCTCGTCCTCGAGCTAGAAGTCTAGAAATTGCTTGCGGAAGTCGTCGAGGTCTTCCCAGGTGGCGGATTCCGGCGGTTCGCCTTGCTAGTGTACCAGCAGCTATCGAACCCCACAGGCTGTGCGCGCGCGCTCCACCCGAGCTGGAGCTGGAGTCACCACGCCATGGTGAATGGGAGGCAGGGGTGGTGGTGCGGACGGAGGCTCGCCGCTGAACTTCTTGAGGATGCTGATATGGAACACGTCATGTATGCGAGCGTGCGGCGGCAGTTGGAGGCGCATGGCGACGTCGTTGAGCTGCTCGACGACACGGTAGGGCCCGATGTAGCGCGGCTTGAGCTTGCCGGTCGGTGCCTGGTGAAGAGAAGACATGGTGCGCTAGCGGAGCCACAGCCAAGCCCAACCGCCCACCTGATAAGCCACGTGGCGATGGTGGCGGTCGTAGTGGTGTTTTTGGACGAGCTGAGCTTGCTCCAAACGGTAGCGGACATCCACCAAGAATGCCTCCCGCTCCTCTATGTCGTGTGCCACGGCAGCGACACGGGTTTCACCCGGCTCGTAGGAACGGATCGTCTGTGGGTCGCGGCCATAGACGACGCGGAAGGGTGTCTCCTGGAGCGATGACTGATAAGCCGTGTTGTAGACGTACTCCGCCCAAGGGAGCCACCTCAGCCACTGTTGTGGTCGATCGCCGATGAAGCAACGAAGGTACATGACGATGACGCGGTTGGCCGCCTCCGTCTGTCTGTCGGACTGAGGGTGGAAAGCGGACGTCATGTGAAGCTTGGTCCCCATCAGGCGCATGAGTTCACGCCAGAACAGCGAGGTGAAGACGGGGTCGCAGTCCGAGACCACGGACTGGGGCATGCCGTGGAGGCGTACGATGTCAGAGAAGAACGCCTGCGCCATGGTCTCGGCAGTGTAGGGGTGTGCCAGGGGAATGAAATGGAAGTATTTGCTGAAGCGGTCGACGACAGTCAGGATCACCAACTTCCCGTTCACCCGCGGGAGAGCTTCCACAAAGTCCAGCCCGATGTCTGCCCAAACGGTGGAGGGAACGGGCAGCGGCAGTAGGAGTCCGGCGGGGTGAAGATGCTCGGACTTGTACCGCTAGCATGTAGCACAATCCCGAACGAAATCTTGAACACAACGACGCATGTGTGGAAAATGTAAGTCACGGCGGAGGCGGTGTAGAGTGCGCTGGACACCCTCGTGTCCATCGTCGTGGATGGCCGCCATGATCTCCTGTAGAAGCATCGAAGCCGGCGGAATGTAGAGCCGCCCGTCATATGTGACCAGACCATCGGCGATGGCCCAGGGCGCGGCGCGCGTACCCGTGCTGATCTCGTCGTGAATGGCCACCAGGGCCAGGTCCGTGGCCTGGGCATGACGGAGGCGGCCGATGAAGTCAAAGCGGGGACCCGAGACCGCGAGTAGCGTGCCCGTGGAGTCCTCCTCGGTGTCGCGGTGAGAGAGAGCGTCGCCACTGTGTTCGACGCGCCGGACTTGTACTCGACGGAGAAATCGAAGCCCAGCAGTTTGCCAACCCATTTGTGCTAGGGAATCGTGGCGAGGCGTTGATCGAGGAGGTACTTGAGGCTATAGTGGTCCATCTTGACGGTGAATCGGCGCCCCCACAAGTATGGCCGCCAATGCCGAACAGCGAGGACGAGGCCGATCAGCTCGCGTTCATATGCCGCCAGGGATCGATGGCGCGGCGCGACCGGTCAGCTGAAGAACGCGATCGGGTGCGCGTCTTGGATGAGCATGGCCCCGAAGCCATACGTGGATGCGTCGCATTCCACGATGAAGGGCTTGGTGAAGTCGGAAAGAGCCAGTACGGGGGCCATCGTCACCGCGCCTTTGAGGGCAGTGAAAGCCGCCTCGGCATCGGTGGTCTAGAGGAACCCATCCTTCTTCAGTAGGGCGGTGAGGGGCGCGGCGATGGTGCCATAGTTGTGCACGAATTTCCTGTAATAGCCCGCCAGGCCAAGGAAACCGCGCACCGCGCGCGCAGAGCGAGGCCGGGGCCAGTCAGAGATAGCTTGGACCTTAGCCGGATCCATCGCTACGCCGGCTGCCGAGATGATGTGGCCAAGGTAGCCGACGGAGTCGACGCCGAACGAGCACTTGGACCGCTTGACGAAGAGGTGGTGCTGGCGAAGGATGGTGAGAACGGCGCGCAGGTGTCGCAGGTGATCTGCCCAGCTCTTGCTGTAAATTAGAATGTCATCAAAGAAGACGAGGACGAACCGGCGGAGGTGTGCGCCGAGGACGTCGTTCATGAGTGCTTGGAAGGTTGCCGGGGCATTGCACAGCCCGAACGGCATCACCAAGAACTCGTAGAGGCCGTCGTGGATGCGGAAGGTCGTCTTGTGGACGTCCTCCAGTCGCATCCGCACCTGGTGGTAGCCGGACTGCAGGTCAAGCTTGGTGAAGAAGCACGCACCCTGGAGCTCGTCCAACAGCTCGTCGACAACGGGGATGGGGAACGCGTCCTTGACGGTGAGGACGTTCAAGGCGCGGTAGTTGACGCAAAACCGCCAGGAGCCATCGGCCTTTTTGACGAGCAGGACTGGGGACGAGAACGCCGAGTCGCTGCGACGGATAATGCCCTGCTGGATCATGGCGGCGCATTGGCGTTCCAGCTCGTCCTTGTGCGCCGCCGGGTATCGGTACGGCCGGACCGCCACGGGCGCTGTGTCAAGCTTGAGGGTGATGGCGTGGTCGCGTGCGCGTGGCGGAGGCAGCCCCGTGGCCTCGGCGAATACATCCTCGAAGGTGGCCAGCAGCTCATCGAGGAGAGGGGCGCTGGCCACGGTGGAGTGGAGCCGCGGCGCAGGTGCGGACGCCACACCAGACCAGCAAAGTCTGCGCCCATGGAGCTGGAATGCCATGGAAGGTGCGGCGAAGTCCCAGACGATCGGCCCAAGGGTGGCCAACCACTGGGTACCGAGCACCACATCAAAACCTGCAAGCGGCATGACAAACAAGTCAATGTTGAAGTTAGTGCCGTCGATGGAGATGGGCGTAGCACGGATCACGCCGAGGCACGAGATCCTTTCTCCATTGGCCACGACCGCGGTGAGACGAGGACGGGGCTCCACCATGAGCCCGGTGCGCTCCGCGGCCCTGGCGGAGATGAAGTTGTGGGTCGACCCACTGTCGATGAGGGCGACGAGCGAGGCACTGCCCAAGGCGATGATGACCTGCAGCGTGCCGCCGCTAGGAACGCCGACAACGGCGTGCAGGGAGAAGACCGGTGATTCCGCTGCTGGCTCTTCGGCTGCTGCACTGTCGTCATCGTCGAGTTCCACGCCGGCGATATGGAAGATGCGTCGGCAGACGCGATTGTGGCCTCTGCTGTAGGGTTCATTCCAGTTATAGCAGAGGTCCAATCGGCGGCGCTCCGCTTGCTCCTCCTTGGATAGCCGCATGGCCTGGTGACCGTCCCCCGGGTTCGCGGCCACCGGGGCGCGCTCGGCTGGTGGTGGCGGCGCCGGAAGGGCCAGCCGAGGTGGCGGCGCGCCCAGCAGCCCGCGAGCGGGAGCCCTGGCCGGCGCGGCAGGAGCCGGGGCGGTCGTGTACTCGGCCATCAGCTCGAACTGCCGAGCCAGGCTCATGGCGGACGCGAGAGTTTGGGGGTTTTGCATCTGGACCTACAGGCTGAGCGGCGGTAGAAGACCGCCCGTGAAGAGCTGGATGCGTTGGGCCTCGTCCAGCCTACCGGCGCGGGGGAGCAGCGCCTGCCACTGGTCCTGGTACTCGGTCACCGTTCCGGTGCGATGGCAGGCCGAGAGCTCGAAGAGCGGTGCCGACCGGAGCGGGGGCCGAACCGCAAGTTGAGGAGATCCTTGAAACGCGCCCAAGTCGGGGTGCCCTCGTCCTCCTGCACCTGCATGTACCATAATTGGGCGACGTCGTTGAGGTTGTACGAGGCCATCCAGACGCGTTCCTCTGGCATGATGCGCTGCTGCAGGAAGAAAGATTCGCATTTGTTGATGAAGATGAGCGGATCAGTCTTGCCGTCATAGCGTGGAAACTCCGGCCACCAATGCTTCGGGGGTCGGTCCTGGGTGTGTTCGCCGGAGTGCTGTCGAGGCCCTGAGGCGGACGAGGAGGTGGTGAGGTCGGCGATTGCCTTGGCGTTGGCCTGAATGGACGCCTGCATGAGCGCCACGTTCTTGGTGAGGGCGTCGATGGCGGTCCGGAGGTCGTCGTTGTCACCCATGTCGCCGGCAGTCGAGGCGACGGAGGAAACAGGGGATGGTGGAAGGCTGGTGGTGGGAGAGGAGGGGCAGGCGGCTGCTGTGGTGGTTGCGGGAGGGGCGGTGGTGGATGAAGACTTGGATCGACGAGACACCGATACCAGGTTGTCAAGCGCCTGAGCGCTCAACAATGGCGGACCGCGACTACGTAGCTCGTAGTCGCGCTCCAGGCCTTCACCGCGAGGTTATGCCCCTCTGCCGGTGGCTTATGAGAGATAGGGAGGAGATTAGATAGGTAATTCTTGATTGATTCTTCATAATCCGAGTACAAGGAATATAAAGGCCACTTGGCCAACTAATTTTGGAAACAAACTCCTAATTTTGGGGCCTAATTTCCTCCTAGCCACTAGAGCCGGACCTGCCAACCGCGTCCGCGGTGATCGCGGCCGCTGCACCGCGCGCAAGTGCCTTGCGCTCCGCGGCCCGCTCCGCTGCCCTGTGGATGTTGCGCGCCCTGCGGCGTCTCACGTACGTGGAGCCCCACATGACAGTTGCGTTGTTAATATGTACGCGTGTCTCGTTTAACCTGTCTGAACACTTCTGTGGTTTCTAGGATATATCTTGTTCAGATATATATATCTTATCTTTCTTTCTGGTTCAGCAAAACTCATCTTGCCTGGACAAAGTCTTGTGATATTACGATAGTACACCTTACTACCTGCAGCTCTTACTTCTGTATGGACTGTCACCAAACATGCATGTTAGTCACCACCGGGGCAATATCTTCCTTTCTTTCCTGAAAGTAACTGCTGATGCATCATGACACGTAATTTGCTGAAGAGATATTGTGTGTTTCTGAGCAGGTACCTTGCTTCTTGTGGCCGGTATTTGTCAGCTCTACAAAGTGGCTCCAAACCTTTTCATGGACATCGTTCTTGCATATATGTTCTACAAATTGAGCGTTTTAGCAGCAGAGCTGAAAAGAAACGGGAAAGCTAACAACATATGTGCTCGGATTCAGTGTGGTGAGTTCAAGAAGTCATTACCATATATTTGCTGACAAAGAAAGTTTCAGCACAAAGAACTGTTCTCCAATATCAATCGCTACCTGTGATGCAAATCCAAATGACATGCCCTTAGTCTTGTTGGTACATGGGACCATACAATAAAACATAGAAAACTGTGTATATTAATCCAATAAAATTAATGAGTAGGAACCAAAATTGAAAAATAACCTTCGATACAGATTAATTAGTTTTGTAGTATCATGGAACTGCTAAAAAAAATGCTAAAGCATGTTTTATCTAGTTTTCTTTCTGAAGGAAATGGCTAGCTATCTAGTATCATCGAACTGCTCAGAATTCACTTTCCAGTTCTGATTTCAGCATTTTATTTCCCGATTCTCCTCCCAATTACTACAGTTCACGGTTCTTATTGTACGCATGAGTTCAACAACTGTTAAAAAAGTGGCTGCTCCATAGTCCATACAGAATACACACTTCAATTTTGGTTGTGGAATTCCATGTCTGCGAATTCTTTTAGCTTTAATTAATATATATATATATATATATATATATATATATATATATATATATATATATATATATATATATATATATATATATATATATATATATATATATATTTGGTGTGGCAAGTTATGCAGCTAGCTGATCTCACATTGCTTTCTTTCCATTTCAGTTCTCATGGTTATTTTGTTCTACAAACATAACAATCCTAGCAAGGCACAATTTCTTCCCTGCTCTTGATAAGGATTGCCTTTTGTTTTTATAGATTAACGAACCTTATTATTTTATTTGCTTTCTTTTTCTTGTAGGACTCTTACTACCACTTCACTGAGTTTATCTGGTTAGTAGTTGGGTTATTTTTTCTTTTCTTCCTTTCTCTTTTCTCTATCATACATTTGCTATAGATATATCACATTATTGCATGATACCTAGTAGAAACTAACGTTCTTCTAGTAGAATGTAGCATATAATTTCAATGTCAAACTCTAATCAATGTAATAGATTGTGATAAAAAGCTAAAGAAAAGAACACTATTCTCTGTAAACTCTTTGTTGTTTGCTCTTAAGGCATTTGTGTTTGGATTTACAATCCTAAAGGCCTGTAAGTTCTTCTGTTTCATGCATCATTCATTAAATCAGCACCATGTGTATACCAGCATCGGACTAATAGATTTCTCTATGCATTTCCCCTACTATCTGTATTTAGTTTTTATCATGCTCTGCAGGGGCATTACTATCCTTGTGTATTCATGCACGGTGTTCTATGAATGCATTGGCCTCAAGCATCCAAGACATCATCTGGAAGCAATGTTCAAGACAATTCTAACAACCAAAGGTGGTTTGATAAAGGTGTTGAAGCGTTTGTACTGGGAGTTGATAAATTAGAGAGTATTCACTTTCTCAAGACAAGAAGTAATTTTTGTATGCACACTTGTACTTCATTAACGAGAACATATGTTTCAGTGAAGTATCTCCTAAAGATTTCGTGAACCTTTCTTGCACTTCTGTCATTGTACCACTATCTCAAGATATACATGCGTGTTATCTAGACGACAAAACAAATAAAAGTAAGCTTCATCTCAGGTGTTTGAATTAACGACAAGCACAAGAGCTGATGTCCTAACTCAATATTCTTGCGACCACATGCACGCCAGCTACTGAAGATCACTTCTCTCAGAAAAAAAGCGCCGCAGCCAGTCAGCACTGAAGATCATTTGTCTCTGCCAAAAAAAAAAAGGTGGTCATGAACGTAAGTAGCTGCTTCACAAATGCCTGGAGTATGCATAAACATAAAAGTTCAGAAAGAAACAGGGACAGGAAAACTAGCAGCCACATGAACAAATTTTATTATCTGTATATATTGATTTATTATCTCTATAGATTGTGTCAATTCTGGTAGACAGGTCCTAAATGCTACCAGTAGTCAATGGTTGCTAGAACTAATACTGTACAAGAAATCACCTCGGTTTGTCTCCTTTCTTTGCTACATCCAGATAGAACATGACTAGTTCGCCAGCATCCTTAGCCTCTTTTAGTGCACCATAGACTGATTTGACCACGCACAGGCATGGAGATAACAGAATGATGGAACGCTTGGTGTCAAGGCCCTTTGACTTCATTATTTTGATGATCTGGTGTCTGGTACCCAATATCAAGGCAAGAAATAGGATTGCACTAAGAGTCATCATGTTGCCTTTTGGTGTGGCTTTTTTCTTAGGAAAACACTTTGAGTTGTCTTCGCTTTGACTCTGATCTTCTCCTTTCACTATGTCACATTCATTGCATTCCCCAGCCATTGCACGGGGTGCATTTGCAACCCTCTGATGTGATAAATTGGCACAAAAAGTGGCACCCCAAACACACACCTACCAGAATGAGCAATAAAAAAGATTGGATCAAGGGTGAAGGTCAGATATAGATGATGTTACTCAAAGAACTGTGTTTCGATTTTCACCTGTATAGTGATGTTGCAAGAATCTCTTGATCTGCCATGATTAGCAGCGCATTCTTTCCTCGCCACACTTGGAAGAAAACCAGAATGCACACCCTTGATCTTTACTATGCTCTTGGCATTCTTCTCCACCTTCGAATAAGTCATCATCTTGTTCTTGTCCTGTAAGATAATGTGTTGGTCGGTTAGGTTTACATGTTGTGCTGTCTTATAGGAATGGATTGCAAGCAAAGATAAATGCCCATGGAGCAAGAACACATATAATAAGAACTGAGCTCCAAATGATCATGCATATTTCACAGAATGTGCTACCGATGATCCTACAAAATGGCTGGTAGGTTAACTCACAGGATCTTGCATATGTTCATGGTATTGGTATCCTTGCATAACTGACACATACTCACGTCCTCCAGTGGAACCAGTCTTAGACTTTAGCGTCAAAGGCTGAGCACACGAATTGACAGCAGAATTTGATATCCTGCGACTTAATAGAATGAGACTAGACTATGAGTTGATGGATCTATAGGGTCGTCTAGCAGTAGATCCAGTGGGTAGTTCTTTGGTATTTGGAATAAATCGAGTAGAACATCACAGAGATCAGGAGAGAGAGTAAAAGAGAGGGGAAGGTACAGACCGTCGGGCTTGATCGAGGAGCTCGAGGTAGCCTTGGCCTCAGTGGTGATGTCGATGCAGACGGTGATGGCGAAGAGGTGACGATGGAGACCGGCGGTGGCACTTCCCGCCGTTGGCAGTGCAACCCTCGGGATCAGACTGGGTTCGGACAATGGGGTGCTGTGGCGGCTGTAGTGAACCTCGTAACCCTAACCACTGGTCCCCACCTCCTATTTATAGGACTGCGCGACGGGGGCCCACCAGCCATGTCATTGGGCTGGGCGTCCCCGATCAGGACGCGAGAATAGGGCCCAGACATGGCCGTTGGGCCAAGTCCGGTGGAGATCAAACTAACATTCTCCCCCTTGATCTCTCAGCACTTTCTTCGTTCTTCAATTTCTTATTCAAAATTTCAATTCATATTTTTCTTCCTTCTTTCCTATTTCATCAAAGATTAGTGCATAGAACTATCCCATCGTCACAGCAATTAGTGCCGCTAGACTAACAGTCACAATACACTTCTCCATTTTGAAATGATACTTTCTTTGGGCCCTTTGTTGTCCGGAAATCATAGGCTATACCATAAACCCATGTCGACTGTGCGTTCTCTGAACACACTAGGTGGTAAGCCTTTATAAGCAGATCTGCAAGTACTTGCTTTTTACTTATACATTCGAAAGCTTTTTAAAAGATTCCGGACTTTCTCCTTTACAACGTCTAACTTCATGTCAATATGTTTGGCAGCACACTTGACCCGTTGTCATAGGAGTCAATCACTTTAAATGGTAATTGATGTTGTATACCATTACCAATTTCGGGTATAAGTTAACCATTTCGCCTGTCCTATAAACCTCATAATAAGTTGTACTATAGGTATGCATCAATGATGACACCACAACTGTTTCTTTGGAGCTTGTCACAGAACCTCCTAATTATGATGGCCCACAAGTACCCGTCATTGCCATAATGACCTCTGACAGCCGTACTTATGTTCACCATAACTTAAAAGGCCTGCTTTCCTCCGAACAGGATCCAATCACAGGAGTATTGCAATATTACAACAGTTTATTCAAAATATTCAACAGAGTAAAGTAGCGGAAGTCTTACAATAACTTAGGTTTACAAACCAGTTTTTCAAATCTCAAACTTTATGTAACATTATTACAAACCAGTAGTAGAGAAGTATCGGTAGTAACTTTATTACATCACACAAGCGAGATGCCTTGCCCAAAGGCCACACAGTCTACTCGTTGTCGCTTTCTTCAACCACGACGGTCATGCAACAAGGCTCGAAGCAGACTTGTTCATGAACCGCACTTACAACAAGGGGTTCAACAAACCCTAAGTACGAGAGTACTCAACAAGACTTACCCGACTAAGACAAAGACTCCAAGGGCAAGCTAGCGTTAGGGAATCAATGTATGGGTAATCCAGAATCAAAATTTTCTTTTGCAGAAAAGCTTACTAAAGTAAGTCCTTATCTTCAACATTTTACTTTTACCATTGATGGTTCATTAACCAAATCTAGGTGATCCTACTCTAGATCAAAGTAATTATCATCAAATCCTTTCTCATTCTTTCTTTCATTCCAATTCTTAACTACGATGCAAGTCAGGTGATCAAGTCTCCATAACCGAGGAGCAACGACGATTCAAACCGATTATACCCAGCCGAGGATCTCTAACATCACGACATATGTAGAACCGAATCTACATATATCAACCCTCATTTAGATCTCCCAAAACCAGAACGTGTCCATCGCCACCCGAGAGTACAGTACTCCTCGAACCCGGCCCGATTCTAGCCCCGAGGGTACACGCTACTCCCACCATCTCTCCACTCCCAGTGCGAGGTTAGACGTTCTCGTAATGGAATCACTAACATTTTGGGCTTACCCAAGGCATGAGGCTAGTTGCAAAGTCTCGAACACAACAGGCTTACAACGAACGGACCTTAACTGACAAGGCGGAAACACTATATTGAGACTCCTTTTCCAATGCATGTTAGCAGTGGCTAAACCACCCGCCTGATCTTTCAAGTTCATTCTCATATTTCAATATTCATTCAGTATGCCGTCATGGCTTATGTAAACATTTCATTTAAAAGCTTAACTTCTAAGCATAGCGAAGCATACTACGCATTTTCCGTAAAACAGGTATCAAGGTTAATATCGCAATAATCAAGGATGATAATGCAGCAATTAGGTTATCACTCAACTCCTAATTACTTAATGCAATAAATCATAATATAAATAATAAAACATTTGAAAAATTCAAGGTAGGGTTTAAATGCTCCGGGGCTTGTCTTGCTCAGACACGATGACTGACTCAGACTTGGGGACTCCAACGTCTGGTCTGGAACCCACCGACGATCGCTCTTCTCCGGAAGCTTGCTCGGTGACTTCGGCTTCTTCGAAAGCGGAGACTACACGAATACATAACATGCTTTAACATGATGCTCGATGATAAACATGATGCTTGATGATAACATGCTATGAGTTACGACTTGAGTACAACTTCCCTTCACGGTACAGTCGCAAACAGAAAACCTACTAACTAGTAGCAACGATTTCCAGCGATACCAGCTTTTAATCTAAACAAGTTACTAACGAACTCAATCATGAAATTAAGGTGCCAAAGATCACCAAAGGGTAGTGACCTAAGGACATCACTCAATCAAAAGGGCACACAACACTTAAAGTTCTCAAATTAACGTTTATTTACTATTTAAATAATTAGGGCATAATTAGAAGTTGATCAAACTTTATCTAAACAAGCTCAAACTTTTTCTGTGGGTTAAGAATGATTTATAACAGTGCCATAATAAATTTCATAATTTTTGGATAAATAAATAAAATATTAAAATTCCTGGAAGTTACATTTAATCATTATTAGAACCAATTAATTCTACTGCACAAATTATTCAAATTCATGATTTAATATTTTTCCTAGATAGTTTATACATTAAGAAGCTTACACAAAAATTTTCATGAATTTTGGAACTCTACACAATTTTTAATAAAATAAACAAATAACTGTACTATTCATTTATTTGAAAAAGAAAAACAAAAACGAAATCGGGCCGATTCTTCTTTTCTCCCGCGGTCCGGCCCAACTAGACGGCCCACGTACGCGCGCCCGTGCTCGCACGTGTGCTCGGCCCAGCCGCGCGGCCCAGCAGCGGCCTGCCTCTCCCTCTCTCTCTGACAGCGCGGTCCCGCCTATCATCTCCTTCCTCCCGCTTGACGGCTCACTCCCGCGTGCCCGCGCGCTCGCCCGCGGTGACCGGCCGGTGACCGGTGCTTTGGTCGACAAACCGAAGTGACCAACATGACCCAGCCATCCCCGCAAATCAACAACAACCCTAAAAGCTAAGGTTCACTTTCCCTAGCACCCTCCCCGACGGCCATGGCGGCTCGAGACGACGGCAAGGCGGCTGACTCCCCTTCCCACAACGGTAGAGGTTAAAGACAGGCGAGCATCACGCTCGGGAGCTCACCGTGAACTCACTGACGAACTTGGTGGGGGTAGAGGTGGTCTGGAGTGCCCGGTCGACGGTGAGGCGGTGAGGGCGACCTGGATGGTGGCGACAAGACGCTGTTCCGACGAACACAAGACACAAAAAGGGAAACCATCAACGCGATGAGCAGCACAGCATCGAGTAGGACCTTGAACATGAAGCGGTTAAGCTAGAGACTCACCGAGATAGGCTGGCCACGGAGAGCTCGATCACGGCGGCGATGGTGACCACCGCGAATGAGAAAACGGCCCTACCTAGCTCGGGATGAAGGGAGGCACTGTAATGGGGCTCGGTGCGTGCGCGAGGACAAGGCGAAGCTGGTGCCCCGGTGAATTGGATCGGGAAGCAGCAGGGACGGTGAATTTGGCAAGCACAGCAAAGGGCAGTGGCGGCGATCACCGGAGAAGAAGAAGTCGAAGACGACGACTGGAGTTTATATAGGGAAGGCGGGGCAACGCGAAGACGACACGCAAGGGCGGCCCTACTCGTCGAAGCAGCAGCTGGTGGCCGCGGACGCGCCTGGAAGCAACCCGGCCGCTCGCCGGCGCCCATGCCAGCCGGTGGCTGTTTTTCATTAGCACAGCACTGTAGCATTCCCCCCAAAACTCTGAATTCAAACTGATTTTTCAAATTACTTTCAAATTTTATAACAACTTGAAAAACTTCCCATGTATGAAATCTTCAGAATTTCAAGCTCTACAAGTTTGGTATTGAACACTTTTTCAAATTCTCACTGGATTTTGAAATTTAAGTTTAAATTCAAAAAGGGACACATTTTTCAGATTTGGTAATTTAGAAATTACTTTTGATTTTATATTGAAACTTCAAAATCTCCAAACATCAAAGTTGTATATCTTCACCAGACCTACAACTTTTCTGTTCAAAACTTTTCAAATTCTGCCTCCATTTTGAAATCTTAGTTTGGGGACAAAAATGAATTAAATTTGAAATTTGTTTATTTTCAAAATTGCTCCACATTTTACACTAAAACTTTGAAAACTCAAAACACCAAAGTTGTAGCTCTTGAAAAGTTGTACAAACTTGGTTTTGAACTTTTTCCCAAATTTTGCTTAGATTTTGAATTATTTCAAAAGGGGTAAAATAGGGTTTTGAAATTTAGGGTTTCCGAAGGAATTTTAAATTGAAATTTGTTGCTACTTTGATTTGTGATTACTTAGTGATCAAAACCTCACCCAAGGGCATCATTTGGACTAACATGACATAGTTGACCAAATGCCACTCTTGGTTGACCAATTAGCTTTTGAAATTCGTTTACATTTCTCCCCAAATTTGAATTCGAATTCGAATCGGAAAACTCGTGACAAGTTTTGGGACTCCAATTCAAACTCAAATTTGGAGCTTCATTTTAAATGTTGTACTTGAGCTCATACCCTACACTTGACACTAGTGTGCAACACAGTCGCACACCTCAAATTACGTAGGGCATTGACTAAGTATTTGCGGTGGCATTCGAAATTAGGGTTTTTGGGTTCGGAGCACACCACTGAGAAGCACATTCAACCTAGATAAGTAAACTTGTTTTAGTTGATGCATAACAATGTTAACCTAACAGGGATGCTTTGCAGTGCATTATGATGACATGACAGATTAATTAGCACTATAACACCCGGGGTGTTACAGCCCTTCCCCCTTAAAGAAATCTCGTCCCGAGATTTAAAGCCTTGAGTTAAGTAATGGAAAAGAAAACGTGTCACGCAAACACGTCCAAGACTTGTCTACAAAACAGGTAGGGGTTTTCTGCATTACAAAGATTTTAAAAGCATAGGTTACAGTTTAAAGAAGAAATTGCAACCTAGATAGAAGCAAGGAACTCCGGGGAATTCTCTATCAGGTAATCTCCGATTCCCAGGTGGCTTCCTCTTCGGAATGTTGATTCCACTGTATTCTGTACCATTTGGTTGTTCTACTGCGGGTAACACGATCTTTTTGATCCAAAACTCAGACAGGATGTTCAGAATATGTCAAATCCGGTTCAAGTTCAACTCCTTCAACATCAACCACTTGATCATGTACTTGTAGACACTTCTTCATTTGTGATACATGAAATACATTGTGCACGGCTGACAGTTGTTCAGGCAACTTTAACTTATATGCCACCTTTCCACATTGTTGAATGATTTGAAAAGGACCGATATAACGTGGTGCGAGTTTGCCTTTGACTCCAAATCTGCTAACTCCTTTCATGGGTGATACTTTTAGATAAACATAATCCCCTGCTTGGAATACCAAAGGTCTACGCCTTTTATCAGCATAACTCTTTTGTCTAGACTGAGCAACTTTCAAATTATTCTGGATCTGTCGAACTTTTTCTTCTGTTTGTTTCACAAGATCAACACCGAAAAACCATCTTTCTTTCGGTTCTGACCAATTCAATGGAGTTCTGCACCTGTGGCCGTACAATGCCTCAAACGGTGCCATTTTGATACTCTCTTGATAACTATTATTGTAAGAGAATTCTGCTAAAGGTAACCACTCGTCCCAAGTGTCTGAATAATTAAGTGCACATGACCTTAACATGTCCTCTAGAATTTGATTGACCCTTTCAGTCTGACCACTTGTTTCTGGATGATAAGCGGTACTGTGCAGAAGTTTTGTACCCAGTGACTCATGTAGGTGTCTCCAAAATTTATTGACAAACTGCGTACCTCTATCAGATACAATGGTCTTTGGTACCCCATGAAGACTCAGGATTCGTGCAATATAAATTCTTGCATAACTTATAGCAGAATAGTCCACCTTAACTGGAATAAAATGAGATGACTTTGTCAGTCGGTCCACAATGACCCATATTGAATCAAAGCCTCTCGAGGTCTTAGGTAACCCAGTAATAAAATCCATACTGATATCTTCCTATTTCCAGGATGGAATGGGCAAGGGTTGTAACATTCCTGCCGACTTCAGGTGTACTGCCTTCACTTTACAACAAGTGTCACATCTGGCAACATATTTGGCGATCTCAATTTTCATTTTGGTCCACCAGAATCTCTGTTTCAAATCTTGATACATCTTATTACTCCCTGGATGAATAGAAAATCTTGTACTATGTGCTTCATCAAGAATGAGCTGACGTAACTCTGGAACCTTTGGGACCACTAGCCGGTTCTTAAACCATAACACATCTGCATCATCAATGCTGAAATCTGTCTGTTGACCAGTTCTAACTTTTTCTTTGATGTGAGCTACTCCGGAATTCTTTCTCTGAGCAGACACAATCTGATCTTTGATTGTTGACTCTACTGTGACATTAGTCAACTGACCTTGTTGAACTATTTCAATATTCAACCTTTCCATTTCATAACATAAACTGTAATCCATTGGCTTCACGGTCATGCAATTGCAATGATTCTTTCTACTAAGTGCATCAGCAACAACATTTGCTTTTCCAGGGTGATAGTGTAATTCTAAATCATAGTCCTTTATTAACTCAAGCCACCTTCTTTGCCTCATATTCAATTTTGACTGAGTAAAGATATACTTTAAACTCTTGTGATCTGTATACATATGGCAAGTATTACCTAACAAGTAATGACGCCAGATTTTCAATGCATGAACCACAGCTGCTAGTTCAAGATCATGTGTCAGATAATGTTCTTCATGGCGCTTCAACTGTCTCGAGGCATAAGCAATGACTCTGCCTTCTTGCATCAATACACAACCAAGGCCAGTACCCGAGGCATCACAGTAAACATCAAAAGGCTTTTCTATATCTGGTTGTGCCAAAACTGGAGCAGTCGTCAGTGACTTCTTTAAAATTCTAAAAGCTTTCTCACATTCTGGAGACCATATGAACTTAGTTTAATTTTTCAACAACTCTATGATTGGCTTGGCTACCTTTGAAAAGTCAGGTATGAATCGACGGTAATAACCCGCCATTCCCAGAAAACTTCAGACTTCATGAACTGAGATTGGTGGTTTCCAATTCAGAATGTCTTCCACCTTGCCAGGATCTACTACTACTCCTTCGGCTGACAACACATGTCCTAAGAATTGCACTTCTCTTAACCAAAACTCACATTTACTGAACTTGACATACAGTTGATGATCTCTCAGACGAGTCAGAACAACTCTGAGATGCTCAACATGCTCTTCTTCACTTTTGGAATATACCAGAATATCATCAATAAACACAACCACAAACTTGTCAAGCTCCGGCATGAAAACTGAGTTCATCAGATACATGAAATGTGTCGGTGCATTGGTAAGACCAAAAGACATAACTAGGTACTCATACAGTCCATATCTGGTAGTGAATGCAGTCTTTGGGATATCTTCAGGTCGAATCTTGATTTGATGGTACCCTGATCGAAGATCGATCTTTGAAAATACCTTTGCCCCCGCAAGCTGATCAAAGAGTAGATCAATGCGCGGCAACGGATATTTATTCTTAATGGTTACTTCATTCAGCGGCCGATAGTCAACACACATCCTTAAAGTCTGATCTTTCTTCTTGATAAAAAGAGCTGGACATCCCTATGGTGAGGAACTGGGTCTGATAAAACCTTTGTCACGTAACTCTTGCAATTGATCCTTGAGTTCTGCCAATTCATTGGGTGGCATTCTGTAAGCTCTCAGGGATATTGGGGCAGTACCCGGTTTTAACTCAATCATAAACTCTACATCTCTGTCTGGTGGCAGACCTGGTAGATCATCTGGAAACTCACAGACTACCGGTATATCACAAATCTCCTGTACTGACGTTGCACATAACCTTTCAACTGTTCTCTTTGGGATAGGAAGTTGGATAAGAAGATGAGATTTATTATCTGGCAGGTTCAACCTTATAGTTCTATGCAGTGCATCTATAAGGGCTCCTCTTTGGTACATCCAATTCATACCCAGGATTACATCTATATCCTGTTTCTGTAATATTATCATTGAGGTAGGGAATATATGCCCACCCAACTCTATAGGTACGTCACATACCATCTCCTTAGTACACAGTCGTCCCCCGGGCGACTGGATAAAGAAATCTTCTTGTGTTCCCACAATTGGAATGTCATGCTTAACAACAAAGGTGCGATTTATGAATGTATGCGATGCACCTGAATCAAATAACAGTACTGCTGGATGATTAGCAACAGAGAACATACCCATCATAACAGGTTCTCCCTCTGGGATTGCACTTGCTTGGGTGTAGAACACACGTCCGGTCTTCTTCTTCTCACCCTTACCCTTCTGAGCATTCAGATTATTATTCTTGCTCTGAGGTTGTTGCTGTTGTGGTACGGGAGCTCTGGGATAATTGGGATTGTACTGCCTTGGATACGGGCAGTCCTTGGAAAAGTGGCCTGGCTTTCCACAATTGTAGCAGGGAAAGTTGTGGGTTGCTGGAGTCTGGTTTTGAATACCAGGGGCATTCGGCTGTTGTGGATATTGCGGGCTTGCGGCAGGACGGAAAAACGTCTGCGGCTGCGCTTGGTATTGCGGTGGACGATAAGTTGGGCGAAAATGATTCTGAGGGTGGTAAACAAACTTCTGGCGCTTCTTAATGCCACCAGACGGACTAGAAAACACTGGTTTCTTTTTCTTCGACTCTTTATGCAGTCGGGACTTCTCTTCTGATGCAATAGCCACATTGACAATCTCATGGTACGTGGCATTATAACAGGTGACCAATGCTTCCTAGATTCTGGTATTCAAACCTCTCATGAAATAACTTTTCTTCTTCGCATCGGTGTTCACATATTCCGCTGCATACTGGGACAGATGATTGAATTTGCCCACATACTGCAGAACTGTCTGGTTCCCTTGCTTCAGCGAGAGAAACTCTTCTAATTTCATAGCCATGACACCATCTGGGATGTAATGTGCTCTGAAGGCTTCACGAAACTCCTGCCAAGTGACACGGTGGCCAGCAGGCCGTGCGGCGACCAGATTCGCCCACCACGCCCCTGCGGCACCTCTGAGTTGTTGTGCTACAAACACGGGCTTCTGGTGCTCCGTGCACTGTAAAAGTTCAAACTTCTGCTCCATGGTACGGAGCCAGTCATCCACCTCTAGCGGCTCATCTGCCTTTGAGAACACTAGTGGACGGGTATCAGTGAAATCCACATAAGTGGTTTCCCCTCCATTGTTACGGCCTCGACGACCCTGATTTCCATTCTGATTCTGATTCTGATTCTGAGCCAACAGGGTAGTGGCATTAACCAGTGCGGCAATTGCTTCTACCAAGGTAGGTGGAAACGGTGGGGGATTCGGAGTATTGTCCCCTTCCTGGGAAGTTCCAGTACCGTCCATCTGTTGTACACAAACCATATTTATTTACATCGCTTTATTGAATTAAAAAGCAGTTAGAACAGTACTTGTATACACACACAAACTTATCTTACATTATTTCATTATAAACTTGCTCACAAGCAAGAAACTACCCACTAAGGTTCTTAGAAAGCAGGAAAGACTACTATATTACACAACCATCCATGTCGACACTTCACTCCTCCTCATCATCACTGATCACTATCACTCCATCCTCAACCTCTGGAGCACTCGCACCAGTGACATGACTTGCATCATCCCCACTTTCCATCATGGGTTCATCTTCTTCCGGATCTTCTTCATTAGGAACAATCACGGCGCCGACATCATCTTCTACTGCCTGGGGCTGATGATTGGAATTCATCAGATCATGTAGCCTATGGACTTCCTCATGCAGAACAGCGTTGTACTGCTCTAGGTGTGTCACATAAAGCTCCAACTCACAAACACGAGCCCTGGCTTCTGTCTCCTTTTCCAGAGACTCATTCTAGAACTATTTCCAAAAACGCATGTTGCGCTTCAGTCGCTCCACTTCTGATGTAAGCCTTGCAACCTCTGATTCCGAATCCGGGTTCGGATTACGGCTACTGCTTGCTCCATCACCTCTGGCGGCCAACTGATGACGTGGCACTCCTTGCGGTCCACTTTTCTTACGAGGAGTCGTCTTCACACGTGTCATCCTAAAGCAAGATAGAATTAGGACGATGAGAACAGATAGGGGGATCTGAAGGTTAGCAAGAATAGGATTGAACCTTACTTAACCCAAACCACTTTAAAAGGGAAGGTAACTTAAGCAGGTTAATTAAACATGATGCATGCATCGTACTTACGATCTAACAGAAAGATTAAGTAACACATACAATCTTTATAACATAGGGCACTATACATGATACTTCACTACGAAGCTTTCAAATATGAGCTAAGGAAACTATAGAATAGATTAAGATAACCAAAAGCAATTTGGACCAAAATATCAGTATTAAGTTTGTTTGACCCAAATCATTTTGAAGTTTTGCAAAGTAATACTACAATAACTCGAGTGATTATGCTCTGGTACCAGCTGTCACAGAACCTCCTAATTATGATGGCCCACAAGTACCCGTCATTGCCATAATGACCTCTGATAGTCGTACTTATATTCACCATAACTTAAAAGGCCTGCTTTCCTCCGAACAGGATCCAATCACAGGAGTATTGCTATATTACAACAGTTTATTCAAAATATTCAACAGAGTAAAGTAGCGGAAGTCTTACAATAACTTAGGTTTAGAAACCAGTTTTTCAAATCTCAAACTTTATGTAACATTATTACAAACCAGTAGTAGAGAAGTATCGGTAGTAACTTTATTACATCACACAAGCGAGATGCCTTGCCCAAAGGCCACACAGTCTACTCGTCGTCGCTTTCTTCAACCACGACGGTCATACAACAAGGCTCGAAGTAGACTTGTTCATGAACCGCACCTGCAACAAGGGGTTCAACAAACCCTGAGTACGAGAGTACTCAACAAGACTTACCCGACTAAGACAAAGACTCCAAGGGCATGCTAGCTTTAGGGAATCAAGGTACGGGTAATCCAGAATTAAAATTTTCTTTTGCAGAAAAGCTTACTAAAGTAAGTCCTTATCTTCAACATTTTACTTTTACCATTGATGGTTCATTAACCAAATCTAGGTGATCCTACTCTAGATCAAAGTAATTATCATCAAATCCTTTCTCATTCTTTCTTTCATTCCAATTCTTAACTACTATGCAAGTCAGGTGATCAAGTCTCCATAACAGAGGAGCAATGACGATTCGAACCGATTATACCCAGCTGGGGATCTCTAACATCACGACATATGTAGAACCAAATCTGCATATATCAACCCTCATTTAGATCTCCCAAAACAGAACGTATCCATTGCCACCCGAGAGTACAGTACTCCTCGAACCCGGCCTGATTCTAGCCCCGAGGGTACACGCTACTCCCGCCATCTCTCCACTCCCAGTGCGAGGTTAGACGTTCTCGTAATGGAATCACTAACATTTTGGGCTTACCCAAGGCATTAGGCTAGTTGCAAAGTCTCGAACACAACAGGCTTACAACGAACGGACCTTAACTGACAAGGCGGAAACACTACATTGAGACTCCTTTCCCAATGCATGTTAGCAGTGGCCAAACCACCCGCCCGATCTTTCAAGTTCATTCTCATATTTCAATATTCATTCAGTATGTCGTCATGGCTTATGTAAACATTTCATTTAAAAGCTTAACTTCTAAGCATAGCGAAGCATACTACGCATTTTCCGTAAAACAGGTATCAATGTTAATATCGCAATAATTAAGGATGATAATGCAGCAATTAGGTTATCACTCAACTCCTAATTACTTAATGCAATAAATCATAATATAAATAATAAAACATTTGAAAAATTCAAGGTAGGGTTTAAATGCTCCGGGGCTTGCCTTGCTCAGACACGATGACTGACTCAGACTCGGGGACTCTAACGTCTGGTCCGGAACCCACCGACGATCGCTCTTCTCCGGAAGCTTGCTCGGTGACTTCGGCTTCTTCGAAAGTGGAAACTACACGAATACATAACATGCTTTAACATGATGCTCGATGATAAACATGATGCTTGATGATAACATGCTACGAGTTACGACTTGAGTACAACTTCCCTTCACGGTACAGTCACAAACAGAAAACCTACTAACTAGTAGCGACGATTTCCAGCGATACCAGCTTTTAATCTAAACAAGTTACTAACAAACTCAATCTTGAAATTAAGGTGTCAAAGATCACCAAAGGGTAGTGACCTAAGGACATCACTCAATTAAAAGGGCACACAACACTTAAAGTTCTCAAATTAACGTTTATTTACTATTTAAATAATTAGGGCATAATTAGAAGTTGAACAAACTTTATCTAAACAAGCTCAAACTTTTTCTGTGGGTTAAGAATGATTTATAACAGTGCCATAATAAATTTCATAATTTTTGGATAAATAAATAAATTATTAAAATTCCTGGAAGTTGCATTTAATCATTATTGGAACCAATTAATTCTACTGCACAAATTATTCAAATTCATGATTTAATATTTTTCCTAGATAGTTTATACATTGAGAAGCTTACACAAAAATTTTCATGAATTTTGGAACTCTACACAATTTTTAATGAAATAAACAAATAAATGTACTATTCATTTATTTGAAAAAGAAAAACAAAAACGAAATCGGGCCGATTCTTCTTTTCTCCCGCGGTCCGGCCCAACCAGACGGCCCACGTACGCGCGCCCGCGCCCGCACGCGTGCTCGGCCTAGCCGCGCGGCCCAGCAGCTGCCTGCCTCTCCCTCTCTCTCTCTGACAGCGTGGTCCCGCCTGTCATCTCCTTTCTCCCGCTCGACGGCTCGCTCCCGCGTGCCCGCGCGCTCGCCCGCGGTGACCGGTCGGTGACCGGTGCTTCGGTCGACAAACCGAAGTGACCAACATGACCCAGCCATCCCCGCAAATCGACAACAACCCTAAAAGCTAAGGTTCACTTTCCCCAGCACCCTCCCCGACGGCCATGGCAGCTCGGGACGACGGCAAGGTGGCTGACTCCCCTTCCCACGATGGTAGAGGTTAAAGACAGGCGAGCATCACGCTCGAGAGCTCACCGTGAACTCACTGACGAACTTGGTGGGGGTAGAGGTGGTCTGGAGTGCCCGGTCGACGGTGAGGCGGTGAGGGCGACCCGGATGGTGGCGACAAGACGCTGTTCCGACGAACACAGGACACAAAAAGGGAAACCATCAACGCGATGAGCAGCACAGCATCGAGTAGGACCTTGAACATGAAGCGGTTAAGCTAGAGACTCACCGAGATAGGTTGGCCACGGAGAGCTCGATCACGGCGGCGATGGTGACCACCGCGAATGAGAAAACGGCCCTACCTAGCTCGGGATGAAGGGAGGCACTGCAATGGGGCTCGGTGCGTGCGTGAGGACAAGGCGAAGCTGGTGCCTCGGTGAATTGGATCAGGAAGCAGCAGGGACGATGAATTTGGCAAGCACAGCAAAGGGCAGTCGCGGCGATCACCGGAGAAGAAGAAGTCGAAGACGGCGACTGGAGTTTATATAGGGAAGGCGGGGCAACGCGAAGACGACACGCAAGGGCGGCCCTACTCGTCGAAGCAGCAGCTAGTGGCCGCGGACGCACCTTGAAGCAACCCGGCCGCTCGCCGACGCCCATGCCGGCCGGTGGCCGTTTTTCATTGGCACAGCACTGTAGCATCCCCCCCAAAACTCTGAATTCAAACTAATTTTTCAAATTATTTTCAAATTTGTATAACAACTTGAAAAACTTCCAATGTATGAAATCTTCAGAATTTCAAGCTCTACAAGTTTGGTATTGAATACTTTTTCAAATTCTCACTGGATATTGAAATTTAAGTTTAAATTCAAAAAGGGACACAATTTTCAGATTTGGTAATTTAGAAATTACTTTTGATTTTATATTGAAACTTCAACATCTCCAAACATCAAAGTTGTATATCTTGACCAGACCTACAACTTTTCTGTTCAAAACTTTTTCAAATTCTGCCTCCATGTTGAAATCTTAGTTTGGGGACAAAAATGAATTAAATTTGAAATTTGTTTATTTTCAAAATTGCTCCACATTTTGCACTAAAACTTTGAAAACTCAAAACACCAAAGTTGTAGCTCTTGAAAAGTTGTACAAACTTGGTTTTGAACTTTTTCCCAAATTTTGCTTAGATTTTGAATTATTTCAAAAGGGGTAAAACAGGGTTTTGAAATTTAGGGTTTCCGAAGGAATTTTAAATTGAAATTTGTTGCTACTTTGATTTGTGATTACTTAGTGATCAAAACCTCACCCAAGGGCATCATTTGGACCAACATGACATGGTTGACCAAATGCCACTCTTGGTTGACCAATTAGCTTTTGAAATTCGTTTACATTTCTCCCCAGATTTGAATTCAAATTCGAATCGGAAAACTCGTGACAAGTTTTGGGACTCCAATTCAAACTCAAATTTGGAGCTTTTTTAAATGTTGTACTTGAGCTCATACCCTACACTTGACACTAGTGTGCAACACAGTCGCACACCTCAAATTACGTAGGGCATTGACTAAGTATTTGCGGTGGCATTCGAAATTAGGGTTTTCGGGTTCGGAGCACACCACTGAGAAGCACATTCAACCTAGATAAGTAAACTTGTTTTAGTTGATGCATAACAATGTTAACCTAACAGGGATGCTTTGTAGTGCATTATGATGACATGACAGATTAATTAGCACTATAACACCCGGGGTGTTACAGAGCTTTTCCACAATAAAACTCCAACTGCGAGAGTTAGCTACTATATGGGTTTCACTAAACATCTCGCCTAAATTCAACATTCTTGTACCCACAACCATTTGAGAGTACTTGTTCTTTCTTAGTCGTCATGAGGCTTATTAAATCTTTGCACAATTGCAAGACATTTTCAACTCCATTCTAGTGATCTATATCTGGACTGGACTTTCTGCCAAAACATCTCGAATAAATGAACTATGTTAGGGTAATATCATACTTGTGCACTGATTAAACTGTAATATCATAGTTGTGCACTCATTAAGCTTCCAACAGCTAAAGCATATGGATCTATATTCATTTGATCTATCTCATGTCAGTTCTTGTAACACTAAAATTCTCAAAACTATTACCCTTGACTATATGAACAGGCGTAGGTTCACTTGCATGCAAATTTTGTTTCTTTAAAAAACTTTTCTAAGCATGCCTTTGTGATAATCCTAATACCCCTTTCATCTGTCTCGGTGAATTTCAATTCTTATAATGAGTGTCATTTCACCGAGAACATTCTTATTGAGTCTCGAGGACAAGAACTGCTTCACATATAGTAGATTAACATCACTACTTGCAAGTAAGGTGTCATCCACGTATACAGGATTAGGAAATGAATTTCCCATTCTATAACTTTGTACATATGCAATTGTCCTCTCATTCTCTTTAACCCAAAATTTCTAGTTGACCTTTCAACTTGAAATGCCACTGTTTAGAGACTTGCTCTAGTTCATAAAAGATTTTTACAGGTGGCATCCCATTCGTTCGTTCTTTCTTTCCATGACAAAACCTTTAGGTTGTGTCATGTAATTATTTTCATACAAATCCCATTAGGAAATGTTGTCTTTACCTTCATCTCAGATCATGATGTGCCACTAGCACTCATTGTAATCTATTCATTCTCTTTGTGTAAAATCTTTCGATTCAAGTCGTGCTTTATACCTTATGTCCCTTTGGAGTCACATTTCGTCTTGTAGACCTTTTACAGCCTATTGTTTTGGCTCCATTAGGAACTGCTTCTGTTTCTCAAACTTCGTTGGTATTCATCGATTTCATTTCAATTTCCTTAGCTTCTTGCCATTTAGACGTGTTAACGCCTCTCATGGTTTCTTCAAATGAGGTGGGATCACCCTCCATTTGAATTTCTTCATTAATATATAATTTATAGTCATCAAAAATATTTGATTCTCTTATTCTTTGAGACCTTAAGGTCTTTAGCTAATGGCACTTCTTTCTCATGGGGTTGTTGTTGCTCTTTCATCGCCAATCGATTCTATAGGGTCTTGTATAACAAGATCCTCATTTTCTTATTCATCTTCTTGAAGGGCTAACAACATGTGTTGTATGAGTCATACAACATCAACATGGTATTGAGCATTTGTCGATCTTGAGTCATTGGAGTAGGCACTAGTCCCACTTCTCTTCAAGTCGTAGATCTTTTCATACCATACTCCTCCAGATTACTCCATCTTCTGTAAGGATAGTGTATCTTCAATCTTTCTTATTTTGGGTTTATTCTGTTAAAATCTATCTCATTTGGTGCTTTAAGCACCGTCTTAGTATTTCTTAGTCTCATTGCTATCTTCCTGTCGAACTATAAAAGATTCAGGAATTTAGCCATTTTTTATAGCCATTTCTGTACTTAGGGGTATCTTTATTATGACCGTTGTACTCCCTCAACGATCACCTTCATCTTTTATAGATCACTTTTTCTCTAAATGCAAAGCATACAATGGGGAATATCTTTCAATTATCTTTCTAAGTTTCGTTCAATTGTCTTTCTATCTTTCTCAATTCATAGTCATCAATCCTCCCCCTCGAAATATGGCACAAACTTCTCTGCCATAATTTTGAAACCTTCATAACTCTTGTGAATGAGAAAACTTTGATTTCTTACTTCATCCACATGATTCCATCATACAAAATGAAATTATTTCTTAATTCGTATAGGAGTACTTTTTTCTCATTTCACTTCAAACTCAACAGAGTCCTTTCATCAATACTTCTGCAATTCATGCTTGCATGTCATTCTTATCATGAGGTTCGTTTTTAACTTCTTTTGTTCTTAAACTCATACTAGGATAGCACAAAAGCTACCCTAAACTTCTCTCCATGTGCGGGATACACATCGTCATCTCACTTTCTCCTGCCATGCAGGACAAGTACTATACGAACTTCATCCCACAATGCGGGTATTTTCTTAAATTTTATGCCGCCATGTGAGACAATTTCCTTGAAGGGACATACATGCCAGGACTGGTTCATATTCAATCATCAAATTCAGGAATAAATTCGATGTTCTTTAACACACAAGCTTAATCCGACGTTGGTCAAATTAAACACGCATGCCACTCATTACAATTCATATCATAATGATAAAACAGAAAATTAATTTTTTTATAGAGAGTACATAAAAGACATTTCTTAAACTAAACTCTTACTGTTCTATTTCTTTTTTAGATCAATATCCCTGAAATCTTTGAAAAACATTTCTTTTCAAGCCACTCTTAAAGAGGACACCGTCTCTCATGTAACGGCCTCCTTTCATATACCCAATTTGTCCTGAGGCTTTTCATCATCTGAGTCACAAGTACCCAGTGCTTTTCTTTTCTTTTTCTTTTCTCCCTTCAAGAACGAAGGCATGAAGATCTTTGTCTGAAAATATTTAACAATAGTCATCAACATTAAACTTTGATTTCTTTATGTTCTATTCTATGTCACCGTTGGGCAGATATAGAACAAAACAACTTTCTTCTACATTAATTCTATATCATCGTTGGGCAGAAATAGAATAAATGCTTAAAACTCATAGATAAAACTTGTAAAATTTTCTGTCAATAACTTTTGCTAAAATTAGCAACATCATGAATACAATATTTTTATACATTAATTCCACATCACCGTTGGACATAAATGGAATTAACATATGGAACAACTCAATTATCATTAACCCTCTTCAAAATTAAATTCTCCCGTTGGTTCGAATTTAATTAGAAGATCATCATCATCATTGCAGCGGAAAATCATCTTTCTATTTCATGAGCATTTCTTGATCTTTATCTATTCTCTGAAAAATTGGTCACTTTGATGCATAATTTATCAGAGATTTAAATTTCAACCTCAAACTCATAAGTAAGCTTATAATATTGTTATCATCAACGTTGGTCATAAAATAACAATATCATAATTTCACTTAAATCATAATGTGAATATCCCTCTAATTAAAATTTTCTCGTTGATTCCAATTTTAATTAGAGGATAAACTTTTCATCATTTTCTGAACAACTGTAATTGCTCTTCAAATTAAATCCTCCTGTTGGTTCGGATTTAATGAGAAGACAATACTCTTTTCCTTTGCAGTGGAAATATGACAAAATTCTTAAAATAATTCTTATTCAGAAGCATGGTTTTGTACTTTTCTTTTCTCTAACAAATTATCAAATAAGTTTGAGTAGAGATAATCATTCAATCTTAACAAAAAAAATCATTCATAAAATGCTTTTGAATATATATAAACAAATTCTCAAGTTTACTATGCTTTTAGGCCCGAAGCCTGCTTGCCCGAAGGCCTGCCGCGGCCCAAAGCCCAACTTCGCGCGTGTGCGCTCATCAGTCTTTGGCCCAGCTGTGCTTCTGGCCCGGTCGTAGCCGCTCGCGAGCAGCCTCCCCCGTGCCTAGGCCGCAACCTGGGACTGGGCCGGGATTTCTCCTCTCCGCCTGGGCCTCAAGTGGCCCAGTTGATCTGTGCCATTGATCTTCATCGGACGGCCAGACGTGACTCTCGCAGGATCAAAACACCCTCGGCCGGCCGCCCCTCCCCAAATCCTAAATCAATTCGTTCTTTCCCGTTCTCGTCGTTCCTCAGCGAAGCAGCAGAGCGGGGCGCCCGCCGTCGTGGCGGCCGGTGAGAAGAGAGACTGCCGGAGCAAGTTGCCGACAGGCTCCCGTCCTCATTCTCTGTCTCCCTCCTATCCTCTTATCGCGTCCGCACGCAGCGGTCCCACGATGGCCCCATGGCCGACTCGGAGGAGGTGCGCATGGTGCCGCCGGGGAGCTCATCGCTGGCGCGCGCGCTCGCCCGTGGCTGAGCACGCCGCCGTCGATTGGCCCCGCGATGGTGCCCTCTTATTGCTCTCTCTCGCGCACGGTGGCGCGGCCAAGCGCCGGCAAGCCGGCGGTGGCTCTTCTATTCTTCCCGCGCGACAACGGCTGCTCGTGCGACGCGCGGTGGTGACAGCGGTAGGTGAGCCGCAGGTGGGCCACTGCCCCTTTTCTTTCTCCTTTCATTCTAATTCTTTAGGGTTAGGGTTTCTTTTTGGGGAATTTCTTCCGAATCACCGTTCAATTCTTCTAAATTTATGTTCAATTTCTACACCCCACAACTAGATCTACATACTAGGTAGGCGACCTGGCTCCGGTACCATTGATGGATCTATAGGGTCGTCTAGCAGTAGATCCAGTGGGTAGTTCTTTGGTATTTGGAATAAATCGAGTAGAACATCACAGAGATCAGGAGAGAGAGAGAGTAAGAGAGAGGGGAAGGTACAGACCGTCGGGCTTGATCGAGGAGCTCAAGGTAGCCTTGGCTTCAGTGGTGATGTCGACGCAGACGGTGATGGCGAAGAGGTGACGATGGAGACCAGCGGTGGCACTTCCTGCCGCTGGCAGTGCAACCCTCGGGATCGGACTGGGTTCGAACAATGGGGTGCTGTGGCGCCTGTAGTGAACCTTGTAACTCTAACCACTGGTTCTCCACCTCCTATTTATAGCACCGCACGACGGGGGCTCACCAGCCACGTCATTGGGCTGGGCGTCCCCGATCAGGACACGAGAATAGGGCCCAGACATGGCCGTTGGGCCCAGTCCAGTGGAGATCAAACTAACATGAGTAACTATCCTAAAAATCTGCATCCGGAGAATGTTACGAAAAAACAAATTGACATCAGATTACTGCTCATGCAAATACCAGAAACACTTGACCCATAGCCTAAATCTGTGGTTCCTGTTCGGTAAGGATGAAATACAAATGGTAAGGTTCAGTAGCACCGTCATAGTACTGCATCTAAAATTTTGAACCTAAAATATACAACAAAATTAACTCTAAATAAACAAAGATTTTCCGGCAACAAAATGCAAACAAATTTCACAAAGGCAAATCATAAATTCAGAATAGAATATTTCAATGTGACAGTAAGAGAATTGGTACATCTACATGCCAACTAGCAAATTATTTAAGTGCTGGTACTTTCTGAATCTGAATTAAGGTGACAGAAGTCAGAAGGTGTTTGACTTGTGCCCATGTGACAGAAGGCGTTCAACTTAGGTCAATTTCAACTTCATACAATGATTTAATGTTGCTTTACGAAGTACACACATTTCTTTCAGGAAAGCGAATTCATACAATGATGTAATGATGCCTTACGAAGTACAAACATTTCCTTCAGGAAAGAGAATTTATACAATGATGTAATGATGCCTTACGAAGTACAAACATGGCCATCTCTGTCAGGAGGCTTAGGAACTAAAATTGCAATGTGACACTGCACGGCACCCATGTCAATAAAAGATAGATATAGATAAGAGTGTTAAAAAATTAGACAATTTCCAGATTAAAAGCATGATTAAATCTAGAACAAAAATCATGGCAAATATATGAACTAGATTAAACATATATGGCATACTAGTATAGCAGATCAGCATATTCCACAGCATCAACATGACAAGCATTGATAGTCCAGCAGATAGATTAGATAGTACGAACGTCAAAATTAGATCAAGAGAATTATACCTTTCGGTTGTAGTAGTAGTAGATGGTGTTGAAGATATAGCTGGCGGTGGTGATGGAGCTAGATCGCTGATGTCAATGTCGTCGATGTTGAAGTCGTCGTCAAAGTCGTCGATGAGAGACGGAGGAGTATTCTTGATGACGACCCCGCGAGCTCTAGCACGACGAAGCCGACGCGCCGATGCACCCTTCGGAAGACGAGCCGTTATGGAACCTTTGGGAGCAGTCGCGCAAGGAACGCTTCCCAAAAACCTTATTCGTCTTCTCCCGGTGCAGGATCGCAAAGACGAGGGTTCCGGAGACCTGCTCACCCGGTCGCTGGTGCACGCAAGCGATTGGACTGGAGTAGCTACAGCGGCGGCGCAATAGCGAGTAGAGGCAAAAACCCTAGGATTAACTGGATACGTTTTGGCGTGGCCAGCAGGCTGCTTATATAGTCCTGTCCGACCAATCTCGTGTCGCGATCACGATCTAAATTGATTTAGGACTCTTAATTTGTAACCGATTAGGACTCATGCAACTTGAAGGCCAAGAAACCAAAAACGAAAACAGCAAAAGGAGATCGCGCTCCCGCAAGGCGAGGAGCCGGATTTCGGCGGACCATTCACGCAGGTGCCGCGCACCCGCGCCCTTCGCCCCGTCCCGCCCGGCGAGGCGAGCGAGCACGCGCGTGTGGACTTCTCTTACTCCTCCTCACACTAGACTTGAGGAAGTGGGGAGGACTTCCATATTTAAGTATGACTACCTCCACTTCAACAAGCAAGGTGGTACTAAAGAGTTCCCACATCCCCTCTTGCTCACATGAATGGGCCTTTGAGATTTATTAGGAATTTCACAATTGGTTATTGGGCCAAGCCCATATAAATTCCAACAATCCCCACCAGATCTCAAATACCCATTTAGAGATTTGCCTGTTCTCACTACTGTTTGATATACTAGTGTTTCAGCAGAGACTGTGAAGTTGAACTTCCGCCTAGAACCTCAAGCTACACTCATCCACAACTTGAACAATGGACTATGCCTTGAATTGCAAGTTTTGTGTGAATAAGCTTTGCTCAAAATCAAACTAGTACCTGGCTACCAATAGCATTACTCTGTGGGTGGAGCATATACGTCGTACTCCCTGGTCTCTTCATGATCTTACTAGAGACCACTCAAGTCTCATAGACTGCGACGTTCTACAGTTGAACTCATATAGGCATGTTCTTTCAAAAATGCTCTGTAGGATAGCATCTTCGCTTGTTAAAGCCAATAAAACATGTTAAGGCATTAGCCAACCTACCATACAGTGCCTCAACGCTTTAAGAGTATTGCATCTTCACATAGAGAGGGTTATAATTATACTCTCCTCAGTTTACCAATAGTTTGTTCTTCCCAGATCCTAAGTCACGGGATCTCCGATCAAAAAGGTTGGGTTACTACTACTGTAAACTCATATGGGTCTCAAACCCATCTCCCTTGATGCTATTTCTATCACATTCTATGATAGCCCTTTGGTAAAAGGATCTGCCAGGTTCTTGTCTGTTTGCACATAAGTCACAGTGATTACTCCGGAGTTTCTCAACTTCCTGACAGACTTCAAACGTCTTTTAACGTGTCTTGTTGACTTCGCATTATCCTTAGCACTATTTACTTTAGTGATCACTGTTTGGTTATCACAGTTCATAAGGATAGCCGGTATTGGTTTTTCAACCACTGGCAAGTTTGACAAGAGCTCACGCAGCCACTCTGCATCTGCAGAAGCTGTATCCAAAGCAGTAAGTTCTACTTCCATGGTAGATTTAGTCAAAATAGTCTGTTTACTAGACCTCCATGACACTACGCCACCTCCAAGAGTAAACACATACCCACTAGTGGCATAGATTTGATCAATATCAGAAATCCAGTTCGCATCACTATATCCCTCTAGCACAGCTGGGTGCCCAGAATAGTGAATCCCAAAACTTATTGTACCTTTGAGATAACGCAAGACCCTCTCAAGTGCATGCCAATGATTATCACCCGGATTGGACATGTACCTACTCAACTTGCACACGACAAAAGAGATATCTGGTCTGGTTGCACTAGCTAGATACATGAGTGAACCAATTATCTGAGAATATCTCAATTGATCTCTAGCAATCTTCTTATTCTTTCTCAATGTCACACTAGGATCATAAGGTATTGGAGTAGGCTTGCTATCCATAAAGCCAAAACAGCTCAAGACCTTCTCAACATAGTGAGATTATGACAAGGTAATCCCACTATCTTCCTTAATCAGCTTAATGTTTAGAATTACATCAGCTTCTCCTACATCTTTCATGTCAAAACTCTTTGACAAAAAAGACTTGACCTCATTAATAATATCAATGTTTGTTCCAAAGATTAGAATATCATCAACATATAAACATAATATAACAGATTAGCCCCCACCATGTCGATAATACACACACCTATCAGCTTCATTAACAGCAAAGCCCGCACCAGTTAAAGTAGTGTCAAACTTCTCATGCCATTGTTTAGGTGTTTGTTTCAAGCCATACAAAGACTTCGGTAATTTACACACCTTCTGCTCTTCACCTTTTACTACAAATCCATCTGGCTGATCCATATAAATCTCCTCATCTAACTCTCCATTAAAGAAAGTTGTCTTCACGTCCATTTGATGAACGAGAAGACCATACGAGGTAGCCAGAGAAAGTAGCACTCGAATAGTGGTCATTCTAGCAACAGGTGAATAAGTATCAAAGAAATCCTCGCCTTCCTTCTGGGTACAACCTTTAGCCACAAGCCGAGCCTTGTACTTGTCAATAGTTCCATCAGGCCTAAGCTTCTTCTTGAACACCCACTTACATCCAATTGGTTTACAACCAAAAGGTAGCTCAGATAACTCCCAAGTTCTATTAGAAAGAATTGAGTCCATCTCACTACGAACAACTTCTTTTCAATCATCTGCATCTGGAGATGCGTATGCCTCTATAATAGAAGTAGGAATATCATCCACAAGATACACAATGAAATCATCATCAAAGGATTTTGCAATCCTTCGTCTCTTGTTCCTCGCAGGAACTTCATTGTCATTCTCCTCAAAGACTTCTTCAGGTGGTTGCTCAAATGATTCAATAGAAGACTCAATAGGTACCGTAAAATCAGGAGCTATCTCAGAGGAAAATCTAGCATTGCTACACATATCTTTCATAGGGAATATATTTTCAAAAAATGTAGCATCACGAGATTCAAATATTGTATCAACATGCATATCAGGAACTTCAGATTTTACTACTAAAAATCTATAGGCAATGCTATGGTGAGCATATCCTAGAAAGACACAATCCACAGTCTTCGGTCCAAGCTTACGCTTCTTAGAAATTGGAACATTGACTTTCGCCAAACATCCCCACGTGCGCAAGTATGAAAGTGATGGTTTCCTTCCAATCCAATTCTCATATGAAGTTGTCTCTTTATTTCTGTTTGGAATTCTATTCAGGACATGACTCACAGTCAATAGAGCTTCCCCCCACCATGCCTTAGATAGACCAGCAGTGTCTAACATGGCATTCACCAAGTCAGTCAGCGTGCGGTTTTTTCTCTCGGCAATCCCGTTTGATTCGGGCAAATAGGGAGCTGTCCTCTCATGAATAATACCATGTTCCGCACAGAACTCATCAAATAATATAGAAAAATATTCACCACCACGATCTGACCTTAGATGTTTAATTTTTCTCTCTAGTTGATTTTCAACTTCAGCCTTATAGATTTTAAAGTAGTCTAGCGTTTCATCTTTAGTTTTAAGCAAGTAAACATAGCAAAATCTAGTTGCATCATCAATTAAAGTCATGAAATATTTCTTTTCACCTTTTGTCAACACACCATTCATCTCGCAAAGATCAGAATGTATGAGTTCTAGAGGTGCCAAGTTTCTCTTCTCTGCTGCCCTATGAGGCTTTCGAGGTTGCTTAGATTGCACACAACTATGACACTTAGAACCTTTGGCAATAGTGAGATCTGGAATTAAATTCAGGCTAGACAAACATGACATCAATCCAAAGTTAACATGACATAAGCGAGAATGCCAAACACTCGAATTATCATTAATCGTGTCACAAATATGATTCACTGACTTATTACAAAAATCTGCCAAAGATAGGCGGAACAAGCCTCCGTAATCATAGCCTTTACCAATAAATTGTCCATGCTTAGACATGACTACTTTATTAGACTCTAACACTACCTTAAACTCATCTCTCAATAGAAGGGAGACGCTAACAAGGTTCTTGCGAATAGTAGGGACATGTTGTACGTTCTTCAGCTGCACGATCTTTCCCGAAGTAAACTTCAGATCTACCGTGCCAACACCACGAACAGAAGCATGTGACCCATTCCCCATCAGGACGGAGGAACCTTGGAGCCCCTGGTAAGAAGAAAACAAAGAGATATCAGCACACACGTGAGTATTAGCACCTGTATCAACCCACCAACTTGGAGATTGAAACACTGAAAGTACAGTAGGAAAATTACCATACCCGTCATCAGCACTGCTAGCAGTCATGAGGTGAATTTTCTTTTTCTCTTTCTTGTCCGCTCGCTCCGGACAATCTTTAGCAAAATGATCAAGCTCTCCACACGCGAAGCAAGGTAGCTCTGCTTTGTCTTTCTTCTTCTTCTTGAAGGCATTATTTTGTTTGGCATTGAAAGCAGGTTGTTTAGGCTTTCCCTTGTTCTTGCCATGGTTTCTCTGGATAAAGTGGGCGCTAAATTTTTTCTCGTTCTCCTTCTCAATGTTATCTTTAGTCCGAGCTTTTTCCTCGACATCAAGAGATGCTATCAGGTTTTCAACTGATATTTTCTGTCTCTTGTGTTTGAGACTTGTGGCGAAATTCCTCCATGAAGAAGGCAATTTAGCAATAATGCACCCAGCCACAAACTCATCGGGTAAGACACATTTAAGGAGTTCAAGTTCCTTAGCCAGGCGCTGAATCTCATGAGCTTGCTCGACTACTGATTTGTTAGCAACCATCTTGTAGTCATTAAAGCTCTCCATGGTATACAGCTTTTTGCCTGCATCTGAAGCACCATAAGTAGCATTTAGATGATCCCATAAAGCCTTTGCGTCTCTTAAGTGCATCATAGTATCAAATAGATAATCTGAAAGCATATTACGCACAGCTCCCACAAAGATATCATTAGCTTCCTAAAATTTTCTCTGATCTTCATCAGAGATGTTTCCCTCAGGCATGCCATCTTTGACCCAGAAAACTTTCATGGCAGTAAGCCAATCAGTGACCTTGACAGACCACCTTTTAAAATGCGCACCAGAAAACTTTTCCGGCCTCAGCGCGTCAACAAAACTAGCCATAGATAATTCTGGAAATAACCTATAATAAGGTTTTTAGATTGTTAAAAAATTAGACAATTTCCAGATTAAAAGCATGATTAAATCTAGAACATAAATCATGGTAAATATATGAACTAGATTAAACATGTATGGCATACTAGTATAGCAGATCAGCATATTCTACAGCATCAACATGACAAGCATTGATAGTCCAGCAGATAGATTAGATAGTACGAACGTTAAAATTAGATCAAGAGAATTATACCTTTCGGTTGTAGTAGTAGATGGTGTTGAAGATGTAGCTGGCGGTGGTGATGGAGCTAGATCGCTGATGTCGATGTCGTCGATGAGAGGCGGAGGAGTATTCTTGATGACGACCCCGCGAGCTCTAGCACGACGAAGCCGACGCGCCGATGCACCCTTCGGAAGACGAGCCGTTGTGAAACCTTTGGGAGCAGTCGTGCGAAGAACGCTTCCCAAAAACCTTATTCGTCTTCTCCCGGTGCAGGATCGCAAAGACGAGGGTTCCGGAGACCTGCTCACCTGGTCGCTGGTGCACGCAAGCGATCGGACTGGAGTAGCTACAGCGGCGGCGCAATAGCGAGTAGAGGCAAAAACTCTAGGATTAACTGGATACGTTTTGCCGTGGCCAGCAGGTTGCTTATATAGTCCTGTCTGACCAATCTCGTGTCGCGATCACGATCTAAATTGATTTAGGACTCTTAATTTGTAACCGATTAGGACTCATGCAAGGCCAAGAAACCAAAAATAAAAACAGCAAAAGGAGATCGCGCTCCCACAAGGCGAGGAGCCGGATTTCGGCGGACCATTCACGCAGGTGCCGCGCCACCCGCGCCCTTCGCCCCGCCCCGCCCGGCGAGGCGAGCGCGCATGTGAACTTCTCTTACTCCTCCTCACACTAGACTTGAGGAAGTGGGGAGGACTTCCGTATTTAAGTATGACTACCTCCACTTCAACAAGTAAGGTGGTACTAAAGAGTTTCCACATCCCCTCTTGCTCATATGAATGGGCCTTTGAGATTTATTAGGAATTTCACAATTGGTTATTGGGCCAAGCCCATATAAATTCCAACAAAGAGTACACCAAACCAATCTTGCGATGCTAATTTACTTCGTCAGGAACAAGTAACCCAAATTAAGCAATGTCATCCTCTCGAACGTATATACTCGAACATATACCCAAACAGAAAGACAGTAAGGCAGTTTGCAGTACATGCTAGCACCCAACAAGAAGAACCAATCAGGCACCGTTGAGCAATTCAAAATCCAGAAACGGAACAGATCCAAAACAGGAAATAAAGCAAATAAACAGGAAAGGTAGACTGGCGGAAGACCATCTCTACCGCACGCACATATCTGACGAGTCGACGAGAACAACACCTGATGATAACATCTCTGATCAAGTATAGGGGGTAAAAAGAGAAAGCAACAGAAACGAACAGAGTTATCCTGAGTATGACGCACGCTAGTAGTAGCAAGAGGCATCAATAATCGGATGATGAGACAAAGACCGTACAGGTTTGAAAGGAAACAAAAAAGGCGAAGAGAGAATGAGAGATCACACTATGGAGAATCAATCGGTGCTTAGCCGCCGCGCCTCTTAGAAGAAACCACCACCAACAGCGGACACAGAACGCAAGAACAACAAGAGAGCCAACTTGAGGGTAAAATCTCGCAAGAGTTTCAGATACCCAAGGGCCTCAATCAGACCGACAAATCGACTCCATCCCGAACGGAAGTACTCACCAGCATTCCCCAATTTCACATCACTAGCACCAAGAACCACAAGATGATGCGCTGAGGAACCACGGTGCGGTGATCGACCCAGTTCTCTCAACGTATCTGGTACGTTGGATCACCATCCAACGGCCCACCGTTCACCTCCAGCCCTCCACAATATGCAGCTCACCACCAGAATTGTGAGCAACACTGATTTTAGGCGACCGATGTATACAAACGATAACATGTTTTTTTGTTTTTCTCATGGTGGTTAGTGACCTTGAGAATTTGAGGATTTTTTATGAGCTAATTTTTAGTTCATCATTTAATTAAGGAAAAAGCCTATATTACCTCCCTCAATTTTTGCGAAAGTCTATTTTTTTCCCTAAACTCTAAAACCGGGTAAACCACTTCCCTGAACTTTTAAAATCATTCGTTTTACCTCCCTAACCGGTTATAAGCGGTTTTCAAAGACGGTTTTGTCTTTGTGTTTCTTTTTATTTATTTCGGTTGAATCTTTGAAAAATCATAGTAAATCACAGAAAATTCATAAAATGAAAAATATAATTTTGTTAGACTCTGTATGAGTAGGTCTACACCATGAACATATAATACGGTATGCTTTAGTATATATTTTTGTTGTAGCTTTAGATCTATGCTTTTCTGCAATTAATTCATGGTTGTAGTTTCTATGGTCCAATTGTGGTAAAATTTTTATGGTAGACTAATTATTGTATACTTGAACTGTAGTAAAAAAAATTTCATATTTATTGGATCATGTATAACTACTTTTTAACAAGCATACACCTAAATAAATCTATAACTAAGTTATGAGTATAAAATTTTTACTATAGTTCAAGCATAAAATAATTAGTTTACCATAAAAATTCAACCACCATAGAAACTGCAGCTATAAATTAATTAAAAAAGCATATATCTAAAGCTACAGCAAAAAAATATACTGAAGCATACTATATTATATGTTAATTGTGTAGATCTTCTCACGTGGAATCCAACAAAATTGGGTTTTTTTATTTTATGATTTTTCTATGATTTACTATGATTTTTCAAAGATTCAGTCGAAATAAATAAAAAAGATAAAGATAAACCACCTTTGAAAACCGCTTATAACCGATCAGAGAGGTAAAAGAATAGTTTTAAAAGGTTAGAGAGGTGGTTTACATGGTTTTAAAGTTTAGAGAGGAAAAACAGACTTTCGCAAAAATTAACAATGCCACGTGAACTTTTTCCTTTCACTAATAGCCACAACCGACAAACAGGAAATCCTACTGTAACGGGCCTATTCAGCTCACAGCCCACCAAGGCTCTTTCTCAGCCCAGTCACTGCCTCCGGTTCAAATACCCCACGACAGCGAGGGCCCACAGGCCGAGGCTGCTGCACTTGTGTTCTTGTGCGGCAGGCCGCAGGCTAGGCCTAGCCGCCTAGGCAATCCGCCGCTCCCCATCACACCAAACGGACCAAGCCCCAGCTGGTCTGCGCCTCTGCGACTGCGGTGCGCCGGTGCCCGTCCCACCTGCTGCGACCCAGTCGCCCACTACTGCAGATAACACAGCGGAAGGCGGAAGCCGATGGCCGCCGTGGCAAGCCCCGCGCTCCGGCTCCGCCCGAGGGCCGCCTCTACGTCGGCACCCTCCTCCTCCGCCCCTCCTCGCTGTCGCTTCGGCTCCTTCTCCCACTCCTGGTTCAAGGCAATTCCTCCCCTCCCCTCCCCTCCTTATACTTATACCCCTAGAAATTTTCCTTTAAATGTTGCTTGTTCAGTACTAGTATAATATTTTGTTTGGTTGGGAATTTGGTAGGGTTTTGTTTACTTGATTTTTTTTTGAACACTTGTTTACTTGATTTTCCCAATCCATCTTCACTTTACACATGATCTAACCGGGTGGAAGACTCGAATCTCTCTTGGTGCGGTGGCCATGTGCCAATGGGTTTGTCATGAAAGTTCAGAGAGAGATAGCATTCAGAATTTGCTTTAAGAAGCTCGGCAATAACTAGGTGTCCTTTTAATCATAGAAGAATAGGCACCCAAATTCGCCTCAAGGACTTAACTTGGCTGGCCTAGGCTCAGAATTTCCTTTACATGCCCCCCAGTCACAAGTGCTGATCTATACTCCATATACTCAGTGTAGTTCTGCACGATATTAGCTCGTAGAGATGCTTAAAATTGTTTGATTTTGTTATATTGATTAGTGCACTGGCATGGCTTTTATATATCTCAGTATGCAAGGCCATTTCCAATTCAGAGAGTCAATGGAAGTGCGATGCAGTATTTAGGTACACTAAAAGGTAAGTACTTTACATTCTCCATCTGCTTTTCCAGAAGAACTTTGTTGAACTAGTAGTACTCTTTGCTGATCTTTTACTACATGGCTAGCAGGTCAAGTTTTAAGCAGTATCAGCGACCATGATGGACGATTTCATATTAAGAGGACTATGTGCTTCACTGCTACCGACAAGCAGGAGCCAGTCGTTTCACTTACCTCAGACATGCCGGTTTTGCAAGAGACAGAAAGTGGTACTAAAGTTACCCCTGCATCTGAAAACTCCTACTTCGCTGGCAGAGGTGCTGGAAAACCAGGATTCATCTCTTTTCATGGAAGCAGCTTCCAAAAGACAACTGTGGAGAGCGTGCCACATCCTGGCAAGGAAGCATCTCGATTAGTTTGGTTTATTGGTCCTACCATCCTCGTGTCTTTCTTGGTTCTTCCATCTCTTTACTTGCGCAAAGTACTCTCAGCTGTGTTTGAAGATTCCTTGTTGACAGGTATGCTTTCTTTGATAGTTTCAGGAATGTGGTGTTTCCTTTCTAGATTATGGTTGTTTCATAATGAGTATAGCTTCTCGATCGTTTTTAAAAAAATTGCAGATTTCCAGTAGTAAACTTAGATATTACCCCGCAGTGTTACAGTATGTTGCCACAATGACCTATCCTGTCATCTTTCACATAATTCATTTTTTACAATTCATGTCTTTTCTAAAAATCGGCAATATCCCCATCCACTGTCAGTGCAGTACTTGATGGATTTTGTTTTTCTTGCCTGCAGATTTTCTTATACTATTCTTTACTGAGGCTTTGTTTTATGGAGGAGTTGCAATTTTTGTCTTCTTGATTGATAAAGCCTGGAGACCTTTGCAGCAAGTAGCACCAAAGAGTTACATTTGGTCAAAATCCAGATTCTTCCGTATTTCCTCAGTGACAACAATGGTTCTGAGCTTGATAATACCTCTTTTAACAATGGGCATGGTTTGGCCCTGGACTGGACCAGCAGCATCAGCGACCCTTGCCCCTTATTTGGTTGGACTCGTGGTACAGTTTGCATTTGAACAGTATGCACGGCATCGGAAATCACCTTCTTGGCCAGTGATTCCTATTATCTTCAAGGTAATTTTGTTCTTAAATTTGTATTGGTATGATTGCATCATGAACTATTAGCGTTATTAATTGTGCTTTCAAGTTATACTCAAATTAAAATGTGTGGAAACTATAGATTCTTTTATAGTTTTATACTTTTATTCCATCTCTTTAGTTTGTGATCTGATCAATCATACCTGATATTTGGAATCTGGGACTTGGGATTTGCTATAAGTATATCAAGTAATTCTGGACTCTGGTGGAAGCATTTTGAAGAATCGATGGCAACAACCAAGTCTTGGAAATGTGGAAGAAAATAATCCAGCGAAGTACTCTAGTAAATAAGTTTCTGGTATTTTTATTTCTACAAAGTAGAGCCAAATGATGTTCTCTTGTTTGTCCTTTGGATATGCTGGGACCACAGAGGTTAAAAAAATGATGCTTATGGGAAGCAATTTGATGATCAGCCATTATATTGTTTTGTTGATATAAAAGTTTGTATCCTGAATTCCTGATAGAAGATTTAAAGACATAAAAGAGAACTTGAGAATGACATATCCATCTAAGGCACAGGTGCACCCAATTTTTCCAAGGATGGTTTAATAATGTACACCAGAAAGCTAGGGCCAGGTTGCTTGCAGTCATTATTTCTTGGTTCTTGAGAACCACTGCTGCTTTCCCGACTCTGCTCTTGTTCATTTCGATTTTTGACCAATCAAGCAATTGCATACTTTTGTTCTATATGAATGGATAAACACTTTAATGTTACATGATGTTGTCAGGTCTACCTAAATGCTTCAGTTAGTTCTCATGTGATTTCCCCCTCCTTCCAGGTATACAGGCTTCACCAATTGAACAGGGCAGCTCAGCTGGTGACGGCACTCACATTTTCTGTCAGAGGAACAGAGACAACAAATCAAACTCTGGCTATCATGAACTCATTAGGAGCATTACTGACTGTTCTTCAAATTCTTGGCGTTATTTGTGTTTGGTCTCTCTCAAGTTTTCTGATGAGGTTTCTTCCCTCTTCAGACATTCCTGATCCCTGACTCCTAGAAGCTTTGCTAGAACTTTGGAACATGGGCATAGCGTCCCATTGTAAATTGGTAATAGGTTAAACGGAATCAGTTCACATGTTTGCAAGGTTTAGCATTTCTTTAGGGCCTCTTGATGCGATCTTCGGCTGAGTAATTGGAGAGAAATTGACACTGGAATCAAATAAACAGCAAATAAAAGGTCTGAGGCACCCCTCCTGTTTCTTTTTTAAAAAAAGGCTCTGAGGCATAAGTGTTTCCATGCTGCTCTTGTGGATCAAATGCTGAGTTTGCAAGTGGATCAGTTTTGTAAGAAGCTACGCAATACAATTCTTAAGCTGATGGCAATCCTGTATATCATTGCCAATTGGTCAGACCCTGCTGATGCTAGGATACGTGGAGCTGGATCCAGATGATTCAAACTTTTCTGTCCGTTTTCCTTTGGAAAACATATTTCATGTGTGCTACTGAATTCAGTTTCCCCTTAATTGGGTGCAGCATGAATAACTTTTTTGTGATGATTTTGCTGCTTTTGGCCAGTATAATGCCTTCATACATAAAGAGAGTTCTTGGAAGACTTGCAGCTTGTGGCGACATGTAGGAACGGCATCTTCTGCAAATATACTTTCTAGATATTTGCTATCGTTCTGTTCGTTACATTACATATGTGACAGTGTGAGGCAGCGAGCAATTTCAAAAAACACGCATCGTTTCAATCATGTCTATCATCTGCGTGCATCAGATTTCTCCATGCAGGGCTTCTTCGGTTTGAGGAGATTGATTTTAATCCACCATTTCCTTTGGAGAAGGGGTTAACCAAACAAGTACGTACGCAAGATAACGACTTTACCAGCCATTTCCATCCCAGTCTCTATGAAGATGTCAGCTTCAGACAAACACGCATCGTTTCAATCATGTCTATCATCTGTGTGCATCAGATTTCTCCATGCAGGGCTTCTTCGGTTTGAGGAGATTGATTTTAATCCACCATTTCCTTTGGAGAAGGGGTTAACCAAACAAGTACGCAAGATAACGACTTTACGAGCCATTTCCATCCCAGTCTCTATGAAGATGTCAGCTTCAGACAAACACGCATCGTTTCAATCATGTCTATCATCTGCGTGCATCAGATTTCTCCATGCAGGGCTTCTTCGGTTTGAGGAGATTGATTTTAATCCACCATTTCCTTTGGAGAAGGGGTTAACCAAACAAGTACGCAAGATAACGACTTTACGAGCCATTTCCATCCCAGTCTCTATGAAGATGTCAGCTTCAGACGTGAAACTTCAATCCTATCTGTTGCTATTGGAGAGCAAAATTTTGTGCTTTATGTAGTAATCATCTATTAGAAAGAGAGCATGTTTCTTTTTCTTAGAGAATGAAACTGGAACGTTTTCAAGCGTGCAGCTTCTAGTTCACCTTCATTGTAGGAGTTTACTTCTGCTAAAACTCGTATGTTTCAATTGGAGTATACGTATTTCATTTGAACTCTGTTCATGATGTACTATTTCGCACGGGCATATCATTTCGTCCCTGAACACACCTTTCAGTTATAGCTACTTACGTCACATAAACCATCATAAACTCGCAGATCTAAAAAAGTCACAAACAAAAAGCTCGCAGATCTAAAGACGACGACCTTTCTGTCTGAACAAGAAAACAGAACAAGGGGGCGAGGTAAAGAAAGCCAAAAAATGATGTGCGCCCGCTTCACTGAGAGGATTGGAGGCAGATGAACTCCAACCCTCAAAACTGAGTGAATCGGGTGCTTCGCCACTAATGCTCAACATACATAGCCCATTATTATGTGCAAAAGGTGGCCGGGCTGCCCAGACGAGATTCGTCGCAGCCGGATTGGAAGTTTTTGCACCAGCGTAGGGACACGAATGTTCCAAAAAGAACAGTCCCCGGAGAAGAAATGAAGCTCAAAACATCACATGGAGAAAATAAAGCAAGCTCACTGCAAAAGAAAGCACAACCTCACTCGGACACACTGCAAAAGAACAAGAGAACAGAGTGAAACCCTACTCCTAAAGTCCTATAGCTATACAAAGAACGGCGCCCTGAAGGTATGGATGAAACTCTGAGCTTGTGCTGCATTTTATAGGGAGGCTGCCCTGCGCCCCCAATCTTCTCCTTGTGGTAATGGTTTGTTCTCTGGATTGGTCGCTAGGGTTTCGGGCGGGCAGCCCGGGCAGCGGGCAGTGCCCCCAATTGGCATTAAATTATGAATTTGTCTGCATTCTGATCTGAGAAAAGTCTCAGCAACTTGGCTCGTCACATTGTGGTTGTGGGGCCTTGTAGGAGTACTACATTATTGTTATCCTGAAAATTACTAGTGTAGTAAATTGTTACCAGGTCTCGGTGCGTTTGAGTGCCCATCTCCTTTCTTTGGAGAAGTTTCAAATCCGACACATCCCGTTTGCACCAGTTTTTTACTGAGTTTCATCCTGATAGCTCATGAACAATGATCCCGAATTAACACATAGCATCTCTGTTATTTTTCGAGATGTCCGAACACAAATGGGACTTAACGGTTTGATCCGTCAAAGTGGTTGCCATACCTTGGAGTCAACGAGGTGTCCTTGTTTTGCAACGCGGCAAGATCCCGTCCCGGCAAACATCGAGTCCTCGTCACAATTTTTCCCGTCGTCAGTAATCATTGTCTCTGCAATCTGCATCGTCCCTGGCTCCCTGCAATCCTGCTTTGCGGATAGGCACTGCCTTGATCTTGACGTAGCATTGACGAATTGCACAGCATATCCACCGCCGCCTTCATTGACTCATGTCATGTTTAGGTTTCCCCGGGACCGTAGGAGGAGGCTGGAACAGTGGAATTTGGTGTGGGTGGATGAAGTCTGCTTGGCTGAACAACCAGGTCGAAAAGTACTGTTTATTAATTTGTTGTAAGAGAAAAATATTGTTCCTTCGCTGAAAAAGTACGGCTAATAAGTCAAGTGAACAGCGAAGCACTTCGCCTCCTGGCGAAGTCCCATGACCTACGAAAACAATAATGATTGATGTCGAGCAAGACCGGGGGACGGTGTTATGTGAAGGTTGGGGACCGGGCGAAAAGGGTTGCGCCCAACATACCGCAACACAGGCCGCTTTAGAGTCGTGACAACGTGCCACCTCCCTCCTGCGAGCATATCGCAAAACCGTCATGGTAATAACAAAAGCCCTTCTTTCATAACTGTAAAAAGATGATAATAAAGTCTGACTCAAATTTGTCCTATACTGCTAAATATAAGTCAACAATCTACGAACGAATATATTTGATGCATATCTAACTTCATCCACCACACCAAATCCCACTATTCCAGCCTCCTCCTCCGGTCAGAGAAGGCGCTTCGTCGAAGGGACAAGACCAGGGCGAAGGGCGCAATCCACGTCGATCGGGAGACACTTCGCAAGGGCTCAAGTGGTCCCAGCAGTCTAAAGTAGTATTATGCCTTTTATATTTGTGTCAGTCTGGCCAAAGGACCCCCGCCTAAAGGAATTTTCTCGGCATCTAGGGTAGATGCGGGGCCACGACGGTCTTTGTGTTGTAAGGAGAGGTCTACAAATAGTGCCATCGGGTGACAATGATAAAGGGAGGAAGAATATAGAAAAAAGGTTCTGCTTTTGCTCCAGTATTTACTATTTCAGAGTTCGACGGCCCTCACGATCAAAGACCTCGGTCTAGAACAACATAGTATTTGGGAGGAGTGCCCTTAGCCATGTCCCATGATGTAGGTTTTGGTTTAACCTCATCAACAAATATCGTACCTCTAAAGTTATATGTGACTTTGCATGTTCATCTCATTAGATCCAATCGACACTTCCATGTGTGGAGGCTTGTCGCTAAAAGGGCTAATTTGTCATAATTTGTGTTAAGGGCTAGGTTGGATTAGATTAAGAGGTCATATGTAAGATCACCTAGAAGTTTGAGGATTATGCACCTGCAAGATATCATGCAATGTATGAGCATGATGGTGTAGATACGGCTATGATCGGGGTGCATTGATTGACTGGTTACTTTTTTTATAAATATCCAATTGGCTGATTAAATTGTTTTATAACGTACTTTATTTTTCTCTGTCAAATAAGACGACAAATGTTGGCATATTTCCATAAACCTCTATTTGATGAAAAAAAATCTTTGTGTAATCCTAATGTGGAGCAAGTCTTCATATCTTATTCGTGAAATTCACTCTTAAAATTACAAATATATATCAATCAACAAAATTTAAAAATTCGATTGCACGTGCTTGAAATGTCCCTTGTATTCTATTAGAAAAAAAGTCCAAATTACTCCATCCAAGTTTAACCTTTGTCCAAATAATCCATAAACTAATGTTTGATTCGATTTACCCTAACTACTTCAGTTCGTCTAGTTTACCCCTTAACAAGATTTGTTATTTTTTGTTTCTTTGCATATAAATAGAGTTTTACTTTTATAACCTTATGAGGTGATATAGAACATCATATTTTATGTTAAAAATTACTTCTCAAAATTTCGATCATTATTTTGGTCAGTTAGGAAATTTAGTATACATTAACACTACAGATAAAATGTTATAATTATCTCACAATTTTTTGAGGGGTCAACGTGGGGTGGTTGCTTCCCCACCTGATTCATTCATTGGAGATGGCAAGAACAATGCCACTCTAAAGGAATTTTTTTGAGGGGTCAACGGGGTTTACAAGAAGTTGACAGTGAAGAATATGTATTATATATTGGCAGCTAATGAACAACAGGCATCACAAAAAACTGCTTACTCGTTGATCGGGAGGCGGTGCGACCGTAGTTCGGCCATTTCTTTGATAGAAGCGGACAGTCGACGCACAGATGGGGCAAGTTGATTGAACACAATCTCATTTCTGTGTTTCCATATATAGAGCCCAGGAGATGAGAAGCAATATTGCAAGAAGACTTTTGTAATGAGCGGCTGGAATTAAACTCCACAGGACGTTCCAGGCACCATATCGCCTATTTTCTCATAAAATGCATCTTCCTAATTCACATTTTTGTTGAAAAAAAATACTATGGCCAATAATCTCATGGTAACAAGAATATATTGTTATGAGGGATATCAAGATTATTTAGTCTCCGATTCACATTTGGTCAACCAATTCTTCCTAATTCACATTTTTGTTGAAAAAAAATTCTTTTGTAATTCCTCGCATAAGGACTCCGAAAATACCAGGTCCCCATCTACACAAGTAAATTGTTGATAAAACTCCAAAATAGCCTTTTCTTTTGACTCAATCCTCTTCTTCTCCTTAGCATTCGGGGAAGATAAGAAAATTTCGGGGTACGAAACATTATATAAAAAATTTAGGAGTTAATACGCTTCGAGAATCATGTAAGTCAATCAGTAAATCGTCTCAGATAAGAAGCCAGTTTAATGTTACGAGAAAACACAGCTTTTATTATAGCTCACTCGTTTGGATCGCTCATCACAGAGACACGTATCCAGTGGTGCCCAGGGCGCTTTAATGGTTAATAATAATGCACAGTTATCGTACTTCTGTAGGAGTACTGTAGAGGATACTCGTATATCCTTATCCTTATCCTTATCCTTTCGAAAGGTCCAGCCTTTTGGGACCGGAGTGGGCAGGGTTATTAGGCCAGTTTCAGTGGAGAGTTTCATTTTGTTGTTTCCAAGACTGCCATGTCATATAGAATGAAATGAAACTCGGATGAAACACTCACTCTCAATGGAAAGTTTCATTCCATAGTTTCATAGACATTTAATTCTATGACTCATAGAGAGTTGGTAACTGTGCCAAGAGAGTTTTATCCCCATGAAACCTAATTCTTCTCTTTCTTCATTAAAACGTTGATATGTCATCAAAAATGCATATGTGGCAGGCTATTAAATGCAAATGAAACTCCAGTGAAACTCTCACTGCTCAATAAGAAGTTTCATTATGTTGTTTTCAAGACTACAACGTCATTTGAAATGAAATGAAACTCGGATGAAACACCAACTCTCAATAGAGAATTTCATTCCGTGGTTTCATAAGCATTTAATTCCAAGACTCATAGAGAATTGGTAATCGTGCTAAAAGAGTTTCATCTAGATGAAATCCATTTCTTCTCTCTCTTATTAAATACACTGTCACGTCATAAAAAATGTCTATGTAACAACTCATTTAATGCAAATAAAACTCACATGAAACTCCCACTCAGATTGGCCTCAGAAGGAAACTATTTAATTCCATCTGCATTTTTTGTTTTTTTTCTTTGTCCAGACAGAACAATAACATCCTTGTTGCCCTTTTTATCTGCTTATATATTCACCTCAACCTAAACACGTCTAGAGACTCGAAAAAAAACCGTCTAGAGAAAGAAACACACTCCGTATGTCGCTTGTCAACAACGGAGTCAAAAGGCAGAGAGAGACGCAAATGCTACAACTTTGAGTAAAGAGCAAGTCCTCGCAATCAAATGTTGTTTTGTATGACGCATACAAGAATGTCTCTTTTTCTTCCACGACTTCGCTTTCGCTTGCAAGTGGCAAACAGCGGTGCTTCCACTTGATTCGGTGTGTCGCCGTGCGTCAGCGTGGGCCCCCTGCACCAACGGCCAACGCCAGCTCATCCAGGCCCACCGGCGAGCAGGCCAGGATGGCACGGCCCAACGGCTGGGCCTGCACGGCTGGTGCGCAGGGCACCCAGTCCCAGCGCGCCACGGCGGTGGAGCTTCCCTTCGCCTTCCCTTCCTCCCACAGCTCGTAGAGCACCGCGCCGTTCCCCGGCTCGGCCGCATTGTACACGTACCCGCCCGCGGCGTTGCCGCACACCCCGATCGACAACGTCTTGTCGTCCAGTTCCTCTTCGTCGTCGTCATCAGTGTCGTCACGAGGAAACAGCCTCTCTGACAGCTCCGGCGGCATCGCATCGCTGGATGCGGAGGGGGTCTGCTCCAGAGTGTCGCCGTCCACCTCCCATGCCTGGATGACGACTGTGCACTCCGCCTCCTTGTCTGCCCGCTTAGCCCCGAACAGAACGAGGCGTTCCTTGGCGCCGACGACGCGGCCGGGCGCGACGCCCCACGCCGTGACGGCGGGGTCCGGACCGAGGCGACGGGTGGGGCCCCACCGCCGGTTCGCCGGGTCGAACCAGCTGGCCCACCCGGTGGTCCTCTCCACGAGGTACACCCGCTGGTCCGTGGCGGCCGCGGAGAGCCACGTCGCCGCGGCGGAGTCCCTGAGCGGGTCCGGCATCGGGTCGCAAGCCGTCCACCCGGCGCCGGCCTCGTGGACCTCGACCGCGGCGGCGTCGCCGCCGTCGGCCAGCGCCAGCCGGCACGCGCCGCCGAGCGCGACGACGCGGTCGCCCACCGCGGCGAACACCGGGTCGACGCGCCACACGCCGGGGGCGTCCAGCGGCGCGACGCATCCCGCCGTCGTCCCGAGCGGGTCGGCGGCGACGGCGAGGCCCGAGAGCGAGAGCGCGCAGACGCGGTCCCCGCGCGCGCCGCGCAGGAGGCGGACGTGCGACGGCGTGGCGTGGCGCGGCGCCGGCGGCACGGCGAGCCAGGCGCCCGAGCACGGGTCGTACGCCGCGGCGCACCGGAGGCCCCCGCCCCCGCCAACGCCGCGGGGGCCCTGAAGGTGCACGACGAGCCAGGGCAGCCGCCGCGGGCGGCGGCGCAGCGCGGCGCGCACCGCGCGGAGCCACTCCCGCGAGACCCGCGCCGCGGCGGCCAGGTCGGCCGCGGGGACCCGCTCCACCACGGATTCGAGCACGTCGCCGTAGAGGTACATCGCCGCGAGCGACGCGCCGTCGGGCACGCACGCCTCCTGGTGGCGCCGGTGCTTCAGATCATGAGCTCCAGCGCTGACACCCATTTCCTTTCCCCCGCAAGGATTCGCTAGGAGACCGACCCGTCACGAGTGAGCGCAGCAAGTTTCGCTTCTTGTGTGCCTGGCCAGTGGAGAGTGGACTGTGGCGTGATCGCTTCCGATCTGGGCCCTGCGCTTCCCAGGATAAAATAGAGAGGAGTGGCCGAGTGGGGGTGGGGGCCCGCTTTGGAAAACCACGAGCGAGCGGTGCCGGTGCCGCGGCCCGCGGTGGGGGTCAATGAAATGCGGATAGACGATGAGTACGAGATAGGGTGGGCCAGTGGGTGGGCAGGGGCAAAGCTGTCTGTCTCTGATGTGTGATGGGACCAAATCAGCAGACGTCGGTAATTGGTCTCTTGGAAGGAGCGGAGAGCCGGCGTTCGTCCGTGGCGAGCTAAGGGCACGTTTAGTTGCAATTTTTTTTTCCCTAAAATGACACTGTAGTAAATTTTGTTGTTATTTGGTAATTAATGTTCAATCATGGTCTAATTAGGTTTAAAAGATTCGTCTCGTCTATTTCGTCTAAACTGTGTAACTAGTTTTATTTTAATTTATATTTAATGCTTCATGCATATGTCAAAGATTCGATGTGATGGGAAATTAAAAAATTTTGTAATTTTTTTTTGGAACTAAACAGACGCTAATACGTTATCATCGCTTTGGATTTGGGTTTTGATTGATACTAATATATATACACTTAGTATATAATATAAGTAATATTTCTTTGTAATACTCTCATGTGAAAAACGCTTTCTCTCATTCTTAAATGACAGTGTAGTGCTCCTGCAATTTTTTTTCTGGCGCACTCTAACAAATAATCTGCTATATATATAGATGGAAACACGATCCATCACGTTAGACAAACAACAGCAGCCAGCAGGTTTGCGATGGATAGGTGGTATCAGGTACCACTATGATGAGATGAGAACAGTGAGATATTTTGCGTGCATAATTGGAGTAGATGTTTGACGAAGACCTAGGCAGAGAGAAACGGTAGGCACCGCGGGGGCGGACCCATGATTATAATCCCAACGACTTAGGTGGTGTTTAGTTGGTGAGGTGAAAATTTTTGGGTATCACATCGGATGTGTCGGAAGGATATTGGGAGGGGTTTTCGGATACTAATGAAAAAACAAATTACAGAACCCGTCAGGAAACTGCGAGACGAATCTAATGATACTAATTAATCCGTCATTAGCACATGTATGTTACTGTAGCACTTATGAATAATCACGGTCTAATTAAGCTTAAAAGATTCGTCTCAAGATTTCACCGAGAACTGTGCAATTAGTTTTTCTTTTTATCTACGTTTAGTACTCCATCCATGTATCAAAACATATCCTTTTACTGTAGAAAGCGAAAATTTTTGGAACTAAACACCCCCTATTAATAGTTCTGGTGAGGGATCAGATCAGATCGATGGTCTGTCAAGTTTTCCTAACACACGATACCGAGCCGTAGCTCGGATGGCAAGGCGTCGCTGGTTACCACGCAACCCACCAGAGTGCGAGCGCCGCTCGACCTGGTGCTCATCCGGGTGAGTGTGTTGTGTGCGCGCGCGTGGTGTGAGTTTACGCGCGTGGTGTGAGTTTAGGCCGTGAGTTCAGATATATTTGAAGGGCGGGGTAATAAAAAAATGTTTTCCTAACACACACAGGCTGCTCCATCATTCGGTGCCATAAATGATCGTACCGCCGCGGTGCGTGTCGGCATCAGGCAATAAGGCTGGCGGGGACAAGCGCCGCCACCTGTTTCTAGAAGGATTTTTTTCCGACTTTTCTAGAAGGATTTCATGAACGGACGGAGGACGTGTCGCAATCAGATTTTGAGTGGCGCGCGTCTTTCTTGTCTCTCCTTTCTTTTCATTGTGCGAATCTACGACGCTACAATTTACTAGTAATTTGGTTTCCAGAATTCAGATAGTAAGTGTTAGTACCTATCGAATCGAATGTACAGTGTGTAGACTGTAGAGCCGCCAGGAAACAAAAAAAATGTTGAGCCGCGGCATTAACTACCGCTCCACGGCTCCGGGAAGATCGGCGGGGCGGCCATATGTTTCTCCTGCGCGCGCGTGGCGACTCCGTCTCGCCTTTGTTTGGATGCACGGCAGCATCCCATTCCAAGTGAAATGGAAGGTAACTTAATTTAATTCTATTATAATTTATTTCAACACATATAGATTGAGATGAATATATATGCATCCCAACAATGCATCTATGGATTTGGAATGGGATGCTGCCGTGCATCTGCTGCAGCGCGGGTGGTTGCAGCCGTAGCCGCCGCAGCTAATTTTGTTTGTGAGTGCTATACTGTATATGTTGTTCATCGAGCAAAGTTATCAGTCGCTGCTGGCTGGTGAGTGTGTGACTGGTGAATGCTTTATCTGGCTGCCGAAGACGAAGTCAGATTAAGATGGATGCTTAGCAGCCATTAAGCACCTACTCGACCGCTGCATCTTCATAGTCTTCTTCCATAGGAAGGAGTACCTCTTAGAAAAACTTAGGATTAGGAACTTAATAGGATCTTTAGTGCCAATTAGGAGTTTAGGACACCTACTTAGACTTAGATTAGTAAGTGGTTGTGCAAATTTTACTACTCTTAATCCGGGTACTAATATAAGAAGCAATAAACCTGCCCATTAAATCATGCTGCAAATTTTAGGGCCTGTTTGGGTAGAGGTGTTAAAGTTTAACGAACACTGTAGCACTTTCGTCTTATTTGACAAAAAGTTTCCAATTTTGAACTAATTAGGCTTAATAGATTCGTCTCGTAAATTACTCCTAATCTGTGCCGACATGCATACAATTAGTCTACATTTAATACTCCATACATTTGCCGCAACATTGATGTGATAGGAGTTAAACTTTAACACGTGGAAACCAAACTGAGCCTTACTCTGCATGGTCGACTATGCAGTAATAGCTTTGTGTCGACTATGCGTGGCGACTCCGTCTATGGGATGCTGGTTGCAGCCGTAGCCGCCACAGCTAATTTTGCTTATGACTCCCTGTATATATATGTCCATCGAGCAAAGTCATTAGTCGCTGCTGATTGGTGAGTGGTGACAGGTGGTGGCTGGTGAATGCATGGTCTGGCTGCCGAAAACGAAGCCAGATTCAGATGGACGCTAAGCATGGTCACGCCCTGTTCATCTGGTTTATAATCCGTCTTATTCGGTTTGTTTTTTCTACCGGAACAGTATTTTTTTCTCACAAAAAATCAGTCAACATTATTTTTCAGCCGGCTTATAATTCCAGCCGAACGGCCCCTAAGCACCTACTCTCGATCGATCGGTGCAGCTTCCTAGTCTTCTTCCATAGGGAACAAGTACCATGTCAATAATAATTTGCCAATCCTTTAATACGTGATCTCTTTTATCGTTAGTATAGGACAATTGCGTAGTTCCTGGGCGGTGCAAAAGTTACTATCAGGGGGGCCGGTGTAGTTAACATCGCTCTCGGAAAATTACATTAGGAATCAATCATGACAGTCAATCAACCCGGCTTTCCGGCCGGCGCCTTGTCGCTTCAAGAAAACTTACCTTCTTCTCCTCCTCATCAAATCCAAGTCTACATACCATAATACGTGCCAATCGATGCTGAAACAATAATTAATTAATGACAAAGCTGTCGCTACTACTTCCTCTTGTTCTTAGAGGCGAAGCGGAGGACGAGGTAGAAGAGGACGCGGTAGAAGACGGCCCAACCGAGGAGGTAGAGCACCATCCACCACTTGCGGTTCTCCTCCACGCTGATGCCCAGCTGCTTGAGGATGTCGTTGCCCCTCAGCATCAGCCCGGCGGGCTCCAAGGCGAAGACATGGTCCCCGTTGAACTCGTTCATCAGCAGGCCCTCGTACGGGTACTTCATCGTCGAGATGGTGTTCATCCACTTCCACGCCACCGGGATGCTGTTGCTGTCCAGGAAGTAGCCGCAGAAGAGGAAGAAGAGCGCCGTGAACGCGATCACCGCGGCGTACCTGCATCGTCCGTCGCATTCATTCAGAGATCAGAAACGCCTCGCGCGGTCTCGTACAGTTTGGGCCGTTGTTTAGGACAGGCATCAGGCATGGGCTCTGTTAATGTTATTGCAGGCCGGCCCATATGTAATCTTGTAATAAGCTAAGCTTAATGGGCCGTATTAGATGAGTAGGCATCCTCCTTTTTTATATGGATCGGGCTACGGCCTACGGCTGATCTGAACAAGAAAAGGTTCTGATTTTTTGTAACAACAACGAAAAAAAAACACACGAAACGGGGTGGACTTAGTGACTTACCCCAGGATGAAGTTTGGCACGACGGAGCTGATGAAGACGACGAAGGAGTTGGTGGACAGCAGGGCCGCGTAGAGCATGACGAGGAAGTAGAGGAACTGGCCGTGGAGCTTGAGCGCGAACCAGACGATGGCGGCGTAGGTGGCCGACTGGAGCAGGAGGAATGGGAGGTAGGTGATGATCCCGGCGACGACGTAGGCGGAGGCGCGGTACGCGTTGTGCGAGGTCTCCCTGATGAAGATGAAGCGCTCCTGGATGAAGGCCGGCACGGCGTCGTTGGAGGAGAAGAAGAAGACGCAGACGGTGAAGATGAAGAAGCTGAGGCGGTTGGTGATCCCCTGCGTGTTGTCCTTGGGCTTGGTGAACATGGTGGCCATCAGGAACCCCATCACCGTGAGCACCATCAGCCGCGACAGGAACAGCTCCGGCGTGCGCCAGATGTTGGTGAAGTTGCGCCTCATCAGCACCCACACCTCCCCGACGTACGAGTTGGCGAACTTGCCCCGGTGGCCCAGCGCGTTGACGCCCACGCCGGGGGCGCCCGTCGCGTTCGGCGCCGCCCGGTGCGTCGGCGTCAGGTAGTCGTCCTCGTTCACCGTGTACGCGCTGCTCATCGGCGTCGGCGTTCCCATCACGATCTCCGGTGTGTACCTGTGGTTATCGTGGGGCGCCCCGGGCCCCTTGTGCTTGGGGCGCCGGGACGGCGTGAGGCGCACGCCGCTCCACGGAGACTTGGAGTGCTGGCTCCTCAGGCTGCGATCGAAGTCGTCGTCGCCGCCGGGGCCCGAGATCGGCGTCTGGACGATGCTGGACACGGTGGACAGCCCCTCGGGCCCGTAGGTGGCGGTGAGCTTTGGCGGCTTCAGGCCGGTGAGGCAGAACTCGGCCATCGCCTTGACGCCGAACTCCGACTGCTCGTACTCCTGGATGACGTCGAGGAGGTTCTCGATGGAGTTCTCCCCTTTGGGCACCTTGCGCCCCATGCGGCCCAGGTGCGCGGTCACCTCCTTTGGCCCACCGCTGTACATGAGCTGCCCGCGCGCCAGGATGATGAGGTGGTCCAGCAGCAGCAGGATGCGCGAGGACGGCTGGTGGATGGTGAGCACCACGGTGCTCCCGGCGCACGCGATGTCGTGCACCTTCTCGATCACGCTATGCGCGCTCGTCGAGTCCAGCCCCGACGTCGGCTCGTCCAGGAACAGGAGCGCCGGCCCGTGGATGATGTCCACGCCGATCGAGACGCGCCGGCGCTCGCCGCCGGACACCCCCCTCGTGCCCTCGTCTCCGATGTACGTGTTTCTGGAGGACTGCATGCCGTGCACGGTGCCATCGACGATGTCTTATTAATTAGTGTTGTGTTTTGAATTTCTGAAGCAGAGTAGTCTCACAGTACTTGCAGCGTGCATGTCTTACCGTGAGGCCGAGCTGCTCGATGAGGTTCTCGACGCGGAGCTTCTTGTCAGAGGCGGAGACGGAGGAGCCGAGGCGGAAGTCGGCGGCGAACATGAGCGTCTCGTAGACGGTGAGCATGGGGAACAGGCGGTCGTCCTGCATGACGTAGGCCGAAGAGCGCTTGATGAGGCTGGGGCTCATCTCGACGCCGTCGAGCGCCACGCGGCCGTCGAGGCTGGCGATGCGCCCGGCGAGCGCGTCCAGGAACGTGGACTTGCCGGCGCCGCTGGGGCCCATGACGGCCGTGACGCACCCCTTGGGAGCGTACCCGGTGATCTCATGCAGCAGGTCCACGTCCTTCTTCTCCCACTCCCCGCCGGCGCCGCGCTGCTTCTTGACGACCGTGTACGTAAGGCTGGTGAACTCCAGCCCGCCCGTGAAGCCGAACCGCCCCACGCCCGCTGGCTTCTCCGGCTGCTGCGCCATGTTGATCACCGTCTCCAGGCGGTGGTCGCCGTTCCTGCCATTGTGCTGATGGTGATGGTGATGCGCCATGCTCTGCACGTACGTACGCACCGGTGTGGTCGCCTATGGGTTTTATTTCTAGGCGCGCAGCTTGTATACTTACAAGCATATAAAAGCGTTACCCTCCTGTCCGCATGTCACTGCCAGCTTCGTTATTTTTGTCCCGTTGGTAGATGCCTGGCTCCGGGCGACGGAAATGAGGACGGGCAACGCAGTGTCATCGGAGTGAACGTTTGTTGCGGTCAGTTTTTGGTCTGGATCGTCGATGTTGACCTGGGGCAGCTCGTCCTCGACACTATCATGGCCAGATCGAAACAAAACTATGTTTTGCAATGTTTCTAGAAACGGTGAATATGTTGTGCAACGATTCTAGAAATGGTGAACTTTTTAAATTTGAAGGTTTTACTATTCTGCGAGCAAGAGTATATGGGAGTAAATATGTTGCCTGAAGTTCCCAAGATAGAAATGGCAAAAAAAAAAGGGGTTCCCAAGATAGAACGTCAGCTTACGTTCAGGGTGCCTTCGGTCGGCGGCGCCACAGCTCTAAATCCCGGATTTGGGCCAGGGCCGAGATCTGCAGGCTACCATCACCAAGGTCCTGGGCCCATCTTTGTTTTGCAACGTGCTTGTGCCGTTGTGCGGCAGGGGAGAGAGAAAGCGAGGCTCCGACCTCCGAGGATAAACGGGACACGTCGCGGGTTCATGGCCTCCGAACTCGGAGGAGCAGGCGTTCGCTTGGCTGCGTGCCTGCGTTCCTCAGCCTCCCCTTTGCCTTCGCGAGCCAGTGCCCAAATCACGATTCACGGGATGAGAATGAGATAGCCGGTGAGCGATCGGAGCCCTCATGGCGGCATCCGCAGCCCCCTCCTCCTGCACGCGCCTCCTCCTCGCCTCGCCCCACTCTCCGCCCACTCTCCCCCGCCTCCGCCGCGCGGGCGGCCGCTCCCTGGGGCTGTCATGGCGCGGCGGGAGCGCGCGTCTTCGGGTCGTTCGACGAGCGGAGGAGGACGAGAGCGGGGCTGCGAGCAGGGGTCAGGAGGTGGAGGAGGCCCCGGAGGAGCCAGTGGCTAGTCGCGACATCGTCACGCTCGCCGCCTGCCTCGTGGGCCTCCTCACCGGCGTCTCCGTCGTGCTCTTCAACCTCTCGGTACGGCAGCCACCTCGCGAGCTCAACTCTGGTTTGATGGTTTCATCGCTGCGTCAAATGGAGTCCGTAGTAACTTCGACGATTTCAATTTCGGAGGTGAATGGGGCGAAGGCAACTGAACACTGGGGTTTGGTGTTGTATACCATGCTTCCCAATTCTGACATCCAGCATTGCTTTGCTATGCTATTCAGTCACATACATTCTGACAAAGTCCTCCGATCTCAAAAGCATTAATTATTTAGTTCCCACCTAAAGGTTTATCGTTTGTCCTCCAACCTTATAGGCTAGGATCACCCTGGTTCTACATTGTTTATAATTCAGTCTTTTTTTTTCATCCCTCCAAGTACGTTGCATAAACTTGAAGTTGCCTGTGTCACGTTTAAATGACACACTCGTAGATCTTTAACATGTTGGGTCTATTCTAGTACTACTGAAGAGTGAAGAGGCATTGTTAATTTCACGTGCTGTCCGTATAAAGTACCTCATGTTACATACTGTGATTTAAGATGCCCATATTTCTTGCCATAGGTTCATGAAATACGTGACATATTTTGGGCCAGTATTCCTTTGCGAGGCGCGTCATGGCTGAGGGAAGAACCGATTGATGAAGTCTGGCAGAGAGTGATATTTGTTCCGGTCAGTGGAGGTGTTATAGTAGGTGGATTGAACGCACTAAGAAGTTACATCAGAACTAACTCAAATGCCCCTGTGTCCAAGATAAAGAGTGCATTTGGACCATTCTTGAAAGCTGTGGCAGCATCTTTCACACTTGGAACTGGCAATTCACTGGGTCCTGAGGGTCCCAGTGTGGAAATTGGTTCTGCAATAGCCAAAGGATTTGGTAATGTGTTTGAGTGGGAGGGTGGGAAAAGGCTGTCTCTTGTGGCAGCAGGATCAGCAGCTGGGATCTCATCTGGTAACTTTTACTAACTAGAGTTTTGATGCTTGTCGTTGTTAAGTTGAACATGCTCTGTGTTCAAGAAATGTTCAACATGCTCAGAATGTTTTCTGGATTTTTTTCATGTCAATGTCAAATGATTGCCACCGACACCAACAGAACATCTTAACATCATCATATATCGTCTTACCTATGGCTATTGTCGATTGTTACCCCTATAATTTCTCATCATAATGCCGCTGTATGATAATTCTTTAATCACCTTGTTGAATAGATTGGTATGCTGATAGCTATACATGATGTAATACATGATATATGGAACATTGAGTCGCAAAAAAAAAGATATATGGAACATTAACCCAGTAGCTTGCATTAGATTCACCTTCTATGGATACTTGAAATTCTCAATAACTCAACATGTCTATGCAGTTTTCTGTCTTCTTTCTGATTTCATTTTACTTATATTCTAGGTTATTGCCTTGTATTTTAGGTTTTAATGCTGCTGTTGCTGGGTGTTTTTTTGCCGTGGAATCTGTTTTGTGGCCTTCTGCTGATTCCTCATCCCTTGCCAACTCGACACCTATGGTGATACTCAGTTCAGTGATAGCATCTGTTGTTTCAGAGATTGGTCTAGGTTCTGATCCTGCTTTCACTGTCCCAGAATATGATTTTCGCTCCCCAACAGGTACTTATGAAATATGACACAAAATGTAATATTGTTGTAAGCTAGATGAAGTTTGCATTAATTTGTTTCAAATTACACATGCTTCTGTCCTGATAAGTTGGCTGGGGAATTGGAGGTGGTGTATATTGTCTCTGAGAGCATACAAACCCTCCTTTCTGTCCATACATATTTACAGAAAAGTCCTTCAAACCCATATTACACCAACATGATACTACTAAATAATAAGCTGTGCTACCATCTTTTGCCTGATACAGTCACAAAATGCCTTTACAATCCTCCTGATGGTAGGATAGTTATGGTGTTTGTTTAATGATATCCTCTTTTTACATTTTGTTTCTCATGCTCCAGAGATTGAAAGTATGAGGATATTTACATGACTTCATAAATGTCAGAACTTCCTCTATACGTTTTGCTGGGTGTCTTCTGTGGGTTGGTGTCAATTGCATTATCAAGATGTACATCACTTGCTATGGAGGCAGTTGAAAGTTTACAAAGGGCAACAGGGTTACCGAAGGCTGCATCTCCGGCTTTAGGTGGCCTCATTGTTGGTCTCCTTGCACTTTTGTACCCTGAAGTATTGTACTGGGGCTTTGAAAATGTTGATATCTTGCTGGAATCACGACCATTTACAGGCGGCCTCTCAACGACCATATTAGTTCAGCTTATTGGAGTGAAAATATTAGCAACATCTTTGTGCAGGGCTTTTGGATTGGTTGGTGGTTACTATGCACCATCTCTTTTTATTGGTGCAGCTACAGGGATGGCATATGGCAAATTCATGAGGTTTACATTTACTGGCCCTGAACCACTGCTGCATGTCCCATTCCTAGATGTGGCATCACCTCAAGCATATGGCCTGGTAACATGTCTACCAAATTCAGCTCTTTCATCTGCATTTTTTGTATTCTCAAATCCCTTGATATCCATCATTATATATTACGATAACATTATTGTTATGCAGTTGTCCTCTGTTCAAGATTGTTATTATCTTAATTCCACCTCTTACAAGCCCCACCATACCATTAGCTTGTTACCGTATAATTCGATATATTTACTCACAAAGTCACAATACCACCTGCTATTAACTATTCATTCTAAAGACATCACCAGATAATTGCTAGTAGCTTAATGATCTATTTGATTTTTCAGTAAAAAAATAAATACTTGTGAAGATAGTTAATAGGAATTTAACATTATTTGTTGGGGCTTATTAGATTTCCACATCTAGTGTTAACTAGCTTTCCACTCCCTGTCACAACTTATTGCCAATGAAACTTGTACATTATAATCTTGGGCAGCAATATTAACCAGAAAATATGATCGCTGCTTATCTTTTCTTCCTTTTTGTTTAATCTTCACAGGTAGGTATGGCAGCTACCCTCGCTGGTGTATGCAAGGTGCCTCTGACATCTGTCCTGCTACTTTTTGAGCTTACACAAGACTATCGTATAGTTCTACCTTTGCTTGGGGCTGTTGGGTTATCATCCTGGATTGCTTCTTCTCAAAGGTTCTCTAAAAGAAGTAAGCTGGATTCTCAGGAGGATAAATCAAGTATTCCTCAACAAGCAAACAACATGCTGACTCAAAACAAACAGGCCACTTCCATGGATACAGATGATTTGCCGCTAGAATTATGTAAAATTGAAAGCTCCCTTTGTGTCTATGATGCCAACGACGACAATATGTTCAAAAATCTTACTGTTGCGGAGGCCATGAAAACTAACTACTTCTCCGTCTCAATGACAACTCCATTAATTGAGGCACTAGATCTTATGCTCGCCGAGAAGCAGCCCTTTGTTATGATAACTGAGAATAACACATTTATAAGAGGCTTGCTGGCACTAAAGAATATCCAAGATTTTTGCAGAGCTGCAAAAACTACCAGAGCACATGCTGAGGTAAAATGTGAGAATAACACTGGTTTTTCAATCATCTTTTGATTGATTTTGGAAACTACCATAGGCATGCTATAGGTCTGGTAGTTTTTTTTTTCAGTTCTATGGATCTCTTGCTGTCTCAGGTCTTGTCTTATGCATAGTTATTTTCCTTATTTTTATCAACAAAGGGCACCACCTGCACCAGTTTGTTTAGATATACCCACCTTACATAATAATTGCATCCATCACAACTCTCAATTGTAGCATATACTCCCTTGGATCCTAAATATAACTCCATTTAGCCTTGTGCCTTTGTCCTAAGTCAAACTTTTTAGGCTTTGCCTTCAATGGCTAAAAAATTATAACACGAGGTTGATGCTAGTATATTAATCATGGAACATACTTCATAATACATTACTCTTTCTATTTACAGCAATATATTCTATTTAGATTATTAGTCAAAGTGTAATATTGGTGACCGTGTCGATTTCTTAGTGGACTTATATTTAGGATCGTAGGGAGTTGGGCATTGCATGCCACATTATGATCCAAATGCCCCAAAACAAGCAGGCATGGAGCAAATTACACTAGACACCATACCATTTGTGTTAGGAATGTATCAAATAAAAAACTTGACAGGTTTGGTTAGTTCCTGGGGTCATGATCAATCTTGATCTCTCAAGTTGCTCTGGTTTTTGCTGTGCTTCCATGTTCTTCTTTAATATATATAAAATAAAATGGATTTTACATTTGTTCAGTGAGGTCAAATGGTAATTTAGAGGATGTCTATACATAATATTTATTGCCACATGGTCTTTTTGTTAATTAATTTATTGGTAGCTTTCTCAACGACGATTGGTAGCTTGCCTGAACCGTGACTGAGGGTGCTTGTTGGGTTTCAACTCTAGTCTACCCCAACTTGCTTGGGACTGACATGCTTGGTTGTTGTTTGTTGTTGTTGTTTCTCAACCTTGATGCAGGTAAAGGAGCTCCTGATATCTCATGTTTGCCAAGCAGGCAAGTGTAAATCGTGGTTTGTGACGCCTCAGATGCCACTTACTACTGCAGAGAAGATTATGGACTCTCATGGTGTGGATCACCTTCCTGTAGTTTCTGAGGATGCTAATCCTCAGGACAGAGGACCTTTGATAGGTTTTGTAGACAGAGAATGCATTGCCATCGCTCGAAGGTATTTGGAAGATTCTTCTAAAAATGATATAGTATTTATTGCGTCTCCAGTTGCCATCTTATACCAACAGTGTTCGTTTGTCTTTGTTGCTGTGTTTTCATTCAGGGCCATGGCAACAAAAGAATTTGTCAGCTCTATGTATGAGATAAAAAAGGAAGAGAGGTAGCACTGTAGGAAGAAATGAGACGACACAGAAGCACTCCCTACTTAGCAAGTCTGGCATCTTTTCCTGGTCAAGGCTAAGACCTCTCCAGGTTATTTAGTTGCTAACTAAAAACGTGCTTCAGGGATGTGATTAAGGTGTGCCGCCATTTTCTCGAATTATCTCGCTTACCAGTTACCACCATTACTGTCTGCAAGACTGCAATGGTGAGGTTTTGTTGCACTTGTGTGCTACAAGTTCTCAATCGTTGTAACTGATAAACTGAATAGCTAGTGGGCTTCAGGCTGCTTATCAAAATGTATAGCTGCTGAGAACTGGGAAGATAAGCAACAAGATCAGGCTTTGTAACATTTTTATTATTCTTTCCACTTCTTTCGGATAAACACATAAAGCTAGAAATACAAGAATGCTTGTTGCTCGAATAAAACTGATGGATACAAAAGCATTCAAGAGCTTGATTTGCGTCTCTGTCCATAACATGTCTCTGTGCGTGGCCGCCACCCAAAAGAAATCATGTCCGTAGACCAATGTGACGCCGTTTTTTTCTCTGCATACAGTCGCCAAGCCAAGGCATAGGCTAACCATATTTTTTTTAAGTAATATATAAAACTTAGTCGCCAAGCCAAGGCATAGGCTAACCACATTTTTTTTAATATATACTTTCTCCATTCCAAATTATAAGTCATTCCAAGAATCTTGGAGAGTCAAAACATTTCAAGTTTAACCAAAATTATAGAGAAAATTATAAAGATTTGTGACATTAAATTGGTATTTATGAAAATATAATTAATGAAGAATCTAATGATACTTAGTTGACATCATCAATATTATTATCTTACCGTATAAATTTGGTTAAACTTAATATGTTTTGACTCTCCAAGATTCTTGAAATGACTTATAATTTGGGAAGGAGAGACTATAAAACTTAGTCGCCAAGCCAAGGCATAGGCTAACCATATTTTTTTTGAAATATATAAAACCTACTGATGACTCATCCATCACGCACTTCACGTAACCAACCAACTAGCTCTAGAAACAGCACAAGTGCATAACCAACCAATCAGCCACAGACATAACACAAGTGCACAACCAACATTGTTCGTTCCCCCTCCTTCGACGCACCCATATATAAAACCCAGCCACAGACACAACACAAGTGCACAAACAACCAACCAGTGGCGCCCATATATAAAACCCAGCCCCAGACACAACACAAGTGTACAACCAACATTATTCGTTCACCCTCTCCTTCAACGCGGCCATATACAGTGGCGCCCATATATTAAACCTAGCCCTAGACACAGCATAAGTGCACAACCAACATTGTTCGTTCACCCCCTCCTTCGACACGATCGATCCTCCTGGCATTTCAATTCTGAGCGAGAAAACTATAGGATCAGAAAGTTGAGCGAGAGAGAGGAGCCCCAGACACAGCACAAGTGCACAACCAACATTGTTCGTTCACCCCTCCTTCAATGCGATCGATCGATGATCCTCCTGGCGTTTCAATTTTGAGCAAGAGAACTGTAGGGCCTGAAAGTTGAGCGAGAGAGACAAGGGAGCATAGCGCAAGTGCAGAACCAACATTGTTCGTTCACCCCCTCCTTCGACATGATCGATCGGGGCTTGTGCACTACCTGTGCTAGTATGCCTAGTCTGATCAAACGAACACTACGAAGTGGAATATCCAACCTTGTCCCTGTCCCGCCCCAAACCAAACACAACCTATGATCTTCATAAGCATTACATGAGGTAAAAGACCAATCTAGGAGGAAGTAGGTGTCTTCTCACTTAAGAAGAAATAGCCATCTAAATTTTCCTCAAAGACTTAGGGTGGTTTGGGTGTACACCCACTTGAGCTCGGATCAGTTACTTACACGAGACAAAATGGAAACTACAACACTCAATGCTATGGTCGAGAATAAGACTGACTTGCTATATAATTAGAATATATGTCTTTTGCATATTTTAATTAAAATATTCTAACTAAATAAATTGCACATTCAATCTATGACCAATGATTGTCTCAAAATCAACTCAACTCCGTAGTTTTCTAAAGCGACATTTTAGTTGCATCTAGTTTCCTGGCAAGTTGAGGGCACGATGCTACCGTTTGAATGGGAGAAAAAAATTGTTCTGCGTGGTTGAATGAGGACTCCAGAGTCTGAACTTGTGGATTCAAGTCCAGTCCAACCTTGTTATAATTATTAAGGAGGTGTTTAGTTCAAGTGACTAAAGTTTAGGAGATGCGACTAAAGGGTGTCGCAGGGGTATTCGGATACTAATAAAAAAACAAATTACATAATCCGTCAGTACTCCGCAGGACGAATTTATTAAACCTAATTAATCCGTCATTAGCACATATTACTGTAGCATTTTATTGTCAAATCGTAGACTAATTAGGCTTAAAAGATTCGTTTCGCAAAATAGTCTCAATCTGTGTATTTAATTTCATAAATAGTTAGTAACTAAAGTTTAGGAGGGAGAACTAAACACCCCCTAACTCAGGAAAAATATAGCTCATCATATTGTTATCTGCTGGTGGCGTAGAGTTGAATAATAAACAGGGAGATGATTTGTTCCATATATGTACGAATAAGAAAAGGCAGCACGAAAGGGACATTTTTATTTATTTTAAGACTACAAATCGCGTCAGCTCCCAGCCCAGAAGCCAGGTCCACGTATCCTTAATTTTTCCCTGCCGTCTGATTCCCACAATTAGCGGTGCAGATTAACCAGCTTAGCCTTTCTTCATATATCGGAATCAGCCTCGGTTCACCGAATCTGGCTGCCGCCTACTCGGGCACGCCGAATGCTGGCCGACCCATTCCACTTTCCTGATTTTTCTCCTCATGTCCGCTCCCAGCCCACCCAGTTCCGTCCCCATTTGTGTCGGCTCACTCCTCATCAGCTCCGTTACCTCCGCTCCATGCGCCTCCTCGTCGGTGCCTCCGTTCAGTGACGGCCCACGGGATTGTGCCGCCGCCGCAGTCGTTCCCCTCTCTTCTACTCCTGCACTGCAGTCGGTGTGTTGGTTCTTTCTCTCGTCTCTTGCCCGGATCGTGGTGGCGGATAGGGCAGTCAGCTCGGCTCGCAGCCCTAATAGTGTCTCCGCCGCCACTCGCACCATCATCGCGTCCTCCTCTGTCGGCAGCTTCAGGATTCCTCAGGTCCTTCCTTGCCTTCTTTTAGATCCGGTTGGTGCCTTCTTAATCCTCGCTTTTTTCTCTGATTCGATTCTTTGCTTTCATCACAGATCCGGCGAGTTTCCCTGTTGCTGTCGTCGTTGTGCAATAAAGCTTTTGGGCCGGAGTTTAGCCGTCTGGAGACTGTGGGGGAGGGGTCCCCCTCCCCTCCCCTCTCCTCCTCTATCATCCGGGCGCGGGCGGGGCGCGGTGACAGCGCTCGCCCTCCTCCCTCCCTCCCTCCCTCCCTCCCTCGCCTGCCTCTCCCTCCGTTTCTCCCTCCCCTTCCTCTCTCTCCCCTTCCCTCCCGATGTGGTAGTGGGCGGCGCGGGCGGCTCCCCGCTGAAAGTCCTAATGGCTAGAGGGGGGTGAATAGCCTATTGAAAAAATCTACACTAACACTTAGCAAATATGTTAGACAATCAAATGACGAAGCGAGTGTTGCGCTAGCCTACTAAAAGCCAAGCCATCTACCATAATTCTAGCGACTATGATCACTAAGCACACCAAAGCTATGTCGTTAAACTAAGTTAGTGAGCTCTCAAAGACTAATTAAAGAGTATCACTAACCACTAGACTTGACTCTTGCTTGCCCTCAAAACTAGCTACACTAAAGGGCCAAGCTATACTAGCAAATGTAAATACACAGGAAGGATGGATTATTATACCGTCGTGTAGGGGAATGAGCCAATCACCAATGGAGTCAATCAATCACAATAATGAATACCAATGAAGACCAATCACCTCGGAATCAAATGAGTGACACAATAATTTTTTACCGAGGTTCACTTGCTTGCCGGCAAGCTAGTCCTCGTTGTGGCGATTTACCCACTTGGAGGTTCACGCGTTAATTGGCATCACACACAAACCCGTGACCGAGTGCGTACAACCAACACAAGATGGGGATCACACAAGCCATGAGCAATCCATTAGAGTATCTTTTGGCTTTCTGCCGGAGAAAGGTCAAAAACCCATCACAATCACCACGATCGGAGCCGGAGACAATCACCTTCCTCCGCTCAACGATCCTCGCTGCTTCAAGCCATCTAGGTGACGGCAACCACTAAGAGTAACAAAGCGAATCCCGCAGCGAAACACGCTCACCAAGTGCCTCTAGATGCAAACACTCAAGCAATGCACTTGGATTCTCTCCCAATCTTACGAAGATGATAAATCAATGATGGAGATGAGTGAAAGGGCTTTGGCTAAGCTCACAAGGTTGCTATGTCAATGCAAATGGCCAAAAGAGTGAGTTAGAGCCGTCCAAACACCTTATATAGAGGGGCAAACGAAATAGAGCCGTTACCCCCCTCACTGTAGCTCACTGCGCAACGACTGGACGCACTGGTCGGGATGACCGGACGTGCGACGCCCAGCGTCCGGTCGCGCGATGCGCTCCACGTGGCCCCTCGGTTTAACCTCGTCCACGCGATTTCAACGGTCAAGTTCCAACGCCCCGCTGTCAAAGTGACCCGCTGTCAAAGTGAGATCGGATGCATCCATCCAGGCGATCGGACGCGTCGGTGCTCACGTTGTGCGCACGCGCCGGTGCCATGAAAGCCTGACCGGACTCGCTGCTCCAAACGGCGACCCAGCGTCAGGTCATTTCCCGAGACGATCCAGAGCTGCCCAAACTCGACCGGACGCGCCAGGTTATGCTCAACCGGATGTGCCCCTGCGTCCACTCTTCTCTTCTTCGCGAAACGGCTTGCGTCAGCGTACGTCATAGGCGACCGGACGCACCCCCTGTGCGTCCGGTCCCTCTTTCTTCTCAGCGTTCGATCAAGGGACCGAGGGCGTCGTTCACTACGCGCCACTGACTGGACGCGGGGTCAGAGTCCGGTCACTGCCCGAGGCAGAGTCCGATCACTTCGAGACTCCTCCTTTTGACCCCCAAACTTCACCACCCTTCTCAAACGTGCTAACCACCAAATGTATTACCATGTGTACGTGTGTTAGCATAATTTCACAAACATTTTCAAGGGTGTTAACACTCTACTAGATCCTAATGCATATGCAATGAGTTAGAGCATCTAGTGGCACTTTGATAACCGTATTTTGATACGAGTTTCACCCCTCTTAATAGTACGGCTATCAATCCTAAATGTGATCACACTTGCTAAGTGTCTCGATCACCAAACAAAAAAAATATCCTATTAAGTTTCACCTTTGCCTTGAGCTTTTTGTTTTTCTCTTTCTTCTTTTCCAAGCCGAGCACTTGATCACCATGGCCATCACCACCATGATCTTCATCCATTTGCTCCACCACCTGGAATATCTACCAACCTATCTCACATACACTTAGAGCACATAGGTTAGTAGCTAAGGTTTTATCAATTTACCAAAACCAAACTAGAGCTTTCACCCGTGCTACGTGCAGCCGGCTCCAAGGCGACGCGCCAGAGCCTCCGCTGTTCCCTCCACCACACTCACGTGTTCTTTCATAGTTGTTTTGTCTTCATCGGATTCTTTGCCTTCACTGTTGCCTGTTCTAGGGTTAGGGTTTTGGCCAAGCTCATATGAAGGGTTCGTTCTAGGGCTACCCAACTTTAGGTAGGAGGAGTTTCCCCGCAATTTTACCATGCATGTTGAAAGATTTCATAGATTCATTTATATGCCCAACCAGTGATGCTTATTTACTACTTTTTGTGCAGGTCCTATGTGGTTGGAAGAAATTATTTTTCTCTTAGCTCAAACATGATGCTCTGGTATGCTCTACGAGTCTAATGTCCTTTTGGTCTATGGTCTTATATTCATGTTCTTTGAAATTTGGGGTAAAATTGATAGTCGAGGCTTGTTGGAAAAAATTATTTTCCTCTTAGCTCAAATATGATGTGCTCTGTTATGCTCCACGAGTCCCACGCCTTTTTGGTCTATGGTCTTATATTCATGTTTTTTGAGATTTGAGACAAAATTGATAGTCGACGGTTTTAGTTTCTCAATTTTTTGGGACAACATCCTCGCCACATCAATAAAAAAAACTAAATATAAGATCGCTTTTGGGGTGCTCTTGGACATGATATATTCCATCTATCTACCATTGCTGTCTCAAATAAGAAAAAAAAAATAGACTCTTCCTTTATATATATTGTTCACTGATACAAATGCACATTGTCCTTACGAATGGCGACCTCAACTGGATAGATCTTCTCTATTTTATCTTTGGATTGAAATTGTTTTTATCTCTGGATTGGCTACACAAATTCAAATTATTGTTCTCTTTTTAACTTATTGCAGCCTGGTATTATGCAGTCTGCAGCGGGCTTCATTGGGATTTCCACCCTGCTAACGCCTTTTCATGTCTCTCTTGCACCATTCAGTTAATTACTAGCTCATGGACAGGTTCATTTGTTCTTTTCTTGCAGCTATTTTCAAAGTAGGTTTCAGAACTGTTGCTATGTGTGGTGGGCTGGTGATGTTTTCTCGCACAGAACTATATGTGGTTCCACTTCTCCATATAGCTACACAATCCATTTGATGGCCTGGAGAAAACTGAGTGAGAAGTAAGAATCACAAGGTGCTTGATTTACAGGTTCGTAACTTGCTTCTTGCCTCATTTGTGATACGAATTTTTACCGTGCATAGTGTGCAAATTGCTAATTTCAGAAAATTCAGTTTTCATGTACACAGTCGGTACAACTCTGCAATTTTGTTTGAGTTCTCCAATTTTGATGTTCTATGAACAAACCCTGTGTGAGATTGGATTACAGAGGTAACATGCCTTGTACTGTGATCTAGGCATTTTTTACTTGCTTGGAAATTTTATTTTTACATAGTCATGATTGAACTGCTTTAGTATTTTTATCTTGGTGAAAATACTCTCTCTACTGCCCGATTTCTTGTATATCTGCTATAGCCCTTCAATTGCCTAATACATCTGCAATTTTTAATGTCTTCATCATTGGCAATAGATTTCGGTTGGCACCATTTTATTTTTACATAGTCATGATTGAACTGCTTTAGTACTTTTATCTTGGTGAAAATACTCTCTCTCTGCTGCCCACCTTCTTGTATATCTACTATAGCCTGCAATTGCCTAATACATCTGTAATTTTTAATGTCTTAATCATTGGCAATACCTTCGATGACATCGTCAGTGGTGGCCCAGTGGCGGTGCAGCGTTGGTCTGCCAACCTGAAGGATTTAGGTTGTCCAAGTCCTTTTGGGAGGATATTGCTTGGCTGGAGAGTATCAAGAGGGAGCTCCAGGAGGTAGTTAGATGCTAATTGACCTTCTGGTCTTGGTATTGCACTATTGCTTGTGTTCCACAATTTGGTAATTTCTATCAAAACTGATGCAGACTGTTCACTATCCTGTGGAGCATCCGGACAAGTTCGACAAGTTTGGCATGTCTCCATCCAAAGGAGTTCTGTACTATGGTCCTCCTGCTTGCAGTAAGATCTTGTTGGCAAAGGCAATTGTCAGTGAGTGCCAGGTTGTGTGTGCCTTGGGTGTTGGACAGGTTTGTGCCTTGTTTTCCTACGGGTGGCCTAAAAGATTGAGACTGCTTACCGCTGCACCTGCACCGTGCTAACTAGGTATGTTTCTGATCATGTAGTTCCGGATACTAATAGAATATCTCTTTGAGAAATTTCCAAATTGGCAGGAGATACGTATCCAGGCCATTTGGGGACTTTCGGGTAACACCATCAATGCAATGATGCAAAAATTTGTCGCTCAGCTCTCTACACACAAAACATACAAACATGAAAGCCAAATATGATGCCAAGTTGATCACTAAGAAAATTGTTTACGATAAAATGATTTTGACACACATGGCCTTCAGCCTTTTAGTAGAGATTTTCCTATAAGTGTGTGGTCAAATTTTACACAATTCCTGGAACGTTCCATGGCTTTTGGGAATTCATTTTCCATAAGAATTCCTAAATCACTATTCTGATTTTGATAAAGAAGTGTTCTAGGAAATTATTTTCCAGACGAGTTTACTTGCTCTGTATGCACATCCATTTTATATGTGTCGCTACCAAGAACCAGGTACACAGATTGTCCCTCACCATTTGCCAACTTTATCATATACTTTAAATACCACATATGACTCACATATCTAGATGCATACACAGATTCATCCACTAGCCCCTGATGCTTCGAACAGAACAACAAGGTACTGCCAGATAACAAAATTGTCATCAGCATCTGCACAGCTGCTACCTGATGCTTATTATGTATAATATGCGTGCTCATGTGCACACCAGTACCACTACACATATCGTTGCCTAACATATGCAGCCTAGAATTGTACACTTAAGACATTCCCAGCTTTGTAGAATGTAACTATCTAACGTATGGGCTTTACCACAACTTTTGCATGTAATATAAGCATCCTGCAGGTTCCAGCTTATCACACCGGTCGCAGATATGTACAGCAGTAAATCATATATGGCATAAGAACTCTACATTCAAAAACCTGAGCTTATTCTCTTACCGGCGCGCGCGAAGGCGCGCGGCCTTCTGAAGGACCGGAAACGGCGACCAGAGGGGGGTGAATGGGAGCCTCAAATTTCTTTCGAAACTTTCGACCGCTGTCCCAAAATCAACCCTCAAAAGGCACACAAACAAAAGCTACAAAAACACGAGGCGCCGAGAGTTAAGAGACCCTAAGACGTTCCTTAGATCGCTAGAAACCCAACGCAAAAGACGGAACTCGAATCGGAGACCAAACGGGCAAGAAACGGATCGAAACAGCACAACCTGCGAGCTGCGGACAGTCCGCTACAGTACTCTACAGGCGAGTCTAACTGTCTAAGGCATTTGTGTCGTCAAGTTGTCGTCAAGTCCGCTACAGTACCCTAGATACATACAGTTTTAACGCTTAGAACTACAGGACATTAGTGTCGTCAAGTTGTGATTAGTACTACAGGCGAGTCTAACTGTCTAAGGCTACAAGAGCAAAGAAAGTCACAAGCAAGCTAGGATGTTGAGAATCTTTAGCTGGGCCTTGTTTAGATGCCAAATTTTCTCTCAAATTTCACTATGTAAAAAGAAGATTTCCCGTCACATCAAAATATCGGCACATGCATGGAGTACTAAATGTAGATGAAATCAAAAACTAATTGCACAGTTTTGTTGTACTTTGCGAGACGAACGTTTTGAGCCTAATTAGTCAATGTTTGGACAATTTTTACCAAATAAAAACAAAATGTCACAATACGCTACAGTAATTCGGCCGGCTCGGCCAACTAAACAAGGCCTGGGTGTTAGTACGTCGCCTAAATTGTCAGTATGTACGCGGCTAGGCGATCGATTTCCTGGGTGGAATCAAAAGGTACAATCCACTGTATCATGAGAGAAGAGGGAAGAACGGTGCACAATGCGATCTGTATATTTCGTACGAACATGAACACAAATTTTCAGTATTCTGTGACGGTGTGACCTCTAATCATGCATGCATGTGTATCTTGTAATACGAAGCTAAAAGCAGCAAGAAAATACTAGCTAACAAGAGTATAGCGTGCATGAGCAGAGAGAGCTTGGACGCCCGCCCGGCCCGGCCGAACTCGTCAGCGCTCAACGGCGCCGGCCCCTGCCGCTGGCGCGTCGGGGCGGCTGCTGATGCTTGTCCTTGCCGAAGAGGCTGCAGAAGCCGCAGGCGGCGACGCGCGGGGACGGCGGGTCCAGCGCCGGCTGCACGTGCCCGGTCGTCCTGTACCCGCCGTGGCCGCTCCGCTGCTGCCGCGCGTCCTTGGGCCGGGCCGGCCTGGCGGTGAGCTCGCTCGACGCCGACTGGTGCTTCTTCTCCCACACCGTCCCCGACGACCCGGACCGCCGGTACGTCTCGCTCGACCGCTGCAGCCCGGCCATGTGTGTATACGCGCGCGCGGGGCTGGGCCGCACCGAGCACGGCCTCGATCCCCCGCTCTCTCTTCTCTAGCTAGCTACCAGCCTACCACACCTGGTCTGGCCGGCTTGTGAGCTTTTCCGCTTGGCGCTGCCGCCCGCGCGGCCGGTGCACCGCCTATATATGACTGTGCAGGCGCGGATGCCGTACGGAGCTGGGGTCTCTGCGGTTCTGTCTGTGTGTACGGGCTCGGCATAACACAATGGCCGCCTTGTGCAGAGACGGTACGAGACAGACAGCGCAACGGCGGTCTCACTCCGCGAGAGGCCGCTTGGTCGTGAACTGCGATCAGACTGCATTAAATTAAGCGGGAAGAAATGGTTATTATTTGACTTTGACCAGAGAAACAAGAGTATATAACGGATCGATGAGGGCTGAAGGAATGTGGCGGTGATTTTCTGAATTCTGATTTGTTTGCTCAGGGCCGACCGGCTTGCAATGGAATATTGGACTGACTGATGAACAGGTGGAGACGCGTTCAAGTCTTCGAGAGATTAGTGATGTGCTGGTCTCGCTTGGGTGGCTTAGCCTCGTCGATCTCGTGAGTCCTGGCTACTATACTCAAGTGGACTTTGAATTGGTTCTTCTAAATCCTCAGGAGCGGCCGGTCGTGATGGTTTATGTTTATTCAATAAAATGTTTACTCCTCCACGGCTGAAGCTGTGGTAAGGAATGATTGATTGAGAGATATACATGCAAATAAACTTGAAAGGACGGCGAAAGTAGGAGCGGTAATACTAATTGATTAGTATGTACATGCCACGACAACTGGGCGAACTTCGGGAGAGTAGAGGAGCGTGCGAGTGGAATCATGCTTACACAACGATGCTAATCGCGCACGTAGCGCTTTAGATTGAAATAATGTTTTGGCATTACTTGTCGAGTCGTAGCATGCATGCTGTTCAAATTATATTGTGAACCCCTAAGATGTTGCTGACTAAACCCTCTGTTAAATGAGAGATTGAGGATTTGACCACGCGCGCTGAGAAAACCGCGCATGCAAAGAGAGACATATATATCTCTGGAGGCAATCACTGCATAATAAGAAGCTCAGGAAGTTGCGACAAGACATTGGCTTCTTTTAGGATTTAACAATATTATTTTCTAGTAAATGACGTGTCTATTAGCAGCGAGACGTTTATGATGACTTAGTCAGCCTTAAGATTTACCCACTTACTCCTTTTGTTCCAGAAAAAATGCAACTATGGGGTTTTGTGCTGGTCAAACTTTTTCAAGTTTAACTAGGTTTATAGAAAATTTTAGCAATATTTATATCTCCACATAAGTATATTATGAAAAATATATTTAACAATTCATCTGATGATACTAATTATGCACTATAGATATTGATACTTTCTTATATATATTTGGTCAAACATAAAAATATTTGACTTCTCATGAAAATATCAATCTTTGTGAGATAGAGGGAGTCGTGTTTAGGATGTGCTCACATGGATAAGGTGTGTGTGCGTGTGACGGTTCATATGCTTTGTGAGTATTTGCATTCGAATTGAAACGAAAATGAAACCTTTTACGTTTGGTTCAACGCTTCTATTGTAATACAATGATGCACAAATCTTTTACGTATTTGAGAAAAAATGGACCGTCGGAAGCTAACATTGCGCTTTTTTCCTCCGGTAATCTGGAATAGGAGGATTACTATATTTGGATAAGCACTTAAACGAAGTTGTTGAAGGGTATTTTTCCATCAAAATTTCTATTTCTAAATTAGAAAGAACATAAACTATAATGGTAATGCTCCATATAGAAAGACCCTGCCTGCGCTGTGCGCCGCGCGCCCCAATCTGCATTGCGTCTTGCCCGTGGTCCCTGCCTCTTTCCTGGTCCCCACCTGGCATGCTGTCCACACCGCGTGAAGGCTTTGCCTCTTTCGTGGTCCCCATGTGAGGCTTTACCTCTTTTCTAGTCCCCACATGAAATCCTTCCATCCACATGTAACGCAGTAAAGTGTTGCATGTCCTTATTTTTTTTAAGGATGCATGTCGCTAGTTGTATGTGCATGCATGCATATTAAAATAGAAATTAATTTGTGTGTGCATCCGCACCGGCGACCTCCGTGTCGGCGTCGGCATCAAGCTTCATATGTTTTATACGTTTCAAATGTATGTTTTATATGGATGTTGCATGTTTTTATCTAGATGTTGCAAAAGTAGATCTAGTGTTTCATATGTTGCAATGGCTATACACGTATGTTGCAAGTATGTGTTCTTCACGTTTCAACTGTTTCAGACATATGTTACAAGTATTTTATTTGGATGTTGCATATGTTGTAGTGGCTATACACATATGTTGCAAGAGTATGTTCTAGATGTTTCATCTGTTTTTAGACGTATGTTGCAACAAGTGCTTTATGCTGTAATTGTTTCACGAGTCGGGAAGCTAGCGCAGGCGCAGGCAATCCTGCGGGTGTAGGTGGTCCATGGGTAGGCGCAGCAATACCAGACGCAGGTGCGGGCACAATAGCAAGCGCGGGCGCAGCAGCACCAGCGGTCACAGGGCGCAGTAGCACGCGGGCGCTTTCTTTCTGTTTGTCATTTCTTCCTCCTGATTGGATAACAGGTTGTAGGCTTAAAAAAACTCTGGTACATATAGTATAGTGCTAAATAAATTATAGGAGAGTGGAGGGTTAAAGAGAAGGCGTAGCATCATACGTGACGTCTGGACACGCGTCTGGATCCGTATATCTAGGTGCTAGTTTAACCCAAAGTATAAAGAGAGCCTGTTCGCTTCGCTGAAAAGTCATTGTTGAAAGTACTGTTCGCAGGTTTGTTATGAGAGAAAAACACTGTTCAAACTAAAAAAATAAGCTAAAAAATACGGATGAGAAGCGAACAGGTGGCTAACGCACAACGGCAAGTCATCACCGTAGTCCGTAGGGGTGATGAACGCATTTTCCGCACCGGAGGACTGCCTGGACCCCGGAGCCACGTTACCAAACAACAATGGCAGTGTGTTGACGAAGAAGGAAGAAATTGTACTTTGGAGTTGGAGGCCCAGTGCGGCCCGTTTCTATTCTTTTATTTCGTTGGGCCTGGGACTAGTAGTACCTTATTGGAAGAAGTCTACTTTTCCTCCCCCAACTTTCACGAAAGTCCGCTTTTCCTCCCTCAACTTCAAAACCGGACAAACCACCTCCCTGAACTTTTCAAACCGTGCATTTTACCTCCCTCGAGCGGGTTTGAAGGCGGTTTTGCTACAGTAAACAGCGGTATGCTACAGTACACGGTGGTTTGGTACAGTAACCTTGTTTTTGTCTTTTTCTTTTTTTATTTATTTCGGCTGAATCTTTGAAAAATCATAGTAAATTACCGAAAAATCATAAAATGGAAAATCCAATTTTGTTGCACTCCACATGAGTAGATCTATACAGTGAATATATAATATGATATGCTTTAATACAAAGTTTTTGCTATGAAGATTTTGCCTTTTTCTTTTTTATTTATTTCGGCTAAATCTTTGAAAAATCATAGTAAATTACAGAAAAATCATAAAATAAAAAATCTAATTTTGTTAGACTTCACATGAGCATATCTATACAGTGAACATATAATATGGTATGCTTTAGTACAAAATTTTTGTTGTAGCTTTAGATCTATGTTTTTTCTATAATTAATTGCAATAATTCACAGCTGCAGCTTCTATAATTATTTTGTTGCACTAAATCATACCATATTATATGTTTACTATCTAGATATACTCATGTGGAGTCCAACAAAATTGGATTTTCTATTTTATGATTTTTCTGTGATTTATTATGATTTTTCAAAGATTCGGCCAAATAAATAAAAAAGAAAAAGACAAAACCTTCATAGCAAAAACTTTGTACTAAAGCATACCATATTATATGTTCACTATGTAGATCTACTCATGTGGAGTGCAACAAAATTGGATTTTCTATTTTATAATTTTTCGGTGATTTACTATGATTTTTCAAAGATTCAGCCGAAATAAATAAAAAAAGAAAAAGACAAAAACAAGGTTACTGTAGCAAACCACCGTGTACTGTAGCATACCGCCGTTTACTGTAGCAAAACCGCCTTCAAACCCGCTCAAGGGAGGTAAAATGCACGGTTTGAAAAGTTCAGGGAGGTGGTTTGTCCGGTTTTGAAGTTGAGGGAGGAAAAGTGGACTTTCGTGAAAATTGGGGGAGGAAAAGTAGACTTCTTCCTACCTTATTTCACGTCCGATGGAGGCCCAGGTCTTTGACTGACACAGACGCCGGCAGGCGATAGCCCAAGGAAGCTCTGGCAGCCCCTCACGAAATTTACAAATCCCGTACCAGCCCGGCCGGCCGGACTCAAAACCTGTTCAACTCTCCTGCGTATCCAAGTGGAAACGATCCGACGAATTGGCAACAGATACCACCCAGCGCCAAATCGATCAGGACGAGCAACAGGACCACTGGTTTGGGAAAATAATCAAATAAAATGTTAGGTTGATCAGCAGCTCGCGTGCATCACTCATGCACGCGCTTTGCGACCCAGTAGCGATGCCGACTGCCGCCTGCAGTTCCGGGCATCACACCATCCAGGCGTCCACATCAATTCCAGCCGTGCACTCCCTTGTCAGCCTGCATGCTCTATATATTGCCCGATCGATCGCCCAACAACGACACAACCCAAGACCAAGAGTAGAGAGCACATCGGGCCAGCCACATCGTCCCATCCATTTTTAAGTACTGTATTACTAAGAGCGACGTTCTGATCTGATGGCTTCAGCTGCTCATCGGTCCCTTGTGCTCCGCGCGCTGCTGGTGGCGGCGGCCATCGCTGGCGCCCTGTCGGACCCGACGCCGCTCCAGGACATCTGCGTGGCGGACCTGAACGCCACGACGCTGCTCGACGGGTTCGCGTGCAAGCCGCTGGCGGCCGTGACGGACGACGACTTCTTCTCCCGCGCCATCGCGTCCAAGGCCAGCACCAACAACCCATTCCGCGTCAACTCCACGCGCGCCACCGTGGCCACGTTCCCGGGGCTCAACACGCTTGGCGTCTCCATCACGCGCGTCGACATGGCCCCGGGCGGGCTCAACCCGCCGCACTCGCACCCGCGCGCCTCGGAGCTCGTCATGGTGCTCAAGGGCGAGGTCATGGTCGGCTTCACCACGGGGGCCAACCGCCTCTTCTCCAAGGTGGTCAGGGAGAACGAGCTCTTCGTCGTGCCCCGCGGCCTGCAGCACTTCCAGCTCAACACGGGAGCCGGCGACGCCGTGTTCATCGCCATGTTCGACGCCCAGTCGCCTGGCGTCGTCACGCCCACCTTCGCCATGTTCTCGACTAAGCCTGCCATGCCCATGGAGGTGCTCACAAAGACGTTCCTCATGGGCGAGGACGAGGTCACCGCCATGAAGTCCAAGTTCGTTGGCTTCTGACATGCAGTATATACTGTCTACTAGCAGCAGTTTAACTAGCTGCACATTTACCCGATTCAGTCACATCAGTGCGTGTATTCATTCGTTTTTACATATTGATTCTCTGTTTCTGAAACTGTTTGTAAGGACAAGGTTTGTGTTCCGCCAAATGTGTAAACTGAATGTTAATCCTGTTTCCCCCCTTACAGTGTGAATAATACCTGCATTTTGATCAAAACCTCCTACCAATTGAGCACTGCAAATACACGTTTTCAAGTGCCACACAATCTAAGAAAATCAGGGGATACGAATTTATTATCTTTACTCTCTCTCTCTCATTGTATCTTCTATTCAAATTTTTCCTTTTGTATTTGTTAAAAAAGATTCTAGGCCATTGATTCCACCTTATAGTTACTATAGTTACTACAATCCCATGAATATTTGTTTTGGCCTATACCATGGCACTCAAGATGCTATACTCATTCGGTTCTAAATTATAAGTTGTTTTGACTTTTAAGATATATATATGTTTTGTTATACATTTAGATATACGCTATGTCTAGATACATAACAAAATATATAGAAAAAGTCAAAATGACTTACATTTTCTATATTATATGTGTATTATTGTTAAAAATATATAGAATGCTAAGATTTAAATTACCAATATTAATATGTCATAATATTTTAGATAAAATGTAAATTTATCTGAAGTAATAACTTACAAATTTATTATCCTAGAGATAATATAACTTTTAAGAGAATTGTTAGAGTCATTGGTTGGTGGTAGCATATATATCAACGCTCTCGTACCGTCTTCGCAGAACTGTGTGTATAGAAGAGAAAAAGAGAACTGGTAGTCATATCTTCTATCACTAAATAGGAGACCTCACATGAGACCACGTGACGGGCAGTGGGATGCTCCCGAGGGGTACAACCTGCATTCCCAGGATGATCCTGTAGAAGGGCATCTCGCTCAGGTGAAGACGGCATCTCGGGATCTTCATACGATCTAGGGTGTCGGCGTAGAGGATATTGAGTTTGCTGCCGCCATCCACGGGCATCCTGATAAAGCGAGTGCTGCCGATGGTCGGGCTAACGACGAGCGGAAAACGACCCGTGCTAGGTACATGATCGGGATAATTCAAATCTACTATGAAATAAACATTGCAGCAAAGATAACTCAAATCCCAAAAAATACATTGAATTAAGAACGAGCAGAGCAGTCACCCAATGGACGATAGCGGTACCATTCTTAAAAATACATTAAATCTACTATGAAATGTCTTGATAGAGAATTTATTTGCTATTGTAGATGCTACTTATTTTTCAAAATTGATCAAAATTAGAAAAAAAATTAACCAATGACAAAAACGAAACCTTTTACGTTCGAATTTAAACGGATAGAGCAGTCACCCAATGGACCGTCGGAAGCTAACACTGCAATAGTTATTGGTTTTTTTTCCTCCAGCAATCCTTTTATATAAGTGGCTAACGCACAGGTCCATCACCATAGTCCGAACTCCGAAGGGGTGATGAACGCATTTTCCGCACTGGAGGACTGCCTGGAGCCCTGGACTGCTTCCTACGTTACCAAATAACAATAGCAGTGTGTTGACGAAGAAACAAGAAATTGTACTTTGGAGTTGGAGGCCTAGTGTGGCCCGTTTCCATGCTTTTATTTTGGTGGGCCTGGAATAGTACTGCCTTATTTGTCATTTCGCGTCCAATGGAGGACCAGATCTTTGACTGAGACACTGGCAGGTGCTTAGCCCATGGACCAGACGTAAAACTGTGCGCACTGCGCTGGCAGCTCCTCACGAAATTTACGACGATAATGGTACTTCGGCGTCCGTTCCGTCCGGATGGACCTCGCACGGAACGATTCGAAACCGTCTCGTCCTCACCACTCTCGCCCCGTCTCCCTTATCTTATCCCCACTCTGTGCCTCCGCCTTTACACCCACTCTGCCGCTCGCTCCCTCATCCGCACTCCCGGCCCATTGTCGCGCCCACGCCAGCTCGCTGCCGCCCTTCCCGCCCTCCCTCCCCCCTCCGCGATCTCCATTGCTACCCCACGCTCCCAGCGACCCGACTCCCACTGCCTCCACCGGAGACGAGGACAACGGTGGCGGCTCTGACGAGGTAGATCGGTCATTCTCTACATCTGAGCCCTCATCCTCCTCCTCCTCCGGATCTGAGCCCTGCTCCTTCTCCTCCTCCTCCTCTAGATGTGAGGGACGCGACGGTGGCTAGGGTTCTAGCTCTGACGAGGTAGGTTGGTCCTTCTCTGTATCTGAGCCTTCCTCCTCCTCCTCCTCTAGATCTGAGCCCTCCTCCTTCTTCTCCTCCTCCTCCTCCGGATCTGAGCCCTCCTCCTGCTCTAGATGTGAGGGACGCGGCGGTGGCTAGGGTTCCGGTGAGCACTGGGTCCTATTCCCTCCCCCCTCTGGCGAGCTCGAAGGTGATGGGTCAGGGGCTAGAGCAGCCTGCACCTCGAACTCATCCTCTTGCTGTTTTGTACGCTTTTTTGCTGTTTCTCCGTGTTGCAATGGGTTTCTTGAAATGTTGTAACAAATGATTTTCGAATGTTGCAATAGGGTGATTTATGTGTTACAGAAATGGAGTTCTAATGTTGGGATTGTTGCAATAAGGGATTTTAATTGTTGAAGTTACCTTTTTCTAATGTTGCAGCACTGAAAGGATTATTGAGTTGTTTTTATTTTTCCACGTTTCATGGTTGATTTTGCGATGTTACAGTACTGCTGCTTGAGATGTTGCAGTACGTACTTTTCAAATGTTGCAGTATATAATTTTTCGATGTTGTAGTACATAATTTTCGATGTTGCATTACATAGTTTTGCATGTTGCAGTATTTATGTTCCGATGTTACAGAACACAGTTCACATATTTTTGCGATGTTGCACTTTGAAGTGTTTCGTGCTTTTGGGAAGGGGAGCGGTGGGGAACAGGGTGTGTTGGGAAATAGGGATAGGGACGCGGTAGGGAACAGAGGACATGGGCGCGGTGGAGGCAATTATGTTCCGGACAGGCAGGTTTAGAAAGAAGGGCGACGTCCGGACGCATCTTGCGCGCCAGACGTCCGGGCGCTAGGATAACTGAATTTACGGATCCCGTACCAGTTGCACGGCCGGCCGGACTCAAACCTATTTCAACTCTCGTGCCAATCCAAGTGGAAACGAGCAACAGATACCACCCAGCGCCAAATCGATCAGGACAAGCAACAGGACCATTCATTAAATAAAAATAATCATAATCCTAAGAGTCGTTAGATTGCTCACCAGCTCGCGTGCATCACTCATGCACGCGCTTTGCAGACCCAGCAGCGATGCCGCCTGCCGCCTGCCGCCTGCAGTTCCAGGCATCACACCGTCCACATCAATTCCAGCCGTGCCCTCCCTTGTCAACCTGCATGCTATATACTATACTGCCCGATCGATTGCCCAACAACGACACAACCCAACCAAGACAAGAAGAACCCAAGACCAAGAGTAGAGAGCACATCGGGCCAGCCACATCGTCCCATCCATTTTTAAGTACTGTATTACTAAGAGCGACGTTCTGATCTGATGGCTTCAGCTGCTCATCGGTCCCTTGTGCTCCGCGCGCTGCTGGTGGCGGCGGCCATCGCTGGCACCCTGTCGGACCCGACGCCGCTCCAGGACATCTGCGTGGCGGACCTGAACGCCACGACGCTGCTCGACGGGTTCGCGTGCAAGCCGCTGGCGGCCGTGACGGACAACGACTTCTTGTCCCGCGCCGTCGCGTCCAAGGCCAGCACCAACAACCCGTTCCGCGTCAACTCCACGCGCGCCACCGTGGCCACGTTCCCGGGGCTCAACACGCTGGGCGTCTCCATCACGCGCGTCGACATGGCCCCAGGCGGGCTCAACCCGCCGCACTCGCACCCGCGCGCCTCGGAGCTCGTCATGGTGCTCAAGGGCGAGGTCATGGTCGGCTTCACCACGGGGGCCAACCGCCTCTTCTCCAAGGTGGTCAGGGAGAACGAGCTCTTCATCGTGCCCCGCGGCCTGCAGCACTTCCAGCTCAACACGGGAGCCGGCGACGCCGTGTTCATCGCCATGTTCGACGCCCAGTCGCCTGGCGTCGTCACGCCCACCTTCGCCATGTTCTCGACTAAGCCTGCCATGCCCATGGAGGTGCTCACCAAGACGTTCCTCATGGGCGAGGACGAGGTCACCGCCATGAAGTCCAAGTTCGTTGGCTTCTGACATGCAGTATATACTGTCTACTAGCAGCAGTTTAACTAGCTGCACATTTACCCGATTCAGTCACATCAGTGCGTGTATTCATTCGTTTTTACATATTGATTCTCTGTTTCTGAAACTATTTGTAAGGACAAATTTGTGTTCCGCGAAATGTGTAAACAGAATGTTAATGCTGTTTCCCCCCTTACAGTGTGAATAATACCTGCATTTTGATCAAAACCACCTACCAATTGACCGATTTTTTTTGTTTTTTTGGCCCTTTTTTAAAAAAGATTTTCACAAATACGCCTTTGAATGTATCATTTCAAAATGTAGACCCTATGCTCGGCGCCGTAGCAATTAGCAGCGAGGTTACATGTCTCGGCGTCAATTGCTCTGGCGCCGAGGTGGGAAGCGGGCGTCGGCGTGTCAGCCTGCGTGGAGGTTGGCATGGTGCTTATGTGGCAGCCAGCTCAACGCCACAAATCTTGGCGCCGAGATTATTTTCACAGACGTCCCACATGTCAGGTTGCGTATCCCTCTATCTCTCTCACTCTCTCCTTCATTTTCTCTCGTCCCCGCTCGCGTCCAATCTCACCCGCCTCCGCCCGCCTCCGCCCGCTTGTCGACCTCCCAGCCTCACCTCGCCCGCCCGCCTCCCCTCCACTGCCCGCCTCCCTACTCGCCCGGTTGCCCCCGCCCACCTCCGCGCATCCCGCCTCCGCCCGGTCCCGCTTGTCAAAATCTGTTTGTCACCAGCCTCCTCTTTGGTGGTAGCCTTGTTTAAAGAGCTAGGCTTTTTTGGACAGGACTTCTGTTGGGGCTGGCTTAATGAAAAACCCTACCAAATAAGCACACATAAGAATGGCTACTGAAGTCAAAATCAAGTTAAAACAGCTAAGCCGAAACCTACCAAAAGTTGATTTTTTTTTTCGTTTCTCTGTGTTTTTAGAAACCTAAACCCTATTAAAGAGGGTCTTTGGATTAAGTTTTCAGGGTTCCAGACCGTGGATGGTGGCCGGACCACCGGACGTCCGGACTAGTCGTATATGCTGCTTTGGGCAGCAGGAGAGCGTTGCGCGGGGATCGTAGCAGTGGCATCATACCGGCCTGATCTGATTGGTGTACTTTACTTGCTTGATGCAAATAAGGTTTCGTCGGTTGCTAAAAAATACTTGGTAATTGGTCATCGAATTTGCATTTCCTTTATTTGCATGTAGCCAATTGGGTTATTTATATACTTATATTCATTCCAGTTGAGCATTTGTAAATTTTTACTGTTCTTCTCAAAACTTGTTAGTTAGCTTTCTTTGAAATAAAAAGAAGAACATATATAGGAACGTCAACTATTTTAAATAACGTTTTGTATTATTGGTTATAATTTTATTATTCGGTTATTAGTTTCTTATTATTGCTTTTAAACCATGTGGATCCTGACATGTTTATATTAAAGAGAAGAGCCAAATTTCTAACTACATCATGGAGATTCTGGGTGCTGACATCCTGGTTAGCTAATCTCCGCTCTTTACGTTTGGCAATCTTTACGTTTGGCAATTTGTTTGAAAGTTTCGTTGTAATCAGTCTTTTCACTGGCAAGCTCTAAACTTTAGAGTTAAAGCTCCAAATACACGATCTAAAGTTAGCTCTAAACTTTAGACAACTTCACATCAGAGCTTTAGTGTTCTAAAGTGAGCTAAAGTGCTCTAAAACTTTCAGACCTCTAGTACTACATGCTAAGTCCAAAAATCCTATGTGGCAGACATTTAATGACCATAATACTGTGAACAGGCTAATACACTTAATTTTGGTTGCAAAAGGTAAAAATGGTAAGAATGAAATTAACGGTGAAACAGATGGATGTAAAAGACAGTCTCATTTTGAATTTTAATCTCGACGAGCCGACGTGCTCACAAAAAACAACATCAGCTTGTGTGCGCTTTCTCGTTTGTGGGCTCACGAGCTAGCTATATCAAATCATCCACAAGCTCACTTTCTTTCTTTTCTTTTTCTTGTATACTTCATCTGTCTTAGATTATAAGATGTTTTGTTATTTCTAAATTCATAGCATTTACTATGTATCTAAGAGACATAACACATATTTTGGTGCGTAATAAAAGTTATGAACGTAGAAAAGCTAAAACGTCTTATAGTTTGGACGTCTTATAGTTTGGAACGGATGAAGTATATCGTTTGGAGATTACAGGATGGACATGTCATATACGTTCTGTGCAATTGCACGGACAGCTCTGCTAATCCTGGTATGCCGACCACAAATTTTTTATACATTTTTTTTTCACGATCGTGCTGAGGCACGTATTTTATTAAGAGAAATAGAGTTTTGTTACAAGGGAAGAGTTCACGGTAATAGGATTGTTACCAAGCCCAACCCTGATTCAAGAACGCCCAAAGCTGTAATTACGCGATACAGGTTTTGTGACCATTACAGATGTGCTCAAGCTAACGCCAGTAGAGCTCCAAGGTGCCGGTAGCCCGCACGGCACCATGCCTCAGCTTCATCCTGTGTCTGAAGCCCAAGCCGCGCAGCAGATGTGGAGACTCCATTGAAAGTCCGCGCATTCTGCTCCTTCCATATAGCCCAGCCGATGAAGAACAGGGAATCAAAACCACTTTGTTGTGGCCTCGGCAGTGCTTTCCTGCTGCGCAACCACCACTGGATCGCCGGAGAATCCTCAACAACGACGTCGTACTGAAGATGTAGCTTCCTAAGCCAGAGATCCCAGACCTCACGACTGAACACACATCCAAGAAGTATGTGGTACATTGTTTCTACGCCCTGGTCATAGATGATGCATGTATTCGAATCCTGTAGTCCATGACGAAAGCGCCTGTCCACCGTCCAACATCTACCATGCATCACTAACCAAAAGAAAAATTTGACCTTTGGTGAGGCGGTCTTCCAAACGTGCTTGGCACCTAGAGGCGACGATGAACCAAGGAACATAGCGCCATATGCGATGCAGCTGAGTAGTTTTGATCCGTAGTGAGTTTCCAAGTGAACGTGTGCGGCCACCATCAAGCAGGTCACAGAGGTGATCAAACTGGAGAAGAAGTTGCATGGTGATCGGTCTAGTAATGTTCTGATCTAGGCATTGTTGTGGAGGGCCTCAGCGACAGTTGCCTTTTGCCTTCTGCCGCTCACCGCTGCGAAGACCGCCGGCGCAATGGACACAATGGTGCCACCATTAAGCCAACGGTCGATCTAGAAGAACGCGGACTCGCCATTGCCTAGCGTGAATACGGTGGCAGCCTGGAACACATCAACCATCGCATGTTCGCGCGAACGCAGAGCCGGTCGGTGTTCCGTGCGGGCCAGCCACTCCCACCGAACACGAAGGGCGATCCCAGCGCGACGAAGGTCCGAGACACCCAGACCGCCGAGGTCTCTTGGTCGACAACATGTTTCCCATGCAACCTTGCATCCCCCAGCAATGGCTGTGTCCGAGCCGCACCAAATAAACGCGCGGCGCAACTTATCAATGGACTCAACAGCCCACGACGACAAGCACAGGGTGATAGACATATGTATGGGGATGGCAGACAAGGTTGCCTTTACTAGAGCAGTGCGACTAGCCGTGTTTAGTATATTGCCCTTCTACTTGGGGATTCTTGCCGCCACTTTGTCAATGAGTGGTTGCTCATCGGATCTCCTGAGCCTCTGAACAGATAGGGGATAAAATATTTGGTAATTCCAGTAAAAATTGTAAATTTTTACAACATAAAATTCGTTGTACATGCATTAAATAACACAATAAATCTAAAATTCGAAGATTTAATTGAAAACATCTATAAATTAAAATCTAAATAGTTAAAATGACATATTGACGGTTCAAAATAAAGGGATGACTTTTATGATGTTAGAACAGTATAGGGGTTCGACATACTGAACAGGCCAAAATTAAAATTGTGAAAACAGTATGTCGAAATTACTGACAATTCAAAATATGGGTTCACAATTTTTAAGGTGCATTTGCACCCTGTACCTACTACAGTAGCAGCTTCGAACGCACCGTACTGTAGTAGCGCTTCACCTGAACGCTGAACCCATCCGCAAGCCGGTTCCGACTGCCAATGCACCTGCAGTATGCAGAGATCTGCGATCTCGTCTCTCTCTACTGCGGTTGTACAGTAGTGATCAGGATGTTGGTTCGGTGGTTCCTGCTGCCTCTGTGCGCTCAGGCACCTTTTGACCAGAAGGGGATCGGAAGCGCCTCGCATTGCGTCGTGTCAATAAAGTCACTAAGTGCTACCTTCCTTCCGAAAAGAATACGATTATAGTTGAGAAGTGGCAATCTTTGACTAAGTTTTAATAAATATTATTTACATTTATGGCTTTAAATTAATTTATTATGAAAATATATTTCGTAATTAATCTAATGGTATTTATTTGGTATCATAAGTATGGATACATTTTATCTATAATTAGTCAAATTTAAGGTACTAGAACGTGACACTGTACTAGAATTACATTCTTCTTGAGACAGAGTTAGGACTCAGCACAGTATGCATCTCCTCCCAAAAGAAATAGTAGTATCAATTCTCACTTCTAAGGCCCCGTTTGGTTTCAAGATGTTAAAGTTTAACTCCCATCACATCAATATTACGGCAAATGCATGGAGTACTAAATATAGATTAATTGCATGCATGTCGACACATATTAGAAGTAATTTACGAGACGAATCTATTAAGCCATAAACAACCATTCCAGATTCCCAAGATGAAGTGGAAAGAAAGAGGATGCATTCAGGATCTCATACTTCGAGAGCTCAACAGCTGTTAGGAACGTCGAGGGCTTTGACTCTTTTATTTCCTACCCAACATAGGCAACACTAGACTGATCAGACTCAAAAGACTACGCCTTGTCTTTTTGTAGATTAACCAAGTATTGCCATCTCTTTGCCTTAGCTCACCCCTACACTAAGGCGTAGCACAAGTATTTTGAGATGGTGTTTAAAGGCTGCATGGCTTACACCCACTATGGTGACAAAAAGATACCCAATAAACCGTACTCCCAGCACAGGCTTAACTCATTCCCTTACCCCCAAGAAAACTTTGTCGAAAAAGGTTGTCATCGTAATAGAGATTGCACATCAACATGGGAGAAATGTTCTTTCCAATGAAGAAGGCCGCTAAGGTTAAAGAAAACATACACGCCAAGGTTCGCTTCTATAGATGTTCCTACCTACAAATAATCGTTTTTGATTTAAGGGTGGCCGGTCAATCTCCATCTCTTTTATGGCAGATTCTTTTTTCGAGGACCTGGCGACAACTCTCTCTGGACGGTAGGGGAACCCCAGTGAAATCAGTAATCAACGCACTCCCACTCATCTTGCTCCAATTCCCTCTCTTCCTGCTAAAGCTCCGTCCAAAATTGGAAACTTTTTGTTAAATAAGACGAAAGTGCTACAGCGTTGGTTAAACTTTAACACCCAAACCAAACAGGCCCTAAGAAGCCAAACAATTTTAAATTTAATTAAATCTATACCAAAAAAATACTAACATCTATGATACCAAATACTCATTAAATTAGTTATGAAGTACTATATTTTTATTGTAAATTTATTTAGAGATATACAGTAAATATTAATACTATTTTCTATAAACTTGATTAAACTCCAAAAGTTTGACTCATTCTAAAATTAGAATTATATTTTTTAAGACCATATATTTTTTGGCACCGTCTGTTAAGGCACCTACTAACATGCTCATCAAACTTTGTTGTGATCGAGCCCAAAACTTAAGGATATGTCTGATGAGCCAGCAAAGCCCATTTAATTTCAGCGAGGTTCATGGTTTATTTAACCACATTTATCTATCATCTCTTCCCATGGTGCCAAAGCTACAGCAGGACGCCGAGACTACACCAGGCCAGAAATAACGCTGGCCGGGTAAGAAGACAATCATCTATATATCCTACTCCCTCTATCAAAAAGACACAATTCTAGTTTTGAACCTGGACACGGCGCGTGTCCAGACTCAAACTAGGACGCGAGAGAGGTAATCAGGATTTAGCGCGGGATGACATGCATGCAGTACTAGTAGTGAACCATGGCATCGATCACCGTAGGATGATGAAATCGGCGGCCGGAAACGTGAGCGACCGTGACCCCCGTCAAACAAGACCACTGAATTGGCACGTACATTATCGTGTTTGCACAGACGACAAAGCTGCACGTTGGACAAGGCTTGCTCGGACGACGCTCAAGAAAAACGGAAAAAGTAAAACTGCAGTGCAGGTCCGCCCCTCCTCATGCAAGACCCAACCTGTCCTCCCTCCGGTCTTCCACCATCAGACCACATGGGCATGGGCATGGGCTGCACGCGCACCTGTTACTTTACCACAAGAGAGTAAAATGTCGAAGAACTCCCATGGGTGGAAATGTCCGTATATATTTTCTGGGAAAAGCCAGGGGTGCAACCTGTGAGTTTTCCACAGCCGATGGCCCCGCCTGTAAAAGTAACAAAGGGGAGCATGCAAGAGAGAACAGAAATCACAGGTGGACCCTGGCGGTTAGAAACAAAAGACCACATATTCTTCGTTTCACAGCTGAGCTGAGAAGTGGGAACCCTGGGCTGGCGGCCAGCTGGAGTCTATTGGATGCGGTTGGAGGGATCAGGATGTTCAGCTTTGCAGGCTCAGGCCATGGAGAGGATAGCACTGTACCTCGCATCACGTCGTGACAACGGCCACGCCCTCAGCCCTCTACTGCTTCATTCATTTGCCAACCCGCACCGTACATTCGTACTCGTACGTGTCAATAAGACCCACACGTGATACCATTAAATAAATACTCCATGGTTGAGTAAATGTTTTTGGCATTGTCTGTTCAGTTTCACTTTTGAGTCCATGGTTAAAATTAAATGGCACGAATTTGAAATAGCGCGCGATTAAGCATTCTCGGAAGAAACAACAAGTATAATAACAATAAAGCACTACTGGACTCGCATGCTTTGCCGAGGACCAGAGGCCCAGAAACCCTCGGCAAAGGCTTTGCCGAGGGCTGCCCTCGGCAAAGAGCCCTCGGGGAATTTTTAGACGACGAAGGGGCCTTTGCCGAGGGCCCTTTATCGGGCACTCGGCAAAGCCTTTGCCGAGGGCCAGAACGGCCCTCGGCAAAGAAAAGCAGCCGTCACGGTGATAGCGCTGTTGGCGGTTTCTTTGCCGAGGGCCAGCCCTCGGCAAAGATTTTTTGAAAATTTTTCTGTTAAATTTTTTTTGAATTTTTTTTAAAAATCTTTGCCGACGGCCTCATCCCTAGCCCTCGGCAAAGATTTTTTGAAAATTTTTCTGTTAAAATTTTTTTGAATTTTTTTTAAAAACCTTTGCCGAGGGCCTCATCCCTAGCCCTCGGTAAAGAATTTTTTATTTTTTTAAAAAAAACCTTTGCCGAGGGCTTTATTCCTGGCCCTCGGCAAAGAAATTTTCATGATTTTTTCCCAAAATTTCTTTGCCGAGGGCCTTGGTCATAGCCCTCGGCAAAGAGGTAAAATTTGTTTTCTTTTTTTTACACACATACATTTATATATATCAAGCATCACATATATATATATATATATATATATATCACACAGAATCCATTTTCTCACAATATATCACAACCATAATCGTGAACCAGAAAATCACAATAAATTACATCGACAAGTCACATATTCATCATCATTCACATGTTTATTACGACAAGTTCATCAAATCCAAGCACAAGTCACAATCATAAACCACAACTCATGCTATAGTCGAACCACATCACCTAGCATGAGTCCTCATCAAACTAGCCTATGAGACGATGGTGAAAGATTGGCCTGATCTCCTGGTGACGCAGTCGTGGGATGATTCGAACCCGCGGACGGAGGCTGCACAAAGGAGCAGAGATTGCATGTGTGAGTAATCCGGGAAAACAGTTTTGGAAATTACAGATTGCATCTAGTAATCTAGGAATACAAAAAGATTAGACTTAGTTAAAAATTTCGGCAGCACCTCCCCTGCACGGGGAGGTTTCCAAAACCTGCAAAAAACAACGGCACAAAGGCCGACATCCAGAACGGCACGAACGCCGACATCAAATGTTAACAACGGCATTGCAAAAAACCAAAATTTTTATGTGAGCCTATATGTACTCTATTATCAGCAGAAAATGTTAACCATAGGAGTAGAAACCTAGCTACATGTGTCGAAGCCGTTTCCAATTTGATTTGGCTTACAACCACAACCGTTGGCTTTACCTTTTCTTGAATGAAAAATTTTGGGCCTCTATGACTTCATATGGCCAAGTCCTTACAACCTTTAATTTCCCACTCAAGAGATCATCAAATAAAAAAAGTGAAAGGAAATAATTATAAGTAAAGACTATTGCTTCTCCAACGATTCTCTTGACGAATTGTATGTCCAGAACGATATAATCTACAAAACTATGCAGCTGCAGTTCAAATTTGAAATATCCGAAAAAATCAATGAAAAAAATAAATTAAAGAAATATATAAAAAAGTAAAAATTGGCCTAAATTTTAAAATTGAGTTTAAAACAATGTATTACAGCACCACAAACAAAATGGGCTTAAAAAACAAAAAAATCTTTGCCGAGGGCCCAAAGCCTGGCCCTCGGCAAAGACCTTCTTTGCCGAGGGCCAGGCTTTGGGCCCTCGGCAAAGAGTGTCTTTGCCGAGGGCCAGGCCATGGGCCCTCGGCAAAGACTATTCGGGAAAAAAAAATTTGGGCGAAGAAAAATCTTTGCCGAGGGCCTGGCACATGGCCCTCGGCAAAGATTTTAAAAAAATTAAAAAATTTGGTTTATTGCAATGCATTATTTCATACAGCTGCAGTTCAAATTTAAAATATTCGAAAAAATCAATAAAACAAAATAAATTAAGAAAATATATAAAAAAAGTAAAAATTGGCACAAAATTTAAAATTGAGTTTAAAACAATGTATTACACCACCACAAACAAAAAAGGCTTAAAAAACAAAAAAAATCTTTGCCGAGGGCCCAATGCCTGGCCCTCGGCAAAGACCTTCTTTGCCGAGGGCCAGGTTGTGGGCCCTCGGCAAAGAGTGTCTTTGCCGAGGGCCAGGCTTTGGGCCCTCGGCAAAGACTATTCGGGAAAAAAAAATTTTGGCCGAAAACTCATAAGAAAAATCTTTGCCGAGGGCCTGGCACATGGCCCTCGGCAAAGATTTAAAAAAATTAAAAAATTTGATTTATTGTAATGCATTATTTCATACAGCTGCAGTTAAAATTTAAAATATTCAAAAAAAATCAATAAAACAAAATAAATTAAGGAAATATATAAAAAAAAGTCAAAATTGATTCAAATTTTAAAATTGAGTTTAAAACAATGTATTATAGCACCACAAATAAATGGCCTCAAAAAACAAAAAAAATCTTTGCCGAGGGCTCAGCCTGGCCCTCGGCAAAGACTATTCTGAAAAAAAATTTGGCCGAAAAACTGACAGCAAAAATTCTTTGCCGAGGGCCTCACCCGTGGCCCTCGGCAAAGACTATATTTTTTTAAAAATAAAAATTGGTCGAAAACTGGGGTGCAAAAAAAAATCTTTGCCGAGGGCCTAACGGCTGGCCCTCGGCAAAGCCTGACGGGAGTGGGCGCCGTGACCCAACGGGCCTAATTTGCCGAGGGCATCGTTGCCGAGGGCCGGGGCCCTCGGCAAAGATTTTATTTGCCGAGGGCTTATCTTTGCCGAGGGCCGGACCCTCGGCAAAGACCGCTTTGCCGAGGGTCTGCCTTTGCCGAGGGCTTCTGCAGCTGGCCCTCGGCAAAGAGTGTCTTTGCCGAGTGCCCGATATCTGGCCCTCGGCAAAGCCTTAGGCCCTCGGCAAAGCACGCGTTTCCAGTAGTGAAGTGTGATCAGCATTAATGTAAGCACAATTTGGCATTTCCACGTTATGTAGGCCCCACTGAACCGTGGCAGGAAGTTAGCTTGGCGGACAAGGCAAAATGGAATCAGGAGCCTGCGCTGCAAGGGGGAAAACGAAAAACAGCCCTGGGCGGGGTCGGGGACTTGGGGCTGCACTTTTGCGATTTCTGTTTGATTCTTTCTCCACTTTGCTTTTTTTACATGGACATCGGCACAGAAGAGAATGAGAAATAAGGAAAGGAAGAATACAAAGTCAGCTTTATACAAAGGAAAACTCTCTTCAATCCACGTTCGGTCCTCTAAAAAATTCCTCAACTAAAGTTACTAGTGCTAATAGTTAACTACATACACTAACTAATAATAGTTAAAAGGCTGCTAACAATTAGCTAGCAAATTATAATGAGCGAGGACTGGTTAGATCCACCTGCTAATATAATAGGTGATTGGAGCCTTGGAGGTGTAGTATATGAACCACTAGCACATGTTAGCACTCCTTCACCAACTAATGAGCTGCTCCCTCTATCTTAAAATATACTATAAAGTATATATCCAAACAATTTTAGAACCAAATAAAGATCACTTGCCTGCCTGTCACTGATTAGTTCGGTTTCTCAACTTGCTTATAATTTCTAATAACCCATAGTTTCAAAAGGCAGGCATGCATGTCATGTCATGTCATGTCATGATTTCAGCTACCAATTATAGGAGGGGTTTTTGCGCAATATGATGTTTAAAAGGCATGCATGGAGTTGAGGTTTAAAAAGCAGACCTGCATGGAACTACAAGGATGCTAAAGTGTGGTTAGGGCATTGCATGGCCACCGGATCTCGTAAGGGTGCTCCTAGGGTGTCTTAGAGTACATATACCCAAGGTACATTACATTAAACTACACTAGCCGATCATCTAATTAAGCTGTTGGGGATGGTTTCTAGCTGAGCTAGTCCTATATATATTATATTGGTCTTTAGCGTGAGAATATAGCCAACACGAGACTAAAAGAGTGGCTAGTGGATGGTTCTTCTTGTGGCATATGGATGAGATACTTGTGCCCTCCTTCTAGCTCCTCTTCAATCCATATATACAAGATGATCAGTGTGCGATTGTTGTACCTTTAATTTTGGATTGGACTTGTGGTATTTGGATTTGGATCGTTGCATTGGGACTTGGCAAAACGGTTAGACGTACAGGATGTACGTTCTATATATGTTGAACGTTCAATTAATAATATCCACTCCAACCTCTCATGCATCATGTATCCTATTTCCTATATAAATTTATTAGACATGCAGCCGTCTAAAAGATTATCAGACAGGTACTATCTTTTGGTCGATCTATAAATTTGGACAACCGGCCTGGCGTTGGACAAGGGCAGCAAATTAAAGAACCAAATGCAAAGCACCCAACACGGCGCACGACAAGTAAAATCGAACTCTGATGAGGTGCAAAAGACCAGCATAAAAGAACTACAGATCATCGACAAACATTGCAGATAACAAGCGGTATGATATGATTAATTGCACAAATCTCAGAAGCGACATAATGTGACTGATCCATCGATACATCACAGCATAATGTGACTGGTCCATTATTCGATCGATAACCCGTAACACGGCATAGCATAGCATGTAGAAACTCCAACATGAGTGACAAGTACTACTAGATAGGGGTACTACGACGACTAGCTACTAAAACGGACACCCAATGCAAAGTAGAGCACCTAGAAACACGATCGCATGCAAGATAGAGTACTGGTGACTGGTAATAAGGCTGGACGGAGTGGTTGATGTCGATCCCGACGATCCCTGTAGACATGAAGTCGATCTAAGTACTTGTGGCACTGGCGGTGATCATCTTGTCAATGTCAGACTTGACTGTGTTATAGGTGTACTCGACCAATGCCAGCGTCACCACCTGATCCTGCTTCATCACGAATAATCACACGAGAAGACGTTCATCAGCCCCAATTTCATTGCATTATTATGCATCGATCGGTACTACATGATGCATGAATGAACGACATGCAAAAGATAGGCAGTAATGGTAATAATAGGATCTCAACGTACTTTGCTGTCGTCGGCGCCAACAAGGCCGCCGATCGCCTCCTGGACAAGGGGAGGAAGCAGGGAGAGCTCCTGCTTGTCCCTGTCGAGAGGGAGAGGGGCGCTGCAGGCGCTGGAGACCATCTTGCGCACCACATCCAACTTGTCGACGATGAGAAGCGATGATACCCCCCAGTTGGCATGCCCCTCCATGGCTCTGACTTTCACGGACGTAAATGCGAGATGCACAGTCCGGAACAGCTACACACACGTACAATGCAACCCCGTCACAGCAGATCGAACAAGAGTAATATCAGAATCAGATCGAACGAAGCAAAAGATTTTCAGCGATGATCGAGTAGGCAAAATCGGAAGGAAGGAACCAGCAAAAGGTTTTCACACACACACCAGGTACAGTGGGCGCCTTTGTTCCGGGCGGAGGCGGCGCATCGCATCAGCCTGGAGATCCATGCACCTCTCGGCGATCTCCTTGACCTTGTTCTGCACTGCCCTCTCCTCCTCGGAAAGAACCGGCATAAGAGGAATAACATCAATGAATTTACCAATCATAGCCTCCTCACTTTGCTTACAGAGAGAAGCATAATACTTGTCAAACTCCTGCAGCAGTGCATCAGATCAGGGAATGAATCAGCATCATAATTAATGACAAGGGGGATCAAATCAAATCAAACGAACCCAACCAAATATATAGCATGCAATAGAACTAGGTAGCTAGTATCAACATACATCATCCTCATCTCCGTAGCTGCGAAAATACTCGAGTTCCTTAGAGAGCTCAGCATAAAACTTGTCAATCGCCTGCAGCGCATGAATCAGCATTATAATTAGAAGGGGGATCAGATCAAACCAAATCAAACGAACCCAACCAAATATATATAGCAACAGAACTAGCTAGCTAGTATCAACATACATCCTGATCTCCTTTGTAGTCGCTGTCCCAAGGGTCGGTAGCCTTCCTGGGCCTCTTGGCGCACGCCAGCACGGTGACCTTGGGCTTGGGTGGTGGTGCCTTGAGAGGTAAAGAAGGAGGAAAGAAAACATGCAACTCGATCGGTGAGACGTACTGCAGGGAGAGTAAATCAAAAAGGTTGACAAAAGACAATAAAATCCACAGAGATCATCGGACCAGACCATCGACATCGGCCTCCCTCCAGCGGTCCAGCGATATTGAGACGCATGCGACAAGAACACGCATGCATGCGGCACAAAATCCACAGTGAAGAACGCAAGAACAAACGAGCAGAACAACTGACCATCGACAAGGTGGTGAAGACGACTCCCGGGAGACGACGGACACTGCCGCCACGAGCGCTTGGAGCGGCGGCGGTGAGAGCGGCGCGGCAGAAGAGGGACGTCGACATGATCGGAGGGGAGGTCGAGTGGAGATAGAGGGTGGGAGGGAGGCGGACGGGAATGGGATGTGCGTGGTACTAGTAGCGTATATATGGGCGTGGTCTTTATATAATCGAATCGAGGGCCGAGGCGGAGTCTTGCACTCTTTCCCCTCGCTACCTCTCAGTTCCGAGATTCTTCTGTTCGGCTGTGCTAAAAAGCAGCTGCAGCGGCTCTCACAAAAACACTGTAGCAACAGCTGCAAGTGGCTGCAGCAGCATGTTCCAGTTCGAAACGCAGTGCTGCGATGTGGTGGCCCCCACTCCGCAGGGGAGAAGTTGGGGTGGGAGCAGTGGGCTGCGAGCGGGTACGTCCTGGCCGATCGTTTTGGTGCATGCATGGCTTGCAGTACCAACATATATATCCCGGTGATATTTGTTTTTCTTTGCTTCTTTTGTAAAAAATTACTTACTCCGGAGTAAAAAAAAGGTAGAGAGGGATTTGGCACGATGCAGAATGCTTTACTGCACTCGGTCAAAAAGATGCCCAGGGATGAAAGATGCGATGCGAATACATACTGTACTCTTCGGTTGCGATAATGTACGACCGACGTGTGTGTGTGAGACGAGAGTAAAAAAAACAGATTCAAAACTAGAAACATAGGCGCGGCTTTGCCGCGCCCTTGATAGTGAATCAGCCTGTGGTCTTTGGCCTGAATGAGGCCACATGTTTTATTAGTGAGAATGATGATTTATTTTGGATTATGGATTTCATAGATTATTTTATTTTTTCCTGTAATTGGACAAAATCAATGGAGTTTGGCTGTGGAACTGCCAAACAGATATGTTATTATGTTAGAAAAATGCTCGTTCTGTCAAGCAAATATGTCTTTTCCATTGTCAGTATTCACATTAGAGTGCATGCTATGATCATTGATCAATCAGAAAAACTGTTAGCTTTGTAGCAATGACAGGTGTTGTAACATGTGCAAACTTGACATAGAGTAACAGGATCATGCATTAGCTTAGTAAAACTGTCAATTGAGTTGACATAAATCTCAATTTCTCACTCCATCTATCAGAGTTTGGTCTAATGCTCGCCTTTTCTTCGAAGAAATTGTTCTGTTACTTGTGTAAGAAATTGTAATACGTGAATTTACATGGTAAAGCAATATATACTTGTGTAAGACCTACGAGCGAAAATAAGTGCATTATGGAGTTGTGATTTACAGCAGGTTAGTACAAGAACTATTTTGAGCGACAATGCTAATTGATAGAAGCTGATGTGGTCCTTTGTTGTATAGGTTGTATACAAAGTTGTGATGGTATGAGATATTATGAATACATCGATGGAGCTATGCTAAGAAAAATCATAGTATGAAACTATAGTGTTGGTACAGGCTATGGTACAACCAACAAATCAAATAGCTGATGGGAATCCACACGAGGGCACACAAGGGCATAAATCTCAGTTAGCAAGGTGAATGAAGTAAGTCACTGCACACGTTCGAATTGCTACCAGTAATATGAATTTTAAATTTCCATATATGTACATGTATAATTAGTACACATGGGACACAACTTTCAGTGACACTGGACAGTTATGTATGCATTTTGTTTATATCTCGATCGAAACAATCCAGCAGGATAGAAATACAACTGAATATTCACGTTTAAGATCATAGTTTGCTGATCAATTACTGCCCTAAAACACCTGAGTAATTACAACCCCTGAAAAACGCTAGTTATTCAATGGCTCAGTGCACACCAACCTTGGGGGCATTTCGTCGAGCAGCAGCTGGGCACCATCCATATTGACGCCACTCTGGCCATCGTTCAGCTAGCACACGTGCTCTGCGGCGCGGGAGGTCGCACAGGGGCGCAACAGAGATGCACAGCTCACCTTGCACGGCCCCTGCGCAAACTCCTGTGTGTCTGGCAAGCAGCAGAGCAACACATCGTCCCCACACACCTGTTCTGGGGGCCCATTCTGAAGGATTCGGGCCAGGCGTATGAGGTTGGCGTCTCGGCGAGCAGCGCGGCAAGCAAAGGAAGGCGTGAGCGGCGCGGCAGGTGGAGGATGGCATGGTCGGCGGAGAAAGTGAAGGTCTGCGTGTGGTAAGGAAGCCGGTGTCACAGGCCATGACCAAGGAGACGGGGAAGGAGGGCCCGTCAGCCGAAGGCGGTGCGCGGAGAGAGGTGTCGGAGGGGTCGTCAGCCGAGGGCGGTGCGCTGAGGGAGCGTTGGCGGCGCAGCATGCGGAAAAGCGGAGGATGACAAGCCAGAGATCGGCGCCTTCTCGATGCTCGTGACTCGCGAGGCGGAAGGGAAGAGGTTGGACCTCAAGCGGGTTCGCGAATATTCTCTGCTTAACGGGTGACAGACCCGCCACCATCTGCATCGGACGGTTCACGTCGTAAGTTTGCTGGATCTTACGGCTTGCGGTTAACGGGCGACGTGGCCCGATTCACTGCCCGCGGTTTCTCCTGCAGATTCGTTATTAGAAGATACACTAGTGCGGTTGCATTCCATATATCGCCGCCGATCGTCCTACAACAGCTGCTGCTCCCTGCAAAAGTACAGCTGGTTCCTGCAAAAGTAAAGATATCAGATGGAATCGAAACAGAAAATGCACAAGGGGCCTGTTTAGTTCCACGAAAAAAACACTATGCGAAAAAAAGATTCCCCGTCACATCAAACTTGTGATACATGCATGAAGTATTAAATGTAGATGAAATCAAAAACTAATTGTACAGTTTGGTTGTACTTGACGAGACGAACGTTTTGAACCTAATTAGTCAACAGTTGGATACTATTTGCCAAATAAAGCCAAAACATGCTACAGTACTTTTTTTACACCATTTTTACCATCTAAACACACCCAAGGTGGGAAAGGATGGAAAAGCACAAATGCTTTTTGGATTTGGGGCTTAGGCTCCATCGGCCCCACATCGCCGGCACCTTACCCAATCCGCCGGCGGCCAGCCCCTCTCCCGGTCCCGGCCGGCCCGCCCTCAGAAACTGCCCGTCTGCCCTGCCGGTGTCCCATGGGCCGGGTCCATCCGACGCCTGCATGCAGTGACCTGACGCCCGGGGTCGCGTTCGCGTCTCTCTTCGCTGCGGTTGCAGACTTGTGACCAGGGTTGTTTCAGCTTTGCAGATTGCAGGTTGCAGTCGTCCTGTCGTTGCCAAAAGGCCAAATGCAAGGATGTTTAATTTGTGCCAAATCACCCCCAGCACGAGAAAAAACGGCCGCCTATCTGGTGCCACAAGATCACTCTAGGCAGTTCTAGTACCTCTGTCCCCAAAAAATATATAATTCTAGATGTACTTTTAGTTAAAGTGTCCAACGCTTAAGCAAATATATAGGTAAAAATATAAATATTTGTGATTCCAAAAAATATATATTATAAAAATATATCTTATTACAAATTTAATAATATTTATTTAAAGTATTGCAAACTTAAGATATTTTAACTTTATATTGTGTTATGGTTGTATTTTTTTCTTAGAGGAAGGGAGTATAAACAAAGCCACATGTCCCCTTAGGGGTGGGAACCTGCTTGGAGATCGGCTGCATGTACATTGGGTGTGGTTGGAGTGATCAGGAAGTTCACTTTTTGCGGCCATGGCGCAGAAAGAGGATTGTTGGGAAGGGTTTAGCTATTGACAGGTTTGTACTTTGTAAGTACTTGCGACATACTTAGTGGCTTTATGAAAAACTAGAAGTAAACATGAAGGTGGAACAGTTTGTTATCTTTCTTATGCTATGATTTTTTCCCTTCTCATGGTCGGCATACCATGAGAACCCCTATACTATTCTAACATCATAAAAGTGATCCCTTTATTTTGAACCGTCAATATGTCATTTTAACTATTTAGATTTTAATTTATAGATGTTTTCAATTAAATCTTCGAATTTTAGATTTATTGTGTTATTTAATGCATGTATAACGAATTTTATAAGGTTCGGGGCTTCGGGCATTTGGGATAGGAAGCGGTGGAGCACTGCTCTGGTGTGTTGGGACGTATTGGCTACTGGGCTTGTGGTGTGCGATTGCAAGAGTTAGAACAATTCCTCTTCCGTGCTCGAGGCCAACACCAACAGCTGAAGTTTCCATAGATGAGAACCGAAACCGAAACCGAAAACCTAAAAAACCAACATTTGGGTTCGGTTCAACTCGGATCGGTTCGGTTCTCAGTTAAAAAATGTCCAGCCTGAGTTCTAAGTGCAACGCCAAAAGACTCTATATATTTTCTAATCGTTAGAAATAGAGATTGTTGTGAAAATAAGTCAAAAACGCTCCCAACAGCTTATTTAATTGGTAATCCAAATATAGTCATCCTTTATTTCAAATTTCTCATTAGCCAAAAATAGAGAAGGGCTATTTAGAGTACACACAAAATATAGAAAAATTATTGGAGAGTGGAAAGATATAAAAATATTTTTTATTCAAATAGCTCTTCAAATAATGATTTAGAGATAAACCAATCCGAAACGAACTGCTTCTGTTTCTTCAAGTTCCCGTGTACATTTCTCGCAAAAAAAAAGTATATATGACACTTGGTAGGGTTCTCCCAAGAAGAAAAAAGGCGGCGCCCTCCGAAACTCCTCGTTTACGCGCACATGGCAGCGCTCCCGCTATGCGCGTCCTGGTTTCCTCCCTCGGGCGTCGCCGTTGCGTCGCATAGCGCGCGGCCGGCTAGCAGGGTCACGCACATCCATTCGCTGGGCCGGCGAGGCCCCTCGCCACTGCCGATCAGGATTCAGGCCCGCACGCGTGCGTCCCACTTGCGCTCCCCGAAGGCTGCCGATCGCGATCATCAAGGGCTGGAGCCGCAGCCGAAGCCGGAGCGAGGCGACGACGACGAACCCGACGCGGTAAGGCGTAAGCCCTAGAACTCGATCGTTTGCTGTGCAACCAAGCACCTCCTAATTGTACGGTATATGCTTCTTACTTCAGGCAGCAAGCACGGAAATTCCCTTTGTTGACTTGATCCCTTCGAGCCCATATGACATCCCTGAAATCCTGGAGCTACGCAAATTCCGTAAGGCGTTTTGTGCTGCATGGCTCCCGGTAGGTTCTGTTCGCAGTGATCTCTGTCGTTCAATAGTTTAGCATCTCAACAAGTGGTGATCAATGGTAGTACTCCATCCGTTCCTTAGTCATTTCAGATTTATTAGATTTGTTCTACATCGAACTATTTATATGTATCTAAACAAATTAATTTGTGTGAATTATAGCCATGAAATATGTCTCGATAGTGTATTTATATTGTAGTTCTAGATGTTAGCTAGTATACTTTTCAAAACATGAGAAAAATTAAGGAATTTGATTTAGTACAAGCATTTTTCTCGTTTTGACTTTCTTCTTTATTGTAAACAAATTTCAGTTGTCAATATAATAATATTTTTACCTTGCTTTTGATTTAATAATAATAACTTTACTGACATATAAAATATACCTTGGCCCAAATATATCATGCTAATTCCCTACTTCTAGCAATGTGTCTCAAAGAGACTATGAGAAACCTAACTTATTACTTCATCTATTTCAAATTATAAATTGTTCTGGTTTTTCTAGATATATAGCTTTTATTATGTATCTTGACATAATGTATGTTTAGATATGTAGCAAAAACTATATGTCTAGAAAAGACAAAACGACTTTCTTTGGTCACAAGTACTTAACCTTTTGGATAAGGCACGTTCTAGAAACATTTTACTATCCATTTGTTTAAGAAAAACACTCTCCAATTTCTGTACTTTCTTTGGTCACAAGTACTTAACCTTTTGGATAAGACACGTTCTAGAAACATTTTACTATCCATTTGTTTAAGAAAAACACTCTCCAATCTCTAAATTAAAAGGGGTATTTCACTTCGTTTTGATCGACAATTACTCGTCGGTACTTTATTTATGTGATATAAAAATATGAATATAAGTAAGTTCTTTAATACCGATCATATCACTTTTGTGTCAAGTATGTATCGCTAACTATTAGAGTAATAGTTTGTCAAAAGCTTGACCTAACAAAATAAAATAAGCCCATTGTAAATAATTGTTTTGAATAAACCGACACTTGCTTTTATTGATACAGTAGAAAATACAAGTAAAACAGCAACTAGAGCTAAAACTAAAACTTGGAAACATAAAAGCACATGTAGATTGGTCTTGAGAGATACTTTAACTCATAATTTGTTAGATTTTATAAATATATTTTATTAAAAAATAGTGATTGGAGATATATCAAAGCTATGCCATGCAAAGACAAACACGGGAAGGCAAGGAAGGCAATGCAAGACTTTATAAGGGCACCCGCAATAGGCCCACCTAGGAGAGAGGGTGGAGGAGAGAGAGGATAGTTTCGCTGTACCTGGCGAGGGCCGATAGTACAGTACCCCACGCACAGAGTTTCTGACGGTAAGGCATCGTGGATGCAATGCGATCTGTTTATTATGAACTAATAATGACCTACGGACCCCACACTAATTTAAGAAATTTTGTTATAGATAGACTGTTGGATAGGCCTTCTATAGTTTTAACTATATCCTACGTGGACACTGTTATAGAGAGCAAATTGTCTTTGTTGTTGCGGGTGCCCTAAGATCTGCTGCGAATCCAAGGACAACGACAAGAGAATTAATAACTATATTTCTATTTCTATTGGTCACAGACCTACAATCTTTTCGAGAGATCCGGTTACCCGATATACATTAATATTTTTTTTCTTGCGAAGATAATATGCATTAACAATTAATAAGGAGAGGCAAATTTTACACTGCACTAGAGGCGCGGAAAAGAAGATAAGCACAGAAAATAAGACGGAGATAGTCTGCTACATACTCGCAATAGATTGAAGACTGTGTCTTGCTATCATTATTATCGACCTCTTTGTTTTGTTTGATATAATCATGTTAACTAATGTGTAATTTTTGTTTCTCAAGCGCGAAGCCCCTGATTTGTTCCGCATCGAGAAGGACGAAATTTCAAACTACATGAACTACATGAGGATCTCTTGCCGTGCAAATGTTCAGGTCAATCTTGTTTCTGTTATGTCAGCAACTTGTTTGAATTTTTTTATCCTCGAAGTCAAAGCAAACAATATATACGGTTCGGTGCTAGCAAATTTCACTGCATTTCTAATTAATTTACTTCTTTTTTAAAATGACTTTTATATTTTATATAGTTGTGATGAAGGTGTGACAAATGTAATATATAGTGAATAAACATACATAGTGAACACCATGTCTCAACGGTAGAGCACTACCATTGAATCAGTAAAGTACATTTTACAATCTCTAAGTTGCATGTAAGTTTTATTTTCAATCCTAAGCTATAACACCGGGTAATAAACATCCCTCTAATTGTCAAAACTGAAGAAAGTTGGTCATCTAACTAGTTTTAAAGATGGTTTTCTATTTTTTTTAAAAAAAAACTTGTTTGATCTTTAAAAATTGATGATTAACTTATTTTTTAAGTCAGAAAAATGTGAAACCACTTCCAATTTTAATTATAACGTCATCTATATGTTGTTGTTCTATTATTTGGATCTTATTCTATTATTTGGATCTTATTTGTTTTAAATGCATAATGAGCATGATTACAAGCAACAAAGCAATAGGAATAGAAATAGACCAAATCCAAATAAAGATATATATATATATATATCATAAATAGGTAGTAAACATTTTTAGAAAAAAAATGTTGGTAGAAGAGATTAATTTTGAATTTTTAGAGATCAAACTATATTTTTATTCATTTTAGAACATAGAAAAGCACCTATAAAACAAGCTAAAGGACCATGTTTCGTTTTGATAATGAAATATGCAAGTTAACATATTTCGTAGTTCACGATTGAAAATCAAATTGACACACAACTTCGAGGTCGAAAAATGTATTTTACCCTACTTAAAAATATTGGAAGAAAATTGAAGATATTATAGGATATTCTTGTGGCTCCACTATGTTAAGTAAGCATGAACGTAGATAAGAGAGGAGGGAACTCTTGGCTTGTGAACAAGTGACTTCTTTCTTTTCATAGTGTCCAGAATAATAACAACCACGAGAATTCCAATCATCTCTAGACCTCGAAATCCCGAAATTAGGTAATGGAAGAGGGTAGACAAAAAGGTCTAGCGGTGTAGTGGAACAGAAAAATGCAACGAGCAAGTAGCATTATCTATATCAGGAGTTAATAAAAGTCAAGAGATCAAATCCGTGCACTGACATTTTCGAAGTAGCATTGGAAAGAACTTGCTTTGCATTTCATAAGAAAAAGCTGGCATTCAAAGACAAGGCTTGGTGATTCACCCTCCAAACCCCCCGATAAAGGGGGGCTTATCTCGATAGCCTTCCCTTCCCGAAAGGAAAGTCTACCTGTCTATCGATATAATTCCCTCCTCCCAGGAAACCATATCTCAATGGCAATAGCAAATTGAAATAGCAATGAAATCCCGATAAAAACGTATAACGATCCTAGGACGGGCTAGGATTGCTTATTCCATACCTTCACCGTACGTGCTCTTTTTAACATGTGCATTTTCTTTAGAAAATGTAAGGGAACTTCCCGCCTTTGTACGTCCGCACATAATGTCTATACTATTGCATAGTTTTAGTGAAATTGTTGGACCAAGGGAACACAGAAGACATATTATACATGATATAGTCTACTATTAAACTTTGATTCGTGAGAGACGAACAACTCCAACGTAGTGGTCTCTAATTTTCTGCTTGCTAGAAAGACTCTTTTTTTATCGTCACGCTATGCAGTGCCCAAAACTGCAACCATTATGTTCCCCCTAAAAATAGCTTTTATAAAAGATGCAACCATTGTGACTGCCCTTCCAATTGCTATTAGTTAGGTTGTCCTTTGTTAAAATTATCCCCTACCGGCGATACTAAACGAAAATCTTGATTTTTAAAGGAATTTTTAACCTCCGAACCAATTTATAATAGAAGGTGTTTTTTGATTTATCATGTGAGAAGATAGATAGAACGGACAATAAATTAACCAATGGTACGTAAGCTTTGAATAAACAAATCTCTCTCATCAGTTAAATTGACTATTGTCTTTCCATTCATATGCACTTATGTTGGTTCAACCGATCTATAGTTTTGTTTACCCCATTTTTCCCTTTGCTTGGCAAATGTAGGACATGAAGAACAAGGCAGTCGCCCTATTTGTATGTGCAGAAGCACAAGAGGCTCTAGATTTGGCTTCCATGGTCATGGTATGTGGCAGTAACTATGTGTTCTTTGGGTCCCTTAATTATATATATGTTGCCTGCATTCTTCATCTTTAGCAAGCATTTATCTTTAACTTACCATTTTACCGTGTTACAACAATCCCCAACCCAGGATCTTACGTATATTGAGAGTTTACACCATGGTGCGATTCAGTTATTTGACCAACAAACGGCAAACCAGGTAATTAATTTTCTCTTTCAAGTTCTTGGTGCTTTTAATAAAATAAATGGCACAGTGAACATGTCAATCTGAATCTGTAATGATCTAACACTACTACAGGTGATTAGAATGTGCACGCCCATCTTTTGTCACGTCGCCAAGGCTGCATACCTTAAGAGAATCGAGACGGACACTGTTGTCTCGTTTCTCGATGCTCTAAGAGGCTTGGGGGTATTTTGTGATACGCTGTTTCAGCAGATAGTGTTTAAGCTCGAAGATGGTCCTCTGAAAAACAGTATTAGTTACACGATGGGTACACATTCACGTAACTTTGACAAGAAGATGAAGAGCTTGAAAAAACAATTTATCAAGTCAACAACGGACGCTACGGGAATCAAACACACGGTAATAATCTTGGTTTGCTATAATACTATATACGTATTCATTTGATTTTTGGCAATGAAATATATGATTCGCGTCCGTTGTGCATATCCTCGTGGAATGAAGCATTCACAGTCGTGGAATGAAGCATTTACAGTGATGTACACGCTCTCGCGTGGAATGAAGCATGCACAGTCGTATATTCTCCAGATGATCCCGCACTGGTCCCTCTTTGCCTAGGTTCGTTAACCATGCATTTCCGCCGCACGATTACCTCTTTAATTTAATTTGAGTTCCTGTCTATGCGCTTTGTAATAATTTATTTACTGACTTCCCATCGTGTTTTATCTGCTCTTGTAGCACAAGAACATGCTCGTTAGAATCTTGATGGAAGTAATTAAAGCATAAAGATGGTTTTTGGGAGAACCGTCGAACATCCTGCGCTTGCTGGTTCCTCGAGCAGATATTAAAATACGGAGTAAATCATATTTTTTGGTTGCTTAGCAGTTGGCATGCCAGTTTCGTGTGTTCAACTTCGACCGTGCTTCGATATGTCTATAAATCTGGGTGACATGTCGGCCTGTTTTTCAGTTATTATAGAATCGTCTGTGTGCTCCAATTTGTGTAAACTGAACATTCGATTTGCTTTCGTCGCGCCGTTGCACAAAGGAGAGGAGGTAGATAGCTAGCACCAAACGCACAGCGGCAAAGCAAGCCAACAGGATCAGAGGCAGGAATCGGACCTACACATCTTCTAAAGACGAAACCAGCGGACAAACTCCGGCAGGAGAACGTGCCACGTCGCCTGCAAATCCTCGGCCGTTGGATCTCAATCGAACGACTCAAATCACTTCACAAGTCGCTATCTCTAAATACTATTCACGCACTATACATGTGTCAACAGAACTGTTCATGCATCAGCCCGAAGGAAATTATTACGCGTACATGAGAAACGTACCAAGAAGATTAAAATAAGCTCTTTCCCTTTCTAGAAAATTTTCAAATATATTGGAACCACTCTAGAACCTAACCAAATATTTTTCACTCCTTCATCATCTAAGAAATCCAAAATAATTTTTAAATTCCTCTTATTCGCGTTTTGTCGATACACTTAGCAAGTTTATATCTTATCCATTCTAACTCCGAATCACGTAGTTCTTTCACAAAAAAACTTCTAAAATAAAACCCTACATATTCAAATCATTTTTTCTAATTGTTGATGATACCCCTTCTTCATTATCAAAAAATCCAAAAAACAATTTCTAAATTCCTCTCGTTTGGACTTTGCCGATAAACTTAGAAAGTTTATATCTTATCAATCCTAACTCCGAATCCCGTAATTCTTCCAAAAAAAAATAATCTAAAATAAAACCATACATATTCAAATCCTTTTCCTAATTTTCGGTGATTGTCACAATACAAATAGCCCTTATTCTGAACAATTCCATTGTGAGTCTAATCTGCATATACCAAGAATTTGTCTCTTTTCTAGCGAACTTCAACATCTATACTCAGCTAAGAGAAAATTTAAAATATATCGCGGCCACCTCTTCTTCAATTGCTAAATTAACTCACAATCACATATAAATGCAAATGCTACTGTTGTTATACTGTCATTTTTCTCAACGTAAATTCTTAAGATGTACGAACCTACAAAATCACCATACCAACTGTGAAATCCATCATATAGCAAATTAATTATACTACTAATATATATAATATCATTTTCCTCATTGGAAAATCATAAAACTGTAGAACCATCGTAAAATCAACATAGGCACATCAAACATGGCGCGGCAACGCCACGCCCCAAGTTTTCTAGTTGCTAAATTAAATTTTCGGTAGTATTTGCGTCTGGACATCTGGGCGAACTGTGCGCTGCACTCCGTCTCACGCGCTCCACACGATGTCCGCACCGTCCAAGCGACAAGAGGAGATGGGCCGAGCAGCGCCTCCGATTCGGAAGGATCCGGCCGCGGCGTCTATGAATGCCCCGCCGACGTTGAGAAGGAGACACACCGAGATGATGCAACAGAAGGCGAGGAGGGATGCAACACCTAAAATCTGCTTTTGAAACATCCAAATTCAGCAGTTGCAACGTAAAGACATATGAAACACTTGAAACATGCTACTGAAACACTTAAAAAAACACCTGAAAACACACATGCAACGTATGTGTGAAATATATGTAACATTTAGATAAACATAATTGCAATGTGTGCCTAAAAAACACAAATGAAACATTGGTAACAGACATTTGCCACATAAGTATACAACCATTGCAACATATGCAACATCCCAATCTACTTTGTAACATCCATCTGAGACACTTTTAATATACATCTAAAACACTCGAAACATACGCTTTCAGCAAAACATGGTAATCAGGCGGGCAAAGCACAACATAGTGGGATCCTAGTTGTACAGTTGCGGTGGAGAAGGAGGATGGCAGCAGGCAGACGGCTATGCAGTCCCGCGCGATAGAGTGCACGCAGCGCCTGCAGACAGCAACAGTTGGGTGGTGCGGCCTTGTGCGGTGAGCACGCTGCGGCGGTGGAGAGGAGGCCGAGAAGGCCGACAGAAGACGCAGCGATAGAGAGGAAGATAGAGAGGAAGGCCGACAGAAGACGCGGTAGAGAGCAAAGCGTGCGGGAGTCGCAGCAAAACCGGTCATGAAATGGATGTGAGATTTTTTTTTTCTTAATCCGCGATGACCAGAGAGTGCGGAGGGAGCAAATAGAAACAGTACCTTCTGAACGCCGAGTCCACCGATAAGGACGTCCGGCGCGATCGGACGTATGACTTCTAGCGTTACCGTAAAATTTTCGCGACCATTTGCTAAATTTAAATAGAACAGTAGCTTTGCAACTTTATTATTACATATATATCATCGTGAAACGAAAGCACAGAGTGCGCGTCAGTTTGCACAATGTCAAACGACCCGTGTCCTGAAAAGGTAACAGCCTCTACAGAAACACTTAACTCGAAATCGATCCTAAGTGAAATGAAATGGAAACTTTTGAACCTAAACGGGATCTGAAACTTTTGAGACAGAAACACTTATAAAAGTTTGGTTGTCTTCCACCAGTCTTCTAATAGTCCCTGCCAGGCTTGCGGGTGCTGGTGTCCTTGCCGGCGTTGGTGGTGGTACCATCGTTGTTCTCGCCGGCCATGCCGAGCGAGTTCATCACCGCGTCCTTTGCTCCCACGGCCGTGTTCACAACCGTGTCCTTGGCCCCCACGGCCGTGTTTACAACCGTGTCCTTGGCCCCCACGGCCGTGTTCCTCACCTTCTCCCCTGCCTGAACAGCCGAGCGACGAATGCACTTTAGATCGAAAGCCTTTGTTTGCAGTAGTAACGATGACGCAGAAGTTACTAATGACTAGTATCACGTGCATCGATCTCACCTGCTGCAGGAGGGCGCCGGTCTTATCCTTGCCGGCCACCACGGTGTCCTTGGCGTACTGCGCGGCGCCGGCCGCCTTCTGCCTGGCGGCCTCGGCCGTCTGCGCGATGTAGCTCCCGGTCTGCTGCGCGCCGTCGCGGGCGTGGTCGCCGGCGGCGCCGGCGGCGCCGGACGCGCTGTCCCTGGCCTCACAGGCCTTCTCCCTGGTGGCCTCCGCGGCGCCGCGGCCCTTGTCCATGGCGCGGCCGGCGGCGTCGGAGGCCGCGTCCTTGGCCCGGTACGCCCCGTCCTTGGCGTCGTGGCCCATCCCCATGGCGCGGTCCGCGGCGTGCGACGCCTTGTGCTTGGCCTCCCGCCCTTTCTCCTGTGCTGCTCCCATCACTTGGCCCGTCTTCTCCTGCAATGCAGCAGCCAGAGCCAGCAAACATCGTTAGTATCTCTACTTCAAGGACCGTGGAGCGTGCAACACGCGGGCACGCCGGCTGGACGCGCGGTGCGCGACTCGTCACCTCGGCACGGGCCTTGGTCTCGCCGGCGTGGTAGCTGGTCGGATGCTCCTGACGAGAAGCCATCGCTGAACTTGGCTAAAGGATTGGATCGAACGAAACCGTGAGCCTCCCTGAGCTCGAATACTTCAGGACTGGCACTAAAAAGGCTTTTGTTAACTCGCTGATGTTGTGTCTCCGTGACGACGAGCTGCTGCTTTGGTCGGTTCATATTTATACGCTCGAGCTGCAAAGCGGAGACCGGGGGATACGTGTCCTGCATGGGCAAGCGCTGGGTGCCACGTTGAGGGGACACGCGTTGCCACTGGCAGGGACTCTCCAGGTGTCCGCCTCTGGCTGGCGAGACCGATACGGGACGGGACCGAGACCAGCGCGTCGGACCCAAAATGGAAGAGAAGGGTGACGCGGCGGAAGGGGCTCGCGCCTGGAGGGTCGTCGGTGCACGCGAGAGGCGAGATCCCGGTCCCGTCAACCGCCCGCCCAGCTCGGCAGCTCCCCTCGTGACGGACTGACGGGGTCGGCTGCTAGATGTGGCTGTGGGTTCGACACGTCCAACCGTTTCGTTGCGCGCGCACGCGCCGTGGTGCTTGCCTTGTCGGGCTAGGCTGCTCCGGCTGCTGCTCTCGCTACATCTGGTTTGTTCGTTTGGGCTGAAAATAAACGGCTAAAAGTACCGTTGGCTGATTTATATGAGAGAAAAATACTACTGGCTGGCTGAAAATAAGCGGCTGAAGCGAACAGGCTGATCGAAATGCTGGCACGGATCCCTCCTGTGTTTTGCTTGCCCCCCACGCCATAGTGCCGGGTCCGGGAGAACGAATCCTAAGAAGCCGTGGAGACCTGTACTGTACGTACCATTCTAGGACACGTGATCTCGGTGGTGAATCAAAACGCAACGGATACTCTTCTGTCTCTGCGCAAGCCCGAGTCCGGAAGAAAGATTTTTCTCTCAATTATATAAGCGCCGTTTAAACCGACAACCCGATAACCAACGACCGTGAGAACGGCCAAAATATATACAGTAGTAGAACTAGAAATTTTACATACCCAGACGATTCTTATTATGCAGAAATATTTGTCTAAAAAATTATAGTGTTACTCTTTTATACAAATAAAAAATCTCTTTGCACTTCGCTGATGAGCCCGAGTGGCTTTATGGGTTCACTACGCGGTGTTTAGCCACTACGGAGTATACATAACAACCAAATAAATGATTGTGAACAAAAGAACACTGAATGTTTCAAAGAAAAATGAATAAAATTAGTTAGCCCTAGGTATTTAACGTTCACCCGATCAATCTAATTCTTAGACCACAAAAAACTCACAATAATAACATGAACAAAGAAGATAAGAAAGATAACAGGAAGACTAACTCTAAAATATAAATGCTATTAGAGTTCGATTTAGAAGGAGAACAAATAAGAAATCACTAATTACATTTAACAAACTAATCAGAGAGTGTACCGTGAGGGTGGACTAGATGTTTGATAGAAAAATAATAGATAAAAGAAACAAAAGAGATGAAAAATAATAATAATAAGCCAAATTGTAATTATATAAAATGCTATTAGAGAAGAAATTTTGAATACAAATAACATCATTAACTGACTAATTGGAGCATTAAGTGGCTAATTAAGGAGGTGTATTAATTGGGGGGCATGAAATGTTGGGGGTGCCTGGACCCCTCAACCCCTCGTTGTCTCCGCCACTGGTCTTCCCCACGCACCTGCATCCCGCGCCTGCCTATGCAGGGCCCCGCACTGCCCGACTACACGTGGGGAGTCCCCGTTCGCGCCCCATCCGGTTCTCACTTGCATACACGTAGCCAGCAGCTACAGCAGGTGACTACGCCAACATCCAGAAGAGGGATAGGGGGAGGCGGATGCCCAGCCGGCGCCGGGAGGAGGAGACACCGAGGCGAAGGTGAGGCAGCAGAAAAGCGAGGATAGAGATGCTACACTCGATCTACTTTTGAAACATCTGGATGCAATATTTACAATATACGTATGAAGGCAGATGAAACACATGAAACAAACATCTGAAGCACTAGCTGCAACAACATATCTAATTTTGAAACATTCAGATGAAACACTTATAACATACATACGAAACAATTGAAACATTCGAAACATGCTTATGAAACACTTGCAAAAAACACCTGAAAACACTTGAAAACCATTTGCAAACATACGCAACATCCAAATAAAACATTTGCAACATATTTGTGAAAACATATGTAACATCTAGATGAAACACTTGCATATGTATGGAAAACGAGATGAAATGTGTGGAACATACAAACATACGTGTATAGCACTATAGCATGTGCAACATTCCGATATACATTTGCAACATTAAGATGAAACACTTGTAACACCCGATGAAACTTCTGAAACACTTGAAACATACTGTTGCAACATGGGCTTTGCTTGGACGAATGGAGGCACGCTGGCGTGGAGATCGACGGCGGCGCATGGAGCTCGCTGTGCGGCAACAGCACGGGCATCTCGCCGACGAGAGCGCACACGAATCTCATCCACATCGCCTGCTTGCTGGAGCATCCGTCGTGGAGGCTTGGTGAAGGCGGTTGTGGCGAGGAGGCAGCACGGTCGAGGCGGGCAAGGCAGACTAGGCCAGGTGGGGAATGCGGTGTGGAGGAGGCAGCACGGAGGAGGTCGTAGGGGATAGGGCGCGGCGTTGTGGAGGACTGACGGCGGCGAGACAGAGTGGAGTGGGCAGATGAGCACGGCGACGAAGGAAGGAAATGGTGCAACGAGCATCGGGGCGCGGAGACGGGACGAGTGGGAGCAACGTGTGTGGGAGCGAGCGAAGGGAGGCGTCCATCCGTCCGGACGTCTTAGGCCCTGTTCGCTTGTCTTATAATCCGTACTTTGCAGCTTGTTTTTTCAGTCAGAACAGTGTTTTTCTCTCATAACAAATCAGCAAACAGTACTTTCAGTCATGACTTTTCAGCGAAGCGTGGGCTCTTAGTTGTATCATTAGCGAACAAGGAAACCGTCGCGTTTGTCAACATCGGCAGCTACAACCTCCTCGGCCTGGCCCTCGCAGCTGTGTTTGGGTTCAAGCGGAAGCTCAATGCAACAGCAAGACAAGTCCGAAGATGTGATGTTGCTGCGTACGTATTTTATGGCCTTCCTTCCTCAAAGGCAATTTGCTGATTTTGTATCTGCTGCAGGGGATTTGGGTGCGCGTGTTGATTGGAACGGTATTACAGACTATGATTCTGAGCAGAACCAAATGGCAGAAAGAGGAACTAGTAGCTACCTGTCTTCTTTTCTGCTCCTGTTCCCATTTTTCTGAAACATTTTTTCTGCTATTGTTTCCCTATTCTTTTCCTGCTCTCGTTCCCATATTCTGGGACATTTTGTGCAGGGTAACCCTGTTCATGGTTTGGTTATCGCGGCTTTGAGCGGGTTTGTAACCCAACCCATTCTTTTAGCACACGGATTGGGTTGGTCCGGCTTATGCGGTTACACAACGGCTCTGACGTCGTAGCCGGATTGGCTTGGCTTGGTCTGGGCACGGGTTTACACGCCCTGAGCAATGCCATCGCGCTCATCCGTGCTCGACCTCACGCCCGCCAATGTTGCGCTCGACCCCGCGCCCACTGCCGGCACTAGCGCTGCGCTCGAGGTCGCGCTCGCAGCCGCCACTGCTGCTGCCGCGCCCGCCGGTGCCATGCCCACCGCCGCCGGCGCTGCGCTCGAGGTCGCGCTCACCGCCGCCTCCGCTGCTACGCTCGAGGTCGCGCTCGCCGCCGCCGCCGCGCTCAAGCTTGGGCTCGCCAGTGCCACAACTACTGCCGCCACCACTGCCACGCACGCCGGTGCCGCACCCACCGCCGCCACGCTCGAGCCTCGAACTCGTGCTCGCCGGTGCCGCCCCAACCGCCGCAGCGCTCGAGCTCATGCCAGCCGCCGCAGCGCTCGAGCTCGTGCCAGCCACCACCACGCCCCCGCATCGCTTCCTCTTTCTTTTCTGGGTTTCGATGGTTTCTTACCGTGACCGGTGTAGGAGGCTGTCGAAACCTTGGTTGGCTAGATGGGTTCCGGCCCAGACCGTATTGTAACCGTGACCTTGGTTTTGGCTGGGCTGGTTACGGGCTGGCAGCCGGTTTTGTTAAACCGTTGTACAGGGTGAGTGCAGGGCTATGCTAGCAGAAGAGAGAATACGGGTGTGGGGAAGAAACGTTGACCTGCCAGACTCTAGAACCGAGACCAAGTGAAAACGATGCCGCACCTGTTTCATAGGGGAACTCGAGGAACTCAAGTCTTCTTCAGCTTCGCCACTTCATCGGCGACGGACCTACTCCTCTCAAGACGCCAGCGCCCGCCCACCTAGGTGCGTCGTGTCGAAGGCGGCGCAGAACCATGCAAGCATGCTTCCAAACTTTTCCATGACAGAACAGGAGTGCACCCTTTATTTGATCGGGCATATCAAAGGATATGCTTGTTTCATAAAGGAGAAGCAAACCTTCACTGCATAGATTCCTAGCAAATGGGAACAATAACAGAGACCAAATGGCCCATAAGGTTTATCAAAAACTCCTAATGAGGAATGGCTACTGGCCCAGCTTTCACATGGTTCTCACTGGTCACTGCAGATCGTCATTTTAATGCTTGCATAAGCAATATGGTCTCCTGTTAGCACTGATTCACTGAAGCAACAAATGCAACCACCCAGACAGAAAGGCTTCGTTGTCACCTTGATTTCAAGTTTTCCGAGCATTTGATTACACAATATATTTCAGAGAATTCTTAATTCCTCCCAACTGTAGAGTGTATAGTGTATACAGGACCACTTCCTTCTGAAAAGACGCTCCCAGTTTGTGCTTTATAATCCTGCACATGCATAAATGTAATGATGTCAAATTATAAGCCATAAGCATGGCGTCGTGCATTAGTGATGTTAGCTTTGCTCCACTGGACCTAGTGATTTCTTGTGAGGAAAAGAAATCCCATAATAGAATACCACAGAGACATCATTAACAGTGACACGAATATCCTGCTATCCCCTATCAGAAATACAGGAGATAGAAAGTCAATCACCACCAGGGAACTGCCTGAAGGCAACAAAAGCTACCAACATATCTGCCTTGTGCAGCCTGAGCTGCATGGACTAGAAATTTGCCTTTCACAGGATTTTTTTTTAGAGTTTTAGGGCTCGGTGGGTTTCAACTCTAGCCTACCTCAACTTGCTTGGGACTGACAGGCTATGTTGTTGTTGTTGTAGGGCTCTGCCCCAGTCCTAGCATTAAGCAAAGACACCAAAGGTTCAGATACAGCATTCTGGTGGAATACACCTGTCCAGAAAGTATCCTTCCACAGGAATTCTAAAAAAAAATGTATGCATCTAAAACTAAAAGGGCTTTTAGTTAGGACATTCCAAACATGATACTCTTACTCTATTCCAAAGTTTACACCAAGGGCAGGAGATTGCTTTGAACTTCAGAAACACACATGTTGCTTTGCCCAAAACATGCTGTGCAACAAGCATATAAGAAATGGAGTTGCCTCAATGGCCAAAAGGAGGATTCTAAATTTAAGTAAGAACAAATAAGTAACAATTGATAGTTCTTTTGACTATTCTAATCTTATTAATGCTATGGAGTGGTTATGGGACACCTCCTGTATGAAACAACTTTGGACAACTAAGCACTAAGCAAACACGATTATCACCATGCTTTTGCCTGGAGTCAATAAGAATGTGCAATCATTAACTCGTGCGCCACATCCCTCCAACTCTGTTTGGAGTTTCTTATTTTCCTATAAGTAAAGAGCTGCCATCAGGTACAAAAGTCTTCGTCAGTCTAAGTCAAATACTTGCACGGCCACCTATGCAACATATGTAACACCAATGAGGATATGGTATGATCCTGACATTTTCAGGTCACAATATATCCTTTTTGCATGTGCAGCCATGTTGTTCAAGACGACCTTTGTACGTGGTGTCACACAGCATGACAACAAGGTAGTGGGGTTTCCAATTTCTAAAATCCAGCCACACTTGGGCTGTGAACAACTAGTGGCTAGTCTATAGTAAAGTGGCAACTCTGAAATTGGTTTCCTGTTGCTTGCATTTTACTCTCACAAAATCTCACAAGTGAACAAATAGATGGTCAACTTCATAGAGGTGCTCGCTGCCTAGGATGACATAATGAGCGGCCAACAACAAACCTGCATCTTGGTCATAAGCTTCCTAATTTGCACAGTGGATATGTGCATGGTTAGGTCATAAAATCTCCCATAAAAAGGTGCATATGATACATAGCAGAAAGACAACCTAGACACGCAACAAGACAAATCCACAGAATATGTATGCGCATATGTCAATCCTATAAGCAGCACATGATAGGGAAGATCTCAAACAGGACCCCCCACAACCAAAATTAACCAGTATTTTTTTCTTTGATGGACGGGCCTTTTTTATTAAGGTGGAAGGGCATTATTAGGGGGTACTATTGCACTTGCACTTGCAGTTCCGTCCATTTCCATTATGTTCCCTCACTCCACTATCCTCTTACACACTGTGGCATAGCAGTCAGTGTGCACTCACCCCACTTACTATTCCAGATCCTTTTGCTATGCATTTAGCCATTTACCATACAATAGTGGGTGCACCGTATACACTTTTGGTTATTTGATATATTGTCACTCAGATGCTCTGTTATTATACTAGTACAGCAACATTTTGGTTATCTGATACATTTTGACTCTTAAATGGATGCTCCAATTTTATACTGATAGCAGATCTCCTTTCTGGTTATTTGATATAATTTTGACTTGTTAAAACGGATGTGCTGACTGTATAATAGTATTTCAAGTTTTGAACTACTGAAAAATTATAGCTAAATGTGATCCTGATAAGATGCAGAGTCCTGCCACAACAATAACTAGTATAGAGGCCTGCCATGTAACCATCATTACATCATCATCATCATCATTAGTTCATCACAGAAAATGCTTTAATGCTCATAAAATAATAGAGATCCATAGAAGTTAATCTAATCATGCATTCATGACCAAAGAACTACAAGCATACCCAATGCTATGTAGCATTACAAGACTAAGGTATCATTTCATAATCTGGTACAGATCAGAAAAGTAGAATACAGAAGACATAGAAAACGCATCAACTACTAAAACATGATAGGTTTTAGTTTACTTTGGCCTTAGTTACTAGAAAGGCAGTACAACTTCTAAAGTAGCTTCTGCCAAGTGCCAAATGTAGTTGACCTTGTGCTGTGGGATCATGTGTTTCATCATAACCCTGTAGCGGAATCATTACTGGTAGACCATACCTAATGTTACAACTTATTTCATTTTTAGCTGTCTCAGCCAGCATCCATGTATAAAAGGGGCAGAAGTGTGATATCTCGTCCCCATGAATCCTCCTAAGGCAATAACATACCAGTAGAAGAAAATATGCCTAAAGACACTTTTGCACTCGGCGTCATCATTTTAATTCTTCTCTTCGATGTATCTGCAGGTATGGGGTTCGCTCTTGATTTATAATAATTGCTAGACCATCAATACCATACCTGAACATGTTCTTTGTCTTAATGCAGGTCAAACTATAGTTATCGAAAATGATAATGCTGTTACTGCAAGGTTGACAAAGGTCTGTCGACTGTCCTCCTCTGTTATTGTTTAAATTTGAGATATGGAATCAGCAAAAATCTTGTCATCTTCACTATAGAAAGTAATGCTTGAAAGAATCATATAGCAATATCTTATAAACTGACAATAATGATGAGGCCTGTTGAACCCTAAAATCATGTCAACAAATATCAGAATTTTTATGTTTATGGGTTTCTTTGCTCATTGGCTTAATCAACGTATGCTTTTGTCCTCTGAATACAGGGGCATAGCAGAAAGATTCTTACAGAGGTTCAGGATTATGACTACGGAGGGGCAAACTCTAGGCATGATCCACGCAGAAAGCCTGGGATTGGGGGCAGGAATGGTTAGGCCACTAAGCTCCTTATTATACAATCTGCATATAATTGTGTGAAGATGCTACTACACGAATGAGGTTATATGAGGGAGATTATTCCCTTGCTACAGCGAACCTACGATACAAATATTTGGAACCCTGTTGTGTGTCTTTATGTATCCAATTGGAACAATGAGCCATATAGATACTTGGATCCGTCTATCCGATAAACAGTCTAGCGGGATGAAGTTGAGACTAGCTCATATAAATGGCACCTATGTGTACTTTTTTTTGGCACCCAAAAATGTGTACTGCTAATTGCTAAAGCATACTTGAGGCAGTGCATCATCTATGAGCCATTTTGTGAGGTGATAAATGTAGCATGATACTTGTGTGTTCATCCATTTTTCTTCAAATTTGACTAAACAGGCCCTCTTGCATGTCGATTGCCACCACACTCATCTCACAGGTACAGCTGATGAAACAGGCAGACTGAAAAAGCAAAAGGAAAAACTGTACAAAAAAGAAACGACTGGTAGTAAATTGTCAAATGCACTTACGAAGTAGCACGTGATTTTACTCAGTTTCCTTCCTCTTTAATGAAATAAGGACCAGGCTTGATAGGATAAGGATAAAGGTAACCCTCAGGCCGAGAAAACCCAGCTTCATTCATGCGGTCACTGAGAACATGCAGTATAGGCTTCTTCAACCCATATTCATGCCTGTTCTTCTCAAGATAGGCATTAGCTTCTTCAGCCACCTCCATGGTGAATGCAAATCTATTCTCTTGAGATAACATCAGCTGATTAATGTCCAGGCATATGATCTTCCCATTCTCCCTTACTTTTCTCACTTTCTCTTCTAAGAAAGGGATACGATCCAACTTGTAACGCAACATGTCATCTTCTTTGGTCTGCAAGTATGATATATAGTAAAAAGCTCTCACAAAGGCATCGAGACGCACTGGACCGGCTCTGGGCGGACGCGGGCGCGGCCCCGTCCCTGGCTCCGGCGGGCGCAAGCGCATCCCGTCCCCGGCTCCGGGCAGGTGGAGGAGAGCGTGGGCGGCGCGGAGCTTCGGGAGCTGCTGCGCCTGGCGCCTGCACTGCTCGGCGAGCTCCCGCGCCTCGACCGCGGCGCCGCCGCTCCCTCCGGAGGCGAGCGCTGCCGCGCGGAAGCAGTCGGCCGCGGCGGCGTACAGGCCGAGGCCACGCAGGAGCGCGCCCTTGGAGAGCAGCGCGCCGGGGTGGGCCGGCTCGGCCGCAAGCGCGGCGTCGCAGTCGGCGAGCCCGCCGGCGGCATCCCCGAGCCGCGCGCGGACATCGGCGCGGTGCGCGAGCGTGGAGCAGAGCACGCGGCGGTCGTCGCTGGAGGCGGCGGCATCGATTATGCTGGAGCAGGGGGGAAAATGAAGGAGCCTTCCGACCGTTCTCTCGTCCCCCTCCTCGCGCCTGCTCCCAGCCACCCTCCATCCCCCAGATCCAGCGCCTCCAAGCCACCGTCGCCGTCATCCTGGGCGGATCCAGAGTCCCAGCTACCCGATCCACATCGTCATGGGTCTACGCAGGATGGGGAGCATGCGATGGGGCTCGCCGGCTCTTCCCCCATCGTGACCCTGCGCGCCGCCACCACGGCAGCCGGGTCGGGATCCGTCGCTGCGGCCCTCCCTCTGCCTCCTCCACCGTGCGCAGCTCCCTCGACGTACCAAGGCGACGGCGAGGAGGCTGCGCCCAAGGCGGCCGAGCAGCAACCGTCCGCGCCGCCGCCGTCGGTGGTCCTTGCCGTGTCGGCACCCGCTGCTGACACCGCCGGAACCGCCGCGGCACCTCCTCCACAGCCCTCCGTCGCTGGGCACGTCGCGTGGAGGCCCTCTGCGTCACCTCCGCTTACGCCGCCGATGTCTCCGCCGGTCCCTTCCATGGCACCACCACCGACGGACCCCTCCGCCGCGGACACCCCGGGGATGCTCGTCGACGCCGGGGCTGGCGCGTGCACGCATGCTGTCGCCGTCGCAGCCGCCACTAAGCTCTCCAACTCCAGCTATGGGCCCCGGCTGCGAGTTCACTCTCCACCCGCATCGTCGTCGACGCTGGGCGCTGTCGTCGTGGACGCCACCGCTGGGGCCAAGGCCGTCACCGCCCCGCTGATGCCTACCACTAGTGGATGGCCGGTGGACGAGGAGTCGGTCATCGTTGAGGATTGCTTGGAAGACGAGGACGAGGAGGACGCCGTCCCCACGGGCAGGAGCTCTTCCCTGTCTCCTCTGGCCACACCCTTCTTCCCAGCCTTGCAGTCCGCGGGCAGATCCAAAGCTCAACGTTGGAGGGAGGACTCCAGCGACCCCGATCTCGACTGGGTCCAGCCATCGTCGCCATACCTAGAAGCTGCTCGTCGTGTCGTCGAGGCAACGGCCTCGGCCGGGCCGCATGATGGGGGCAGCCCTGTCCCACGTCCGGTCGTCATCTCCAAGAAGCAGCGCCGCCGCCGCCGCCGCCGCGCAAGGGCCATAGAGGCCGCTGGTCCTCCAGTGGACCCCGAACACTCGGCCGATAGGGTGCCCGTGCGCCAACGGCTCGGCCCCCAGCCGGCCGCACGTGTGCCCGTGCTACGACAGCGCCGGAGGGCATCGGCGCCGGGCGACCGCCTTCCTCGTACGGTTGCGCCCATCGACGATGATGGCTTCACGCTGGTTCAAAGTCGTCGACGCAGGCGCTGCCATGGCCTGCCTCACCCTCGTCGCCAACGGCCAGTGCCGCCTTCGCTCATCGGTCTCTGCTTCAACTGTCTGGCAACAGACCACATCGCCGCCCGGTGCACCTTCCCGTCCCGCTGCCTCATCTGCCTTAGCAGGAATCACCGGGCAAGGGACTGTAGGCTTCGTCGTCCGCCCCGACACCTCTCCTCGGACCGTGTGCGGGAGCCTCCAAGACGTGGTCTTCGGCATCGTGCCGATAGAGGCCACCACGGTCGCGCTAGCTCGCTCTCGCACCAACCACGTCCCGAGGCTGCCGGCGTTGATGATGACAGCGGCGGCCGCCAGGGCGATATTGGCGCGCCGGAAACACAACATGTGGCACACATCATGGTCGGACGGATCCTTTGTCCGGCCCCTTCGGTGTCGCTGCTGGCGGATGGTAGCCCACAGCCCTTCCCGCACGCGCCACACGGTGGCTCGGACGGAGCGAAGGGGACTGTGGGGGGCGCCAACCGCGCCCGTCGTCGACGCCGGCGACGCCGAAGCAAGCTGCTGCAGGAGGTCAACACCGTCGGGCCCCTGGATTACGCCGACAACGTTGTTGACCCGCTCGCGCTTGCATTGTGTGAGGGCGCGAGGTCTCCCATTTGGGTTGATCCGATGCTCGATGAGCTCAATGCCTCCCTCGTCGTGAGTTGGCCAATGGGAGCTTCTGTGCGGCGCCCGTCTCCTCCGACAGCTACCTCTCTGGAGGCTCAGGCGGCGCTGGCGGACACTCATTCGCCGCCACGTATGGTCCAGCTCAACTTCGCAGATGGAGAGGAGTTGGGGGTAGATGGTGAGGTCGCTGCGGTACCGGCCACCACTACACCGTCGACCACACCTGCTGCTCCACTAACTGGGTCGGTGTCTCTTGCACCTTCTACGCCCGGTCAAGGCCTCGCCATAGGGGCGCCTGCTGCTGTGGAACTGCCTATCTGTGAGCTGGAAGGCCACGGCTACTCAGGAGAGCTGGAACATGGCCCGGACAATGCCCTGATGACCCATGTGGCACAAGTCCGGCCTCTCCCTCCCCAGCACGACGCGCCACCGGACGACGTCGGGGCCATCTTCATCAATGCCATCACGCTGCCTCTGCAGGAAAATCTCCTGCAGGCGCCCCCCCGTCGGCGTGCCCGACGTAGGGAGCCTGAGAACTTCATTCCACGCCGTAGCGATAGACTGGCGGCGAAGTCCGTGTTCCGTGACCCAAACCCCGAGAAGCAGGCCAAGCGCGTGCTTGTCAACAAATGGGAAGGACGGCCGGACGATGCTGTCACGAACACCCCAGATGAAGGCATTGCTCTGAAGTTCCATGCCGCCTTCGGGGGTCCGGTGTCCCCCCGTAAGCGCGAATATATGCGCATGCTTTTCCATGGGACGCGCCAGTACGAGCCCGAGGAGCTCGAGTACTGAGCTGCGGTCGCCGGCGCTCGCTCGCCCCTGTCGCACAATAGTTTATTTTTTAGTACATCAAGGCTAATCCACCGCAAAAGACGGTGATCCATGTTTAGTGTTTACTCCAAGCAGCGTATGGCCTCTCGTCATAGCACTCCTTGGAGCGTGTAATATTCCTACTTCCACTTAATGAAGAACGTGCAACGCACGCTTTCGAAAAAAAAAGTATGATATATAGTTAAGTGTGATGCACAGATGAAGGTCAGTAAACGTTATGAATTCAAAAGGGTGATAATAGATCCTCCCACGCGCATAACCAAAGACAGACGTGAATGTTACAGAAATTCATTGCAATTTGCATTCTATTGTTTGTATAAACAACTGTGGCGTGCCATATTTGTGCCTGTCTGTTCACTTAAATGAACCAAGTGTGAATAAGGCTACAATGTTAACCCAAAAGAGAAGTGGGAATTGTCACTCGGAACAGCTAGTGCAATAGTACTGATGATCTTGGAACTACAGCACCGATGATGCTTTTCAGGCCTCCTGAACTGCTAAACACAACTGTTCACATCCTTAACAGCGAACGAAAAAATACATTTCTATACTGCAACAGGGAATGCTGCCCTCAAATCTTGTATAGATTACATAATCTTCTACTGCTTCCAAAATTTGATAGCAAACTTCTCCTTCTAGCGTGCTAATTGGCTACCATGCCGAGTGAGATAAGTACGAAATTCCAAGCATTGTTTGGTTGATGCACACACCAGTTTCCGACGACGCCACACTCGCCGCCCGCTGCTGGCCCGCCCGTCCTCACCTCCGCTACTGCTCCCAGAGTCACTATTGCTCTTCTTCTTCTGCGAGACAATTTTGGAACAAAACAAAACAAGGGCAAGTGTGTGTGAATTGGGGGAGGAGTGGGAGGAGAAACAAAGAGAGACGGAGGAAGTTAGCTCCGGTTGTGCGTCCACCTGGGCCCTCATGGTGATGGTGGCGCCGCTGCGGCCGACGCTCCTGCCTGCTCGCGCGGAGAAGGGGAAGCCGGCGGCCAGATGGCTGCCGTGGTGGTGCGGAGCGGCGACGAAGGAAGCCATTGCCATAGCCATTTTGCAGGAGAGGTAGAGTAGAGAGGTAGCCGAGTTTCTCATCTGGTTCCCGAGCGGTTTTGGCGTTGGCTGCGGGTCCGCTGGGCCAAAAGTGACCAGACCGCGAGAGTTTCCCTTGAGTCGGCCCACGACGGTGTGGCGCAGGGACCATGGGCCGGACACTGAGAAAAAAAATCTAAAGGGCTCGCGCCGAGTCGACGGAAGGAAGCCACAGGCGCACCGCGCACGGCCGATCCCCATTCCCATCCCCATTTCGGCAAAGAAGTGGAGCAACCGCAGCAGCAGCGATGGGCGTGATGGGGAAGCTCAGGATCTTTGTGGCGCAGGAGCCGATTGTCGCCGCCTCCTGCCTCATCGCCGGCTTCGGTACTCTCTTCCCACTTTCGTAGTCACCCTTCAGCACGAATCCCTGATCCACTGCTCTGTAGCCTTATGCGTGTGTGCCGGATGCAGGTTGCGGTTTTATTCTTCTGCCACTCAAATCTGTTTCGGTTAGATGCTTTTTGTTGGCTCGGTTTGTGTATATCCGAAATGGATGCGCGTCAGGATGTTCCTTAGTTTGTTGTGCGTATGCGGAAGCTTCTAGATTTACCGAGTAGCATCAAGCGGGGAAGCCTCGCATCGTGGGTTCGGGTCATACAATACTGATGATGAACAACAAATTTCACTTTGAACTTGAAAATAGAAGAGCCGAACATAGTTGTGTTCTTCAGGTTCGTTAGATCACAATGTTTGTTCTGTGACTCTGGGTATGGTAGGTGTTCCAGCATGACTTGTGATTAGTGGGGTTTTGAAGCACGTTCTTCTTTATGGATTTAGATAGATGTACTAGTTGTATTTTATGCTAGTACCATGATTATATACAGTCCATAACTGTAGGGTACCACAGTTGATTATGTGTTCTTAATCAATTCTTTAAGATGGTTCATTTTTCAGATGAACATATTATGATCTTTTGCTGCCTCAACTGGAAACACTCTAGAAGTGGTTGTCCAGTAGCTTTAGGTGTGTTAGTTGACCTATCCAAAGTACATACGCTGTTGCTGGTGACGGTGTAGTATGTTGTTTTGTGCATTAGGACCTGAATGCAATTTGGGAAGAACTGATGTGTATCAACGTTGCATCTAATAATAGTTGTTTAGTTTCTAAGTGCAAAGTGGCAAATTTCTTTCTTCATCAATTCTATTGACATGTTCTCAAAAATTTTCTTTCTGATGGTAATTTTTCATATACCAGTCATACTTCTTTGCTTTCTTCATTGAGTTAATGCTTGCTCTTTCTTTATCTGTCCTGAAAACTTTTAGTAAAAGTCAGTAATTAAAAAAACACTTTGAAGGCTATGGCAAATTGGCAATTAACTATTCAGAATTACTTTAAACTTGTCGTTATCCACATGGTCATGCTTGAAGTCAGCAGACATCTTTATCTTTCATGCTGATGCTCCCCCCCCCCCCCCCCCCCCCCACCTCCCACCCACCCCATGGGGGTTCTATCCTGCTATGCTAATTAGCCAGTGTAGCATGCATTTTTCTTAATATTTGATCATATGACTACACTTAATTTATTCAAAGATATTTAATCAAAGGCACCTTTGTTCGAGTGAAATTATCTGAAATGCAACTTGTTTTTGCTTAGAGGTCTTACTCTGCTGTCTTCGCAGACCAAGAAAATAGAACTACTTGGTGCTGCATATTAGAACTCATTAAGGCCCGATTTGCATCATTATGCTAAAAAAAAGGAATGAGAGAACCTCTGATATGATAGAAAAATATTGGAAAGGAAAAATACTTGTAACATGAATCTGATTCCATGCAATAGTCAGGAAGTCTTGACGGTATCTAGCTGGAACAACTGGTTCTTCTTCCTGAATACCCTCATTCTAGGACATAGAATTTCCTGCTCTCTACAGTGCCTGGCCTCTGGCTCCTACTGCTTTTCCATTGAACATCATGAGAAGTTTCTATTATGTTTATTTGCTTTGTGACAAGCCTGCATACAAAATCTCAACTCTCAGGGCAAGTGTATATAAAAGTATTAAATGTTCAATTAATTAATGTTTGGCTACAGTATTGGTAGAACTGTGGGAGTGTATTCTTGATCACTTGGGTATGGTCCAAAGATATTGTCATTTGGCTTTAAAAGATTGGCATTTGTTATGCATGAGTTACAGTAAGCATGTTCGGTGATTTTAGAGTTATTTTATTCCATAAAAAATGAAGCTATATCTGGTTTATCTCCCGCCCCCCTAAAATGAAGTTATTTACAAGGTTGGTATTTGTTGTGCACAAGTCATTTACCAAACTGATGTATTCCGGGGCTTATGATTGTTTTTATCTTTCCCCCTTAATTTCAGGTCTTTTTCTTCCAGCTGTTGTCAGGCCCATCTTGGATTCTTTTGGGACTGCCAAACAAGTTCCCCCAACCAGCTCTAACTGATGTATGCAACTTTGTCCGTAACATATTCAATTTGTCACATTGAAAATGAAGTGTTTTATGTTGATGTACCAAAATAATGGCTTAGGGTCACCATTTTTACACTGAGATGAAGTTGTGTAATGCTGTCTATTTCCCAATTTTGTCATGCCTGTTATGTGTCATTAAAGATCTTCCTAGGAATTATTTTTGTTCTGTGCAATTACATGCCTGCGAAGAAGCCTATAGCATGGCTAGCATTATTTTAACAAACATAATTCACCTACACCTAGTTAAAATAATGACTGCAGCCAAAAGATTTTTTTCAGCACACAGTGGTAATTAAAATGATGAGCCTTAGTCGCAGTGCAGTCTGAATATTGTTTTGTTTTATCTGGCTAAGTCACATAGAGATAACTGTCGGTAGGGTGATAACCTTATAGGAGCAAATATGTTTGAGCGAGCTGGTTTTGTCCAGTCCAGCTTTGAAGTTTGAATTGTTGAAAATTATTTTGTTGATGTTGGTCCTATTGTTCCTTGTGAGCTTTTTATACGGACCACCAGTCTGATCAATCATGGATTCTGTGGTCCTTGAAAACGTTGAGCATTGGCTTGGACTGCGGCATCTGTTCATAGTCAATCAGCTTCTAGATTCGTGGGCTTCATTTTTCAAAAAAGAAACAGTGAACTTTTTGCTTGTCAAAAAAAAAGAACAATTTTGGATATGAACCTCCCCCATTTTATCCTTTCCTGTGTAATTTAGATTCCTGAATTTTTACCTCCGCCTAATTTCGTTCAGGAAGATGTCCATATATATTCTTAAGGTCTTATTTGGATGTTATCGAATTCACCTCAATCCAAGTGTGTTGGGGTGGAATTTAGTTAAAGTTTCACTCTAATTTATCCCAACACATGTGGATTAATGCGAATCTGACTACGTCCAAACAAGGACTAAAAGAAAAGTGAGACGCATATAGATCTGTCATACGTGCAGGCATGATCCATCCACGCGGGGGTATAGGGTTGTTTCGACGACTCCCTGTCCCTAGCCAGCGCTAGGAAATCTAACGCCTGACATGGCTGAGGCAACTTTGCCTGGACATCAATGTTAACAGGCCCAGCAGTCTCACGTGGACTAGCAATAATACTGCGAGTTTTCACGGCACATATGTCACGTGCGCACCAAGAAATATTACAGATTCGTCTGGCGGACGAAATTGAGCACGTTGGCTAATGGGAGGAGCCTGCCTGAGACCCTGAGTGCAAGTGCCTGCTCACCAGCAGCAGCAGCAGCAAATGTGGATGATCGTGCGACGAACGAATCGACCATTTGATGCCGATAGGCGATAGAGACGGACTAAAGAAGGTTGTGTGACATGTACCTGACCTCGGGACGACGCTTGAGAAGGAAAGGATTCAGCAATCCTGAGTGTTGGGCTTTGACTTCTATATATATCTGTAATAATATTACTATATAAAAGCTAGCTAGTCAGCTTTGTACTCATTGCATTGCACTTCGTTCTTTTGATCGAAATTTCTGACTCTTATTTTCTTGCCCCTTATTATAACCAGAGAATTTATTATTCTAAAAAAATGTATAAAGCTCGTTCTCTTTTTATCCTTTGCTAGCGTAATTTACACGACGGATTTCATCTCTTCCGTCACAATATGTTCATAGATCCATGCATGTGGCCATGTTCGGACACGGATCTTTTCAGCGTCCTTCTCTCCTCGGTAAAGATTGTCATAGATCCATGCATCCACAAACAGGTTCAGCAAATATCCTGCGTCTGTACGAGTCTTCAGGCCACAAATTTCACGTGCTCGACAGGGATAATGCAGGTTCGGCTGGTGGAAGAAGAGAAACGAGCACGGATAAAAGCGTTGGCTATAATCGAATGGCACTGAAGAACCTGCTCGCGTACAGCAACACCAAACATGCATGGATGATTGGATGAATGAATGATGACGTGTGTGGAATTAGACAGAAAATCGACTAGACAAGGCTCTGTGAGATGTACCGCACGCGTATGGCTGATAATTCCACCACAGTACGTACATGTACATGGGTAGTACACATTTCCCTGCTAAAGTTGCCTTCATCACACTTCACGGCACACGTCGCAAAGCTCACAGGATGTATACGTCATGAACACGAGAGGCCTTGACAGGGAAAGAAAAAGCATCGCGCCTTTTCCTTCGAAAACAGCTCAAATTAACCTTCACTGAAGTATACGAGTACGTGGCTTGTAACAGCGAAGCAGCTGTAGTACGTCCCACTGGCTGTTGGCCGCCAGCCGGTGTGCGCCTCCAACGCCCGCGTGCGCGCGTGTACAAAGCCTCCGGTCACCGGTCAGGGCCGGACGGCCGCGGGTATTGTTGCTCTCAGTGCACCGAATAGGGACGATTGCGACTGCGCACGCGGCGCTGTCGGGTCGGATAGGAACGATTGCGCCCGCTGCTATCGCCGTCGCTGACTCCCTTCGGTTTCTGGAGGCCTGGCATGTAGTAGGCGCGCGGGCCGGGGGTTCCCGTCTTTTTTTTTAAGCCTTTTTTTCGAAAGATTTTCTTAAATACGTCCCTGATAGAAAGATTTCAAAAAATGGATCCAGAGTTTGGTGCCATTCACGCTGACGCCAAGGTAACATAGCTTGGCGCCGTTAACGTTGGCGTCAAGCCCCCATGCCACTTGGCCGACGACGCTGAGCTGGCGCTGACGTGGCAGCACCTTGGCGTCGTCATCATTGGCGCCAAGCTTGGCGTCATCGTCATTGGCGCCAAGCCTAGCGCCACAGATCAAATCACTATGTATATCATTTTTTATCCTAAGTATTTTTAGGTTGTTCTAAGTGATCAAACAGCACTGTAAAAACTCTAGAGTTGGTCATATTTCTCAATATCCAAGTCATGGTAAAATTTTAAATTTGTAAATGTCCAAGTCATGTTAAAAAAAACATTTTTCCATATGTCTACCACATGGTAGTCGGTATTCTAACATATCCGAGCCATAGTAAAAATCCAGATTTATTTGGCTAAGTCTTTAAATTTACTATGGGATGGGGATGGAAATATGGCTTCCAACATGTCCCATCTCATGGTAAATTTATAGACTTAACAAATTTTCATATGTCCATCTCATGATAAAATTCAAAACTTAAGAAATTCCAACAGCTCGACGCAAAGATCCATGGCGCCAATGAAGATGACGCCAAGCTTGGCGTCAATGGTGACGGCGCCAAGGTGTTGCCACGGGGGCTTGGCGCCAACGTCAACGGCGCCAAGCTGTGTTATCTTGGCACCAGTATGGATGGCGCCAAGCCCTGGATCTATTTTCTGAAATCTTTTCGTCAATGGTGTATTTAAGAAAATCTTTCGAAAAAAGGGTTAAAAAATAAAAAAGACGGGAAGGGGGTTCTGCTTCTGCTCACTCATGTACGTCCATCCGCCTCCGGTTTGCATCGTTTCGTGACTGGATGCAGTGCACCAAAATGCCCCCCGAACGCCTCACGTGTCCAACGCCTCCAACCGCAAAGGCACATGTGGTATTGTATTGCGCCTCCGGGCTTCCTGCTCCTGGGGACCTGCCGGACCGCGGTACCATGGGTGCGGGGACGAGGCACGCGTGCATGCACCTTGCCATTGCCAAGTTGTCATGGTAAAAAAAACGGGCTATATTCCCTGATCGTGCAAAAAAAAAAGTTGCCATGGTAAGCGCATCGGCATCTGATGGCTCTAGGGGGGAACTAGAGTGAAAATCACAGAATCAGATCATGGCATGGCACGCGAGACAAAATTACACTACCTCGTTAACAATGGCATACGATACGAGCCTCAAGCTCCGAAGTCATGGCCAAGCTTGGCATGGGATAGGTAAATCTAGTTTGCCACAATACTGGGGTCATGACATGAGCAAGAACTTAGAACTTTTTAGAGACAACAAAGTTGTTAAAATACTCTAAATTAAATTTAATATGTCACTTGGTTAGTTTGTTGCCTGAAAACCGTTTCAAGCATAACTACAAAGATTGGTTTATTTGCTTAATACATTGCTCATAGGTCTCAAGCAAACACACTTATACACCCTAGGGCTTAAAGCAAACACACAACGCAATCCCTAGTAACTAAGGCTCTTAATAAATAGGATTTGTTTTGGAGAACTAAAAATTGTAGACAACATGAACAAGTCAAATTAATTATTTTACAACTTGTTACAAGTACTGATCTCTAAAAATAATTTCACAAAAGAGAATCAAATTCATTGTTTTATAGAATAAAACATTATGAGAAAACTTATTGGGTTGAAATAGTTTATGAACACGAGAGGCCTTATTGGATGTACTACACGTTAATGAACACGAGAGGCCTTGACAGGGAAAGAAAAAGCATCGGCCTTTACCCGGACTTGCCACCCAAAAACTTTACAGCCTATCCCATCGAATATTTGGATAAATACATAAAACATTAAATATAGATAAAAAATAACTAATTGCACAATTTATATGTATTTTACGAGACGAATCTTTTAAACCTAATTAGTTTATGATTGAACACTAATTACTATAGTTACACATGTGCTACAGTACCCTAAAAACTTTATACCCCAAACTAAACACGCCCTGACTCCGAAAACAGCTCAAATTAACCGTCGATTTCTTTCACTGAAGTAGCAACGAATTAAATGCCTGTAACCGCGAAACAGTTGTAGGCTTGTAGCATCCTGTTTGTCAGCCGTCCCACTGGCTGTTGGCCGCCGGCCGGTGCGCCTCCAATGCGCCGCCCGCGTGCGCGCGTGTACAACGGCCGCGGGTATTGGTCTCAGTTCACCGAATAGGCGGCGGGTCGAATAGGGACGATTGCGACTGCGCACGCGGCGCCGTCGGGTCGAATAGGGACGATTGCGCCCGCTCTCGCCGTCGCTGACTCCCCTTCGGTTTGTGGAGGCCTGGCACGTAGGCGCGCGGGCCGGGGGTTCCGCTTGTGCGGCCGTACGTCCATCAGCCTGCGATTTGCATCGTTTCGTGACTGGATGCAGTGCACCAATGCCCCCCGAACGCCTCACGTGTCCAACAGCAAAGTGGCACATGTGGTATTGTATTGCGCCTCCGGCTTCCTGGGGACCTGCCGGACCGCGGTACCATGGGTACGGGAACGAGGCACGTACGCGTGCATGCACCTTGCCAAGTTGCCATGGTAAGCGCATCGGCCTTTGATGACGTCAGGGGAACCAGAGAGAAAATCATAGAATCGGATCATGCATGGCACGCAGACAAAATTCCACTAACTCATCCTTAACCTTAACAATGTCATACACAACTCATAGGTCTCATGCAAACACACTTATACACCCTAGGGCTTAAAAGCAAACCCGCAGACAATCCCTGATAACTTGAAGATAGCTTGAAACAAGTCAAATTATTTTGGCGAAATAGCCATTTTCGTCCTCCAACTTTTGCTGAAGGCTCATTTTAGTCCTCCAACTTTCGAAGGGTCCAAATCAGTCCCTAAACAATTCATCGCAGGATCAATCTCGTCCATCAGCATCAACTAGTCACCACGCGTCCAGACTTCGTGGCAAAAGTCGCTGCTACCCTCGCCCATCCTTTTGAACCGGACGGCTCACGGCGTCCGTCCCCATTTCCCCTCTGTTCTGTCGTTCTTCTCCACCCGGCGCCGCAAAGAGGAGCCGCCCAGTGCCAAGCCGCGAGAGGAGCAGCAGCAGCACAGCAGCCAGGCCTCAGGTGCCCTCTCCCCCATCTCCGGTCCCCCATCCTCCTCCATCTTCCCCATCTCCGGTCCCCCATCCCCGGTCCAGTGGACTACTCCGTAGTCTGCCGCCGTCGTCAATCTGTTTTCTCCATGGCGCATGGATGCAGTGAGGGGAGAGGGAGAGGGAGAACGTCGACGCCAAGAGCAGCGCCAGATCCTTGGGCCACTAGTTCCAGCGCTAATGAAGGTGTGCGCGCGGCAGAGGTGAGTACAGTGCGTTAGGGATTGCATTAGGGATTGATTGTATTAAGGATTGATTTGATTTGATTTTTTGCAGCTTGAAACATTGCTTGAAGAACATTCAGAGGGGATTGTAGTAAGGACAGGGCTAACATGTAGGCATGGATTGTCCCCAATCCTATGTTGTTGTTGGGCTGGTCCAAACGCTGGAAGAAGGTTCCTGGCATGCTCTCAAGTTCAGGAACCATGTGCTTTTCAGTATGGGATAGATGAAGAATTTGAAGGTAGAGCAAAAAAAAAGGTGATTCAAGACTTAGTTTCGATGAGGCGCAGTTTTTCAGGGCTGTACCAACAATCAGCTGAACAATGAGATGATATGTATGCTGATCGACAGAGAGCGAAGCAAGAAATTTGTAAATTGAAATGAACAATTAGACAGCAACGAGAATGCATTACAGCAACGAGAATGCATTGTAATCTTAATTCTTTTTATCATTGTAATTGTTGGTGGCCTATGGCTCACTGTGTAATCCATAAATTATGCTTGGGGATGGGAATGACCCACATGATTCTGTCTTCATGTTTCAGTGTTTTGGCCATCCTTTTCTTAATCTATCGATTGTTTGGTCAGTATAAGAGTCACATGCTAAAAGTAAATCTGATTAGGGCACTGAAGTGGCATATGCTAGTCTTCAGCCGTAGAGTAACCCAACGTCACTATGGAATGAAATAATACTATTGTTCACAAATTTAACATAGCATGTCTGATGCTCAGGTTTTTAACATAATTCTAGTGTTCACAGAAATACAAAGGCATTAATATTTTTGCCTTCAAATTACATCTTTTTCTTTGGATGCACCAGACGTGTTGATGCTTTTTTATGAGAAGAGCTACTTTGTCCTGTTGTTGCTCCACGTCCAACTGATGAGGACTAGATGTTTGCAGATGCACGTCCTCCTTGCACATTGATTGTTGCCTTTGCAAATGAGCCAGCAGTCCGGTCTCAATGACGACAGAAGCACTCCCTCCACCAGACAACAAAGTTGTCAAAATACTTTAAATTAAATTTAATATGTCACTTGGTTAGTTTGTTGCCTCAAAACCGTTTCAAGCAGAACTACAAAGATTGGTTTATTTGCTTAATACATTGCTCATAGGTCTCAAGCAAACACACTTATACACCCCAGGGCTTAAAGCAAACACACAACGCAATCCCTAGTAACTAAGGCTCTTAATAAATAGGATTTGTTTTGGAGAACTAAAAATTGTAGACAACTTGAATAAGTCAAATAATTATTTTACAACTTGTTACAAGTACTAATCTCTAAAAATAATTTCACAAAAGAGAATCAAATTCATTGTTTTATAGAATAAAACATTATGAGAAAACTTATTGGGTTGAAATAGTTTATTTAAGTTTTGGTTGCCCCAATCTCGACCAAACACTGGCTCACCACAAAGCCCACAACCCCCTTTAAGCATGACCGGTATGACTACACAGCTGTCAAATGATGTGCCTGGCTTCACTCTCTTCTCTTTCCTTTCACTGTTTACGACCCATTCAACACACTACTGTCGCCATGCCTTGCCTCCCTCTCTAGTCAATTCCGCCACCACCTAACATGTGGTTTGGTCTTGGAGAAAATGTCTTTATGCCCTCTCCTCCCTATGATCAAGCTTAGAAAATTTAGCATATGGTTGAGCTTTGAAGATCATTCGCCGCCTCAGTCTTCTCCACCACAATTATGGCGACCAACACATCTCCTTACCATGGATTATTATGATGGCTAGGCCCAACCATAGCCCCTAATTAAATCCATGACCATGGGGTGGGCGGGGAGAACTATGCCACCTTCATTGACCCCGCACAAGCTTCTCCACTTTCATTCCGGTTCTCCACGAGATCTAGTGCCTCCCTCTCGTCTTCTCCAATCTTAGCTTGTCTTGGGCCCGAAGTCCTACCACTGGACAACACCTTTTTAGCTAGCATGACCTGGAAAATAGGCTGGTGTACCATACCTAGGCCGAGCATCGAGCTCGTAGACAAACATGGTGTGGCTCATAAGCACCAACGCGGACGTGTCTGGCCCGGTGAAATCACTACGCTCATACCAGGCCATGAATACGAAGCCCGTGAGAGGCAACCCATTTGAATATTTATTGGGGCGACTTTAGTGGTTGAGAAGTACCAAGGATGAGAGGAATGTGTTCTAAAAAGGGAAAGCTTAGTGCATACAAACAATTAGACTTCAACATGATGGTAAAAAAAAACTCATAGAAGTGATGCTTAAAAAGGATTGTGAACAAGTGAAGTGACGGGACTTTACTTTTTCATGGTAGATGATATGATTATCTACTGCGATGCGTCTATGGTGTTGTAAATCCGCAGCAGGTGCCTACTGCTGTCTCATGAGGATAGTCCCAAACGATTTTTTTTCTTGTCAACATCAAGAAAGAAACTACACGCTAATTAAACGAATGGTTAAAATACGTATATCACGTTTAGGACAGGCTAATTAATCTGATTTCTTGACAGATTCCACGAGAAAAGCGAGAGTCGTCCCGACCGAGATGTTATCCCATACATGTATATATCACCTGTATAGGTACTGAAATAATCTTGGTACGTACGGATCACTGGAGACGAGGACAATCTCTCGGAGCAAGCCATGATCAAAGATTCAAGGCCTCGGATCTGAGATCAGATCTGAGCGAGGAGGCCGGACCTAGCTACCTAGTACCTACCGCAGTCCGCCGGGTGAAGATCCAGTCGCAAATTAAAGGTTGCCCTTGTTTAGTTCACCGAATCGGTGACATATGCACGGTGCCGAATCACTGTTTATCTTTTGTTTTTATTTGATAATAATTGTCCAAACATTGATTAATTAGGATCAAAATGTTCATCTCGTAAAGTACAATAAAACTGTGCAATTAGTTTTTGATTTCATCTACATTTAGTACTCCATACATGTGTCGATATTTTGATGTGATGGGGAATCTTCTTTTTGCATAGTGGAATTTGGGATGAATTTGGAGGAACTAAACAAGCCCGTTGAATTGAATCGAACCCCAGCGCGTGCAAAAGCTGCGTGCGAAAGCAAGACACATGCATGGGTTTACCATCATCAGGTCAGGTCAGGTCTGCCCGATCGTAGTATCCTCTTGGGCCGTGTTCAGTTGCGGGGGCCAGATTCGGCACATTACGTATTAAATGCGCACTGTAGCAATTCGTTTGTATTTGGTAAAAATTATCCAAACTTTGACTAATTAGGCTCAAAATGTTCATCTCATAAAGTACAACAAAACTATGTAATTAGTTTTTAATTTCATCTACATTTAGTAATCTATGCATGTGCCGGTATTTTAATGTGACGGAAATCTTCTTTTTCATAGTAGAATTGGGAGTTGAAATGACCGCGGACGCCGATCGAGGACGTGCAGGAGTCGCCGTACGCGGGGGCGCTTGAGGCTTGGACTTCTCGTTCCCAGAACGGCGGCAGCGATGATGCCAGCTGCCTGGCCCGCCCAAGCGTGCCGCGCCGGCCATGCCATGCGGCCCCCTGAGCTCTCTCGGGCTCTCGGCTCTGGCTCGTTCGTTGCAGGCGTACGTGTGTCAAGACAGAGCAGCATGCACGTAGAGTACGTGGGCGTCACCGGGTTGTGCTCAGCAAAACAATGATGCCGCATGCCAGCAGCAGCAGAAGTGTGTGGTCCATGGGTCGAGCGAGCCCCCTGTCAACCGGGCAAGCATGGTGGGCCACTAACGCAAATTAAACCTTGTTATAACTCGCTTACTTGAGAGGCTGCAATGCAATTCAAATCTGGAACTACTATTACGGCTTTGCTTCAATCTGAACTGTAATGGTGGGTTGGTCGAGTTTCATGGGGAGGGACCTACACGGCAAGCTATGAAACCGTTTAGGCGCCAGGATGGACTCCTGTGGTTGGCATTCTCTCTAGTCTCTAGAATAAAAACGGTTCGAGGTTCCCTTCAAAGCATTGTTCGGTCGATTCGGTTTCCATGCTGTCCGCGTGCTCTCTCTCTCTGTCTAGCTCCAGTCCATGCCATGCCGTTTGTACTACCTCGCACAACTAACTAGTCGTAATAGATTTTATTAGGCACGAATACGAGGTTCAGTTCTCAGGGAGCAGTAGATGGCCATGTACAAAGGCATCTTGCCGTATGCTTGCGCATGCTGCTACTAGCACGCACTCGGCAGTAATCACCGTGGCCCACGAAGTGAACAACAACCAACTACTGACTTGAATAGGATCGCGAGTACTGTGGCACGCGCGCTGCGCCTGCGCCCACGCACACGCCCTCTCCAACTTCTGACACTGTCCGCATTGGCTACTCTAAAACGATACTCTAAAGCTTTAGAGTATGAATATAGAGTAAAAACTGCTACACTATGTACTAAAACGATACTCTATTATTTCTCTCACTCTATATTTAGAGTAGTACATTGCTTACTCTATACTCTATAGTGGCGGGCCCCACTAGCTAAACAAAGGGAAAAATGCTATAACTCACAAACCAAAAATCTAAATTAAATTTCGATTGCACCATTAAATTCGTCTCAATAAATCCTTCAAAACTAGATCACACATGGATATATTTAGATAAAGTGACAAGTGAGTCCCACAGTGGATAGAATGGATAGAGGATGATATAGAGGATGGATGGGTACGAGAGAATTAAATATAGAGGATAGAATCTTATTAACCAAGACATATAAAGGATAAATATAGAGGTCCATGAGTGCGGGTAGCCTGACGCAAGCCACTCCATCCCGTTCAATTCCTCCCTCCATCGGCTTTTCGCCCTTTCCCTCTCTGCAAATTGCAGCCAACAGCAAGGGCCAGCATGATTCACATGCGGCGGCAACGAGTCGCTCCAAAGACTGTCCCGATCCTTTCCCGGGTCCCGGTGCAGCGAACCCACCCCCTGGCCCACGCTCCCTTCCGTACGTACCGGCCTCCTTTTATTACGAGGCCTCGCTCGCGTCTCGCGCCTCGTATCACTCTCACCACCACTTGCCTGCTCCGCTACGCTCGCGAGTCGCAAGTAGCGCGCGCCACCAAAGTCATTCGCGACCAGCTCCCGTGATCTGCCGTCCCGTCCCGTCCTCAGCTCGGCGTATAAAAACCGCGAGCTGCAGAATCCAACCATCTAGAGTAACCGTGTCAGGCCAAGTCACGCACGCGTTTTCTCGGTGAGCACAGACCACAGAGGAGCCGCCGAGCCGGACTAAACTGTCTGAACACGGCACAGCGTAGCAAGCAGTGGGCGCGAAGCAAAGCAAGGCATTATGGCGTGGTCGGAGACGGACGCCGCGCTGTTCGCGGCGGTGCTGGGGCGGGACGCGGCGCACCACCTGGCCACCACGCCGCCGCACCTGGACGGGCCCGCGGCGTCGGCGCCCGAGCTGCAGGCGCGCCTGCAGGACCTCGTCGAGCGGGGCGGGGCGTGGACGTACGGCATCTTCTGGCAGGAATCCCGCGCCGGCGCCGGCGCCGGCCGCGCCGTGCTCGGCTGGGGCGACGGCCACTGCCGCGACGCCGGCGCCGGCGCCCCGGCCCCGCACGACGACGCGGAGCGGAGCGTGGCGCGGAAGCGCGCGCTGCTGCGGCTGCACGCGCTCTACGGCGGCGGGGACGACGAGGGAGCCGACTACGCGCTCCGCCTCGACCGGGTCACCGCCGCCGAGATGTACTTCCTGGCGTCCATGTACTTCTCCTTCCCGGAGGGCGCGGGCGGGCCGGGCCACGCGCTCGCGTCCGGCCGCCACGCGTGGGCCACCGTGGACCCGCACCCGCGCGGACCCGGCGCCGGCGGCGAGGCGGCCGCGCCCGGGTGGTACGTCCGGGCGTCGCTCGCCCAGTCCGCGGGGCTCCGCACCGTCGTCTTCCTCCCGTGCAAGGGCGGCGTCCTCGAGCTGGGCTCCGTCGTGCCCGTTCGCGAGACTCCCGAGACAGTGCGCGCAATCCAGACCGCCCTCGCTGTTACGCCCCCGGCACGCGAGGAATGCATGAGAATCTTCGGCAAGGACCTCTCTCCCAGCGGCCGAACCCCGCGCAGCGGCGACAATTGGGCTCCACAGCTGGGCGCCCAAGCCACGGCGTCCAAGGAAGCCGCCGCGGCGAGACCCAAGGCTCCGGAGCCGCCCAGGAGCATAGACTTCACCAAGCCTGGAAAGCCCGAGCAGCAGGCCGGTGGCGGCGAGGAGCGGAGGCCGCGGAAGCGCGGGCGGAAGCCGGCGAACGGGCGGGAGGAGCCACTGAACCACGTGGAGGCGGAGCGGCAGCGGCGGGAGAAGCTGAACCAGCGGTTCTACGCGCTGCGCGCCGTGGTCCCCAAGATCTCCAAGATGGACAAGGCGTCGTTGCTCAGCGACGCCATCGCGTACATCCAGGAGCTGGAGGATCGGCTCCGCGGCGGCGGCGGCGGCGGCGGCGGAGGCGCCTGCTCGGCGGCGGGCGCGGAGAGCCCGGCCGTGGAGGTGAAGGCAATGCAGGACGAGGTGGTGCTGCGCGTGACGACGCCCCTGTACGCGCACCCGGTCTCCAGGGTGTTCCACGCCATCAGGGACGCCCAGCTGAGCGTGGCGGCGTCGGACGTGGCGGTGGCGGACGACGCCGTGACGCACACGCTCGTGCTGCGGTCGGCGGGGCCCGAGCAGCTCACCGCGGAGACGGTGCTCGCGGCGATGTCACGGGGGATGACCAGCGCCACCCCCTCCCCGTGACTATCTGTGTGTAGTAGTAGCTGTAATGTAAGTCGTAACCGTGCTCGCCGGGTGCGTGCAACTGCCAGTCGTTAGTGCAAGTTTTTTTCCCTCGTGACTGCATGCCGGCCACGTAGTAAAACCACAGAAAATGCAATGGCCAAGATTAAATTTACTGCTCGTTTCCTAGTTTTACATTTGGATTTTTTATTCACTGCTAGATGAGATGCGTACATGTACTAAGGCACAGTTTGTATTGTTCCTAGCTACTCCTACGTATAGATAGTTTCATTCTTAGACGCTGTCTGCCCAACCTCCTCCTAGTGGCTAAGGCTATCTGCACTCATGGTCCTCTATATTCATCCTCTATATGTCCTAGTCAGCAAGATTCTCTCCTCTATACTCAATTCTCCCGCACCCATTCATCCTCTATATCATCCTCTATCCACTCTATCTACTGTGGGACCCACTTGTCACTTTATCTAAATATATCCATGAGTGATCTAGTTTTGAAGGATTTATTGAGACGAATTTAATGGTGCAATCGAAATTTAATTTGGATTTTTGGTTGTGAGTTATAGCATTTTTTTCCTTGGTTTAGCTAGTAGGGCCCGCCACTGTGCACTATAGAGTAAACACTGTACTACTCTAAATATAGAGTAAGAGAAAGGATAGAGTATCGTTTTAGAGTATCCAGTGCAGCAGTTTTTACTCTATATTCATACTCTAAAGCTTTGGAGTATCGTTTAGAGTATGGCACTGCGGACAGTCTAACTGATACTAGCAGTGTTGTTTTCACTTAACTTGTCGTAACTCGTTTCTGGAGATCAAATCTACTCCGGCCTTGTTTAGATGCCAAATTTTAACCCTAAATTCTACTATGTAAAAAGAAGATTCTCATCACATCAAAAGAAGATTCCCAATGAGACTGGCCTTGTAGTACACTGCGGGTAGTCTCGAGTCCCTAGCGCCAAGGCGCGTGCGCGGCACCGGTCCCAAGGTTTTCTTGTTCCTCTACGGGTGTGTTTAGATGGTAAAAATGGTGTAAAAAAAGTACTGTAGCATGTTTTGGTTTTATTTGGCAAATAGTGTCTAACTGTTGACTAATTAGGTTCAAAACGTTCGTCTCGTCAAGTACAACCAAACTGTACAATTAGTTTTTGATTTCATCTACATTTAGTACTTCATGCATGTATCACAAGTTTGATGTGACGGGGAATCTTTTTTCGCATAGTGTTTTTTTCGTGGAACTAAACAGGGCCTACGAAAACCCGCGCCGCGTCCCCGCGTGGAGGTCAAGCCTGGGCGTCGCGTGCGCAGCGCACACACTCGTCGATTCGGCGAGCGCGTCTCCCCTCGAAAGCTCCAAAGGGCGGCCGGCCCCAAGTCGCCGTTGGCTCCCGCGCCGTCTGACCGCCTGGTGGTCGTTGTTCGCCGCGAGGCCAAAGCCCAGAGCCCCGCGTGCTGCGTCCCGTCCGCCCCCGGCGGTCCGGCCCGAGCGGACGCGGGACGCTGGCCGTGACCCACGCTTGCTCTGGCGGGACGTGTCGCAGCCTCGCAGGAGCGGGACTTTCGTGTAAAGCGACGCCGCGCGAATGGACGCCGGACAGGCGCGCGACGCCCTGTCTGTCGGGGCCCTCCCGGTGCTCGCTCGCTCGTACGGACGGCTGATGGGCAGGGGTGACATGACGTGAGTGGCTGGGACTGGGGCCGGGGGCGGCGCCGGCGCCGGCGTCAGCCAGGGTGGGATCTGCCGATCATGCATCAGCCAGACGAACGAAACGTTAAGGCGCCGCCGTCCGGACGATGGATCCGTCCATCAGATGCGACGTGCCAGCAAACAACCTTTCAAGGGGGGCTGTTCCTGTTCGCGTGCGTGTCGTACTAGTACTACGGCGTTGTTGTTTAGTTGGTGAAAAAGTTTGGGTTCGGTTATTGTAGCATTTTTCGTTTTATTTGACAAAATTTATCCAATTATAGACTAACTAGGCTCAAAAGATTCGTTTCGACATTTACAGACAAACTGTGCAATTAGTTTTTTTTATCTACATTTAATGTTCCATGCATGCGTCCAAAGATTCGATGTGACGGATACTGTGCAAACTTTTTTAGGTTGGGGAGGAACTAAACAGCCTCTACGTTTGATGTGTCGACTTCGCTCCTCTCTCGGAATTCGCCGGCGGCCGACGCGTGTCCGGCTTTATCCGAACTCAGTATAATAAAACTGTTCTCACCGGTGAGCGCAGCACAGGTGTCGCTTCGGCTCGTGTGCTGGCGCTACAGGAGCCGGGAAATGCAAATCGAGCAAATCACGGGAGTCTCGACCGCCGCAGAAATTGAACAAAAAAGGAACTGTAATGCATTGGATTGCCTCGGCTCACGGTACCTTTGTTCGGTGGTTTCGTTGATTAAGAAGCATCGGTTATTGGCCCCGTACAACATCGTACAGTACTGCGGTTTCTATGTTAGGCTGTACAGTACCTACTGTTCAGTATTCATTCTCTCTCAGAGAAACCGGCCAATTTGGAGAAGGAAAACTGGAAAACAAACGACGGCGCCCAAGGAGCGTGAGATAAAGTAGAGTACGTCGCGTTGCACGTGCACTATACTCTGCAAGTTGCATGCCCACAGGCTAAGCGATTCGACAATCGCAGCACGGCCGCCGCAACATTCATGGTCCTGTGCAATTGCAGTCGGCGACTGTTGAATCTTAGGTCATGACCGTGCGTTGCAGCATGCATGGTGCTGCGAACCACGGAACCAAGGCCATGTGCACGGTAGACGGTACACTGTACCGGAGGAAAAAGGAACGCGCCTCCGCCAACAGTACATAGCTTGGTACGCTGGTACAGTAGAACAGGGCCCAGCTCGTTGACAGGGATGGAAATAGACGCCTAAAAATTTGATTTATCAGAATCGGTATCCGTTAAAACTTTCATATGGATGTCTTATTCGTATTATTTTTTAATATAAATACTAAATGGATGTTTCTAAAGTCGTTTTCTATTTTTCCTATTCGATATCAGATCCGTATTCGAAAATATATATGTCATCTTTATCAGCGAAGAATTTAATTAGTACTCGATGAAACTATCTAAAAAATATTCATGTGACTAAATTGATTCTGTGATATATTACTAATATGTACCAATGAAACTATTTAAATGTAATGACTTGTAATATTAATGAGGATATATAGACAACAAAATTAATGATATATAGACAACAAAATTAATGATCTTATATAACTAATGATATTAATTTAAATTGCTGATTATGTTAATTTCAGTTCATATAGATAATGCCAAATTAATTGAAAGGAGGGAGTAGAAAATATGATAAATAATGACATTCATGCTCCTATCCTCCTATGTCATCCGTTTCCATCTCTCCTCGTTCATACGCCGGAGTTACATGGATGGGTCCGTGAGTCCGTCCGAATTTTCAGCGCACGCCACGTTCGCATGTGCGACGATGGCGCCCGGACGGGACACGTGAGGAGCTAGGCGGGTGGTCACTCCTCAGCCCTCACTCGCTCGCTGTACGGCCGGGGGCCGAACTCGCGCACGTTATCGCTCTTCTTTGGGCCTGGTTTAGTTCCCCAATTCTCCCCAAATTTCACTATGCAAAAAGAAGATTCTCCGTCACATCAAAATGTCGGCAAATGCATGAAGTATTAAATGTTGATGAAATCAAAAACTAATTGCATAGTTTTGTTGTACTTTGCGAGACGAACATTTTAAGCCTAGTTAGTCAAAATTTGGATAATTTTTACCAAATACAAACGAAATGCTACAGGAATTCTGATACAGTGTTTTTCTCCCCAATTATATCATCTAAACGTGGCCTTGCTCTCTCTAGCTATACAGTCCTACGGAGTACTGTACAGGTTAAACGCACCGGTGTGCAGCGTACGTGCGCATGTGGCGACAACGCTGGCCGCCTGGCCTGGCCAAGCTTTAACGCTTGATGCTTGTCAGGGCGACCCTAGGCCTTGTTCAGTTGCAAAATTTTTTACAAAATGATTCTGTAGCATGTTTCGTTGTTATTTGACAATTAGTGTCCAATCATGGTCTAATTAGACTTAAAAGATTTGTCTCGTCCATTTCGTCTAAACTGTGTAATTAGTTTGATTTTTTATCTATATTTAATGCTTCATGCATGTGTCTAAAGATTCGATGTGACAGAGAATCTGAAAAATTTTGCAAAATTTTCTGGAAACTAAACCGGCCCTGCTCTGCTGTCTGTCCGGAATTGCCTTGCATAGTGATGGCGTCATCTCGCATTGCACAGGGACTCTGCAGTCCAAACCTACTCCCTCCGTCTCACAAATAATTGCACATTTTTGACTTCTACATTTCTTATTTGACTATTCGTCTTATTTAAATTTTTTATGCAAATAATAAAAGAAATAAAACATTATGAAAATATATCTAATGATTGAATAAGTCGTAACAAAACAAATAATATTTATTAAAATTTTTTAAATAAGACGAACAGTCAAACAAGAAGTGTAGAAGTAAAAAACGTGCAATTATTTGTGGGACGGAGGGAGTACATACTAGGGTCATGTTTAGTTTCTAATTTTTTTAGAAAAGCATTGCAGCACTTTTCGTTTGTATTTGATAAACTTTGTCTAATCATAACTAAACTCAAAAGATTCGTCTCGACATTTACAGATAAATTGTGCAATTAGTTATTTTTTACCTACATTTAATGTTTCATGCATGTGCCGGTATATGCGATGTAACAGAAAATTTTGAAAACTTTTTACATTTTGGAGCGAACTAAACAAGGCCTAGGATGTTGACGGTGGATGGTCTTGCTTGTGCTCGCTGCACGGAATCTAGTCTAGATCCTGAAAAGGACAAAATGGAAAAAAAACAATTGAAAATTACTCCGTTGCACGGAATCTAGTCTAGATCCTGAAAAGGACAAAATGGAAAAAAACAATTGAAAATTACTCCGTTTTCCGTCAATTCTAGTTTTTGCAACGAGACGTTGTTTTCGTTGTACCTTGATCGCTCACGCTCACGCAACCACCGTATACAGACCTTTAATCACAATTCTTCATAGTACACCCGTGATAACTTAAGGATGGTGAAGAGGATGAGCTAGGCAAGTGATGCATGCATGGGATCAGGGCCAGCGACCAAAACACACGCATGATTGCTTTTTGATGGCCATTAATATATCATGCCTACTCCTAGATACAGGTGGCAATAGCAAAATGAGGTCATTTCACCACCTAAAGATAGCCCACGTGCACATCGCGAATGCGCTGTTTGCCAATAATCTGTGTCCCCGTACGTGCAACAGAGCAGGCATTCAGACGGCACTTGACACGCATGCATGCATCTCGATTTGCTCTGCTGGGCTTCTTCTGCACCCATCCATTTCTGCATATGCAATGCGTGCGTGCGACTTTCCTCAAGAAACCCTTTATCCATCTACATCTGGACACATGGAATGGTACGTAAAATGTCTGCTGACGTCATAGTTCTTTTTATTTTAGGACAGCTAAGACTGCTCGCACCGGGTCCGCTTCCCACATCCGGTAAACGGACACACGAGCAAATAGCAGACGAAACATGCTGTAGCGGGTCCTCTATCGTGGCCTGTAAACCAACTTCATCCGGTATATTTGGCGTGAGATAGGGCAGATAGAGTAGCTACGCTATCCAGTTCTGCGGGCCCGCGATGCTGCTGTCCATGCGCGCACGTGAGAGAGCAGGAGAGGGAGGAGTATCCAGCGCGGGCCTCACTGTTTCAACTATGAAAAAAATGTTATTACTTCCAAACTAAAAAACCAAATTAAATTTCGATTGCACCATTAAATTCATTTCAATAAATACTGTAACACCCAGGCTCGCTTAGCACCGCGGTTGAGATTCAAAGGAAAGTAAGTCAACAAGTTCTCAGGTTTAAAATTTTTACTTCACATAAAAATTTAAAACGGACGATGTCGCTTAATTGTCTCTGCGTAAGGTCTTGCTAATGAGATTTAAGTTGTTGGAATTAATAGACATGAAAAACAATTTTTTTTAATAAAAATAAAGTGACGTGCGTGTAGCGCTTAAGCAAAAATTTGACGAGCAAGTTATGTAGATGGAAAATGCAATTCTTGTTTTGGAAAACAACTATGGTTAAATAGTAATTCTGCAAGCTCAAAAAAATTGAATTCGAAATTTCATTCTACCTAAACTCTAGATCGCGCCTTTGACCGATTGAATTAATGGCAATGCTATTTTGGCAATTAATTTCCAACCAAAGTGCCTAAGCACTTTCACCGCGGTATGGCACGATTGGTTGCTGCTAACGTAGCTCTTGGGCATGGTGTAGGTTGTAGTTGAGTTGGGTGCGGCGTTGACCTTTTAGAAATTGCGTAAACTCTGTTTGAACGCACTGTGAACCGGGTGTCAGCGTTCTGGGCGTGAACTGGTTTTTCCGCGACGAACCAACGTTGGTATTGCTCTTTTTTTCCCCTTCCAGTTGCCCTCGAGTGTTAGCGGTTGCGGCGATAGGAAGCTGGTGCCACTGGCTTTAGGACGAGGGAGTTGGTCGAACCCAAGCTGTGGTGTTTAACCATCTTCGGTTCGCTTTAAAAAGTGTGCGCGTTACCGATCCTGTTCGTTCGGCGTGTGGTCGCGATCACCGCGCGTGCACGGCGTTGTAGGCGCCGAGCTCGGGCCGGGGACGGTCTTTTGCTGCTGGCCAGCTCGCGCGTTGGGTGGCTCGCGCAGCGTTTCTGCTTGGCGTTGGCTGACCTCGGCCGACCGTGGGCCGGTTCCCGCTGCCCCGTGCACGCCCCGCCGGGAGGGCTGGCGTGTGCGCGCGCTCGGGTCGTCGGGTCATGCACTGGTTTGAGCCGTAGGTTTCGGTCGGGATCATCTTGCCAACGTGGTGCCATCCCACCCTTCCGATCCGCTTACCACGCCGGTCACTCGACTTACGCCACTGCCGCCGCGCTTGGCAGTTGACCCGGCCACAGGGGGGATGGGACACCTCTCCTGCCTCACCTGTCCCCGCCAGCGGACGCCGGTGAGCCCCGCTCGGCCTCGGTCACGCCAGCTCAAGCGTGTCGCGTTCGGTCTCGGTTATCGCGTCAACTATGCTTAGGTTTGCGTTGCCGCTATCGAACGTAGCCACCAGTTTTAATCCAATCGCCTCGCTCGCGCGACCTCCTCTCATTCTTCCCGAGCGCAGAGTCACCGCCCTTCGTTCCCTTCCTTTTCACCAACTTCATCTCTGCAGTGAAATCCCTCTTGCCGGGGGGTGGCATTGGAAGCCAACTAGTTGCTTTTCCTTTTCCCAAGTCCGCCCTGGCGCTCCTGACCGTCTTTGGGGTGGATTGCTCGCCGCCGGTCAAAAACGCCCAGTGCTCGAGACGTTGGGGGTAAGGTCCGTAGCTCGGTTAACTTCCAATTGCTTGTGCCTGCGAACTCACCTCGACCTTCCCTTTCCGGTGCTCGCTTCCTTTTGGCCAGGGCGTGCGCCATCAACGTGCTGACGCAGCCAGGTCAACCTCGGAGCGCCGCCAACCTCGCCGCGCGCACGTGGCCATGCCACCTCGGCAAACCCCCACCCCAACCGGTGCCTTGGCGTGTACAGTGGTGAGCCCCTGTTGCTTCCCCACCGTTTCTCCCTCCCCGTCCGCGCGTAGGGTGGTCAGAACGGATGCGCCACCGGGATGGTTAACCCGTCAGCGTGAGCAGAGTAATAGGAGTCACCGAGTAGGTTGAAATCGCCACCTTGGGTTGCGCGTTTAGCGGTAGGTGGAGGTCGGCCTGTTGTCCTCGTCGTGGCAAGCTGTGTGGGTTCGGAGCGGTCGACCTTGCCGCTGGTCACCATGCCGTCGAACGCGGGGGAGAGCGGGGGCCTCCCTGTGGTGAAGACGACATTTTGCGGGGGCCTTAGTGCATAGCGTGTCTCTGGTGAAACAGTGTTTGGTCCGGGCGCGTGTTAACCTGCAAAGTTGTGGACCTTTCTGCAAAAAGCGCGGGTGCGCGCGCGGTCTCCCTGTTTGGGCCGCTTGCTGGGCCGACCGGCGGTGCGCGGCCGTGCCGCGTTGGGCCAACGGGCTGGCCTGCTCGCACGTGGCCGCGTCGCGCGTTGGGCTGCTGGGCCGGGTTGGAGGCTGCCGGCCTTGTTCTCTTTTATGAACGGTTTTCTAGTTTGATTTCTGCAGCAAATTGTAAAATCAAAGATCTAAATGTGTAGAAGTCCAAAAATTGTGAAACCAATTTTGTTAGCTTCCTAAAATCATGATCTAACTGTTAGTGTACCTTATCCATATAATTGTATATTATCCCTAGGAGTTCGTTAATTATTTTCAGATGCTTAATTTTGCTAAGTATAAACTTGAGAGAATTTTTGTAAGAAAATGGGGATAGTGTTGGCCTCGAGATTTGTATACTAGATCCTCAATATTAGTAGCATGCCCACCGTAACTTTTGGGGCTCTGTAATAACAAATGTGTTAGGGTAGCTAAGGGACCTTAAGTAGAATATATGCGTTTAATCGATAAAATGATAAACCGACACCTCGGTCTGTATGGCAAAGCAAAGGTTGGAAAAGAATGTCTTATTCAACGACGTGGTTTCGGGGCCTGGTACGTTAGCCATTAGAGGTAGTTCGTTAGCCCGAGAGACGTACTGATATTTTAAGCGTTGCGGTTGACCGTGATTGTTTATGTTTCCGTGCATCCACGCATATCATAATAGGAACGATGATGGATCGAGGAGTCATCTGGAGCAGCGGAAAAGAGGACGCCTTGAGGATCGTGTCAGCATGATGAAATGCTAACTTGGTTATATCTTACCCAGGCAAGCCCCGGTGCATAACCCCTATTATTCTGCACTTTATTTTATGTTTGTGCATTAAGTTAAAAGGAGTTGAATGAAACCCACTTGCATATAAATATCCTGATCCCATGAGTCTTACTAGTATGTCAGGATCGTGTAGATTGCTATGCTATAGTACTCCGGTAGAAGTCGAGTGATTTCCTGTCACTCGCGAGAAATAGGAATTATAATATTGTTACTATTATCATGTTGCTATCACATAAAATATAAAGGTATATGGATAATTGGAGACCGGGCGGAACGGGTTGGATGGACTTGGACCTGGTTGGGCAACAGAGCAGGGCTCTGGTTGCGTTTGTTCCGCCTGTGTCAATTAAGGACCGTTCGTTGCATGGACCCTGGTCAAGTCACAGATTTATTGTCCTGAGCATATACTAGCGGATGGGGGCTAGGAAGACTTGTTTCTCTCCTGTCGTGGGTTCCGGCTCTTTCCGGACCGGCTTTTTAGGGTGGTTATATATATTGGGTTGAGGAGGTCTAAGCACCATACTGAGGCCGGGCCTGCAGTGTTGGGGGCTTAGAGTCCGAGCTTGGACGGGGACCTGGACCCCTTGACAGGAGTGGAACGGGTTGGTCTTGCTTGTGCCCGGGGTACAAGCAAGGCGTGTGTTTTCGGGGCACCCAGTTGGGCACATTGATTCGCGAATCGCCGTTTCTACGTGACGGTACGGCTTGACTACGCTCTGGCATCGTAGTAAGAACTGGCAGTTGAAAGAGAAAGAAATGGTTTCTGTTTGCTCAACCCTGCTGGATTATAGACTAGGTGCTTACATAGAAGGTTGGATAAGAAATAAAATACGGCTATTAAAAGTAAGAAATTAAGGACACACTCTTAGTGCTGCTTCTTGCAAATGTAATAAACCCACAAGCCAGAAAGCCTTGCATGATCCTTGGAGTCTTTTTCTTTCCTCCTGACGGGTAAGTCTTGCAGAGTACAATTGAGTACTCAGGGTTTGTTCTACCCTGTTGCAGGTGGCAGGTGCTGGTAAGCTGACACTTGTGTGTGGAAACCTCCTGGTGGGCTCAGAGAGGATTTCCGTTGCGATGCGGAGTAGAGCTTAATTATCAAAAATCTCACAAAAGTTTTGCAAGGAAAATACTATTAATATGTTATCATTCCATGCATTTAAATGTTCCTCACGATAATGTCAACCTGTCATCAAATGGTTTCATTTCCGCTGAACCCTGATAATGATTTATATTCCGCTGTTAACTACATAATGAATTGCTCTGATGTTGTATTAAAAGTGATGTAAGAAATGGTAAGGATGTTGTAAGCTTTACTCTCTCATTTGTGATCCTGATGTAAAAATTGGATCTTCGAGTTCTCCCTTGCGGTGTGCTCGACGGAATCGCGTAATTTAGTCTTTTCCCCGGGGTACTTAGTGTCTAATGGAAGACGAGTACTCTTGGGAGGGCATTAGATTAGGCGGTTCTGCCACAGGTGGTATCAGAGCATAAATGAGACAATAAAGCTTCAAGATCCTTCTTAAATTAAAAATTTGACAATCAAACCTTTTCAAAAAGTTAGGACGTTTGCATGCGAAGTTAAATAAGTATGCCCTAATACTATGGTTATGTACCTAGGATAGATGGCACTCTGCTGACTTAGTTAGGCCTAATCAAGTTTTCTGCAGGTACCCTAACCCCGTGCCTAGTTCGCTAGCACCGACTAGCTTCAGGGAGAGCACGATGTGCCAAAACTCTGAGAACGGTTGCCCTATATGCCGGTAACAGTGTGAGGACGGATAGGACATGCATTCATGCATACGCTGTTGTGCACTAGTTGTTGAGGTCGACCAATCTTTGTCAGTGTAGCCACGATGGTGCTGCAGTCTCGCGCCGCGCACGCTTGTTGGTTCACGCCTGTCTAGCCCATACGTTGTCGTACCCCTTCTGCGCTCTTGTCGAACCTCTGCCTTACAGTCGTACTAACCCTTTATGAACCCGGTCACCACTCGTCGTGCGCGTGTGAAGATCTTGCTGTTCACTTTTACTAGCCCCGTGCATGGCTCGTGGGTGGACTGTGACAGGACCTCTAGCCGCTCTGCCTTTTAAAAGGGAGCCAAGCCCTGTCACTGGGTATCACCATTCGGTGCATCCTAGCTCACTTAGCCCTTTTCCCTTGAGCAAGTTCTCACTCAAGCCTTCCTTGTAACCACCACTCACCACCCACCAAGGATGGCAGGAGTCTGGGTTAGCAGCTACTGCCTTAACACCGAGGGCTTTCCCAAAATCCTGTATGCCACCCTGCAAAGACTCGGTGTTCGGGAGCGTCCCGAGTATGAGGGTCGTGAGTACATGAAGCGTGGCACTGAGCGATGCAAGGTCACCGTCTACATTGGTAAGAGTGAGGAGTTTCCCGACGTCACTGAAGCCTGGAATGTGACCGCAACCGGGTTTCGCTTCGGCGACACCTACCAAATTGCGGCCCGCAAAGCTCTGCGGCATCTCTGCCAGATTTTTGAAGGGCCCATTACTCGTACCCCCATGCGGTTCTTTCCCCCTTGGGACAAGAATCGGCGGGTATGGGAGGCCCGCATGGAGGCTTTGCAAGGTCCAGACGTGCAAGAAGACAACCCGACCTTGGTGCACCTGACCTCGTACTTGCTGGCCCTGGATGAGTAGTACGACCGGCAGGCCTCGGAGCTGAGGGAGTGTCTCCACCGTGCTGAGGAAGCGGAGATCTTCTCCAGGATGCTCGAGGTGCAACTTGCTGAAGCTCATGCTAGTCTTGCAGCCGCAGAGAGTCGAGAGGCGGCCATGGCGGAAGCCGTCCAGGTGAACCAAGACCGTCATGCCCAGGAGCTGGAGGATGCCGATCTTGCCACAAGGGCCAAGCGTAGGACACTCGCCACGGAAAGGCAGGAACCCTTAATCCTGGAGGGGATCCCTGTCCATCCGCTGGAGAGAAGGAGGATTGGTGTCGTTGTACCGCCAGCACCTCCACCCACGGAAGTCTCAGAGATAGAGCCTTGCCTTCCTCTCAACCAGCCACTGCCAGGAGAAGAAGCGGATCTATGTGCAGCAGAAGAGTCCCAAGAGCCCAGGAATGAAGTTGTTCGCCCCGACGAAGTGGATTAGTCATCCTAGGGGAGATGTAACCGTAGTTGGTAGTGTTTTTCATCAGTGTCCTCCAGTGTTGTAACCTTTCCCTTGTCCTTCGTCCGTAGTCGTCGAGGTCACCTGGTCGTAGAATGCTAGTGATGTGTCGAGTAGGAGAGAGTGAGAGACCGTATGTTGCTCCATGTCTGACTGTTGGAATGAGTATTTGCTTATCCGTTGTGTTGATTACATCGAGTTGCCTTTCAGCCGTGTTAGACGTGATTAGTGTTCTTGAGACGACCGCAAGCAGGTTTCAAGAGGAACAGTTGTTCAGATTCAGCGGGTCAGCCGTGATTGAATGACAGAGGACTCGGTGTCAACCAATTGTGGATGTCCCAGTAGAACACTTGAATCCCCTTGATTTAAATCCGCCTTGGGATTTAAGCTCCTTGTTCCTTGATTTGAAAAGGAACCCTTGTTGTTTTCATTTCTTTGCACTACTTTTCTAATTTTGTGGTCTACCTACGACCCCACTGCCGTTACTGCGAGTAAGTTGGTAATAGTTGCCTGGTTAATCGCTTATGGTGCTGCGACGGAACCGAGGGTCACCTGTGGATCGCGACCACATGGTTGTGCCGCTCGGCGCGCGCTGGTATCGAGGTTGTTGACCGAGCACTTTTACTAAGTTACCCCGCAGTGCCGCTCTTGCTGCTATTTTCTCCTTGGTAAAAATATCCTGGTGTTCTAACGAGAAATCCACGATGGGTTGATGGAGTAGTGCTCTCATGATTGCGACTGAGATAGCGGGGTTTGGAAGAAGCATGTATGTTTGATCTCAGGCTATACCAAGGGCAAGTGCAAATTGGATTCAATTGGAAAAAGAAGAAAGAGAAGAGCGATAAGGAAAAGTTAGCCCTCTTGTAGTCTGGAGTAATTGGAACACTGATGGGACGAAGCCCCTGTGCCCGGTGACCGCTCTACACTTGTCGGGTCGCTGTCACTGTGTGTCCTGCGGAAGCCGTCGGTGGCGGGACCCACGTGAGTCGTGCTCGAGTGGCCGTGGCATGGCGCCGCACTCGCCTCGCCCTTGCACTGTACACCCCTTTTTCCCCGGCACACTTGTCGGCTCTCGATTTTCACCCTCGGTCCCGTGCCGGACCCCCCCCCCTCTCGTTTCTCTTCTCGCTGGTGTGTCGCTCGCACGCCTCCTTGCCGAGCGAACCCCATCCCGTCCTTTCTCCTTTTCCCCCACTCAAGCTCGCATAGGGAGCGCACCATGGCGCTGTTGTTCCCCACCTCGTGTCCCACTGGCGCCCTTCCCTCCACGCCGCCTCCATTTCTGGTGCCCTACGCCACCACCTCCGTCCACCAGGCTTTAAATGCCACCTTGCTTGCCTCTCCTCCATCCCACCCCAGACCGGAAATAGAGTCCCACAAATCTATCTTCTCCGTCCGTGCTTAGGTGGAAGGAGCTCAAGAGCAGTTGGGAAGGAAGTGGTTGGAGGCAGGGCTACGAGATCCAACCGTTGCTCGCAGATCTAGGGTCGCCAGCCTAAGATGTAGGTGTAGCACAGCAGAAGTGATCTAGTTTCCAGCAAAGAAGTTCAAGTTCATCTCTGGGTAGTTAAGTTTCAGGGTTCGCGATGTTCGAGTTCTCGGTCTCTTGTTTCTGGCTCTGCTGGGCATACGCCATGTTCTGGATCATCGTTTTCCTTCTGCTCTTTCACTGTCCCCGCCTTCGTCGTTTTCTAGAAAGGTTGTGAGTCGTATCAGTTGTTCTTAGCTGTGATGCCTTTAGATCCCCGAGTGTTGTAATCTTCGAAGCCGTGTAATCTCCTTTTGTAATCTCTGCTCTAAGAAGTGAAATCGTGTTTCCTCTTTTCTGATTCTTGCCCTGAATCTCGGGACGAGATTCTTTTTAAGGGGGGTTGGTTGTAACACCCCTGGTGTTACAGGCTCGCTTAGCACCGCGGTTGAGATTCAAAGGAAAGTAAGTCAACAAGTTCTCAGGTTTAAAATTTTTACTTCACATAAAAATTTAAAACGGACGATGTCGCTTAATTGTCTCTGCGTAAGGTCTTGCTAATGAGATTTAAGTTGTTGGAATTAATGGACATGAAAAACAATTTTTTTTAATAAAAATAAAGTGACGTGCGTGTAGCGCTTAAGCAAAAATTTGACGAGCAAGTTATGTAGATGGAAAATGCAATTCTTGTTTTGGAAAACAACTATGGTTAAATAGTAATTCTGCAAGCTCAAAAAAATTGAATTCGAAATTTCATTCTACCTAAACTCTAGATCGCGCCTTTGACCGATTGAATTAATGGCAATGCTATTTTGGCAATTAATTTCCAACCAAAGTGCCTAAGCACTTTCACCGCGGTATGGCACGATTGGTTGCTGCTAACGTAGCTCTTGGGCATGGTGTAGGTTGTAGTTGAGTTGGGTGCGGCGTTGACCTTTTAGAAATTGCGTAAACTCTGTTTGAACGCACTGTGAACCGGGTGTCAGCGTTCTGGGCGTGAACTGGTTTTTCCGCGACGAACCAACGTTGGTATTGCTCTTTTTTTCCCCTTCCAGTTGCCCTCGAGTGTTAGCGGTTGCGGCGATAGGAAGCTGGTGCCACTGGCTTTAGGACGAGGGAGTTGGTCGAACCCAAGCTGTGGTGTTTAACCATCTTCGGTTCGCTTTAAAAAGTGTGCGCGTTACCGATCCTGTTCGTTCGGCGTGTGGTCGCGATCACCGCGCGTGCACGGCGTTGTAGGCGCCGAGCTCGGGCCGGGGACGGTCTTTTGCTGCTGGCCAGCTCGCGCGTTGGGTGGCTCGCGCAGCGTTTCTGCTTGGCGTTGGCTGACCTCGGCCGACCGTGGGCCGGTTCCCGCTGCCCCGTGCACGCCCCGCCGGGAGGGCTGGCGTGTGCGCGCGCTCGGGTCGTCGGGTCATGCACTGGTTTGAGCCATAGGTTTCGGTCGGGATCATCTTGCCAACGTGGTGCCATCCCACCCTTCCGATCCGCTTACCACGCCGGTCACTCGACTTACGCCACTGCCGCCGCGCTTGGCAGTTGACCCGGCCACAGGGGGGATGGGACACCTCCCCTGCCTCACCTGTCCCCGCCAGCGGACGCCGGTGAGCCCCGCTCGGCCTCGGTCACGCCAGCTCAAGCGTGTCGCGTTCGGTCTCGGTTATCGCGTCAACTATGCTTAGGTTTGCGTTGCCGCTATCGAACGTAGCCACCAGTTTTAATCCAATCGCCTCGCTCGCGCGACCTCCTCTCATTCTTCCCGAGCGCAGAGTCACCGCCCTTCGTTCCCTTCCTTTTCACCAACTTCATCTCTGCAGTGAAATCCCTCTTGCCGGGGGGTGGCATTGGAAGCCAACTAGTTGCTTTTCCTTTTCCCAAGTCCGCCCTGGCGCTCCTGACCGTCTTTGGGGTGGATTGCTCGCCGCCGGTCAAAAACGCCCAGTGCTCGAGACGTTGGGGGTAAGGTCCGTAGCTCGGTTAACTTCCAATTGCTTGTGCCTGCGAACTCACCTCGACCTTCCCTTTCCGGTGCTCGCTTCCTTTTGGCCAGGGCGTGCGCCATCAACGTGCTGACGCAGCCAGGTCAACCTCGGAGCGCCGCCAACCTCGCCGCGCGCACGTGGCCATGCCACCTCGGCAAACCCCCACCCCAACCGGTGCCTTGGCGTGTACAGTGGTGAGCCCCTGTTGCTTCCCCACCGTTTCTCCCTCCCCGTCCGCGCGTAGGGTGGTCAGAACGGATGCGCCACCGGGATGGTTAACCCGTCAGCGTGAGCAGAGTAATAGGAGTCACCGAGTAGGTTGAAATCGCCACCTTGGGTTGCGCGTTTAGCGGTAGGTGGAGGTCGGCCTGTTGTCCTCGTCGTGGCAAGCTGTGTGGGTTCGGAGCGGTCGACCTTGCCGCTGGTCACCATGCCGTCGAACGCGGGGGAGAGCGGGGGCCTCCCTGTGGTGAAGACGACATTTTGCGGGGGCCTTAGTGCATAGCGTGTCTCTGGTGAAACAGTGTTTGGTCCGGGCGCGTGTTAACCTGCAAAGTTGTGGACCTTTCTGCAAAAAGCGCGGGTGCGCGCGCGGTCTCCCTGTTTGGGCCGCTTGCTGGGCCGACCGGCGGTGCGCGGCCGTGCCGCGTTGGGCCAACGGGCTGGCCTGCTCGCACGTGGCCGCGTCGCGCGTTGGGCTGCTGGGCCGGGTTGGAGGCTGCCGGCCTTGTTCTCTTTTATGAACGGTTTTCTAGTTTGATTTCTGCAGCAAATTGTAAAATCAAAGATCTAAATGTGTAGAAGTCCAAAAATTGTGAAACCAATTTTGTTAGCTTCCTAAAATCATGATCTAACTGTTAGTGTACCTTATCCATATAATTGTATATTATCCCTAGGAGTTCGTTAATTATTTTCAGATGCTTAATTTTGCTAAGTATAAACTTGAGAGAATTTTTGTAAGAAAATGGGGATAGTGTTGGCCTCGAGATTTGTATACTAGATCCTCAATATTAGTAGCATGCCCACCGTAACTTTTGGGGCTCTGTAATAACAAATGTGTTAGGGTAGCTAAGGGACCTTAAGTAGAATATATGCGTTTAATCGATAAAATGATAAACTGACACCTCGGTCTGTATGGCAAAGCAAAGGTTGGAAAAGAATGTCTTATTCAACGACGTGGTTTCGGGGCCTGGTACGTTAGCCATTAGAGGTAGTTCGTTAGCCCGAGAGACGTACTGATATTTTAAGCGTTGCGGTTGACCGTGATTGTTTATGTTTCCGTGCATCCACGCATATCATAATAGGAACGATGATGGATCGAGGAGTCATCTGGAGCAGCGGAAAAGAGGACGCCTTGAGGATCGTGTCAGCATGATGAAATGCTAACTTGGTTATATCTTACCCAGGCAAGCCCCGGTGCATAACCCCTATTATTCTGCACTTTATTTTATGTTTGTGCATTAAGTTAAAAGGAGTTGAATGAAACCCACTTGCATATAAATATCCTGATCCCATGAGTCTTACTAGTATGTCAGGATCGTGTAGATTGCTATGCTATAGTACTCCGGTAGAAGTCGAGTGATTTCCTGTCACTCGCGAGAAATAGGAATTATAATATTGTTACTATTATCATGTTGCTATCACATAAAATATAAAGGTATATGGATAATTGGAGACCGGGCGGAACGGGTTGGATGGACTTGGACCTGGTTGGGCAACAGAGCAGGGCTCTGGTTGCGTTTGTTCCGCCTGTGTCAATTAAGGACCGTTCGTTGCATGGACCCTGGTCAAGTCACAGATTTATTGTCCTGAGCATATACTAGCGGATGGGGGCTAGGAAGACTTGTTTCTCTCCTGTCGTGGGTTCCGGCTCTTTCCGGACCGGCTTTTTAGGGTGGTTATATATATTGGGTTGAGGAGGTCTAAGCACCATACTGAGGCCGGGCCTGCAGTGTTGGGGGCTTAGAGTCCGAGCTTGGACGGGGACCTGGACCCCTTGACAGGAGTGGAACGGGTTGGTCTTGCTTGTGCCCGGGGTACAAGCAAGGCGTGTGTTTTCGGGGCACCCAGCTGGGCACATTGATTCGCGAATCGCCGTTTCTACGTGACGGTACGGCTTGACTACGCTCTGGCATCGTAGTAAGAACTGGCAGTTGAAAGAGAAAGAAATGGTTTCTGTTTGCTCAACCCTGCTGGATTATAGACTAGGTGCTTACATAGAAGGTTGGATAAGAAATAAAATACGGCTATTAAAAGTAAGAAATTAAGGACACACTCTTAGTGCTGCTTCTTGCAAATGTAATAAACCCACAAGCCAGAAAGCCTTGCATGATCCTTGGAGTCTTTTTCTTTCCTCCTGACGGGTAAGTCTTGCAGAGTACAATTGAGTACTCAGGGTTTGTTCTACCCTGTTGCAGGTGGCAGGTGCTGGTAAGCTGACACTTGTGTGTGGAAACCTCCTGGTGGGCTCAGAGAGGATTTCCGTTGCGATGCGGAGTAGAGCTTAATTATCAAAAATCTCACAAAAGTTTTGCAAGGAAAATACTATTAATATGTTATCATTCCATGCATTTAAATGTTCCTCACGATAATGTCAACCTGTCATCAAATGGTTTCATTTCCGCTGAACCCTGATAATGATTTATATTCCGCTGTTAACTACATAATGAATTGCTCTGATGTTGTATTAAAAGTGATGTAAGAAATGGTAAGGATGTTGTAAGCTTTACTCTCTCATTTGTGATCCTGATGTAAAAATGTGGATCTTCGAGTTCTCCCTTGCGGTGTGCTCGACGGAATCGCGTAATTTAGTCTTTTCCCCGGGGTACTTAGTGTCTAATGGAAGACGAGTACTCTTGGGAGGGCATTAGATTAGGCGGTTCTGCCACAAATACTTCAAAACAAGATGTTACATGGATATATTTAGATAAAGTGACAAGTGGGCTCCATAGTGGATAGATGATGATATAAATGATGGATGGATGCGGGGAAAACTGTATATTTTGTGGTGATTAGGACGGAATATTTTTTTAGAGGATGGCTATAGAGGATGATGAGTGCGGATAGCCTAAGACTACCCGTAGTGGATACTCTAAAGCTTTAGAGTATGAATATAGAGTAAAAACTGTTGCACTGGGTACTCTAAAACGATACTCTATCCTTTCTCTCACTCTATATTTAGAGTGGTACAGTGATTACTCTATAGTGGGCAGTGGCGGCCCCACTAGCTAAACAAAGAAAAAAAATGCTATAACTCACAAACCAAAAATCCAAATTAAATTTCGATTGCACCATTAAATTCGTCTCAATAAATCCTTCAAAACTAGATCACACATGTATATATTTAGATAAAGTGATAAGTGGGCCCCATAGTGGATAGAGTGGATAGAGGATGATATAGAGGATGGATGGGTGTAGAAGAATTAAGTATAGAGGAGAGAATCTTGCTGACTATGACGTATAGACGATGAATATAGAGGTCCACGAGTGTGGATAGCCTAACAACGCCATAGTTGACCACTAGTGGCACAACGCACTCATCACTCATCACAGCTTCTAGAGAGCGTTGAAACTTGTCGTACTCGTCCTGTTCAACAGCAGGCTCCCAGCCGTAACTGAAGACTGAAGTGCAGGGTGCTGCAGATCAGCAGGAATACTTGCAAGTTGCAATCGCGATGCAAATAACGAGAGCCGTGGACTGCTGCCAACTAAGATTAGGAGCAACCACACGTCCATACCATATATACTGCAGCATTTTTTTAAAGATACGATACATCTCTAAATTACATATAAAAAACTAAATTAAAAAGGATAAAATAGTTTATCTAGATTCTTCCATCACACTTTTCCCTAGTAGCTGTTGTTGACGCAGTCGATGCCTACACAAACAGAGCCCAGATGAACAAAGAAGGCAGAGTACAATACTCATGTTGAATTTGCCAGCCAATATTTTAGAAGCAGAACGAAATGCATGGCCCTGTTCGGCAGGCTGTTTTTTTGGCTTATAAGCCGGCTGTGGCTGATTTGCTGTGAGAGAAAAACACTGTTTCACGGCTGATAAACCGTGCTGATAAGCTCAGCCGAACAGGGGGACTCAGTTGAATCGTCGAGTACAACAGAGGCCATAAATTCAGCACCGCCAGCCCTTGATCCATCAAGTTGGACGCCTGTGGGAGTTGCTATGAGTAGCTTTTTCCCCTTGCAGATAGTGACATCTGACAACACATTGGCCTTCTACCAATGAAATCGACTCTATGAACGGCAGCCTTGTTGTTGGCATCTTCAAAGTCATCACAGTTAACATGCTTCCCGCCAAATATCAATGATAATGTTGCCGGTCGATTTACTTTTCATAAAATACAGAAATAAAGAGTCCATGCAAGACACAATTAATAAAGGCAAATTTCGAATAAAAACAACAAAAGGCTATTAGTTTAATCTCCAAATGAATTTAAAGGAAAAACAAATAAATAGACCACATAAATTATAATTAGTACATACTTAAATTCAAAATTAAAATTAACAAGTAGTAATTCAATATTCATATGTTGTAAAAGGCATATAAATAAAAGGTCAATGTATTACTAAGTTAAAAAGATCATCTCTTTCACTCTCATTGCCTAAAAAGTACTACACTTATACTACAAGTCCAGGTTGTAAGGATCTAGATTTGTCAAAAAGATATATGAAAAAATACATAAAGTCTCCAATATGGATGGAATAGTATATTTAAAAATAGTAGTGTAGAATTTAGTTCAGCTATAACTGGATTTTACTATGGCATAAAAAAAGAAAACCACTGTAAACATTTATATAAGGGGTACACATATGAGAGCTGTCCAAGCCAAACACCAATGTCTCGGAATGCCCATGAAAAATCATTGAAGCATTTCGGATCCCCATGCCACCTCCCGTCATACTCTTCGCCTTGTCATCTCAACACATCCTCTTGTCGTTTCTCTGAGCTTGCTGAGAGGATCTCGGTGAAGTTATGTCATAGTGGTATCTAGAATTTGTAGAAAAGGCGCGTAAATATCACGTGTCTAGTAAAGTGGGGTTATGTTTAAGTTTTCAAACCTTATCATAATGCTCTTTGCTGCTTGCAGGCACGCCCATGGGAGATGTTTGTTATTCCTTGACATGACAGGCGTTTTATATATATTGTCATGATCAGCAACGTGCAACTTGTGTGGCGACGTTAGGCACGGGTGTGTTAGGCAACGTGCAACTTGTCATGGAAAGATGCCGTCGTTGGGACTTCAGTCTGTCCTTGTCTCTTGCAGTTGCAGGAGAGTCTGTTGCTTCTGATCGATTGGCTCACAGTTGAGAGGTTCATGTTCCAGCAGCACCTGCCTAAAGCTTACGTATTGGTAGTGTAATTTATTTACCAGCTCGTGCAGGTATAGGAACATTTTGTGTGATTTTTTTTCAGAATTGCTACCCAACAACTGGTTGTTTTTGGGAGCCTTCAACAACCGATTTCTGCTCCTATGCTCTCCGCTCCCTCTGCCACCACCCCCAGGCCACCGCCGCCGCCCCAGCGCGGGCGCGGACGTCCCCGGCAGGCCTAGGCCGCCGCCGCCGCCCTAGCACAGGCGTAGGCGTCCCAGGCGGGCCCAAGCCGCTGCCACCGCCGCCCGGGCGCGGACGTCGCCGGTGGGCGTCCCCGACGCTGGCGGCGTCTCCGTTGGGCCTGTCTGGGAATGGAAGGGAAGGCGCGGGTGGCATCCCCGTCAGGCCTATTCGGGAAGGGAAGGGATAATGGTGGTAGGGTGGGTCCCAGAATAATTTGGAACCATTTGTATTTTTTTTGAAATTTGTGAATAATTTATTAATTTATGAATAGTTTGACATATATTTCTCTGATGTCTGAAATTCATAGAAATAGTTTATAATTTTTTTAAAGAATTTGGCATATATTTGTATTATTCCCAAATTACATCACTCTGTCTAATAAATTACAGTGAAGAAATCATTGTAAATATAGTAATAAAGTGATGTAAATATAGGTATAAGACAGCGTAAGTGCGTGTGAAAAATCTGGTTGTTGGAAGGAGATAAAACAATCAGTTGTTCGCTAGACAGTTTTTTTTAATGAAAAACGAACACCACCCCCCCCCCCCCCCCCCCCCCCCCCCCCCCCCCCGCGCAAAGCCCGGTATTTTCAGTACTTTGCTAGCGTAACTTGACATCAAGATTGCTGCTATACTGATGGCTGATGCGTAAGCAAGTAATTGATTGATGTCGTTTCTTTCATTCGACGATCTATTGTGGCCAAGGAGGTAGTTCAAATCAAGGCGAAAAAAATGCCACCCGTGTCGTGCGGCCTATAAGGTCATAGGCTCAATATCTCGAATGTTCTGTACACCCTCTTTTAATTTGACGGGGAGTAAACTAGGATAGCTTACCAAGAATCCTGCAAAATTTCACATGAAACAATGATGCTCCCGTAGAAATCATGAAGCTATCTATATATTCACTATTTTTTTCCTTTCCAGAAAGAGGAAAAAGCTAAAATATTACAGGGATCTCTCGTGAAGCAATAGTGCAATGAAACGCCCTAAGGCGAATTAGGGACCAAAGCACACTGTGCTTCAGTCCTTGGCTAGCGCAAGCTCACACCGCGATTCCCTGTAATTCGTACGCAACTAATTGATGGCCTTTTGTTTGTTTCCTCTGATAAGCTCTTGTGGTCAAGGAAGCAGTTCAAATCAAAAGGTAAAGACGATTCCAGCCTAGAGAGTAGAGGCCCTAGACTGATATGATGCGTTTCGCCTGGAACCGAAGGATCCGTCCGGGACGGCAGCGGCTTCCAGCAGGCAGCAGCGAGCTCCCTGGCACAGTGGCATTGCCAAAATGTTCATAGTTGTTCGCACGTCTACTCACGCATCTTGCTAAATGCTAAATCGCTTTTTTTTTGTTTGAAAAAGAACAAGATTGCTTAGTGCTGAAAAAACTTGTAGTACGATCCCTGGGAAAACTAGCTGGACACTGCCATTGCTGACCAAATATGACATGAAGCTCTTGTAGTGACGAGAGAGGTTACAGGTAAGATAATCGGTTGGATATTAATTTCACACCCTGTTCGTTTCGCTAGATCAGCAGAATCAGCAGTCATCCAGCAGTGTTTTTTTCTCACAACAAACCAGCGAACAGTACTTTCAGCCACAATAAACCAGCGAAACGAACATGGTGTCAATCCACGAGAGGCTCTGTTAGGGCATGTACAACCCAAGATGTCTGTACGATGATGTCACAACAAATAGAGACGACTTAATAGACAGCGCGTACAATAGGTTGTCTGTTTAACTGTATGTTATTCTTTAATGCTTGTATGTAGCCATGATCAAACGTAGATATGTTCATGTATACTACTGTGTTGCTCGTTAATAAATAAATACCAAACATAAACATATTTATATATAATATAGTAAAGAATAATTTTTTTATAATCAATAAAGCATAATCCAGACTACACAAGGAAGCTTCACTGCCGTTCACATCCACAAGGAAGCAAAAGAGACCACGCCAGCTTGTCGTACGTCATAGCAGCATCGGCCGCTTGCCGCACGGGATCGAACCACACCCGCGTTCGCTCTGGGAGCACGAGCCACGGCCGTCGTCTCATGAGGCGACGGCAGCACTCTCTCTTTGTGATAACTCTGCTGTTTTTGCCTCGGTGGATGTGTGCAGACGGCCTCAACACAACTGTTGTACGTGGCCTTAGCTACACCTATGACTCAACGTGACAGAGACATGTAATGTAACACATGCAACACGAACGGGAAGGTGGCTTTTCTGGATGGTGGCTTGTGTTGTTGTCACTCTTGCCACACCATTGGGCAAAACTAAAAAGCCGGCCCATGTGCTGACATGGAACACTACCGAACTTGTTTGTAATTCAGACAGCCCTGCTACAGCAGCCTATATACAGTAGATCATGTCCAGCTCTCTGCATCGAACCCGTTTACAAATTTTCGATGTACAATGGAGAGCCTGAACGCCTACGGAGGGCAATTAGAGTTTGCATGATCATAAATGTTGAAGAACAAAACCTCGGTACTGTTTATGTCTTTCCATTGACGGGAATGCTCAGCCACGAGCGTCCGTCCCGTGCGGATGCGGCTCCCAGTCCGCAGCGGACCGACCTCTAAAAAATCCTCACCATCGCGGCTTGCCTTCCGGCCGTCCCGCCGTAACCCCTTCCCCAACCGCGCCCCCGCCCCAATTCGCGTTGTGCCCTTCCCCCCACTGTGCCGCACCCCATGGCCGGCCACGCCGATCCCCATCCTCGCGAGCGGATGGCGCTGAAGTAGCAGCAATAGGGCCACCGCCTGTCGTGGGGTCGGAACCGCGACAAGCATTGTTGTTTGAGTCGGTGTCAGAGTACATGTCTCCGGTGGCCCGGGTGGACTGAAGAACATAAAAATCACAGAGAGGACGCAACGGTTTATCCTGGTTCGGACCGATCGATGCCCTATGTTCAACAACTGATGATCATTATACTCAAGAGCACCCAAAATCATGGGGTTACAACAGAGTGTACATGAGATAGAGAGATTTAGTAGGGGTTAGCTCGGTGCTAATCCTGAGATTGCCTTGTCGCCGGTGGAGCCTTCCCCTCGTTAGAGAGGAGGAACACGACGAGTGTGGTGGAGGAGCTCTCGGTGCCGCTCTCTGGGTTGCTCTGCTCTCAGTGCTGAGCAGGAGCAGATCAGTGAGGAATGGAATGATTTATATTGGATCGTTCTCCCCCTCTAGGATCCAATCTTATTCCTTATATATTGAGATAGGTCGGGTACATGGCGGTTTGAGGGGTTGAGCCTATGGTCTACATGCGCCGGAGTCCAATAAGGTCTTGCAACGGTGCTCTGTGGACCGTGCGGTGTTGTGGAGCCGAAGAAGCCCTGGGCGCCGTCCGGCTATGACACACTGAGTGTCAGGCTATGTCGGCTTGGACTGGCATCCCCCAGGCACACCTTCTGGAGTCTTCTTGGTGGCGAGGGAGGTCGGCTTGAGGGGCTGACGCACGGGCCCGGAAGCCCCTGAGCCCCCGGAGGCCGAGGAGGCGCTTGTCTTCTTATGTCACGCTCTGTGCATGACCCTGTCGGGGAAGCAGCCGGCAGCGCCGCGCCCAAAGTGCAGCATCGGGGAGCCCCCGAGCCTCGATGGCTCGGGGCGTGTCTTCTAGTGTCCGGGCCTTGGCTGGCATCGTAGGTCGGGCATGAGCCAAGGATCAGGCTCAGGTTTCCCGTCGATTGGGAGCCTGAGGCTTGGCGAGCCCCCGAGCCTTGAGCAGAGGTCGTGGCGTGCTCAGGCTCGGCCGGGTTTCTTGGTCTGAAGGTGTACGCGAGCGTACCCGATGGGTATAGCCCCTGAGCTCCCGGGCGATCCTGGAGGGGTTGGTCAGGGGGTCTCTTCGGTCGGGAAACATTGATCCCGAGACTTAACATACCCATATGTTAGGATCTCGTTACAGCCCATGGGCGCGAGCCTAGACCACGAGCAGCATTGGCGAATTGCAAGAGGGCCACATAGCTGTTGCACTGGTGAGCTCCAAGTGCTGCCATCAACCTCCGCGCCAGCGTCGAGCTCCGCCACAACGAGCGGCCATTCGTCCCAGCAGCAAGGTGATATGGTGTTGAAAGTGCATATTGCAAGCGTATGTTTCAAGTGTTTCAGATGTGTCATCTGGATGTTGCAAGTGTTTCGTGTGGACGTTGCAAAAGCAGATCGGGATGTTGCATATGTTGCAAGTGTTTCAGAGGTATGTTGCAAGCTTTTGTTCTCAATGTTTCATGATGTTACATATGTTTTACACATATGTTGCGTGTGCCGTATGTGTATGTTTACGTGTGTTTTGCAACAAATTCTAAGTGTTTTGGACGCATGTAAGTGTTTTATCTATCTTCTTTTGTATGTTGCAAGTGTTACATATGAATGTTTTAAAAGTAGATCTGAATGTTGTATATGCGTGTACGACATACTCAGAGATAGGGCGTGACAAAGACGGACACGAACGTGAATGGGGCGCAGCGGGGGACGCAGCGCCGTGGAGGATGGCAGTGTGGCAGAGACGGGTCACCGTGAGTGACGCGCGCGCTCCATTTCATTACGCGGGGATGGACTCGCTCGTTCGAATCGTTTTAGTTTTTCTGTTGCGGGCCAATCTCATCAGATGGACACTAGCTGTTCTCTTCCATTAACGGCAGCACACATATATAGACGAGGAAAAAACACCTGGAGAAAAACTTCATGAACACATCCCCGATTATCACATAGCATGGGAACTCCAGGCCACCATAATGGTGGATTACTTGTTAGTGCAATATTCCGGACTGTATACAGTCGTCTACATCCTACACATGGTACAAGTGAAACCTTATACAGAACTTGGAGATCTTGCAAGCCACATATGGCCCTCGTTAAGGGTCAGAAATAGGCCTTTTGATTTGATACAGGCAAAAGAAGAGGCTCCTAAAACAAGTTCTCAGTCTGAATCTTCAAGCTTTTTGATGGCATCCTCTATTGCAGGTACAGCATTGCAAAATGCTTCCCACTGCTCCATCGTCATACTAACACCTGCACCAGGAAAAATGTTAGTAAAGAGAAGAAAGGAGATAAACAATGACACACGAAAACAAGCACACCACAACATAAAACAAAGAAATGAAAGGTTACCCTACGCAGTGACAGATTGAAGAGCTAATTGTTGTATTTGCAATGTTTCTCCCAAAAAAAAAACTCAACGTTCATGAAAATATGGATACATAATAGCTACAGGTAAATGACAACACAGACAACCCTGAAAAAACAACCTCATGTCGATATCACTATTCAATTCTAAATTCTCTCCTGCTTAAAACATTTGTAGTGCTTCCTATCACTCTTCGTCTGTCACCCACGTCAATTGGCGCCCACAGGTGGGCCCTTGAGTCCCTCCCTTGTTCGTGAATCCCCTTCCTCGCTCTGTCGCTCCTGCCTTACCGTCTGCATGCGCCTCCAGCCCTCCACGGATCCACCCCTACCTCCTGCTGCACCCGCCTCCGTGACGGTCGCGCCCGCTCGTGCCTCCGCCACGCCGCCTACTGCGCCTGACTTAGTGACGGCAGCACCCACCCGCGCCTCCACCCTGCAGCCGCGCCCGCGACTCTGGCCCCATGGGGTACGCCACCGCCTGCCACCCGCTGCTCAAGATTCCCAAACCTCTAGGCATAGATACAGGCCAGGTTGGTGGAGAGGTGAGGGGGAGTAGGGAGGGGATGACACCAGGGTGGAGCTAAGTGACAAGGTGGCTGCGGAGGGGGAGGACTGGTTGCCGTGGAGGCGGAGGTGGATGTGATCTTCTATTCTTGCCGGTCCCCAATCCCACCAGGACATCCCGCTTGCTGTATTTCTGACCTTGACAACCGTTTGCCCTGTCTCTTTGCCTTGCACCTTGCACGGCAGCGGCGACCCTACAGCAGTGCCCTTGGACAGCGACAAAGCCCTTCTAGAACACCTTCCTTTATCCACCTACTATCTTTTGATTTTTTAGTAAAACCATGATTTTGAGTATAGGGATGCAGGCTGGCGGAGTCACATGATTTGTAAAATGTATACCTGTGTTAATGATGGTTTGAGGTACGGTGAGGATAGGCATGATGGCAACAGTGGGCTGGGCTGTCACTGGGTGCAGATGGTTGTGTAGCGTCAACGTCGGCGCTGGGTGGCTCCTGCTCCTTCTCTGTTGCGACATGGCGTGCTCATGGTTAAGTGCTCCGATGATGCCTACTACCTCAAGGAGCTACGATGCTCAACCAGCTACAGTTGCAGGTAGAAATGCCTGCTACCTAATGGAGTAGAGCCCTTCGGAAGCTGAGCTGATGTGAACTGTGAAATCGCTAGAAATTCTGTCTGCCAGTCAAATGTTCCTCACATCAGGGTTGAATTTCAACACTGTGTGCACCTCTGTATTTAAATGGGGGTGTATCTTCATATGCTTATATAAGTTAGCTTGTATATGTTTATCATCTTCTCCTTACTCTAGACTGCAGCCTAGAAAGAATAAATGGAGTTGATACATTTCGGACATGTAAAACTACCAAAAGAAATTGATAGGTGAAGACTACGAGAATTGTGATGGCGTGGCAGTGATAGTGGCTGGTGTAAACATGATCCTAATTTTTGATGAATCTCTTAGTTGCAGATGTATAAAATATTATTTTGCATGCATAAAACCTATGATATCAGGATGATTTTAACTAATCTTTAATTATCTTTTCTTGAAATGCTCAGGCCACACAGCCTTCTAGAAGGCCTATTAAATCAATTTGCAGCAGGATGAAAGCTAAAGAGGGCTGGATTAGAGGAAGCTTAATGTGTAAGAGTGTTGATTTCTCAGCCATACTGTAATCACACCAGATCCAAACATAAATATGATGAATTGGGGGTACCATCATCATTGTTGCTGACGTCCTTCGTCGCCTTCTCCAACATCCTTCTCTCAACACCCTTCTTACTCACCCTCTTATACCAAATACTGCCTGCCCTGTCCTTCAATACGCTGATGATACCCTCATCTTCCTCCAGTGTTCCATGGAGGCGGTGCTCCATACTAAGCGTGTCTTGCATGACTTCGAGGAGGCCACTGGCCTGTCTATCAATTACCACAAAACCACCTTCTCCTCCCCGTTGGGGTCCCTGCTGATATTGCTCAAGATCTCACAACTTGCTTTGATACCTCTGTCTCTTCCTTCCCGCAGACCTACCTTGGGCTGCCCCTCTAACCTCACAAGCTCGGCGTGTCTGACTGCCTCCCTCTCATCTCCTCCTGTGACAAATATCTTTCTGGTTGGAGGGCTTCCCTCAACAGGGCCGGCCGGCTTGTCCTGTCTACCGCCGCTCTCAGCGCCATACCGCTCCATGCCATGTCAGCTATGTCTATTCCAAAAACTGTGATCAAGGCCATTGATCGCCGTCGTCGGGCCTTCTTCTGGACTGGTGAAGATGTTTGTCACGGTTCTAAGTGCTTGGTCGCCTGGGATAACGTCCGTGCTAGTAAAACTCAGGGTGGGCTTGGGGTCAAGGACCTCGAGCTGCAAAATCGATGCTTACTCATGAAGTTCATTGACAAACTTTTCTCTAACGAGGACGCCTCATGGAAGGACTGGATCACGCGGGATACTACTTGAAACGCCGGCTGCTGGATTCAACAGCTATCTCTGGAGAATTATTAACGATGAACTCCCTGCCTATTGTTCCATCACTGTTTGTAATGGAGTCTCTACCTCTTTCTGGTTTGACGACTGGTTACCTGATGGACCCCTCAATCTTTCCCACGCTGCCCTCTTCTCTCACACTACTAGGCCTAACATATCGGTGCAGGATGTTTTCCAGACAGGTTTTGATTTGTGCTTACAACCACGGCTAACTAATGCTGCTAGTGCCCAGCTAGCCTCCCTTCTTATGTGTTTACAGGGTATTACTCTTCAAGATGCTCCGGATCAGAGGGTCATGAAGCTTACCGGCAAACCGTTCACCACAAGCGCCTACTCCGCTCTAGACAGCAACCAAGGCCCGCCTGACATACATGGGCACCGTATTTGGAGCTCGCGTGTCCCGAACAAGGTGAAAATTTTCTCCTGGCTCTACTTCAAGGACCGACTTAGCACTCGATCCAACCTGCACGCAAAGCACGTTCTGGATGATGACCAATGTCAACGCTGCACCGGGGTTTTGGAAGATCGCCGCCATGTTTTCTTTGGGTGCCCCATCAGTTCTGGTGTCTGGAGCCGGCTAAACCTGAGCAACGTGGCTTCTCTCTCTGACGTTGATGCTTGGAATGCTGATGTTCCTCCAAACCTTGATGCCAAGCTGTGGCCCTTCATCCTACAAACTCTCTTATGGCGCCTATGGGACGCCAGAAACGGGAGATCTTCAGGAATGAGCGCCCTTCTAGTCGTTCTATTATTTCTAAAGTTTGTGATGATCTTGTAATTTGGCGCAAACGCTTCAGGGATGATTTCGATGTAACCAACCTGAACAACTGGCGCTCTTTTCTTCTCTGCTGTAATACTTCAGACCTCTCCACAATAGTGGAGCTTTGAAAATGAAAGTTTGGTGGGGAATCTCTCCCTCCCGTTGGTTCAAAAAAAAAAGGGGGGGGGGGGGTACCATGGAGTATTGCTTTGAACCTGACTTATGCTAAAACTGTCACTCCATATAATATTGAGGGGTGGACCAGTTTGTTTTTATTGACGTGTTATTTAATTACTCTGCTTTCGCTCATCATTTGTAGCTAAACCCAATGATTTCAGGTTGAAGGGAGCTGTCGAATATGGGCTAAGTCTGAATCTGGTCCAGTTAAGTCTGAATGTTACTACTCTACTGAATCTGTGTCCAACCCTTCTTTTCAGCAGCAGGAAAGGCAGACGCGATCCTACTTCCCATTTGTGCCACACTGTCCCAGAAGGTAAATCTTGCATCTACATTTTGAAGATAACAGGTGTACTCCTTGAAGGACATTTATCAATAAAGACTAAAGACAATACATAAATGGCAAATATAAGTATCTCAATTCTTCTAAACTTAGATACTGTGTTTGTCGTTGGACAAAAAAGGTGAACTGAAACTTCTTCTGTTCTGAGGTCTTGGAATGAAGCATCACACACCCCATGACTAACAATGTTAGATTGTAAACTCACTTCAAAGGTGACTGGAATGGGGAAGAGTCCATGGAGGTGCTATGCCAACCTTTCTTGTACTCCTTTTTTAATATTATTGTTCTGAGAAATTGTATCAATGGGAATTCAGCTTCAGACTTAATGAAGGCTGCAGCCAATTTTGTTGGTGAATTTAACCAAGTGCATAGAGATGTTTTAATCTGCTGGTTCATCAGGTTTATTTTCACGTTCTGTTATTAGAGACAAGATTGGCTTGGAGGTCTTGATACCCTATGGGAGCTCAGGAGCTGCATTGGGTGGCACCGGAGGGCAACTAACCGGCAAAACAATGTATACCCTTGTTTAGAAGGCTAAAGGGATTGATTGTTAGAGCATGATGGATAAAAGTGCTTTGGTTTTATCTTTAGTTAGGCCTGATACATGGAATGTAATTATGACCCCTTTTACTGTTTATTAGCCCTGATAGATGGAATGTGATCATGAAGCTATTCGACATTGGACTTCATGTATCAATAATGCTTTGACATTTCTTTTGTGTCTGACTACATAAGTGTTTGTAGCAAATGATAATCCATGTTGGACTCACCTTTGGCGGAGGGCATCTCCTTGCCGTCCTTCACGTAGAACTCGCGGATGGACACCAGCGACCTGCCCTTGAACTCCGACAGAGTCACCCTCCTCTTGCTCGACAGCTGCACACACAAATCCACATCAAAACCCTAGCATAACATCTGGATCGATGGAACAAGCGCGAGAGAGGAGGTACGGGAGAAGGAACTCACGCGGCACAGGATAAGGTCTCCTTGGTCGTCGTACTCTCTCTTCCCGCCGCCCTTACCTTCCTCCTCCTCCTCATCTTCCTCCTCTTCCTCCTCCTCCTGTTCCTTGTCCTTGCTCTCCCCGCCAGCGCCGCCCTGCTCCTCCGCCTCCTCCTGGGAGGAGAGTGAGCGTAGGTATCCCTCAACGACGCCGCGGACGAAGAGCTTGCGGTCGGGGATGGAGAGGTCGATGCCGAGGCGGTCGGCGGCGGCTTTGCGTACCTTATACTCCGTTACGGACTCCATATCGGAGCCCCGGAGGATCTCCAGCACCGTAGCCTCCACCTTCTTCTTCGTTGCCTCGTCCATGCCGACGCCGCCCAACTGACGCCAACGCTCCTGCTCCCTTCGCCGGAGTTGGGGAGAGTCCTGGCCGCACTTCGACTCTGCGACGCCAACGAGAGGTTTTGGGGAGGACGAGCGGATTCGTGGGCTACGGGTGACAGTTGGGTCGTACGGCTGTCAATCTTGGGCCGGCCCATCCATTTTAGTTTGTTCGGCTTTTGTATCGTCTTTTTGGGCCTTTGTTACGCTGGACTCCACCCAACTTTTCTTCCCAAATAGTAAAAAGATGTCTCACTCAAAAAAAAAAGGTAAAACGATGCCTTCTTTGGTTTTCATCGCCTATAAAAGGCACGCACCGGAAGATGTCGTTGTCTTTTATAAATTTTGTGGTTCCATTTCCACCGGTACCATCATCATTTGTCAAGTTGGCAACCTTAATGGCTTACGGGCTAAGTTTGTTGGATTCTGTTACATGTCCACGTGATGGATTGGTGTTCTGTCTAGTTGGCAAGGCACCGTGTACGTTATACTATTTAGCAGCGTGTCGTTCTCTCTCCCGACTGACCTTAATGGAGCAATGCGACCATCCTGATTAGGGCATGCGATGCGGCCGTGTTGCTGAAACACACTCTCTACCTATTCGGGACGTTGGCTTCAGAATGGCAACTTTGGATAAAAAACCTCCTTTGAAACGAAGAAAGTTCAATAGAAATCAGTTTAGTTTCTGCAAGTTAGAGCATCTCCAACAGTTTGCCAATTGAGCTTGCTATCCATAAAAATTTGGCAAAACATGAAAATCTACTCTCCAACAGTTTGCTATACGAACTTGCCATTTTCATCAACTTGCTATCCCTGGGAGCCGCGCGCGCATCTTTACGCGCGCGCATCGGCCTTGCCATCGCGAGCCCGCGCGTCTCCGATTCCCTTCCCGCGCGCGCGTGGACACTTCCGCGGCCCACTCGCGCCAAGCCGGTGGATCGATCTGATTCTGTGTGACCGCATCGACTTCCTCCTCGCGATTGGTTGGTGGCGACAGCGCCAAGGACCGGGCCGCCGCCACGCCATCGACTTCCTCCTCGCGATCGGTTGGTGGCGACCGCGCCAAGGACCGGGCCGCCGCGATCAGGTATCGTACTTCATCTTTTCCCCGTCGATCTCCATGCCTTCCCCTAGGCCAAATCGCCAAATCTCCAAATCGCCGTCGCCGTCGCCGCTGCCTAGGTTGCGATGAGCCAGCCACCGCGGTGCCGCGCCATTGCTCAACTGTCATGGAGCCAGCACTCGCCGGCTCGCCCACTTCCCCATGGCCCCGCGCGGTCGCGCCCTCCCCCGCCTCCCACCGCTGCACGGCCGCCGCGGCGCCACCTGACGGTCGCCCGGCTGTCACCACCATCCTGGAGCCTGGGAGGACGCGCCCTCCCCCGCCTCCCACCGCTGCACGGCCGCCGCGGCGCCACCTGACGGTCGCCCGGCTGTCACCACCATCCTGGAGCCTGGGAGGAGCGAGTGAGCGACCGAGTAGGCAAGCTGCGGCCTGGTGCGGCGGCCCGACAGCAGCCCCGCCCGTGGTCGGCCAGGAGCTTTTGCTAGTCTACAGACTATGCTGCAATAGAGGGAGAGGAGGCATTGGCAAGCAAAACAATTGGTATTATTCATGAGCATCGCATGTCAATTTGTCAATTTAACAATTTATGTATATTCTGTAGTAGTAGAGCATGTCAATTTGACAAGAGTAAAGCGTTACTTGATTTCTGTGTTGACTTGAAGAATTCTTTTTAGTAGTAGAGATGTGTCCAGGATTGACACTGGCTCGCTACTTGAGTTAAGACTCTGAATAAATTGCACCCATCTTTTTGGTTACAACAATGCTTTGGGATAGCAATTCAATCTCAACTATGTAGTAATGTGCCCCTAGTAGTTAGCAGATGATAACCCAATGCGTGCTAATAATATAATAGTCATCTGCTGTTGGGGAGTTTGGGCTCTGGACGATGGTACTGTTTCTAGATGCCATATATACCTGCGTGTATGCATACTCTGCATATATAGATGATATCTAAAATTGATTTTTTTTCCTTTAGACTGTGGGAATTATTCTTGGTAAATTGTTCATATATTATTTGGATATAATCAGTTCCTGTCCTTAGTGTCTGCATCTTAATGGATAAATTATGGTGATATAAACTTGAGATAGATAAAGAAGCACTAGAGCTGGAGAAAATGCGGGTGCAAATTGACAAAAAGAAAGCTGATGCGGAACAAAAGAGAGCTGAAGCGGAGTTGTTGAAAGAGGAAAAAGAAATTATGTTAGCGGACATGACCGCTCTCAACCCGATGCAGCTTCAATGGCTTGAGACAATGCAGAAGCAGATTGTCGCTAGGCGTCTTACAAATTAAATTTAGTTGTTTTCATTTGAGTTATATCCAGCAGAACCTTTATTTCATATCCAGCAGAACATTTAGTTTATTAATTATATCCCGCAGAACCTTTATTTCATCAGCTTAAACATTATCGAAGTTCATTGTCAAGTATGGGAATTATTTGCCGTGCCCACTGTTGGATGCGACGTGGAGATCTCCTGGTCATTCGTTGCTCCAAATGGCGTGGTCTGATGGAACATGGATACTTCTGTACCATGGCCTGATGGATGGCGCCGTGGCCTGATGGAACATGGATACCGCATGGTATTGAATAAATCAAGCACAAACGGCACTTCTGAACGAAGACCGCGGCGCGAGGGGAAGAACTCGGTACCTGTCAACAACCGATGGACGTGGGCCCTTTTTTTTTGTTTTGGCAAGTTAGAAATAGGGAACTGTTGGAGTGAGCTTATTTTTAACTTGGCATATTCTTTTAGCAACTTGCCAAAACACAACATTTGCCAAGTGACTTTTGGCAAACTGTTGGAGATGAGAACGAATCCCAATTCCCAAGCACAAAGTCCTGCACATCTAGAGGAATAGGGAATCTCGAAGCCTTAATCGTGTCCCTGCTTGCAAACGCGGCTTACACATCGTTTTCTTACTGATCAACAAATGTAAAATTCTGAATCCACAAGCACGAGTCCCATACGTCACATACACTTGGGAACGCAGAAAATGCCAAACGCATGACACACTTTTTCCATCCTCAAAACAAAGGCATGGGGTGTAAGGGTCTGTTTGGTCAGAGATGTTAAAGTTTAATAATCACGGTAGCACTTTCCTCTTATTTGACAAAAAGTTTCTAATTTTAGACTAATTAGGCTTAATAGATTCGTCTCGTAAATTACTCATAATCTGTGCCGACATACATGTAATTAGTCTACATTTAGTACTCCATGTATTTGCCGCAACATTGATGTGATGGGAGTTAAACTTTAACATTCACGAACCAAACAGAGCCTAAGTTCCCAACTCCCAACCAGGAAAATTAGGTCACAACCAACTCACAACAGAAGGTTGGACGTTACATGGCCGGTGTCTGTCAACGCAAATGCAATCACGCCAAGCCGTGTTTGTACCGAAGCGTCACGTCCCAAGCGGCGAGCGCCTCGAACCCGTCGTGCCAGGCCACGGCCGGCCGGTCAAGGTCAATCCACCACCGTGGCAGCGCCCCAATCGACAACGCGTTAGCGAAGCGGCGAGGAAGGCCTCCGCTCCCGCTGCCCTGCAGCGCCCGCACGGAATCCACCCCTTGCAACGAAAAAGCGACATACGATTGCTTCCGTCGGCAAAAAAGTCTCCTCCTCCTTCCTTCCCCCTGTTCGGTTCCCCTTGGCGGCAGGCGGCAGCGGCAGCGGTAGCGCGCACCCCCGCCCCGCGTGAGAGCCCGAGTCTTTCCATATTCCAATCTACCGCAGCGACAAAAGGGAAGCGCCCCCATAGGTGGAGGGAGGTTGGCAGGTACTTGGTGGCGCGCCTGTCTCACACGGATTTGGTTGGATTCGAATCGAGCCGGAGGACACAGGTCCGTGCCGCGCGGCGGAGGCGGAGATGCACAAGAGCAAGGGGAAGCTCTCCGGCGTCCTGCACAAGGGCTTCAAGCCCGACAAGTGGTCAGTAGAGATCGATTTCTGCTGCTCCCGGGGTGCCGGAGGATGGGCAACCTAACGTCTGCTGCTGTGTTTGTTTTTTTGTTCTACCAATGATTTCCCAGCAAGACGTCGTTGCGGATGGCGATGGCCCGGATCAAGCTGCTGCGGAATCGCAAGGTGGTGCAGATACGCCAGATGCGCCGCGAGGTCGGGCAGCTGCTCGAGGCCAACCAGGACATGACCGCGCGCATCAGGGTACGTGCCTTCTCCCCGTCGCTTGGCTCCCTCCCTAATGGTGTTCATCTCATGCGCCATTTCACCCCGCCCCGCCCCGCCCCGCCCATTGGTTGGAGTTGACTCGATGCGCCTCCCTGGCTCACACTCGTGATAGCACAGTTGACCTCATAATTGTAGAGTTGGATAATGCCTGTGTGTCGCGTGGACTTGACTTCTGAAGCTGTAGCATTCTAGCCTCGAGCTGAGTACAACTTAGTTGCCCGTTGCAGGCTAGGTGTTTGTTTATGTGTGTGCAAATGGACAAAAATTGGCTGCAACTTGAGATGGATGTGCATGCTCCGACTCCTAGATAGGCCGTGGTTTGTGGTTTGTGATTGCTGGACATGTACCATCTTGCTACATTGTAAACTGCAATAACTTTCGACAATTGGGACTTGTTTGATACCCCTCCGTCCCAAATTGTAAAACATTCCAACTTTCTTAGAGAGTCAAAACATCTGAAGTTTGACCAAATTTATATAATAAAATAATAACATTGATGATACCAAATAAGTATCATTAGATTCTTCATTAACCCATTATATTTTTACAGTATACCTATTTGATGTCATAAATCTTTGTAATTCTCTCTATAATTTTGGTCAAACTTGAAATGCTTTGACTCTCTAAGAAAGTTGGAGTGACTTATAGTTTGAGACGGAGGGAGTAACATTCTAGTGTTGGTTATATTCTGTGTTATGCTTTCCTTGAGCATGCCGGCACGTACACTGGAGCCTGAGTTTGTCCACAGGTGGTTATTGTGTGGGAGAGAGCTTATGCATCTGAATATCGAGTTTTTTTTTGTGTTGCTGTGTTCAACCTTCAACGCTGATGTTCCATGGGGCATTGGATTCTCGCAGATATAAGTGTGTATGATTTTCTTTCCTGGTCGATGTAGAACCAATATCAGCTGATTATACTTGTCCCATCTTTCTCTGGCATGCCTGTTTCTGCAAACGTCTGTGCAAAATTATTTATAGTTGTACACAACTTTCTTCTGGTACTACTGTCCTGGTAGGCAAACTCTGGTGGTTCCAACTTACAAGCATGGAGCTCATTATTTCTTACTGGCTCTGTTTTATCTCTCCCACAGGTTGAACATGTCATAAGGGAAGAGAAGTTCATGCAAGCATATGACTTGATTGAAGTATACTGTGAACTTATAGTAGCACGTCTGTCCATTATTGACTCACAGAAGTAAGGAAAACTTTTCTTTCTATTATGTAAACCTATATTTTGCTGTTCCGTGATTTTAGTTGTATAGTGTTGTTTCTTGATCTGAGGTTATAGAAGCACACTACGTTAGGTGGTAATGTAACTTCCATTTTATTCCGGAATGATTTCATTAGTTCATTAGACTTGTTTATTTTTCCTTGTGACAATTTTCCTAGCAGCGCATCATTATGTAGGATGTTTTTTCTGCACAACTAAATATGTTCTGATGCGTTTTATTTACCTGAAATTTAGGGCTTGCCCAATTGATCTGAAGGAGGCAGTAGCCAGTGTTATATTTGCATCAATGCGGTGTTCGGATGTCACAGAACTAGCAGATGTTCGGAAGCATTTCAGAAGCAAGTATGGAAAAGAGTTTGAAGCAGCAGCCCTTGAAGTGCGACCTGACAGTGGCGTAAATCGTCTGGTAATCTAGAGTGCCTTTAGAAGTTTAAATTTTATGAAAGAGGTTGCTTGTTTCCTTTGGCTACAAAAGGAATGCATTTTGCTGCTTTTGGTCTTAACAGTTAATACAATTACGCTTGATACAGGTAATTGAGAAGCTGTCAGCAGGAGCACCTGATATACAGACCAAAATCAAAACCTTGAGCTCGATAGCAGAGGAGCACAACATTAAATGGGAGCCAAAAGCCTTCGAGGAGAAACTACAACAGGCAAATGAAAATCCTCTGGTAAGTAAATGATTTAGAGTGGTTTCACTTTTCTGCCCTTAGTTGAACATTGTGGCCCTAATGATTCATTATATTATTCGTTAGTATGGTTCTGCAACATATTCTGGAGGAAACATTTCAACTATGGGATCATCTACTTCTAGCATGTCAACACCACAGCCTACATATTCAGGTGCAAGTGCGACAGCTGTGGACTCAGCCACTTCCCATGTGCCAGTGGGACCTTCGCCTGCACATGTGCCAGCAAATAGAACAGCATATGGCAGTGCCAGTTCTAATACTTTTTCGAAAGAAAACATTCATAATAGTTCCAGTGCTTCAGTACCTCCTATCTCCCAACATGGGCCATCTACTTACTCTTCAGCACAGACTCCTGGTTCTAACAATATCTCACATGGAAATCCAGGAGGTCCACCTTACCCTCAATACAGCGCAACGGTCCCAGGTACAGAAGGATTGCATTGTTTGAATGTCTGCCAGTTTTCACTGCTCTATTATGTTCACATTCCCATTGAAATCTTCGATTTTCTCTTTCAGACACAGCATCCAGGAATGAAGAGATCAATCAGCATAGGGAAAGAAAACCTTCGGTGACCGGTGCCAATTGGAATGTGGAATTCAAGGATGCAACATCTGCTGCACAGGCAGCAGCAGAGTCTGCAGAGATGGCTAGCATTGCTGCTAGAGCTGCTGCTGAACTTGCTAGTCGTGGAAACTATTCTGGAGATAAAGGCACTGGAGCATATGATTCAGCCACATACAGTAGTGAAAGCACACCGAGGAAGCAACATGCTGAACATATAGTGAAGGATGAGAAGAGTTTCCATGACCGGAGTTCAGGTGTTAATGATCCAAGGGTGATGCCAAGTAACTCAAGAAACAATTTTGGAGGAACAGAAACAACCCATGTTGATAGTCATAGTATATCAACAGATAAGGCCCCATATCAACAGTTCCACTCCTACAGTCCAGAAAGCCATCCATATGTTTATGAAATGCCAACTGAATCACCTCGTGCTCATTCACCTGACCCACGTTTTGATGATTTATACGAGAGAGAAAGTGACATTGGAAGATCTGAAGTTCATCCGTTTGATTTTCCTGGAGAAAACTTGCAAGATACTGGACCTGTTGGGCGCAATTTCAAGGATGTGGAGATCAGGAGACCTAGCTCTGATCAAGAGAGCACAGATGACTACTATGGTAACTTCAATTCTTCACATGATACATTTGCCCATGGCAGCAGCACCACTGCTTGGGATAAGCAGAATGACAAAGCTCAAGGCAATTCTTCACCCGTTGTTTTTGATCAATATGATTCTTATGTTGAAGAAGAGATTTTGTTGGACACATTCTCCTCAAAGCATACTGAACAACTACCTGGCCCCAGAGATCATATGGGATTCTCAACTGCAGATTGGAGTGAACAGCATAGAAGTGAATCTCCATCCAACCAGAAAACGTCGGCCCTATTTTCCAGGACAGAAACACAACTATCTGATAATTTAGGAAGAAACAGAAGTGATATTCCTTCACCTCCTACTTTTGATTCAGATGGTGGTAACTCTGATGAGGAAATAGCCACAACGACGCATGCAGCGTCTTTAAGGTCCCATTCAGGAGGATCTGCTTCGTCTGGCCTGAACAAAGGTGGTGGACCTGATGGTTCACCCATATATGATTCAGGAGCACAGGCAGTGAGGAACTTGAACCGTGTGCAAAGCAGTGATTCTGATCTTTCGGAAGAAGAGACAGATTTAGATAAATTTAAAGGTTCATCCTCGGCCGGAGCAAATGAGCAGCAGTCGTTGCCTTTTGCCATACGTACTTCAGCAACTTCTGATGATAAGGAAGGTGACATCAGCCTTAACTTTGGTAGATTAACACCTGGACTAAGAAACAAACCCAGGCAACCCCCACCATACAATAAAGTTCCCAGGGAGAGCATTCTGCCTAGGCAGTCCTTGCCTAAGGTTTCTTCCAGCACTGAAGAGTCAGTTGATTCTGAAGAGAACACTACATTCCAACAGAACAGAAGTAGCCCCAAAAGCTCGTTTTCAGCCAGGACTAATTCAGGTAAAAACTACGACAGTGAACTTTACGAAAGGAATCAAAGTGTTGGAACACACTGGGAAGCAAGATCAACCATAGCAAGAAATTCCTCTGGTTTAGCTGACGCTGAGAAGTTATCTGAGCTACCTAGTAATACAAGTCTTCCAACAACTAAGAGTTCTGAACATGCGAATTCGAGTCAAGTGCTTTATCATGAAAAGCCAGGTATTGGAGCACGCCGAGGAGTGAGATCAACAATGGCTAGAAATTACTTCAATACAGATGACAGTGAAGAAGAACTAGAGCAACAACAGACTCCTCAGTCGAAGCGGTCTGGAGTGCTGATACAATCACGCAGGACACGGGAGGTAACATCAGACATGAAGAGAGATAGTCGCATCCAAACTGGAGCTCAATATGGTGACGAAACTGAGAGCGTGCCAAGTAAGACACAAGTCCATCAAGGATTCAACAGCTCAAGTACTGAACAAAGGACTGAAAGGAGGGATGCAAGTGTGTACCCCAGGGTTGCAGTACAGCGCTCTTCGCCTAAAGCTGAGCAGATTGAATCTCCGATGGCTAGAGGGAAGCCACAAGAAGCTGAAATGAGAAGAAACTTTGTTCGAGGAAATGAGGGGGACACAGAAACCTCAGCTGGAACTCCAAAAGATAGCACCCCGAAAACACCCCCTGCACATGTTCATCCCAAGCTTCCAACAGACTATGATTCTTTTGCCGCACATTTTAGGTCTCTTCGAACAAACCGGCCTTAGGTTTACACGACATATATAGAGCTTGGAGTTTCAGTTGAATTAAGTCATACATATGATAGACAATGATATGTCTTATAGTGGTTGAGTTGAGATCTGTACAGTATAGCAACACAGAATGTTTTCTGGATATCATGGTGCTGCGCTAGTTTGAGCCTACAATTCTTTTGTTCTCTTGTACCCTCATACATTCAATAGAATCATATTGTAAAGACTTAAATTTCCTGCTAGTGATTGTTAATAAGCATGGCATGTGCCGTATGTATAGAACTTCCGGGGTTCTTTCATTTCATCCCATTGTAACTGGATCTGGTACACTCATGCTATGCATGATTTTTGTAAGAGATTGTTCCATGATTTCTGCAGCCTCGTCTGTAGTCTATTCATGTGAAGCGTGGTGGCATAATCTTTGCATTAAGGGCTATATTTTTTATAAATTTTCCTTGGGAGTTTGGGACTAAAATGTGGCTTAAAATTTCAGTTGTCCTGATGTTGGCCTTCTTGTGAACTTAATGCAAGTGGTGAGTAATTGTGATCGGTAAGCAATTTGGCAACACAGGAAGCAGTACCGTCATACAAGTGACGCAAATTCACACAAAACAATCTAAAGAAAATTAAAACAAATGTCAGTGACATCAAAATAAGAACGAGTAACGCAAATTCACACAAAATAATCTAAAGAAAAATTTAAAAATATGAGCGAAAGGAAATAGTCGAGGGGAGGGAGCGCAAAAAAGAAAGATTTTTTTTTTTAAAAAAAGGTCTTCTCAGAGGCGCAGATCAAACTGGAGGTCCACCAAAACAAAGCAACTCGGCCCACTCTCCGGCCTAGGGTTTATGAGCACCGCTACACACTATATAAAGTGAGCTTCTAAAGCTCACGCCGCCGCATCGATATTACCTTCCACCAGCACCCGAGGCGAGCACCGGAAAGAAGCAAAATCATCGGTGTGTCACTCCCAGCGTGGTGTGTCGCTCCAATCCACGGTGAGAAGAAATATTCCCTTCTCGCGTCAACTTTCTCACATGAACTGGTCTCTGTTAATTACTAATATAGGCTGACTTCTTTAGTGCGCGTAAATCGATCTATTTGAACTTCACATCTCCTATATTCCATCGCCTGAAATGTTGGAGGGCCTTCCTTTGAACTCCACTAGTGCTCGATTTGCCCCCAGTTTCATTTGTTACCTGTGCCTTATTCGCCTCAGTGCTATAAATTCTGGGGGTTTGTTGATCATAGCATTTGTTACTCGTAGAATTGCTACTGCATACAGTTTTCAGGCCACTAGATTGGTCAACTAAATATATAATAATTCTGTAGAAATTAAGTTGTGGAACAGACATCTTCTGGATTATTATGCTGTGCCATTCTATGTTCTGATCTTTCTTTAGTCTGATAGATCTATGCTGTACTGAAATTGTTAGTGAGATAGTGATTCCGATGTTTATCAGTTAGTTTTCCCTGTTTTCCCGATGTATCATTTTGTGTGTTGGATTCCTGGTTTAGGTAAGCATAAATGGCGACGGTTCCAGATTCCCTGGTCTGGGAGATCGTGAGGAAGAATAACTCCTTCCTGATCAAACAGTTTGGCAATGGCAATGCCAAGGTTCAGTTCAGCAAGGAGCCTAACAATCTCTACAATGTTCACTCCTACAAGCACTCTGGTTAGTGTTTGCTTACCAGCCTGTTCATTTGACTTTTTTATGCCATCGGTGGCACTGATTGGTTACATTTTAGGCCTTGCCAACAAGAAGACCGTGACAGTGCAGCCGGCCAGTGGCAAGGAGATTGCGGTGGTCCTCTCGACAACCAAAACAAAGAAGCAGAACAAGCCTGCCAGCCTCCACCACAAGTCTGTCATGCGCAAGGAGTTCCGCAAGATGGCCAAGGCTGTCAAGAACCAGGTATAGAACAACCCCATCCCCTGTTCAATCTTTATGTAATTTGTGTCCTCTGATGTAGTTCTAGTTGAAGATGATCTGGTTAGAACTTTGTACCCCACATATATATAGATGATTTTATTTTATAAATATCTGTAAATAACTAGTTATAAAATTGCTGTGATGAGCCTTAATCTTTAAGGTACATTAACCTGTCTGCAACTTAGCTTCTGAATGTGAATAGAGTTTGTTTTTTATTATAACATAGTCTTCTTGACATTATTTTCATACTGTTAACTTATTGCTCTTGGTTCACATTTGTAGCTGTTTCTAACGATATGGTTCTAATACCAGTTTTTTACAAAAGATCAAGTATGTGCCTGTTTATAAAAACTGTGGATGGTTAGTAGCACGTGAGAATAATCTCTGGTTAGGTCTGGCAATCCACGTAAAATGACCTATATGCTGCTTCGTGGGCCAGCTGACTTACTGTGTGCTTGCCCTTGTGATTCTTATTTACAGTTGCTGTGATGTACCTTAACATATAAGAAGGTTCATCATTCAATAAAAGGTTTGACCTTCAATGTGATGTACTTGTTACGCTTGGCTTCTGAGCTTGTTGGAAGCATTTGTTTGCACCCTTAAGTTGAAGTTAATTGCTGCTTGCTTTTTAGCACTTGTAACCCTTTCCAAACGAGAGGCATGCTGTCTGACTTGAAATGTGGTTCTTATTTGAGCAAGTCGGCATCATCAGTTTAACTGTCATGGTTTTACTTGTTTGTACAGGTCGGTGCCAACTACTACAGGCCTGATCTTACCAAGCCAGCTCTTGCAAGGCTGAGCGCAGTGTACCGCAGCCTGCAGGTTGCCAAGTCTGGTGTCAAGAAGAAGAACAGGCAAGCAAACTAAGACAACAATGGTCAATGACTCGTTTTGTGTTATCAAAAACATTGTGGATGGGTGGCGTTTATACAGCTTCCAAGATTTGGAGTATGAGGAAATGTGCTTATCTAAAACTGCTACAGGTTTTCATAGTTGACTCCACTTTTGTACAATTGTACCGATGACACATTATTAAGCCTATGAAAAATATTTTATTAGTACGTATGGCCTTTGGCTATCTGTGCTGCTACCCTCTGAGGTTCTCTTGGAAACATTCTTGTTTACAGTGTCACATCGGATGTTTTATGGGATATCGGAAGGGGTGTTCGGATATTAATAAAAAAACTAATTACAGAACTTGCCTGTAAATTGTGAGACGAATTTATTAAGACTAATTAATCTGTCATTAGCACATGTTTACTGTAGCACATCATTGTCTAATTACGGACTAATTAGGCTTAAAAAATTTGTCTCTTAAAATATGCGTGCAATTAGTTATTTTTTAGTTTACATTTAATACTCTATGCATGTGTCTAAACATCCGATATGATAGCGCGTAAAATTTCGAGGAGAAACTAAACCAGGCCTGAGTTTTGAAAAATGTTCTGCCTTATAGTTGGTCTAAAAAAACATCAAAGCAAGTTGTACAACTACTGCTTAATCACGGGACTTTGGAAATTCGAGGTCCGCTGCTTGAATTTGCCTCTTAATTATACAAGTACTGCTTAATCATATGATTTGGTGACAACTTTGGCCGGCTTCTTACACCTTAGCAAATCTCTCTTCTTAAATTGAATTAGGAGCTGATGATGCCGTTTTTCTCTCTGAGCTGCTTTTTCTCTTCACACCTCTTGTTTTTTTTACTTCATCGGTTCCACGCACTGTGGGAAGGAGCTGTTTTTTTCTCTCTATGAGCTGATGATGTTATCATTTTTGGTACAATATTTTTTTCTTAGAATAAAACAGCTTTAACTATAAAACAGCTTCAACTAGCTTATCAGCCGCAGAAACCATATCCAACAGCTTGAATAAATTAATTTTAGACTAGTGAACTGTTTATATTGCGTGCACAGGAATTTGCGAATCTTCGCGGAATCAGCTGCTGAAAAATCGATGGCTTGGAAGCGACACCTTGCAGCATCTTGGAAGGAACAAAAACCATGGACCGAAACTCACTCTTACCAGACGTGTGGGACACTAACATCTCGCTGGGCTGGTACAAAACCGAACTCCAACTCATGATGCACCGAGAAACCGGTGGTACCACACATGCCGGTCGGCGAGAAGACGGCCAAGGACGGCGGCGGTGGCGGCGGCAGCCAGCCGAAGCCACCGTCCGGCGGTACCGCCCGCTTCGAGCGCCTCCTTTCCGGGCTGGGCGCTGGTCCGCTCGTGGACGTCGAGCCTGACAAGGTCAAGGACGACATCCGACGATGGGCCAAGAAGGTAGTGGCGGCGCTGGTGCGCCAGCTCAGCTTGGGCGCCTGGGCGGAGAAGCGCGACGACGGCTCGTCGGAGCACCACGGCGCAGGCGATGATGGGCCCACCAACTGAGCATCTAGAGTCTACTGCAGATAACTTTGGCAGGCAGCAATTCCAGTAATCCCAACTCCGCTGATATGGTGGACTTAAGCAAGAGCAAAATTCATTTATCTCCTTCATTCATTCGTTCGTTTCAAAGGGCGACTTAGGCTGATACTGTATGCATACTACAGTAGATCTTACCTCAGTTCTGTCAAAAGCGATAAAATTTAGCAAATGCCCTCGTTGTGATTGTAATAAAGAGCAGTGTATATTCTCCAGTAAATAATATCTGTCGGCTAGGGTGCTATCTTACTTTCCGAAATCACCCACAGCACATTACATGGCGCACCATGTGTCCATGTCTGAGTTTCCGTTCAAATCAACGGATCATTAAAATGAAAGGGGAAAAAAACAGTTAGATGAATCAAGATATGAATGGGTAAGATAGGTGGCGATAAGCTAACATCTACACTAAACAGTTAGATGAATCAAGATATTACACCTGTCAGATGAATCAAGATATTACACCGCTAGATTTGTACAACTTTGTACTATACAAAACCGCTCTACCTAAACTACAAAACCAGCGATAACTTCTAAACTGTACATGATGTTTCTCAATCCAGTTTTCTGTCAAATTTTGAAATGCTCCTCAAAAGTTGTTTGGAGCAGACGTTTTGTGCCTGAGCTACATATCGTACACGATTTGCTTTTACCCACGCAGGCTCCTAATTGACAAAAAAAAACCAAGAAACCGCACAAGGGCGCTTCAGTTATAAAGAAATCAGTGCAACTGAACAGAAGCAGAAAATACAGAAAATCACCTCAGGCACGAAGTGTGAGAAACCAAACTTGATTAAGAGAAGAGCGTGCTCCATTATGAGGATTGCTGCTAGTCCTGGCTCAATCCTCCACTTCCCCTCCTCGTCATAAAGACAAACGAGAAGCAAGCAGTTGGTGCATATTGCCATCACAACCAAGAACTGAAAACAAAATTCAGAGTGAACAGGGCATGCATATTCCCACAACCCACGAGTAGTGAAATTCAAAAGTTCAGCTAGTACCTGGAATATGTTCAACCATGCTCCAATTGTAGCTGCAGCACGGGGGACAGGTCTTTTCAACATGACTAACAACTTCAATGCATCTGCTCTGATTTCAGTAACATTGTTCTGTAGTCAAAGGATTTCACAACAACATTAACAGAGTTACATCAAAGCAACAAGCACAGAGAGGCTAAACAACATAGTGATTTTGTGATAGAGATCACATACCAGAGCTGCAAAGCAGAAAATCAATGGAAATGCACAGGCAAACATCATGATCATTCCAAACTGAAGAGTCAGCTCCAGAAAGTCTGTAATGGATTCAATAATATAAGCACAAACACCATCATTTGCTTTTCCTTTTCAAACTGCAAATGCTATGACTGAAACGCAGCACAAGTGGTATATATGAACCGGATCCAAACTGACTACCAAAAGAACTGAAAAGGACAAATACTTACCATCAAATAAACCATCTTCAAGTTCTGCTCCAATGCTTGCAGTGTAAGAGGGTTTTAAATACTCTTTCTCCACTCTTGTTGATAACCGGACTGACCTACCCACTGGTGATTCTTTCTCATGCTTTTTCTTGCTACAAGATGGGAGAGAATTCTTGTATATATTACTCTATTGCTCTGTGAATAAGAAGTACAAGGACAAGGGTTCATGTGAAACTTACTGAACAGCTATGTACTTTTTGTAACTGTACTTGAGGTAAGGAATGGAATTCTCAATCACATTTTCTAATACCTGAAAAAGGGAAAACATATCGTCAATAGGACTATGGTACAAAAATATTCCACGGTAAAACAATTATGCTGCAGACATGCCTGGGACACAATGAGGCGCTGGATGAGGACTTGCCGGAGGGCCAGTATATCACGATACAAAGAAGCATGGTAAAATAACCCAATATATGACTGCATAAAGTAAAGGCCAAAGACCTGCATTTGAAGAAAAGGAAATAAGGCAAGAAGCCAAAAATAAAGAAAAAAATCATCTTTCACTTCATGGTATTTACCTTATAAACTAAACTAGCGGAACTAGACTCTTCTCCTTGGTTGTTTTCATACTTTATCAAATTGACAGACACCTTGCCACCAATTCGGGTGTAATATTGAATTGCAACAAGATATACTGCAGTCAACAAATACCTGTATAATATAAAATTGATCAGAACAATACAGTGCAGATTTTAATGACAACCAGAAATGGAAAAACAAGGGAAACTGATATTAAGTACTACGGTAGAAAAGCTAGCTAGCAAGTCAATTGCACAGTTTTTCAGTAACCATATCTACTCACCTCATAACCTCAGTTTCTGTAATTTCATATAGATGAGCATAGGCCAACTCAAATGGCAGCTGAAGACAAATGATAGCCAGCACAATGATAGCATTGTTCCTTATTCTAAGGAGGACACCAAACCATTCGTTCCTTTGTAACTTTCTTTTCTCCGCAGACACATCACCAAACTCCTTTTCCTCAACAGTAAGAGAATCACTCAAGAAGCTGAGTTCGTTGCCCAGATTTTTGTATTCAGATAGTGAGCAATTAATACCCCATCTGTTGGAGGGTGTCATAGAGGTAATGAAACGGTTGTGAGGAAATGATCCTGATATTTCCAGATCAATATGAGTTATTGGTAGATCAATATGAATCATGTATAACCTTGCAAGAAGTGCTGAATTCTTCCGTTTCCAAAATTGCAGAAAGAGGACAGCCCAAGAAATAACAAAGATAAAGAAACCAGGAAGAACTAACCACTGCAATGATCTGAATTCAACGTGGAGAGAAGAAATGTAGAAGTAAGAACAGACAGAAAAAAATATTAATTTTGTTACTAAATTTTCCAACAGAGGCCATCACAAGTGAAATGCATACCCAAAATCTATGAGTTGAGTTGCCAATCCAAAAACAGCTGGGAAGAAAAGCCATCGCGCATACATTCCTAGGAACGCAAAGTATGTTGCAATCTGCAGTTCAAAGTGGAGTTTTAATCAAGTAGGAGGTAGAAGAATTATTGACTTGCTTTAGACAGAATGGAACATAAATTGAATATAGTATGTATAGGCTGCATTGGACATTCTACCTTTGTTCCAAAGTAGGAGTAAATCTCATCGATAGGTTGCCATGTGAATTCAAGCCAATTAAGCGCCCAATTTCTCAGGAGTTGCTTCCTTTTAATTTCATCTGCAACAAAATTTTTAGCTGGCATACAATAATAGTATCAGAAATATGAGCATAAATAGAATTAAGATTAGTGTACCATGCAAAGGGAATACTAGCTTTACAACTCCTTCAGCTTCCAGCCTTGTTAATAAGGACTCACTTTGCTTCCAATGGAACTCCTTATCATCAAATTTAAGAACTATTTCAGAGTTTGTCTTGTTCACCTGCAATAATCAATTCCAACTTGCTATCATATTAGATATATCCAAATTAGAAAAGAGCCAAACACTTGGTGAATTAGTTATATACTTCACTTCTCACACATAATATCGAGCAAACAAACAATGAACAGGAATGCATTGATCTGACAAAATACGGATCAGCACGAAAACAAAGTACACATGTCACTGGTAGTCTTACAATGCAGACCACAGAAGCAAACATTAGAAATGCATCCACAGCTACATTGTAGAACCATATGTGATAAATCAGTGGTCATAACTACAATCTATTTCAATCACATCAATAGCTATATGTGACGACAGTCGTGAACTTACAATGCCATATATCAAGTAGCGGAAGCAGCAATAGCGTTCTCTCCAGCTGAACAGGGAACCATCTGGCTGCCTAACGAATGCTGCGACCTGGTCCCATTCAAACTGAAGCTCCATTCCTGAGACGCAAATTAACAGCAGCATGAAACACATCACCCACGGCCAATCATATACTTCGTAGATATAGTAGTCCAATTACCGATGTAGGTTAGCTTCTTCATCTGCATCTCAGCAGCAGCTCTCCCCAGGGTCCCCATTGGTGCAGCCAGCTAAATTCAAACAGCAGGCCCACAAGCATTATAGAACTGAAAAAAAATAACAAGCAGCATGCGTTGCATAATTTCCGAGCGAGGCAGAAAATAGAGGGCTCGCACTCTTCTTTATCGCCTCCGCCTCCGCTGAAACTGAATTAAAAGGAAAAGAAAAAAAAATAGCAGCGGCACCGGGTCACAGATGACAGACCTTGATGAACTCAGCGGGGACGCCGCGGACGCGCTCGACGAGCAGGCCGGCGCCCTCGAGCTCTCGCACGAGCCGCGCCACGCAGTCCTCGGCGGCCCCCGCCGCGGCTGCGCGGGAGAGCTTGGGCACCACGATGCCCACCTCGAAGCCCGTGGCCTCCTCCACAGCCCCCTCCTCCCCTTCTGCCCCCATCCCTAACTCGGGACGCCCGGGTCAGATTCGGGCGCGGGGGAGGCGGGCGATGACGGTGGATGCGAGGAGGCGGATCCGCATGGGCGGAAAGGGGGAATGCGATGCGAGGAGGATGCGGATTTGCGGAAGAAGAGTTAACAAAATAAAAGGAAAGCGGTGCGTGCTTTGGGAATGGCGGAGGCCCGGAGGCGGAGGAGAGAGAGAGAGCGGGGAGTAACGGATTAGGAGGGCCGGTGTCCGCGGTTCACTCGATTTGATTTGATTTCTAATCTAATATTTAATTAATCGGCTGATTAGTTGGCGTCGTAACTGCCTGTCTGTGAGGTTGCGGGCGTAATTAAGCGGCGACTAGGGGGTGCAACTTGAAACGCAGTGGGGAAAAATATTCGTGGAAATCGTGCGTGCCATTTTTTTGACAAAAAATCGTGCGTGCCATTTTGTAGAGCAGGAGTTTTTCATCAAATAAAAAAAAAGATTGTGGAGGAGGCGGAGGGGACGAGGCGTGTGGGTTGGGACCATGTGTGGCACACGGGAATATAAGGAATGAATGAAGGCCAATGAAGTGTAGGCACGTATATATAGAGCTATGAGCGAAGGCGATCTAGGATGAGTTTTCGCAAGGGGCGGTCGGTGGTTTTCGTCGGCATGGGGACGGGGTGACCGGGTGAGGCAGCCGTGCGCCCGTGCGGCTGGCGGTGGGGCGCAATGGGTGCTTTTCAGTTCGGCCTGCCAGTTGCGTGGCGTTCGTTTCATTTGGCGGCACCGAGGGCCGACGGGCGAAGGGGACGCGCTGGTCTCGCTCTCGCGGCTTCTCCTCGTCGTTATGAGGCGGCTGCTGATGCTTTGTCCTCGTCATCAAGAGGCTCCAACTGTCTCTTTTTCGCTTCTCTTTTACATGCGCCAGTGAGCGGTTCCCTGTGCAGTGCGGGAAAACTTTCGTTCTATCTTCACTGGGCTGCACTTTTTTTTTTCGAGAACACGACTTGCGTGTATTTCATTAAGAAGAAGTCAGAGTGCCGTAGAACGGCTTACACGACACGATAGGAGAACCCAAAGCGCGGTACCCGAACCACAAAGATAGTGGTTTGGAACAAAATACACGAAAGAAAGAAACACGGAAGAGAGAGGGTCCTCCGTCACAACCTAGCCAACTGAAACCTGCAAGAAAAATACAACGCAATAGACTGTCAGAAGTGGAGGTGAAGCCGTGGTGGCAAAGCATCCACCGAGAAAAGACGACACGGCGGCAAAGCATCTGCCAGGGCCAACACGGCAAAGCATCCGCGGGCAGAGGGCATCACGCGCACGGCGGAGCCCAAGCAACAACGGCGGCAAAGCATCCGCCAGGGCCAACGCGGCAAAGCATCCACGGGCAGAGGGCATCACGCGCACGGCGGAGCCCAAGCAACAACGGCGGCAAAGCATCCGCCAGGGCTAACGCGGCAAAGCATCCATGGGCAGGGGGCATCACGCGCACGGCGGAGCCACAACAGCGGCAAAGCATCCGCCAGGGCCAACGCGGCAAAGCATCCGCGGGCAAGGGGCATCACACGCATGACAGAGCCCAAGCAACGGCGGCAAAGCATCCGCCAGGGCCAACGCGGCAAAGCATCCGCGGGCAGGGGGCATCACGCGCACGGCGGAACCCAAGCGACAACTGCAGCAACACCAGACACCCAAACTAGGCAGACCAAAGCGAACAAAAATTTGAAGCACACGCAGGCACAACACAGCTAGCAACAACTCCGGCGAGAGCGGACGACGGAAGGTGGCCAACAACGAAGCCTCCAAGGAGGATATGACGTCCACAGACGCCAACAACGCTAAGCAGGGCACAAGGACTTACGTCCCAGAACCGACAACAACTACCAGCGCGAGGAATTGCTCCTTCGATGACGCCTTCAAGAAGGTGGATGACGCAGTTGCGCCATCGCCGCCGGCCCGAAACCGGGCGAGGTTTACACCCAGGAGCTTGTTCGACCCATTCGCTGGGGTACCCATGGCCCTAGCCACCAATCCCCGGAGGCACTGGCCCCGTCAGGCACCACAGCACGGCGCCCAGCAGAGGCCACTCACCAAGACCGGCGGCCATACCAGGAGGCAAGGGGTCGAGTAGGTGGCGCCGGCCCTGGACGCGCCAAGCATGCGCTCCCCATCCACCAGCAGCAAGGGCCAACGGCTGCTGCCCCGAACGAAGATGCAGGCACACGGGCACGGTAGGCTAGCCCGCCCGGCACCCGCACGCCGGGGAAACCCACACGCGCGATGGCAGCGGTGCTGGCGGCCAGCAGGATGCACCGGCAGGCACAGCCGCCACCAGGCAGCCGCCGCCCTAGGACCCAGCAAAACGGAGAGGAGTGCGCGGATCCAGCCCCAGGGACGGAGGACCGGAGCGTGGCGCGTGGATCCGGGGTAGCTGCACCGCGGGCGGCACCCTGCGTCTCCCACCAACGTTGGCATCACCCCCTGCCCCGGAACTTGAGCAGCAGGTGCACGGCGCTTGCACGGAGTCGCCCAAGCCCAGTGGTGGACGCGAAGGCGGAGGGGAGGCGCCCAAGCCCGTGGCAGCATCCACGCGAACCGAAGCCACCAGATCCGGTGGCCCCGGCGCTAGATCAGGACCCAGCGGTACTGGATCCGCCCTACGGCCGCCAGTCCCGCCGTCACGACGCCGAACGCCGGAGTTGTTGGAGAAGAGGAGGGGGGAGGAGGAGAGGGACGGGGCTGCGGTGGGGAGCCTGTTTTTGGCCGGAGAGGTACGGTACAGGTGGCGCCTGTGAGGGCCCCCCGAGTCGCCCGTTGGGGAGCGCTCGGGGGTCGGGGTGTGTCAGTGTACAGGGTTGTTGAGTATACTGGGCTGCACTCTCAGCAACCAACGTGACTCGTTACTGTCTTTTTTTAATAGGCTGCGATCAAACACCGTAAGAAAGCGACTCGCTCCCTCTCCGGCTAAATTGAAGAACGAACACTTCAGTATGCCGTTCGACTGTCGAAGTCGAACCAGACCAGCTAGCTACTCTTAGCCGCATGCAGTTATTTGTAGCACCACTCGAACGGCCTCCTGTTGTGATGATGGCGCGCCGGCCCGCCCGCATCCCCGTAGACGAAGGACCGGTACGCCACGAGGCCGCGCTCCTGGACCACGTCGCGGAGCGTCTCGGGCCGCAGCGCCGCCACGTAGAGGCCCAGCGCGTCGAGGTGCCAGCCGCTCCTGCCCGTGAACCCGACCACCACGCCCCCCTCCATCGGGTACGAGAAGGGCACCCCGTCCGCGTCCGCGTCCCCGAACGGCCCGTGCACCGTGCCCCGGCTCGTTTCGAACGTCACCGACCGCACCACCGGCGGCGCAGACCCGCCGTGCGCCGCGCGGTAGCAGCCGCTGACGCCCGTCAGGAACTCGTACGGGAAGTCCACGTCGATCTGCACGCACGCCAATGCAAAAGTTACCACATCGATCTGCAGCAGTTGGATCTCTCGTACGTACGGTTCCTCTAGCTACCTTCATGGAGTGGCTGCGGTCCGTCCCGCCGCCGTGCTTCTCGCCGTGGACTGGGCGGCCGTTGCTGCCGACGTACTCCACCCTGATCGACTCCAGGGAGCGGCTGTACGTGACGGTGATGCTCCGGACGCCCCGGTGCGGGCCGTCGTCCCACGGGCTCCCGCCGCGGCCTCCCCACGGCCCGACCCTGATGACCTTGCTCGACGCGACCATCCTCTGGTGGTGACCGCCCGGTTGCTGAGAAAACGGAAAGCACACATGTTGTTCAGAAATGTCAGGTGCTCCAAGCAATCACCGTACGTATGTGCTCGTTTTCCGTGGACGACGCAAGTGGTGAGGTGCTATATCTAAAGATACACGCCAAGAAAAAAAAAGACAGTTCATGCTGAATGAAGGACAGATGCACATTACCATGATTGATATCTTGTCACCGGAAACTGGATTCTTCAGAGTAGAGTGTGTGCAGAGAGAGATGTAGGCACAACGTAGTGCACTTCTACCAGCACTGATATATACTACATGTCCAGAAAACACCAGAACTGAAATGCAGATAATACTATGTGCAAGTGGTGAGGGAATTGGATGCCCCGAAGTATCTGGTCCAGCATAATAATGATGCCTAGCGTACATGTTAATCACACGAAACGATCGACCTGAAACTAGACGTCTTCTGATGATGAAGATGAAGGTGACAGACTGACATTTTAAGAACATTATGATCGTACGTGTTACATGATAAACTAACGAGAGCTATCCTGCAACTGGCGAAAACGATACCCTTATACCGATCGAGCGGATGGCTGCGGACCTGTGGCGTATAAGGTTGGGGTGCATCATATGATTGGTGTATATATACCTGTACTTTATCGGTTGCAAATCCTTTTGCGTCTGAACGTTTGATGCTGGTCTAACTCATTCGTAAGCAATAATCAGAAATTTCAATTCAAAAAAATCAGAAATTTTAGGTCCTTGTCGACGTGTCAAATGCGCAGTGCGACCCAATGATTGTCTGATGGTGAACTTTAACTACGTCATCTCTTAAAAATCCCATGCTAAAGTCAAGAGTTTACGTGAGGCTATTCTCACTGGGAACTTGACGTCAAGCCAGATTGATGCTTTGGACGGGTATTTCTCGGCAGCCATACATTGGACCGGCGAAACAATCCTCTCGAACGTCGGACTTGACTCTCACGGCGCCGCTTCATAGTGCGTTGCGCCGCTCATTCCATGGTTGTTGTCATTTATGTAATATCGAATCTCACTTTTATTTGCTAGGACGGTCCGGCCTACGGCCATAAGACCTCCGGTGGCACTTGTCATAAGCGCGTCGTTTGTATTTTTGTACTCTTCTTCTTAATGCAATGATACGCAAATCTTTTGCGTATTTGAAAAAAAAAGTCTTTTGTTTATGAAACAACAGGTAGAAGAGCCATCGGCTATATTAAAAAGTAGGAAAATCTAGTAGGATGTTGTACAAGTCTACAGAGACAATAGGAAAGGCAATACAGCACGAGCCCTCACACCCTCAACGTTAGATTTGCCAAATGTTCAGACTTAGCAATATGCCAATATCGGAAGATCTGACCCATGGTCGGAAGTTCCCACTTGCTCACAAAAACAGTGTAACGGCTAGTTGTTTTCAACCTTGGAAGTTCCGACTATTTCCTTGAAAGTTTCAACCTTCGACAGATAATAGCTGAGTGTGGAGTATTTATACCCCTCCGCATTTGGAGGGACTGTTGTTGCCTTCCCGTGCTCATATCCGAAGAAGAAGCCTCTCTAGCTCTCCCCACTCCCCTTTGTGAGAATTCAAGTGAGGTCTTATGAGTTGGGCTGAGAGGGTGAGAAATTTGGAGTTTGTGAGCACAAGAATGAGCAACCAAATCCTGGAGCACATGTGGTTTTTATCATTCATTCGTGAAGCGTCTATTACTCTTGAAGGTAAAGCCTTCTAGATGGCTAAGCGTCGTCCGATGAGCTTCCATGCTTGTGGTGAGCCATGGGAAGTTTGTGAAGGCCCCAATCTCGTCTCCGCAAGGGAAGAGATCATGCCAGTGGATTGAGGAAAGTGGCTGAAAGAAATCCGGCTAGAGTTTGACCGCAAGTGGTCACTCACGGCTTCCTCAACGGAGACGTAGGGTTCAAGTGGGAATCCAAACTTCGGTGAAACAATTCCTTGTCTCCTTTGTGCTTTACTTTGGATATTTGTGCTTTTCACTCGATCTTGAAATGTAGGATAAACTTTCAACATTCCGTTCCATATATAATTGTCGTGATATGCCAGGCATGCAGCAACTGAGGAACAGGACTGAGGAGCAGGTCGAGATTCGAGAACATAATCACATATTCCTGTGTCCTTACTCCTTACTCCTGAGTCACGGATTGGCTCATCCTCAGCGCCAAACTTGGCCCATTATTTTGCTGCACCACCGGTTGTGTAATCATGCCAACCGTGGCTTAAGTAAATATTGCTTTCCAGTGACAGTTACGTTATGTGTGAACTGACACACATCTTACCTTACTACCTAATGCACCAGCTTCTAAGTTGAAGGACTGATTAACTGACGGTCTAACTGCTCCATGATTAGTCACCCGATGACCACCATCCCATTTGCGCTGATTCTACACTTTGCCAGGACAATCTTCTTCGCTGGGCCCCTATGCAGCTGTGCTGCGTTGTACAAGATTCTTGTATACAGTGGTTAAGTCACTGATGAGTTCTGCCTGATTAGATACACACCTTATGGGATGGCGCAGAAGATGTCTAATCTTTGTTTGGTTGTTCCTAGGTCAGTATACGTACTTCCCATTTCGTTACCTGTGGAGTGTGGACAATATTGTCAGTCTTGGTCTTACTACTTAGCCCGAACCACTAGAAGTGAAGCCAACGCCAGAGGAAAAGAAAATGGAGTTCAGGAGGCAAATTCTACTGTCCCCATCAAGGATCGCTTGGTGTTAATTTGGCTTTCAGTTCAGCTCAAAATCATCTCGGTCGGTAGCATCGGCACGCTGAGTGTTATCTGAAACGCAAGTTGGCATTCGGCCAAGGGACAAGTACGGCGATTACAGCCACAAAACATGACAGCAACGCCGCACTTCACCGATCTGTCGTCTTCGTGCGCGGCTATGGGGATGATCTGATCATCAGAAGAAACACTGGAACGGAACCTGGAGCGCAAGGACGCCCGCCGTGAGATGCGAGGTGCACTCATTGGGGAACGCTTTGGCGAGACCGCATGTGGCGCGCGCGGTCCACTCGACCGCCTTTCCGCTGTCTGCCCTGATTTCTCAAATCAAAAGTTCAGAACCTCTGAACCAACCATTGCAAAATTAACGGGAGTCCAAGAAGCAAATTACCGTTGAGTACCAAGTACTCCTAGTCACTCAGTACTCTAGTTCACCGCGCCTGCATCCGAAGTTGCCCATCGCCCTGCAGGCTCGGTATTGCTGTACTGTGGCAGCAGCCAATGCATCAGCAAACACTGTAGAAATAGTGACGCTCAGTGCATGCACCTGCACATACTACAAACAACTCTCATGTCATCGATGAACACTGCAGCTATAGGCCAGGCTCGCAAGGGCCGGCCTACGGCCTACCAGCCATCCATTGATCGTGAGCTGTCTCTCGGAGGAGGCAGGCATTGGAACGTGGTAGCTATAAATAGCAGGAGCCGTTCATCTCTCGAACACACAAACACACAACAACAACAACAACAATCCAAGCCTCGCCATCTTGCTTTCTACTGTGCACGGTGCTACAAGCCTGCAACTTTTACCGTAACGAAATGGCATCCAAGGCCTTCCGCGCCGTCGTCGTCGCCACGCTCGCCGCGTCCGCCCTCGCGGGGGTCGCGATGGCCGCTGACGAGCCCGCGCCGAGCCCCACGTCCGGTGCCGCCGCCGTCTCGTCGTTGGTCGTCGCCGCCGTCCTCTGCCCCGCCGTGGCGCTCCTCTTCGGCAGCCTGCGCCACTGAGTTCCAGCAGAACACGGCGAGTTGTCGCATGGTCACTTGCCTCCCCGACCCATTCCTGCCTTGTATGTACTAGCTGTTTTCGTCCTATGTTAGCTGGCTGCCTGGCTTTCTTGTGCATCCCATGTATGATGTATCTTTAGTTCTTTACCGATTCAGATATTATTCTATATATATCGCCAGTTTCTCTGCTACAGTAATTATTTGGTTTGTTATGCCCCTATGGAATTAATAGCGTGCAGTTTCACTTGTTTGATAATCAGAGTCACGTCCCTTGCAATCGTTATGTATTACTAAGTAAATGCCCGTACGCTGCAACGGAAAAAAATAATAATATCACAAAATATGTGTTGTACTGTTTACCTAAAAACAATAGTCGAGCATGATGTTCGCAACAAGTTAGATATAACACGATGACAATTAGTTTGCTGGCTTTATTAGTCATAAACGATGGTGAGCAAATAGCTTGACTAAATAGCGCATACAAAGAGAAAGCACAGGAACGCTGGGAAAGAGTGTGTGAAGAGGGAGAGATGGGCATGGTCACCCACATGTAGCAGTAGAGCATGGCAAGCAAATGCGCTCACAGCGCAGTGGTAGCGCCTCCTGTCGTGGTCTCGTGGAGGGCTCCCGCCCAGGTTTGAGTCCCGTAGAAGCAACCGAGCACGCGTGTGTGGGACTGTGGGTACATGGATGATGTGCGTGTGTGTTGCTGTTAGACGTATTATGAGATTTCTCAGGCAGTCTCACCTATATTTGAGCATACGGTTGGGATAATAAGTGTCTATATGAGTTTTACATGATATGCCCATGCAATCTGTGGATTCTCTTCTACATCAGAGAAGCATCAGAAGCTGCCCAGCTCCCATGAGGCCATCAACTGAACCTCTCCCAACAGATTCATTAACTGGCGCCGACAAGGAAACATGGTTCCCAATTGTATGAACTATTCAACGTCTTTATGGTTCCTACCTGGACATTCAGCATACACCTGAACATTGTTGAATATAGCCAAAATGCATCACATGAAAAGGGCAAGGGGGCAGAGCGTTCAAGTCAAAAGCAACATGATCATAAAGGAGGATAATTTAAATGACCAGATCCATCACATGAAAAGAAGTAACAGCTAGTAGACAAGCACAATTGTCCTCTTTACTGCAGTCAGGTTTTGTTTGGAGCAAGGTGTTCAGACTTCAGCTCAAGCTGTTTTCTCATGATGAATGGCTTTCAACCTCAAGACTTAAGGTTAGTAACAGCTAGTATATCCCATGTTGCAGATATCAAAGAGGGATGATACTATAATGCTTAAATATGTTCAGAAATAGAACCAAGAATACTCCAGTAAGCTAGTTGGCTGATACAATACAATAATGATTTTGCAAACTAATAATTTTGACCAGATCTCTTTCATTCTTTGGTATGCAAACTGACTCAAACTGAAGATAAGATATGCAATTTGACTCTTTTCATACTCTAAGAAAACTACATAAACAATAATCCTACAGTCTCAATTACAAAACTTCCTCTGTAATAGAATGACCAATTAATGTTTGTAGCCAACAAAACACTTGTCAAAAAAATCCAAAGGACCATCAGTTACAACAGTCTCTATCTACATCTCCATGCACCTATCTAATTTCTTCTGCAAGCTGGTCAATTGATCATTCCCCTCTACACAGTTAACTCATCTAGAAAAACATTGATACTGTCATAGTACTACCAAGTAGATTTTCTGAAGAGCAAATGACACTAATTTGGATCAATTTCCTTTAACATCGTCACAAAATCTCAAATCCAGAGCAATTACCTATAACATCAATTACCTGACAAGCTGATAATTCAGCCTCCATCACCTCTGTCGCAACACCTCATCATTGTTTTGTGTTTAGGATCATTCAGCCTCCATCACCACGGGCCATCGTTTCCTATGCAATAGAAATTAGATAGCATACGGTTTTTTCAACTTGCAAACAATTGATTTGCTAGGAGTTAGATTAGAATATACACTCAATAGATTAACATGGGATTGAGAACAAATCAATCACATCATCTAATGAACAGAGATGGGATTTCCTCATTCATACCTAGAATAGAATTGCAGCAACACATCTGTGATGTCTGCCCGCCTCCTTCCACCATACAAGCGGTGGAGGCACTGCTGTCTAGACCATGTTGCTGGTTTCGGACCACACCATTGAAGGAAGGTGTCTCGTTGGTGGTATGCTTTTTTTTTAGAATCAATCCACACCCAGACCACAGCAAAGGTTAGTCCACAATGTCTGCTTGCATGTCATGTGTCCCTGAACCTGAACTGAAAGAGAAAGGATGTAATTCTATACTGATTGACAAGGTTTTTGTTTCTTCATATCTTGACTTGAAGCTAGATTGTCTGAATCTACTATCACATTGAAACATAGGGAACCAATGACCAATATAAGCAATTGAACAAGAGATGGAGCTGCTGGAGGGCTGTACCACCCAAAGGTACGATGTTATCAACTCTGAGGCCTGCACCATTGCCAAGTATACCAGTTGACAAGCGATCAAATTAGAGCAGTAATTATCAAACTTGAATTAGTGTCTGAGGAGCAGTGCAAATATGAGGGAGAGAAGAGAGCTTGTGAGTCTCCTTTGCAGCCTGGAAGAGAGGAGCCTTGCTGCAGGAGAGGCATCAGAAAGTGCAGCGAGGCGGCCTAAAATCGCCCTACGCACCGCAGCAACCAGCGGACGCACCTGCCCGAAATTGCCCAGCACGCAACAACAACCGGCAGAGGGAAGTGAGGAGGAGGCGGCAATGGAGGCAGGACCCAGGGCGGCCCTAGCCACGTCCGCCCTCATCCTACAGTCGGCATGGCCTCCCAGCTATGCCCGTGCTCGTGTTGCTGCACATCAAAGCGACTCAGCTGAGCCAGGAGGCAGCCATGGCAAGTCGGAGCACCCGCGAGCATGTGCAGGACCACTGGGACGCAGCAATGGCGGCGCTCGCGGGCCGAGGCGCGTGGACCGGCCGTCTCCCACGGTACAGCCTGGATCTTGTGGATGTGGTGGTACGACATTGAGGCCGTCCGCCGCCCAGGGGCGGGCCCAGCTATATTCAAGGTATTCAGTTGAATACCCAAAGTTTTTGGCAAGAAAATTTATGGACATATAGTGTATATGTATTGGAACGGAGAAAACAATGAAGATATAATAAACATCCGGTGAGAATACGGCTCAGAAACAGACTTTTCAACTCCTCTCCTCTCCCCACCTGATGGCCCAATGGCCCATTGCGGCCGAAGAAGTTATACTGGCAAGCTAGTTTGATTCTCAAAAAAAAAGAAGCTAGTTTGGTCACTGGTCAGGGACTGCGGGATTGGGGAGCAGCCGAGCAACGGGCACAGCAGCAGCTCAAGCTCAATTGCTGAGTTTAACTGTACAAGTTTTCTTATTCCTCTATACGATATATATATATATATATATATATATATATATAAGGGCAGACCCAGTGCCAGAAGCTCCCGCACGAGTGGGGTCTGGGGAAGGGAATAACCGAAATAAAGTCTTACCCCTGCAGAAATTCTGCAGAGAGACGGCTTCGAACCCAGGACCTGGTGACTCGGCGAGCTAGCACTCACCATCTGCACCAGGCCTGCCCTTCATATATATATATATATATATATATATATATATATATAGTCATTTAGGTATGTTGGACTATTCGTACCTTTCATTAAATAATTTAAAATTATGCTCGATTTCTTAAAATATATGAAAACTTGCTCAATTATGTGTTAAATATTATGTGCAATTACATATATGGTATCCTCGCACAAAATATATCAATTGTGATGCTAAATTTTAAGCTTTGGTTGTCTAAAAAAATATCATCCTTTTACATTTCGAATACCCGGCCTCAAAATCCTGGGCCCGCCACTACCGCCGCCACGGCGGCAAAGCTGATGCGCTCAGGGGTCCACGCAGGGGAGGGGAGAGGAGTCGTCGGCGTCGGTGGATTGGGGTGTGGCTGGGTGGGGCGAGGATGACGCCGTGGGCGTGGACAGCGAGGTCGGCGGCGCGGGTCCCCCTCGGCGAGGCGGCGGAACGGTCTTCTCGGCGAGCGGATCGGGGATTGACGACCGCGGGGCAAGGATGACGGCGCTGGAGGCAACGCCAAGCTCGACGGCTTCAAGGCAGGGAGGAGGCATGGGCGAGCGGCGGTGTGGGAGAGGTGGAGGCAGCGTGGGAGAGGAGGCGGCAGCATGCGCGTGCCCGCGAGGAAGCGTGATTGGTGCGAGCGGGTGTCCAGGCCGAGTAGCGTTTTCTAAGGAGCTTTGAGGCCGAGTCCACATCTAATGGTATTTGGAGGGAAATATCTGTGTTCGGGTCTATCTTGCACGGAGAGAGCGAGCGCGCCGGAGAAACGTGCGAGCGGGCGAGCGATCGCACGCCATGTGAACGATTCCTTTATGAATTTTTTAGTTGTAGAGATTACTAATGATTTACTGCCCGTTGATTTCTTTTCTCTGAAGTTGCCATGTAACGTTTCTTCTCTGAACTATACGTACTAAAGAAGGTATGATTAGTAAAGCCAACCGTACACTTCCATTGCTTAAGCCATAAAAGGGTTTACTAGCGCCCGGACATCCGGACAGAAGCGCGCGTCCGCCGCTCAGCTCAGTGCGTGCTCGCCCGTGCGGCCCACATGGCACACTCGCCCTTACACACTAGCGGACATGTAGCCAAATAGCCAAGGGAGTGCACTTCCCTAGGCTGTCAGGTGGGCCCGCTAGCGGCTAAAACAAATCGGCAGAAAACGGCAACGCTCCAACAACCCTGCCTCTGGTACGGGTCCCACATTGGGTGGCTGTCTCCCACGTGCTCCCTCTGGTTGCCCTCGCACACGGACGCGCATCGGAGCATGCATGCCCGCCCTACTGCTCGTTGTGCCCTGCTCGCCATGCTGTTGCTTTCCCACGCCCTGTCGATGCTCGTCTGCGCTATGCTGTGCGCTTGCGTCTACTCGCCTTGGTGCGGCCCCCGGCGCTCTCCCGCCTCGTGGGGACCGTCTGCACCGGGGGACCGCATGCGCCTCATGAAACACTTACAACACGGAGGACTTGCTGCAACATACTGGATGAAACGTTTAAAACATATGCTTGCAACATATGTGTGTAGCCACTGCAAAATATGCAACATTCAGATAAAACACTTGCAACATACTCCCTCTTTTCCTAAAGAATCAATTCCTAGAAATTTTCAGGCATATTAGTATGGTAGAGAAAATGTAACACCACAGGTGTTTGGCTCCCACAAATTGTATATTCATTTCATAAACATGTGCATCATCCATCTCATCATGCAATTGTCACTTGAAACATGTATATGCAACATTCTAAATTGTGTTTGTTTCATACATGATTGCTTGTGAATTATGGTTAGTACAGCATGTAGATGCAACATGAGTTATCATACCTTGAAACATGGAAACATTGTAGTGTAACATGACAAGCTTATACGTGCAACAAAGTCATGAAACATGTGAAACATGGTTTTGCAACAATTGGGTAATTTGATTGTTCTGTTTGTTTCATCACATGTGGTACTTAGAAGTTGGTGTAACAATTGTGTAGAGTGGTTAATTATGGTCTAATACACCTTAACTACACTTAGGGTAATTAGTGGAACACTATTCATATTGACCAAAATGACTAATTTGCCCACTAGGTGGAGTTTGACCTTGAGATGACCTATAGAGTGCCTTGGTTTGACTATTTAAAAAGTCTAGCCTAGAGGTCTTGCATGGTTGTGCACCCTTTACCAAAGTTGTAGCAAATTTATCAAGGAACAAAAGTCTCAGTATGGTCATCTCATGAAAATGACTAGAATATGCTCAAACAGGGCCCATAAGGCTGTTTTAGGACTGGATTCCACACTTAGAATTTTTTCTAAGTGTTAACCTGAAGTTCAGTTTCATGAGCCCCTCTTTGAGACCTTGTATCTTTCCATCTGGACCGAATCAGTTCCAGCTCCAATTGACAATCTTGTAGTCCACATGTAGCTCTACCACTTTGCTAATTACGCTTCTCGCTAAATCCGACTAGATTAAGAGCTAGAGGGTCGAGAAGGAGGCGATTTCAGTCGGTTCCTTTGCTCTAAATGAAGAGGAAGGGGAGGTGCAGTGGCTGACCGGGTTCAGGCCCTGCTCGCCACTTGGCAAGCCGTACGCTGGTGCGGACCCACCAGCTGGACCACGGCAGCCTACATGACCGCCACGACGTCGCGAGCTGGCCCTCTCTCTCATTCTCTTCTTCTCATCCCCTCTGTGCAAGCCAAAGCGGAGAAACGCGCCATCGCCGCTGCCGTGAGCTCGCCGCGCTCGTCGGCCGTCGTCGTCTTTGCCCAAATCCAACCACACAAAGCTCTGTTGCCACCCCCTCAACCTCGTCCTCCCATCCATTGAGCTTGTCGACCGAAGGTGAGGCCACATTCACCGATTTCATCACGGCCGCCATGTGCGGGACCTCACCGGAGTTCGAGGCCGCCGTGGTCGGGTTAGCTAGGGTCCTTCCCATCCTCCCTTGTCTTCTCCTATAGCTCCGTTGTGATATTGTGATGCTCATACGGAGCTCAGTCGAGGAGCTGGGGGCTCGCCGTCACCGGTGCACCGCCACCGGAGCCCCGCCGTCCGCCATGGCCGGCAATGGGCATCCTCGGCTACTCCTAGGATCACCAAAGTACCTCACTTGGTACGGAATCACGTAGGGAGCACGAGGGTGGTCTCGGTTTTGACCTCTGGCTCACCAACGGTAAGCTCCACTATCGGTCGCCCTCCCCTGTCTCTGTCTACCTGGCCTGTGGGCCCCGAGTATCAGCGGCTGGAAGGCCGGGCGGGATCCGACCGCGGGCCAAGCAGGCTGAGCGGGCCGCGCCGTTCGACTGGGCCACGTAGGCGTGAGCGCGTGCACCGAGTTAGCGGGCCACGCAGGGTCACAGGCCGGCCCAGTAGCTGGATGGGAGTCCGTTTAGGGTTCCAAATTCGTTTTGTTTTTATTCTTTTTCTAGATTTTGAGTGCAGCTTTGAAAATGTGTAACTTGAGTTTGGTAGATCTAAATGGTGTGGTTTCAATTTTGTGGTGTTTCTAGTAAAGTCTAGTTTATTTAGAAAATATGAAATATGGTATGTTCTATTGTGAAAATCTGAGTTATTAATTATGCCTTTTAATCATGCTCTAAATGGAGAAAATTGTATCTCTTATTGTGTAGCTCCAAATGGTATGAAAATTTTATGGTGTGATGTCTATGCTATGAATAGATTGTGGTTTAAATTTCACCTAATTTGGACACTGTATAATGGAGTTATGTATTTAACTAGTTGGCATGGTTGTAACTTGAGCTAATTTTCATATTTTATCTGTAAGTCCAATGGGGATGAAATTTGGTGAATGCTGTTATTATGCTAGGAAGATGCTAGAAAAAATATGAAATCTATTTTTTGATAATTTTCAATAGGGTTTCCTATTTATGCTAGAAATAGACATACCATTTGTTATTTTGGATATAGCAAGTTATGCTTATCCAATTGCTTTGAAATTTTTATGATAGTCTAGGTGAAGAATGAGGTAGCCACTGTAATTTTTGTAGATTTTTCTATGCAATTTTACTATATGTTGCTTTAATCCTCCTTTTATCTAAATAAATTAATAATATTAAATAAATAATTTAGATGTTGGCACCATACTTTCTGGTATTCTTTTGATATGATAAATGGGTTGGTAAACTTGGTTTAACTCAAATGTGCTTTTGTTACATCATTTAACATTTAATTTAGCGAATCTGCCATTTCCAGACAGATTTAGAGGTATTGCTAGTTACTCTATGAAAATGATGTTTTCATGTCTTGGGGTCTATAGAAAAGTTGTTTTGAATTTCATGATCTAGTTTTTGTTAAATTTTGGTGACAAATGGTCATATGGTTTAGTAGTTATCGCTGTTTAAAGTTGACTCTCAACTTTAATCGCTCTCTGTTTGCTTAGAACAGATTCTGTTTTTACTTTAATTCAACTTGGTTAACTTAAGAATCATGCTTTGATATTTATAAATGAATTGTAGATAATTTCATAAGATTTCTAGATTGTCCTCTTGCAAGTCAATTGGATTTGTAGAACTCCTGTTGTGACTGATTTAATAAACTGCTCTTTTGCTTATGAAACCTTAACTTTTGATTTAGTATGCCTTTACTATTCCTAAGCATGTTGGTAATGTTCCTAGGTGTTAGGCCTTTAACTGAAGATGAACATCTTTATCTTAGGCTATGCAAGTTAGGTAAGTTGATCTTGTTCTTCGAGTTAAGTTAGATACATGTTTTAAAATGATTTGAATAGAGCTATTCTTACTCGGTAAACGAGTGTCCGGTGATGTTTTGGTTAAAGTACTTACTTACTGTTATCCATTCATCATGAGCATCATGTCATTCCTTATGCATCTATGATATTTATCTTGTGCATATGCATGCAATAGGTGTTCCGGAGGGAGTCACGCTTCTGAAATTCGAGAAGAACCCAGAGGAGCAAACCTCGGAGCAGGAGGTGCATGCCCCCGAAGAAGCAGCAGAAGGAGAGGTGGTGGAGTCTCCAGACCACACGCCTTGTAACTTCATGAAAGGCAAGTATCAGAGCATTATAAGCCTCCTAATTTCAAAATGCAATTGAAGTATTATGTTATATATATTGTTGCATTAAGTTTAGGTGTTGGATGAAAACACATGCTGCATTGGTTATCCAATCCTTGTCCAGATATTGATACCCTGAATCCTAAGTAGCTCAGGCTCAGGTAGTTGCTTAGCCCTGCTTTAATACGGTAGAAGTCAGGTGATTTCCTGTTACGTGCAAGCTATAGGAAAGTACATATGGCACGGTTGGCTATATTTGCTATCGTGGAAAAGAACCTATCTTAATTTGAAATAAAGACCGGCCGGAGGCTTGCCGGTTTGCAGTGACTTCGTCTATGTCGATTAAGGACCGATTCTTGGAGTTTTTCCTGTTCATGTTGAACGCATGTCTCTCTTAGTTGGTCGGGTCTAGAGACCGGCAAGTATAAAGTACGCCTCGAAAGGGAGTCGTAGGCGTGAGTCCAAGGGCAAGTGATTTAAAAGTCCTGATCATCCTGAGTTGTACCAAAGGTGACCCACGACTACCCTTACAAAGTATGTTAGAGTGAGAGTTAGGAATATCCCCTCAATTGAGTTATAATTTGATTCGAGTCGCCGTCTCTCACCGGTTAGCGACAACTTGATGGGCTTATCTCCAAAGTAGATGCACTAAATAACTATGGTTCACGAATGGTGATATGATATTGATAGCCTTATTATACCTGCTATGGTTAATATTGTTTGCTCCTAATAAAGTGGGTGCTCTAGTACATGTGCTAATCTAGTGGACAGGTAAATGATGATGAACTTGTTGCTGAGTTTAATTGGTCATTTATATTAGTAAGCTCTTTTATGCAACTGTGTCAAGCTAGCCCACCTTATAAGCCTTGCATGATCCTTGGTGTCCTTTATTTTCTGGTTTTGACGGGTAAGTCTAGCTGAGTACCTTTTCGTACTCAGGGTTTATTTTCCACCTATTGCAGATGACTTGTTCTACTCCGGGTGCTACAAATATTGCCTCCTCCCTGCCGGAGATGAGGATTAGATCATCGGGCACGATCTCTGTTAGTTATCTTACCTGAGATGCTTTTGGTTGGACATGACTACTACTTGGTATTGTATTTGAAACTATGAAGTTATGTACGAAACCATGTTGCTTTTATGAAACAAACTTGGTTTGTAATATTTTGTTTGAACTCTGATGGATGTAATCTGCATGCCACTTGTGAAATATTGTAACGAATGATGTGTTGTGTTGAATCACTACTGTCGGTGTTCGGTCCCGAGGGGGTCCTAAACCGATGAGTAAATGCTGCGTGTCCCTTCCCTGGATGGTGATGCAAGGAGAACACACGGGGGTTTATCCTAGTTCGGGCAAGAGAAGGCCCTACGTCCAGCGGGGGGAGGAGAGTTATGTATTTCCTTGCACCGAGGTGCTTGTGTAGGGGTTACAAGCTTGCGAGAGAGGGCTGCGAGCCCAAGTCTCAAAGGAGGTAAAAAAGAGTACAAGGATGATTGCTTGAGATGTTGATCTCTGTGAAGGAGCCTTGGAGTGCTTGTCTCGGGTTGTTGTGTTTTTTTTCTTGGGGTCCCCCGGCCTGCCCTTTTATAGGGCGAGAGGCGGCTAGTGTGACAGGGAGTCTTGAGATGATGTTTTGTCGATCCCTGTTAAGGTGACTGTGGCGACGTGCCCTAGGAATGGAAGGCCATCCCTGGACTCCACGGTGACATAGAGGATGAGACGCCAAAATGACCCAGAGCGCCATGCCATACTGTCCTTCCTTTCCTGTTGAGCCGTGCTGAGCGTCGAGGCCGGGTCGAGGCCGGGTCGAGGCCGGATGGATAAGGCCGAATCCCCGAGATTGCGGAACACGGGCCTTGTCATATCCTTCCTCGAGGGTGACCGACGACAAACGGTGCACGGTAGAGTGTGTATAGTGATAGGTTTCACCTCCCATCACGGGATGGGCGACTAAATAGTAAGGACTGACATCGGCATTGTTCCCACGTCGATCCTGGTTGCGACCATGCCGGTAAGTGGGAGTAGGTAATCGCATTAAATGCCCAGACTTTTGTCTTGGGGTAGGTGAAGTGAGTGGATCGATCATTCCGACCCGGGGTCACGCGAGTCGGAGTCCTTCCGGTGGGCGGATGGGCCTCGTGCGAGTCGGAGTGCGGTCGAGGCGTTTTGTCGTGCGGGACGGGGCACGGTCAAGGCGTCCCCGTCGAGGGGGCCTCGTACGAGTCAGAGACGGGATGCGGTCGAGGCACTCCGTCGAGCCGGCCTCGTACGAGACGGACCTGACGCGCGATTTGAAGTGGGCTGCGCTCTGCCGTGGCTTTAGTTATTTTAGTTTTTTATTATCGATGGATGTGGGTACCCCCTACTGTTGGTACCGACAGTAGCCCCTGAGCCTTTCGGTGAGTGTGTGATCACTCTCCCAGAGGTTTGTTTTGAACTGGAGTCATAGCGTCGTAGCCTTTTCCGGTGGGGGCGCGCGAGTGCACCCACCGGGTGTAGCCCCCGAGGCCTCGGTGGAGTGTGGGGACTCCTCCGAGGTCTTTTGTTCATTCTATTGAGGAATAATTTGTTGCGGTCGAGCCCCCGAGCCTCACGCGCACGAGGTCGATCAGAGTCCCGTCCGTCTTTCATCGTGCGACCCTCACGCTCCTCCTTTGGAAGGAGGAGGAGGGGTGGGGAACGTCGTACTACCCCTGTTTGGGCGAGTTCCGACGATCTCCGGTGAGCTGCTAGCGAGGAGATCCGAGTGAGAGTCCGTGCTCCAGTCGTTAGGAGTCGGCTCGTGGCCCAGAGGCGCTCTCAAGAAATGCCAAGGAGTGGTCGTGTGGATGTCGGTTCCCTTCGACAGGATCCGAGGGCTCGGTGCCTCCCTCGAGGGGATTCCTACATCGACCTCCTCCTACAGCCTCGAATACGTCCTGGGGTGCCTCGAGAGCGCGGCTCGAGCCCTGGCCATGTACGGGCGCACCCTTGGTCGTCCCTTGCTCTGTTGCTCGAGGGCAGCTGTCGAACCCCGGTCGAGGGCCAGCTTTCGCTCCCTCGGGACTTTTAGTGGGCTCGGAGCCCGTTTACAAGGCATCTAGGAATATCCGTCCGTGGATCTCGCCCCGCCCGTTAGCCAGGCGCGCCTTTTTAGGGTGAAACCGGCGCGGTAGTGGGTGACGTGGCGTTCGGTTACGGTGTTCCCGACTCCTGCGAGACATGGGGGAAACGGTTAGGTGAGCGCATTTAATGCGGGAAACTGTTCCTACCTTTTCGCGCGGCCGTTGGGCTTCCACCGGGGCATATAAAATCAAAACCTAGGGGTCTGCGTTCCCCACCGGTCCCTTGCGCTTTTGCCATCTTCAGCCCCAGACAGCCCTTGCCTTCTTGTGCTCTCCGCCCACCTCGCCGCCGCCACCGCATCCTCTTTGCCCACCCCCCTCCCGACAACACCGATGGCAGGAAAGAGCCAAATCCTCCCGGCTGACGACTGGGCCGCCTCTTCGGTGACGGAGAGGAGGTTGGAGGAGTTGGTCGAGGATGGGCTGCTGCGGCCGAGGACGAGTCGGTCGCGGCCGGAGTGGATCGCGTCGCCTCCTGCCCACCGGGAGCCGGCGCCCCCGGAGGGGTACGTGGTGAGCTTCGTTTGCTTCCACGAGCGGGGGTTTGGCATACCTGCGTCCACCTTCATGCGCACGCTCCTCCACTACTACCGGGTGGAGCTTCATCACCTCGCCCCCAACGCCGTCGCGCAGGCCGCCATCTTTGCGGCGGTCTGCGGGGGCTACCTCGGGGTGGAGCCGCAGTGAAACCTGTGGCTTCACCTCTTCAAGGCTGAACTCTTCGCTAAGAGAGCAGGGGAGAAGGGGGTCCTGTGCGCAGCTCGAGTAGGCAGCTACGTACTGCAGGTGAGGGGGCCGCAGCCGCAGTAAGACCTGCCGGTGGAGCCGGTGGCTATGGTGGAGGTCGGGGCCGTCGAGCCCCCGCCCGAGGCTCCAGAAGAAGAAGCGTCGGTGGTCGAGGCACCGGCGCCTGAGGTGCCAGCGATCGAGGGGCCGGCTCCCACAGAAGGGCGGGCGCCCGTGACCGTGGACCTCACCCTCGACGATTCCCCCTGGACAAAGGGAAACAAGTGACGGGGTCGAGGGGGGTGAGACTGCGGACCAGGCCGGTGCTTCGACGGTCGTTGGAGAGGCGGGAACTGCGGGCGAGGCCGGTCTTCCCGCGGGACCGGGAGATGCCCCGGTTGGGTTGTCGTCGTCGTGGCCAGACATCGCCGCGCTGGCAATTGCACGGGTGGAGGCGGAGATACCGAGGTGGGGGGGCCGTCCCTCCAGTTTAGGGACGCTGTGAACCCCGACGCCGAGCCCATCTTCACCCTGAATGACAGGGACGAGGTGCACCGGTGGGAGTACCTCGAGGGTCTCTGTCGACACCTCGATCGGGTGCTCCATGTGGCAACGGAGACCGTGTCATGAGGTATACGGGATGCCACTGAGGTACGTTCGACCCATCGGCTTTCTTCGTGGTTCTCTTGGTGTCTTTTTCCCTCGGCTTTTAAATCTTTTTGGTTTTTTTGAATTGTGATCAGGAGCTGAAGGAGTACTCCCGCCGCAAGTCACTCTTCATCCGGGGTGAGAGTGGCGTGTGGGCCGCGCTGTCCCAGCAACGGGTCCTGGTCGAGGAGGCCCAGAAATGGCTTTCCGATCAGAATGCCGAGATGGCTGAGCTACGCGTCGCCTATGCGACGGTGAAGGAGGAGGCGATGCAGACCTAGGCGCATGAGGCCGTGGTGCGCACAGACGCGACCAAGGCTCGGGAGGAGGCTGCCCAGGCCCGCAGGGATCTCGAGCCCCTGTCGGCACGAGTGAAGGAGCTCGAGGAGGACGTTTCCCAGGTCAGCCGTCAGCGTGATACCCTCAACGTCTAGATAGGGGAGGTCACGGCCCGCTTTGGCGCCCTGAAGAACGAGATCACGGCGCTGAACGGGACCGTCTAGGAGAAGGACGCGGCACTCCAGACCGTCCGCCAGGAGATCGAGGCGCTGAGGGCGACCATTAGTGACAAGGACGGCGCCCTTCGAGAGCTCGAGCGGACGTGCGGGGGGTTCCGCAATGAGGTCCTGGGCTTGCAGACCCATATCGAGGGTAAGTATGATTGTTATGGCCAGGGCGTCGAGGCTCCGTGTTAGATATTAATTTGTTTTATCGTGTTTTAGAGCTGGAGAGGGAGAATCGGGCGGCCCACTCGTCTGCCAACTCTTTCCAGAGCCTCCTCGAGGCCGAGACCCGGAGGACCCAGCTGCTCCAGGGCACGATCACCACCGTGTGTGACGGCTTGGGGGTCGAGCTCGACGCCGACACCGGGGAAGATGTTCCGGGGAACTCCTTCATCCGTCGGATGGCGGCGCTGGGCCGCCTTGCCCGGGAGAAGATACGGGACAACCTTCATCACGGCGTAAAGAGGACGCTGGCCGTCGTCCGTTCAGGGTTTGTGTTCGACATGGAGCTCGTTGCTGATGGCTTCATCACAGACCCGGATCGGACGGACGACGAGAATGAGAATGCCTGCCTGGAGTTGATTGAAGCCGCAGAAGAGCCTAGGAGCCGTCTGGCGTCGCTTTTTGAAGCCGAGGTGGTTCCGCCTGCTGACGACGAGGGCCTGTGAGCCAAATCTGGGTGCAGAGGCCCATGTAATAAGTTAGTATTTTGGATTCTAATCGTGGTGGCCTCGGAGGCCCTAAAGACTCGAAACATAAACCGGTTCGCGATTATTTTAGTTTTATTCGAGCTTTTCTTCCCTTTATCGCTTGGATTGTGTTCTCGCATGATTTACTTAACGCGCAGTCGCGCCCTTTGGCGTAGGGGAGCGAGTGGAGGTACCGTAGCCTCGGAGGCATAAGTGATCTCACGGCTCGACTGCCCTCGAGCTTCAGGGCGCTCTTGCGGCCTCGTAGATCGTGTAAGAACTTGATCTAAGCGATAGGGGGTATACTCTTTTTCAAAGTTATGAACCGTTATTAGATCTACTTAGCGTGCGGACGTGCCCCTAGAAGGTGTGAGGGGTGAGCGGAGGTACCGTAGCCTCGGAGGCGTAGGTGGCCTGGCTCGAGAGCCCTTTCGAACCTTCGGGTGCTTTTGTGGCGCCGTCGATCTAAGAAGCGGCTCTTAAATTTAAAAAAGAGTGCAAGTTTTTACGGGGACTGGGGGGTTCCCCCTTGTAGCCCCCGAGGGAGGGTCGATTCTGGTAGTGCAGAGTCGATCCTTCCTCATTATGAAACAAAAGTTTGAACATTGCTATATTCTTTATTGATGAAAAGGAAATTACAGAGCCTCGAGGCTTTCTAAAGAAAAAAGCGACGTAGCTGTTCAATGTTCCAAGCGTCGGTGAAGATTTCGCCCTTCTCGTTGGATAGCTTGTAGGTGCCCGGCTTTAGTACTTCTGCGATGATGTACGGTCCTTCCCGTGGTGGCGTGAGCTTGTGCCGTCCCTTGGTGTTCTGGTTCCGCCGTAGCACCAAGTCGCCGACGTTGAGGTCACGCTTGCGGATGTGTCTGTCGTGGTAGCGTCGGAGACCCTGCTGGTACCTGGCAGAATGCAACAGAGCCACATCTTGGGCTTCCTCGAGCTGGTCGAGGGCGTCCTGTCTTGTGGCGTCGTTATTTCTTTCGTTGTAGGCCTTCAACCTTGGGGATCCGTATTCTATATCAGTTGGGAGCATAGCCTCAGATCCGTAGACTAAGAAGAATGGAGTGAACCCCGTGGCTCGACTCGGCGTTGTTCTTAGGCTCCACAGGACCGAGGGCAGCTCGGCAGCCCATCTTTTGCCATGTTTGTTTAGCTTGTCAAAGATTCTGGGTTTCAGGCCTTGTAGGACCATGCCGTTGGCACGTTCCACCTGGCCGTTTGTTTTTGGATGAGCTACGGCTGACCAGAGCACACGGATGTGGTGGTTGTTGTAGAAATCCAAAAACTTTTTACCAGTAAACTGGGTGCCATTATCCGTGATGATACAGTTGGAAACCCCAAAGCGATGGATAATGTCGGTGAAGAAGAGCACAGCTTGCTCAGACCTGATGCTGGTGATAGGGCGGGCCTCGATCCACTTGGAGAATTTGTCGATTGCGACGAGCAAGTGGGTGAAGTCGCCAGTCGTCCTTTTCAAAGGTCCGACAAGGTCGAGCCCCCAAATGGCAAACGACCATGTAATGGGAATAGTTTGCAGGGTGTGTGCCGGGAGATGGGTTTGTCTCGCATAGTACTGACAACCCTTGCAGGAGCGTACTAACTTGACAGCGTCGGAGACCGCGGTCAGCCAATAGAATCCTTGTCGAAAGGCATTTCCGACGAGGGTTCGAGGTGCTGCGTGGTGACCGCAAGCCCCCGAGTGCAGATCGCTGAGCAGGTTTCTGCCTTCCTCATTTGTGATGCAACGTTGGAGGATGCCAGTAGGGCTGCGGTGGTACAGCTCCCTACCGTCGCCGATGATCACAAAGGTTTTGGCCCGGCGAGCAATCCGTCGAGCCTTAGTCTTATCCGAGGGGAGGTCCCCTCGGATAAGGTAGTCGAGATACGGAATGCGCCAGTCAGGCTCGAGGTCAGATGGTGGGGTCAAACCTTCCACCTGCATGGCTTCAGCCCCGGTCGAGGGGGCTTCCGCCTCAGGTGGTGGGTCGAGTGACGTCTCGTCGACCCCTCCATCCGACCCAAGGTCGATGGATGGCCGCTGGAGGTCTTTTGCGAAAACGTCTGGTGGAACCGTAGTTCTACTGGACACGATTTTCACAAGTTCGTCGGCGGCCTCATTATACCTTCGTGCGATGTGATTGAGCTCGAGACCGTGAAACTTGTCCTCGAGGCGCCGTACCTCTTGGCAATAAGCTTCTATCTTGGGGTCACGGCAGCTCAAGCTCTTCATGACCTGATCGATCACGAGCTGGGAGTCGCCTCGAACGTCAAGGTGTCGGACCCCGAGCTCGATGGCAATTCTCAGCCCTGTGACGAGTGCCTCGTACTCGGCGACGTTGTTGGACGTAGGGAAATGAAGCCGGATGACGTAGCGCATGTGAACCTCGAGATGTGAGATGAAGAGCAAACCCGCGCCTGCTCCTGTTTTCATCAACGACCCATCGAAGTACATGGTCCAGAGCTCGGCCTGGAGCTGTGCAGGGGGGAGTTGGGTGTCGGTCCACTCGTCCAGGAAGTCTGCTAACACCTGTGACTTGATAGCTTTGCGCGGCGCATAAGATAAGGTCTCGCCCATGAGCTCGACTGCCCACTTGGCGATCCTACCCGAGGCTTCCCGATTCTGGGCTATCTCTCCCAAAGGGAAAGAAGAAACCACAGTAACCGGGTGGCCCTCGAAGTAGTGTCGGAGTTTGCGCCGTGTCAAGACAACGACATATAGCAGTTTCTGGATTTGTGGGTATCGGACCTTAGTTTCCGAGAGCACTTCACTAATGAAATAGACCGGCCTCTGAACAAGCAAGGCATGTGCTTCTTCGGCCCTTTCGACAACCAGGACCGCACTGACTACTTGTGACGTTGCGGCGACATAAAGTAGGAGCGGTTCCCCTGGGATCAGAGGGATGAGGATTGGTGAGTTAGAGAGTGTGGCCTTGAGTTTTGTGAGAGCTTCCTCGGCCTCGAGGGTCCAGGAAAATGTTCCGATTTCTTCAAGAGACGGTACAGAGGGAGCGCTTTTTCGCTGAGGCGTGAAATGAAACGGCTGAGCGCCGCCAAGCAGCCTGCGACCCTCTGTACGCCCTTTAGGTCTCGGATGGGGCCCATCTTGGTTATCGCAGAGATTTTTTCGGGGTTGGCCTCGATGCCGCGTTTAGATACGATGAACCCTAAAAGCATACCTCGAGGAACGCCAAAGACACATTTCTCTGGATTGAGTTTGATGTTTTTTGCCCGGAGGCATTTGAACGCAACGTCGAGGTCGTTTACCAGATTGTCGGCTTGTCTGGTCTTGACAACGATGTCATCGACGTAAGCCTCGACGGTTGGTCCGATGTGTTTCCCGAAAACATGTTGCATGCATCGCTGGTACGTTGCCCCTGCGTTCCGGAGACCGAAGGGCATCGTGACGTAGCAATACATGCCGAATGGGGTGATGAACGAAGTCGCGAGCTGATCGGACTCCTTCATTTTGATCTAGTGGTAGCCGGAGTATGCATCTAAGAACGATAGAGTTTTGCATCCCGCAGTGGAGTCAATGATTTGATCAATGCGTGGCAAAGGAAAGGGAACTTTTGGACATGCTTTATTTAAACTAGTATGGTCTACACACATCCTCCATTTCCCACTCTTTTTCTTAACTAATACAGGATTAGCTAGCCACTCAGGATGATGAACCTCCTTGATGAATCCGGCCTCCAGCAGCTTGTGTATCTCCTCGCCGATGACCCTGCGCTTCTCCTCGTCGAAGCGGCGCAGGCGTTGCTTCACCGGTTTGGATCCGGCCTGGATCTCCAAGGTGTGCTCGGCGACTTCCCTGGGTATGCCCGGCATATCCGAGGGACTCCACGCAAAGATGTCGACGTTTGCGCGGAGAAAGTCGACGAGCACTGCTTCCTATTTAGGATCGAGGGTGACGCTGACGTTCAGCGCCTTCCCCTTGGGATCAGCAGGGTCGAGGGGCACGAGCTTGACGTCTTCCGCGGGCTCGAAGCTGCCGGCGTGACGCTTAGGGTCGGGAATCTCGTTGGCGAGACCGTCGAGGTCCGCAGCCAAAGTCACCGATTCCAAAACAGCCTCGCCGTGCTCGACACACTCGACGTCGCACTCGTAGGCATGTTCATACGAGGGCCCGACAGTGATGACACCGTTTGGGCCTGGCATCTTGAGCTTGAGATAGGTGTAGTTCGGAACAGCCATGAACTTGGCGTAGCATGGACGTCCAAGGATAGCGTGGTACGTTCCACGGAATCCGACCACTTCGAAAGTGAGGATTTCCTTTCTAAAGTTGGACGGTGTGCCAAAACAAACGGGCAGATCGACCCGTCCGAGGGGTTCCGCCTGTTTCCCTGGCACGACTCCGTGGAAGCCCCCGACGCTAGGTTGGAGACGCGTTCTCTCGACCCCCAGAAGGTCGAGAGTCTGGGCGTAGATGATGTTGAGGCTACTTCCGCCGTCCATGAGCACCTTGGTGAGGCGTGTGTTGGCGATGACGGGATCAACAACAAGCGGGTAGACTCCTAGGTTGGGGACGTAGTCAGGATGATCATCATGGTCGAAAGTGATGGCCACCGCAGACCAGTCAAGGAAGCGGGGGACTGCCGTTTGTACGGAGAAGACCTCACGCCGCTCTCGCTTGCGCTGGCGCGCTGAGAGGCGGGTCGAGGGTCCTCCGTAGATCATGAAACAGTTGTGGATCTCGGGGAATCCCTCGTTCTTGTCGTCACCCTTGGGGTCTTCCTTCTTGTCATCCTTCTTGCCGCATGTGCCCTCAAAGTACCTGCGAAGCATGTGACAATCTTCGAGGTTATGGTTAGTGGGGCCCTTGTGGTAGGGACTTGGCTCTTTGAGCATTTTGTCGAAGACGCCCCCACCGGGGGGGCCTCGTGGCTTCTTGCGCTCGGTAGCAGCGACAAGCTCGTCGGCCGGGGCCTCGAGCTTGCCTTGCTGATTCTTCTTCTTCTTACGGTTGTTCCTCTTGGAGCCCCGGGTGGAACCCGCGGGGTCGTCGGCCTTCTGCTTCCCTCTGTCCTGCTCACCGCCAAAGATGGCACCAAGTGCCTCCTCGCTGACGGCGAAGTTGGTGACGATGTCCATTAATCCGTTGGCAGTGAGTGGGGTGTTGCGGCCCAACTCTCGGACCAACTCCTTGTAGGTGGTTCCAGAGAGGAAGGCCATAATCACGTCGGAGTCGGTGACGTTGGGGAGCTCGGTGCGTTGCCTGGAGAAGCGCCGGATGTAATCCCGGAGGGATTCACCCGGTTTTTGCTTGCAACTCCAGAGATCCCATGAGTTGCCGGGGCGCATGTAGGTCCCCTTGAAGTTTCCTTCAAACACCCTCACGAGATCGTTCCAGTCGTGGATCAGTCGAGGAGGAAGATCCTCGAGCCAGGCTCGAGCGGTGTCGGAGAGGAACAGGGGGAGCTGTCGGATGATGACCCAGTCATCGGTGGCCCCACCCACCTGACACGCCAAGTGGAAATCAGCGAGCCAAAGTTCGGGTTTGGTTTCACCGTTGTACTTGGTGAGAGTCGTGGGAGGGCGAAACCGAGCCGGGAGTATCGTCTCACGGATAGCTCTACTAAAGACCCGAGGGCCCGGAGGCTCGGGCGAGGGGCTACGATCTTCCGAGCTGTCATAGCGCCCGCCCCTGTGGACGTGGTAGCCTCGAGCCACACCGTCACCGTGCTTACGCATGCGGCGCTCGACGATGTTGCCACGGGTGTCTCGAGGTTCACGGTCGTCAATGTCGGGCTCGGGGGCAGGAGCCACCGGGTTTCGCCGGGCAGGCTCGGGATGAACCGAGGCCTCTCTCTCCTGTCGGGAGGGCTCGACGAGCCACTTCGAGGCGGGCTCGCGTAGCCTCGAGGCAGAGCTCTCGGCCTGCTGCATGGTAGCGGTCTCGAGGAGTTCTCGGATTTCATCTCGAGCCCGACGGGCGTCAGGGTTTGACGGCTCGGGCATGTTGCGGAGGAGCATGGCGGCGGCGACGACGTTCTGGCTGGCTCGAGCGAAAACCAGGGGGTCGACCACCCGGTCCTCGTCGATGCGACGGTTGACGTCGCGAGCTCTCTCGCGAGCTCTTCCGCCAAGTGCGTGTGCCGCGCGCTAACGCTCGAGGGTTTGTTGGAGTAGATGCAGGTTCTCACGTTCCTCGTCGAGCCTTTCCTGCAACTCACGAATCTGCTCGAGCTGCATTCCTTGATCCGCAAGGAACTGAGCCTCAGCTCGCTCGGCAGGAAGCTCGACATGAGGTGGCGTGTGCCTTCCTTCGACTGGCTCTTCCTCCTCCGATTCCGACGTGCTTTCAACGTCGACGTTGAAGCATTCGTGGGTCGGATCGTAGGTGTCATCAGCCGAGTCGGAGTCAGGAGCGCCGAAGTAGTAGTATGACGGGGGAATGTGAGGCCGTTGTAGATCGCCTCCGTGATCGCGATGCTGAGAAGCGGTCACACGGGGCTTTGTTTCTGGGGTTTCCGTGGAATCCAGATAATCATAGGCTGGCGTGGATGCAACGAGGTCCAGAGTGGAGCGTAGATGGTGCCCGGGAAGTTCCTCGTAGGCACTCATGCTAGTGCTTACAGAGGAAGCATAGGTCCGGGCAACCGAGTCTAGTCCAAACGGGAATGGTGATGGAGATGTCACTGTCCGCGCGGGAACGGCCGGCCCGGGCAGTGATGGTGTCTCATTGGACGGGGGAGCGGCGGAATTCTCCATCGGCCTTCCACCCTCAGCCAAGCTCATGCTACCCAGACCCTGAGCGAGGAAGTCTGGGTCGGCGTCTGGCTGAGGAGCGTCAGATTGGGGAATCCCGCTACCCTCCGCGAGGCGGAGACGGTGGTTGCGCCGGGCTCGCCGTCGTCGGGCGGCTCGCGCCTGCCTGGAGCGACGGTACCGGCGGATTGCTCCCCCAGGCTGGGAGAGCTCGTAATCCTCATCGGTTGGGTGCTTGGGCGGGAGTAGGACCATGTCGTAGCCGTAGCCGAGCGACATGAACTCCAAACTTCCGAACCAGATCACCGTGGCCAACGGGATAGGGCGTTCGGGGTCAGCCATCCAGGGAGAAATGGTGGGAAAGCGACGTTGGCACGCAGCGTTCCCCTACCTGGCGCGCCAACTGTCAGTGTTCGGTCCCGAGGGGGTCCTAAACCGACGAGTAAATGCTGCGTGTCCCTTCCCTGGATGGTGATGCAAGGAGAACACACGGGGGTTTATCCTGGTTCGGGCAAGAGAAGGCCCTACGTCCAGCGGGGGGAGGAGAGTTATGTATTTCCTTGCACCGAGGTGCTTGTGTAGGGGTTACAAGCTTGCGAGAGAGGGCTGCGAGCCCAAGTCTCAAAGGAGGTAAAAAAGAGTACAAGGATGATTGCTTGAGATGTTGATCTCTGTGAAGGAGCCTTGGAGTGCTTGTCTCGGGTTGTTGTGTTTTTTTCTTGGGGTCCCCCGGCCTGCCCTTTTATAGGGCGAGAGGCGGCTAGTGTGACAGGGAGTCTTGAGATGATGTTTTGTCGATCCCTGTTAAGGTGACTGTGGCGACGTGCCCTAGGAATGGAAGGCCATCCCTGGACTCCACGGTGACGTAGAGGATGAGACGCCGAAATGACCCGGAGCGCCATGCCATACTGTCCTTCCTTTCCTGTTGAGCCGTGCTGAGCGTCGAGGCCGGGTCGAGGCCGGGTCGAGGCCGGATGGATAAGGCCGAATCCCCGAGATTGTGGAACACGGGCCTTGTCGTATCCTTCCTCGAGGGTGACCGACAACAAACAGTGCACGGTAGAGTGTGTATAGTGACAGGTTTCACCTCCCATCACGGGATGGGCGACTAAATAGTAAGGACTGACATCGGCATTGTTCCTACGTCGGTCCTGGTTGCGACCATGCTGGTAAGTGGGAGTAGGTAATCGCATTAAATGCCCGGACTTTTGTCTTGGGGTAGGTGAAGTGAGTGGATCGATCATTCCGACCCGGGGTCACGCGAGTCGGAGTCCTTCCGGTGGGCGGATGGGCCTCGTACGAGTCGGAGTGCGGTCGAGGCGTTTTGTCGTGCGGGACGGGGTGCAGTCGAGGCGTCCCCGTCGAGGGGGCCTCGTACGAGTCGGAGACGGGATGCGGTCGAGGCACTCCGTCGAGCCGGCCTCGTACGAGACAGACCTGACGCGCGATTTGAAGTGGGCTGCGCTCTGCCGTGGCTTTAGTTATTTTAGTTTTTTATTATCGATGGATGTGGGTACCCCCTACTGTTGGTACCGACAACTACGATCTTGGTTTGTATGTCGAAAGTTGTTTGAAATCATTCGAGATTTTCAGACTACCGGGATTATGGGAGCTTAAGTATAGTAATTTAATCACTTCTGTGATTGTTTTTGTACTTACGTTCTTATAATTTGGTCGGTTCTGTTACAGAAAAGACCACACTACCCTTAATTAATCTTAGTTCCACATCTACTATTGCATGTTTAGTGGTAAATGTCTGTTTGGTTTTTACGTCTCTCCGGTGTAGCATTTAATGACAATCCCAATAGATGCATGCGAGGGGATGCATGTGAGGCGGGACGGGATGCATGCGGGAGCGGATGCCGCAGTAAGGCCTTGTTTAGTTCGTGAAATTTGTTGGGAAATGGTACTGTAGCACTTTCATTGTTATTTGGCAATTAGTGTTCAATCATGGTATAATTAGGCTTAAAAGATTCGTCTCGTGAATTTCGTCTAAACTGTATAATTAGTTTTATTTTTTATTTATATTTAATGCTTCATGCGTGCGTCCAAAGATTTGATGTGATGAGAAATCTTAAAAAATTTTACAAAATTTTGGGAACTAAACAGGGCCTAATTAGGATGGGAATACGAGTAGCAGTAAACGGGCTGGTGGACCATGTCATCTCCAGGAATCGATTTATTTGTGACAAATTCTTACTCTAAGAATTGATTCTCTGAGGACCAATGGGAATATGTCTGAAACAACTGAAACATTTGAATTACATATTTATGATGCTTCTGAAGCACTTAAAAACACCTGTAAACAATTGAAAATCTTCGCAAATAGAAACAATACCCAGATAAAACACATGCAACATTTGTGTGAAACATATGCACCTTCCAAATAAACACTTGTGACATACATCCGAAAACACATATGAAACATTAACAGACCTTTGCAACATACGTGTACAACCATTGCAACATATGCAACATCCTGGTCCACTTTTGTAACATCCATATGAAACACTTGCAACATACATCTGAAACATCTGAAACACTTGCAACATATACTTGCAACATGTGCTTTTAGCAAAAGCTGGTAGCCGGACGGGCGAAGCGCTGCACCGCGGGTCCGGTTGTGCGATCGCGGTGGAGAAGGAGGATGATAGCAGGCGGGCGGCTGCGTGGCCCCTGGTGAGCAGCGGCACTACCCTCGGCGATTGGGGCGCACGCGGTGCCCCCGGTGAGCGGTGCCCGTGGTGACGCTGACAACAACAGTCAGGTGGGTGCGACCATGCACGGCGAGGCGACAGCGACTGTGCGATCCGGGGAGAGCACACTGAGCCGGTGCGAGCGCGGCGACAGTGGAGAGGAAGGCCGACAAGAGACACGGTGGAGAGGAAGGCATGCGGGAGGCGCGGTGGAGCCAGGGCCGGTTTTATGTTTTCAAAGGCCTTAGGGCAAACTTGACAATGAGCCCTTATGGTTACATATATGTTTAATTATATATGTGCTAAGAGCAACTCCAACAGAGTTGCTAAAAATAGATGAATAAACCCATGATTTAGCCGACCTCTAAAATAGAAATCCTAGCAAAAAAACAGAAAACTCCAACAGTCTTTCCAATAGGGTGAGTCGAATGGCTAGCGGCACATACAAGCTATATCTAGCATGCAAGAATTCCGGGATACATGACTTGCTATTTTAGAAAATTAGATACAATAACTGTTGGACTCTCTCTTTTTTTTCCAACACAACATGGATAGCTCTTATGTTGGAGTTGCTCTAATATATATGCAATTGTATAAAGGTATATATATACACAGAGGAGTTAATTGATGAGCAATGACAATGTCAGGATACAATGACTAGAAGAACAAGAAAATGACACTAATTTGATTACCTCAAAATCCCAAATAAAATCAAACTCCCATTATGAAAAGAGACTTCTTCAGAACTCTTGATGCAAAATTGTTAAGGACGGTATCAAGATCAATAGTGTCCAAGATATCATTCTCAATGCAACACTTAGCTAAGTCATTCAATCTTTCCTCACCATTTTCTCGATGAAAAGAGACTTTTGCTTTGATTTGAATAATTTGCAGCAAAAACAATAAACTTGTCGACATGCTTCGAGTAAACCAACCATTTTCTATCAATTTCCTCATCATTGCTTAACTTCCTAGTATAGTAAGTATATGAAAAACGTCTGTCATTAGCATCTAAAGGGAACTGCAGATTCAATTCTCTCACAGGGTCTTTCTCAATTAAGATATCTTGTCCCTTATTATCAAGATTTCTCCAAGTTCTAAGATCATAGACATCGTCACTTGAAGCTTGTGGCTTGTGGCTTGTGACTTGTGGCACCATAGGGATACATATATTGTACCTTGGTCTAGGCCCCTTAGTAAGCTAGGTCCTAGGGCGTCGCACCCGCGCACCTCCTCTTCTACAGCCCTAGGTGGAGCGTGGTAGTGGAGCGTAGTATCACCGTGAGTTTTTTTTAATCTACGGCGACCGGAGTGGAGCGAAGGAAGCAGATAGGAACGAATATGATACGTAGCCTTTGAAACGTGAGTCCACAGGCATCGGGCGCGAAGGCGCGGACGGACGTATGGTTCTAGCATCTAAAGGGAACTGCAGATTCAGTTCTCTCACAGGGTCTTTCTCAATTAAGATATCTTGTCCCTTATTATCAAGATTTCTCTAAGTTCTAAGATCATAGACATCGTCACTTGAAGCTTGTGGCTTGTGGCACCATAGGGATACATATATTGTACCTTGGTCTGGCCCCTTAGTAAGCTAGGTCTAGGGCGTCGCACCCGCCGCACCTCCTCTTCTACGGCCCTAGGTGGAGCGTGGTAGCAGAGCGTAGTATCACCGTGAGTTTTTTTAATCTACGACGACCGGAGTGAAGCGAAGGAAGCGGATAGGAACGAATAGGATACGTAGCCTTTGAAACGTCGAGTCCACTAGCAGAGGCATCGGACGCGAAGCCGCGGAGGGACGTATGATTCTAGCATTACCGAAACTATGGTGGATGCGCAACATTGGAATCCACTGGAGAGTGGAGAACCTTTCACTTCCCAAAGTATTCGGGGGAACAGAGCTCGGAGCCTCGGACAGGAGCGCCTGTACTGTACTGTACAGGCATCATCTCAGCTCCCAACAAGAATCACAACGTGAGACTGACCAGCTTTACGCCCCGCGCGTTGGCCAGCAAGATCAGTCCATTCCTACAGCCCCCCCGCCCCCCCCCCCCCCCCCCCCCCCCCCCCCCCCTGGAACCACAAATCGATCGGATCCCGACGTGACTGCTCGACAATCGCAGGCGCTAACTGCAACCTGGCCTTCTTGAGCTCGTCGAGCTTCGGTGGGCACGCGCCATGAGCGCGAAGCCGCCGCCCGCCGCCACCGTGGACGCTCGCAAAAGGCTGCAGTACAGCTACAGCTCGTCGTGGGGGCCAGCGGGCCCGTTGGCCGCCGCGTGGTTGCGCAGGTACCCGATGGCGAGGTTGGCGTGCATCGCGGCGCCGTACGGGAGCGCGTCGTCGTCGATGAAAAAGTGCGGCGAGTGCGCGGCGTGCACGGCCCCGATCGCCTCGTTCCTGATCCCGACGAAGTAGAAGTGCGAGGCGGGGACGGCCTCCGAGAAGGACGCGAAGTCCTCGCTCCCCATGCACGGCTCCATGGCGCCCCGGACGGCGCTCGCGCCGACCGTCTCGGCGGCGACGGCCTCGAAGTGCGCGTGCAGCGAGGCGGCGTTCACCGTCGGGGGAAGCAGCGGGCTGCCGCCGGCGCCGAAGTCCACGGACGCCGCGCACCGGTGCACCGCGGACTGCGCCACGACCACCTCCTCGATCCGCTGCTTCAGCCGCATGAAGCCCTGGCTGGAGAAGCACCGGAACGTGCCGCCGATCGTCACGGAGTCCGGGATCACGTTGAACGCGCCGCCGCCCTGGAACCTCGTCACCGTCACCACCTGCGAGTCCAGCGGGTCCGCCTCCCGCGAGACCAGGCTCTGCAGGCTGAGGACGACGCTGGAGGCTGCCACGACGGGGTCCACGGTGCTGTGGGGGGCGGCGGCGTGGCCGCCGACCCCGGTAATCACCGCCTCGAAGAACCCGCACCCGGCCAGCAGCGGGCCGGCCCTGGAGCCCACCACGCCGGTGGGGAGCATCAAGCTGACGTGGAACCCGAATATGGCCTCCACGTTCTCCACGGCGCCCGCCTCCACCATCTTCTTGGCGCCAATGCCGACCTCCTCGCCCGGCTGAAAAAGGAGGACTACTGTGCCCTGAGGGGGAAAAAAATCAAACCTTTGGCTATATCAATTTCTCGCTTTCCTTGCACACCGTGAAATTGCAGCAACAACGAAATTACAAAACTTAAGCGAGACCAACGCGAGAACGTCTCCACAAATTTGGTAAGGGTCTCATTTTCTTTTGCATGTTATCAGCAGATCGATCTATGGGTTAGCTGCCAGTAAACAAGACTAGCAGCTAGAATCGCAGAGGAAAACTTCAGAATATTTATAGACAGTTACTATTCCACACTCACTGTAAAATTCTCCTTCCTCACATCCGTATTTTTTTATGGGGTTGCCCTCTCTTCTTCTCTAGTTTGGTAAGCTCCTCCGAGCTTCTAAGATCACTTTGGAACAGCCGGAATTCGTCGATGTTGTAAAACAATTCCTTTCGTCTTAACGAAATACGGGTATATACCCGTTCGCGAAAAAAAACTTTGGGCATAGAAATTTTACAGAAATCACATTAAAAAATTCTACATAAGAAACACAGAAAACAAGAAAAAGTCGCATATTCCAAAGAGGGCCTTGGGGTTTGGGTTTTAGGAGACGGTGTACTTGTCTCTAACAGAACTAGAGAGACCTAGGGTGACAATTAATAGTCTATGATAGCGGACGCAGCGACGACGCGACACTGGACAATTGGTTGAGAGATGAAGAGGTGGGGACAACCACAACTAATGAGTTAGCAATAGAGTAGCCACAACAGGACCAGCTGCGGGGCGAGTGCCCATCGAAAGGAAGGATGTAGGAAAAAGGAGGCGAGGCGAAAAAAGGGCTTAAGGGTGGACCTAGTTGGAGCCGGTGAGCAGTGGACGACAGTTAGGTGTAAGACGCGCACAAACGGAATAAATGGGACGACAGTTAGGTGTAAGACGCGCACAAACAAAATAAATGGATAAATTGGAGAAAGTAGAGAAGAGATAAAAGTCAAGAGAGGATTGGTCGCAACTACAATATCTAATGGCTTAAAACTCATGTGTGAAATGAGACCTGAATATAAAAAGGGTGCATGAGAGGAACTTCAAATCATATCCACAAATATCATAATCACGTGCTCTATCAATATCATTTCTTTGCGCGTCCATTATTAGTTTATTACTCTTATCCATGCCTAGTTTTCATGGGAAAAGGACTCTTCATCAAGAGCTAGTTAGAACTACTAACACTTGCACCCTTCTATCAGAAGGGATCATTCTCTCAAATCAAAATCAATTGGACCGTCTACTCTAGGAGAACACCTATATCATTTGGTAGGCCTATGGCTCCTCCTAAGAGAGCTTTGGCGCTGATTCCTTATGAGAAGTAACTTCTCTGGTGGAGTTAAAGCCATTTTGGAAAACGCTCGACAAAAACAAAACTAATGGTAGTTTTGTGATAATTTGTATTAAGTTTATGAAAAGGAGCCAGAAGAAACCACTTTTCGGCTTTGGTTCCTATAGACAAAAACGACCCCAACTCCTCTGTTCTCCTCGCAAGGAACCGCTTTGATGCCTGTTTGGCAGGGCTCCTTGCAAGAAGCCGGAGCCGAAGCATTGCCAAACGGGACCCAAGTACTCCATCCATTTCAAAATATATGGTACATTAGGATTTAAAACTTTATAAGTTTAACTACGACTACAAATTATATACTCCGTTTGTCCTGAAATAAGTGTCACTATAGGATGCTTACTGGTCAAACTTTCTTAAGTTTGATTAGATTTATAGGAAGTATCAACAACATTGATATCTCTAAATAAATTTATTATAAAAATATATTTAACGATTTATCTAATTATGCATCATAAATATATTATATATGTTTGATCAAAGTTAAAAATATTTTACTTCTCGAGAAGTAAGAATGCCATCTATGCTAAGACAGAGGGAGCAGATATTGTCAGAACATATAAGAGATTACATCGATGGATTCACGTTAGCAGATCTTTAATTACGAGTTGTTTTATAGCCATTTTATTTTTTATTTTATAGCAACTGAGGATTAAAGTAATCAGCAGTTTCATCCATAGACTGACACACGTCTTTATTTGACAAACATGGTACCCGTGAGACTGGGCACAGTAGAAAAAGATGTCTGGCGTGTCGCCCCGGGAATCTTTTAGTTCCTGTTGCGAGGAGAAATTCCATTTGATGTGCACGTTTTAGCAGAAAGGTCAGACTATGCCACGTGTGTGCTTAGTCCAATACGGGCCAATTTTAAAGGTGTCTTGCACGCAAAAGATTTTAAATAGTACGCTAATTTTATTTAGCGGCGGCACCCTTGAAAGCTACCATATATATAATAGCAGCTATTCGTTTATTGCTTTTATAAAAAAAGTAAAAACGCTTACTTATTATGCACAAAAGTAGCAAATAAGAGATTTTATAAGCGAAAATAGTCAAATACATGTGAAGACTCTAGGAGAACATGTTTGTAGGTACATTAGTGTTTGCACTACCAAACTATAAACGGTGCAGTACGGGCTATATTTAGAACCATGCATTCATATAAATAGACCACTGAACTAAAGAAATAGACTAAACCATGCATCCCTAAAACTTTCAAAGTAGATCACTCAAGATATGAATGCATGAGAAGTTGAATGCAAAGATCACAAACTTGTCCAACGACAGGTCTAACGTGAACACCCATCCACGTGGTGGCTAAACATTATTACGTTCACATACTGACTCACAATCATGTGAAAATATAATTAAGCTATCCTCTACAAACTCATCATCTAGACGTACTTCAACTCTAGTGCTGCTATGTCTTCACGGGAGCTTTGGTAATGTTCTTCCAAAAAGAGCTTCGGTGATAGCAGTGACACGCTTGGAACACGTGACAGATATTTGGATTCAGGCGGAACCCAGAAATTAACTTGAAATGCCGCGCCGTCGCGAGGTCATGCATGTTTTTGATCGGGCATAGCCACCAGTTTGATTGCTTTTAGATAAGTTTTTTTATTGATACCAAAACAAATAGATGAGAGTTGGTCCACTGAGGAGACAAACCAAATCCAAGCGCTAAATCGCCTTCTACTAAAAGAGGACACAATAAAGAAAGATGTTGAGAGGACCTGGCAGCTTCATCTCGATCGCTTTAAAGGGGAGCACAGAGATCTCAAGCATCAGCAGGAAAATGACTTTTCAACAAACCATACTGGCGCTAACCACTAACTGATGAAACCTGCATACACGCCGAATATGCAAGCGCACAACGTGACAATTAAAGGACTCCAATCAGGCGACCGAAAATCCAGCGAACTATTACAGGGTGACACGCGCGCTGGTTACTCGACGTCGACGACAATCAGACCAGATGCGGGAGGGACAGATATTATAAGATGCCGTTGGAACGATGCGCGAGAGGCAGTTGTGTGACAGTAAAGGGAGGAAGAAGAAGGCGAGCGAGAGGTTCAAGTTGCGACCAACGTACCTGCAGGTCGTGGCGGCGCTCATGGAGGATCCTGGCGGCGCCGAGCAGCATTGCGGTGTGCGCGTCGTGGCCGCAGGCGTGCATCTTCTGGGCCTCCTTGCTCTTGTGCTCCCACTCCACTTCCTCCTGTGATCCACAGAAATTGAAAACAGGTAGATTGATTTAGAGGCCATAGAAAGCTAAGCTTGATTGGTGAGTACTATCTGCAACATCTATCGGAGCAAGCTGAGGAGTTCAGGTCAGCTTGCTGATGAGGTTAACACGTGTGCTGGATGGAGGATACGACCTGCTGCTTCCTGTTTGGATAAACTTTATTTACCGGTTGTGAGTTGTCCAGGTGTACAATTGTACTTATCTTCCCCCAAAAGTGTTTAGTAGTAGTAGCATATTCAAAGATTCAAGATGTTAACTTCCTTGACTTTGCACTTTACACGACGAAAAAACACTTCGACCTGTAGGCATGACTTCTGCAAAAGTTTTATTTCTACATAACGCCAGTGCCATTCCTCCCTTTTTCGTTTTCTTTGTGTTGAGAAGAAACCATTTGTAGTGCCGTTCTAGTAGGTTTGCAGCAGTTCCAATGAAACTAGCACTGCAAAACGTCCTCCCTAGGCGTCCGAATGGAATGAACCGAACCTCGACTGTCCATCCCCGAATCGAATTTCAATAACAACGGGGAGCAAGCGCGTAGTGTTAGTACCTGCAGCGGGAGCGCGTCCATGTCGGCGCGCAGCGCGACGAACGGCGGCGCCCCGGTGCCGACGGCCGCGACGACGCCCGTCCCGGCGACCGGGTGCCTGTACGCGACGCCCATCGCGTCGAGCTCCCTCCGGACCCGCGCGCTCGTCTCGTGCTCCTGGAACGCCAGCTCGGGCCGCTCGTGGATGGCCCGCCTGACGCCGGCCATCCACGCCGCGAACTCCTCGCGCTGCGCCCGCCGCAGCAGCACGTCGCCGCTGTCCGCGCCCGCGGAGGCGGAGGCGGCGACGACGAGGGCGAGCAGCAGGGCGCCGGCGATTGCGCTTGCGCGCGGCGGCCTCGGCGCGGGCGCGGCCATCGGTGACGGACGGGACGTACGGCGGGACAAGAGGCCGCACGCACGGGCACGGGGGGCTCGGCTGGCTTTGTGGCGCGGGCGGCTCCTGGTGGGTTATATACACGCGTCCGTCCGCGGTGCCGCGCGCGACGTGTGCGCTGCATCTATCTGTATGGCCCTGTTTGTTGCGCTGCCTCCGTTCCGTTCCTTGACTCCGGAGCCGTGGGATCGCCGGCGCACGTGGCCAACGTGCCCTGGCCGCGCTGGATTTCAGAGCACGTGCTGCGTAGAGGAAAGGAAAAAGGCCGAGGCCGCCGATACGGCGTGACGTCGCCGCCCGTCGGTATGGCACAAGTCGTTGCGGCCTGACGAGGGAACCTTGTCACGGGTCACGAGTCGTGCACCGCCCGCCAACCGCGCGCCGCCCTAGTTTTATTGTGGCTCGTCGGACGCTGCTGCTCTAGGACTAGGAGTTCTTTCTGGCTGGGACTTGTGCACCAGGTCAAGGGAAAACACGCTTATTTTGACCTCGGCTGTGTTTAGTTCCCTGGTAAAAAAAAGTATTGTAGCATGTTTTGGTTTTATTTGGTAAATAGTGTCTAATCGTTGACTAATTAGGTTCAAAACGTTCGTCTCACAAAGTACAACCAAGCTGTACAATTAGTTTTTGATTTCATCTACATTTAGTACTCCATACATATATCACAAGTTTGATGTGACGAGGAATTTTATTTTTGCATAGTACTATTTTTGAGGAACTAAACACAGCCCTCAGCGTTACCCGGCACTCGAGCAGTCGAGCTGACAAGTTCAGATTGAATTTTGGCAGCGGCTGGCGTAGAATTACAGTATTTGCATCGTGGCTTCATTCATTTTTGCATGTGAATGAATGACAAAGGCCCCGTTCGGCTGTGCTGATAAGCCAGTTGAAAAACACGGTTGACTGATTTGTTGTGAGAGAAAAATACTATTTCTGCTAAAAAAACTGAAAAAGACGGATTATAAGCCGGGTGAACGGGGCCAAAACTAGCATGGAGTGGTTGCGTTTTCCTGTTGTGTACCCGGCACTTAAGCATTCTGTCTGCTAATTACTAGTATAAGTCGTAACCAAGTTGGTAAATGCTGAATGTGTCAAAGCCAGCTTGCGAAAAACGTGGCAATGGAATGGAGACGGCCTCATTAATAATAGATATACAGTAGATAGGACGACTAAAAAGCTATATCTTCTCTTCTCTCCTACTATAAAAGAGCGAGTTTTTTTAGGGATCTCCCTGCGTAATAACCGTTCGATCCGAACTTCGTGCTATATAAACCCTCCGTCATACGTGATCTTACATCTTACATGTAAGACTCCTTCTAAACCAAGATTACTTCCTCCTTATACGAAGCAAGATCGTTTTGCACATGGACTCTTGCATCTACGTGAGGCATACACATACGTGCCGAACTCAGACTTCGATTTCCATAGCCGAAGCAAAGTTCACGATGCCTGTGGACCGGTCCGCAAGCTAAATTGAGTGCCAAGACCTGAAGTTGACGTGTTATGCACAACACGTCCATGAACCATGCCAAAACTTGTATATACACTGATTATTTGCCTCTGTATACCATATCTTGAAACGATCACGTATGTAATGTACGACCAAAAAAAAGTAAAACACTTGTATACACTGATATTTGCCTCTGCCTCTGTATACCACGTATGTAATGTACGACAAAAAAAGTAAAACGTACTCTACATACGAGGAAGTTTCATCATAGGCCATACTGTACTCTACAATCTACATGACTTCGATTTCCATAGCCAAAGTAAAGTTCACGATGCCTGTGGACCGGTCCGCAAGCTAAATTGAGTGCCAAGACCTGAGGTTGACGTGTTATGCACCACACATCCATGAACCATGCCAAAACTTGTATATACACTGATTATTTGCCTCTGTATACCATATCTTGAAATGATCACGTATGTAATGTACGACAAAAAAAAGTAAAACACTTGTATACACTGATATTTGCCTCTGCCTCTGTATACCACGTATGTAATGTACGACAAAAAAAGTAAAATGTACTCTACATACGAGGAAGTTTCATCATAGGCCATACTGTACTCTACAATCTACCTAAAATACAAAGATGTGGTCGTCCACGACCAACGCGCGACTTCTCTTCCGGTTCGATCTCCCGTTCCTCCGATCCAAATAAACTCGGATGAGATCAGCCCCGGCCGGCCCACACCCTCAGACCTATGCGCCACCTCTCTTGGCCTCACGCCCGCGACCTGCCCTCCTGACGACGCCATCGCCCCAGCAGGGCGCCACATCGACGCGCGTGCTAGGCGCCCCAACGCTGGCACGACCGCCACACTATTGTCCAAGCCTGGTCCCTTCGCCCACGCGCGTGACCGTAAGCCTAGCATCTGCGCACGGGACTCCGCTCGCTCCGTCAAGGCCTCAATCCACACGTGCGCTGGCCTCTCGCTACCTCCGACCACACGCAGCAACGGGAGCTTGTGGTCATGGCGTCGCCGCCTCCGAACCATGAGCCAATCTGGCCGGGTGGCGCAAGAGCGGCATGGATCTGTGTGGACGCAAGGCTTACACATGCGTTCTGTCTACACATCTGCAGTAAGCGGAGGGAGACAACAAAAAGGGTTGCAAACAGCAGCTAAACAACCGGATAATCATCTCTCATCTTTTTAGCACGTGGGTCCCATAGCCATTGACCCAAACCCAAACATACGAATCCAACCAAAGGGATATATACAAGGAATAAAAATGACTATATTGTGGGCATGTTTGGCGCAACTCTTCCGTGTATGCTCTGCGGTTGAGCGAAGCCAGCTTTTCAGCTGCGTGTTTGTACAAAAAATAGCTTCGGCTCTGTTTTATGGGCAAGAAGCGCGTATCTACTCTATCCGACTGAATTTGATGTGGTTCCGCACATAGTAGAGCCAATAAAAAAGCTGATTATTCTAAAAAAAGTAAAAAAAGCTGATGTGTTCATATATAATTTGGATAATATAATATTAAGTGAAACAATAAACATGTGCGCATGGTGCCATAGCCAAACGGCAACTCCTTGACACATTAACCATCACTCTAGACTGGTGTGACTCATTAAAATAATTTTATAAACTTCTTAAACATTTTATGGATCAAATAAGTAATTTATTACAATATTTTTATATTTAAAAAATGTTGATATATATATATGAATTGACAATATTCTCATTGCATTTAAAATAGTTTTTCATACACACGTGCATGTCGCACGTGCATATTTGGTAGTACACACAAACGAGAGAGTTCATCGCTTGGTGGTTGTTTGTCAACGTCTTAAATCCCTTGAACCAAGTCTCGTTATATGCTATCGTATTAACATGAACTCAAACTATTTGATTGGAGTCAAGTTTAAGCTCTCAAACGAGGTGGAGGGAAACTGGAAAAGACTAGAAGAAAATACACATACTTCATCGCTCTCGTGTCCACACACTCCACCGTACCAATAGCTGGCTTCAATATATATCATACTTATCCCTGCTTGTTGTTGTCATATATATCCTCTTAAATCACTTCAACCAAGTCTCGAACTAACGAACTTAATACCATGATGGGTTCGATACACGAAACAGTTAGCCTACATACAAGAATTAGCCATTCATGAAAAATGTGGGACAATATGCTTCAACGGAAAGGCTGTTCACATGCATTGCACCTTGCTTATAGTCGAGTAGTAAACACTAAACAGTACACCTCGAATTGTTTCTAAGACTGTGCAAACATGTTTCAACATGAGTAACAGTGAAGTGTGTAACACATTGAGACAGTTGGGTCAATATAACTATAGGACGAAAGTAGCCAAAACTAAATAGACCATGCCATTATTTCAGCCGCACCAACGTTATTAGCACATCAAGAAACAGCAAGGGCACCCAGGCGCCCACTCTCCACCGTGCGCATTCATCTCGCTGCCGCGCCTGCTGCTCTGCGCTGTGCGCTCTGCCGGGCCCGGACTACAGCAAGCGCAGGACGTCCCATTCCGCCTTCGTTTTCCACGTGAGCATGCGCGCGTGCAAACAGAAACAGCCCACCAGGCCAGGCCAGGACGTGATCTCCCCCTTGGTTTTTTGTTTGCAGACTCTTGCATCATGTCGGCGTCAATGATTCAGGGCCATTCTAAGCAGCTACCACCGTTTCTCTCAGTGAACGTACAGTACCCGGCGCCTCAGGCTGCGCAAGTGCGCATCAAATTCTTGGCGTCGAGTTGCGGCTGCGTCAGCGTCTCGGCGCGTCTGTGGACTGTGGGTATTACGAGGGAGGCTTTTATCTGTGTACCCTTAAAAAAGATGTCACACTCCTGCGTACCCTTCAAAAGTTAGTCGTCACCTATATGCCCTCGCTCGAACTTTTCTTTTCCCTCACGCCATTCCGTCAGCATTTGCTCCTAACGGTGGTTAACGGCTCTGGAGAATGACTCAGTTGCCCTTGGGCTTGTATGGGCATCTGAATTTTTTCGTTTCCCCTGTGCCATTGCCAGATCAATTGGCTTTGACACCAGAGACACTGCTGTTGGCGCCAAAGGACAGGGATTTAGCACCAAAGAGCCTGCCCTTCTCCTCCTATAGTGGCATTTTAACAATATATTAAAAAGTATGGGCTCTGCTAAATTTTTTATATAGTAAGATTCAGAGTATTTTAAAATAAGTATATAAACATACTTAAGTGATAAATGAGTATGCACCTATACACAATGTGGTTTATTGAAGATGGGAGTAACTACTCCTGAAAATATAGAAAACTTATATATATGCATCTGATTCCAATCCCAATATATTCCAGCTTCATCCTTGTCCAACCATTACAAGTCCATCTAAAATTCTACTGCATACCAATATCCTACCACCAGCACACGCTTCCTAAGTTATTCATGTACAGCCATGTTACAGGCCACGTCCTGCTTTTAGCTAAGACCATCTAACATTGTACTAAGTTATCTAAGCTCAACCATACATGTGCAAAAGACAAGAGACAGCCAACACATAAGCTGTTCAAAAGACAAATCCTCGTCGTCCATATGTCCTCGCTGTCCATGTCGTCACCATGGGTGTCCTCATCAACATGAGATGGAAGTAGTGGGTAGCTGAAAACAGATAGTACTATGAAAATATCAGTCGGACTTTAAAATTTCTACAGATTAAAAGGGTGACCTACTCATTCTGTAGCATCGCTTATGGAATTGTTCTCTGTAACTGTTTTGACTGAACTGAGTGCTATTTGAGTGATTCTCCATCTAGTAAAAACTATCTGATCTAGTGTATCCATAAAATACTAATCTTCCTTTGGTAAATACTATATAGGTACCTTGATAGGTCAATAAAAAAGTATAAAATATTACTAAATGAACTTAAATTACAGGCAAAGGTAAAGAGCAAATACTGTTGTATTACACTTATCAAGCATGAGAAGGCTACTTGAACAGAATGTGTATAACTTGTAATATGAAATTGACAGATATATGTATACATGGGCAAGCCTTGTCATACTGAGCAGTATGGTTTCTTCCTACCGAGTAGGAACAACTACTAAACATATCAGCCCATACATTTCTACTGAATAATGGATGGCTATAGATTCAGATTACATTTTGATTCAAGAATATTAAATTTGCAATATTGGTAGTTAAACAACAACTTCCTGATTTGGAAGATATTTTAAAGTGCCTAAGTCTGAACTTTTTTCTAACGAGGGCTTAAGTCTGATTATTGGACAACACTCAAAAAACAACTACAGATTGCATGCTCATCACATATTGCAGATTTGATGCAGGAAGATAATCCATAATTCAGGAATAAAACATGATATCTTACCCAACTCATTCAAGAACTACAGAGCTTCACTTCACTTTCTCTCAACACTTTTTTTCTTCAAATGCCGACATGTTTCCCTAAGGAGCAGCAAGAAGCTTCCTTTCTTTCAAGCACAAGCACAAGCACCGGCAGCCCACAGCTATTTCAACATCAAGAAAGTATATCAACAACTTCAGAAACTATCAGATGGGGACCGGCATGGTCACCTGCATTCGCTGACCGAGGAGTGCCACCGCTGCCCTCACGGGAGATCTGTACAGAACAGCAAAAGGGCCAGCGAATTTGCAAGCGCGGGAGAGGAGCTCATTTTACATCAACCACAGTTCAAATGCAGACATGCATTATACATTTTTTTTTCTTCAAACGCAGACATGCAGTACAGTTCAGATAAATTGATACATCAACCACAGCTAGCAATTGACACTATGCTGAAGCACACATACATGCATTCAGTTCTTAGAAATTCACAAATCATCAAGCAAAGCAAAAGCTAAAGCACACATACATGCATTCAGTTCTTAGAAATTCATAAATCATCATAGAAAGCAAAGCGCTAAAGCACACATTTTTTTCCCTTACTGCAATATAACACAGACTAATTTCTAGATCAACCATAGTCAGCAACTGATAGATCTAAGCTCTAATAAATAAAATGAAACCTAATACAAATCGATTTTTTTCTTACCCCAACAAATGCACGATATTGCGGCTAATTGAGTCGGTGAAGTTGGAGACAGAGGAGGCCGCCGGTTCTTGCCTGACGCAGCTGCCGCAGGCGTGATGCCACGGGGCAGCTGGTGGTGGCGTCTGTGCAGGTCGTCGTCAGAGGCGGGGGTGGCGCTCCCTGCTCCGGCCTGCATCGTCGAGGGCTCCCAGGATCCGCGCTGGGTGGCCGTGGCCATGGTGGGATCCGGCCCCGATGGCGGAGGGTGTGGGGGTTTGCCGGATCCAACCCCATCGTGTTGCAACGTCCGCAGCGGCGGCGCCTACCCCCGGCGGCGTCGGGGGCGGGGGGGGGGGGGGGGGTGGGGAGGGGGAGGGGCGAAGTCAAGGAGGGAAGAGGAGCGGTACTCACCCTTCCTGGAACCAATCCGGCCTCTTGCCAGGTCCGTTTCACGGCATGCCTGCTCCGCCTGACCGTCTTGCTCCACGGGGCTAGGGTTTCAAGGGCAGGCCGCCAACACCGACTGCCGCCGTCTCCAGATCCGCCGCCGCTAGGGTTCGCCTCCGTGCCGCCGCGTCCTCTCGCGCTCGGGTGAGAGAGTGAGGAACGAGAATGGGGAGAGACTGAGAGAGAGGCTCGGGTGAGACTGAAGGAGATGCGGTCCAATATGTCAGTGACCCAGAGGGCAAGGAGGATATTTTTTCAGCCCGGTCCCATATGTCAGAGCTGCTAAACGGTCAAAACCTAACAGAATGCCGACGGAATAGCGTGAGGGAAAAGAAAAGTTCGAGCGAGGGCATGTAAGTGACGACCAACTTTTGAGAGGTACGCAAGAGTGTGACATCTTTTTAAGGGTACACAGGTAAAAGCCTCATCATGAGGAGAGCAGGCATGGTTGCCATTCTCCTGCTACGTGGTTGGTACGTCTAGCCCATTATTTTATATATATATATATATATATATATATATATATATATATTTGTGGTGTTCCGGTTCTGCCACGCCGATTCACTCGGTCACTCTGAAGTCTGAATCACTGTCCAATGTTCTGTCGCTCAGTATATAAATACATAGCGGGAATTGCATCACGTTCCCTAACGAGTGATTACCACTGATATCGATGTAGTGTAATTGTGTTCGTCTCTACAATTGCCATTTTAGACATGTAACGTAAAGTGCAGAAAAAATTTAGTTTGCTAGCAAAAGGCTGGCCAACTCGGATCGCCAAGTGCTAGTGGTAGGAAATACATAGGGACAGGAACGGTGGGGCATGACCTGTTACGTAATTGGCCCGACACATGTAAAGCGGCCGTTGTGCCGCAGAGGACAACCTTTTTGTTGAGGAATAATGAGTGGATCAAAGAGTACTTTAGCGATTTTGGAAGAAAGGGAAGAACAACCATGAGGCAGAAGAATGGGGAAGATTGAATCGATACTCTCGATCCTTCTCAGATACTCCTTATCTCTTAGTTGTTTTTACATTTTAACCCTTACCTATTTTCTATATTTACAACACACACCAACACTCCCCCTAAAGATGGGGCAAAAATATTATACAGACCCACCTTGCTACAAAAGGTAGAAAATAATTTTTCAGGTAATCCTTTGGTTAGAACATCAGCAACTTGACTAGCTGATTTTACATAAGGTAGACAAATTATCCCCTTATCCAACTTCTCCTTAATAAAGTGACGATCGATCTCAATGTGCTTGGTTCTATCATGATGAATAGGATTGTTGGCTATATCAATGGCTGCTTTGTTGTCACAATATAACATCAAAGGCTTGCCCTTAAACAATTTCAATTCCATTAGAAGAATTTGCAGCCATAACAGTTCACACACCATGAGCCATAGCACGAAACACAGCCTCAGCGGTAGACCGTGCTACAACACTTTGCTTCTTACTTCTCCATGCAACCAGGTTACCTCCCACAAATGTACAATATCCAGAAGTTGATCGCCTATCATCCAAAGAGCCTGCCTAGTCAGCATCAGTGTAGCACTCAATTTGTAAATTTCCTTGCTGAAAGTTCTATGTTTGGTGTTGGTAATTAGTGACAATGCCTAAGTATTAATCCTATGCCTAAGTTGTATGTAGCATATGAGGATTAGTACATTCCAAGGTTGGTGGCAAGATGGACATGGTGATCATGATGGCCACACTTGGATTTGGACGCAATCCTACGTGATCAAGGCAAAGGTATATGCTTAAGGGTTGTGTTTTAGTAACCAAGACACCTAGTGGGTGTGGTTACATTATAGGATAGATAGCCGTACTATAAAGAGGGGAATGACGCGGCTATTGAACTCCTAAGTGCCTCTAGGTGTGCATTTCATGTCATATGCATTTGGATAGAACTAATAACGCCTCGAAAAATGTTTGTGAAAATGCTAACACACATGCACATGGTGATGATCACTTGGTGATGTTAGCACGTTTGCGTTGGCGGTGGAGTTTGAGCGGTAGAGAGGGTTTGGGGTCCTCTCTCCCTCCCGCCGAGCTTGCAAGGCGGGATTCAAGCGTTTTCGAGGAATTGAAACGCCTATTTTTCGCTACGCCGGAAGTCGGAAATCGAACGGAGGCGAACAGAGGTCACAGTGGTGACCGGACGCTGGACCGGTGTAACACCCCGGTGTTACGCAATGCATTTTTGCATAGCAATCATATTGCATAGCAATCATATCATTATAATCATGTATGTTAATGGTATAATTCGATTAAAATAAAAGCTTAAACATGCTACATTTCACGGATTATAATAGTATGATAATCACATTACATCAAAAGCCTTGCAACCATAATTCTTACATCACTTGGAACCTTAGTTCAAATTTTGGAGCTCAAATTTGGTCAAAACTTGTTCAAAAATAATTATGAAAAATATTCAAAACTATTCCCTAATTTAGCTTTTATTTGGTCATTTAAAATCTATTAAGAATTTTGAAATGGCCCCTTAATCAAAGTTGTAGAGAATTCAATTTTGAGCAACTTTTATTTTTGGGCCAAATCCATAAAATGCTTTCTTCTTGTTCAAAATTGGGTTTGAAGTTTGAAATGCATTTAAATTCGAAAATCAAAAATCAAAAATGGATTTTCTTCCTTCGCGGGCCGCCGCCACCGATCCGGCCCAGAGCCAGAGTCGGCCCGCCTCATCGCGCGCGCGCGCCCGCGCTGCCCCGCCGCGGCCCAGGCCCAGCCGGCCGTCTCCCTCCTCCGCCCGCGCGCTCGCCCGCGTCGCGCTGTCCGTCGCGGCAGAACGCGCCCGCCGCGTGGCGTTCATGCGCCGTCGAGCGGCCGCGTGTAGCCTCCGGCCCGCCTTGATCTCCACCTGGGCGCGCACTGTCTCCCCCTTCTTCTCCGCAGTCCACCGCTCCTCTCCGCGTCCGCGCGCTCGCCCTCCACCGCAGCAGCAAGCCGGGCGGAACCCGCGCTCGCCGCACGCCGTTGCCCGCGTTCACCGGCGTTTAGCTCCGCCACCGCAGCGCCATTTGCCGATAGCGTCCGCCTTCAGCTCCGCCTGGACCTCCTCCGTCCCGTGCGCACGGTTTCGTCTCCGTTTTCCCCAGGGTAAGGTCGCGACGAGCTCGCCTTTGTGCGGCGGCGCCATGGCCGCCGAGCTCGTGCTCCCGTGGGTGGAGCCCTTCTTTCCCCTCCTTCCTCAAATTCCTTGTACCATCGCATTCGTCTTGTTCCCGCGGATCCGTTGCGCTCCAAATCTGCCCGTGCCATGGCCGGGACCGGCGTATCGCCGGCGAGCCGCACCACCGTCCCGCCATGCTCACCGCCTCGCTCGCTCGGGAACCCCTCCGGTGCCCTAAGCTCGTGCATTAGATTCGCCTTTCCGAGAGGAATCCGGTGTTGGTGACCTCACCGCCGGCGAGCTCACCGGCGGCGAGATCCACCGGCCGACGCCTTTCTTCCCCCCCGTGCGTCTGACCAGTGGGGCCAGTTGACCCGCTGGGTCCCGCCTGTCGGTCTCCTCTCGCGCGCGTGTGTGCTCGGTGCCGGGTGCACGTAGCGGTTTCCATCCGTTTGTTTTAAATGGTTTTTGGAAGTGATTTTCAGAAAATGTATAAATGCTTTAGAAAAATTGTATCTTGCTCATTTTAGCTCCAAATTTGATGAAACAAATTTCTATGGACTCTTTGGGACCAGATCTATGATGTAAAATTGTTGCATGTCAAATTTGATGAACTTTTCTGTAGAGTTTATAATTAAATAGTAAAATGGCTATTTTCTTGATAAATACTTAATAAATCCTAGAAAAGTCAGAAAAATATGATTCCAAATTTATTAATCTTGTTGTGTCATGCACTTTCTAGGGAAATTTTATATCTTGGGTGTTCTGTATAAAAATTTGTAGTTGCAGTTCAAATGCTTTTTACTACCAATAATTGTTATTTTTATTATTTAAATAAATTTGAATAAAACATGCAAGTGATAATTTTTCCATAGTGTTTGTTTAGGTAGTAGATAGTAGAAAAATTCCTAAATCTGTTGTTTGATACTTTTCATAATGTAAAGTATTTTAAATATCTATTTTAGGCCCTAGTTTGTTATTTTTGTATAGTAAGTTCTAATTATCCAAATGCAGTAAAAATTTTATGTCAAGCTATTCTTGATATTAGTAATCCACTGTAATTTTATAAGATTTTTCTGAGCTACTAAAATATGTGTTGCTGTTCAACCTTAGGACTAATTAGGGTTTCTATTTATTCTTAATGCAAAGTTAGTTGGAAAATTATACTTTGGTGTATCTTTGAAGCCTCTTGATTCTCAAATACTCTTGCATGATAGAAACTAATGTTGGTAGTTTCCGAGTACATGTTCTTGGATGACGTAGACTACCTTGTAGAAGAGTCATAAGTTCCACCTAATCCGATGACGTAATACATTCATTACACCGCATACATTCCGCATCATCATCATCTCATGTCACTTCTGCATTGCACTTATGCATGTTGCACTCATACTTCTGCATCATACAGGATCGCAGGAAGTGGTTCCGGCAGTTGTTCCCGAGGACACCGAGGAGCAGCTCGAAGTGACGGAGCCGGAGCCAGCAGAAGCAGAAGAGGAGTCCGGTGAAGAACTTCCGGAGTGCCCTGACCATCGTCCCAGTACCTTCGAGCGAGGCAAGCCCCGGAGCATTTCTCCCCGGTTTGCAAATAATTATTTATTAATTTTACTTAATCTGATGCATTAAGTTTAGGAGTTGTTTGCAAACGTTGCTGCATTATACCTTGTTCCACCTTGTTTTACCCGATCCTTGTCACCCTGGTGTCCACGGTCAATACTTGCTTAGTTTGCTTAGACCGGTAGAAGTCGGGTGATTGCCTGTCATCCGCGAGCTATAGGGGATTACCTGGTTTTATGTGAAAGAAATGTCATGTGAGAATAACTAAGTGTGGAAATGAATATGAGACCGGGCGGAAGCTTGCAGGGTTCTGGACTGTAGTGTCTTCCGTCTGTGTCGATTAAGGACCGTCCGATGTCGGGCCTCGGGTCATGTTGAACGCATGCCTCACATTTAGCTGGCCGGATAAAGTACCTTTCGACCGCGAAGCCGGGAGATTATTCGGGCCGAGTAGATTGCCCGCAACGCACTGTACCGGAGCAGTAGTGGCAGGAAACGGGGGCGCGATGATAAGGCCAAAGAGCAGTCGGGCGGCCCCCGGGTACATGTGGTTCCTGGCAAGCTCGCGACTTTACCTGAATGGTTGACTCGGTGACCAATACCTCACTTTAGCGGGTGAGTGAGGTTTGTGTGAGGAATAAATTACCAGCTGGTCAATAATCGATTCGAATCGCCATCGTTCACTGGATAGTGAACACTTGACTTGAGTTACTTCATCGTAGTAATATGGATGCAACACTTGGATAGTTATGAGGAAATGACATGGTAATTATGGTCAAATATCAATGGTAATCCTTGCTTGCTTAATTACATGGTTACTTTAGCATAAAGTGCAAACATAGTTGACAGGAGAATAAAGATTTAAAAGATGACATGCTTTTGTAAATGATTTGCTAAGCTAAAAATGCTTTTCTTGCAAATGAGTCAGCTATCCCACCAAAATGCCTATCATGATCCTTGGAGTCTTTTTGTTTTGGTTCTGTCGGGTAAGTCTAGCTTAGTACCTTCTCGTACTCAGGGCTTTGTTCCCACTTGTTGCAGATGGACAGATGTACTATGGGTATTGTATCAACTGTCTCTACCCTGCGATGGGCGAAGCCTAGGACCATGGGCAATGGTCACTCACTACTCCTCGCCTGATGCTTTTGTGGGAAATGATCGCGAGCTGGCACTTTATTTTGGAAAGTTGTGCGTGTGTGTGTGCTTTGAACTAATGCTTCCGCTACTTTATTTGAAACTGGTTTGTAATAACTATGTTTAAACTCCGATGTATTTTGTGCCGCAAACTACTGTGTAACTTATGAAGGTAATCGCTGAACTTATTACGATCTTGGCTGTGATGTGAAATGGTTTGAAATCCGTCGAGATTTCACGGACTACCGGGTTATACGGGCTTAAGTTTGGTAAATTGTCCGTCCGCTGGATGATTTTCTTACTTAATCTCGTATAATTGGGCGGTTCTGTTACAGCTGGCATCGGAGCATGGTTTAGCGTAATTACTGTTCATAAGTGTATTTAAACCAAAACCCTGCTTAAAAAGTGTGATTTTGAAACTAAAAAGTGTGCCAGTGGTCATACCCTGTATGCCCAGTTAAGGACTCTAGGTGGCTATTTAAGTACTAACTTGGGGTTCTGCACCATATTTCTTTTTCGTCGCTCATACGGCGTGCTATTGTATGAGTGCCACTTAATTGAGTGGTAATGTATGGATCAGTTACCTCTACGCTTCGGTAAGTGTGAGTTGTGAGAGCATGATCGGATACACCGCCGATCTAGGAAAGTGCTTATATGATACTTGGATAATTACATGTTTTACACATGTTTTTATAAAAGTGTCGCATGTGTGGGTGTTCCGTCCGTTGAGGCGATGCCGTCAATAGGACGATGTGTTTGGGTAGTTACTACCGTTGTACACGCATCTGGGGATTCGTGTAAAGCGTGTAGGTAGATTTACTGCTTTCATGCATTCATGGGAAATGGGCTGAAATGAGTTTTCTGCAGGTACATAACAGCGTATCGTGTAGACCGAATTAGTTACGTATATGAGAGATCGTTGTATGCCACCGAATTCACCGTTAGATGCTTTTTCCTAAGTTTGTGAGAACGTAAGACTCGTGCATGCATCATATTGTTTGTGCATTCCATTCATGGCATGCATTCCTCCCCTTATAAAAGGATTATCCCATTTCGATAAAAGTGGCCTCAACTAAAATATGTTCTCACCGGGTAATTTAAAACTTGTGCTACAGATGGCCCGCACGAAGCAGACTGCCCGCAAGTCCACTGGAGGAAGAGCACCCCGTCGTCAGCTAGCCCCGCGGGAGCACCGCAACACGGACACTTTTCTAAGCGAGTTTGGCATGCCCACCTTGCTTTGGAGAGTGCTCCATGATGTGGGGTACCCGGAGGGACAAGAGCCAGTTTACTCTTGGAGCGAGAGCCAGCTAGCTGAAGATGGACTTGCTGTGGTAGAGATCACCGTCCCTGCTCTTGGTGATGCGCCAGAATGGGATGGTTGGCATCTGGAGTTCGAAGGACGCACTCCAGTCGAGGGTGCAGAGGGCGCAGCTTTTCGCGTCATCCGAGACATCATGAGCAGATTTCCCAATGAGTTAGCAGCAGCTTTGGCCGGTACCTTCCCGAGAGATGATCCTCGCGACGCCATTTGGGTACAGCCGCAAGGAAGTGCCCTGGTTAGAGGCCCCAGTGAAGGACGAGCTAGCGACAATCACACCATGAGTGCCATGTATGCAGCCATCAGAGCATACCAAGGTCTGGAGAATACCTATTGGACCTTGACTGGCCTACGTGGTGATGATCGGCTTGAAGCAAGGAAGCAGAAGAAAAAGCAAGCGCGTGCCATAGCTAGCTTGCAGGAGCAGTTAGCTGATATGAGCTTGCAGCGGGACCGAGCTCTCGAGAGAGGCGAGAGTTCCTTGCAGCAGGTGCAGAGGCTGACTCAGGCCAACAGGAATGCAGATCGCCTGTTGGAGCAGCTAGTACAGGAAAGGAATGAAGCCTGGAACGAGAGAGACCTTCTGAGGCAGAGGGTCGAGGAGCTAGAAGAGTACAATGCCAACTTGCATGAAGAGTTCCATGCCCTCTACAACGGGATGGGCCCGTATGCTCCTCCGAACGCCGCTCAGATGGACATCGACGACGACGCTGCAGCTGAGGGTAGTGATGGCGACGCCTCCGACATCGACGATGGCCCCGAGGAGTAGGATAGTGTCCTGCGTTAGTAGCTAGGCTTGACGCGGTGGCCTTCTTTTGGTTTCCATGTATCATGATGTATCCTGTTCGACCTTGAGACTGACGATCTTTTGGAGTTTGGTTGTGTATGCGATACCCGAACGCATAAAAGTCCAGTGTATGTATGCTGGCAACGTGGTTGTATGGAACGTGATGTTGCATTTGAAGTAACTGAATTGGTGCTGTTGTTTAATTGGAATGAAATTATTGCGCCTCTGTTTTCTTGTATGACTTGTTCTCTCCAATGAATTCAGTATGGCATGATTGTTCATTCGGACATAATTTTACAACTTCACTCAATGGTGCTTGTTGCTGAAATGTGCAGATGGCCAACACTCGTCGTGCTACGTATGAAGCCGCTGAGACTGGTGGCAATGGTGCAGGAGCTGGTGGAAGTGGTGCCAACAATGTCAACCACCAGGAACCACGTCCAGAACCACATTTGCCCCCTCCTCCGCCGCTTACCGCAGAAATGTTCTTCACACAGTTTCTCGGAAGTCAACGCAGTACTGAACAATCACAGAGGAATATGGAAGACTTTCTGCGTACCATCGCGGAAAATGTTCAAAGAGGAAATAATCAAGGTGGAGGCCATGGAGTGAACCAGTACAGCAGTTTCAAGGATTTCATGGATACGAGGCCACCTATTTTCAAAGAAGCAGCAGAACCACTTGATGCCGAAGAATGGATTAACACTATGGAAGATAAGTTCCGTGTGTTAAGAATGACAGAAGTTCTGAAAGTAGAGTATGCTGCACATCAGTTACAAGGACCAGCAGGAATGTGGTGGAAGCATCACCGCAGTACTTTTCCTCCTAATGCCCAGATCTCTTGGAGGGATTTCACTGAAGCTTTTAAGGGAGTTTATATTCCCCCAGGGTTGGTTGAGATGAAGCTTGGAGAGTTTTTAGCCTTGAATCAGGGTACCAAGACGGTGACACAGTATCTGCATGCCTTTAATAATTTGTGCCGCTATGCTCCAGATATGGTTGACACAGATGCAAAGAAGATTGCTAGTTTCAAGAGAGGGTTGAGTCCGAAAATGATGAAGCATGTGGGTACCAATACCCGCAACAGATTCAACGACTTTATCAGTGACTGTTTGAAGCAAGAGAAGAACAATAATGCTTACACCGCATCCAAGAACCGCAAGAGGGTGTTCGAGTCAGGACCATCCCAGTCCAGAGTTGTCCCTGCCAACCGTTCATCTTATCGTCCGTCCGCACCTGGTGCGAGGTTCAGGCCGCCGCAGCATAAAACCCAGAACTACAAGGGGCCACAGAAACCGTACAAGATGGCAGTGCCGCCAACAAAGACCAACGCAGCTGCAGAACAGAGCAACTCCAAGGGAGCTATAGGGTCTGCTGGTACAGTGAAAGGGCCCTGCTACAACTGTGGTCAGCCAGGCCACTTTTCCAAGTTCTGCCCTTATCCGCCTAAAAAGAAGCAACAAACTTACAATGCTCGTGTACACCACACCGCCATTGATGAAGTTCCTGAGGGAGAGCCTGTAACTGCTGGTAAGTTTCTTGTGAACCATCACCCTGCAGTTGTTCTTTTTGATTCTGGATCTTCGCATTCTTTTATGAGTCAAGCATTTGCACGGAAGCATGAACAACTATGCACAGAATTGAATTATGGTTATCGCATAAGTTCAGCAGGAGCTGATGTGTTAACCAATAAGATGGTTAGAGGGGCAACCCTTGAGTTAGGTAGTCGGAAGTTCAGAGTGAACCTGGTAGTTATGCCTGGACTAGTTTTGGATGTAATAATAGGAATGAACTGGATGAAAGACTGGGAAGCAGTCATAGATACAAGCAGTCGGATGCTTACCCTTAAAGATCCCCAGGCAGAGGGTACTTTTCAGGTACCATTGCCTAAAAGAACAGATCTTGTGAGTGTGACCTGTGCCATGGAAGTTACTCCTATCCATCAGATCCCAGTAGTATGTGAGTTCCCGGATGTGTTTCCAGACGAGTTGCCTGGCCTTCCTCCAGATAGAGATGTTGAGTTCGGAATCGAGTTGATCCCTGGGACAGCTCCAATTTCGAGGAGACCTTATCGAATGCCTCCAGATGAGTTAGCCGAGTTGAAGAAACAGTTGGAAGAGTTATTAAAAAAGGGGTTTATTCGCCCAAGTAAGTCTGAATGGGGATGTCCTGCCTTGTTTGTAAAGAAAAAGAAAGAAGGTACTCTAAGGATGTGTGTGGATTACCGACCTCTTAACGCTGTAACTATCAAGAATAAATATCCCTTGCCTCATATTGATGTTCTGTTTGATCAGTTAGCTAAAGCCAGAGTGTTCTCCAAGATAGACTTAAGGTCAGGGTATCATCAGATAAAGATTAGACCTCAAGATGTTCCGAAAACCGCCTTTTCTACCAGATACGGGTTGTACGAGTATCTTGTTATGTCATTTGGACTAACAAATGCTCCTGCATATTTTATGTATCTGATGAATACGGTTTTCATGCCAGAGTTGGACAAGTTTGTAGTTGTCTTCATTGATGACATTCTAGTATACTCTGAAAACGAGAAAGAGCATGAAGAGCATCTGAGAATTGTCTTGACCAGGTTGAGAGATCATAAGTTATATGCTAAGTTCAGCAAATGTGAATTTTGGTTGAAGAAAGTTCCTTTCCTCGGTCATATTCTATCTGAGAATGGAGTTTCTGTAGATCCGAGTAAAGTGCAAGAGGTTATGGATTGGAAGACTCCAACCACAGTGTCAGAAGTCAGGAGTTTCCTAGGCTTAGCTGGTTACTATCGCCGCTTCATCCCAGACTTCTCGAAGATTGCCAAGCCTATGACAAGTCTGTTACAGAAAGATCATATGTTTGCGTGTTCCAGAGGAACGGATTGAACCTCGAGGCATAAAACTGAAGTCAGATCTGGTGTATCGTGAGCAGCCAATTCGAGTATTGGATACCAAGGAAAGGGCTACTCGAAACAGTGTGGTGAAAACGTATAAGATACAGTGGAGTCATCACGATGAAGGGGATGCATCTTGGGAAACGGGTGAATACTTAAGGAACGCCTATGAAGATTTTTATAATAAATGGTTCGTAACCCAAATCTCGGGACGAGATTTTTATAAGGGGGGAGGGCTGTAACACCCCGGTGTTACGCAATGCATTTTTGCATAGCAATCATATTGCATAGCAATCATATCATTATAATCATGTATGTTAATGGTATAATTCGATTAAAATAAAAGCTTAAACATGCTACATTTCACGGATTATAATAGTATGATAATCACATTACATCAAAAGCCTTGCAACCATAATTCTTACATCACTTGGAACCTTAGTTCAAATTTTGGAGCTCAAATTTGGTCAAAACTTGTTCAAAAATAATTATGAAAAATATTCAAAACTATTCCCTAATTTAGCTTTTATTTGGTCATTTAAAATCTATTAAGAATTTTGAAATGGCCCCTTAATCAAAGTTGTAGAGAATTCAATTTTGAGCAACTTTTATTTTTGGGCCAAATCCATAAAATGCTTTCTTCTTGTTCAAAATTGGGTTTGAAGTTTGAAATGCATTTAAATTCGAAAATCAAAAATCAAAAATGGATTTTCTTCCTTCGCGGGCCGCCGCCACCGATCCGGCCCAGAGCCAGAGTCGGCCCGCCTCATCGCGCGCGCGCGCCCGCGCTGCCCCGCCGCGGCCCAGGCCCAGCCGGCCGTCTCCCTCCTCCGCCCGCGCGCTCGCCCGCGTCGCGCTGTCCGTCGCGGCAGAACGCGCCCGCCGCGTGGCGTTCATGCGCCGTCGAGCGGCCGCGTGTAGCCTCCGGCCCGCCTTGATCTCCACCTGGGCGCGCACTGTCTCCCCCTTCTTCTCCGCAGTCCACCGCTCCTCTCCGCGTCCGCGCGCTCGCCCTCCACCGCAGCAGCAAGCCGGGCGGAACCCGCGCTCGCCGCACGCCGTTGCCCGCGTTCACCGGCGTTTAGCTCCGCCACCGCAGCGCCATTTGCCGATAGCGTCCGCCTTCAGCTCCGCCTGGACCTCCTCCGTCCCGTGCGCACGGTTTCGTCTCCGTTTTCCCCAGGGTAAGGTCGCGACGAGCTCGCCTTTGTGCGGCGGCGCCATGGCCGCCGAGCTCGTGCTCCCGTGGGTGGAGCCCTTCTTTCCCCTCCTTCCTCAAATTCCTTGTACCATCGCATTCGTCTTGTTCCCGCGGATCCGTTGCGCTCCAAATCTGCCCGTGCCATGGCCGGGACCGGCGTATCGCCGGCGAGCCGCACCACCGTCCCGCCATGCTCGCCGCCTCGCTCGCTCGGGAACCCCTCCGGTGCCCTAAGCTCGTGCATTAGATTCGCCTTTCCGAGAGGAATCCGGTGTTGGTGACCTCACCGCCGGCGAGCTCACCGGCGGCGAGATCCACCGGCCGACGCCTTTCTTCCCCCCCGTGCGTCTGACCAGTGGGGCCAGTTGACCCGCTGGGTCCCGCCTGTCGGTCTCCTCTCGCGCGCGTGTGTGCTCGGTGCCGGGTGCACGTAGCGGTTTCCATCCGTTTGTTTTAAATGGTTTTTGGAAGTGATTTTCAGAAAATGTATAAATGCTTTAGAAAAATTGTATCTTGCTCATTTTAGCTCCAAATTTGATGAAACAAATTTCTATGGACTCTTTGGGACCAGATCTATGATGTAAAATTGTTGCATGTCAAATTTGATGAACTTTTCTGTAGAGTTTATAATTAAATAGTAAAATGGCTATTTTCTTGATAAATACTTAATAAATCCTAGAAAAGTCAGAAAAATATGATTCCAAATTTATTAATCTTGTTGTGTCATGCACTTTCTAGGGAAATTTTATATCTTGGGTGTTCTGTATAAAAATTTGTAGTTGCAGTTCAAATGCTTTTTACTACCAATAATTGTTATTTTTATTATTTAAATAAATTTGAATAAAACATGCAAGTGATAATTTTTCCATAGTGTTTGTTTAGGTAGTAGATAGTAGAAAAATTCCTAAATCTGTTGTTTGATACTTTTCATAATGTAAAGTATTTTAAATATCTATTTTAGGCCCTAGTTTGTTATTTTTGTATAGTAAGTTCTAATTATCCAAATGCAGTAAAAATTTTATGTCAAGCTATTCTTGATATTAGTAATCCACTGTAATTTTATAAGATTTTTCTGAGCTACTAAAATATGTGTTGCTGTTCAACCTTAGGACTAATTAGGGTTTCTATTTATTCTTAATGCAAAGTTAGTTGGAAAATTATACTTTGGTGTATCTTTGAAGCCTCTTGATTCTCAAATACTCTTGCATGATAGAAACTAATGTTGGTAGTTTCCGAGTACATGTTCTTGGATGACGTAGACTACCTTGTAGAAGAGTCATAAGTTCCACCTAATCCGATGACGTAATACATTCATTACACCGCATACATTCCGCATCATCATCATCTCATGTCACTTCTGCATTGCACTTATGCATGTTGCACTCATACTTCTGCATCATACAGGATCGCAGGAAGTGGTTCCGGCAGTTGTTCCCGAGGACACCGAGGAGCAGCTCGAAGTGACGGAGCCGGAGCCAGCAGAAGCAGAAGAGGAGTCCGGTGAAGAACTTCCGGAGTGCCCTGACCATCGTCCCAGTACCTTCGAGCGAGGCAAGCCCCGGAGCATTTCTCCCCGGTTTGCAAATAATTATTTATTAATTTTACTTAATCTGATGCATTAAGTTTAGGAGTTGTTTGCAAATGTTGCTGCATTATACCTTGTTCCACCTTGTTTTACCCGATCCTTGTCACCCTGGTGTCCACGGTCAATACTTGCTTAGTTTGCTTAGACCGGTAGAAGTCGGGTGATTGCCTGTCATTCGCGAGCTATAGGGGATTACCTGGTTTTATGTGAAAGAAATGTCATGTGAGAATAACTAAGTGTGGAAATGAATATGAGACCGGGCGGAAGCTTGCAGGGTTCTGGACTGTAGTGTCTTCCGTCTGTGTCGATTAAGGACCGTCCGATGTCGGGCCTCGGGTCATGTTGAACGCATGCCTCACATTTAGCTGGCCGGATAAAGTACCTTTCGACCGCGAAGCCGGGAGATTATTCGGGCCGAGTAGATTGCCCGCAACGCACTGTACCGGAGCAGTAGTGGCAGGAAACGGGGGCGCGATGATAAGGCCAAAGAGCAGTCGGGCGGCCCCCGGATACATGTGGTTCCTGGCAAGCTCGCGACTTTACCTGAATGGTTGACTCGGTGACCAATACCTCACTTTAGCGGGTGAGTGAGGTTTGTGTGAGGAATAAATTACCAGCTGGTCAATAATCGATTCGAATCGCCATCGTTCACTGGATAGTGAACACTTGACTTGAGTTACTTCATCGTAGTAATATGGATGCAACACTTGGATAGTTATGAGGAAATGACATGGTAATTATGGTCAAATATCAATGGTAATCCTTGCTTGCTTAATTACATGGTTACTTTAGCATAAAGTGCAAACATAGTTGACAGGAGAATAAAGATTTAAAAGATGACATGCTTTTGTAAATGATTTGCTAAGCTAAAAATGCTTTTCTTGCAAATGAGTCAGCTATCCCACCAAAATGCCTATCATGATCCTTGGAGTCTTTTTGTTTTGGTTCTGTCGGGTAAGTCTAGCTGAGTACCTTCTCGTACTCAGGGCTTTGTTCCCACTTGTTGCAGATGGACAGATGTACTATGGGTATTGTATCAACTGTCTCTACCCTGCGATGGGCGAAGCCTAGGACCATGGGCAATGGTCACTCACTACTCCTCGCCTGATGCTTTTGTGGGAAATGATCGCGAGCTGGTACTTTATTTTGGAAAGTTGTGCGTGTGTGTGCTTTGAACTAATGCTTCCGCTACTTTATTTGAAACTGGTTTGTAATAACTATGTTTAAACTCCGATGTATTTTGTGCCGCAAACTACTGTGTAACTTATGAAGGTAATCGCTGAACTTATTACGATCTTGGCTGTGATGTGAAATGGTTTGAAATCCGTCGAGATTTCACGGACTACCGGGTTATACGGGCTTAAGTTTGGTAAATTGTCCGTCCGCTGGATGATTTTCTTACTTAATCTCGTATAATTGGGCGGTTCTGTTACAACCGGACGCGGTCACTATTTGACCGGACACGTCCGATCAGTGTTCAGCGTTTGCGCGTGTCTCAGCGTTTTGATCGGACGCGCAGCGCGTCCGGTCACTGTCGACCGGACGCGTCCGGTCGATCAGGGAGCTTACTGGACTCCAACCGGACGCTGGCACTGTGGCGTCCGGTCAGTTCTCCGGCGCGTCCGGTCACTGTTTCGTTAGAGCGCTGCTCTGGCTTGACCTGCGCGTCCGGTCCGTTACGGGACCGGCGCGTCCGGTCGTGACCAGCGCGTCCAGTCGTTGCGACCAGCGCGTCCGGTTAGTGTTTCGAAAACTAGCCGTTGCGTGACCGGCGCGTTCGGTCAGTTGGACCAGCACGTCCGGTCAGCGCGACTGCTGCTGAATCAAGTTCCTAACGGCTATATTCGAAGGGGTACATCTATATATACTCGTTGGCCGGCTCAAGGCTCTCTCTCTTGCACTTTTGACATACTTATGAGCACTTTGAGCTAAGCAACTCCCCTCCCACTCATCTCTCTTGCTTCTTTGCATATTCGAAGTGAGATTGAGTGATCCAAGTACATTTGTATTGTGAGATTGCATCTAGTTGGCACTTGGTGGTTGACTTGCTGCGGGATTCTTGTTTCTCTTGGTGGTTGCCGCCACCTAGACGGCTTGTAGCAGCTTGGAGGCGTTGGCAAGAGTTGGTGATTGTTCTTGGCCACCTCCGGTGATTGTGAGGGGTTTGTGCCTACCTCGGCGAAGCGCCAAAGGCAACATTAGTAAATTGCTCGTGTCATTGCAACCTTTTGCCATTTGGTAGGTTCTTGTGGCGCCTTTTGAGAGGCTCGGTGTGAGACCGATTAGCCACCGAACCACGTGGTGAAGAGGGACACAACGGGGACTAGCGTGCCGGCAAGCACGTGAACCTCGGGATAAATCTTCGTGTCATCACTTTCATATTGTGATTGATTGATCCCGGTGTTCGGTTGTTTTTGGTATTCATTGTTGATCATATTGGTTGGCTCAATACTTCGCCCCTCGGTGAAACCCTCCTAACTCAACTCCGCATTACTTTCTTAGTTATCTTTGCTAGCTAGTTTGCTTTGCTAGAGTAGCTCTTTTGTGTAGCTTGCTAGTTGTAGTTGTAGTTACCTTCTCGGTTTAACTTGTGCGGTTGAGTGCCAATACTAGAATTGTGAATTGAATAGGTGGCTTGCAAACACCCCGTAGGCTAAGCAAAACTCGCATCTCGCTATTTGTTGTATTGATAAACTTGTTTAGCTTGTCTTTGTAGAAATTTTTAAAAGGCTATTCACCCCCCTCTAGCCATCAAGACTTTTCAAGTGGTATCAGAGCCGTGGTCACCGTTTGTAAGGCTTAACAACCTCGGTGTAAGATGGCTCATGTTGTGTTCAACCATGTCGGGGGCAAGCCTCCATTCTTTGATGGTGTCTCATCTTTTGATCATTGGAAAAGAAAGATGAAGCAATATCATGATTATGCTATCATTGATCCCGACAACCTCACCAACAATTACCGTATCAACAACCAATGTAACACTATGGCTCTCAACACTCTCTACAATGAGATTGATGCAAAGGTCTTTGAGCAAATCAAGGATCTTGAGATGGCAAGTGAAGTGTGGACAAGATTAGAGGAAACATATGAGGGCACTTCAACGGTAAAGAGTGCCAAGCTCTATATGCTCAAGGATAAGTTTACAAGCTTCAAGATGAAGGATGATGAGTCCATACCGGAGATGTTCTATAGGCTACAAGTTATTGTCAATGATCTCAAGAGCCTAGGAGAAGATGTCAAGGACAAGGACTTCTCACATAAGTTCTTGATGAACTTACCTAAGAAGTTTGCTATCTTGAGAAAGATGATCCAAAGAGAGGGTTTGGACAAGGTGACTCCAAACCAAGTGCTTGGAGATGTCATGACCGATGCTCAATATGATGATGATGAAGATGAAGATGAGAAGAAGGAGATCAAGGTCAAGCAAGAGAAGCCCTTTGCATTCAAGGCTTCATCTTCTAAGGGCAAGAGCAAGGTGGAGAGCGATGATGATGATCCATTCGACGATGAGACCATGGCCCTCCTAGTGCACAAGATGGGGAGGTTCATGAAGAAGAAAGGATATGGTGCAAGAAAGAGAAGGGACTTCATGAAGGCAAAGGAGATGCTTTGCTACAATTGCAATAGCCCCGATCATGTAGTGGCAAAGTGTCCCTATGAAGACAAAAGATATCATGATGGGGAGTTGAAGTTGAAGAAGAACAAGAAGGACAAGAAGGAGAAGAAAGAGAAGAAGAGCTTCACTATCAACAAGAAGAAGAAGGGTGGTGGCTATGTGGTCACTTGGGATAGTGATAACTCCGATAGTGATGATGATAGCTCTAGTGATGATGAGAGGACCACTCGGCGAGCCATTGCAAGCATCGCCCTCTCTAACAAGCCATCCATCTTCGACACTACATCGACATGCCTTATGGCCAAGCCTACCAAGGTAAAATATGATGATAGTGATGATAATTCTTGTGCTAGTGATGATTGTAGGAGTGATGATGAGGAGGATGAGGACTACTCCAAGGATGATCTATTGGGCATAATAGATCAAATGAGCAAGGGCTACAAGAGGACAACCAAGAAGTGCAAAATCTTGGAGCAAGAGCTCATTGCCAAGAGCAATGAAAATGATGCCTTGATGGAAGAGCTTGTTGCTCTCAAAAAGAGTAAGGAGTGCAAAGTAATTGAACAAGAGCTTAAAGCTCTTAGGAAATCCTTTGATGAGCTAGAGGCCTCTCGTGAGTGTCTAAAGGAAGACCACGAGGACCTTGAAGTTGCTCACACTAGGCTTAAGGAAGCCCACTCCTCTCTACTTGAGCTCATTAAGGAGAAGGACCTCAAGTTGGAGAAGCTCATGAAGGAAGCTAAGGAGGAGCAAGTGATTGCCACTTGTGATATTGGACTAACATGTGATATTATTGATGATTCTTTATTTGTTTGTCCTACTAATGCTTCATGTAGCTCATCATCATCCACCACAACCAACTCTACCTCTACTAATAGTGATTCATCACTTGTGGTTGAGAATAAGACTCTCAAGAGAGAAGTGGATGATCTCACCCGCGCATTAGACAATGCCTATGGTGGGGATGCCCGCTTGCTAAAATGCTTGGGTAGCCAAAGGTTCTCTCTTAACAAAGAGAGTTTGGGCTATACTCCCAAGAAGGGCAAGGCGGCCTTTGCTACTCCAAAACCTCGCTTTGTGAAGAGCAATGGTCGTTATTGCAATAGATGCAAGCAAGTTGGACATCTAGAGATTAATTGTAATAAAATAAACAAGAACAACAACAAGTTTCATGCTAAAATGGATTACATTCCTTTTGATTCTTGTTATGTGCTTACCAAGGGTGAGAAAGGTGTGCATGCTAGGTTTGTTAGTACACCAATTGTTGGTCCAAAGAAGAAGGCCATTTGGGTACCAAAGAGCTTAGTTACTAACCTCCAAGGACCCAAACAAGTATGGGTACCTAAGAAACATGAATTTATTTTGTAGGTAAATTACAAGGCCAGAGGAAGACATTGGGTGCTTGATAGTGGGTGCTCTCAACATATGACCGGTGATTCAAGAATGTTCAACTCTCTCAAATCAAATGATAGTGGCATTGATAGTATCACATTTGGTGACAATAGCAAGGGTGATGTGAAGGCTCTTGGAAGGATTGCAATCTCAAATGATCATAGCATTTCCAATGTGCTCCTAGTTGAAAAGTTGAACTTCAATCTTCTCTCGGTTGCTCAATTGAGTGATCTTGGTTTCAAGTGCATATTTGGTGTTGATGATGTGGAGATAGTTAGTGTTGATGGCTCCAACTTGATCTTCAAGGGCTTTAGATATGAGAATCTATACTTGGTTGATTTCAATGCTAGTGACACTCAACTTTCAACATGCTTGCTCACCAAATCAAGTATGGGTTGGTTATGGCATAGAAGACTTGGTCATATTGGTATGAAGCAATTGAACAAGTTAGTGAAGCATGACTTAGTTAGAGGCTTGAAGGATGTCGCATTTGAGAAGGATAAGCTATGTAGTGCATGTCAAGCCGGAAAGCAAGTAGGCAACACTCATCCATTGAAAAGCATTATGAGTACTTCCAAGACATTTGAGTTGTTGCACATGGATCTATTTGGGCCAACTACATACACAAGCATTGGTGGTAACAAGTATGGTTTTGTGATTGTGGATGATTTCACTAGATACACATGGGTATTCTTTCTTGTGGACAAGAGTGATGTATTTGACATATTCAAGAAGTTCATCAAGAGAGTGTAAAATGAATTTGAGACCACAATCAAGAAAGTGAGAAGTGACAATGGAAGTGAGTTTAGAAATACAAGAATTGATGAGCTATGTGATGAGCTTGGAATCAAACATCAATTTTTGGCCAAGTATACACCTCAATCAAATGGCTTAGTTGAGAGGAAGAATAGAACCTTGATTGATATGGCAAGATCAATGTTAAATGAGTATAATGTGAGTCATTCATTTTGGGCCGAAGCAATCAACACGGCTTGCTTCTATAGCAATCGCCTCTATTGCCACAAGTTTCTAGAGAAGACTCCATATGAGATCTTAAATGGAAGAAAGCCCAACATTGCATACTTTCGGGTATTTGGTTGCAAATGCTATATCTTGAAGAAGGGCACTAGATTGAGCAAGTTTGAAAAGAAATGTGATGAAGGATTCTTACTTGGTTACTCCACTACTAGCAAAGCTTATAGAGTTTGGAATTTGGCTAGTGGTTTACTTGAGGAAGTTCATGATGTTGAGTTTGATGAAACAAATGGCTCTCAAAATGAGGAAAATAACTTGGATGATGTTAGAGGAACTCAATTGACCAATGCTATGAAAGAAATAGATATTGGTGATATTAGGCCGAAGCAAGTGATTGATGTGGATGACAACAAAGATCAAGTGCTCCAAAATCCAATTACACAAGCTAGTGGTTCTCTAATGCAAAATCAAGCTAGTACATCATCTCAAGCGCAACAAGATCAACAAGTGGCTAGTTCATCATCTCCGACTCATGATCAACATCAACATCCAAGCAATCAAGTCCAAGTCCTTCAACCAACTAACATTGCAAGGGATCATCCATTGGATTTCATCATTGGTGACATACAAAGGGGAGTTCAAACTAGATCAAGATTGGCATCATTTTGTGCTCACTCTTCTTTTGTGTCAATGGAAGAACCCAAGGACATTGACAAAGCATTGAGAGATCCGGATTGGGTAAATGCAATGCATGAAGAGCTCAACAACTTCAAGAGAAATAAAGTATGGGAACTAGTTGAGAGGCCTAAAGATCACAATGTCATTGGAACAAGATGGGTCTTTCGCAACAAGCAAGATCAAGATGGGATAGTAGTAAGGAACAAAGCAAGACTAGTGGCTCAAGGTTACACACAAATAGAGGGTCTTGACTTTGGTGAAACTTATGCCCCGGTTGCAAGATTGGAAGCAATTAGGATCTTACTTGCCTATGCTTGTGCTCACAATATCAAGCTATATCAAATGGATGTGAAGAGTGCATTTCTCAATGGGTACATTCAAGAAGAGGTGTATGTGGAGCAACCTCCCGGTTTTGAAGATGATAAGAAACCCAACCATGTGTACAAGTTAAGGAAAGCGTTGTATGGATTGAAGCAAGCACCAAGAGCATGGTATGAAAGATTAAGGGACTTCTTGCTAACTAAAGGATTTGTCATGGGCAAAGTGGATACTACTCTCTTCACTAAGAAGATTGGGAAAGACTTGTTTGTATTGCAAATATATGTTGATGATATCATATTCGGTTCAACCACTCAAGATTATTGTGATAAGTTTGGGAAAATGATGGCAAAGGAATTTGAAATGTCAATGATCGGTGAACTTAGTTTCTTTCTTGGACTTCAAATCAAACAAATGAAGGAAGGAACATTTGTGAGCCAAACCAAGTACATTAAAGATATGCTCAAGAAGTTTGGCATGGAAGATTCAAAGGGCATTACAACCCCAATGGGCACTGGTGGAAGTTTGGATAGTGACAAGAGTGGCAACATGGTGGATCAAAAGCTTTATAGATCAATGATTGGTATCCTACTCTATGTGACGGCATCAAGACCCGATGTGATGTTTAGTGTATGCATGTGTGCAAGATTTCAAGCCTCACCAAGAGAAAGTCATTTGAAGGCAACAAAGAGAATATTGAGGTATTTGAAGCATACACAAGATGTTGGATTATGGTATCCCAAAGGTGCAAGCTTTGAGCTAGTTGGATATTCGGATTCCGACTATGCCGGTGACAAAGTTGAGAGAAAGAGCACTTCCGGGACTTGTCAATTGTTGGGAAGATCACTTGTCTCATGGTCATCCAAGAAGCAAAATAGTATTGCACTATCTACCGCCGAAGCCGAATACATCGTCGCGGGTAGTTGTTGTGCACAAATCTTGTGGATGAAGGCAACATTGAAGGATTTTGGAATCAATTTCAAGAATGTGCCATTGCTATGTGACAATGAAAGTGCCGTGAAGCTAACCAACAATCCGATTCAACATCAAAGAACAAAGCATATTGATGTTCGTCATCATTTCATTAGAGATCATCAACAAAAGGGTGACATTGCTATTGAGAGTGTGGGCACCGAAGATCAACTAGCCGATCTATTCACCAAGCCACTTGATGAGAAGAGATTTCACAAGCTAAAGAATGAGTTAAACATACTTGACTTCTCAAATATGAGTTGATGCACCTCCATGATATGGCATGCCTCTCCTTCGAGCCCCAAGGTACAATTGGTTGACATATCATACATTCTATGCTAAGGATTTGTTTAGTGCATCTAGTCATAATTTACATGTACTAGGCTCATTCATGAAAATCAAATGAATTTGAAGTTTATATGGTGCCACTATTGTTTCCATGACTTGTATGATCTAGTGGTAGCATATAACTTGTTTAAGTAGCTTGTGATCCTAAGTGTTTAATCTAGATCACTTGTCTAAATATTTGCTTCAACATGGTGCATGATAACCCTTCTAGTGAGGAGTGAAGAAGCTTGCCCTTGGATCAAATCGAAGCATTTTATTTATGCAAGCAATCTAGGTTGAATCACAAACTTGATCCTCACCCCATAATTCAAAACATGATAATCTATCTAAAATTGGCTCCTTGTGGTCATTGGTGCCAAAGGGGGAGAAAATGTTGTTCACAAAGATAGATTCTAAAAGGGAAAACCTAAAGGGGAGAATTAGGGGAGAATTGATAAAAGAAGGGGATCAACTAAAATTTTGAGCACACAAGTAGGGGGAGCAAGCTCTTAAACATGAATGTTGCATTTTCATGTGCACTTCATATGTATGATGCATAGTTATGCATTTCTTTTTCTCCGATACTTTGCTTGTGTGGTGACTTGCTAGTATAATTTGAGTGGTGTATTGAAGTAATAGCATGAATAGGAAGTAGTTAGATTTCTCTTGCTTCATGTTTTTCAAAGTGGTACTAGAGCCTTGCTTATAATGTTGATCTCACGAGGTTTCTAGTTTTGTTTGTGCTTTTTCAAGTGATATCTAACTACACAAGGTGCTAAGATGGTGTTTATCGCTACTCCGATGGTATCACGCTTCAAAGGTCTATAATCTAGAACACTTCGCACCTATTGGTAGTCAATGCTCCTAATCTTTCCTATCTAACATGTATGCTTCCAAAATCCAAACATATAGCATACATATAGGGGGAGCCATTGCTATCAATTTGAATTCATGATCACTTGTCCATAATTCTTACACATGGTAATATACTTGGACAATGTGACATGGGTTCAATCAAAATTTTTATCATAATATCTTTGTGAAAGGGTTGTCACCAATTACCAACAAGGGGGAGATTGAAAGTCCTATGTTTGGTGTTGGTAATTAGTGACAATGCCTAAGTACTAATCCTATGCCTAAGTTGTATGTAGCATATGAGGATTAGTACATTCCAAGGTTGGTGGTAAGATGGACATGGTGATCATGATGGCCACACTTGGATTTGGACGCAATCCTACGTGATCAAGGCAAAGGTATATGCTTAAGGGTTGTGTTTTAGTAACCAAGACACCTAGTGGGTGTGGTTACATTATAGGATAGATAGCCGTACTATAAAGAGGGGAATGACGCGGCTATTGAACTCCTAAGTGCCTCTAGGTGTGCATTTCATGTCATATGCATTTGGATAGAACTAATAACGCCTCGAAAAATGTTTGTGAAAATGCTAACACACATGCACAGGTGATGATCACTTGGTGATGTTAGCACGTTTGCGTTGGCGGTGGAGTTTGAGCGGTAGAGAGGGTTTGGGGTCCTCTCTCCCTAAGAGCTGAATCAAGTTCCTAATGGCTATATTCGAAGGGGTACGTCTATATATACTCGTTGGCCGGCTCAAGGCTCTCTCTCTTGCACTTTTGACATACTTATGAGCACTTTGAGCTAAGCAACTCCCCTCCCACTCATCTCTCTTGCTTCTTTGCATATTCAAAGTGAGATTGAGTGATCCAAGTACATTTGTATTGTGAGATTACATCTAGTTGGCACTTGGTGGTTGACTTGCTGCGGGATTCTTGTTTCTCTTGGTGGTTGCCGCCACCTAGACGGCTTGTAGCAGCTTGGAGGCGTTGGCAAGAGTTGGTGATTGTTCTTGGCCACCTCCGGTGATTGTGAGGGGTTTGTGCCTACCTCGGCGAAGCGCCAAAGGCAACATTAGTAAATTGCTCGTGTCATTGCAACCTTTTGCCATTTGGTAGGTTCTTGTGGCGCCTTTTGAGAGGCTCGGTGTGAGACCGATTAGCCACCGAACCACGTGGTGAAGAGGGACACAACGGGGACTAGCGTGCCGACAAGCACGTGAACCTTGGGATAAATCTTCGTGTCATTACTTTCATATTATGATTGATTGATCCCGGTGTTCGGTTGTTTTTGGTATTCATTGTTGATCATATTGGTTGGCTCAATACTTCGCCCCTCGGTGAAACCCTCCTAACTCAACTCCGCATTACTTTCTTAGTTATCTTTGCTAGCTAGTTTACTTTGCTAGAGTAGCTCTTTTGTGTAGCTTGCTAGTTGTAGTTGTAGTTACCTTCTCGGTTTAACTTGTGCGGTTGAGTGCCAATACTAGAATTGTGAATTGAATAGGTGGCTTGCAAACACCCCGTAGGCTAAGCAAAACTCGCATCTCGCTATTTGTTGTATTGATAAACTTGTTTAGCTTGTCTTTGTAGAAATTTTTAAAAGGCTATTCACCCCCCCTCTAGCCATCAAGACCTTTCACTTGCCGAGTGTATAAAAGACCCTTCCCTGGGCAACTCTTAAGATACCACAAGATCCGATAAACAGCATCCATATGGGAAGATCTAGGATCATGCATAAATTGACTCACCACACTTACAGCAAAGACAATATCTGGTCGAGTGTGAGAGAGATATATAAGTCTTCCAACAAACCTGTGGTAATACTCACGGTTCACCGGAGTCCCTCCATCTTTACTTAAGCGATGATTTTGTTCAATTGGAGTGGTTGCAGGATGACATCCAAGCATTCCAGTTTCCTTTAGTAGATCTAGAACATATTTTCTTTGAAAAAGAAATATCCATTTTGGACTTCGAGAGATTTCAATTCCAAGAAAATATCTTAAGTGCCCCAAATCTTTTACTTCAAACTCTTGTGCAAGGTATTTCTTTAGATTAGAAATTTCAGTAGAGTCATCTCCACTAATCACAATATCATCCACATACACTATTAGAATTGTTACCTTGCCTACAACATGCTTATAAAATAGTGTATGATCAACATTACTTTGGAGATAACCTCTCTTTAGCATGGATTGCCTAAAGCGATCAAACCAAGCCCTTGGAGATTGTTGTAGTCCATATAAAGATCGATGCCAACAAAGCACCTTCCCATTAGTTTGATCTGTTTCAAATCCAGGTGGAATGTGGATATATACTTCTTCATGAAGATCACCATGAAGGAATGCATTTTTCACATCCATCTGGTATACCTCCCAATCCAAATTAACATCACAAGATATAAGTGTTCTTACCGAATTCATCTTAGTTACAGGTGCAAAGGTCTCATCATAATCAATCCCATAAGTCTGAGTATACCCCTTTGCAACTAAACGGGCTTTGTACCTATCCACCTTTCCTTCTGGTGTATGTTTAATAGTAAAAACCCACTTACATCCTATGGGTTGCTTACCTTGAGGTAGTCCACAAGCTCCCAAGTTTCATTCTTCTCCAAAGCTCTCATCTCTTGTAGCATTGCTTTCTTCCACTTAGGGTCCTCTTTGGCCAATTTCCAATTGGTAGGAATGGATACAGAATCTAATGAGGCAATAAAACTTTGGAAGGATGAACTACAATTTTTATAGGTCATGAAGTTGGCAATATCATGTTTGTACCCAACATAATCTTTGAGGTGAGCAGGAATATTTGAGGATCTATGTGGTTTTCTCAAGGCAATGGGTAAGTCATTGTGAGAAGAAGGTTGAGTAGATGGTTGATTCTCACCTTGCTCTAAAGTGCTTGATGGAGCAATAGGATCAGGAGATTGAGTGCCATTATGTGGGTCCTCATGCATAATAGACTCTATATTCTGAGAAGGCAAATTATGTTGCATGTCTCCATGACAAGGATTATCATTATGGTTATATGTTGTCTCCCCCTGACTTAAACTTTGCCTATCACTCAAAGGTAACACATTTGAATTAGGGATACAAATAGAGCCCACAAGAATGCCTCCACCATTACTCTCCCCCTCTTGTTGCACTTCAAATGGGGATAGAGTAATTTCAGTATCATTGGTTGGGCCATAATAAGGTTCATTTTCATGAAAAGTCACATCCATACTAACAAAGAAGCGACGCTCAGAAGGACACCAACACCTATAACCCTTTTGAGTAGGAGAATAACCAACAAACACACATTTAACAACATGAGGATCAAGTTTCCCAACATTATTTCTATAATCATGAACAAAGCATACACATCCAAAAACCTTAGGAGAAACAACAAAATCATTTGATTTCAAAAGTAACTCAACTAGAGATTTATAATCAAGAACTCGTAGAGGCATTCGATTAATTAAATATGCTGCGATCTTTGTAGCTTCCCCCCAAAGAAACTTAGGAACATTCATTGTAAACATAAGCGAACGTGCAACCTCAAGTAAATGCCTATTTTTCCATTTGGCAACACCATTTTGTTGTGGAGTGTTAACATAGGTTGTTTGATGCTCAATACCATTCGAGGCAAGAAACTGTTCAAACTCCTGATTAACATACTCCATACCATTGTCAGAACGTAAGACTTTAATAGTGTTGCCAAACTTATTTTTTAATAAAAGCATAGAAGTCTTTGAAAACTGCAAAAACTTCACTTTTATGTTTCAGCAAGTAAAGCCAAGTATATCGACTAAAACCATCAATAGAAGTCACAAAACATTTGTGCCCTAGTATAGAGTTCACCTCACATGGTCCCCAAACATCAGAGTGAATAATATCAAATGGTTTGTTGCTTCTTAAACCTAAACTTGGATAGGGAACCCTTGTATGTTTGGCATACTCACAAGCATCACATATAAGAGATTCCCTAGGACATGCATTAAGAGATGGATAACTTCAAGACAAAGAGACAAAAGAGGGGTGTCCAAACCTGCGATGAAGTAATAATAATTCTTGACAAGTAGACATCTTGGATGCAAAAGCCACTTCATCACTTCCTTCATCAAGATAATAGAGTCCATTATGCATGGTCCCAATCCCAAGAATTCTCCCTTTCCCAAGCTCCTGAAAAGCACAATGAGAAGGATCAAACCAACCTCTACAGTTGAGTGATTTTGTGATAGAGCTGACGGACAAGGAAAATTAGGAACATGCAAAACTGGTAATAGGGATAAGGTTTTGGTGCACTGAACTGATCCATGTCCTGTTATAGGAGCCATGGATCCATCAGCTACACGCACCTTATCCTTACCTGAACAAGGGGTGTACGAAGTAAAAAGATTTGATGCTCCTGCCATGTGGTTAGTGGCTCCTGAATCAATAATCCAAGGTTTAGGCCAAACTTTGGATAAGTGCATGTGATATGGTTTTATACCTTGGGATGTAGCATGGAAACTAGAAGCAGTGGTAGAAGACCCTTGGGAGGAAGTTGAGGCTTCTGAGACTTTTGTGGCAGAACCGCCCGGTTTAGCCCGCTTTCGGAGGTACTTGTCTACCACTAGACACTAAGTACCCCCGAAAGGAAGCTAAATCGAACAGTTCCGTCGAGCACACCCAACGGGAGAACTCGAAACAATCCACGTTTTACATCCAGGATCCAATAATGAGTACAAGCTTATAATACTTAGTCCATTTCATACAACAAAGTATCTCAGAAATTCTTTATTACATAACCAAAGTTCAGAGTGTGATAATTAAACATCGGAAATAAAATAAACATCTAGCGGAGCGATATAAGGATCTGTCTGTGCCCACCAGAAGAATCCTCCACACAAAGACCAGCTTCTCAAGGTGCACCTGCAACAAGGGTAAATAAACCATGAGTACACAATGTACTCGCAAGACTTACCCGACTAGGAATATATATATTTTCCGACTCTCAAGGAATATGATAGGCTTTTATGGCTTGTGGGTTTCTTGTTTGCGGAAAGCAATACTAAGAGTGTGTCCTTATTTCATTAGATTCTTAGCAGCCATATTTAATTACTTGTTCAACATTCTATGTAAGCACCTGTTCTAATTCCAAGCAACAGTTGAGCAATCAGAACTATTTTATCATCTTTCTTATGCCAATTCTTACTACGGTGCCAGAGTGCAGTCAAGCCATACCGTCACGCAGAAACGGCGATTCGCGAATCAATATGCCCAGCTGGGTGCCCCGAAAACACACGCCTCACTTGCACCCCAGGTACAAGCAAGACCAACCCATTCCACTCTTGTCAAGAGGTCCAGGTCCCCGTCCAAACTGGGACTCCAAGCCCCCAACACTACAGGCCCGGCCTCAGTGAGGTGCTTAGACCTCCACCTAAAACCCACCCCTAACAGTCGGTCCGGAAAGAGCCGAAACCCATGACAAGAGAGTAACAAGTCTTCCCCGCTCCCATAAGCAAGTATGTGCTCAGAACAATATATCTGTGACTTGCTCATGAATGAGGTCTTTAATCAAAGGAATAATGAAGACAGATGGCGCTGCTAGGGAGAAACAGAGGAAGTACAAGAGGGACTCACGGGATACTTACCGCAGTCCACTGATGGTTCGATAGACGCAGCTTACACAAGCAAGAACAGAGAAACTCGATTAGACAGGAAGAGGTGGACAACAAGTCTGGCGAGCTCGCGATCGCGAGACGTCTCCTTTTAAGGACGAGAGACGCAGGGACGCTCGCGCTGGAAAGGAGACCGACGTACGCGACCAGCGTGAATCAGGCTCGCAGCATACAGACTTTTGCTCTGGCGAGCAGCGACTTCCACGTGAACAGTAAGTCTACGTGCTATAGTGTTTCTGCGCTGCTACAGTGCACTCTGCGATGCTACAGTGATCTCTGTGCTGCTATAGTGCATTCTACGATGCTACAATGGCCTCTGTGCTGCTACAGTGAATTCTACGCTGTCACATTGCATTCCTGGCGCTACAGTACCCCTGCAGTGACATTGCGTGCTCTCTGGTTTCCTTTCGCAGAGGCAGCGCACCGTGTGGGCTGGGCAACGTTGATTTTTGTAAAGTACGGTGGCTAATTAAGTATTAACTAACACGTAAGTTGTGCGTGGTGTCCGCTGCTGCCGCGGTCGGTTGTCACCGTGTGCGTGCTGCGCGGGCATGCCTTGCGAGTGTGCTGTGAGCGCGATCAGAGAATTTTAGAAAGAAAATGAATTGCTAGCGCTGGAGTTGGATCAGGATGACAATAGTTAGTTGAACTGTGCTGAGGAATATTTGGACAAGGAATTAAATTAGAGCTTAAATTGAGAATTAGTGCAACAAAATTTAATTCCTCATTTTGCCATAAACAATAATACATAAACATGATGCTCATGACATGGTTTAGTGATTTGTTAACGCGGTAACACCGAGGGTGTTACAACTTTGAGCTTGGACTTGTACTCTTTAAGAGCTTGCACATCTACCACTAGAAGCTCCCCATCAGGTTGAGTGTGATTTGCTTGATTCCATTTACCACCTCGAGCTCCCCCTGGCTGAGTTCTCCCTTTTTCCACCCAGATGGAAAACCATGTAACTTAAAGCACTTCTTTATTATATGCCCTTCGTGGCCACAATGATCACACAATGTGTCTATCTTGTTCTTAACTCCTTGAAAATTGAGCGTGCAGTTATTCTTAATAGATAAAGTAGCACGAACATCAATTCCTTTATAATCATCTACCTTGGAATGAGACAGCCTAGTCTCTTCTTCTATGATGCTAGAGATTGTATCATCCAAACTAGGCCAATCAGACTCAGAGAATATAAGTTGACGACGAAGATCAAATTCTTGATTCAAACCATCAAGAAAGAGTTTACTTACAAATGACTGGAACCAAGTATGATGAATAGCCATGTCTTTCTTATCAACTGGTTCAAATGGGTGGTAATAATGCAAGTCTCTGTACAACTTCTTCACTTCACTAGCATATTCAGTCACAGATCTTGACCCTTGTTTTAAATGAGTCAACTCATGCGTAATTCGAGTAGCTTACATCTTATTTGATTTTCCAGAAAATTGATTCTCCAAAGCTGACCACACTTCTGCAACTGTGGCAAAGGTCTCAACTTGTTCTCGGATTGTTGGTTCTATACTACTCAGCAGCCATACTAGCACTCTGTCATTGATCTGCTTATTCTCTTTTTCATCTCCTTTTTCACCTTCTTCATTCACAACAAGAAGCAGACTCTCATATCCATGAGAGCCCAAAATTAGTTTGGCATGGCGCGCCCAACTAACATAATTCTTCGGACCTGATAGCTTCATCGGATTAGGCTTAAGTACTTGTTTTATGATTTCTGGGATTGCCTTCAGTTGTTGCTGTTCTAGCACTTTACTGAATATTTCACACAATTTTTCAACACTAGCATCCATTGGTTGCTGTTGACTTGTATCTCCCATGGCCCTTTATCAGAACGAACTGACTTCAGCAGCCAAACAAGAATTTACTAATAAATTGACAAATGCGGCCAGCGGCAAATAAACAACAATATAATTTGGAGAAGCACGTTAATTTCCAACACAATCTTGATTTGAATAACAATTATTTAAGGCCTCGGCAACTAGCACCACAAGCACCTAATAACTCAAAGGAACTGTAGCTCTGACCAACAATGACTCAGGAATAAGCAAGCTAATAAAGATGAATCAAAGGTGACCAAGTACCAGCAACAGCTCTTGGCTTTCACGTATGTAGCAGACATCACTAGTCCAGAATCCAAACACCAGGCACCGCAGTAGCAACAGAAGAACGATGGGAGAACTACGGCTCCCTCTTACACCGCGGCTTCCAAATCACAGCAACAATAGCAAATGCCCCCCCAAAAAGGAATGAAATCACACCAGATTAACTTGCTCCGATACCGTGTTGAGGAATAATGAGTGGATCAAAGAGTACTTTGGAGATTTTGGAAGAAAGGGAAGAACAACCATGAGACAGAGGAATGGGGAAGTCTGGATCGATACTCTCGATCCTTCTCAGATACTACTCCTTATCTCTTAGTTGTTTTTACATTTTAACCCTTAGCTATTTTCTATATTTACAACACACACCAACACTTTTAAAATACAAAAATGGGGTAATAAACTTTGGACCTATTGATGATCTAATCATCACGTGACAACCTTTTTATTTCTTATTTGTTGGTCTTTCCTTTTTCCAAACAAGCACAGTTGCAAACTGATCATAGATCAGTTGTTTTGGGTTCCTTGTAGTGGAACCGGCAGGCGACGTCCTCGTCGACAGCGAGACTCCTGTGGTGACTTCGTGAATTTCGAGATCTATTGGCTTAGTTCTTCGAAGGTGCTTATAGAGGTAGGGTTTGCGTATGTATGTTCATAGGAGTGAGTGTGCGTGCGTGTTAGGCGTCTACGTTGTATGTAATTCTCAAAAGAACAAGCACGATTGATAATTATTTGTTAAGCATGTTCATGCTTAGAAGTAAACTAATGAATATTATATTTTGGAGCGGTGAAAATGGATAAAATTTAAATAATTTCTATCATGATATTTCCAAACTTGCTTCTCATCTCATCTTTCTGTAAGTGTTGATAATATATTTATGGTCAGTGGTAGCACCGTAGTAGCAAAAAAACGATGATATACACTCTACGCATTGGACCAACGAGACCATAGCTAGCTTTTAGTTGAAATGGATCTGCCACGGGGCCATGTTCACAGCCATCTCTAGGTTGGTCCATTCTCTTCTAAGAAATGTGTATTTAGATGATTCTAGTAGCCAAGGATCTGGCTGGAAGTAGCTCAAATGAAGCTTGCAGGGCATGTTTTGTTTGCACCCTGGAGGAATTTTGCATGTCAAATATCTCAACTTGAATGTTGTCTATACCGTGTTTGGTTAGAACCCTGTATAGGCAATCGGGCTAGGTACAGACGGTGTAAGGAAAATGGTATCTTGCATGGGCCATTATGTGATTTTAGTGTTTGAGTGACAACATGACTATTTGGACTAAGAATATTTGCTAGTATACAAGGTTTTGTTCAATAGATGTAAGGTTGGCTTGGACTCTCATCACATCAACCAAGACATTAGAAGCCGTGTTTCATATCCTAAAATACTTGCAAGAAGTCCAAGATACCATGAAGACCAAGCCTGTACAAAGACACACGAAAAAACCATAAAGAAAATCAAGTCAAAGCTGTTGTTTTGAGGTCATCGGAAATGTCTGATGTAGACATGAAGAGAGCACCAGTGAAAAAGGGCATCGGACTGAATAATTCTAGGCTCTACTAAGCCACCAGAAATGTTCAATGGTGACGAGTTGGAACGCACTGGAGAATAGGGTGCACCCTAGGAAGTTTCCACAGAAGCAAATAGAGAAGCCAAAGGGGCACCGGAATAGTCCGGTCGGTGGGCACCAGAGAAACAACATTTTCGGCGGTGTCTAAAAGAACTTGAGAGCAATAGGCAAGCACCGAAAAAAATACTTCCACGATGGTATCCGAGGATGAAACTTGAGAGCACCGGACAGTCATGGAAATTATCTGGTGATGAATCGGAGAAGGGTATTCCCAACGGTCGACTGATTCAACAACTAGTACCCCTGGCAAGGCAACAAAAGAGGCACCGAATTTATCCAATGGTACCATAGGAAGTTTTCACGCATCTAGTGCTTTTCGCGCATCATTGCTTGTACACTAGAGGCTTATAATCTTGCAAGATAGACAATTAGTCACTTGCCGTTTAGCCATTATAAAACGATCGTTTAAACAGTAAAAAATTACGATTTAAATAGGACAGTCGATAAAATAGAAACAGTGTACCGAACCAATGTGTAAATAGGCTAAACGATTATTTAGACAATGCTAATACTTGGTCACAGGCGTTCGCCCCCATCCGAACGTCGTCTTTGTGGTCTGCCCAGCGAACAGCCCAATATGCTTGCTCTTCCCCATTGCACTCACATATGGCTGTCGGGGGCATCACTGCGCATTCGCCGCAGCACTGCCCCTTACACCCACCGCGCGCCTGTTCCCCGTGCACACAGCCCCTTTCCCCAGCCATGCGGCAACCCATCGCCGGCCACACCGCACCACCATCCCACACCTTGCCCCTATCCACCAGCGTGCCCCCATCCACCTCACCCGTTATGGTCATGGTAAGGACCATGCCACCACCACCATAGCGCCACCAGGAGGAGGTCGCAGTCGGTCCGGACTTTGTCTCCCGAGGCAGGAAGGGGAAGCCTGCGCACGCTGGGTTGTTTGCTCTTGACGTTTCCTTTGGACCTAAGCTTGTTGGTTACCACAGTTCCCACCAAGTAGGCCATGGCTGCCGGTGACGTCGTGTTTGAAGTGTTTCAGGTGTTTCCAACTTATATTTGAAATGTTTCATCTAAATATTACAAAAGTCGATCTAAGATGGTGCAATAGAAATATACACATATTGCAAGAGTATGTTTCAAGTGTTTCAGGTGTTTCTTACGTTTGTTTCAAATGTTTCATCTAGATGTTTCAAAGGTTGTTCTGGTGTTGCACATATTGCAATAGCTATTCACACATGTTTTAATTGTTTCATCTATTTTTAGATGTATGTTACAGATGTTTCATCTAAATGTTTCAAAAGCAAATTTTGTGTTGCAGGCTGCTACCTCGTCTGCTGGTGGTGGTGCGCCACTGTGGTTCACGTGCCGGCGCCTGAGGCCAGCAGACACCTCCATAGCACGCATCCACAAGCGAGGCAGGTGGGCATTGTTTGCGGTTCCAGAGCTGGGGCTGGTTAGGAACGGGATGGAGCGTATGGGTTCGATGCGAGTGCAAGAGCTGCGTCCGAACGCGGGACTGGGCCACACGTCCAGGCGCAGCTTTACCGAAACGGTGCCACCGGGTTCAGCTCGGTTTGTTCCGGGTCTGGGTTCGGCTGGGTTTGTTCCGGGTCCCCGCTGCCGCAGCCCGCAGGTACCGTCGGCCACTTGCTTAAGGGCATGTTTGGTTAGATGTGTTAAAGTTTAACAATCACTGTAGCAATTTCGTCTTATTTAATAAAAAGTTTTCAATTTTAGACTAATTAAACTTATTAGATTCGTCTCGTAAATTTCTCCTAATCTGTGCCGACATACATAAAATTAATTTATATTTAGTACTCTGTGCATTTTCCGCAACACTGATGTGACATTCATGAAACAAACCGGGTCTAAGCCTACGACCAGGGTTTTTTTACCGACCGGTCACCCCAAACCGCCGGCCTCCGGTAGCGGTTTACCGGACCGGTTTACCGGTAACCGGTCGGTAACCGATCGAATTTAAATTTGAATTCAAACGCTGCTTCGGTTCGGTTTGTCACCGGTTTACCGGGCGGTTTGGAGCGGTAACCGCCTGGTTTGAGCGGTTTACCGCTCGGTTTGAATTTGGAATTTTCTTTTTTCTTTTTTTTTCAAACTTCTATACGTATAAATAAATACTAAACGAACTCGAATTTGAAAATTTTTTACACCATTGGCTTCTATAAATCATGAACTATTTTTAGGAATTTTTTCAGCATTTTTTGTTTTTTTTTTCAAATTTTAAATTTGAATTTGGGGGCCTTAACGGTCCGGGACCGGGATTTTTTTTTTCTTTTTTTTCAAACTTCTATACGTATAAATAAATACTAAACGAACTCGAATTTGAAAAATTTTTACACCATTGGCTTCTATAAATCATGAACTATTTTTAGGAATTTTTTCAGTATTTTTTTTTTTCAAATTTTAAATTTGAATTTGGGGAATACCTAACCGGACCGGACCGGACCGGAACCGATCCGGCCCGGTTAAGACGGTAACCGCGGTTTACCGTGGTAAACCGAGCGGTTTTTTTTAACCCTGCCTACGACAACAACTCACCTCCCGGGCCTACCAACAGCGCCAATGTGCTAATCTCTTTTGTATTGGGCTCGGCAATCCTGCCCGATCAAAGACGTAGGTACCCCCGAAATTTCCCCTCGCGGAGCCACGCGGATCGAGTCCCCGTCGAATTCGCCTCCGCCGCCTGCTCGATCCGGTGGCCGCGAACTCGCCGCTTTCAGATCGTTCTCGCTGGGGTGATTAACCTACGGGATTTGAGGAGATCTAAGTGAGTCGCGGGCAGCAGCCATGAGCGAGGTGTTCGAGGGCTACGAGCGGCAGTACTGCGAGGCCTCCGCCTCGCTCTCCCGCAAGTGCACCGCTGCCTTCGCCCTTGATGGAGGTAAGCAAGATTCCCATGTTTTTGTGATTCCGTTGGGGAGCACCTGCTTTTGTTGATTGTTTTGGTCTGATTCGGTGGGCTATCCGCAGAGAAGAAGAAGCAGAAGCTGTCCGAGATCCAATCCGGCATCGAGGAAGCTGAATCGCTGGTAAATAGATTCCGCAACGCATTCTATTCTGGGGATCCCCTTGGCTAACTGGATATAAAACATCGACGCCTTCAGTTCTGCTCAATTGATTTGGGGAGTGGGCAGAAAAGTAGAGATTAGGGATTTTTCGTTTCCATCGGTTCAGTTTTGGTGTTCCGAAGGAGTTGTGAGATGTTTATGTGCCTTGGTCTGGGGGCTAGGGGGAGAGTAATTTTATGTTTTCGTTTTATGTGTTTGCAGATTCGGAAGATGGACCTGGAGGCAAGGAGCCTACAGCCTAGCATTAAGGCTGGTTTGCTTGCAAAGCTGAGGGAGTATAAATCTGACCTCAACAACGTCAAGAGTGAGCTTAAGAGGATATCAGCGCCCAATGCCAGGCAGGCTACCCGGGAGGAGCTCCTGGAGTCTGGAATGGCTGATACTCTCGCGGTGAGCTTAATACTAGGACCTTTTCAGGACTGTGTCCACAAAGTGTTGAGCTATGCTTAGGGCCTGTTTAGTTGGGGAAATTTTTTGGGTTCGGCTACTGTAGCACTTTTCGTTTTACTTGGCAATTTATGTCCAATCATGGACTAATTAGGCTCAAAAGATTTGTCTCGTGATTTACAACTAAACTGTGTAATTAGTTTTTTCTTTCATCTACATTTAGTACTTCATGCATGTGCCGCAAGATTTGACGTGACAGGTACTGTAGCACTTTTTGGGTTTCCTTTTTGGGAACTAAACATGCTCTTAATGCTTCAATGCACATTTATTATGGATCACATCAAAGCAAAAGCGTCATAGGTCCAATGTCTGTGAGCTAGAAATAACTGATAAGTTTCTTGTTTGTACTTCTAATTGTGGATTCGCTATTTCATATCAGGTGATTTGGTTTGCATTGAAATGATTTTTTTTTATTTTTTTGCCCTCGGTGTTTATCAGTATACCTACATACGTGGGCAGAATATTAGTTATACAGTCTAAATGTTTAATTAGATATGAACTAGGAATTAGTTCAATGAATGGTTTACATGTGCATGTTGGCGGATTACTACATTACATTTTGGCCCTTTTTTTTTTTCAATTTTGGATTCCAAGTTTTAGCACTATGGCTCTATGGCAGGATCCTGCCAGCATGTTTATATATGTTCTCACTTCTCTCATGCATATTTTACCATCAAGATTTAATCGATGGCTTTTCTTATCTTACATGCTTAGCTGGCACGATTACAACTTTTGTTCTATAGAAAATATGTGCTATATATTCAAACATTGATGGATATATCAGAGAGTTTCACTTTTCAGTGCTGATATACTATATTTTTAAACTTTGATTCGGATTCTTAATATTGTACATTATACTACAGTACTACACCACCGGTTGGCATCTGCGTGGCAGATTACCTTTATCTCCCATGTGGCCCTTAACTAACTGTGCTGCACTTGAGTGTTACGATGTTGGTAGCATAGGGTTACCCTTAGCACGTTCATCTTCATATTGGTAATGGATAATGAAAACAGTGGAAGACATGATAGAAGCAAGAAATCCTTTGTTTTCTCCTAAATTGGTGTAATTTTCTGTCTGTCACTAAATAAGATAGAACCATTACATTTATAAAAAGAAATGTGATGGATGACTTTTCTGTGCTATCTCCAGAACATACTTCTGTAGTCTGATAAAAGTAAATCATATGATAATCTCACCCTATTATAAGTTACCTGTCTATCTATTTACATAAGAAATGTTCCTCAAGTAATACAATAGTAGTTCTGGCACCAACTGAACTTAATAAGGAACTATAAGTTCATTAGTTGTTTCGGAATGTTGTTTAATATCTAGTAAAACTGATTGGATTACCTATATTTCTTATTCTTCAATGTCAGTGTACATAGGAGTGCTTCCTCTACATTCCTGTTGCATTTATTTTTGTTATATGCTGGTTTTGTCTCAGGCTTCTTACAGTTTTTTTTACTCATGTCATACTTGGGGGGCTCTCCTATGGCTCAGGTGTCTACTGATCAGAGGGGAAGATTGATGATGACAACTGAAAGACTGAATCAGTCCACTGACAGAATCAAAGAGAGCCGAAGAACTATGTTGGAGACAGAAGAACTTGGTGTGTCAATTCTTCAGGACCTTCACCAACAGCGACAGTCACTACTACATGCTCATACTACTGTATGTACCTGTCTCAACAGCTCTACCTATGATATAGATTTACTTTCTGGTTGTTTTCTGATTTTTCAGGTTGAAAAGCTGCAGTAATTCTTGCTAACAAAACCTGTATAACAGCACTACTACTTTAGTTCATTGACAGCACTCTATCTTTGCTTTATTCATAGCAAGCTCAGCTTGGATTTTATTTTGTGCAGAGCTTTTTTATGAAAACGAATGTTATTTATTCACTGGTTTCTTTTTCTGTGGTTCATTGTTGACATCTTATTGATTTGTATGATTGGTGTTGAGTGTTTTTCTTTTTTTCCTTTATGTTTTTTTGTATCTAATTTTGTCTGCTGTTTTTATGTTTTGTTGGTGGACCCTTTTTCTCCTTAGTATAATGGTGTGCATCTTTCCTGTGTGTTTTAGAAAGTTGTTCTTCAAATATTTTGTTAGATGTTTTGGAATAGAATCTCTAAATCTCTCCCAAATAACTCATCACCATTCTCTTTTTTTTAACTGTCCAGATTAGTTTTTTTTTTCATTCATGACCTAAGTGACTCTCTCATCACTCCATATGGATAGTTAATATTGCTTTGCTACATTAATTGGAGCAAAGAATAGATTGCACTTCTTCGGGAATTTAGACTGTCTTGTGCTTCTGTGCACACGTTAAAGATTATATTTAATTGCAAAAAAGTTAAAGATTATATTGTACTTCAGGAAGTTTAGACTGGTGTTGTATTTTCTTGAACACTTGTAGGACTTATAGTGCATTTCGTGAGGGTGAGCATGCATTTGTTCTGCACTATGTGATGTATTTACTGTATGGAATTATGGATGGCTATGGAATTTTAGTGCAAAGGATTGGTGATTGCGTTAATAAGGGAAAGACCCTTAGTAAAAACTAAAAAAAGGTGCATCCAATCCTTGTTGAAATTGAATATGAGAATTATACGTCTGCAGCTGTAATGAGTTCAGTAGGTAATCTAAAGAGTAAAGTAGACAAGTGGGCAGTGGCCCCCAAACTTGTTTGGCAGTGTCACCTTGATCCCCAAACTATTGGCCTGCATATCTGGGTCTTAATTGTGCCACTCGGATTGCCGATGTGGGCATGTGGCTGGCCATCATGGACATCTGAGAGAGAATGATTTTAGGGGATGACATGTGGGTCCCTGTGGATCTTTTATTTTTATCATCAGCTATCATGTTTGAATGATGAATTGCATAAAATGCGCTGACATGAATGCCGAGTAGATGCTAAGTAAACAGATAAACATTGGTTAGAGAGGTCTCTTGACCTTGAGTGAACTACCTAGTAAGTTTAGGGACCCAAATATGCAAATTAATAGTTTAGGGACACAACCGAACAAATTTGAGGACTGCAGATGTATTTTAATCAATATAATCACAAAATTGTGCTGGCTAAAATACTGCACCATGATCTGCATCCTTGGTGTGTTAATCTGCTTTGTGTTGTGTGTGCGCATGCGTGTTAGAGCTTTCCTATTTGTGTCTATTATTGAGATTGATGTCCTCTTGCTCATAGTTGCACGGAGTTGATGATAACATTGGCAAGAGCAAGAAGATCCTGGCTGCAATGTCAAAGAGGATGGATAGGAACAAGTGGATCATTGGGGGAATTATCACGGCTCTCGTCCTGGCCATCCTTCTCATACTCTACTTCAAGCTCGCTCATTAAGCCTGCCTGCAGGTAGGTCACCCCCCCCCCCCCCCCCCCCCCCCCCCCCGCCCCCACCCCAACCCACATATCCGTGGTCAGTAATTGTGTGATAAGAGTTGTCTGAATGCTGTGTATTGAGCAACACGTGGCTCTCCGAGCATCATTTGTTCCCCTAAACCTGTAAACTTCCGTGGCTCATGTTGTGTACAGTCAAGATACTTCCAACTATGTAAACTGTCGAAAGAGTGAAAAAAATTTACTTGGTGTTGAGTCTCATGTGCCTAACGCACGTTGTTCTGTCATGTTAAACTAGAGAGGTTACTAGAGCAGTATGTACACCCTCCGACCCAAAATAAATCAACTTCTAGAGTTGTCCTACGTTGAACTCACCAAGTTTGACCAAACTTATATAGAAAAAAGCACTAATATTTGTAATGTCAAATTAGCATCGTTAGATACATCATTAAATATACTCATAATGTTACTCTCTGGTGTCATAGATGATATTACTCTTTCTTATAAATTTGGCCAAACCTAAGATAGTTTGACTCTAGTTGATTCTAGGAATTGATTTATTTGTTTTGGGACGGAGGTGGTAACTATTCTGTGTGCATCAGTCACTCTATTTGAACTGCTGTCGCTGTCTGCCTTGGAATTATTGTGACTAAGCAGCTCTGTGGATAGTCTGTTATTGTTGTCGCGTTAGGGTTTGTGCAGATGCTTCCTGAATGATTGAGTGGTACTCCTAGACAATAGGTGGGCCTTGGCAGCTAGCTAGCGTGCATGCGCAGAAGGCGCAGGTCCATCGGTGCTGCAATACGTTTTTGTCGGTGCTGCAGCAACTTCAGTTGCAGAGCTAGGTTGGCAAGTAGGATAAGCGATGAGGCAGGCGCAGGCGCATCTTGTGCTTGATCTGCATCCATTTTGGATAGGAGGGGAAATGCGCACTGGGCATCAGGGTTTGATGTGATGCATGGTGAATTGTTGATCGGCAATAATGATCCGCGGGATGCCTGGCTAGGGTAGGATGCCATGGATCGGAACGGACCGTGGTTGGTACTGAAGAGGACATCAGAGGAACGAGTTGTAAAGTTGGGGAGAGACTTGGGGCCGGTTTAGTTGCCAAAAATTTGGCAAAATGGCACTGTAGTCATTTTCGTTGTTATTTGGTAATTAGTGTCCAATCATGGTCTAATTAGGCTTAAAAGATTCATCTCGTCCATTTCGTCTAAACTGTGTAATTAGTTTTATTTTTTATCTATATTTAATGCTTCATGCATGTGTCAAAGATTCGATGTGACAGGGAATCTGAAAAATTTTGCAAAATTTCCTGGGAATTAAATAGGCCCTTGGACTTGGTAACTGGTAAGGATCAATGTTTACTACTGTGCCTTTGGCACTGTATCTTGCACATAGCATCCGGTAAAACGAGCCAGTTCTCATTTGCCACTTGCGAGGAAATGTTTCACCACCACTGAAAAGTACTATTGGTGAAAGTACTATTGGGATTTGTCGTGATAGAAAAACACTAGCACGCTTATAAGTTCAAGCAAACAGGATGGTTTGAGGACGCTGAAACAGGAAAAGGGGCGGATGGGGGTTAGCCGTTTTGGTCTTGTGCCTTCAGCCTTGTGAGCCAGAAGCCAGGAGGTTGTTATAGCAAGTAAAAAGCTGTCACAACTTGTCCCCTGTGACAGCACGGCTAGCAACTTGTGTTGCATCGATGGATCGGATACCCCTTTGTTTGACGAAGCACGCGGAATTCAATGTGTAACGACCGTGATGCGACGCGCAAGTGCTGTGGACAAAAGCTTCGCGACACCGGCCTCTTCTCGTCGACAGAAAAGAGGGAACGCGAGTTGGTTCGTTTCCTTGTCTGATTTTGTAGGCACAAGCTGCGCGCCCGTCGCTTCATGGGCTGTTCTTGATCGAATCGGCCGTGACGTCGCCCGCACCGGCCGGCCGAGCCCTGACTGAAACCGCCAACCAGATCCAGCGCAGCAATTTCCCAAGTCCCAAACTGCTGTAGCCAGGGTTAAAAAACCGGTCGGTTTACCGCGGTAAACCGCGGTAACCGCCCTAACCGGGCCGGTCCGGTTCCGGTCCGGTCCGGTTAGGTATTTCCCAAATTCAAATTTAAAATTTGAAACAAAAATGCTGAAAAAATTCCTAAAAATAGTTTATGATTTATAGAAGCCAATGGTGTAAAAAATTTTCAAATTGGAGTTCGTTTAGTATTTATTTATACGTATAGAAGTTTGAAAAAAAAAGAAAAAAAATCCTGGTCCCGGCCCGTTAAGGCCCCCAAATTCAAATTTAAAATTTGAAAAAAACAAAAAATGCTGAAAAAATTCCTAAAAATAGTTCATGATTTATAGAAGCCAATGGTGTAAAAATTTTTCAAATTCGAGTTCGTTTAGTATTTATTTATACATATAGAAGTTTGAAAAAAAAAGAAAAAAAATTCCAAACTCAAACCGAGCGGTAAACCGGTCAAACCGGCCGGTTACCGCTCCAAACCGGCCGGTAAACCGGAACCGAACCGAACCGAAGCAGGGTTTGAATTTGATTTTGAATTCGGCCGGTTACCGACCGGTTACCGGTAAACCGGGCCGGTTTACCGCTACCGGAGGCCGGCGGTTACCGGAAACCGGTCGGTAAAAAAAACCCTGGCTGTAGCCTCTAGAAGGGGCTCACGGCTTACCCTGGGTTTGGGTTTGTCACCAGCACCGGGTCCAATTTGAGGACTTGCTAGTTCGTTGCTACCCGAGTCTAGTGGCGGAGCTACAGCCTACAGGGTATGTACGCCAAGTGCGTCATAGTGTTACCTTAGCTTCGCATCGGCAGAGTACTGAGGCGTGTCATCTTTAATGTCACTTGAGCAAAATATATTTCTTGTTGATACATACTACGTATATCGATGCACCATTCATTTTTATTGCTGTTTTCCTCGAATCTTGGTCAAACTGTGTAATCTCGCCATGTAAGAGGGCGCCCCTTGGAGAAATTTAGGCACAGGGCAGGCAGATCATTGCATCACCCGTTGAACTTGAACAAGCTCAGTTCCTGGATTGCGTGCATGCCAGCCAATGTCAACCAAGGCATAATCTGTCTGCACATGCCGTAACAGGCATATATATGCATGCACAGACACCACAGGTCAGGTCGTCAATCAGCGATCCGAGGCTGTGTTTAGTTGAGAAAAATCGGGTGAAAAGTTACCGTAGCACTTTTCGTTGTTATTTAGTAAAATTTGTTCAACTATGGATTAATTAGACTCAAAAGATTCGTCTCGAACTTTACAGACAAACTATGCAATTAGTTATTTTTTTTACCTATATTTAATGCTCTATGCATGCGTTTAAAGATTCGATGTGATGGGTGGATGAGGAAATATTTTGAGTTTGCATGGGAAGTAAACAGGGCCCGAATGGCATTTTTGTCAAAAGTACGTGTGCAGCATGCATGCATGCACACCGGCATGCCCGCGGGTCATGATAGCCTGACGCCCACTGCCTGCAAGATGAATGGATGATGTAGTCCCGACCCTTCAACCTTTTCTTGTCAACCCTGCACATGCAGAACATATATACAGCCACAGATCCAAAGATCAAATGTGACGGACTAAACGGTCGAGCTAGCTGGATGTATTTTCCTTGAAACAAAATGAAACTCTGAAAAGTGCTACTGGTAACGATTGCTTTTTTTTCTTCGTGTACGTGCGTCATTATATAATAAATAAATTCCCTGGCGTTAGTTTCTTAGATGCATCTGGTCAAACGGCCTAGCGAAGTCCGTTGCTGCAATCATAAGCAAGAAAAGAGCTTGCCGTCCCATATCGTCAACACACACCTCCCGTCCCATATCGTCACTTGCCGGCCGGCTCGATCGTCTTTTCAACGACGCTACTACGCACGGAACCGCCGCCGACGAATCTGTCGATCGTTTATCTGTTCGGTTGCCCCTCCTCCCGCGGGGCCACGGACCGCAACGAGCCGACGACGACAGAAACGGAGACTTCCTGAAATCGCGAAGGTGCGGAGGGGAGAATTGGGTGGAGCCAAAAGAAATTTGGAGCGCGCGTGTCTGAATTCTGGCCGACGCGCGGCGGAAAATCGATCCGTCCTTTTCCGTCGCGTGCTTCGCTTCGCTTCGTGCCTTTGTGCTACATATAGGTGGCTGATGATGACTTCCTGTTCTAGAGACGTAGATCGAGTTCTTCGTTCAGATTTTTTTTGAATTATAACGACTGATAAAGTGTTATCGTGCAGATTGTTCAGCAAATTAAGCTGAGGAAACCCAACGGAAATAATGACCAGTCAAACCAAAACCAAGTCCTCAAAAAAGAATGGTGCATGTCGGGCTGTTGGCAGGGTGCACTTTTACTTCCTCCGCCTAGTACTACTGCTGCATAGCCCCAGTATAATAATAAAATAGAAAAGGTAATAAGTCCCGTACGCGTATACTCCCTCCGTCCCACAAAAAGTATCGTTTTAGTTTTTTTTTCAGATATCGTGTTTGACCGTTCGTCTTATTCAAAAAATTTTAATAAATATTATTTATTTTGTTATGACTTATTTTATCATTAGAGATACTTCAATAATGATTTATTTATTTTATAATTTGCACAAAATTTTTAAATAAGACGAACGGTCAAACACGATGTCTGAAAAACCTAAAACGACACTTTTTCTGGGACGGAGGGAGTATGTGACAGCTGCATGCCTCTCCATGGCCATCCGATCGCGTTCTTCCAAAGTGATCGGATGGCCGCGGGGGATTTACAGGGCCGGGGCGAGCTAGAGCGCCGTGCGTGCATGCAGCAGCAGGGTGACCAGCTGCCAGTCGTTGCCAGAGCCAGCGCGCGCTCCTTCCCACACCTGCATGGGGGGTCAGCCCCAAAGGGAATGTCTTTTGGCATCGGGCAGCCCAACAACCAGGCCCTACAATGTGGTGCCCGTCCGGCCCCGGTCGTCGGTCGGTCGATGCGACGATGCCGTTCCTCCACCCACCGGCTATAGATAGGGGTAGGAGTAGGGCTACTAGTAAGCCCAAAAGCGCCCTGTAAAAGTGCATGCGTGATGCAAGCTGCACTGTGCAGTGCTGTGCTACTCTCTCTCTCTAGCTAGCTAGCTGCACGTACTGTGTGCTCTCATGGCAGCGGCGCACACGCATAACGAAGACCTCGTTCGATGCTTTGACACGAACGAACGAGCCAGGAAAAGAAAGAGAAGAGAGGGACAGCAGCAGGAGAATTCGGTTGGCTGGCTCAGCAGGCAGTAGTGCTTTTCTCTCACACTAATTCAGCACCAGCCAGCAGCTACTAGCCAGCCAACAGTATTTTTCTCTCATAATAAATCAGTATCAGCCACTGGTCACCAGCCAGCCGAACAAGGCGGAGAACTCAATGAGAGAGAAGACCAGCGATCGAGTAGGAAAAGGACGTGCCCAAACTCCCATACGTACGTGCTGCCTTGGGCACTTAATCATATGTGCCATCATTTCATCCCACCCCTCATCAACGCCACTCTCTAGCGATCGCAACAGGTGCAGCCCACGCACTGCGCGCGCCTAGCTAGTATGGAGGAGATGAACGGCGCCGGCCGGTGTGATGCATGGCATGGCGCCCAGCGACATAGAGCGTGCAGCACGCGTCTCCTCGTCTAGGGGTTCCCCCCCTCCTGCTCGATCTGTGCTACAAGATAGCTTTTGCAAAAGCAATGCATACCGATATCGACGATGACTTGACAGTAGGAAACGAACGCTGACAGTCCATATATAGAGATGCATGCATGAGGCCAGCTCGCCGGGGGGATAAAAGGTATCGTCAGCAAAAGGCCCTTTCCGTGTTAAGTTACTAACATAATCCCGTATTCCCGTACATGCTTTGCTGATCAGATAAAAGACCTGCTGGCCCAGCATCGGTTGATGATAGAGATCGATACTCCAGGATAAAAAGACGAGAGAGATATGAATTTAGCTAGCTAGATAGATAGATATAGCATCCCTCTCGTCTTTGTTGATCAGAAAGCTCTCCGGCCGGCTAGCCTACCTAGGCGCCTAGCTTAGCTCTGCGTATCTCACTCCCTCTCCCTTTTTGCGTTCAGCTACTAGTAGGAAAAGATATTTCGTTGGGTTGGACGCAAAAGGGACGAGGAAAAGTGGTTAATCATGCACAAAAGTAGAAGCAGAATATATATATGTATATGCAATTCGCTAGCAAAGATTGCCAGCCTGATGCTGTATCCAGCAAATGAGCGAATATCAGCTGTTGCTTTCGGTCCCACCTTAGACACCACCACACCGAGTTTGTGACGAATATGACGACTTGCATATGTATAGTACTCCTATGCAACAATGAGGCAAGACCAACACGGTTGGTTATGTTCCTTGTATAGGAATCTGTCCATCTAAGTTTTACTCCCTCCATAGAAAAAAATGCAATTCTCATTCCCCGATTGGTTAAACAAGTTAAAGTTTGATCAGATTTACAAAAAAACTACTATATTTATGGTGATAAATAAGTACCATTTGATTTCTTTTAGCGAACATTGTCGTAGTATGTATTTCATTTGATTGATTATATAATATATTTTAATAGTATACCTATTTACAAATATAACTATTGATATTACTTTGTATAAACTTGGTCAAATTTAATAAAGTTTGACTTGTCCCAAACCTACAATCACATTTTTTTGGGGACGGATAAAGTAAATCTTCGACTTGACATGTACATCTAATTATTGTTTCAGTGGTAGCTAGTAGGTAGCATGCACGTCGACAACGAGCCGGTTACATTGACTTTATCAATGTCAATATATATCAGCCTAGTCTCTCATATGTGCTCATAATGATATGGGTGTGCGTATGCATTGTTTCCTTAAAAACAATAAGGCAAGAAAATAGTTAGCATGCACCGTGTACCATTTATGTTCTTTTTACTGTTTTTTTTGTATTTCACAATATTTGAGATAGACGCAACTTTGGAAATTCGAATTATGCAGCTTCCATAGAACAAGTATGTGGCTTTGAGAATAAAACTGATGGTCAGCTTAACAAATTTTAGCAGCGTTGGTTCTAATAGGACATCTTGTACAAAGGTGGAGGTGTAAGTTCTAGATGGTTCCAGCTTAACAAATTTTCAGTCTGCTCATCATCACCAGCGTTCCCTCGTTCTGCATGCACTGCTACAGCAGTACAGCTGCATAGATCGATCACTTAATTAACAATGCGGCGAATCCAAACTTAATTTGCACATATATGTGTAACTACAACCTTAAATACCGTGCTATAGTATCTACTATACGTAGTACTAAGTACCCATGATAGACGATCATATCATCATCTGTAAGTACGCCGGCCGTGTAATCTACTAACAAAGAGACCTGACCAAGAAACAGTGTGAAACAGCAACATGCATGCATGTGTATCATCCACTCTGAAGTCGATCTGGCAACAGTCATACAAGAACAGTTACTACAACAGTAGTTTGCGCGTATTCGACGATCCGCTCGGATTTACATACCCAGCTGGAGAAATAATGTTACTGCTCCTTCCTGCTGCAAATCCGAGAAAGCCACCAGGATTATTGCTGCCGCCGGCGCCGCCGTAATAGTTGTATTGCTGCGACCTGCTTGCTGTGCTGCTGCTGGTGGTGCTCGTGCTCTTGCTGTTGGTGTTGGTGGTGCCTAGGGTTTCCAGCGCCTGGACCTGAGATTTGAGGAACTTGAGGTAGCTGGCCGCCTCGTCCAGCATGGACGCCGTGTCCATCTTGCCGCCCCCGGGGACGAGCTTCTGCAGCACGCGCAGGCGCTCGCTCACGCGCTCCCGCCGCAGCCGCGCGGCCACCGTCTGCGGGTCGCTCGAGATGCGCACGTTCTTCCGCCGGGGCTTCTCCGCGGCCGCCGCGGCGGCGACCTCGGGGCCCAGGTTCACGGGCCGCATCGCCGCTGCGCGGTAGATCATCTCCTTCACCTGCGCCATCGCCTCCATGTCCGGCTCGTACCCGGCGGCGCTGGGATCGCGCGCGACATGGCCGGCGCCGCCGAAGCTGATGCTCGTCGCCGAGGCACGCCGCTTCGCGCCGCCGCCGGTGGGCCGCGGGAACGGCGCCGGTGGCGGTGCGGTTGTTGTTGCGATGGCGGTCGTCGCCGGGTACTCATCGCTCACGATGACCTTCCTCTTGACGTGGTGGTGCGCCGCCTGCTGGGAGTGGGACTGGGATGACGCGTGGGGAAACGTTAACGGCGGCGGTGGCGCCGTGGTGGTTGGTGACATGATGGACGTCGGCGACACCACCTCGGCGTCGTGGCCGCCGCCGCCGCTGTAGTTGTTTGACTCCCCAGAGGATATGTATCCGCCGGTGGTGCCGCTGTAGCTGGAGAGCATGGCGCCACCGTTCGACACGGCCGCCCCGCCGTCGCCGAGCTCCCTGGTAAAGGCGAGCGCCGCGTCGAGTAGGCCAGCGTCGAAGACATCCCCCGTGCCCGCGTTGAAGAACGCGAGCGGGTCACCGTGGTCCATACCCGCGCCGCCTTCGATGGCACCCGCATTCGAGCCCACCTGGCACGCTCCGGCGTCGCCGCCGCCGCAGCCGCCAATAAGGGCCCCGTCGCACTGGAGCTGCCCAAAGCACACCCCAAGGAAGGCCTCGTCCATGTCGAACCGGCCGCATCCAGCCGCCTGGCGCGAGAAGTATTCGTCAACATGGTGGCCCGCGCCAGTCCAGCCAAAGGTAGCGTCCATCGCCGCCGCCGCCGCCGCCGCCGCTGCCGAGGAAGCTGAAACGACTGGCGCAGGGATTCTGGGAGGACGCTATACAACTGTACACTGCACAAAAGAGGAAGCTTCGAGCGTTAGACGAGTTCTTGGCCATACGTACGTATGTACGAAAGGAAGACTGCTACGATCCATCTACATCGAAGAGGGAATCCAAATCGAATTGTGGAATGAACGTCAACAAACTGTTGCACGGCTATGGCATTGATGGACGGACAAGGACGGGGGAGGGAGATGTCTCGAACCTCATAATTACAACTGTACATGTATTCTTTTCCACACCAAACCATGAGACTGGAGTAAATACTCATCAAGAACTACACATACAAGAACAAGATCTAGCTGATGCATATATATGTGAGAACGAGGTCTTTCTTCTTTTACATATATATTAACCGAAATATTTTTACTGCTATATATAGTTAAATTCTTCAGCCGGGACCGGGAGCGAGGTGACTGATGATTAAGCCGGGATGTTTGGATTCGGATGCATGAAATCACGTGTGCTAATTATGGAGTACAAGTAAACAGGACCTGTGTGTGTTCATACCTTCCCTATCAATCGCGACCGATTGATGATTGATGGCTAAAACGATGGGACAACAGCACACCCCACTTAAATCGCTTCTTTCTTCGCCGACGGAGCGCACCGTCACGCGGCTTCCAACAGCCGCCCTTGGACGGTGCGGTGGCGCTGAGGCGCCGACGGCCGGTGTAGATGAGCGAGATGAGCTCGCCCGGACGAACAACCGGCGAGGCGAGTAAAGAAGAGAGTTATTATGTATATATCTGTGTCCAACGACATTGGTTATGAGTTAGCTAGTAGTATGCTGGAATACTAGTCTAGTACCACACCACCACATACGGAGAGTGCAAATACACACAATAACGAGGAGGCGTGTGCAGTAGGTATAGTACCTGCAGCAGTAGTGTCTTTGCTCAGCTGATGAGCTACTGCTAACTGATTGATCAATCAATCAGCAACGGGATCGAGCGGCCGGCGGCCTGGCTTCGCCGAAGCGCTAGGCTCTCGCTGTTCGAGTTAGCCTATGCGAGAGAGCGGACAGTGGGAGGAGGAGGAGAAAGAGGAGATAGGCTGGGGTGGAGACACAGCAGCGATCATGCGTATGTGTGTGGGATATATGGTCCTCCTGTTGATGGCTGCATATGGGCTGCTTCTTTTATAGATGCCTAGCTATGCCTGTTTCGTTATTTCCTCCTCTCTCTCCTTGCCTACTTATTAACTGTCTCTCTATTTTCTTTTGGGGAAAAAAAAAATCTTGTGTTCGGTTGGGGAAGATGAGTAGATGACGCTGAGTGGGCGGCACATGAACATGCATCCATCAACAACTGACGCGCTCTCATAAACACTGGCCCAAAATCTATGGTCCTCTTTTGTATCTACTCCGATCCGTATCTATCTATCCATCGATATATGCCACTGTTACGTGTTACACATGTCCAGTGTTAGCTAGATTGATCTGCTAACACAAAGAATGTTCACTTTTCGTCTGTTCTCTAAATCAGAACCGGCTCTTCGTGCATATATATAACCATCTCACGTGAAGAACTAGATTGCCAATGATAGTACAAAATTTTACAGAAAATGTTGACAGTATTAGCGTGTCCGCGTATGTATGTACAGTATGTATGCACTCCGAACTTTCGCGAGTAGAATACAAAGTAGTAGCAGATTTTTCACGGAAAAGGTTTCTACAGCTTTCTCTCTGCTGGTCAGAGGCTCCGATCTGGGAGTCTGTAAGCTTTGTTCGCCTTTGGCACCGCAGCAGGCAGAAGAGGGGAAAAAAGATTGACGACTGCCACGCCCTCCCTGCCCGCTTCAGGGTGCAGTAACTTTCTGTGGACGCTCTCCGTCGCTTTTTTTGCCCATTTTTGAGTGGAACAACAAGGCCAGTGAGCAGCATAGCAGCTATCCTCTGCTCACTTCACAATTTCACATGCATGCATGTTTGCATTTGGTTGCATTGCATGGTTCTAGGTCCTCCTGCTAGCTGAGGCAGCATCACAGGGAAGTTTGTAGCTTTATATTCCTGGGCTGTATTTAGTTCTCAAATTTAGAGTGATACTATAGCATTCGTTTGTATTTGGTAATACTTGTCCAACCGTTGACTAATTAGACTCAAAACGTTTGTCTAGCAAAGTACAACCAAACTGTACAATTAGTTTTTGATTTTATCCACATTTAGTACTCCATGTATGTATCGCAAGTTTAATGTGACGGGAATTTTTTTTATAGTGCACTGTTCAATGGAACTAAACACACCCCTAGGCGTGCACGCATGATTCTCTTGCTGCCCGACGTCTGAGTGACTGATGACCCTGCATGCATGCATAGGGCTGACCAAATATGTAATTATGGGATACGTGCTAAGTTTGACCAAATTTTTAGTAAATAGTATTAATATTTATGTTTCCAAATAAATTTATTATAAAAATATATTCTATAATTAATCTAATGATACCTATTTTATATCATAAATATTAGTATTTTTAATATAAATTTAGTCAAAGTTTAAAGAATTACATGTTTTTTTAGCCGGAGGGTATATTCACTGCGCCTGGTAGAAGGCAGCAACAAAGCAACAAAGTTTTACTGAAAAAATAGTGGACTGGTCATCAAACAGCCGTCAGTCGGTGAAACCTTTCTTCAGAGTACTCAGATCCGCTCAGAGTGCAGAGCAAGAGGACAAGGAAGCTAAAAGCAGGTTGCTGATGATGAAGTGGATATGCTAATTGAATTTCCTTAAAAATGCATTTTTTTCATGGTTTATTATTGCTTTTTGCACATATATATTAGTCTGTTTCCCCCCTGCTTCAATAATTCAAATAAGATAGGAGACCACGCCAATGCAAATCTGTGTGTGCTGATGGGATGATGGGAGATCAGGACCACATTGACGATGATAGGAAACCAATTTTACAAGGCTAGCCAGAGTATATTAATTAGAGAAATTGTTTACACAAGGGGTACTTACTGCTCTGCCAGCCTTAGCATGATTGAACGACGCGTGTGTTGATCAATTCCAAGTATTATCACTGATGATGCAGCATAGTGTTAGAAGGTTTTGTCATCTATAGGCCGCCGGTGCTGCAGCTCACTCAGCAGTCAGCACTGGCGGCTCTGTTTCGGCCCCCTGTTTACGTGTATTTTGTTGATTTTTTTTCCTTCCCACCTAATGGAGACGTTTGCTATTAGTTTGGATCATACCTACGTCGCTACGTGTGACAGACAAGATGCTGGTGGTATATAGCCCTCAGCCCACAGTAAAGCATAGAGGGACAAACTAGTGGTAGCCTGGTTATAGATTTTATGCACATGCATGGTGCTTAGGCTCTCATATCAGCTAGGGCAAAGCTACTCTAATTTATCTATGAAAGGAAAAGTACACTTGGGAAAGTAAATAAATTCAAGTAGTGCTGAGTATGCTGACATGATCGATCTGCATCTTGTTTTTTAGGGAGTTGTCTGCAATATGATAAGGTGGGGAGAACATGTGGATATGTGTAGTCCATGGGAATGTCCTAAGAAAGTAACATTGTTTAAGGGCAAGTAACTCAACTTGCTCCAAGCATATATACATTTGTAATTTGTAATGGAGTTCTAATGTACGTACTGTCTTAATTATTTGGTTGAGACTTGGGAGGCACATGACTAGTAGCTTTGTCTTCATCTGGTTAAGCATACCATCCATTCTTTTCGTGGGAACTTATAATTTTGATTAGACGTTGAAGACAAAGAGCAGATAGAACCACTTTAAATATGTGCTTGTAATCATCAAATGACACGCATAGATAGAAGTATTTCAATTCTGTGGTTAGACCTTTCATAGTATCCGTGATGCTTATCCTGTTTTTATTTCCGTAACTCCATATACTACAAAACTTTATTTGCTGTACATTTATTTAATCATCAATGTGCAGTCAGGTTCTTATAATTAATATATGTACATCAATCTAATATATATACAGCCCCAGTGAGCAGTGTCCTTCTCACACCCTGTTCACTTGGTTGATAAGCCATGGCTAAAAATACTGTTGGCTGATTTGTTGTGAGAGAAAACACTGTATCATGGCTGATAAATTCAAGCGAACAAGGCAGCTCTAACGACAATTCTGACGAGCAAATGCAGGCATTGTCGCCTACCAGGCCTGGTACTGTAGGATTTATATAAAAGAGTTGCAAAGAAAAAGGGAAGAAAGGGTCATTTTCCAAACGCAGAGAAATTCAGTGCCGAGCAGTGAGAGTTGGTTAAATATTCTCTCCCTGAATAAAGTCGACGTGAGCAAATCGCATTTGCAGTAACTAACAAAGATGTAGGTCCAACCACCTATGTGCTCTTTCTCGCCATCGATCGGCTGCGTGCGCCATCTTTGTTCAATTCCGCCTGCAAGTTGCCACACCGTCAGCGTCGAGGGGCTGCGTCATTGCATCCTCTACCACGGCTCTGCGTGCTGGCCTTTGGAGCGGAAGGCCGGAGGTGCCCGATCGATCTATCGAAGCCCTCTCATCATATCATCTGCTTCTGCTTCTCTGCTAGAAAACAACGACGCAACAGTTTCCTCCGGCTCGCTCGGCTCGGCGCAGAAAGTGAAAGTAACCGCGCCCGGGAAACGGCCAAGGGAGCTAGTGAGCTACCCGGTTTTGAGATTTCGTCATCGGCATTGGTTGCATAAATCGTCCACAGTTTCGAGGAGGGCGTACGCGAGGACGTTGAACCGCACGGCAAACCGGCCGGGATGACGACGGCCATGGCCGATCGAGCAGCTGGTAAAGGTAGCTACGCATATATACATGCTCTGATGACGTTTTTGTTTAGTTGCAGATGACTAGAGGGGCCCACAGTCCGTTCTAAAATGTACGATTTTTTATTAGTTTTTTGGTATATATATACAAGTGAAACTTTTACGGTTTTGATTAAATTTATATAAAAAAACTGCATCAGTGCAACATCAAATTAATTTTAGTCAATCTGTTATCTTTTATATGTATCTTATTACTATGTACAACAGCTTTAAAAGAAGCCAACACATTTATTGACAGGGTCTAAAAAATTACGATATTAATAATCTACTAAAAAAGAAACTTTGATCTAACGATTTAGACTACAAAGAGTATACAAGGACTAATAAACAGTAAACTTGAAATAACGAATTACGCTTTGGAAAGAAAAAACAAAATAAAGGGTTAATATAAAATACAATAAGCAAAGGTAAATTTTGAATAGAACTATGAAAACATAATAGTTTGATCTCCAAACAATTTGAAAAGAAAAAAATACCTAAATAACTAGTTCATATAAATTATATTTCCTACGTTTCAAATTATAAGACGTTTTGGCTGTTCATCCTCTCGATGCCATCGTCATCGAAGAAGCTCTTATGAATCTATTCATATGGACCTACGCGCAAGAGCTCCTAGTTGGCGCACCAACTATTGATGTTTTTACCATCGGCAATGATTATGGGGTATGTTATGCATAGTAGATCTAAAGGGTAGTAAACATGACACAAATTATATATGCTAGTTCAGGCGGAGGTGCCCTACATCCAGTTTATATTGATGCTTGCATCATTGCTTTAAGCGTTGTATGCTAGAGGCTTTGGGATTGCATCATGGGTCTAAGGGGTTACTGGTCAGGGGCTAGCTCCCCAACCCTCCTTATATTGTCCGAGGGTAAAGTTGTAGATAGTCCCAGACTGATCGGTTTACAAATTAGTTTCCTAGTCCGTTACAACAAGGATCCCAGAAGATTGGGGTATGCCTAATATTGCACGTTGGTTAGATACTCCATGTAGATATGGGAGTCCAAATAGTCAACTCGGCCCATCCCATGTTAGGGAGCCAAATATGTCCTCCATAATGGATCGAGGGGTCACTAATCATCAATACACCTATCAACGCGTGTAGTGGCTCAATCAGGCATGGGAAGCATTATATGCATCCAATGATATTTTAGGCCAAGAAGGGAACTACCAATTTGTAACAAAATATACAATATGATCCAGAATTTAAATTTAGAAGAGAGCCAAGGAACTGAACAATTTGTGAATGGCATGGAAATGGTTTTATTGACAAATAATGGAGCTCATCCGAACATTGGTAGAACCATAGAAATGGCACGACCACAAGATAGGAGTGAAAAACAGAAAGGTTAAAGAGACGACAATGGTTGTAAGCTAAGAAATTGATTCAAGGGAGATATATGGAGTTCGTGTTGATGGATGCAATGGAGTCATGTGGAAAGATGACCAACACAATAAAAAGAACTCTTTGTATAAAATATTTTTCATATAAGGAAAACCAAAATGCTATAATGAACAGCTAACTACATACGCTATTTGTGCGGCCCATCTTGCAAATTAAATATATTTTGATAAAACATTTATCTGGTAAATACTAACATATCTAAATATAATACTAATTTAAGCAAAACTGAACTGAGGGAGTATATATATATCATATATGTAGAAATTTCAAAGTACCAAGACATATATACAGGCGGCATTGCATCTTGGAAAGCATAAAAAACTTGGATGTTACTATGATACATACATCATATATGCATGTAGATTTTAGTAAATTAGAGTTGTTATATATGTACGCATATTTATTATATTAGCTTGTAGATTAATATGTGCATAGCTGAAAGGTGTACTTCGTATTTATATTCTCCTTTGATTAATTTCCCAATCGTACAAACAACAGGACAATAAGTTCCCGAAAACAACAATCCATGTCGGCAACAGGGCCTGGAGTTATGGCGTGTGTTGACATTACATGTACCGTGTCGTCGATCCCGGAACTGAAGGTCAAATCGGCATATCGGATATGTCAGGTGGCATTCAGTTGTTAAGGTCTCTCCCGTCAACTGAATTTTTCTCGTACACTTACACCGTCTTCTAACTATATTTATTTTTTTATTATTATATTTATAATGATTTCTTCAGTATAATTTATTGAACAGAGTGATGTGATTGGGAAATAATATAAATATATACAAATTTTTTCAAAAAAAATTACAAATTTTGTCAATGGATTCTAGATATCAGAGAAATTATATCATATTGTTCACAAATACTCCCTCCGTTCTAAAAAAAAGAGTCATTTTCGTTTCAAAAAAAGAGTCATTCTCGCAACCGCTTTTAACTTTGACCAAATATATTTAACAAAATATTAATATTTATGGTACATAATTAATATCATTAGTTAGATCTTTGAATATACTTTCATAATAAACTTATTTAAAGATATAAATGTTGTACGTATTTTCTACAAACGTAGTTAAAGTTGAGAAAGTTTGACCAGCACGCTTCCCACTGCGACTCTTTTTATGGGACGGAGTAGTATCATCAAATTGTTCACAGGCTTACAAATTTACAAACTTTTCTATAGCGAGAAGCGTGCATGACGTACTACATGCGACTTGTCCTGGATCAAATCAAGCAACAGCTAACTGCATGCGACAGTCCTGGATCGATCTCCTACATACACGCGCCTGCTCCACTTTTGCCACGTACTATGCGTGCACGGACGATGGATGCATACACCTAACAATGGCGGACGCATCGGACGGCCTGGCCCATCGGCGGACAGCGACGAACGGCCCAAAAATCAGTTAATACAAGCTCCTAAATTAACCGGTTGATGGCCCCGTTCGCTTCACTCAAAAAACAAGCTGAAATACTGTTCTAGTTGATTTTTTTTTAAAAAAAATACTACTTTGGCTAAAAAGACAAGCTAAAAAAGACAGCTTATAAGCCGGCTAAACAGAGCCAATAGATAGCAATACTGTATACTTATATATTTCTAAAGTTCCTAGCAGAACTTGACTTCGACCTGATGAACAAGAAAAGTCCAAGGTAAGGATCCCAATGATAATCACTTCATCAGTTATGTTTTCTGGGACTTTGACAGCTGCGCAACGTAAGTAGTTTTACTTTTTTTCTAAAAAAGTTGTAAATACACTGCTTTCTACTAGATCCTTTTCCTTTAAAAAAACAACATTTTTCGAAATGAATACTGTAAATCTCTAATTTAATTAGGTCATCGGGCCCTCGAACAGAACCACCATCTTAATCAAAGAATATTCAGATCAATTGCTGGATCGATGCATATATAGGTTAATGGCTAACCTGTTAAATCTATATCCGTAGCTAGACTTGTATCTTGGGTTGGACCCGCTTTGTCAGACACAAGTTAGATGCATCATGATCCCCACATGGCCATGGCCTTGCGGTTCGTACTTGGCAGTACTAGATTTCTTTGTCTCGTGATGATGTTTCAAGACATCTTACAATGATTGGAGCTGATGAGCAAGGATCTTCGTTAGTTATGCCTTGATTTTTATGTATTTTCCTATTTTGTACGCATGTATAGGGTACGGTGTGGTTAGACTTGGACATGGTCAGGACATGTACAATAGTAGGCCTTTAGATGCATATATATATATATATATCTCTCATCTCTCACAACTAAAAAGAATAAAAGGAAGACAATTGTTTGGTGCGGTAATTTTTGGTGTTACCTCATCGTGCGGCATTTGTTTTCGTACGTACGCCCCCGTCGTGCGAACAGATCGCTTCGCCTCGCGTGATTTCCTTCCGCACACTGTCCGTGATTGCCGCGATTTCCTTCTGCATTCTGCGACCAGTCCCGGCATTTGTTTACGTACGTACGCCGAAGTCGTGCGAACAGCCGATGTGCGCCTCGCGATCGGTCCCCGTCATGCTAACATCCCACCCCCAATCGCGCAGCCACGCTCGGCCACGCCGCCGCCGCGCCCTCGCCCTCTCCCTCTCCATCTCGCTGGCGGTCCGGGACCTCACATGACCTGCGCGCAAATCGACTCTAGGAAGACGGTGCGTGATTCCCGCCATGGAAGCCCTCTTCCACGCCCCCGCACCCCAACGCTGACGACTCCCTCGACATCCCTCCGTTGCCTGGCGTCTCCGCATCTCCCCTCGCCACGTTGCCGCTCACCGCTGCAGGTACGTGCGCCCCACCCCTGTGGAGCGCCACGACATCCAGATCTCGCTAGCGGGCTAGGACCTCATGGCCTGCGCGCAGACCAGCTCCAAGAAGACGGCGGCCTTCTGCTTCCTCATCATCGCGAGTAGGCTGCTGCGCTTCGGGGCATGGGGATGAGGACCGCCCACCTCTCATCGCTGATCCTCTCCCCCACTAGAGAGCTCTGCATGCAAGTGATGTTTGCTTGTTTCTCCACCTCTATAGGATGCTCTGGCAGATCCATGCATGTGGTGGGTGGTTGCTAATACTGCTCTCTCCATTTTTTGTGTTGCAGATTCATGAAGAGGCGAGGAAATTTTCTATCAGATTGGTGTTAGGAAAGGAAGACAATTGTTCGGTGCCAAGACTCTGCATTAGCATCAGGACTCCTTTCAGCCTTCACTTTGCTAAGTCTGCTCATGTCTACAGAAGTTGTTCCAGTTTGAGATGATTTATCTTGTAGCAATGATCGATAATAGGAGAGAGATCTTCCTACAGAAGCTTCCTTCAGGTTCCCTGAAACAACACCATTGTTTGCAGTAGGCAGCTTTACGTAAGTCAAACACTCAAACTTGCAAGACAAATCAAATCTATGTGCTATTACAAAATTGCTTCAAGTTTATTAGAGATAATTTATTTATTTAGTGAGGTATGGAGGTATTTTGTTGACTTTCCCGTTTCCACTTTGTTTTTGTTTAGAGATGCGAATGTTCAGGTATATATTATTTGTTTTCATTCCTTTACTTTCAAAATAAGAATTATTTTCTGAAAACACTCCTACTTAGAATCTTAAGATGTACGATGATAATGTTTTTATTGGACTATATATAGGTGGGTAATGGTTATGCATCTTATGGGATTCGGCAATTTGTCTTTAATTTGTCTGGCTGTTTCGTTTAGCTATTTTGGGGTCCACAGATTATTTTGCACTAGACACTGAACATGCTTGCATTTTCATCCAGCAGATGACCACACATAGCTCCATTCCATGACCTGGAAGCTCTCTTTGGCCTTTCTCATCTTCCCATTCTGTCTCTCTTCTCTTGCTGTTTCTCAAACACTGACGCTTATGGATTGAATAGCAGCACACAAATTATTAGTACGAAGGATTGTTGCATGTCGGCATCGGATAGAGTGGGTGTGAGCAAGGGCGAAGACAAATGTGTCAGCAGAAGCCACGTTGTTACTGCAATGGTAAGTTCCGTGTCTTGCTGCTTTGACACTTCTGGTTCATGCACATTGTCATTGAACAATTGTTTTTCCCCCTCGCAGCCTCTGGTACAGTCATCCAGTCAATTGGAGAGGCCAGGACATGTGCCAAGAGCCCAATTCTGCCTAGGTACAACCATCTTCCAACTTGCTCGATTGCTCTATTACGTGCAATATGTGATGTAGGATCAAGTTGTTCAGTCAACGTTATGCACGCTGTTGCAGTTATTGGTTCAGCCTCGCTCTGCTTTTTTCCTGGCTGTCTGCCTATTTCCACTCCAATTTGTGCAGCCATTCTTTCGCTTTTGACGGACTGTTGCTTTTCCTTATTATCGTCGTTTATCGTATATGCATAGATAGATTTGTATGTACATAAATATATATAGATCTGAACTCCCCACAATGATGTGTATAATTTTTTCGGGTCAAAAATGTTAATTTTTAGCATACTAGATGCCATTTAATGACTGAAAGGCGTTACAAAAGAAAGAACATTATTGTTACTATTATTGTTACTATTTGGACAGCCGTCGAACTCATTGAGTGACTACCTTACCTAATGAGCCAGGATTTGTTCTGCTCTATTGGGCGTTGGCTGTTATGTTTGCTGGCATAGAAGTGGGACAAGAAGCGGGAGATAAATGCATATTTCACTCTCCCTTCGGCACATTGGAAGTCTCCGTGATCTAAAAATGACGCTATGTTCAGTTCATAATCGGCTTAGAGCAAATTTTGATTCACCTGAACCTGCAATAGTTCAGCTCTAGATCCTATCAACTCAGAATTTTTAAAGCATGTTTCCACTTGAATCATACATGATGGTCTGGAGATGTGGCATAATTATTCGTGATTTATTGGCGCACGCAAGAAATGGACATCAGAGATTTCTTCCTGCTAATATAAAATATTATCTTAGCCGCATCATGAAAAGGTCTATACAGTAGAGTTTGTGAGCCTGCGACACCGCGTTCTCCGTGATTGTTAATTTCACAAACTTTGTTTTTTAGATTAAATGTCACTTAAATGTTGGTATTTAATATTTACAGTATTGTTATCTTATTGTGCGATCCGTGTATTTTTAGTACAAAATGTTAGCTATCCCGTAGCAACGCACGGGCACGCTACCTAGTATATATATATATATATATCAGAGTACAAAGACCGAGGCCTTATTTAAATGCATCAGAGTACAAAGATTAAGGCCTTGTTTGGATGCACTCGCATTCACCGTACCTCAATGCATGCATATGTGTTGAAGCGGATTATTAGAGTAAAAATTAGTTAGTTTTTCACCTCAATCTACTCCAATACATATAGATATTGACAGGAATACAAGTGTAGCCAAATTAATCTGAGGTGACTCCATTTGAGTACAAACTGAAACTATTATATACAGTTGGATCTTGAGCTGTATCGGGACTAGAGATTTGGTTGAATTAGATTCCTTTGGAGTCCTAGCACCTGAAATCTTGTCTGGTTAGCCCAATAAAAATCTTTTCTAAACCCAGATTATGAATTTTATTTACAAACTCACTGGTACAGATTTTTTCCAAGACTATTATGATAATAAAGTTCTGTGCAATTGTTCAAGAACGGCACTTGTGCCTACAAAATTACAGTTGTGATGTGTTTTCTATTTGATCTTCTTTTACTGGAACATCGCTGTATTTGACTGGGGTTCTTGTTTCTGTCCATAGAGAGTATTTCATCATCTCGTAAGTGATTCTATTGGAATTTATATGGCTGATGGCTCTTGTATTTACTCACAGCCTTTGCCACATCTATCATTTATCCATTTTTTTGTCAGCATATTCGTATAGACTCCCTTTTCTTTTCGATGATTATTTTTAGGTTACCAGTACGTATATATATATCTTTCATTGTATGCTTGTTCCGTGAAGTTCTTTGATATAGGATGTGTGCTATATACAATGTTGTGAAAGATGTTGACCGGCCTATTTTATGTAGTCTGGCAGATAAAGGTTGCGTCTGGAAATTAAGACACTGATTGCGATCGATGGGTGGCAATTTAATTATGCGTTAGCTTGGTCATTGCGCTATGGCCTTGTTTGCTTGGCTCATAATCCGTACTTTTCAGCTTATTTTTTCAACGGAGTGTTTTTTGCTTCCCTGTTACATTGATGTTACACTGTTGCATAAATGTTACAACTCCGATGATCCACAATTGATTAGTGGTCAAGCCACGCTTTAATTTTGCATGGTGACAGTTGATTAGTGCTCCGTATACGACGAGCAATATGTTGGCGTCCGGAGGTCAGATCCTCCAGAGTCACAGCCTCACAGCCGCAGCGGCCGCAGCGGGCAGCACGGTTGGAGATCCGGCAGATCCTCGTTTTTAATTGATCACCACCGCCCGCAGATGCAGACAAAGAAAGGGCGGCCTAATGGGTGCTGCTCATCACGCGCGGGGGCACATAATAACCCACACATGGTCGACCGCTGGTTGTAATTAATCGAGGCCCTGCACGGGCGATCTCAAAGTTTCATTGCCCAACAGTGTGAAATCTGCACGGCACGCGCGCGGATATGGATGGACGGACGGGTCGATGATTCATCGATCTGCCGATGAGACCCGCCGGTGCAAGCAACCGATGGCAGCGGGTAGACAGGGACGGCAAGCTATAGCACGCGGCGGTGTGTGATCGTGTCCTTCCTCCTCGACCGCCGGCGACTAGCGGTTTTGGCGAAACCGGAGGCTGGCAAGTGGCAAGTGGCATGGCATCAGACGACGCCGACGGCGACCCGTCCAAGAACCGCGCGTATATATACCCCTGTTCGGCTGAGCTTATCAGCCGTGGAATAGTGTTTTTTTCTCACAGCAAATCAGCCACGACCGGCTTATAAGAAGAAAAAAAACAACCTGCCGAACAGCGCTACGTACTCCCGCGCTACAGCTCCACCAGCCCAACCGATCCGACAGTTCAGGTACACAGTGCACCCACCTGCAGGGAGCTGAGGGCTGAGGCGTCGCATCTTGACACACGTCGCGCGATCTGTGGTGATGGGAGCATCGGAAGAAGAGTGAGCCCCCAGATCCGTCGAGCCGAGGCGGCTACGTGCGGTGAACGATATATGTGGACACATGGACTAGACCATTACTAGTACTACTATATAGTCTTAGCTCACCTAATAAGACAAACTGGTAGTGGTAGTACTTAGATTACGTGTTGATTAATGAAGGCAAGTACAGTAATAATGCTATGATAGTCCGGTTCTCTAATTCCTCGTCCCAAATCTCTGGCGTCGTCAACGCAGGCGCGTACAAAGAAATCGCCTAATCCATCGCCCTCGCTCATCCATTGGGGCCGGGCGGGAGGGAGTGGTTGTTTGGTGAGATCGCGTAGCGGCAGAGCGTAATAATGCCAAAGCTCACTCCTGTAATCGTGTCAAAGCAAGGTTGTTAAGGGAGCCTGTCACTTGAGCCAAATCTTTGCAACATGGTATTGTTTGGAACCACTTGACTCCGATCCCAGCAGGAGCAGGTAGCCTGAACCGATCATCCGTGCATTTCTGAGACGATCCGAGGATGCAACATGGGAAGGATCGGAGTGTGACACACACACACACACAACTTGCTTGAATAGGCAATATACTACTTGTTTCGTGCTTTGTTTTCTACCCTGCTCTGCTCCGAAAAGGTTTGGGTTTGGCCTAAGGAAAGGACAATGATTGCACCTGTTTCTCCAACCAGATCGAGTCGGTCCGGTTTTTAAAATTGGGTTGCGTTAAAAAAACATTTCAAAAATGGGGGTGTTTTATGGTGGTTCAGTGCACCATGCATGCGTGCAAATCCCCGCCATTTATGCTCGCTGATCCTGCGATCGCAACTGATGCTAATTACTACTAGTACTCGCGGTACGGCCCGGCTGTAGCGCACCGATCGGGCAGGTGTCCTGCGCGTGTCACCATGCCGGTCACGCTCGCTCGCTCGGAGGCCAGCAGCTGCTGTCGCTGTCACGTACTCCTACGCATAGTCCCGGCCGGGCCGGACGCTGCTGCACACACACTAGGGGTGTGTTTAGACGAGGGAAAAGTGGTTGAAAAGTTACTGTATCACATTTCGTTGTTATTTGATAAAATTTGTCTAATTATGGACTAACTAGGTTCAAAAGATTCGTCTCGACATTTACAGACAAACTATGTAATTAGTTATTTTTTTACCTACATTTAATATTTAATACATGTGTTTAAAGATTTGATGTGATGGGTGGAAGAGGAAATTTTTGGGGTTTGCATGGGAACTAAACGCCCCCTAGAAACAAGCTGGCTCAAGGCTACCACTAGGCTCTAGCTGCTAGCACGGGCGGAGCTACGTTGCGCGAAGCTGGGCTCTGCCCCCTTTCTTCATGAATTAAATGCTATTTAGAGCCTGTTTAGTTGGGTCACTAACCTAAAAAGTGAACCCAAAAAGTATTACAGTACCTGTCACATCAAATCTTACGGCACATGTATGGAGTACTAAATGTAAACGAAAGAAAAAACTAATTACACAGTTTAGTTGTAAATCACGAGACAAATCTTTTGAGCCTAATTAGTCCATGATTGGACACAAATTGCCAAATAAAAACGAAAAGTGCTACAGTAGCCGAACCCAAACTTTTTCACCAACTAAACAACCCCTTAGTTGGTTGTGTCTTGTCTGACACTTCCTCTCATCCCTGCTTTGTTTGTCTTCCATGACTGCAGGTGTCCTCTCAGCCTACCTTTGCCTGTGTGCGTATAACGACATAGGTAGTGTTTAGACAATGTAAAAGTTGGTGTATAATTCTTATAGTACTTTTCGTTGTTATTTAGTAAAATTTATCTAATTATGGATTAACTAGGTTCAAAAGATTCATCTCGATATTTACAGACAAAGTGTACAATTAGTTATTTTTTTACTTACATTTAATACTTCATACATGCGTCTAAAGATTTGATGTGACGGGAAATCTTGTAAAGGCTGTGTTTAGTTCACTCGAAAAGTGCACTATGCAAAAAAAGATTCCCCGTCACATTAAACTTGCGATACATGTATAGAGTACTAAATGTGGATAAAATTAAAAACTCATTACACAGTTTGGTTGTACTTTGCGAGACAAACGTTTTGAGCCTAATTAGTCAACAATTAGACAATTATTATCAAATACAAACGAAATGCTACAGTAAATTTTGACACTCCAAATTACAAAACTAATTACAAAACGTAGGCTAATTACAACTAAAAAGAACAAAAGGAAGACAATTGTTTGGTGCGGTAATTTTTGGTGTTACCTCATCGTGCGGCATTTGTTTTCGTACGTACGCCCCCGTCGTGCGAACAGATCGCTTCGCCTCGCGTGATTTCCTTCCGCACACTGTCCGTGATTGCCGCGATTTCCTTCTGCATTCTGCGACCAGTCCCGGCATTTGTTTACGTACGTACGCCGAAGTCGTGCGAACAGCCGATGTGCGCCTCGCGATCGGTCCCCGTCATGCTAACATCCCACCCCCAATCGCGCAGCCACGCTCGGCCACGCCGCCGCCGCGCCCTCGCCCTCTCCCTCTCCATCTCGCTGGCGGTCCGGGACCTCACATGACCTGCGCGCAAATCGACTCTAGGAAGACGGTGCGTGATTCCCGCCATGGAAGCCCTCTTCCACGCCCCCGCACCCCAACGCTGACGACTCCCTCGACATCCCTCCGTTGCCTGGCGTCTCCGCATCTCCCCTCGCCACGTTGCCGCTCACCGCTGCAGGTACGTGCGCCCCACCCCTGTGGAGCGCCACGACATCCAGATCTCGCTAGCGGGCTAGGACCTCATGGCCTGCGCGCAGACCAGCTCCAAGAAGACGGCGGCCTTCTGCTTCCTCATCATCGCGAGTAGGCTGCTGCGCTTCGGGGCATGGGGATGAGGACCGCCCACCTCTCATCGCTGATCCTCTCCCCCACTAGAGAGCTCTGCATGCAAGTGATGTTTGCTTGTTTCTCCACCTCTATAGGATGCTCTGGCAGATCCATGCATGTGGTGGGTGGTTGCTAATACTGCTCTCTCCATTTTTTGTGTTGCAGATTCATGAAGAGGCGAGGAAATTTTCTATCAGATTGGTGTTAGGAAAGGAAGACAATTGTTCGGTGCCAAGACTCTGCATTAGCATCAGGACTCCTTTCAGCCTTCACTTTGCTAAGTCTGCTCATGTCTACAGAAGTTGTTCCAGTTTGAGATGATTTATCTTGTAGCAATGATCGATAATAGGAGAGAGATCTTCCTACAGAAGCTTCCTTCAGGTTCCCTGAAACAACACCATTGTTTGCAGTAGGCAGCTTTACGTAAGTCAAACACTCAAACTTGCAAGACAAATCAAATCTATGTGCTATTACAAAATTGCTTCAAGTTTATTAGAGATAATTTATTTATTTAGTGAGGTATGGAGGTATTTTGTTGACTTTCCCGTTTCCACTTTGTTTTTGTTTAGAGATGCGAATGTTCAGGTATATATTATTTGTTTTCATTCCTTTACTTTCAAAATAAGAATTATTTTCTGAAAACACTCCTACTTAGAATCTTAAGATGTACGATGATAATGTTTTTATTGGACTATATATAGGTGGGTAATGGTTATGCATCTTATGGGATTCGGCAATTTGTCTTTAATTTGTCTGGCTGTTTCGTTTAGCTATTTTGGGGTCCACAGATTATTTTGCACTAGACACTGAACATGCTTGCATTTTCATCCAGCAGATGACCACACATAGCTCCATTCCATGACCTGGAAGCTCTCTTTGGCCTTTCTCATCTTCCCATTCTGTCTCTCTTCTCTTGCTGTTTCTCAAACACTGACGCTTATGGATTGAATAGCAGCACACAAATTATTAGTACGAAGGATTGTTGCATGTCGGCATCGGATAGAGTGGGTGTGAGCAAGGGCGAAGACAAATGTGTCAGCAGAAGCCACGTTGTTACTGCAATGGTAAGTTCCGTGTCTTGCTGCTTTGACACTTCTGGTTCATGCACATTGTCATTGAACAATTGTTTTTCCCCCTCGCAGCCTCTGGTACAGTCATCCAGTCAATTGGAGAGGCCAGGACATGTGCCAAGAGCCCAATTCTGCCTAGGTACAACCATCTTCCAACTTGCTCGATTGCTCTATTACGTGCAATATGTGATGTAGGATCAAGTTGTTCAGTCAACGTTATGCACGCTGTTGCAGTTATTGGTTCAGCCTCGCTCTGCTTTTTTCCTGGCTGTCTGCCTATTTCCACTCCAATTTGTGCAGCCATTCTTTCGCTTTTGACGGACTGTTGCTTTTCCTTATTATCGTCGTTTATCGTATATGCATAGATAGATTTGTATGTACATAAATATATATAGATCTGAACTCCCCACAATGATGTGTATAATTTTTTCGGGTCAAAAATGTTAATTTTTAGCATACTAGATGCCATTTAATGACTGAAAGGCGTTACAAAAGAAAGAACATTATTGTTACTATTATTGTTACTATTTGGACAGCCGTCGAACTCATTGAGTGACTACCTTACCTAATGAGCCAGGATTTGTTCTGCTCTATTGGGCGTTGGCTGTTATGTTTGCTGGCATAGAAGTGGGACAAGAAGCGGGAGATAAATGCATATTTCACTCTCCCTTCGGCACATTGGAAGTCTCCGTGATCTAAAAATGACGCTATGTTCAGTTCATAATCGGCTTAGAGCAAATTTTGATTCACCTGAACCTGCAATAGTTCAGCTCTAGATCCTATCAACTCAGAATTTTTAAAGCATGTTTCCACTTGAATCATACATGATGGTCTGGAGATGTGGCATAATTATTCGTGATTTATTGGCGCACGCAAGAAATGGACATCAGAGATTTCTTCCTGCTAATATAAAATATTATCTTAGCCGCATCATGAAAAGGTCTATACAGTAGAGTTTGTGAGCCTGCGACACCGCGTTCTCCGTGATTGTTAATTTCACAAACTTTGTTTTTTAGATTAAATGTCACTTAAATGTTGGTATTTAATATTTACAGTATTGTTATCTTATTGTGCGATCCGTGTATTTTTAGTACAAAATGTTAGCTATCCCGTAGCAACGCACGGGCACGCTACCTAGTATATATATATATATATATCAGAGTACAAAGACCGAGGCCTTATTTAAATGCATCAGAGTACAAAGATTAAGGCCTTGTTTGGATGCACTCGCATTCACCGTACCTCAATGCATGCATATGTGTTGAAGCGGATTATTAGAGTAAAAATTAGTTAGTTTTTCACCTCAATCTACTCCAATACATATAGATATTGACAGGAATACAAGTGTAGCCAAATTAATCTGAGGTGACTCCATTTGAGTACAAACTGAAACTATTATATACAGTTGGATCTTGAGCTGTATCGGGACTAGAGATTTGGTTGAATTAGATTCCTTTGGAGTCCTAGCACCTGAAATCTTGTCTGGTTAGCCCAATAAAAATCTTTTCTAAACCCAGATTATGAATTTTATTTACAAACTCACTGGTACAGATTTTTTCCAAGACTATTATGATAATAAAGTTCTGTGCAATTGTTCAAGAACGGCACTTGTGCCTACAAAATTACAGTTGTGATGTGTTTTCTATTTGATCTTCTTTTACTGGAACATCGCTGTATTTGACTGGGGTTCTTGTTTCTGTCCATAGAGAGTATTTCATCATCTCGTAAGTGATTCTATTGGAATTTATATGGCTGATGGCTCTTGTATTTACTCACAGCCTTTGCCACATCTATCATTTATCCATTTTTTTGTCAGCATATTCGTATAGACTCCCTTTTCTTTTCGATGATTATTTTTAGGTTACCAGTACGTATATATATATCTTTCATTGTATGCTTGTTCCGTGAAGTTCTTTGATATAGGATGTGTGCTATATACAATGTTGTGAAAGATGTTGACCGGCCTATTTTATGTAGTCTGGCAGATAAAGGTTGCGTCTGGAAATTAAGACACTGATTGCGATCGATGGGTGGCAATTTAATTATGCGTTAGCTTGGTCATTGCGCTATGGCCTTGTTTGCTTGGCTCATAATCCGTACTTTTCAGCTTATTTTTTCAACGGAGTGTTTTTTGCTTCCCTGTTACATTGATGTTACACTGTTGCATAAATGTTACAACTCCGATGATCCACAATTGATTAGTGGTCAAGCCACGCTTTAATTTTGCATGGTGACAGTTGATTAGTGCTCCGTATACGACGAGCAATATGTTGGCGTCCGGAGGTCAGATCCTCCAGAGTCACAGCCTCACAGCCGCAGCGGCCGCAGCGGGCAGCACGGTTGGAGATCCGGCAGATCCTCGTTTTTAATTGATCACCACCGCCCGCAGATGCAGACAAAGAAAGGGCGGCCTAATGGGTGCTGCTCATCACGCGCGGGGGCACATAATAACCCACACATGGTCGACCGCTGGTTGTAATTAATCGAGGCCCTGCACGGGCGATCTCAAAGTTTCATTGCCCAACAGTGTGAAATCTGCACGGCACGCGCGCGGATATGGATGGACGGACGGGTCGATGATTCATCGATCTGCCGATGAGACCCGCCGGTGCAAGCAACCGATGGCAGCGGGTAGACAGGGACGGCAAGCTATAGCACGCGGCGGTGTGTGATCGTGTCCTTCCTCCTCGACCGCCGGCGACTAGCGGTTTTGGCGAAACCGGAGGCTGGCAAGTGGCAAGTGGCATGGCATCAGACGACGCCGACGGCGACCCGTCCAAGAACCGCGCGTATATATACCCCTGTTCGGCTGAGCTTATCAGCCGTGGAATAGTGTTTTTTTCTCACAGCAAATCAGCCACGACCGGCTTATAAGAAGAAAAAAAACAACCTGCCGAACAGCGCTACGTACTCCCGCGCTACAGCTCCACCAGCCCAACCGATCCGACAGTTCAGGTACACAGTGCACCCACCTGCAGGGAGCTGAGGGCTGAGGCGTCGCATCTTGACACACGTCGCGCGATCTGTGGTGATGGGAGCATCGGAAGAAGAGTGAGCCCCCAGATCCGTCGAGCCGAGGCGGCTACGTGCGGTGAACGATATATGTGGACACATGGACTAGACCATTACTAGTACTACTATATAGTCTTAGCTCACCTAATAAGACAAACTGGTAGTGGTAGTACTTAGATTACGTGTTGATTAATGAAGGCAAGTACAGTAATAATGCTATGATAGTCCGGTTCTCTAATTCCTCGTCCCAAATCTCTGGCGTCGTCAACGCAGGCGCGTACAAAGAAATCGCCTAATCCATCGCCCTCGCTCATCCATTGGGGCCGGGCGGGAGGGAGTGGTTGTTTGGTGAGATCGCGTAGCGGCAGAGCGTAATAATGCCAAAGCTCACTCCTGTAATCGTGTCAAAGCAAGGTTGTTAAGGGAGCCTGTCACTTGAGCCAAATCTTTGCAACATGGTATTGTTTGGAACCACTTGACTCCGATCCCAGCAGGAGCAGGTAGCCTGAACCGATCATCCGTGCATTTCTGAGACGATCCGAGGATGCAACATGGGAAGGATCGGAGTGTGACACACACACACACACAACTTGCTTGAATAGGCAATATACTACTTGTTTCGTGCTTTGTTTTCTACCCTGCTCTGCTCCGAAAAGGTTTGGGTTTGGCCTAAGGAAAGGACAATGATTGCACCTGTTTCTCCAACCAGATCGAGTCGGTCCGGTTTTTAAAATTGGGTTGCGTTAAAAAAACATTTCAAAAATGGGGGTGTTTTATGGTGGTTCAGTGCACCATGCATGCGTGCAAATCCCCGCCATTTATGCTCGCTGATCCTGCGATCGCAACTGATGCTAATTACTACTAGTACTCGCGGTACGGCCCGGCTGTAGCGCACCGATCGGGCAGGTGTCCTGCGCGTGTCACCATGCCGGTCACGCTCGCTCGCTCGGAGGCCAGCAGCTGCTGTCGCTGTCACGTACTCCTACGCATAGTCCCGGCCGGGCCGGACGCTGCTGCACACACACTAGGGGTGTGTTTAGACGAGGGAAAAGTGGTTGAAAAGTTACTGTATCACATTTCGTTGTTATTTGATAAAATTTGTCTAATTATGGACTAACTAGGTTCAAAAGATTCGTCTCGACATTTACAGACAAACTATGTAATTAGTTATTTTTTTACCTACATTTAATATTTAATACATGTGTTTAAAGATTTGATGTGATGGGTGGAAGAGGAAATTTTTGGGGTTTGCATGGGAACTAAACGCCCCCTAGAAACAAGCTGGCTCAAGGCTACCACTAGGCTCTAGCTGCTAGCACGGGCGGAGCTACGTTGCGCGAAGCTGGGCTCTGCCCCCTTTCTTCATGAATTAAATGCTATTTAGAGCCTGTTTAGTTGGGTCACTAACCTAAAAAGTGAACCCAAAAAGTATTACAGTACCTGTCACATCAAATCTTACGGCACATGTATGGAGTACTAAATGTAAACGAAAGAAAAAACTAATTACACAGTTTAGTTGTAAATCACGAGACAAATCTTTTGAGCCTAATTAGTCCATGATTGGACACAAATTGCCAAATAAAAACGAAAAGTGCTACAGTAGCCGAACCCAAACTTTTTCACCAACTAAACAACCCCTTAGTTGGTTGTGTCTTGTCTGACACTTCCTCTCATCCCTGCTTTGTTTGTCTTCCATGACTGCAGGTGTCCTCTCAGCCTACCTTTGCCTGTGTGCGTATAACGACATAGGTAGTGTTTAGACAATGTAAAAGTTGGTGTATAATTCTTATAGTACTTTTCGTTGTTATTTAGTAAAATTTATCTAATTATGGATTAACTAGGTTCAAAAGATTCATCTCGATATTTACAGACAAAGTGTACAATTAGTTATTTTTTTACTTACATTTAATACTTCATACATGCGTCTAAAGATTTGATGTGACGGGAAATCTTGTAAAGGCTGTGTTTAGTTCACTCGAAAAGTGCACTATGCAAAAAAAGATTCCCCGTCACATTAAACTTGCGATACATGTATAGAGTACTAAATGTGGATAAAATTAAAAACTCATTACACAGTTTGGTTGTACTTTGCGAGACAAACGTTTTGAGCCTAATTAGTCAACAATTAGACAATTATTATCAAATACAAACGAAATGCTACAGTAAATTTTGACACTCCAAATTTCACAACTAAACACAGCCAAAATTTTTGAAATTTTAAAGGAAATAAACACTGCCATAGAAGTACAGCCCTATAGCCTACAACTGCGACTACTTTTGTATTCTAATTGAATTCTTATTTTTTTACTTTCAAACTCATTCATATATATATAAAATATGCAGGATATTTTTAGTTCTATACTCTCTCCGTCCCAAAAAAACATGTAAATCTCGTTTTACGAGGAGTCAACAGAATCTTAAGTTTGACTAAGTTTCTAGAATATATTATCTACATTTATATCTTTAATTAGATTTATTATAAAAATATATTCTATAATTAATCTAATGATACTTATTACGTATCATGAACATTAATACTTTGTCATATATATTCAGTCAAAATTAAAAATATTTGACTTCTCGGGAAACGAAATTTACATGTTTTTTGGGACGGAGGGAGTACGTTGCATGTATTTTTTTGACAAAATATGTTACATGTATTTTAGTGTATATATGTATATTTATATGATATATTAATCTAATATATTGTGATTATTGCCACAGCAAAAATAGACCACCAAAGTCACTTGTATTTTGTTATTAAATAATATATGATCTACTCTCTCTGTCCCAAAATAAGTATCATTTTAGATTTCGTGCAAATCAAATTTTCTTAAATTTAATTATATTTAGAGAAATATGAGCAACATTTGCGGCAAGCTCCGCCACTGGCTTCTAGTAACTGGAGTGTAGTACTCCGTACTATTGGTAACCGTCTTCTGGAGACAAAAATCTTATCATGATCTAAGGCTATCCGCACTCGTCGTACTTTAAATTCATCCTTTAAAAAGAATATTTTTATCCTGGTTATCGAGATTCTATCCTCTATACCACTTTCTCCCGTACTCATCCATCCTCTATATCTCTACTCTATACCAACTACCATATATTTTATTCAACCATCCCAACCACCATCTCCCCTCTCCTCATTTTTTCTTTTTCTTTCTTTTCCGCTCTCTCTCTCACACTTTTCCCGTCCTCGCACGACTATACTCTCTCGGCCGCGGGGCAACCCGTCCTGCCCGCGAGTACTACTCCTCCTCCACCGCCGGGCCGTCCCTCTCTCGGCGAGCGCAAGGCGAGGCGAGGCGTGGGCAGACAGCGCGCGGCGGCCTCGCGAGTGGCGGTCTGGCGGCCTGGCCAGCGGCCTCACGAGCGCGCGGGCGGGCGGCCTCGCGGGCGGTGGGGGCGGTCGTCGGTGGCGCGGCGAGGCGAGGCTGACGCCGGCGAGCGTGGCTCTTGCGGCGTGACTCCGGGCGAGCGCGGCTCCAGCGCGGGGAGGCGCGCTGCTCTGCTCCACCGGCGGCGGAGCTTCCTTGATTCCTCGACGGCGTTGCTTCTCCGCGGTCGAGCAGGCAGGAGGACGCCGCGCGGGCGGCCGGTGAGGCGAGGTGGACGCGCGGGCGGCCTGCGCGGCGCGGGCGAGGTGGACGAGGACGAGCAGGGTCGGAGAAGGACAACGCGCGGCCCCGCGTGGCGTATACTTACGTCCGCCACAACTAGTGGTCGAGAGCCCTTCCGGAATTTTACCGGCGCCTTTACCGTCTCCCGCCGCGGAAGTTTCATACGGTATATGTGTTTCCCGGATGCATTTACAGGTCCGCTGCGGATAGTCTAAGTCATCTATCTATCCGACTGCGAGTAGCAACAGTAATTCACCGAGCTACTAGCTGCTAGCCGAACCGAGGTGCATTGATTAATAGCCCGACCGCTGCATATGGTGGTGGACCACATCCACATCCAAGGAGGCGTTGCAAGCCAAGTCCAAGCGCGCTCTGCCGTGTGAGTGTGATGTGACACATGCCGCCATGCCACTCGGCGTCGGCGGACGCGCGCACGAACTTACCGAGCAGGCTTGGCCTTGGCACGAACGCGGACACTGTGACGACGGACAGCAGGGAACCCCGCTCGATCGGGGCCGGGCCTTCTTCGCCTTGGCAAGGTCGATCCCAGCCCGGGCAGACAGATCTTATCTCATCCGGCCCGACACATCTCCCTGCTCCTGTAGCATGCATGCAAGGTAGGAGTAGAGCTGGGCGAAGCGTACAGATCGATCGATGGATCCATCCATCGGGATCGGGCACGGCAACACGGCCACGGGCACTCTGCATCTGCATGCCCCAGTACGCTGCTCCCCCATTTACTGGATCGGTATGGACGCACGCCCCCGCTGGCCGGCCCCCGGCCCCTGCCGATCGCGTCGTGCCGGTGCCGTGTCCGCGCGAGAGAGGGCTGCGGGAGATGGGCGCCCGCGCACGGCGTGCGGCCGCAGTCGCCGCGCGTCACGTCTCACGTCCCTTTCCGGCTTTCCCCCCCACCCCGCGGCCGGACCACCGAGGCCGCTGCAGGTCACACGCCCCCCAACCCCAATTATGCCCGACCCGTCAGTTCAACGTACGCGCCTGCCACCTTCCTCCCCCCATGGCTCCAGAACCGGACCCTGTGCATGCACGCAGCGCTGTCCCAACCCCCAAGCCCGGCCGGCGGGTTCAACGCTGCACAAGTCGCCGGCCGTCACCGTCGCCGTCGCGGGGATCCCGTTGCCGGCATGGGGATTCTGCGCCACAGGTTTTTGCCCATCGAAGCGGGCGCATGCATCCACATCCACTACCTTCTTTTCATCCTTTGCCCCGATAACGATCGATCCACGACATCGGGACGTGTCCGTGGCCTGGATGCGCGAATTGATGCGCCAACCTCTACCGGCCCGCTGCGATTAGGCTTAGCTTCCCACGGTTTTCTCCATTGATGCGGACCTGAGGAGTGTGGGTACAGTGCCAAGCCTCGGAATGTAGCTGGGAGCTGGGACAGCCAGCTTGGGTTCTGAGTTCTGACATTGCGGCCAACCATGACGCCATGGCACTTTCATGCCTGTCCTCGATCGATCACTTCGTTTTCTAGCATCTTCTTCTGTATAGGTGGCAAATTAAACCAGGAAATGGACTTGTGATGCATCCAGTTAGCAGGATAGCTCTTGCCACCAGGGGCGGATCTAAAGGGGTTTGCTCCAGCCCCCTACAGCTGGTGCATCAATGGAAATATGGAAAAGGTGAGGGAGAAGAAGAGGTGGAGGAAAGAAGAAAAATAGAGAGAAAGAGAGGAAGAAGAAGAGACCAGCCCCCATGAAAGTTCGGTCATTGGAGCTTAGGAAGGAGGCGTTGGACATTGGACAGAAGTTGAAGATGAAGGTCGAGCCAGCCGTAAAGTTTAGCCAGCAGTAAAGTTTTGTCTTGGATCCGCCACTGCTTGCCACTTGCTATCGAGCTAGCTAGTAGCTTGATGGTGCCACATGCAGATCTGCATGCTTCCACGGATCAGAGCGGTGTTACTCGACAGCTGCCGAGAGTACTACCACGGACTCAGGGGGTGTTTGATCCAAGGACTAAAGTTTAGTAGATGTCACATTGGATATTTTGATACTAATTAGAAAGACCAAACATAAGCCTAATTAGGCTTAATAGATTCGTCTTATAAATTAGTCTCAATTTATGTAATTAGTTTTGTAATTAGCCTACGTTTAGTACTCCATTCATGTGTCTAAACATTTAATGTAACATAGACTTAATTTTGGTAGGGAGAACCAAACACCCCTCGGTAGTAGAATCTACCTGGTCATGGCCCGTGTTTTGCTCCTTTTCCGATCGCGTGATGCAAGGATTCATGCGTGTCAACGGCAAAAGTGTACGAACTTCAGTGGCAGCCATGCTAACACACCAGTTAACAACAGAGGTCTGAAATACAGTGTCAATTATTAAAAATAAAACAAAGGAGACGCGCGACCGACATATCTGTTACATTGCATGGCCCTGTGTACGGCGCAACGTAACCACCGTCAAGGGTTACGATCGAGGCCAAAGCATCCCATTCATCTGTGGTCCGTGCCATATGCCGCGGACTTGCTCGTGCGTGTGGGGCAACAAGCTGACGCGTGCTGCCGACCTCGTAATAAACTCCCGCGTTACTGTTTTCCCTCTATGATGAACAGGATCGTTGCATTTGGAGAACAGGTCCAACAGGGATGGATTAGCACCTTAGCAGCCAACTGAAAGTAATAAGTCAGCGCAAGTGCGGCAACAGACCTGACATAACATTCATCCGACGAATTCAAGATCAACAATATCCTCCTTTGCGGCTTACTCCCTGCGTTCCAAACTTCGGTCGAGGATAACAATAACTTCAAGGCAAAAATTACTGTATGGAGCTCGTACGGAAATATATATAGTTAATATAACATGAACCGTTCAAACGAGCTAGACGCCGTTTGAGAATTTGATCAACTTGCATTACCTACGCGTCCCATCTGTCGAGAACAGAATTCAGAAGCGGAAACACCCTTTTCCAGTTCACTTGAATACTTCTAGAAACCATATAATATTTTAAGTAAGATTATAGAAGAATACATCAGCATCTATAACATCTATAAACAGAATTCAGAAACGTAAACGCGCTTTTCCAGTCCACTTGATGCACACCGAAACGTCAGCTTCGAATCGGTCATTCGGTCCCGATCGCTGGATCCATAGCTCTGACCAGAAACGGCAGGGGTATATATCCCATCAATCAACCACACAATTAACGACCAACTACAGTTCGAAGGTGGTCCAAGTGACGACCTTGCGTTGCGAACTGAGAACCGCATCAAAGACCAGACCAGAGCAGACCACCTATGGCCTATGGGGCTCTAGCTACGGCTAGATAGCCGGCGAGACCACACCTCGCACATCACCAATGCAACGTTACGTTACGTACTAGAGATGCCCGGTCGTTGAATGTGATCATCAATATCGCACATGCGCCCCACACGACCTAATCGAATCGCTAGCTCGATGCCACCGACGACGTTCGGGCCGGCGCGCTTTCGCCGTACGTGCCACGACGAGCCTACTCTTCTGTCCTTAAATAAGCGCACTTCTTATGTTTAAAATTTATCTTAAAACAAGTGTACTTCTAGATATAGTCCATCTAATCCTGGTGGCATTTTTCTACTTTTAATTCCATAGTACAATCATTACACGGATATAATCACTGCCGGGTCGAAGCCTTATTAATACCGTAGGGTGCCGGCAGAGGTTATCGGCAGTGATAACTTATCATTGCCGGCTTGACGACCAGACAATAATAATAGGCACAATAACATAGCTAGGTTGACTCATCAACCGGCAGTGATATGGTGAGTATCAGTACCGATTTAGATCCTTGACCCAACAGTGGCACCACCGTTGAATGAGTGCACACCCGACAATGAATTGTTGAGTGCTACTGTCAGTCCAATACCACATCCGGCAGCTCACCAAAGAATTCTCGTTGCCATCACATTTCTCTCAAGATAGAATACATCATATATAAATATAACTAGAAAGCTCAAACTTAATAGGTAGAGATAATGGAGTCGTTACAAACCAAAGTCTCAGTACTTTTAATCTCTTACACTTAAATGATTACAAACTACTACTGTGGAGCACACCCACTTCTCTTGCCACCACGTGCAATGACATAATCCGTGTGGCAAACATCCCCTATTATGTACCTCAACACATCATTAGTATGTCAACGCATGAATTAATGCACTCTCTCTTGCCTCACAAGAACGAGCATGATTTACCATAGAATGAATAAACTGGAAGCACTGTAAATGGGCTACTCCTTTGTTTATATATATCGGGTAAGTCCTACGGAGTACAATCTCGTAATCATGGTGCCACCGTTAATTTGTTTTACGGGTACCTAAAGGACATTGATGGCCATGTCATCCCGCCGAAGCCGGTAAAGTGGATGAATGGCAGGAGCCGTCCAAGCTATTGTGGTGATGCCTGTGGGCAAAGGCGACCACTTGTTATTAGTTAGATTTAATTCGTACCATAGGGCTTTCACCCTAGGTGTAATATGGTAAGATAGTCATCTGGTTCTCACTACAGATAGGTTAGCTAGTGTCTTCATTAATGTTGTACAATTAATATGTTAATTCAACAAGACTTGTAATATATGTTTCTGTTCATTTATGTAATCTTTTATTGAGATGTAATCTTGATTTGTGGCGGCTATATTGGCATGATACGCAACTGAGATCTTGTGTCTTGATGTAGTGGAGATGTGGATGTAACACCTCTGGTGTTAAGCATGCATTAGGCACTGCAAATCATGAGCATGAGCATCATCTTGCATTCATAATCACATGATATATAAATAAAACATGTGAAACATAACTCTGAAACATGGATGTTGCATTTGTTTGTTTAAATAAAACCATGCCATGATTATGCTTGTTAGGTCAATAAACATGTTTGTTTGATAATGCAAATAATTTAATAGCATGTAATTTGGAGCAAGTTTTGTATTCAAAGTTTTCTCAAATTTTGCTTTTAAAATAAATTAGAAAAATGGAGTTTTGATTTAAATGGACTTTAAATCTCTATTTCAAAATCTAGTTGGAATTTTAAAATGCACCTTTAAGCAAAATTGTAGAGTTCAAAATTCTAAGCAACTTTTATTTTTGAACCAACTTGTAAAAATGGATTTTGTTGCTAAAAAATCTAAAAATGTTGCTGTTCTTCAAAAAAATAAAAAAAAATCGCTTTTTACCTTAGTGGGCCGCGCGCTCCACTTCCTGGCCCACGGCCGAAGCGACCGGGCCCGCCTCCCCTCCGCGCTCGCCCCTCGCGCGCGCCTGCGCCCGACCGCGGCAGACGCCTGCCGCCGCGTGGATGCCATGCGCCGGCGACGGCAACACCTGGCCGTCTGGTCGCCCTCGCGCCCCATGCACCCGCCTACTCCCTCCGCGCGCGCGTCCGCCTCCTCTGCTCTCTCCCATTTCCTCTCACCGCGCCAACTGCAGCAGCGCACGCGCAAGTGCTCGCCTCCGCCACCGCGCGTCGCCGCATCACCCGCCGGCGTCGTGCTCCTCCACCGCACCGTAATTTCCTGATTCCTCTCGTGCTCCGCTTAGCTCCGCACCGCACCGTGCTCCACCTAGCAGCATCGCTCTCGCCAAGGTGAGCCACCGAGCCGCGGTCTCTTCTTCCCCGGCGACGGCCATGGCACCGCCACCGTGGACCCGCCTCTCCATCGCCTCGTTCACCCCGCGTTGGAGCACACTGCACTCACTGCGGAGCCGTGAAGCTCCCGCGCCCTTGCTCCGGCCACTGCGGCCGCCGGAGATGGCCGGACCGCGAAGCACTGCGCCACCACGCCATGGCGGGCAACGGCAAGCCAGCTTCGACTCATCGCCGGCCAAACCAACGCCACCACTGCACTCGCCGTGTCAAGGCGAACACGACAGGGTAGACACTAATGCGAGCGAGGTCACCGTCGTCGAGAATGCCGCGGTCAGCGCCGCCCTCTGTCGTGAGTGGCTAACGGGTAGGCCCGTTTGACCGCAGGGGCCGCGTGTTGGTCACTGGGGACTAGATCTGGTGCAGATCTGGGGTACCCATAGCATTTTCAGCCGGCTGGATTTTTGTTTAAAAGGAAAAATGAATTTCCAGAAAATGTGAAAATGGTTCCAAAAATCATATCTTGAGAAATATGGCTCCAAATTAGATGAAACAAATTTTGCTGTGCTCCTTAGGGCTAGATCTATCTGTTAAAAATATTGTATGTCAATTTTGTGATACTTTTATATGAAGCTTTATTTAATTATTAAAAATGCTGATTTTTAGAAAATGCATAATAAATAGAATATACATCAGAAAAATATGATTCCAATTTTGTTGATCTATTTTTGATATGTACTTTCTGTGAAAAATATAAGTCATGCATATTCTATAGAAAAATATAGCTATCTATTTTTGGTGCATTTATTTGTCATTTCTTGTAAAATTGCTAGAGCCAAAAATATGAATAAAACCTATATATGAAACTTTTTGTACAGTGTTTGTAGACTATGTAGATCATGGGAAAAATACTAAATCTGTTGTTTAATACATTTCATCGTATAAAGTATTTTCATGCTCATTTATCCACCATAGTTTGTTATTTTTGTGTAGGCTATTTTACTTATCCAAATGCCATAAAAATTTTAGGGTAGGCTACTTAGAGTATGACTATGCTACTATAATTTTTCTAGATTTTCCTATATGCTAGAAATACATGTTGCTATTGTAACCTTAGTTTAAAGTGAAATAAAATAATATTCTTTATGCATGATTAGTTTAATGGTGTTGCTTTGGTGTATCTTTGAAGCATCAAATCACTTACTGATGTCACTTGGCAGGTTAGTGTAGTTAAGTTGATGAAGTGTAGTAGCACTTGTGTTAGGGCTATATGTTAGTTAGCGAAAAAGTAATGGGGTTAGTAGTAGAAGAGAATGCAGTAAATGACATGTATTCGTGGTACCTGTCCTTGGATGACGTTGACTACCTAGTAGAAAAGTTTTACCTCTATTCTATCCAATAAATCTAAGTGTGTTCATCTCCATTGCATGCCATCATGATCATCATATGTCATCGCATCCGATGCACCACTTGCATAATTACTTATACAATTGCATCATACAGGATCGCAGGAGAAAGTGCAAGTAGCAGTGCAAGAGGAGCAGGCCGGGGCCGACCCACAGGAAATCCAGGCACAAGAGGTGCCAGAGGTAGAGGAGCAAGGAGAGGACCTGCCCGAGTGAGTGGACCATCAACCTAGTTCCTTTGAGCGAGGCAAGTCCCGGAGCATCCTAAGTCTCCTACTTTATAAAAGCAATCTTTTATATATGAGTTTATATATTGTTGCATTAGGTTATAAAAGTTTAGTGAAACCGCTGATGCATTTATTACTATCCTTGCCTACCTTATTATATTCTTACCCTGTTAGGTTTAGGATCGAATAACTGCTTATCCCTTCTTAGACTGGTAGCGATCGGTGATTTTTGGTCACCTACAATTATAGGTGATTACTGAAATACTTTAGCTATAGAATGGATGATATCCTAGAAATAACCATGTGTTGATGGATAATTGAAGACCGAACGGAATAGTTGGTGGCAACCAGCCAGGGTTCTGGGGTGCTCGTAGTTTTCGTCTGTGTCGATTGAGGACCGATCGTTGCTCGTCCCTCTTGTCATGTTGAACACATGTCTCACATTTAGCTGGCCGAATAACGTACCTTTCGACCGCGAAGCTAGTGACACCTTTCGAGCTAGGATAAACTCGGACTGGCAGATTGGTGCTGAAGGGAGTATGACGGGGGCACGAAGAGTGATCCCAAGGGCAGGCTGGGTCCTGATTCCTGGCAGTCAGGAGGCCCCTAGGTATTGCGGTTCACGATTGTTATCCTACGATGTTTACCTAGAAAGTGTCATTGGTGATCTGTAACTCACTTGATCGGTGAGTAAGTGTGGTTTGTGTGAAGAATAAATCACCAGCTGGTTAAAAATCGATTCGAATCGCCATCGCTCCTGGATAGTGAGCACTTGACTCGAGTTACAGCATCGTAGTAATGATGATGGAACACTTGTGGTTATATGGATGAGTTGGAAATGCTAAATCTAAGTTGGTAACTGGATGTTATTGGTTAATCAAGTGATTGATATAGTATAGGTGCTTACCTAGATTGATAGGTTATAATAAAGATGATGCAAAGCATTTAAATGGTTCATAATATTAACTTCTTGCTCTTTCGCAAATGAGTCAGCTAGTTCACTAAAGAAAGCCTTGCATACTCCTTGGTGTCACTTTACTTTAGTTTAAGACGGGTAAGTCTAGCTGAGTACTTTCTCGTACTTAGGGCGTTGTTCCCATTGTTGTTGTGGATGGTCAGATGTACTACGGTTATTGCATCAACTGTCTGTACCCTGCGATGGGCGATAACTAGGATCTAGGGCATGGTCGCTCCGTATGTCTTATCTAATGCTTTTGTTAGAAATGGCTATCTCCTGGCACTGTATTTGAACTAAATGTGTGTGTGGGGCTTTGCTTTCGCTATTTCATTATGAACTTGGTTTGTAATAACTCGATATTTTAAACTCCGATGTATCTCAGTTTTGTTGTGAACTTTATGTACTATGTGACTGTGGCTGCTAATCTTATACGGTCTTGGTTTGTATGTTGGTTGGTTTGAAATCCTTCGTGGTTTGGCGAGTGATTTGCTTTGCCTCAATCCTTCGTGGCTGCTATTTCACGGACTACCGGCTTAAGTTTGTTAAATTATCTGCTTTGGCGAGTGATTTGCTTTGGCGAGTGATTTGCTTAGCAAACAACCATCTCCACCCACGCCACGGCGTCGATCCACAACATCCTCACCATCGGCCATCGTGCTCTTTTCCCCCCACTGGTGAGCTCCCAAGCACCAAGGCCCAAGTTTTCCCTTTCTTTCTTCCTGTCACTATCCATGTCTGATGTCCGGCCTTCGTGCTTGAAAGGATCAAGATGCCCAAGAGGGGGGTGAATTAGGCTTTTCTAAAAATTAATTGCAAGAATTAAATCCTATAAGCCGAAATTCACCCCTAGTGCCTACTTGTGTTCCAAGAGATTCTACCGATAAAAAGTTTTGCACCCTAGTTTCCAATCCTAGTCTAGCATGGCAATTCTAGGAAAGTAAATCAAGCAATGAAAGTAAATACGAGAATGTAAATGCTTGAAAGTAAGGGCAAGGAACACGGCGATGTTTTTCCGAGGTATCGGAGAGTCGCCACTCCCCACTAGTCCTCGTTGGAGCACCCGCGCAAGGGTGTAGCTCCCCCTTGATCCGTTCAAGGATCAAGTGCTCTCTACGGGCTGATTCTTCGACACTCCGTCACGGTGAATCACCCAAAACCGCTCACAAGATGAGTTGGGTCATCCACAAGCTCCGCCGGATGATCACCAAACTCCCAATCACCACCAAGCCGTCTAGGTGATGGCGATCACCAAGAGTAACAAGGTAGAACTCTCACTTGACCACAACGAGCCTAATGAGAAGGTGGATGCACACTTGCTACTCTCTAATCGCTAATGAGGAACTCTCAAGCTTTGATTCTCAAATCACACTCCTCACTAGAGCTCTTGCACTCCCTTGCACTCCAAAGGTGTTTCTCAGCTGAACAAATGAGCAAGAGACCTCTAAAAGAGGTGGAGGGGATGTATTTATACACCCCACAGTCGAAACGAACCGTTACCTGCTAACTCAGCAAAAATACGGGGTGACCAGACGCGTCGGTCGAAGTGACCGGACACGCCGGTCGCTCGTAACGGTCGAAATTCTGAAATTTCGGCTGAGTGACCGGACGCGCCGGTCAGGGGTGACCGGACGCGTCCGATCGTGCAGGGAGCTTACTGTAACGAGACCGGACGCGCGACCGCGTCCGATCGGTGATGACCGGACGCGTCCGGTCGTCGCAGGACCTTACTGGAACGTGACCGGACGCGCCGATCACACCCAGGTCGCGTCCGATCGGATGTTTTCCCTCAAGTGACACGTGTCGGCCCTGACCACCGCGTCCGGTCCTCGCAAGGGCCGCGTCCGGTCGTCATCGCCGAAACGCAGTTGCGGTTTTGAACTGACCGGACGCGTCTGGTCAAGCCGAGAACCACGTCCGGTCAAGGGAAAAACCCTCTAAACTCTCCGAAACGCGACGCAACTTGAACCAAGTTGCTTCCAACTGAACTTTAAGCTATTCTAGAGCTGCCTAGTGCTAAGTTTAACAAGTGTGCACCACACCTAAACATAAGACTCACCTAGGTCAAGCTACCCGCTCATGCTCCCCTTTATAGTACGGCCAAAAAAGAAAACGAAGATCCTAACGACTATTCCTAATGAAACTCAACACCTTGACATCCGGAACTAACCGTCCTTAATCTTGATGTCACTCCTTTGAAAACCAAAACGATTTCCATTAAGGGGCATGAATACCATGGTGCCCAAAGCAGTTATCACCTCCATGACCTAACTTACCAAAGTTTTTGCAAAACACACGTTAGTCATGGCAATAAAGCGTTGTCATCAATTGCCGAAACCAACTCTCGGGGCCTAGATGCTTTCAATCTCCCTCTTTTTGGTGATTGATGACAACACTAAGATTCAAAAGATAGGAGTTGAGGTTTTCGAACATGCTTGGTTCACATAAGCAAAAAGCAATAAGCACAAGGGGTTAGGAATTGCTTATGTGCCCCTAGCCAAAAGAGTGTACTCATAAGATAAAACATAAAGCGTTAGTACACAAAAAGATATAGCTCAAAAGAAATCGGAGTAAGGCACGTAAGCACAACCTTATGAGCTATAACCAGACAAGTGACATGATTTAAAACAGTGACCAGATAAACTATATAGACTCAAAGTATCTCACACGACCACATGTCACAAGAATGCAATACTGAAGAGTAAACATGATGCATGACTGTAGCACACAAATAAAAGCGAAAACCCTCTATCAAAACTCCCCCTGAATCTACTCTCTCTCCCCCTTTGGCATCAACTGCCAAAAACTAATCTAGGGATCTGACGGGGGAACAGACGGAGTCGAGTCGGGTGCCGAGGTGCGCGGAGTAATCACGAACTGCAGAGTGTCTTCCTCGGACTCGGAGCTGTCAGGCTGACCCTCTAAAGAAGCACGTGGCTGTGAAGCGGTCTGGGTCTGAACAACAGGGACAGGTGCTGATGTAGTAGCGACAAGTGGAGTAGTCTCTGTGACCTGTGCCTAAAGTGAACCAACAGCTGGGGGATCAGTCGAGGCAACTGACGAAGGAACTGTCTCTGTAGTGCCTGTCCCTATCACAGGAGGAACAACTGCCTCTGAAGCTGACAACCCTGAAGAAGTAGCAAAAGTAGTGAGTGAGGGCGTCGGCTGACCAGTCAACTCGCTGTATGTGGCACTGAAATCACCAAATGGTGTGCTTGTCAGTAGGTGAGGGCGAGGCTGGTCTGAAGGAGTGAACCCCGTCTGAATAGGTGTGTAGCTCGGGGACTGGAACGACTGGGGGACCTGCTGCTGTGGAGAAGTGAACTGAAAGCTCGGCTGTCCCTGACTCGACGGTCCACTAGACTGTAAGGCTGGAGTCAGGACAGAAGCAGGTGGAGGAACCCCAACTGTGACTAGGTGGCGCAGAAGATCCAAGTACTGCTGCTGGCTAGCTGCACTCTGTCGCTGCATCTCATACTGTTGACGCTGCATCTCGACTTGCTAGCGTTGTATCTCAAGCTGCTGTTTCTGGAACTCATCCTGTCGAGCCTGTATCTGTGCAAACGCAGCAGCTGTGTCCTGAGCCTGTCTCTGTATCTGAAGCTCCTGTCGCTCCTGTGCCTTGGTCAGCCTCTCAAGAATAGCCACCATGGCTGGGTCTGAGCGGGAGGCTGAACCAGAGCCACCTGCCTCGTGGTCGTGAGGCCAAGGAGACCGATACCTGGGGATGGGCTGATAATCCTCGTTAGTGCTGTCAGAGGCCTCATCCTCAGCTATATCAGCGGGCTGAGCATCTAGATCTGCAAGCTCTGCCTCAGCAAGACCCTGTACGGTCGCGTCCTGCTCAGCCGCTGTCTCAGGCACCTCAGGTCTCTCGCGCTGTCCTGGCACTGGGGCCTGCTCTCTCGTAACTGAAGCCCATAGCTGACGGATATCATACTCAGGAAAGGCAGTGGTAGTATCAGATATCTCAGCTCTAATCTCTGCAGGAAGCTCAAGTGCAGATCTGATGATGAAGCAAATCCAGTGAGCATAGGGCAGCTGACGATGTCCCTTGAAGCCCTCTGCCAGGGTGTCCTCCATCTCACTAAGCATAAGATCCGAAATGTCAAAAGGTGTCTGTGAGAGGAGGTGGTGAACAACCCATAGCTGCATCCTGGTCAATCCCTCTCTGTAACCAAGCCTGGGGAGAAGAGTGCGCCTGACAATAGCATCCAGGACTCGGGCAAGCGGTGTCAAACTGGCAGGAGTGCGACGAGACCCTTCGCCAAAAGGCTCACGGAAGCAGGGTCGAATCAGATCTGTAGGGGGCACTGTCCCGCCGTGAGAGCGTCTGGGTAGAGGAGTCTGACCAAAGCAGAGCTAATGAATCTTCGTGTCTGAAGCTGGGAGTCTGAGAATCTCCCGCACTCTGGTGCTGTACAGTCTGCGGTCGCGGCCTCGGAAAGCAAAGTATATGAACTCATGGGCCAGGTCAATCCATAATGAAGCATAGAACTCCCTAACCCAAGTGCTGCAGTATGCACCTGTCCGTCCAAGAAAATCTAACAAGCCCGGTAGAAAGGACAGGTGCGGACGAAGCTGCTCACCCACTACCTCAACAAGTGACTCAATGCGACAGACCCTCTGTGGTCGAAAGGCAATGCCACTGTCAACATAAGCTCTGTAAAAATCCTCCTGTAGAGGAGTATAGAAACCCTCTGAAGCTCTGGAGTCCCTCTGAGGTGGGAACCACCGGCTGACCTCAACAAATCTCAAACCTTGCACCTGATGTGCTGTAGCACCTCTCAAGTCAAAGTGCTTGACTGGGGGTGAACCTCTAGCCCTGGGAGGTGGACGTCCTCCACGACGCTGGCCCTCTGGCCTAGGAGTCACCTGAGCTCGTGTGCGTGTGGAGCGGCGACGCGGTGGAGTCTGAGCTGGCTGCTCCTCTGTCCCCTCTGGAGCATCTGCAGGTGGATCAACTGACATAGCATCTGCATCCTCTGTGCCCTCTGTGCCCTCAGTGGCCTCTGTAGCCTCTGTACCAAGCTGTCGTCCTTCAAGATGAAAGCGACTCTCGCCAATACGAATACCACTGCTCCTACCTCCCCTCTCTGCCTGCTCTGTTGCATCTGCAACTGCCTGAGCTATCTCTGCATCTGTAAGTGTCTTCTTCTTCTTTCTGGCCATGATCTTGATGCGCTTTCCATGCGCAACCTCAGACAGACGAGGAGGACTGTCGTCCCCGTCACTAGGAGCACCACCGGTGTTCTTGCAACGAACCATGCTGTCACACTGTCGGGAACCCTCTGAAAGATGGTGTACTGACACTCGAGAGGCTTGGCCTCAATCCGTATCCGCAGGCTTGGCCTCGGATTCAGCAACTGAACTGTGATCACCCCGACACACCGACAAACTCGCTGAAAAGACGGAATAGATGGATCTACTATAAGAAACATATATAAACTAATAGGTACGAAAACCTAGAGATAGCAAGCATATAAGGTAAGATATGAATTGAAACATGATAGCTACCTCGGATCGACGAGGAGACGGTGAAAAGGAGAGATGACCTAGTTCGCGAGACTTCCCGAATACGCCGGACGAGCTCTGATTTGCCGAAACACGAGATAATTAGGATAACAATAATGAAATTTCGGCAAACCCTAACAAGAATATCAAGGAGATGTGTAACAACCTCGCAATGAAGATGTCGCGCGACAAAAATTTCGATGACGAACGAAGGAGACGCCGCAGCGCGAACCCTAGGGTTAGGGTTAGGGCAACGCGCGAAGGCCACGAACGAAGACGATCGCAAGGATGGCGAGGACCGGCCAAAAGTGGCGCAGGTGATGGTGGCCGGCTGGAGGTTGCGCAGGTGAAACTGACCAGCTCACCGGCGGCAGCTGACGCGGCGGCGAGAGCAGCGGCGCAGCGTGGCTCAGGGCGGAGCAGCGCGGCGGGGCAAGGCTCGGGTGGAGCAGCGCGGTGGTGCAGAGGGGTGGCTCGCCGGAGGAGAAGGGCAGGACGCGGCGGAGTGCGAATCCCGGCGAGTTGGCGGCGGAAATCGGCGAGAGGTGCGGCGGCTAGGGCACGGGCGGTGAAAAGATGAAGACGAACGAACCGGCAACGAAGAAATATATGAAGGGTTAGATCCGCTCGGGAAACGATGACCGGACGCGGTGGTCGATATGACCGGACGCGGTGGTGCAGCGTCCGGTCACACTCCAGTAAGTGCCTGGAGCGACCGGACGCGTCCGGTTAGGACTGACCGGACGCGGACAGAGTCCGGTCGAGGGTTACCCGGGAAAGTCATCGCGAATGACCGGACGCGGTGGTGGTTACCGGGACCGGACGCGGTGGTCAACAGCGGCGCGTCCGGTGCAGCGTCCGGTCACTGGGTCAGGAGTTGGTCTTCTAGATGACCGGACGCGCTGGTGGTCGCCGGGACCGGACGCGGTGGTGAAGCATCACTGCGTCCGGTGCAGCGTCCGGTCACTGTTTTTTGCCCTTCTTCATTCCGAACTTCGACACGACTTCTCCCAATCAAGTTCCAATTCAAAGAGACGCAAATAAACACCAATTGGAACCTGATATGAGTGACCTCACTCAAACCCTCAAGTTTTTCAAAATAGATTGCCTTAGGCTAGTATTATTTTTAAGAAAATAGGTAACAAACACCCGAGGAGCAACATATGGCCATGCAATAGAGTTTTTGATCCCTTAGGAGCGTCAAAATGCTCTCTCTACCCATGGACGAACACAGAGGTTGCTCAAAACCAAACCGAAAAGAAACGACAAAGCAACAACCATGCATATGCAATGCAATACAAGAAAGTAAAGCTAGGTTGCTTGTCAAGTTTGATCCACGGTTAGGCTTCTTCACTCCTCCAAAGGAGGGTTATCGTAACCATGTTAGCCAAGCCCTAGATGCATTGCGGAAATATAAACATGACATATAATACAATGCAATACAAGGGACAACACAAGCTCATTTTTTAAAGTTACTAGAGTCAAGCACATTGAGTTCACTTCTCAACCTACAAAAGGTGGCCTCATACAACGGTTTAGTGAAGATATCCGCTAATTGATTTTCACTTCTTACACCTTCTAGTGATATATCATTTTTAGCAACGTGAGTGTTGTACCGGATTGTTGGCAATTTTAACGGCACTTTCATTATCACATAAAAGTGGCACCTTTTCAAGAACAATTCCATAGTCTAGGAGGGTTTGTTTCATATATAAGATTTGTGCACAACAAGCCCCCGCGGCAATGTATTCCGCCTCGGCGGTGGACAAAGCCACACTATTTTGCTTTTTACATGACCAAGATACTAAAGACCTCCCAAGCAAATGGCACCATCCGGATGTGCTTTTTCTATCAATTTTGCAACCGGCATAATCCGAATCGGAATAGCCAACTAGTTGGAATCTAGCTCCTTTGGGATACCAAAGACCAATGCTTGGAGTGTGCTTAAGATATCTTAAGATTCTTTTTATGGCACTTAAGTGAGGTTCTTTAGGGCATGCTTGAAAGCGAGCACACATGCACACACTAAACATGATATCGGGCCTAGATGCGGTAAGGTACAACAAACTACCAATCATAGAACGGTAGAGAGTTTGATCAACCGGTTTACCTCGCTCATCTAGGTCGAGATGTCCATTAGATGGCATTGGGGTCTTGATTGGTTTGCATTCTTCCATCTTGAACCTTTTGAGAAGATCATTGGTATACTTTTCTTGAGAGATGAAAATCCCTTCTCTCATTTACTTGACTTGAAAACCAAGGAAGAATGTGAGCTCTCCAATCATGGACATCTCAAACTCCTTCGACATCAATTCACCAAATTCCTTGCAATATTCTTCATTTGTTGATCCGAAGATGATATCATCAACATACACTTGACAAATGAAGATCTCCCCATTAAGCTTCTTGGTGAATAGTGTGGTGTCGACCTTCCTAATGGTGAAGCCCTTCTCAATGAGGAAGTCCCGGAGGCGCTCATACCACACTCTAGGGGCTTGCTTGAGCCCGTATAGCGCCTTGGATAACCTATAAACATGATTAGGATATCTAGGGTCTTCAAACCCGGGAGGTTGATTAACATAAACTAGTTCATTTATGAAGCCATTTAAGAATGCACTTTTCACATCCATTTGATATAGTTTCATATCATGATGTGATGCATATGCAAGGAGGATACGAATGGCTTCAAGTCTTGCAACGGGTGCAAAGGTCTCTCCAAAATCAAGGCCTTCAACTTGAGAGAACCCCTTTGCAACTAGTCTTGCCTTGTCCTCACTACTATGCCTTGGTCATCTTGCTTGTTGCGGAACACCCACTTGGTTCCAATGACTCTTGCACCTTTAGGATGCTCTTCAAGTGTCCACACTTGATTGCGAGTGAAGTTGTTCAATTCTTCATGCATAGCATTCACCCAATCCGGATCTTGAAGAGCTTCTTCTACATTCTTAGGTTCAACACAAGAGACAAAGGAGTGATGTTCAACAAAAGAAGCAAGCTTTTGAGATCGAGTCATTACTCCCTTAGAAGGACTCCCTATGATGAGATCTTGTGGATGTGCTTGAAGTAGAGGTGAGTTTCTTCTATCAACCACTTGAGGAGGTGGATGGGGAGCATCAACATCTTGAGCTTGTGCCTCGGCTTGTTCATGAGAGACATAAGTGTCTTTATTTTCAACTCTCTCATTCTTGTCATCATCTTGAGGCACATGTGATGAAGAAGGTGGATCAATAATTTGTACATCGTCTTCATCATCTTTTGGCTTGATGTCTCCCACCGGCATGTTCTTCATTGCCTCCCTCAAGGGTTCATCACCTACATCATCACAATTCTCAATTGCTCCTTGGGAGCCGTTAGATTCATCAAATTCCACATCATATGTTTCTTCAACCAAACCGGTGGCATGGTTAAATACTCTATATGCTTTGGACTTTGATGAGTAACCAACAAGAAAACCAATATCACAACGTCTTTGAAACTTCCCTAGGTGTTGACGCTTCTTGTAGATGTAGCATTTGCAACCAAACACCCGGAAGAATGAGACATCCGGCTTCTTCCCATTAAGCAACTCATAGGGGGTCTTGCCAAGAAACTTTTGTAGGAAGAGGCGATTTGAAGCATAGCATGCGGTGTTGATTGCCTCGGCCCACAACTTTTCCAGAGTGTTGTACTCATCTAGCATTGTTCTTGCAAGGGTGATCAAAGTCCGGTTCTTTCTCTCAACTACACCATTTTGTTGAGGAGTATAGGTTGAAGAGACTTCATGCTTGATTCCTATTTCATCACAATAAGCTTCAATGTTTGTGTTGTCAAACTCTTTGCCATTGTCACTTCTAATCTTCTTTATCTTGACTTCAAATTCATTTTGAGCTCTCTTTGCAAACTTCTTGAAACAATTGGCCACTTCGGATTTGTCATGAAGGAAGAAGGTCCATGTGTACCTTGAGTAGTCATCCACTATCACAAGACAATAGAGATTACCACCCAAGCTCTTGTAGGTTGTAGGCCCAAACAAATCCATGTGTAGAAGTTCTAGCACTCTTGAAGTTGACATGAAAGCTTTGGTTGGATGAGTGTTTGCAACTTGTTTGCCCGCTTGACATGCACTAAAAGGTTTGTCCTTTTCAAACTTTACATCCTTCAATCCTCTCACTAGTTCTTTCTTCAATAGCTTGTTGAGAGTGTTCGTTCCAACATGAGCAAGCCTCCTATGCCAAAGCCAACCAAGTGAGGTCTTGGTGAACAAACATGTCATCAAGTTTGCATCTTCGGAGGTGAAGTCAACAAGATAAAGATTGTTGTATCTGAAGCCTTTGAATATCACTTGCTTGTCATCTATCTTTGAAACTACCACTTCATTAGGTGTGAACAAGCATTGGAAGCCAAGGTCACAAAGTTGCCCAATGGATAATAGGTTGAAACTCAATGAAGCAACATAGAGCACATTTGAGAGTGAGTGATCATTTGATATTGCAATCTTGCCTATACCCTTGACTTTGCTCTTTGAATTATCCCCAAATGTGATCTTCTCTTGACATATCCCATTCTCTTCAATTGAGGTGAACATACGAGGATCACCGGTCATATGTTGAGTGCAACCACTATCAATAACCCAATGAGATCCACCGGTCTTGTAGTTCACCTACACACAAGAGATCAAGCTTTTTGTTTAGGGACCCAAACTTGAGAGGGACCCTTGACTTTCTCAACTAGTGACTTGGCAACCCATATTTTCTTTGGCCTATTCTTGTTTGGGGGACCCAAGAACATAACTTTCATCTTTCCATTTGAGTCTTTTCTTAGCATGTAATGAGCATTGAAGGCAAAGGGTCTAGCATGCTTGGGCAAGGGTTGTGGTGGTGGAGTTTTGCACTCATGAGCAAAATGACCTTCTTGTCCACACTCAACACATCTCTTTGGCTTGGGCTTTGACTTGCTTTGTTGTTGTTGAGCTTTTGCCTTCTTCTCTTGATTTGCCAAGTACCCAATACCACTTCTATCCATCTTCATAACGGTGTTCATGAGTAGCTCACTTTGCAAATATTGACCTCTTATGAACTTGCTTAGGCCGGTCTTGAGATGCTCTTTCTCATGCTTGAGCTTTTTGTTTTCTTCAATGAGTGACTCATTTGTTGTTTGCTTCTCAAGAGCTATCAAACCTTTTAGCTTCTTGTTCTCATTTGCAAGCTTCTCATTTTCACTCTTGATCTTGGCATAATCATCATAGTTGCTTGACTCAACCACACTCTTGCCTTTGCTACTAGAACCATGCTCAATGCTTTCAATGATCAAGTCATCACATGATGTAGCTATATCACACTTAACAACTTTGTTAGTAGCATCATGTGTCTCAAGAGCAAGTTCATTAGCAACCACAAGACTATCATAGTCAATTTTCAATGTGGTGTAGTTATCTTTTAGAGAGTTATGTCTAGTGATGAGCTCATCATGCTTCTTCTCAAGTTTATCATGTTGATCTCTAAGCTCTTTATTTGAAGTTTTGAGCTCCTTGAGAGTGGTAGACATAACTTCATTTTGATCTTTAAGCTCACCACTAGCCTTTTGAGCACTTTCAAGCTTAGATGAGAATGATTCATTTTTATTTTGAAGTTCATCATTTTCATTTCTTGTCCTTCTTATGACTTTAGTGTATTTGTTCAACAATTTTACAAGTTTATCATAAGAAGGTGCGTCATATTCATCATCACTATCACTATCATCATCATCATCCCTATCATGGTTTTGTATCTTTCGTTCACCCTTGGCCATAAGGCATAGGTGAGTAGTGGACAATGATGGTGAAGGAGGCAGTGAAGGTGGTGATGAAGATGTCGGTGAAGATGATGGCCCCATCACAAATGCGGCAACCTTCTCTTTCTCATCATTACTTTCATCTTCGGAGGACTCACAAGATGATTCAATATCGGTGAGCCAATCACCAACAATTTATGCTTTTCCTCCCTTTTTCTTCTTGTGGAACTCCTTCTTCTTGCCATCCTTCTTCTTGTATGGCTTGTTTTTCTTCCTCTCTTCTTCTTCATCACTTGAATCATTTTTCTTGCCCTTGTTCTTGTTCTTGTACTTGTCTTTTGGTGGTCTAGGGCATTGATGAGCTAAGTGGCCAAGTTCACCACAATTGTAGCAATCCATCTCCGAGATTGGCTTTCTTTTGCTACTTGTGAAGAATTTCTTTTTCTTGCCATCGAACTTGATGCCACTCTTGTTGAGCTTCTTTAGCATTTTGATGGTCTTTCTCACCATGAGTGCAAGTGATTCATCATCAACATCACTTTCACTTGAGCTCTCTTGCACCATCATGGCTTGGCCTTTCTTCTTCTTCTTGTCATGGCTAGCTTTGAAGGCCAAGTCTTTCTTCTTGGAAGATGATGAGCCCTCTTCCGGAGTGATGTGCATGTACATCTCATGAGCATTGATCTTCCCCAATACTTGTGTCAGTGTTGCGGTGGAAAGATCACTTTGATGAAGCACGGTGACAATGTGACCATACTTCTCAACGGGAAGAACACTCAAGATCTTCCTTGCAACATCCGATTGGCTCATTTGAGTGAGCCCAAGAGCATTGAGGTCCTCTACAAGAACATTCAATCAAGTGTACATGTCATTAGCACTTTCTTTGGGAAGCATCTCAAAAGAATTAATTTTCTTCAAAGCAATATGATAGCGTTCCTCACGCTCACTCTTAGTTCCCTCATGGAGAGCACAAAGGTTTTCCCACAATTCATGAGCGTTCTTTGCATTACGCACACGATTGAAGATATCCTTGCCTAAGCCCCGATAGAGTGCATTTTTGGCCTTTGCATTCCACCGGTCGTACTTCTCCTCGTCACCAATTGGATTTGCGGGATCCTTGATAGCGGGAAGCTATTGGGTTGCGGCTCTAAGACACCCAACATCTATGGCTTCGAGATACGCCTCCATACGGATTTTCCAATATGGAAAATCATCCCCCTCAAAGGTGGGAGGTGGTCCTTCCCCGTTAGACATCTTGCTCTAGGCGGTAAAGCCTAAATTAGGAGCAACTCGGCTCCGATACCAATTGAAAGGATCAAGATGCCCAAGAGGGAGGGTGAATTGGGCTTTTCTAAAAATTAATTGCAAGAATTAAATCCTACAAGCCGGAATTCACCCCTAGTGCCTACTTGTGTTCCAAGAGATTCTACCGACAAAAAGTTTTGCACCCTAGTTTCCAATCCTAGTCTAGCATGGCAATTATAGGAAAGTAAATCAAGCAATGAAAGTAAATACGAGAATGTAAATGCTTGAAAGTAAGGGCAAGGAACACGGCGAAGTTTTTCTGAGGTATCGGAGAGTCACCACTCCCCACTAGTCCTCGTTGGAGCACCCGCGCAAGGGTGTAGCTCCCCCTTGATCCGCGCAAGGATCAAGTGCTCTCTACGGGCTGATTCTTCGACACTCCGTCGCGGTGAATCGCCCAAAACCGCTCACAAGATGAGTTGGGTCATCCACAAGCTCCGCCGGATGATCACCAAACTCCCAATCACCACCAAGCCGTCTAGGTGATGGCGATCACCAAGAGTAACAAGCTAGAACTCTCACTTGACCACAACGAGCCTAATGAGAAGGTGGATGCACACTTGCTACTTTCTAATCGCTAGTTAGGAACTCTCAAGCTTTGATTCTCAAATCACACTCCTCACTAGAGCTCTTGCACTCCCTTGCACTCCAAAGGTGTTTCTCAGCTGAACAAATGAGCAAGAGACCTCTAAAAGAGGTGGAGGGGATGTATTTATACACCCCACAGTCGAAACGAACCATTACCTGCCAACTCAGCAAAAATACAGGGTGACCGGATGCGCCGGTCGAAGTGACCGGACGCGCCGGTCGCTCGTAACGGTCGAAATTCTGAAATTTCGGCAGAGTGACCGGACGCGCCGGTCAGGGGTGACCGGACGCGTCCGATCGTGCAGGGAGCTTACTGTAACGAGACCGGACGCGCGGCCGCATCCGATCGGTGATGACCGGACGCGTCCGGTCGTCGCAGGACCTTACTGGAACATGACCGGACACGCCGATCACACCCAGGTCGCGTCCGATCGGATGTTTTCCCTCAAGTGACACGTGTCGGCCCTGACCACCGCATCCGGTCCTCGCAAGGGCCGCGTCCAGTCGTCAGCGCCGAAACGCAGTCGCGGTTTTGAACTGACCGGACGCGTCCGGTCAAGCCGAGAACCGCGTCCGGTCAAGGGAAAAACCCTCTAAACTCTCCGAAACGCGACGCAACTTGAACCAAGTTGCTTCCAACTGAACTTTGAGCTATTCTAGAGCTGCCTAGTGCTAAGTTTAACAAGTGTGCACCACACCTAAATATAAGACTCACCTAGGTCAAGCTACCCGCTCATGCTCCCCTTTATAGTACGGCCAAAAAAGAAAACGAAGATCCTAACGACTATTCCGAATGAAACTCAACACCTTGACATCCGGAACTAACCGTCCTTAATCTTGACGTCACTCCTTTGAAAACCGAAATGATTTCCATTAAGGGGCATGAATACCATGGTGCCCAAAGCAGTTATCACCTCCATGACATAACTTACCAAAGTTTCTGCAAAACACACGTTAGTCATGGTAATAAAGCGTTGTCATCAATTGCCGAAACCAACTCTCGAGGCCTAGATGCTTTCAGTGCTGTGATTCTACACTGCTACAGGGAAGCATCCGGTCTTTGCAGCATCTTTCGCAAACTCCGGCCATCACTGCTACCCGCGCTAGAGCTCTGTCGCTGCCTCAGCCGCCTACAACCTCGTTCAGCAAGCCGCAGCCCCATCTAGCAAAGGCGCAACAGGGCAGCAGCAAGTTGCGACCCTGCTGGGCCAACCAATGGAGCCAGGCGTGCTTCAAGACCTCGTTGACCAGCCCCAGCCACGTCTAGCAGGCTGCCAGCCCACCATAGCCAGCAACAGCTAGCCACAATCGGCCATAGCTGGCCGAGGCCTGCCTGGACAAGCTACAGCAGCCCTCCGCCTTCCTCCGCTCCAAGGTTGACCCTTTGCACCTAGTTGACGCTGTCCTCGGCGTCAGCAAAGCTTTGTTTTTCATTTCTTTTACTTGTTCATGCATCTGTAAATCATCATTCATACTTGGTACATGATGACCTATCAATATCAATTATCCGCACTTGTTCATGATCATCTACATGCTATCTATAAATGTCTGTGCCGTGCCTTCGTGCCGGTCTATCTATCTATCTCTCTTGTGCTATGGACTTGTGCTACTCTGCGTCGTGTCATTGTGTTGTCGTGTGGTTGTGTTGTTCGCTTGTGTACCGTACCTTTGAGCCGGTCGATGAATTGTAGTTCACTTGACTATTTTGGTTGTGGGTTCGTCTCGCTGTGACTGTAACACCAAGCGTAGCTTGTTCTCTCGTGTTTAGTTGCCTCTGAGGTGCTATGATCGTTAGCCTCTATCTACGTCCCTAGGATGCGGTCACCGCGGACTCGATGTCGTTATCGACGTGGATCTTACCCACACAATTCAAGTCCTATGTGATCTAGTCTAGTGGGATACGAATTAGGGGATGGCCTTCATGGAATCGTCAAGCCAACCCATTTAGGTGAAGCTCATGGTCGTGGGTTGCCTCGCCATGACCATCGGGCTTGCCCCTTTTTGCTCGCTTGCTTATCCCAACCACCTCATATGCTTGTGCCACTTTAACCATAGCGTTCCTTTGGATCTAGCGATGACAATTGCATCGCTATGAGTCATAGGAATAGTCTTGTGCTATTTAGTTGCACAGTTGTGGTGCCCTATGAGTTGGTTTGGATTGTGGGATCGTGCTTTCTTCTTTCGACCTTCGTCCGTTCCATGATGAGTTGGTCGAAGGAGTGCGGATTCCATTCTTCTCTCCCCTTTTGTTCTCAATCCCTGTCGATCCAGTAAGATGTGGATTGAGCCCTTCGTTTGTTTGGTGTTTGTTGCTCTCTTGATTCCATCCCTTCGATTCCCGTCGCTTGCTATGGTGAGTGGATCAAAGGAAGGTGAATCTCCTGTCTCTTTCCGTCTTTTGGCTCTTCGTGCTCAAACCCCTTGTATGCTTGTACCTATCTAGACCGTAGCATTTCTTTGGTTCTTGCGGTGACAACCACACCGCTAAGAACCTAGGGATGTCTTAGTGCATTTAGTGCACCTAGGTCTTGGTACCCTACAAGTAGTAGGGCACTCGTGTTCTCTCGTGTGTCGCTTCCTTTAATACCCCGTCTCTTGCCATGGCGTGTGTATTGGAAGAAGTAGACCGCCTCTCTTCTCTTCTCTCCCTGTTCCACCCTTTCTTGGTTCTCGTCAATTATAATGGCATACGGATTGAGAGAGAACAAAACTTCCCTGGCTTGTAGTCTTTTTGGTTCTCGTCATTCTCTATGACGCTCGGATCAAAGGCCGTGAGCTGTGGTGTTTGCTTAGGATAAGCTAGATCCTATGCCATTTCTATTTAAGCCGTACAAGTCGACATGATCAACCTGGGAAGTACTAGCTAGGCTAAGGCTTAAGCTTGTGCTTAGCTAAGTCGTTCTCCCTTTTTGTGTTCTTCCAGTGTAGTTGCTCTTTTCTATGCCTTGTTGCCTCTCTTTCCGTAGTCTTTCTAGGTTTGGTGGTCTGATTGCTCTCTTGCTTGTCGTTGTATTGAGGTAGTTGCATCGAGGTTAGCATTGAACGATCCGGAACCTCATGGAGGAAGGACATGCAGATGGAAGAAGGACCTTGGAGGAGAATGACTACAAGTGCAGTGAGGATCTCGAAATGACATTCAACAGGTGCCATGTCCCATCCAACCTCATAGAATCTATTAGGCATGCTACAATATAGATGCTAGTGTTTTACTTTCCTGCAATTGAACTGAGATAGGTTGCATGGTAGAATTGCTTGTAAGCCTTTACCTTATTGCAACCTATTCCCCTGCACACCCACGGTTAGGCTAAACGCTCGCTTACTACTTACTACTGTTTCTACTACGCATTATATCTGTGATGTGATGCATGGTGGATGACTATTTGTGAGTGGATAAGGCACGTGGTACCGAGAACATGGTAATAACTTGGTAATGACCTTGGGGAGATCTTAGCATGCGTCTTGGGTGTGTGGTGAGGGTCGAGTCGATCGAGCAGGATATACGATGTGTCTTAGGATGAGTCTTGCTAGGGGATGCTACTTGGGCATTTCCCCACGAGAGGTACCTTTGGTGGGTGCATGTGACAGGGAGACATCCTGGGGTGGAGTGTCTTTGTGGGATGAAGCCCTGGGATAGAGGTGTTGTTTTAGCATGGGGCACCGGATGTCCCGTCGAGCGGGGCATTGGTTCACCCCTTGTGAAGGCGTTATGTTCGGTCCCCCTATTGACGGTCCTTAAGTACCAAATATAGTTATCAAATAAATAAAGAAAAGGATCCAAATGCAACCAACACCTAGACTTAGGGTTTTATCTGACAGAATTCCACGAGTTTTGGTGTTTGTCTGTTTCTGCAGGGGGTTATCAGAAAATATGGAGGAAAGGCCCACACGTCGGGTTTACATAGAGATAATAACGTGTTCACCGATTTTCTATCATCTAGAAGACTCCAGAAGCCACGAGATCGAACGGGAGGCCGAACGGGCCCGGAGGCAGGGCGCCCGCCCTGCTCCCTAGGGCGCCCGCCCTGGCCTGAGAGCCAATCAGGCTCCGTCTCACGGATTATGCTCCACCGACCTAAGGGATCAAGGAAAACCGTGCGATTAATGTCGGTTTGATCTGACGGCCCACGTTCACTTGAGGGGGCTATATAAGCAGGACCCCTGGCCCCTGGAGGAGGCACTCCCTCATTCTAATTCTTCAAACCCTAATCTCAGGAGGAGAGTCTCTGATCAAGCCCTAGAGCCACCACATCAACTAGATCTCTAGTATAGCATAGCTACATAGGATTAGAACTAGAAGGAGTCAATCTTCGATTGGTTTCCGGATCTGTCAAGAGGATTCTTGGTAATTCCTTTACTGTTCTTCATTGTTCATCTTTGTTCTTCAATATTATGAATACAACTTTGTTCTATTTCAATATATTGATTATGACTATGCTCTACTTGTTTATGTTTGCGATTATATTGTTCTTAGTTTATCGTAGTTATACGCTTGGCTTAGTTAGATTGGAATTATATACATGTTTAGGATCGTATAGCGTTTATCCATCGGATCCATGGGTAAATGATAAATATTGTGTAGGCGTGGTGCTTAGACCATGTTTATCTGCGATTGCACCTTATATGCCGGATCGTGGGGTGGTCCGCGATGGTGACAGCTTCGTTGGTTCTTATATAGTCCCCCTCCCGTGTGTAAGGCAGGCAGAGCAACATTATTACGGGGGAGTGATTGCTATGTTTCTCATCTTCCTTGATAATATCACTATGCATGGGCGTAGTCCTTTCTCGCAATAATTGCCAAGTGTACTTGCACTAACTATGATATGCTAGACTTTATAGTTAAGAATAACTTAGGAAATATCCTTGTAGTTCGTCCTAATACCATGCTAATGACTTGCTAGAATATCTATTGAGGTGCTTATCATTATTATATGTGGCTAGCTGATCAGATTAATTATCTTTGTCACCATTCATACTTTATCTATATTTTATGTGACACTTACCCCTGTATGCAAGAGATAGATGAATGCTCTCACTTATACATGCAATGATTGATACTCATTCCTATATTCCATTCCATAATCAACATTGATGTTAGTAATCCCTTCCCAGTGGTAAAAATATAAATAACGATACCTGGAATACTTCCCGGTTAAAATGCTACATCGGTATTAATCTGTGCGCTTGCAGATCTTATTTATTATTTATTTAGAAGAGCAGTTGCATATTTCAATACCGCATCTCTCATGTCATGCTGGGGATGACAACTTGGCTTAAGTGGCATGAGGGATAGGTTCGGCATTTTTGGCGCCGTTATCAGAATTAGAAAACTAAGTCTACTTTTGATAATGACGTTAAGAATGCCCAACAAGCATTTTTGGCGCCGTTGCCGGGGAAGGTTGATTTACTAACAAGGAATGAATACGGAATTTGAGTCATCATTCACATCATTAAGTGATTGAGATCATCAATTCTTCCATACAGATTTACCCCTGTGTTTTTCCATTCTTATTGTTTTGCAGGGTGATGTATGAATAGAGGACATCTTCCAGAAAATTTTGTTGACAACCCCGAAGCATTAATCAGAGAGGCAAGAGCCAAGCTCAAGAAGTCAACACTTCGACGCAACACTTCCAGAAGACCGTCGAAGTTTCATCCGGAATTTGTCAACAGTGTTCGCAGCCATGGCGAACAAGACGATCCGCGAGTTCTCAGCTCCCACTACGGACAACATCCGCACTGGACCTGCCGCGGCCATCGACAAGAACTTTGAGCTCAAGCCAGGGCTCATCAACATGGTACAAGCCAACCAGTTTTGTGGGAAGCCGCACGAAGATGCAAGTGCTCATCTCCAACACTTCCTAGAGATTTGCAGCACATTCACTTTATTAGATGTTCCCAGAGACGCCATACTACTTCGCCTTTTCCCATTCTCACTATTGGGGAGAGCGAAGCAGTGGTTCTACGCGACGAAGGATAAGAACACTACGTGGGCACTCTGCTCTATGAACTTTCTGGCTAAGTTCTTTCCCATGGGCAAGACCAATGCTCTCCGTGGGAAGATTACAAGTTTTCAGCAACAACATGATGAATCTGTTCCAGAAGTATGGGAGCGCTTTCAAGATTACATCCTAGAATGTCCCCATCATGGAATGGAAAGCTGGCTACTTATGCTGACTTTCTATCATGAGCTCATCACTAGTGCTCGTGAGACCATGGATGCTGCAGCTGGAGGCGCATTTCTATCACTCACCATACCACAAGCTACAGCCCTTGTGGAGAAGATGGCGTCCAACCAAGGTTGGAACGAAGAGAGGACTCAAACACGCAAGAAGGGTGGAGGTATGCACCAGCTCAAGGAGGTAGACATGCTGTCTGCAAAGCTAGACCTACTCATGAAAAAGCTCTATGACAAAGCTGGAGACAAAAGAGAAGTCATGAACGTCTACGACTCTCACATGACTTGTGAGGAATGTGGAGACACTGGACACTCAGGCAATTACTGCCCTGAGATACTTGAGGATGCAAGGTACATCAACAACAACAACAACTACAGCCGTCCTCAACAAAATCAAGGTTAGAATCAACAGAGGCCTAACTACTCAGGTAACTACTCAGGTAATTATCAAGGTAATAACTCTTACAACAACAATAATAATTTTCCACCCCTGAGAGAGTTAGTGTCTAATCAAGGAAAGCTAATGGATAACTTGTCTAAGAAATTGGCATCCAATGATAAAATACTAGAAAACATAAATAATAGAATGGATAATTTCTCTACTGCCATCAAAAACCAAATTAGCTTTAATAAAATGATTGAATCTCAGTTAAATCAAATAGCTGCTGCTGTTCCTGCTACTAACCCTGGTATACCATCACAACCGGAAGGATTAGAATCTGCAAATCTTGTAGACATGTTTGATGCAGGTAACTATTGGAGTAATCCCGCTGTCGGAGTACATAATGACCTTCTGCCAGTCAAGAGAGGCGATCCAGGACGCCCCGTCATCCCGATCTCCATCGGCATGGTGGACTTCCCAGAAGCACTCTGCGACTTTGGCTCCAGCGTCAACATTATGCCCAGGGTACTCTATGAAAAATTCTTTACATATCCTTTATCAGAAACAACTATGTGTTTGCAGCTTGCAGATCGGACACTAAGCTTTCCTAAAGGAATATTAAAGAACATGTGTGTCCGAGTTGGTACCTCGTATGCTCCAGCTGACTTCGTGGTGATAGAGACCGGGTCCAATGAAAGGTCACCAGTTATTCTGCGAAGGCCATTCCTGAACACCTCGGGAGCTGTCATCTACGCCAGCGCTGCGAAGATCAACTTCAACATCAAGGGGAGGAAGGAGACGTTTTCCTTCAAGAACAAGATTACACAAATCCCAGAGCAACCCCAACATGAACCAAGGAAGAGGACCAACAGGAGGAACAAGCAGAACAAGAACAACCAAGGATGGACCGAATCAGCTAAGATGGTCACTGCAGTTCAAGGAGGTCAAGATGGTCGACTCAAGTCGCCGTTCCTAATCAAGAAGGACGACCCAGGTATGCCAAGCATTGAGTGCTCAATCAATGGATACTCCTTTCAGAAGGCGCTCTGCGACACTGGATCAAGCGTCAATATAATGGCCACAGTCACCTATCAGCTCTTGTACGGAACCATGCCCTTAAAACTAACATACACTCAGCTCCAGATGGTAGATCAGACATCCTGAAAGGTCGAAGGTATAGTAACCGATGTCCCTGTTAAAATTAACGATCATTTTGCCCATACAGACTTTCAGGTCATTGACATAGGAGACGACGAGTACGATCCACCCATCATCCTAGGAAGACCGTTCCTAGGCACCATCAAAGCAATCATCTACATTGGAACCGGAGAAGTCCATATGCATTTCCCCTCTGAGAAGGTACGCCGCTACTTTAATGACCCTAACTATATAGTTGAAGATTCTAAGCAGGTCAGGACAAGAAGAAGGCGACGTAACTGTAACCAAAGGAGGCAAACCATCAAGGACGTATGGGCAGACTATGAAGGAGAGGTCATAAGGCCCGAGGATACACAACAGGAGACCAAAGCACCAAGTCGGGTATGGAAAGTGAAGACAGTTACACAAGAAGAGGAGGCGCTGCCGGAACCACCGTCTACGCCACCCAAATCCCAGGACAACTAAGAAGAAAAGAAGTCCTGTTCGGAGGACTTAAAAACACCGAACGTCGTGCCAAGAGGTAAACTTGGTAGTTATCATTTTCCCTTTAATTATTGCTCAGTTAATCATGTTCATTTTGTCTAAAAAAATGTTGAAAACAGTAAGCCCCATGTGAGTATGCGAGTGGCATAAAACCCATAAGTACATTCACTGTGGTGGCATAAAAAATAAATAATATATATTTTTTCTGTTCTATAAAAATGAAAATAAAAATAGAGAGTGACATTTATCAAGGAAGCTCAAACATGATAAAGGCTAGATATTTATGCTAACGCTTAATCAAGTTCCACGAAGCTTTGTTGTCTATTTGAGCTCCACAGAATTCAGGAAGACTAGCAGACGGAGGATATCCTAATCGTTGTCAGGGTGCTGCCGACATTCAAATACACCTCTGCACCTGCTAGCTACATCAGAAGAAATTACGTCAAGATCCAGCTTGGGGGAGAGCACCCCCATTTATCCCGATAAGTATTTTTATCTACATTTATACCTATGCTTTATTAAAATAAAAAGATGCATAATCATGAAAACCCAAATAAATATTTTGTGTTTATATATATTTGCTTAGTTTAATAAATAAATAAAGTAGCTATGCTAAACTGAATCTTGAAAATAAAACACTAGCATGGATATGATGAATAGTTGCTCTGCCTAATTTTCAAATTTGTTCTCTCTCTAGTTTAGACATAACTGTTATAATTTAAAACTGGCTCTAAACCTGAACTAGTGGGAAGAGAACTTGATCTGAAGTCTAAGTTGTTAGCGGATATGATATGAGGAGGTTGAGCTGCTGTTTATCTGTTCCTAGAGATGCTAGAATTCTGGAGAATTTTATCTTTAAAAATCTTTAAAATGTTGCATGATGAGTTCCTGTATGATGAGAGTTTAAATTCCTACCACAGCCATATATACATGCTTGTTAGATTAAGAGCCGCACTTTTACTACTTACTGCTTATGGGCATTGAGTGTGGTCAAGCTGTGTAGACCCTTAGAAACTTGTCATGTGGTTAAAATCAAGATTCACTTACACGTTCACTCATACATGCTGCTTCTACTCCGGAAGTACGCATCCACATATATCCACTCATTTCCATCTCCAGATTCACCCAAAATTATTCTACTCCTGACCCGGGAGAGAATAGCCAAAAACATTATCTCATTCCTGTTATTCCCTGTGAAGTTAATGCTCAAGTCATTTCTACTACCACTTGCTATATTTTTAAAAGAGGGAGATTGCTCTAAAAAAATATAAATACGAGGAAATAAAAAGGAGCAAGTGCTCGGAACCTCGAAGAAAGAAAAAGTGAGACGAGAGGTAAAAATGGACAAGTGTCCGACAGTAGAATTAGGGGTACAAGATACCCACCCGAGAGGAAAAAAAAGAAGAGAAAATACAGAGCATCTCATTCCCCTCAAAAGTTTCAAAAAGCAAGAAAGGTATGTATTCCCTCAAAAAGAGCATTAGACTTTTGTTATCACCATACACCACTCATTCACCACATATGCACATCTTGATTTGACTTATTGACTTGTTTCTCTGGATCCATGGTTTGACTATGCAATAAATGTTCTATGAGTATGTATACTGTATCTCCCACCTATGAGCTCCAGATATCAAAGCCTTATTAGAGTAGGGTGAGAGAGAAGGCAATGTCACTACGCCTTATACCATAAATACCACATACTTTGAGAGAGAAGGCATATACCATTACTGCCTTGGTAAGGATCCAGAAATACCACAAAAGAGAGACCCGAGAAAGTCATACAAGGAATCTCTGAGTTTTATTTGAAAAATTTGCAAAAACTCCAGAGCTATAGCTGATCAAGAATAAGAGACATGGCATTTGACTAGACCGTTCTATCTTTTAACCACTCAAGATGCAGGTGACGGTTGCAAGCCCCATGGTGAAAGGTAAAATGAGTAAGTTTTAAGTCTTGACAGTTTACTCTAACTCAGGGATGAGACCTTATTTGAAAGCATATGTACCGTCAACGTTCAAAGGCGTTGCAGCAACTTCTGATCCATAATGAGTCTATCCTTGCTCAGGGACGAGCAAGAGGTAAGCTTGGGGGAGTTTGTTGACGGTCCTTAAGTACCAAATATAGTTATCAAATAAATAAAGAAAAGGATCCAAATGCAACCAACACCTAGACTTAGGGTTTTATCTGACAGAATTCCACGAGTTTTGGTGTTTGTCTGTTTCTGCAGGGGGTTATCAGAAAATATGGAGGAAAGGCCCACACGTCGGGTTTACATAGAGATAATAACGTGTTCACCGATTTTCTATCATCTAGAAGACTCCAGAAGCCACGAGATCGAACGGGAGGCCGAACGGGCCCGGAGGCAGGGCGCCCGCCCTGGCCTGAGAGCCAATCAGGCTCCGTCTCACGGATTATGCTCCACCGACCTAAGGGATCAAGGAAAACCGTGCGATTAATGTCGGTTTGATCCGACGGCCCACGTTCACTTGAGGGGGCTATATAAGCAGGACCCCTGGCCCCTGGAGGAGGCACTCCCTCATTCTAATTCTTCAAACCCTAATCTCAGGAGGAGAGTCTCTGATCAAGCCCTAGAGCCACCATATCAACTAGACTCTAGTATAGCATAGCTACATAGGATTAGAACTAGAAGGAGTCAATCTTCGATTGGTTTCCGGATCTGTCAAGAGGATTCTTGGTAATTCCTTTACTGTTCTTCATTGTTCATCTTTGTTCTTCAATATTATGAATACAACTTTGTTCTATTTCAATATATTGATTATGACTATGCTCTACTTGTTTATGTGGCATGAGGGATAGGTTCGGCATTTTTGGCGCCGTTATCAGAATTAGAAAACTAAGTCTACTTTTGATAATGATGTTAAGAATGCCCAACACCCCCTAAGGACTGGTATGCCTTGAGAACCGGAACCATGAGACCATCATACACACCACTCGCTCCCGATGGGCGAGGGACGATTACCCGACTGACTAGGGTGGTGCCACTACTACTAGATTAGAAGGTGGTAGTGTAGGGAGGTATGGGCATGTGGACCCACACCCTCCTAAGACAGCGTAGTGACCTTGGGGTCTGGTACTACATCTCATAGTCTCAGCGTTTCGGTGGACTCTGAGGTGGCCCAGGGCTGAGTGGTAGGGTGGTACCGTACCGGTTGGGAGGCAGTCAGAATCAGCCTAGACGAGCTGGATTGTCGATGATGGCGATCTTGTGGATTACCAAGTGTACACGCTCTATAGAGTTGATCGATCTATACGTATAGCCGCATCCGCGGACATGGACATTCCCATGACCTACACTTCACTTGATTAGAGAGAGGAGTCATTTCTACCTTCCCCCGGGTTTGGAGTTGGTTTTCAGTTTGGGCCGTTGAGGCAAGGTACGAGCGGGAGTCATCCTTGTCGCCTAGAGAGGGTAAGAGTGGTGAGATGTGTGTGATGGGATGGGTGAACGTGTGCGGATGGAATAGATTAAAACTTGATGAACTATTAATATTATAAAATATTGATGAATTTGCATAGGAAACCTATAGCCATATATAGGCCTTTTGCTCTACCCTTGCATTCCACTTACCACAAAGCATACGCAAAGCATAGGGAGGGAGCCAGTGACCAATACAAAATCGTACTGATATTTGTTCAGCAGGATTAGATGTCATCTACGATGGCAACAATGAAGACTCGATGGATTAGGATTAGATGGTCTCATTCCTATGCTCAAGTTTGGTTGAGAATATGAAGTCTACGCCCGCTGACTTTCTACGCCAACTCTGATGATTGCCCGTGAAGGAGGAGCCTTCACCCACTGATGCGCTACATCAACTCTGATAAAAAGATCTATGTGTGTTTCTGCTAGATCAACGATGTAATTAGGTGTGCTAACCAGTGTTGTAATGACTTGTAACTTGTACTTCCACGATGTATGACTGTGATATCAGCTGAATAAAGATAATGTGATAACATGGTTTTTCTAGGATTATCACATTATGTTAAAATATGTGGATTTCCCCTCGAGGAAATCGTGGATCGTTTCATAAGGTGAGCCACCAAGCCACGCTCTCTTCTTCCCTGGTGACGGCCATGGCACCGCCACCATGGACCCGCCTCTCCACCGCCTCATTCACCCCACGTTGGAGCGCACCGCACTCACCGCGGAGCCATGAAGCTCCCACACCCTTGCTCCGACCGCTGCAGCAGTCGGAGATGGCCGGACCACAAAGCACCGCGCCACCGTGCCATGGCGGGCGATGGTGAGCTAGCTTCGAATCATCGCCGGCCAAACCAATGCCACCACTGAACTCACCACGTTGAGGCGAACACGGCAGGGTAGACACTACCACCGGTGAGCTCACCGTCGGCGAGAACGTCGCGGTTAGCACCGCCCTCTGTCGTGAGTGCCTAACGGGTAGGCCCGTTTGACCACGGGGGCCACGTGTCGGTCACTGGGGACCAGATCTGGTGCAGATCGGGGGTACCTACAGCATTTTCAGCCGGCTGGATTTTCGTTTAAAAGGAAAAATGAATTTCCAAAAAATGTAAAAATGGTTCCAAAAATCATATCTTAAGAAATATGGATCCAAATTAGATGAAACAAATTTTGCTGTGCTCCTTAGGACTAGATCTATCTGTTAATAATATTGTATGTCAATTTTTTGATACTTTTATATGAAGCTTTATTTAATTATTAAAAATGCTGATTTCTTAGAAAATGCATAATAAATAGAATATACATCAGAAAAATATCATTCCAATTTTGTTGATCTACTCTTGATATGTAATTTCTATAAAAAAATATAAGTCATGCATGTTATGTAGAAAAATATAGCTATCTATTTTTGGTGCATTTATTTGCCATTTCTTGTAGAATTGCTAGAGCCAAAAATATGAAAAAAATATCTATATGAAACTTTTTGTACAATGTTTGTAGACTATGTAGATCATGGAAAAAAATACTAAATCTATTGTTTAATACTTTTCATAGTACAAAGTATTTTTATGCTCATTTATCCACCATAGCTTTTCATTTTTGTGTAGGCTGTTTTACTTATCCAAATGCCATAAAAATTTTAGGGTAGGTTGCTTAGGGTATGAATATGCTAGTGTAATTTTTTTTAGATTTTTATATGCACTAGAAATACATGTTGCTATTGTAACCTTAGTTTTAAATGAAATAAAATAGTATTCTTTATGCATGATTAGTTTAATGGTGTAGCTTTGGTGTATCTTTGAAGCATCAAATCACTTGCTGATGTCACTTAGCAGGTTAGTGTAGTTAAGTTGATGAAGTGTAGTAGCACTTGTGTTAGGGCTATATGTTAGTTAGCGGAAAAGTAATGGGGTTAGTAGTAGAAGAGAATGCAGTAGATGACATGTACTCGTGGTACCTGTCCTTGGATGATGTTGACTACCTAGTAGAAAAATTTTACCTCTATTCTATCCAATAAATCTAAGTGTGTTCATCTTCATTACATGCCATCATGATCATCATATGCCGTCGCATCCGATGCACCACTTGCATAATTACTTATACAATTGCATCATACAGGATCGCATGAGAAAGTGCAAGTAGCAGTGCAAGAGGAGCAGGCCGGGGCCGACCCACAGGAAATCTTGGCACATGAGGTGCCAGAGGTAGAGGAGCAAGGAGAGGACCTGCCCGAGTGAGTGAACCATCAACCTAGTTCCTTTGAGCGAGGCAAGCCCCGGAGCATCCTAAGTCTCCTACTTTATTAAAGCAATCTTTTATATATGAGTTTATATAATGTTGCATTAGGTTATAGAAGTTGAGTGAAACCGCTGATGCATTTACTACTATCCTTGCCTACCTTATTATATTCTTACCCTATTAGGTTTAGGATCGAATAACTGCTTAGCCCTGCTTAGACCGGTAGCGATCGGTGATTTCCGATCACCTACAATTATATGTGGTTACTGAAATACTTTAGCTATGGAATGGATGATATCCTAGAAATAACGATGAGTTGATGGATAATTGAAGACCAGACGGAATAGTTGGCGGCAACCAGACAAGGTTCTGGGGTGCTCGTAGTTTTCATCTGTGTCGATTAAGGACCGATTGTTGCTGATCCCTCTTGTCATGTTGAATGCATGCCTCACATTTAGCTGGCCGAATAACGTACCTTTCGACCGTGAAGCTAGTGACACCTTTCGAGTCGGAATAAACTCGGAGTGGCAGATTGGTGCTGAAGGGAGTATGACGGGGGCACGAAGAGTGATCCCAAGGGCAGGCTGGGTCCTGATTCCTGGCAGTCGGGAGGCCCCTCGGTATTGCGGTTCATGATTGTTATCCGGCGATGTTTACCTAGAAAGTGTCATTGGTGATCTGTAGCTCACTTGATTGGTGAGTGAGTATGATTTGTGTGAAGAATGAATCACCAGCTGGTTAGGAATCGATTAGAATCGCCATCGCTCCTGGATAGTGAGCACTTGACTCGAGTTACGGCATCGTAGTAATGATGATGGAACACTTGTGGTTATATGTATGATGTTGGAAATGCTAAATCTAAGTTGGTAATTGGATGTTATTGGTTAATCAAGTGATTGCTATAGTATAGGTGCTTACCTAGATTGATAGGTTATAATAAAGATGATGCAAAGCATTTAAATGGTTCATAATATTAACTTCTTGCTCTTTCGCAAATGAGTCAGCTAGTTCATTAAATAAAGCCTTGCATACTCCTTGGTGTCACTTTATTTTAGTTTAAGTGGGTAAGTCTAGCTTAGTACTTTCTCGTACTTAGGGCGTTGTTTCCATTGTTGTTGCATATGGTCAGATGTACTACGGTTATTGCATCAACTGTCTGTACCCTGCGATGGGCGACAACTAGGATCAAGGGCATGGTTGCTCCGTATGTCTTATCTGATGCTTTTGTTGGAAATGGCTATCTCCTGGCACTGTATCTGAACTAAATGTGTGTGTGGCTTTAAAACTATTTGCTTCAGCTATTTCATTATGAACTTGGTTTGTAATAACTCGATGTTTTTAAACTCTGATGTATCTCAGTGTTGTTGCAAACTTTATGTGCTATGTGACTGTGGTTGCTAAACTTGTACGATCTTAGTTTGTATGTTGGTTGGTTTGAAATCCTTCATGGTTTCACAGACTACCGGGTTATACGGGCTTAAGTTTGTTAAATTATCTGCTTTGGCAAGTGATTTTCTTACTTAATTTCATATAATTGGTCGGTTCTATTATAGTGGATGGCATCTCCTAGGAATCACCGAGGTTGATTTGCTTAAATCGGGTCGGTCAAGGGGATGATGCTTGATTTTGCTAAATTAACATGGTGGATCCCTACAGTGACCATCAACATATGCTCTTTGTTGATTGACTTCTTGTGGACCCATGTTAAGGGTCAAGCTTGTGAACTTGCTTAGCACGCGAAATGATCACCTTGAGACTCGCCTAAACGAGGACGTAGGTTCCTAGTAAGCAATCGAACCTTGGAGATAAATCTTGTGTCATATCCTGCCCCGATGGTTTCCTTACTACACTTGTGCATTTCATTCTTGTATTTAGCTTGTGTAGTTGTTGCTTGTAGTAGTTGCTCTCTAGTTGTATTGAAGCTCTAGTTGAGTAGAGTAGCTAGTTTTTTAAGCCTCTCATCTGGTACAGCTGTAGTATCTGTTTATGCACAAACACACGCCCACACTACACATGCACACCCCTAAAGGGTCGAGATGGCAGACTAGAGGGGGTGAATAGTCCTTTCTAAAACTTAATTGCGTTGGCTAACCGAAACAAATGTAGAATTAAATCTATCGGTCTAGCCAAGACTACACGCCTCTATCTATAACTCTAGCACCTTACAAAAGATCCTAATTAAGCAACTAAGGTCACACAAACCTATGCACTAGTACTTTACCAACCAAGAGAGCTCCTACACAACTAGTGAAGCAAAAGCAAGAAGCCCCTAAGCTCACTAGCAATGCTCAATAACAAGGCAATCAATGCCAAATTAGAGAGCACAAATTACTTAGCTACACAAACTAAGCAATGTGACTAACAAGGTTACACAAATCAAATTAGCCACGCAAAGGGGATACTTCTAGCTACACAAGCAAGAAGATATCTAGCTAGCTACAAAAGTACAACTAGATACAAGAGCAACAACACAAGCAAGGTATATATGAAGGTAAATACAAACTTGTGTTGCACGAGGGCAAACCACTGAGAAGAGTAGACAATGTTGACACGGTAATTTTCTCCCGAGGTTCACTTGGTTGCCACCAAACTACGTCTCCATTGTGTCGACCAACACTTCATGGTTCAGCGGCTAATCGGTATCCATAACCGTGCTCTCCCAAAGAGCACCTCAAGAACCCACCATCAATTGTGGTACCTCAAAGACATGCTCTACTAGAGTTGCTCTTCGTGATCCCCATGGGGTGAGCACAATCCCCCTCACAAAGCTTCTCTGGAGCCTCGCACAATCTTCTTGCGAGCTTCGACGAAGCCACAAGCCACCAAGCCGTCTAGGAGGTGGCAACCTCCAAGAGTAACAAGTACCACCGGCTTACAACACGAACACCTAGTGCCACTCGATGCAACCTCACGATGCAATCGCACTAGAATCACTCACTCGCTTATTAATTCGTAATCTAGCAAGCACAAGTGAGTCGGAGGCTTCTCAAACCAAGCACACACAAGGGCAACACATCCCCAAGGTGCTCAGCAATAGCCAAGACTGACCACCACTTCTATTTATAACCCCACAATCAAATAGAGCCGTTACCCCTTCACTGGACGTTTTTTGTAGCGACCAGACGCACCGGTCGATATGACCGGACGGGCTGCACTGTGTCCGGTCACTCGTGGCCATCCATGTGTCCCCCTGGATTCAACCGTGACCGCTCGATCTCAACAGTCGACTCAGCGTTCCAACGGTCAAACACAACCGGACGCGCCAGTGACACAGACCGGACGCACAGTTCGCACACCACCTGCGTGTAAGAAGCACGACCAGACGCGCTCCACGCCATGATCGGACATGACAGTGCTAGTGTCCAATCGCTGTCCAGAGAGGTTCTAGAGAGCGACTCTGTCGACCGGATGCGTCCGATCGCACATGACCGGACGCGCCACCGTGACTGATCAGCTCTAAGACACACGCTGTTCTCTGGGTGCGTGACCAGATGCTCTGGTTCCGTGAGGGACCAAACGTGCCGATTGCAAACCCTAGCGCCCCGCGCCAGCTGCTGTCACTGACCGGATACACCGGTCGTGCCGAGACCGCATCCGGTTCAGCGTCCAGTCACCCCAGTGACCTCCGTTCGCCTCAGTTTCTACGTCGAATCCTGCCTCGCAAGCTCGGCAGGAGGAAGAGAGAGTCTCCACACTTCTCCACCTCTCAAATGACACCTCCTTTGCAAATATGCTAACACCACCAAGTATACATCACCATGTGCATATCTGTTAGCATTTTCATAATCATTTTAAAGGAGTTAATCACTCAACTTGCCACGCCACTCGATTCTAGCAACGATGCAAAGTTAGATCACTCGAGTGGCACTAGATAACTGATATGCAAACAAGTTTGCCCCTCTTGATAGTATGACCATCTATCCTAAACCCGGTCATGTACTTCTCTACACAACCTTTGACTGGTGAAATAAAATGCTTTGCCTTGCGCATTCCATTCCATCTCCTTCGATGTTGATGCAACATATGCACCAACCAATCATCAAATGATATGATCCACTTCATATCATCATGTGACCGTATTGGTTCATCAATCTTGACCTCACTTGCTCTTCACCGTTGCGTTGGTCCATCGGCGCTAAGTCTTGCTCAAGCTTTACCGTCACACGCAGTCCCTCGCTTCAAAGCCTCTGACTTGCCCTTCACACTTGCAATCGGTCCATCAAGCCAAGTCATGTCTTGATCTTCTCCACCTTGATCACATGACTCAATGTCATGTCTCACGTGCATTAAGCTCCTCCATCATCGCATGTGCAAGCTTTGCAACATCTCCAAGCCATTTCCACCTCCATGGCATACGTTACTCACAGACATGTACCTGTGGACTAATCACCTGTGTATCTCACATAAAACACAATTAGTCTACCTAAGTTGTCACTCAATTACCAAAACCAAACAAGGACCTTTCAACCCCACACACACTGCACGTGCATAACTAGACCTACAACTACACAGATCAGGAGATCGCGTCCTTCAAGAGATCGCCAGGACCATCCATGGCTCCATAGGCATAATCCCTTTGTGGCTCTACGCGAGAGAGGCTACAGATTATTAGGAATAAATCTTAGTGAGCACCAGGTATGAACCATGGTGGGTAGGTTGCACACCAAAAACCTTTGCCATCCGAGCTGAAGCTTGGTCTCGTAGAGTAGCTAGTTTAGTTGCTTTACTTGTTTAGGTCAACTATAGGATTAGTGCTAGCCTCCTTGTGTGATTGAGTGTTTTAGTAGTAGAGTAATCTTGCTACTAGACTTGTTAGGAGACTTGCATTGGTTGGAATTAGGCTAGGCAAATTAGTTGCTATTAGGGCTATTTTATTGTTCTATCCACTTCGCTCTAGTGTTGTTTATTTGTAGAGAAATTTTTAATAGGATATTCACCCCCTTCTAACCATCTAAATCCTTTCAGGAGCCTATATAATCGACAAGACATGTTTATTTATGTTGGTACTGAAATAATTAGCATGGTCTTTTTTAGTCTTAGATGCCACGTTTCAAGTGGGTCTAGTAGTTTTGTATGGACTAAGTTTATTGCATTTTAAATTCTTAGAGACCAATCTACCCACTCTTGGGCCATTTGGCCTTTCGATAGTAGACTTGATCATGGATAGATCATCAGTATACGCTTATTCTCTTGAAGGTTTCATTCATTCTTAGTGTAAACCGAGAAGGTGAAACAGAAGGATCTGTCGGAATGCGATGGGTGCAAATCATAGGACTGATTCCTGTAAGATCTTGGAGTGAGTAGCCAAAGACTGAGTGATGTTTTTCTAAAACGGTCATTAATCGCAGAGTTTGTTCCTGCGTGAGTTTATTACTAATGATTACAGGAAACTCTGGATTATTGTTTAGGAAAGCATAGATAAGACCGGGTGGTAAAGTTTTAAGCTCTATAGGAGGTCTGGGTGTTTCTGCAAACTCATCTAAAGGTTCAGGTTCAGAAGGTTCAGCTTCCTCTTCTATGAAGAAAGGGGCTTCTTCTTCTAAGTCTGATTCATTTAAAAGCTCTAGAGACGCAGCTTTTACCTCTTCCATAGGATCAGGCAAAAGAGATGACTCGATCTTATTATTCAAGGAGTGAGAAATTGTCATAGGGAATTTAAAATCCTTTCCAAAAGAAATGTGTAGCTTTCCAGTTTGACCTTCATAAAGGAGTCTTCTAAATGGTTGTCCTATCAACAGGTCGAAGTCCCATGTATCAAAGATATAAAAGTTCAAATGAATCATGGAGCCTTCTACCATAAAGGGTAGGACATTCACAATTCCAAGACTGGGGACCAATCGTCCCGAAGATTCCTTCATGAACTTTGTTATGGGGGTTAAAATTAATTTTCCAAATAATTTAAGTGCAAAAGCTTCAGACATGATATTGATCCCCACAACAGGATTATAGAGAGCATCAAATTGATCAGAATCATAAGCACAGCGTATAGTGATAGGAGGTGTATCCAAACGGACCACTTCAGAGGAAAGCTCTGACTCCTCCAACCATTCGCTACTCATGACTGAGATAAGCTCTCTCAATTGATATTCACTTGGTAAACAAATGTTATAATGGCCGCTTTGGGGTTTGTCTATAGAATGGTAGTTTGAAATGTTTCTAAAATCGGCAAAAAGATCGGATTCTATATCCAGCATGAAATCAGGTGGTGGAATTTCTTCCTTTTGTCGCTCAAAACTTGGGATAGCTGAAGTAGGTGAAGAATTCGGCAGAGTGTCTACTTCGGCTTCGTAGGTTTCATCATGGAGGGTATTATCCATCTCAGCTTCTAGGATTCTATCTAGGATCGCTCTAGCTTCATCAGTAGGGATACGAAAGAAAGAACCTCTAGACATTGTATGTAGCATTTGTTTATGATCTTTCTAAAGACCTCGAAAGAAATGAAAAAGGAGAATAGGGTCTTCAATATTGAGTTTTGGACCAGATTCTAAAAGATCAGAAAAACGTTTCCAGGATTTTCCCAAAGTTTCATTTTCTTTTTGTTTAAAAGATAGAACTTTGAGTCTAAGGTCGGCGATACGATCGAGGGAATAAAAATCTAAACAGAAGTTGGCTCGTAAGACTCCCCATTCACCTCGTTGTTGACTTACCTTCTGACTATACCATCGTCTAGCTTCTCCTCTTAAGGAAAAAGGAAAAAGCTTCCAACGTAAAGTCTTATCAGAAATGCCTTCAATGCGAAGACAATCGCATGTTTGCTCAAAATCTCTAATATGAAGGTAAGGATTTTCGTCTTCCTTTCCCGAAAAGGATAGGTTCTCAATCATGGCAATTAACCTTGAACTTAACCTATACTGGGATGTTTGGATAGGCTGTGATGACTCCCATGGTAAAAGGTCAGTTTCCGAAGGTGTTGCAAATTGATAGATTGATTTAGAATCTTGGTTCTCCATAAGGTAAGAATAAAGAAAAGATAAGGAATAAAAAGATAAAGAAAGATAAAAGTATAGGTACAAGCTAGTAGTAAGATTCAAGGTTATCTCAGCAAACCGTCTTTCTCCCCGGCAACGGCGCCAGAAATGCTTGTTGATATTTGGTAACGCAATTAGGAAATGATCCGCAAGCGCACGGATATCGGTGAGCACTTCACCTGGGATGTTATCCAGAGTATCGTATTTATTTTTTTACCACTAGGAGAAAGCGTGCATCTGACTAACCAAATCTATTACTACTAACCTTTAGGCTACAACCACTGTGATTTGATGTGAGCGATGTATAGAGAAGACTGCAACTGCACTCTCGTTCTAACCTTGGTAAGGATGATCTACTGCTCTATTGGGGAGGCTCACAGAATCTAGACACCTCAAAGGATGTTCGACCCGCACCTATAAACCCTATCGATCCTGCTAACGGGATATGGAATACAAAGGTAGCTACGGAAATGTCACGTTCCTCGCTACTACCACGGTCCGGCTAGACAGGGGATATCTATGAGTATCCTAGCCCAAACACCTCGTTTACGCTAGAGATGATTACTCTAAACTCTACGCGAAGAGATTAAAGTAAACTCATAAACCAAAGAACAATAAAACAAAGAACTTACTAGAATTTAGAAGTCGAAATACTGAAGAATCCTAGGAGCAAGCCTCGGGTTAGGAGAACTTGATCCTGCAGGTACAACCTCAAAGTAGTCACCGACAGGCCGGGCTTCCTTCGATCTATACCTCCACTCTATCTCTCTCAATCTAGAAGAACTAAGTCTAATCTCACATTGGATGCTAAGCCCTAATGAGGTGGGAACCCTAAGGGAACCTCTCTCTCTGAATCCTCTCTGGAAAATATGAAAATAATGGACTTGGATTCTCCTCTCCAGGGGCCAGGGGTCCTGCTTATATAGTCCCTTCAAGTGAACCTGGGCCGTCGGATCAAACCGACATTAATCGCACGGTTTTCCTTGATCCTTTAGGTCGGTGGGGCATAATCCGCGAGACTCATCCTGATTGGTTGCAGACCTAGGGCGGGCGCCCCAGGGTCCAGGGCGGGCGCCCTGGTCCCGGGCCCGTTCGGCCTCCCGTTCGATCCCGTGGCTTCTGGAGTCTTCTAGATGATAGAAAATCGGTGAACACGTTAATATCTCTATGTAATTCCGACGTGTGGGCCTTTCCTTTGTATTTCCTGATAACCCCCTGCAGAAACAGATAAACAACAAAACTCATGGAATTCTATCAGATCAAACCCTAATTCTAGGTGTTGCTTGCATATAGGTCCTTTTCCTTATTTATTGGATAATTAAAATTGATACTTAAGAACCGTCAATAGCACCACGCTCACATAATGTCTATCACTCACCCATGGTCCTATAGGGTGAGCGCTATATGATTTTATGCATGGTTTTCGTAATCTAGCTACACTGAATATAAAACTAGAGCAAACAATGAGCATTGCTTTCAATGACATAAGTGATATAAAGTTTAATGTTGACATAAACATAGTAGCAACGATACAATCTCAATGAAATAAAGAAACAGAGTAAAGTACAAGAGATATACCGAATCACACTCTTGCCAATATCGGGAATCCAAGCGTTGCTTGATCTCCCTCTAGACCTAATCTAACTAGCCTAACCTCTAATCTAGAGGAACTTTGAGGAATTAGGGTTAGCTCTAGATGAATTGATCTTCAACTAAATAGCTTGATGACTTGATGCTTTAGGGGGGTGCAGGGGTCCTTATATAGCCTGGGGGTTGAACACAATCCCTTGGATCAAATCGACTTCGACACAGGGTGGAGATGCATCCTAGGAGGCGGTGAAGGAATACTCTAGAAGCTCGTGGAGGAATCCCCTCACAGGGGGCCAGGCGACACAAGGGTGGGGCCGGCCGGCCCCACCTGGCAGCGTCTCATCCTCCCGTTCGTTCCCGTGCCTTCTGGTGTCTTCTATAGTCTTCTAGTGTATCCTTCGTCGCGATCAAGTTTCGTCCTTTTTCTCAATTAGGTCCCCCTTCCTACATTTTCTGGAGTAATCCCACGAAAAACAGAGATTTATCAAATCTTGTGGAATTTGTCGGTTTAAACCATAGACCTATGTATATTCTTGTACTTGAACCATTTCTCTTGTTTATTCACATATAAAATATTGACGTTATCCACTGTCAACAAAGCGTTTCCATGGTCCGCCATTCTCTCATGCGTTTTTCATGCAAGGTGAGGAATGTGATCCCAAAACAAATTAGAAAGCATGGCACCATTATTGATAAATCTCTAAATCTCTCGTACTTATGCGAGTTAGAGTAGCATGTGTCCAGGCATAGTATGGAGTTCAATTCATCGGAGAATTTAAATGTATGACGTGATCATTGACTAAATTAGGGCATCCACACTACTGGAAACTGCAAGTTTCCCTATGGTTTATATAATTCCCTACGGTTTTTATGAATCCTAGGGAATTCTCGGTTTCCCTAGAGTTACTGCTCAAAACCATAGGGAAACTGTCATTTGCCTAGGAGTCTCGTGGTTTCGTAGGGAGGAGAGAGAGCAGTAGTCCTTAGTGAGCCATATCAGCTCTTCCATGGAATGTTTCCCTACGAGATGAAAGAAAATCGTAGGGAACCAATCCTCGTAACCCTAAATTTCCAGGACGCCTCTTCCTCCCGCCGCCACCCAATGTTCAGGCGCCATTTCTCCCGCCACCACCCCAATCCACACACCCATCGCAGATGGTGGCGGCCGCGGGTTCTCATCTTGTCTCTCCCACTGCGCACCCCTCCCACTGCCCGGCCATTTCGCCCGCCCCTTCCACTGCCTAAAGCCGACGCCTAAAGCCGCCGCCACCTAAAGCCGACCGCCCGCCCCGGCGTGGCCGCCAGCCTACGCAGCGCCCGGCCGCCCGCCCCTCCCACTGTGCACCCGCGGGTGGCCGCCGGCCTGGCCAGCGCCCGGCCGCCTGTTGACGGTCCTTAAGTACCAAATATAGTTATCAAATAAATAAAGAAAAGGATCCAAATGCAACCAACACCTAGACTTAGGGTTTTATCTGACAGAATTCCACGAGTTTTGGTGTTTGTCTGTTTCTGCAGGGGGTTATCAGAAAATACGGAGGAAAGGCCCACACGTCGGGTTTACATAGAGATAATAACGTGTTCACCGATTTTCTATCATCTAGAAGACTCCAGAAGCCACGAGATCGAACGGGAGGCCGAACGGGCCCGGAGGCAGGGCGCCCGCCCTGCTCCCTAGGGCGCCCGCCCTGGCCTGAGAGCCAATCAGGCTCCGTCTCGCGGATTATGCTCCACCGACCTAAGGGATCAAGGAACACCATGCGATTAATGTCGGTTTGATCCGACGGCCCACGTTCACTTGAGGGGGCTATATAAGCAGGACCCCTGGCCCCTGGAGGAGGCACTCCCTCATTCTCAATTCCTCAAACCCTAATCTCAGGAGGAGAGTCTCTGATCAAGCCCTAGAGCCACCACATCAACTAGATCTCTAGTATAGCATAGCTACATAGGATTAGAACTAGAAGGAGTCAATCTTCGATTGGTTTCCGGATCTATCAAGAGGATTCTTGGTAATTTCTCTACTGTTCTTCATTGTTCATCATTGTTCTTCAATATTATGAATACAACTTTGTTCTATTTCAATATATTGATTATGACTATGCTCTACTTGTTTATATTTGTGATTATATTGTTCTTAGTTTATCGTAGTTATACGCTTGGCTTAGTTAGATTGGAATTATATACATGTTTAGGATCGTATAGCGTTTATCCATCGGATCCATGGGTAAATGATAAATATTGTGTAGGCGTGGTGCTTAGACCATATTTATCTGCGATTGCACCTTATATGCCGGATCGTGGGGTGGTCCGCGATGGTGACAGCTTCGTCGGTTCTTATATAGTCCCCCTCCCGTGTGTAAGGCAGGCAGAGCAACATTATTACGGGGGAGTGATTGCTATGTTTCTCATCTTCCTTGATAATATCACTATGCATGGGCGTAGTCCTTTCTCGCAATGATTGCCAAGTGTACTTGCACTAACTATGATATGCTAGACTTTATAGTTAAGAATAACTTAGGAAATATCCTTGTAGTTCGTCCTAATACCATGCTAATGACTTGCTAGAATATCTGTTGAGGTGCTTATCATTATTATATGTGGCTAGCTGATCAGATTAATTATCTTTGTCACCATTCGTACTTTATCTATATTTTATGTGACACTTACCCCTGTATGCAAGAGATAGATGAATGCTCTCACTTATACATGCAATGATTGATACTCATTCCTATATTCCATTCCATAATCAACATTGATGTTAGTAATCCCTTCCCAGTGGTAAAAATATAAATAACGATACCTGGAATACTTCCCGGTTAAAATGCTACATCGGTATTAATCTGTGCGCTTGCAGATCTTATTTATTATTTATTTAGAAGAGCAGTTACATATTTCAATACCGCGTCTCTCATGTCATGCTGGGGATGACAACTTGGCTTAAGTGGCATGAGGGATAGGTTCGGCATTTTTGGCGCCGTTATCAGAATTAGAAAACTAAGTCTACTTTTGGTAATGACGTTAAGAATGCCCAACAAGCATTTTTGGCGCCGTTGCCGGGGAAGGTTGATTTACTAACAAGGAATAAATACGGAATTTGAGTCATCATTCGCATCATTAAGTGATTGAGATCATCAATTCTCCCATACAGATTTACCCCTGTATTTTTCCATTCTTATTGTTTTGCAGGGTGATGTATGAATAGAGGACATCTTCCAGAAAATTTTGTTGACAACCTCAAAGCAGTAATCAGAAAGGCAAGAGCCAGGCTCAAGAAGTCAACACTTCGACGCAACACTTCATCCAATCCAGAAGATCGCCGAAGTTTCATCCGGAATTTGTCAACAGAGTTCGCAGCCATGGCGAACAAGACGATCCGCGAGTTCTCAGCTCCCACTACAGACAACATTCGCACTGGACCTGCCGCGGCCATCGACAAGAACTTTGAGCTCAAGCCAGGGCTCATCAACATGGTACAAGCCAACCAGTTTTGTGGGAAGCCGCACGAAGATGCAAGTGCTCATCTCCAACACTTCCTAGAGATTTGCAGCACATTCACTATATTAGATGTTCCCAGAGACGCCATACTACTTCGCCTTTTCCCATTCTCACTATTGGGGAGAGCGAAGCAGTGGTTCTACGCGACGAAGGATAAGAACACTACGTGGGCACTCTGCTCTACGAACTTTCTGGCTAAGTTCTTTCCCATGGGCAAGACCAATGCTCTCCGTGGGAAGATTACAAGTTTTCAGCAACAACATGATGAATCCGTTCCAGAAGCATGGGAGCGCTTTCAAGATTACATCCTAGAATGTCCCCATCATGGAATGGAAAGCTGGCTACTTATGCAGACTTTTTATCATGGGCTCATCACTAGTGCTCGTGAGACCATGGATGCTGCAGCTGGAGGCGCATTTCTATCACTCACCATACCACAAGCTACAGCCCTTGTGGAGAAGATGGCGTCCAACCAAGGTTGGAACGAAGAGAGGACTCAAACACGCAAGAAGGGTGGAGGTATGCACCAGCTCAAGGAGGTAGACATGATGTCTGCAAAGCTAGATCTACTCATGAAAAAGCTCGATGACAAAGCTAGAGACAAAAGAGAAGTCATGAACGTCTACGACTCTCACATGACTTGTGAGGAGTGTGGAGACACTGGACACTCAGGCAATCACTGCCCTGAGATGCTTGAGGATGCAAGGTACATCAACAACAACAACAACTACAACCGTCCTCAACAAAATCAAGGTTGGAATCAACAGAGGCCTAACTACTCAGGTAACTACTCAGGTAATTATCAAGGTAATAACTCTTACAACAACAATAATAATTTTCCACCCCTGAGAGAGTTAGTGTCTAATCAAGGAAAGCTAATGGATAACTTGTCTAAGAAATTGGCATCCAATGATAAAATACTAGAAAACATAAATAATAGAATGGATAATTTCTCTACTGCCATCAAAAACCAAATTAGCTTTAATAAAATAATTGAATCTCAGTTAAATCAAATAGCTGCTGCTGTTCCTGCTACTAACCCCGGTATACCATCACAACCGGAAGGATTAGAATCTGCAAATCTTGTAGACATGTTTGATGCAGGTAACTATTGGAGTAATCCCGCTGTCGGAGTACATAATGACCTTCTGCCAGTCAAGAGAGGCGATCCAGGACGCCCCGTCATCCCGATCTCCATCGGCCCGGAGGCAGGGCGCCTGCCCTGCTCCCTAGGGCGCCCGCCCTGGCCTGAGAGCCAATCAGGCTCCGTCTCGCGGATTATGCTCCACCGACCTAAGGGATCAAGGAACACCATGCGATTAATGTCGGTTTGATCCGACGGCCCACGTTCACTTGAGGGGGCTATATAAGCAGGACCCCTGGCCCCTGGAGGAGGCACTCCCTCATTCTCAATTCCTCAAACCCTAATCTCAGGAGGAGAGTCTCTGATCAAGCCCTAGAGCCACCACATCAACTAGATCTCTAGTATAGCATAGCTACATAGGATTAGAACTAGAAGGAGTCAATCTTCGATTGGTTTCCGGATCTGTCAAGAGGATTCTTGGTAATTCCTCTACTGTTCTTCATTGTTCATCATTGTTCTTCAATATTATGAATACAACTTTGTTCTATTTCAATATATTGATTATGACTATGCTCTACTTGTTTATATTTGCGATTATATTGTTCTTAGTTTATCGTAGTTATACGCTTGGCTTAGTTAGATTGGAATTATATACATGTTTAGGATCGTATAGCGTTTATCCATCGGATCCATGGGTAAATGATAAATATTGTGTAGGCGTGGTGCTTAGACCATATTTATCTGCGATTGCACCTTATATGCCGGATCGTGGGGTGGTCCGCGATGGTGACAGCTTCGTTGGTTCTTATATAGTCCCCCTCCCGTGTGTAAGGCAGGCAGAGCAACATTATTACGGGGGAGTGATTGCTATGTTTCTCATCTTCCTTGATAATATCACTATGCATGGGCGTAGTCCTTTCTCGCAATGATTGCCAAGTGTACTTGCACTAACTATGATATGCTAGACTTTATAGTTAAGAATAACTTAGGAAATATCCTTGTAGTTCGTCCTAATACCATGCTAATGACTTGCTAGAATATCTGTTGAGGTGCTTATCATTATTATATGTGGCTAGCTGATCAGATTAATTATCTTTGTCACCATTCGTACTTTATCTATATTTTATGTGACACTTACCCCTGTATGCAAGAGATAGATGAATGCTCTCACTTATACATGCAATGATTGATACTCATTCCTATATTCCATTCCATAATCAACATTGATGTTAGTAATCCCTTCCCAGTGGTAAAAATATAAATAACGATACCTGGAATACTTCCCGGTTAAAATGCTACATCGGTATTAATCTGTGCGCTTGCAGATCTTATTTATTATTTATTTAGAAGAGCAGCTGCATATTTCAATACCGCGTCTCTCATGTCATGCTGGGGATGACAACTTGGCTTAAGTGTCATGAGGGATAGGTTCAGCATTTTTGGCGCCGTTATCAGAATTAGAAAACTAAGTCTACTTTTGGTAATGACGTTAAGAATGCCCAACACTGCCCACCTACCGCCCGCCCTGCCCCTGCTAAGCCGTCGTCGCCCTCCCCAACAAGGCCGCTCAAGGCGCCCCCTACTCAGCAACCAAGTGACCCCTTCCCATCTCCACCGTAAGACCTCCCCACCCCAAGCCGCCACTCTAAGCTCCCTTCTTGATCTACTGCCTCCCATTCCCTCCCTCCATGTCCTGCTCTTTAGATCCGGGGAAGCAAAGGCTGGATTGATAGAGGTAAGGTATGTTCCTGTGACTAATAATTGATTGGGATTTATTATTTTTAGGTCCTCCCATTCCATAACTGAGGCTCTCTTCTGATGCTAGGTTGCTTGGAGCCAAGGAAGAGCCGAGGAGGAGAGGCGGCATTGCCTGGAGCTCTGTTGTGAAGAAGGAAGGCACCACATCTTCACATCTGCATAGGAGGCAAGGGAGCACCACATCTGTAGAAAGGATTTCAGGTCAGAAGGAAATTTCCCTTTCTTGGTGGTTTATGTACTGTTAATTAAGTTAAATTAGAATTAGAATTGGCATGCACTAAATCATGTGTTACTTGCAAATCTTCTATTTCAGTTCATTGTCAAAAGAATAGCCATGTCAGTAGAAGACCGTAGTTGGATGTATGATGGCTGGAATGACAATGGTTGTCATTCCTTGGATTGGGTGCGAAATACAAATGCTTTCCTAGACCAGGCTTTCAGTTCTATTTCTAATTCTGAGAAACTTGGAGTAGTTTGTCCGTGTTCAGATTGTCGCAATAGAGTTAGACGGAGAAGAGCCGTCATGAGCATGCATTTGTGTAAAAGAGGGTTTATGCCTGGCTATACTATATGGACTGAACATGGTCAGCAACCTATTAGTAAGCCTACAATGGAGTATGTGTACGATACTGCCGATGGTTTAGATCAAATGTTAGCTGATTTTGGTGATGCAATGCATACAGATAGTGTAGAGGATGAACCAATAGCAGATGCTAAGCAATTCTATGCTTTGTTAGCAGCTTCAAAAGAGCCGCTCCATAGCTACACTAGTGTTGCACTGCTAACTGCTGTAGCACGCTTGATGGCAGTTAAGTCACAATTCAATCTCCCTATAGAATGCATTAATAAATTATTGGATTTGTTTGGTGATGTACTGCCCCAGAACCATAAGATGCCAAAATCTTTGTACGAGTGCCAGTGTCTTCTTCGTGGTCTAAAAATGCCTTACATCAAGATAGATGCTTGTACAAACAATTGCATGATATATTACAAACAAGATGAGAACAAGGATAAGTGTGATTTTTGTGGGGAGAGTAGATATGTAGTTACTGAACCAGCACACCAAGGGCATAAACGAAAACCAATACCACGTAAAGTTCTACGCTATCTCCCACTCATACCAAGGTTGCAGTGTTTGTTCATGGAGCCAAACACTGCAAAGCACATGCGGTGGCACAAGGAGGGTAGACGTGCCAACCCAAATGTTATGGTGCATCCTTCTGATGCTGAGGCATGGACACATTTCAATATGTCTTGCCCAGAGTTTGCAATGGACCCGAGGAATGTTCGGATTGCTATGGCGACAGATGGCTTCAACCCATTTGGCTTTGGAAAAGCTCAATATTCTTGCTGGCCAGTTTTTTCAATTCCTCTTAACTTACCTCCATCTCTTTGTATGAAGGAGGAAAATATATTTCTTAGTTTAGTGATTCCTGGACCGGAGCATCCTGGCAAGAATATGAATGTCTTCATGCGACCACTTGTTGATGAGATCAAGGAAGCTTGGGCAGGAGTTCTCACCTATGATAGCTTTTCAAAGCAAAATTTTCAAATGAGGGTTGCATATCATACTTCCATCCATGACTATCCTGGATTGGGTATGTTCTCTGGATGGTCAACACATGGTGGCTTGGCCTGTTTTGATTGTATGGCAGATGTGGACAGCACTTGGCTACCAAATGGGCACAAGTACAGTTGGTTTGATTGCCATAGAAGGTTCCTGCCAGCTGATCATAGTTTTAGGGACCAGAAGAATGCATTTAGAAAGGGCGTAGCGGTGTATGACACACCTCCACATCGGTTAACAGGGGAAGAGGTGCTAGCTTACATGAATGAAGTCAAAGAGAAATCTTTTGAAGGTTATGGTACTGTCCACAATTGGACTCACATCCCATTTCTGTGGGAATTGCCATATTTCCCTCTACTTATGCGTCCGCGTCACATTGATGCTATGCATACTGAAAAAAATGTAGCAGAAGCTATTTTTGCTACATGTCTTGACATTGCTGACAAGACCAAGGATAATAACAAGGCTAGACTTGACCAAGCCTTGATGTGCAATAGGAGACATCTCAACCTTGTTGAGAAGCCAAATGGCCTGTGGGATAGGCCTAGAGCACCCTTTTCCCTAAAGAGACCCCAGAAGAAGGATGTTATGCAGTGGTTTAAGGACATCAAATTCCCTGATGGTTATGCATCAAACCTAAGGCGAGGGGTCAACATGGACACTCTAAAGATAAATGGCCTCAAAAGTCATGACTTCCATATCTTCATTGAGCGTTTGCTACCTGTGATGATGCGAGGTTATGTCAAGAATGAGATATGGGAGGTGCTTGCTGAAGTGAGTTACTTTTTTAGAATGCTTTGTGCAAAGGAGGTTGATCGTGCCCAAATACGTCAACTTGAAACAAATATACCTGTTTTACTTTGTAAAATGGAGAAAATCTTTCCATCGGGTTTCTTCAATTCAATAGAGCATATAATGGTGCACCTCCCATATCAAGTTAGGGTTGGGGGGCCTGTAAAGTACACATGGATGTATGGAGTTGAGAGGTATACATTTAGGACTCTGTTCTTTACCATTTTGCTATTATATTCAAAGAACTAATAGTAACTAAAAACTCCTGTAGGTTGTTAAAAAAGGTGAGGGCAAAAGTTCGTAACAAGGCTCATGTTGAAGCATCAATAGTGGAAGGATGCCTTGTTGAGGAGATCACTAACTTAACATCATTATACTTACCTGATCTCATATCTAGCTCCCGAAATCGGCCACAACGTTATGCTCATAATGCTGATCCATCTGATTCTACTCTTAGTTTGTTCCAAGTGCGTGGATGGAAGAGTGGTAGAGGAACAACAAGGTTTCTAACTATTGAAGAGTATAAGGCAGCAATGATTTATATCTTCACAAACTTGACTGAAATGGATGAATATGTTCAGTGAGTACACCAATTTAATAAACCAGCTACCAGCTAATAACATCTATCATTACAATAATTCATGCTTTTGTGTCCCATAGAAAATTTGAACGAGAACAATGGAGCCGGGCAAGACCACCAAGCCAGATACAATTAGACAATTTAAGGATTAATGGGGCTGGCCATGGCAAACCATATTTGCTTGAATGGTTTAGAAACATGGTACTAGCTAATTGACCAATTCCTGCGTAGTTTTATACAGTCATGTAAAATTTGGATACACTTTAATTTTTAATTGTACCATTATAGTGTGATATGGATTCAAGCATACCTAGTGAATTGCGTCGTTTATCACGTGGATGTGGCCTCAAAGTCAAGTCATATGATATTTATGAAGTTAATGGGTATAGATTTAGATCTGAAAAGTATGAAAAATCTAGAGGGAACCTAACTACCACCAACACGGGGGGTGCTTGCTGTTGGTGATGATGATGGAAGCAACAATGAGCTTGAGTATTACGGTATTATCAAAGACATTATCGAGTTAAAGTTTGATGGTGGTAGTGATTTCAGCCTTGTTTTATTTGAGTGTCATTGGTTCCACCCAACTAATGGAGTGAGGCACTTGGATAGACTTGGACTAGTAGAAGTTGCCCATGAATCATGTAATCCAGCAAATGAGCCTTTTGTTCTTGCTAGCCAAGTGAAGCAGGTTTATTATCTTCCATATCCATGTAAATCTGATCCGAACCTCAATGGGTGGTGGGTTGCATACAAGGTCAGCCCGGTTGTGAAGCTGTCCATTCCTTCAATGGACGAGTACAATGATGAAGACCCACCATGTATAGATACCTTCCAGGAAGATGGTCTAGAGGGAGAATTTGTCATAGACATTGGAATAGGTTTAGACAATATCACAATAACTGATGGCTTTGATGAGATTAATGATCCAAACGAAATTTCTATGCTGGTCAAACAACGAAATGGTGTGACTGGGGAGAATGAACCTCCAATTGAAGAGCAAGTAGGATGTAATCCAGAATATTTTGTTGATTTCACACAAGTGGAATACCCTGATCCTGATGACTTTTAGGGGGGAGTAATGATTAGGTAGTGCTCTTTGTATATTTTAGTGATTTTACATTATTCTTCTTTATTTTATATATGTTTCATTAGCATTTCCGTACTGCTCTTTGTAACATATGTTTTATTTTTGCAGTGATGACAATCTCACATCGTGGGACACGTAGTCGGTCTACCACCGGTTCTGTTGCTAGAGAGAACACAGCTTCAAGTCATAATGAACCTACTGAACCTTCTGCAGCAAGTGAGCAAAGTCTAGGACACTTGCGAGGTTGTGCAGATCTTCCCCCAACTATCCCCAATGAGCAAGATCGCCCATTGATTGAGCCACAAGGAAAATCGTGAGTTTATCAAATTTACATTGTGATTTCATACAAATGTGCACTCATATGACGTGTTGTTAATTGAATTGTTTGCTAATATATAAAGGCACTGGACTGGAGTGGAGGGAAGGACTCCGGCAAGTGTGTTGACTTGTCTACTAAAGAACTATCATCCTGGTTTGGTTGAGTACAAAGGCAAGACTGTGGTTGCATCAACATGGAAACATTATGAAGCAACAACAGCTGCTGATGCTGTTTCTAATGGCTTTTGGGTAAGTTCTGTACAAATGTATCACTGCTGTTCCTTACTAATTGTATGTTTATTTTGTGCTTATAATCACTAATTTTGCAGCAAAGATTTAGATTCAATCCAGCCAAAGAAGTAGAATAAAGAGAACATGTTGGAGCTTGCTGCTCAATCCTCTTAGGGAGCATCTTATATTATGCAAGAATCACTGCAACAATGGAACATTTTCGCGAAGTGGAGAAAAGAACTATTTGTGACAAGATTGCTGGACATTTCTATTTGACGCGGGAGGAGTATGCTGCACGATGCCCAACTTGGTGCAAAGAAGCTTGTTGGGATGTTCTGGCCATGGAGTGGAGCAGTCCAAAATTCAAGGAAAGATTGGAGACAAATCGTGCCAATCGCTACAGCCGTAAGTTTAAACCACACAAAGGAGGGTCCAACTCTATTGCAACAATAAGGGAGAAATTGGTTAGTGTCCAATTACTAAAATTTTGTTGTTTACTTTTTTGCAGTAACAATTAATTTCAGATTTGTGTTATTATTGTAGTCAAAGAAATTAGGAAGACAAGTATATGAGATAGAGGCATGGGTCCATACTCATAGAGGTTCAAATCCTGAAGATATTACTTCACTCAACACAGAAGAGGCAACTACATGCTTGGTAAGTGCAGTATTGTGACAATGGAAAGTAAAATGAAACTTGTGATATACCTTCCCTCTTCTCGGAGCTTAGGATTATAAGCAGTTGACAGCTACTAGCTCATATAGAACACTACATTATACTCTTAATGCTGAATGCTGGCAGCAGCTTATGGCCAGGACCAAAGCAAGCTGTAGTGCTCACCCACAGTAGTAGCAGTAGGAAAGTTTTCTCTGATGAAAGTTTTTCTCTGATGAAAGTTTTTCTTCATAGCTGCTTGTTCCTACTTCCTAGTAGACTAGCACATGCCCGTTTGCTGCCTCATTGTCAATACTTTTATGTCTCTTGGCATCACCTTACTTCACTGCCTTTAAGCATCATGAGCCTGTTTGGTGAATCTAGCAAAATCTATAGTGATAATAAGAGTAAGAATTGACCTGACAAAACCAAACCATTTTTCACTCACAATTTTCGTTGCCCAAAGCAACACTTGTGCACCACTGGACGACTGAGTAACCAGCAGACATAAGCATGTAAGAGTTTTTTTTGCAACAACCAAGTCATAGTTTGTTGCTTTTGCAAATCTATTGCTACAACATGTCAAATGTTGACATGAAAACTGACAGTGTGGTAACCGCAAATTACATGCCATCATAACCGCAATGCTCAGTCTGCATTATACAATGCTTGCTGGCAATCATTGTTATGTGTTCATGGAATGCTTGCTGGCAATCATTTTAACTCTGCTGGCTGCCTACCGACCGACCACGCGTTGGCAATCATTTTAACTCTGCTACATGCCATCATAATCTGCTGCTCCCTCTTTACTCTCTACAGTCTAGGAGTTGAAAAAGTAGTCAACTTTGATGTATACTCCTAGCTGTTGTATTAGTAGAGCAATAGGCCATAGCTGTTGACTTACTCCAACCATTGCTTGTAGTCTGGAACATGGCTGAGTAGTTGGTTGCTACTAGTTGGGTACTGGCTCTTGTATATATTCTATGCCAAGGCAAATAGAAGAAGGCAGCCCAGTTCAGCCATATCACATTTTAGTCCCAGGTTCGAGTCCATAGCTGCTGGTTGCAACCAGCCACAGCCTGTTCTAGTTGGTCTGGTTTAGTTCCAACTGGTCGGGAAGAGTTACAACTGTTTTGCAACTCGTGTGTAGTGTGTGCTGAGCTCAAGCTCATCTTCTACCTTGGGTTAGGGGAGAGGAAGAGGGAAGGTGAGCTTGCTGCTCACCTAGTTCCTGGTTAATGACAGAGGCTTGTGTACATATGAATTGCTAATCTCTATTGTATTTATATGGCAGGAGAAATACAAAGCTAAGGCCATTGAACTAAATGGACCAGATTTTGATTGGTTGCACTCTCCGGTTGATGCTAGAGCTCTTTATGAATGCTCTTGTGGCCGCCCACATGGAAAATGGACTACATTTAATGGGATGGTCAATGACAAAGAAGTCCTCCCTGACTTAAGGAGAAGTCGTGAATCTGCAATGGCTGCTAGGCGCCAACGCCAAGAGGAAGATGAGCGATTAAGGAGGGAAGCTCTTGATTGTCGTGTTGCCAAGGAATATGCCCAAAATATGACGGAGTGGAGTAGAAATGTACATGCTTACACTGAGAACATGCAAAAATTTATGGAGGTGACGTCTCACATGCATCCTTTTCTACCCATCTTATTGCCACTTGAGTTACTTGTTAATCACTATACATAAACATTTGATTATTGAACTGTAGAGAGTTGCTGAGATAAATGGTATGCCTGCCTCATCTGTTCCTGCTCCCATGCCTCCACCGCCAATGCCGCCTGTGTACGCCGATATACCATCTTTAAATCCATCTCTTGATAATGTAAGTTTAATTATTACTATTTGTGTCCGTTGTCTGTGTATGATTGTTGTTCATACCATGTTGACAGATAGATATTGCTCTACATCATAGCTTCTAGCAAAATACATGTCTGCCATAGCATCTATATCTCCACGACACAAGAATGCATTCTGCCTTTCAATTTCCATTACATTGTCTACTGCCTTCTATATTTTGTTAATGTTAATTGTTGAACACATCTCAGCTAGTCTAGTGAAACCTATTTTCAAATGCTATGTCCTTGAACTTATTTTTTGCATGGCATTTCTTGTGAATTTCCTCTTATTTAATTGAAATTCCATTTGTTCAATTGAATAGGCTTGTACGGGTGGGTCTTCTGTTGGAATAGAAACTCCTGAAGAAACACTGAGCAGGATTGCTTGTGGAAGATTCCGTGGCCATGAAAATGCAGCAACTACAAGTAGTGGTGGCAACTACTCTCCTCCGGTTGATGAATTTCCATTTTTCTAACAGCTTTTGTTGCCAAAACATGCACTTATGTTTTTTGGCCAAAACATGGCACCTATCTTCTGATGCCAAAACAAACATGGATAGGACAATGCCTTTTGAGTTATTGTTTAACTATTAGCTGGACTTTGCAGTTGTTATTCAAATTGTAATGTGATAATGCACGGTATGAATTTGAATGCACTAAATTATTGCTGCTGGAATGGTGTCACCGTGGTCGGATTTGAAATTTGTATTTGAATTCAAATTTGAATGCATTAAATTATCGCTGCTGGAATGGTGTCATCAGATTTGAAATTTGTATTTGAATTGAATCTGATGTCATGCCAAAAATATTTCCCTAGAGATCAATTTCAAATATTTCCCTAGAGATCAATTTCCTAGGGACTGGAACTTTCCATGTTGGATTAGTTCCCTAGGAATCCCAAAATCCTAGGGACAATAACTTTACACGGTGGACTGCTCTAGCATGGTCAGCAGGTTCCCTAGGGAGCCATTTTCCTAGGGAAATCAGAATCCCCTACGGTTTCTCCAGCAAACCGTAGGGCACTCTTCTGTTTCCCGTCGAAGTGTCCCCTAGGAAATGTTCCCTACGAAATACTCTAGGGAACCATGTTCCCTACGGTATTTGGCCTTTTCCCTAGGAATCCAAACTCTAGGGAAACTCGCAGTTTCCAGTAGTGCCAGTTAGCCACGTAACAAGCTGAACATACTGTTGCAAACTTACAACACACATGTATGTTTGCTAGTTAAAGTTCAAAAATTTTAGCACTAGCTCTACAGATTACAACTTCTCTAATTAGGTCTTATCATATAAACTTTCTGTATGTTTATTTTTTAAACTCATATTGAACTATGTTTATTTTTTGTTATATTTGATATCGAAAGATAATTTGAGTTGCTAACTTTAATCTCCATTTATTCCAAGAAAAAAGATGTAATCACTGGACAAAACGTAAAGAAGTTGTTAACAGAGAAATAGAAAAGGTATTTCTAGGTTAATTTTCGCGTAATCATAATGGTGAGTAATTTATTGGCATGTAGATGGTACTTTGATTTTACTAGCAAACCTACCCATACGTTGCAATGGAATTAACACTATAGGAATAAGAATTTGTATCATCACGAGATATGAGTTGTTCTAACTTGTATGAACGTAGATTATGAGTCCGGTTCACATACAAGATACATACGACACGACCCAATATATATTAGAATCGGACTCAATATTTATCATCGCTAGATGCGGGTCCTAATTAACTCTTATGAGTATGAGTCATGAGTCTGAGTCACAAACGAGATACGACGGAAACTCTCCACTATCCAAATAGTTAGGAGGAGGTAGACAAAAAAACGAGTGGAGAGAAATTTTGTCTTTTTAATATTAGATATATATATATATATATATTTCTTTGATTAACATTGTAATTTCCAGACTTTAAAGAATCAGCATAGAGACTTCTTTTGTTACCAAATCTATAAGTATGATATTAAAGAGCCAAAAAATTTACTTTATTTATTTTTATTCACCTCCCACTAACCACACTAACAATGGAGAGTTTATTTACTGAGTACTTTTTTTCATTTGACCTAGACTTGTCACCTATACACATACAAGTTAGAAAAATCCATGTCTACAGATGATGAATACAAGGTCCGATTCAATATGTATTTAGGTCGCACGCTCTATATCTCGTATGTAACCTGGGCTCATGACTCGCGCGCATACAAGGTCGAACAATTTGAGGCTAGCGATGATATGGAGACCGATTTCTATACTATTGAGTTCTGCTTCAACGTACGAACATTTTTGCAAGTACTAATAAGATAACATAAGATATTATTATTTTCCTCATTCAATTCAATAAGACAAGGGTATGCTTTAAGAAGAATCCTAGTAAAAATATGAACCGAAGCTTGACACACATTTGAATATAAAAGACGTCCCCACCAACCCTAAAAGTATATATATTAAATTAAGGGCGTGTTTGTATCCGCGTTTCCTATGGTGGGGCCAAAACAAGCGCATAATCACGCCAAACGCCCGCGGCGGCCACGATTGTTTTCGCCGCACCCGGCAAGGGCACCACAAAAATAAACTGTGGCCGCGTTTCCGGTGCCGCGGTGGGACGGGCTGCGTTTCCGCACCACGCGGTTTGTAGACTCTGTCCCAAACACGCTCTAAATAAAAACTAGTAGAAATGGCGCGCACCTGCGCGCCGAGTGGAAGCAATTATAGGTTATCATTACCAAAGGGGATAAGCGGATATGATATCATATTTTTACAGGCGAAAGACAGTGGAAGATCATAACTATATATACAATAATCAGGTTTAGGTTTAGTATAAAGTCTGATACATTATAAGTGAACATAGGAGGTGCTATTGCATGAACATGACGTGATATAAAATAGCGTGGAAGTGATGGGTAATAGGTTGGGTACACGGGAGAGTTTAGCAGGCACGCAAAAGCATTGTGAAGTGTTTGGCAGAGCTGCTACACAAGGCTAGCATCTAGTGGATTCGCTCTTTCTTTGGCTTGGCCGTACAGGTAGGAGTGATTAGTCCGCTTTCCAGTAACTGCGGTCAGATTCCCAACCTCGTTCATCATCGCTTGAGTTGCGCCGTGGTGTAACTGTAAACATGGATGCATAATCATAATGATGTTTTATGAGTGGGAAAACATGCACGGGCTTCATTTATCCTTAATGCAGATACCTTGATTGTGAAGAAAAAGGAAACTAAAGAAATTATTCGCATGACCCAAACCTTGATTAACATATAATGAGGACCTAAATGAACCATGAGCTGGAGAATATGGGTCTACATATGCAGAAACAAAACACGTCATTTCATATCAGACAGTGCTAGAAATAATATAGTAGGATGGAGTATATCAATCCTGATAACCATGGGAACAGGAACACTGGATGAAAGAAAATCTACATATTCAGAGAAAACTAACGATGGGCGATCTACTGGCCTTGTCCTCAATTTACTTTGTGAAACATAGACAGCTTTTCACCGATGCACAGTACACTCATAAGTGGGCTGCATAAGATTTATAAAAACATATTTGAATTTTCAGAATTAAGAATCTATGATTTTTACTACTTTCATAAATAGAGGCAGGCAGGCTAGTTCACTCATTTAGAATACATAGCGAGGTACCTACGATAGTTTTTATGGTCATGCTCCTAGATTAATTAGAAAAGACACTGAACTAAGCAAAAATGTATATGTATTCTGAGTTGAAATAGCTGGCATAAAAAAAGCAAATGAATATCTCCGTAAGGTACTAATTAACTAAATATATTTGTTTTCTTAAGTGTATCTAATTTGGAACTGATGGAAAAGCAGCGATGACTTGAGCAGGGTTTTTAAACCCAAGATACTCACAGGATAGTAATGCGTCAGATCTCATACTGCACAAACAGTGTTGGAGAGGCAACATAAAATTTGATCTGAGCGTAATAAACTATCAATATACCGCAACGTAACATAGAGATCATATTATATATCCTGCAAGAGAAAGGCAACTTTTGTTTTAAACTAACAAAATGTGGGTAACACGGGAATCTTTCTAGAAATCTGTTGATCTAGCTATCAATGGAAGAAATCTCTAGTTGATGGTAGGTATAGGTGTGAATACAATCAAAATAACTTGATAATAGTTGTAGAAGCAGTACGGTCCAATTCATTCATAATACTTGTTGGTTGGTGTATTGCTGTTATAAAATAGGAACACATTATCTGTGAACCCACAAAGCTTTGTTATAAGGCTGGAAGCTAAACAAACTAAACATTAAAGAAAAATCACAAATTAGGAGTCCTCCCATTACCTGCATTAAAAAAGAAATAAATTACGGCTAGTTTCACCTATCCTTGCACATGCAGCACATTGGGAGGGATGAGCATTGCGCATCCGACACATATAATTTTGTATCAAAATAATCGAGATAGATAAACAGAAAAAGAAAGGATCATCCTTTCTTATGAGGTATGACATGAGCATGCTGAAAAAATGGCACATATTCCATATTACCTTGTTGCTGGGGTGGCAGGCAGCACCGGTAGTCGGATCGTCCACTTTGTCATTTGGCAGACCCTATAGACTGAAAACCTGGAAGACTGCAATCAGCAGCAAGATGGTACACTGAGGTCAGAAGGATGTCCCTATACAGAGAAAATACATTAAGAAATCAGTGCATATAATTGAGCAGACAGAAACCTTGTTTGAATACTAAGAACATAGAGAAGAGGGCAGGGTGATGTCATATGTTAAGCGTATGCCATGCCACAAATAGATTTTCTGAACCTAGGAACCAAAAGTTGGTTTGAGGAATGTAACTGCATAAAAATTAGCTGTAGCCCCACCTGCTACGATTGCTGCCTGGTTGAGCACGTAAGCTGAGCAAGTATATAAATTAGATTCAAAACAGCGACATAATGAGACTGTTGCTTACTCAAACTCTATGACAGGCTGCAAGGCAAGAAGCCCTGTGGCACTGAAGGGGAAAATAATTAGTAAAGCAAACGAAGGATCCTTTGCAAGAAGTAGGCAAATGGGACGTTGTTAATAGAGAGGACATTACCACTCCTATTTGCAACCTTGATGAACCGCTATTTATCATCAAGAAGCCTTGACGTATGTATGTGGCTATCCCATCGCCTATTTTTTTTATTTTTGTAAAACAAAAAAACAGACTATGCTTACATGATGTATGCTCATATCAAAATAAATAACGATGTGACAATTGTAGGAAAATGGTATTCAGGGTGAAGACATCAACACCAAACCATTCTATGGTGTAGCTAAAATATCAGAGTGGTAGAGCAAGCAAGATAGATTTAATTAACAGCAAGGCTAATTGAATATATATAATATCTGAACACGCTAGACACATGCTTATATATACTAAAAAGATTACAACAGCAGCACAGCGCATTGAGACATGCTCAGATTTTTTCTGCCATGACATGAATGGAACGGCTAGCCAAAAACTATGCTACCGTGGATAGGCCAGTTGCACGCAAAACCTTACGCGTGAGCAAAATAAATCCATACTGGACACAATACTACAGCTAATGATCTAGAACGAATCGAAACAGAAAGATAGCTGCGAAAACTGGAATAAAGGCACAACGCTGTTACCAAAGCCAAAGCTAAAGGCAGCAACTATTGCATAAAGGAAACTAAATAGCATTTGGAGAAGTAGCTATTAATACCTATGTGAGAACCAAGAACTCATCTAGATTTAAGTATTACGTAACTACAATTTTCAGTCAAATCTGGAGAAGTAGCACTAAAAAGTGATTGTGAATATTGAACATGATAAAGATAAATAAACCCATATAAGATACAAAGATGAGTTCCTATGTGCTTTAAAGCAAAATAGCTCAAACCGTATAACAGAATAAAGCTAAGTATGTTCCTATGTGCAAAATAGATTTTATTCTTGCTACAATTACTATGCCCACCTAAAAATTGTAGCTTCCTAGGTATTACAGGATAAAGATAAACAAACCCATTTAAGTATTACTCACCTAACATTACCACCATATAACAGGATAAAGCTAAGTATTACACAATTTTTAAAGCAAAATAGCTCAAACCGTGTTAGGTGAGTAATCAGAGGCATAAAAGTAGAAAACATAAGTAACGAATGACAAATTTTCATAGCAGGCTGAAGTAGGGAAAAAATAGGAAATGGCAAATGGTCAGAACATGAGACCATCAACGAATGTGGAATGCACAAGATGAATTGGCAAATGGGTAGGGTAGGAGATTATTAGCAAATAGGCTTGGACCATATAGAAAGGTGGCAGAAATTCTTAAAGGCCTCAGTAATGTCTCAATCATCATTTGTTCATGTACCTGGAGCGTAAGGACATGTTGACAGCCGGGTCACTCTAAAAAAAAGAGTCCATAATATAGGTAACAGGTTATGTCCAGTACCTCATAGGAAAACGAACATCAGATTGTATCCCTGAGCAATGGATACTGAATTTTCATCACAGGCATATAACAGGCATGTGTTACAGGTAACATACAGCAGCGCGTGTTAGGAGGAGAAATTTTTAAAGAAGAAAGCATTAGACGATAAGCAGATACAAGTGGGAGTGACGTAGGTAGCCCATCAATGTCTTGCTGCATGAGCAGGTCCCTGAAATCAAAAACAAGGTATGTAAGGCTGAAGAACTAACTTTTAAAATCAACGATGCAAACTCATAGTTCTCTGATGGAAACTGTAAAAGGAAATCTACGTATGTTGACAGTCTGACATCAGTTTTATTGACAGACCCATGAAATACAGGAGGTGAAGATATACTGTTTGTTCATTATACTGTATCCTAATAAAGGTTTCATCTTAGTGAATGAGAAGGGTGACAATGGGAATAACCAACTAATATGACAAGGGAAAAACCTATAGAGGAGTGTACTGCCACTGCAAACCATTGGTGTCATAAGGCATACATGTAAGTTTCTATCGATAGATAAATACTAAAGATTTCAATCCGAAAAAGGAAGCAACATAATAGAAGGTAAGCAGTGATAACAGCATATGTTGTAATATTCGATATTCCTGATCCACCGACCATGACCCCATATTCCTTTTTTATAAACAAAGATTAGGCTGAAAAAGGTGAAACAAAGATGAGCACATGTACTTCCAATGGAAAATAGAAAACATCATGCTGTACGTTATGGGTCAAAGAGGTGAAACAAAGATGAGAACATGTATTTTGGCAATGGAAAATAGAAAATATCTTGATCTAGATGGCAACAGCAAGGCTGTATATCAATATATTTAAGATGCAAATTAAGACACAAGACAATCTGCATATGTATCCTGATCTAGATGGCAACAGCAAGGCTCCTAAGCTATTCTATATTTATGATGCAACACAGTTACGTAATTAATTAAGACAAAAGACAATCTATATATGACGTAAAACATGCATTTTCCATGTGTCATTACGGAGCACAATCATATCCTCATGTACTCAATATAGGAGATGCAAGACCGGTACCTGATTGATTAAGGATCTACCAATTAATTTTATTTTGCTGCTGAACAGTCTAACATGAGACATGGGATTCAGATGAAGTACAAAATGTAACAAAACATAAAGGGTGCTGGGGTTGGAGACGTAGCACACTTATATGTGAAGCTGGAACAACGAACCGACGTCGTAGATAGCGGAGGACAGGGACACCACAGAAACCTTAACGAAGGTAGGGTTTCATGGAGGAGCGAAGCAAGTGTGCGGAGGATGGGGAAGAGGTAGGGGAGCCGCCGGGCCTCACCCGAGCAGGAGTGCCGCCCGCAGGGGGCGCGGCCTCGCATCGCGTCTGCCGCCGCGTCAGGAAGGAAGGGGACAGAGAGAAAGGAAGGTGAGGGAGAAACGGACTGAGAGGCAGGTGAGGGAGGGAGGAGGAGGAGGGCGGACGCCGTCGCCGCAGCCCGCTCGCGGCCGGCGCCATCGGCCCTGTCCGTGTCGGGAGGAAGATGGAGAGAGAGCGACGCCTGCATGAGGACTGAGGCGGAGGCGTTGTGACCCGCGGCTTCAGGAGAGACGGAGAAGGCGAGAGTTTTTTTTCCTGAGGCGAGGGGGCTGGCTGCTTATATTTGGAGCTGTGTTGCTGAGATGGACCAATCAGAGGAGCCGAATATGATGTGGCGCTGAGATGGACCAATGAGTGATTTCGGGGAGACGTGGTCGGTACGACCGCGGGGAACAACTGCGGATTAAAGAGGTTAATGGCAAGGGCGAAAACAGAACAAAAATATTTGTTGAAGTGGACTAGGGTTTCTGCGTCGGCTAGTTTGGACGCAGGAGAGTAGACACCACAGGGGCGAGGCGAGGAGGAGAACAAGCTATGGGCGCGCCGAAGCAGAAGTGGACGTCGGAAGAGGAGGATGCGCTCCGCGCCGGCGTGCGCAAGCACGGCGCTGGCAAATGGCGGACCATCCAGAAGGACCCCGAGTTCAGCCCGGTCCTCTCCTCCCGCTCCAACATCGACCTCAAGGTATCTTCCCCTGCATCTGCCCCGCCGCTCCCCATCTACCTGGCTGCGATGGAGCTAGCCGTGCGCGTCCCTATATCTTATCTATCGGATCCTTTAGCTTCTCGATTAGTCCCGACTTCTCGTGATGTTTCGTACCGTCGTGTGCTTCTGAGCGTGTGGGTGATTTCCCCCTGCATCTCTCCCTCTCAGCCTCTCTGTTGGCTGTGTGGTGGGTTTAGGATGCTTGGTGGTCCCCCTGCTGCAGTTTCGTCGGTAGTACGGTAGTAGATTTGGGGCGTCGAAGGCGAGATTTTGGGTTTTGGGGAACTGATAAATGTAAGCGAAGGTTGAAATGGTCGTGTTCTGCTGCCGAGGGATGCTGTGATGTGATATTTTGCTCAAGGACAATGATGCGCTGGTGGTCATGGACACGCAGTGTGTGGAATCACATATGTCCGTGTGAATGTTTTATGATCTAGGCTGTATGGTGTAAATTTAAGCTGTTTTCATACTTGTGAACAATTGATAATCTTATAGTTGAATTCAATAATGTTGCTGATCACATGTTGAAACAGATTTTCTGAAAGAAGCAAATCACAGACAGATTACTAGTGATGTCCTCTTGCCCATGGATGTTGCCCTCGTGCCATTGCTTATTAGGAATTTACTTTAACGGATGGGATTCATTTTCTTGTTTCTTAACATTGTTTTGATTGGTTTGAGTTCCCGATCATGTGATGATGATTCATGAGTAGGTGATTTCTTATATCACATTCTTTTTGTTTGATGACAAATGCAAGCATGTCAGCGGAGATGCATTCCAGTCAGTGACTTAGCGTGCTCAGCAGTTATTGCTGTTGGGATAGGATTCAGTGATAAATTTGATGGATATCCTGGTAATGGTACCACATTGTACAGGGATTCGTGGTTGGGAAGATATTGCCTTCAAGTAGTTGCTTAGAGTTTTCAACCTTAGCAATTAAGGGCCATGATATTTTAATTGGAATCTGCAAATGCATTCTTTCTCTACTACCCCCTCCGATTCCAAATATAAGTCATTTTACGATTCTAGCGGGTCAAATTTCTTTGACTTGGCCTATCAATATATGAAAATTGGCATAGATTCATAACACATGGTTGATGTTACTAGATTCAACATGGAAAAGTACTTGATAATATTTATCAGTTTCTATTTAAATTTTAAAGTAGTATACTTTTACAAAAAAAGAGTGCAAGTCAAAATGTCATATCGGAGACAGTATCGCAATCCTAAACAATCTAAGTTTGGAATCAGAGGGAGTGAATGGCCTTCACATTATCCTCTACCTCCATTAAACCAATGGTGTTGCAACATATATTAAGAAACATAAGAAACACATCAATCTATCCTGACCAATAGCTTGTGTGTGTCCTGCTTGTATAGGTATTGGCAATTGGCCAATTGCTATCACACATCTCTTCACCTTGACCCTCCAGTCCTCGTCCTCGTGCAGTATTGCCGAGTGGTGCAAGAGTACATCCATTTTAGCAAAAACATCAAATAAGTGTTGCAACACCTTGCCTTCAAGATATGAATTGTTAGTTTATTACATGTGTCCATATAGACCATGAAACTGTTGTGAGAGAACCTATATGAATTTATTTGTCTCCTGGAATAAATGGAAGAGCTACCTGCCCCATGTTCCTTAGGTGAACACATATTTGAGGAACAGAATCAGTGCACTCCACACGTGTTTAGTGACTGCGCAGCTGCATACATATGAATGGTACCCTTCTCTTGATTTCTTCAGTATAGAATTCACATCTCTTGGCTCTTGCTCCCATTGCCTCGTCTTCCCAAGAAGAAATCTAGTAACAATAGCCTTCCTGTTAACCTTCTACATGAAGTTTCACCTGGATGCCTGAAACATCATCAATTTTTGCAACTAGAATTTATCTCAAACTTCATCTCTCTCTTAAGATGGAGAAATGTATAGTTTTTGTGTCTGAAAATGAGTATGCTGTTAATACAGAGTTATAGTTCCTCCGAAGCTATTTTCTAGGTAGTTTTGCCAGAATGGTTCAATTCTTTTCACTGAATCATATGTTTGTATGGTGGCATCATATGTTTGTATGGTGGCAATGTACATGGGATAAGTCAAACTGCAGTAGAGAATAAATTTGAGTGCTACATTCAATGGTAGCTGTCTATTTTTCATGTTCCTTGGTTAAACATGTTGTTCATCGATTGCCGTGTCAATTTTACCATGTGCAGATTACATGGTCTAAGGTAACTCTGCCCTTGTGGCACTCTGATTGCTGAGTTATAGTTATTCTCCAGATCCAGAACTGGTAGCATTCTTGGGCTGAAGAATGCCATATATTGCTGGTCTTGTTATTCTCCCTGAAACATCATTATTAGTGGCGCTACAAAATTTTCTTTTTCTTTTCCTTGAACGACGGAGCAGAGCTGCATTTCATTTCATTTATAAGAAGAACAAAAAGGTATAAGGAGAGATCAGAGACCTCTCCCTGACCCACACTACATTCATGCCATTTATTTCTTAACAAACACGATAACAACATAATCACCTACTCAAGTCAGGGATACTGGGATGAACAACCTAGTGAGGAGCTCGCTAAGAGCCAAGGCTCCAACCGAGCACCAAAGGCCACACTCATCTGCCACCGTTTGCTGTACTACCTGAACATTTTGTCTGGCCTCTTCAAACACACAAGAATTTCTTTGTTTCCAAATTTCCCAGGCCACCAAAATGATCAAAGAATTGAAAGCTTCAAACCCTTTCTCAAATCCTTGGGAACTCCTTTTATAGCATTGTACCACCAACTGGAGAAATGAGAGACAGAAGGTTAGCAGTAATAGGAAGCAGCCCCAACCTTTGGAGGATCATTGTCCAAACCTGTCTGGAGAACACACAGGAGACGAGGATGTGCTGAATTGTCTCATCAACCTGATCACATAGCGAGACACATCAAATCCAGCATTTATTTTCTTGTAGTAACATCTTTACACTAAGGTTGGATTTGGAAATATGACCTTTCTCACTCTTTGTTTTTGCCTTTCCCTGAGTCCATAACTGGAGCAAAGGCATTGCATGTTTTGCTCAAGTGATTAATAACTATCCCACTGGCCACTGGTTTGTGAATATATCCCATTGTTTTGATACTATCTTGCCCAGTTGATCAGCATGATTTGTCATGTAGCATGTTATGTTAAAGAAATATGGCATGCCTCTTGTGGTTTCGCTTGGAATGGATAAACATTGTAATTGTTCTCCATGCAAACAATCCAATGTATGTGTGAAAAGTAAGACAGTTTGTTGTAGTAGCTCTATCATATGATGAACATCTGAAAGGCGTGTCAATTCAGTTGTGCCGGTAAAGCTTGCACTATGGTTATAGGTTTTCCATTTTGGTCTTCTATGTGATATTCTATTTGGTATTTTCAGGACAAATGGAGGAATTTAAGTTTCAGTGCAAGTGGACTGGGATCAAGTAAAGTACGGGTTCCAAGGATAACTGGACCCGCATCTTCCCCATCGTCTAGCTCACAGGCTCTGCTCCCAGCATCAAATAAAGTTACTGAAGCTACACTGCCTGCAGATGCTGAGAAAAAGCCACAGGATGGGAAAACTCCGCCAAAGTTGGTCTCTCTTTATTTTCATACCGAAGTCTAGTTAATCAGCAATTCTCATTTTAAATGCATAGTTGTTCATAACATAGACAAAAATTCCGATTAAAAATACATTGATTCAAGGGTGATTGCACGGCCACACACTTTTGAGTAAATGAAGGATGTCTCTATTCATCTGATTCCAGATAGTTGCCTCCTTTATTCTTGGTCTGGTCTTTAAGAGGATATATAACCATATAAGTTTTTGAATGATATATCACTTCAACTTCCATTGGATTGAAGAACATCTGGGTTGAAGCAAGCACTTGCTGCTTCAGAAATGCAAACTGAAGAGTGGACATGCCAGCTGATGTGTAGAAATGCCTTAAATAAGATTCTCAAGATTCAAACCTTCAAACCGACCATATGGTGTGAGAGTTGATGGATTTAGCATGGAATCTATTCCATTTCATTTTAAAGTAATTGTCCTCATTATTCTTTGGAATCTGGTGACAACATCAAATTTGTTTGCTAGGTATGGTGCCATGATCATGGAAGCTCTTTCAGAATTGAATGAGCCAAATGGTTCAGATATTGCTGCAATCTTCCGCTTCATAGAGGTTGGGTATCTGCACTTATTATTCTCATTTGATTTCACTGTTTTGCTACAGTTATTTAACATCAAGCTTTGGAGCTCATTCTTAACTATGTACTTACATTTGACTGTTGTGATGTATTAAGAATCAGAGCTCACAGGAATATTCTATTGCATGATCTGTCCATAGGGAAACTATTATTTCACATTTGAAGCTTCTGTTTTGAGAATTTTGTTGGTTTTAATATCTAACTTGAATGATGAAAAACAAACATTTTTTCGCACATGAATCATGAATGTTTCATAAGAATTTTGTGGCCATCTTGATCTTCAGTTTTGTGAAATGCGTGCTCAATTCTGCTGAATCATTTGATAAATGACATGCATGTGTTTTTTTCTTTATATGAGCTTAAGGAAGCCTTTTCGAATTGTGTGTTTCTACAGGATCTGTTTTGCACTTTGGATCTGTACTTACACAGTACGGGCCTGTTTGGTAGGGATTCGGATTCACCAGATTTGGATTCGGGAGTTTGGATCCACCAAAAATTTTCCAAATACTCCAGATCCATCAAATCCGGATTCACCAAAATGGTGAATCTGAAGGCTGGATTCACCATTTTGGTGGATCTCCTCAAGGGGTGCTCGGGAGAAATAACCCACCACTGCCACTCATTACACACCGTACCGCTTCGTTCTAATTTTTTTTGTCGTTCTCTTCTCCCCCGACACACTTCTTCCTCCCCAGCCTTGCCTCTCACGATGCCGCCCCGCGCTGCCCGTCCATGACCGCCGCCCTGCCGCCCCCGGCCGCGGTCTCCCCATCCCTCCTGATGCGCTCACCCGGCCGGCCCCGCCGTCCCCAGCCGCGGTCGCCCTAGGCCGTCGGCGAGGACCACCGCCGCGCCTCCACTGGCCGTCCACGGCCACGCCGCCCCCGGTCGAGCAGAGCCTTGTCCCAGCAGCGCTTGGTCCTGGCTGCGACTGGCAGCGCCGCCTCCAGCCGAGTCCGGCCGAGCTGCAGCTGGTAGCACCGCCTCCCGGCCGCAACTAGCCGCACGCACCATAGCCGGCCCCTTGAGCCCTTCTCAGCAGCACCGCGCGCCCCTCCCCTGGCTGCTTGTGAGCTCCGGCCCCTCCCCGCGCCGCCCTGCTCCGGTCGCCCCCTGCGCGCTCGCGGAATAAGACGTGTGCTTTTTCCTCCTGACACATGGGTCCGGGTGGCAGTGAGACAGAAAGAAAGCTAGAGGCCAAGGGCAAATTTGGCCATTCCAACGAAAATACCCTTGTGTGGATCTGGAGCTGCAGCGTTCCCAAACAGTTTTCTCGGTGGATCTCAGATCCACGGTGGATCTAATCCACGGTGAATCCCAGATTCAAATTCACTTTTTCCGTGGTGAATCCTTGCCAAACAGGTCCTACATATGGTGAGGGTGTTTGATGTATTTGGTTGGGTTTCCTTATGATGCATGACTATCACTCTCTGTCATTTCCTTTCCACACTTGATGTATCTGGTTTAATACCATGCTGTATTTAGATCTTGCTTAATAGATTCCTAGAATGATGATAACTTGCTTATGCTATCATTGGTACGATATGCAGGAAAGGCATGCAGTGCAACCAACCTTTAGAAGATTTCTAACCGCAAAGTTACGGCGACTTGCAGACTCAAACAAAATTGTAAAGGTGAATCTTCCTTCTCTTAAATTAGACTACAGTTACTTTTTTCTATTTTCTTTTCATCTTAGCGAGGCTTATGTTTTCCCCTTTACAATCCGTTTGGATATGCAATCTGTAGTTTATCCCATGGATCTGGCTGAAATTCTACATGTTTTGAACTAATCCAGTCGAACCCTCTGTGTTCCATTGGTCTCCTTGCTTGGTTGGCAAGGTCTGCACTGCATGTCAGCTAGGGACGATATTAGTGAGAAGACAACTGAAGAATAGGGAAACTTCATTGACCGAACTTTGAAGTAAAGATTTTGACTTTAAGAAATTGCATTTTAAGATTTGACAGTGAACAGTTTTGTGCATGATTTGTGAAATTAGGAGCTTAGGTTATTTAGAGTGCTTGTGAAAATTGGCACTCTCGATCTCAATTTACAATGAATTTTGCTTGGGAATTGTCATCAAAACTAAGTTCATTTATTATTTGGTATTTTGAAATTGCCTTCAAAAAAGAGTTTCAGTTAAGATTGAGAATGCCATACTTAGGAACTTATTTTTAATATATATTTACTTTGGAATTTGGATTCAAAATATATTTCTATGGAGCACATGAAATATTCTGGAATCCATAGTGGATAGTATGTGCCTTGCAATGTCACTATCAATTTTATCTCATAGCCTCACACAGCATACGAATGGTAACAGAAGATTAGCTGGGTTTGAATGTCACTATCATGTATGCAGGCTGGTATCATTAAACAGAATATATCGGTAGTTTAGGATTAGTTTCGTGCTTCTGTGGAGCCTTTGATGATGTTTCTTTTAAGAGAGTGCTGTAGTTGCATATGTTATATGTAGATTAGTCATTTGCATTGCATGTGACAATATGAGAAAGCTCATTATTTTAACCTTCCCAACAACTATAGTCACATGCCAGGTTTCTGTTTCGTCATGCAATTAATCAGTCTGTTTATTTTCATAGCTTGTGGTCGTATCAACGAACTTGCTTTTGTAATTGTATATATCCACTGGGTTTTGCTGACCTTGGCAGTATATGCCATCTAGCCACGTGCCCATATAAAAAAAGTGGTTTTGAGATTAACATAAATCTGCAATTCTCATGAGTGCAAATTTCATCGTGGAAAGTATCTTGAGAGCTGTATTGGCAGAATATTAAATTTCAAGCCAGAAATGTTTGAGCTGTAGATGCAACTAGTGCCAATCTAATTACATCCTTTTATCTAAATACAGATCGATAAGTCTTATAGGCTCCCAGATTCCTTTGCAACAAGGACTCCAGCTCCAATAAAAGCTTCAGCTCCAAAACAGAAGGATCCATCAAAGCCATCGAAGGTGTCAAAGACCATAGGATTGTTTACTGCCTCCAGCCCTGCATTAGAGGCAGCGATGGCAGCTGCTGTCAAGGTGGCTGACGCGGAGGCAAAAGCACATGACGCACATGATCAGATGATGGAGGCAGAAAGGATCCTCAAGATGGCTGAGGATACGGAGTCTCTCCTCACAATTGCAGCAGAAATCTATGACCGATGTACTTCATCTTCTTCATTATCCACCGTATATCACCTTTCACTCTCCTTTTGCTTTTCTTGTATCATCTAACTTCATGCTGATGGTTCAGGTTCAAGGGGAGAGATAACCACATTAGTTCCAGTGGCGCAAAGGGATTTTTGAAAATCTATTGGAGACTCGTCCTGTACATGGATAGGTTCTGGAATCCAGTGGCCCGTATTGCTCCTGTGTTGTATAATTTAACAGTTTGTGCTGTACCTGGGATATGTCCTAGGGTTAACTAAATAACATCAGCGCACCGCCTGTCTTCAAACTTCTGTAATATGTAATCCCATCTTTCCCAGCCTGCCACTGCAAGCTGCGATCGTGAATCCTGATGGCAGTAATGTTTTTTAATTACATGATGAGAGAATAGAGAAGGAAGAAGTGTTTTAAACAGATGAAAAGTTGGGCAGGAAGGTAAAGTGTTCCTGGTATAAGATAATATAATATGTGCGGGGCTTGTATCTTTCAATTCGAGAATGTGCTGATAAGCCGGTTGAAAATACTGTTGACTGATTTGTTGTGGGAGAAAAATACTGTTTTGGCTAAAAAAACAAGCTGAAAAGTACGGATTATAAGCCAGAAGAACAGGGACGTTGTGTTCTGTTCGACCTTTCATCACGAGTGTGAGAATTGTTCTTTTTACTCTTCTTTTTACTAGTGTTACAGCGTCGATGACCTTTGTTCCTTTGCCAAAAGAAAGCTCCAAAAACAGATTCGACCATAACAGTCTTCTCAGCATTTCTCTTTTGGTGCATTGATCTCAACTTTCTAGTTACAGTGTTTGACTGGTCCATTGACCATGGCTATAAATGGATCTGAAAAGTTCTGATGTGATGGTGCTAAATTGAAAATACTCTGTGTCCAAAAAAAAACATACAATTCTAGCACATATCATGGTTTAGTATCTCAAGTTTAATTAATTATAGATAAAAAATTATCAATATTATGATATTAAATAAATATTGTTAGATTAATTATGAAATGTATTTTTTTTAATAAATTAATTTAGAGTCATAAATGTGAATAATACTCACTACAAATTTAGTTAAATGTAAACTACATTTGTAATCCATAGTTACATGTTTTCTTGGATAGAGGGAGTATTAGGTTTGCCCTGCTTACCTCATGTTTTATCAATCGATCGATCATCACCATGGTTACCATAATAACATCTTATTATGCCTACAATTTTGTTGTTTTTACAAGGAACGAAGTGTTTCTACTTGGCCCTAGGAAAGCTGAATGCACCAGGTATAATACTGCGAAAAAGAACTAATGCCCTGTTCGCTTAAACTTATTAGTTAAATCAGCTAACTATTTAGGAGTGTTTTTCTCCCCTAACGAATCAGCTAACAGCAAAACGAACATGGCGTTTACAGAATAGTAACGCATCTTCGCTGCTGGTGGGGGGCTTTGCTAATTGCTACGCTTATACGAGGGGAGGAGCCCACAAGACAAAGAGATCTGCCCCCTCGCGTTTTCCTCCCCCCGTCGTCGTTTCTTCTCTTCCCAAATCCCCCAAACCCTACCGCCGATCCGGGCCCAGATCGCCATGGCCGCCCCCAACAGCAACGACGCCACCAGCGCCAGTGGCACCGGCCCGGCTGGCGAGGAGGACATCTCCATCGAGGCGTTGGCGCGGCGCGTGCAGGAGCACATGACCCTCAACTCCAACCCCGCCGCTCGCCGCCACAAGTTCTGGGAGACGCAGCCCGTCGGCCAGTTCCGCGACGCCGCCGACACATCGCTACCGGACGGCCCCATCGAGCCGCCCACGCCACTCTCCGAGGTGCGCGCCGACCCCTACCCGCTGCCCGCCGCCTTCGAGTGGCTCACCTGCGACCTCGACGACGACGCGCTCCTCGCCGACCTCTACTCGCTGCTCGCCCACAACTACGTCGAGGACGACGAGAACATGTTCCGCTTCAACTACTCCCCGGCCTTCCTCCGCTGGGCGCTCAAGCCGCCGTCCTTCTTCCGGGCCTGGCACATCGGCGTCCGCGCCAAGGAGTCCAAGAAGCTCGTCGCCTTCATCTCGGGCGTCCCGGCCCGCATCCGCGCCCGCGACGACGTCGTCCGCATGGCCGAGATCAACTTCCTCTGCGTCCACAAGAAGCTCCGATCCAAGCGCCTGGCACCCGTGCTCATCCGGGAGGTCACCCGCCGCGTCCACCAGGAGAACATCTGGCAGGCTGCATACACCGCGGGGGTCGTCCTCCCAACCCCCATCACAACCTGCCGCTACTGGCACCGATCCCTCAACCCCAAGAAGCTCATCGATGTTGGGTTCTCTCGCCTCGGTCCACGCATGACAATGAGCCGCACAGTTCGGCTATACAAGCTGCCTGATGCGCCGCTCACCCCTGGGTTCCGCAGAATGGAGCTGCGGGATGTTGCTGCGGTCACACGGCTGCTGAGGGCTTACCTTGCGAGGTTTGTGGTGGCACCAGATTTTGATGAGGTAGATGTGGAGCACTGGCTGCTGCCCCAAGAGGATGTGGTGGACAGCTACCTTGTGGAGAGCCCTGAGACGCATGAGGTCACGGATTTCTGCAGCTTTTACACGCTGCCCTCATCAGTGCTGAACAATGCTAACTATGCGACGCTCAAAGCAGCATACTCATATTACAATGTTTCCACCAAAACTCCGTTGCAGCAGCTGATGAATGATGCTCTGATTGTTGCCAAGCAGAAGAATTATGACGTGTTCAATGCTCTTGATGTCATGGAGAATGAGTCATTCCTCAAGGAGCTCAAGTTTGGTCCTGGAGATGGGCAGCTCCACTATTACCTCTACAACTACCGTATTCGCAATGGCATCAAGCCCTCTGAGCTTGGTCTTGTGCTGCTATAGAGATCAGGACAGTCCTGAGTTTATACCTTCCCTTCTGCAGCAGGTAATCGTTGTGCCACTGGTTTAGTATTTGAATTTTTTGTTGCTATAGGTGATGATTTGGTTCCCTCAATGCTGTAGGTCTCACTGTGCAATCCCAGTGGTTTCCTCATTTTGTCTATTGTGTTAGTGGTTCTCCTTGATATGATTGCCATGGCCATTGATGGGAGTCCAAGATGATTTGCAAACAAGGAGACTGGAATTAGAAATCCTTTCCTTAATTTAAGGTTATTATTCCCATTAGTGACATTTTGTGTGCGTGGTCCACAACTTGTATGCTGGCACTGATTTTACCGAGAAATTTTGATAGAACTTGTGTTATCGAAGTTGTCTGTGTGCTGATGTGTTATGTTTGCACATGTATGGCTGTATGGATGTCTTGATGCTAGAACATTTGCCACAGCTCCTTCAGCCCTACCCAAATTTTGATGGTTTCTTTTTATTATGAGCAGGTTCTATTAGTGTGTTTTTTGTCATTCAGCAATTTGCTTTGTCCACATTCCAAGATGACCATAAATATACCGATTGTGGCTTTCTGGGATGTCTCAACTCATTCATCCTTTTCTAGGTCATAACATGTTTTACAAAGTGATAACTCCTACTTGATGCCGTATTGCTTGCGCATTACCTGAAATAGACCGATTATGGCCTTGTGGGTGTCACAATTCATTTGTCCTTTTCCAGGTTATGGCATGTTTCTACTTTCTAATGGTATCAATAACTCCTAGTTCATACTTGCAGCACTGAGGCACTTCACCACCTCAGTCTGCTATATCCTCCTTTACATAAGTTGATGTTCTAGGATTCTAGCTCTCTGTTTGGAATATGCATCATTGGCTTGTGGTGAACATGAATCATTTAGGTCATTCTGAGATAATATTAGTTGCTTACAAAAAGCTTAACTGGTGGCATACCTAAATAACTCACTGTACTTCCAAAAAATTTGCATGCAACTTTCGTTTCAACCTTTAAGTGTGCTCTTGTATGCAATTGTAATCCCATTTTGTAGCTACTGGCGATAATTATACAAAATAACTGTAGACCAAGCATAGAACTTTATTTCCAGCATACTTTTTGGGTGTGATTTGTGCTTGCCCTTTGATGCACTGCAGTTCCAAGCTGGGCTGCTGGCCTGATATGATAAATATAAATGTGAATCGATACCTGCATGTGTAAGGAATCTGAAAGAAGGCACGCAATGAAGCAAACCCTGATGTTCATCTAGTCATTATCCAATCTGGCAATTTGTATGCTACAATATCATATGATACTGAACAAATCCTGCAGCATGTTCAAGAGATAGTTTAAATTATTGTATGCCCAGCCCAGCTGAGCAGAGCGCAAGGCAGTTATATGGTTTTGAGATTGCCAATTTGCCAATTTGGGGTTATATTCTTGGAAGAACAATGCCATGCACCTGACTGTCTAACCACTAGATGAACCATGTATGTATATGGTTTTTGTTATATAGTCACTATGTTTCATATTTAGGACAAACTTCTCTTGACTCGCTCTTCCTTGACTGCAAATGCAAAGAGTCCTGCTGTTTGTTTAGGCCTTGTTTGGGCTTTGGATGCATAGGACAAGAATTAGTAGACTAATTTTAGTCCATAAGGATCCAAAACAGGTAGACTAATTATTAGTCCATTAGTCATGGATTAGTTGTTAGGCCTTGCTTGGAATTATAGGACTAACAACTAGTTGACTAAAGTCTTTAAGTATCAGGCAAACTAATTGTTAGTTCATTAGTTATGAACTAGTTGTTAGGTCATTAGTCCATAGATAGAAGCTAACAGGACTAGTTAGTCCTAGTCTATCCACTCTATCCAAAAACATGCCCTTTGATAGGAGCTAACAGGACTATTAGTCCTAGTCTATCAAAAAACATACCCTTAGAGCAACTCCAAGAGACTACCCTTCCTAATTGCAAGGAATAGAAATTTTGATGAAAAAAGTACCCTCCATATTTGGTTATCCAAATATAGCTATTTTCTATTCTGGATATCTCGCTAGTTAAAGATAGAAAAGGCTTTCTAGAGTTCACATAAGATATAGAAAAATTGATGGAGAGTGAAAAGATATAGAAAGTGATTTTATGCAAATGACTCTCTAAATGATGATTTAGTGAGTGAGCTCTAGAAAGACTCTCGGAGATGCTTTTGGTTCATTAGGCCCTATTTGGATCCTTTGGACTAACAACTAGTCGGCTAAACTTTAGTTCTTGATTCAAATAAGAGGACTAAGGGGTGGGCTAAAGTTTAGCCAAAGCTTGAGCCGGTTATTGTTCACTAGTCTATAGAACTTGACTATTAGGAGCTAATAACTAGTTCTAGTCTATAGAACCCAACAATTAGTTCAGGATCCAAATAAGTATGGACTAAAAACTAGTTGGCTAATTTTTAGTCATGGCTAACCGCTACTCCTAGTCCATCCAAACAGGTGTTTTCTATAAATAGAAGCTAACAATAAGACTAGTTGTTGTTAGCATTAGAGTGTCTCCAATATGTGACCCATATGGGCACTCAAGCCCAAAATGAGTAGCAGGAGACCTAAAATCAGCCTCCAACATAGTACCTATACGGAAGACCCAATTTGGGTTGCCTGAGAGGTATCACCCAAATATGAGTGTCCTCTCTCCTGAAAACCTATTTGCAGAAAGGATTATCTTTTGGGTCTTGTTATTTGAGAAGATGTCGAATGAGTATTGAACTCATTGCCTGTAGTGCTCCACAAATGTTGAATGGGTCTTGTATTTTGAGTGTCGTTGATGGAGATAGTCATACATCCCAGAGCAACTTTGTATGAACTGATAGGAGGTGCAAAGCTTGCCCCGTTAGAAGTTGCTAGATTAGCAAAAATAGCTCCAACGGTCGGTAAGTTTGAGATGTTCACCGAGAATAAAATACTCTTCCTCTCTAACTTTCCAAAGGAAATTGTTTGTTTAATGCTGACACCAGGAATTAAGTAGTAGGCAATTGGTTCCAGGGGTTCCTCGGTAGCAGCATGCATTTTTTTTCCTGTCTCTCCTCTTGGTATCCACTTAGCATGTACATTGGAGCTACTCTTAGAGCATCTCCGGGGATCTTAAATAGGCCCCAATTCATGTTCCAACTTTATGGAAGCCCCTAAATCTCACAACTCGCTCCAACACATCTTTTTTTCGTCTCCACTTTCACCTACATTGCCACCATATTCCCCACCTCCGTGTGGCTGGCGTGGCTCCACCTCCTTGGCTCCTCGGAACTGTCTCGCCCTGGCAAGGCTCACTGAATGTGGCTCCTCTCCTCTTGGCAAGGCACTTGACCCCATTGTGGCTCCCTTCCTCATGCCCTCTTTATTCCTATGGCATCTTCGATGCTCCTCCCCTCGTCTCCCGAGCCACCATAGCTAATTCGATTGGAATTTGGAACCTAACAAGGCACCTCCACCTCGTTGCGGCCCTATCCTTGTGTGGCTCCTTTCCTCTCGACAAGGCACTCGACCTTGACGCGGCTTCCCTCCCCATGCCATATCCGATGCTCCTCCCCTCCTCTCCCGATTGGAACAACGGTGGATATGGCCAAATGATGAGTAAGTCCCATAGCCACTATGCCAGTGTCTACTAGAAGTCAGGAGTCAATTGGAATGACGTTGGTCAATGGATATGGCTGAATGATGAATGAGTTTCATATGCCACTATTTTTTTTTTGCGAAAGTCATATGCCACTATTTACTAGAATGGATTTAAGAGCCCTAATTTGTGGGCTTCTGCGGGAGAATATGCAAAAAAAACTCAAGTGTAGGAAGAGACCTCAAATAAAAAGTGAGGGCCTGATTTGAGAATTCATGTTGGAGTTCCTTTAAGCTCTATTTATTTTTTTAGTGTGAAAAACAAACTTAAGTTGAAAGATTGTGATGGGGATCGGGGGCATATGCTATAGATGGTACTCCCTCTATTTTAAATTATAAGTTATATTCTAACTTTTTTACATAGTCAAAGCATCTCAAGTTTGATAAAAATTATAGAGAGAATTGCAAAAGATCATGACACCAAATAGTATACTATAAAAATATAATAAATGAAGAATCTAATGATACTTATTTGATATCATAAAATGTTATAGTTTTATTATATGATAAATTTGGTCAAACTTGAGATGTTTTGACTCTAAAAAATATTGGAATGACTTATAATTTGGGACGGATGGAGCAACAATCAGGCAATAAGGTGCTTGTTTGTTTCGCGAAGAGATCAAGCTGCGTTGCACGATAAACCTGAAGAAATACTTACCATAAGATTTGCTAAAATACATGAAATTGAAATCTTAATCAAATGTTTGGGCTGAATTATACGCCTTCCAAATTCCTAGAGCCAAAAAATATTAGTCCAAGCAGAAGAACATGGAAAAGAATAGGCCAAAAGAATATATTACTCACGTCGCAAACATGCCGTCCCGTCCCGCACACGCGACCCACCACCAGCAGCGACGATGCCACCAGCCCACCACCGCCGCCCATCCAATCCAACAACGGCCGCGGCAGCAGCAGAGAGACGGGGAGGACTGAGGAGAGGACACCGCCCCGGCCACCTGCAAGCACGGGCGCGCGGCCGAGAAAAGCGCAGCCCTGCCACGACTCGGCCACCTCTCTCCCTCGTGGTCTCCTCCTCCACTTGCTCCTGCTCCTCCACCCCTCCAAAAGCGAGCCGGCCCCCAATCCCTCTTAGCCCGGCGCACGAAAGGGTTCGATCGGATCGGCGCCGGCGGAGGCGAGATGTGGGAGTCGGTGGCGCTGACGCTGGCGGGCACCGCCGGCAATAACATCGGCAAGGTCCTGCAGAAGAAGGGCACTCTCATCCTCCCTCCCCTCTCCCTCAAGCTCAAGGTATTCCCCCCATGACCCATCCCCTTCCTTCGCCAAACTCATTCCGCTCCAGATCGCGCCGCTAAGCCCCTTACGAGTTACGGCGTTCCTGTCCGTGCGCGCAGGTGATCAAGGCGTACGCGTCTAACCAGCTCTGGATCAGCGGTTTCCTTATGGACATGTGCGGCGCCGCGCTCATGCTCACCGCGCTCTCCCAGGCGCCGGTGCGTTGCCTCTTGCCTCTTATTCCCTGTGCATTCTGTGTGGTGATTGGATCGCTTACCGTCCCTTGCTGGCGGTGGTGCAGGTCTCCGTTGTTCAGCCCATTGCCGGTTGCGGTCTCGCAATACTCTGCGTTTTCTCCCATTTTTACCTCAAAGAGGTTATGAACGGCCTCGATTGGATTGCCATCACACTAGCTGGTCTCGGCACCATAGGTAACAGATATTCACAAATCTGAACCTTTGTGATTTGTAGTGGAGATGGAAGTCAGACATGCCTATAGGCTTCATTGTTTCACAAAGATTTCAATGACCTTTTTTATATTCAGTAGCCAGCTACAAAATAAGTTATTCTGTAGCCACCTCCATTTACGATAATTTTATATACTAATTTACGATAATGTCAATACATATTTACGATAGTTGGGTTAATATAACACATGGGGATATTTACCATAACGTTATAGTAAACCACTTAGTAAGGAGTTACTATAATCTCGTAAATTAACATAGTAATTATCGTATATATATATATATATATATATATATATATATATATATATATATATATATATATATATATATATATATATATATATATATATATATATATATATATATATATATAAGGCACCATGATGATTTCATTGTCTGGTGTTCATGCATTTGGTTGATTCTGTGTTCTCTTACTTCAGGTGTAGGTGTTGGAGGCGAGGAACAGAAAGTTGATCAGATACCTCTTTTAAATATACCCTGGCTAGTGCTCTCCATTGTCATCTTGTTTGTAGGTACCATACTCTGTGCTGCATAAGTTCTAGTATTACATGACATTCACTTAATATGCTTTCTACCAAAAGACGTTTGTTCTGTGCTATGTATTTAGCTAGGTCTTTCTGCTTCAGTTTTCATGTCTTTCTAACAAGAGTTATCAGTTAGATGTGCATTCCTAGATTGTGGTATCCCTCCTGCGAGTTCGAGGGAAAAAATTGTGTTATGCCAATAGTTCTTGTAAGTTGTAACCTCCATAAATAACTTACCACAGTCCATTCCCATCTCAGGTACTGCTTAACACTTGGCTTCATATGTATAAAAAGCAAAGGCGCGAGCAAGAGTTGGTGAGTATTTTATAACTTTATAAGCCTGTTTGTGTATTGCATGTCTTACATAGCGCCATCCCATGCAGACTGGACCTGAAGTGATCGAGGAGATCATATATGGCTTAGAATCAGGCATTTTGTTTGGGTAATTTACTACTGTTGATGTTGTTTTATCATTCTAAACTACAGCTTTTTGTCGCCTGAGGATGTGACTAAATTGAGGGTTTCCCATTCATCACTTTGTTACTGACATTTATTAGTAAGGAGATCATATGATTAACAACGTCATTACATGTATAGGATTTCTTCAGTGATCTCTAAGATGGGATTTGTGATGTCCGAGATGGGTTTTCCGAAGATTGTTGTGCCTGCTGCCATTTCTTGTAGTGTTTGCTGCAGTGCAGTGGGATTTGTGTATCAGGTACGTCTAGTTTTCTGGAGATTTGCCAACCGGGTTTGTGTCATCCACCGTAGCCTCCTCAGAATGTGTGCTATGTATCTGTTGTGTTTCTAGAAGATATGCCACCATTGTTTTTTCGCTTGTACCAATTCAGCAATTCGTGAATGCAACCCACACCTTGAAAAGCAGGGTGCCAACAAGCTGAGACCTTGCGTGCGCGGAAGGGGGGTGGGGATTGTGAAGTGGGCTACATAGTGGGCAGAGAGACGAAAGTCGAAAACGAAAAAAATATAATTCATAAACATTATGACTGGCAGGGTATAATGTTGTAACCATTTGTTGAAAATACTATAATCTGTTTTTTAGTCATTTAGTGAGACTGAGTGACTTTATTTTTCACCGGTTAAAAGTATGGGCTGCTTTTATGCATAAATTGAAACTCCTAGGACACTTACCCTGAAATTGAAATTTCAAGGGCATGGATTATTTGCAAATTTTGCCTCGTATGGGATGCTTTTATGCATAAATTGAAACTCCGACGACACTTGCCCAGAAATTGAAATTTCAAGGTCATGGGTTATTTGCAAATTTTAGTGGCTTGCTTCATTGCAGATATCGTACTGATTGTTATTTCTATAATTCTATTATAAATTGCACTAGTTTATTCGACCTGTTTTTTTTTTTGAAACATTCGTATGTTTAAGATGAACCATAAGGACTAACCCAACAGTTTTCTTGCAATGTCCTGATTTCATCTGTATTCTCCAATGGTTCTTTTATCCATGCAGACTCGAGGCCTCAAGCATGGGAGGGCAATTGTTGTATCTACATGTACATCAGTGGCATCTATAGTGTCTGGTGTTGTAGCTGGCATGATTGCACTTGATGAACATCTGCCTAAGGCTCCCACAGCTCGATTTTTCCTCTTACTGGGATGGTAATACTTTTATGCTACATTGTACTGCACTTCTTGATTTGGTTCTGTTCTCACTGGCTTTAATTATCATCTACTGCAATCTGCACTATGTTATAGATAGCAATTTCATCTAGTGCTGATGCTAAAGAGCAGTACTAGCCTACTAGGTCCGCTTTGGTGCTATATGATGTCCCTGTTCTTGCTAGGATTCAATTGTTTCATGTGATGACCATGCACCAGATAGGCCCACAAAATTGCCAGTTGTTAGGTGGGTTATCTTGGAACTGATGAGGAGTTTTTTTAACAGCTGTCCCTGTTACGTATATGTTTACTTTAATCATATGATGAGATTGCTACCTGTTAAGATTACTGATAACCAAAGTAACGATTCTCTTTTAACAAACGGTTTGAGAGTCTAAGAAATTAGCTAAATCTTGCAGGTTCTTCATCATCACAGGAGTGATACTTCTTGTTAGTTCAACCCGATTAATTGCACGTCTACCTAGGCCTGTGCAGAAGTTTTTGAGGAGCAACATAGAGCGCAGCCACAGCATCAGGAGGCCTGGTTCAGCACGAGGGAAGGACCCCATCCCAACAACAACAATCCATACATCGTCACTACACTTGCTTACTTCTCCAACAAAGGAGAAGGCCTAGAAAAATGTTGCCACTAGAGCAACTTTGTTTCGGCACCTCACGTTTGTCATGTCATTGTTTGATTGAATGGTTCCATGAACGTAGTCTAGAGTAGCATGTTAAAATTTTGGGTTGGTTATTCACCATACTGCCCTTTATAGGTCTAACAGAAACTTGGAAAAAAAAATGCTGTGAGTTTTTATCAGGTCTCGTCTTTTGTTTGGTTGCTGAGTGCAAAATCCAGAGCTGGTATTGTGCAGTGCTACCTCAATGATCACTGGTTGGGAAATGTTACCCAGTGTCATTGATTGGTGGCATGATTTCTGTGTCATATCAGTTCCATTAGATTTGGCAATTTTTGCCGAAAATAGAAAATGCAGCAGTAAGCCAGTAATCCTCCATTTTTCAACAGCTGGTACTAGCCTTGTTGGGTTGTGCAGGGAAACCAGTGGGGATCTCCAGGTTTATAGATCCTGTCCCTTTTCCCCCAAAAGTTGAATCTAAAAATTGTGCAGATTTATAAATATTGCGGTACAGAAGATGAGCCTAGGAGAGCCTTTTGAGGGTCAAGTGGGATAGTGAGTCAGGCGAGCAAGATCAGTGTTTGTTGTTGTAGGCGGGTTCATTTCTACGAGTCTCTCTGTCGGTTCTCTAGTCGTAGATTTGGAGCTCAAGTTAGTCTTTGGGACATGTTCTCCCAAAAGTTTGTACTCTGGTTCTAATGATTACATATTTGAGTATTTGTCAAAAAAAAAATCAGAGGCAGCAGGCAGGTTTCTGAATGGTGCCTTGAACTAGAGGCCAGGTTGTTGTCCATGTGTGCGCCTGCTTTCTGAACGGTGCCTTGAACTAGAGGCAACTAAGGTTGTTGTCCATGTGTGCACAATAACACAAATCTGTATGAGCATTTGATGTTCTGTCTAACCATTTCAATGCAAACCTTTCGCGGTTCATGTGAGCGTTGGTCGATTTCAAGGTGTCCTTGATTTTCCTCATAGAAGTTTTATTCCACACCCCTTCATTCTTCCTCATTTTGAGTTTTCAGGCTTCAACCACGGATCCAAAAAAAAAGATGCACATCTTTAATCTATACAAAAAGGTATCCTTCCAAGTCCTAAATCATCAATTAAAAATAGGAACAAGTGGATCAGTATAAAATTAATGTTTGATCTCAATGTGTCTCCATTATCCATGCTGCCAAACAAAGTGGCCAATGGCAAGCGGGTCCAAATCAGAATAATGTATTACAGGGGCGTGAGGAATTTCGGATCAGTCCGAAGAACATGCTTTGTAGATAAAAGGTGAGTACCTTGCAGATGCTTCCTTGTTTCCCTTGTGACATAAGCTACTACAAGCACTATCTGAAACAGCCCGGGCCTATCACGATTAAAATGGCATTTCCTGTGTTGGGTTTGGTGTATGCTAGTACAATAGATATGGTTTTGTTGGGTTAGGTGTATGCTAGTACAATAGATATGGTTTTGCTTGTTCAGACAATTTTTGTTTATAATAATCTATCTAGTTCAGCTGGGTCATCAACAAATGAACGCCTGTCGCCTGTTATTACGTGGTATACAACAAGTACGTACCCGTCGCCTTGGTCAGCATCTAGAACGTTTGAACGACGCAGAACTAAGGACAGCTCCAGCAATCGACTTTTAAGCTAGCTTTATGCATTTCTCTTATATTTTAATAGAAGAGAGAAAAGTTAAACCCTTATATACATTTGAAGGTTATATGAGAGTGTCATATAAAAGTTATGTGCTAAAAGTTTACACTATTAGATAAGTTGATTTAGAGCTAGTAACTAGCTATACGCCTCTGACCATTGTGGGTGCCTTAAGGGCAATAAAAGATTTTGGATTTGGGCTTTGCCTCGGCCAGCTTGTATTGTTCGGCTTTCAGCGTGGTAGGGCACCAAACCTTCTTTGCATACAAGTGTAACGATGTGACTATACAGAAGTATCTCACTTTACAAGTTTACATACAAGACTCATCTCATTGATGGGAATTGTGTGTCTCCTATCTGACACGTTGTTTCCAGCTAGCATTGTTTGCCACCTTTATGCTATCTTGGAAGTCTACGGAGTTATTATTCACCAATCCTAACTAGTGCGATGGCAACACTACGAACTCACATTTTCCAAGTGGACAAAGCACTTGGTATTAACTAAAGTTCTCAATGGCAAATTCTCAAAAGAAGAAAAAAGGTACTCAATGGCAAAAGGTCTTGCGGTTCAACTGATATTGCTTTTGAACATTATTGGGCAAAAACTTCTATTATAAGCTTGTTATTATACATACTTATTAGATTATTTCGTATTAAAACAGGTCGATTGGGTGCTCAAGGATTCATACTTAAGGTACGATTTATTGACCATGAATCTTTGGCTACCAGTGCCGTACACCGACTCCATCGAAAATCAAATAAAAGTGTCTAAAAGAGAGAATTTTTATGAAAGCAAGGGGATATAGATTAAGAAGTGGTTAAGTCCAAAAGATAGCCTTTTGGTGTATAGTTTTTAAAAGGAAAAAACGTGTTAATCTTTTATAGTAAAACCAGGGTTCAAAATTTTGCAAATTCTGATAATTTCAAGGGTGGCCGATAGAAAAAACCAAAGATTCGTATTATAATAATACTGTGATTTGTTGTAAATATGTAACTAGACTCATAATTTCGAGGGTTGCCAAACAAATTTTTCGTTACTTTGGCTTCATGCTTAAGCTAAATTTGAGAGGTTATGTGTGTTTCTTCACTAGTGAACACTTGCAAAATTTTTATTTATACTTACCAAGCTTTGATGGTAACCACAAATCTAAGACCTTTCCATTTAATTTAATAAAATAATATAGGTAGGTGGTCAAAGTTCAATCATTCCCCGAGTGCCCAATATCCGTGAATTGAGCAATCAATCTAGTACTCCCTCCATTTTTTTACATGTCATATTAACTTTATCCCAAATCAAATATTTGTATCTTTAATCATCCATTTCAAAAAAAAATATATAGGTTCATGACATGAGATATATTTTTTAGATTCACGATGCGAAATACTTTCATAATATATAATTCATATGTTGTGAAACTAAAAAAATGGATGGTTAACGATAGTAATGTTTGAGTTAGGATAAAAACTAATGGGACGTGTAAGAAACAGAGGGAGTAGTATGTTTCTACTTTACATTTTTTTATTTTAAATTATAGGTCATCTTGTTTTTTCTAAATACATAATTTTGATTATGCTTCAAGACATTCTCTCCTTTTTCAAATCGCAGGTCATTTTGATAAAATTTTATAATTTTGGTTATGCAGCTAGATAGCCAAGATGGCTTACAATTTGGAATGAGAGAGTATTTTTATACATGAAATAATTGAGAGGAAAAAATATCTGATGCCAAGTTTCATAGTAGCAAAACAAGAGTCTGCCACCTCATCGGCCGGTCAGGATAATATAGTACGGTACTCCATTGCGTGCACCCAGCAATAATACACTCGAGGAACAGTCCACCATGGTCGATAGCGACATGGAAAGCGAATAAATGGAGGGACCAAAACGCAAAACACCCGAACCGCATAGATGGACATCGAAAGGCCAAACTGCTCCAGTATCCATTTTTTTTTCTGTCCCTTTATTTTACTCCTTCTCTTGCTTCGCCTAGTTGCTTTGCTTCGTCTACTTCTCAACATCCCCCGAAAAACCGAGGATTGGACTCACTCCACCGGAAGCGTGTGTACGCACGGGCCGCCCGCCTGCCCCCGCACGGCCATGGCAGCCGCCGCCTCCCCCTCATCCTTGCCCCTATCCACAAACCCTAGGTAGCACGGGAGTCCTCCGCCGCCAGATCCCCGAGACCCCGCACAGCCCCGCCGATCTGTGGTCCGCAACTAGATTTCTCGGTGTGAAAGAGCGTTTTTTTTTGACAGTTCGTAGCTAGGGAGATTTTTGGGAAGGGAGAGTGCTGGAATAATGGAGCCGAGGGTCGGGAACAAGTTCCGGCTTGGGCGCAAGATCGGGAGCGGCTCCTTTGGGGAGATCTACCTCGGTGCGTAGTCGCTGCTTGTGCTCTAGAGATTCTTTTTTTTTTTTGGGGTCCGTGCTCTCTTTCCGCTGCTGCTGATGAGACGGCTCTGTCCCTGACTCTCTGTCGTTTGTGGATGCAGGCACCAATATCCAGACGAACGAGGAGGTTGCGATTAAGCTGGTCCGTGCTCTCTCGCTGCTGGATTGCCAGCAAATTTTTGTTACATTCTACTAGTATTGGCTGTGTTAGCTTCCTGCTGTGTAGTACAGCTTGTTAGTGCGTCTTATCTTGGTGACCACTGTTGGGCACTGCAGCATATAGTTGCTGTTAGCCGAGGTGTTGGTTTGGGACTTCCGGGTGCTTTAATTTGTAGCTATATTCAGTGTTCTTCTAGCCGTCTGGTACCAACTGCAGCTCTATGGGTTTGCTCTGGATTCTGGTTCTGCTTGCATTAGCTCCTATTGTTCTCAACAGATGGATCGGTCATAGTAGTATGTTGGCTCTTCTTGCTTGACCGCGCTTGTGGTTGACTTGGTAGGCCGTCAATGATTTATGCATCTATGGTCACTCTATAATATTGGGAGGTGCTAATTGTGACGAGAAGAGATGGACCTTTTGGACTATTCTCTGATGTGTTTTGATTGACTGGTAGATGAATGAACCAAGAAATGACCTGGAAAGGATAGTTGACCCTTCATTTTTTGGAGGATGAAGTCTAGAAAGAGAATGCATTCCTAATACATGCAATGTAGAGTTGCTTGTAGTAGCTTAGTGCTTTCATGAACTATTTACTGCATAAATGCTTGGCCATTCAGTTTGGTTACTGGTATCAGCTTATGAGCTCAGCTTTTGATTGCCCTTGTCTGTATTCACAGGAAAATGTGAAGACAAAGCATCCTCAGTTGCTCTATGAATCAAAGATTTATAGGATTCTGCAAGGAGGAAGTATGGAAGCTTTTGGCTGTTCATATGTTCTTTGTGGTGTAAGAATACGTTTTAGGGCAGGTAGGACTGACAATCTTTGTTCTGACAGCTGGAATACCGAACGTCAGATGGTTTGGTGTAGAAGGGGACTACAATGTCTTGGTTATGGATTTACTTGGACCAAGCCTTGAGGATCTGTTCAATTTCTGCAGCAGGAAATTGTCTCTGAAGACTGTACTTATGCTCGCTGATCAGATGGTATGCATAATGCCATAATTGAATCCCATTTCTTCTCAAAGTTTTAATACATATGTTTTTCCATAGTATGAGTCAACTCTCGGTATGTGTCTGCTCTCATGGCTATGACCCAGACATTGCTACCCAGTATCCACATTGGCACCTTGCATTTGCACACAGGCACACAAATCATCATCAATCATTTTATATAATGTTTCGTACTTTCGTTGTGGTTCCCACATCGAACACTCTCCCTCCTGAGCATCTCTGCTTCTCTGGTTGAATTATTCTGTCTGTATACATTATCCTTTTCCCACATATGACAGATGAGCTTTATGTGATCTGCCCTCCCCGCTTGTAGATAAATCGAGTGGAATTTGTTCATTCCAAGTCTTTTCTGCATCGAGATATTAAGCCAGATAATTTCCTCATGGGTCTTGGCAGACGAGCTAATCAGGTGGGTGTCAATACCATCTTTAGCATGTGCTTACAATTTCCTTTTTTCAGTTTTTGTTGGGTTTATTAACCACTTTATGTTTTGTTCTGCCTTTCATCCAGGTCTACGTTATAGACTTTGGCCTTGCTAAAAAATACAGGGATACCTCAACGCATCAGCACATCCCATACAGGCATAGAATAATCTAAGCATTCCTGAGTTATATATATGCTTTGTGTTCATTCCTGTAGTAAGCATGTTTAGTGTTCTTCTAATTAGCTCAAGTTAGTTCCCATTTTTCTCTTGTGTCTTTTCTAGGGCCAAGCCGGAAATTCTAAGCTTTTCTCAGTCCTCACATGAGTGTGGAGGGAAGAAAAATAGACTAAATAACTAAAAAGATGCCAGTCATGGCAATTTGATAGTTGTATCTTGCAGATATCTTAGTCGTTTTCTTTACCTTTTTTCTAGCTATTCACACATGCAATTTTAACTAGCTTGTAAATGCTGCAGGGAGAATAAGAACTTGACAGGAACTGCAAGATATGCTAGTGTGAACACCCATCTTGGCATTGGTGAGAATTTAATAGTATTAGTTGAAGTTCTTTTTTTCCTTGATATGCATTGTACTATCCTTCAATATATGTTGTAAAGTGCAACTTCGGTGATCCTTGTACTGGTGCATTCTATATGGTCTGGCTAAAATTTTCTCTTGTTTCAATGCTAGAACAAAGCCGAAGAGATGACTTGGAATCTCTTGGATATGTGCTTATGTACTTCCTTAGGGGCAGGTGAGTTTGATTGGTCATCTGCTCCTTTTGTATGCATCCCATTTTAGGTTAACATTTTTTTTTCTCTTTTGCAGCCTTCCTTGGCAAGGTCTTAAAGCAGGAACAAAGAAGCAAAAGTATGAGAAAATTAGCGAGAAGAAAGTTGCAACATCAATTGAGGTCTGTCCAGTGCATCTTTAGCTGGAATTGGAACTTTTCCCTGGGAAATCCTTATGTTGTCGATCTATTTCAGGCTCTATGCCGTGGGTATCCTACTGAGTTTGCATCATATTTCCATTATTGCCGCTCACTGCGGTTTGATGACAAGCCTGACTATTCATACCTCAAGCGATTATTCCGTGACCTTTTCATTCGCGAAGGCCAGTTCCTTTGCCTTGCTTTCACTGTTAAGGATATATCAGTACCCTTTCCAAGAGAAAAAAAATGTGCGCCCATGTTCATTATTGGAACTCTGTTTTGCAGGTTTTCAGTTTGACTATGTATTTGACTGGACAATACTGAAGTACCAACAATCTCAAATAGCCACTGCTCCACCCCGTGTGGTAGTGAACCTCTCCAACGCTCCCTCCTTGAGTTACCCACCAAACATGAACATTTGTGAACTATCTGCAGGGATAACTTTTATGCCTTACCTTTGTTACAGGGCCATGGTGCGGGGCCTTCTGGGTTGGCACCTGCATTACAGAATGACAGGCAATCAGGTAATTTGGTGCACTCCTTCATTTGCCTTGTTTGCATTTCAGCATTTGATTGAGTAATGCTCATTGTTTATCTTTCAGGCCCTGAGGAAGCAAGGACTAGTGGTTGGTCATCAATGGATTGGCGTCGTGCCCCACTACCAATTACAAGCGTTGGGGCATTATCTAAGCAGAAAGCACCAGTAGGGAATGATGCTACTGTTTCTAGAGATGCTGTGGTAAGTTAGTTGTCATATTGTCCTTTGTTTATAATGGGAAAAGGGTGCAAGATGGGTCAACTTTTCATGTTGTAGACGTATTGTAATAAAGCTATTTTATTGCACAATGTACACAAACTGTTCTGGGAATAGCACAACTTACACATACTGTTCTGTGATGCGAGCCATCAAACTTTTTAGCATCTAACCTTTTATCTTCGAATATCTATTTGTAACATATGAAATTGGTACTGTAGATTTATCAGTGACCACATTTTCATGGTATTATTATACTTATACATGGGTTTTATATACTAGAAATTAGTGGTCAAAGTGGCATTGTGGAGACAGTTTACGTCACGATGATGTTCTTTTGTGAGCAGAGGGCATATCACGTCAAACATAGTGCGAACACCACTACAAAGGCTTTATGTGTTGGTAGTTGGGGTCTTTGGGATAATGGGTTGGGGAATTTGGAAGCAACATTCATATACACATGACGTGTTTAACATTACAAGATCCTGGTCAGTTCTTGCAGTTCTGAAAATTTGTCAGAAATTTTGGATAAGTTATTATCTTGAACAAGAATGTGGAGATTAGTCAATACCTATAGGTGGTTTTGAAGATTTTGCACCAACATTGGGAATTATGAGCTGCTGTTTTCAATTTCATCGAGTCCTCCTGTACATCACTTTGTACAGAGTACTCAATTGCTTTCTTGATTAATGGATGCTGGTTTAGATGAATCCTCACTATTGTGTTTTGACTTGGTAATAGTAGTATACTTCAATGATTTGTATTTTCTTTGTTACACTGTTTTTCTTTGATTCATGGCATTCATAATTTATTACCTCCATTCTTAAAATAAACAGCAGAAAAGATGCTCAATCTTGGGGCTTAATTTGGTTGCTGCTTCTCTTCAGATATCTGGACCAAACTTTCTGGGAAGGTCAAGTGGATCTTCAAGGAGGCCTGTTATTTCAAGTAGCCGTGATGTGGTGGCCACTGATAGTTCTGAGCCTTCACGAGCACGTACAACTGATGCAAGCCCTGGGGCATTCCGCAGAGCCTCAGGTCCCCAGAGAAGCTCACCTGTCCATTCTGCAGAACAAAAGCGCTCATCCTCAGGCCGGCATCCATCTAATGTGAAGAACTATGATTCTGCTCTCAAAGGCATTGAAGGTCTTAATTTTGATGGTGACGAGAGGGTCCAGTACTAGAGCTGCAAGAAATTCTACATCCACTGTAAAAATCATAGTCAGGTGGTAAAGCATTGTGTTTCCTGTTGAGTTTTGGATCAACAGGAAATAAAATGCTGGAAGGAGGATCTGGTCACGTGATGTGCGGTTTCAGGTGGTCCTCTGAGCAAGGTAAATAAATGGTCCTATCTGAAGCGCCTGAAGCCTAGCTCTCATAATGTTATCGTTATTTATGTAAATGTCTCTTATAGTGTGAATGTCAGGCGCCCGGATTTATCTTTCTATCTTATATTGTTCAATTCCTTAAGATGTTCCATTTTGAGTTGCTGAATCTTGGGACAACAAAGCTGAAACTAGTAGGACTTTATTTGGCAAACTGAAATTCGAGCATGTAGAATTTTTAAATCGGCTCATTGCACAAATTTGTCTGACATGTTCCTGACTAGTAATGTGATCTGTCAAGACAAATGATGTTATTTGCCACTGTGATTATCAATTCATCGATCTCTTCAGTTCACACCCCTGACAAAATATTATATCCCAAGTGAGCATCCAGGTTCCGTTCTGGTGCAATTCTGCAGCTACGTTGATTCACTGCGTTTCTGTATATCTACCCAATCGTACAGTAGGGATTCTGTCTAAAAACTATACCTCTATCTCTACGTAATCTTTCTATATCTATATTTGTACTTATCCCTATATTAAAGTGAAAAGCTTTCGGACGTCCGATGGATAGGATTCATTGGGCGGTGCCCTCCTGCACGTAAACAGAAGAAAGAAAATCGGAAACCGCCCATCGCCCCCAACCTGGGCAGCCCCAAACCTCGGAACCGCGCTCCCGAAACCCCTGTCATGCGCCTGCGGGAAAACCAGCTCCCCACGCATACACACAGTAGCAGGCGTGGGAACGAGCCTGCTCCAAAGTTTCACACGCTCGCATACACAACATCTCGATTCTATATGATAAAATATAAGAGATTATCCATTGAAACATAGGGATCAATGAAATTGAAACATCGAAGAGATAGTTACTGAAACACCAAGAAATATATTGTTGCAACAACACCAAACAAAGTGCTGCAACAACAATAGAACAACAACTGTAACATGAGATTGAAACAATTGAAACATACTGCACCATCTCAAAACAAACTGCTGCAACAACAATGGAACAACTATTGCAACATGAAATTGAAGCAACTGAAACATACTGCACCATCTCAAAACAAACTGCTACAACAACAACGGAACAACTACTGCAACATGAGATTGAAGCAAATGAAACATACTGCACCGTCTCAAAAAAGCAGTACTACTACAACATTAGGATGAAGAAGATCAAACACCAAGAAAACAACTACTATTGCAACAATACTTTCACCTGCAAAACATTCAAAAAAAACATGTTGCAACATCTCAAATCGACAGTTGCAACATTCAAAAACACATGTTGCAACATCTCAAATAGACTGTTGTAACACCGCAAAAATCCACTGCAGCCACGAGATAAGGGAAAAGAGGAGAGGCACATGGGTTGGGGGTGCCCTTGGGGTGCAGATCGAGCCGTCTCCATGGATGGGATGGGGGATGGGCCACCGTCGCCTGCTGGGTGGAGGAGACCACCACGCCGCTGGATCTGCATCGTGCTCCATGGATCCACCACGAGGAGGCTAGTGCTCCATGGATCCACCACGGAGAAGGCCACCATGGCCGCCGTCGAGGTTTGGGAGGGCGCGCCAGGGTGGAGGCGGCATGTCGGGCTCGAGCTCTGCGGGGGTGGATGGACGGCGTCGCCGTGGTGAGGGAAGGAGACGCCTAGGTGGGGGAGGAGGAGGTTGCGCCGGGGTGCATGAGGCCGCCGGCGGCGGCGGGGAGGCAGCCATGGTCGTGCTCAGGTGAGAGTCCGCTCAGGTGTGGGGAGGAGGAGCCGGGGTGGGAGAGGATGAGCCGGTGGATATTGAGAGAGAAAGAAAGAGAAAGCACATGAGTGAATGAGGGATGCGGCAAAAGGATAAGGACAAGCAGGAGGTGTGGTGTGCGCGCGCGCCACGTCCATCCGGAGACAACGAGGCACATCAGACGCCCTGATTATAGCATTTCTGTTCTTTTTTCTACCCGATCTAGTCTCTTGCTCTCCCCCGTCTGCCCGGCCGCCCCTCAGTCCTCACTTCTTTCCTCAATCCGTCGTCCCTCCCTCGCACCCTTCTTGCTTAGAGTGAGTTATAAAACCGCTTGTGTCCACTTATGTAAGGGCAGGCCCAACATAGGCAGTAGGAATCATATGCCTCGAAGTCCATGTAGACCAAATTGAGTTGAAGCAAGATACAAAGCTATCAGTCTCCCAATCCAGTCGGTACATTTTCCATCCCCACCTCTGACCATTCTTTGCAGCTTTTTTTCCACCCGCACCACTGTCCAACAGCTTTCACTACTACAATAAAATTATCAGAGGCGGGTGTTTTTCATTTTCCGAGGCGGTCAAATGCAACCGCCTCCAACTAAAGGTCACGGTTAATCAGTGAATAACGGAGGCGGTTGCCATGACCGCCACGGTTAATCGATTAACTGAAGCGGGCTGCTTACAATGCCCATCTCGGTTAATCGATAAAAAAACAAAAAAGTCCTTAGCCTGCCAGCGAGCCCGTTCCTGAGCCCAGTAGCTGGATCCAGCGACGCAGTACGCCGCAGTCGCCTCCAAACCGGTCACCTCCTCGCTTCCTCGCCGGATCCGCTAGCCCCCTAGCCCCCTGCACGGGATCCGCCCGCTGCTTGCCACCAGGCCAGCCTCCTCCTCACCTCCATGCCAGATCTGGGCGTGGTCAGAGCAGGGGACGGCCCGCTCGCTAGATCCGGGTGCAGCATGCCGGAGAAGAGGGAGAGGAAGGGGATCCTGCAAAGAGAGAGGAGAGGAAGAGAGAAGGAGATGGGAGCAGACCTACCTCCACGGGTGACCAGCCCGCGCCGCCCGCCAGCTCGCGTAGCCGTGGAGGAGGGAGGGGAGGAGGAGGCTAGGGCGCGCGGCCCGCCTACCGCCGGGGCGCCGTCGAGATCGAGATGGAGGGAGAGGGACGCCGCCACTGCGCCTCCACCGTCGCTTGTGGGGGAGAAGGAGGGGGAGGGGCGCAGCGCTCGTGGTGCGCGCTGAGGGAGGAGGCACGGTGCGGAGGGAAAGGAGGGGGTGCGTGATTGTGGTGCGGAGGGAAAGGAGGGGGCACGCGGTGCTAAGTCAGGGCTGGGGGCGGCAGGATGGGGGGAATGAGTGAGTGAGTTAGGGTTTGTGAGGATTGGTTTATATACGTTGAGCGCAGTATAGGGTCGAGATGGGTTGTCTGGGCTCCGAGATGGGCCAGCATTATCGGAGGCGGGCCTTATAGTGCGCCCGCCTCGGTTAATATCAATTAACCGAGGCGGGCATTTAACGTGCCCGCCTCGGTTAATAGATTTTGCGAGGCGGTTGTTTGTAACCACCTCGGTTAATAAAAAATGACCGCCTCGGTTAATCGTAGGCATTAACCAAGGCGGTTACAAACGCCGCCCGTCTCCGAGACCCATTTCAAAACGGCGCAAAAGATTTTTTGTAGTAGTGCTTTCCCCCTCTCTTCAGGACACACGGGGTGGAGTCTCCAACACTCGCTCAAGCATACTCCCACCGTCCCAAAATATCTGTCACTTTCACTTCTTGAGAAACAACTTTGACAAAATATATATTAAAAATATTAATATTTATGATACATAATTGGTATTATTGGAAATATTTTTTAATCTAGTTTTTTTGATAAATTTATTTAGATATATAAATGTTGCACGTATTTTCTACACATCGAGTCAAACTTGTGGCACGAAAACCAAAAACGACAAATAAACTGGGACAGAGGGAGTGCGCTCCAGATTTTTGTCTGACGGAGCACACGGTTCCTCTGCAGGAACCTATGAAGCCCTGCAGGGCTGCTGTTTGAAGTGACATGGAGCAAAGGCTCTGACTTGGAGGCTGGAGCAGTTGTCCACCTTGGTGCGTTGAAGACGGCCTAATAGCCTGCCTGCCCAAGGTATGACGCACGTGTGGTGAGTGGCTTGTCTTTCATCTTTCTTAGACTCACAACATGTGAAGATAATAGTCATACTTAGTTGAGTCAATTTATTTTTAGTTTTTTATATGAGATTAATTCTTTATTGCGCTAGCATGTAGTATGGGTCTTGGATGTATTTGACTTAAGATTGGGTTAAACACAGTTAAATCTAACATAAATAGCTAGCTCACTGTCATTGTCACGAGCACCACACAACAAATTATATGTTCGGTGCAACGCATGAATATGTTTTCTAGTGTATAATACAATAATCTTGTGTCTCTCACTCCCGATCCATTTGTCCCTTACTCCGTTCATTTGTCTGGGGTTACTCGCTCTCAACCTTCTCACTTTGAGTTCGAAGCTGCCATTCTTTTGTATGGCGTTAGTCACTTTCAACCTTCTCACTTTGAGTTCGAAGCTACAAAACCTTCATTGGCGCTGCAACACTTATGTCATGACCTAGCTACACTAGCCCATTCGCTTCACGGCACGTGAACTGGCGTATGGCTCATCTTTCATTTTTCTTAATGTCACAACATGTGCACACCTATTTAATCTCTTGTCATTTTTTCCATATGGGATTAATCCTTAGTTACACTAACATTGGTGTTCCAAACAACTTGTGCAAAAATAAATAAATAAGTAAAAAATCACCCTCAGCTTCGCAAAATTTAGTACATACCTGCATCAAAGCAGAACCATGTTGATACAGAGAAATGTTTGTGTCTGACCATGCTGCTGCGCTCAGCGCTCTCATGCGCAACAGGGGGAAGGGAAGCACTGTGAGTTCGTTTCACCAATCACTAGGGATCGGTGGTTGTGAAAAAAAAATACTACACAAACTATATCCATAAAGCAAAGGACGGCTGCAACAAGTTGCATTCCAATACGATGAAAATTTGAAGCAAAAACACGTTTCTGTTTCTTCATGAGTTCAAACCTCAGCCGATGTAAATGAATGAAACTCGTCTATACAAATTCACCGAATCAAGTGCTTCAGATTCTTCAACAAAACGTAATGATGACCACACATTACTGTAGTAACATAATTCCTTCATTGTACAAAATGTATGTATTATTGTAACCACGGTGAACAAAAGTACTACTGTAACCATATACGTTTTTGCCAGCACCGTTAATGTTGAAGAACATATACAAATTCTTATGCTCTTGTTCACCAGATGAAGTAACAATGAGCGCCCATGAGTGACAATTAAAAAGGTTGATCAAAAGATGATACTTGAAAGCCGATGCCTGCAGTCGAGTAACAACTAAATGCTACACGAAGAACATACTCCAGGAACGATTTCATCTTGGTAAGCGTATGCTATGACTCTGGTGTTTTTCCATAGCCCAGCTCTGACATCTCCCAGCTCGTCCGTGGAGCAACCTCCTGGTGTGACCGAGTGTAGTGCTGAGTATAACCAAGACAATTAGAAGCACTGATGTAAGTCAACGAGGCAAACTACAAATATAAAGAACTAAGTGTCCGAATTGTATAATAAGCAGATGAGGTCACTTCACCTCCATTTTCTCCAGTAATTCATGGGCAGTTGGTGCTGAAACAATTATATCTCTGCAATCTAGCTTAATAAAACCTTCCGCCGCCCCTTTATCAAATAGCATGAGCAACGGGTCGTAGTAACCATCAACATTAAGCAATCCAACCTGCAGTATGTCAAGATAAGTTACTTGTTCAGTGCCCATAAGCTAATTGTTTGCAGCCATATACAATAATACTAATACTCACTGGTTTGTCATGAATTCCTAGTTGTGACCATGTTATCATCTCTAACAACTCTTCCATTGTTCCATACCCTCCTGATGTCCAGAAAACCCCGTCATAGTCACGTCAAACAAAATATATGTCACTGTCAGCATGTACTAGGAGAGAAAAAAAGATGTAAATTGTGTACCAGGAAGAGCAATGAAGGCGTCAGCTTGTCGCGCCATCTCAGCTTTCCTTTCGTGCATATCGGAGACAACCTTTACTTCTCCAACGCTAGCACCAGATATCTAGTTTGAGAATAAAAAAAATCATTGTTCCAAATGATTACACAGAGTACTGAAAGTAGGCCATAGTTTCAGATCTCTCATATCTCCATTCTTCAGATATGGCTAACACTTTCACGGCAGGACATGTGTATAAAAATGATGTCTAGGACTCCGGGTTCACTTTGGAGAAAGTACCTAGAAAGAGTAGCATATTTGTTTTCCTAGTTGCCTTTGCCGCATTCCAAACTCTTCAGTTTTTGAGTTACATATAGACAATCATTCGAAACCTATGATCTACTGCCTAATGGAAAATTTTATGCCTCGCACTCTTTCCCCTCTCAAGTTGAGATGTCCTACTGGCAAGTTACACGTTCTTATAATTAAACCCATCCAGTGGTAAATATTAAAATTCCAAGTTGCACCACCCTAAAATCTAAACTGATAGCTGCAACTGCAATTCACCTCCCCTAAATCCTAGTTCCAATTCCTTAGTGATCACCTATTCACCTATTGGCAACCCCCAGAAGCAAAGGTGAATCAATCTGAGCCAACAAACCTTAGGAATCAAATGGTGACTTGGAGAGCACTACTGACATAGGACTACATGAGCTGCTACACACTAGAGCAAAATCATGTGAAACCAGCATCCAAGGCCAAATTCATGGATAGATTTCAAACGAAACACCTGCAAACAAGTACAAAACCAAACGCGAGCCAGATTCTACTTTTTTAGCTGAGAGTTGTTCTGCAGTTAGTTAAATATCATTCTCTCTTGTGAACCAATTAGCCGCTAGAGCAGAGTAATACTAGTAGAATTAACAATGATCACGTTACAATCGATAGTTCTACGCATGCACAAAGGAGAAGAGAACTAACAAAAAGGACAGTTAATATTTAATACACACCTCAAGCGGCATGAGTGCTCTTGGAATCACCCTGCAAACGGATCAAACAGAGAAGCCACACGTTAGACAGATTGAAAAGTTCGAACATGAAGTTTGCCAGCGCTGAAGAACTGAACAGAAGCAGAATTATCCAGGAAAGCAGGTACCCGAGGACGCTGCAGCCACCATCAAGAACCGTCTGCGCGATCAGGCCCATGAGCCCGACGCTGCCGCCGCCGTAGACCAAATCGATCCCCCTCGCCACCTGCAAAGGCGAGAACCCGCGGAATCCCGCCAGGGAGCGTGACTGCGTGAGCGAGCGAGCAGGCAATCCAGCCAAAGACCAGAAATTTTGAAGCGGCCGCGGGCGCAGCCTTGCCATCGGCGGCTCATTACCAGCTCTTTGCCGAGGTCGAGCGCGGCGTCCCCGTAGACGGTGCGATTGCCGGGGTTGCTGCCGCAGAAGACGCAGATCCTTCCGAACCTGCTCGGCTCCGGCGCGTCCGCCTTGGTGTCGCCCATGGCGGAGGAGCGGAGTGGGTAGTGGCGGCGGGACGGAGGCTAGGAGAGGGGTTCGGCTTTGGCTTCTTTACCTTCGAGGACGGGGGAGCTTCAAATGAAGGCGGGCATCAGGGCTTCTCTCCTGCCGCGATCGTGCTGTTTAATAATCGCGTAATCAATTTGCCGAGTCAACTCCAGTGGCCCCTGATTGCACCACAGGAGCCCACATGTCAGGGCGCGTTTCTTGCAGATTGGCCCCGCAATCTGTACCCTCTCATAATTGAGTCCTTCGGGCTTTGTGTGCTGTTTAGTGGCATTGGCAACACGTGAAAGCATTCAAAGGGAAGCTTCTTAAATGCCTTCTTCTGGATAGAGAACTGGCACGGGCACCGTAGCCATCATTTTCGCAACTAGTACTAGTTCTTGCAGTTGGCTACTGACGTCAAGCAGAAGATTTCATTGCTCCTTTTCTGGGATGAGAGCCAAGTGCCATACTATGGTACTTACTGTATGATATTAGGCTAATCTCAATAGACAGTTTCACTACGTTGTTTTCAAGACTGCCATATCATTGAAATAAAATGAAACTCGTATGAAACACCCACTCTCAATGAAGATGTTCATTCCATGGTTTCATAGTCATTTAATTCCAAGACTTATAGAGAATTGATAATCATGCCAAGAGAGTTTCATCAAAAGTGAGGCAGACCTACGTGGCAACTTATTTAATGTAAATAAAACTGATGTGAAACACCCACTGAGATTGGCCTTAGAGCGTCTCCATTGGCCCCTCAATCCCCACTTCTTATGAGAAAGATCTATACTTGGAGAGATTTGAGAGCACCAGCAAATTCCTAATTCAACCCCAATGAGAAAAAGAATTCTTAGTCACTTAAAATCCATCCTCCAACCCTCAAAGATGTGGAGAACCCTATCCTCCTATACAAGATATTTTTGGCATGAGCTCCAACTGCCAGCGCTAGGGACAAATATAAGGACGTGGCGGCAAGATGGTGGTTGTAGGAGCCGACACCAGGGGATAGGGAAGAGGACTCCCGTAATCATTGCTCCAGCTGCCTTGCCACATCTCCTAATCACGTTGTCCGCGTGCCATGGCAGAGCAATGCGAGGTCCGCACCAATGGCTCGCCATTAGAGTGAGGAGCACGGTGGGCCACTAGAGTGAGGAGCACGGTGGGCCACTAGAGTGAGGACGAGATGAGGCCGACGAGTAGCAAGATGGGAAGAGGAGCGATGGCAGAACAGGGTGACAATATGATGCTCAGAGTCAGGAGAGAAAGAAAGAGGCGGGAGAGAGAAATAAAAGAGATGGTTATTATATTGCACGATGGATAGACCCTACATGTCTGATGAGGTATCAAGGTGAGATTTTCTCGTTCGGTTGGCTAGGCCTTTCAAACCCCTCAAAAAAGATTTGTAGCTCCCCAATAACTAGTTTTGGGCTTGAGATTTTCTCCTACTGCCGGAGGTGCTCTTACTTTCATGCAAGTATACTCTTGGTACACTGACAACTGTGTTCAGATGATCGGATCATATGCGTAGGCGAGCAAGGTCAGACATATTCCATTCTAAGAACAATTCCAAGAGCCTCTTATATCCTTCATCATTTGTAGGAATATAGATTCTGGTAAAAAAATGTTCTCCAAGAGCTTCTTTATTTAGATCTCTAAATACTAACATAGGGCATGTTGAGGACCGCGGCATGGTGATAATGCGGTGTGGTATTACCGCGGCCTCCACCCCTCGGCACAAAAAATACGAGTGCAATTTCAATCTCACGGTGGGTGTGTCTTGCCATGGTAGATCGCGAGCCAGGATTTCGGATTTCTTGCTAGCTAAAGATAGAGAATGGAGTTAGCTTTCTAGAGTGTTCATAGGATATCAAAAAGCTATTGAATGGTAAAAAGAATAGAGAGTGATTTTTACTCAAATGACTCTAAATGATGATTTAGAAAGTTTAACAAACACTTTTGGAGATGCTCGCCACCATAAATTCTCAGCTTCCTCCCTTCAAAAATAAATAAACTCTCATCTTCCTCACCTGCTTGTATCGCGGTCCTATCGGAAAACAAAATCGCAATCACTTTCTTTTTTTGAATCGCAATCTATTGATCTTGACCATCGCAACAGCTCAAACGAGTATGAGCCTATGTTGTCAGGTAGGACCATAGGAGTGATATGACATCATGGTTTCGTCAGCAGCAACCACCAAGTCGAACCCCAAGATTCGGACCAGCAGGCAGTACACCGATCCGATGCAGTTCTTCAGCAAACCTGAATACCTGATGCACGCCTGCAGCTGCCTCGAAATGCTAGGCCTTGTGGCCTTGTTTAGTTTTATCATAAAACTTTACACTCTATCATATTGGATGTTTGGACACATACATAGAGTATTAAATATAGACTAAAAACTAACTAATTACACATATTGTGTGTAATTTGTGAGATGAAACTTTTAAACCTAATTAGCCTATGATTTGACAATAAAGTTCTACAATAACACATGTGCTAATGATATATTAATTAGGCTTAGTAAATTCGTCTGGTGGTTTACTGACGGATTTTGTAATTTGTTTTTTATTAGTATCTAAACACCCCATGCGATACCCCCACGTGACATCCAAAACTTTACGCCTCGGAACTAGGGGCCCGTTTGGCCAGGCTCCACCTAGCTCCGGCTCTCACCTGTAGCAGTACTGTGTAGTCACTGTGAAAGAGCCGGGCGAAGCCACCCCACGCAGCTCCGGCGGCTCCTCTTCATTTGTGGTGTTTTGAGATGGAGCCAGAGCCATTTCCCCAGAGCTACAGGAATGTACAGGATCCTACAGTGCTCTACAGTGCCATAGCAGAGGGAGCTAGAGCCATCACGAGCCGCACCAAGGGTGTGTTTAGTTCACGAAAATTTTTAGCTTTGGCTACTGTATCATTTTGTTTGTATTTGTCAATTTAGTATCCAATCATGGATTAATTAGGCTCAAAAAATTCGTCTCGTGGTTTGCTACCAAACTGTGCAATTAGTTTTTTCGTCTACATTTAATGCTCCATAAATATGTTCAAACATTCGATGTGACGGGGAATCTTAAAATTTTTTGGGAACTAAACATGGCCCAAACGGCCCCTAAACAAGACCTGAGTCGCTGACCGCAACAACTCCTGGCAGACTCTCTGCGTGTTTCTTGACCTCTTCTGCCCCTCTGAAAGCCCAAGTTTGGTTTTGGTAATTAATGACATCAAGTTGCTAATGCTATTGTATCAAGTGTGATTAAGCTAGACATAAGCAACATGTGATGGAGGTGGAAATGGCATGGAGAGATGGCCACAAGACCATATGATTTGGTGCATGAAATGATGAGCAAGATCATGAAGGAATGCGTATAAAATGATGGACATGATGATCAAGTGGAGTAAGATTCAAGTGCATTACTTGAGAGTTGCATTCTAGAGGCACTTGATCTTCGAGTTGCTGCGGATTTCTTATTACTTTTCCGTGTTTTCCGACGCGGTAGACGGCTTGGAGCAGCGGAGGTGATTGAGCTCGTAATTGGAGATTGTTGGAGCCCTCACCAAGTGTTGTAAGGGGTTCTTGATCCTTCTCCGCGGAAGTTCGTAAGTTGGATACTCTAGTGGAGCTCGTGGCTTAAAGGATCCTTGTAACACCCCTGGTGTTACTAACTTACTTAGCATGCGATTAAGGCCTAAAAGAAATTAGCAGAACGAGTTCTCGGGTTTTAAAATTTTAATCGCTCATGAAATGATACCCGACTCTTATGTGACGCATGTTTGTGGTTGCAAGAAACCAAATCCAAAAATTAAAAATGAGTCCTTTCGTTGCATTGGCAAGGGAATGAACTTAGGATTAAGAGTGCTATTTTTTAACAAATTATATTGAGCAAAATAATTAAATAGTGCTTAATATTTATTCCTATGGGTCAGTACGTAGTAGGGACGATTACGTGAAATACTTATTGGTCAGTCCAAAGCTTTAATTTATCTAATCATGCAAACCAACCAAAGCATGATCTGCAGGCTGGTTTTTCTGGATGTTTGAATGGTCTGCATTATAACTGAACTTGACAAATCGCTTTGTGATATGCATTGAACCTGATCTCGCTCGCATCGAGGCACGCATCCTTGAGCCCGTTAAGGCAGACGTGATGCAGGCGGTCTAGGAATTCCAGAACCAGAGAGCACGCAATGTCACTGCAGGGGGTACTGTAGCGCGCAGAAATGCACTGTAGCAGAGCAGAGTTACTGTAGCGCCGCAGAAGTGCACTATAGCAGCGCAGAGGTTACTGCAGCGACGCAGAAGTGCACTGTAGCAGCGCAGAGGTCACTGTAGCGCCGCAGACATGTACTGTAGTAGCACGGAGGTTACTGTAGCATGCAGAAAACACTGTTCATCCGAGCATTAAGAGCTGCTGCACCTAGCTATAGGAGGAGGCTTATGCGCACAACTCCTCGTTCGTCCTCGCTGTCTCTCTGTCCTCGGCACTCTCTCTCGCTCTGCTCGCTAAACGCAAGCGCCAGCCATGGCCATCGTCGGGCACGAGCTCGGCCACCGTCGTTCCTCCACTCGGTCCCTTCCCATGCTCGACCACCGGCACCACCGTTCTGCCTCGCTTTCTCTCCATGTCCAGTACGCGCTCGCCTGGTTTTTCCGCGCCAGAGAGCACGCTGCCATGGCCGCTATGGTCGAGCAGAACTCCGAGCTGCCACTCACCTCCCTCTAATTACTTGCATCCACTAGCTCGAGCGGTCATCCATGGCGGACGTGCCTCGCGAGCACGAAACTCAGCTTCACGTGCAAGCCCATGTACGTCTCTTTCAAAAGTTCGTGTTTATTTACCTGAACAGCTATCTTGCGAATTTTATATCTCCATCATATCAACTCGGATTCCAGGAATTCTTCTTCCTAAATTCATCTAAAATCAAACTCTATCTTCCATATTAATTTCATAATTTTTAAAGCTCATTTGAAATTATGTGATTAGTTAATTATGTCATTAGCTTCTTGTCTTTTCTTAAATGTATTGAACCTTTAGAAATTCATAGTAAATCATAGAAAATTCGTAAAATAGAAAATCAAGATGTTTTGGAACCCTTGCGTTTATCTCTATGCATTAGATATATAATATTGCATGTTTTAGTAGAAAAATATTGCACTATATTTTTCCTATGATTAATTATAGAGAAATTCATACCGGTAGATGCTATGCTTCAAATGAGATGAAAATTTTATGGCATGTTATTCATGTGATGCTTAATTTAGGATAAAAATTTGAGGTCCAGATCTTATATAATTACTGAGTTATTAATTTATCTTTGTCACATGTTTTTATCGATATGAAATCTTTGTTAATCGCTAGTAAATAATATGCTTATCTGAAAATTATAAAACTTGTACAACATTTATAATTAGTTGTTAGGATAATTAATAAGCTCTGGTTTGAATATGTAGTAAATCGATAAAATGAATAACGCGACATCTCGGGTTTATATAACTAAAACACTTGTTAAGAAATAACGTTTGAATCGACAACGTGGATACGTGGCCTAGTGAGTTTCTGTGTGGCTAGCTCGTTAGCTTGCGAGACGTAGTCGTACGACGAGAGTTGCGATTGCTGTCTTTTACTTATGTCTCTGCATTGCATTCGCGTAAATCATAATAGGAACGATGATGGATCGATGGATCAACCGGAGGACTTGGCGTTGACCCAAAAGATGATGCCATGGTGATCGTACCCCGGAGATGGCATACTAACATTTGGTTATATTTTTACCCAGGCAAGCCTCGGTGCATAACCTCTATTATGCTGCACTTTATTTATGCTTGTGCATTAAGTTTTAAGGAGTTGAATGAAACCCACTCGCATATATATATCCTGATCCCATGAGTCCTACTAGTATGTCAAGATCGTGTAGATTGCTATGCTACAGGACTCCGGTAGAAGTCGAGTGATTGCCTGTCACTCGCGAGAGATAGGAAATATATTATTGCTACTATTATCATGTTACTATCACATGGATTATATATGGATAATAATTGGAGACCGGGCGGGACTATACTTGGAATTGGATATGGACTTGGTTGGGCAATCCGAGCGAGGCTCTGGTTGCATTTGTCCCGCCTGTGTCGATTAAGAACCGTTCGTTGCACTGGATCTCCGGTCAAGTCACAGATTTATTATCCCGAGCATATACTAGCGGATGGGGGCTAGGAAGACTTGTTACTCTCTTGTCATGGGCTCCGGCTCTTTCCGGACCGACTGATTGGAGGCGGGGATAGGTGGAGGTCTAAGCACCACTTTGAGGCCGGGCCTCAAGTGTGGGGGCTTGGAGTCCAAGTTTGGACGGGGACCTGGAACCTGTGACAGGAGTGGAACGGGTTGGTCTCGCTCGTGCCTGGGGTGCGAGCGAGGCGTGTGTTTTTCGGGGTACCCAGCTGGGCACATTGATTCGCGAATCGCCGTTTCTACGTGACGGTACGACTTGACTGCACTCTGGCACCGTAGTAAGAAATGAAAGATGAAAGATGAAAGATGGAAAAATGGTTCTGATGGCTCAACCTTTGCTTGAAAGTAGAACAGGTGCTTACTAGAATGGTGGGTTAATGAACTACCGATGACTGCTAATAAAAGTTAAATATAAGGATGCACCTTTAGTAATGCTTCCTGCAGTTGCAATGACCCACAAGCCAGATAGCCTTGCATATCCTTGGAGTCTTTTCTTTTCTTCTGACGGGTAAGTCTTGCAGAGTACAATTGAGTACTCAGGGTTTGTTCTACCCTGTTGCAGGTGACAGGTGTTCTTGAAGCTGACTTTTATGTGTGGAAACCTCCTGGTGGGCTCAGTGAGGATTTCCCTTACGTTGCGGATATAGAGTTGATTTATAACTCTCACCAAAAATGTTTTACAAAGGAAAGATTTACCACCTATTATGAATTCTTGTATATAAATGTTCATCATGATAATATTTAACTCATCATCAAATGGTTTCATTTCCGCTGAACTCTGATAACATTTTATTTTCTGCTGTTATAATTAAACAATGGATTACCCTGATGTTGTACTAAAAGTGATGTAAGAAATGGTAAAGATGTTGTAAGCTTTATCTCTCATTTATGATCCTGAGGTAAAAATGTGGATTTTCGAGTTCTCCCTCGGGTGTGCTCGACGGAATCGCAGAGTTTAGTGCTCTCCCTTGGGTACTTAGTGTCTAATGGAAGACAAGTACTCTTGGGAGGGTATTAAATTAGGCGGTTCTGCCACAGGTGGTATCAGAGCGTAAATGAGGAAATAAAGCTTCAAAATCCTTTTCTAAATTAAAATTTGACAACACATTTTTGCAAAAAGTTAGGGCGTTGCATACGAAGTTATATAAGTAGCCCTATTACTATAGTTAAGTCTTCGGAATAAGTTTAAGTAGGCTTTCGTCCGGTAAACTAACTGGTGTGTAGCGTGCGGTCCTAAAGTCAGACGCGCTGTATTGTTGTAGTCATCGTGCGAGTCTTACTTGCAGGTGCCTGTTCTAGGTACCACGCGTCCCTGTCCCGGAGTTACTGTGGTACGGTGGCTTCGTGTTTCGCATTCGCTCGTGATTCACGACTGTCGGGGCTTACGTTTTCGGCACTCCTTCTGCGCCCTTGTCGGACCTCTGCCCTGCAACCGTGCTAGTCTTTATGGCCTCGGACACCGCCCACCTCGTGTGCGTAAAAATCATGTTGTTGTACTTTTACTGGTTCCCACGCATGGCTCGAGGGTGGTCTGCGCCAGGACCACTGACCGCTCTGCCTTCTTAAGGGGGGCCAAGCCCAGCCACTTTGTGTCACCACTCAGTGCATTCCAGCTCGCTTAGCCCTTTTCTCTTGAGCAAGCTTCTCCTCAAGCCTTCCTTGCAACCACCACCCACCTAGGATGGCAGGAGTTTGGGTTAGCAGCTACTGCCTGAACACCGAGGGTTTTCCCAAAATCCTGTATGCTACCCTGCAAAAGCTCGGCATTCGGGAGCGTCCTGAGTATGAGGGTCGTGAGTACATGAAGCATGGCACAGAGCGATGCAAGGTCACCATCTACATCGGCAAGAGTGAGGAGTTTCCCAACGTCACTGAAGCCTGGAATGTGACCGCAACCGGGTTTCGCTTCGGCGACACCTACCAGGTTGTGGCCCGCAAAGCCTTGCGGCATCTGTGCCAGATCTATGAGCAGCCCATTGCTCGTACCCCCATGCGGTTCTTTCCACCTTTGGACAAGAATCGGCGAGTATGGAGGGCTCGCATGGAGACCTTACGGGGTCAGGACGTGCAAGAGGACAACCCGACTGTGGTGCACCTGACCACGTACTTGCTCGCTCTGGATGAGTAGTACGACCGGCAGGCCTCGGAGCTGAGAGAGTGTCTCCACCGAGCTGAGGAAGCCGAGATCTTCTCCAGGATGCTCGAAGTGCAACTTGCTGAAGCTCATGCCAATCTAGCAGCCGCTGAGAGTCGAGAGGCTGCCATGGCGGAGGCCGTCAAGGTGGACCAAGACCGTCATGCCCAGGAGCTGGAGGACGCCTATCTTGCCACAAGGGCCAAGCGTAGGACGCTCGCCACGGAAAGGCAGGAACCCTTAATCCTAGAGGGGATCCCTGTCCATCCGCTGGAGAGAAGGAGAACTGGTTTTGCAGCACCTCCGCCCACGGAAGCCTCAGAAGTAGAGTCATTGCTTCCCCTCACCCAGCCACCACCACAAGAAGGAGCAGATCCACAACCTAGTGCAGTAGAAGAACCCCAGGAACCCAGGAAGGAAGCCGTTTGGGCCGACGAAGTAGATTAGTTGTCCTAGGGGAGATGTAACTGTTGCTAGTAGTGCTTTTCATCGTTGTCCCCTAGTGTTGTAGTCTTTCCGTTGTACCGCAGCCGTAGTTGTTAAGGCCGCCTGGTTGTACGTTTCGAGCGATGTGTCGAGTGTGGGAGAGTGTATGCCTGTATGTTGCCCCCGTGTAAGGATGTTGGTGCTGAGTATTTGCTTTATCCGTTGTGTTTGTTACGTCGTTTTTTTTCCTTAGACCTCGTTCGATTTGCTTAGGGTTCTTGAGACGACAATAAGCATGTTACAAGGGGAACAACTTTTCCGATGCAGCAGATCGGCCGGGATTGGAAAACAGAGGACACTGTATCACTAATTGTGGATGTCCCAGCAGAACACTTGAATTCCCTTGATTTAAATCCGCCTTGGGATTTACTTTACTTGTTCCTTATTTTGAAAGGAACCTGTGTTGCCTGAATTTTCCCTTACTCCTCTGATTCTGTGGTCTATGACCCGTTGTTTTTACTGCGAGTAAGTTGGTAATAGTTACTTAGTTAATAGCTTATGGTGCCGCGACGGAACCGAGGGCCACCTGTGGAACAGCTGCCACATGGTGACGCTGCTCGGCGCGCGCTGGTATCGAGGTTATTGACCAAGTGCTTTTACCGAGTTACACCGCGATATCGCTCTTGCTATAAAAATTCTCTTTGGTAAAAATATCCTTGTGTTCAAACGGGAAATCCACAACAGGTTGATGGAATTGTGCTCTGTCAAAGTAACAGGGGTAACAAGGTTTTTGAAGAAAGGAAAAGAAGAAAGAGAAAAGCAACAGGAAAGTTAGCCCGCACGTAGGTCAGAGAAATTGCATCGCCCGATTTGACGTCGTTCCTGTGATCGGCTCGGTCACGCTACATACGCCGGGTCGTTGTCACTGCGTGCCCTGCGGACGCCGTTTGTGGTGGGGCCCACGTGTGCCGTTCTCGCGTGGCCACGGCGTTGTGCCGCACTCGCCTCGTCTTGTCGCACTGTACGCCCCTCTGATCCCGGCACCCGTGTCGGCTCTCGATTCTCGCTCTCGTCCCCGTACCGGACCCCCCCCTCTTTCTTTTCCTTTGGGGCCCCGTTGCTCGCACGCCGCCTGGTCGAGCGAACCCCATCCCCTCCTTTCTTCTTTTTCCCCACTCAAGCTCGCACAGGAAGCGCACCATGGCCGACGCTTTTCCCCACCCTGTGACCCCCCAGTGATTCCCATCTCCTCCGCTTTCGGTGCACTGCATCACCACCTCCGCCCACCAAGCTTTTATAATGCCACCTTGCTTGCTTCTCCTCCATTCAACCCCAGATCCAGAGTAGAGCTCATAGTATCGACTTCCTCCGTCTGTGCTCTGGTGGGAGAAGCTCGAGAAGCAGTCGGGAAGAAGTGGTTGGAGGCTGAGCTACGAGATCCAGCCGTTGCTCGCAGATCTAGGGTTGCTAGTCAGAGGCGATGGTGTAACTTGAAGAAGGGATCTGGTTTCTGTTGGAGAAATTCAAGTTTATCCCTGGTTAGTTTAGGTTGTAGAGTTCGCTATGATCTTTGTACCAGTCTCCAATTTCTGGCTTTGTTGGGCATACGCCATGTTCTGGATAATCGTTTTCTTATTGCTCTTCCACTGTCCCCGTCTTCGTCGTTTTCTAGAGAGGTTGTGAGTTGTATTAGATTTGTTCTTAGCCGTGTTATCTCTAGATTCCAGAATGGTTTAGCGTTTGAAGTCGTGTAATCTCCTATGTAAGCTCAGATCGGTGAAATGTAAGCGTGTTTCCCTCTTTTGTTCTTGTTCCGGATCTCGGGACGAGATCCTTTTTAAGGGGGGAAGGATGTAACACCCCTGGTGTTACTAACTTACTTAGCATGCGATTAAGGCCTAAAAGAAATTAGCAGAACGAGTTCTCGGGTTTTAAAATTTTAATCGCTCATGAAATGATACCCGACTCTTATGTGACGCATGTTTGTGGTTGCAAGAAACCAAATCCAAAAATTAAAAATGAGTCCTTTCGTTGCATTGGCAAGGGAATGAACTTAGGATTAAGAGTGCTATTTTTTAACAAATTATATTGAGCAAAATAATTAAATAGTGCTTAATATTTATTCCTATGGGTCAGTACGTAGTAGGGACGATTACGTGAAATACTTATTGGTCAGTCCAAAGCTTTAATTTATCTAATCATGCAAACCAACCAAAGCATGATCTGCAGGCTGGTTTTTCTGGATGTTTGAATGGTCTGCATTATAACTGAACTTGACAAATCGCTTTGTGATATGCATTGAACCTGATCTCGCTCGCATCGAGGCACGCATCCTTGAGCCCGTTAAGGCAGACGTGATGCAGGCGGTCTAGGAATTCCAGAACCAGAGAGCACGCAATGTCAATGCAGGGGTACTGTAGCGCGCAGAAATGCACTGTAGCAGAGCAGAGTTACTGTAGCGCCGCAGAAGTGCACTGTAGCAGCGCAGAGGTTACCGCAGCGACGCAGAAGTGCACTGTAGCAGCGCAGAGGTCACTGTAGCGCCGCAGACATGTACTGTAGCAGCACGGAGGTTACTGTAGCATGCAGAAAACACTGTTCATCCGAGCATTAAGAGCTGCTGCACCTAGCTATAGGAGGAGGCTTATGCGCACAACTCCTCGTTCGTCCTCGCTGTCTCTCTGTCCTCGGCACTCTCTCTCGCTCTGCTCGCTAAACGCAAGCGCCAGCCATGGCCATCGTCGGGCTCGAGCTCGGCCACCGTCGTTCCTCCACTCGGTCCCTTCCCATGCTCGACCACCGGCACCACCGTCCTGCCTCGCTTTCTCTCCATGTCCAGTACGCGCTCGCCTGGTTTTTCCGCGCCAGAGAGCACGCTGCCATGGCCGCTATGGTCGAGCAGAACTCCGAGCTGCCACTCACCTCCCTCTAATTACTTGCATCCACTAGCTCGAGCGGTCATCCATGGCGGACGTGCCTCGCGAGCACGAAACTCAGCTTCACGTGCAAGCCCATGTACGTCTCTTTCAAAAGTTCGTGTTTATTTACCTGAACAGCTATCTTGCGAATTTTATATCTCCATCATATCAACTCGGATTCCAGGAATTCTTCTTCCTAAATTCATCTAAAATCAAACTCTATCTTCCATATTAATTTCATAATTTTTAAAGCTCATTTGAAATTATGTGATTAGTTAATTATGTCATTAGCTTCTTGTCTTTTCTTAAATGTATTGAACCTTTAGAAATTCATAGTAAATCATAGAAAATTCGTAAAATAGAAAATCAAGATGTTTTGGAACCCTTGCGTTTATCTCTATGCATTAGATATATAATATTGCATGTTTTAGTAGAAAAATATTGCACTATATTTTTCCTATGATTAATTATAGAGAAATTCATACCGGTAGATGCTATGCTTCAAATGAGATGAAAATTTTATGGCATGTTATTCATGTGATGCTTAATTTAGGATAAAAATTTGAGGTCCAGATCTTGTATAATTACTGAGTTATTAATTTATCTTTGTCACATGTTTTTATCGATATGAAATCTTTGTTAATCGCTAGTAAATAATATGCTTATCTGAAAATTATAAAACTTGTACAACATTTATAATTAGTTGTTAGGATAATTAATAAGCTCTGGTTTGAATATGTAGTAAATCGATAAAATGAATAACGCGACATCTCGGGTTTATATAACTAAAACACTTGTTAAGAAATAACGTTTGAATCGACAACGTGGATACGTGGCCTAGTGAGTTTCTGTGTGGCTAGCTCGTTAGCTTGCGAGACGTAGTCGTACGACGAGAGTTGCGATTGCTGTCTTTTACTTATGTCTCTGCATTGCATTCGCGTAAATCATAATAGGAACGATGATGGATCGATGGATCAACCGGAGGACTTGGCGTTGACCCAAAAGATGATGCCATGGTGATCGTACCCCGGAGATGGCATACTAACATTTGGTTATATTTTTACCCAGGCAAGCCCCGGTGCATAACCTCTATTATGCTGCACTTTATTTATGCTTGTGCATTAAGTTTTAAGGAGTTGAATGAAACCCACTCGCATATATATATCCTGATCCCATGAGTCCTACTAGTATGTCAAGATCGTGTAGATTGCTATGCTACAGGACTCCGGTAGAAGTCGAGTGATTGCCTGTCACTCGCGAGAGATAGGAAATATATTATTGCTACTATTATCATGTTACTATCACATGGATTATATATGGATAATAATTGGAGACCGGGCGGGACTATACTTGGAATTGGATATGGACTTGGTTGGGCAATCCGAGCGAGGCTCTGGTTGCATTTGTCCCGCCTGTGTCGATTAAGGACCGTTCGTTGCACTGGATCTCCGGTCAAGTCACAGATTTATTATCCCGAGCATATACTAGCGGATGGGGGCTAGGAAGACTTGTTACTCTCTTGTCATGGGCTCCGGCTCTTTCCGGACCGACTGATTGGAGGCGGGGATAGGTGGAGGTCTAAGCACCACTTTGAGGCCGGGCCTCAAGTGTGGGGGCTTGGAGTCCAAGTTTGGACGGGGACCTGGAACCTGTGACAGGAGTGGAACGGGTTGGTCTCGCTCGTGCCTGGGGTGCGAGCGAGTCGTGTGTTTTTCGGGGTACCCAGCTGGGCACATTGATTCGCGAATCGCCGTTTCTACGTGACGGTACGACTTGACTGCACTCTGGCACCGTAGTAAGAAATGAAAGATGAAAGATGGAAAAATAGTTCTGATGGCTCAACCTTTGCTTGAAAGTAGAACAGGTGCTTACTAGAATGGTGGGTTAATGAACTACCGATGACTGCTAATAAAAGTTAAATATAAGGATGCACCTTTAGTAATGCTTCCTGCAGTTGCAATGACCCACAAGCTAGATAGCCTTGCATATCCTTGGAGTCTTTTCTTTTCTTCTGACGGGTAAGTCTTGCAGAGTACAATTGAGTACTCAGGGTTTGTTCTACCCTGTTGCAGGTGACAGGTGTTCTTGAAGCTGACTTTTATGTGTGGAAACCTCCTGGTGGGCTCAGTGAGGATTTCCCTTACGTTGCGGATATAGAGTTGATTTATAACTCTCACCAAAAATGTTTTACAAAGGAAAGATTTACCACCTATTATGAATTCTTGTATATAAATGTTCATCATGATAATATTTAACTCATCATCAAATGGTTTCATTTCCGCTGAACTCTGATAACATTTTATTTTCTGCTGTTATAATTAAACAATGGATTACCCTGATGTTGTACTAAAAGTGATGTAAGAAATGGTAAAGATGTTGTAAGCTTTATCTCTCATTTATGATCCTGAGGTAAAAATGTGGATTTTCGAGTTCTCCCTCGGGTGTGCTCGACGGAATCGCAGAGTTTAGTGCTCTCCCTTGGGTACTTAGTGTCTAATGGAAGACAAGTACTCTTGGGAGGGTATTAAATTAGGCGGTTCTGCCACAATCCTCATCTTGTATGTGTTTGTGCAGCGCCCGCCGATGGCTCAACTCTTGATAGTCAATTAGCTCGCGAACCGACAAGTGGGTGTATCGCCACAACGGAGAGTAGCTTGCCGGAAAGCAAGTGAACCTCGGGATAAATTCTTGTGTCATTCTCTTCCTGAGGATTTCTCTTGTGTGATTGATTGATTGGTACTTCTTATCTCTGCACGGCGGTATAATCACTCGAAGTTCTTCTCTCGTATTACTTCTTGTATCTATGCACGGCGGTATAATCACTCGAAGTTCTTCTCTCGTATTATTTCTTGTATCTAGCTTGTAGTTGTTATTGTGTTTAGTGGATAGTCTTGTACTAGACTTGTGTAGGTGGCTTGCTTAGTTAATAGAGCTAGTGCATTTTGCTTTGCCACCTTTTGTACTAACACGTGCGGTTAAGTAATTCTTGTAGAAGTTTTAATTAGGCTATTCACCCCCCTCTAGCCTATTTGGACCTTACACCCTCCTGAGTCCTGACACCGGCAGCTTATCCAAATACTGAGGTTGTGTTTAATTCGCGAAAAGAAAATTTTTGGGTGTCACATCGAATGTTTCAAGAGATATCGGAAGGATTTTTCAAATACCAATAAAAAAACTAATTATATCGCTCACCTAGAAACTGCGAGACGAATTTATTAAGCCTAATTAATTCATCATTAGCACATGTGGGTTACTGTAGCACTTAATGCTGATCATAGCTTAATTAGGCTTAAAAGATTCATCTCGCGATTTTCAACCAAACTGTGCAATTAGTTTTATTTTTCGTCTACATTTAGTACTCTATACATGTGTCTAAACATTCGATATAATAGGTGAACCTAAAAATTTTTGGGACCTAAACCGGGCCTGTAACGTGGTCTAACAGCCTGCTGCACAAGATCTAGCAAACATTCCAAAGAATTCATTACCATGCCATCCCAACACTCTGGTTGATAGATGTTGGCAGGACAGCTCTGGGGCGACGACACCGTATCGGGCGGTCGCCGCCCGACGCAAACGCCACCGGCACCGGGGAAAGTTCGAAGAAGCTGCTGCTGCCGGTGCCCGACACGACACGTACTGACGCGGATCGCAGCTACTCTTTGCTGTTCCGGGGCCAAGCTCGTCTCGTCCTCGGGACCGACTGGTTTGTTTTTGTATAGAGTATGGAAAGGGGCCGGGCTGCGCTGCAGCACGGTGGGCAGAAGATAGATTAAGGGGTGTTCGGATGCAGTGACTAGAGTTTTTAGAAGGTGTCATATAGGGTGTTGCGTAGGGTGTTCAGATACTAATAAAAAATAAATTACAAAATCCATCAGTAATCCGAGAGACGAATTTATTAAACCTAATTAATCCGTTATTAGCATATGTTTACTGTAGCACCACATTGTCAAATCATAGACTAATTAGGCTTAAAAAATCGTCTTACAAAATAGTCTCAATCTATGCATTTAGTTTCATAAATAGTCTATATTTAATACTCTATACATGTGTCCAACATCTGATGAAACAGCGGCTAAAATTTAGGAGGTGAAACCAAACACCGATAAAACATATGCCACGAATGGCCTGGGATTGTAGGGGATTAGGGAAGCCACCGGCGCTTTGTTTAGTCCCTAGAGTTCATCGTGGTTGGAGATGTTGCGAGCACATGGAGCACACACATCTTCCAAATCGAACACTTTGTGGGATCTAAGTCCAGGTGGTAGATGCCCAGGAGGACTACTCCTGCCCTAGCGCTGCTGCAGCCGCCGCCGCCGCCGCCCCCACTGTCCACCACCGCTGGTCCCCCTCCCTTCTCCTCCGGCATCTCGCCGGAGGCTGAAGGGAGTGGGGATCCATTGTTTTTAATAAGTTTTTTTTTCAGTAGATCGAGTCATTAGGGTTAGTGTCTCTCCATGCCAAATTACTTGGTACTGGAGTTTTATCTCCTCCTTCTCCTCATCTCTGGCGACGGTGAAGGGGGAGGGTGGAATCGTCTTCTCCATGGCGGCTCCGTTGAAGATGAGAGCGACAACGTTGGCGTTGGCGTCAGCATCTTCATCGACATGACGACATGGAGACTTTTGTTTCCGGACGGCGGCATCAAGGCGGAGATGATGTCGCCGCCATAGAATAATTTTCTCCGGTCTCTTCTCCGTTTTACTGTGGTTAGATCTGGCCACGATGAAGGACTAGGGAGAATAATTTTCAGATCAGTCTTCCTCCCTCTTCGGTGGCAGAAAGAAGAAGAAGGAAGACAACAGAAAGAAGAAGTTCCTCAATTCCGCCTACAGGAATGTTGGCCGTTGTTCGTTGGGCATTTGTTCTCAGGCCATTTGCCGAGTGTTTGCATGTGCGGTCATCCATACTGCAAAGCATCTAACATGTTAGGTTTTGAGTTGTGCTATTCACAGTGTGGATACTATTTTGTAATCCAGAGTGCTTGTAACGTGTTGATGTACCCAGCTATCATATAATATAATTCTTCTTTCGTCGCAAAAAAAACGTTGTGTACAGGCGCCATTACAGTATTAACCATGGGAGATCCTCAAGGATTCTGCGGTGGATCTGCAGACATGTGTCGCCGCCTGCCGACACCCAGGTAATCTGCACAAGAGGGGACCGAGCCTTAGCTCGGATGTTGAGCTCTCCCGACGTGGAGGCCGCCAGTCCTGAGTTTGAGCCCTGCTCGGCTCAGTGATTTTCTGCTCTGGGGATTTATTTTTTTAAAATAATCTTACACATTCTGGACATACACGTAAAGATAGAATGGTACTGCGACGTGCTCTATCACCTGCGAAGTTCCGTTAGACTTCGTTGATCTCTAGAAGGACGTGTAGTGTGTATAGTTGCTAGATCTAACATGCGCACTGGATGTGCGTTATGTGCGTGTGGTGAAGTGAGTATGTGTTTGTGTATATGTTCAGACACTACAGCTATACCTCAGGAGTTTGGGCTAAAAAAAAGTCCTACACAGTTGCTCAAGGACAAGGTGAACTGATGACAGCAAACTGGGGGTGGATCAAAGACTACCAGATTAGTAAATAGGTTCTCATTTCTCTTTTCTCTTCCATCAGCCTGATTAGTGATTGCAACCACTCTGCGAAATCTCCTTCCCAGATTTCTTACCGTATTCTATGACACCCCGCAGATTGGATCCTCTAAGCTATGCTTTATAAAAGCATATAAACTCTGGCACGCATCATGCTTTCTGAAGCATAAATTCTGCCACTAGCTGGTTGCAGCTAAACAAGTCAACGATTCACTAAAGCAAATTTTTTGACTCAAACATTGGCTCTACGGCCTCATATTAAGAACAAATGGCTCAGCTGAATCGCGGGCTACCGCAATATTTACAAACTTTGGGAGGGTGTCCGCCTAGACATGCAATTGTCCCAGATCCCAATTCCTAGCTGACTGAGCAATCTTATGCGCAACCAAATTACAAGCACGTGGTACATGTATAAAATTTGAAGAGCACTCCACTCAGGCTGAGATCCCTCAACGTGGCGTCTCATTTAATAGGGATAGAAACCACCATTAACGTCTCATTGGCGTTCTATGCCGTCTCGGGACTCCTGTTGCTTTTCAGGGGTCATCCCATATTCTGATCTGGGTACCATCTCCCACCCTCCAAATGAGACCCCTGCTCTAGTGCTCTCACTCCCCTGATAATGTGCCATGTGTATGAGATCCCTGGCTTTTCCATCACCCCAAGAGGCCCCCTTCACGCCGGTACCTATAGAGTACCTCTCCATTCCAAATTATAGGATGTTTTTGCCTTTTCTAGATGCATTGATTTAATATATATATATATATATATATATATATATATATATATATATATATATATATATATATATATATACACACACACACACACGTAGCAAAATATACGTACTAAGAAACACCGAAATATCTTATAATTTAGAAAGAGGTAATGATCTAATAGTGTGTTCGGTTTGATGAATCACTCCATCCTGGATGAGGTAGTGCATCGTGAACCCATTCCTCAAATTTGATGAAATGATTACATTCCTCGTGCTAGTACTATTTATTAGCTTGCGAGGAATGAGGTGATGCAACCTATTCCATTTCACAAACCAACAAAAAAAGTAAAGAATGAGTAAATGATTGACTAGCTCATTTCTCAAAACCTATAAATTGCTCACAACCTATGTAACTTTGATCAGAATATGGTTGAATAAGTTTGGACAAGGAATGTATAACCCACATTTTTCAAAATATACATATTTTTCCCTAAAAAGAAACTTTGAATCTGCGAGGCCTTGCATGATTCATTTTTCAAAAGCAGACAAGCAAGAAGCTTTGCATCACTTATGATGTCTAAAATTGTCAATTTCGTTGTGATGATCCAGCAGACCAGCACAGAGGCACAGTGCATACCAATTATCACCATCCCGCGTGACTGTAACAGGTAGGAGCAGTTCGGCATTGGTACAACAGACACCCTGTTCGGCAGGCTGTTTCTGCAGCTTATAAGCCGGCTGTGGCTGTTTTATTGTGAGAGAAAAACACTGTTCCACGGCTGATAAGCCGTGCTGATAAGAGCAGCCGAAGAGGGAGAGAAATGTGGATGGTACCAAAATGAGCAACGAGGCATTGAAATCAGAGCATACATACAAGTCAACATGAATATGCCTAACGTATAGTATTATGGAAATAAACAGGACTAGGATTTAAAACAAGGCAACAGGCCGGTCATCATTCTTCTTGTCCAAACTTCTAGCGCCTCGACCTTTCAGAGTCAAACTGTTCAACCTCTTAGAAGTAACTGAAACCTCCGATCCAGCAGTGCTTTGAACATCAACCGATGATAACGCTGTCCTGCTAATGTGGTGCAGATCAGAAGATCGTTGCCTTTGAAGCGGTAACTTATGTGTGCTAGAACCATTCAACCTTGCTTTTGCTGATTTAGTCCAGTTCATGTAGTTCGGCCCACCGCCATGACCATAATCAGATCTTCGCTCTGATGTTAGGAAACTGGTGCCAGACACTGGAGTGACAGAGGAAGTTGAAGGAGAGCTGGCATCACACACAAAATCTGATGAAGAAGCTGAGATTGTGGAAGGAGGCCTAGCTGCCACCCTTGTTGTCATATTGTTTCTTCTGATTTTGACTGAGCTTGCATCTGAAAGTTTTGAGCTGACTGCATTCATCTCCTCAATGCTTTCTGAACACCGCGAATTGTTGGAGTATTCAGTGTGGGTTTGATCCATAAGGCGGCTCTCCCAAGGTTTCGTTGCCATCGACCCATCCAAATAGCACCAATTATGATTGCTTCTGCTAGTCCCATGATTCCTGAGAGAAACAGCAGGAGAGCTAGGTCTTCCACTGTGGCTTGAACTTCGCTGTGAAAACAAAAGTTAGCATATATGTATGAAGAAAAACAGCAAGTTTTTTCTGTTCCCAGATCATTGCTGCAAGATGAATTTATACCTGGTGGGAAAGAGCATAAGCAATTGCTCTTTCTCTCTTTACCGCACCCTCATGCCTCATTTGTATCTTTGATTTTAAGTCATCCACAGTACCTTGACTAGCACACCATCCCGTCTGCAATTTGAAGCATGTCATCCAAACACCCAGATATGCTCATCGTAGATGTTTAAAACTAGACAACTGTGCAGATCAATTGTCCTACAGAACACTCTGCAGCTAACTATAAATTTGTTTGGACATCAAACTTGACATAAACAACATCACAGGGATGCATTATTGGTGGCATGATCAGACGCAGGCTTACCTATCAATGACACTACCAAGATTATTTCAAACATACATGGTCAATATATGAAATCATCATCATTACTTAAAGGGAGCTCAATGTCAAAATCATTCCTACATCATAGAAATGTGATTTTACTGCTGCAAGTCTCCAGCAAAAGCAACCGATTAGACTAGATGACAAATTCTTATTTGACTGATGCATAAAGAGTACATATGAACATGTTGCACGAGCATAGTGCAGGCGTAGAGCAGAGCAACTCAATAGTCGATAGTACGAAGTACGAACTAAGCACAAGGAAAGATGGCAACACAACTGTAATGGCAGAACTCCGCACGAAACAAACGTGCAAAACCCCTATGTCAGCCTAAAGCAAGTTTTGAAGGGCTTGCTGTTTATACCTCTGCTTCCTTGACAGGATCAGCACGGCCGCTTCGGTCGTCGCGGACGTCCTGCGAGTGGCGGCCGTCCGCGGAGATCCGGAAGCGGCGGTCCCGCGCGCGCTCCTGGACCCTGACGAGCGCGTTCATGCACTTGAGCGTCACGGCGAGCTGCTTGCGCACGCGGCTGCCGCGCACCAGCGCCTGCAGCCGCACGATGCCCCGCAGTGCCCTCAACGCCCTCCGAGCCTTCACGCATCCACCGACAAGAAATAGTGAGGGGGACAAAAAAACGAGCATTTTTACCAGGAAACCGAGCGACGGGAACGCTGGCGGTGGCGGCGGGTAAGCCTACCAGGAATGCGCGGAAGGCGGACTGGATGCGGACGGCAGCCCACTCCTGCCTGATGACGCGGAAGTCCCTGGGCTGCGCGCGCACGACGGCCGCGACGACAGAGCTGCTGAGCGCGTCGGCAGTGGACGACGCCTTGGACGGCGCCTCCGACGGCGGCGCGCTGCTCCCCCGCTGCGAGGACGAGCTCCGCCACAGCCGGCTCCACTTCCGCCCCTTCCCCGCGGCGCCGGGCCTCTCCCTCTCTGCTGCCGGCCGGAGCCCCACCAGCGTCCGGATCCACTTGCCCGACGGCCCCATCCACGACGCAACGCTCCCACGACGACGAGGCGAAACGGCCAAATGGGGGAGGTCGTGGGATACGTGAGGCTTGGCGGCGTGCCTTGGCCGTTGTGCGTGCTTCGGTTTCGAGTCCCGGGAGAGCCGTTCGGGACTTCGGGCGCGGTTCAAATTTTGAAACCGGGACGATCGATCACCGAGGCCCAGTTTATTTCCCAAGAATTTTGCAAAATTTTTCACATTCCCCGTCACATCCAATCTTTGACACATGAATGAAACATTAAATATAAATAAAAAATAAAACTAATTACACAGTTTAGACGAAATCCACGAAACAAATCTTTTAAATCTAATTCGACTATAATTGGACACTAATTACCAAATAACAACAAAAACGCTACGATATCCATTTTGCCAATTTTTTTTTCATCTAAACAGGCCCCAAGCCGGGGAAAGCCACGGCCAAGCGAGGTCCAGGTCCCACCCTGTCAGACTTTCAAGGAAGTGGAGGGAGTGGGAGGGGAGCAACGGTGCAGGCGCGCGCAGTCGAAAAGGCGAGTTTTGCAGTTCACGCGCTGCGTTGGGCTTCGAGAAAGACGCGCTGTTGATTACCCGTCTTTTTATTCGAGGCACGGGCCGGTGAGCCTGGTCCGGCTCGTTTGAGTCAGATTTCCAAGAGTAACTAAATTTATATGAAAATATTTATTTTTATATAAAATACTCTCTCTGTTTCTAAATATCTGTTGTTTTTATTTTTTGAAAAATAACTTTAACTAAATATATATTAAAAAATATTAATATTTATGGACATAATTAGTATCATTGAAAAGATCTTTGAATCTAATTTTTTAATAAATTTATTTGGAGATACAAATTTTGCACGTATTTTCTATAAATCAAGTCAAACTTGTGGCACACACACCAACGGCGACAGATATTTAGGGACGGAGGGAGTAAGTTTCATCAAATTAGTTATGGAGTATATTTTTATAATAAATTTATTTAGAGACATAGTAAATGCTAATATTATTTATTACAAATTTGGTCAAACTTGAGCTCAATTAATTGACAATACCACAATTGCATTTTTTAGGGGCTATTTGGATCACAGGATTTTTGTAGGAGATTCAAAGGAAATTATAAAACAAAGGAAAGGGAAGTGACCATGCTATTTGGAACACAGGAAAACACCTCTCCCTTTCCTATGAAATATAGTCCCTTCATGTTTTCACAGGAATGTAAAAATCCACTCCATGCTCTGGTTTTCTGCTCTTCGCGGAAGTCCGAGGCAGCATGCTGCCGTTAAGACGCTAACACAGCCGGGGGACAAATGATTAGCCAAGCCGTGTCACCGTGCAATGCTAGCTTTGCTCTCACTGACCTATGCAGCCATATAACTTACGGATAGCAGGTCCTGCTCTTTAGAGTAAGGGTGTGTTTAGTTCGCGAATTTTTTTTTTGCTTTGTTTACTGTAGCACTTTCGGTTGTATTTGTCAATTAGTGTCCAATCATGAACTAATTAGGCTCAAAAGATTCGTCTCGTGGTTTTCTATCAAACTGTGTAATTAGTTTTTTTTTCCATCTATATTTAATGATCCATATATATGTCTAAACATTCGATGTAACAGGGAATCTTGAAAATTTTTTGGAACTAAACATGGCCTAAGAATAAAACAAATGCATGTGTTACAAATTTGTATGTTCCAAACGTCATTACTTCCTCTGTCTCATTGAAAGTGTCGTTTTTAAGTTTTATACTTCTTGTTTTACCATTCGTCTTATTCAAAAATTTTGTATAAATATTATTTATTTTCTTATGATTTATTTACTTTATTATTTGCATAAAAATTGAATAAGACGAATGGTCAAACAACAAGTCTAAAAGTCAAAAACAACACTTTTAATGAGACGGAGGAAGTACGTGCTAAGTGTCTTTGATCAATCATATGCTTTGCAACTCCTGCTTTACAAATTCCTATGTTCCAAACGTCTCTTCCTATTTTTTTCCTGCAGTTTTTCTTTCCATTGTTTTTCCACTTTGCTTACCTTCCTTTCCTGTGTTTTTTTTCTTATTCTTGCGTTTTCGATTCCTTCGTTCCAAACAGGCCCTTAGATGGCGAGAGTACTGCATAGTATGCTTCAGAATTTGGGAAGAAGGGGAAGTCGAGATAAGAGCGAAAGCAAAGAAATTGGGAACCCTGTCGGAAAACATACTACAAGATTAACATTGATGTGCCTTTTAAACTATTTCAAACCAAGGTGGATGGGACTTGGTTGCAAGAGATAATAATGGTCATTTTTCTGGAAGGAGGGTGCGGCAACCTCAAGAGTGGCAAGTCCAATTCAAGTTGAAGCGCCGGCAGCTCTGTACAATTTGGAAAGAGTTATCAATTGTGAATGACAAGAATCATTTTGGAGACTGATGCAACTGAGCTTGTAAGGGGTCTCACTTTAGTTGAGCTTGATCAGAGTGTGGATGGGAGCCTTTTCAAGCAAATTAGCGATCTTATCAGAGCTTCATTTGATTATTGTAGCATTCGGCATTGTCCGAGAAATTACAACAAGGTGGCTGATTGTCTTGCAGTGTATGGGGCGAGCGTGGTTAGCTCTCGCTCGACTGCATTTATGAGCCAAGTCCCCTCCTTTGTTACCAGTTTTGTCTCCGAAAATTTGCTTGGAGCTCGCATCTAATTGAAACAAGCTTTCCGAGTTTTAAAAAAAGGGAGTCACGCGAAGAGTCAAATAATCTCAAGTTTAACTAGATTTATCTAAAATAGTATAATATTTCTATCTTTAAATAGATTTATTATAAACAATTAAAAATATATTCTATGATTAATATTTATCGTGTATCATAAATATTAGTACTCCCACCATCTGAAAATAAGTACATCTTTCAATTCCTTTTCTAAGAAGTCAAATCTTTTTAAGTTTCACTAAATACACACAAAAAATGTACTAATAACATTTAAAATGCATAAGAAATATCATTAGATTGATCTTGACATATATTTTAATAATAAACTTATTTTGATATATAGATATTGATATTATTTTTTTCTATTTAGTCAAATTTAAAAGAGTTTGACTCCTCAAGAAACAAGATGGGCACTTATTTTATGATGGAGAGAGTGCTTCATTATAAATATTTGATTAAAATGTTGGGTTATTTGACTCCTCGGTAAGTGATATTTTTATTCTTTTTTATTTATGGAGGAATCATGTCAGTATGAGCAGCATGGCTCATTTGAGTAGGGCCCTATTTAGTAGAGCAGTAAAAAAAGCATTTCCCTAAGAAGCTGCACAAATGAAGCAAAAGCAGCGGAATTTATCTTTAATAATTATTTTGAAACCAAAAAGGTAATTGTTAATGTTTTTGTTTTTAAAAAATATTAATTGTAGTTTCTATGCTGTAACGTTTGAGCATAGTTAATAGCCTGTGCCTCACTAAGACCAGTTCCTTAGGATGATTTTTCAATGTTTTCTTATTAAGGACCTGTTTGGATCTAATTCTCTTATAGTGAAAATTTGGATTCTAGATAGTGAATGTATAGAATCTAGATTCCGAGTTAAAAGAAATTTGGATCCCATTCTTATAATAATTATTGGTTTTGCATAATAAAAATCTCCAAATAGTATATTTGGGGTAGACAGTTGGATTCTAGAATTTCATTCTAGAATTTGAATGTTTGGGTTTCATTTGCATTTTTCTATTCCATTCTCATTTTTGTTAGAAGATCTGGACAAGAACCGACGTACTTCCTCTGTCCTCAAAAGAATGCAACTCTAGGATTTGTGCAAATCAAAATAGCTTAACTTTGATCAAGTTTATGCTAAATAATATTGACATGGTTTTATTTTTGTATCATGGATGTTACTCCCACAACTCCAAATTATAAGACGTTGTGACTTTTTCGTATTTAGATATAGTGTACATCTAAATACATAGCAAAAGCTATGAATCTAGAAAAGGCAAAACTTCTTATAATTTAAAATGGAGAAAATAGTACCTTTCTATACTCCATCCATCCAAAAAAATGCAATTCTAATGGGTACCAAATTAAAGTATCTTAAGCTTGACTAACTACAAATAGAAAAGACAACAATTATAATATCAAATAAGTATCATTAGATTTTCCATAAGATATACTTTTATACTACTTTTTTGTGTCATAAATTTTAATAGTTTTTAATACCTTTTTATCAAACTTTAAATACGATAATTAAGAATACACCTAGAATTATATCCTTTTATGGACAGAGATATTGGTCCGAAATGTTTTATGCATCGCTGCTACCATTGCAAGAAATAACAAGTTCAAGCATCGATGCTCTGTGTCAGTGACAAGATGTTTGAAATCTCGGTAACACTGTGGCTGCTCTTAGATTCTTTTTACTGAGGCCTTGTTTAGTTGGTAAAATTTTTGGCAAAATATAACTGTAGCACTTTCGTTGTTATTTGGTAATTAGTGTCCAATCATGGTCTAATTAGGCTTAAAAGATTCGTCTCGTCCATTTCGTCTAAACTGTGTAATTAGTTTTATTTTTTATCTATATTTAATGTTTCATACATGCGTTTAAGGATTTGATGTGACAGGGAATCTACTGTTCTTTTGCAAAATTTTTTAGAACTAAACTGGGCCTGAAACATGACCCATCTTAATGCATGTACCATTGTGTACAAGGAAATAACAGAAGCTTGTTTTTTATGCATGGCTCTACCTTAATGTTGTTTTTGTCATAGAGCCTGTTCATCTGGCTTATAATCCGTCTTTTTCAGCTTGTTTTTTTAGTTGAAATAGTATTTTTCTCTCACAACAAATTACCCAACCGTGTTTTTTAGCCGGCTTATCAACCCAACTGAACGGAGCCATAAACATTGTTTTTGCCCTGAGCATCTGCGAGACCACTAGCCCGTGTGACTTGGAAGCTCAACGCCGACGTGGAGTCTGGAGCAGCATGCTCACTAGCCTGTGTGGCTTGGAAGCTTAACGCCGACGTGGAGTTCTGGGGCAGCACGTCACCGTATTGCGTTGGGTAGGCCTAAAGTGAGTCGGTGGCGGCAGGCTCATGCTTCTCTGGCAATTTGGTCTTTTTAACGAGAACGAAGATCCCCCGGTGACATATTCTCCACCCCCTCCGTGGCCGGCCGCCGCCCTCCCTGCCCTCGGGAGGAAAACCCGCACAAGAAAAGAGAAACCAGCAAGCCGCCCCGCGCAGGCCCCCCGTCGCCCGTTGCCGCGGTCAAATTCGTCGGCGGTTGGGGCGGCGGGGTGATTGGCCGCCGGCCGCGGGGCGCGCCCGGCCTGGTGGGATCCCTTCGGACTTCCACAGATTCCCGCGCGGGGGGTGTTCGATTTGGATGAGAGGAGCGCGGCGGCGGGATGGGGACCCCTTCGCAGGGCTCGGCGGCCGTGGCGGCGGCCCGGGTCGACCTCTGCGCGCTCGACCTCATGCCCGTCTTTGCCAAGGAGATGATCGCCGGCGGCGTGGCCGGCGGCTTCTCCAAGACTGCCATCGCGCCGCTGGAGCGCGTCAAGATATTGCTGCAGGTTCGTGGGGTCCTCTCGTTCGTCCCGTGGGTAGACCTGCGTGTCGATAATACGTTGCAATGTAGGGACAGATAAAATCTCCTGATTTGCGCGGGCCTACGGATCCTCTCTCGCCATGTCTGCAATTGAAACGAGTTTATCGATGTAGGAGTCGTGGTCAAATGTGAGCAGCCATAGACAAGATTTGGTTCAGGATGCAACGTCCAAGATTCATAGCGAAATGATCTTTTGTCCTGTCAGTCAGCAGTCTTTGAGAACGAAGTGTTTTTCTTAGTTGAAACTACCCACATGTTTTGCGATGCAAAATTGTGACTGAAAGTTTCTTTGTGTAGAATTACAATGATCTTTCTGTGTAAGAACTTGATGATATTGATTCCATCCTGCTTTTTCCTAGGTATACCAGGCTTCATTTTAGGGCGTTGACAGTGTTCAGTCAAAATTCTGCTTGCCTTGTCTTGTAGATGCTGCATGTTACAAAAGCTATCCAACTTCCTGATTAATTCTGTACATCACGTCTGATGCTATTTTGAGATTAATGCATGCTAATTCTCATTCAAATTTATTCTGCTTATGTAGACCAGAACAAATGAGTTTGGGTCTCTTGGAGTTCTCAAATCATTGAAGAAACTGAGACAACTTGATGGAGTCATGGGGTTCTACAAGTACGTAGCAATTTGAATATTGCATTATTTAGACCGAATCATCAAGATTAGGATATAATATTACTTACTAACCTTGTTTTGATGCTACCATCAGAGGAAATGGTGCCAGTGTGCTGAGAATTGTTCCTTATGCTGCATTACATTACATGGCATATGAGCGGTACCGGTGTTGGATTTTGAATAACTGCCCCTCACTAGGAACAGGGCCTTTAGTAGATCTTTTAGCCGGTTCAGCGTCAGGGGGAACTGCTGTATTGTGTACTTATCCCCTGGATTTGGCCCGGACTAAGCTTGCCTTCCAGGTTTTTCCTTTTGCACTAGTAATCTTGTCTTTACGATCTCAAGTCCTTTATCACCTTCCTTTTGTCATTCTGGATTACTAAATCTTTACTTGAACATCTATACTTCTTTAATCAAGGATATAATGTTTAAGATAAGTTGCTTCATAAATAATAACAGTGATCGATAAATTGTTCGTTCAACAAAGTTTTGATCTCTAACAATTACATTTCATCATAATCAATGTTTATATGAGCATTTGAATTGATCAAATGAAGATTATTTCTGACATTCCTTATTTTTCTCACTTTTTAAGAAAAAGTGTTGCTCATTTTTCTCTCTGGAGATCTGTAGACAGGAAATCAGTAATATTTATTTGACAAACAAAGGGAGTAGTATTTACATCCCTACCACACGAATAACCTTTCTACCTACCTTGTTATCATGCCGGGTTCATGTAACTAGCAGTAACTGTAGTTCTTTTGGCCAAATTGGTGGATAACTGAAAATTTCTTGCTGGTACCCACCACCCTGTTAGGTTATCTTCTACATCAAAATGCTTAAAAGTGCTTGTTCCAAAATTCAAGTCTTCAAAAATTTCTATTTGAAATTCACACATCAAAGCCAGAGTAGCTTCCAGGGCTGAATAGTTGATGTTTATCTTTCGTCATAGATCAATAGTTCAGACCAACTCAGCAGAGCTTTGAAAAGGGGAAGTCCTCAGCCAGCATATGGAGGAATAATTGATGTCTTTAGAGGTGTTTACTCAGAAGGTGGAGCGCGGGCTCTTTACCGAGGTGTAGGTATGGTTATTCCCTTCATATGCCGTATTATCATTAATTGTTCAAGCACTTGGAAATCTCTAGTCAGCTCACTAGGCGCTGCAAGCAGTTTAGATTCAGGCACAACATTTTTAGTTATGTCTGGATGAATTTATTATTTGTTGATGTAGTTATACTGTTCAGAGTCGGGGCTTAAATCTGAACCATTCTTCATCAGGTCCAACGCTCATGGGGATACTTCCTTATGCTGGTCTTAAGTTCTACATATATGAAGGACTGAAGGCACATGTACCAGAAGATTACAAAAGTTCGGTAACATTGAAGCTGTCATGTGGTGCTGCTGCTGGTTTATTTGGACAGACTCTTACTTATCCATTAGATGTTGTCAGGAGGCAGATGCAGGTATCATATTTGCAGTCTCTGTTTATTATTATCATCGTAAGAAGATACTGATGTTCTTGATAGTCACTTTATCATTCTAACTTTTTGTGTGTGTGTGTGTGTGTTTGCTCCCCTTGTTGTAGGTTCAGAGTCAGCAACAACATGAACAATTTGGTGGGCCACGAATAACGGGCACATTCCAGGGTCTTATGTCCATTAAACAAACACAGGGTTGGAAACAATTATTTGCTGGCTTGAGCCTCAATTACATCAAGGTATTTATGAAGATCATCGTTGTCATTTCGGTTGAACTCATTAGAGTTGGCATGCTTAGGTGTTTAGTTCTATGCCAAGTGACACAGGCACATTTTTTCGGCTATTTGGTTCCCAAACACACTGAACAAAACCTACTGCAACTGTCCCACTATAACAGTGTCTGAGCGTCCTGCATTTGTGGTTAGAATTGTCCCAAGTTTTGTAACTTTGTTGTGAAGTACAGATGCATATTTTTTTTCTTTCTGCCTGAATTTATAAGACATAACATTCGAGATCTGTGATGGAAAATAAAAATAGACAAGCGGCTTCTTATTTTGTTGAAAGTTTATCAATTTGTATCTTTCTTTTCGATGCTTGATGTGCTCTTTAGAACCCTAGGCCAGGAATCCTCTGTAACTGTAACCTTATCTGCAATGTGGACCTTTTATTAGTAACCCCAGGTTCTTGTTCTTAGTTTGTGACTTTTCTTATAGGCAAATTGGTCTTGTTAAATTTGAATTGACTGGATTCTCCCTATTGAAGAGCATGCTTTATCTTGATGATTTCTGTTTACCATATGTGCATCTGACTAGCTGTTTTACTTGTTGAATACTGCCTTTACTTGTATTCAGATGTGTACTATGATTGTCATGTTTTTATGCGTAATGTTAAAAACATGGATCATTTTGTAGGTGGTGCCCTCAGTGGCCATTGGTTTCACCGCATATGACACCATGAAGCATTTGCTGAAGATACCTCCAAGAGAGAAGAAAAGGTCTGGGCATGGCCCTGCTTGAAATTTTGGTCGCTCTATTCTCCAGCTAGCAGAACAAGTAGTGCTTCCGAGGCTTGGAAGTACCGTATGAAGCTTGCAACAGAATGAAGCAGCCTCGCCCGCAACTCTGTTACCTAGTACTACTAATTGTGTCACGTAATAGCTATAGCTACCTGACATATTCTTTCATTCTGATTTTCCTCATTCATTTACCTTTTGAATTTCGAGTGTACATTTTATCCACCGTGTGGATGGTGGTACTGAGTTCTCATCGTATGACATGACTACAGAACTGATCGATCTATTCCTTGATTGGCATATCCTTTATACAATACTCCTTCTGTTCTAAATTATAAATTGCTTTAATTTTTATGGTACATCCATTTTGCTATGCATCTAGATATAATACGTCTATACACATAGCAAAATGGATGAACAACAAAAGTCAAAGCGACATAATTCAACGGAAGGAGTTTGTCCCTAAACAAACTGACTCTTAAATTAGCAACAAACATAATCTAGATAGATTGAGACTCGGCCCGATAACTGGCCGTCGAGCGGCGAGACGTGCGCGTCGTGCACTCGTTCGCGCGGGCTGCCTCCTACATGCGATCCTGCGCTCCGACTGCCTGACGCCCTTGGTAACTGGCCGTCGAGCGGCGAGACTTGCGCGTCGTGCGCCCGCGCTCTAACTGCCCAACGCCCACGGCGTCTATAAGAGCGCCCGTACACACAGGTACATAGAGGTGGCCACAACGTACGTACGTGTTTGATGTTCGTCGTGTCGTTCTTCCGGCACCGTGACACCAGTTGAGACCCGAAGAGACTGAGAAGGTAGGGATCTCGCCGGCGCAGGCGCAGGTGGAGGCGACGATGGAGCCTATATCGAATAGAAAAGGAGAAAATGATCTCGGCTACCCAGAGGAATAGGATCACCGATCACGGCACTGGAGAGGAGATGGCTGCGCAGCAAGGAGAGGAAGGGCCATTGACGAAGAAGCCACGCGTTGAAGATGAAGATGAGATGGTTGCGCAGCAAGCAGAGGAAGGGCCAGTGACGAAGAAGCCACACGTTAAAGATGTAGATGATCAAGATGAAGATGAAGATGAGGAGGAGGAGGAGGAGAAGGGGCTCACGAATCTGAAAAGTTTCCGCAAGAATTGGTTGAAGGTGATGTCTCGGTTCGTCGGTCCCTTGGAAGCAATCAGTAAGTTCTCGTGTTCCCTCTCTCGACATAATATGATTCAAATCGATCTGCAAAGTTCCATATGGTCATATGGAGTAGCTTTTTAATCGAGTCACTATGTTTTTGCTGTTTCGGTCCCAGCTGGGACGGAAATTGGACCCCAACACTACACAGAGTCAGGGCGGCCTCGCTCAAGGTTACCGAGATCAAGGAAGGTCTCGAGTGGCCTCTTCGTGTCTTCGGCCTCGTCGCTGTGCGGGCCTCGATGGATTCTAAGCGCAACATGTTTTTCCATCGTTCCAAGGAAAACTGCCAAGTCCTCACCGCAGAGGTATGTATTATGTATCGCTAGAGCTATTCTGCTCTGTCACTCTCTCACCTTATCTTGTCCTGTCCATCAACTGCAAATTTGAATATTTAGCATACAGCTTACATCAAATTTCAGCTGGCAAGAATCATGGTTCATCTTTCTTTCTCAGCAGAAGAAGAAGAAGAATCACGGTTCATCATGTGTGCCATGAATTATACTTTAATCTGTGATGGTCACAGGCAAACCAAGTAATTCACAAGGCAAATTTTATGACTAGCAAAAATGCCTGTGCGTTACAACGGGTTCTTATTTTCACTCAGTTTTTAACCTCTTCCTCACATTTCTTGTATCTTTGCATTTGTCGATACAAATTAGTATATAATATTAATATTTATAGTATATAATTATTATCGTTAAATAGATCGTTGAATCTGTTTTTATAATTAACTTATTTAGAGATGCAAATGTTGCTAATATTTTCTACGAACCTAGTTAAATTTAATAATGTTTGATCGGTAACCATAGTGACACTTATTTTGGGCGGGACCGAGGGATGATATTGCTTGTTTTTACACCGTTAAGTTGCAAGTTAAATGTGGGGCCTACTATGATAAAAAAAAATGTGGGGCCTACTTACCTTCAAGTTATATACGAGGCCTATTTACCTTCAGTTGGCTCCACATGTCATCCTTTGCGTTTCTTTTGACACTATCTTCTCCACGGGAGTTTTTTTTTAATCTCAGCCTTATCTTCTCCACGGGACTCGGGAGGTCCTGTATCCACGTAGCGCCCACCTCCGCTGTCAACGCCTGAGCTCACGCGACCATTGCCGAAGGTCTAGGCTCGTCGGCCTGCCCGCCACCACGTCGGAGGCAAGGGCTCGCTAGTGGAGGAGCCCTAGTGGTTTGCTACTCTGCTGTCATGTTGCCTGTGGGGGATCAGCGCTGCCCACCCGGCTTGCTGCTGCTGCCGGTGCCTCGCCCGCCATGGCCGCCGTCTCCTGCTTTGCTTCGGTCGCCCAGGAGCTGTTGCGGCACAGCCTGCGTGCTCCGCTCGTCATGGCTGCCCCTGCCTGCTCTGGCAAGTGGCACTACAGAGGATGCAGCCGCCCAGCAGCCTGCCTGCTCCACCCGCCGAGGATGTCCAGCCACTCGCGACGGAGCTCTCCAGGCCAGCCCACGGCGGATCTCTTCTGCACCACCCAAGCCGAGCTCGACTGGCCGCTGCGGGGCTCGCTCGTGGAGACTGCCCGGGACGATGTTGAAGTCGCACCTTGGCTGGCTACAGTTCTGTGCTTCGATCCCCTTCCTTTTTGTTGTTGGCCACGCCATGCCCCTGGCAGAGGTGAGCCTCGACCGTGCCGCTCGCAGGGTAGGAGTGCCTGGGCGCGGCCCCTTGGCTGGCCGAGCTAGAGGCTCCTCCGCCTATAGCGCGTTGCCGGTACGCTGTCCTCGGTCGCGCCCGCGGTCAGGCGGCCGCTGCTCGCGCGTGCCCCCTAGCTGGGTGGGTCGCTGCGCCGAGCGTGCCCTTGTTGGGTCGCACCGCCGCAGGCCAAGGTGAGCTAGGCTACCGTAGTACCGTGCATACATGACACAATCAAGAGCTCAGGTCGAGATCCGCAGAGCATTCCGAATCCGATTAGGCTGGACGAAAATTTTTAGTGTCAGAAATTTTGCCTCTTTAGTATTAGGGATAGAGGATAAATAGCCAAAACTTGTGCACACCACAAGTGTCAATTTTTTTTGGTTGCCTCTAGATTATTATGATAAAAAAGAACTTTACTGCGTTTAGGTGTATGAGCTCATATTAATAACAAGATAACGACGCCTGTTTATTAAGTCGTTTTCATATATGAGCTTATATTTCCAATTGTATTGAATCTAAACAACCATGGGCAGAATATTTTAGTTTGATCACATGCCTTAAAGTTTCAGGAGCCACCACCAAATTACCTTCTGGAATTTCCTTGATAGGGGACTCCATGCCCTTAATTAATTGATTTGTTCTTCAAATGATGGTTGCATGAAGTCAATATCCATAAAACAAACTGCATTAAATCTTTCATTTTGGAAGAAAATGATAAATATTCGCATGTTAGATATTTAGAGCTTTATGTAAAGATTATTCCAGTTATCCATTTTCTCAGTGTGCTTCTAGCTAGTTATATGTCAGTCAGTGTGTCATTTTCAAGTTATTTTAGCAATTAAGGCCATGTTTAGTGCCCAGATTTTGGGTCTAGATTCACTATGCAAAAAGAAGATTTTTTATCACATCAAAATGCCGGCACATGCATGGAGTACTAAATGTAGATGAAATCAAAAACTAATTGCACGGTTTGGTTGTACTTTGCGAGACGAACGTTTTGAGCCTAATTAGTCAATGTTTGAACAACTTTTACCAAATATAAACGAAATGCTATAGTAGCACTACAGTATATTTTGTCAACTTTGCACACCCCAAGTTAGGGAACTAAACAAGGCCTAAGTTTGTTACAGTCTGCGCTTTTTTTTAATCACAAAACACCTTCCTGCTGCATGCTTTCAATCCTATCATGTTTACCTCGCAGGATCCCTTCTTGGAGCTTACAGGTCCTAGCCGTGGCATTGCATTGATTGACGCTCCAGAGTTTGAGGTTGAGCTCAGAGTCATTGGCAGCAGCCCGTCAGAGGAAAAACTTTTGGGGGGGGGGGGGGGGGGGGGGGGGGGGGGGGGGGGGGGGGGGGGGTGTTTGTGTATAGTTCCCGGCTGTAAAATTTGTGTCATATCGGATATTTCGTGAGATGTTGAAAGAGGTTTTTTTTATACTAACAAAAAAAAACTTACGGAACTCGCCTGTAAACTACGAGACGAATTTATTAAGCCTAATTAACCCGTCATTAGAGCATGTGTTAAGCAGTTTAGTGTCTAATCACGGCCTAATTAGGCTCATTAGATTCGTCTCGCAATTTACAAGCAAACTGTGCAATTTGTTTTTTATTTCGTCTATATTTAATCTTCCATGCAAATGCCGCAACTATTCGATGTGACACTTTTAGAATTTTGAATTTTGAATCTAAACACTGCCTAAGTGCTAAATTTTTTAGATACCACAACAATAGCTACGGTGCAAACCGTTCTGCTGGCCAGGTCCAGACCCGCATAGTGTCAACTAAGCGTACCACAATAGACCTAAAATATTCGCATATGAAAGTGCCATTGGAGGCAACCATTCAAATGCATCACTCAGGAGGATCGAGTGAGTGATTTTCGTGGACAGTTTTTTGCCCATATGGAATATATGGGTGAAGAAAAGATAACGCTGCTTAATTCCAGTGACTGTAATGTGACAGTTGGATCTGATGGCAGCATTCCACTTGCACGATAAGCCTGTTTAGTTCAAAAAGGAACCCAAAAAGTGCTACAATACCTGTCACATCAAATCTTGCGGCACATGCATGGAGTACTAAATGTAGACGAAAGAAAAAAAAACTAATTACACAGTTTAGTTGTAAATCATGAGACAAATCTTTTGAGCCTAATTAGTCTATGATTGAACATAAATTACCAAATAAAACGAAAAGTGCTACAGTGGCCAAACCCAAAAATTTTCTTCAACTAAACAGGCCCGATGTGTTGTGATAGTTCACGACCAAGCAAAGCTGACATTGGGTGTGAAGGTTTGGCAAGGCGAAAATGGCCAGGATGGTGGTGGTGTACGGCATGCCGAGTTTCCTGCTAAACTCCACAGTAACCGTGTGTTTGGTTGGAGAGCGGAGCGAGCCGGAGCGGGTTCGACCCACTTTTTGGCTGTTTGGATGGAGTTTCGGGGTGGGTTGGGTTGGCTCCCAGGGGAATATTCCTTGAAGATGCGGGTTCGTTTGGACCGCCGAAAAACGACGGACGGAGCCGCTCCGCTCGGGTTGGCCTGTCTCACGTGTGAAATCCATCCAACCCCATCTAAATCCTCCAACCAAACAGACAATGGAGCGAACCCACTCTCACAACCAAACAAAGGAAGGGTTGGAGCCGTCTCCAAAAACACGGGTTGGAGCCGTTCCAACCCACTGATCCTACAACCAAACACACGTAAGAGTGATGGAGAGTTTGATGTTGGGTTTTGTAAGATGGGTGTTTCTGTTTATTGGTCAGTGCTTTGCTAGTTAAGTGATGCTTTGCAGGTTTTGCATTCTATCAGGATTGTTTTGAGGTTAGACTATGCAGGTCTTCTTTGTTAATGTGTCAAACTGTCAATGTATAATTCGCTGGTGGTACCATTATTATCAACGGGTTCATGTTGAAGTAGTTGAACTACTATCTATCAGTTAATATATTCATAAAGCTGTTCTCTCCAGTACAAAAACATGCTTGGATGTAATCTTTTCCACATCTGATTAGGGTTAAAAGATAATGTAAGGACCGGGACGCTTAGTATATAAGAGCATAAGAGAGGTGTGAATTAGGCCACTTCAAAATTATAGGCTCTAAAATCACTTATAAAACCTACACAAGTTCTATATAGTTGTGTACTAGGTTTGCTTAAATGGTACTATCTCTAACACAAAATACTACTACACCCTATCTAGCTTCCAACAATGTAGGATTTTCTCTTAATTAATCCCGTAATTTCTAGGCTTGCCAGCGAACATTGTAACTTCTTTAGCACTGTTGCAATAACATAACTGATAGATAAATTTTTCGGTTTTTTCGTATTGTGTCTTTTGGCCCAATTTTCATGAGAAACTACACAAATAGAGAGAGAAAAAAAAGACAATTTTGGGAGTCTGCATTCTAGTACAATGAGGGTGATTGGAAGAATTATGACCAGTACAAGAGAACTGCTAGGACGCCCTCGGCTGCTTCGTTTCCCGCTCTTGTTCCGTGTATTGCGTCGCGGCTGCTTGGATTTCACGTTGCCCGGATGACTCGTCAATCGTCACACCCACGCCGCTCGCCCACACGCGAGGCCGTATGCACCCCTCCGTTTGCCGGCGAGCTCGAACTGCTGCGGCGAAATGGAGGGAAGGGAAGGGAAGGGAGGGGAGGGAGAGGAGAGGGGAGGAAGAGGCGCACCGCATGAGAAAGGCCCATGGTAGGAGTCGAAGCCCTGCTACAGGCCGTTGTCCGCTAGCCACCGACGCTATTGCAACATGTGCAATATCGAATCTACTTTTGAAACATCGAGATGAAACATTTGTAACATACGTCAAAAGACAAATGAAACATCTGAATCATGCATCTAAAATAGTTGCAAACAAAACCTGAAAAAGGCATTGCAAAACATATGCAATATCAAATAAAACACTTCCAATATATGTGTGAAAACATATGCAGCATACAAATAAACACATTTGCAATACACTTCTGAAAAAACAGGTGAAACATTTGGAACAGATGCTTGCAACATATGTGTATAGCCATTGCAACATATGCAACATCCCGATTTACTTCTACAACATCCATATGAAACATTTGCAACATACTTCTGAAACATCTGAAACACTTGAAACATACTCTTGCAACATGCGCTTTCTGCAAAACATGGTGGACGAGTGGACGGAGCACTGCACAGCGAGATCCGACTGTGCGGTCGTGGTGGAGAAGAAGGATGGTAGCGGGCAGGCAGGCTGCGCGGCCCCCGGTGAGCGGTTGCGCTACCCTCGGTGAGTGGCACTCACAGTGGAGGCGATAGCAGTGATCGAGCAGGTGCAGCCTCGCGCGGTGAGGCAGCAGCGGCTATGTGGGTGTGGGGGAGCACGTGCGGCAGTACGGGCGTGGTGACGCGGTCGTGTGGTGCAACACGCCGCAGTGGTGCGGCGACTCGGTTGCGGTGGATGGATTAGAATGAAGACGATCGAGGAGAGAGTATCATTTTTTACCAACTCGAGTTGGCCTAGGCCATTTAGGCGGGCGTCAAGACCCACCAAGGGAAGCATCCGGCGGCACAGACGTCTGCTTTCCAGCATTACTGCCAGTACAATGAGTGTGGATGGAAAAAGTGTGACTAGAAAAGCTTGAAAACACGATCTTTGACTAGTTTCGACTTAGTTTGGGCCATGTATACCCAAGTTATTTTTTAGCCCAGTTAATATTTCAGTCCAGCAGGATCCAACTAGCAAAACTGCGAGTCACGCCGCTGCACGTCGCCTCTGTCAGGCGCTCGCTAGTTCATCCTGCTAAGCCCGCGCCGCCGCCCGCCACACTTGTCATGCCGTTCGCTGCCGCGCTCGGCTGCGCGTCCACACCGTCGTTTGTGACCCTACTCGGTTGTGTCGTCACCCGCGAGTCCGCGACCGTGGTCTGCTCTAAGAGTAAGTATAATAAGCGGCTGTAAGCAGATAAAACGCTGAGGTGGTGGAGGGAAGAAAAGAGAGGAGAAACAGACCGTAAGTTTATAGTAAACTTGGACACTGGAATCAAGAAACTCTATGAGGCATATAAGTGAGTCATGTATTAATAGTGAAGACTGGAACTACTGTATGGGTGGGCTGAGAGGTAAACTGCAAGAATTCATACAGCCAGTAGCCGACTGTATTATTAACCTGCTCTAAGGGCGTCCGTGATGGTGCTACGTAGCCAACTTACGTGGAGGTGAGAGACAAAAAAAAACAAAGACTGTTTTATATATTTTTATTTTTCTATTTACTATTGGACTGATATATTTCTCTCTCAGGTTTTTAGACTACGTGAAATAGATTAGTTATTTGTTCATTACCAGTGACTACTCTCTCTGCTATTTTTTTTCGTGTGCACATCAGAATAGGTAGCCAAATAACTGGCTGTTGAGGGCGCCCTAAGCATCCATCGTTCTAAGACGAGCTGCACTGGGTACGCCACCGCCGCGCGCTATCCTCCACGCCAGCACATAGCGTTCGAAAAACGCTGCAGCAGGTACGCCACTGGCTACGCTACGCTCGCGCGCGACGCTATTTCTGGTGTGGTAGCGAGCACCCTGCATGCGCGCGCGGGGCCCGCGCGTCCTCGCGCCTCCCGCCGGACCTCGCGAGGCCGCCCGCCCCTGCTCCGCACCGCTGCTTCGTCGCGAGGAGGCCATCGGGGCCGCGCCACCGCAAGGCCGCCAGCCGCCTGGAGAGGGAAAAGGGGAGGAGCAGAGGAGGAGGGAGGCCGCCGGAGAGGGACGAGCGGCGCCGTCGCCCAAATCCTCGACCCGGAAGCCGAGCTCGCGGCCATGGCCGCCCGCCGCACCGCACCGCCGAGCTCACGGCCATGGAGGCGACCCGTCCCCGCGGCCGTGGATGTAGGCGCGCGCTGTGGATGGAGGCGACCCGTCCCCGCTCCCCGTCCATGGCGCCCTGCTCGCCCGCGCCCTGCTCGCCGGCGAGGAGTGGGAGCGGCCGGGGGCAGGGCGGGCCGCCAACGAGGAGAGGGCAGGGGGCACGGGCGGCACTGGCCGCCGGCGAGGAGCGGGGGCATGGGGCCGGGCCGGCCGGCTCGGGCAGCGGCGAGGAGCAGGGACGGCGGGGAGGGGCGGGGAGGCGTGCGGACGTGACAGGGAAGGAGGAACGGGCGGTGGGGAAAGGATAAGGAGAGAGAAGAGAGAGGAGAGAGAGGGGAAAGTGGATGACAAGTGGGTCCCATGGTATAGAGTGTGGGATATAGAGGATGGATGAGTGCGGAGAAACTGTATATTTTGTGGTGACTAGGATGGAATATTCCGTTTAGAGGATGAAAATAGAGTAACATGAGTACGAGTAGTCTAAGACTCGAAATTCGCAAATCCCAATCCTTCGTCGACTACCAGAGAGCCCAGCCCCGCGCATGGGCGCGCGGCCGCATAGGCCCAAGAGTAGGGGAGTGGGGAGCAGGGTAGCAAGAGCCCCTTTGGGCGTTATTTCTCTAATTCTATACTAATCTTCAATCCTTTATAGAGCTTTAGTTGTATATTTAATTGTATCACTGTTTATCTAAACGGCTATTTAGCCCATTTAAACACCGTGTAAATGCTACATGGTGGTACACCGTTTCTGTTTAATTATCTATTTAGCCTGTTTAATTGGCCATTTAGTCCGGTTAATGGACTGTTAGCCTGAATAATGGCTAAACGATAGGTGACCGAATTTTTACCGTTTAACGTTTAGTAAAACATTAAATTATATTAATTAAACACTAAAGTATAATATAAAATTATAGATTTCTCGGTTAGTTGGTTGCTATAAAATACATGATGAAGAGGATCAAGACGTATGTATTTCTCTTGAGTTCTTATTATTTCATAACTCAACGAAGAACTTATCGATTTGAAAAACTTTCCTTCAAAATAGATATTTTTCTATAATAGCTATTTTTTTCTAAATAGATTACTGTGTGGTTTTGGGTTTTTCGTTACTACTGTAGAATTTAAGTTGTATATTTGAACGGTATGTATAAGAGCAAGTATAATAAGAGGTCGTAAACAAGCTAAATGTTGAGGCGGATAAGAGAGGAAGTAAGAGAGAGGAGAAGCAGGTTGTAAACTTATATTCGGCTTGGACATAAGAACTAAAAAAACTTTGTAAGAGAGACAAATGAGCTATTTATTAATTGTGAAGACGTAACTATTATATGGTCGGATTGAGATTATTAGCCTTCCTTTAAACAGGTTATGAGCGGTACGAAACAGACCAGATGGCCATCCGCGTGGCGACGCGAGCGGCGGTATCGGCGACGGGATTCGGCTTGTCCTGTTCCCGGCGCCGGGTAGCCGGCTAACGGCAGCGACGACGTCCCTGGGCCCCTCAAAAGCGACGTGCGCGCACGGGCGCTCGGGGGACGGGAAATGGCGATCCACCCACCCGTGCCGCTCTCGGATGGTCAACCGATCGGGAAGGCGGAAAACGACTCGAGATCCATGGCATTGTCCGCGAGTTTCGTTTGGCTTTTGGCCGGCGCGTAACCGGCCGGCCGACGGCGAGGCTGGGTGAGGTTGGCACGGAGGCGAGGCGAGGGTTTCGCGGTCGCCGGGCACGTCCCCGCAGGCCGCCGGCTGACAGGACGAGACTCCACAAGTCGTGCTCCACTGCTCTCCCTCCAAAAAGGTTCGCCGCCGTGCTACTGCTACGACACGAGGAAGTTAAAATCCGAAAGCACAGTGGCATGCACGCCTGGATTTGAATGGAAGCTCTGATTTGAAGCGAAAGCATTTGGGAGACATTCCTGCAGCAGGTTGCATTGCATGATTTCTGAGAGTCGTAACGGAACCAGTCAAGACGCCTTTTGCAATTGCGTGGGTAAATTAAACGGATTGTATATATTTTATATTAAAATTGCAGATTTAGTTTATTACAATTTTTGTAAACACAACCTGCAATTTTCGGAACCGAGAATAAAAAACCCGTTACACAAAACCACAAACCCGTCAAACTTTGATTTGTGTTGGCACAAAGAAAATTAACAATTTACAATTATTTTCTATACGAAGACAAGGACAAAATTTATTATGTTATGATACAAAGATAAATAACAAACCACAAAAAATAACAATTTATATTTTTACTAGTTAGAGGTACAAGAGTGTTACCTAAAATCATCTAAAAACTTAGACACCTGAAGACGTATAGGAGAAATGTAAATTAAAAGCTGCTGCGAGGCTAGCCATAGACAGCCGGCAGAAACGAAACTATGCGGCGCGGCGCGGTATCTTTCGGTATCAACTCCGTTGACTACGGCGCCCGATCGATCGATCGATCCATCTTGACTTTGTTGACTTTGTTGTTGCATATGAGTAGTTAGTTGTTCGAGTGAATCCCAGCACTGAACAACTTTTTCCTGCATGCATGGTCAGCTCCCCAACCGCACGGCACGCAAGCACAGATGGTTGTACGTACGTGGAACTCGAGGTAGAGTGAATCACACACTTGAAGTTGTACACCCGGGCATGATGCCATGCATATAACACAGCTACGTTATATTCATGTGCCCATGCGTATGTGCACTTTTACTAGTATTTTGTATTGGGCGTATATAGTAGCTATCAGCATTCATTTCATAGCTTCGCTTACAAGTGCAGCAAAAACTCCGCGCCCTACGTCGCCGGTACGGTACTTTCTCTGCACATGGAGCGGTTTCTAGGTACTGCCGTTTCTGAGGACCGGACGTTTGTCACTCGATAGAGGAGCGCTATGAGTACGTACCGGATATGCATGTATACCTAGCTGCTAGCCTCTGTTACGTGGCTCGTATCAAGCCGTTTCTCGCTCCTTTCGCATGCGTGCTTCCAAGGCGAGTCACACAATAAAACATACTCCCACCGTTCCAAATTATAAGTCGTTTTGACTTTTTTTATATATATCTATTTTGTCATGCATCTATATATAATAATATGTCTAGACATATAGTAAAATGGATAAACCAAAAAAGTCAAAGTGACTTATAATTTGAAACGGAGAGAGCACTGTTAGAGACTAATAAGTAACTACCAAATAAGCAGCATGTACAGCCCTTCCTCTATCTGTGTGAGAGAGAGAGAGCAGCAGTGGAGTGTACATGCATGTACACACTGACACAGGACACACAGTCACACACGGACACAGGGCTGACAGGCAAGAAGGATCGGTGCATGGGATGGGACTGGGAGGCTTGCCCTTGAAACAATCGATCGATGGGCAGTTGGGGAATCACATCGCCTCGTCTTTTGCCCTTCAGTACTCACGGACGCGCGTGAGGAGCCGGTGCAGCTTTCTGTTTTCTCGTTACGCCTTTTGTTTTGTAGGACATGGCACACATGCACGTACGGCCCGGGCCGGGCTAGGTACAAAGACGCGTACGTACGTACGCGGTACACCGGAGGATTGTTCTCCCGGCCCTTTCGATCGCGGCAGTGGAGGTGGAAGGAGCAGTGGTCGATGGTACGCGTACTTGCCATGACATGTCGCGCGGGGCCCGCCGCATTGATTGCGCGCGAGGGACGTGCACATGAGACCCGGTTCGGACGTGTGGTGCACGCCTCGCTGGGTTGCTCTTGATCCGGGGAGATCAACGTACTACGTTCCGCGTGTTGTTGTCGCGTTTCCTATACAGATACAGAGTCGATCTGCGTGGCCCATGCATGCGTGTGTGTGTGTGCGCGCGCGCGCGCGTCCGTCCGTTGTTGCAGGACCGGGTACGGTGTTCCGGCCTGTCCGGTCCGGAAAACCACTCCCTCCCCCGGCCATCCTCGATCTGCGTCAATCAGCTAGCTTTTCATCTTCGGTATGGATTGAGTGAGATCGAGTCAGTCAAGCGTGATGGCACGCTGAGGGACGTGTGTGTGTCCTGCAACAGATTAATTAACATCGTCATGAAGTCGTATCACCAGATTTGTATAGGTTTTTATGTTGTGCTTGAGCAAACTCGCTCATACTATGACTTTTCTTTCCGATACTAAGGTACTTAATTTTTCGAACGAAACGATGCATAAAAGAGCCACCCTAGGGACCAATGCAAGAACTGTGGCTGCAAACACGACATCATTAAGAACAACCACACAACATTCTCGTCTTCCATATATGTGCATATACACATACTCCGTATATAGCTCTGCGTTTAATCTTTGATTATTTTCCACGAAACTTTGCCGAATACGTACGGAAGGCCACCTATTTACTCGACTTAATTGCTACACAATCTTTTTGAGGAAGCTACCCGATTAGGTCCTCGGATACGTACGTCGGTACGTGCATATATGTATGACCTTTGCAGTTATTGTTTCTTGTTTTTGTCTCCGGCAATACTACAGCTAGTACGTCACCGGAAAACGTGGTCTCCTTTGTCAACAAAAGGGAACGAGCATGGAACGTACGTGCATATGATTTTCTATGCAACATATATATATGAAACATCATAATCTGCATTAAGAAACATTTTTTTACGGGACACATACAACATACGTGGATATACTCATATATATGTAGGCACCAATATTCTACATACCTGATTCTCATAGAGTCATAGTCATCTGATCTTTGTGATGCAGATGATCATGCATTATGATCGAATGGCTGCGGTGGTGGAGAGGGGCCTCCTTCCTAGCTCGTTCGGGTTCAGTCTTGTAGGATCGAGCGGATGGTATGGTAAGTAAGTAAGAGCAATAAATGTGCTAAAGCATATCTGCGCTGTCTAGGGCTCTCCATGGAATCCAAATACAGACGCGATAGATGAGGACGCACACATCGGTCACCATTACCTCTACGAATTGATACTAGTCTAAATGGTAGCTGCACTGCCATGTACTAGTACTAGTATACTACTAGTGTGAAGAAAGTTGCATTGCAAGCAGAAGTTACACGGCCGTGCTGGCAAATAAATTAAGCAGCAGTGAAATTTCTCGCGATCGCACGCATGCAAAGCGCCCGCATACCGCGCGCGCATGCATGCATGCGCATCAGATGCGCCCGCGGCCTCTCTCTCTCTCACGCCCAGCACAGGAATACAGGATGGGCAGGTGCGTTTCCTAGAACTAACAAGGCATCGATGCTGAGTCCCGTCCCACAAGTCTTGTCCCAATAATCCCGCGGCGCGAGCTGAGATTAATTACCGGAGTGCCCTCCGACCACCGGCCGGCCTCCCTCCTCTGTCCAGCTCCCTCGGTCCCTCCCTTCCCTTAGCCATGAAGTCGTCCTCGGTTGAGCACTTGAGCCACTCACATTTGAGGCAACCTAGTGTGTGCGCGTAACATGCCTGCTCACACGCCTAGGTTTATAGCTAGCTAAGCTTAGGGCTCCAACTGCATGCACAGGTTTGGGCCGACTTTTCCTGCCCACGCTTTTACCCTGCCTGCCCCGGCCTGGTGGATGCATGCATGCATGCATTTGCCAGGCTGCAGTACTGCTCGCCATCCGGGCCCTCGTCTTCTTTATAACCATGCGCCGCTAGAGCTCACAAGCGGTTCTGCCACTCCAATTCGTTTTCGTTCCAGTGTGCAGTGCAGGCCGGTGAGAAGAGGTCGAGCTAGCTAGCCTTCAGTGCGAGCGAGGGCAGGGCGCTAGATGGGGCACCACTCCTGCTGCAACAAGCAGAAGGTCCGGCGGGGCCTGTGGTCGCCGGAGGAGGACGAGAAGCTCATCAAGTACATCACCACGCACGGGCATGGCTGCTGGAGCTCAGTCCCGAGACAAGCAGGTATATTACACACACTCGGGCTCTGATACATTTGTTTGGTGGTCGTTTCATACTCCGTAGCTAGCAGAGGAAGAAAAGCTGCAGTTCAGCGTGTGCTTCTCATCGCACTTGCTTCATTCTGTGCCTACTTGCTTTCATGCAGGGCTGCAGCGGTGCGGCAAGAGCTGCAGGCTGCGGTGGATCAACTACCTGAGGCCGGACCTCAAGAGGGGAAGCTTCTCGCACCAGGAGGAGGCCCTCATCATCGAGCTCCACAGGGTTCTTGGGAACAGGTAATCAATCCTACAGGCTACACGCAAATCAGCTATATGCATACATGTGAACCTGCTGCTTTCTCCCTGCATGATGCAGGCTGTGTTCAGTTGCTCAAAAAAAGTACTGTGCGAAAAAAAAATTCTCCGTCACATCAAACTTGCGATACATATATGGAGTACTAAATGTAGATGAAATCAAAAACTAATTGTACAGCTTGGTTGTACTTTGCGAGACGAACGTTTTGAGCCTAATTAGTCAACGGTTGAACACTATTTACCAAATAAAGCCGAAACATGCTACAGTATTTTTTTTACCCCTTTTCAGGGATCTAAACACAGCCGCAGTTCCTTTATCCGTGCATGCAACTGCCCATATACGAGTAATGCACGCATTAACTTGCTTGGGACAAAGGAAAGACCACGCAAATGGAAAATGTAGTAGGTAGCTAAATGCATGTGTGTGCCACTGCACTACAGGTGGGCCCAGATCGCCAAGCACCTGCCTGGTAGAACGGACAACGAGGTGAAGAACTTCTGGAACTCCACCATCAAGAAGAAGCTCATCTCCCAGGCTGTGGGCAGCCTCCACCCCGGTAATAACAAGTCCCTTCTTCCCCCCACACCGCAGGTAAAATCCTGTGCGGTACTACATTTTGCAGTTCCTCCACCATCTTGCTTCCTCCCTTCGCTTTGTATGTGGACTGTGGTGTCAAATTCTTTGGCTTCTATTATTGTGTCAAAAAACACGGCTTCCTTTTTGGACAGAACAAGTTAATCTGAGAAACCGACACCGATGTTTTTCTGAAGAAACACAGACTGACGCAAATCGAGCATGTGTGGCGGATGGAGCACAATTCTAACATGGTTTCACTGCAATGCTAGCTGCAGACCTGTACTACAACATTCTGGATGGAGCAGGGCAGGGCCTCGCGGCCGCCGGATGCGCGCCGCTGAACGGGGCGGACAGCGCGTCAGCTCAAGCAGTGGTGGGCGTCACGCAGTCTCCTCCTCCCATGCTGCACAACAACCCCGCGGCGTGGGCGGATTTCGGATCCCAGCCGCTCTTCCTGCCAGGCCACGGCGTCCACGGCGCCGGCGGCGATCTCGGCCAGTACGCCGCCGTCAACGGGGAGTTCGTCAAGCAGTGCGGCCGCGCGGCTGACTCCTACCCGCCGGCGGACGGCGGCGCGAGCCAGTGCAAGCCGCCAGCTTCTGATTTCGTGCCACAACAGGAAGAAGGCGCCACGGCGCGGGCCCTGATCCCGGTGTTTCTTGAACCCAAGTGTGCCGCCGGCGATTTCATGCCCGAACCGGCTATGGCTCCAGTGATGGACTTCATGGAAGCCATTTTGGCGGGGTCGTCGTCGACGTCGGCTGCCAGCGCTTCATCTCTCGACAGCTTCTCGGCGAACGCCGGCATGCAGTCTCATTGTTGGATTCCCTGAATTCATCTTAGCACTTACTTCAATTCGATAGATGGACATGATTCGTCATCAAGCACCAAGTATCAGATATAATCAAGTATAGAGGATATATGAAATAATTAATATTGATTTAGATTTCTCTCAGGGGTAGTAACAACATAAGTTACATGTAAATATGTTTACGTATATATATAACGTTAATGTGTAGTGAAGGTAAGCATATATATAAGTGGGTGTCGGTCACGTGCCAAGAAGGAATAGTACTTGAAACTCCTTTACAGCTATTTGTAGTGTGCATGTTATTGAACACGGATGCGCGGCTAGCATATGAATGGTGCACACACTGCTATATACATTCTTTTTAGTGAGCTGCTATATATTTCAGGTTCTTTAATTTTTCTAGGAGCAATTTTATACGATCAACTTCAATTTTCTTCCATATAGCTACATATGTTAACTGAACAACAACAAAAAAATCAGGCACCTAATATATATGAGTAGTGTTATCTTTACTTGCCTTGTGGCATGCATACTTCGACTGAAATCTGAAAATTGTTGCAACAAGGTTCCATGAGTCTAGCTAGCATCAAACAGTTTGGATAGTGATGGCTAAATCGAAATTTACATCAGGCACTGAGGGTGTGTTCACTTCCTTCAAACTTCCAAAAATTTTACAAGATTCTCCGTCACATCAAATCTTTTAACGCATGCATGGAGCATTAAATATTGATAAAAAAAATAACTAATTACACATTTGGTTGTAAATCACGAGGCGAATCTTTAGAACCTAATTAGTCCATGATTAGATACTAATTGCCAAATACAAACGAAAGAGTTACTGTGCTTTCAAAAATTTTACAGGGGTAACTAAACACACCCTGATTTTTTTTCACGGTCATGCCCAGGCATGTTTTTCATTAAGCAGAAGTATAGTTTAACGATACAAAGCTTAGACTGTAATTGATGATTGCCTAGCCAAGACATCCCCTGAGATCCCTCGCTTGTGATTACAAATAGACTACTTGGCGACAACGTTAAGCTACTAGCATGACAGTAAACAACAAAGTAGGCCCTAAACCAAGCGGGCTAAAGGGCATTATCCTCCAGGCCCTAAACCAAGCGGGCTAAAGGGCATTATCCTCCAACCCAGTGAAATCCAGCTCCATGGCCACACGATCAGAAAAAATAGTGCTTGAAGGCCTCATGCTTGGAGACCGACAACGGAGCAACAAAGATGGCTTGAAACCTGTCGAAAGCCTTGGGTCTCTACATGTGCATGCAAGAGTTAGAAAAGCAGTTAGGACTAAATTTATCCAGGCATATCAAAAAAAGGGTGAATGCATTTTTTTCGAGGAAATGGAAAACTAGAGGGTTTCTCTAACCCCTTCTTCCACGCAAGGTTTGCCAAGTCAACAAATATCTCAACCTTTGTCGCCAAACTAGAGGGGCAGTAGCATCTTTTCCACCGCCTACGCGCGTCTGTTTTAGGCAATAACAAAAAGTCAGGAAACTTCCGCGTCTGTAGAAATTTCATCAATGGAGATTGGACAGTCGACAACATGTCTGTCCTTGAGAAAAGTCCAGAGCCATGCATGCCACGAGTCTACGTGTCCAGCGACAGAGAGCAACAGGTCGATCACGAGATAAAATCAATCCCCTTGCACAGAAGCGCAGAGGCCGCCTCAAATCATGAAGCTTGCACTGCTTGCGGTGCGAGCAGAAAGTATGCAGAAAACATAGCGCATCACCATCACTGCACGAACGCAGCCGTTCGGCGTGGCGCGGCTACGGCGCTACGAGCCTCGTGTGCCCCCGTGACGCGCCCTGCGATCACACCCACCCCACCCAGATAGGCGGACCGCGGACACCAGCGGGCAGGCCGCCACACCCGTGCCGTCCCGATTTCCCCAACAAACCTTTGTTTGTTCTCAGGGCGGGACAGGCGCCCGTGTTGCCACTGGCAAAGCCCGCCACGGCCCAGCCGCCGACGGGCTTCCCGAACCTGATGCGATATGCACGAAAAGGAAAAAATAAAGTTCAATTTACATCCTCAGCTATCATCGTGGTCGTTCGATTTTTCCTCCCTAATCTACCAAACCACTCCTCCATTTTTGGAAACCATTCACTTTTGCACCTTAGGCCTCGTTTAGATGAGAGAATTGGAGAGAAAAACAATGTATAAGAATTCCTGTAGCATTTCGTTTGTATTTGGTAAAAATTATCCAAATTTTGACTAACTAGGCTTAAAATGTTCGTCTCGCAAAGTACAACAAAACTGTGCAATTAGTTTTTGATTTCATCAACATTTAGTACTCCATGCATTTGCCGACATTTTGATGTGACGGGGAATCTTCTTTTTGCATAGTGGAATTTGGGGGGAGAATTGGGGAACTAAACAAGGCCTTAATTGTTTTTTATGGTGGTTTTGCTGACGTGGCGTCACGTCAAATGAGGAAAATCGGACTAAATTGAATATTGAAGGAGATAGATTGAACTAGAATTTTTTATAAAAAATATCTAAAATTTTATTTTAAAAATTAGAAAACTGTACCAATATATTTTTACATGAAAAAATAATGCAATTATAAATCCTAAAATCTGGTTGAATAATTTTTTGAATTATTTATAAAGATATTTCTAGTCCAATCTACTTTCTTGAACTTTCAATTACTTCTGATTTACGTCTTCTAGCGGTGCCACATCATCAAAACCACCATCAAAATTGTCGGGTGCAAAAGTGAACGGTTTTCAAAAATTGAGAAAAAATAATAAAAAATATTTTTTTATAGATCAGGGATGAAAAGAAAACGACCGCGATAGTTTTTTAAATTGGACCCTTTCGGCATCCAAATGACACGGCCGCCGCCCGTTGGTTGTGGTTTGGCCCCATGGGGCCGCGAGGGGGAGAGGCCCTGCTGGCAGCAAGAGGGCGACTCATTTTCTGGGCCGATCTTGCTTGGTTTTGATGTTACGGGCCCAAAAAAACAGTTTTTTCGGACATTGGGGCCTGGGCTATACTTGTACTTGTTTGTTTTCATAATACGGCCAGGAGCACATGTACAGACCACAGTGTTGATGACAATTGACACACGTGACAGCAGCTTGCAGCTGAGAGCATGTGTGTGTTGGGGACAACCGGGCCATCGAATGTCGGGAACATGGAGCGGTACAGACTACAGAACCATGCATATGCATTAAGAATGGGCGGGGCACGTACATACCACATACCAAAGAAAACAGCGTGAAATTCATGCACGACGGCAGCACAGATCACGGCCGGGCCGATCGGTAAATAGTAGGCTCCGGTCACATCTCGCACCACGGACACAAACGATCGACGAACAAGTGGCGCCGGTGCCGGCCCGTGCATCGCCGTTCAGTGCAGCATGTGCACCTCGTCGGGGGTGAGCGGCGCCACCTCGCAGGCGGAGATGCCCTCGCTGGGCAGCTTGGGGAAGCCCTTGAGCGTGCAAGCCTCCTCGCAGCTCTTGGTGCAGGCCTTCTCCCGGCACTTGCCCGCGCACTGGCCCATGCTCGGGATCCGCGTCCGCACGCACAGCTTCATGCACTCGCAGATGCAGTTCTGCCCGGCCTCCGCGCGCGGCACCACCGCGGCCAGCGCCACCACGGCGAGCACCATCATCGCCGCCGCCCTCGCCATGTCGGCCGCCGCGCGCGGTTTTCCTCGAACAATAATTTCCGACGACGACGTGCGCACGCAGACGCACGCGGCTCCCGGGTCCGGCCCCTGTAGGTCAGGTCAGGTCTGGGCGTTGGCTTTCAAGGGTGGATGTGATGTGTGCATGCGAGATGTCTCGATCGGATCCGTAGCCAGCTAGGTTCCACTGTTTAATTGGCTTTAGTTGCACCGGTCGGCCTTGAAACCAGGCACCCCCGTTGGTTAATCACGGGAGTCCCTAATAATAGCTTGTGTTTCTGGGGTAAAAATGATGAAATACAGTACGTACGGTGCGATACTGTAGCAATCTTCGTAATGCTCTTGCTGGAGCACAGACCATGCATGAGAGGAGTACAGGCTGCAGTACAGACATAATAATGCTGGCCAAGTCTCATTATTGAACGTGGCACCAGCAGGACGACGAGGGTGAAAAGAGAACACGAGGGCTGGACCATCCTGCAGGCTTCTGACACGATAGCTGCGAAAATAAAACGTACAGTAAGATGGTTCCAATGGAACGTTTGAATGGTAAAGTTTTGTCAAATCTCATCCGATCAGCATGTAACTGTCATCAGCGCTAGTCTACGGCAGCTCGCTCTTTACGCGCGCGTTAACTCGACACCTTTTGATGCCATGTCACCTTTTGAGCGCGAATGGTGTATGCTACAGTGCTATTGTACAAATCAACAGAACCGCGTTGGCGTGGATTAAGTCCGGGACCGGTCGTGCCCGGCCAAGGCCAAAAGCCGCCGACCGTGCATGCATGGTCCTGGTCCTGCCGCTGCAGGCGTCGGCGGCTCGGCGCCATTGAAACGCGCCAACGTCGCGCCCGACGCGAACGTCCTGCCGGCGGCCACTCGGACCGACACTTTAAAATAGCCTTTTTAATTGAGGTTTGTTTCTGTGCTTGAAAGGAAACACAGGTTCCTCCCTGTAGAATTATTTTCAGCCGTTGATCACGCAGAGAATTGATTATTGTAATTAAGGGTACTTTAGTAATTGTATACTTAATAATTGACACAGTCCATCCTCCATCGTGGCGAGAACCTGAAGGAAACACAGATCAGCCGCCAGGGCTCGCCGCCGCCCGCCTGCCCGGGGGTCACTGTCGCCTGCATGCCAGGGCCTGCCTCCGGCTTCGGCTGGAATCCCACCACCGCGAGCTGCAGGGGCTGCCTGCCCAGGGTCGCCGCCGCCAATCCAATCCGGCACCACCCTGAAGGTTACCGCGCGGCGCGCGCAGCAGGGGCTGCCTTGGGAGCAGCAGGCCCTGTACGCCAACGACTTCGCCGGGGAGGAGCAGGTGCGGCTCATGCACATCACAAGTGTGTTGCTAGCCGACGCTGCCAGTTCCACTCCTCGACAGGGTACGACCTACACGGCTTCCTTCATCCATTGGATAAAACTAAAGAAATGCATGTTGGTTAATTCCTGTGTTAAAATGCTTAGCTACCCGTATAGAAAAGGCCCAGTTTAGTTCCAAATTTTTTTTTTGGTAAAATGGGTACTGTAGCATTTTCGTTGTTATTTGGTAAATAGTGTCCAATCATAGTCTAATTAGGCTTAAAAGATTCGTCTCGTGGATTTCGTCTAAACTGTGTAATTAGTTTTATTTTTTATTTATATTTAATGCTTCATGTATGCGTCCAAAGATTCGATGTGACGGGAAATGTGAAAAATTTTGCAAAATTTTTAGGGAACTAAACTGGGCCAAAGATGCAAATTACATTCTTTCTGCGTTAGGCCGGCTTGCCGCGCCGCCGCCCAACGCCAGCCTGCAGCCGCTGCTCCAGCTCCTGCACTGGAGGTCCGAGATTGGACGGCTTGAGTTGGGGGCAGATGCGGTACTCGGCTATGGCTAGCGTGCGCCTACTCGGGCTAGCGTTGGCCGATGGAGGCACGGCGTCGGGGTGTCCTTAGACTATCCGCACTTATGGACCTCTATATTCATCCTCTATACGTTCTAGTCAGCAAGATTCTCTCTTCTATACTCAATTCTCCCGCACCCATCCATCCTCTATATCATCCTCTATCCATTTTATCCACTGTAGGACCCACTTGTCACTTTATCTAAATATATCCATGTATGATCTAGTTTTGAAGGATTTATTGAAACGAATTTAATGGTGCAATCGAAATTTAATTTGGATTTTTGGTTTGTGAGTTATAGCATTTTTCCCTTTGTTTAGCTAGTGGGGCCCGCCACTATAGAGTATAGAGTAAGTACTGTACTACTCTAAATATACCCCTGTTCGGCTGAGCTTATCAGCACGGCTTATCAGCCGTGGAACAGTGTTTTTCTCTCACAGCAAATCAGCCACAGCCGGCTTATAAGCCAAAAAAACAGCCTGCCGAACAGGCCCATAGAGTGAGAGAAAGGATAGAGTATCGTTTTAGAGTACCCAATGCAGCAGTTTTTACTCTATATTCATACTCTAAAGCTTTAGAGTATCGTTTTAGAGTATCCACTGCGGGTAGTCTTAGGTGGGCGCAGGGCTGTACCTACGATTTAGAGGACTCTAAACAAAATGCGTGATGTGGCCCTGAAATTCGAGAAGTAAACTAAGGCTGTGTTTAATTCCTGGGGTGAAAAATTTTAAGGTGTCATATCGAATGTTTCATGGGATGTTGGAAGGGGTGTTTGAATACTAATAAAAAAAACTAATTACATAACTCGTCTAGAAACCGCGAGACGAATTTATTAAGCCTAATTAATCCATCATTATCACATTTGTTACTGTGGCACTTTATTATCAAATCATGGACTAATTAGGCTTAAAAAATTTCTCTAGTAAATTTATCGTTATCTGTGTAATTAGTTATTTTTTTCATCTACATTTAATACTTCATGCATGTGTCTAAACATCAGATGTGACAGGGTGAAAATTTTTGAGGAAGAAACTAAACAAGGCCTAAGATTCTTTCACAAAATATGTATCAACTTTGAGTTTGAGCTGCAGCTTCTAATCTTTGTTTCTTGATATGCTTTTCATGGCCAGAGCCCAGAATCATACATCCTAGCTGTTTTGAAAAGACAAAGATCAATGAAATAAACAAATACCCACTCTAATTTCATAATTATAATGCGAATTTTCATATTATCTAATAGACTAATCTGGTATCCAAGATACAACGAGAGGCTTTACATTGGGTCAATACTCTAATTAATAAACCAATGATTGCAGGTTTGGCCGTGTGTTATCTTTTTAATTATTCAAGGATTAACTATTGCTACTATTCAGTGTAAATTTAGGTCTTGTTTAGTGTAAAGTTTTAGGGTGTCACATCGGCTGTTACATCGGAGTGTCATATGAGAGTGTTCAGATAGTAATAATAAAACAAATTACAGAAGTCCTCGGTACTCCGCAAGATAAATTTATTAAGCTTAATCAACACGGCATTAGCAATGTCTACTGTAGCTTTAGTGTAGCACCACGTTGTTAAATCATGGACTAATTAGGCTTAAAAAGATTCATTTCGTAAGTTAGACGTAATCTGTGCAATTAGTTGTTTTTTATCTATATTTTATACTACATGTATGTGTCTAAACATTCGATTGGACAGAGCCTGGACTTCAGGGAGAGGAACTGAACAAAGCTTTTTAGAGGCTCATGAACCGTTGCCCTACTTAAGACTATCTGCACTCATGAACCTCTATATTCATCTTCTAAAAGAAATATTTCATCTCAGTCACCACAAAATATACAGTTTTTTCGTACCCATCCATCCTCTATATCATCCTCTATCCACTATGGGACCCACTATCACTTTATCTAAATATATCCATGTGACATCTAGTTTTGAAGTATTTATTGAAACGAATTCAATGGTGTAATCCGAATTTAATTTGGTTTTTTGGTTTGCGAGTTATAACATTTTTTAATGAGTTGAACAAGTGGGCCCCGCCGTCACCTCTCTCCTCCCTCTCCCACGCCGGGTTTAGCGTATGGACTGGAAGCCGCCAGATTTAGCGTAGTACATGGCATAACAGGTCACGTAGCGTACACCGATGCAGCTTCGCTCGCACGCTAAAAGCTCGTGCAGGTCGCTTTAGTAGACGCCAGTGCGGGTGGTCTGATACGGGCCTAGGTGGGCATGGCGGCGGGTGAACAACAGAGAGAGATAGCACAAAGGAGATGACGCGGAGCTCCAGAGACAATGAGTCGTACCTCTTCGGATTAAATTGAGAACGAATACCTGGCCCACGTATTATAGGTTTTAGCCTATAACTTAATTTCCTCTTGGTTTTTCTTAATTTATAATCATTAGATCTAACTAAATGGATGGCTCTAAATTTTTTTCTGAAGCGCTGTAAAATTTCTCTACGTCGCGCGCGGCACGCCGGCGTCTCCGACGCCACACAGCTGCGGCGCGTCGTCGATCCGTTCGTCCGGGACCCCTGCCATGCCGCCTGCCGCGCGGCAGCGGCCAGCGCACGCGAGGACCGATCCATATACTCGCTCCGTTCCAACATGTTTGTCGCTTTCGTTTCTCGAGAAGCAACTTTAAAAATATATATTAAAAAATATTAATATTTATAATATATAATTAATATCATTGAAAGATCTTTAAGTATAGTTTTTTTAACAAATTTATTTAAGGATACAAATGTTGCACGTATTTTCTATAAATTAAGTTAAACGTGCGATATAAAAACCGAAAACGATAAACATTTTGAATCGGAGGGAGCACTCCTTCTCACCGGCCCCGGTCTCACGTGGTCTGAAAAGGGGTCACATACTCACATGGCGCTGCCCTGGCCCGGCGCGACCCCCGCCGTGCACATCCATGAATCCATCGGCTGGCCTCCGAATCCCAATTATGTGATCCGCACGTACAGTACAACCGATCGTCCGGTACATACGTACATGCGTCATGGGTGCGCCCCCACTCAGGCCACGTACTACTCCATTATTCTGCCATCGAGCGTACTAAACGATGACATCCTATTCGTGCCTGTCGCCGTCTCTCGCCTCTCGCCTCATGGGCAATACTCAAATGTATTTTTCGGATGCTGCATCAACGTTGCGAGGCCGTCTTGCCGACGAACGGACGAACGGTAGCCCCACTCGCGCGCAGAGTGTCGTAAATGCTGGAACGGGGACACTTCTTTAACATATTTGTAAATGCAAGTTAAATTTGGTCTCAAGACTTTTGCGCATGCCCACAGAACCATGTCCCTACCTACATATGGATATGTTTTTTTTTGTTTTTCTCCAACCATTTTGAGCATGGATTTCACGGTTTGTAAAATTGCATTTTCAGTTTTGATATGAATTCCCCTAACCGTGACGTGCCGCAAGTTGTACCGCTCTTTCAAATTATAATTCAGTAATGCACTACATTGTCAAAAAAACTAGTTATGTACTAGGTCAAACTTTTCTATTTTTTTGGAAAAAAAACTTTCTAATTTAAATAGGTAAAAATGCACGAATAAGTAAAAAAAAACTTAGTCGTTGGCCCCATTCATCTGGCTTATAATCCATCTTATTCGGCTTATTTTTCAGCCGGAACAATGTTTTTCTCTCACAAAAAAATCAGCTAACGGTGTTTTTCAGCCGGCTTATAATTCCAGCCGAACGAAACCGACACTGCAATTGAGAATGACTGATTAGATCGGCTGGTAAAAAGGGCGTTCGCATATGAAAAAGCGACGAAGACCCTGAGTCTGCCGAACAGGCATCGGTCAAAGAAAGGCGCTCTCTCTCTCTAGTTTTTTTTTTAAAAAAAAGGCTCTCTAGCTAATGCTAAAGTTAACAGTCACAGGATACCTTCAGTGATAGTAGTCCTAGTACCTCTAGTGATAGTGGTTTAGGTTTCAAGTTCCAAATGGACGTTTAAATCATCAAATGACGACACAACCGCATTTGGCTGAATCTGTACTCCGGACATTTCCCCAAATCTGCGCAGGTCAGAAAAGGAGCCTCACCCTACACGTAAAGCGGGCCCGGCCTTGAAATCCATAAAGAACGCGCGCCCAGCCCATTTGGCTATTTCAGTCCATTTCCACCACCCTCCGCCTCTCCCCGTCACCACCGCCGCTTCCTTCCTTCCTTCGTCCGTACACCTCTCTCTCTCTCTCTCTCGCCTCTCCTCCCCAACGCCATCCCCGGGACAAGGCGGCAGGCAAATAACCTCTCCGTCTCCGGCGACAAGGCCGATGGAGTCGACCTCCGGCGAGGACGCTCCGAAGCGCAACCCGCTCCCGGCTGCGCTCGTCTCCAACCTCCAGTCCGTGCTCGCCGCGCGCCGCCCGCCCGGGGCCGAGGTCAGCACCGCCGCCGCAGCCGGCGAGGCTGAGGCCGAGGCTCCGGAGGCGGAGGCTTCCGATGTCCCCGCGGGAGATGGGGCGCCGGCGAGGCCCATCGTGCTGCTGACCTGTGCCGGGGGGATCCGGTCGGCGGGTCTCGCGGCGCTCGTCGACGCCCTCGTTGCCGGCGGCCGCTGCGACGTCCACGTGTGTGCCCCCGAATCGTACGTGATGCAATTCGAAAACCCAGGCGTCTTAATTTCCCTTTACATTGCTCTCACGATCGCAAAATATTGTTTGCTTCCATTGGATTTGTTGGGAGATTAAGTAGTCCCGATTTGGGACGCCCTGGTTGCTGCCATTATATAGTGATTTTGTTGCCATTTGCCTGTGATTGTGGAGCTGAACTGATTTGGGACCCTTTGTTTACTTGAAGGGACAAGCCAGCCTGTGGCCACTCAATTACCATCCGTGAAACCATCACCGCGACATCCGTGGATTTCACAGGTGCTAAAGCTTTTGAGATATCAGGTGAGGGCCATTTGTTCATTCAACTGTGCGCAATTTGGGTCACACATTCCTGAGCACGGTGATCCCTATATTTTTATCTTTGCTGACTTTGATCATTTCAAACTTAGGCACGCCGGTTGACTGTGTCTCATTGGCCTTATCTGGGAGGCTGTTTACTTGGTCATCTCCTGCTTTGGTATCATGCTTGTTTTTTTCTTTAGGAATTGGATTTCCAAATGTTGCTATCTTGAAGGTAATTTGATTTGTGGTTTAAAAAATAACAACTTAAATTTGTTTATACAGGTGATCAGCGGTATCAACACAGGACCAAATTGTGGATATGAGATGTATGCTCTTATTTCAGAAATGGTATATTTACTGTCCATTTTCTATTTTATTATTGATTCATTTCAGAACTCTATAGGTTCCACTCTTCTGCCATTGCTGCTGCAAGGGAGGCCTTAGTGTATGGGGTGCCTTCAATTTCAATCTCATTGAATTGGTGAGACACTCCTACCTGTATTGAATTTATATTTCAAATTTTCTACATTATTAATGTGATTGGTCCATGACAATAACAATACGTGATGGGTATATGTGACTAGGAAGAAGGATGAAACCAAAGACAGTGACTTCAAGGATGCAGCTCAGGCCTGTTTACCATTGATAAATGCTGCCTTGGATGACATTGTGAAAGGAACTTTCCTCAGAGGATGCCTACTGAATATTGGAGTTCCAAGTGCACCATCTGCAAATAAGGTCATTTTCTCAATGATACTCTGAATCTTAAACTCCACTTTAGAGGGAATGGTTACACCAAAGCTCTAGGATTACGTGAACTCATTTGCTAATTGTACTTTGGCACTTAGTTAAGATCATATCTTGGGCCCACCACCACCATTGTGACCAGCTAGAGCAATAAGTTGCAATTATAAGATCGGCTAAGCATCATATACTGCTTCAATTTCCTCACTATTACTTAGGACTTACCTCACTTGTTATATCGACTTAATACATCATAATAATCATGTGGATCTATCTGACATCTTGGCTCTGAACTTGAGTACCATGTTGCCATGTATGCTGTAGCCTAGTGTGGCACTGTCTCAATTTGTGTCCCAGTGGGTTAATTGCTGCTTTCATCCATTATAAGTCCATAGCTTGACTTTGACTGCTGAGCTGTACAGAATGCTAATCCCTGTAGGCATTACCTTAGCAGTTCATCCACAAGCGCACCAATATTCCTCAAACTTTCTTCATAAGAATATGCTAATCATATGGTTTATTCCATTATCTGCAAAGCATGTCAGCCTTTTGCTAAGTAGAAGCCAATTATGATCTGTGGACATAATAATAATGGCAAAGCACATCACTTGAATTTATCTCGAGTTGATTTGCATTCTTTTTTACAACTGTGATAGAAAAAAAAACTTTAGCCCTGATGTTATCTTGGTTCTCCCTTTAAATTTAATTATTACTGTTTAATTTTATATCTCTTCTGATGCCAGGGTTTCAAGTTGACCAAACAGAGTGGATACAATCCTGCTCAAAGTTGGCAAGCTGTGTCAGCAAGCAGGCCCTCATCTGCTACTCACTTCATGGGCATGCATCAAAGCCTTGGTATTCAGCTGGCACAGCTTGGGAAGGATGCATCTGCAGCAGTAAGATGATCTCTCTCTATTCCACGTGAAATTTTTCATGTCCTGGCCAGCACATTATTGAACTGATTGTTGCCTTAATCTTTAGGGAGCTGCACGTAGAGTTAGTGCCCAACGAAAGACAGTCGAGGTTGAGTCTGTTGCAGCTGCTGGTAAACAAGAGATTCGAGAAGTAGTGAAGAAGTTATTCCGTGCTGAGGTGATTACACTTTCTAGTCAATTCGACAATAGAAATGAATCACATTATTGGTTGTTGTACAAACCTCTTCTTTGACTTGAGCTATTCTACTGTTATTTATATTTACGAATCTAGAAAGCATACTGAGAACTGTTTTCTTCTCTTGTTACATCGACATGCAGTTTGTCGAGAAGCAACATGAAGGTTTAGATGAGGATATCGATTTGAGAGCTTTGGAGAATGGATTTGTGAGCTCCCATCTCCCCCCTCCCTCCCTCCCTCCCTCCCTCTCTCCTCTTTCAAATGGCTAAGTATTCACCCCACTTCACAATCTACAGATATCTGTCACCCCTCTGAATGTTCATGGGCAAGTGGAGCCTGAAATGGGAGCCCCAGCTTCAGATTGGCTCTCAGCAGCTGTATCTCTAGACAAAGAAAAGGATGCTGCTCCAGCTGCAGCTGACCAACAAGATGTTGCAGCTGAGGAAAAGGAAGCTCCTTAGCAGCCTAACAAACACGCAGACATGTACACACTCCGTAGGTGTCTTAGTTCCTGTGGTGACGGCGATCTTTTCTCTCCTGTTTACCAGTTTGGTTTGTTTAGTATTTTGCGCTCAATATTTGTTTGGTGCAATGTCTATTTTTTTTGTTCATCTTCTCTGCCGATTACCGTCTTCCTTGGCTGTGCAAATGATTTGATGCAGGTGCCCTACATTTTGGATGTAACAATGTAGGCTACGGCAACTACCAGATGAATACTGCCCAGCCCCCACTATTTTTTCAGTGTGGCTTGTTCTAGGAAGGTGTTGTATTCAGCATGGGATATGTGATTGATTTTGTCTTGCTCCCGTCTGAACTATGGCCACCAAATGTATTTTGACCGCTTGTAACCTGGATTGCAATTGCAGCCATTTAATGTGGTAGTGTCACTTGACTTCTGTAATTTTTCTTTTGCTATCAGGTCGGGGTTTTTTATGCTTTTGTCTGGACATGCCTGAAATCACAAAATTTACCAGGCACAAGTTTTCGGGCCCATGTTGTAAGCTCATTTGACATTGCCTTGCCTGTACACCAAAACTATCCAGTTTTGTCACATTCGTAGTGACCAAAGCACCATAATCTTTCGTTGTCTGACATTAACAAATAACAAGCCCAGCATCAATTACAATATATGGGCAACGGATAAATGCGCAAAGGTTGCGACCAATCAGGATGATTTTTTCCATTGGACTAAAAAATGGTGACAGTGCGTGCACGAGTGCCCTTTAGTTGATTTGCACGCGCTGCCAATGGCGAATCCTTACGGTTCATGGCGAATTACAGCTGAAAAACTCGTTTGCGTACCTCTTTTTCCTAAAAGCATCTATACATCTCTAGAACTGTACAAAATCTGTGTGAAGTCTTGTTTCAGCTTCCAAAGAAGTCGACGGGAGCAGTAGACAGCAGCAGTAACTGTTCAGTTCTGCACTGCCTCCGTTGCCAAGCCACCCTTCAGTTCTGCACTGCCTCCATTGCCAAGCCACCCAGACCCAGGAGGTAACTCCTGGTCACAGGTGAAGCCTCCATTGCCAAGCCACCCAGACCCAGGAGGTAACTCCCAGTCACAGGTGAAGCTGGCACACTGATGTTTACACCTTTCGCCATTTTTCACATATATTCACGATATAAGTATGGAATCTGGCTTGGAAAAATCCAATGCGTATTTCTTCGATGCGCACATCATCTCATGAGCTACTTGCAGGCTGACTATTCTGAATCAATCCTAAACCTTTGTAGCCCAACGTGTTCACTTGAGCTGCCTGTTGACAGGCCCCTCTCTTTGTTGAATCCAGCTCTCCCTATTCTTAGAGGACCTGAACTTGAGTATCTTCGGAACGAACCTGACGCATCCATAGCATCATAACGCGCAGATGAAGTGTACAGCTCGGCAGAAAGGGGTGGGTCAACGTCTATATCCATACTTGCTCTGCTCATGGCCTCAACATCTTGGATATGCAAATCTTGGCTAAAGCTTGTGGATTCATTGAACTCGCTGCCTTCATTGCATACCAACTTTAGAGCTTGAACTACTTCACCCATGAATGGGCGCTGATCCACCTCAGGCTGAACACACATAGAAGCAATGGCTGCTACATTTGCGATGCTGTCAAATGGAATGCTGCTCCCAAGTGAAGGATCTATGATTGATTCCAGACCATCCCTGCTTGTCAGAAGAGAACCAGCCCATGCGACTAAGTTTTCTTGTCCAGCAGGTCTTAACATATCTACCGGTTTCCTCCCTGTAAGGAGCTCAAGAAGAACAACACCGTAGCTGTAAACATCACTCTTTACTAGAAGATGCCCAGTCATTGCATATTCAGGAGCAACATACCTAAAAGAAATTGACCATAAATTTGTAATATAAGTTGCTGATATTGAATCAACTATGAAAAAGTAAAGATAGTAAGTTCAGATTCAGCATACCCAAAAGTTCCCATAACACGAGTCGAAATATGCTCGTTTCCCTCACCCAAAGCTGTCCTTGCTAAGCCAAAGTCTGACACCTTTGGGGTGAAGTCATGTTCCAATAAGATGTTACTGGACTTGAAATCACGGTGTATGACACGTGGACTTGAATCTTCATGCAAATATGCAAGTGCACGGGCTGCACCAAGTGCAATTTTGAGCCTAGCGTCCCAATCAAACCGAGCAGCTCCCTTATCTGATCCTGATTAGAATCATAATAATATTTGATTTCAGATGTCCAAGAAAATATAGTGTACAGGCAAGTTAACTAAGAGTAGATTGAAGTCTTGAAGATAGATACTACACAACCATGAACCATACCAAGAATTCTAATTCACTGGCTTGTATTTTGTTGGTATAAAGTACCAACAAATTGAAACAATGCAATTCAAACTAGCACTGATAGGTATCGTGTGAGTAACAGTCATAACAGCTCTATTCCATTCCACTACAGAATAGGCGTGTTTGGTTTGTCTCCACAGCATGCCGCAACTCGCCAGAGCATGCAACGCCTAAAGTTAGCCGTTGTTTGCTTCCTGACGCAACTTCTGGCGAGCCACACAATTCCTACGCCACGCTAGTTCATTTGGACGCCGCTGTTCGCCAAAACTCCGGCGCCAGTTTTGCTCGCCGGATTTTTGGCGCGGCCAGAGATGAGTTGCGGCCATGTGAGGTGACAAACCAAACAGACCTAATCTGCCTTTTCTTGTGTCAAGTGTTTGGCTCATCTACTGCACCTCTAGCCAATAAAATGACTAAATTAAGTGATGAAAGAGAAGTTATATGATGAAATGAAGAAAGTCTTAGAAAGTGAAGTTACAGCAGAGAAGAAATTTTACCATGCAAGTGAGATTCCACACTGCCATTTGGAACAAGCTCATATACCAAACATCGGCTATGCCCCTCTGTGCATATACCTATCAGCTTAACCAAGTTCCTATGATGCAATCGGCTAAGCATCTCAACCTCAGCCAAAAACTCCCGGGTACCTTGCTGATCGTCCCGCTTTAAAACCTTGATAGCAACCCGTTCTCCATCCTCAAGAATACCTTCATAGACACGCCCAAAACCACCCTCACCAATAATTCTGGACTCATCAAATCCTAGTGTAGCTCTCTCCATCTCAACCAGGTTAAACGTTTTGGCAGATCCTTTATATGCCACCAAACTTGAGCTGAAGGATGGTGATGCCGAAATAGGTCTGCTTTCTAGCCTGCTCCCCACCATTGCAGAATCAGGACCTGCATTTCCAATGCAATCATTGAAAAGGGGTGGGGGGTGGGGGGGTGGCGGCGCAAACAACCAGCATCATGATTAATGATTTGAAAAAATTGTAACTGCAAGTCTTAAAATTTCTCAAAGATGGTCCAAGTACTTTACCAATGAAGCATGAAATTGAGTACTTAATCGTATATGCAAGCATTTGTTTTTGGCTATAAAAACAACATTTTCGCTTTTCTCAATGCCCTTGAAAGCTTAAAACAGGATAAGCATATTAGTGCACTAATTTCCCGCACCTAAGGTAAGGAAAGTATGACCATTGAACTCTGGTTGTTCTATATAATATAATACCTCTGGTCAACTTGTTATCTACAACATGATTTTATGAAACCTTAAAAATTACAAACACAAATAATTATTGCATTATTTAGTTTGGGAACGTGTAAGTTATATGTGTTGATTTGTGTTCAAAATACTTGCATAACCTCTTATATTTGAAGAATTTTAAAACTATATTCTAGAAGAAAATAGTGGTCAAATATACACATCGAAACCGTGAAAGTCCAATGTGTCAAGTATTTGTGACTGGAGGGAATAACTATTAAAGATGTATTACTATCTGCTGCCACATGGACATGATTCATGTATTCATAGAAAAAAAGGGGTGGCAACTTATGTTTTTAGAAAAAAAAAAGGGGTGGCAACTAAGCTGCATTTTGCTGCCTTTTGAAGATGTCACACAAAGGCACGGACTAAAAAGTTAATGATAATCCACCGATAGAACTACCTGCAGGTTTTGTTGGCACAAGTGACGCTTCAGTTAAATGGCTGCGGTTTCTAAGCTTGAAATAAACCACCAGTGCAGCTCCAGCACATAAAATAATAGCAAAAACACTTGATAGAATAATTATTATAATTATGCCCCTGCCTTTCCTTTCTCTATGATTTCCCACATCAGCAGCAAGCGGATGTAAACTTGGATCATTTACATTGCTAAGACCATTGTTCATGCTTGCTGCCGGTGGTGACGGAGGAAGACCTGCATGAGTAAATGATACCGTGCATATCACAACCATGCTTTGTAAGGGAGAAAAGAGCAAAAATGAACTAATGACCTGAATAATACTCCCTCCGTTCCAAATTATAGGTCGCTTTGACTTTTTGGGTTCATCCATTTTGCTATGCATCTAGACATATTATTTATCTAGATCCATAGTAAAATGGATGTACCAAAAAAAATCAAAGTGACCTATAATTTGGAACGGAGCGAGTACAAAATTAATTGTGTTTCAAATCATATACTGGAATATCAGCAAGAAAGGTTGAAGAGTTGTGGAGAACTCTCACCTTGGTAAAGAACATACAATACGTCATACTTTCCAAAATGCGCAGGGTTTATGATGACCTGCTTATTACAAAACCTTTCAAATACTAAAAATGCTGTTGCATTGTCAAATTTTGGTCCCAGTGGCACAAGATCAACAAAGACGATTGTCTTTTCAGGGTCATCAGGTGCAGCATTTGCCCCCATAACACGAACTTGACTTTGATTCATGAACACTCCAGATGCAATATCTTGTGCAAGTTCAGGGACAAGTGTAAAGAACGTGTACAATGCTATACCAAAGCGAAGCTCAACTTTTATTGGCGACACGCAGAGGCATGTCATTCCTGGAGGACTATTGGTCAGAGGATCTGAGCAGGTGCAGTCTAGCAAAACCAAAACGAAGATGAATGGACCAAAGCTAAGCAATCAGTAGCTGATTTTTTGAATTTATGAACGCAAATGGCACAAAAGTATACTCAGCATACATGAATTTGTCGGTGGAGGTAGAAGCGATTGACTAGGCGCTGGTGCCAAAGCCTTGGGCTTTCTAAATGCAGGAGTGTCAGGTGGATGTGCAGGCGGTAGAGCTGATCCTGCATAGGTGTAATGGTAGCAATGGAAGCCTAAATTACTTCTGGCAAAACAAGATGTAATCCATTTTGATATAGGTTGGAAACTTATTTGAGGCATGTGTGACAAATATTTCAAACACATTAAAAAGGGCATAGTAGGGCAAGACAAGAAGTCTTGATCAATTTTGTGGATTAAATGTTGAATCTGAATCAAATGCATGATTATTGTTGCAAATGTCTTTCACTTATTCATATGCATGAGATGTCTCATAACTTTCATGTTTCAATTCAATGCTCAATGTTGGCAGCATGCATGCTCAAACATAACCAAACTTCAACATGTTAGTATGAGCACAAAATGGTGATGCTTGTTCAGTGTTGTTCCTAGGGGGCATGGCTGGAACGTTTGTTGCAGCTAGAACAAATGGCAATGTAATGAGCAAGAGATAACCTGGAGAATATGGTGGTAAATGGTATTGATTGGGATGACGTGGAGCATGAGCAGAATTTCCGTGTCCCTTTCCTTTTGACGGAGGCAAACGTACAGGTGCAGGTGCAGGACTACCAGGATATCCATGGCTTGGTGCAGAAGTATTGTTACTTTTACGCGGAGCAGGACGAGGAGAACCTGCATCAAACATCACTTTACTGAGATGAACATATAATTTTCATTAGTATTTTCAGTACGTACATACCTTTGTGGTGTCTATGATTTGCAGGTGGTAAATAGCTCGAATGTTCCTTTGGAGGTGCAGCAATGCCATGTCCTTTCCTGTGGATGACGGGAGACTTTGAGGGAGAAACAGCAGGTCCTGCACGACATTAACTTCATGAATCATCAACAATAGGTTCATAATGGGACTAGGTGTAGTTGGTGCTTGGTAGTATACCTTTCACATATGAATTATTTGCAGGCAAGTGGTGATGCCTTCTCTTTACTGGTGCCACAACTGGAGGTCCATGAGTTTTTCCATGTGTATTATTCGCATGCACGGAATGGTGATGACTAACATTTGAAGGTGCTGTAACTGGAGCTCCATGATCCTTGCCATGTTTAGCTGGATGAACTGATGTTTCTGGAGAAGCTGCTGGACCTGCACAATGTAGCAGAATAGATAGTATGTTGATCATACTCTAGAAGATAAAATATACTTGTACGAGTACTGCTTGAGAAACATACTTTGCATTCGTCGGCCAATTGCAGGCAATGGCGGTGAAGTCACTGATACTGGGGGAACAGCAGGTCAGACATCAGCACATTGTTGGAACTGACTCAGAAATGAGCCGATATAATTTTCATGAACTCTCAAACACATATGGTAACTTTTGCTATGAGGAAAATTTAAAAACACAAAATGCTTTGGGGGCCAGCAACCTGAACATAATGCACCTTATCTGATCTGTGGGTGGACCACTTTGTGATCGTGAAGGAAGTGAGCCTGACTATCATATTGTTATCAAGTCTTTTGAGTTTTAGGAGAAGGTGGCCTTCTATATGTGCATCATGTGAAGAGGATGAAGGGACAGAAGATTGCCCTGGAGTGGCGAGGTGCAGCAACATGTGTACCATACTATGGATGGCAGGAGAAGTGATTGGTGACGAAGAGACAGCAGATATTTGTACATCATCTGGATATTACTATTCCATTATCTAAAAAGATATTGTATATCATACGGTCGGAATGTGTAAATGCAAATGATAAAATCACAGCATGGTCTAGTTGAGTCCAGTACCATTTGAATGTGAAGTTGAACTCTGTTGTGGGGGGTGGGGGCGGAATAGCACGATGTATAGAAGGTGGAGCAACAGGAACCTTGTCTCTGTTCACATCAATTGGTGTAAAGATAGCTGGGTTTGGAGGGAAAGGATAATCAGTCTCTCTTGAGGCTATTCCCAAACAGATACACCCTCTTTTAAAAAAAACATAGATTCTTTACACACTGCATTAAGTTGACTCCACCTTTTGGACGTGATATGCTGTGCACTAGTAAAGTTATTTTGAGGTCTGGCAACTGATACACCATCCTTATATTGACTACAAGGGGGACTAATGGATGGAATAATTTCTTCCCTGCTATTCCAATTTTCAACAATTCCTTATTTGCTGCAGTCAGTGACAAGTATAATTGGCCAGCTCGAGCCAGACACCAAGGGATCAATACCTCCTAGTGGTGGCTTTCTTTGATTTGGAAATTCTGCAGGTGGTGAAGCAACAGATACTTTAGATGTCTCCTGGCTTGTTGGAGTAGGAGATGGTTGAGGATCTGCTTCCATGCAAATGATAGGTTGTGACAGATTCAGGTTAGTAAGTATGAGAAACTCTGCCATTTTATTAGCTCATAATTTATGGCATGGTATATCCTTAGATCAAACAATCTTACAGTGTTCAATAAGGAGTGAAGGAGCTGGTGGTGTTGATTGACTTCTGATAGAAGGAAGATATGGATAAGGTTGAGATGCTGGCCCCAGGTAAAATTTCAAAAATGAAATTAGACTTCTGATAGAAGGAAGATATGGATAAGGTTGAGATGCCGGTCCCAGGTAAAATTTCAAAAATGAAATTAGACTTCTGATAGAAGGAAGATATGGATAAGGTTGAGATGCTGGTCCCAGGTAAAATTTCAAAAATGAAATTAGAGAATGTAAAGACTGATCGACTGTGATGAACAATTACGAGTTACGACATGTGCCAGAACTTATATAGTACTTACACCAGGGCATCTTTTGAAAAGAAGGTGCAGCAGTTGGACTGTCAGAAGAAATTTTAGGATGAGGCGCTGGAAGATATGGCAAAGCAGCAGGCACTTGATGGAAATGAGGATTTGGAAGTTCATTGCCAGTTTGAAATGATGGGACATCTTGGCCTGTGAATAAAGTAAAAATAAGAAACCAACATACCAAACTGATTCTAAAGGTTAAGATGCAGATAGAGTTCAACAAACTCCTCAACAATTGGCTCTGGGCTCTGCATAGATGGGGACGTTTTTCTCTTTGGTTATTGATAAAAATGGTCAAGAGCACTAGGTTCCACTGCAGTCAGTACTGATTGTTTAGGTGGTGAAACAGTTTCACCTGCGGAAGGCAACTTATTAGAAGTGTGCGACCATTTCCAAGCACATAAAAAAGAGGAAAAATCATCTGTTTTTCAGTCACAAAATAGAACTTCATGGTCGTCTGGTTGATTGATGGGTTGCATATTGATCCTACCATTTATTAACATGTACAACAAATAGTAGTTCTTGCAGGTGGTTTTGCAGTTAATCCTAACAAAGAAACAATATGGACGATTGTGTCTACCTCAGAAACACCCATCACGATATATAATAAAAGTGAAAATTGCAAAATATCAAGTATACAGTTTTGTGGTTACAGACCTAAGCGTTCAGGTCTTTGATCTTGTACTTGTGATGGATGAAGTACATCATCCAAGTAATTTTGTGGATGCCAATTCGTTATGGATAGAAGAACCTTGCGAGCAACAGCAGGTGCATGCGATTGCTTCAATCCTTCAAAAAGAATAGGTGTCAAACAGAATGTTCAATGATTTTTACCAGCACACAAGTGTCATATGCTATTGAACGAACTTGTTTGTCTCCTAGTGGGACAGAGTAAAATTCAGCACAGTAGTTTTTTCATCTTTCTTTACCATCAAGAAAATGTCCAGGATTGAAGAACCTATGGTGAAAATAAGCTGACAGTGTACTTTGTAAACTATCACAACATAGTGCTAAACTAAAAGATATGATTAACTGAAGCAGTTATTGAGGTATGTGGGCATTATACGATTAGGTACGGCTAAACACTAATCTAGATGCTGGTTTGAACTAAAGAACTATTGCTTTATACCTAAAATGTAGATCCTCGTCTCTTGCCCCTCAAACACTACTGGTATGCCCTGAAACCATCGTAAACTAGTACGTAGTAATTTCATCCAAAGTTGGCATAGTGCACTGTCTTAGGTATAAAACAGAGTTAAGCCCTAACATTGCCACATTCACTGCAATTTCCCTATTCGTTAAAATAAAACTAATAGGCATCCTACATAACGGATATCAAATCCATCATGCAATTTCAGGTGCATGAAGTTCGTACAAGATCTGTATCCAGAATTTGAATTTAAGTGGATATTCTTCATCGTTTACTTAAGCATGGGCCGTTTATGACATTAGGACATACGAAATCACAAACAGTACCAACTAGAATTAGTCTGCGTTCCAAACAGATCAAAGGTTCGAATAAAGTTAACTCGAAAGTGGAACACATGATTCAGCCATATATTTAACTGTAAAAAATGAGGAAAGTGCAAACTAGGTAACGCTCCACTCTGCTGTTTCGACAGCTCGGACCACCAAAAATTGTCAGGAGTAACTAAATTAGCTGTAAACTACACGAGCGCCCAAGCACGCGTGATCCTGATAAAATTACCCACAGGAAAGAAGAAACCACCAAACTCCACCGGACCAACCCCAGAGGCGGCTCGTACGTAGTACGTACCTCCAGCACCCTGGATCACGAGCGTCGAGGCAACCAAGGCGGCGGCGAGGAGAGCACAGCCGACCAAGCCTGCCCCTCCCCCTCCTGCTCCTCTTCCTCCTCCGCGCCGACCCATCCCACCGCCAGCTTGCCTCCTCCCCGCGCCACGGTCTAGAGGCAAACAAAACTCGGACCAACACCCGGGCTCCGATCACATCTCCGACACGGTGCACGCACGAGTTGCGCGAGCACGGACGGAGGCGGGGCGAGTGGGTGGCGGTGCTGCTGCTGGCTGCTGCGGCGGTGCGTGAGGAGGGAAAAGATTCGGGCCGGGGACTGGCCCCCAGTAAACAAAATGGGGCGCCCGGGTGGGCGCCTGGGCGGGGTGGCAGGCAGCAGAGCGGCAGAGCACGCGCGCACAAAGCCGACTAGAAGCGACTAAAATCGGGGAGGCGCGGCGCGGGACCTCCTCCAGTCCTCCGTCTCCCCCGCAGGCCACAGCCCCGCCTCCTCTCTGGAGCTCTGCTGCGCGCTGGCCGCTGGCGCACGGCGATTTGCCGTCCCCTTCCGTGATCGGGCGCGAGGTTTTTTAAAGGTTGATGAGATTTGCGGCGGCAAACGGCAGGCTGGACTGGACGGGACCCCGGGGACGTCGTGGAGTGGTGGCTACAGCGGAGAGGGGTCAGGGGGAGGGGGGTTTCTGGTTGTTAGGTTTGGGTTTGGCATGACGTGCCGGGTTTTTTTGCTGTTAGGTAGGGTCGCAATTACTGTAGTTTTTTTTTTTTTGAATCAAGGGTCGCGATTAGTTAGGTGGCGTGGAGACGGACGGGCAGCAGTGTCGCAGTGGCACTGCGCTGGACCGACTGGTCATCCATGCTGGTGTGGTGGACGCGTGGGTCTCCCTTTTGCAACTTTAGGGCACAGCAACGATAAGTGAGGGGGTGTTTAATTCCTGGCGTATGAGACGTCGGAAGGGGTCTGATACTAATAAAAAAAATAATTATATAACTCGTCTGAAAACCGCGAGATAAATTTATTAAGGCTAATTAATATGTCATTAGCATATGTGTTACTGTAGCATTTTATTGTAAACTCATAGACTAATTATGCTTAAAAAATTCGTCTGATAAATTTATCGCAATCTATGTAATTAGTTATTTTTCATCTATATTTAATACTCCATATATGTGTCAAACATCCGATGGGACGGGGTAAAGAATTTTAGAAGAGGAACTAAACAAGCCCTGAGATTACATACGGACCATCACAGTACGTCTGTACCTGTGTACCACCGGAGTACCATGTGCTTAAGTGTTTTATTAAGTGATGACATTAAGGTCTTTTTTTTGAGACGCATGAATTATCCATAAACCATATAGGAATTTTATAAGAGCCGGTTCAATTTTGTAATAAAGAAAGAGCGTATGATTCACCAATTTCCCGTATTTTAAAAAGGACGGTGGCCTCACTTGACAAAAAGACTTCAAGTTAGAGGCGACGAAGTTCATCTGAGGATTTAAACTCCAATATGAAAAGGAGGAAGCTTATTCTAAACAACAAAACCATACATTTGTAACAAGGTACTTTCTCGTATCAAAGTGCATGACGACATTCCTAGTAAAAAATGTCTTAGAGCATCTCTCCAGGAGTCTTTTTTTAAAAAAATACTCTTCAAATCACCATTTTAAGAATTGTTTGAAAATCGATATCTATATCTGCCTTTCAACCGCTTCTCAATATCTTGTATGCACTCTAAAGAGCTTTGACTAGCATGAAATGGAATGTATAATGACTATATTTTATATATCTAATTAAATAATTTGTTGGAGGTTATTTTTTCATGGAAATATCTATTTCTATCAATTAACAAGGATACAAAGAGCATCTTTGAGTTGCTCAATTAAGAGGTTTTCTATATGCAGCTTAAAATTTCTTAGGATATACTTTGTATACAACATGATCTGGTATCCATCCAACAGAAGCCAATATTCTAACAAGCTTAACAAAGTCATCTAGGAGGCTATAGCAATTGTTGTGCGAAAAATAATCAAGCTCCTAGGAGCAACTCCACCTTAAAATCGTAAGTCCTCGTGTTCAATTTGGGGCTCCACCAATCTTTAGGACCAACATCCTCTATTCCAAATTAGATTGTTTTGACTTTTCTAAGTACTAGCTTTTGCTATACACCAAGATACACTATATGTCCATATATGTAATAAAGTTGTGTATCTAGAAATGCCAAAATGACCAGAGAGCGTATTTTGTAGACTTAACTCCAGCGATAATTCCCAAATCAAGAACCATACTCTCTGCCTTCCTCAGCCCGAGCAAAGCCAACAAGTTACTCAGGAGGCTAAGCTTGGCGAAGGCACATCGTTGAGGTCGAGCTTGGGCAAGAGCTCGACCTCAGGCAAGAGGGCGCCAGGGTGGAAGCCCAAGTGTTGAAGGCAGGGTGGTGACAAGGGACGGCAAGCTCGAGTGGACCGAAACTAGGAAGGTTTTTTTTTTGACAACACGAAACTAGGAAGGTTGAGCCTCTAGTAAACTGGCGCTAGGAACGACATGCAGGGGTGGTTGGGCTCGACAACCAAAGATGCGGTTCCGCCTAGCCTCCTCAATCTGCCAAGACAAGTGGGGAAGGATTTACGAGGAAGGGGCAGCGACAAACGCTAGATTTGAGGCTACGACAGTAGAGGAAACACATGATTGAGAAGAATAATGGGCATTCGTACGAGCGCTAGTGGGAAAACGGAACAAAGAAAAGTTGGTGCGTGAGTTGACCCTAGAGAATGAGGCGTGAAGGGAGAAAAGTAAGCGGGCTCTGACTTTTTGGTGCAACGGATTTGCTAGGCTCTCCAACATGCCTTTTTTTTTCCTTTATGTGATTTATCATTAGAGACAGGTGTTGCTACCCATCCATGAAAATTTTGATGTGATTTATCACTAGAGACAAGTGTTGCTACCTATCCATGAAAATTTTGATTAACAGAGACCACGTATTAGAGGCAGAGGTGCTACCTGTCTCTGTCTCTTGTTTCATAAACAAGTCTCCTCTCGAGCCCGTCGATCAAGTACATACGCACTCGCGCTGCCGCATTGAACTTTTGCCCCACAAAAATGAACACGCAAAATTAAAAGCTACGCTGTTGTTTTTACATGTCATATTAGGTTTATCTTAAGTCAAATATTACTAACTTTGACCATCACTTTCAAAAAAAAATTATACATATCAACAACATAATACTTATGTTTTAGATTCACTGTAACAAATACTTTCATACTAAGATATCTCAAAATTGATGGTTAAAAATATAAATGTTTGATGTAGGATAAACCTAATACGACATATAAAAACCATGGAGGGAGTACTGGCTAATTAATTAACTATAGTAAAGCATCGTGATGGCGAGTGGCATGGTCTGATGTGTTCGTTCGGTCAGGGTTGGCATTTGGCAACAACTAACCAAATCAAATACACTCATGCATTACTCGTACTCATGCTACATCTCGCCGAGATCATGTGTGTTCTGCTGTTATATGCTCAAAGCAAAACGGGGGACACATAAAAAGGCACCCATAATGCGGTCCGATGCGTTGAGCATTTTCGAAAGCAGAACGCCCCATCAATTGATCCATTGGACAAAGCACCCCACAACAGCTATTGTCTATTCTTAATTTTCCGTGCTGTTCTTAAAGGGCAAACAAGCAAAATAATTGAAGATAGCAAAGCAAGCCGGCTGTGGTCGAAGGAATGAGTGTATGGCGATCCATTTATTGGTGATATGATAGGCAAACAAAAGGCAAAGCAACTGCCAACCAAGCATCAGAAAAGAGTAAGCAGAGTCTTATATAGAGCTTTTAGTATTATTATTATGGCACTCGTGATACATGTTTTGTTTGAAAGCAAGAGCATGGAATGTGGTCGTTCTTTTTCAATGGCCGTCTGTTCGCTTTGCTAAAAAGATAAGCTGAAAAATATTATTCGTTGATTTATCGTGAGAGAAAAACACTGGTCAAGCTCGTGCTCTGGATGAAGCAGACTGCATCGCCAACACAACACAGGTTCGCGTGGAGCTTATCCATGCCAATATGCCATGCACCGTAACCAACTCGCGTCAGCCTCGTCAAAACGGCGTTGAAACCGCCCAACCGATCGACCCCGACGACCGACCCAGTGAAGCGAACGAATCAGGACCTGCGGACTGCGGTGTACGTAATTCCGTGTCCACCCCCGCCAAGTCCCCGGTGACAAGCGAGAGCGACCGGCGCGCCCCGCGGCCCGTGTCGATGGAGTTAGGCCAGCTTTTGACCTGTGCCGGCTGCCGCACCGGGGAAACGGTCGAGACGACGCTCGGCTCGGATCCTGCGTTGCGTGTCGTAACGACGAAACCTTCCAGCAACGGCACGAGCGGTTGGGGACGGACGAACGGGTTGACGCACGACGACGTGGGCCTTGTTTAGTTGGTCCGATTTGGACAGTGCAAAATCTGTACAGTAACATGTTCGCATTGTAGCATTTCATTTGTATTTGTGATTTTTTGTTCAAACATTGATTAATTAGGCTCAAAAGATTCGTCTCGCAAAGTACAACTAAACCGTGCAATTAGTTTTTGATTTCATCTACATTTAGTACTCTATATATATACCGGTATTTTTGATGTGATGAGAAATCTTCTTTTTACATAGTAAAATTTGGGAGAAAATTTAACATCTAAACATGCCCATGCGCGGTGGGCGGCGCGCGGTGGGCGGAACCGCGGGAAGATGGATGGTGACGCGGAGATAGATAAGCGCAAATCACAGCTTGATCCAGGACTTCTCCGGTCCACTGGATTGCAGCCTCGCTTTCGCCCCAGGCCTTTCAATTCCCCAATTCTCTCCCCAAATTCCACTATGTAAAAAAAAATTCCCCGTCATATCAAAATGTCGGTAAATGCATGAAATACTAAATGTTGATGAAATCAAAAACTAATTGCACAGTTTTGTTGTACTTTGCGAGATGAACATTTTAAGCCTAGTTAGTCAAAATTTGAATATTTTTTACCAAATACAAACAAAATGCTATAGGAATTCTGATACCGTGTTTTTCTCCACAATTCTCTTATCTAAACAAGTCCCCAGATTTCACTGCAAGTGGTGCTAGCTAGAGTCTCGAGGAGGGTGATCCTGTCCGTTCCTCCTCCTCGTCCTCATGGGGTCCCACGAAACAAAGGGAATGGGACAAGGAGTCCAAGACAAAGGAGAGAGGCATGTGTCTACGCTGGTTTAAGCCTCGTTTAGTTAAAAAAAAATTTAACTCCACCTATCACATCGAATGTTTGACACATGTATAAAATACTAAACGTAGATAAAAAAACTAATTACACAGTTCTCGGACAAATCGCGAGACGAATATTTTAAGCCTAATTAGTCTATGAAAAGCCTTAAGTGCTACAGTAACTAACATGTGCTAATGACAAATTAATTAGTATCATTAGATTCGTCTCGTAGTTTACTGATGGGTTATGGAATTTGTTTTTTTATTAGCATCTGAAAATCTCTCCCAATATCCTCCGATACATCCGATGTGACATCAAACATTTTCATTTCATGAGCTAAACGCAACCTTACGTTGACGCTCCTCGGCGAATTCGGATGGTGAGAATTTATTTCTATATAAATATGTACTGTACGGAGTATATGGAACGTGCTGCTCTGATTGACGATGAATAAAGGGATACGCGTTTGTTTTACTGGCTGTTGTTTGAAGCATCGGCGTTTGGATTGACGATGATAGATCGGTGTTGCGCGCATGAGCGGGAGCCTGAAACCGAAACGGCCTCCTGAAGTGTGGAAGGAGAGGACGGCGTCGCTGTTTCCTGTGGGCACGAGACCACCACCGCCCACGAGAACGTGACGCTGCGGCCCCCACGGCTCCGATCTGCTGCCTGCCTGTGCCTGGTGTATGTCGGCCGTCTCGATCGAGCCGTGCGGTCCGGGGCCGCGGGGCCGGATCCTAGGATAGACCATTGATTCCGCGGTGGCCGTGGTACCGTGCGCATTAAATGCGTACTGCACTAATTCGTTTGTATTTGATAAAAAATATCTAACTTTTGATTAATTAGACTTAAAATGTTCGTCTCGCAAAGTACAACAAAACTGTACAATTAATTTTTAATTTTATTTCTATTTAGTACTTCATGCATATACCGGTATTTTAATGTGATGAGAATCTTCTTTTTACATAGTAAAATTTAAGGTTGAAATTTGGCATCTAAACGAGGCCACATGCGACCCTGGCCAGGCTACCCCATCTACGGGTCAGAGATTCAGATCAGGCGGGCCGGCCGCTGTGCTCCCATCGCCCGCCCGGTCGGCCCCGGTGCAACAGTGCCAAGCAGCAGCCTTCCTTGTTTCTCTTGCTGTCTTGCTGTGCTGATCTTTCCCGGCGTTGTGGATAGGTATGGATTTTATAAAAAGAACGCTAAACTAATATGCTGAGGAGAAGCAATTGACTTTTGGTTAGGGTATGATTTTTTTTTTCTGAAAAAAGAGTAGGACGTCCAGGAATAAGCGGCTGGACCAAATGGAGAATAACCGACATATTCCAAGCTCTTATTTTAGCGCAAAGCGGTCTGAACATGCGAAAGAATTAACGGTAGTCAGTGCTTAACGTCCCCCTCAAAGATCGTGATGCCGTCTCCGTGCGACTGATTATTCAAGATCGAGAATCGACATATGCCGAACCAACTCGTCCTTTGAAATTTCAGCTCCCCATTCCCCCCTAACTACATTTCCTTGACTTCATAGCTAGCTACTACTACTACGTATCACTATTACTACACCTATACAAACCTTTTTTTTTTTTTGCGAACTTACACCTATACAAACCTATAGATTCGTACTACGTACGTATTCGATTTGATTGCACGTTATGAAACACGGGGAACTCATCAAGTTAATTGTCTGTTTGGTTTAGGGAGCTAAAGTTTAGTCCGTGTCACATCAGATTTTGATCGGGGTTGATAATGGGGTTTTCGGATACTAATTAAAAAATAAATTATATATTCGGTGGATAATCCGCGAGATGAATTTATTAAGCCTAAGAGCATCTCTAACAGTTTGGTAAAAATCACTTGTCAAATGTTGTGTTAGTATACCAAGTGAAAAAAAAGCCATCTCCAACAGTTCCCTATTTTTAGCTTGAAAAAAAAAAGCCGATGGCCCACCAGTTGAGGTCGTTGACCGGTACCTGCCGATTGTTTCTCTACCTCGCGCGACCCCGTTTCTCTCCTACGTACGCGACATTGACCGGTACCTGCAGATCAGTACCAACATGAACTAGCACTAGCAGGCATGGATCAATACCAACATGAACTAGTAGGCATGGATCAGTAACAACTTGAATCAGAGGATGGATGTGTACCACGATATACTACCAGGCATGATGGATCAGTACACACATGAAGTACGTACAGGCAAACTTGAATCACAGGAAGAGGAAGATGAAGGACGAGGTACCTGATCTTCACGACCGACGACGGAGCAGGACGGGGCGACCTATGACCTCGCGACGCCTCTCTCCTCGCGACGCCGGAGCAGGTCGCTACGACCTCGCGATGACGGAGAAGGACGGGGCGACCTACGACCTCGCGAGGACGGAGCACGACGCCGTGCGGACTTGGCGCTCGATGAAGATGAGATCGCGATGATATAGGGTCGTGGGCGGCACGGGAACAAGAGGAGGAATTTTCCTCGGAAGCGCGGGAAGTGTAGCGTCGGCCGCACCCGATGGATCGCAAGTCGTATATGCGCGCGGAAAGATGCGCGCGCGGATGAAGGATTTGGCAAGCTGCGAAATTTGGCAAGTGACTTTGGCAAACTACTGGAGATTGATTTTGTCTTGTTTTGCCAAATTTTAAAGGATGGTAAGTCATTTACCAAACTGTTGGAGATGCTCTTACTAATCTATCATTAGCACATTTTGTTACTGTAGCAATTAGTGCTAGTCATGGACTAATTAGGCTTAAAAAATCGTCTCGCAAATTATCCTTGCCCTATATTTTTAGTTTCGTAAATAGTCTATATTTAATACTCCATACATGTGTCAAACATTCGATTTGATAAGGGCTCCTGACCTGGCCTAAATAAGCAGTACTTCACAGTCACCGATCAAGTCTCGTAGATGAGAAGAGATGCAGACAACCAGAGCCGCCTTCACAGTTTGACTAGGGCCGCCGATTTCGTCTGTATCATCATACATACTTTAGAACGTAATAATATATTTTACTTGCAAATAAAAAAGCATATAGGCAATCAAGAGCAGCTCGAAAACGCACCAAAGTTTCAGTTTGCACATATAATACCTCTCGAAAGTTGAAACATACAGGAGTATCAAATATAATAACATTTAGGGTATTTTTTTTACTAAAACACAATCGGAATTGAAGGAATATGCTTTTAATCAGAGGAAGGTAAAAAAAAGGAAAACAGGGGAGGATTTCCTCTTTTTTTTTTTTTGAGGAACAACAGGGGAGGATTTCCTAAAGGAACGAAAACCAACTTCTTCACAGGCTATTATATTAGAAGGTCCATGGTCCAGCCCAACTTACAGCAGCCCACAAAAATATTCTCTTAGCCTCTGTAACTACCCGCCCTAACAGTACTCGGCCCAGCCCACACAGCCCCCGCTCCGCTCCGAACATCCTCTGCTCCTCTCTCTGCTCGCAACGCAGGGACTCCACAAGCGTCCAGGATCGAGACGCCAGCACGCTCTCGCAGTAGCAGCGAGCGTGCCGTGGCCGTGGGAGTGAGAGGTGCGGAGCAGTCGCCGGCGTCGACCATCGGTGTCGGAGATGAAGGAGAGAAGCGGATCCAGGGCGGCGGTGGACGAGCGCTATGCGCAGTGGAAGTCGCTCATCCCCGTTCTCTACGACTGGTTTGCCAACCACAACCTCGTCTGGCCATCCCTCTCCTGCCGGTAACTTCTTCTGCCCACCGTACTGGCTCTTCCTTCCGCCTCTCCCTTTTGGTCGTTTCGGGCCCGTAGCCATCGTTTCGGGCCCGTAGTCATCGTTTCCGTGAAGATTCCTGCCGGATTAGGGTTTTAATGGGCGTACGGCGTCGTTCGTATCTAGGGTTTTGATCCGGGGTTGTACTTGCGGTGACTCTAGATCTGTCCCATGGTTGGTGCGTTGGTGGGAATGGCGTGGGATGGGGCGGGAATGATGGGCCTGGATGCTGGATTAGCGTTTTCCGATGCTAGGGTTTATGGGTTGGCGGGTTTTGGCGGGTGTCACTGTTTGACAATTTGAGTTGGGGGGATAGGAGCTTATGTGTTCATTTTATTAACTTATTTTGGTGCAGGGACTTTTTCAAATTTGAACAAAACCCCGAAAGTTCCTAAAGCACCAACTTCTTCAAATTTGAACAAAACCCTCCTCCACGTGACTCTGCAACTTATGATGCTGATATCTGGTTGTTCTGTAACAGGTGGGGGCCACAGTTTGAGAAAGCTACCTACAAGAATCGTCAGCGCCTTTACCTATCTGAGCAGGCAAGTGCATCTGCAAGCATATATTATCTTATATCAGTTTGAAGAAGCAAATGCTGCCGATGCTTAGGTCTTTGTTGGCTGATGAGATTGCATATTATCTTTATTGGAGCTAACTAACCGTGGGAGTTGCTTAATTGCTATGGTTTCAGACGGATGGGAGCGTGCCTAATACTCTGGTTATTGCAAACTGTGAAGTTGTGAAACCTAGGGTTGCAGCTGCTGAACATATCTCACAGGTTAGTTATTGTTTATTGCATTGATTAGAGTTGTGTTTGGCAAAAGCAGAAATGCATTAGTTTTGGCTGTGTGTCTTGTGTTTATTTGATCTTTGATTCCAGTTCTCATCTCAACCTAATCAGAAACTTAAAGGCTTTTGCCAGTCAGGTTTATGTCTAAACTGCATTAGAATGGTACCGTATCTGTATGAATGGCTTGTGTCAAAATGTTATGAACATTTGCAAACTCATTTATTCTGTATTTTTATACATCTGTATACATATTGCTGTTACCATTACACACAGACTAAGGAGATCTAAGATTGGGGGGGTGGGGGTGGGGGAAGCCATAAACCCACCCACATTTAGATGTCACTCTTTCAAAACATGTAAACCCACCTTAACTGCTCTATGCGGCTATATGCGCATTGGGCCCCCCTCCAAAATCCATACTTTGCACTTAGACCCGATTGAGAAGAAGAGAGCAATTTTTGTCACAAGATGGCTGGACAAATATTTTGATACAGAGAATTCTGAGACTATGGACAGACATGATGATATGGAGGGAGTATACTCTATAGTAATGTAACTCTGGTGTGTTCAAAGTATCCTTAGTGTTGCATCGAGCCTTCAACAGCACTGTTTGGGTTTCATAATTCTTTCGTTTTTGGGGGTGATGATGGTGCTCACCAGATGTTCATTTTGCAGTTTAACGAGGAAGCACGATCTCCTTTTGTGAAGAAGTACAAGACTATAGTTCATCCTGGTGAAGTAAGGGTTATTTTATATTGAAGTTGGCCTTTTGCATTTTTTTTACATGCTGCTCACGCAGATCCTACAATGTGATCACTTTGTATTTGCTTCTCAGCATTGTTTCTCAGCTTGCTTTCATATTTGAATTGTAGTTATATGGCTCTTTTTATAATTTGTTAAACCAGATGGTTGATGCATTATTTTTGTCTTTACCTTGCAAACAGGTTAACAGAATCAGGGAGCTTCCACAGAACAGTAAGATCATAGCCACGCACACTGACAGTCCAGATGTATGTCCAGACCTTATACTGTCGTTTAATTCTTGTGAGGCATAATGTATTACGGATCGAAGGGTGTCAACCTTTTTCCCATTGTCATTCAGGTACTTATTTGGGATGTTGAAGCACAGCCAAATAGACATGCCGTCCTAGGAGCAAGCGAGTCTCGCCCTGATCTGGTATGATTCATTGTTTAGTTCAGCGTGCCAGAACTCTTCTTTGGAACAGGGCTTACTAGCATCTACTCTTTGTTCAGATATTAACAGGACATAAGGAAAATGCGGAATTTGCGCTTGCCATGTGTCCAGCAGAACCATATGTCCTATCAGGAGGTATTTTTGTGCTTTCCTACTCTTTTGGGAGTCAACTATTTATCCAGTTTGTTTGAACATCTCAAGCGCAAGATTTAGCTCCAAATAACGTCTGTTGAATGGCAATATGTTTCTTTATTGCATTGACAATTGTCCTTCCATTAGGATGTGTGTCCCTCACAAAAATATATGTGTGTCTACCTGTTGCATTTAGTTACTTAGTCAATCTTAAGCCCCAGGATTTTTGTCTCAAGCCATTTGCTGCCTAAATCTGTGCAGCAGTGTCATTCTAACTCCAATTAACTATATCCTTGTTGATATTTTGGCTGTATAAAAGTAGCTTTTAGTAGATCTGTCTCAAAAGGATGTTCTCTCAATATTTCAATTTAATGAGCCTCAATAAATCTATATATTGGAATAGAAATTGGTAGTCAAATTTGTTATTGAGAGATCCAGACTGTACATGCCCATTATGACACTTTTGGGACTGAAGTCAGCTCTGTTATTTAAGATTATTGGAACGTAGGAACTTTTCTTGTTTCCTGTGTTTTTCCTGTGAAAATGAACTGATCCCTGTGAAATTCCTGTGTTCCAAAGGGCCCTTTATAAACTCTTATGCCATGAGCCCATGAGCTATCTTTGATGCTTATACAGGTATTAGTTATCTTACTATACTATACTAGATTTGTCATAACAGTTAATGGTTGAATTGTTTGTCTTCTAACAACAAATATTCCTGAACTAACGTTTGTGTCAATTTTTTTTATTGAGCATATGCACAATTGCATGCAAGTGTGAACTGGTTCAATCCTGATCGCAGAGAGAATGAGAGATACCATGGCAACTTTAAGACACATGGATAATAAATTAGAATGGAACCTAGCCACCACTACACCATCTCGGCCTGTGTAAAACCACGTGGTTATGTTCAGTTTAGACCTAAGATGATCTACTTCAACTTTTGGGACTGTAAAATTCTGTTTTCCAGCTCAACTAAAAGAGCAGTCCTTTTTCAAAATTTATTGATTATTGTACTGTGATAAATGATAACCTGTGTTTTGTTCAAATACAAAACTTAAATAGGAAAGGACAAATCTGTTGTCTTGTGGAGCATCCAAGACCACATATCTGCCCTTGGGGATTCCTCTTCTTCTCCTGGAGCATCTGGCAGCAAGCAGTCTGCTAAAACCGCAAATGAAAAGGAGAGCCCTAAAGTTGATCCTAGAGGTATATTCCATGGACATGACAGCACTGTTGAAGATGTTCAGTTCTGCCCTTCCAGGTAAATAGTGTTCTCTGTTTTTCTGGTTGCCTTAAAACAACTGATGGACTGTTTTTCCAGGTAAATAGTGTTCACATAAGCATATATATCATCCTCCAATTTTTCAAATGTTCATTGTTAAAACACTTATATTTTTTAATGATATTATTGTCAACGTCTATGTTCATTTTTATTTGTATTAATACCCTATATTGTTTTTTTTCTTTTGGGGGATGAAGTGCGCAGGAGTTTTGTAGTGTGGGTGATGATGCTTGTCTTATTCTGTGGGATGCTCGAACTGGCACTGGCCCAGCTGTTAAGGTGACGTTCTCCTGTTCCATATCTAATTGGATCAACTATGTTTTTGGCCGAAGTTTGAGTGCATGAATGCAATGTGCCTTCTTGTGTAATAACGTAGCTTCACTCAAAGGGGTGATAGGCTGTTGGCTTTTAATGAGACCATCGTGACTCACATGGAGTTATTTATTTAGTCAAATTGGCCTGACATACTTGTTGCATGATAATTACGCTTCTAATTCTGTTTTCTTGAATGGTTGTTCATTTTCATTAACTTAACCAATATAATGTGTTGGAAAATTGACTCTGATTTGTTGGTTTTGATCAACAGTATATTGTTCAGTTTTGTAATGTGGCGTACCTTTCAATCTTTCTCAGGATATGGAGTTTTTAAATACTGTATGGACTATGATGTTAAAAGTTATTTATTCTTTATTTTCAGGTTGAGAAAGCTCACAGTGGAGATGTACATTGCGTTGATTGGAATCCCCTTGATGTTAACTATATCTTAACTGGGTATGATGGCATTAAGGCTTAATTTAGCATAATTTATGAAAAAAAATCGATCTCCATCAGTTCATAACACATTTAATGAATGTTTCAATTGATATTTCAGGTCTGCCGATAACTCTGTCCGAATGTGGGATCGTCGCAATCTGGCTTCAGGAGGAGCTGGTTCTCCAGTTCACAAATTTGAGGGCCATAAAGCTGCTGTTCTTTGTGTTCAGGCATGTCAAGATAATATTTTTGCTGTTATTTTCTCTTTATGCAGATGTGGTTGCCTCCTATGATGTTTTGGGATACCTTTTAGCCATAATTCTCTCTTTTGGATTTCAGTGGTCACCTGATAGAGCATCTGTTTTTGGAAGTTCTGCGGAAGATGGTTTCTTAAACGTGTGGGACCATGAGAAGGTAACCACTCGTAACTATTGTATCTTTTCTGAAGGAACCCGTGCACAGCTAATCGGTGAAGGTGATTGGGTTCTATTGCTTGTGATTTCTCATGTACTCTGTCTGGCCTGACTAATAAAAGTTTCTGTAATGGCAGGTTGGGAAGAAGAGAAATTCTAATGTCCCATCTGGGCTTTTCTTTCAGCATGCTGGTCATAGGTTTGTTGTCTCAGATGCAAAAACTAACCCTTAGCATACATGCTTCTATTTTTTACCGTGCATTTCATAATTCATACTTTACATCTTGGCAGGGATAAGATTGTAGACTTCCACTGGAATTCGTCAGATCCTTGGACAATTGTCAGTGTCTCTGACGACGGTGAGAGCACTGGTGGAGGTGGAACACTGCAGGTACATCTTTTTCTTGCAATATTGCAAATTCTTTCAAAAAAATATTGCAAACAAGTGATTTTATAAGACAAATATCAATCTGTATTTCCATAGTCAATTGGAGTTACTAAATCTACTGTATAATTGCCTTCTATTCTTACTGTTTTGTTCGTGCAGATTTGGCGCATGAGTGATTTGATCTACCGCCCAGAGGACGAAGTTCTTACAGAGCTGGAGAATTTCAAGGCTCACTTGGCCAGCTGCGCTCCAAGGAATTGAGTCATGTGGTTACCTGCGGAATTCAATCCTGTGATATCTGAGTAGGTGATGTAGTTTCCTGGCCATAAGTATGGCCCCAGTTGACATTGGATGTCTGATGCTGCTAGAGCTGTACCCTTGAGAGGCTCTTGCTTTTCTGAGCTTGTGTTAAACCTGTTGTATGACTAAATCTGTATGTCTGCAGACGCGTCAGAGCCGGATTTCTAGTCTCTAGGCCAACTATTGGGATATTGCCGGATATTGTGAACAATTGTTCCAGATTGGTGTATTGGATCTAATGAGATTGTCCGCAATTGCTTATTTTTATGGTTTCGTGTGAGGTTGGGTCTACGAGCGTGTTTGGTTCAGACGTCGTTTTACCCTGATACCTATTAACAGTGGCACCTGATCACTTATTGTTTGGTTTGGCAGCTATTTCGGATACCCGGCCTTCAGAACAACGATGCCGCCCACTTTCTGGCTTATCCATTGCATGCTGTAGGCTTCGCAGTCCGCACGCACAGCTCTTCGTGAGACAGCTTCCGCGTGAAACCAAACAAAAGACGTAAAGTATTGCACTGTAACAGATTACAGTGGTAAATTATTGCACCTGGAAGGTTTTAGCTTGGACATATTCGTACATTGGAACAGGAGAAACCGACATGCATGTGCCATTGTGCAGATGTGCGTATGCTGATAGGAGTTCATGTGTTGCCGGGACTTTATCCTTAGATCAGAAAGCGTTATTCCCGTGTATTGACCTGCCCTGGTTCCGATCTCAGCACGACGGCAGCGGAACAGAGGACAGCAACAACAGGTGAAAGAACCGTGCTAGCACGTGACGTGAATCTAGGCCACACGCGAAACGCCAACTTGACGAACTGTGGAGCAAATATGTCCAAGTGTCCACCTTCAGAAGATGGTAAGATGGACGTGCATATGCTGATGGGAGCACGTATATTGCAGGGGCTTAGCAGCGTCTTTTTTATGTATATATGCTCCTACTTAAATAAGTTCTGGTAGGTAACGTTGGTTTGAGTCAGGTTGACCTTCTCTGGTTCGGATCTCGCCCACCAGAAGTAGGAACACTAGCACGTGACGTGTCACATCTTCGAACGAAGCTAGGTGGCACACGGTATATCACTAGCTGGACGGTCACCGCGTGTGCGCGTGGTCTGTTCACTCGTCCCTTCAGTTCGTCTTGTGTGCCTACTCCACGGCTCCACCCCTGTACGCTTTGTTCGCTCACTTGCCGCTCCACCTCCATTGTACGTTGTTTATACGCTACTCCTACTATGCGCCAAAACGGTCAAGCGAAACGCCTTCCCATCCATCCATATGCTTCTGTACCGTGGCGTTGTTATTCTTCTCGGTAGCCGCGGGTAAAATACGCATGTTCAAATCTGAAACAACTCTCTCTTTTGTTCAAAACAACTTCCAGTCACAATCTATATAAAAAAATAAAAAATAAAAAACCTTTCAGTCACGAACATCGCTGTACTGGAATATATGGAGACTTCTGGTCACGCAGCGTCAGTTGCTTTTTTTCTTTTTGTGTGTGAGGCGCAGCGTCAGGAAACACATACGTACTCGGACATAGCCACCGACGCACGCGGTACGCAGCTGAGCGATCCCGTGCTCGCACTGATTCAGCCTGATAGGTTTCGGGATCTGAATCTCCATCCTGACACGGGAACAGAGGAATACTAGTGGATGGTCGGTTACCGGCCAACGACGGCAGGTGGCCAGATGGGCAGGTGGCAAATGGCGATCCATCTCGGCCTCGTTCGGCTGACCTGTGGCCGGTGCTGACTCGCTGTGAGAGAAAAATATTGTTGGCTAACTGTGGCTAATGACTAGTGTTGAATTAGTGTGAGAGAAAAGCACTGCCGGCTGGCTGCCAGCCGAACGAGGCCCTCGTCTCGTGCATACACGCACACGGGACTCGATCGGCATCCCCCTCCTGGCAAGCATTCGCTCCTCTCTTCTCTCCCAACACCGTCCCCCGCCCGGAAATACCCCCCGATCGATCCGTGCGCCGCGTGTCCCCTCGGCTCGTCGCAGTGGCGGATCCAGCGATCAAAACCTGTGGGGCCAGCTAGTAAGAGCTGTAGGGCCAAGCCATATATGCTACAGTAAATTTCTACTAATTTCTTCAAAAGCTGTGGGGCCAGGTGGCCCCACAGCTGACACATACATCCGCCAATGGCTCGTCGTATAAGAGGCCCGCGCGCCAGTGCCGTTGCCAACACCAAGCAACCACCAGCGTTTGCGAGAGACCACTACAGATCGCATTCTCTCCGCCCACCGTCGTCTCGCGCATCAAGGCCCATCCCCGTTCCATCGATGGACGGCGCGGACGCGCTCGCGGTGTCGTCTAGCCCGTGGTCGCTGGTCCGCGGCTACTTCTCCCCGGCGACGCTCTTCCTCCTGCTCAACATGGTCATTGGCACCATCGCGCTCACGTCCCGCTCCCACCGGCGCCTCCGCCACGACGATGACGACGGCCACGTCCACGGCCAGCCTCATCATCAGTACGCTCTGGCTCCTCCACCGGCGCCGCTCGCGCGCACGTCGTCCGTCATGGAGCGCCTGCGCTCGCTTGGCCTCTATCGCTTCCGGTCCGGTGACTTCCCGCCCGAGTACAACCACCACCTCTCCGCGGCGACACACGACGCCGCCGCCCACTTGAGCAGCGTGAGGAAGCAGGATCAAGCCCAGTACACCAGGAGCCAATCAGAGCCCGCCAAGAGCAAGAGGCCTCCGCCGGCTCGCAAGAACAATGATAACAAGGAAGATCATGCGGTGGTGAAGAAGTCGACCTCGGGCTCGGAGGTGAAGAAGCTGGAGCGCGCCCCGCCGCAGGCGCAGGGGCAGGTGCGGCGCGCGCCGAGGGCCCCGGCACCGAGAGGCTTGGTAGTAAGAGAAGAGGAGGATGCGGCGGCGGTGAGCGTGGACGCGAGGGCGGACGACTTCATCAACAAATTCAGGCAGCAGCTCCAGCTGCAGCGGCTCAACTCGCTGCTCAACTGCAAGGAGATGCTCAACCGCGGCTTGTAGGGTGTAGCCCCGCACGGCGGTCAATGCCTTCATCAGTTTACTAGCTATAGTCTTTGCTGTCGAGTGTGCGTGGACATCGCACAGTTTAGAACTGTCATGCTGAATGAATGATGATCTTGATCGAGGAGAAATTAAAGCACAGATTGTTTGCTTCTTGATGACCCCTGACGATGGATTTCTTTGATACTTGTGCCAGCGAAAAGGATGTGAAAGCTCAGTTTTTCTCTTTGCTGCAAGAAAAGAGATTCGTATCGACCATTCTTTGCAACCGCAGATGCTTGTTTGCAGCCAAAAGATTCCGAGGAACTGACATCTTGAAAAACCAAAGCAGGCTTTACAAAAGTGGCCCATGACGATAGAGACCAAGGTGGCAATTAGGCCGAGAAAGGGAAAATGGCCCAGTAAGGTTTGGACTGGACGCTACCCATAACGATTGAGTACTTTCTTCTTTTTTTATAGGAGTACTTTGTTGTTGGCTATGTTCACAAGTCACAACGCCGACAACAACTCATGTTATCGCTCGTCCCGAATATTTTCCCTTTACTAGGTAAATACCCGTGCGTTGCAACGAGAAATAATTAACCAGATAATATGAATTGCAAAATGCAAACTTGTTGTGGTCAATGCGTCATACTCGTGAGGCGACGTCACATGGTTTGGGCAGAGAGGTGACCAACTTCAAACTAAATGGATCAACAACCATTATGTGCTAATCGAGTGGCGTTGCATAATGTGGAAGCAACGGCACGGTTAGGGTTAGATCATGACGCACACCTTTACATCGGGCCTGTGAATGATAAACAACATGATGTTTGTCAGGGCACGGATGGAGCGATGCACACGGTTGTTGACCAGTGCAGGTTCATCATTAGGCACAGATCGAGCGATGCATGAGGTTGTCTATAGGTTACATGATCCCGACGACTATGGTTAAATGCTATGCGTAGCTCCAATCATCGATCAATGTCAATTATTGAGGGTGATGGAAATGGTTGGACGTTTTGCCATTTTGTTTGTTATTTTTTTTTTCTGAAAACTGCTTGTCAAAGTTCGTGAAAGGCAGAAGAAAACTACATTCAACAAGCAAGCAATCATAGCTCCAACAAGTTAAAAAATAATGAAAAATATAGAATTTAAAATTGAATGAATTATCATAAGAAATAATCCAAACTAAAAGCAGTTACGCTGAGCAACTGCCAGCTGGTGGTTATGTTTGTCTAAAAGGAAACTATATTCTGATCGCCGCTTAGGATGAGCGTCCATATAAATAGCCATAGGATACACCCTTTTTTCTTGCCCAACCTGTATCAATTTGGTGGTTACTATTCCAACGACCTGCAAATGACAGATGTTTTAGAAACAGATTTTCTTTCAATCTACTGGTTTTCAACTAATGAAAAAAAAGATCTGCAAGGTACCTATCTCCAACATGTTATACATGGAAATAGAACAATGATGCTTGACAACAACACCTGGTAATAAGACTGATCTTTAAGCAAAAAGCCATGACCTGCTAATGCATACAACATACATAGTGACCCGCAGCTCGAACACGGACCACACCTCGGTTTGTTTCCTCCATGGGCGCTTGAATTGATGGAGAATCCTCGCAATGTCAATAGCAGTCCATATGAACTTGATTTATTCAGGTTCCTAGGACCAGCTCTCTAGATTTAAACCATTAGTATAGGTGGAAACACATATTCCCAGAACTCTAGATCAGGAAAACATTTTCAACTGATAGGCATTTTGTGTCGATTAGTTAAAGCTAAAATCTATATCATGAGATTTTCTATTTGCCAATTTTTGTGACGAGTAAAACATTTATTCCACTTATTAATGACAAGCGTATGGCCACTGAGAAGCATCCAATACTGACTGTTGATTTGTTATACAGGAACACATCAAGTAAATATTAGCATATGAAATGGTTCTTTTAAACTGCTAGCTACCCAAGAAGGTACATGTTTCAATACCAAGTTAACTTAAAGTTTCCTAATGTATTTAAAATAAATCTTGCACTACAATTCTAAAATATATTGCTTGAGAGACATGAGGAAACTGCAAGTGCAAGAACCTCCATGTCACCGACAACATCTAAGTGAAGCTGCAAAACCCAGTAGGATATATTTGAACCATTAGGATTCCCATGTCTTTTTTTGCGAAAAAAGGATTCTCATGAATGATGGTATGGCAAAGATGGTAGACCAATGATGAATCAGAGACTAACAGTTAAGGAGAAAGTTTGCTAACATCAATCCATTCAAGATGGTAAATGGGGCTGGAAAGCTATGTCAATATATGGAGGAATCTCTTCTCAAGGCCACATTTGCCATCATTGATGACCATATCATCTTTCCAATCGAAGCCGAAGAAGAGTGTGATTGCATCCTTCAAAAAAGTAGAGAAGAATAAAAATAATAACTCCATCCTTCTATAAAATGCTAGACAAAAGAAGCCTCTCTGCAATTTTGTGCCCAGGTTGAAACAAAATACTGAGCTGATTTTTTAGTGAGTTTTGTATAAGGGATCAGCTTGTGAATAGCACTTGTCGAGCTGTTTTTTAGCGAGTCTTTTTTGTATAAGGGATCAGCTTGTGAATAACTTCTCTTCGTCTACAAGTCGCACGGTAGAATCTAAACAATTATCTAAAAGGAAATTGCTATCTTTTGATAATGAGACAGTTCAAAGGATGCCCTCGATTATCAACAGTCTGTTGTTATAAGCAAGAGGGAAACGACCAACAATACATATAGAATAAATTAATTAGTGGTTTAGTTCTTGATGTAAAAAGGGAAACGACCAAAATTCCATTTAGTAAACCAAAGAGTACATATCTGATATAATTCAGAATAGAATAGGGCATCACCAACCTACCTATGCAAATGTCTGCCTGGACAGTACCATCAACACTGCCGGTAGTTATTTCTATCTTTGTTAGGTTAACTGACATTGCAAATAACAAATTGCAGGGCAATACCATGTATCCGTGGCGATGAAAGGGTCGTTGACAGTGACTGGCTTGACATCCTCGCTCTAGAGGGCGACCTTCTGAGACCTGCGCAAGTTATACGCAAAGGTAACCAACTCAGAGTTCAGAATTTATTGTGTGCAAATAAGAAAAAAATACAATGTTGTGAGTTGTGACAGAAGGAATTTACAATAATTAATAAATAGTTCATTCAGAGACAGTGCAGAAGGTAATACAGGACATAAAAGTTTGGCCAGAAAATACTGGATAAGATGTATATGCTGATAGTGTATGAGAATGCCTCTCAGCATTTCATCTCCAGGCTTCTTTTTTTTAACGTAAATCTCCAGGCTTCTTCAGTGCACACTTTTCAGCTATTAGTCAGAGTATCAAAATAAATAATTCCAGTGAATGAACCAAATTATCTTAGGTTTGAGTAACTTGAGAAACAAGTACCTTGATATTCCCATGACTCCTATCATTGCCACCGCTTTCAGAAAATGAAGTGCCAACAGAACTGTGGTTCTCTTTGACATCAGGTTTCCTTGCCCTCAGTTGTAGCACTTCCAGGTTGCTTATTTTCCTCACCATCCTATGCTGTAGTAGGAAGGGGAGGGATGAAATGTTAGTTTCTATCAGCAGTCTATGTACAAGAATGTTGAACATTATTGCAGACCATGTGTCATGTAAGCCACACCAGTACCAAATAACCCAACTATACAGCGGGTCAGAGTAATTTAGTACCCCATGGCGCAAAAAGCTCATGCTATCGATTGAAATGGCTCGAGCAATCAATTGTTAATGAATTCTTCTATCCTTAGCATTGTGCGTGACGTGTAGCCGTGTAGGATCCAAACCAGGATCACACTACTTACTTTAGCTGTGGAAGATTAGAGGCAATATAGATCAGATCAGGAGCAGTCTTTTACAACCTACAGCAACGTTGCAGACAGAGGAGACAAATCTTACAGATCATCAGCTGCACAGCACAGAGATGCACCCACACGTGCCCATCTAGTGAGACCCAAGGCACGGTTGTTCAAATGGAGCCGCCATGCCGGTACTGGCGGCCAAGGGCAACCACGCTCAAATCCAGTACACGCAAGCCCACCGCCGGCTGTAGGCACACTGCGCCAAGCCGTGAGGTTGCATACACCGCTCGTGAGGACACGAGGCTCCCGCCGCCGTGGCCTGGCAGATCCGCAACTGCCACACGTGCTCCCGCCGCCGGCCACGAGCTCGCAGCCGTCGCTCGTGCCACGGGGCCTCCAGCGCTTCCTTGATGCGACAACCGCTGCTGAGGGTGGTGGCGTTTGATCTCACTGGACGGGCCACCTCCTGGTCAGATCTCAATGAAGGACGTCAGGAGCAGTGATTGGGAGCCTTCCTTTTTCTTTGACGAAGCGTGTGCGTGGCGCGGGGCGACCGACAGTGATTGGTCGGTGATCACGGAGGGAGGGAGGGCATACGACGCCGGGCGGGCGAGCGAGGTTCGCCAGCGTGCGATTAGCCGGGTGAACGATTCTCTTGTCAATGTTTTAGTTGTAGAGATAAAACACAAATTTTATTCACTACTGGAACGGCAGTCCCTTTTTGTTCATTCTTCGTGGAAAATGATTTTTCTTGGATGGGGCAATAGAAAGAACATTCTTTCAGTTGTTTTGCAAAAAAGAATGGAGAATAGTCTCGGTTGGGAAAAACAAGGATGTTCCCTCGAAGAGAAATTGTTCGAAGATGCATAAACAAATGACTTCTACTAATCACGTACTCCTATGCAGGGACAGTATGCTGCTCCTGTTCAGCAGCGCCCCAGGTGCTAGCGGTCATCAAGAAAGTCGCCAACCAATGAATTAATGCTGGGACGTGCAAGGTTGCTTGGGTGAGTAGTCGCCAAAGGAATCCCTCGCTAAGGGGGCTGTGCTTAAAATGTCAATACTTGTCCTTCTTAGCGCGCCGTAGAACAGTGCAGCGTGTAAAAACTTTCTGCAACTTAATACAAAGATTCGTAAATCTTTTGCGTATTTAAGAAAAAAAAACAGAAGCGCTGCAGCGCTATAATAGTAAAGGCAGCAACAACGCAAGGAGTACTTCTTGACTTCTTATTATCACTAAGACAAAAGCTTTGAGTTGGGTATCCAAACAATCTTTGTACTGACCGATCCCAACATATCTTTTTTCTTTCTCTTCTATCTCTGCTTTTTACATGTATGTGCCATTTTTTCTCTCTTTGGATACTTTTTTTTTTTAGATTACACAGTACAACGTAGACGCCCACAACACGCACGTACGCTCATCCCTATGAATACACATACACAAACCATACCTCTATGAGCACCTCCGAAGGACTGAGTCGACAGATCTTAAAGTTCACGAAGTCACCACAGGCGCTTCGCTGTCGACGGGAACATCACCTACCACTTAATGCATAAAGCGGGTAAATCCTGGAATAAATCCAGAAAAATGCGAACACCAGTGCCAAGTCGAGGACTTGAACCTTGGTGGGCAGGTTCCACCACAAGAAACCCAACCAACTGATCTATGATCAGTTCGCTAGCATATAGAAAAACTGCTGCCACCCTGCAAGACACCATCCTCCCTCTAGTTGGTAATTGGTATCCTCTCTCTACAAAAATTGCAAAACATGCTTCAATATCTTTTTACGGAGGTATATATATGTAATTTCTCTAGTAGCATTAGTGTTCCCACCAAAACACATGCCAACAGTGTGAAAAAAAGCATTAGACCAGTCTCAATGAGAGCTTAATGAGAGTTTCGTAGCATTAAATACGCTGACATGATAAAGAATAAATAAAGAGAGGTGATCAAAGTTTCATGTGTAAAACTCATATACACTGTTTTCAATATATTAAATTTTAAAAATTGAGATATTAAATCTCACACTAAAAATGGCCTTAGTGTTTCCATCTAATTTGAGAAGTGTACTACTTTTTTTTAACACGGAAGAAATATGTGTTCTCGCGAGACCACTAGCTGACAGCCCGAATCATCGACTGTTTCGCGTTGTCTGTTCGATGGGGTCACATCACAGTCACACTCATGTTTTTTTATACGTTATCTCTTCAGGTACTAGTACTTCCGTTCCGAAAAAAATGCAACTACGGGTTACGTGCCACGAAAAGTTGTTCGTGTTTGATCAAGTTTTCAGTGAATAATATTCACATTTATAACTTTAAATTAATTTATTATAAAAATACATTTTGTAATTAATCTAATGATATTTATTTAATATTATAAACATTAATATTTTTTATCTATAATTAGTCAAACTTAAAGTACTAAAACGTGATACTGTATTAGAATTATATTCTTTCTAGGACGGAGGTACTGGACACACATCTCACGCACACACACCACACGGTCACACTATCCTTAACATAAGCTATCCTATAACTTATACTTAGAGAACTCACACGACTAAAAAATACCTAAAGTCATCAAGCTTCAAGCATAATAAGCACGTTACCCTAACCGTTGTAGAACATCCGCGCGTTAAGACGACAAGAAATTATTTGCTTGCACGAAGCAAGCGCCGCAGAACCGAGCTACGAACCCGGCCGGCCAGCTCCCTCCACTGGAGCTTTGCCTGCGCTACACGCGCGCCTGCCAGTCACACTCATGTGCACGGACTGTTGTCGGCTACATGACGCGCTATTTTTCAAAACAGTTGAATGATTAGACGCCTTGTAGGGCGACCAGTACACCTTGTAGGGATGATGTCCTAGCCATGCATGTTATCCGGGGAATCTGCTCCGTCGGTGCATGCCTTTACTTTTATCTGCGAGAGAAAAATATATCACCTCCGTCCGCAAAAGAAAGTTCAAGTTTGGTTAAATTTATAGCAAATATTATTAGTATTTATGTCTCCAAATGTCTTTTGTGAACCGAGGGAGTACATCTTGGTAGTTCGTGCATGTGTTTTCGGTTCCAAAAGAGAGTGAAAGTGCTCCTTGCCTTCTTGCACATCAGCACATGCATATATTTTGGTATATGGTGCGACTTTGCTGTTTGTTCACGAATGAGTCTAGTCCACTTCAGTTGGTCGGCTCGATCTGTTCACGCGAAGCAAAGTACTAAAGTCCTGGCTTCAAAGCATTTTACACTCCGAACAACTCAATTTCAAAATTTTGCACCGTTGCAACGTGAAGCAACAATCTGGTACGTATACTCTGTAACGTCATGCGATTGTCTTCTCTTCATCGCTTTTTCCCCACAAAGATAACAAATCTCCCTCGCTAGACATATCAAGAACTGAATTATAACGAAGTGACGAGAAATCGGATTAGGGCCTCATTTAGACTGTAATTTTTTGCAATTTTATTACTGTAGCACTTTCGTTTGTATTTGACAATTAATGTTCAATCATGGACTAATTAGGCTCAAAAGATTCGTCCCGTGATTTGACAATAAAACTGTGCAAACATTGATTAATTAGGCTACAGTGTTAGGCACTGTAGCATTTTGTTTTTATTTGATAAAAATTGTCCAAACATTAATTAATTAGGCTCAAAATGTTCGTCTCGCAAAGTACAATAAAACTGTGCAATTAGTTTTTGATTTTATCTACATTTAGTACTCCATGCATGTGCCGGCATTTTGATGTGATGGGGAATCTTCTTTTTGCATAGTGAAAATTTGGGAGATATTTGGGATCTAAACAAGGCCATTGTTTAAATTGAGAGTGTCACAGGTTGTTACATCGAGGTATTACATAGAGTGTTCGGATGGTAATAATAAAATAAATTATAGAAATCTTCAGTACTCCACGAGACGAATCTATTAAGTCTAATTAATCTAGCATTATCACATGCACTATAGCTTACTGTAGTACCATATTGCCAAATTATGGACTAATTAGTCTTAAAAGATTCATCTCGTAAATTAGACGTAATCTATCTAATTAATTATTTTTTAATTTATATTTTATTCTTTATGCATGTGTCAAACATCCGACGGAATAAACTTTAGGCGAACTAAACAAGGCAGCTTGATCCTGTCAGGATTCGGACAAGGAACGGGCGCGCTGCCTGATTGGGACGCCCCGCTCACTCTCAGGCCTCGTTTAGTTCTGGGAAAAAACAATGTATAAGAATTTATGTAGCATTTTATTTGTATTTAGTAAAAATTATTTAAATTTTGACTAACTAGGCTTAAAATGTTTGTCTCGCAAAGTACAATAAAGCTGTGCAATTAATTTTTGATTTCATCAACATTCAGTACTCTATGTATTTACTGATATTTTAATGTGACGGGAATCTTCTTTTTGTATAGTGTAATTTAGAGGAGAACCGGATAACTAAACAAGGGTCAGTTTCAAATCACCTCACGTCCTCACCGCATCCAATCGCCTGCTCCTGCCAGCCGCTCGTTGTCGGCTTGTCGCTGAGGGGAGGCCGGCTGCGTCGTATCTGCACTCTGTACAGAGCTGATGAAGATGGGTCCGGCCACGACTCGGTTTCCGATCATCTCTACTGCCTCAGGCCTCAGTAAAAAGAAAATGCTATTCTTTCTAGAAATCAATTAATCTCAAGCATTATCAATTATATATAAATATTTATGGTAAAAATAAGTATCTCCTACAACTAAAAAGAATAAAACGTGGATATTTTTTTTTGTGACATTGGTTTTGGTCTGTCTGTCTGCCTCCGCCTGCGATCCTCCACGCACGCGTAGGTGGGCCCCAATCACGGCACCGAGGAATCACCGCAATCTCGGCGCTCGGCCCGTGCGACTCCCCTCGTACCAACGCTCCTCTCCCCGTGTGACTCCCCTCTCACCCCGACGTCGCTGCCGTCCACGTTTGCCTCCGTGTCGGCGTCCGGCGGCTCTTTACTGGGGTCCTCGGCGTTCGATGGCGATGGCGATGTGCACGGCGACAGCGGCGGTGGTACCTTCGTCCCCTCTGCATCCCCGACCCATCAACGACCATCCGCCCTCTCTCCTCTCACCTCCCCCACCTCGTCACAGATCCAGATCGGCGGTGTCCCCTTCTTCCATGGCCACCTCACGGCACGGTGGGTGGCCAGATGCGTGGCCCCAGCGTCGGCGCGGCCAGATCCGCAAGCACGGCGGCACCGGCCTGACCTGCGCGCATGGCGGCCCCCAGCGGCGGCGGCGTCCTGATACGAGGCTGCCTCCTGCCTCCACATGTGGCGGCGTCCTGACGAATCGAGCCGACAGACGGGCAGCGGAGGCGGCGCCGTGCTTGTGTTGGGCAGGGCAGCAGAGGCGAGCGCGGTGCTCGTGCCTGACGGGAGCATCAGAGGTGGGAGACAGGATAATGGGAGTGCAGCAGGCCGGCAGTGGCCACACCACGCAGCATGCGGGCGCCGGCAAGGCGCCAATGAATCCTGGCAGCAGCACCCAGCAGGTTAATTGCAAAATTCCCACGGCAATTTCCCAAATCTCATCTCTAATTCAATTGCATTTTTTTGCGATCAATGGTTGGAAAAGTCTGAGTGCCTGATTATACATGTTATCTCTGCAGACCGAACAACAAAGACAAGATCGTGGTGAATACTGCATGGAGCAACACTGAAGGATGCTCAACACTGAAGATGCATGGTCACTTTGGATTTGAGATGTTCGGTATAGAAGTTAACTGAAGGATGCTCAACACTGAATGTCTGAATGCTACTGAAAGTGTGAAACACAGACAAAAAAGAAGCAAAATACTGCATGGAGCAAACTGAATGGGAGAAACTACTAAATATTGAAGTAATTAAAAAACTACCGGATCACAAGATTCTGATTCTTTCCACCAGGCGTTAGGTAGTACTGATGACTTGAGATACTACATAAGTAAAGAGGAAAATACTACAAGTTTGTTGCTAAAAAAGTTTGATGTGCATACTACAGAGGTAAATGGTGTACGTGGTTTAGTTCTATTCATCTCCCACGTTTTAAAGCTGCGAGTTCTTATTGGGTGGGTTTTGTTTGCTTCAAGTGGCATGCGGGCAACATGGTGGAGTCGTTGTGGCCTTCTTGATGCCTTTACTGGTTCAGTGAGATAGACGAAGGTGAGGTGGTTTTGTACTTCTACATCTCATGGTTGTGTTTTTTTATAGTACTCCGTTGATTTTGTGTGGCATAATTTCAGGGTGTTTTTGTGGGTACTGAGAAAATGTTTCTTTCAGGGTGAAACTTTGGGCCATGAGATGCAGTTTTGTATCTCTCACATATGGTTTAATAAATGGCTTGTGATATTCTTATCATTACTGTTAGATGTCATTGGTGAAGGTATCAGCTAAAATAGTCGCTTAGCTTCTGGTTTGATTTAATAAGCCTTAGTGGCCCTTTGTTATTAGATGTCTGCCCATATAGCTTATGAAGTTCGCTTCTTGTCTTCACTTGCTGAGTTTTGCATGTAGAATATATATACTCTACCCAGTTATAATCAGTGTGTGCCCTCCGTCTGATGCTAACGCACAGATCGCAGATGATGTCATGGGAGCAGCAGGTGCCCTCGCCGCGCCGCCAGCCCGATGTGTTGATCGACTTCCCCGTGCTAGCCCTAGATGAGGGTAATTATATGTTCTCGATTCTGACACCACAGGATGACCTCCAAGCTTCAGTTGTCTCTAACGCAGATCAAGAGAGAGAGGCGGACGTTGATGAGTTATACGGGTTGGAATCAGAGACGACGGACGAGGACGAGGACGAGGACGAGGACAAGGCCACCTATGGTAACGATTCGTACAGTGACGGCAAGGCTGCCGCCACATGTGAGGTGGCACACTACACGTCAGTTTCGGCACCATCACAACAGACGATCTCGCCATGATTCAAGTGAAGTCGTGCGAGATGACCAACATGGTGCCAGCGAGCGTGAGCCGTGAGGACCACCGATTGGACATGGCGACGTGCAGGGCAATGACCTGGTGGCGCTAAGTACCACCTCTTCGACTGCTTTCATGCAGGCATGGCAGCTTCTCTGTACCTCTCTTTAGTTTTCAGTTTTCAGGTGTGGTGTTGGACTACTTGACCAAACAGGCTTTAGGTTTTGTGGGGAAAAAATGAATCATCGAGAAAATAAATAGGCTTTGGGTTTTGAGGGGGAAAAGGGGAATTGAGATGCTCCTTCCAAGCCTTTTTGAAAATTTCCTGATGTGTTGCTTGTTGTTTTCAGCTGAGAACTGGAGTCAACATTATTTGAGAAAAAGCACAAAACATCTACAGTACTCCATTGATCAGGTTTTTCTAAAATGAATGAAGCTGGCGAGTGAGGGCTGGATCAGATTCGTCTTCCTGAATTATTTCTAAAGCGAAACACAGGCAACAAAAATGTTTTATTTGCATTGCCTTTGTGCCCTTTTATTGCCACCCAAACTCTCTGACAAGTTTATGCATTTCTGGCAGGCGAGAAATAATGCTTTGCTGCTGATTTCAGAAAGCTTTCATTCAAGCTATATTTTAGCTAAAAATCTTCAAGATCTCTTAGTTGATATTAGCTTTAATTATTATTGTTAACCCTTTCGTAGTCAAACCTTATTTGATTGTTACAAACGATCTACCTTTCTTAGTACTATGAGACTTTCAATCTAATTAGCTAATTATTTTGTGTGCACCGAACCATCTTATTGTCTTAATATTATTTCCAAACTCTGGTTGAATTAACAATGATTCAAATTTAGACCATGTGGTTGTATGATTCATGAACCCATAAGCAAGGTGGAAGTTACCAACTTATGGACATAGGTGATTATTTTTTGTGGTTTTTATGACCCCATTCAGCGGATTAAGTAACATGGTAGTTTTCACATATTCCCTAGCTTACACTGTATTTAGCCTTCTATTAAATAAAATGGTTGATGCCACCGATGTACATCAGTCAGATTGTTAACTCGTTGGTTGCTGGGCGTGGCATCTTCGCTGTCGCTTTTTGGTTGCTGCTCTGGCAGGTCGGAAACTGGGCAAACGACTTGAAACCGTTGATTGGGGAACTTAGCAATGCAGATGAAGGAGCAAGAACTACTTCAGCATGGGTTCTGGGCAAAGCCAGTCAGAACAATGTTCTTGTACAAGACCAGGTACCATCAGCTTAACAAGTCTCCAACTATTTTCTATGGTGATTCCTCTATCTTTTACTTCTATTCTTACAGCTTACTCAAGAAACTGCTTTCCATTCTTTCAATGCATCAGTCTATGAGGTATCAGTATTTACACAACTCTTTGTACTTGGCTAGATCCTTGGATATGGAGCTTTGTAAAGATTAGTGAAGATGGGTTATTTCAGTTCTACACCAGAACCTGGGCACATTTCAGGGGCTGTTTCTGTTAGTTGGTCCAACAACATTGCATGGACCACAGAGAAAAATGTCTATTTTTTATGGACGCCCTTTCAGGTTTCTCAGTGCTTGATTCATGTGAGAATATTGGGGTATTACACTTGTGACTTAAACAATTTGTGACTTTTGTTAGGTTTTCCTGATAATCAGCCAATTATAGTATGTAGCAGAGGTTTGGAGTTTCTGCAGTACTCAGAGGAGAGTAGATGAACACAATTAGTATATGTGGAGTAATTTTAGATTGCCTTCTGGATACATTATTTACAGAAAAATTTTGGTTCAAAGTTTAGACGCATAGATGAACACAATTTGTGACTTTTGTTTGCTTCTAATTAATTCTTTTACTCCTGCTGCATATGAGACAAAATTAGTGATTACCAACTCGAAATGAGATTTTACCTATATTGAGACAGTGCCACTCTGAAGTCAAGTTTATGTAGCAGGATGCCCCTGCCCAAGCAAGAATATTTTTTTCTAATTAGTAGAGGATGTCAATGTAATTAGTAATTACAATTAAAACATAGTAATTACATAGAGGATGTCAATCTAATTAGTAATTACAATACCCCTCCCCAAGCAAGAATAGGAGAGGACGAGCCTCCACCTAGCTGAGATCCGGATCCTTTTGAGCTCCTGAAGCTACTAAAGGTAAATAAATGCTCCAATGATTATAACTAATTGTTTGTTGTTAGTTTTTCACTTTTTTGGATTTATTTTTAGTTTTGCAATGGATACAAGAGTAAGACTACCCGCAGTGGGTAGTGGCGGGCCCCACTAGCTAAACAAAGGAAAAAAATGCTATAACTCACAAACAAAAAATCTAAATTAAATTTCGATTGCACCATTAAATTCGTCTCAATAAATCCTTCAAAACTAGATCACACATGGATATATTTAGATAAAGTGACAAGTGAGTCCCACAGTGGATAGAGTGGATAGAGGATGATATAGAGGATGGATGAGTGCGGGAGAATTGAGTACAGAGGAGAGAATCTTGCTGACTAGGACGTATAGAGGATGAATATAGAGGTCCATGAGGGATGACGATGGTGATGACATGATGTCATACCAATGCACCACCCTGAAAATAAACCCCCCTGGAATTAATACCTGTGCACCAAACAAGGCCTCCTTGTGTCTGCTGGACCGAGTGGGTGGTGTATAACGTGGAGATTGGAGGCTAGAAAAAAGTGAAAGGTTTCATGAAGCATGGCGCAATCTATTAGTAAAATTTTATTCTTATCGCGAAACAGTTTAGGGATTCACCAGAAGATGGTTGTAGCAACAAGCTAGCACATCTGTAATAACTAATGATCAAATATAATAGATTGATTTAGAATTACTGTTTACCAAGTTTGATGAATGACTATTTATTGTGTTACTCTAGATACACATTTCTTAAACGTTAGTTGTTTCTATGTATTTAAAGATGTGGGCTACTTGAATCTGTGAGTTGATCTCAAGTTGATCTCACATATTTTTCTTTCATAGTTAACATGGCATTATTTGTTCCACTTGCAACACAAGAAAAGGTCTATAAAGTAGAGTTGGTGAGCCTGCGATGCCACGCTCTCCATGATTGTGTTAATTTCACGAACTTTGCTTTTTGATTAAGTAAATGCCATTTTAACGTCGGTATTTAATTTCACAATATTGTTATCTTATCGTGCGATCCGTGTGTTTTTAGTTTAAAAGTTTAGCTATCCCGTAGCAATGCACGGGCATGCTACCTAGTCATTCGATAAATTATGAAATATTTTTTATAATAATAAACCTGTTTTTATACATACATAGATGTTGATAGTATTTTTATAAAATTTTGATGGGTTCGGGGGAGGGGGGGGGGTGTCTTTTGTCGAGCCCGAGGTTTGGGCCTTTGGCTCGCTACGTCATCACTCATCTGTTGACATGCCGATCGAGCCGCCGAGGGGACAAGCTAGCATGGCGGAAGATACGTGACGTCGTCGTGATTATGCTAGCACACAAGGAAGGTTCGCTAGCTAAACACAGTTCACTATTAATGAGAAACGCCAACAATTTGGAGAAAGGCAAACGCACGGTGCACTTCGAAACTTCTGCACCCATAGTACAATTTGTGCCTCTCGTCAAATCTGGAGAACTCAGCCTGCGTTTAGATGCAAATTTTTTTTGCAAAACGGCACTGTAGCTTTTTTTTTTTGTTATTTGGCAAATATTGTCCAATCATGATCTAATTAGGCTTAAAAGATTCGTCTCGTCCATTTCATCTAAACTGTATAATTAATTTTATTTTTTATCTATATTTAATGCTTCATGCATGTGTCTAAAGATTTGATGTGACAGGGAATCTGAAAAATTTTACAAATTTTTCTGGGAACTAAACAGGGCCTCATTCATCAGCTTGTCCCTTCTACGTCGATAGCGTCCTCGTTGAAAGGGCAAGATATGATCCTTCATCATACCTATCAATCTAGTGCATCTGAAATCAACGCAATAATAGAGCACCCATACAATTCAAGTGCTTCATCAGCCTGTCCGCTTCTATGTTTTTGATCTTCGCCAGGTTGCAAGATGAAGCAGCCTCTTAGGTGCAAGTGGGGTTCGCTCAGGGCAGCCCTAACGCGGGCAGTCAAGTTTGTTGGCCTCACCCAAAAGCAGCTGTACGCGTAGGAAAGAAAAAATTGAGCTCTCAAAACACACAACGGACACGGAGGCAGCTCGCCTGCAAGCAAACAACTTTATGTCCTTTCACTGGCTCAATTACTCAGGCAGTGTATCCCTTCAAACTTTCAAAAATTTTACAAGATTCCCCGTCACATCGAATCTTTAGACGTATGCATGAAACATTAAATGTAGGTAAAAAAAATAACTAATTGCACAATTTATCTGTAAATATCGAGACGAATCTTTTGAGCCTAGTTAGTCCATAATTGGATAAATTTTACCAAATAATAACGAAAAGTGCTATAGAAACTTTACACTAACTTTTACACAATCTAAACACTTGCCTCAGCTTTATTGGCTAGGGGAACGGAGGCAACTCCTTTCTCTCTACAGCGCGCCCTCCAATATATGCTTCAGGCCCTGTTTGGTTTGCACATGTTAAAGTTTAACTCCTATCATATCAATATTGCAGTAAATGTATAGAGTACTAAATATAGATTAATTACATGCATGACGGCACAGATTAGGAGTAATTTACAAGATGAATCTATTAAGCCTAATTAGTCCAAGATTGGAAATTTTTTATCAAATAAGACGAAAGTGATACAGTGTTTGTTAAACTTTAACACCCTAAACCAAACAGGCCCTTAGATGGCTAGAAATTTGAATCGGATTATCGTAGCATTTTCGTTTGTATTTGGTAATTAGTGTTCAATCATGGACTAATGAGACTTAAAAGATTCGTCTCGCAAATTACAGCCAAACTGTGCAATTAGTTATTTTTTACCTACATTTAGTGCTCCATGCATGCGTCTAAAGATTCGATGTGATGGAAAGAGAGTGAAATTTTTTTAACTTTGGCTGTGTTTAGATCACTTGAAAAATGCACTATGCAAAAAAAAAAAAGATTCCCCGTCACATCAAACTTGCGATACATGCATGAAGTACTAAATGTGAATAAAATCAAAAACTAATTGTACAGTTTGGTTGTACTTTGCGAGATAAATGTTTTGAGCCTAATTAGTAAATGGTTGGACAATTATTACCAAATACAAACGAAATGCTACCGTGTATTTTGGCACTCCAAAATTTGGATCTAAACACAGCCTTTAGCTCTCAACTAAACAAGGGTCTTGTTTAGATTCCCCAATTTGGTCACCAAATTCACTATGCAGATTTCTTATTCCTCATCATATCAAAAAGCCGGCACATATATGGAGTACTAAATATAGATGAAATAAAAAAAACTAATTGCACAGTTTTGTTGTACTTTGCGAGACGAACATTTTAAGCCTAATTAATCAATGTTTGAACAATTATTATCAAATAAAAACAAAATTGCTATAATGTAATATGACACTTACTATACAAAGTTTAGATCAATTTTGAATCTAAACAAAGCCAAGGCCTAACTCATCTGCAAAAAGCACTGCCAAGCTGCAGGCTTGCGACACATGATGATATGGACTTGAGGAGCTGACATGGAGGTTGAGTCAGTGGTACACGGTGGCGCGTTGGGGAGCCCTCGTAGCAAGGCTAGCAATATGTGTTTTCCCTCTTTTTCATCTCCTGGCGGTATACTAGAAAAATATTAATATTTTACGTCATTGAAACCTCTCTCTCTTCTTATTAATATAAGACTTTGTTTGAATATAGTCGGATTGAAGTGAAATTCTATTCTAATCCACCCCAATATATATGGATTGTGATAAATCCGACGACATTAAACAAGATCTAAACTAGATTTTTTTCCCGAGTCTTTCAAAAAGAAAAACACCAATATAATATTATTGAGGACGAGGATGCAACCGCTCCCTTACCTCTTCCCATGTGTGGAGCTAGGCTGGGAGGGGCCTGGCATCCCAACATTTCTGTGTCCCCTATAATACATCTCCTATAGTTCATTTAGTTAGTAAATAATGTTATTTGTGTTTTGATTCTTCGTCCACGCTATAGAGCAAGTTCTGATACCATTTTTATATAATTAATAACTGGGTTTTTCTATTATTTTCTCTACCTTTTTTGTTTTTTTTGTTATTACCTACCAAATGTCTAGTATGTCCGTTCAATACACCATCTAATTAACTAGTAAATTGTAATTGGTGTTTTACTTATTTGCTTCCTTCGAATTGATTTGCGATAGCATCTATAATTCTATATTATTTAGGATTAATTTTCCCACTATCTTATCTTCTTTGTTCCTGTTATTAACGTGATCTTTTTTTGTAGCTAGCTTAAGAATTAGATTGATTGGATGAAGGATAGAGACCTAGGGCAAATTAATTTTATTCTTTTTTCTCTATATTATTAGTGTTCTTTTTTTTTTCATCTCTCTTTTGTATTGTAACATAAATGTTTATTTGGTTGTTATGTATACAGTTGATGTATATGTATTTGGTTATCATAATTGTTAGCAGTTTGAACTAACCTCCCTGTGTCCAATTCTAAGTTCGAACTAACTTCCTTGTGTCCAAATTCTATGCACATGTAGACTCGAACCATGGATAAAAAGACACAATTTTTTTTGAGAGGATACAACCGGACGCACACAACTTGTGCTTGTAGGGCGCACACCACCACCGAACGCACACCACCACTGAATGCGCACGTGTGCTTGTAGGGCATCCGCCCGGCACTCGCCCCCGGCCGCGTTGCCAGCGAGCAGCGCCACCCCCGGCCGCGCCCTCCCGCGCTGCGCACGTTGAGCCCGACGCGCTAGGCGCTTGCTAGCTCGCTCCCGAACTCGCGCCACCCGTCGTATGTGCCGCAAGCACACGTGTATGTGCCCTCGCCCCTACCGAGGTATGTGCCACAAGAGCTCTACACTAGCGGCCTCCGCGCCACTACACGGCTTCGAGCTCGGTGCCGGCGTCGAGCTCCGCGTCGGCGAGCCTCCATTTGTCCAAGCAACAAGCAGTTGCTATGCTGAAAGCTCATGTTGCAATAGTATGTTTTAAGTGTTTCAGATGTTTCTGATGTATGTTGCAAGTGTTGTATATCGATGTTGCAAAAGTAGATCGAGATGTTGCATATGTTGTAATGGCTATACATGCATGTTTCAAGTGGATGTTCCAAATGTTTCATTTGTTCCATATGAATGTTGCAAGTGTTTTGTTTGGATGTTGCAAAAGTAGATCTAGATCTTCCATATACATGCATGTTGCAAGCATATGTTTCAAATATTTTCAAGCGTTTCAAACGTATGTTTGCAAGTGTTTCATCTGGATGTTGCATATTTTTGCAATGGTTATCAAATGTTTTTCAAACATTTTTACAAGTGTTTCAGACGCTTGTTTCGATTGTTTCATATGTCTTCTTTTTGTATGTTGCAACGGTTGCATTTTGATGTTTTAAAAGTAGATCGGATGTTGCATACGAGGTACGCGTGGAAAGCGGCCAGAAGCGCAGACCACGTCTGGGGTGCGTGGGGCTACTACCGGTGCGCTCCCTCGCGAGCCCGACACAGTAGGCACTCATTCACTCCCTGTGCGTTCAGCGTCTGGGCCGGGCGCTCGTAAGTCTGACTAAATACCCCTACCATTAGACCAGAAGCACTTTGGCACGTAAAAGAGAGAGAGACACAATCAGATGCATGTTTGGTTAGTTCATGTACTTCTAGAATAACTCAAAACCCAATTCCATATACCCTAACAGTGTAGCACAGAGCAAGAACACAGGGATAGCAATAGCATAGCCTACTACTGTACTACATGCCACGTGAATCACCCGAAAACAGCATAGGGTGGAGAGACGCCATTAGAGTTGAAGCAAAGCAACGGCAGAAAACATAGCAAAATCCCCTAGGAAGGCTAGGATATGATGCGTCGCCTCGACTCGTCGGTGCAATGCGAATACACCTGCAAGTCCGCAGCCTAACAGTAACTGTAGTGCTGCAGCAACCGCTCGGCCTCCCTCACACCGCTCAGGTACGCGGCGTGCGTCGTCGAGTAGTGCGTCCGGTGCGTCGCCTCGCCGGCGAACATAACGCGAAGCGGCGGCGCACCACCAACGTCCGACCCGCGTGGCAGCGGCTCGGCCATCCGGTCGAGGTCCTCGCCGCTGGACCCGACGGCCACGTAGCTGTAGGACCCCAGGAAGAGCGGGTCCGTCGCCCACCCGCTCCTCTTGATCCGCTTCAACCGCCATTGTGACGGGGCCGGGAGGAAGGAGTCCAGCGTGGCGTGGACTCCGCGGATGACCTCGTCGTCGGGGAGCGACTCGAGGTGCTGGGCCTCCCGCCCGGCGAACCACGCCAGCGCGACGCTGGAGCCCACATGGATGGGGCAGATCGACTCGGTGCCGCGCATCCACCTCGGGGTCTTCGACACGTGCCCCCGGAACGCCATGTGTAGGAACCGGAACTCCGGTGGCGCAGACGCGGCTAGCGGGTCGCCGCCGCCACCTTCGTCGCCTTCCGGCTTCGCCGCTGGCACGGCCTCCAGCTCCATGAACAGCTTGTCCACGACGCCGAAGCCGAGCCTCGCGACGGCGTCGCGCTTGAACTGCGGGAGCGGTGGGTCGAAGGCGATGCCGTGGGCGTCCTTGCCGAGGCTCGCCTTGAGGACGCCGAGCGACACCGTGAGGATGACGTGGTCGGCGGCGATCGCCGTCGCGCCGTCGGCGAAGTGAAGGCGCACGGGGGTATCGCTCCAGTCGAGGCGGCGGAGGCGGAGGCCGAGGCGGACGGTGCCCGGCGGGAGCGCCGCGACGAGGTGGTCGACGACGCGGGAGTACCCACCGGGGATCGTGACGTGCTCGCCGGGGAAGTCGCGGTACTCGCCCTCGGCGGCGAGGTTGAGGTCGCCGAGGTCGTCGGCGGAGGTGTCCGTCCGCTCCCGGTTGATGTGCATGGCGAGTAGCGCGTCCTCGACCTCCTCCAGCTCCTTGCCGCCGCCACCCGGGCGCGCCGCCTGGTACGCTCGGAGGCTGCGCCGCAGGTACTCCTCGACGCCGCCTCCGCCGCTGGACTCGCCGGCGCGCGCGGCCTCCATCATGCCCCTGTACAGCTCCTGGATCGGCCTGGCCACCCGGTCCGCGTCGACCACCGCGCCGCCCTCGGCGACCGTGAGCACGCGGTCCGGGAACCCGCCGTCCATGCGCTCGTAAGGGGGGAGGTCCTTCTCGCAGGCGAGCGCGCCGGCGTCGCGCGCGAGCGCGTACACGGGGCTCCCGTCGATCCCCTGCACCCACGTGGCGCCCATCTCGACGCGGTGGCCGGCGAACTCGGACGTGAGCACCCGACCGCCCGTGCGGGCGCCGCCCTCCACGACCGTCACCTCGAACCTGTCCCCGCCTGCGGCGCACAGCCGGTGCGCCGCCGTGAGACCGGCCACGCCCGCGCCGACTACGACGACCCGCGGCTTCTTGGCCACCATCCTCGCTCGCTACACAGTGGCTAGCAGCTGCTCGGTGCCTGCGGGCGCGTGTCGGTGTCGCACACCCCACACAATGCAAGTGTCTCACGCGTTTGCTCCCGAAGCTACGAGCCGTTTATAACGAGGGGCTGGGTACGGCGAGCACCCCGTGTAAGACTGACCACACCGCGCAACGCGAAAACACGCGCTACGCCACATTTGGCGTTTGCACGCCCGCACTGCGCGACGCTAAGCCAGCCGGCATGCTTGCGTTCGCTACAGTGATACGTTACAGACAGAGTTCGGGCGTGAGCGCCTGTAAAAGGAAAGGAGGAGAGAGAAAGAGAGAGAGGAGAAAGAGAAAGAGGGAGTGAGGGGAATAAAATATGGAATAATGGGTATAGAGTATGGGATAGAGATAACACGGGTGCAGGAGAAATAGATATAGAGTAGAGAATTTCGATGACTAGGATAGAATATTCCTTTTTAGAGATGAAAATAGAGGTCGATGGGTGCGGATAGCCTAAGTACATGACTCGGGTCTCGGTGAATGATGGGCCGGTCCGGGGCTCCGGGCGGCCCACACGAACAACAGCGCGAGCGTCTGTCTTGTTGGCTATGCAACCGTGCGACGTGCGTGTTGTGTTACGTACGTTTCTGTCGCCTCTCGGACTCTCGGCCACCATCTGATCTGCGAACCGTTGCTTTCTTCCAAGGTACTGGTAGTGCCAACTGCCAAGTGGATTCGCTGCCTCTCTGCCTACGCAGGACCGGGCGGGGGACTGCGGCTAGCTTCCACTTTTCGCTGCGCTACGCCGCTACGGGACCAGGCTGGGCAACAACAATGTTGCACGTGCCTACATGTACCGGCCCAAGTGCACGACAGGTGGCTTCTCGGTTGTGTGGCTCTCGGTCGTGGTTGTATGCATGATCTTGCGCGCTCCCCGTGCTTCATGGCTTCTCGGTCGTGTCGAATTCTGTGGATCATGGATCTTATCGACGGCAAGCCAAGATTGAAGTCACGATCGCTCGGTGCCTCGGTGCCAACACCGCCACACGTGTTCCCACGGCTTTGTACTATTTTTAAATGAAGTATACTAGCAAAATATACTCGTACACTAAGCTATTGGCTAAACCAAACACTAAACAAACATGATTAGGATAGGACGTCTGGACGGTTCTATTCATTGGACGCATTATTAATTGGTCGTCAGATCTAAACATGCGCTTTCTACTTGGACTTGTCGTCAGATCTAAACATGCGCTTTCTACTTGGGCTTCTGTACACAAGTCCACACATTGATTCAGTCACTCATTCTCAGGTGCAAGGAGTCGCTCACTGCGCCGCTTTTGTCTCTGTGCTGCCGCCTTTGCCTGCACATCTAGGAGCAGCGCTCGGCCGTTGGCCCTGCCAGGCACGTGCGCGGCCGCCTCCGAGTCGTGACGCAAGGCTACCGGCCCTGCCAGGTGCAATGCGCAGCTGCCCTCTCCTAGTTGTGCAACTGCTGTCTCACCGCCTCGTCGCACAGCCTCCGTGAACTCCACGTGCCGACGAGTCTCCGTTCTCCCAAGCAACGAGATGATGTTATGTTGAAAGCGCATGTTTCAGATGTTTCAGAGGTACTCCCTCCGTCCACAAAACAATGCAATTATGGGATCCGTACCGGTCAAGCTATCTCAAGTTTGACCAAATTTATAGTAAATAGCATTAACATTTATATCTTTAAATAAATTTATTATAAAAATATATTCTATAACTAATTTAACGATACTTGTTTTATACCATGAATGTTAGCAGTTTTTTTATATAATTTTAGTCAAATTTCACATGGTTTGACTTCTCAAAAACGAGAATTGCATTCTTTTGTGGACAGAGGTAGTATGTTGCAAGTGTTTCATGTGGATGTTGCAAAAGTAAATCTAGATGTTGCATATGTTGTATAGCTATACACGTATGTTGCAAGCGTCTGTTCTAAATGTTTCACTTGTTTTTTAATGTATGTTGTAAGTGTGCTTATCAGTATTTTGCATATGTTTCACGCATATGTTGCAAGTGTTTTATCTGGATGTTGCATATGTTTTGTACTTGTTTTTCAAGTGTTTTTGGATGTTTTTCAAATATTTTAGACGCATGTTTCAAGTGTTCTATCTATCTTAGGACGTATGTTACAAATGTTTCATCTGCGTGTTTTAAAAGTAAATTAGGTGTTGCAGATGTTGCAATGGCGCCGGTGGCTAGCGGACAGCAGTTTGCGTCATGGCTTCGGCTCCTAATTCGCATGGCGCGCCTCACCCTCTTCTCTCCTCTCCCTCCCCTCACTTCACTTCCCTCCATCTCGTCGCGGCCTATGTTGCCCGGATACAGATACGGGTATAAGATACAATACGTATCAGATACGCGGATACGCCGTTTTTAGAAAAACAGTGACACAGGGATACATCTAGAATATTTTTTAATAATAATTGTTGGAATAAGGATTTTCTCAATTAGGGCTAACCCTAGATGGGTAGCTATATAGGTTCCATACATGGGCCACATGGGCCTTAGCCTCATGGGCCTAAACACATACTCCAACACCCCCCGCAGTCTGAACTACCGGCGCAGCGGAGTTCGAGGCTGAACAAGAAAGAACACACACAACCCCCCACAGACGCAACTAGCCACTGGTGATGTTGCGGCTGGAGCGAAACTCGACGAAGGTCGAGGACGGGAGGCCTTTGGTGAAGATGTCCGCGAACTGTGAGGTCGTCGGGACATGAAGAACTCGCACCTCGCCCAAGGCCACCCGATCACGGACAAAGTGGAGGTCGATCTCCACATGCTTCGTCCGCTGGTGCTGGATGGGGTTGGTGGAGAGGTAGACCGCACTGACGTTGTCGCAGTAGATCAGCGTGCTCCGGGAGGGCGGAGTTTGCAGCTCAGCAAGCAGCTGCCTGAGCCAGGCGGCCTCCGCCACGCCGTTAGCAACGGCGCGGTACTCCGCCTCGGCGCTGGACCGGGAGACCACCGGCTGGCGCTTGGAGGACCAAGACACCAGGTTGCCGCCCAGGAAGACGGCGTAGCCGGAGGTGGAGCGGCGAGTGTCCGGGCACCCGGCCCAGTCAGCATCGGTGTAGACGACGAGGTCGGTGGAGGAGGCCCGGTGTAGGAGGAGGCCGTAGTCGAGTGGGCCCCGGAGGTAGCGGAGGAGGCGCTTGAGAGCCGTGAGATGAGGCTCCCGGGGATCATGCATGTGGAGGCAGACCTGCTGAACTGCATAGGTGATGTCCGGCCGGGTGAAGGTGAGGTACTGAAGGGCCCCGGCAAGACTCCTGTACGCAGTGGGATCGTCCACCGGTGGTCCCTCAGCCTCAGACAGCTTGCCCTGAGTGTCGACCGGAGTGGAGCAGGGCTTGCAGTCAGACATCCCAGCCCGCTCCAGGATATCCCGAGTGTACTGTCTCTGGTGAAGAAGGAGCCCAGCAGGACGGTGCTCAACAGTGACACCGAGGAAGTGGTGGAGCTCACCCAGATCCTTCATCGCAAACTCCTGCTGGAGGGCTGCAATGATCCGGCGGAGAAGTGGCTCGCTGGAGGCGGTGAGGACAATGTCATCAACATAGAGCAACAAGTATGCGTGTCGGCCCCATGGTGGTAGACGAACAGGGACGTATCAGACTTGGCCTCCACAAACCCCAGGGTCTGCAAGAAAGCAGCAAACCGGTGGTTCCACGCCTAAGGTGCCTGCTTGAGGCCATAGAGGGACCTGTTGAGCCGGCAGACCATATCAGGACAGGTGGTGTCGACGAACCCCGCCGGCTGACTGCAGTACACCGTCTCGGTAAGAAGGCCGTGGAGGAAGGCGTTCTTGACGTCCAGCTGGTGGACGGGCCAAGACCGAGCAAGCGCCAGCGATAGCACGGTACGGACGGTGGCCGGCTTGACCACCGGGCTGAAAGTCTCATCGTAGTCGACGCCAGGGCGCTGAGTGAAACCCCGGAGGACCCATCGAGCCTTGTAGCGCTCGAGAGAGCCGTCCGCTCGGCGCTTGTGAGTCCAAATCCACTTGCCGGTGACGACATTGGCGCCCGGCGGCCGGGGCACCAACTCCCACGTCTGGTTGGCGAGTAACGCGGCGTACTCCTCTTCCATCGCGCGGCGCCAGTGAGGGTCCAACAGGGCGTCGCGGACGGAGGAGGGTACCGGAGAGACCACCGCGTCGCCGGTCGAAGCCTCGAGGGCACGAGGCGGCAGGGTGCCAGCCGCGTGTCGTGTCACCATCGGGTGAACATGCCGCGGGTGTCGGTGAAGCAGCGGCGGGTGGTAGACCGACGGGGACCACGGGCCGGCGGAGACAGTGGCGGTGGTGTCGGTGTCCCCGGTGGAGAAGGAACGACGAGCGGCGGTGGCCGCGGCCTGCGCTGGTATACCCGTACCGGCGCGGCGAACCTCGAGGGAGGCGCCGGGGCAGGTGCCGAGACAGGATCCGGCGTCGGCAACCGGCACGACCCCCCCGGGGCAGAAGCGGGGGACGAAGGCCCCGGGTCTGCACCGACTGGAGAAGACGGGGCCGCGCCGGAGGACGAGGGGTCCGGACTCGCAGGGGAGCCGGAGCCGGTGGCCGGCTCAGAGTGCGGCGAAGCGGTACCTGCAGGAGACCACAAAAAAAGTGGCTGGACCACCGGGTCAGTGGGAAACAGAGAGGGTGGGTCGGGGACCGGAGGTGTAGTGGTGCTGGAAAAGGGAAAGACGGACTCATCGAACACCACATGGCGCGAGATGAGAACACGTCGAGAGGTAAGGTCAAAGCATCGGTACCCCTTGTGATCTGGGGAGTACCCGAGGAAGACACATAGCGTGGAGCGAGGGTCCAGCTTCTGAGAAGAAGTGGCCGCAGTGTTGGGGTAACAAGCACACCCAAACACGCGGAGGTGATCGTACCGAGGCGGGGTCTCGAAGAGGGCGTGGTGAGGTGTGGGAGCGGGACAGGCAGCGGAAGGAAGGCGGTTAAGAAGGTAGGTGGAGGTGTGGAGGCCCTCAGCCCAGAAGCGAGCAGGAAGGGAGGTCTGAAACAGAAGAGTGCGCATGGTGTCGTTGGTGGTGCGAATCATCCGCTCTGCCTTGCCATTCTGCGAAGAGGTGTATGGGCAAGACATGCCAACTGAACACCGTGAGAGAGGAAGAAAGCTCGGGAGGTGGAGTTATCAAACTCGCGACAATTGTCACACTGGACGGCCTTGATGGTGAGATCGAACTGAGTGGACACCCAAGTAAAGAAGTGAAGGAGCGTGGTAAACGTATCAGACTTCGCACGTAGAGGAAAGGTCCATGAATAATGCGAAAAATCATCAACAACCACAAGATAGTACTTATAACCAGAAATACTGATAACAGGAGATGTCCATAGGTCGCAATGTACAAGATCAAAAATGCGGGCCGCATGTGAAGAAGAACTAGAAAAAGGAAGACGAACATGTCGGCCCAATTGGCACGCATGACACAGTTGCTCATCATGAGCTCGAGTACATGGAAGACCAGAGCTACGACTGAGCTGTATCAGGGCGTCACGTCCAGGATGGCCAAGACGCCGGTGCCAGGTAGTAGAGGAAGTAGAAGCGACGAAGGCAGCTGACAAAACGGGCGGCGAAGAAGACGAAGAAGCCGCCGGGAAGCGAAGAGTGTAAAGGGACCCGGTGCTGTCACATCGGAGCAGAGGACGCCGGGAAGCCAAATCCTTTACAGTAAGACCAGAAGAGTCAAATTCCACAGAACAAGAATTGTCAGCTGTAAAACGTCGAATAGAAAGAAGATTATGAACCATAGAAGGAGCAACGAGAACATCAGGAAGACGAAAGGAGCCATGAGCACCGGCGGTACCCACAGACGAGACAGGAATACAAGAACCATTAGCGACCTTAATGGACGAAGGAAGAGAGGAGGGAGAGTGAACCGATGAAAGTATACCGGGGTCAGGAGTAGTGTGGTAGGTGGCCCCCGAATCAGCGATCCACTCAGGTCCGACCGGAGGTGTCAGGCTCATGGTGCTGAACGAGCGAGCCAGGGCCGCCTGATCCCAGCCGGCGACCCCCGGTGGAGTCCCTGAGGGTGGAACCCACGGCGTAGCCGGGAAGGAGCCAGGTGAAGTACTGGCAGGCGGAGCTTCGGTGAGCATGGCCATCGGTAGGCGAGTATCGGCGCCGGGGGCGTGGTAGGGCCACATGGAGATGCGACCGGACCACTGGTTCTGGAACGAAGGCCACGGTGCCCCCCCGTGTGTCCCAGGCGGTGCCAGAGCTTGGGGTTGACCACCCCGGCCACCCCCGCGGCCCCCCCACGGCGACGACGAGAGCCACGACCCCCCCACCTCCGCTCGGCCCGGAGGAAGGAGGGCCCAGGAGAGATGACGATGGCGGAGCCGACGACCGCGGTGGAGCAGGAGGGCGCGGTGAAGTAGCAGCCAGGGCCATCGAGGAGGACGAGGAAGTGGTAGAGCCCGGCTGGAGGCCCTGCGTGAGCTCCTCCATGACGAGATCGTCACGGACCTCCAGGAAGGTGGGGAAAGGCCTCTGGCGGGTGATCCACGTCCTGAGGTGGGCGTACCGGTCGCTGAGCCCCCGGAGGACGTTGAGGACCAAGATGCGATCCTCGACGGGCCACCCGAGATCCCCCAGGGAGTCAGCCATGCCCTTCATCCGACGGCAGAACTCGCCGATGGAGAGGTCACCCTGGACGAAGGTGCGGAAGCTCGCGTCGAGACGCAGTGCCCGGGCCTCAGCGTTGCCCAGGAACTGGCCCTCGAGGGCAAGCCAAGCCCGGCGCGCATCCGGAGAGGTGCGGACGAGGTCGTGGAGGTCCAAAGAGATCGTCCCCAAGATCCAGGAGAGAACGATGCTGTCGAGATGAAGCCACGACGGCGTCTGGACGGCGACCATGGTGTCGACGAGGACGTGGCCGTCGAGGGCGTAGCGACGAAGAGTGAGGAGGACCAGGTCCCGCCAGCGGGCGTACGAGGGCGACTCAGGCTCGAGGACGACCGGAACGAGCAGGCGAATGTTCTGGACCCCCCCCCCGCCTGGTAGTGCAGCTGAGCCACGAGCGGGTCGGCCGGGTCGTGCCAGAGGACGGCGGTGTGAGACACGCGGCGACCCGGCGAGGCGGAGGAGTGGGCCCCAACGTCCTGTCCCACGGGGTAGGTGAGTAACCGCTCAGCCTCGGCGATCTGGCGAGCCAGGGCTTCGACCGCGTCGCGCTCGTGCTCCCACACGAGGGCGGCCGCCCGCACTCGGGCCTGCCCCTCCGCGGCCGAGGCTCGGGCGGCGGCAAGGGCAGCGGCGAGGGATGAGGCGTCACGGCCGGCGTAGATCTGGGAAAGAAGTGGTGGCGGGGCCGGGAAGACCTGGGCACCGGCAGAAGAGAGGTTGCCGGCGTCCAGCCCGACGCCGGGAAGGTGGATCCGCGGCTGCTGGAGGGTAGGCTGTTCGCCATCAGCAGCCGGGAGGTGGGGCTGAGGGTCCCCATCGGTCTGGAGACCCCCATCAGTAGCCCCTGGGTTCTCCACTGCCGCCGAGGTGAGGGCCTGGGGGGTCGGGTGTTCCAGGTGAGGCAGTAGGAGGAGGGAGGGGCTGGAGAGGTGGCTGGCGCAGTTGTGGCTGGGGAAGGACTGCGGCAGGAAGAGGGGAAGTCCGGCCGGCACCCTCCAGCCCGGCGTCATGGAGAGCCGCTCCAGGGAGAACCGCCATGGAAGCAGGGGCGGGTGCTCCAGGGAGGGAGGCGCCAGGGAGGGAGGAGCCAGGGAGGGAGGCGCCAGAGATATAGGGGCTAGGGAGGCCGCCCGCGCCTAGGAGAAGGCCGGCGGCGGCGGCGTCCGTTCCCGGGAAAAGACCGGCGGCGGCAGGGGCAGAGGGAGCGGCGGCGCCAGTAAGAACCTAGGCCCAGGTGGATGAGGAAGAGAGAGAGGGGAAGTGAGAGTAGAGGGAGGGAGGGGGAGGTGGCCGGGCAGCCATGGCGCGCCGGCTAGCCGGCGGCGGCCAGCCGGCGGCGGCCAGCAGGGGAGGTGGCGGCGGCTGGCGGCTGGGTGGAGGAAGAAGAAGCTAACCTAGGCTGGATACCATGTTGGAATAAGGATTTTCTCAATTAGGGCTAACCCTAGATGGGTAGCTATATAGGTTCCATACATGGGCCACATGGGCGTTAGCCTCATGGGCCTAAACACATACTCCAACAATAATAATAATTAATAACTACACAAAATTTAAGTTCACAACTTAATAAGGTCACATCCCCAGCACAACATGTGTCCGCAATGGATTCATCTTCTGCTCATCATCAACTTCAATTGGAGCAGGTTGATCACGCGGGGCCATCTAGTCGTCCTAATAAAGTAATAATAACAAAGATAAAAAAGAACAAAATTTTAGATCAAAGCACATGATGAACAAAACTATTGAACGCACGGACAGTCGAGGAACTGAACAGAACTATTGAACGCACGGACAGTCGAGGAACTGAACAGTTTCTTACCGATTGAATCTTACTGGAGCCACCCAGGGGTGCTTGGAGCAGGGGCACAAGGCTGCAACTGAAGGGGCTGGGCTGCCGCTAGCAGGGAGGGGGCGCAGCCGGACTACGTCGCCGCTGGCCGCTGGCTGCTCTGCCGCCGGCCGATTCGACGGCGAGCCGCCCAGGGATGCTCCTTGCTCCATCCTCCAAGCAGAGGCACACCGGAACAGAGCTGCATCAGCAGGGAACCGGGGTCTGGGAGGGTCGCCGCCGGCCGCCGCTAATTGCCACTCGCGTCGGGCGCGCCTGGGCGGAAGTGGCGAGATTACGAGTGTGCGCCACTGTGCAGGTGATGTGCTGAAGGGGAATAGGTCACGCGTGGACTTAAGTTGGGCTAGTTCTCTTTCATGGGCCGTATCCAAATCAGCCCAAACGTGTCTGATACATGTATCCTGGTCAGTACGTATTCAGTTTTCGTAGTAGGGTCGGATACGCGATATAGACCCCCCTGAAGTATCCGCGCATATGAGGTCGCGACAGTTCGAGCTCAACCTGCACGCGGAGTTCGGGGCGCTGGAGCGGGATGGATGTAGGGCGAGGGTGTGGTGCGATGCGGGCGGCGGTGCTGCATCCGAGACGCGGGGTGTTGGCGCGGGCGCAGGATGGACGCAGGCAGGGCTCATTTTCGAAGAACAGGAGGGGCGCCGGAGGTGTGTCCGGACGCGCCGTCCGTCCGAACATTCAGGTGCTGTCCCTTTCGAACTCTAAATTTCGTTAAAAACAAATTCTAATAAGATAAGCTTTATTTCTAATTAAAATAAAATTACACAAACAACTTGGTAATGAAATACTTGTGATGTTTCACATTTTTAGAAAGAAATGGGGTTCACATTTTTATATTTTAATATAAAATACTTGTGAATTTTTAGAGATGAAATCAGTATTTTATTATTCTTGTCAGATAACAAACCAACTAGAATACCAAATTTGTACGGTTTCCACATTTGGAGTGTGTCCGATACCCAATTTCATAGCTCAAGATTTGAAATCAGACTAATGTGCAAGTCAAAGATTGAAAATGAATATTTCCCTACTCCCTCCGTCCCTAAAAGAATATAATTTTAGAATAGTGTTATGTTTTAGTTGCCAAGTTTGACCAATTATAGATAAAAAAGTATAAATATTTATAACATTAAATAAACACCATTAGATAAATTACAAAATGTATTTTCATAATAATTGATTTGAAGCAATAAATGCAAATACTATTTACTAGAAACTTAATTGAAAGTGAAATACTTTATCAAGCACGTATACTATAGTTGTATTCTTTTTAGGATGATAGTATCTTTTATGTGGTCAATAACAATCTTTCACGTGGGTGAATCTGATGCCAGTTCTGCCGAAAGAAAGGGGGAAAAAGAAAAGAAAAGAAAAGGATCAGAAGTCAGAACTAATCCAACGCCACAATCACCACTGAACCTTCTAACACAGTATAGTCTTTCAGCCTGTTGGTGCTGTTTTCACGCATCCGGCAAAAATTGCCCTGGCATCAGAGGACGGACGACATTGTCGTTTGTGAAGCTTAAAAGAGTGTGTTGGATGGATGCCCAATGCCACCTCATAAGTCATTACAAATATGGGTGGCATATATTATTCTTATATTGGACGATTCTGCGTGCTACTAGTACAAACAGGGACTAACGAATGAACAATCTGATGGTAGCTGCTACTGCTAGTGTGCCACAGGTACTAATGTACAAGTTGGTATTAGTGTATGTCACAGAGACTAATGTCGATAGGTTTGCTTACATAGGATTGTACACGCCAGTGCTCTCCAATTTGATGCAACTTGGGAGTTCTCCATCACTCATGGATTCAAAATCAGGCGTTTTTATTCCAGTTCAAAGTCTAATACTACTTTTTCCCCAAAAAGGACAACTTATCAAGCATGGGCCTAGATGTCTAGTGAATTTTGTTGGCGCGTGCGTGGTCCACATCCAGATACTGCCCGCGGACAACGGGCCGTTGGTGATAAGCTGGGCCGAGTGAGTGAGTGAGTTTACCTGGGGCCTGCCTATCTCGTGCTTGTGCGAGAATAGATCGAGGGACGAGCACGCCCTCATCCAAATGTTCTCTCCACATTCGAAGAATCGCGATAGAAAATCAGAGAAGAATAGCTAGCTCTGGCAAATCCGCTAGTATGCAAAATTCATCCATTTTTGCAAGGGTGTGTACGTCATTAGCATCAGGAAACGGCTGAAACCACCCTGCATTATTTCATCACAAACTGCACAATCAGTACGTTGCAGAATACAGAGTACAGACACAAAGCAATAACATTATATCAGGGGATTAAGCACTAGTGTCATATTACACCATCATCATCGCTGCGCTTTGCTAACAATTCACAAAACAAGATTAAAGAAAAAACACAAACCAACACAACAGTAGCAAAATGTCCTCCAAACATTGAACCATTCAATTATGAACAGACTAATTGACCCCTCTAAAGCATGCTGAGAAAAGCTTAGTCCCGGGCCGATTCTTATCCTTGACCGGTGTCTTTGTCTCCTTACTAGCCATGGTAGTGGTTGTGGTGGCAGGGGCAGCAGCGACATCGCCATCGATGACCGTCCCGGTCAGGACCGGCGGTACGGGCAGGTTCCCCTCGGCAGGCGGTTCGAGCTGCCACAGCCCGGTTTCTCCGATGACCATCGCCTTGTTCCGCTCCACCCACCACGACTCCGGCACGAGGTTGTCGTCGTTGAGGAACGCGGACGACTTGTTCACCAGCGCCACGCTGCGGTGCACCTGCAGCTTGAACTCGCCATCCTTCCCGTTCCAGCCCGCCACCGTGTGCAGGATGCCCTGCAGGTTGTGGTAGTCCCCGAGGTTGGTGGAGTCGTCCTTCACGTACGGCGACTTCTTGGAGTCCACGGCCAGGACGTCGCCGACGTTGGCGTAGCCCAGGAGGCCGCTCGGGTACAGCGGGATCACGTCGGGCGTGTTCCTGACGTGCAGCGCCCGCAGGTTGGGCAGCTCCTCGAACCTCTTCTTGAACTCCGGGTTCCCGATCTGCGGGCTCCCGAACACGATGGCCGTGACGGGGATGTCGGCGCCGCCCACCCTGGACACGCCGTTCACCGCCATGTCGAACGCGCAGAGCGTGGCCAGCGACGCGCCGAGGCTGTGGCCGGTGCACACGATGCTGAGGCTCTCGCCCTTGTACCGGGCCACCAGCTCGCGCACCGCGGCGAGCAGCTGCTCCCGCGCGCTGTACTTGGAGAAGGGCGACCGCTCGTCGCTGGAGGTGTAGATGAGGTACCACCCCTTCATCACGCGGGCGTGGCCGCGGGCCGGGTCCCCCTCCGGCAGGATGGCGTCGGGGGAGACGAGCTCCGGCTTGAGCACGTCGACCCACTCCAGCGTCCGGATGGTGCCGCGCCACGCGACGTAGATGACGCGCTGGCCCGTGGCGGCCGCGGCGGCGTCCGTGGACACGGAGACGTAGCCGATCCAGTTGGACTCCTTGCTCCACGCCTCGCGGGAGAGCGAGAACACCATGATGCCGCCCGGGAACGACGCCTGGGAGGTCCCGTAGAGGTACGCCGCCGGGGAGATGTCGGCGGCGGCCGGGAACAGCGTGCGGGCGAAGAGCGTGGACCTGGAGTAGCGGCAGCTGCCGCAGTACTTGGAGTGGGAGTCGGAGTTGAAGGAGTCGTAGGTGACCTGGCAGAGGTCGCCGCAGAGCAGGATGAGGCGGCGGAGCGTGAGGTCGAGAGGGTCGAGGAGGCCCTCCCAGTGCGCGGACCCGAGCAGCTCCGGCCATGACGCGGAGCCCTTGGCGCCGCCGACCAGGGAGCTGGACAGGAGGACGCCCTGGCTCGCGTCCATGTGTGCAGTGCGATGAGAAGAGGATCAGCTAAGTGCGAGTGTATGAGTGGTCAGAGCTTGTGAGAGGAGAAAGGGCTGTTTGGTTCACAGCCTCGGCTGCCAAGCTCATCGATCTCACCTGAGGGGCTCGAAAATGAATGCGTGGAAATGTCTTGGTCAGACTTTGGTATTACTAGTAGCATCCCCGTGCGTTGCTACGGCATAGCTAACATTTTGTATTTAAAATACACGGATCGCACAATAAGATAACAATATTGTAAAACTTAAATACCAATATTAAAATGACATTATCTCAAAAAGCAAAGTAGACGAAACTCATAGTTTTTAGAACATACACGTGTAATAGTTATGAATGATTATAAAACAAAATATTATGAACAAAACACTCAAAGTATTATAAATTTGGCTGATGACCTGCTGACCACAACGGTCACCGCAATCTCCTACTATCTTGGCTAATTTCTTTCTGCTTCTTTCTAGTGTTCTGCAAAAAGAAAATGCAAGCGGTGAGGTAACTTGACAATATTTGTATACATACGTAGCGTGCCCGTGCGTTACTACGGGATAGCAAAACTTTTGTACTAAAAATACACGGATCGTACGAAAAGATAACAATATTGTTTAATAAAGGTACTTTTGATTATAATGAAAAAGTATTAACATGCAATATCATCTTGTCTATAGAGTTAGAACCTCTTTATAGATGATATTCATTAGGAATATTATCATTACCAGTTTCTTCCCCTTGTCACGTTCTTCTCAATAATTAACACGGTCAAGATTCTGATGTTAGATCTTGCTATGGATATAGATAGCGCTTATGTAAAAACACTGGTAAGACGAAGAAACCTAGGTCTATGCCCGTTGCAATGAAACAACAATCATGTACACATTGACTTGTCCTCGGTAAGGCGAGACCATCTAGCAGCCACACAAGCACATTGCGAGTTACATACACGAGGGACACATGGCGAGTTACGTACACATGGGGCACATGTGGAGTTACATGCCTACTAACCCATCTCCCCTCTCAAATATTGCAGCATGAACTTGTGGCATGTGAGCGTTGTGCTAATCACCAGGGTGTCCAGTCGGCAGCCACACTAATTTTTTATTACTAATAGTATCAAATTGTTAAACAAATAATTCCCTCCTAGTATGTAAGCGTTTAGATTTCTCTGTGCTAATCACCAGCGTGTCGGTCGCTGGCCATTTTTTATTAATAGAATGAAATTGTTAAGCAAATATTTCCCTCCTGATATGTGAGTGGTTAACTTTTCCTGTGCTAATATGAACGTGTGTTGTACTGATAGCCAAAAATCACCTAGAGGCAGCTGAAATATCAATACTGATGCAAGTGAGCCGCTATTTCAGTGAACATAAAACTTTCTGTACTGATGCTCAAATATTAAGGCACCAAAGGTATGGGCATGTCTATGTAGTCAGATTAATTATAAGACCCCTTTTGCCCAAAAAAAGACTAATCATAAGATTCGGCACAAAGGTATAAACTTTCAAAATATTATTAGTTATCATAATTCATAGCCTATATTGTTACATCTAAAAGGTATCATAACAGTCACAGGTAGAACGACTACCTTCCCGATCAAGGTTGAAGAAATTACAACTTGAACCTGGGAAACAGGTTATATTAACAACTGTCCACCTCCTGAAAAGTCCTGCAAATAAAAATTGGCATCAATAAATGAAATGCTGCAAACCATCCGTCCAAAATCAAGGAACGGAAGCACATGCAAGTTTAACCAAAGATCAACATGATACCAAGATCAACTTGATACCCAGATCACATATTTTTTTTCAAAACAGAACATCAATATTACCCCAAGCTTGATTATGTAAAAAAAATTAGACCATGATGCATCACTCACAGCTGGTTGGTTGGTGCTGCTGTGTAGTAGCCATAAACAGATTAGCATCAGCGTTGCTGAGGTGGAACTCACATTTGGTCAAGCACTGAACCACATATGTGTGCTAGTCGCGAGCAACAACGCATTTCCTGGGAATAATTTTCACTGCAAAATCCAGTAAGAAATAAAGAGAGACGCAGCATCGTGAAATTCAGAATGAAAGAAAAAACCACAATGAGATCGAACAAACAGGGCAGCACAATGTACATCACCCATGGCCGCCGGCGCCGCTCATTGTGTTGTGGCCTGGGATCAACTGAAATTCGCTAGATCTACGCACAGTCACCAGACGATGACGATGCCTCCCGTGAAACACCCAGCCATCTGCTCTGCTCGGCCACTCGCACCATTAGGGATCATCAAGGTTGATGCCTATGCGGACTCACAGTCGCACCACACTTCACGAATCCACCATGCCGGCGTTCGAGCCGCGAGCGCCGCCAGCAGGCCCTGCTAGATATGGGGAACAGGGCTGCAGCCTGCAGGCGCACATGCCACGCTCACCGGCGGCAACGGGGTGGACGAGTCGTGAAGCCCATATGCGAAGCCGGTAGGGGCGACGTCCGCACCGGTGGTGGAAGAGGAGAGGGTCTGGCCGCGCCGCCATCCGGGGCGCTGTGCCTGCGCATGAAAGCTGGGCGACCACGCCGCTGTCGCGAGGGAGGATCTGGGGGTCGCTGCGGTAGGGGAAGGACCGCCCGTGGCCCGTGGGGTCGCTGGCAGCCTCCGGTCCTGCCGTGGAAAGAAGTGCCGCAACAACCTGCTCGCGTGCCGGGAGGATCGGGGCCGTGGGGGAGGGTCGTCCGTGCAGGGATGGCCGCGCCACCGCCGCTCGCAGAAGCCACCGCTGAAGAGGCTACTGGTGAGGGGAGGGACGCACCACCGATGAAGCGCTGGATCCACACGGGGTCGCTACCACGGGAGGTCGTTGTCGCCGCCACCTGCCATGGATGTGCTTCCGCCTCGATGGATCCCAGGCCAACATGGAGGAATAGGCCACACTCACTGGCGGAAGCTGCTAGTCACGGGGAGGAATGGATGTCGGATCCGGTCGCGCTCGTCGCGGGTTGGATGCGATGACGGAGCAGGCGCGCACGGCAAGGATGACGGCGCGGCCGCATGGGGGAGTGAGCGGGATCTCGCGAGGGGAGCGCACGCGCGGGGGAGGGGAAGCGAGCGGGAACGAGCGAGGCGTGGGGGAGACGGAAGCGAGGGAACACGATTAGCGCAGGGGAAGCAGCAAGCGTCGCACGGGGGAAGGTGGGAGCGAGGGGTCGCAGGGGCAGGCAGATGGAAGTACCAACTAATTGTCGCACCAAAAAATGTCCACTCTTTGGTCTTTTTAGTTGTAGGAGATTATGGTAAGCTAGTATGCGATAGGGTGTGTTTAGTTGCCTCTGTAAAATTTTTGAAACTACAATAATTCTTTCGTTTGTATTTGACAATTAGTGTTTAATCATGAACTAATTATGTTCTAAAGATTTGTCTCGTGATTTACAACCAAACTGTGTAATTAGTTATTTTTTTATCTATATTTAATGCTCCATGCATGCGTCCAAATATTCGATGTGACAGGAAATCTTGTAAAATTTTTGGAACTTCTAAGGAAGTGAACATATCCTCACTCTAAAAAATATCTTGGTGAGACAAGTGAGACAGACAAGTCTGCCTGGAGAGCAACTAATCAGCCCTAGATACGTGTTGAACAGAATATTTGACTGAAAATTGATTGATGTGGTTGCTTCTGTGCACGGAACGCCAACAATTTGCTTTGAAGCTGGTTTCACTCAAACGGGGCAAGCAGCAGCAAAATCAACATAATTTTAGTCGCTATATTGGTGACCATGGTTTTAGTCAAGTTTGGCCAAATGGGAGGGATATCGAGCCAAAATTTGACACCCAACCAAATGAAGGCAAATTTTGGTCGAAGGCTCGAAGCGGCCAAATTTTGGCTTGGCGTCCTTTTTGACACACAAGATAAGCAATCAAAGCGCATAAGTTTTCTTTTTTAAACTATTCTTACTAACAAATATACCCGTATATTACAATAGGAGAAAAAAACTACTAAACATTCATGAAAAACGATAATGTGAATAGTACATATCTACTCATATTTTATGCTTTTATAATTTATTTTATGATGACCATCACATCCATAATATAAGTTAATGCTGACAATAATTAATAATGCCTATTAAACTTATATCAAATTAAAATACACCTTGATATATTTTTCTTCCATTGCAAAGCGTATAATTATTTACATATAAATATACCATAACTTTGTAGCTTTTTTATACTACTCATGTATTTTTATGACTCAATATCGACCTTTGTAGCTTTGACGCATTATATCAAGCTCCGTAACTTTTTTGTCGATGTGTTAGCATTGGTATGTCCGTCAATAATTATGATGGAAGATCTCTTTTGATTTTTCACATGGCAGCCTCCGTCAGGAATTACATAAATACATTTGTTTAGATTTCATTAGATAATAATCTGTCCAAGATTTTGGTTCACGAAATAGTTAATTGTACCATTGACTAATCCATATTTAATAAAAATAAGTTTTGTTTTTTTTACCAAAACTACATCAGATGGTGTAAATCTTTCTCCTCAAAACTTAGTGCGCAAACAAACATAATAAATGCTGAAAAGTAGGGGTTATGCGAGCTTGCCTTGGGGTTCCCGAAGCCTTCACTAACTCTCTGCTGTCTGGTCCCTGCCCAAGGCAAGCCCGCATAGACAAAGCACAATCTAACAAGATTCATAACATCTATGGATAGATCACATTTTTATGAAACTAAAACTAGTTTGGCATTTTCCTGATTTTTCTATGGTTTTTGGTGAATTTTGCAAGATCTCTCTTTTTTTAAAAAATAAAAACAAAAGAAAAGGAAAAAAGCTTGTATGGGCTTGGTCTAGCCCACAACGAAGCCGACCCAACTGCAAGAATTTGGACTAGGTCGAAAAAGAAGCCCACCAGGAGAGGTCCACTCGGATTTGGATATTTTACATCAGGAACCCCGATCTATTTCAAAAATTATTAAAGTCCTCCCACCTTTTCTTTCTCTCTGGCATCTTTACATTTGGAACCCCGTATTCCTTTCTATTCTCTTCCCCACTCCTAATCTATGTTTGCACCGTGAGACCGAGCCCCCTATTCTAGACTGAGTCGGTCATTGGCAGGGCTGGACAGAAAAATAGTCCAGAAGTTTTGCCTCTTTAGTATTAGGTATAGTAAATTAGTAAATGGAGAAAATTGGAGTTTTGTGGTTCTGATCGAATGCCATACTGTAAAGGTCTGTTTGCCGGGGCTCTAGCTCCTTCGGAAACAGCTTCGGCTCTGGCTCCTCTGAAGAAATAACTCCTTTCAAGGAGTTGAAATAGTTTTAGAAAACGTTTGGCAAAACAGCTCCTCCTGTTCCTTTGAAATGGATGAGATATATCAAATGTCCAAAGTACCCCCGCTTATTATTTGATTTGGTTGTACACATGAGAAATTAAAATGTAGGTAATTGACAATATTACATCAATTACTCATAATATTTATCATGATTAAAGTAAACCGTATGTGAATTATTTTTAAGACAAAAACGAGGCTAAACCAGTTTGGTTTGTAGACCTTTAAATTCAGTGGGCGACCGGCGCATGGATGTGCGTGTGCGCCACCCTGCTGGATGCACGCCACCTGGAGCCGTAAACCCATCGCACGGCAGCAGCACATGCGAGGGAGAGGACCAACATGCCCCCACGGCAGCAGCACCGCATGCGAGGACCAGGCGATCGCATCGGGCTCCAGGTGGCGTGCATCTGGTAGTGTGGTGCACGCGCGCGTCCATGCGCCCTTGCCCACCGAATTTAATTCCCCTCCTACTCCCTTCCCTGAACACCGCACGCCGCTGCCGCTGCCGCGCCGCTCGTTAGCAACTCGCACTGGCCGCCGCCGCATGCACCTGGATGCTTACACCACCGCTCGCCGTCGCCCAAGCAAGGCTTGCCTTCTTCCACGCTGTCGTGCGCTCCCATGACGCGCTTGCCTAGGCCGCCGCTTGCTCGCACAGCGTAGGCGCCTGAACCGCTGCTCGCACGATTCGCTCGACGGTGAAGCACCGCGCCGGCGTCGGTTTCGTCTTGTACCCGGGCAAGGAGAATGCAGAGAAGGGCAATAGCATCCATACGTCTGCGACCATCAGGCGGAGCCACGAGAAGCTTGAAATCGTGGCTCCTCCTTCCTAGTGCAAAAAGGCTCCATCTCTCCCAGGTGCTTCTCCGGTGAAGCCATTCTAGACAATGGTGTTTGATATGGCTCCTTGAGGAGCCGGAGCCGGAGCCGAAGCCCCTCCGGAAGCCATACCAAACAGGCACTAAATATCTAAAGCTCGACCGTGGATATCTTGCAAGTTGCGTAATAGTCTTCGACACATCTATACCTAATACTAAATAGGCAAAATTTCAGGCGTTTTTTTTTTCGTCCAGCCCATTCAATTCGGCCCAACCGTCCTGGTCCAGTCACTCCGTCCGGCCCACTCGCTTTCTACTTAGCCGCACGCCTCGCTCGCCTCTCCCCGCACGGTCCGCTCGGCTTCTCGCACGAGCACATGCCTCGCCGATGTTCCTCCCCACATGCAGATCCACCGCCGGCGCCGCACCAGCGAGTAGAGCCACCACATGCAAAGTGCCGGCGCTACTTTCGTGCGCAGCGCTGCCCCGCCATCCAGCAGTCCATCGCCGCTGTCCCCCCGTACGGCACGGATGGAGTAGCCCGGCGCCAAGTCGAACAAGAAGGCGCGACTCTTCTCCACCACCGCCCAGGTCACCTCAAATGATGGTGACGTTCTAGATGGTGCGGAGGCACCCGGGAAGCGCCGCCTCCTCCCGGGGGCCATGCCGCCGCCATTGCTGCCGCGTTCTTCTGAGAAGCCATCGTCGCTGCGTTGGTCATCGGACATGGCGTCGCTAGATGCTTCATCGACACATGAATTGGAATCGGAATCTAATCTCGAAGACACCCGTTCGGATTCCATGGTACGCTCGACACGAACTCCTTCCGTTATTTTCCTATTTATAGAGATTGTGGTTGAAACTGAAATTAAAAGTTGCCATTGGGAAATCCTGATCTCGCAAGATTCATTGGGACATCCTAATCTCGCAGGCGACCTAACCTCGCCGAGGTGGACAAACGCTCCTGATCTCACCGGGCACGATCAAGCAAGGTTGGCTCCTTACATGCTGTTTCTCCCTCTTCTTTGATTCTTATGTTATTACTCATCATGTACTGACAAAAGTAGTAAAAGAAATAGAGCGAAATTAACTGGGACATGTGATTTATGGTTCAAAATTTGCACAGTATGAGTAAAATCAAGTGACTCAGTTGGCAAATCCTAATTTGTAGATGATGTTACCTTTGATTCTCTTCCGATTTGCAGTTCCAGTGGCCATCCAGTGATATGTCTCTGAAGGACATGTACTTGGATGAAATTTATTTTCTGCCTTGGCTTATAGGATCTGATTTCTTCATGTTTTGCCTAGACAGTTTGACAGAGACGAGCACCAATTCAGGAGGAGGATAAGCTTGACTCAGGCTCAGTGAACTTCTTTCCAAGTGTGAGTCCAAGGCAAAAAAGATTGATCTTGGTGAGGTTGACCTCAAGACAATCATGGATGGGTGCAAGGAGCTATATTCAGGACAGAGGCTTTCCTTTTGTTGTTCGAGATTTTGCTGCAAGATTCGATTTTGGAAACAAGGCCGACGGTTATCACTTTGGACTTCTACATAAAAACATATAGCCTACACAAAACAAAAGAAAGAGACTGATTTCTAGATTTACCATTGTTTAGTATGTGATTACGGAATATTCACATAGACCTTCAATATTGTTTTCCTTATAAGATATATGTTGTGAACTATGTCTGCTTCTTTTCTTCTGAGGAAGAGCCAATTCAGCAATTGGCAAAGAGCAAGATGGTTGTTATTAACTTGTCGAATATAATCAATCTGATCCTCTTTGTCAGAAAAGTCATTGCCTCCTCTTTTTGGTAGAAAAGTCATTGCTTCAGTTGAAACTGTATCCATAGCGTTTATAGCGTCAATGCTGGACTGCCTATTGGACCTTCTGTAAGGGTTCATAGTTAGGTTCATGGCATATACACTATGAAAAAGCTGAACAAGCACAACTATCCAATTGCAAAGAAGCGCATGCAACAAGTGGAAAGGACATTGTTTATCTAACAAAATTACTTTGGTTGATTTTTATCATATATAAATTAAAGATTATAAATGTTCTTAATCACATAAGAAAAGCCTACTCAGATGTCAGCTCTGAACTTTTGTGTTCTTGTACATTCTTCAAAATCAGTTTACTTCAAAAGGGTAGCTAAAACGAGTTACACACCGGCATATTTCTGAATTCCACAATACCTAGAACACTCGAGTGTTGGCTTTTGTTTTCAGAATTCCAGTTAACTGAATAGTTTGACATTTGTTGCAGGGAATAATAATTTTCGCATTAGTAATGGGCACACTTGGCTTCCAAGTGCCGATGGAATCAGGGCACAACCCATAACTCAGGTACATCATCTGTGGCTCACATTTAGCATAACACCTAATATTAACTCTCACTTGGTTGCTAATACTAAACATGTGCGATGACCCAATAGGAGCACGTGAAAATTTCAAGCGTAATGCTGTTGTAGATCTTACTTCATGAGCTCACAACTCTTAAAAGGGCATCTAGATATTTTTGTTGTGTGACGTCATGAAAATTGGAATACCATTTTGTATATAGATAGCTATTCTCTTAGAAAGGAAAATCCAACTACAGGTTCTGTGATACACTATTTCAATCTCAGAGTATGTGACCAGCTCATAATTCTGGAGGTAAATCCACAATAAATGGTTGCCAGTAATGCTAATTCAAATGATGGCATAACACCTGCACAAGCAAGGATGATGTCGCCCTCACAGACTGCTCCGCATGACGCCCACCTGAGACTCCTTGGAACAATTATTCTTGGACCTACAGAATAGACGATTCAGCAAAAGAGTCTGACACTCTGAATTTGCACCTCTGTTCCGATCTGTGGCCCAGAGAACGTGGAGCAGAAGGCGACGGCTATGGAGGATTTCAGACTGAGTAACTCCTAGCGTGAATACAACAAGGACAGGAGTTTTGTTAAACACATGTAAGTCCAACTCCCTAGCATGAATACATTCAGGCTGTTTCAAAAAAAAATACAACCAGGCTAGATTATTGGCTTTGGAAGTTTGAAATTAATCATAATGGTATATATGTCCTTATTATCACCCGTTGCAACGTACGGGCAATTTTGCTAGTACCATGGTAATGCGTCAAAGTAAGCACGACAACGGTATTCGACAGTGGCACTCAAACTTAGTCAAACCCAATCCACAATGGCGCATTCGACGGCTGCGAATCAGTCACGCCTACTCAAACCCCTGAGCCATGGGGGATGGATGTGGGGTCCTTTGGGAGTTCAGGCTAGAGAGAGATGAGCGAGCACATCCATGGAAAAGGATAAACCTCCGCTTGTTACATTGAGTTAGGGGGAAACAATAAATTCAAGTATGAAATAATGGAAAAGATGATTAACATATCACAGTTTGCTAATGGTATTGTGACAGATTCATTCATGGATGGCATTCGAGCGAACCCTGCTTTTCATAATAGCAAGACTATAGTTTTCTCTAGTAAGACGGTCCAATGCTACTAATAACTAGGATAGCTGCTACTGTTCGCCTAAACGGCCGTTTAGTCCGTTTAAACACCGTTTAAATGGTAAACAGAAGTCAACCGTGTTGTTTAGGCCCTAAACGGTGAATTAAATGGTTGGGCCGTTTAAACCGTTTAATCCCGTCTAAACGGTCTAAACAAAATCAGATTAAATGTGATTAAATGAGCTAAACAACCATTTAATTCATAATTAAGTAAATTAAAGGACTACGTCTATCACAATCAACATGAAAATAATTAACATTGTAATTATATGAAGTGTTGTGCGATTTAGATTTCTTCCAACAAGATTATTTGGTAGAATGTTTGATTTTTACATGTGTAAATATGTATGGGTTCTAGCAAATTTTATTTTTACCTACATAAATATGTATATTTTATTGTTATTGTACAAAACCGTTTAGACCGTTTAACTCCGTTTAAACACCGTTTAAACGGTCTAAACGCTAAACGAAGGGTGATCGACTGTTTATCGTTTAGCGTTTAGGAAAACAATTGGTTGCTAGTGATGATTAAATTTACCACATAAGCATTTTGATGATGCTTCATAGAAATCAAGGATCAGAGATGGAGAAACAATTTCTTCAAGTGCTCACCCTGCGACCCTGCGCATGAGGGACCTAGCGACGGGGTCGGTCATCCTCTCCATTCGCCGCTCGCGCTCCTCCCCCACCACCCGCGCTCCCCGTTATTTGTTGCGTGCATGCCTTGCAACAATGTTGACCTCCCCAAGAGGACCATCACCTCTTGCCTGCGGGGCGGGCACCCGAGCATGTCGTCACCCCTCGCCTGCAGCACTGCCACACCTCGCACACTATCGCTTCTTGCCTATTGCATGACTGTCCGTGTCTGCCTCACCTCCACATGCGGTTGTGCACGAGTACATCCACATGCACCTACCTCCTACCTTGCATCTTCTCCATCAATCTTGATACTGCGCTGAGATCCGCCATGGGGCAATGCCAGCGATTATAGGAGAAGGATTTGGTTAGGAGAAGATAAGGTCAGCTCATGCCACTCTTTGCTCCATGCTCAACTACAGGCACCGACATCGCTTGCCATAGGCTCGCGTGCTCTGCCGATCGAACACTCACCACACTCGCTGACCGACGAAGAGGAGCTAGATCGCCCACTCGTGAGGTCATGCCACATTGCACCCAACTGTGGGTTGTCATCGCTCACGTTATGCGTCGTGGGTGCTATTGTTATTGGTCGGAGGCTGATGCGCTTTGGTCGTCGAACCAGGCGAGGATATTTCATCTACTTGGCGGGAAAGACATAGATTGACCTAGGGGATGCTGTCATATCCAAGTGCTATGAATTGTAAAAACCTGACTAGCTCTTCTCGTAACAAACTATAAAATCAACCTTAGCCGTGAATCAGGTTTCCTTTGTGAATTCTACCTCAGTTTGGTTGCCTGCATTAGCCAGTATTAAAATTTGTGAAGTATAGTAGTGTACCTATATTTGGTTGTTTGCATGAGCTCTCTTATGTAGATTTGCGCAATGATCAAAGCAGGTCTGATATATCATTGGCTAGTATGCTAGATTTCATTGTATTTGGCGATGCAAATTGGCTAGTATGCTAAATTTCATTGTATTAGGCGATGCAAATTTGGACAGGTTAATGAGTACATAAAAATAAAATATTCTCACTCTCCTACCATTGCTACAAACAAGAGACATCTACTACAAAACATGTCTTGCCTGGACAGAACAACTATATACCAAGACATCACGTACGTTTATGCTGGCTTAGATTATGTTGAATAAGATATTATTTTTATAAAGAAAAAATCTAATTTCATCTCCTGTGTCCAAGAGAATCAAACCACTTATTATAACAGCATATAATAAAAAAATCCAACTTTAAACGCAATTCTAGCATAAGGTCTAATACAGCCTAAACCTAATACAAGCATCCAATCAAACCTTTAAGCATATATTCCCTCCGTCTCCAAAAGAATACAATTCTGGAACAGTGTTATATTTTTAGTATATCAAGTTTGATCAATTACAGATAAAAAAGTATAAATATTTATAATATAAAATAAATATCATTAGATTAATTACGGAATGTATTTTTATAATAAATTAATTTGGAGCCATACATGTGAATAATATTTACTAAAAATTTGGTCAAACGTGAAGCACTTTACGTGACCCATATTTGCATCTTTTAGGACAGAGGTAGTATATAGGTCGGTCTCACCTTGCTTTCAAATTGACCTATCGACGAATAACAGCAGAGCATGACGTTTGCGATTGGCCAATGGAAAGCTGCACCAGATCTCTTGTGGCTGTTTTCTTCCCCTCGAGTGGTCCTACACGAGGCGGCCAAAGACTTATAGTAGTACAAAAAAAATACTCCACAGAGAGCTGCACCTCTTGTGTGTTTTCAGCTCAGCGTGTGTAGTCAGTGTATTTGCTGCCCGGCCGAGTGCCCTGGACAGTTGGAAATGGAATCATGCGTCGCCAAAATGCTAGTATAACGTAGCTATAACTATAGCAGTGAAGCTTCATACATACTCCGTAGATTCTTCGACGAGAAGGTTAGGCTGAACCGCAGAGGCTAACGTTCGTGCTGTCAGCCTGTCACCTAGCACCTGGCGATCACGAGAAGCCGAAAGTGGAACAGTGCATGCACCAGCGCAAGACTAATCGATCAAAAACCATCGTCAAATCGTCTATCTTGCAAAACCTAATCTAGGATTGGGAACAACAATAGCACGGCTGCAGCAGTGCATATACTGTCTTGACAGTGAAGGCTGCAGTTGACAGCTCTATTGCCCGTCCTGATTGCCCTGTTACGACCTATCCCGTGGGCAGCTGCAACTCCATTATTCCGATCCCTCCCGACTCATGGCTTTGTTCGGCTGGCGGTAAAAACGGCTAATGCTGATGTTGATGTTGGTTTGTTATAAGAAAAAAACACTGCTGAATGACTGGTTGATTCTGACTGATAAGTTCGAGCGAAGAGGACCCATCTGTTCGGTTCCTGTTATATCTGAATGATATGTCCGTGACTATTTCTGCAGTGGGCCGGCAGCGACGGAATGACCTGAGTCGCGGTCCTGTCTGAATAAGCAGCGTCATTGAAGATATAGACGTTGTCTGTAAACCTAATCAAATTTAAGAAAACACTTAAAAAGAGACAGCTGAAAAGACCTGCTACGGGCTGGGTTGGTCGGGAGGTTGGTGGTGTGCGTTCGAAAATTACCCTGCCACACACAGTGTGAAAAATCATTGGAATTGGGAGTCCGGTCCGATATGGCTGATCTCGTGCAGTTGCTATCACGTAGGAAACCACGCGACCTGAACTTAATGTCGCACTAAATATTTTAGTCAGTAGTCGACATTTTTGTTCACGGGTAGGCCATAACCACTTTGATAAGATCATTATCATATACACGTGGAAAAGAATAACAGGTGTGACAGAAGATGCACATGTGGAAAACCGAAGTACTACAAAAACTGCATCATTGTGCACTGAGTTGTCAGCTGTGAGCAATGTGACAGCACTCTTGACTCTTGTACGATATGGAAACAGTGTCATTTTTTTTTAAGAAACGGAAACACTGTCAAATGACGGAAAAACATTATTACGTGGGCCTACAAGAAGACCAACAGGCCCAAAGAAGGGTTATCCTTCCTATAGCTCCGCATGAGACAGCTCCTTTCATGGGGCCAATATGGCTGTGGGACATCCGGACAAGCACGCGGGAATTTTTGCTGCGGCCAGCGCGAGCACTGACCAATCGATCAAGGAAAAAAAACCATCTAACCCCTCAACTTTTGGGATCACTGGATATATGTCGTGTGTTGCATGGGGTCACAAAAAATTTGCCCCACACCTATGGTGGCGATGCACATGGCTTCTGGCTTTGATAATCATATTAAGAATTGTACAAATACATAGAAGATATAAAGCTCGATTCATATATGATCTTTGTCGCTTATCCTGTAGATTACTTTATAGAAACCTACCAAAATTGGTTTTACCTTTTTAATTAATACTTGTGTGTTATAATTATGTATTTTACAATTTTAAGCTGATTTGATCATTCCAGAAAATAAAAAATAATAATAAACAATTTGTATTGGAGATCCTAAATTGTATTTTAAAATTCATTCAATCATTCTCTTTTTTTTTCTCTTATCAACGTCCTGCGTCTCCTCTAATAATTCCATTCCAATCATGCACCATCACTCTCCAAGTCTCCATCCAACCATCACCAAAATCATGGGCCTTTTTTGAGTCTGAGGCGCAATAAATCGTATACATGATCATCATCCATCCACGCTGTGCTTCCTGTCCAACCACAGGAGCCCCCTGAAATCGGTGGCGCCCGACGGCTGCGACTTGGACGTGAACCTCACCGTGGAGCTCTTCTCCCCAACCGACGTGAACTCCAGCTCCGTCGGCTCCACGGCCACGCACTTGGCGGCGGCGAGCGACGATGTCGACACCTTGTACGTGCCAGCCCTGCCCACGTTGGTCAGCGACTTAGCGTCCGCGTGTGCGTCGGTGGTCGAGTCCCGCCGCCGTCGAGTAGGCCACCGAGAAGGACAGGTAGCTGAGGCTGCCCACGAAGCAGGTCTTGTTTCGGCGCACGCGTACTCTCGGCTCCGCGCCAAGGCAGCGATCATGGTGGAGTTGTACTTGAGCGCGCACAGAGAGTCGACGTAGTCACGGGTGCCCCGGGTCGAGCGGTCGCTTGGGGTCTATGTGCCCCGCGTCGTGCCGTAGTCGAACGACGTGATCGTCCCGCCCGTCGCCGCGTCCAGCATGGCGACCCACCGCCGGAGTAGCCAGCTTAGGGCGTAGACCCGTGGTCATCAGCGCTGAGCGCACGGCGGCAGGGCTCCACTCTAGGTGCGCGCTCTGGAGCAGCGTGGAGAGCCCGCTCATGTGGAGCGGGCACGACATGGACGTGCTCGAGATGTTGTTGATTCCCACGCGCGAGATGTCGGCGGCAAGGTCCGTCGGCCCGGCCTTGTCCGTCCACGCGCCAGGATGTTCACCCCCGGCATGATCATATCTGGCTTCAGGATCTCTGGTATCACCATGTTACCCGCTCACGGCACACGCCCACCTGCGTCCCGGCAACCAGGATTTTCGCCGTGAGGTTCGTGTCGGAGGTCACGTACGAGGTATGACTTCATCGCCGTGCCTTTTGTCTCGCTCACTCCGGGGATGAGCAGGACCACGATCGTCGCCGTGGGGTTCGGGTCGGAGGCCACTACGACTTCATCGCCGTGCCTTTTGTCTCGCCCACGCCGGTGGCGAGCGGGAGGTGCGTGTCAGCGAATATCTCCTGGTCGTTGGCATCCGTGTTGGAGAGCACCATGCCAGCGCCGCCCACGTCGCGCATGATGAGGCCCTTCTGCACACGACGATCTTGCCAGACACCTTTGGCGTGAGGGCCCCGAGTATGCACAGGTTTCATGCAATGGAGTTGGAGGTATTGGACGGGTAGACGACGGGGATCGGGGCACTGGGGAGCGGCTTCGCAGAGTACAAGGGTTTCGGTCGCCGAGCACGACGTAGGCCGGGCAGTCGCAGTCTAGCGCGCCAGCGCCCACAGTGGTGAATCCCTAATTACTACTCTGTATGTTATTTAGGGGGTGTTTAGATTGGGCTGCTAAAATTTAGCTGGCTAATTTTAGTCTTATTTAGTCACTTTTCACTTAAACACTATGACTAAATAGGCATTTAGCCAATTAATCACCAAGAGGTTGCTAAATGAGACTAAAGGCCAGGTTGTCTCACCTTTCAGTAACTTTGATCCAAACACCCTGACCAGTGACGGATCTAGAAATAATATTTAGGTGGGGCTGAGGCAAAGAGAGCTAGAACAATTGAACCAATTATATCCCATACAAAACTAAGATATAGCAGTTTCAAACCTTTTACATGATAACTATGATAAATAATCGAAAGTGCATTGTAAAATGCGTGAGGAAAAGTAAAAGATACAATTTTTATAACTAACCAACAAAAGATCGACGTTCTGCTGCCGCATTCTTCATGAGTCATTAGAAGCACTCTATACGCAAGAAAAAAAATAAATTAGTGACACAAATTTTAAGTATATAACTTCAAAATTTTGGAGATAGAAGAGAACATATATCATACCACTAAATTTTTCCGAGGCACTAACATACGCCGTGTTTTCATGTCTTCAAACCTTTTTATGGTTTTGTCATTCTTGATGTTTCTAAATATCTCCTTGGTGTAGCATATCATTTGGTCATTGAGCCATTCATCACCCATTCTGTTACGCAAATCTGTCTTTATAATAGACATAGCAGAAAATATCCTTTCAACTGAAGCTATTGCCACCGGAAGAATTAATGTTAATTCAATGAGCCGATAAACCAATCCATAAGATGTTTTCATATTAGTCTTCACCATAATTTCAGCAACCTCTCCAAGCTCTGTACATCCAAGAAAGTCTGGAGTTTTTCTAGCACGATTGACAAATCCTCTAAGTTGAGCAGGCAAACGAACAAAGTCACCAACATCAAAATCCGCAGCATAAATTTCAGCAAGTCTCACAAGCTTATCCACATCAAAATTAGAGAAGGAGCTCCTTGGGTTAAGACATGCCATGCAAACTAATAATTCTGAACTAACTTTACCAAATTGATGATTCATCTCAGACAAAAATGGCATATATGGCAGCAAGGAAAACCTCAACATGGTAGAAGTGCTTGTTTGTTACATTCTGCTTTCTACGTGTAGATGTCCCTCTAGCATTTGTTTCCTTGTACATATCTAGCACTTCAATCTCATTCTTAACACAGAATGTTTTCACTCTTTTGAATAAGGGATCCCATCCATTGTCCCTCATATCCTGCAACTGCTCTTTCACATCTGTGATCAAATGTATTGCCTCAACAATGTCTTGATCCTTCCTTTGCAAAGCAAGTGATAGAGAGTCTGTGATGCTCAACAATTCTATCATTAGATGCATAATGAACACAAAATCAAAGCTCTCCATTTTACCTATTAAACCAAATCCTTCACCATTGCTGGTTGGTTTAACAGAGTCTTTCTTGACTATCTCAAGAATGTCTATGATTGCTTCCCACATCACCAAAATACGAAGTAAAGTTTTGAGATGTGAACCCCATCTAGTATCTCCAGGTCTTGCTAGGCTACATTCTTGGTTCAAACCCTTTCCAGTGATAATCTCCCCACTCTCCAACTTTTCTAACAACACATCATGATGCTTTGCAAGCAAGGCATCCTTTCTCATACATGATGCACCAACAGTGGAGACTATTAGAGGAACATAGTTAAAGAAATCTGCAATGGCTGGAGTACAAGTAGCAACAGTAACAACCACTAATTTCAATTGATGGGCAAAACAATGCACATAGAAAGCATATGGATTTTCATCTCGAATCAATTTTTGCACACCATTAAATTCACCTCTCATATTGGAAGCTCCATCATAACTTTGCCCACGAATCCTAGAGATTGGTAGCTTATGACTGTTAAGCATTTTGACTAGAGCTTCTTTCAATGCAGCAGCTGTACAACTACTAACATGCTGAAGTCCGAGGAGCCTCTCCATCACCTTCCCTTCATCATTCACAAAACTGCAAACCATATTTTATCTCATGTTAGTACAAGTGTACAAATAAAAGTTGAGGAAAAAATAAAGTTGTCATCTACTAACCTCAAAATTACAGCCATCTGTTCTTTTATTGATACATCTCGAGACTCATCAATCAATACAGAGAACTTTTTATCTCCAATCTCATCCATAATCACTGACATGACTTCTTTTGCACAAGCTTTTGTAAGGTCCTTCTGTATATGATGAGATATCATTGCGCAATTTTTTGCACTTTTGTCATATGCATCCTTAACAATCTCAACTTTATCTTTGTACCAATCAACCATCTCTCTATAGAAACCCTTGTTGTAGGAAGTAGAGGACTCATCATGCCCACGAAAAGCTTCACCTTGCATTATGAGAAATCTTGCTACATCTAAAGAAGAGTTCAAGCGAATCTCATATCTTTTCTCTTCCTCCTTGTTAATTACATCAATTCTTCTAGCCACATTTGTTCTTTGGTTCATAAAGTCATCACACTTTAGCATAGCATTAGTGTGAGTCTTGCAGGTATTGTGCTTACTAAGATTGTCCTCAGCTTTTTTCCAGTTATTATAACCATCCTTTGCAAAGACAGCACTACCAAATTTTTCAGGCTTCTCCGGATCAAAGAAAAGATAACAATGTAGGCAATAAGCTGCATCCTTGGTCTCACTATACTCTAACCAATCAAACTCGTCAAACCAAATTTGCTGAAATGATCTCCATTGACCACTCTGCCATCTACGAGGAAAGATAAGATTACGAGGCTAGGTTGGACCTCTCAAAGCATATGCCCTTCTAACTTGGTCTCTAATTTCATGTGGATAGTTTTCAACTGGTATGCGATTTCCTGGATCACTAACTACATCAGACCGACTAAACTCCACTTTACGCCGAATTGGTTGATTTATGCTATCATTGGTGCCTGGAGTTGATGTACTACTTGAACCAGAATAATATGAATGCAATGTTCTTTTGGACATTTTGAACAATCTACAATTTATTAGATCTTATAATGAAATTTGGAACAATTACAAAGTTTAAGTTTATAAGGAAAATCTAAAGAAAAAACATGATGTATATGTATATACCTCTTGCCGTTGCTTGCCTGCTTGCTGTTGCTTGCAGTACGCCTCGCCTGGCCGCCTGGCCGTGGCCGCCGTCGCCACCGCGTACGGCCAATCGGCAACCGCGTCGCACATCCGCCAGGATCCCGTCCGCCGCGCCGCTGGCCGCCTGGCCCTGGCCGCGCCGCAGCCGCTAACGGCTAACCCTAGCTGCGCCGCCCCCGCTCGCAGCCTCGCACGCTCGATGGTGCTCTGCTCTGCTCGATTGGACTGCCCTGCTCCCTCCCTTATGGACTGAAAAATAAGGTAAATAAGGCCTTCCTCTTAATGGGCTGCAAACTGAGCTTCTCTATTCTACATATTAGACCACTTAATAACTCAAATACAAGAAAAAAAGGCCCACAAAGAACACCAGCGCCGCAAGTCGTCTTCAACCTCCGTCCTAGCCGGCTAAAACGCCTCTAGCCCCTCCTTCCCTATGGAAAATGGCTCAATTTTTGGGGGGTGAGGGGGGGGCTCCATTGGTACGGGCAGGGTAGGGGAGGCTAGAGCCCCCCAGGCCCCTGTAGATCCGCCCCCGGTGACTAGAGGCAGGGGCGCCATCGAGCAGCAACCAGGGGCACGGCGAAGTAATGCAGGCGCATGTCATGGGGGAGCACTTTTTTTTGTCTTTTAACCCCCACAAAGGGATCGTTATTGCCTTCTGTGTTTGTTCCCTTTGAATTTTTTGGCCGCCCCTTCTTGGCACTCCCCTCCTTGGCCGGACCGCAGGTCGGAGTAGCGCCTCTCCCTCGCGCTAGCCAGCGGAGGCCGACGCGTGCCACGGCGGAGACGGAGCAGCGTACAACGGCGGGGCTGCATGCGGGCATGGGTTCCGGTATATATATATAAAAAGAGTAAAATGCACAATTATTACATAAATTTGGCACGTGGGTGCGCTTAGGTACATCATCTCTCTAAATGTATATATGAATTCAATAACTTGGCGGGTGGGTGCACAACTGCACATAGCATGAGATGCGTGGGAGGCTATGGTAATTATCAAATAGCCCCATAGTCCTTAATTTCATCATTATTTTATCCTCCTAACTTGTGCACAAATAATGGATGTATAGGGTTTTGGCATAGGAGAACGTGAAACTCTTACGGCAACCGCACGGCCACCAACGAGCGATCGGACTATCCTTGGAGCAATGGGTCCAAGGCGACGGATCCTGGTGATTAGACTCCAGATTATAGTGAGTGCCAATCTTTACCCGCTTTAGGAGATTTCTTTTAGTGTTCATGATCAAGAGAAATTAGAATGGTTTACCGTTTGTGTTTTTTTTCGCAACTGGTTTTAGAGCTTGTGTATGAGGCCAATTTTGCAGGTCCAATACTGAACATGTTTATGTCATTATAGGCAATCCATCACTTTTCAGTTTTCAGTGTAAAAGTACACCATGGAGGACTTTTCCGTGGGCTTGTAAGGAACAGGTGTATGTTGATGAAAAGGTCGACTGGTTTGATGGTTGTGATGTTGAGGAATGGTCGCTGCTATATTTGCCGGACATCCTTAAAGAGTTAGGCTATGCAGAGCACAGACCAGTCAGTTGGTATTGGTGTCTTCCAGAGTATACTGTTGCAGAGTGTTTGTTTCCACTGACATGTGATGCAGATACCATTAGGATGATCAATGAATCAGCACACCACAAAAATTTGAGAATTTATATTGATCACTCAAACTTTTTAGGGAAGCAAAGGCAGCAAATGGATGATGTCAATGTTTATGGCACGAGTGATCATCCTCTCCCACTTATCAGCCCCAACGATGTAGTATCCATAATCCATTGATAATAATGAAGAGGATAATTTAACCAAATTTATGACGATGTGCCAAAGAGTTCGACTAATAATGCAGATTGCAATGGGTTTGATTTTGATGGTAATGCTTCAGGTTCTGAAATTGATGGAAATTTTGTGGACAGTGACAATGAGTTTGGGCAAGATGATGGCAAAGAACGGCAAAAAGTGAACGTGAAAAAAAGAAACTGAGGTCAGACGATCGGAAGGAAAAAAACGAACGTGGAAACTAAGTGACGGAAAAAAATGAATGTGAAAAAAAGGAGATTGAGGTCGGACGATCGGAAAGAAAAAAAACGAACGTGGAAACTGAGCGACGGAAAGTAGAACACGTAAAACTATAGTCTAGAGAAAAAAGTAAAAAAAATCCATGAAAAGAAACAGGACTTGGACATGAAAAAATAAAAATATAAACAGTAGCCGAGTCAAAGTCTTAGTTGGATGAAATAATTTACGGTAGAAATTTTGTCTCTTTATTATTAGGGAGAAATAGAAGAAACATACAATATAGTGTGACAACATGTGTTATATACGGACGTGGATGTTTGTATTGGTGTATGATTCGGTAGATTTTCTTTTGACATGTCAAATACATTAGGAATGTCTGGCTTTTGGCAAACAAGTTTGATACGTGTCTAGGTAACGCTATTTGAAAAAAAACAAGAACAACGGATTTATCAGAGCCTTGTTTAGTTCGCTCCTAAAGTTTAGTCTCTATCACATCGAATGTTTGACATATACTCCCTCCGTTCAGAAAAACATGCAATTCTAGCACAGTGTCAAGTTTTAGTATCTTAAGTTTGACCAATTATAGATAAAAAATAATCAATATTTATGAATACTCAAATAAATATCATTAGATTAATTATGAAATGTATTTTTATAATAAATTGATTTGGAGCCATAAATATGAATACTATTTAGTAAAAACTTGGTCAAACGTGAACTACTTTTTCTGGCACGCAACTCATAGTTGCATCTTTTTCTGGACGGAGGAAGTACATGGAGTATTAAATATAGACTAAAAAATAACTAATTAGTCCATGATTTGACAATGTGGTGCTACAGCAAACATATGCTAATGACATATTAATTAGGTTTAATAAATTCATCTCGCAGATTACTGACTCACATAATTTGTTTTATTATTATTATCCGAACACTCCCATATGACATCTAATGTGACATCGCTAAACTTTAGCCCTTTAGTTTAAACGCCACCAAACCTTCTCCACATTTGTTGTCTGATTTTGTACCCTAATAAGCTAGGGCCTTGTTTAGATACCCAAATTCACCCCCAAATTTCACTATGCAAAAAGAAGATTCCCCATCACATCAAAATGTCGGCATATATATGGAGTACTAAATGTAGATGAAATCAAAAACTAATTGCACAGTTTTGTTGTACTTTGCGAGACGAATATTTTAAGCCTAATTAATCAATATTTGGACAATTATTACCAAATAAAAACAAAATTGTTACAGTGTGACGGAACACTTACTATACAAATTTTGGTTGCCAAATCTGGCATCTAAACAAGGCCTAGGACTACTAACCCGAATCTGAACCAAAACCCCTCACCACAACACCCCCACCCCGCCCTCCCACCGGCCACCGCCGCAAGAATAAACGGAAGATTGGGGAAAAAAAAACCCCGGACCCCTCTCTTCGTCTCCCCTCTTCGGCGGCGCGACGGTAGAGAGATTCCGTCGAACACATCATGCGCTCGAGGCGCCGGCTCCTCCCCTACCTCAACCGTCTCCTCCACTCCGCCTCCACCGCCGTCTCCCCGTCGCCCTCCACCAGCCGCTTCCTCCGCCACGCCTCGCCGGTGCCCCGCACCCCTGACCACTCCCCTTACTTCCGGTTCCCCGCCGCGCGCGTCTCCACGCTCCCCACGGGCCTCCGCGTCGTCACGCAGGCCTACCCGGCCGCCACACGGATGGCCTCCGTCGGCGTCTGGGTCGATGCGGGGAGCCGCTTCGAACTCCCTGGAACCAACGGAACCGCGCACTTCCTCGAGCACATGGCCTTCAAGGGCACCCGGCGCCGGCCCAACGCGCAGGCGCTCGAGGTGGAGATCGAGGACATGGGCGCGCGCCTCAACGCGTATACCTCCCGCGAGCAGACCACCTTCTTTGCCGACGTGCAGGCGCGCCACGTTCCGGCGGCGCTCGACGTCCTCAGTGACATCCTACAGCACCCGCGATTCCCCGAAAAGGCCATCCAGCGGGAGCGTGGCGTCATCCTCCGTGAGATGGAGGAGGTGAGCTTGTTCTACGAATTTGCTGTGCTGTACCTTTCTTGTCCTTCAGACCTCGATTCCTTGCTTTACTACCTTAGATTAGAGTACTTAACAGTATTCTCGCTGCGTTGCTAATTGGACATACCATTGTGATAAGGGTAAAGGCGAAAACTTTATGGTGTGTTTGGTTTGTGGAATCATCCTATGCTTTATGAGGTGGTGCATCATGAATTCATCCCATGAATTTTGGTGGAATCAACCCATTCCTCATGCATGTACTAATTATTAGCTTGTGAGGAATGAGGTGGTGATGGATCAACTCATTCTATTCCACAAACCAAAAGAAAAAAAAGTGAGGAGTAAGAAGATGGATCACCTCATTCCTCAAACCAAACACACCCTTAGATGCTTGATTGGGTTTTCAACTAAAAGTGGAGACTTTGTTATTTTAATGCACATTTGGTATTGCTTTAACAGGGACATTGCTTATTCAAGTTTGTGTAATTGACTGATTATAAATTAGCGTGGCAACTGGTATCTATTTGAACTCTTAGTTTGCACCCGATGCTATCCATCTCATTCAGCATGGGTTATGTGGAAGCTGCTTCCTATGGGCTATGGCACATATAAACAAATATAATGCCCTGACCCCCTGACCGTTGTTTTTATTTGTAGGGGAGAACATTTTTAACGGTGCTGCATGCGATGATGATATTTAGCAGTAAATGCAGCTATTTAGTGATATCCTGATGATTCATATGCTATGACAATCAACAAAAAACCAAAACTTTAACCATGTAGCATTGCTGGTTTTCCTTTTTAACATTATTCTTCCATGATCTTCAGTGAAAAAAATTCTTGATGTGGTTAATAACAGCTCTTGCTACTAAAATGGAACATTTATTGCTTGATGTAGATGCCTGATTTGTTTTTATTGAAAATAGGTGCAAGGTATGATGGAAGAGGTGATATTTGATCACTTGCATGCAGCAGCATTCCAAGGCCATCCACTAGGGGACACAATATTAGGTCCTGAAGAGAATATTAGGTCCATCTCTAAGAAAGACTTGGAGCAGTATATCTCAACTCACTATACCTGTCCTCGAATGGTATTTCTTTCTGACAATTCTGAAAGTTTGTAGACGTTGATTCTTCTTTAGCAGAGAAGTTGTAAAGTTTTTATTCTGCTGTCTGGTCTAGGTTGTATCTGCTGCTGGAAGTGTCAGTCACGATGAAGTTGTTGATCAGGTGAAAGAATTATTCACAGAATTCTCCACTGATCCAACTACTGCTGATCAGCTTGTCAAGGCGAACCCAGCTAGTTTTACTGGATCTGAGGTCTGGTTTGTTCATACAGGATCTTATTTAACAATTTCTAGGCCATTTCAAATAATCTTTAATTTAGTTTAGTGTTTTTTTTTTCCACACAACTGATCTTCAGCTTTTGTAGGTTCGTGTAGAAAATGCAGAGTTGCCTCTAGCACATGTTGCAATAGCTTTCAAAGGCGCATCATGGACTGACCCTAGCTCCATTCCCCTTATGGTGATCCAAAGCATATTGGGATCCTGGTACAGGAGCATTGGGGTTGGGAACTGCTCAGGGTATGAGAATTCCCTTCCTATTTGATTTGTTAGTAATTTGCTTTCCTAGTGTATTACCACCAAATTGCTGTTTAACGCTGATGCTACTTACTGAAACTACAAGGTCTTCTTTAGCTCGTGGTATCAGCAATGCTAACTTAGCTGAGAGCCTCATGGCGTTCAATACTAACTATCGGGACACAGGAATATTTGGCATTTATACTGTTGCTCCGGTAAGTTTGTTGCTCAATCTTTTAAGTTTGTTCTAGTCCAACTAGCCTGAACGTAAGATCGACACTTGTAAGATCTCCTGTCTTTTTCCTTTTATCTCATTATGAGTTCGTTTTTTGTAAGCTCTGAAATTGCATAAAGATTAATTTAGTATAGTACTGCCTCCATTCATCAATGCAACACATATTTTGATATGGAAGGGTCAAACTTTATGAGTTTTGATAATCAATTAGTCACAAATTACGCATGCTATTATATAGATATTGCATCAATAGTTCGTCTTTGAAATGCCTCTAGGATAGTGATGACTATATAGTGATGACTTTATATAGCAATTGAAAATATAGTTAAGATGGTGGTCAAAATCTACTTTTGAAGGCTCTCTCATTCCAAAATAAGATTTAGATTGATGAGTGGATGAAATCGTGATCACTGATTAGGCGTGGGTGTTCCCTTGCAACATTTGTGGTTACACATTTTAATGATCAAGCAGTGAGGATTCTGAATGCCTTCTGGTGGGATAGGACATGTTTGTTTGAGTGAATCAATGGCAATCCAGATCAGATCTCTGGGGTTGGCACTAGGAAGGGAACTTCCTTGTTCAAATGACGAGGGATATTCATAAATACTCTCTATATATTCCGTCACATAGGCTGAATGTAGCCAATGTCTGGTTAATATATTATATGGATCAATAAACTACTCAGACAATCACTTGTATTTGCACAGCACATAGTTCTATTGAAATTTCTAGTGACCATTCATCTATACCAGCAGCTGAACGAATATATTGATTTGACGGAGATATTGATTGCTACATGTTTCTTTCAATTTGTGAAATCAATTGCAGCCTGACACCCTGCATGACTTGTCACGGTTAATAATGGCGGAGTTTAGAAGACTTGCATCCCAAGTATCAGAAACAGAGGTTGCTCGTGCCCGCAATCAGGTAGCTGGTTCTGTCCCCAACATCCTATATGCCGGTATATTTTGTACATTTCAGCTGTTAATATCTTGTTTTCGGGTATTGCTATTTATAGCAGAAGAAAAAAGTGATGGGTTACTTGTCTATCTGCATTAGAGAAGGGAGAAAGCTAATTCTTTAGTTTTATTGATCTGACCCTGTCTATATAGAACTATGTTTCATCAAAAACAAGCACATGGCAGTGAATATTTATAATAATATATTCTATCCAACGTTATCAAATCGTCTAATCGATCCTAGTCGCCATGGCACCGATCAGCCTGATTGATCGTGACTAATCGTAGTGCATAACTGATCGCCATGGCACCGATCAGCCCGACTAATCGTGATTAGTCGGACAACTTGATAACATTGGCTTTCTCTAGTAAGCCTTGACATGGGTATGGCATGGTTCCTGACATATCGGTGATTTGGTTATACACATATTGTCTAGTAATCCTATAAGCTTTGTCTAGTAAGCCCATATTCTCCCTCCCTCCCTCCACTGGCAGTTGATATCTTTTTTATTCGGGAAAATTGCTACATGTTCATAAAGACAAACCTTTCCCTTCCCTTTAAACTATAATGGATATATGATACTGTGTTGTTGTGGACAATTAGAGCCATTAAATATGCTAATATGATGTAACACTGTTGTGACATTAAATTATTGTGACATTCACATATGTGTTCCCCTAAATATTGGTGAATTGTAGAACTTTCTCCTCATGTAAACACTAACATGCAACTTGGTAGACCTGGTTTGCATTAGTGGAACCTGAAACATATTTTAGAACTAACACATGTATCTTATGCCAGCTGAAATCTGCTCTGTTACTTCACGTTGATGGATCCACCGCAGTTTCTGAGAATAATGGTCGCCAGGTATTCTACTATTCTAGCCTAAACTTCTCAGAATTGCAGCAGCTTCTCCCATCCTGATTAACAAGATTTTTCCTCATACTATCTCATGCAGATGTTAACTTATGAGCGAGTCATGCCGTTCCTAGAGCTTTTTGCGCGCATTGATGCTGTTGACTGTGCTACAGTAATGGAAACTGCCAAGGAGTACATAATTGATAAGGTAAATCTCCAAAAATGGTGGCTATTCTACTTACGCAGAGTACTACAATATCTTTGGTGAACGGGTGTGAAGTATAGTGGTCACAGGAGCCTTAGTAGCATATTAGTCCTGGGTTCGACTGTCCGTGAGAGTGAATAACAGACCTAGGTTAAAAAAACACCCCTTGTCGGCAGTCTCCCTGAGTCTAGGGCAGCTGGCCTTGGGGGTGTTTCTTGGCCTGTGTACGAGAAACTTAATGCAATGTTTCCTCGCAGGAGTTTTAATACAGTATCTTTGAATACTTTGTTACTGGAGGCCTCATACACTGACATGATTGGTTTGGCAATTTACAGGATGTTGCTCTGGCTGGAGTGGGACAGCTCACGAATTTGCCAGAGCTTAGTTGGTTTCGCTCGGAAACATGTTCTGATGATGATTTTACTCGAAGGATATTCTTTGGGAATGCAAAATAGTTGAAGCTGTGGCTCTGTTATAGTGTTGTTGTAACTCTAGGCCATTCATTCCAAGAAATTATCAATTGATAGATAGCATCAGCTGTTTCGGTTATTTGTTAGATATTTTCCTTTTGTGTTTGTACTATACTTATTTGATGCTAAATGTGCAAATAACTTCCTTTGCTGTGGTGCTCTACTTATGAATTCATCTCATCTATGAGTTGTAAGAATAATTTTTTATAAGCATATTGAAATGATTAATTGGCAAAAGAGGAGACAATGAACTTATGAACAGAGAATCCCAGAACATTAGATATCATATATTTCTGTATTCCTAAGACCACATCAATTGCCTATCTTGTACCAAGTAATGCGCGGGCAGCAGTTTGAGTCTGCATTAGTTGGAAAACTAAAAGGCTAGAACGAATGGGCTTGTTGAGTATTGGTGTGTGGGTTGAAGTTATCAGCATGAACTGATTTAGTAGAAGACCTGACAGCAAAATACTTTCCGAATGAAATGTGGAACCCGAGACATACGGAGAAAAAGGCCGCATGAGAACAGAATCTCAATTTGTTTTCGGCAGAATAGCCATTTTAGTCCCTTAAATATTACTCGTGGCTCAATTTCATCCCTAAACTTTTAAAACGGCCGTTTAGGTCCTCAAACTTTAATTTTAGGCTCAATTTCATCCTACAACTGTGAAGATGATCGTCTCAATCCTCAAACTTGCAATATAGGCTCAATTTCATCATCCATAAAATATCAAAATGCATTTTACCTTTTATTTTCAACTCAATTTTGTCCATTCAAAAAGAAAACTTTATATTTTAGGCATAATTTCATTCATGAATTATCAAAATTATAGATCTGCTATTGTTTCAATATATCATGTATTCCTAAAGAATAAATAGTGTTCGATGCAAATGTAATTTCTCCTACAAATATCATTTAGTCGGATATATATAAATGGTACCATTATAAGGTAACATTAAAAATATGAGCTTGAAATTATTAGTGGTCACGAAAGAGTTTTTGGACGAATATTATTTTTCTATCTCCAATCGCTGGTGGTGTTGGAGCTAACCAAGTGCAACAGTGCAGTGTTCTACGTAGAACGTAAACAAAGTTGAGCTGTAAATAAAAGTTTAAAGAACAAAATACACTTTGATAGATTATAAATGAAATTGAGCCTAAAATACAAAGTTTGAGGACTAAAACAATAATTTTCATAGTTCTAGGATGAAATTGAGCCTAAAAATAGAGTTTGAGGACTAAAGCGGTCAATTTGAAAGTTTAGGGATGAAACTGAACTTCGAGTAATAGTTGAGAGACTAAAATGGCTATCCTGCCCTTTGTTTTCATACTGGAGGCAGAGACAATGCAGCCGTGCAGGAGCAAGGATAGCTACGGCCGTGTCGTGTCGTTTTGTTTTTCCGGCCAGATTGATTACGCTCAGATACACAAGAAACCATAATACGGCATACTGCATACACCAGTGATTCAGTCCAGTGATCGACTCAGCGACAAGTGATGAGCATTCAATGGCAGATCAGACACTAGTTTTTCCGGTTGAATCCTGAACGCAAAGCACCATGGCTGGTTTTCATGTGAGCTTCAGCAGAACGAATACGATGCGCCAGTGTGAGTGTTCTGACTTTCTGAGTGAGCAAGAAGCCTCGTATTAACGACGGCTGAGAGGGAGAGTTCATGCCTTCATGGGATGCAGACTGCGCTGCCAATGTCGCGTCGGCCTTTACTCCGCGTGGCTCCAACGGTGCACAAATGGGCTCACGCCGGTCGCACTCGTTCCGGCGGAGGCGCCACGCCCCGCGCGGCCGCGCCCTCCTCCCGCACACGCCCATTAATCCCTCACGCACCGGGCCGTTGCACCATCAACTCCCTCCCCTCCGCGCCATTACTGCTACATACACGGATACACCTACGTGCCCTGCGCCGAGGCCGAGCCGCTCCCCGCGCCCACGCTACCTGCACTCGCCGCTCGCTTGCCTCGGGCTCGAGCATTGCAATGGCTGCTTTGCGCGTGCTCCTCTTGACACTGGCGATCGCCGCGAGCTGCGCCTCCGCCTCCGCCTCCGCCCCTGCCCCGAGCCCCGACGCCGTCGCGCTGCTCGCATTCAAGTCGGTGTGCTCCGACCGCGCCGCGGCGCTCGCCTCATGGACGGAGTCCTCCGATCCCTGTGCCGCCAAGTGGCGCGGCGTCACCTGCCGGCGCCCGTCATCGCTCACCTCCCCGCTCCGCGTGCGTCGCGTCGTCCTCGAAGGCCTCCGGCTAGGCGGGCACGCCGCGGCGCTGGAGCTGCTCGCGGATCTCCCCGTTCTCTCGTCCCTTAGCCTCAAGAACAACACCTTCACGGGCGCGCTCCACGGCGTCGACTTCTCCCGCCTAGCGCCGCACCTCAAGCTTCTCTACCTCTCCGGCAACGGCTTCTCCGGCCGGTTCCCCGAGTCCGTCCTGCGCCTTCGCCACCTGCGCCGTCTCGACCTTTCGGGAAACCACCTCGCGGGCACGATCCCGCCGGAGATCGGGCACTGCCTCCGTGCTCTCCTGACGCTGGACATCCAGCGAAATTCGTTCGTCGGGTTCGTGCCGGACTCGCTGGACGCAATGCCCAAGCTCGCGGAGCTCAACGTCTCCGGCAACCACCTCGAGGGGCGGATCCCGAACCGCCTCGCGGCTGCCTTTCCCGCGTCGTCGTTCGACGGCAATCCGGGGCTCTGTGGCGCGCCGCTGGCCCGCCGGTGCAATGAACCGCAGCAGATCGTGTACAACAACGGCGGCGGCGAGGCGTCGAACGGATCCATGACGACGGGGAGGGGGAATAAGATCCATGGCCGGTGGATGGTCGTGATGATCATGTCAGCGGTGGGCGCCGCGGTCGCGTCGTTGGTCGCGGCGGCACTGTGCGCCGTGCTTCTACTGAAGAACAGGAAGCCGGCGAGACGGCCGGGCGCCGGCTCTACGTCCGTCAACTCGACGGTGGCACGGGAGGAGACGGTGCGCTTCGACGGGTGCTGCGTGGAGTTCGACGTGGCCACGCTCATGCAGGGCGCCGCAGAGATGCTGGGGAAAGGCGCAACGGCGACGACGTACCGTGTAGTCATGGGAGGCAACGTCGACGCGAGCGACGCCGGAGTCGAGGAGGCCCACGGAGAGGTGGTGGTGGTGAAGAGGATGAGGAGGAGGGACGGCGCGTCGAGGGAGGACGAGAGGCGGCGGAGGGAGCTGGCCAGGGAGATGGGCACGTGGCGGCACGCCAACGTCGTCGGCCTGCGCGCGTTCTACGCGTCCACGGAGGAGCTGCTCCTCGTCTTCGACTACATGCCCACCGGCAGCCTCCATAGCCTCTTGCACGGTGAGCAGCGCGCCCCATTTCTCGTCGCACGTATATATAATTCGGACGTGTCAGGTGATGTCTTCTGACGTGTGCACAAAATTGGTGCTCTTCTGTGTAGAGAACCGTGGCCCGGCAAGAGTTCCTCTGGGCTGGCAGACCAGGCTGAAGCTGGCGCAGGACGCGGCGCACGGCCTCGCCTACCTCCACGGCGTGTCCGGCGGCAATCTCTCCCACCGGCACCTCACTTCGTCGAACATCCTCGTCGACGGCAGCGGCAACGCGCGCGTCTCCGATTTCGCTCTCCTCCAGCTGGTCGCGCCGGCGCCGCCTGGGGAGGCCCTGCAGAAGCAGGACGTGCACGGTTTCGGCGTCATCCTGCTGGAGCTCCTCACAGGGCGCCAGTCGCCCGAGGACGGCAGCGCGGACCTGCCGCGGTGGGCGCGGACCGTGGCGCGGGAGGAGCGGACGTCCGAGGTGTTCGACGTGGAGCTGCCGCGGAGCAGGGGCGCCGAGGACGAGATGGTGGCGCTCCTGCAGGTGGCGCTGCTCTGCGTCGCCGACAACCCGAGGGAGCGGCCCAGGATGGCTGTGGTGGCCAAAATGATCGAGGACATCAGGGACAGGGGGAGCAAGCAGAGCAACAACAAGTGCTCCGCGTCTCCGTCGCAAGCGGGGCACTCGTACGAGTCCTCTCCCTCCGTGTCCGAGGACACCACCAGGTCTACTCCTGCCTCAAGCTCTTGACGCGGCTGAGTCTTCTGGTGAGTAACAGCATAGCATTGTTGACCAATGTCGTCAGAAAAAACATTGTACAATCAGGGGTAGTGATGAGCACTAGAGCAGCGTGGAAACGCCGTTTGCATCAAGCAGGTGTTGTACCTTATGGAGATCTTAAAAAAAAACAAATGGGCTCTGTTACCTTGACATGGTACTGTCGGGCGTCCGGCCACTTGCCTTTCGTTTACTGTATCCGCTTACTGCAAATTTTATTAGACGGGAGGAATAAAAAAAAACACAAGAACAGAAGCACTACCGAGTTCTCCTAAAGCAACCTCTTCTACAAAAATAACATAAGAAAAAAAAGGAGAAAGTGTTGTACTCCCTCTATTTTAAATTATAAGATGTTTTACTTTTTTCTATACGGAGTATATGTTATTTTGGTATGTATCTAAATATAGTGTATATCTAAGTACATAAAAAAAGTTATGAATCTAGAAAAAATTAAAACATCTTATAATTTGAAATGGATGGAGTACCAAACACAACCGGAAAAAAACCTACTAAACCCATAACGCCATTGCTACTGTTTCCTAAAGAAGATTACTGACAGCCATCTGTGTCCTAAAGAAGATTATGTTAGGAATTTTTATGTTTAATTTTATTCAGAAAAATCATAGTAAATTTGTGATGATAAATAAATATGTACACGTATGAATCATTACTACTAGCAACATTAGCAAATACATGACAGACATACTGATCATAGCGCCCCCGCTCTGCATCGCGCGGTGGCCGCCGCGGGCGAGCGCAACCACTTCGGATCGCGCATCGTGGGCCTGTATGCATATTCCCGTACGCATACGTGGCTGACAGCAAGTCCATATAGACGAGAGGTGTATAAAATGGTATGGATGGAGGAGAGACGTAATTATAAAGGCAGTTTCCGAATAGATAGATAAATTGTAGTAATAACGTATAAAAAAAAACCTCAATTAAACTATGTTGCCGTGAACCGGTGAATGATTGGATCAGATAAAAGAAAACGCGACCGAGCTCAGGGTTAAATAAACCGGTCGGTTTACCGCGGTAAACCGCGGTTACCGCCCTAACCGGGCCGGACTGGTTCCGGTCCGGTCCGGTTAGGTATTCCCCAAATTCAAATTTAAAATTAGAAAAAAAAAATACTAAAAAAATTCCTAAAAATAGTTCATGATTTATAGAAGCCAATGGTGTAAAATTTTTTCAAATTGGAGTTCGTTTAGTATTTATTTATACTAATAGTTTGAAAAAAAGAAAAAAACAACCGGTCCCGGCCCGTTAAGGCCCATGAGGCCCATTAGGCCGCCACGGGCACAAAACGAGCCGGGAGCTCGCGAGGGGGGGGGGGTCAACGCGCCGAGCCTCCTTTCCTCTCCTGTCCGCCCCCCGTCCGCCCCCCGCCCGCGCCGACCGGCCGCCGCCGCCGGCTAACCGCCCCTAATCCTCGGTTTACCGCCCGGTCTGGGCGGCTTACCGAGCCCGCGCCGCGCGTTCGGTTAACCGGCCGGATCCAGCGGCTAACCGCTCGGTTAGCCCGGTTTACCGACCGGATCCGCGGCTAACCGCCCAGGTAAGTTTTTTTTGTTTTTTTATTTAGAGTAGTATTAGGATTTAGGTAGAATTTGTGTTAGGATTTAGGATAGGTTTTTGGTTAGGTTTTAGGTAGGATTTATTTTAGGATGTTTTTTTTAGGATTTAGGATTAGAGGTAGGATTTGTGGTAGGATGTATATTTTAGGTATATATTGTGTGACTTTGTGTATATATTGTGACTTTGTGTATGTTAGGTATAGATTTTAGATATATTTTAGGTATATATTGTGGAGGATTTGTGGTAAGATTTATGATACATTTTATTTATGTGTGACTTTGTGTTGTCCGTTTATGCAAGTAGACAATGTCAGACAGAAACAGAGACGTTGTATGGGAGCATGGTGAAAATCTTGCTCCTGGATGGAGATACAATTATTGTCATGTGACGAGAGCAGGCGGTGGTTGCACTAGATTTAAATAGCATTTGGCTGGGTACGGGGCGGACACCTTGCATTGCGCCTGTGTGCCACCAGATGTGCGTGCGTACTTTCGGCGAGATCTTGACAGAGCTAAGAAGACGACTGCTGACCGGGCTCGACAAAGGTTGGCACAAGAAAAAGCTACAGCGGAGGGAAACCATCCCCTCGGTGATGATGAATATGAGGCTCAGATGAAGGAAGCACTAAACCAGTCGAGAACAGAATATGACTACGAGCAGAGGGTGCAACAGAGAGGAGGTAATTACCACCGTGGATGGGGTAGTGGTGGTGGTGGTTCGCAAGGTGGGAATCCTATTGACATGTTGTTTAGAAGAGCAGGATCACGGAGGGAGACTCCAGTGGAGGTGGAGGACTATCATATGGCAGCGGGTGGGAGGAGAGGAATGCACCAACAAAGGATTGATACAGGGTCTTGGACGCAGAAGGGGAAAAATGCAAAGGAAGCTATTGGTAAAGTTTGGGGAAAGTTTTTCCATTATGTAGGAATCCCAGGACGAAATGCCGACAATCCGTACTTTGTCAGTGCGGTCCGAGAGACACATAAGTGGGGTAAGTACCTATACTTGGAGACCTATGGCCTTATGTATCTTTCCATATTCTCATTGTTTGCTTATGGTTTCAGGTGAAGGCATCGCGTCACCCACTGGAAGGGATATTGATGGCAAGTACCTAGATCAGAATGAGAAAGACTTGAAGGATAGATATGCGAAGTTTCAGAAGGAGTGGCCCAACTTTGGCGTCACATTGATGTGTGATTTATGGACTGGCCCCACAAAAATAAGTGTCATAAACTTTCTGATTTATTGCAATGGAGTCACATGGTTTCACAAATCCATTGATGCATCTGGAAAAAGTCAAGATGCTAACTATTTGTACAGGGTACATCCTAAATATAGTTGTCATGTGTTTCTTTATATATATATATGTGTGTGTATAATATGTTATGCGTTTTTCAGGAGATTCGGAAGGTGGTGGAGGAGATTGGTGCCGAGCATATTGTACATGTGGTCACCGACAATAGCGCCAACTACAAGAAAGCTTGCACCTCACTGAAAGAGGAGTATAGACATATTGTTTGGACACCTTGTCTGGCACACACCATCAACTTGATGTTAAAGGATATTGGTAACAGGATCGATCATGCAGGTATGTTGCAAGTATGCAAGCAAATTTTAACTTGGTTGCACAACCATTCTCAGTTGAATCATATGATGAAGAAAGCAATTGGTGGTGAGTTGGTCAAGTGGAATGACACTAGATTTGGGACCAACTACATGTTTCTAGAGAGCTTTCATCGAAAACGTGAACAGTTCATACAGTGGATGGCATCTACTGAGTTTTTGCAGAGCAAGTGGGCACGCACTAAAGAAGGTCGCTATGCTCATGTAATATTGTCAAATATTCAGTGGTGGGAGGAATTGGAATACATCATAAATACAGTTCAACCAATTTACAAGTTCCTTCGTTTCGCTGATCAAGACAAGCGACCCAACATGTGCGACGTGGTGTACGAGTATCAGAATTGCAAATAGAAGTTGTAGTCGTACTTTGAAAGAAATATGCAAACATAGAATGAGTATAGACAGATTATGGATGCAAGGATTCGTGACGTGTATATAGGGACGTATGTGGGTGCAGGTATGATAATGACTTATGTTGATTTAGCAAGCTGTATATATTGAATATTTTCCTTATGCTTATTTGAATCATATGTTGCAGCTGCTGTTCTAAATCCAAAGCTTACATATAGTATGGATCCAACTCCAACAATGTTCGGTGGCCTGAAGGAGACATTTCAGCAAATGACGGATGTGAAGTGCGTCGTGCAGGCATTGCAGGAGGCTGAGATTTTTCGACAGAAGCGTGGTGAGTTTGGTTCAGAACTGGCAATGAAAATGGCGATGGATCCAAGGACAACCCCATGTAAGAGATACTCTAAATCTGCACCAATTTGGTTTCGTATATTGGAACATATAGCTAACATAATGTGTTCCACTTGCAGCGCCCTGGTGGATGATATTTGGTAGAGATACTCTAAATTTGCAACGCCTTGCTTTGCGGCTTGTTTCACAATGCATCTCCTCCAGTGGATGCGAGCGGAACTGGAGTACTTTTACGTTGCTGCATACGAAGGTTCGCAATCGGTTGTCGCACAAGAAACTAAACAGGCTTGTTTATGTCAATTACAATCTTCGGCTGCGACTAGCGGATGTGAACCCATGAAGGTATGATGAAGAAGATTTTATCGACCGGTTTGTCGAAGTCTCATTCTATGACCGGAGCAATCTGGTTAAGGAATGGATGGAGTACGGTAGATCTAACCTGCCTCCTGTTCTTGATGAGGATTCTGACGAAGTGGACGTCCCTTTGCCATCACATCTTGTTAGGTACATTATATTTATATATATACAAATGTGTGTGTATGTCTCACCCTGTATTATGTGATTCATTTGTTTGTGTTGGCAGTGACCAAATAGACCCCGAGGATCTACGTCAGGCTACAGGGCATGATTGCATCAGTGATTGGACCCGTAGAAATGTGGGTGCAAGTCACCTCGGGAAGAGGAAGGTGCAGATGGTGCCTCCGAAGGGTCACGACAAGCGTCACCGAGGAAAAGAAAAAGCAGTGACCAGCGACACAGAGACTGAGGATGAGCAATACCAGTCCCAGGATAGTGGTGACGATGACAGTAGTGACGATGACAGTGACAATGACGGTGCTGATGGGAGTGACGGTGGCGGTGCTGGTGGGACAGACGGTGGTGGTGGTGGGAGTGGGGATGGTACTATTGGTGCTGGTGGTAGTAGTTATGTAGGTCTTCATTTCACAGGTATCCATTGCACCTATATACATACAATTGTTTTTGTCTATGCCTACTAATTATGGTTGATTGCAGGCGAGACCCAATTCACACATGCTACTCAAGACCGTGACCATGGACAACCGACATCGCAGAGAAGAGCATATGCACCGACGGACTACGACACTCCACAGTACTCTTCTTCCTCCTATAGCGATACCTCACAGCCTACTTATAGCTATCCCATTCCTGACATGACCATGCAGACTCAGACTAGATGGGTGTATGAATGGGAAGACCTCAGTTTTTACAATATGTTAGTTTAAGAATGGGAGACAACAGCAGCATGGACAGGTCAAACTTGGCAAGATTACAAGGCTGACCTGCTTAGATAGCAAGGTATCTCTCTTATGTCCACCGCCGAATATGAAATGTCGTGCCAACAAGGGGTCTTTCCATACATCCTACGTAGTTGACCATGCGAGCGGAAACTATATCTTTGTTTGTGTAAGCGACTATATATTGTATTTGTATGTGACTATATATTGTTGCTTTAGTGACTATATATTTAAGCGAATATGTATTTGTATGCGACTATATATTATTGCTTTAGTGACTTATGTTATTTTTTACCACATTGTGTGGTCTTTTTACATTAATTTATGCAAAGGAAGTATCAAAATTTCTTTTTATTCATAAAAAAAACTACACGGTTTGGAGCGGTAAACCGGTCAAACCGGCCGGTTACCGCTCCAAACCGGCCGATAAACCAGACCCGAACCGAACTGAAAGAGTGTTTAAATTTAAATTTGAATTCGATCAGTTACCTGCCGGTTACCGATAAACCGGGCCGATTTACCGCTACTGTTACCCGGAAACCGGTCGGTAAAAAAAACACTGACCGAGCTAGCCTGGTAGCCTGGTCTGCCAATTCCGGCATTCCACCAGCAGCCTATCCCCAGCTCCCCCACCGCTCCGTCCGACGGCCGGCGTAACGTGACGATCCTGTCCGGCCGCCCCAACAACCCGCGAGCAGAGAGGACGACGCCTTGTGCCCCGGTCGATCGATGGTTTACCGCCGGCTCGGGGGCCCATGGACTCCTGCCGCTCCTCGAATTCTCTAGTACGCTCGCGGCACGGACCCCTATCGCCACCTCCGATCCGGTCTCACCATTTCTCATTTCGGCCTGATCCGGTGTTGATTTACAGGCGTCGGGGAGCTCCCTGACGCTGGGGGAGTTAGCCTGCGCGGCGCTGTTCCCGGTGCTCGCCGTGGTCGACGCGGTCCTGCTCGCGGCCTCGCGGTGCTTCCAGAAGAGCCCGCCCAGGCTGCTGCCTGCGCTCGACATATGCGCGCGCCTCCGGGCCCGCAGACGTCTCACCTTCCGTGAGCTAGCCGAGCTCGCCGACGAGTCCCGCTGCTGTAAGTATGCGGCTGCCTGTTCGGCTTTTGTGTTGTCTTCCGTCTGCTATTGTAGGCTGAGATGTTTTTCCGCGTGTGGCTGCTGGGAGTTTCGGTGAACGAGGTGGAGGCGCTGTACGAGCTGTACAAGAAGATCAGCTGCTCCATCATCGACGACGGTCTGATCCATAAGGTTTCTGAAAATGTTTATCCCTACACTTTATTTCTTTTGTGGTCCGGTTGGCCAGGCATGCGCTGGTGTTTAAACTTTTCGACACGGTTAGGCGGTTGGGCCTTTTATATTCCTGTGACAATTCACAATTAAACACTTTGCTGTGAAGTTCCTCAAAATTCTGTGAGGTTCACGCGTTCCAAACAGATACTGATCAATTTTAGCCAATCAATGTGGAATTGGGACTCACTTTTATTGTAAAGGTTCTCCTTGTTCTTTCAGGAGGAGCTGCAGTTGGCATTATTCAAGACACCTTCTGGGAAAAATCTTTTTCTAGATAGAGTAAGTGCCAAAGCTTGCTCTCCCGGTTCTCAAACAGAAATGGAAAGAAAGAAAGAAAAAGAAAATGACTAAGATGAAAATATCTGGACACTCCTCTTGGTTACAAAATTCTTTAACCTTTTTGGCTGCTCAAGTATCACATGACTTGTTCTTTTTCTGGGTCTATCTCAAATGCTGTACTATAGAATCTTCCAAAGGAGCTGGGATTTTGCTGCTTGAAAAGATGCCATTCGTGACTTGCTACCCAATTTCTTCTTTTTTTTTCTAAAGAAAACCTAAGCTTCATGCAGTATGGGTGGAACCACATTGCATAACTTGTGAAGTTATACTGATGTTGAGACATCACAAAATAACCGTATCATTACCTGCAGTTAGGTTGTCCCATGCTATAATGCCAAAATCCCAAGAAAAACAGAAAAAATACTGTATGATTTGATAGCTTCCATAACTTGTGAAAGCAACCTTAGTTTTAGATTCTGAAATTTGCTTGCATTCCAAGTAGATCCACCAATTTGAGTCTTTCGTCTTTCCTTTCTCCTGTTCCTGTAGGTTTTTGATCTTTTTGATGAAAAGAAAATTTCTGTTATTGAATTTGAAGAGTTTATCCATGCAATAAGTGTGTTTCATCCAAATGCTCCTCTTGAAGACAAAATTGATTGTAAGTATGATCAGCCTGATCGATAATTCTTGACATGCTAAGTTCTGTCTGCCACTAAGTTTTGTTTTGCACTTCAGTTTCATTCAGATTGTATGACTTGAGGCAAACTGGTTTCATCGAGCGTGAAGAGGTGTGTATAGATTTGTTAGTGCATAATCTGAACAAATTCTCTTCAGCGATTTGTATATCTGTGTCAACATTTTGTATTCAACTATTCGAGACTTCTGCATGTGCATTGCCACTGTCAGTCTGTTCCTTAATGTTTGGAGTGAACCAATGTGACATCCTTTGCGGATGAACACTGGTTATTTACAGTGCAGACCTCATCTTAAAATGTTTTTCTTGTTGAAACCCTTACAAGTATCAGAACAAGCTTAATCATGATGTTGCTATTTTGTTGTCCTTTTTAGTAATGATCGCAAGGTTTTGATCTTTTCAGCACTCGAAATATCAGCTTGGTAAGTTGCAACTTGTGTAGTTACTTCATAAAAAAATTGTAATAATAGGTAAGCTTGGGATTACTAATTCAAGGGGGAATATGGACATGCTCTTGATTTACAATAGATTAGTCTTGGATAGAAATAGTGTTGACAACAATGAAATATAGTTAGGCTTGTTCTTGGTAATGGAGCTTTTTCAGGAGACATTACAAGTCTTATGACATGACATGGCCCAATTCTGAAGTATAAAACCAATATATGTTATTTTCCTCAGGTGAAACAAATGGTAGTTGCTACTTTGATGGAGTCACAGTTGGAGCTGTCTGACGATCTCGTGGAAACCATAATAGACAAGGTACCATCATCACTGTGATCCCCCCCCCCCCCCCCCCCCCCCCCCCCCCCCCCCCCCCCCCGCAAGCTCTCTTCTATTTCTGCACTAAGTAGAAGGCATCTCTGATCGAGTTGTGCGTACTGTATCCTTCTGCAGACATTTGAGAATGCTGATACTGATAAGGACAACAGGATTAGCAAAGAGGAGTGGAGAGATTTTGTATTGCAGCACCCTTCTGTTATAAAAAAGATGACACTGCCACACTTGAAGTATGGATACTAGTTTCGTGCATTTCATGAGCTTGTGCTCTTTCCTGGCCTATGAAATGCTAGTTCATCATTTCCCTTGTGAATGTCTGCAATTAGTTTGCTAGCTACTATGTCTGCCAGTAATACATCGCAATGGTAACTTGGTAAGTGACGAACGTGCTTATTCAACTTGTTCTTCTTCACAGGGACACGACGGCCGCATTCCCCAGCTTCGTTTTCAATACACAAGTCGAAGACTAGGGCGATGAACAGTTGATTGTGCAGTGGGTTCGTGGCTCCTTAAAGTGGCAACAAAAGATGACGATGAACAGTTGACAAAGAAAGAACGGGAGCTCTGAAAAATGTGTGCTGCTCTCAGAGGAAAGATACATGCCATGGATACTCTTGGATAGCACCAGCTTGGTGCTCCGTTGACCTGCCCCGTCTCCAAGAGTCCAAGTCCAGACAGATTGATGCGCAAGCAAAGCTGCTTCTAGAAGAGTCAGCTTCATTTTCAATCCGTATCGCCTATTGGCAATGTTGTGACTTGTGTAAATCTCACAGCGACTTCTAGAGGCATTCGATTTATTGAATAGGGGTACAACCGTACATAATCTCTTTTTTTTTTCTCAACTTGCAGTCGAGGATTGTTTGGTGTTCCAGTATTTTATCAAGACAAGAAGTAGTTCCAGTATGGTATCTTGAATTTTTTTTCTTTTTCTTGTAGACAGAATGTTCGATTATGATCTTTAGGACCATTTTATTTATTCATACGGTGGGTAGAAAAGTTTTGGTCCTGTTCACTTGAACTTATCAGCCAGAATCAATCAGTCATTCAGCAGTATTTTTCTCTTACAACAAATAAGCATCAGTATCAACCGCTTTTACAGCCAGCCGAACAGAGCCTTTCCTCTGACAAAATGGGAGCGAATTGTTTAGGCTTCATTTGGCAAATCGTGTATGAAATACGCGTGTGAATAGCTCCATCCGTGGATTTGGTGAATCCCTGCCACTCATCCAACCCACACCTGATTCCAGAAACCACGTGTGAACCGGCACGAGCTAATCTCCCAGCGCCATGTGCGGTGGCTAATCAAACGCCATGTGCATGCAAAGCTGCGTACGAGGTCGCGAGCATGCACCGTTTCGTCCGTTCTACCTTTCAGTTTCCACGTCACGGCTGGAGATATTTTTCTCCCGCGTGGTTCGGCCCAACGTCCCCTCCAATACAAGCGCAGCCAAATGCGATTTTAGATGAAGCGTGGGAGTCCACACCGGCGGGGGCTACGAACCACGAAAGACAGGGTTTGGGGACTAATCCACCCTAAACCACGAGCAGCCAAACGAGGCCTTAATCATTCTCATCTTGCGCTTTTCACGCTATTTTTTTGTCAATTTCACACCAACATCCTCCCTCCGTTCTAAAATATCTGTTGTTTTCGTTTCCCGAAAAACAACTTTGACAAAATATATATTAAAAGATATTAATATTTATAGTATATAATTAGTATTATTAAAAAAATCTTTGAATCTAGTTTTTTAATAAATTTATTTAAAGATACAAAATATTACACGTATTTTTAAACTTACGATATGAAAACTAAACCGATAAATATATTGGGACAGAGCGAGTATTTAAGCTCCCCGTGTGCGTGCTACTGCTACCGGCCAGGGGCAAAGCAAAGGTGGCAAGTACGGAGTAAGCAACCGTCCACTGAGGCACAAAAGAAAGCCAGCCAACGAAGTAAGCGCCTACCAGGCTACCACCTGCGTGTGCGCCTACCATTTGTGGGTGCTGCCCATCCGGTCCAGGTGCATGCACATTTCCCTCCTCCCTAGTACTCCCTCCCCCGTTGAAAGTATCGCCCGAAAAGCATGTTGGTGAGGGGGGCACGTTTTTCAACGACACTTTCCGGAGGGAGTACATCACAATCACCACCCGCCTCTACAACCGCGCCTCCCCCACTCTCTTTCCCCGCAGCAAGGCCAGCGGCGCGGCGCACTCTCGAGTCATCTTCTTCCTGCCGATACGTCGAGCGGCGGCGCGCCGGCGCCCTGACCGGGTTGACCCCGCCCCGGCACCGACCAGCGGGTCGCACAGCGCGCCGATCCAGCTCCTCCGGTGAGTTCTACTGCTTGTTTCTGCATAGCTTCGGTTCTCAGCCTCGTGTTATATCGGGCTGCTCGGAAGTGGATTTGGGATTGAGTTACTGAGCTTTGGTTTGTTGTTCTGGTCGGCTGAGATGGGAGATGGCGGGAGCTGTGTTGCGATTCACTTCTCTCTTTATTGTTTCCGATTAGCCTACATAGAACCAGACGGAGCAGGGATACATCATCTGGCCATCCATACGCCTGAAATTGAACTTGATAAATTGCCAGTAACACTGAGCCCGATTAGCACACCCATCTACATAGAAATCGATTTCATGTACTGTTCAGTGTTCACCTCAGCAACGCCTCTGCATTTCTTTTCTTCTTTTTTCTTTGAACGGATCTCGGCATTTCATTTCACCATTTCGTTGAAATGCGGGAAGACGCGCTGGTGTACACTAGGTTTCAAACATAGGAATCTCCAATTGGGGAAAGGAGAAGCAGCAGCTTCTGGACGTGCAAATGTGCCTATGTTTCAAACATGGGCTTTGCTGCGGTACACCCAAATGACTGTGAGCCGTTCATTTATCTCGATCGAACGGTTGCAATTACCTATTAACTCCTAGGAGGTAATATGTGAAATATATGTTTATTTAATTTTTTTATTTTGTAAAATAGGATAAAGAAGGAAAGTTTTAAGTATACAAATCTTTTTTTTAGATTTGATACATGCGTGATCTGGTGGATTTGGTAAGTTTTTTTATTTTGCAACTTTGGACTTGATGTATTTTTAATCTGATGCGCTTGAATTTGTATGCGATATAATTTGTACGTGTGATTGCTTGTGATTAGGTGTTGTTGTACGTGATTACCATGTACGTGACCCTTTTTTAATATAGGTACATGTACCTAACTTGTATGTACGTGTACCTAATTTGTTAAATTGTTGTAAGTTCTAATACTGATAAAAAAATTAAAAACTATATTAATTTATTGATATTTTGATGGAAGCATCGCACATATCATAGGCGAATACAAATTGAATAGTTTGATTTTGGATTTATATTTAGATATATCAACTTATTTTTGAAGACAATAAATATCCACATAATTTATACATGCATAAGTATATTTTTTTTTCATGACTCTATTGAAAAGGAAGGTACCGCAACGCAGGAATGGAAGGGCATGCGTTGGCTTCTGTTTCCGTCAATAGAGGATTTGGCAATATTTATTTTTTTTCTTTTTCTAACTTAATTAATCAATTAATTACTTTAAAAATCTAAAAAATCAAGGGCTCAGATTTGTTTGAGATATTACCTCCTACCAAGTAAAAGGAGTACCATAGCATTGGCCTTCAAACATAGGAATATATTCAGTTGCCATTCCTTACCAATTCGTAACTATCTTCTGCAACCTATTGTATTCAAGAGACCCCTTAATATGTTAGACAAAAAAAAATATACATTAACAAATCTCCAAAGTCTGTAAATCCTTTACCAATATATGGTGCTGACGCGAACGTAATGATAGCTTTCCAGTTTGTGCAATGGTGCCACCTCAGATATAGCAAAATTAACGCCTGATCCAAATGTGCCCAAAATACAAATGGGGGACATTCTATTTTTTTTTTTTTTGGGTGGCTTGTGTTGGGAGAAGTGAGCAGCAAGTCAGCAACTATAGTTGAGAACAATTTGTATTAGTGGTAAATATATCCATACGGTTCAGGACCCATTGCTTGTATTTTTATGTCCACATTCTATGTATTACATAGTGATATTGCCGTATGAAATTGTAAAGTTGGTGTACTAAACTAGGTGCACCTTTTTAATTCTTCACCAGTTGTTTTAATCATGAAGTTTGAGAACCTAACTCGATAGCTCCTTGTTTTCAGTGAAGGTTAACAAACTGTGAGATTGAAGCTAGACGCTGTTTTAGTTTCTTCAAGTACAAGGAACATTAATATCACCTAAAGCACTTTCCTCAATGGAGCTTGAAGCTGATTTTGCTGATGAAGATGTCAGTTCAAATAATGGATTACAAGATCTGTGGTCACTTGACGAGATAGATCCAAAGAGAGCAAGGTTCCCGTGCTGCATTGTCTGGACTCCTCTTCCTGTAGTTTCATGGCTTGCTCCTTACATAGGGCATGTTGGAATCTGTCAGGAGGATGGGGCTATCTTGGATTTTGCTGGTTCAAATTTGGTGAGCATGGATAATTTTGCTTATGGTTCAGTTGCCAGATACCTCCAGCTTGACAGAAAGAAGGTTAGGATGATTCGAAATAATTCCACTTTCTGGACTATGCAATTCAACATAGATGCTCATCTTGTACTTTATTTTATCTAAATCACCACTAAGATGTCAACAGGTTTAGGGTCCATGGAACTAAAAATAAACCCGGATTTTACTTTCCAAGTGTAGAAAGCCTAATGATCCTATAGTCCTGAGTAGCATGCTTGCCTGCCAACGTGTCACAATCATAGTATTTTGTTTTATCTGGTAGTTCCAGCTTCCAATGTCATCAATTTCTGAATTTATTTCTGGGCTGCATGAAATCAATGCACCTTTGTTCTCATTTTATTTGAATACATGATCCGTAAAAAGTTGATATTTTCCAATATTATTCCTTATTTAAGTATCTTTTCAGCAGTAAAGTATTTCAAAACTGGTACTTGTAAAAAGTTGAGCCCAGAAATGTGATGTTTCATTTAATAGTAATAGTTCTTAAAAATTTTAAGATCCTGTTGAAAAGGGAACCGGAAATCAAATATATGATCTGGAAACTGGTCCTGTGATTGTTCTAGCTAGTAGCTAGCCATCACAGGAAAAGCAGGACCAGAACAGAGCCAAACTGATTGGTTCACCAATATTGGTTAGTCTTGATCAATTTTTGTTTTTTGTTTTCTTATTAGTAGCCTGTATTCCATATATTCTTGTTCTTGGGGACTTGTAGGTTTCCTATTTCAGTAGAGGTGTTGCTGTAATCTTGTTTGGTTTGATATTTTTTTTGTTTTGGTAAAAACCTGTTGTCACTGGGCAGACTTTTTCCTGTAGTTCTTTTCAACTTGTTGATTTCCTCTTAATTAACTCTTTTTTCCTTTTCGTGTCCAGTGCTGCCTTCCTGTTAATCTTGCAGCACATGTATGCAAGCAGTCTTACAATCATTCAGAAGTTGGAGCAGCGATATCATGGGATGATGCTCTGCAATCGGGCATGAGACACTTCCAGCACAAGTACTACAATCTGTTCACCTGCAATTGCCACTCGTTTGTGGCAAACTGCCTGAATCGGCTTGCCTACAATGGCTCTGTGGAGTGGAATGTATTGAACGTAGCTGCCCTTGTTTGGTTTCATGGCCAATGGGTGGACAAAATGTCTTTCGTTCGGTCTTTCTTACCTTTCCTAACTGTGACATGCATCGGTATCTTAATGGCTGGCTGGTCCTTCCTAGTAGGAATGGCAGCATTCTCAGTTCTTTTGATTGGATGGTTTGTTTTTACAGTATACTGCGTTAAGGGTTTGATATGTTGACCGGAAAAGAATTACTGAAAGCACTCATTAGTGCATTGCAGTCTACAAATTATGGATGTAATCGCCTTGCTAGATTCAATTAAATAAGTGATGTCCTCAGCCTCAGTGATTCAGAAACCTGTGCAAGTTCATCAATTTATTTTCACTTATGGAGACGGTCTTGAGGTAATTTAGTTCATGGCATGCTAATACTTTTGTCTTGATTGGCCTCACAATCTTGTTTCTGCAATTTCATGGCCTCGCGTTGTAACAACAAAGATACGCACTCTCCTGCATATTTTCAGGGGAAAAAAAACTTGTCACAATCTTTGCTCATTGAGTCATTGTAGTAGTATATCAGATCGAAGCACATATTTAGCTCACCCTCTCTCCTTTCTGAGTTCCCAGCCACATTTTAGCCTTACTCTTGAGCCGTGGTGGTAAGTGGTAGAGATACTCATCACCAACGAGGACAATGACGAACAACAGCAGGTAGCTGGAGAGTTACTACCAGAGTATCAGTAAAGCCTTCAGCTGATCGGCCTCGTCCACGGGCCACGGCAAGGGCCTTGAAATGCTGGGCCTGTTGTTAGTGCTGATCCCAGAACTACGAACAGTTCCTTTCATCTGGTGGTCTGGTTCACTTTTGAACGATCTTTGGCTGTTTGAAACTGTTCCTCAGAATTAGCAGAAACAACATGATGCTAGTCTCCTAGTGCTCGGAGCAGTTATAACCAGCTACCGCCGGGCGAAGCGCGGCTGGTACCATAGCTCGGGACCTCGGGTACTGCAGCAAGCGTACTATAGCACATTGTGGCTGCTTGGCATGAGCATCCGAAATGCCGTTGTGGTTGGGGCACGTTGTTGAGCACATGGAGAGATCATAGGTCTCGACACTAATAAGGCAGAGGTTCTTCAAGAAGTGTCCCGATCTCGATGATGACTTCAAGGTTTCATTGAACTCTAGCTTCCCTATCTCGTTTTCCTCACAATAATTACCCCGTTATGACCTCTTTTTTCTAAACATAGGCTTGCACTTTCTTTGAATGGGTTGTTACATTGACCCTAAATTTTTGAGGAAACACGTTGACCCCAAATTGGTCTGGATTTCCACATGACGTGGAAAACAAAACCCAATACTGTGTTAACATGAATTTGCAACGCAAAGTAGACCAGCTAATGCAGGTTAGGCAAGAGCGCTATGTTCGAGTCGAACAGATCCGCCTAAGGACTTGTTTGGATGTTATCGTATTCGCCTCAATCCACATGTGTTGAAGTGTTTTTGGGTGGAATTTAGTTCAAGTTCCACTCCAATCCACCCCAACACATGTGGATTAATGCGAATCTGACTACATCCAAACAAGGTATAAAGGGGAAGGAAGATAAACTACGGAGGAGGCAGGAGAAATTGGGTGCATGTGAGGCGGCAATCAAGCGTTAGAAGGCTCGTGAGACAGCACTCATGTGCCCGAAGAAGGATGTTGTAGAGCCATCTTCAGGTCAAGATAAAAAGAAGAAATACCCTGCTTCACCTATTAGAATGAATGTAACAGACCCAGCAATTAAAATTTCCTAAGGTGTGTTAGGTTTGGCGTGGGGTTATTTATCCTAGTAATGTAGAGCCTGGCACATACCATTGCAAAGTTATGCTTAATTTCATGTAGAAGCGCTAGATAAACATTAAGTTATGGTTCGTTGAGGTATTTCATTACTCAATTCATAAAACCACTTTGGTTTGTGGAGATCCGAAATTGAGGCAACTCACTCTATCCAATCTCACATATTTAGTTTTACAACTATGTGAATACATTGCTGCCAAAACCCCATAACATGAATTAGTTTTCTTTGTTTTTCCATATTCACAAAGCCAGTTCTCTCAGTTCTATCTTTTGGAATTGTTATAATGTACAAGAACAGAAATTCAAATTACATATTGTATTGTTAAAAAATTAAAAAAAGGGAGGGCTTGCTGGCATCTGGAGAGTCGACAATCCAGTGGCTGACAGGCCTAATCAACTATCCATAAGCAGAGAAAAACCAAGTCGGACCCTATAGCACTACAAATATACATGCACACTAGAGAAATTGTTGAATAAAATCTCATCAAACACTAGAATCAACAGAGAGGAAGGAGGGACAAACCTTGCAGAATACATTATTTAGTTCATAACCCTATTTTCTTTCTTGAGCATACAACATACATTGGGTCAGTTCGTCCTGGATTAGGAGATATATCAACTGCCTGCAGAAATTAAAGAAAAAAACATTTGATCATGGGATTGATTTGAACACATTAATTAAAGAACCCTATAAATATATACAGGGGTAGCTGGATTTTGATTCCAATGCACTGCAAATGTCTAGAAGGCTATTAACTTGATAGGTTGAAACGTGTTCACGCAAACAAAGGAAAAAATAAACAAAAGTATCATTTTTTGAATTCACCAAGGTTCTAAATAGCACCGTACTAGCAAAGCTATAGCCTTTTAGGAGGCCTAAAGTTATATGATATTGTCAATTGCTGAACACCGATATTTGCTTAGTTCTGACTTTTTTTTTACCGTCACTAATCTTGACCGAGACAAATATTTAATATTTGCTTTAATTGATAATTGAACAATTGTATAACTGTTGAGTTGTTAGATTGTTTAGTGTTGAATGAATATGAATACTGATTATAGCCATGAGTATGTTGATTGATTGAATGATTGTTAAGTAATGGACCAGGAGACATGTTTTATTAGAGCCCTGAATATATGTTTGAGTATTTGCGTTCACGAATTTTCATTTCCATGTTTTCGTGCATACCTAATAGAAAATTTCATCTTTTTTGTTAAAACTGCTAAATGAAATAACTGTCGTTATATCCCTAGTAGTTTTTTTATAGCTTCCAGTGGAGGCCTTATTAGCTTGCAATTAAAAACCTTGGAAGCCCTAGTTCTTCTTTATCTTTTTTAGGGAATGCACCAATTATTTAACAGTACATACCTGGGGAGGTTCAAAACCTCCAGCATAATGGAAGTAAGCGCCAACTATCCAAGCATGATCGGCATCACCAGTTGATGTCCATATAGATATAGCTTTTGTCCAAAAGCACCGATTTGAAAAGCTATATCCAAAGTTAGAACTAGAATTTAAGATCCTTACCATCAAAATATGATAATGCATGCTACGATATCCAAAAGTAGTTCTCGTCAATGGCATGTGTCATTCTGGACAGGATGTTACCTCATTATGGCAAGGCCGCTTGGCTTGAGTATTCGTCGCATCTCCTTAAAAACATCTATTGGTTTTGTCAGGTAATCTACACTAACCTACTAACAAAGAAGTGCTACTATCAGATATAATGTAAACAATCTTTGAGCTCCAATTCACAATGCTAATAAAGTAATACTCCCTCCATTCCAAATTATAAGACGTTTTGGCTTTTCTAGATATATTACTTTTACTATGTATCTAGACATAGCCTATATCCAAGTGCATAGCAAATCTATGCATCTAGAAAAGCCAAAACATCTTATAAGTTATAATTTGGAATGGAGGGGGTAACACTGTGCACTACAACGTATAATCTCTTCTTTTAACAAGAATACGATACAGAGGGCACAGTACCACATTGGTGATAACATCGAAAGTGTTATCTTCGAAAGGAAGCTTCGGGTTCACATTGAGGTCTTGCACAACATACTCAGTCAATACCTATTGTTGTAAAAAACAACAACAAAAAAGCTATGTCAACATTTTGGTTTAGCAAAGCAGCTCAAAGGAAGTACCACTTGCTGACTCATATTAGTTACAAAAGGCGTGTCGCTTATCTGTAATGATTTAAACTGATCTCAATGTAAATTTACTGACTAAACTCCAACATTACTGCATATAAGATATGTGTTTGCAGTTTGTAAAATAAAAATAGATCCTAGAGCTCATGTTAACATTTAAACGTTTGTAAGCCAAAACTATCATCAAAGGAAAATTAATTGTGCAAATTGTACTTGTTGATAGTCCTACTCTCACATGTGGTCATAGGAAGACTGATCTGTCAGCAGGTCTTTGCTCTCCTTATCAGGAGCAACTAAGGATTAAGTCCCTGTTTGGAATCCAGGAGATTTGTGAAATTCTTAGACCTGGGTATTTGTAGTTGATCTGGAGCTGTAGGCATGCTAAGTGGACTCATTACGTTTTTAATTTAGAGTAGCATAGATATTTAAACTACTTTAATTTACACTACAAACTACAGATTCACCATGTCAGAGCTGGAGCTGCACCAAATGAGGCCCTAACTTGCTGAAATAATTAAATAATCAATTACCAATCTACCATCTCTTACTCCCCACAAATTATGTGGCTGCTATCATGAAAATTTCAAGTGAATAAATCGAGCATGACACCAAACTAGCCACTTGAGCTATTCAGAATGTTGATGAATACTTCTATAATGGGAAGCTTTGCATGCATCACGTTTACAAAAGTGTGCTTATTTAGTCAGTACATAATACCAGGTTCCTTTTCAGTTCATCTTCATTCATACCCATCCCCACGATTTTCTCCTGTTTGTAACCGGGAGGATAATGGCTCACCTGCATAATGTGGATACTGTACATAAGAAACTTCACAGTGACACATAAGAACGGAAGTGCTGACTAGCAAATCCTACCCAGCTGCTGCACATGTCCAGAATGGCCACCCCAGGAGTATTACTTGGAGGAAGAACTTCAGAGTAGTACTCTGTGAGAGCTCGGATTGCTTGGTCATCAATGTGAGTGACAAAACGTGGAACCGAGTAAAACAGAGTATCTGATGATCTGCAAGTAATCAAAATGTAAACCCCGTCTGCCCAAATTTGGTCAAGATTGCTGTTAATTATACTAAAATCAATCTGCCAGTGCTGAATTATTCCACAGGTTACAAGGTCAGACATTGTGTGTGTGACTGCTAGTGGCAGCAGCAAGGCCTGCTGGCTGAAGAAGCTACTTACTCGTCGAAGCGGCTGAAGTCCTCAGGCTTGAAAGGGAACTCGTCGGGCCACTCCACATTCTTCAGAATCTACAATAAATCTCCATTAACCAGGTCCGAAAACAAAAAAATAGTACAGCTTTGTAGCGATATTTTCGAAAAAAGGCAGCGCCTAAAAACCTGCTCGACTGGGGAAACCCCTTCCCTCGGCCGCGCTCCGGCAACGAAAGAGTGGGACGAGGTGCCACCGGAGGCCATGCGGGTGACCTGGTCGATGAAGGTGGCGCCGAGGCCGAGGAAGACGCGCCGCGGCTGCGCGGCCCGCGGTGGGACTGGAGCGCCGCGCGAGCGGGAGAAGGCGGCGCAGGCACGAAGCGCTGTAGGCTGCTGCGGCCTTGTCAGGCCGAGGAGGAAATGCGACCGTGGCGCGAGGATGGCCATCGACTCCTGTCGAGACGAACGCGGCCGTGGCGCGGTGCCGGTGGGTCGGTGAGTGAGTAGCGCGAGGCCACCGAGCGCCATGTACTCATGTCCGTGCGCCGCCGCCCAAGGCCAAGGGGAGTCGTGGCGCCATGCGCGTCGCAGGAGCGCCAAGAGGATTGGGTTCGTTGGTACTACCTCCGTAAAAAAAAAAAAAGAGTAACCCTCACTTCCTAAGAAGTCAAAGATGGACTAAATATAAATAAAAACATATTGATGTTTATAATATGTAATAAGTATAATTAGATTAGTTATGAAATATAGTTTCATAATAAATCTAATTAGAGATTAAAATGTAAATAATATCGGCCCTGTTCGGCAGGCTGTTTTTTTTTTTTTTTGCTTATAAGCCGGCTATGGCTGATTTGCTGTGAGAGAAAAACACTGTTCCACGGCTGATAAGCCGTGCTAATAAGCTCAGCCGAACAGGGGATCATCTATAAACTTGATCAAATTTAAAGATTTTTTGACTTTTCGGGAACTGAGATTTACGTGCTTTTTGGGACAGAGGGAGTACGTTGCACATATCGGGCCCCTATTTAAATCATTTACAAATGCCTCATGTGGGTCCACGATTGCAGTGACGGTACGAGAAAGCCGCCTGTGCTGGGGTACATCAGCCAAGTCAGTTCATGAGATGAATTTCAAATCGGTTTTTAAATTTCTTTCGAGCAAAGCAATATCAGATAATTTTGGAACACGGGAGTAGGAGTATTTTTGTTGTTTGATTTGACAAGACTGTAGAGTTAGGTTTCAAAAGGGGTTGCAAAACTGAAGGTACGAATTAGAGTAAAATTAATTTCAGATCGGCCACTGAAACGATTAACTAGTTGGATGTATATGGCACACGTGTCACGTTTCGGTTGTACGGTTAGTCGAACTAGGAGCATGTTTGGTTAGAGGTGTTAAAGTTTAATTAACACTGTAGCACTTTCGTCTTATTTGACAAAAAGTTTCCAATTTTAGACTAATTAGGCTTAATAGATTCGTCTCGTAAATTACTCCTAATCTGTGCCGACATGCATGCAATTAGTCTACATTTAGTACTCCATACATTTACCGCAACATTGATGTGATGGGAGTTAAACTTTAACATTCATGAACCAAACAGGGCCTAGGTATATCATTCTTGCACATGATTTATTGAAATTTCATGACGACATCTCATTAAAATTTAAATCATTTACAAATGTCTGGTAAATTATGGAATTGTTTTATAAAGTAAAGTATCAGATACGGATAGTTCTAATGAAAGGAATTTATGTCCAAAAGATCAATCGTTTAGAGTTTATAGGGGAACTGTTTTACAAAAGGAAGGCATCAGTCCAGAACGGCCAACAGAGGAACTGTCATAGTGAATTAAACTAAAATCCATATATACCCACAAATTTGAATTGACTGATACATTGTACCACGCAGGACACGCCTTAGCTAAGCATACTAATCACATGAAGAAAAGTTATTTTAGTACCAACCTAGTTAAATTCCATATCCTGTGGGATTACATACCTATTAATAATGAAATACTAGCAGAGATAAGGAAGAGAGCGCAAGAACCTCACTTGATTTTTCAGGTGTATAGAGTGTGGCAATGCACATAAGCACATTGTACACAGGCACTGTGGCAGGTTCAGACTTCAGAAACTGAGCAGAGAACAACCTACAGAAACCTAAGTCGGATGAATCATATGAAAGAAAAAAAAAACAAAGCACATACCTTGGTGTTGTGGAACCTTGCCTACATCCATCAGTGAAAGGCCTCAAGTCCAAATAACTTACCATACATGACTATTTTATGGCCTTTAGGGAAGAAGGCAATTTGGAGCAGATTAGAAAAACTAAGAATAGAACAAACGCTGGGAAGTGGTCCCTGTGGTCACATTAGCAGCGGGTACTGTAGATGTTACTATATACCATATCAATGTATGTGTTCCTCTCTATCAATGTGAAAAAAAAAACCTAATCTGGCTCAGGCCAACCATTAAATTAAATCAGATAACAATCTGAATAAGTACAGTAGAGTGAACACAAGTGGCAATAGAAGAACAGTAATCAAGCTGAATAAGTAGGCCCCACATCACAGTCCTGCTGGCAACTGCACAGGATTTATCATCTTATTCTTAAATTATTTTATGAACATTATCTCGATCACGTTCCTGCCCATCCCACCGCCACAGAAGCTCATCAAGCATCGGACGGCCTGTACTTGTAGACGTGGAAGCTGGCGTGTGGGGCCACGGCGTCGAGGAAGATCCTGGCCGTCGCTTCCTGGGCCACCGCCGCTTGCTCCTTCTCCACGAGCGCCGCCGCGACCACGTCCCCGGCGGGGCCGCCTCCTGCTGCCACCATCGCAATGATGGCCGCCTGGACGGGGCCCAGCGTCGGGTTGTAGGCCGCGGACTCGAGGCAGCCACCGGCGTAGATCCTCCCGTCGCCGTCCGCCACCGCGAACCCCGACGGACACTGGCTGTATGGGGCGTGCGCCGCCCGCGCGGCGGCCTCCGCGGCCTCCCTCAGGCGCGCGTCCAGGTCGCCGGGGGCGAAGCCATTGGCGACGGCGGCGACGACGGGATCGCCCAGGGCGTTGTCGTGTGCCTCGAGGACGAGGGGCACATTCTTGTCGAGGAGATCGTGGGGCCCGAAGGGACGGAGGAGGAGGGACGCCACCGTGCGCCACTCGGGCGCGCAGCCCTCGTCGGCGTCGCTGGTGACGAGGATCTGGATGCCCGCCGCGCCGCGGATCTCCTGGAGGAACTGGCGGCAGTGGCCGCAGGGCATGTGGGAGACGGCGACGGCGCGCAGCGCGGACTCCCCCGCGGCGGCGGCGTTGGCCACGAGGAACTGCTCCGCGTGGACGGAGTGGCACAGCGGGACGCCGCGGAACTCGAGGTTGACGCCGGCGTAGACGCGGCCGCTGGCGCCCAGCCCCACGGCGCCCACTTGGAAGTGCGAGATCGGGACGCGCGCGCGCTCCCTCGCGGACGGGACCAGAAGTGGCAGCAGGTCCTGCACGGTCGCCACGCCGGCGGCCGCCGCCTTGCGCTCGGCCTCCTCCGCGCTCATGACGAACCCCGTCAGCTCCAGCGCCGCCGTGGCCGCGGCCTCCGGCTTTGGCGCCGCCTGCTCCTCCCCCATTGCTCAGATCCAACTCTAACTAGGCTGGCTACTAGTATATGATTCGCTGCTCCTAATCGCGTTTAGTCTCCGCACTAGGAAGAAGGAAGCGCTTGGATGTTTCCTTGAAGCTTGGAGGGGGCCAGGAGCCCAGGACCAGGAGGGAGGAGAAGAGAGAGGGGGAGGCCTCCACTGGCTGTGGTGCGAGGCTATTTATAAAGTGGGTACGGGCCTAGGGGGACGCAGCAAGTGTCTCGTTATTTCATTTTTTTTGATTTTGGATGGGTTTTCTTTTGTTTTTCTTCAGTGCTTTTTGGAAACGAAAATGGTCACCGAACAATTGCATTCGACGTGTCACAGTGCATCTGAAAACTTTGCCACGTTATGATATGGTCGCCAGATGATATGGTATAGAGTGTCTGGTGTGAGTTGGAAAATCTGAGACGGAACACACATGCCACCAAATTTTTGTTTAGAGATCTGAAGCCACCCATTTCTGAATTCTGACACAGCAACGAGATATATTACTCCCCAGCTGGTTAGACATAATAATAAATAGATCTCTTTAGCGAGGAATAAATCTTGCTCTCTCGGACACTCGGGACTGTAGTTGGTGTTGTTCATGCAGATCCCTTCACTGTTTATGTAGGCTCCGGTCACTGTTCGCGTGGGTCCTACATACACGGTTCACTTCTTTTTCTTTTTTGCTCATCTTTTTTTTAACTCCTCTTTAAACCGGCGCAGCGTACCCCGGTGCTAGTATACTATACGTTAGAAGTTTTCTTAGCTACTGAGCAGATTATTATCCTTATATACTGGCCAAATTTGACCAATAACGATGTGTTATCCTACAATCCAAATGATGAGATGGTCCACCCGCTATCGCTACTCCCCAGCAGCCTGTGACCCACGAGAAAATGCACGGCTCTACTTCACGACGTCGCCTTCGCGTCTCTTTCCTTTCCTTGCGAATGAATGAATGAACATATGTGCGGCTCTCGGGAGTGATGTTGATGGAGCGGTTTGGCGCGTAGGAGCATTTATCATTGAGCTGAACGATCGATCGAGCCGGTAGTACGTCTCAATTATGCACTTGTTAATGGTGTTTATTGGTGCTGTTCGGTTTGGTTGCCTACCTCGTGTGCTTCACGTTCCGGTGATTAGATTAGATTAGATAAGATTTCTTTAGATCATTGTTGCCGCGACGCAGGCCCTTCTGTGACTTGTGAGAGAGGGGGTCCCCCGTTGAGAGTTCAGATTTGAGACTCCACTCAAGCACACAGATCCAATCGGTGCCGAGAGCCGTGAGATCCGACCATTTTCTTCGCCCGAAAACGACGCCATGACCGTGAGACGAGTCGGTGCCTGCCCTGCGTGCCGCACGGCTCTGCCTCTCTCTCTCTCTCTCTCTCTCTCTCTCTGGGTACCCAACGTGACCCAGCAACACGTACGAGGGAGGACCGGAGCTGCTCGCCTCGGTCGACAGCACGGAAAATAAGCGTGCTCGATCGCTTAGTATAATCAAACAAGCGACAGGAACGGACGGGTTCCGTCTGAGAACGAACCAACGTCTGTGCGTGACGCTACGCTAGTGGGTTCAGCTTCAGCTTCAGCCGAGCGAGCCGCTTGTGGTGCTCCGACTCAGGCCGGCGTCGCATCGATCGAACTGGAGAGGAAGCTGTTTGCTTGTGGCGCCCGTGCCTCGGCGGGGGGTACGTGCATGTGCTTTCCAGCAAAAGGCGACGCGAAAGGGACTCATTGTCGCGCCTCCTCGACACGAAATGGAAAAAGCCGCCGCCGGGGCGTGCATCGGACTCGCACTCAGCTGATGAGCTAGGTGGGGACTGGGGGAGAAAAGAAAAGGGCCAGTGCAGGTGCAGTGCATAACGAGCGGGCACGCAGCGAGCGACATGTCCATTTGTGGCGTTCGGCCGTGGCCGTGCGCGAGGTTGCTTTTGCTCCGGTGCGCAGAGGGCCGGGACGGACCGACGCAAAGCAATTCGCATAGGCCAACGGCGCCCCATGTTGAGAAATAGACGGTGGTTGCGTGCTGTGCCAGTGCCACACTGCGTTCCATTTGTTAAGTGGCCTCTAGCTCAGCAGAGTCCAGAGTGTGGTGCGCGTCTACGTAGAAGGCTCAAGGCAAACGCAATGCCAATTCGAGCCGGGAATTGGAGCGGTTGGTTGCTGCACAGCTGTGCGAGCTATACTTTTGTTTGGGTTCCAGTTGTGCTTGGCTCCTTTCGTAGACGTGAGCTGTGGCCTGTGGGCTCTGGGCTGTGGTTTGTCTGGGCACTGGGCTCACAGGAGCTGATCCAAAAAATAAAATAAATAAAAGGAAAGCACTTTCCTTGAAAGAAAAAGGAATTGACTGTGATAGCCCCCATCAATAGTAGTAGTTGGGTTCAACCGTCGGTTCAATCATTTCTAAGAAATGGCCACTGAACTTGTGGGGAAAAGAAAGAAATAATAATGACAGAGAGGAAAGTGCGTGTGTCGAAGAGCAACTGTGACTTGTCTGGGCTCACAAGTCACAAGAGTTGAATATTCGCAAAAAAAAAAAGTCACAAGAGTTGAATAACATGCGCCTTGACTCTACTACGGTCGTGCTGTGCGCCTGTGCCAGAGCAGCTACCCCTACACGCCACTGCTGTCTTCCTTAAAAAAAAATTGCACGTGTCCCGATATAAAAGTTTGACTATATAGCCTCCTAAAAAATATTATATTGCGGTTTGTTCTAAGTCAAATACCATAAGTTTGTCAATAAAAAATATTAACATCTGCCGTATCAAACAGCTAGATAAAATGATCATAAATATTACTATCTTCATAAATTTAGCTATACTCATGATTATTAATTTAAGTTAAGACAACTTAACATTCTTTATATATTTTACGATAGAGTGAGATCAACATTGGGCCAAGTGAATAATGGGTTCTCACTTGAAGCAAACTCTTTAGTAGCTCGAAAAGCCGTTCCCTTGAAAAAAAAACATAATTGATTGTCATAGCTATCGATCAGTAGTTGTTGGGGTAAAGTTCAATCATTTATGAGAAATGGCCCCTAAACCGGTGAGAAAAAAGGGAATAATGGTACAGAGAAAAGTTTTTTTTTTGGCGACAAAGAGAATTACACGACGCAGTTACGAGAGAACCCTCGTAGCGCATATTACAAACCACCAAGTGGTTAATAATCTGGGATACAACTTATAAGAACAACATAAAAAGAGAAAAGAAAGAGTGACTGCCCTCAAAACCCGAAACCTACCAACTGAGCTTGCAAAGAAAGATACAACAACGCAATGGTCACCTACAAACAAGACAACACCATGGTGGCAAAGTATCCACCCCAAGCAGCAACGGTGGCAAAGCATCCGCCAGCAACACGACGGCCCGCCAAATAGCAGTGGCGGCAAAGCATCCGCCCATGAATCCACCGACAGCCAAGCATCCGCCGGGGAAGAAACAACAACACCCGCTGCGGCAAAAGCATCCACAGGAACGACCATGACACATTCGGCAGCAAACATTTGCCAGAGCAGAGACCAACGACGACAATGGCGGCAAAGTATCGGCCAGAGGAAGCGATAGCAGCAAAGCATCTGCTATGAAAGCCAAACGACAACGGCAAGGTCGATTGCTGCAGGACGAACCATTGCGAGTAGAATATGGGTACATACAGGCTCAGCCAGGACTCCACCAGAAGCCGACGGCTCGGGAGGGGGTGCGGGTGTCGGCGACCACACGGGGGGCGAGCCTGAGGGATTCTACAACAACGCTTACAAGAAGGAGTTGACGCCCAGGGTTCTTGGACGCCATCGACGCTGGCCTTACAGCTTGTAAGGCGGGATTTACTCTCAGTATCCGACGCTATCAGCAGAAAAGCATGGAGTTCAACAACGACGCCCCCAAGGAGGTAAGTGGCGCTAGCGGCGTCACCGTCGTCCGCCCGACCAAAGCCGAACTAAACTTTCGCCACAGACTCCATGCATCCCGACGACGACAACGCGGCCATGACGGCGCACGCGCAAGCGCCGTTGGCCCCATCGCGCAGAGGCCAAGGATGACGCACCGACCGCAGATCCACGGCCATGCCCGACCACAGCAGGCCAGCCGAACCACCACCGCGCATAGCGCACGGGACGCGGCCACCGGACCGCCACCAGCCAATGGGCTAGCGCGGCCGCCGGAATCGGCTACCACCGGCCAGCGGGCGGGCGTGGCCGTCGGAACTGCCAGGGGGTGGGCGCAACCGCCAGATCTGGCCGCCGCCGGTCAAGGGGCGGGCGCTGCCACAGGATCTCGCCGCCAACAGCTGAGGGGGCAGGCTCAGCCACTGGATCCGGCCGGCACTGGCTCGGGGCGGGCGCGGCCGACGAATCCAGCAGCCACTGCCCAAGGGGAGGGCCCGGCCGCCGGATCCAACTGCCATCAGGCAACACCGCCAAAGATGCCGACAGAACGACCCCCAGGAGCGGCGCCGACTGAGGGGGAGCTCGGGGAGGGCAAGGGGGGAGAGAGGGGGAGGAAGGTGCAGCTGCTGCCTTTTTGAGCAGCGCCACCGCGGGCCGCCGTCACCGCAAGCCGGAGGAGCGGCGACAGCGTCCCCGAGGGGGCGGCGGCGGATGGCCCCCGAGTCGCCTCAGAGGCGACACGAGGGCGAGAGCCGAAACATGCATCTTCCCGAAACCAATTCCAACACAGAGGAAAGCATATGTCGTACAGAGAAAAGTGTGTGTGGAAGAGCAACTTGAGGTTTAACATAATACCGAACAATAATTAAAATAGCGATTTGTTCTGCTTTTTATTTGAAAAGAAGAAAAATCTTTAAATCTAATCATAGGACACACAAAATCCACCTCAGAAGGGCATCCAAATCCTATCTTCAGCAGTGGCCTGAACCGCTTTGGTTCGTAGTGTCTGTTAGATAATATAGACATACTGATGATCAATAAAAACAAAGTAACTAAAAAAGTTATAGTGCTATACTATGAGTTTGAGGTGGGATCGTACTCACGGCATCAGCGGCGCATTCCCACTAGTTGATATAGTGGATATCTGATGTAGTTGTTCACTCTCGATAAAATGGAGAGAAGAAGCTGTACAATTGTTCCATCTGCCTTATGCCAAATACCGGAACATGAGGAAATAGTTGTACAACAACGGCCGCGCGAAGATATGCTCCCCTAAAAACCCGATCATCCATCACCCAAGCATGTTCTCAGCCTGCTCTATCATGTTACTCGTACGTACAAGAGCTATGAAGTGGAAACTGGAAAGCAGTGACAATAGAGAAAAAATGGTTTTGGCCTTCTTATATCATTGAGATAAGAAAGCCCATGGATGAGGAGGGGAAGTAACCTGGACGCCATCAATTTCAGTAGCATTACAGATAACAACCCATCAAGACGCATTATTCTGGTAACAGCTGCCATGAAGGGTTTGACGAGCCTTTATCAGACGCGCCACCAATTTGCCCAAGTGACAAACCTAACCTCTCCTCTCGGCTTTGGTAGGTGTGAGTGTGTGTGACATGTCTTTCGTCTCAACCTCTCACATCATAGTTACATATTTAAGTTGAGTTAACATTAGTTAAAATCCTACATGTTATTAAATCTTTATTGTACCTAGCATTTAACACGAGTCTTATGATTTATTTGATGTTAATTGAATAAAATTATTCAAGTTCAATTAAAATTCAACGGTGTCATGAACATGAGCTTGCTTGAATTCCAGCTCTCACACCGGGAGTTCGGGATGCCCTCTTAAATCCTCCTGCCTCCTAGGCTCTGCACTAGATCTCTTATCTAAAGTTTAGCTACTAAATTTTAGATCAATTTAACTCTTGAGGTTTTAAACAAGAGGTCGGAGTGGTATGTAAAGTTTAGACCATTTCTAAAACTTTAGGCCATACGAGTAAGCTAAACTGGTATAAAATTTTAGTTTTCAATTTGAGTCAACTTATTAAACTTTGGACCTGAGAACCCAAACAAACACTTTTATATAATTTCATATCAGTTACCTCCATGCATCGGTCTGATGAGTGATAACATAGCCATTTAGGTCTTCTACAACGCTCCAACTGACACGATACAGAAGCACCCACCGGAAAGTGCGCTGTGGTAAAAATAAAGCCCCTAGAGCACACATTGAATTGACAAAGCTGACGGATCAAAGCAAAAGTATCTGGACTCTGTGAAGAGAGACAAATACAGGACAATGAGAAGCAAATTAGGCTAGTATAGCCTGCGGTGGAGAACGTGTGAACAAACCTATACGCCCGCATTGCTGAGGTCGTGCCCAACGCACTAGATTGGACAACTGCCCCAGCCTCCATGTCAGAGCCATGACTCCATGTCACAGCGAACAACATCCTCGCAGATATACTTCACCTAATGAAAACACGAAGCACTTGTTTGAACCCGTGTTGGAGAGTAGAACCAAAGGGAGAAAAACTGCAGAGTGGGCAGAGCAGACAGTGGTGTGGTTGACAAAAGCTCTGAAAAAGTATTGCCTCCTTTGAGAGATTCACGACATGCACTCCACTTCAACTTTATTCCGATCTAGGTGGAATCTGAAGCATACGATTGCTGCTGCCTGCGTTGGCCCTTATGCCCTTAGCAATTCTCACCCAATTGAAAATCCGAACAAAAGAATCCTCCTGTTACAGCAAAGGTTAGCGCAAGGTTTTTTCTCTTTTCTCTTTTCTTTTGTGAGGAATGGTTAGCGCAAGTTGGTTACGAGAATTGGAAACGAACGTATAGGGGAAACTATCCTCGCTCAGAAAAGGTGAATTCCGAAGGCTATCTATCCAGAAACACATATCAGAATCACAACTTGGTGCCCCCACATGATTCCTCCGCTAGCTTTTCTTAATGCTTTTCCTCCCGTGGAGCACATGTACATCGGATCCTGAGGCAGAGGGGGCCGCGTTGCGTCATGCAGTACGAGCAGCGAGCATGCGTGCTCATCGGCAGAGAGAGGCCGGCCACCAAATCACAGATACATATAGGAGTACTCACCAATATTTATTCCTGCCTATCCACGCTGAGAAGAGACGTGCCCTGCTTGCCGCTTGCGCCCAACTTGACTCTATCCTCTCTCTTTCCCTGCTGATCCTTGGATTTCACGCGTCAGAGAAGGATAAAAGATTTGCCGATCGACCGAGCGCGCCGCGTTCGCCGTTCGCCGGTGCTCCGGCCTGGCGTGCCGTAAAGGTGCCGGTTGCGTTGTGTTGGACAGTTGGACTCGAGACCTGCAGCAGCGCAGTGCACAGACATCGCGCGGAGGAGGTGGGCATCAGCGTAGTGTTTAGTTTGTGCTGTAAAATTTTTGGAAGCACAGTAACTTTTTCGTTTGTATTTAGCAATTAGTATCTAATTATGAATTAATTAGGTTTGAAAGATTTATCTCGTGATTTACAATAAAATTATGTAATTAGTTATTTTTTTACCTATATTTAATGCTCTATACATGCATCTAAAGATTCGATGTCGCAAGGAATCTTATAAAATTTTTAGAGCTTTGAAGCATCTAAACAGAAACATAAACAGAGGCAGCACTAGACGTGACATGCGGATAGTTCACGGCTGGCTGACGCGACGCCACAAGGGTACAAAGGGCGTTCCATGGCAAGCAATCTGCTTGGCACTGATCCCATCAGGCATCAGAAAAGGAGGTCCGTGTCGACAAGCAGCACGCATCTTAGGCACCGTTTGGATGCCGAAATTTTTGGCAAAACGCTACTATAGCATTTTCGTTGTTATTTGGTAAATATTGGCTAATCATGGTCTAATTAGACTTAAAAGATTCGTCTCATCCATTTCGTCTAAACTGTGTAATTAGTTTTATTTTTTATCTATATTTAATGCTTTATGCATGCGTCTAAAGATTCGATGTGACGAAGAATCTTAAAAAATTTAGTATTTTGAGGTGCAACTAAATAGGCCCTTATCCGTCCGGAAAATCGGGTTCTGATACGGCTTCTCTCGGGCCACCAGGCACACACGGCCCGCCGGCCTCCACTGTCCACTCCGCCACCACCGTGAAAACGGACAGGATACGGATAGATGTTATTGATATTATATTTATTTTTATATTTCTATTTAGATTTGGAATCGAATACCATGCCAGATAAGATATGATTAGATATCGACATCATTAATATATGATTTGAATATTTGAATACGAATATGGTATCAAATGTTAAATATCCAGACTCGAATACGGACATATCTAAACCCCTCTCTCGAAAACGGTCATAAAATATCCGTACCGTTTTCATCCCACCGCACAGCAGCAGGCCGCCGAGGCTATGCGCCACGCTGACCACTGGCTCCGGCCTGCGGGAGAGAAATTTGTACCATCTGAGGGTGCGTTCAGTTGGCGAAAAGTGGATAAAAGTTACTGTAGCACCTTTCGTTGTTATTTGGCAAAATTTGTTCAACCATGGACTAACTATGCTCAAAAGATTCGTCTCGACATTTACAGACAAACTATGTAATTAGTTATCTTTTTTATCTACATTTAATGCTCCATGTATGTGTCTAAAGATTCGATGTGATGGGTGGAAGAGGAAATATTTTGGGTTTACATGGGAAGTGGACACAGGGTGTGTTTAGTTGAGAAAAATTGGATGAAAAGTTACTGTATCACTTTTCGTTGTTATTTGATAAAAGTTTGTCTAACCATGAATTAATTAGACTTAAAAGATTCGTCTCGAACTTTACAGACAAACTATGCAATTAGTTATTTTTTTTACCTACATTTAATGTTCCATGCATGCATTTAAAGATTCGATGTGATGGATGGAAGAGAAAATATTTTAGGTTCGCATGCCAAGTGAACACAGCCACACCTGAAATTGTGGAGCAGCAGCGCGCGCACATATCCATGTCACTTCAATCGCGCGCCGCGTTCTATCCAGATGAGCAAGCTGATGCGTTCGCGAGCCGCCGAGCGCCAGAGCCCATGGGCGGGACCTGATCCGACTGTCCATTCTGCCGGCTTCAGCTCCCACGCATTGCTTGCACGGTAGCTTCACTTGTCAGTGTATAAGTGTACGATGCACTTGTCAGCGCAGAATCATGGCTGGTTCGGTTGGTTGGTGGCTGGTGCTGATTTATTGTGAGAGAAAAATACTGCTGGCTGACTGGTGACTGATGACTGATGCTGAATTGGTATGAGAGAAAAGCACTGCTGGCTGGCTGGCTGCCAGCAAGCCGAACAAAGCCCATACTGCTCCCTTCCACCACAAAAATGTTATTTTTCCAGTATAAGATGTGTCCCCCCTGCTTTGGCATAATTGAGTGTTCTAGTCTAATGCTGTGTTTAGTTTTCACCTAAAATTTTTTCACCCCATCACATCGAATGTTTGATACATGGAGTACTAAATGTAGATGAAAAAAATTAATTGCACAGTTTGGTTGGAAACCACGAGACGAATCTTTTAAGCCTAATTAGTCCATGATTAGCCTTAAGTGTTACAGTAACACACATGTGCTAATGACGGCTTAATTAGGCTTAATAAATTTATCTCGCGGTTTCCAGTCGAGTTATATAATTAGTTTTTTAAATTAATATCCGAAAACCCCTTCTGACATCACATGAAACATTCGATGTAACACTCAAAAAAAATTTCTTTCACAAACTAAACAACGCCTAAGGCCTCCTTTGCCCAAATCGAAAGAATCAACTCCAAACCCTATTTCTCGTCGGTGATTCAGAATTGAAATGATTCAGCGTTTATATGTACACACACAGAATGGGCAAAGGGTGGTTTCGCACCAATTCTCCTCCTATCCTTTCCTACTTCTGTTTAATATTTTTTTAGTTAATTCTTTTGTAATGCGACATCTTAAAAATGGTTGCAATAAAGTTTTTATTTGCCCACAAAAAAAGTTCAGAAACTTTTTGAAACATATTTTTATTTCTACGATCCTTTCAGAAAAAATTATATATTGTAAATGCAGTCTACTTGTCAAACAGTTTTATAAAGTGATTCTGATTCATCGTCCGAACAGTTTTACAAAGTGATTCTGATTCATCATCCAAAACATTTCTTGAGAGATTCTGAACTTAAAACGTAACGTTACTACAAGAATCCGCATCTCTACTTAACGCATCATAAGTGTATGCTCACCCGCGCAACGGAGGACGATCTATTTGATCAATCCTATAACATTTATTAGACCTATATGGAGCCAACTTCTACGCATTGTGCCATAGATTCTTTGCGAGAGCAGCTTTTGGAGGTGTTTGCTTCCCTGTCACAGCCTGCGAGCCTCAAGTGTGGCGCGCCACCAGCAGAAGACTGCTACTTGGTTCAATGTTTGGACGTGGCAACCATAGTCTTTCCTAGTTACAAAATACACCACAGCTGCAGTGCCGATTTCAACCACCACAGCTTATGCGACGCCACACTCGCCACCAAACATGCGGCGGTGAACCAAATGTGCCCTTTATCCAAAGAACCCGCACAATCTCCTAGTCCTAGTTGCTACCGTGGATGTGAAGAGAGCATTGGATTTTGTTTTTCTCATGGGTCTAGTAATAGATTCGATTCGAGTTCTATACGGTTGAAACAGACGATGCCACATCATTTATGGGTTCTATATGTTAAAACTAGGGCCGACTTCACATATTGGAGGTGTTCTGGGCCTCTGGCTGCAAACACACTACTCACACGGTATCACATTTCTCGCCTATTGTTCCAATACCGTCTCTTTATTATGCTTTTTACGATGGAGAAGAAAAATGAGTCACCATCGATTAGAACCAAAAGTGCCGTGGAAATGGTAACTAATATTTCTCCATTCCTGCTCCGTTGTTCGATCTGCCCCTCGCTCATAAAAAGAACGCGATTCATCATCATGTCTTGCAGGTCTCGTAGTCGTACCAGTAAAATAGAATAACCTTTAATTTCGGCACTTGAGACACCCATCAACTGCTCAGTCACAACGATTAGCAGATTACCAAGAACCATCGCTTCCATGGCCCTGGTGACCGCACTTTAGGTGTGGTGCAGGTTCTTCACGGACAGGCAGCCTGATCGCTTGAGCTTTTAGTCCAAGCGAACAAGCCCAAGCGAACAAGCCCAGGATCTCCAACTTCGCCGGGACCGGCGCGCCGGATGACTCCATCGACCCGGACATGGCCGGCGAGATGCGGGAGTTGTGCGGCGGTGATGGCATGGAGATGGGGTACTACAGGCAGGGCCGGGAGGTGCGCTTCGGCGCGCACTACTACGCGAAGGTGCTGGAGGGCAAGGGGCCAGGGCATCTTGCGCGCTGACCAGCAGCTCACGGCGAGGAGCGCCATGCACCGTGCGGTGGGTGCGCGTGTACGCGTCCGGGGCGCGCGGCGAGGAGGTGTTCCGTGTGGACTTCGCGCACGCCAGGGCTTGTTCCACTCACGGAGCCGGCCGTGCAGGTCTGGGTCAGTTGCTCCGAGCCTGTCTAGGACAACTGAACCGTAACCATGGGGTAGTGTTTATGCATGCCTATATATATAGTTGACTGTTGCCAATCGATTCTATGCCACTGAAGGCTACCGTGAATGGTAATCCTTCGGAACAGTGTTTTTCTTCGAGAAAAAAGAACAAAATATTTTCCGTTTCTACTCCCTTCGTCCTGAAATATAGTGCATTACAACCTCTAAAATTTGTAATAAAATATAATACATTCTATGTAATGACTATACTTAGATTTAGCAAAGTTTGTTAAAAAGGAAACCAAGATTTATGAGAAACTCCTTAATTGAAATAATCAATGGGTACATGCGTCATTTGGGTGTTCCTAACAACTTTTAAACCTGATATGGGCCAAGATCGTTATTTTAAATTTTTACAGATCAAGACTAGAAAGTAGGGGGTAAATGGTATGGATATTCTTCGATCGATCAAAAAGAGTTGATTAGTGATTCGGGTATCTGGATATTTTTTTACATCGAATGCAAATTTTGATAGTTTTTTCAGATATCGAATATGTGCAAATAAAAAGATAGTATCTGTTAGATATCCTATATCTGTCGGACAATAGGTGAAATATTCGATTCAGATACAAATATCCATTAGGCGTGAATTGTAAGGCCAAGATAAATTTCAGTAATAAAAGATAAGCGAAGTATAGTTGGTTATCTTTTCTAAAATACATACTAAAATATAGTTTATGAACTAAGTTCAAATTAAATTTATTAAAACATTTTAATAAATTCAAACTAAATTGATAAAATACAAATGGTTAGTTAGTGCAATTATTACTTCGGAAAATAAAGAGAACATTGGACCATTTGGAAAAATGTCAATACATGCTTTCAATATGAGAGAATTTATACTTTTTGGTATTCTATTAACATGTCTTGAATAATTTAAAAATTGTGATATATGTACTTGTTGCCTTTACTCAATATGGATAGAAATATCGTGGCCAACATTATTCAGGTCTGGCTTGTCCTGTATTCCATGCACATTTAATCCAAAAAATATGAAAATAAATATGATGCAAGTAATATCTATCCGTATCCACTCCTAATCAAGAGCGGATTTTTCCCCTATCTCTACCTTTTTGGTGTAAGTTTAGACTGATTGTTGTGAAATTTTCCGCGTGATTCCTGCAAAATTCTTGCATTCAAAACATGCCCTACAATTGATATAAATCTAGAATCTACTTCTACTTTGGGCTGAAGAGAAGGCCATTAGCATCTGTGCTGGCCCAGTTATAAGTTTTTGTGCAGTCTAGTGCTGGATGGGCCAAGCCATTCGAGAGCCTGTCTTTCTATTCACTATTCTTTTCTTCTCTTTTTCACAAAAACGAAATCTATTCTGTCCTCTCCACGAATTATGCATTCAATCAATCATCAAAAAATAAAATACAGGCCAAACCTCTAGATTATCCTTTTTCTTTTTACAGATTACACAGTACAAACATAGATGCTCACGATATGTATGTACACTCACTTTCTATAAAGACATACATGTAAACTTTATCCAAAAGACCGAGTCAATAGAATTCATGATTGATGAAGTCGTCGTCTCACTATCTAAGGACATGTTGACTACCAATAAAAGATAACATAGTTAGATTCTAAAATAGTTATAAAAAATATGAGTGTTTGTGTTTAAGTTGAGAACTTAAATTCAAATAAACTAATTCTATATAGAATCAAACTAGCTAAGACATGCTTAGTTTTGTAGCCTCTGGCCGGGCTATTCTTTTCTTCTTTGTTTTAGATCCAGCTGCTAGCGATGCATCTACTTCATCTCGTTGTTGATTTTTACATGTACTCGGCTTTAGCTTTTTTTTTCAAAAAGAAGCATCTGTCTACCCTCTCTACACAGGAAAACATACCCACTATTATAACTTATTAGAAGGTTTTGGAGTAGAGACTAAAACGGTACACGGAAGATCATCCATTAGATGTAAGGAAAAACTGCATGACACTTATTTCAAATAAGTTGCATGTGGAGAATCTGATTTTTACAATCAGTGTTGTAATTGAGTCTAAAACAAAAGTAAGTGCCTTTAAAAAGGTTTTTAGGTGATTATTATAAAAAATGAAATCGTTCCAAATACTCCCTCCATCCCAAAATACATGTAAATCTCGTTTTACGAGGAGTCAACAGAATCTTAAGTTTGACTAAGTTTCTAGAAGATATTATCTATATTTATATCTTCAATTAGATTTATTATGAAAATATATTCTATAATTAATCTAATGATACTTATTACGTATCATGAACATTAATACTTTGTCATATATATTCAGTCAAAATTAAAAATATTTGACTTCTCGGGAAACGAGATTTACATGTTTTTTTGGGACGGAGGGAGTACGTCTAGTCAGAGCACATTTGATCTCGCTCCGCATAGGCTGTGTTCTGATGGGAGTGTAAAAATTTTTGAAACACAGTAACTCTTTCATTTGTATTTGGCAATCATAGCCTAATTAGGTTTGAAAGATTCGTCTCGTGATTTATAACTAAACTATGTAATTAGTTATTTTTTACCTATATTTAATACTCTATACATACGTCCAAAGATTCGATGTGACAAAGAATCTTGTAAATTTTTTTAAGTCTGAAGCAACTTAACACAGTCATGGTCTCCTGTCCTAGTACTCGAGAGTCCACTCTCCAGAATACGTTCGGTACGTGGCAACAAGGGCCTTGTTTAGATTTCAAATTTGGGATCCAAACTTTGCATAGTAAATGTCCCGTCACACTGTAGCAATTTTGTTTTTATTTGGTAATAATTATCCAAATATTGATTAATTAGGCTTAAAATATTTGTCTCGCAAAGTACAATAAAACTGTGCAATTAGTTTTTGATTTCATCTACATTTAGTACTCCATATATGTGCCGACATTTTGATGTGATGGAGAATCTTCTTTTTACATAGTAGAATTTGGGGGTGAATTTGGTATCTAAACAAGGCCAAGGAACCAGACGTATGCTTGCGCTGATGAAACAGTGGATGGCTCGTCTTTTGAGACTAGCTATAAATAGCCCGAGAAGCCCATGACTCTGGTGTAGAAGAGGAAACGCCGAAACGGAGAAGTCGACCGTATTTCAGCTGTATGACTTATTCGAGTTTTTTTAAGGCCTGTTTAGTTTTAAAAAAAATCACCCCATCACATCGAATGTTTAGACGAATATTAAATATAGATAAAAAATAATTATACAATTTGTATGGAACCGTGAGACGAATCTTTTGAGCCTAATTAGTACTCCCTCCGTCCCGTTTTAGATGTCGTTCTAGCACTACCTTTTCTTGTCCAAGTTCACACCATATGGCAGGAATGTAGACCAAGACAGCATCCAAGTTCATAGAATGGTGCATGCACCTGGAGGGAGGCTACAACGACATTTAAAAGGGGACAGAGGGAGTACATGATTAGCCATAATTGCTACAATAACATATACCTACCGTCTTTTTGTTTTTTAGTCATTTTTCGAAAGATTCTCACAAATATGCCCCTGATAGTAAGATTTCAAAAATAGACCCTCCTGTTGGTGTCATTGTTATTTGCGTCAAGATCGAACGTCTCGGCGCCAGCCCAATTAGTGCCAAGCTCCTTGCCCACGTCGGCGTCAACGCAGAGCTGGAGGTGACGTGACAGCCAACTCGGCGCCAATTGTATGGGTGCCGAGCTCTAATTTTAACCTTAACACCCTTAAATTTTGGCTAGCCAAATTCTAGCATAGTCAAGAGGTGGTCCATTTTTTAAAATTTTACTGTCAAAGGCGTATTTGTGAGAATCTTTCGAAAAAAGGACTAAAAACAAAAAAGACAGTATGTGCTAATGAGTCTCAGTTTTCAGATGAGTTATGTAATTAGTTTTTTTATTAGTATCCGAGTACCTCTTCTGACATATCCCATAAAACATAAAAAAAATTTCAACCACGAACTCAACGAGGCCTTGTTAGAATGTCGAGTCGAGTCCATGAATCTGCACAGCGTTGTGTACGGCTGTAAAGTGCAGGTATTCTGAACCGATCCAGTGCTCGCAATGTTGCCAGTGTTGAAGAGTGGATGCTGTACTTGATTGTACTCTCCAAAAGCACCGGCCGCGGAGTTTCAGTTTTCAAGAGCCAGAAGTGGAAGTCCCAAGTTTAGCAGACCCCCCAAATTCCACTGTGAAAAAAGAAGGTTTTCCATCACATCAAAATATTGACATATATATGGAGTACTAAATGTAGATGAAATAAAAAACTAATTGCACAGTTTTATTGTATTCTACGAGACGAATATTTTAAACCTAATTAATCAAGATTTTGACAATTATAAAAAAAATTGCTACAGTGCTCGGGTGGCACTGTGTAAAATCGGCCAACGAGTTGGTAATCTAAACATGGCCCAGGCCCGACTACTCCAGGAAAGGGAGGAGAGCTGCTATTTTTAGCGAACCCCACACTTTTAAGCTTCACCGCAGCCTTACCAGTGAATCACCAGAGAGCGCGCGGTGCCGGTGCGGCGGTGGTGAACCCAGCCATCCGTCCAATCCAAGCACCACCAAGTCCCGAGCCCAAGTGCAGCAGCGGCCAGCACTGGGCGGCGGGCGGGCAACCCCGGGAAACCAGGGCGCAGCGCAGGCAGCAAGCAGCATCCCGGCCGGGTTGAGTTGGTTCAAAACAGGCGGGCTATTTGTCTCGGCGCCCACAGGGAATCCCGATGCCGCGCGGAGGCTGAAACGCATGCATGCCAGCCCGCGCCTCCCACCCGGCGCTTGCCACCTCGCGCCCGCCCGGTTGGCCGCGCCTGCGCGCCCGCGGCCTCGCCCGCGCCCCGACGGGGAGGCGTTGCCTCCCCCACCTCACCTGCACCCATTTCAGAGCCCGCCCGCCACTTGTCACCGCGCGCCCCCGCCTCCGCGTCTCCGCCCGCCCGCCCCATCCGGCTATAAAAGCCCCGCCCGCCCCAACCCTAGACGCCGTCGTCGCCGCCGCCGCGCTGCTACCTCCTCCGCTCGTTCCACCGGCATGGCCGGCGTTAACAAGCGCCGCACCTCCCCGGTCTCCACCTCCTCTTCCTCCGGTGACGTCCTGCCGCAGCGGGTCACCAGGAAGCGTAGGTCCGCCCGCCGCGGGCCCCGGAGCGCCGCCCGGAGGTCGTCGTCGGCGCCTCGACCTGTGAGTGCCTCGGAATTCACGGGCTCCTGCGTGCTGTTGCGGTTTGTATGCGCCGTGCGAGACGCGATGGTGGGCCGTCGTGGTGCGTAGGTGCGGTGGGCTGGAGGCCCAGGGGGAGGCGATTGGCGATCCCCCTCGTCCCTTGTTGCCGGATTTTCAAATTTCCGTGCGGGATTTGGGACTCTGGTCCGTACGATCGCTGATTGATTAGTGCATCGTTGTTTACTAGCAGTCGCTTGCAGGTTTAGTCTGGATTCCAGGATAAATTTGGGCGATCTAGTGTACCGGTGTGTGTTTGATTACCATGGTATAGGCGTGATCAATTGGACACGTAAGTGGTACATACTGGCATTAACGGTAGGTTGATTATTTTGGTTGCTTATTTGTTGATTTCGTAGTAGTGATGATATCTCACCCTGAGTGTGGTTTGGGTGGTAGTAAATGTGCAATCACCCACGTTTTCGGATCAATTGGACTTTGGTTTTGCAGTTCGTCGATCATGTGCATCACAGGTGGCACAATGTTACAAGTTGTCACCATGTAGGCCTTGTATTGCCATTTCAGGGCGATAACTGAGTAATTGCAGGAGCATCATTTGGTAGCTAATGTGTGATTGTTTTAGTCTTCCCATTCGTGCTTGTTGTTAGCATTATTGGTTCGAGTTGTCAGTGTACATGTGTGTGTTCTCATCCCATAATTATATTGGTTGGAATTGGCTGTACCAGCGTGAATTATTGATAACAACACTGACACTAATTTGCCAGGAACTCCAAAAGTGACCGTACTGTTTGTACCATACTACCTGTATCATACAAGTTAACTGATATATTCACCCTGTTCGGCTGAGCTTATCAGCACGGCTTATCAGCCGTGGAACAGTGTTTTTCTCTCACAGCAAAACAGCCACAGCCGGCTTATAAGCCGCAGAAACAACCTGCCGAACAGGGTGATTATATGTCATGGACCAGTATTGTGATGGGCTGCACTTGGCCTGGCCACCATCTAGTACTGATGAGGGCTTATTGAGCTTGGTGTTCTTGGCCCATAAGCAAAAGACAGTAGGTCTACTGATAGAACGCGCTACTTCTCCATGTTTCATATAAACAAATTGATAGTGTGAGATCTCTTTCATGAAGAAGATGGGAGTTTTCTGCTGTGTTCTTGAAAAGGATCAGAAGATGTGGGAGCCATGTGCAAATTAGCAGAAATTATGTTTTTGGCAGTACCATTTCTATTACTGCTGATGAGTGACACGAGCATCAGTGTATTTTGGCATGAACAGTAGAAACCAGTAGAATGAATGTCTGCTTTGTAATCATGTGGACAAGTTATTAATCTGATTATATATGCTAGAAGGCAAGTTAGTGAAATTGGTTGCAAATACAGATAGAGTATTGCAAATAGCTTCCTTCCAATGTGAAAACTGTTGGTTTTTGGCCCTTCTTCCAGACTAGTCCATAAAATTATACATGTGCCATATGCTTGGTCTCTGAATGCATTTATCTTCTGATGCAGATAAATGAACTGGACTTGAATACAGCTGCTCTTGATCCGGATGTAAGGTTATGCAGAAAAATAGAGTAATTATTACATTTTAGAAAACAAAGAGTTATCAGAATATAGTCCGTTCTTCTTGGTTAAGAGATTCTGCAATGTTTGTGTAGCATTATGCTACAGGATTGAGAGTTCTTCTTCAGAAGGAGCTCCGAAATAGCGATGTAAGCCAACTTGGGAGAATTGTTCTCCCAAAGGTCAGTTACCAATGCAATTAAAATTTTCTTTTCAAAAGTTCCTCTCCAAAACAATTGATACCTGTTAATGTCGAATGGATTGGCTGGTTGGTGGTGGTGTTGTGTTGTGTGTTTGTCGTGTTGTATTTCTCCTTTATTAATACAAAGACCGGCAGTTATCCTGCCAGATTCTCTTCAAAAATAATGTGGGATGGATTGTGCAGAAGGAGGCGGAGTCTTACCTCCCTATTCTGATGGCAAAGGATGGAAAGAGTTTATGTATGCATGACTTGCTAAATGCACAACTGTGGACCTTCAAGTATAGGTGTGAGCTTGTTAATGATTTGCCTTTAATGCTTGTTATTACATTGAGCACACCGAATCCTTATATTTGCTAAACTTACTTAGGAAGAATATAATGTTAGCTGCCAAGCAGCTTAAAGAACAATCTGTAGATATTAGATTTATTAAAAAAGCAACACACACTAATCCTTTTCATGCTTTATTCTTAATGTTATCTTAGCTTGAGTTAAATGCTATCAAAATTGAGTAAGATATCCAGAAGATTCAAACTTCAGACAAGATTGTGGCCTTCTCTGATATTGTGCCCTGAGTAACAAGAAACAGTTTATTAGATCAGATTATTTATGTTTTTTACTTAGAGGAGAAATCATTAGACCTACATCCTATTGATATGATCCTTTTGGATATGTTACCAATTATGGGTAACGGAGTTTTATTTTTAATGTGATTCTACATGTGAATAACTCTATTTCTCGTCTCTTTTGGGTTTCATCTCTAGCCTACCCCAACTTGCTTGGGACAAAAGGCTATGTTGTTGTTGTTGTTGTATTCTACATGTGAATAAGAAGAAATTCAGTTATTCTACATTATTTTTAGTAAGGTCTTGTTTATCCACTAGAGTGACAGATTGCATAATGTCTAATGCAGATATTGGTTCAACAACAAAAGCAGGATGTATGTGCTTGAAAATACTGGTGAGTAATTTTCACTTTCGTGAGGAGTGTTCTGATTTGAAATTGCCAAACTGAAACAAGTTTTTTTTGTTATCAACAGTTAATAAAATTGTATTCATGTTTAGTGTACAAAAGTTTTACTGTTAGGGTGTCCCCAACAAGCTAGCTTGCTGCTCACGTGGAGGAGAGAGGAAGCAAAAAAGCAACTAGCTAGCGACGAGGGAATAGACTGTCTCGCACATAACCCGAGAATTCTCTCTCACACAGCTCTGTATTCTGCCCTCTGCTGTTCTATTATTTTTTTGTTTTTTTCCCTTCTATCCAGTACACGTCAGCTAGCTATTTAGAAAGGTTGTTGTGGACGCCCTTAGATTCATGCTTCAAATTACTTTTAATATGATGCCGATTTTGCAGCAATATCCTAAATAAAAAAAATTAAATGCCAAGACCTTCTTCTTACCAAAATATGCCTCACATTAATGGACGGAGGGAGCAGTATTTTAGGCCAGTTCTCTTATGTTTTCGCACCTCTTTAAACATTTCAGGAGATTATGTAAAAGCTCATGACCTTCAGCAAGGAGACTTCATTGTGATATACAAAGACGACGAGAACAACCGCTTTGTACTCACTCAGTTTTCCTCATTAGCATTTAACAAAGTTGCACATTTTTTTTTGTCATGCTGCCAGTAGGTGCTTATTACTGTGTGCTGTGTATTTGGTGAAGGTCATAGGAGCAAAGAAGGCGGGAGATGAACATACTGCCACTGTGCCCCAAGTCCATGAACATATACACATCTCTGCCGCACTGCCAGCTCCACAAGCATTCCATGACTATGCAGGCCCCGTTGCAGCAGAAGCTGATATGCTTGCGATCGTGCCACAAGCTGATGAGATATTCGACGGCATACTGAACTCCCTGCCAGAGATACCAGTAGCGAACGTGAGGTACTCTGACTTCTTCGACCCCTTCGGTGACTCCATGGACATGGCAAACCCCCTGAGCTCCAATAACCCCTCGGTCAACCTGGCCACGCATTTCCATGACGAGAAGATCGGGAGCTGTTCGTTCCCCTACCCAAAATCTGGGCCTCTGATGTGAGATCCAGGCAGAAAAACTGCTGGGTCAAACCATCCCCTGCATGGAACTCAGAGGATCCCCTCGTTGACGCCATTGCTGTACATCCAAATAATTGGCGTCCTCATTTTGTATGTTTACTAGTACTCCCTCTGTCCCTGAAAGCTTCAATTCCTAGCAAGTTTCAGACAGATTAGTATAGCTACCAAATAACCATATTATCCTTAATTAATTTGAGTTTCACCATTAAGTTGCACAGTAATCGTTGCAGCTGGTCCCATCATTTACTACTCATACGGCTCCTACTACTCATCCGGCGGCAGCTCAAGCAACTGAAGCGTTAATCATTCACCAAAAACAATTCCAAAGCGCCAACACATTTGCACAGGACTGGAGAACGAGATGATTAAATGAGAGAGAGAAGCGTTGCGTGGCTTGGTTAATGTCATGGGGAAACTACGAGGTGGGCTGTGGACCCATCCATCTCAGGAATCTATTCTTTTGTGACAAATACTTGGCCCTTGTTTAGATGACATCAAAATTCCAAGTTTTTTCACTCTCTCTTCATCACATCAATTTTTAACCGCTTGTATGGAGTATTAAATATAGGTAAAAAAAATAACTAATTACACAGTTTAGTTGTAAATCACGAGATGAATCTTTTGACCCTAGTTGGTCCATGATTGGACAATATTTGTCAAATAAGACGAAAGTGGTACTATTCATCGGGTTGAAATTTTTTTCCAATCTAAACAAGGGCTTGGACTAGAAATTGAAGCTTTCAGGGACAGAGGGAGTATATGATTGGGTAAGCGTGCTGTTTATGTGTAAAAGGGTAACTCTGCAAACTGAACTGAACATTACATTAGATGCAACGCTGGGACAAGGCTCTGGTGTTTCTCACCTCGTGAATTTGCAGGTACATAAACGAAAGACATCCTGTGCATTAGCTTCTTGGTATGGTAATATGGTATGAGCAGTGGCGAAGCTAGAGCAAATTAGAGGGTAGTGCACTTACATTGTGGGTGCATAAACTTGTGATATAGGGGTGCATATATGGTGAAATTTTAGAAAAAAAACCATTACAAATTTTGGGTGGTGCATTTGCATGCTGAGAGTAACTTCCACGCACGTGGTTGGGGAGGCTCATCTCAGGTGGGCTGTGGGCGCGAACCGCGAAAGATGCCGACCCTTGAGCCCCCTTGGCCCTCGTTGCGTTTCAGTTTCAGCAACTCATCTCCACGACAAGGACGGTTACGGGACTGGTGTTAGTTCATTGGCTTGAAACACGTCTCCGATGTGATACGCCAGGTCAGGTTTCTTCGAAAGCTTAATGGATTGGTCCATGGATGGCAGTCTGCTGCAGTCTTCTTGGTTTCTGACTAACGTCCATGTGGTTTTGCCTTATTTAGATTCAGATTTTATATAGGCGAACCCTTTTCTCTGTTTCAGTAACTTCTCTCGGATGCACCCGTCACACTCCAGCTGGAGCTTGTTTCTTGGCTTGCTACAACACTTGATTGTTCGGTTTACGGGCCTTTGTGCACAGCTGTTTGTTGCACAGCGGTTTACGAAAGCATAGATGCATGCATGCACAGCTGTTAAGCGGTCTGTTGGCGGAACTGCCCTTGGCACTCCATGAATATCATCGAGTGCGCGTGTTACTTTCCCCAATTGCATGAAACGTTATACCGGCTGGTTAGTGTCCTTATCGCTCTAACTATTTTGAGGCCTGATCATTATTGCAGTTCGGCATCTGGTTAGTGTCCTTATCTACTTTTTTCCACTTACCGTGCTTTCTTCCTGGGATCTCTTTAACTCTTTTAAGGCCTGCTCGTTGCAGTTTGGCATCGAAATATATCTCGGACACTGGACGCTTCGGTGTACCGTCACCCAAAACACAAATGCTGCAAGGAGGCTGTAGTCGAAGTTATTTGTTCCGTTTACTTTCTTCGTACTATTTTAAAGTGGAAAAGCTGCTCGCTCCATATGTGTATTAGTTAGTCAATAAAAATTGTGGAGTGGGACGTGGCCAGGGATGAAATGTTTCTCACCGCAGACATAGCTTGCGAAGCAAAAACGAAATTAAGGCAACAAGGGTTCTCATTTTGTTCGCAATTTCGAGCATCTGGAATAAAATAAATTTGAGAGTGTTCACACAATTGGGCGCTGCACTGAATGGAATCCTGAGGAAGTGTAAGTGATGAGAGTCCTTAGCATGGAGACGGACTTCGTCAGTTTAGAGCGGAAAAGGAGAACCCTGACTGATGAGTTTTTGCATTTCGTAGTCACAATCTTTAGGGAATACGGGTTAACCTTAAGGTGCGTTTGGTTTAGGAGCGAGGAAGAATGTGATGATTCTATTCCATATTTCAAGGATAGAATGGTTCCATGGTCATGTTTGGTTGGAAGCTTAGAACGGTTTCTTTTTCTTGTTTGGATGGAGGGATGGAAACAAATAGGATGACGGATCCGTTAACCACCATCATCTCTGGAGCCCACCTATCGGTCAAATAGCCTCCCTTCCTTATCTTCCTTCAGCCGCCGCATAGCCATCCTCTCCCCCCAGGGGCGGACCTAGGGGGTATGCCGGGTGATCCTCGGCATACCCTGGGCTCAAGTAACCCCTGTGGTATATACTGTATGTACAACAGAAAAAATACAAAGATTAGATTGAGAAGTACTTGGCTAACAACGCTTCACCGCTTCGGAATGCAACGTAGCCCGCATGGCCGCATGCACGTGAGAAGCAGGCACGTCTCCCAGTCTCCACTTGGCTTCCCTTACCGCCCTGCTGGCTGCGCCGTGCGCCTCTACGCCGCTGGCCGCTGCAGTTTGTTGCCTTGTCGCGCTGTGTTTGAATCATCCAATTTTGTAGATAAAAAACTTACGTACATAATTGTTTTATCAATAATTATTTGTTCATCAGGGAGATTAGGCAAGATCACTCATCGCTATATTAGAGATTGGTTCCTAGTTTGCCAAGATTAATAGTAAAATACATATCACACAAAAGTCGGATGATTAAGTCTCTTTTATGCCTATATTTCAAACTATCAATATTGCATTTGAACTATTTATATTGTAATTTGCTAAATTTAAGATTTATTATGTTATTTAATGCCAGCATAATAAATTATATTGTAACTTTTACAATTGTTTACCGAATTGATAAACGGTTTTTATCAAATTGCATGTGAAAATTTTTGTATGGCATATCCTATGCAAAAATCCTAGGTCCGCCACTGTCTCCCCCCCCCCCCCTCCCTTGCTCGACTCGGTCACCTGCAGCCATCTCTACCATGCCCTGGCCTCTTGGCTCCACCGGCAGGCAGCCATCCCAACCGCTCGTAACTAGTGCTTGGTCGCAACTCTTCCATCGGTTCGCCATGCCATGGACCGTGGCTCCGCCCACCCCCTATCGCAGCTACTTTTGCCCAAGAAGAAGACGACATGAGCTTTGTTCGGTTGGGACGAGCACGCAAGGGTGTATTTTTAGTGAGCTCATCCTAGAATCTGACCGTTCCTCACCCAAAAAATGCTATGGACGGAGCCGCTCCATCCCATGCATTCTCGTCCATTCCACTAACCAAATGCTTAAAAATCAACCCTACTCTACTAAAAATAAACATAATCATGTTAACAAAATGTGCTTCTAAGATTTAGTTCTGACCATTTTAGGTCTAACCCGAGTCCCGTGTGCTTGGCTCGGCCAGCATCACTTGGTGGGTAGGGCCTGGACAACAAAATACAAATTGAGGAAAAAATTTCTTAGCCCAAGCCTGACCGATGTATTCATTTGAGTTATTTTCATACTGAGACTAGCGGAGGGATCGTCTAAGACGACTGAAAGCCCCAAGTTTGATTTTGGTAACTAAATGGCAACTAGTAGGAGAGTAATGCTTTCAATGGAACTATGGTTGAACTAGGGTCCACACGAAGATGGTGAGAGAGCAAGGCTCGGAGATGGTTGAGAGGTCACTGGTACAAAAAGGTCTTCACCGCCGGGTTGGAACCCCCCATCACCATTGGTTTTGGCCCTCATCGGTGATATGTCGGTGGTGATGACCAAGCCATCACCGGCAGCGATAATACATTATCAACATTGGTTTTGATCTAGCTATGAGGACGCTAAGGTCACCGCCAGTTTGGCGTTTGATCCGGCTATAACGCCACGGTCACCGTCGGTTTGCCATCTAATCCGGCTGTAAGGACATCATGGTCACCGCCGGTTTGCTGTTTTATCCGGTTGTGAGGACGTCGTGGTCACCATGGGTTCGTAGTTTTATCTGGGATCGGTGATCCTCTAATCGTTGTCGATTGATAGTATGATCCGACAACGTTGATGGTTGGATCACCGCATGTTAGTGGTGCAATATGGTGATGATGAGTGTTTGGTTGCCATCAACCAGTGGTGCAATCCGGCGGTGATTAGTAATTGATTAACACCGGTAAAAAGTTTGATCAGGCGTTGATGACCATGTCTTCTCCGACGGAATGTTCTGTCATCCGACAATGATATTGCATTTCATGGTATTTATTGAAATAGAAACTTAATGGCATATTGAAAAAAAACCCCTACAGATACAATCTTCAATTCCATACAATATGTCAGAGAACAAGTTTTTATATTTTACAAGAGCTATAATCTAAGCTAACACAAAATAGGAGGAAAGACATGACCACGATGACTAGGTATAGTGCCCAGCTGCCCCTTGATTATACAACATCATGATGTCTACACATACTCACGCAATGAAACGACATAGTTGTGCTTCTTCAAACAACTTCCTTGTATGTGCCTCTACTAGCTGCTAGCTGCAACACAAAGTGGGAGTAAAAAAGTATTAATTTGCAAAGTTTGAAATCCTACACTAGGCTAGAGAGTTTCATATAATAAGATCGTTAGTCGTTAGTTCACCTAATTTACCCATCATGTCCATTGTTCTTCCTCTTTTTTAGTACTTGTCATAGTATCTGTGGGCCATTATGAAAAGTCAGTATAGTTAGTTCCAACCTGAATTGAAGGATGTGGATTAAAGTGATTTGCTTGTTCAATTACTTCGTCAATATTGGTCATAGGCAAGAACTAGGTATGATTTTCCTGTGTGGCATGGTGATGAGGGAATATAATTAGACCCAAACAGAATGGAAAGATATGAATTAAATTATGCTTATTCAATTACCTTGGCAATATTGCTCACAGCCAAGGACGAGTATGATTCCCCTTGCCACCCCCTCTTGTGAGGATTAGCTTATGCCATGACAAAAGGTGCTTCGGCAAAAAATCAATTTATTTTATCCATGTATGTCATATGTGAATAAAAAAAGACAAAAAAATGATCATATTCAAGGATTCAACAATATCATTAGTATCATTGTATAAGTCACCGAACAAAGTCTTTTACAAGATACATTAGGCCCAAATTTCTATCAAGGAATCAGACTCGCAAGTGCAGTCAAAATGAGCTTCTTACCTTAACGCGTAGTTGAGCCGGCAGGGAGTAGGTTCAGCAGTGAGCAGGAGCGTCCACGCTGGTGAGGAACTATGACTGAGAGCATGAGCAGGCACGCCGATGAGGAGGAACGGTGGGGAGCACGAGTGGGCACGCCGGAGGAGTGGGCATGCCAGTGAGGAGACACAACCAACATCCGGGCACAGTGGTAAGGAAGAGCACAGGTGAGGAGGAGCGATGGGGAGCAGGTTTGTTGGGTACCCAAAATTGGGCGCAAGAGGAATGGAAATTTCATCCAAACTTTTCAATCCCACGAGAGGTCATATATATTGGACGGCACCATCCTTGCCACGGCTGCTAGATACAACCGGTGGTGAAGGTAGTGAACACCATCGGTGGAGATTGGGTCAAATTTTACAGCATATCATAACATAGGATGAGGTTAACATGTTAACCGAAGTATCATCCGATGTTCACCAGTAAGGTGCACAAATTCAAATTCTTGCATGTTATTCGATTGAAAGAAAGCTAATTTGACCACTTAAATGCCAATGTTATTACAATAGGTTTGTTAAGCAAAAGGAATAATCCATTAGTGCACATATATCATTCAAATCCGACCCTGATGTGTTATTAAGGAAAAGCCCACAAATAACAAGGGATCAATTGAGATACTCCAAGATGATTGGCTGACTTATGTAATTGTCTAGCACAATGAGGCATGACATCTCGTTTGTTGTGAGCAAACTAAGCCAATTGTTTCCAACCCGAGAGATGATCATTAGCATGGTCTTGAGAGAGTAATCTTCTATCAAAAAGCAATGTGAGCTATGGCATTCACTATGTAGAGTTATAGTGATTCAACCTGGATCTAATACTGATGAGATAAAAGCCATAAATGGATACGTGCTCACACTTAGATGTGGCATTGTTTTTTTGAAGTCTTGCAAGCGAACCATCTTAATGATGTCAACAATTAAAGCAGGCTTACAACATTAGCAGGTGAGGACCCAAACATGCCCGCTAATAGACCTGCTAACTATTAATTAGCAAGTGGATGTGTTGACAATTGGTACTCCCTCCGTTCTGCGTTGTAAGTTATTCTAACTTTTCTAGGTACATAGTAAAAGCTGTATCTAGACATAACGTATATCTAAATGCATAACAAAAATTACGCACCTGAAAAATCTAAAACGACTTATAACTTTGAATAAATGAAGTACATTAGTCGGTGAAGATGTGCTAATAGTTCATATACACATTCAGCCAATTATTCAACCACCTAGTAGCAAGTGGATCCAAACAGATCTCTGCTTATAGTTAGCTAACTAATGTACTCCGTTAATATCTTTTTAGCTATTACTAACTAGCTAATTATTAGCACTAGGATTTAGGTCTAAGTCTAATTTACAACAAAAGGAGGTGTGCAAAAGTGTGGTATAACAAACAAAAATCCACTATAAAATAAACTCATTATTCTTTCAATTATAAAAATACTTAAAAATATATATATTAAAATAAATTAAATTGTCTTTCACCCATAGCAACACACAGACATATATTTTGTAATATATAAACTAAAATATCTTCTTCTAGGGTTAATTACTCTTAGGTCTTGTTTGGATGTGTATGTATTCATTTCAATCCACGTATGTTGAAGTGGATTGGAGTAAAATTAAACTAAATTTCACTTCATTTCACTCGAACACGTATGATTTCAGGTGGATCCACGTGCATCGAGGCCTTAGCTGGGACATCGTTCCTTCCCGCCTAATCTTTCCGCCGTTATCTGTGTTCGTTCACGTTCCGATTGCCGTGACAGGTTCAGAGGGCAACGTCACAAAGAAAGCACGGTACGCAGGGCCCTGGTGCGGCGTGTTTCTCTCTTTATATATACTGTACCAAAGCTACAATGTCCTCGCCCCGAGACCGAGGCCCATCCAGTTCGACGAGCTCCCGCGCGCCCACCTCACCTGCACCAGGGTCCCTCTGTCGGTCTGTCGCACTCGCACGTCTTGTTTGGTCCATTTTTCCTCCTGAGTCCTGACTACGCGAGCGGGAGCGGGAGCGGTCGTTGCCTCGTTGGAGCAGTTCGGCTTCCTTCGGCAGGGCCCGTTACGTTTTGCGATGGCGACGGCTTGCACCGGCGACGCCGGGGCCGCGTGCCCGGTGGCGGTGGGACGCGCCGGTGGGGCCGAGCCTGACGGTAGTGCCCGCGCCGCCGCTGGGCTGGGCGGCAAGCGGAGGAGCGTGTACCTCAGCGAGTGCGTGCCGTTGTGGGGTCGCGCCACTACGCGCGGCCACCGCAACGCGATGGAGGACGCGTGCGCCGCCGTGCCGCCCTTCGCCGATGTGCCGGTGCGGATGCTTGCGAGCGCGCGGAAGCTGGACGCGCTCGGGCCGGTCGGCGTCGACGCCTCCGCCGCCATGCACCTGTTCGGCGTGTACGACGGGCACGGCGGTTCCGAGGTGGCCAACTACTGCGGGGACAGGATCCACGTCGTGCTGAGGGAGGCGCTGAGCAGAGCCGCGGCCGCGAGGGGGCTATCGGGATCGGGGGAGCTGGGGGGCATCCAGGAGCTCTGGGAGAAGGCCTTTTGCGAGTGTTTCCAGAGGGTGGACGACGAGGTGTCGGGGGAGGCAAGCAGGTTCATGTTCGCCGATGGCGTCGGCGAGGCCCGATGCGAACCCGTCGCCGCTCACGACGTCGGCTCCACCGCCGTTGTCGCGCTTGTCTGCTCTTCTCATGTCATAGTTGCCAACTGCGGAGATTCACGCGTGGTGCTCTCCCGCGGGAAGGAGCCCATGGCTCTGTCCGTCGATCACAAAGTACGTACACAATCCAGTGCTGCTCGCTAATTAATTATTTACTACTACCTACTAATAGTTCAGTTAAGTCGTTGTGCAGCATTTCAGTGACGGTGAAACTGTGTGTCTTATAGTAGTATGCTTTTTGCTGGTTCAGCCCGACAGGGAAGATGAGCGCGCAAGGATTGAGGCCGCAGGAGGGCACGTCGTCAACTGGCATGGTCATCGAGTCGCTGGCGTACTTGCTATGTCACGGTCAATCGGTGAGTAGTCAGAATTGCTTCATGTACAGTATGCCCAAGCAGGACAGGACAGGACAGGCTTAGAGGACAGCGCAAATCGATTATACTAGTGTCGATCCACCTTTATTTTGTTATATAAAAAAGTTACAGAACGAGATGGAAACCTAAACTTAATTCCTATAGTTTATTATGCTTATAGTTTATTTAAAACACAGGTTTGCCAATTTGTGGAATATTGGGTGCAATATTTGTGCATGAGACAGTTTCTGCTGAACATAGCTTAAGCTCGCCAATTAACCAGCTTTTATGTTACATGATCTCAAATTAATTATTCATTTTCGAGGATGTTGGATCTGATATTTACCAACCGAGATAAAATAAAAGAGATACTTCATTTGGCAAAAAAAAAAAGAAGAAGCATAGGGGTTGTTTGGTTCTCTGCCATAATTTGCATAATTATAGCCTTAGACAAGGGTGGCTAGAAAAATTGAAACCATACTTTGCCATCACTATACCATGTGCCAAGTGAGTAGAGTCCCTAAAAATAACTCCAAACCATATTAGGGGCTGAGACAGGGGGAAAAACATCCTTGCCCAACCTCCCTTCCCACAATCCTATTCCACTCGCTCTGCGTATATGATTCAGTTCAAAGGATCCTATGGCATCTTCAAAAACGACCTCATTTGGAAGGCTCGAGCGGCAAATAAATGTAAAGTCTTCATATGGATCCGGGTACAGGAAAAAATACTAACGGCGGAGAACCTGCAAAAAAGGGATGGCCTCACCAAGATCACTGTGTGTTGTGCAATGGTCCTTTAGAAACATGCTTACATCTTTTACTACTCTGCCCGTTTGCCAAGGTGGTATGAAACCAAATGCTAACGTGAGCACTTTGACACCTAGCTGACACAGTTCGACTAGGACCGTGCTCGCTTTAGAGCATGGTGGGAGGAGACTGTGTGCAAGGTCACCAAAGAAGACAGAAAGTGCTTCAACGGTTTAGTGATCTATATATGTTGGAATCTTTGGAAGGAGAGAAATTGGCGAATATTCAGTAACGTCCAGGAATCGGCCTTGCAGGTTGCCTCAAGAATTAAAGAAGACATTGCACAAAGAAAGAGGGCTTTAGAAAGAAAAGCCTAGCAATCTAAAGTTGGTGTCGTACCCATGCTCCTCCTTCTCACTGTTTTTTCCCTCCTCTGTTTTTCCTTTCCATCGATTTGCGACCCACAAGTGAAACCCAGAGGTCAGAGCCGACGCGTCCAGTAGTTGGGCAGTTGAGGCGCGCGCGCATGTCGACTCTGTTCTCGGCCGGCAGCAGTACCTCTGCCTCTTGGACCGCCCCAACATGCTCCACTCTGATTTTAAGACTTACACTCTCATGTATTTATACTGAAGCAAACCCCAAATTCATTTTGCGAAAGCATTATTCAGACCAAGTTTGCGGATGTGGTTAAGAAGATATATGAGTAGAAACGTCTTTCCGTTTCCAAGGAACAAAGGTAGCAGCAGCAGCACTATGTATACTTACGGTGTGGTTTGAGCAAATGGCTCTGGATGTTTCGACAATGGCTAATACTACTACTGGACATTAGTTTTGTTTGTCGACGCTTCTGGGCATCTGGCTCCACCGAAAACACTTCCATTAATATAAATTGGGACAGTTTCACTCCAGTTCAACCATCGAATTGAAATTGTGCCTTTCGGTTCAACAAATTTCTCTGTGCACTGGATGACATTTAATTGTCTCAATATACATACCATCCGTTACTAACATAAACATCATCTGGAAATTTCGATTGCCATGCAGGGGACAGATACATAAAACCATTTATCATTCCAAAGCCAGAAGTGAGAGTCGTTCCTCGCACAAATGGCGACGACTGCCTGATTCTAGCGAGTGATGGGCTGTGGGATGTCATCTCAAATGAGGACGCATGCAGAGCCGCTCGCTTACATATCCTTCGGTGGCACAACAAAAATGACGGCACGTGTTTGGGTGAAGGTGGTAAACCGACAATAAGCGAGAGCGACCCTGCTTCACAAGCAGCCGCGGAATGTCTTGTGAGGCTAGCTCTGTCGAGAGGGAGCGAGGACAATATCACTGTCATTGTGATCGACCTGAAACGACGGAAGATGCATCGTCAAAGATAAAACGACGGAAGATGGTCAAAGATACTCGTCCGTATTCTGAGCATGAAAAAGTCAAACGAAGAGTACTATTTATCATTTGAATTCAAATTTATTGGTAGAAGCTGTATGCTCTAAACTTGTATATGAAATTTATAAACATTGATTTTTTTTCCTATTTGAAACAGATGAGTAAATCTTGATCGTGCTTGGATTTTGTCTGAACTAGAAACTAGGCGCAGCATTGCCGCGCTCCATTGTTGGATCCAGCCCATGCGCATCCATTGGAGCAAACCAATCCACATATCTCTTGTGCTTGGACTAGTTTAGTCTGAACTCGAGAAAAGCATAAAGAGTAACCAGACGAGAAAGAGTTTCATTGAAGTACTTATGATATATGTTAAAATTGAGGAAGCAATGACAGGAGGGTTGTGGCGTTGGTTTATGTCAATATTTTGATAGTTAATGGTTCATCAATTTAATAGCCTATGTAATTCAGGTAGTTATGACTACGCGGATATAGTAAAAATAGTAGAAGCTAAGAGAAATAATTCAATATATTCACATTTGTATTTCTTATTATCTTCCGTGAGGTAGCTAATAGCAAAGATATTGGACATCTTAACAGATTAGACGATCTACATTTTCGTTTGCAAGATAAAATGGAGAAGTTTACATAGCTGATTGGTATAGAGCTTCCATTGACATCGCGTATGGGATCACAAATATGAAACCTACAACCTTTTTAGGCTATTGAGCATTTGAATTGTGTTTTTTTAAGTAAAATGCACCCGAGGTCCATTATCTTTTAAAAGGGTGTCATCTGGGTCCATCAACTCTCAAACTGTATTTTCGGGTCCCTAAAATTTTCAAGTGGTCCACCGGAGGTCCATACCTCTTAGTTTTTATTTGTATTTTTGTAGAAACCACCCTCTATTTCTTTTTTCTTTACACAGTTATCACCTTCCGTCCTCCAGCCACCGCGCCTAGCTAGCCTGCTGCTCCGATCCTTTGATTGGTTGCTCCATCGATCTTCATTGAACAGCGGCCACGACTCCCTCATCAGCAAAGCCATGGCGTAATCCCACACGAACGCACCAGCCAAAGCTTGCTCATCCTGCCTGACCAGGCGGCTGGCGCTGCCGCTGCCGCTCCCGGGGACGACCACGACGCCAGCATCCAGGCCCAGACGGGCGGACCCAAGGAGAAGCGGAGGTGAAGTTTCCGGCGCCCAGCGGCATCGCTCGGGCCCAAGTCGGTGGCCAAGGACGCCGTGCAGGGCCACCTCGAGCCCTACGGCTTCCTGGAGCCGCGAGTGGACCTGGACCAGCATGTCGTCGCCGTTGCAATTGCCACCGCCGCAAGCGCGGCTGCGTGGCCACCTGGTGCAGCGCCAGGCCAGCCACACCCTTGCGCTGCACGCAGGCGCTCGTCGTTGTCGCAATTGCCACCGCTGCAGGCATTGGTGCGTGGCCACCTGGTGTGGCACCAGGCCACACCCTGTGCTGCATGCAGGTGCTCGTCGCCGCGTAGACCAGGCTGAAACGCAATACCTTCCGTATGAGCGGTCGTGGAGCTTACTCCTGCGCGTTCATTGGCTGCTTTTTGGCATGGACCCCATGTGCATGTGTACTTTTCGCAGGCCATGGACCACATGCATGCATGTAGCCGGCTCAAGACACTCGTTTCGTTTTCTCAACTCAACTTCGGCTGGCTGCTCGGCTCGTCCCTCCAACTCTATTCAAAATCGCTTCTGTATCTCTCTCAGTCAGGCTGTGTTCATATCCGAAATTTTTAGGGGAAAAATTTCTGTAGTACTTCCGTTGTTATTTGACAAAATTTGCCCTAGCATGGACTAACTAGGCTGAAAAGATTCGTCTCGACATTTATAGACAAACTATGCAATTAGTTATTTTTTACCTACATTTAATGTTCCATACATGCGTCCAAAGATTCGATGTGATGAGTAGAACAGAAAATATTTTAGAAAGTGAACGGGCCTCAGTCTATCTCCATTACCAAACCTTCTCTCTCTGTCTCCCTCCCTCCCTCGCAGGTCCTCTCTATCAGCCCATCTCCATTACCGAAGCCTTCTCTCTCTCCCCTTGGTCTCCCCTCCTTCCTCTCTTTTCTTATCTTATGGTTTAAGCACCACATTGTTGACCATGGATTCAATGTCCCTCTCCACCTCACGCGCTGCCACTTCCTAGCGACGACAACGATAGGTTGTCCACCGCAACGGTGGTTGTAGAGGCAAGCTCGATGGAGCAGACATGCTTTTCCGCTCTCACCCATGAAACACAGGTGCTACTGGTTTGCTTCTTCCGCTCCGGCTAGAATTGAAATTGAATCAGATTTTCAGTCCTTTTCTAATCTATTTCTTTTCATTTAATTTGCAAATCAAGATTTGCCAAGTTTCAGTCTGTGTTCCGCTTTCTCTTCCAATGCTGCCCACTGCATCCGCAATGGGTCGAGTAGATGGGAATAATTCTTCTCCAAATTCTCCCTTGGTTTATGGCGCAAACTGGAATCCGACTCCGACCAGCTCGGCTCCTTCGCTCGAAGCTACATGATGTAGGAGCTGGGTGTCCCGATGTGGCGCCTCCTACCTGTGTGCGTGCACTCGCAGCCGCTGTCGCCATCGCCCTGCCCTCGCCCTCACTGCCGCTGTCGCTACGTCCCTGACCTAGTGACCTTGTCCCTGCCACCATGTGCTTCACCACTGGCAGCTCCGGTGACCTCCGAGTCCCGGGCCCGGCCAAGCCGCGCCGCCTCCCCACACGCACATGTGTGCAGTAGGCCGACCGCTCGCCGAGCACGACTCAGTCGTGGCTGCCGCATGTTTTGGTCTGCTACAAGCTCGATGACGTTAAAATTAGCTCTAGTGTATTCAAACAGAAAGGTATAACCAAGTTTTTAACTAGTTGTGAGCCAACTAGATAGTCAACCATAACTAATTTAGACTAATGTTTAGCCCTAATTAATAACTATATGTGTGTATGAAACATGCCCTTAATATGTCTGCCTTCAAAATGCAATGGAGAAAAATTGGACAGCCAATTTTTTAAGGAATTGCTGCATAACGTTGTCTTTTTTTTATGTAGAACGTTGCTATTTGATAGGCTAATCATTTTGAAGAGCGGTTTTTAGATTTTTTTGTACGGTACACCTAGCGTCCGGACGTCCCGCGTTAGGACACATCCGGACGCTCAAAAAATGGCACCAACATATAGAAACAGCGTCAGCATGCGTACACGCGTCCCCATCTGCGGCCTATCTCCTCCACACCCCCATTCCGCCACCGCGCTGCCATCTCAGGTGCGCTCCCTCTGCAAGCCCCCCGTCGCGCCCCCTCCATAGGTCCTCGCCGTGCTGTGCAACGCCGCGCTCGTTTCGCGCTGCATGCGGGGCCACACCACCCGAGCGACAAGAGGGGAAGGGCGTACGACGCCTCCAATTCGGAAGGACCCGGCCACGGCGTGTGGATGCTCTGCCGGCTCCGGGAGAGACGATGCAACAAATGGTGGTGAGGAGAGATGCAACACCCGATCTACTTTTCAAACATCCAAATACAACAGTTGTAACATACGTCCGAAGACAGTTAAAACACTTCAAAAAATGCTTCTAAAACACTTGAAAAAAACATCTGAAACACACTTGAAAACCATTGCAACCATACGCAACATCCAAATAAAACACATGCAACGTATATTTGAAAACATATGCAACGTACAGACAAACACACTTGGAACATGCGTGTAGAAAACACAGACGAAACATACCTCTGAAAACACTCGAAACGTACGCTTGCAACATGCTTCTGAAACAATTGCAACATATGCAACATGTGTAATATCCTCCGATCTACTTTTGCAACATCTATACGAAACAAATGCAATATGCTTCTGAAATGTCTGAAACAGTTGAAAAGTACATTTGCAACATAGGGGAAGAGAGAGAGTCTAGCGCGAGGAGCGCCATGGCTGTCGGGATAGGGGAAGCACGGTCGTCGGGGTGAGAGAGGGCGCCGCCAGGGTTGGGAAGAGCATTGCGCCCGGGTGGGGGAGAACCACCGACTTCCTGTAACACCGCACATCACCTCCAAAGGATCTAGCTCATGCTCTATGGATCTCACCGGTGTGGGAGAGAGGGCCGTCAGATCTGCGGGCATTGGGGCTCCCTATGGGGGAGGACGCCGGGTGGGGCGAGGGGAGCCGCCGGTGTGGGGGAAGGAGCTGCCGAGGTGGGTGAGGGCGCCGCCGCTGGCCAGGGAGCCAACCATGGCCACACATTCGGTGTAGGGAAGGGCGCGTGCACTGGGGTGGGTGAGGGCGCCACTACCAGCCATGGAGGGAGCGGGCGGCGCACGCAATGGAGAGGAGCGAGATCAGTTGGAGCCGGAAGAGAATTGTATCCGTTGATTTTTTTAGAATTGTAGGCCGGGCAAGTCCACAGGCCCAGAGAGGCGCGTCCGGACATATAGACGCCCTCACCAAATCATTATCGCTTTTTATAATATCCAATGGCATGCAAGTTTGCGTTGGAAGCTGCGGAGATGTATGGGATCTCGAGGATTGAGTTGGAGACCGACAGTGCTTTGTTGAGGGAGACAATAACCACGAGCGCCCGAGACTTAGCACCTGAAGGTGTCCTTTTTTATTGGCATACGTGAGCTCCTCGCCAACCATTTTAGATGTGATAGTATTCGTAATATTCCACGCTCTTGTAATTCTATAGCACATGAAATTGAGAAGGTGGGTTTGAGTTGGGACTTGGGACAATCGTTTGGATGGTTGGACCCCCTCCCTGAGTTTGTAAACTCTCTAGTTGCTCACGATTTGGCTGAGCACTTGGTTCCAATCACATTGCCTTAAGAGCCTGTTTAGTTTCAACAAAAAAAAGTTTTACATATGCCACATATGGGATTGCTCCGACGTTTTGTTTGTCGGCGCAATAATCTCGTACTTCCACGAAGTTTAGATGTACTGCGATAGCCAACAGATCCTTGCCCAGGGCGCTTCTAACGCTCGGACGCCCGGATCCACGGGGCATTCCGGACGCACCTAGCACCCAATGCGCCCTCCCGCATCGGAATGCGCCCTCCCACGAGAAAGAAAGAAGAAACGAAAAGAACAACAAACACACCCACTACCGTCGTCCCAAGCACGCCCCGCGAAGAGGAGGAAGTAGATCGGAACATCCTCGCACTCCACGCGCATGGAGGAGGAAAAGTAGGTCGAACCCCGCCCCGCCTGCAACACGCACGGGATTCGCTTGCCCCCGACCTCGCCCACCCCCAGCACCTCCACCCACCGCCAGCTTGCCCCCAGCTCGCCACCCCCAATGCCGCCGCAATAGTAGGATGAAGAAACTAAAACAACAAAGCAACACTACTGAAATATCAAACTGAAACCCTATTGCAACATCAACTGAATATATTACTTGTTACAACAAAGAAAATTACTTGTTGCACCATTGAAAGGATCTAATAGGCCTAGAGGGGGGGTGAATAGGCGGATCTAAAAAACCTGTAACTCAAAACTCAATGCGGAAGTTAAAACACTTACCGGTACTACCGGTTGGTTTGGACCGGTACTACCGGTGATGGATCACCGGTACTACCGACGCAAACCACCGGTACTACCGGTACCCTACTGAAACTACGAAATCAGAGATTTTCGTGTTGAGATTTCAGATCTGAGTTTTACCCCACTACCGAAGATGATGTTGATGAAGTTTATGAACTCTCCTTTCTTGTTCCTTCACCAAGTAGTAGATCGAGCACCCACAACCTATGATAGAGATAGGAACGAGGAAGAACACAAAGAGCAAGTAATAATTCAAGTAAACACAAATAGCAACAACAACAAGCACGCAGGACACACGATTTAATCCGAGGTTCGGTAACCCCACAAAGGAGTTCCTACGTCCTCGTTGTTGAGGTGACCACTAAGGTCGGAGTCTATTCCACCTCCTTGCCTCCCTCAAGCAACCACAAAGGTTAGCTCAAGATTTTCACTAAGAAAACAAGGGTAATACAAACACTTCGGGGTGCCCTCACAAGTAGAACAACACGGGCAACCTCGAAGAACACCTAGCCGGCTAGGGTTCCAAGAACCCAAGAGTAACAAACACAAACCAAGCCAACTAGGAAGGGAAACAAGTGCTCAAGATGTGAATCGAAGCTTTCCACTCTTAAATCTCTCCTCTTTACTCAGATCTTACAAGGGATTGGATTTGAGAGCCAAGAGGAAGAGAGAGAGAGTGAGTCAATGCTTGGAAGCTGTTTGTCTGAAGGTTGGTGGGAGTAAATGGCGTGGGTAACGGTTAGAAGTGAAGGGGAGAGCTATTTATACTCTTATCCTCGAAGCGGTACCGGTACTACCGGTGAGAGCCCACCGGTACTACCGGTCCCAACGGATTCGACCGTTACAGTTACTCTACAGGAGACTTTGCGAGAAAAAAGCCTACCGGTACTACCGGTCTTTCACCGGTACCACCGGTCAACGATCGGTACCACCGGTAGAACAGATTCGGAGAAGAAACATTTTGCGGGAAAAAGACTTACCGGTACTACCGGGCTTTCACCGGTACCACCGGTCGACAACCGGTACCACCGGTCGACAACCGGTACTACCGCTAGAACAAAAACTCGCAGAACTAAAGCGCAGTCACCGGCGGGATTTATGCCTACCGGTACTACCGGGCATTCACCGGTACTACCGGTTCTCCCAGGCATAAAACACTTCTCTAAGTGTCCGTGAGTGCAACGGTGTCTCTTAAACGCTTAAACAAACACATATTGAGCACAAGTTTTCCCTCTAGATAGCCTAATTTGTATCCCTCTTGATAGTGCGGCGTTTCCTATAACTCAAGTCAAAAGATAAAAACTTATCGACCCACTTGAGACGGAAAGCTTTCCAACCAAAGGAATTGAGGGTGCTAACATCACCAAATGTGACCAAACAAATTCTTTCAGTGAACTAACACCTGCATATTCACTTAGATAGACATGTTAGTCCCTAATTTGATTGTCATTAATTATCCAAAACCCACAACGGGGGCGAATGCACTTACAAACTCCCCCTTTTTGGTAATTGATGACAACCAACTTAGGCTTACATAAGGATGCAAAGAATTGAAGAAGTTTAATTCCAAACTTTACAAGAGGCTCCCCCTAAGTGTATGCATTGAACTTGAATCTCAACATTGATCATAATCAATATGCATACATAAGGGAAGCTCCCCCTAAAATTTGCAATTCGTGGGGTGCCTAAAAGTGTGTGACAAGATATATAACGTGATGCATGAGACAAGACTTATCACACAAAAACAAGAAAGGCTAAAGTAGAAAGAAAAGAACTTAAAACAACCAAAGCCAAACTAAGTCAACAACCACCATAAAAACAACTAGGCAAACAAAACAAATAAGCATAAGTGATTAGCCTACAATCATCCATCATCACACACAAAGTTCTTAGTCCACCATACATAGTTCACCACAAGTTTAAAACGACCATAAACTACCTATTACATAGATGATAAGCCTAACACTCCCCCTTTGGCATCAAGTGCCAAAAAGGGTAGGCACGAAAACGATAAGGTAGCGAAAGCTAATACGGCTCCGAGAAGTCGCCGTCGTCATCACTGTCGTCGTCGTCTGTGGAGTAGTCAACCAACCCTGGCGAAGGAGGGACCGTCTTCTTACCATGAGGGTCATCGGACGGGCCAGCCTCCTCACTAAGGCCAGAGACGGGAGCACCATACAACTCATTGTACTCGACGAAGGGATCCCGAAACTCACGGAGAGGACTCTCAGGAGGATCAATCTGAAGGTGCTGCTCAATACGCCTAAGGCGACGATCATCCTTCTCGGCCTTGTAACAGAAGGCCTCCCAAAGCTTCCCCAATGCATACTTGATGACACCGCCACCACGCCTACGACGCTCAGAGGAGGAGCGAGTAGGAGCAGTAGAGGCACCACCACGGTAAGCACCGCGGGAGGAGGTACGTGTGGCCGGACCACGAGTGGGAGAAGGAGCGGATCCACCAACAGTACCTTTTGGGCCCAAGTGACGGACGGAATAGGACTTATGCACAGCGTTGTGATGAAATGAACGACCCACCACTTGCTCAATGATATACATGAGATATGGAGCATAAGGCAAAGACTTGTGGGGATCATTTGCAGCCTGCTCAATCTTGCGCCACATGAAGTCGGTGATGGAAAAACGATCACCACCAGTGCCAAAACGGCAAAGGACCTTAGGAGCATCAAGCATGAGATGAATAGAATCTCCAATCTTCGGATCCAAGGTGAGGCGAATGAGATTGTTGAGGACATAAAAGTACGGCTTCAAATGAGTGGTAGTGAAATCAATAACCGCACCAGGCTTGTATACCTCAGCAGCCTCTAAGTCATTGTGAGAGACAGAATCCGGAAAAATATCAAAAAGACTAGAAGCACCCCTGTCCTCAGCAGTAAATCCAAGAAGGCGAGAAAAAGTTCGATAATCACATCTGTAATGGACGCCTTGGGTGAGCCAATGCAGTACAAGGTTCTGAGAATCAATCCACAGAGTTGCATAAAACTGACAGATAATCTCATCATTCCAATTATGCTGGAATGTCATAAGAGGGAGCAGACGACAAGCATCAAGATCAGCAACCAAACGGTGAATGTCAGGATTGTTTAAATTATCAAGAGAGGTGCGCTGCACCCACTTGTGCTGAAATATCGGCGGAGAAGAGCCACGCTGCCCACTCTTGAACAGAACCTTGTAATAATAATCCGAATGCATGCGGCTCCAAAAACGAACATCTACACTAGGGTTGCGGATAAACTGATAGGGATTTTCACTACGCTGCACCCTTAAATCACCCGCTCTCTTAGAATAGTCAACAGGGAGAGAGGGTTGATAACCACCTTGATTCTGAGGACCGGACATACGAGGATTTGCATTTTGATGAAATAGAAGCATCCGGTTGGCAGTGGCAAGACCAATTTGAATGGGGGATTGAGCCACAATGTTAGGGTCAATAGAGCGACCCTCAATTTGCATAGCGGCAAGCTGTGGATTCTCACCTCCCGGACGCTGACCTTGCACTTGCTCGCTATGACGACGCGGAGGATTGGGACGTCCCATACTCGAGAGAGGAGCAGGCACACCCTGGGGCTCCACATCATCTTCATCTCCAAGGCCACCACCACTACCACGGCCGCTAGAACGAGCAGCAGTCCTTCCACGGACGGGCCGGGAAGCACTACCACCATCACCTCCACTGGGACGAGCGGCCCTCTTGGGATTCTTCCTTTGCATGCTTGAAGAGAAAAGGAGATCAAATCCCAGCAAAGGAAGAGGTTAGGGCAACTCCAAAGCACCTCCACGCGATCCCCACGACAAGGGGAAACTTCTCCTCAAAGATCGGCAAGAGAGGTGGAGGGAGGAGGGAGATCGAGTGGGGGGAATGGAGGTGGCGGCGCCGCCGGTGGTTGTGAGGTGCGGGCACAGGGAAGATGAATGAAGGAAGAAAGGTCACATCCCATATATATACCCAGCCGGACTTGCACTACCGGTACTACCGGTGGAGAAGCACCGGTACTACCGGTCAGGTCGACCACCGCAGACAAGCGACGCGAGAAAACGAACTACCGGTACCACCGGTGGCTAGTCGGTACTACCGGTCAAAGACCGGTACTACCGGTCACCCAGCGGTACCACCGGTGGTTCCAGTGCAGGAAGAAATGAGTAGAGAGATGGTGAACAAATATGATGAACTAGAACTAACTCAAGCAAGTCCAGATTTCATAGAAACAATACAAAACTATGAACATGCTTGAGTAGTGAAAATAGATTTTGAAATCTCACTCAAAATTGTTATTAAAGAGTTTTTGCCTAACTAGAATCAACCAAAATATGTCCAAGAAATCAAGCCACGTTACGAGAATCAATGATATTTAGTTCACTCCTCAAAGCACAAAATCTTGACTCATCTAGGGGTTTTGTGAAGATATCGGCTAGTTGCTTTTCGGTGCTCACATGATGTAAAGCGATATCTCCTTTGGCTTCATGGTCTCTCAAGAAATGATGCCGGATGTCTATGTGCTTTGTACGAGAATGGTTTACGGGATTGTTAGCCAATTTAATGGCACTCTCATTGTCACACAAGAGGGGAATCTTGGTTAGCTCACACCCAAAGTCTTTAAGGGTCTGCTTCATCCAAAGTAGTTGGGCACAGCAAGCACCGGCCGCCACATACTCGGCTTCGGCAGTAGACAAGGCAACACTATTTTGCTTTTTAGAGCTCCACGACACCAAAGACCTACCAAGAAATTGGCAAGTCCCGGTAGTGCTCTTTCGATTTACCCTGCAACCGGCATAATCCGAATCGGAGTAGCCAAGTAAATCAAAGGTGGAGCCCTTAGGATACCACAAGCCAAGATTAGGAGTGTGCACTAAATATCTCAAAATTCTCTTAACAGCCACTAAGTGACATTCTTTCGGATTAGCTTGAAATCTTGCACACATGCACACACTAAGCATAATATCGGGCCTAGATGCACAAAGGTAAAGTAAGGATCCAATCATGGAACGATATACCTTTTGATCGACGGCCTTTCCATCCTTGTCTAGATCAAGATGCCCATTGGTTGGCATCGGTGTCTTGATGGGTTTAGCTTTCTCCATGTCAAATTTCTTCAACATGTCAAGAGTATACTTCGTTTGACAAATAAAGGTCCCTTCCTTGAGTTGCTTGATTTGAAAACCAAGAAAGAACTTCAACTCTCCCATCATAGACATCTCGAATCTATTCGTCATAATCCTACTAAACTCCTCACAAAAAGTCACATTAGTACTACCAAATATTATGTCATCGACATATATTTGGCAAATAAAGATATCATTATTGACTTTGCGAGTAAATAAAGTTAGATCGGCCTTGCCTATCTCAAACCCTTGTTTGAGTAGGAAGTCCTTAAGACAATCATACCAAGCTCTAGGGGCTTGCTTAAGCCCATAGAGTGCTTTGTTGAGCTTATAGACATGATCAGGATTCTTGGGATCTTCAAAACCCGGTGGTTGTTCTACATATACCACTTCGGAGAGGGGGCCGTTGAGGAATGCACTCTTCACATCCATTTGATACAGTTTGAAGTTGTGATGGACGGCATAGGCAAGTAAGATCCGAATTGACTCAAGCCTTGCCACCGGTGCATAAGTTTCCCCAAAATCCAAACCTTCAATTTGAGTGAATCCTTGAGCTACCAACCGAGCCTTGTTTCTTGTGACCACACCATGCTCATCTTGCTTGTTGCGAAAAACCCATTTAGTTCCAATCACATTTTGTTTGGGTCTTTCCACCAATGTCCAAACTTCATTGCGAGTGAAGTTATTCAACTCTTCTTGCATTGCTATCATCCAATCCTCATCATCAATGGCTTCTTCAACCTTTTTAGGCTCTTTTGGAGACACAAATGAGAAGTGTTCACAAAAGCTTGCGAGCCTTGACCTTGTGACGACTCCTCTTTGAATGCTTCCCAAGATGTTGTCAACGGGATGGTCTCGTTGAATGGTATGATGTACTCTTGGGTGAGGTACTTGAGTTCTCCTTTGGATTGGACCTTCATCTTCATCATCCTTGTCTTGGTTGAGTGAAAGATCAAGATTAAGATCTCGTGTGGAGTTGTCTTCATTTCTATTTCGATCATCAACTTGGTTGCTATCTTCGACTTGTGGTGTATTTTGAATGACTTGAACACTTGAATCATGTCCATCTTTTGATGTAGAGCCATCATCATGGACATTTATCGACCCATGATGCATGTGCGGATCATGAATGATTTGTTCTTGTGTATATTCATCATCTTCTTCAACGGGCTTTACTTCACCGGTAGCAAGCTTCTTGATCACTTGAGAGGATGGCTCTTCTTTACCTATAATGTCAACATTGACTTGCTCCTTTTGAGAGCCGTCGGTTTCATCAAATGTCACGTCAATCGCTATTTCAACTTGACCGGTGGTCTTGTTGAAAACACGATAGCCATGTTCGTTAGTACCATAACCAAGCAAGAAACCTTCATCAACCTTTGGTGCAAACTTTGAGCTTTTGGATTTCTTGTTAAGTATAAAACACTTGCATCCAAAAACTCGAAAGTAATGCACTTTAGGTTTGTTACCGGTAAGAAGCTCGTAGGCGGTCTTTTTCATGATTTTATGAAGATACAAGCGGTTGATTGCATGACATGCCGTGTTGACCGCTTCCGCCCAATACTTGTCTGGAGTCTTGTATTCATCCAACATTGCTCTTGCTGCTTCTATGAGTGTTCGATTCTTTCTCTCCACAACACCATTTTGTTGAGGAGTATAAGGAACCGAAAACTCATGCTTGATTCCTTCTTCATTAAGGAACTCTTCAATGTTGGTATTTTTAAATTCCGTCCCGTTGTCACTTCTCACTTTCTTGATCTTCACTTCAAATTCATTTTGAGCTCTTCTTGCAAACTTCTTGAAGATTACTTGAGTATCACTTTTATCTTGCAAAAAGAATACCCAAGTGAAGCGGGAATAATCATCAACAATAACGAAGCCATATTTGTTACCTCCAATGCTTATGTAAGCATTGGGACCAAATAAGTCCATATGAAGTAGCTCAAGTGGTCTCGTTATTGATACAACATTTTTGACGGGATGTTTGGCTCCAACTTGTTTGCCTGCTTGACATGCGCTACAAATCCTATCTTTCTCAAAAGAGACATTTGTTAGTCCAAGGATGTGTTCGCCTCTTTGAAGGTCGGCCAAGTTCCTCATTCCAACATGAGCTAGTCGGCGATGCCATAGCCAACCCATGCTAGATTTTGCCACTAAACAAGTCTCGGGCTTCACTTTACTAGATGTGAAGTCAACTAGATAAAGTTTGCCTTTCAAGCGACCCGTGAAGACAATGGAGGAATCCTTCCTTTTAGAGACTTCCACACCCACATTGGTAAAGAGACAATTATAACCCATCTCACAAAGTTGTGAAACAGACAATAAATTGTATCCTAACCCTTCCACAAGTAATACATTTGAAATGGAATTTTCATTTGAGATAGCGATTTTACCCAAACCAAGGACGTCTCCTTTACCATTATCACCAAACACAATGCGTTCACTTGTACTTTGATTTGGTTGAAAGGAGGTGAACATATTCTTCTCCCGGTCATATGATTAGTGCATCCACTATCTAGCACCCAACTTGTTCCACCGGATGAGTATTCCTACAAAAACAAATTAAGCCTTGGTTTTAGGTACCCAAATAGAATTGGGTCCTAAGGGGTTAGTCACATAGGTTTTGGGCACCCAAACACTCCTCATGATTTGCTTCTTCTTGAGTGCACCAACATACTTCACAACAATCTTGCCATCCTTCCCCCAACAACACATATAATCACTAGCATAGCTTCGTGAAATGGGTACTTGTTGCTTGGAGGTAAGCACTTGCTTCTTTTTGTTGTTGGCCTTGGTCTTGACAAACGTGCTTGAAGGAGTGGCAACGTTGTTGACCTTGTTGATAAGATCATCTAGTGCCACACCCTTGTTGAATCTCACACAAGGCACTCCATTAATCATGTTCCTTCTATTTGCTTTACCATCATACCTATTGTAGCCAAGTCCATCCTTGATGAGGGGGTGTCTTGATGACTTGTACATGGTTGGTGATTGCTTCTTCTTGTAATCATTCTTGATAACCATGTTCAATCTTTGAATCTCCTTATCTTTCTTTTCTAGCTCAACAAGGTTAGTAGCACAAGCACTTATATCATGATTATAACATCTTTTACATCCTTCACTAGTTGAAGCATTGGAATCACCGGATTCCATAGGATGGATGGAAGTGCTATTCCAAAGAGTTTCATAGCTAAGTTCAAGAGTATGATATTTATCTTTGAAGCTTGTAAGGCTTTCTTGAACCAAACTATGTTCACTCTTTAAACTAGCTAAAGAGTCATTAACCAAAGAATGTTCCTTAGTCAAACGTTCATATGAATCTTTGGCTAAGGACAATTCTATGTTTAATTTCTCAACTTCCTCCTTTTCCTTAGAAAGGCATGCTTCAAGTTCAAGATTCTTCTCCCTTTCCACTAGGAGCAATTCCCCTTGCGACTCGATGCATGCTTCCCGCTTTTCTAGCTTATGGATTAGTTTTATTATTTGAGAGCCGGCCGATTTGCCAAATTTCTTTATCATGTTGTTTGCAAGTTCATCATCATTTTCATCACAACTACTATATTCATTACTAGAGTGAGTCGGAGAGTTGTGTGGTACCTTCTCCCCCTTTCCCATAAGGCAAGTAGGAGTGTAGTAGTCGTTGTCGATGAGATTTTCGAAAAGCCTAGGCGATGATGATAAGTCGGCGAACAATGATGGTGACGAAGAATGGTTGATGAAGCGCTTGGATTGAGAGGAAGAAGTCTCTTGAATAGCAATCGTTGCTACACCCTTCTTCTTCTCCTTGTCTTTGTCATTTGAATCATCACTTTCATCATTCGATTCCCATTCTTCACCAAGATGTGCTTCACCTCTCTTCTTGCCTTTATACTTCTTGTCATCAACTTTGTTGTGCTTGTTCTTCATCTTCTCTTTTGGACAATCGGCAATGAAGTGACCAACATCTCCACAACCATAGCAAAATCTTTTCTTGTATGGCTTGCCTCCACTCCTCTTCCTATCTTTCTTCTTTTTCAAGTATTTTCTATAGTTTGCAACTAATAGAGCTTCTTCCGCATCGGAATCTTCATCATTTTCTTCATCACTTGACGGATCAAGAATATCTTTCTTCTTGCTTCTACCATGAGATGCCTTGAGAGCAATATTCTTCTTTTGACTTGATGCTTCTTTTGCTTCATCTTCTAAACACTCATGGTGTTTCAACTTGGCTAGCATTTCTTGAGGTGTCATTGTGTCATAGTTAGGTCTTTCCATGATGACCGAAGCAAGAATGTTGTTCTTTTGTCTATACACTCTACACAACTTTCTAGCCGCCGAGTTGTCATCCCAATACGTGTCACCAAGAGCTCTTATTCTATTGATCAAGGTCATGAATCTATCAAACATGGCTTGGGTAGTTTCACCTTCAATCATCCCAAAGTTTTCAATCTTGCTTTGAAGTAGCTCTATGTTTCCCTTTCTTACACTTTTATCACCTTCAAATGAAACCTTCAAGGTATCCCAAATTTGCTTTGCACTTTCCATGCCGTTTACCTTGTTGTAATCTTCTTGATTTAGGCATGATAGAATCAAGGAAGCAGCTGTAGCATTTTGTTGTATGTCAAGGTAATCCTCGGTTGTCAACTCACCATCTTCTTCCAAAGCTTTAACACCCACTTCCACAATCTCCCAACATCTTGCGGCAATAAGATGCATCTTCATTCTATGAGCCCAATCGGTATACCTAACTCCATCAAATTGAGGTGGTTTGCCGGGGTTGATGGTTGGCAAGTGTGGATTGGTTTTGCTAAAAGAAGAGTACTCATATGGAACACGAGTAAACCCTTTAGGTGTCTTGATTGCTTCATTCTCACCATCTCCATCACCACCACTTGCCACATCTTCAATCTTCTTACTTACGGCTTCCTTCAACTTGTTCATCTCATCTTGCATCTTGTTCATTTGCTCTTTTTGTTGCTCTAGAAGCCTGTCACTGAGTTTCCCGGCAAGCAGCTCAACTAGCTTGTTCAAGGTGTCATCATCAAAGGTAGCCATGCTTTCTCCTCACGCGGTCAAGCGCTAAACACGAGGGAACCTTGCTCCGATACCAATTGAAAGGATCTAATAGGCCTAGAGGGGGGGTGAATAGGCGGATCTAAAAAACCTGTAACTCAAAACTCAATGCGGAAGTTAAAACACTTACCGGTACTACCGGTTGGTTTGGACCGGTACTACCGGTGATGGATCACCGGTACTACCGACGCAAACCACCGGTACTACCGGTACCCTACTGAAACTACGAAATCAGAGATTTTCGTGTTGAGATTTCAGATCTGAGTTTTACCCCACTACCGAAGGTGATGTTGATGAAGTTTATGAACTCTCCTTTCTTGTTCCTTCACCAAGTAGTAGATCGAGCACCCACAACCTATGATAGAGATAGGAACGAGGAAGAACACAAAGAGCAAGTAATAATTCAAGTAAACACAAATAGCAACAACAACAAGCACGCAGGACACACGATTTAATCCGAGGTTCGGTAACCCCACAAAGGAGTTCCTACGTCCTCGTTGTTGAGGTGACCACTAAGGTCGGAGTCTATTCCACCTCCTTGCCTCCCTCAAGCAACCACAAAGGTTAGCTCAAGATTTTCACTAAGAAAACAAGGGTAATACAAACACTTCGGGGTGCCCTCACAAGTAGAACAACACGGGCAACCTCGAAGAACACCTAGCCGGCTAGGGTTCCAAGAACCCAAGAGTAACAAACACAAACCAAGCCAACTAGGAAGGGAAACAAGTGCTCAAGATGTGAATCGAAGCTTTCCACTCTTAAATCTCTCCTCTTTACTCAGATCTTACAAGGGATTGGATTTGAGAGCCAAGAGGAAGAGAGAGAGAGTGAGTCAATGCTTGGAAGCTGTTTGTCTGAAGGTTGGTGGGAGTAAATGGCGTGGGTAACGGTTAGAAGTGAAGGGGAGAGCTATTTATACTCTTATCCTCGAAGCGGTACCGGTACTACCGGTGAGAGCCCACCGGTACTACCGGTCCCAACGGATTCGACCGTTACAGTTACTCTACAGGAGACTTTGCGAGAAAAAAGCCTACCGGTACTACCGGTCTTTCACCGGTACCACCGGTCAACGATCGGTACCACCGGTAGAACAGATTCGGAGAAGAAACATTTTGCGGGAAAAAGACTTACCGGTACTACCGGGCTTTCACCGGTACCACCGGTCGACAACCGGTACCACCGGTCGACAACCGGTACTACCGCTAGAACAAAAACTCGCAGAACTAAAGCGCAGTCACCGGCGGGATTTATGCCTACCGGTACTACCGGGCATTCACCGGTACTACCGGTTCTCCCAGGCATAAAACACTTCTCTAAGTGTCCGTGAGTGCAACGGTGTCTCTTAAACGCTTAAACAAACACATATTGAGCACAAGTTTTCCCTCTAGATAGCCTAATTTGTATCCCTCTTGATAGTGCGGCGTTTCCTATAACTCAAGTCAAAAGATAAAAACTTATCGACCCACTTGAGACGGAAAGCTTTCCAACCAAAGGAATTGAGGGTGCTAACATCACCAAATGTGACCAAACAAATTCTTTCAGTGAACTAACACCTGCATATTCACTTAGATAGACATGTTAGTCCCTAATTTGATTGTCATTAATTATCCAAAACCCACAACGGGGGCGAATGCACTTACAACCATCAAATCAAAGCAACTGCAACAAACAGAACAAAGCTACTGCAACATCCGAAAAATGCTAAATGCATACTTGTTGCAACAACAACCCAAAGCTACTACAACAACGGCAATGCAAGAATGAAACATCAGCAAAAAAAACTAATGAAACAAAAAGAAGAAATGCTTGTGCAATAGCAAAAAAACACTACTGCAACGACATAAACAAAGCTACTGCAACAACGACAATGCAAAGAATGAAACATCAGCAAAAACTAATGAAACAAAAAAGAAAATGCTTGTGCAACAGAAAAAAAACACTACTACAACAACATAAACAGGCCTGGTGCAACAAATCTCGTCGGAAACCCTAGCCACCGCTGCGTCTTAGATCTAGATCCAGAGGACGAGTAGGAGGAGAAAAGAGGAGGAGCAGGAGAGCTCAGATCCATAGGGAGGAGGAGGAGCAGGACTCAGATCCAGATAAAAAAGACTCCACCTACCTCGCCGAAAACTCACGGATTGGGGAGGAGGGATGCAGGGAGGAAGGGGATGGCATGGCTCGCCGAAAGCCATCGTCGTCGCCCCTGACTCCGGTGCCATGGAGGTCGCGGAAAAAGGAGGGAAGGGAGGTAGGGAGGAAGAGGGCATGAACATACGGGGCAGTGGCGAGCTCAAGCGAGTGTGGCTCCCTCAGAGAGCAGCAGCGGTGCGCAGCGAGCGGAGAGCGGGCGCGCGGCGCAAGCAAGGCAGAGCAAGCGAGGAGGGGGCGCGGCGCGCTCGGGAAAGAAGGTGGGCGAGCAGATAAGGATGGCGAGTCGGGTGGGCTTGGTCGAGTCGAGCGCTCGCGCGGGTCGAGTTCGTCTGATGTGGACGGATGCCCTAGAAGTAGCTTTATCGTTGACCATAGGCTGGGCCAATGGGGCTGCCCGGCCCGTCACTGATTCATTCACCATGGACTTCGCAGTGGTGGCCTCATCGTAAAAACGCCGCCAAAGCCCACCAAGCCCAAAACATTAATGCGCACCAAAAACCCCAAAGCCCCTCCTAGTCGCCCCCCGCCCTTCCCCATTCTCTCTTCTCCCTGCCGGCGGCAGCCTGAGGAATCAACCCTAATCTGCACGGCGACCCTAACCTCATCGCCTCATCTTCCTGTTCCAGTTCCTCGAAGGTCCAGCAGGCACTTGCCCTCTTTCTTCTCAGCCATGGCGTCGGAGGACGAAGCGAACGCTGCGGCGGCGGTGGCGGAGGATGCCGAGGCGGCGCAGGGAAGGAACTGGCAGCGGAAGGGGAAGCACGACAAGCCCAAGCCGTGGGACGAGGACCCCAACATCGACCGCTGGAAGATCGAGAAGTTCGACCCTGCCTGGAACGAGGGCGGCATGCTCGAAGTCAGCTCCTTCTCCACCCTCTTTCCCCAGTACCGAGGCAAGCATCTGTTCCTGAGCCCGTCCTGCCTACCGCGATTTTCGCGATGGAACGCATGGGATTGGAGTTTATTGGAGGTGATTCGTGAGGTGTTATTTGTTGGTTTGGGTGCAGAGAAGTACCTGCAGGAGGCTTGGCCGCTCGTGAAGGGCGCATTGAAGGAGCACGGGATCTCGTGCGAGCTCAATTTGGTACGTGATGAGTTATCAGCCTTTTTTTAAATTGCTATTGGGTGGCGACATTATTATGTGGTAACCAAATGATCTGAAGCCTCCCTTGCTGTGTGTGTAGGTGGAGGGTTCCATGACTGTTTCGACCACCAGGAAGACAAGGGACCCCTTCATTATTATCAAGGCCAGGGAACTGATTAAGCTATTGTCCAGGAGCGTCCCTGCGCCTCAGGTATGACGTATGATCCCTTGTGTATTCAGGTATCAAGGTACTACGTGGATCTTGTTTTTGCACTTCGAGGTGGCAGCTTCGTGATCTGAGTGGAATTGAGATTAATCTGCAGTTTTTTCAAGGTCTTACTACTACTTATTTTTGCAGGCAATCAAAATTCTTGATGATGAGATGAACTGTGATATTATTAAGATTGGTGGTCTTGTGAGAAATAAGGTAGGACACCTTTTCATTGCAAGTTTGATTTCAGATCTCTTTTGAAGATTAGACTTAATTTACTCAACATCATGAGGTGCTTTTCTCTGTGCTATGATATGTTCCTTTGTGCAAAGACCATTCTTGTAATTAATTCGATAGGTAAAATAATGGACCTGAAAATCTTTTATAATGCTATCTGGCCATATGAAAATATGCTTTGTAATTAGAGATTTATTGCCCTTCCTCACTGTTTGAACTTTACTCATCCTCCTGTCTATTTATAATGCTATCTGCAGGAACGATTTGTTAAAAGGAGGGAATGGCTTTTAGGTCCTAACTTGTCTACACTCAAGGTAAAAACTGTTCTTATTCCTATGGGTGCCTCCTTTAGTGCCGTAAACTCAGAATAATCATAGATCCCTTTGTTGCTTACACATTTTTTCATGTTCTACAGGCTATTGAGATTTTGACTGGCTGCTACATCTTAGTGCAGGTTTTCATAATTTCTTACCTTTATATGTACATTTTAGATTTCCTCCCTTTGACACCATTTATTATTGCTGTTGTCTTTCCCAATGAAAGGGAAATACTGTTGCAGCCATGGGCAACTATAGGGGAAGGGGACTGAAACAAGTGAGAAGGATTGTAGAGGATTGCATAAAGAATGTAAAGCATCCAGTGTACCACATCAAGGTGATTGGTTTCACCCTTCCTTGATGTTATTTTGAAGGGATGTTAACAAGAAATGGATTATTGGGTGCTTATTGTTATTGTTTAACTATATAGGAACTACTAATCAAACGTGAGCTAGCAAAAAATCCTGCTTTAGCCACTGAAAACTGGGATAGATTTCTCCCAAAGTTCAAGAAGTAAGGACATGCATCATATTTCTTTTAGAGCTTCAGCATCAAGTATATTGTGACCATCTGATTATCACCCCTTTTTTATTTTTCAGGAAGAATGTCAAGCAGAAGAAGCCTCAAACTAAGGAGAAGAAACCGTACACACCCTTTCCACCGCCTCAACAGCCTAGCAAGGTAAGGTTAAAATTATCTTTCATCTGCATCTTATTATTACTTAAGGCAGTTAGTGATGATTAGTGGTTACCAATCCTGCCCTGTAACTTAAACTTATGTTAGCTGCCCATGCACACGAATAATTCATTGACATTTTTTTCTTTGTATAAGATCAGTGCTCTTTCTAGTATGCTACTTGAATTTGGAGTGAGCCACTTAATTGTCTTTGTTTGCATGGGTGTAGTAGTTGAAGGTGCTTATATTGTTTGATATTCTCCTTTTGCATATTGTGCTCTGGATTGATTTATCATTCTGAATTTTGTAGATTGATCTTGAACTTGAGAATGGTGAGTATTTCATGAGTGACAAAAAGAAATCAGCAAAGAAATGGCAAGAGAAGCTGGAGAAGCAATCTGGGAGAGCTGAAGAAAACAAAAGAAAGAGAGAGGCTGCATTTGTTCCTCCAAAGGTTAGAATATCTTCCCTTTTTAAGTATTGTTGCGATTTTCCTTCTCTTGCATTCATCATGATTGAAACACTCTTCGTTATTTGTTGCAGGAGAACACTGCAGGTCCATCTGAATCTGACAAGAATGCCACTGACAACAGTGAGATAGCTGATATAGCAAAGTCATTAAAGGTAACTTGCTGTTGTTTTGTGCTTTATTATACCAATGGCTTTATTGATAACTTGTTCAGGAGTATTGGGAATTTTCAATTAACACGGCCACTTATCATCCTAAATTTATTATCTATTTGCAGAAAAAGGCAAAGGAGTTTAGAAAGAACGAGGCCCAGGAGAGTGTCATAGCTGAATCATATCTCGCAAGTAATGATGAATTGCGGCAAAAGAAGAAAAAGAAATCAACTAAGTCCAAGTAGCCATAATCCTAGTGCATAATGACAATGGCAATTGAGAAAGGATTACTTGAGCCATCCCTATAATTATGTCATTCATGCTGTGATCGTATTAGAGTGCTAGAGCTGCAATTGAAGATGATGAAACAAAATTCGAACCTTCTGCTTGTCTGTTGCAATAGTTCATATGCAATAGGCTTTTCATGGTTAACTTTCACTATTGCAATAGGCTTTTCATGGGTAACTTTCACAACGAACAGAAAGAGCCCTCAAGTCCATTCTCGAAAGATATATATTTTCATCCTATAGGTTGTGTTGGTTGCTAGAGCCTGGCTAAGGCAACAAGCCTGGCTGGTCTAGGTCTGTTGTATCATATGTAGGCCCCCGCATTTGGTGAAATCGGTCGTGCAGAGTTTTGGTTTTGGCAAAATTTTAACCGAATTTACTGTTAAAAAAGTCAACCAGCCAAAACAGATTTGGTTAAATAGGCTAAATGCAATATGTATTATGCTTCTGTAGGATATAACTAGCAAATATGTCCGTGCGTTGCAACGGGAGAAAAAATTCTACCTTTCATAGTTGACACCTTCTATAGGATGGTACATGTGATTTCGAGGAGAGGGCCACTTTCGTTGATCATGGCTTTACCCATGTTTACGGCACCTTTGTTGAGTAGGGCTTAATACTCCAGAGATTATTCCAAATAGTTTATTTGATGAGATATTTTGGCATTAAGTATGTGTGTAGTTGTGGAATACAATACAACATGATGAATGTAACATCCTGTGTTCTTTGTAATATAAAATTGCTAATATTTTAAATTTTTTCTAATGATGTGTGTTCCGTGTACTTGTTAGGATAAACTTAAGTCAAATATTTTTCTCCTTTTGTTCCAATTCAAAATTCACAACTTCAAAACTTTTCGCAATGAACCATGTGTGATAGAGTTGATCAAGTCAACATTATAATAAGTATTTTTAATGAATTGATTTTTTTTAAAATAAAATTTGGTTGAATCCGAGCGCACTCGAATTCAAGGTGAACCACCTGAATGTTTTCGGATGATTTTAAAAATTGAAACCCTGACTCAGTCTGACCTTGTCAAAACGAATTTTAAGTTTTGTGCATACATGTACTACGACATGCATGTGTGAGCTTGAGTTTTTTTTATCCGATTTCTTTGCTGTTTAAATGCAACCAAGAAGAGGAGCAGTGGGCCCTAGTCCTATGACCATCCTGTCACTTGGCCCTTGCGTCATTGCGTGAAGCTAGCAGCAAGATCTGGGCCTTGGGCCTTGGCCTGTTCCAGGTCGGGCCTTGGCCTGTTCCAGGTCGATAGCTCAGCGCACGCCTGCTGAGGACCGATGTATTTCCGTATGACCATAGACGGAGAGCGGGCAGACAGAAATTATAGGCGGAAATAAAAAGAAGCGTAGAAATTTTCACAATTAAATATTAGGTATAGATGTAACAACACATTTTCTTAAAAAAACATCCAACAAGAAATGCATCAAGCAATAAAAGAAAAGAAAAAAAGGCAACAAAGAATGCTTCTAACAAATGAAGTCTCTTAGGATACACGTAAATATACAAATGGACATAATTGTATTGGTGTTAATATAATGTCACAATTCACAGCGTGGGTATTATTTTATAATCCAGAGTACTTGTAACGTATTGATGTACCCAGCTATCATATAATATAATTCTTTTTTTGTCGCAAAAAAAAATTGGTTAAATCGGTTAACGTCATCTAAAAACCTAATAAATCATACATCATTGAATAACGCCAAAGTGTTCATTGAATATATCAAGAAAATTTCGGTTAGGGCAGTCCCAACCTGAAACCACAGGTAATTTCCATAGTATTAAATACCCGGCCAACTAAACAAAAATGCTGATGTGGCACCTGAGTTAAAGGAAGAGAGAGGAAAAGGAGAGATATGAGAAACGGTTTTGGCTCGGCATCCTGGACAGAGATTGAGTGACTTTGCTTCAACAAGTCACAACGTAACTTTCCCATGAGTATCCACGGTCCAATTGAGATCCAAGGGCTACCAGCGTTTCTACGCATGGGACTTGGTCATTTCACCCGTGAAGAAGCCTGCGTGGTGCGGGGGCCGCACGCCTGCTCCGAGTACGGTGTGCAGTTCACAAACTCAGGCCAGGTAGAAAAAATTGGTACTGTAGCACTTTCGTTTATATTTGACAATTATTGTCCGATCGTGAACTAATTAGGGTCAAAAGATTCATCTTGTGATTTACAATAATTAGTTATATTTTTATCTACATTTACTGCTCCATGCATATGTCCCTAGATTCGATGTGATAGAGAAAGTGTAAAAACTTGGAATTTAGGAGCAATCTAAACAAGGCCTCAGATTGCATTAGCTGCCTCACAGCCTAGAATTTCCATTGCTAATATTTATTCTTACCAAAATTAAAATCATAAAATACGGAAAAAGATTCTTCAAATAATTATGACAATCTAATATCTTCAAATTTAATTAGGTTTATAAAAACTATTAGCAACATCTATATGTTTAATAAGTTTATTATGAAAGTATATTCATTTATCTAACGATACTAATTATGCACAATAAATATTAATAGTCTCTAGTATGTATTTGGTCTTGACACAGATGCTCGCATTTTTCTGGATTTATTCCAGAATTTAACAGCGTTATACTTTCAGTGATAGACGATGTTTCCGTCGACAGCGAGACGCCTATGGTGACTTCGTAAACCTCAAGATCTGCTGGCTCAGTCGTTTAGTCCTTCGGAGATGCTTATAGAAGTAAGGTTTGTGTACATGTGTTCATATGAGTGAGTGTGCGTACGTATATGGACGTCTACATTGTACTGTGTAATTCTAAAAATAGTTAAAAATATTTAACTTCTCGACTTGTCTTGCATATCATGATATCACTGGAGGCACTCGGTGAAGTACTTGTCTGCGAACACGCTTTTAAGCGCTAGCCGACCTGAGCGTCAACTAGGCTAGGCTAATCTTTGGCCGCATTTACCAAGTGAGCCTTGCTAGTGTGGTGACTTCAAAATAAGATATGTGCATGCTCTATATTTTTTTAAAAGTTTTTTTGTTGACCAACATTTTTTTGTTAGAGGAGGACAAATAAGGGGTGTTTAGTTCCACCTCCTAAACTTTAGTCGCTGTCCTATCGAATGTTTGACATATACATGGAGTATTAAATATAGATTATTTACGAAACTAAATGCACAGATTGAGACTGTTTTGCGAGACAAACTTTTTAAGCCTAATTAGTTCATGATTTGACAATGTGGTGCTGCAGTAAACATGTGCTAATGACGAATTAATTAGGCTTAATAAATTCGTCTCGCGGATTACCGACGGATTCTGTAATTTGTTTTTTATTAATATCCGAACACCTCATGCGATACCTTCATGTGACACCTTCTAAACTTTAGTCACCGGATCCAAACACCCCCTAAATACGTGCTTATGACAATCCTAAATATGTGCATGCCTGCTAGTTCATCAAAATGTCCTTCCTATTACAGGATTATTATTGTACTAATAATAATAATTACTCAAACATTTGTACCATGATTGCAGGGAGGCCCATCATTGGTCAGTAGCGGTCACCCGAGAGACCCGCAACAAAAATCTTTTTTTTTGTGAGTACCCGCAACAAATCTCTTGGAGGGATCTCTGACGGTAGTGGCAACAACAATGGAGAGAACAACTTTGACTGTGACCTTTGCAGGTCTGAAGTTTTCAATCGACCTCACCCCAAAACCTTCCTCATGTAAGGAATGACTAAGAATCTGTTGAAAACCCCTACAAATTACATATCTAGAAGAAACAAACAATGCTAGGCTAGGATATACGAGGATCTAGAACCACATAATCACAAGCATAGAGTAATATGCGTCCACAACACTTATGCTATCCTCGAAGGCTCGAAGCCGCTTTAACTCCTTTCTAGTCTCTGTCATCAACATAAACTAGTTATAATAGATAACGAGTGCATCTACTACCAAATAAACACAAAAAAGAAACCATATAAGATTCAAATAATTTCAAGCTAGAAACTTTAATATAGAGCATGATTTTAGAAAAAAAACTTTTGAAAATTTATTTCTATATTTTTTATAAAGTCTATACATCTCCGAACTATAGACGTGGTCTAATTTACACGCCATGTCCACACATACGATATGATGTCTCATCAGTCAAAACCGTTGTCAAACCTGCAGGGTGTGTAAAATCGGACAATTTTAAAAAAGATAGGGGATAAAACAATGATTTTTAGATTGGCGGGGAAATCGGATTTTGGGAAAAATTAGGAGGTCACCCAACCAAACCCAATCATACCGTTTGAATGATTGGGTGGATCTGTGCCATGAGCAAATAGAGCCCATTGACAGCCCTGCCGCCCTGCGCCAGCTAATTAACCGTTCGCGCGTTTTGCTCAAAAAAAAAAAAACCATTCACGCAAGCTGCTTGCCCGATTCTTTAGTTCTGAACATTTACAGAGCTTGCAGAGCCCAGCCACAACCTCCTACTCGACTTAGGGCATGTTTGATACTATGATCTAATTATTACCTAGCTAATTTTAGCTTAAATTAGCTATAATATATCTAAATATGAGTGATAGCTAACTAGCTAGTCAACCATAACTAATTTGTGCTATTTTTAGATAAATCCGTAACAAACCATATATATCTAACACATTCCCTTACACAATTCCACCCCAACTACTATACACCCTTATGCTTAGCAGTAGTAAGATGGAGTTGTTGGGTCTGTGACGCCGCACCATATCACGTAGGGGCCGTGATCGAGCATGCGGGCACCTTCGACTCTCTAACCGATGTTGCTTTATTGCATGTCCAGCGAGCCCTGCCCCCGCGCGTCGTCGCCTTGTTTGCCTCCGACGAGCTTCACCGGCTCCTTTTGCCAATTCGCAGGTGGAAGTGGAATTCTTGATGTGGCAGCTTGAGCGAGCGATCCGCGAAAGCGTAGCTGAACTTTTGAGGTATGCATTTGCGCCGTCAGTTAATAGCCTCACACTTGACTGTACTCTGTAATGGCATTCCTGATAAGATGCAGTCATGCAGGTGCATTCGAACACTCTATGGAGCTGACAGTAAACCTCACAACCAAGTTGCTAGTAGATACGACGGAATCTTTGCTGTCCTCGATATATTCTGAATTGCTACCCCGTGATGATATGTCATTAGCTTTTGCTCTTCACATTTTACAGGGAAAGAATTCGGCTACGTGCCTACGTGTAATCGGCGACTCCTCGAGACTGCCGGTTTTCGTTCTCTTCAGAAGACCGCGAGAGACTGCCAGTTTACTCAGAAGATCGCAGCTCGACCTGACACTGGCAATCAGGCAGGCGGAGGGACATAGTGCAAGCATGTCGGAACCTCGCTCATAAGGTGCACGACAAGCTGCTCAAGCAGGAGGATATCGACGAGAACAAAAACAAAAACAATCGGTTTCAGTGCCAAATAGATAATTCTCTCTATAAAACTGCACCAGGATATGAGAACAAAAACAAAAATAATCAGTAATTATTTTAGTGTTCATTACAGAAGATTGGAAGTAAACATGACATTTCTGTACTGTAACAGTTTACTCATTAAGACTGGCATCCCAGAACAAAGTCTTCAGCGTGTAAGTAATCTACAATGGAACTGGTGTGCAGTACAATAAATAATATATGACGAACTAATAATACATTGATCAAAGGTAAGCACACCAACCACAAAACCATCACTACACACCAGCAGGATAACGCTACCTTCCCCCCTTTTATAATCCTTTACAACACATGTACAGCTTCCCTACCTACAGCAAAACCCTGTGCTACTATGCTTACAGGGCAGGGCCTTCTGCCCTTAGCCCCTAGTATACAAGCCCAAAAAATGACTACAAAAAGAAAAAATGGCAAGGAAAACCTGAATACAAATATACAATCAACAAACAAATCAATAAAAACCAGAAGCCTAGCATCTAATCTTTAATGCCTTGCTACCTGGTAAAAAAGAATCACGAGTACTGTACATCCTAGGCAGAAATCCTGACTTATCCACAGGTGGGTGGAGTCACCATGGTGAGAAAAAATTGACTACTCCCCTCTTTGCAATAAAAACGCAAAGCTTGGGTTTTCATGGACAAAAGGCAGAAAGTCATCATCAGCCACCTCAATGACTGGCAATGTCTTTGTAATATCATCAAGTGAAAAAGGTATACTGCATTAAGGAATGAATGAGGGAAACCATTAAATATCAGTAGTAATATATTTATTTTGAAAATAATGTGGATAACATTTTTCACACATAACAAACCTGGAATCATCATCTAGCAGTATAGAAAAATTTGTGGCCATATTTGATTCCTCACGTACCGCAGATTTCAAGCTTGATGTAAACTATAGATAGATAGGTTGGATTTGTCAGCTGATGTCATTTGGAAAAGAACACAAACCAAATGTGGCTAAAGATCATAAACTATATTAGGGAAACTGACCAACTTACCTCTGCTGAAATAGTGTTTGTACCATTCACATCATCCCAGTACATACTAACTATTCGCTCTAGCTGTTGTATGCTGAGGGCCTAAAGACACAATAAAAATACGAGTACAACCATAAGAGAAAAGATAAGCAGCAGAAGAAACTTGGTCAAGAAAACTACTTACAGGGCACACATCAGTGCGTATCTCTCTTAATGTCCTCATTGGCTTAAGAGAAATCACCTGATAAAAGAGTAGCAGGGATCAACGTATTTATGATTAGAAAATTATCAACTGAAATAATATTAGAAAATTTTATCTAGTATTACCACCAGTCAATTAAGTATGACATTTCAGACAGTATATATGACTTATTCTCTACCTATTTTTGTGCCTGAAACGTCATATTCACCTATTTTTGTGTCTGAAATGTCATATTTTAGTGACTGGAGGTTAAAGTAAGTGTTGCCGCACCAGGAAATCGACAGCTTGTCTAATATGCCTCAATGCCTCCCACGCTGAACCTGCAAACTGAGTGAAACATATAACATATAAGCCAATGGCATTTGGGGACAACCATCGCAAAACAGGTATGTAATCAACCTCTCTTGTAGCATTGTCGGACCAATGTTTTAGTTCAGCTAGTCCAGCTCTGACATATTCCCCGTTACTAAAAGAACAGCACTCACGCCGCAAAAGTAATCTAGTTTCAAAGCAAATATCTTAGAGAAACATTACATATATCAACACAAGATAACATCATACCAAGGACAAATGTTTACCGGTTAAACAGTTGAACATCAATCAGTGAGAATATTTGAGTGAAAAGTTTATGCACCAGAATTGATGGAACCTGCAAATTTGATAGAGTAAGACATGTGCATTCAGAACTTTTTACTGATGGATGCCACAGGGGACAGGTCAATAATAGTTTAGCACTTACGTGATTTGCCCTCAGTACATCCAAGTAGCTAGTGAGGATTTTCACTATGCCCAGCCAATGTGTGAGTTGGTTCTGTTGACCCATGCCATTAAGATTGCCTTTTGCGATACTTGAGTGAGAAGTTCGTGGATCCTGACAAGTGTTGTGTTTAGACATCGTTCAATGGGGGCAAAAAGTTTGAACCAATATTCATTTTTCAGGTAGCAGTACCTGTATACACAATTCAAGCAAAGGGTTTAGCTCCTTCTTCACGCTGTCACTTATCATGCCATAAACCTTTTCAATTAGATCCACGAGCTGCTGTTTGAATAGCAAAGCAGGATATTTTGCTTCAACTTGGGGCAATCCAGCAGATCCAACAACTGATTGACCACTGAGATAAGCAAGCCCAGCATTTGAAGTTTGATTTCCATGAAAGATCCTCTCCGACGAAAATCTTCTCCTTTGCGGAGTTGAGATTGCCGTCCTAGTAGTTTTGAATGACCGTTGAAGGAGAACTGTTAATGTAGATAAGTTGGACAACCAATACGCCAATGTCCTCATGTCATTTTGAGCCTTTAAGGGAAGAAAATAAAAAGGACAATTAGTCAAATTCTAGTACAATAGCATGATGCCGTCTTGTATGCAATATAAAAATAAATGGAGAAATAGGGGATTGCAAAAGTTGGCATGTAACTTATTTCCCTTTTCAGTTTTGCACATGTTGGTTGGAAGGCTTCTCTACTGAACAGGGCAGGCCGGCTAGTATTGGTGAAGGTGGTGCTGACTGCTGTCCCTATATATCTTTTAATAGCCATGGATCTCCCGAAATGGGTTCTAAAAGCTATTGATAAAAGGAGGCGAGGTTTTCTTTGGAAGGGTCATCAACAAGCCAATGGTGGCAATTGCCTGGTGGCGTGGGAAAAAGTGCAGAGACTACTTGAATATGGTGGCCTTGGGATTCATAACCTTGAACTTCTTGGCTGGGCACTTAGGATTCGATGGCTGTGGGCACAGAAGACAGATGCCGATAGGCCTTGGGCTGGTCTCCCAATCACTGTTCCTCATAAAGCCAGGGCCCTCTTTAATGTTGCAGTTGACGCCATAGTCGGAAATGGGGAGGAAATCTTGTTTTGGACAGATAGATGGTTGGGTGGGCATACCTTGGCAGAAATAGCGCCTAACTTGTTCACAACTGTCCAGAAACGAACAGCCAAAAGAAGGACTGTGGCTCAAGCACTACATAATAGAAGCTGGGTTCAAGATATTAAGGGAGCTCGTACAGTAGAGGTCTTGCTTGAATTTCTCCAAATTTGGGATATGGTGGATGGCTTTATTTTGCAACTAGAGATTCCAGATCGATATAAATGGAAGTTAACGCAGGATGGTTCTTATAGCAGCAAGTCTGCCTATAAGGCCTTCTTTGTGGGCTCCATCAAGTTCGGTCCGTGGAGAAGGATCTGGAAAACCTGGGCTCCCCCACGCTGCAAGTTTTTCATCTGGTTAGTGGTTCATAACCGGGTTTGGACAGCCGATCGCCTAGCAAGGAGGAATCTGCCCCATCCAGAGTCCTGCCCCCTATGTGATCAAGTGGACGAAACTATAAATCATTTGATTGTGGGCTGTGTCTTTGCTCGACAAGTTTGGTCCCTGATTTTGCAACAATTGGGGCTGCTGCAGTTGGCACCACAGCCTACTGTGTCTCGTTTCTCGGGGTGGTGGAAGAGATCGATTGCTGCTGTCCCGAAGGAAGTGCGTAAAGGACTCAATTCCTTGATAATTTTGGTCACATGGGAGATCTGGAAGCATCGCAACTCTTGTGTCTTTGATAACAAGAGGCCAAGTGTTCAGGAAGTCATTAGGGCTGTTAGCTTGGAGGGAGGGCTCTGGTGTTCGGCTGGAGCCTCCAAGCTCCATGAGCTTGTTCTAAGGTCGCTGCCTGCTGGAGTTTAGAGCTTGGAGGCATTTGGTCGCTTCTACATTTTGTGTGGCGAGTCTGTAACTTAGTGTCCAGGGTGTGGTGTGTGTGGGTTGGGTCTCTTGACCCGTGTAACATTTCTTCTACCTTAATGAAATGACGCGCAGTTCTCCTGCGCTGTTCGAGAAAAAAAGTTTTGCACATGTGGGCTCTAATATCACCCATCTTTACTTCGTTTACATGTTGAATGGATGTGGTTCTATTTCAGATTACTGAAAGATTCGATTAAAAAATTATGTAGTTCTTTTCACCAAAGTAGAAGTAGTGCTCCATCAGCAGCAATGGTTCTTAAACAGAATATGATGAAATAATTAAAAATAAAGAATCAAACTAAGTGGCGGGAACCTCTGTGGCTGAGTTTATAGCATGCAAAATGCTGTCGAAGACACCCGTCTTCATGGCTTCAAATGATTTCCAATGGAGAAGGCATTGGTATATAAGGAGAGCTGCAACAGGTTTGCTCCCAGAAAATCCAAGATATTGTGAAATACAAGTGAGTAACCACTGCTGATCGTCTTGGGGATGCTGGTGATGGGAAGGCTTCAAAAAGAATAAAAGAACTATCAATACAACAATAAAATTAAGAGTTAAATTCAACAAACAGTATTTACCATACCTGATATTTCTGTTTTGGTATTCTTTGCAGTTTTTCTCCATGTTCAAAATCTTTTTGGTCGCCCAAGTCAGGAACATTGGCCTATAAACATATTTCAAACGCATAGTTTAACAGCTCATTTTTTGAGATATCCTTCAGATTTGTGTTATGCAGCTATATACATGGTTAAACTCACTGCTGAGGTTATTGCTTCTGATGTGCCAGTTGAGGGTTTCATTTCAGTTTGCCTAATGTCACCATTGAAAATATGGCCATTCTCTGGACTTCTCTGTAAAAACAGCATCAATTCCAACTTTGAGTGTTGAATGACTATGCAAAGTATATTTAAAGAAGGTTCTTAAAGGGAGACTTTACATGGATCCTTGAGATCTTTGAGCGTGAAGCTGGAGATTTAGCAGTAGATGGTGGAGTTGAAGTTGCTTGTTGACGAAGAACTTGGTTCTCAGCCTCTAGGTTGGATGCTTTTCCTTCAAGTCTGTTCATGGAAGGATGGGTAACAATTATTTGGTTGGAGTTTGTAGTGACATACAGAAGTACCTGATACATCTATTTGAGATAATGGAACATGAAGTATGCAAGTGCACACCTTTGTAGAGCTTCCTGAAGTTGAGTGACAATTTTACTAGAGTCTTCAATTTTCTTAATCAAATCATCATTCCTCTTGAGGAGGTCCTCATTTCTCTTCAGTAAATCTTCATTTCTTTCATGAGCTTCAGTAACAGCTCTCTTTGAAGCATCACTTTCTTGTTTTTCCATTACAAAAGAAGACAATCTTGATATTGCATCTACTTGAAGCCTGTTTCAGAGAAGAAAGTATTAGATTTCAAAACAATAATATCAGCATATGGCAATTTCAGAAAGATAAGTAGAGAATGGCGATACTTACTTTTGTACCGTGTCTTGAAGTAAATGGATCCTGCATTCACTATCACTAATTTTCTTGAGTAATTCATCATTTCTCTCTTGAGCTTCACTAAGAGATTTCCTGATTTCGTCATTTTCCTTCATTGCAGCTTCTAAAGAAACATCTTTTGCAGCTACATTATCTTCAAGCCTGTTTTATTCAGAACAATTTTATAATTCAATATAGCAAATGATGGGCTTATGAACACGCATGCGCACATGATGGGAGGTGTGAATATGTATAAAACATTGTAAAACCATTAGGCAAGGTACAAATTTTTTGTATTGCTACAGTCCCACCCCTAACCCGACCCCTCAGCGCACACATACCCCAGTTTCCTCAAAAAACGCACACATACCCCCACCCCCACCTTCTGAATGAGTATGGATAAACCATTGACAAAGCATCAGAGAAGGTACACACGTATTTATCGTAGTTTGAAGGTGTCCTATTTTTTCATTAGCATCTTCAACTTTCATCAGTAACTCTTCATTTTTCTCTTCAGCCTCAGTAAGTGCTTTCTTAATAGCCTCCTTTTCATGTCTCTCTGATAGCAACAGAGAATCCTTTGTTGTTGTATTTTCTCCAAGCCTGAATTCAAGGAATGGAATGAAGCATTAGAATCTCATAACTATATGCATTGCCTTGACATGCAAGCACCGACTAGACCCCAATAAGAAAAGGCAGATCACATACCTTTCTATGGTACCTTGAAGAAGGTCGATTTTCCTGTCAACATCACTAAATTTGGTTAGTAATTCTTCATATTTTTCTTGACTTTCATTGTGTGCTTTTGTTGTTATGTCATTCTGCTCCCTCTCCCTCAACAGCAAATTCTCATTTGCAACTGTAGTTTCCTCAAGCCTGTTTTTGTAAAAGAAAATAAGACTTTATATGTCAAGTATTTGAGGGATGGGAACTGTTCTGCAAATAATTAGTGCCCTAGACAAAAAATTTCAGGTGCTAATTTGACTAGCTGCAATCTAGCGTAAGTTCATCGTTGGAATAAGAACAATAATGACCTCTGTATAGTAAACTGAAGCTGAAGAATATGTTTATCATTATCATGAATTTTCTTCAGAAGTTCTTCACTCTTTTCCTGAGTTTCAGTGAGAGTCTTCCTTGTTGCCTCGTGTGCCTGCTTTTCTGTAAGCAATAGGGCCTCTTTGGCAGTGACATCTTGTTCAAGTCTGAATGGGAAAGGGGAAAAAATCACTACTAAGTCATAAATTGACAAAGATCGATGTTTAGCTGGGGTATATATCTCAACTATACAAAAGAAATACAAGGATGACCTCAGAAAAAACAATGCATGCAGTAAAGATTCCCAACCATTACAATTAGAAAAAAAAGGGGGACATTGTTGGTTTTTCCACTCTTATGGATATCATTTGAAGATTTGCCATTCTGTGATCTTACTGAGGCATGAACAAAGTGGAAAATTCTTCAAACTACCCAAGAAAACAGGGGAAAGAAAGAAAGCAATCTGACCTTGTTATTGTATCCTGAAGGCTATCAGATTTTCTATCTGAACCTTCAAGTTTTTTTATTAATTCTTCGATTCTCAATTGTGCTTCTGCAAGTAATTTTAAGGTGGAATCATTCTGTTCCTTTTCAGTTAGGAATAAAGCTTCAGTTACTGCCAAATTTCCTTCCAGTCTATGCACATGGATTCGAACACATCGTCATGTTATGCAATTGAAGATAAAATAAGGTTAGTGAACTGAAGTCAGAATAGACAAGGATGACTCATCCCTATAAGGAGAAGTTACAGACCTCCTAACCGAGTCCTCAAGTTCTGCAATATTTGCACGGGTATCTTGCACTTCAGTTAGCAATTCCGCAATCTTTTTCTGAGAATCAGCTAATTCTTTCTTGGTTTCACTGTTTTCATGTCTTTCTATAGCCAATAAAGAATCTTTATCTGCAGTAATTTCTTCGAGTCTATGTGTAAAGAAGAGAAGTATTAAACTTGGTGTAAAGTTGGTTTGAATTTAACAGTACTTGTAAGAAAAGAAATTAAACCTTTTTACTGAATCTTCAAGCAGAACAATTTTGCTATCTGAGTCCTCTACTTTGTGCACTAACTCTTGGTTTTTCTCTTGAGATTCAAGCAGCAATTTTGTGGTGTCATCATAGCTTTGCTTTGTTGTAAGCAGTAAAGACTCTCTTGTAGTTGCATCCTTTTCAAGTCTATATTATTGAGTGAAATTCAGGAAACCAGTGTTAGCTCAGAAGGTTAAAAAAGATAAGAGTGGATCTTTATAGTACTGTTTAGTTCACAACAATTTAGTTTAGCTGCTAGTTATGCCAAACAACCAAATAGAGTTAGCAAAACAAAAACAGACCTTTCCACATTCTCCAGAAGCTGATCTATGTTTTTCTCAGCTTCCTCAATTTTTTTTAGTAACTCCTTGTTTGTTTCTTGAGCTTCGGAGAGTGATTTCTTCGTTTGATCATGCTCTTTTCTTTCTGATAAGTAAAGAGCATCTGTTGTTGTTGCACCCTCTTCTAACCTACGTTCAGGATCAGATTACAACAGCTATGATTTATAAATTTAATGATCAAATAGACAATCTTTTTTTTCTCGAATACGCAGGAGAACTGCGTATCATTGTATTAATAGTTGAGAAAAGGAGTCATACAGAGACCCAAACACACACACACACACACCCGCTTACAAATAGACAATCAAGCCAGGTGTCATCAAATGCCTAGTAATTCTCAAGTACACCCATTCAACAAGTGAGCAATTACTTAACATCTCCTATGTCAACACATAAGAATTGGGTTCTACAGAATTCGTGAACATGGCTTCCTTAATTTACTATTCCACTTAATCTCAACCAGTCCTGAGTCATGGAAAGAATTCGTGAATATTGCTTCCTTAATTTACTATTCCACTTAATCTCAACCAGTCCTGAGTCATGGTACAAAAGGGTCCACAGGTCATCCACTAGCCACAGAACAATGACATCATCATCATCATCTTATTCACATAGTTTTATTCCACTCCAACTATTCTACGGAGGCAGTGGGCTAATAGCTGCAACAGCATCTACTCCAAATTAGGACAGCCACTGACAACACTATCAAAGTTGGAAATGAGGAAGATTATGAGAGTACATGAGCACTCAATAGCTGTAATGAGCCCCCATTCAACAGGATGTTTGCAAATGGAGGTAAACACAGGGTACGTAAGTGATTTTCCGGTAATAAAAACAACAAACCTTTCTATAGTACTTTGAAGTTGATCGGTTTTTCTATTAGCAGAATAAATTTCCTTCAGTAAACCTTCGATCCTCCCTTGTGCCTCTGCTAATGCTTTTGATGTTGCATCTTTTTCCTGACGTTCTGTTAGTAAAGTTGCTTCTCTTGCAACTGCAGTTTGTTCCAGTCTACGTTCATGGACAAAAATGGTAAAAATCTAAGAAATAAAATTAGGTACTATAAACGACTGCTATGTTGCAGTACCTCTGTATACTATCTTGAAGCTGATGCACACTGTGGTGAGCACACTCAACTTCTTTGACTAATTCCTCAATTTGATCCAGAGCTTCAGTTAGTGTCTTTTTCGTCACTTCAGTTTCTTTCCTTTCAGTTACCATTAAAGCCTCTCTTGTAGTAGCATCTTCTTCAAGTCTAAGGCGTATTTAGAAAGAATACAATGTGACTACTCAAAAGGCCTCACAAAAAATTTACTTAAACGACATTGGGACCTCTAACAAAAAAGAAAGATAACTTGATTCTCCTCTGGTTAAAGCTAAAAGTAGTTCTAGGTCATCAAGAATGAGTAGTGTAAACTTGACAAGCTTACAGTAGCTGGTAAACCAATTATCACTCACAACTTTGTTTTCTTATCAGGATCTACGATTCTCCTTGCCATATGTATTGTTTCTTTTGAACCTCACTTATTCTTTTGTTGCCACTTCATTTTCGTCATTTCGCAGTTGGTAACAGGTATTATCAATTTGTCATAATGCTGCAATTCTTCAACACACACACAAAAAAAAGATGCCACTAGATGACCATAAATTAGGGAACCAAATAGCTGACACCTTTTTGGCAGTGCCTTCGACTTCCATAATCAACTTAAAATTCTCCTTCAGTGCTGTTAAGTGCTTTTTTGGAATTCTTCACTTTGGTTCCTTTGAAAGAGAATTTTACTGGTGTTTCAAGCTTTACTCCACAGGGATAGAGACAAGAAGAAAGGGTGGAAAAGCCAACGGGACAAGTGGCACCCGTTGGTTTGGAGATAGCTTTGGGCTAATTTTAAAGGAATGTTGATGCTAACACATATGCAAGATGATGCAAACACAAAACTTCTACTTGAACAACAATGGAAACGAGAAAGCCTTGAGGAAAATAATGCAAAATAGGAGATATGGCAAGAACAGAGGAAACTACAATCAGAATTTCTAGTTCTTGGTACTATTTCACTGGTGTATTTATTTTGATCCAAAACTTATACTTAAACAAGAAACAGGAAAGCCTTGAGGAAAATAATGCAAAATGGAAGATATGGCAAGCTAGAATAGAACAGAGGCCAACTAAAATCAGAACGGGAACTGGTTCCTGTCTAGTTCTTTGTAATATTTCATTCTGGTCTATTTGTTTCTAATCCCAGATGGCTCCTAGGTGTTGGAGTTGTTAAACTTGTGATTCTCTATTGAATTGGGCTAACCCTAGAAGGGTAGCTATATAGGTACCATACATGGGCCACATGGGCCTAGCCTCATGGGCTTAATATAATCACACTCCAACACCCCCCCGCAGTCTGAACTACCGGCGCAGCGGAGTTCAAGGCTGAACAAGGGTCTCAGCCATCCTTGCGGGCGCTGCGTCGGTGTCAGAAGGCGCGGCCTCCTTCACCGAGTGGGTCGCAGTCGTCCGTGCGGGCGCTGCCCCGGCCGCCTCCAGGGAAAGAGCCGCTGCTGTTGGCCGCGCCAGCGTGGGAGGGCGCGTCCCCGTCGGGCGTAGCGCGACGCTGGTTCCGACGCCGCTGGAGCAGACGGCGGCGGCGGTGCTGCTTCCGACGCCGCTGGAGCAGGAGGGGCGGGTCGACCAGGTGAAGCGGGACGAAGGAGAGGGGAGAGGGGGGAAGTGGGAAAAGATGGAGGGAGGAGGGGAGAGAAGCCGGCCGGCCATGTCCGGCGGCGGCTGGTGCTGCCTCCAGCCGGCGGCTGAGCAGGGGAGGGTGGGGAGGAAAGGGAAACCTAGCTTGATACCATGTTAAACTTGTGATTCTCTATTGAATTGGGCTAACCCTAGAAGGGTAGCTATATAGGTACCATACATGGGCCACATGGGCCTAGCCTCATGGGCTTAATATAATCACACTCCAACAGGAGTATGTGTGTATTAGGCCGATGAGGCTAGGCCCATGAGGCCCATGTATGACATACTATATTGCTACCCTTCTAGGGTTAGCTAGGGTAATGAAATCACAAATTCTAGCATGGTATCAAGCTAGGGTTTCTTTCTTCCCTCCTCCCCTCCCCTCCCAGCCGCCAGCCTGACGCCGCCGCCGCCGCCTGACGCCGCCGCCGCCGCCTGGCGCGCCGCCGCCGCCGGCCATGGCCCGCCATCCTCCTCCCACCTATTTCCACTCTTTTCCTCCCCTCCCCACCGCGACTTGGGCACAACTCCTGCGTTCCCCGCCGCCGGCTGCCGCCGCCGGACCAGCCGCCGCCCCGCCTCCCAGCGCCGCCGCCGCTCTGGCCGCGGGCGCGGGGGCTGCGGGCGCGGCCGCAAGGGCACCGGGCGTCGCTGTGGGCGCGGCTGCGGGCGTCGCTGCGGCTGCCGGCGCGGCTGCTGGCGTGGACGCAGGCGCAGGCAACGACGACGGCCTACGCGCAGGCGCTGCCGTCCTCCCAGGCGCGCGTACAGGGGACCCCGCCGACGCGGCAGCCACAGCCCGGGCCATCGCTGCCGGACTGGGCATGCCGGCACCGGCTGCCACCGTTGCGTTCCCTGCACCACCTCTACGCCAGTCGTCCTGACTCTGCCCTCGCCGCCGCCCTCGTTACTGCTCGTGCCACGGCTGCAGAGGGCCAGGCTCGTGTACGTGCGGCTGCCCTCGCTTGGGAGCGCGAGCGGGATGCCGCCGATGCACTGGCGCGCCAGATCGCGGACGTGGAGCAGCGTCTCGTCCTTCCTACCTACCCCGACGTTGGGGCCACCCCCTCCGGCTCGACGGGTCACCGCACGTCCACCACCGTGGTCATCTGGCACGATCCGGCCGATCCCCTCATGGCGCAGCTTCACTACCAGGCCGGGGGTCTTCAGAACATCCGGCTACTCGTCCCGGTCGTCCTCGAGCCCGAGTCACCCTCCTACGCCCGTTGGCGGGACCTGGCCCTCCTCACCGTTCGCCGCTACGCCCTCGACGACCATGTCCTCGTCGACGCCTCGGTCGCGGTCCAGACTCCCTCGTGGCTGCGCCTTGACAACATCGTGCTCTCCTGGATCATCGGGACGATCTCCCTCGACCTCCACGACCTCGTCCGCAACACCGCTGACGCTCGCCAGGCCTGGCTGGCGCTCGAGGGCCAGTTTCTGGGCAATGCTGAAGCCCGGGCTCTGCGGCTCGATGCGAGCTTCCGCACCTTCGTGCAGGGTGACCTTGCTGTTGGCGAGTTCTGCCGCAAAATGAAGGCCATGGCGGACTCCCTCGGCGACCTTGGCTGGCCCGTGGAGGACAGGATTCTTGTCCTCAACGTCCTCCGGGGGCTCAGTGAGCGCTACAGCCACCTCCGGACGTGGATCACTCGGCAGCGGCCCTTCCCCACCTTCCTGCAGGTCCGTGACGATCTTGTCATGGAGGAACTCACTCAGGGCGTCCAGCCTGGGTCGCTTCCCGTGGCGGGGCCCTTGTCTTCCTCAACTGCTCTTGCGGCCACTACTCCACCGGCGTCCTCACTACTGGGTCCTCCTCCTCCTTCCGGGCCGAGCGGGGGCGGAGGGGGCCGTGGCGGCCGCCGTCGTCGTGGGGGGCGTGGCCATGGGACCACACCACCACCTCCACGTGCTCCTGGTGCTCCAGGTGGTGGTACACCCTGGCCCTCCTTCAGCAACCCATGGGCGGGGCGTATCTCCATGTGGCCCTTTCAGGCTCCCGGAGGCGCACACCGTCCACCGGCGGCCACCATGTTCACCGGCGCTCCGGTGGCTCCACTCTCGTCACCATGGACTCCACCTCCCGGTGCTTAGCCCGGGCCTGTCGGTTGGGACCCGGCGGCCCTGGCCCGCTCCTTCAACACCATGACCCTGGCTCCTCCAGCTGACCCGGCTTGGATCGCCGACTCGGGTGCCACTTACCACACCACTTCCGACCCCAGTATACTTTCTTCTGTGCATCCTCCTTCTTCCTCTCACCCCTCATCCATCATGGTCACAAATGGTTCGTGTCTTTCTGTCACTTCCGTGGGTGCCGCTCACCCTCATGGACCCTTTCGCCTCCCCAATGTTCTTGTGGCCCCCTCTATGGTTCACAACCTCCTTTCTATTCGCCGTTTTACAGCTGACAATTCTTGTTCTATCGAATTTGACTCTTCTGGTCTTACTGTGAAGGATTTGGCTTCTTGGCGTCCTCTTCTCGATGTGACAGCATTGGCCCCTTTACACTCTTCGGTTTCCTGCTTCCGCTACTTCTTCTTCGACATCTACATCGTCAGCTGCTTTCGCTACCACCACCTCCACTACTTGGCACCGACGTCTTGGACATCCTGGCCGCGATGCTTTGACACAGCTTAGTCATAGTTCTGACATTCCATGTACTCGGGCTCCTGATGAGCACTTGTGTCAGGCGTGCCAACTGGGCCGTCATGTTCGTCTCCCTTTTCCTACCTCCTCCGCACATGCAACCCATGTTTTTGAGCTTGTACATTGCGACCTGTGGACATCACCTGTTTTGAGCATTTCTGGCTATAAGTATCATTTGGTCCTGGTTGATGATTTCTCTCATTACTCTTGGACTTTTCCCTTGCGTGCCAAGTCTGATGCTTTTCCCACGATTCGTCACTTCTTCGCCTGGGTGTCTACTCAGTTCGGTCTCACCATCAAGGCCGTTCAGTGTGACAATGGGCGTGAGTTTGATAACTCCACCTCTCGGGCTTTCTTCCTTTCTCACGGTGTGCAGTTACGGATGTCGTGTCCCTACACCTCCTCCCAAAACGGCAAGGCTGAGCGCATGATTCGCACCACGACCAAGACCATGCGCACCCTTCTGCTCCAGGCCTCCCTTCCTGCTCACTTCTGGGCTGAGAGTCTGCACACCTCCACATATCTCCTCAACTGCCTACCTTCTATAGCCTGTCCAGCTACCACTCCACACTACGCTCTCTTCGGTACCCCTCCTCGCTACGACCACCTCCGAGTCTTTGGCTGTGCGTGTTACCCTAACACCGCTGCCACCGCCTCCCACAAGCTCGCTCCTCGCTCGACTCCGTGTGTCTTCCTCGGGTACTCCCCAGATCACAAGGGGTACCGCTGCTTCGACCTTGCCTCTCGTCGGGTCCTCATTTCTCGACACGTGGTGTTTGATGAGTCCGTCTTCCCCTACTCCACCACCTCCCCGCCACCTACTATCTCAGAACTCGACCTCTTCTCCTCGTTTCCCACTGACACGGTGGTTCAGCCACCTTTGGTGTTTCCTACAGGTACTACTCCACCGGGCACCGGCCCTACTCCCTGCACCGGCCCGGCGGCGTCGGCCTCTGGCGCTGCTCCTGCCCCGGCGCCCTGCGTGGGTCCGGAGTCCTCGACTTCCGCGCGTTTCGCCCAGCCGGTGCGCGTCTACCAGCGGCGCGAGCGGCCGGCCCCGCTCCACCCGAAGCCGGTCCCATCCGCACCTGCAGCGCGTTTCGCCCAACCGGTGTGCGTCTACCAGCAGCGTGAGCGGCCGGCTTCGCTGCACCCGGAGTCGGTCCCGCCGCCACCGCCGCCGCCGTCGTCTTCGCCACCGCCCGGGGACTCGTCTCCACCGTCGACACCTACACCACCGTCGCCTCAGCCGCTGGCGGCCCACGGTGCGCCGTCGGTGTACCACCCGCTTCTTCTACACCGGCACCCGCGTCATGTTCACCCTATGGTGACGCGGCAGGTACCCTGCGGCCCCGGGCTCTCGCAACGATGCCCGGGGGGAGCCCCATGTCTCTCCGGTACCCTCATCCGTCCGTGGCGCCTTGTCCGACCCTCATTGGCGTCACGCGATGGAAGAGGAGTATGCGGCCCTACTCGCCAACTAGACATGGGATCTGGTGCCTCGTCCGCCTGGGTCCAATGTTGTCACCGGCAAGACTCACAAGCGGCGGGTTGATGGTACTCTTGAGCGGTACAAGGCTCGCTGGGTTCTCCGGGGTTTCACTCAGCGCCCTGGCGTCAACTACGACGAGACTTTTAGTCTAGTGGTGAAGCCGGCTACCGTCCGCACAGTTCTCTCACTGGCTCTCTCTCGCTCCTTGCCCGTGCATCAGCTGGATGTAAAGAATGCTTTCCTGCACAGCACTCTGACTGAGACAGTCTACTGCAGTCAACCGGCGGGTTTTGTTGATTCTTCTCGGCCTGATATGGTTTGCCGGCTCAACAAGTCCCTCTACGGCCTCAAGCAGGCACCTCGAGCTTGGTACTCGCGGTTTGCCACTTACCTGATGACACTGGGATTTGTGGAAGCTAAGTCAGATACTTCACTGTTTATCTATCATCAGGGTGCTGAGACTGCCTATCTGCTGCTCTATGTTGATAACATTGTCCTCACCGCCTCCAGTCCACAGCTCCTCAGGCGTATCATCACCTCTCTTCGGCAAGAGTTCGCTATGAAGGATCTGGGAGTGCTACATCACTTCCTTGGGGTCACTGTTGAGCCTCGCCCCACCGGTCTTCTTCTTCACCAGCGGCAGTACACTATTGATATCCTGGAGTGTGCTAGGATGACTGACTGCAAACCCTGCTCCACTCCAGTTGACACTCAGGCCAAGCTGTCAGAGTCAGAGGGCAACCCAGTGACAGATCCCACTGTGTACCGGAGTCTTGCCAGTGCACTTCAGTATCTCACCTTCACCAGACCGGACATCACCTATGCAGTTCAGCAGATATGCCTCCATATGCATGATCCACGAGAGCCCCACCTCACTGCTCTCAAGCGCCTCCTCCGTTACCTTCGTGGGACTGTTGACTACAGCCTGCACCTCCACCGCTCTCCCTCCACCGAGCTCGTCGTTTACACTGACGCCGACTGGGCCGGGTGTTCGGACACTTGGCGCTCCACCTCCGGCTATGCCGTCTTTTTGGACGGCAACCTGGTGTCCTGGTCGTCCAAGCGGCAGCCGGTGGTCTACCGTTCCAGTGCTGAGGCGGAGTACCGCGCTGTTGCCAACGGTATGGCTGAGGCCTCCTGGCTCCGGCAGCTCCTTGCCGAGCTCCACAGTCCTCTCTCCCGGAGCACGCTTGTCTACTGCGACAACATCAGTGCGGTGTACCTCTCCACCAACCCTGTTCAGCACCAGCGAACCAAGCATGTGGAGATCGATCTACACTTTGTCCGTGATCGAGTCGCCATCAGCGATGTTCGGGTCCTCCACGTTCCGACCACCTCCCAGTTTGCCGACATCTTCACCAAGGGCCTCCCGTCCTCGACCTTCACTGAGTTTCGCTCCAGCCTCAACATCACCAGTGGCTAGTTACGACTGTGGGGGGGCTCGTGTGTGTTTGTGTGTTTGTACTTCTTTTTGTGTCCAGTCTGTAATTCCGCTGCGCCGGTAGTTCAGACTGCGGGGAGTGATGGAGTATGTGTGTATTAGGCCCATGAGGCCCATGTATGACATACTATATTGCTACCCTTCTAGGGTTAGCTAGGGTAATGAAATCACAAATTCTAGCACTAGGGTCAAAGTTAGAGGCAAGAAAACATTAAAACAGCATGAATAGTAGCTCTTATCCACATGGAAGAGAGAAAAACTGAAACTTTTGCATACCATTTGAAGTTTTGAACAGATATTATATGCTTTGAACAGAAGTTAGTGCCATAGCCTCTAACGTACCAAATCTAATTTAAAAACTAATGATACAGTATGGGCCTCCCCTACTGTGCAATTTATTTTATTATTATAAAAAGAAAGAAGAGAAAGAGAGTTACAGGAAAGGAAGACAAAACCTGTACAGGTGAGACATGAAAAGCGCCATGCAACAAGCATCCAAGAGTGAGAAAGAAAAAGCACACAAGCTAGTTTCTTTTCTGACTAGCTACTAAGGTAACCATGTTCTGTGTGATAATGTTAGTTTCATTTACGTTTGGTCTATGGTTCTGAACTGATTACAATCTGTAATTTCGTTGCCATGGTAATGAAATTCTGTTTTACCGGTGTGGAAAAAATGTTCTGTGTGATAATCTAATCGAGCATGCAACATAGCAAATTTAACCATGTTCAATATCTTCCCTTTTTAGGTTATTCTTCATCTCTCTATCTAACTCTCATAATATTTTTGTAACTGCTGTACTTATTTCTTGATTTTTCTTAAAATTATTCAGCAAAATGTTTTTCTTGGAAAAGAAAGATAGACTTACAGGATAATAATGCTTATCCATATGAGTTCACTAACATGATGTGTGATTTTGACAGAAGGATAACTAGGCAACTGAGACATCACACTGGATATAGATTTAAGGTAAGAATGGAACCTCTGTAAAGAATCTTGAAGAAGCCCATTTCTGGCATAAGCATCTTCAAGCTTCCTTTGCACCTCTCCTATTTCCCCCTGAGATTCAGCTAGCTGTTTCATGATTGCATCATTTTGCTGCCTTTCAGATCTCAACGAAGTTTCCAGTGCTGCCATATTTTCTTCATGTCTAAACCAATGGGAAACAAAAGATAAGCTAAGAGACCAGTGACATGTAGATTGATTTATTAACAGCAAGATCATGACTGCAGAATAAGGAAACAAAACAGAAATGAACCGCCCTCAAGCATAAAAATAGGGCAAGTTAAACATTAAGCAACAGACCTTTGGACAGTTTCTTGGAAGTGAGCAATGTCTTTCTCAGCAACTTCAATTTTCATTAGTAAGTCCTGGTTTCTATCCTCAGATTCATTGAGAGATTGCTTAGTTGCTTCACTTTCTAGTCTCTCTGTTGTCAATAGAGCATCCTTCTCTCTTAACCTTTCTTCAAGGCTATGTCCACCCATCAAAGAAAGAAACAACTATTAGTCTCACAAAAAGTGAGGGGTTAATCCCTTCCCCTTCTCCATGCAAATAGATCCATACATTGTATATTTTTAGTTTATTGACTCAAAAAGTATCTTTTCTATTATCTTGATATTATTTTCTTTCAGCATGCTCTTTTGATGCATCCCCACAAAAGTAAAAAGAAATTAGCAGAGTTTTATTAAAATATTAAATATATAGTTTCAAAGGAAACATCACATAACAAATTTGCTCAAAAAAACTCAATGCATTATCACAGGAGGTTAGAGCTCTTGCAAAAGGGAAGAAAAGAAAAACCTTTGTATACTAGTCTGAAGTAGGGTGGATTTTTCATCAGTGTCCCCAACTTCTCTTTGAAGCTCTTCAATCTTTTCTCGTGCTTCAGCTAATTCTATCAAATTTGCCTCATGTCGTTGCTTCTCAAATGTCAGTGAAGATTCCAAATTTTTCGTAGCTTCTTCGAATCTGCATTCAACAAGAAGATGCAAACTATATGGAACACATATAGAAGGATGAAAAGAAACAAGATTAAATCTGTACAGCTAACAATAATTAATGTCACTGTGTTATTGGGCCATTATTTGTTCCTAAAAAATAGCTATGACATTATAAATATGCAAATTAGGGATTATTGATGATGCTACAATTTGCAGAGTTGGCCACATTACTTTCTGGAATAAAAACACTAACCTTTGAGCAGCTTCATGGAGGAGATCATTTTGTTTCACAGCATCTTCTAGCTTGCTTACCAATGCTTCATTTCTTGCTTGAGATTCAGCAAGTGCAGCATTAGCTGCTTCATTTTGTTGTCTTTCAGTTAGCAAAAGGGCCTCGTGTTCTCTTACAGTCCCTTCTAGTCTGTGCCGATACAGAAAAGGAAACTTTGAATTATCAGAGTAATGCTTAAAATGCAGAACTTTATCACCTATAAGAATCAGATTCAGAAACTGTGACAACTTCCGGAACAATTGGAACCTACGGAGTGAATCTAGGAAAGGCAATACAACCTCTCAGTTGTTTAAATTAACAAGACCCCAATCGTTTCAAATCACAACATACATTGTGTAGTACCCTTGCAAATAAAATTCTAGACCTGCAACAGTCAGATTGGTTCAATTCTTGGTCCCAAATGAATAAATTGTGTATCTTGCAAATAAAATTCAACTGTCACATGAAATAATATATGAACAGGGAAATTTATGTGCTTGTACCATTCTATGCATGAGCATGTACGTTGAATTATATATGAATCTCTAATCATGGCTCCTTAAACAACAATGACAAGGGAACATCCCTTCAACATATGTAAGAAGATTTTTTTTCCCAATTCAAGACAGTTCTAAGTTCAAATCTCATTTTGGCAGCAAACTAATTTTCGACTCCACTAGGATAATGGATATGTTTAACTGCTAATCCGCTGCTATAACAATTTCCATTCCAACACTGCTAGAACCTGAATACGAAATGCATGTATAAGAGTCAAGAAATAATGTCATGGAGTTCAGGTAATTAAGCAACAAACCTCTGTACAGTATCACTAAATTGTTTGATCTTTTCATCTGCATCACTGACTTTCTTATTTAACTCTTCATTTGTTTCTAAAGCATTAGCATGCGCTTTCTTCGTTACATCATTCTCCTCTTGTTCAGATACTAGCAGAGCCTGTAATAATAGCATGCACCCACTGTCAAACATTCTGAGCAGTGCCTAACATGCTAAGTTTAGGGTACAACTTAATTAAATTCTAAGAGAAACTGTTGGAAGAAGTAAATTCCATTACTTGGCTAACCCTAGAAGGGTAGCTATATAGTCTCCATACATGGGCCACATGGGCCTTAGCCTCATGGGCCTACATATACTCCAACACCCCCCCGCAGTCTGAACTACCGTCGCAGCGGAGTTCGAGGCTGAAACAAGAAAGAACACACACAACCCCCCCACAGACGCAACTAGCCACTGGTGATGTTGAGGCTGGAGCGAAACTCGGCGAAGGTCGAGGACGGGAGGCCTTTGGTGAAGATGTCCGCGAACTGGGAGGTCGTCGGGACATGAAGGACCCGCACCTCGCCCATGGCCACCCGATCACGGACAAAGTGGAGGTCGATCTCGACATGCTTCGTCCGCTGGTGCTGGATGGGGTTGGTGGAGAGGTAGACCGCACTGACGTTGTCGCAGTAGATCAGTGTGCTCCTGGAGGGTGGAGTGTGCAACTCGGCAAGCAGCTGCCTGAGCCAGGCGGCCTCCGCCACGCCGTTAGCAACGGCGCGGTACTCCGCCTCGGCGCTGGACCGGGAGACCACCGGCTGGCGCTTGGACGACCACGACACCAGGTTGCCGCCCAGGAAGACGGCGTAGCCGGAGGTGGAGCGGCGAGTATCCGGGCACCCGGCCCAGTCAGCGTCGGTGTAGACGACGAGGTCGGTGGAGGAGGTCCGGTGGAGGAGGAGGCCGTAGTCGAGCGTGCCCCGGAGGTAGCGGAGGAGGCGCTTGAGAGCCGTGAGGTGAGGCTCCCGGGGGTCATGCATATGTAGGCAGACCTGCTGAACTGCATAGGTGATGTCCGGCCGGGTGAAGGTGAGGTACTGAAGTGCCCCGGCGAGACTCCTGTACGCAGTGGGATCGGCCACCGGTGGTCCCTCAGCCTCAGACAACTTGCCCTGAGTGTCGACCGGAGTGGAGCAGGGGTTGCAGTCAGTCATCCCAGCCCGCTCCAGGATGTCCCGAGTGTACTGCCGCTGGTGAAGTAGGAGGCCGGTGGGACGGTGCTCAACAGTGACACCGAGGAAGTGGTGGAGCTCACCCAGATCCTTCATCGCGAACTCCTGCTGGAGAGCAGTGATGATCCGGCGGAGAAGTGGCTCACTGGAGGCGGTGAGAACAATGCCATCAACATAGAGCAGCAAGTATGCAGTGTCGGCTCCACGGTGGTAGACGAACAGGGACGTATCAGACTTGGCCTCCATGAACCCCAGGGTCAGCAAGAAAGCGGCGAACCGGTGGTTCCACGCCCGAGGTGCCTGCTTGAGGCCGTAGAGGGACCGGTTGAGCCGGCAGACCATGTCAGGACGGGTGGTGTCGACGAACCCCGCCGGCTGACTGCAGTACACCGTCTCGGTAAGAAGGCCGTGGAGGAAGGCGTTCTTGACGTCCAGCTGGTGGACGGGCCAAGACCGAGCAAGCGCCAGTGATAGCACGGTACGGACGGTGGCCGGCTTGACCACCGGGCTGAAGGTCTCATCGTAGTCGACGCCAGGGCGCTGAGTGAAACCCCGGAGGACCCACCGAGCCTTGTAGCGCTCGAGAGAGCCGTCGGCCCGGCGCTTGTGGGTCCAAATCCACTTGCCGGTGACGACGTTGGAGCCCGGCGGCCGGGGCACCAATTCCCACGTCTGGTTGGCGAGTAGCGCGGCGTACTCCTCTTCCATCGCGCGGCGCCAGTGAGGGTCCAACAGGGCGTCGCGGACGGAAGAGGGTACCGGAGAGACCACCGCGTCACCGGTCGAAGCCTCGAGGGCACGAGGCGGCAGTGTGCCAGCCGCGTGTCGTGTCACCATCGGGTGAACATGCCGCGGGTGTCGGTGAAGCAGCGGCGGGTGGTAGACCGGCGGGGCACCACGAGCCGGCGGGGACTGCGGCGGTGGTGTCGGCGTCCCCGGTGAAGGGAGCGCGAGTGGCGGCGGCCGCGGCCTGCGCTGGTACACCCGTACCGGCGCGGCGAACCTCGACGGAGGTGCCGGGGCAGGTGCCGGGACGGAATCCGTCGACGGAGGTGCCGGGGCAGGTGCCGGGACGGGATCCGACGTCAGCGACCGACACGACCCCCCCGGGGCAGAAGCGGGGGACGAAGGCCCCGGGTCTGCACCAACCGGAGAGGACGGGGCCGCGCCCGAGGACGATGGGCCCGGACCCGCCGGGAATCCGGGACCGGGGGCCGGCCCGGCGCGCAGCGAAGCGGTACCTGCAGGAGGCCACGAAAAAGGTGGCTGGACCACCGGGTCAGTGGGAAACAGGGAGGGTGGGTCAGGTACCGGAGGGGTGGTAGTGCTGGAAAAGGGAAAAACGGACTCATCGAACACCACATGGCGAGAGATGAGAACCCGTCGGGAGGTGAGGTCAAAGCACCGGTACCCCTTGTGATCCGGGGAGTACCCGAGGAAGACACAGAGCGTGGAGCGAGGGTCCAGCTTGTGGGAAGAAGTGGCAGCGGTGTTGGGGTAACACGCACACCCAAACACGCGGAGGTGATCGTACCGAGGCGGGGTACCGAAGAGGGCGTGGTGAGGAGTGGGAGCGGGGCAGGCCGTGGAAGGAAGGCGGTTCAGAAGATAGGTGGAGGTGTGCAGGCCCTCAGCCCAGAAGCGAGCGGGAAGAGAGGCCTGAAACAGAAGGGTACGCACGGTGTCGTTGGTGGTGCGAATCATCCGCTCAGCCTTGCCATTCTGGGAAGAGGTGTATGGACAAGACATGCGGAGCTGAACACCGTGAGAGAGAAAGAAGGCACGGGAGGTGGAGTTATCGAACTCACGACCATTGTCACACTGGACGGCCTTGATGGTGAGGCCGAACTGTGTAGACACCCAAGCGAAGAAGTGGAGAATGGCGGGGAAAGCGTCAGACTTTGCACGAAGAGGAAAAGTCCAGGAGTAATGAGAGAAATCATCAAGTAGCACAAGATAGAACTTGTAGCCAGAAATGCTGATGACAGGAGAGGTCCAGAGGTCGCAATGTATAAGATCAAAGATGTGAGCCGCCTGGGAAGAAGAACTATGGAAGGGAAGACGGACATGACGGCCCAGCTGACACGCATGACACAAAGGCTCATCGTGAGTCCGAGGACACCGAATGTCAGAACTACGACTGAGCTGCACCAGGGCGTCACGACCAGGATGGCCGAGTCGCCGGTGCCAAGTAGTGGAGGAAGTAGTGGTGGCGAAAGCAGCTGACAATGGGGTCGGCGAGGAAGACGAAGGAGACGGTGGGAAGCGAAGGGTGTAAAGGGGACCCGTGCTGTCACACCGAAGCAGAGGACGGCGGGAAGCCAAATCTCTGACAGTGAGACCGGAAGAGTCAAACTCCACAGAACAGGAATTGTCAGCAGTAAATCGACGAATAGAAAGAAGGTTATGAACCATAGAAGGTGCCACAAGAACATCAGGAAGACGAAAAGAGCCATGAGCGCCGGCGGCACCCACGGACGTGACAGGAAGACAAGACCCATTAGCGACCATGATGGATGAAGGGTGATAGGAAGAAGGAAGTTGAACGGAAGAGAGAATAGTGGGGTCAGGAGTGGTGTGGTAGGTGGCACCCGAATCGGTGATCCACTGTGGGCCGGCACCAGGAGTTCGCGGGGCCAGCGTGCTGAAGGAGTGTGCCAAGGCCGCCGAGTCCCAACCGGGCGGTGGAAACCCGGGAGAGGCCGTCGCGAGCATGGCGGCGGCCGGCAGGCGAGGCTCACCACCGGGAGCCTGGAAGGGCCATGACGGGTCGTGGAAACCAGAACCCCCACCACGTCCCCGTCCGCGACGACGGCGTCCGCCACGCCCCCCCCCACCCCCGCCCGGCCCGGGTGGAGGAGAATCCACAAGAAACGACGGCGGCGTAGGGAACGGATGTGGTGCCCAGGCCTGGCCAGTGCCCGCGCCAGAGGCGAGCAGCGCTGGAGGGTGGCCGGGCCATGTCGGGGCCATGCCAAGGGCGGCCGGAGCCCAGGAAGGAGAGGTGGTCGGGGCGGCCGGGAAAGGCGCAGTCGCGGGGGCACTGCCGGCAGCGAAAGCAAGGGCCTGCTGTGCCCATGTCGCGGGAAGGAGGGGCGCGGAGGCGGAGGGGGTGGGCGAAGGCAGCAGCGCGGGTGAGCGGGTCGCACCAGCAAAGGGAAGGGCGGTCCCGACGGTCACACCGGACGCAAAGCAGCAGCCAGCCTGCAGGCCAGGGGTCGGCCATGCGGCGGGAGAAGATGGAGGAGCAGCAGCCGGCAGGGGCCCTATGGCCGCGTCACCCGTGCCTGAGGCGTACTGTCCAGTGGCTGGCCATGGCACGGAAGAAGAAGCAGCGGCACCCGGGGGCGCTGCTGGAGGAGCGGTGGCCGCACTTGTAGGGGTGGCAGAGAGTTGGGCAGCAGAGGAGATGGTGGCGCCCAGGGCCAGCCCACTCCCTGGCGGCTGGAGTAGGGGCTGGCCACCCGCTCCAGGGAGGGGCGGCGGCCAGGCGGCCTGGGAACCAGCGGTAGGAGGGAGGGGGCGGGAGGAAGAAGCCGCAGCGGCGGCAAGAAGAAGGGCAGCGGCCCTGGAGGCAGCGCCTGGAGGGAGGGGGCGGGAAGAAGAAACTGCAGCGGCGGCAGCAGCTCCAGGAAGAAGGCCGGCTGCAGCTGCTGGAGGCAGAGCAGCAGCGCCCGCAGAGGCTGCCGCCCCTGGCAGAGCAGCAGCGGCTGTAGGAGGGGTGGGATGCCCGCCGGCCAGAGAAGAGCCGCCAGCAGGCAGGGGGTGGCCGGCGGCCAGGTGCTGGCCGGCGGGGAGGTGGTGGCCGGCGGCCAGGGGCTGGCCGGCGGGGAGAAAGGGGCCGGCCAGGGGAGGGCCGCCGGGTCTGGGCGGGTGGGAAGCAGCAGCGCTGCTGGGAGAAGTAGCAGCGGCAGCACCAGCCAGGAGTTGGGCCCAGGTGGGAGAGGAAGAGGAGGGGAAGAGGGAAGGGGGAAGGGGAGGGCCGCCGGCCATGGTGGCTGGGCCGGCGGGCGGCACCAGGATGGGCGGCGGCTGGGAGGCAGGGGAAGAGGAAAACTAACCCTAGGCTCTGATTACCATGTTGGAAGAAGTAAATTCCATTACTTGGCTAACCCTAGAAGGGTAGCTATATAGTCTCCATACATGGGCCACATGGGCCTTAGCCTCATGGGCCTACATATACTCCAACAGAAACGTTATGTTAGCATACTATTGAGTGTATGAACCTAAGATTATCCATTTGATAAAAAAATAAGATTAGTCCTTGTTTGAATCCTTCTGCTTGTAGATCAGTTGAAAACAAAGCAGAATATTATGGATGAAGAACATACCTTTAGGCCCTCAATTTCTGTAGTCAATAAACTGATCTTTTCTCTTTCTTGAGCTAGAGCTTCTTCAACAGCCTTTTTTGCTGATTCTTGTTCCTGCATCGCTTTGACATCTTCTACTCGCTGCTCCATCTCCTGAAGAGCTTCTTTCAATTTGGAAACTTCTTCTGCTTTGGACTTCTCCAAATCAGCCTGTAAATTGAATATACATGAGTATGATCCATAGATGCTATGTCTATAAGCATGAAAACTGCAGTTGCACCATGTGCCAATACAGGATGCAACATGATGTACTTCTTGGTTCAAAGAATAGGCAGATATAACAAGTATTTAAATATTGTTCAAGACCAAGTATTGACCCTTAGTTTCTTCTCTCGGTCCAGGCGGCTTGTTAGCTCTTCCACACGTTCCTCAAGTTTCTCTTTGGCCACCTTTAGAGCCTGTGTATCTCTTGCAGCCTAGGAAACATGCAACCCATAACAAGCTTAGAATAAATTTTACAGAATGAATACCATAATAGTTGCTCAAGTACCATTCTGAGCTTCCTCAGCTCCTTCCTAGCAACCCTTCTTCGCCAAGCACACTGATATGTTAGTGCAGCTCTCCTCAACTTCATATAATTTGAGTAATCTCTGTGGCATCGCCACTGGGACTGCAGGAAAGAAGTCTCATATTGATGCTCCAAACAAAAGAAAAAAAGAAGAAGAACACATAATAGCGACATCCGACAGGAGATTAATATCCATCTGCAGTATAATAGTAAAAATAGCAGCAAGTTGCTGTAAGAAGTGCTAGCCTACCTGGATATGGACTGAAGCTTTATTTTTCTTTCTAAAGGTGAATTCATTACGAGCTGCCATGGCCCTTAGCCCGGCCTGCAATGTAATGGCTGACAACCGCAGTTGGTAATAAGTTTTCCAGGCAAAATACCATCGGGCATTTTTCTGAATTCTCAAAGCTGCTGCTTGTTGTCTCAGGAATTCATGTTGCTTACAAGCCAATCTTGCTGTAATTGAAAATATAGATCTTAGTATATGTACAAGGCTCCACTATGGCTCCATGGGCATGCATTTTACATCAAGTGCTATATGGAAAGAGTTTACCTCTAACGAAAGATTGCAAACAAATAGATGTGTCCCGTAGTACTAGGAACTGTTCACGAGCAACATGAGTACGGAATTGACTCTGAACGCCTCTTGCTGCATTGTTTCTCATCTCTGTTCTTCTGGCATCCAGTTCAGCCATTTGACCAGCCCTCAGGAATACCTTAGTTCTTCCTATCTGTTGCTCAGAACATATTTTACAGAATGAGAGCAATGAGTATATAAACTTAGAATACAATTTTATATGATACTAAGATAAAATCTTTTGTGACTCAAATGTAACAACAACAACAACAAAGCCTTTTGTCCCAAGCAAGTTGGGGTAGGCTAGAGATGAAACCCAAAAGAGACGAGAAACAGGGAGACACAAAAAAGACATAAAGGGAGACAAAAAGAGGTCACGGTTCCGGCACGTTGATTACCAATCTCCAAGCGCTCCTATCCATAGCTAAATCCTTGGAGATATTCCACTCCTTAAGATCTCTCTTAACGGACTCGTCCCAAGTTAGTTTAGGTCGGCCTCTACCGCTCTTTACATTATCGGCCCGCTTTAGAACTCCACTACGCACCGGCGCCTCAGGAGGCCTCCGTTGGACATGTCCAAACCATCTCAACCGATGTTGAATCAATTTCTCCTCAATTGGTGCCACTCCAACCCTATCCCGAATATCGTCGTTCCGGACTCTATCCCTCCTTGTGTGCCCACAACACCAACGCAACATACGCATCTCTGCTACACTCAATTGCTGGATATGTCGCCTTTTTGTAGGCCAACACTCAGCACCGTATAACATCGCCGGACGAATCGCCGTCCTATAGAACTTACCTTTCAGCTTCTGAGGCACCCTTTTGTCACAGAGGACGCCAGAAGCTTGACGCCATTTCAACCAGCCGGCTTGACTCAAATGTATGAAGAAATAATCTTAAACAAGAAAGTGAAACAAAGGTTACAAAATGCCTGGCAGTAGCCACTGCCTAAACCACAATCATTACATCTTTTACAAACACCATTACTCCACTCCAATCACAATAAACCCCACCAAGAACCAAAGCTATATTTAAAGCCAGGGGCAGACCTAGGGCCTGGTGACCCTGCATGGTGGCACCTGAGCCCGGGCACCGGGGGCCTCCTTCACAGCACAAAGTTAGACCCTCACCAGACATGGAGTTCTTGGGTCCGCCACTGCTTAAAGACTCATGAGTTCTTTGTGGTAAACTGGTGATTAGCCAGGATTTAAGTTCTACCCATTCCAGTGAACTCAGTGCCTTATTCTTTGAATCTTTTTGGCAATTTATGTGGTCTACATACAACAACAATAAAATGTCTTTTAACTCGAATCAATTGAACTTGCCAGCTTAGAACATATAACATACCCTAGAGCCCAACTGAAACCCAAACTATCCGAACTCACATGACCTGCCCAAGGAATAATTTCTAGACTTTATGCACTATCATTTTTTAAAAGTTGTGAAGAGGAGAAACCTGTCCATATCGGTACATGCTAAGGAGATTGGTAAGTAAAGTGTTTTTCACCTGATAACCCTGTAGTCCAATTTTGTCCAAAATCTTTTGACAGGAGACTTTTTCATCATTTCTATCAGAAAAGAACATGGTCATAATTACATAATAGAAAAAGAGAGGGGGGAGGCATTCCGTTATAGAACAATGATACTTACTTCTCTTTCAAAATTTCAGGAGCAAGAACACGAAAGCGATGCAAAAAATCATGAAATTGTTTCCTTGTGGGATAACCAGCACAGCTGATTCTAATGGCTTCAAGAACACCCTATTAGGATGGCATCATTAGCGAACTGCACCATAAAACGAGCATCTAGAAATTTGGCAAAAATGTATGGGATATTTTCCTTACAGAGCATCGAAGCTGCTGCAGAACATTGGTATTCTCAAAAATGCCAGGCTTAAGAACACTATTTGGTTTTATACATCTGATGTAATGTGGCTCTGTAGAGCTCAAAGTCTCCATGAGCTCGTGAAGTTGCAGCTGCAAATTACATTCAGTAATCAGAATCAAATACACAGAAACAATGACACCACACCAAAGATTTCATAAGAATACAGCAAAGCAAATGTCATCAGATCCCCATTCTTTTTTTTCTCGAATATGCAGGAGAGTTCTATATCATTGCATTAAAAAGAACACAAAGCATACAATGCACCGAAAACAGTTAGGACTCCTTTACTGGAAAATTGAATACCTGTTCTTTTGATTTTGTCAAATAGGCTCCCAAAGTTCAATTAAGTATCAAAGCAACAGCATGCAAAGTAGAAAACATTATAAAAAACAGATTTATTTTTCTGTGCTAAAAAGATTGTAGAAAATGTTAGACGTATATATGTATATGGGCCTGAGTTGGGCTGCAACAGATTTATTTTTCTGTGCTAAAAAGATTGTAGAAAATGTTAGACGTATATATGTATATGGGCCTGAGTTGGGCTGCACAGCCAACCAGCCCACCACATATGTAAGATTGAGTTGTAGTACCACATTGCCTACCAATGTGGGGTGTTAGTCCTATGTACTGTATATAATCAGCCGATGAGGCTCAATGCAATTCCTAACTTATAGACTATAGATATAGATATAGAAAAAGATTATCAGTAGTACGAAGATGGAAATGGTTTATACATCACAAATTAAATATTGTAGAAATGTTACCTTAAAGCGAGTTGCAATTGAGGATTTTGATGATTTTGTGTTCTCTTCTGTTGCTGGTGGAAATAACCCTGATACAAAAGAGCATTTAGAAGCATTAAGTAATTCTTGATGCTCTGCTACCACATAGTCCTTGTTCTTGTCCAGGAATTGATCAGATTGATATGTTACCTAGGAAATAAATGATCATACTCAGGCAAAAACATGAACACTGAACGACAGGAAAAGTCTCATGTTATAGTGGGAAATATGTTTTTTTTCTCAAACACGAGTGGGAAATACTTACATCTCCAGCATAATGTTGAATTGTAAATGCAGTACGAGAAAGCTTGGGTTTGGTAAATCTTTTGTGGTTCTTGAACTTTTCGTACAGCTTCTGAGACAATGTCTCGTGTGTGGACTTTGGAAACATGCTGATGGATGTATTTCAGCACAAAAGAAGGTAATTGTTGTTAGACGCATGTATTCACAAAACTGATGCAAGAATGAAAATCCTGGATTAATATGTGAAACAATTAGTTTGGAAGTGGACACTGGATGTTCAATTCAGTAAAATTCGAGAAGTAGGATCTGGAAATGCACAAGTACAAACAGTTCTACTGGAAGCATCTAAACAATTTCAGCTCTCACCACCAGGCATACACAAGCTTAGAAATATAGCTTGGTCAAATGAAAATATGAAACATGTAAACTCACCAGGCTTCATCAAGAAGTGCAATAATGCCACCTGGTTTCTGGACACAGAAAAACGATAGCTGAACATGAGAATATAAAGGATAATAGGTGGAAATAGATAAGAATGAACAGCAAGAAGTCAAGGACACAAGTGTGTTGATTACTGTCATGTGTAGGGCATTGTAGACCTATGCAATACAGCTAGGCTGGGATAGACTAATCTTAGTAAACCAATACCTTAGTAACAGCAAAGGCAATGCATCATTTTTTTTCCTGAGACGAGGTTCAATGCAATGCGTCTTATATAGTAATCAACTCATACCTTTTCAATCAGGTCAAGTACATCTTGATTGTCAACAAACTCTATGTAACTCCAATTAATTTGCTCCCTTGTGTATTCCTCTTGTTCCATTTTGAAGACATTCTACATAACAAGCACCAAGATTAATTGGCTCATGCAAGCAATAAAAAGAAAAGTTCTACCAAAAATATGAGTTCCACAATACCTGATTAAAATGTTGCTGGAGTTTTTCATTGGTAAAATTGATGCACAGTTGTTCAAAACTGTTGTTACCTCACATAAAAGTAGGAGTAAGCACCCCCTCAGAAAGGTCTTTTAGAGTACAAATTTGCTGCTCTTTTTAGAACTAATCAATTACCTGTTGGTTTTAAAACTTTCAAAGCCATATATATCAAGTACCCCAATCAGTTTGTTAGAGTCTGGGTCTTGTCCTATCGATGCATTTATTCTGTTTACAAGCCTGCAATAGTATAAGTGTATGTACTTAGAAAACAACTACATAATTAGTAAGGAATACATTGCGAAGTCTATTACCAGTCAAATAATCGAGAGTATATCTGCTTTGCTAAACCATCCCGGCTAATAGTAGCAGAATTCGGACCAACTGTTGTGGTAATCACTCCTTCTGGTGTATTAATTTCCCTATTAATCAAGGCATTCTCCAACTTCTCACAATCACACCTGTAATGGCCATTCCAAGTGTAACATGGATTATAGATATGTACTATATAACATTAAAGTTGTGAAGAGAAGTGGAGAACAGAAAACACTAGTCATACATCAAGAGCTCTCCTGCTGTATTAAGATGGAATCTAGATTTGTCATCCTTTATTATGGATGAATCTACCTCTCTCCCTTTTGCAAAATTTATGTTTCCAAGATGAAGCACAGCAGCAACAACCCGGAATATAGCTTCCTGTAAACAGTCACGCCATTTAAGAAAAAGGAATTACTTACTGTCTAGCTCCTTTATCCACCCTGGAAGAACAATTCCTTACTAAACTGAAATAGGAGGAAATTTTTAAACCTGTTCTTGATCAGTGATGCCAACAGTATCCATTGCCTTTCTTGTTGCAAGGTATTCCTCAGCATCATTGATTCCATCAACTTTAATACAAGCTGACTGGTTGAGGTAGTGAAACGACGATGGGTCCCCGAGCATATACTTCTTAAGATCCTGCAGCCACACATTTTCCATAGAAAAATGGCACATGTAACAAGCTTGGGTAGAAGATCTGAAACAAATAACTACACGAAGTTGGGAAAAAAGTTTACCTCCGATGGTGCTGCACATAGGAAGTAAAAGCAATGGTAGTTCCTCTCTGGACTATTAATTTGGCAAACCCGAGATCTCTCAAGCAAGTAAGTTCTAATGGCAGCACCAGATATCTTACCGCTCTTGTCAAACTGGATTTCAACAAATTTACCAAATCGACTTCACCACATGGACAGAAAAGGTTAACAAGTCAGTACCATCGTATATGCAAGTACTGGAGGAAAAACTGATAGTTTATATAAATATCCTTCTATATAAGATACAGAACAGATGACCTAGGAATATTTTGACCTCTCACAGAATATGTAATTCGGCTGATGGTTTCTGCGGCTGATAAGCCGGCTGATGTTGTTTTGTTGTGAGAGAAAAACACTGTACCATGGCTGATAAGTTCAAGCGAACAGGTAGAAATCCTAAGTCAAAGTTCTCTAGCTTTGACCAAATTTATAGAAAAAACCACCATCTACAACGTCAAATTAGTTTCATTAAAGTTAATATACTTATCTAAAAACTTGATCAAAGCTAGAAAAGTTCAACTTAGGACAACTAAAGTGACTTATAATTTGGAATGGAGGTAGTTGTCTAAAATTACCACTGTTACTTCAATCAAAAGGCTTGTTTGACTAGTGACTGCGGTGACTAGAAAAGGGTTAAGTATGCCACATAAATTTGTAATTTGGTTTTCACCAGAGCTTCTATAAGGTTTCCTGAAGTGCTATCAACATGAGTCTTTTCGGTCAATTGCCGACTTGCTGCAACTGCTCTGAGTTGATATTATGACAGCCACCAAACTAAACAGTTGCTATAAAACTTCAAGCTTCTGAGGTCTTAAATTAAAATATTGCCACCTTTTCATAATCTCCGTTGTATAATACACCATGCCTTCAACAAACACAGTGACCGCAGATGTGGCCCATACCTTTGATTACTTGGATTCTTGTAAAACCAATGAATTAGCTGTTGAGAAAAAGGTACGCACTATACTTTAACCCTCCCTCACATGCCTAGGTTGTCAATAGTGAGGACTCATAGGACTCAGTGAGGAAGCAAATTGATTTCATTAGAATTGTCTCTAGCACAAGATCTTTGGTTCTGATACCATCTAGTTTCATGCACCAAAAAACTCAACCGTAAGATTAAGTTACTACAGACATTGTGATCTCATTATATTCTCAGTTATGCAAGACAATAGGTACTACCACCAGGGTTTAGTATTTTCATCTTATTGGTATTACCACCAAGGCTTTGCACTTTAAGTCTACGACATGTTGAACATCTTCCAAGTTCCATTTATGATATCCATGAAAAAGGAATTACCTTGAGTTGTTGTTCCGAACAGTTTTCGCATTCCCAAAGGCTTCGAGGACTGGATTAGACTGGATCCAAAAGATAAGTAAGAAGTGGAAAGTGGAAACAATATCTACAAATTGAATTACTAGTTTACAAGACCTTCATATTGTCTTGACAAATGGACCATTTACTTTCATCAGCAAGAACTGTTGAGAAAATTTCTAACTTACTTCTAAAACTTGCTGTTCAACTGTCCTCTCTCCTGTTCTGGATCGCCCACCCAGAAATGCAAGATACCTCATCAACAATTTCGTAGTTTCAGTCTTACCAGCACCACTTTCACCACTGACCAAAATGGAGTTACTCTTTCCTTCATTTATCATTTGCCTGTTTCCTTATTCAAATGAACGCAAAATGGTACCATCAATATAGGGGCACCCCCACTTGGCAGTTGATGAATTACATTAAATGGTAGTAGTATAAACATTCACCTGTAGGAGACGTCAGCCAATGCAAATACGTGAGGATCTAGGTCACCAAGATTTGCACCTTTGTATTTTTCCATAGTACGGGCATCAACCAGATTAGGTAGCCTTTGGAATGGATTTATTGCAATCAGAATGTTACCAGTGTAGGTCTGGGAAGTCAAGATAAGAGCATTAGAGAAAATTGACTCACATAATAATTGAGCTTCCCATAAAGTAACAAAGCATCACTCACATAAATGATATTTTTCGCATATCTGACAGCCAGGTTATCTAAAACACCAGGCTCATGTAAGTATGACAACCTTGTCATGTCATCCACCCCATCAGGTGGTGCTTCTGTGTCTTTAGGGTGTATATCCGATATATTTGCAATGACCTGATTACACAAGCAAAGGCATAACCAGTTTCATCATGAGACAAAGAAACAACTTCAGTATAGCAGCAATGATATAAGGAAACTGACGTGTCACTGGTATCAATGTAGTATTAACTCATAAACTGAATACTATCCATTTGAAAATGTTGGGCGTACTAGAATTTTAAAAAAGTCAAACATTGTAAATTTGAACCATCAATTAGTAAGAATATATGTATGTATAGTGCACGAAAGATACATTAATAGATCCATATTTCACATGTGTTTTAGCAAGACATTGGTTTGTAATTGATGATTGTTGGAGTATGTGTGTGTGTGGGCCTCCAGCCCAGGCCAGCCCATGTAGGGCAAGGCCCATTAGGGTTAGGGTTAGGCACTGCCTATATGTACCCTGGGGGTTCACCCTCTATCAATCTATCCAATAGAGTCTCAATCCCTAGCATGGTATCAGTGTAGTTCCCGATCCAGGCCGACCACCACCTCTTCCGCTGCCGCCAGCGCGCCCCCGGGGAGAGCCACCTCTCCACTGGGGGCAGCGCCCTTGGTTCGGCGTCGATCTCATTCGATCTGCGCCCATGGTCGCGTCAATAAGTCCCAGCAGGAGCAGCAAGCAGCAGAGGACCTACCTCCACTTCGTGCACGGCGCCAGGGAGCCGCCATGGCCGGATCCGGTCGATCCGGGCGACGGCGCGCAGGTGGCGCCGCCGCCGCCGCCCCTGACCCACGCCCTCCCTCCGGCCCCCTCTCCTCCAGCTCGCGAAGGCCCCCCGCGCTCGCATCCGTGCAGATCCGCGCCTGCTCGCTGTTCTGCGGCTCCCGCGAGGCCGTCCCTCCAGCGCGGTTCACGCGCGGGCGGCTTTTTCACGCGCGGGGCCGCAGCTTCTGTCCGCGTGGGGCCGCGACAAGGACCCGCCCGGCGTGCTCCTCCCGGACCCGGTCGCCGCCTCTTCCTCACCCTGCCGGGCCGCCAGCCTCTGCATCTCCATCTGTACCGCCGCCTTCCCAGGGGTGCCGTACCGCTCCACCACTGCTGCTGCTGCTCTGCTCTGTATCCTTTTTCTTCTGCCTGGTCCGAGACCGGGATTGAGTCGCCCTGCCGTTCGTCGTATTCATCGACAATCCCGAGGACGAGCCAGCTGCTGCGCCCTTCCGGCTGCAGCGGCGCCGCTCGTGGTCTGCCTTCACCGCCGGTGTCGCCGCCTTTCCAGGCGGTCGCGCCACCCGCCGCCGGTCGTCGTCAAGCAAGCTCATCCGAAGTCCACACCCTTCGCCGTCTAACGCGGACGACGCCCCCCCTCCCCGCCACCCCTGCTCTGAGCGCGGGACTTCTACGAGGGCGGGCAGGGAAGCCGCCACCCACTTCTCCCCCTCCGCCACCCCTGATCTGAGCACGGACCTCGACTTCTCCGCCACCCCTGCTCTGAGCGCGGTCTCCGAGGTATCCGGGTGCGCTGCCATCGCCTGCCCCCCCTGTCGCCGCCCTGCGCACCCCCAGCGCCGCCGCCGAGCGCGAGCGCGGGGCCGACGCAGGCGCGCGCCCCAGGCGTATGGCTCGGCTCACCGTTCCGCGGCCACGACAGCTCGGTGTTGCGATTCCGTCTTCGACCGTCTTCGCTGCCACCTCGACTCGGCAACTTCTACCTCGGCTACGACCACGACGACCTCGACCTCGGCTACTTCGGCACAAAGAGGGCTATCCTCCACTTCGCTCCAGCCACAACGTCCGCGACATGGTTGCGACTGCGGGGGGATGACATCGTTTCCAGCCTTTGTTCGTCTCCAGTCTCATCGTGTGTTCGCCCCCGTTGTGACTGCGGGGGATGTTGGAGTATGTGTGTGTGGGCCTCCAGCCCAGGCCAGCCCATGTAGGGCAAGGCCCATTAGGGTTAGGGTTAGGCACTGCCTATATGTACCCTGGGGGTTCACCCTCTATCAATCTATCCAATAGAGTCTCAATCCCTAGCAATGAAATAGTTATTCCCTTCCCCAGACCTCACTCGTGTGGGAGCCTCTGGCACTGGGTCTGCCCTTTTTTTATTGTAAGAGAAATTAATAATCAAAATATACCTTGAAACACTTCTCAAATCCTATTATTCCTTATAAAAAGAAATGGAGGGCATAACACTTCTTTTTTTTTGGAAAAGGGGCATAACACATTTAAATTCCCCAGTTTACATATGGTAGTGTTCTTAATCACTTTTATGTTTTTTCTTAGTGATGAACTGAAGTTACTAAATCTTTGCACATGTCTTGCCCAGACAAAAACAGTATATACAATAAATCAGTGTTTCACTGCTCTGGAAGAGGAGCCAAGGGATGAGTGCGGTAGAGGCTGACTGCTTTCAAGAATTTTGTTTACACCTAAGGATAGGTCGCATAGATGTCTAATTGTGTGGAGTTTCTCATTCTACATAAGGAAAAAGAAGGTTCAATAATGACACATAAAAGAACAAAGTAGTTGGTGGTGGGCAAGGATATTCGTTAAACAGACGAGTAGCTGCTCCAATTTGTGCACATGTATTATGGTAGTTTGTTCATGGAGTGATAAACATTCGTTAGAGGAAAGATGGACTGTGACAACTTGTAGTAAAGTGCCATTGGAGCACAGTAGTTTAAGTCGCAGACTACAGAGAGGTTCAGGAGAACAGGGAGAAGCATGAGAGGTGAGAGGTATAAATTATAGGGGTGTTTCTTGATCTATTCTCGCTTAATCTCAAGAGGTGATCAGCAGGTTTAAAACAGCCGCCCCCTGACAACCTAATAGAATCAATTCTTTGCTAATCTATTAGCTAACAAACTTGGAAAGAAACCAACTTAAAAGGTACAGCAAACCAATCAAATCTGTAAGATACAGGCTTATGTCAAAGCCTATGCTAAAAGTCTTGTCATTGGGCCACTGGCCCACTGCTGCACTATAACAAACCAGAATTTTCAGAAACCATACAAGATAAAAGAGGAAAGAAGTGATTCAAATAATCCTGCACCTGTTACATTTATAAACCGCAGGCACAGAGATGTAATTTGTTTTCAGTTGACAGGAAAATTCCTTATCTATGACAATAATATGAAGATATATTATGCAGGCACATATTCTAGAAAGATGCTCTTAGGTGTTGGCAGATTGTCGAATGTTCAACACTTCTCAAACAGTCTACAGACAATATGCCTAATGCTCAGGAACCGCCTCTTGTGTGATGGTGGAGACACGAAGGTACAACTCCACCCATCAGGCTTAAAATCCTGGTGAGCAGGAGTTACACAAATGCAAGTTCTTTCAGCGATCTATTCATAAGTGTGTGATAGTGGCACACTCGCGAGTCCGGCGTGCATGTGAATCAACTGGTAATTGTTTAAAGAAAAAGATATGTCTGATGCTCAGGCACTATACTCTCTACTAGCCTGTGTGGCCTTGGTACCATCTTGCCTAACTTCCTGGCTCCTGCCTCTCTGGATAGTCAATGAAAAAGGCAGAATGCTAATCACAAAGGTTGCTCCTATTACATTGACATATGACGAAATGGCAGGTGCATCTGGAGAACAGGGATTTGGCGTTAATCATGATTCATAAAAACAAAAGCATTACACTCCTGCAGTTACTTTAAATGTTAAGTTTTAGTGTCTTCAATAAAATGGATACCTGAACTCCAAACCTGTACAGTGTCCACAGAATGGCTAATGCATGCCATTTTCCCTGTCAATATTTTAGGGTACCTAATCCAAAATACTTTTCACATACTGCAGTCTTGAAATCTCTCACCCATCTAATCCAGATATAAGGTTATAAACTAGTTATCCAGTGTTTTGGATGATTCACCATGTTGCAAGAGCAGTTTTCAGCATGGTACTCCATTATCTTCTCAAACATCAGACATCCAAGGTGCTTGCATAATCAAATGTGCTTGTTGTTTCCAGTGTTTTTGAGCTGCTACCTTTGAAAGTGGACAAAGACATGAGAACACTTCCCCCCAACCCCCTCGCCCCTCTTTTCTCCCTAAAAGGTGGATGCAGCACAATCTAAATCGGGGAGGTATCAGTTAATGTTGTTCAAGACCTTATGCAGTGTTGCAGCTGCAAGCAGGAATTACTAGCTATGTAGACAAAAAGAATACTCATAAGTATCGACAATTTAGATTATTCATCAATGTTTTCAAAATTTTCCTGGCAATACATAGGGTGCTACTGTTTTTTTTTCCAACACAGGTCACTACACAGTACGTATGAGAACAAAGCTGCTACACAGTAAAGTACATTGTAAGCACTCTGGGCCAGATACTGAACTCTGAAATTATGAAGAACTCAAAAGCAAACTAAACAGGGATGTGACAGACTTCAGCAGGACAACACATACCGTCTTCCCCTTGGTTGTGCGGACATGGGCATTTTGACCATCAATTCGGAATACCTCACCATCAACCCAGGACAAATCTTTATCTTCCACCCATACATGAGAACCTATGACAATGTTTAAGGTCGAAGCCTGCAAAATGTGACAAGAGACAAATTTAGCATGTGAAATTGCATTCCAGGTGGATCATCAGATTAGCACATACAATGCATATGAAATTATTGCACCTCAATGGACTGCAAAAGATAAGTGGGTTTCACAGAGCACTACATGTATATCGACTACATTTCAGCTTTCTTATATAATAATCCAGGTCCGATCACATGTAATGTATAGCTGATTACAGCAATGTCCATTTGTATCCTGAAACTAAACCAGGAGCAAATTAGGGCCTTATACAGTTCATCTAATCCCCCGGAGTTAACTGAACTTTACTTCATTCAACCCAGTAAGTTGAGCTAGTGTCAAAGCATGCTATTCCGCTCGGAACTCAGTTATTCTGACATGATCCGAACTGCCTGCACAAATGAGCTACTTGTGGTGGCTACATTCTGCTTTTGCACGAGAAAACTAGAATTCAGCTTATCCAGCAAATGTAACAGAGAAATCGAACCAGTTCGTGGCTTCAATAAATTGAATTGAAAGCTCCAAATTCCGGAAAAGGCCAACTCCAATCTCACTTCACTTACCCAAAACCAAAACACGAGTTGCAAAACCACAGAATACTCCAAACCCAGCCAAAAACAGACGCCAACGGAAGAAGACAAACTCGCAGTCGGACACATCAGCATCACAACAAACAAACAGAAACATGAGGGCCAGCGACGCACCATGTTTCATCTGCGAGCGATCGAGCCGCCCCGCCCTGCCTCGAGGGACGGGCCCAGACAGCAGCTGCGATGCGAGCGGACGGGAGGAGTCGCGGCTCGGTCGGCGGCGGCAGCGGCGGCGCCGACGGGCGATCTCCTCCCCTGGGTCGCTCGCCGATCGCCGATCGCCTCTGCGGCAGCGCGATCCGCCCCCGGGAACGCGCACGCGCGGCGCGCGTGGTGGAGGCGCACGGCGGTGGCAACAACAGCAGCGACGCGGAGGCGGGTGGGCTGGTGGGGTGGTGGTGGTGGAGGGCGACGCGACCGCGGGCACGACAGGAGGAGAGAGAGAGAGAGCGAGGAGGGGGTGGGGGCGAGGGGAGCCAACAGCCAGGCGAAGCCAGCCGGGCGCGACTGTCATGCAACGCAATTAGAAAAATGGGGAATAATCTGCGCCGCCCGCTCGCGCCAACGTGCGATCGGGTCGTCACCACGAGCGCACCAGCGCGGCTGCACCTGCACGCGCGCGACACTTCCAAAAGCAAGGCGCGCGGAGAAAGTTGGGAAATGGGGAAGGTGGCGGTGCGGTAGGAACAGAACAGGAGTCGGAGGCCTGGAGGGGATCAAAGGTGAGCGCGACGGCGACGGGGAAGAAGAAAAAGGCGGTGGTGGGCTTGGAACCGGGAGGGAGGGATTAAATTATGAGATTTTTAAAAAAAAAATAGATTATGAGATTTTTCATATATGCCATTATAAAAGTTTGTAATTTCCTATAGTCCATTAAAAAACCTTGGGTGGTCTATTGGTGTGAACTTTTTTCTGCTCTCCACGTCACTTCCGTCAAATTTAACTCTAACGGTGTTACAGATGTAAAAAAAATAAAAATACTCTCAAATTTGAATATGTTATTAATTTTTTTGTTCATCTTAATGATTTCAAATGAAAAAAACTCAAAACTAGATAGTTGAGATCTGCAATTTTTATATAAAATTATTTTCATTTGATTCCTTAAAAAATGATTTGTTGTGATTAATATGTCTTACAAAATTTGATATGATTAATATGTCTTCAAAAAAGATATGGCTTGATATGATATGATTTGATACGATTAATAGGGTTCGGGGGCTCGACTCGACTCCTCGCGAGATTCAGAGTCGACGTCACGGCAGGTGATCTGACTGTGATTTTGACCGTGTTTACATGTGCCGCTAAGGCTATCCGCACTCATGGACCTCTATATTCATCCTCTATACGTCCTAGTCAGCAAGATTCTTATCTATACTTAATTCTTCTGCACCCATCCATCCTCTATATCATCCTCTATCCACTCTATCCACTGTGGGACCCACTTGTCACTTTATCTAAATATATCCATGTGTGATCTAGTTTTGAAGGATTTATTGAGACGAATTTAATGGTGCAATCGAAATTTAATTTGGATTTTTGGTTCGTGGGTTATATCATTTTTTTCTTTGTTTAATTAGTGGGGCCCGCCATTGCCCAGTATAGAGTAAGCACTATACTACTCTAAATATAAAGTGAGAGAAAGAATAAAGTATCGTTTTAGAGTACCAAGTGCAGTAATTTTTACTCTATATTTATACTCTAAAGTTTTAGAGTATCGTTGAAAGGATCCCACTGCGGCTAGTCTAAGCCGTGGGGAAAGTGCTCTCTCTGACGGAGCTGGTTTGGCAGGTGGTTATTAGGATGACATGTGCGTGGGGGAGGAGTGACTGGACACTGGACAGCTGGGCAGCAGCGGGGTAGATGGAGACTGGCCGCTGGGGCCCAGGGGGAGGCCGCGGGGGCCACCTGGCCGACAGTTAGGCAGTGTGTCGTCATTTTGGGTGGGTCGATGGAAAAAATGGATGGCTTTCGGCGGAGGGAGCAGGCGTGGCGAACTGGAAAGCTGATGCCGCCACAGCCCAGCCGTACTCGTATTCCGGATCCTGCGATGAAGCCTCCTGCTGTGGACTGTGGTTTACCTGCGTCTGCATGATGTACGGTCTACTCAGCCTTTGTACAGTACCGTCCTCCGTCTGTAGTCTCTCTTCTGGCAAATATATGTTGGCGTACATGCACACTTGGCTCCTCCGTCCTACCTGCTAGCGCCGTAGTATATGTGCATTTTGTGCAGCTGCCATGTTTAATCATAGAATCCGAGATGGCAACGGCGCACGTTCGTTACATAGTAGCGATGATGTTGTCGAAGAGTTGATCCTTGGATCCTACACAGCACGGATACTTCAGGTCAGGGTCGTATCCCGGATACGGATATGCGAAGGATATGTTGCTGATACGTATCCCCGGAGTATCTGATTTCTATTTAATTTAATCAATTATAGATATGTTGCTTATTTGTCAATTTATCATATTATGGACTTATGATGATCTTCTTGAACTGTGAACTCTAGTATGGAGTATGGACTTGTTATTTGTGAATTTGCTATATCACTGGAGTGCAGTACATTAGGGTGGGTCTGAGCGTACATGTACAAGTCTTCTGACCTCTTAGGGCGTCGCTAATGCATATTGTATTAAACTTTTTCTCTACTTTAATATAAAGACACACAAACCTTTTTGCATAATCGGAAAAAAAAATTGGTGTATCACTATAATGTATGCACTATGTAGTTATGTATAGAAATTTTAATATGTATTATTGTTTATTTATATTAAAAAAATACTGAAACGTATCAGGGTATTGGTTTTTTCAAAATATTGTTGTATCCACGTATCCATATCCTTTCGATACTGATACATGTATCCGTATCCGTGTTGCGTAGCTGTGATCCATGTTCGATTGGTGCGGCTTATCTTCCTTCCACAAAAAGGAAATAAATATTGCAGCTTATCAGGACGACGAACTAGCTAGTTCTTATTCTCGTGGACCACATGTGCATGACATTCCGTTTTGAATATGTATGATGAACTTATTATTGACAGTGGGCTGTACTGTTCCGTATTTCTTCGTGTATTCTGGAATATGCACAAATAAAAAAAAATCGAACAAAACATAATCTAACTAATCAACGGGGTAAGTTAAAGTTAGTTTGCCGAAAACGGCGTAAGCAAACTCCTTCTGATCAACTCCAGATATCTCGAGCATTTCGATGGGAAAAGCGCATGATTATGACGGCTTGCTTGCTTTGCAGCAAATGGAAGAGCTAAGCTAGCACGCGTCGTAACACAATTCGTTTCCACGGCCCGATCAGGCGATCAGCTCAGCTGTGTGCGCGCGGTACTTGGCCGCATCCTCATCCTTCCAGCTCAAACGCGGCACGTCTGTTTCGTTGGATGGTGGAACAGTGAACAAGACTGGCAGCAGTTGCACGACAGGCCAGGCATTAGGAGTTTAGGACTCCTCTGCCCTGTACAAAAATCCGGTGCTGCCGTCAGCAACTTCTTGTGATGGTACCCCGGCCGGGCGCGGCCGGCGTGTTTACTATCGGTGTAGGTGCCAAGGTCGTGCAGGTACGTTTTCGCCTTCGCCACTACCGGTCTTACCGCTAGGCATTCGCCTTTGCCACAGTTTTCTAGTCCAAGACGTGAGGTAGTAGTGGGCAACTAGGCATCGGCCAGCAGCTCAGCATGGTTGCAGGAGGGATGAAAACGGATCGGATACGGATGGATATCACTGATATCGTATTTGTTTTCATATTTATGTCCGGATTCGGATTCGAATACGGATAGCATAAAAAATGTCGGATAAGATACGATTGGATATCGACATCATAAATATGTGATTTAAATATTCAGATACGAATACGGTATCGGATGTTAAATATCCGGACTCGGATACGGACGGATTAAAACCCCTCTAAACGAATTCGGTCTCGAATACGGTCGGAAAATATCCGTACCGTTTTCATCCCTTGCCGCAATTGCCGTCCCAGTACTTAGCTCCCGGGTTTTCAACAGCTGCAGGCCGTGCTTGCCACAACATGCGCACGCGAACGAACGAACGAACGAACGAACGAACGAACACACGATCCACAAGATCGAGTAGGTTCGGAGTATAATAAACCAGACGGGATGCTTGCTGTTCTGGCGATGCGACGACGGGCACGTACCCTCAGAGTTTGAAACGGCTAGAGGAAAACAGGCGCGCGGACGGACTGGTGGGTACGTGTCGGTGTCCGTTCAAGCCCGACCGCTAGCTCATGGGTTCCTAGGCAGATCAAAAAACTCTTTTGAAAAAGCACGGTAGCACTTTTCGTTTATATTTAACAAACTTTGTTCAATCATGGATTAACTAGGCTCAAAAGATTCGTCTCGACATTTACAGTGTGTAATTAGTTATTTTTTTACCTACATTTAATCACCATGTTCGGCAGGCTGTTTCTGCGGCTTATAAGCCGGCTGTGGCTGTTTTGTTGTGAGAGAAAAACACTGTACCACGGCTGATAAGCCGTGCTGATAAGAGCAGCCGAATAGGATGAATGTTTCATACATGCGCCGGCATATGTGATGTGACGAAAAATCTTGAAAACTTTTTACATTTTGAAGGGATCTACCCTACTGGTTTTGGGTGTACGCCTCACTCTTTCACTGGTAGTCTGGTACGCCGTACGCCGTGGGGGGAAAAGTAGCTGGCGGAGAAGGTAAGAAATCAACCGCCACCTCGATGCGATGATCGCGCGAGTGCAACCACCGCCGCGTCCTTGTGGCTGGCGTGCCGTCCATTTCAATCCACATTAATTTAAGCCTGGGAGATGGTCGCTGAAACTGTAAGAACAGAAAACAGATTGGAATTCTCCTGGAGGCTGGAGCTATACTACAGTACAGTACTTAACACCCTGGAATTCTCCACGGATTATATTATGATGATCCCGGAAAGTTTCTAATATGTTGACACTTTCAGGATCCAGAAAAAGTCGAGGCTTTGGCTGTCTCCGGCTCTTGAACGAGATTAAAATACCGCATTTATTGGTTTTCAGATAATTGGAAGTGGTAAAATACCATGCTGGCTGATGGTTACCCTTGCTTGCAGCTCTGCAAAGCTGAAAATGTCGCCCTCCTATCAGATGCTCTCAGGCAAGCAAGATGCTCACGTCTAGCACTCAGCCATGCAGCCAGTAAAGCGAGAAAGCCGCGGCCGAGTTGGCTTTGGATCCAGCGCACCGCTGCCACCCGCGTCATGGTCTCAAATGCGCAGGCGCAGCTGAGAGCTGACCAACGAATACCACCTACCAGCTTCTGTTCCAAACTTTCGGTGCACCCTAGTTTGGACTGGGCAGCTGGGCTTGCGATAAAACCGGACGAAATGGCATGGCATGAACTGCTTACGCTGCTCAAGTTGTGCGCACAAAAATTGAACACAAGAAATCCAGTCCATGTAGAACAAGACGGGAAGGCTGGCGTTTCCTGTCAAAAACGAGGGCTCCGTTACCTGCTTTTCTGGTTTCGTCGTTTCGATGGACAATAATCAAGCGCCCGCTGGATGAGATCACGAGAACAGATTCCAGCGACTTGCCCCTGTGCCGAATGATGATTTGATGAGCTGTCGATCGAGACACGACCCGCAAATTCCTTAGACAAAGTTTGCGTCCAAATTCCAACCAACGAAAGCTTTTATGGGACCATGGGGACGGACCCTCGTAGATAGAATCATCACAGCCACGGGGCGTCTTGCTAACCTACGCTGCTGCCTAACCTGCCCAGAAAGCTCCATGATTCAACGCTGCCAATCTGTAAAAGGTGGTGGTTCATGAAACGGTAAAAGAAGATGAGAAGTAATTCATGCGATGGTAAAAAAGAGGGTTAAAAGATTACAGGGGGTCCCTTATCAGTCTAGCATTCAAAGAAACTGACGCCCATTTTTCACCTGTAATGTAAAATAAAAGGGCCCTTCGTGAGTCATAATACGCGTGCCCACCCCCAGAGCTTATGGCTTTCTGTGGCAGGCTTCTCACAATTTGTTGTGCTCATCTTATACACAGCAGAAACTGATATACGATGAGCACAACAAACTATGGAAGAATGATTAACAAGATAACAAGAGCTGTATGATGGCTATGGTAGCCTTCAAAGGAAGACAGTGTTGCACCTTCAGAGGCAGAAGCCACTCTAACTGTGACAAGAGAAACACCTGTTTCTCTGTACGGTTCTCATGAGAGTTCGGAAGGAACACCGAACACAAACTATGCAGGATATAAAAAGTACTGATCCTATGCAAGAGAATTCAATGTACATGATTTCACAACCCACTAGGATCATTCCCAGTGAGGTCCAATTGCAGATAAGTAAGCCCCCTTCTAAGGAGATATACCAACCTTCTTGGCACTAGCTACTGAATCGCTAAGCCATCACCGAAATCTCTTGTCCTTTTGAAGCATGATATTTGGGTTCCGTGAATGACTCTTGTTTCCTGTTAGCTCGCCCCACCTGGTCCCTGCTCCATGAACACGTGAAGAAATGCTCCAGAGGGTGTCTCCTGCCTGACCAGCTGCCTCTTTGGTTGGCTTCACGATAGCTTTGGATTTCATCAGAGGATGCTTGTTTCCCTTGCCCATGCCAGCTGCAAGCAACCATCTAGAGCCAGACTGCTGCTGCGTTTGATTGCCCCATGGTTTCATCTTCTCAGGTTCACTCTTGAAACCAGCGACATGGACTTCTGTAACCTTGAATTGGGGAATGGGATCCTCTAATTCCTCAGCCTTCTCTTCCGTGACCAATGCCTTATCTGGAACCTCTTCAGTCTTGGGTTCCTCATCATCCTGCTCGCTGTTGCCTTTGTCTGAGACAGTACTGTAGATTTTGGGCTTTGGGGGTACAAAAACCCTTTCAACTTGAATTAATGCGAGCATTGGTGTGCCCACTGGCTCGTAGTTGCGTAGTGGGTCACGCAGTTGAACCATGAGAGCAACCGTAAAGTTATTCCCTAACAAGCCCCATCTTCTACCAGATCTCCTGCTCTTTCTGTCTCCATTCCGGCTTTCAGCAACTAACTCCATGGATTTTGCATGGTGAGCAGCAAGTATCTTCGATGTCCGGTCACTATACTGTTCTTCTTCGTCCACTACCCCAGAATCAAGCCTCATCCACTCATCTAGAGTGATTGACAAGCCCATTAATCCATCAACTTCTTCTCCACTTTGCTTAACATCCAGAAGCTGCAAACCTGCAGTTCCCTCTAAACCAAGGGACAAGGTATTCTCTGCACACTTTCCTTGCAGAGATGAAAATTCCCCAATAGGCTTCGCACTGATATTGGAGGGTGCATCTTCTTCTGACATGCCAGATTGTATCCTCAAACCCTCAATGGAAAGGGCTTCAACCTTTTCCATAGCTAATGGTGCAAGGTCCTCAAGTGAAACATACTCTGAAGCATTCTCCCCACCCAAGGATGATGAAAGATCAGCACACCTACCTTTCTTCTTCTTACCAGAGGGAGCATTTCCACCCCCTCCTACCAAAGCATCTATGCTATGATAGTCCAGCGCATCATATCTGCATCGATAAAAGAGAAAAAAAAACTTTAAGCAAGGCATAGGATAAAGTAGGAAAAAGCACAAACAAGCATGAAAAGGAAGATAACAAACCTTTCAGTAGACTCCAGAGCTGGAGCAGCTTCCCAGTCAATCTGCTGCATCATTTTACCATTAACATCTTCCAAGGGCATAAGTTTGTTTGCCTGCATTGATAACTTCTCAATTCCAACTGATGCCAGACCATGCAATATATCCATAATCCCAGATCCCATCTCTGCTGGCAGTACAATCGGAGAAGAAGCCTGCATAACCAAGCTGCAGTTGTTCTTTGCGTTTTTGAACAGGGCTGGATTCATTGATCGCAGAAATCCTCCATCTTTGGTCTGAATAAATGGACCTAAACCTTCAGCCAATGGCGGTAGCTCCAGGGGCTGCTCAGGTGGGAGGTTAATGGGGCTACCAAACCCACTTCTACCTTCAGGAGGAGAAGATTGGAAGGACTTCTCGTTTAGCCCAAATTGACGCATTAAGGCCTCAGTTTCTTCGTCTTCCAGCGACTTAGCTCGAAATTTGGTATCAATGGGTTGGCTTCCATTCTGAAGCTCGAGCTCAGCCTCATGTATCATTGCAGAGAGATCGAAATCCTCCATAACATCCTCACAAGTAGGTCCTTCAATTCCATGGTCAAAGTCCAAACCAAGAATAGCGTTGCCAGATGCTAGCGCTTCCTTTTCAAACTGCTTCCAAAGTCGTTCTCTTGGTGACTCGGAATCACTATCTGAGGGTTGCCCAAATGGGCTATGCTCTATGCCAAGCATATCCAAGAACTCATTAGCAACAGAATCTGTTGAAAGATCCATGCTGCGCGATCTGCCCTTCCTACTGGCAGACTTGTAACTATCAGTCACTCCTGTGCAGCTCAATCGCCTAGAATGCTTATCTTCTACAACTGGTGATTCAAATTCCTCCGGCTCAGCAACTGAGAGCTCGTTCAAAATACATTCCAGGTCCTCCAGTTCTGCATCTGCTCCAAACTGACCCTCTGCTTCCGGAGCAGCAGTAGGCAGTGAAGCGGCTTTGACTGTTCCATCGTCTTTGTCTTCCACATTCTCCCTTTGAACAGCAACATCACTGACTGCCACCTCAGTCATCACTCCAACAGTCTGATCTTCAGCGACATCACCGCTTACTAGCACAGGTTTGAATGATCCCTCTTCGTCAATTTTGAACCCTGAATCCTCATTTTGATCAGCCACATTGCTGGTTTCCACATGTTTGAGCCTTTGTGGGTCATCTGAAGCAACCTCAACTCCATGCTCAACAACATTGAACTCCACAGTGCCCCAATCGCCATCTGGACGCACCAAGTCCCCCTTCTTAATCTCTACTGACGTGCAGTGCTTTGCCTCCGGAGACCCGTCCTCCGTGCAGTCCAGTGCTGCCACTTCCTCCTTCCTCGCATCAGGACCCCCGTCACCAACAAAAGGCAGCGACCTGGCAGACCTCAAGCTGGGCAGCACCTCGTGCAGCACCCTCACGTCCCAGCTCCGCGCGGGCACAGGCGTCGGCGCCTGCACTGACACCGGCCGCGCCATGGACCCGCGCCGCAGCCCCGCCACTTCCCCGGCCTTGTGCTGCTCGATGGCGCCGCCGCCCGCGAGGAGCGAGCAAGAGAAGGTTACGTTGAGCCGCGCGCCGCGGGCGGGGCCGGACAGGCGGAAGCTGGTGCTCCACTTGCCGAAGCCGGAGTCGCCGCCGTCCTCGAGATCGTCGAAGGAGAGCGGGAGCAGGCGGGTGAGGTCGACCTCGTGCTTACCGAGCTCGAGAGTGGAGGCGGCGACGGAGACAGCAAAGGCGCGGGGCTCGTACTTGACCACGGCCTTCGCGCCGCGGGAGAAGTACACCGGGGACCGCAGCGTGAGCGCCTCCTCGAACGCGGCGGCGCCGAGGGCGGCCGGGACGGAGCGGGTGGAGGTGGACACGGACATCCGGCGGAACTGTACGGAGACCGCGGACCCATCGAGCGCAGCGGGGAGGCCGTCGACGGAGTGCACGTGCAGCGCGAACGCGCAGTCGAGGCGGCGGCGGCCCAGGTGCGAGATGGCGGTCAGTGACTTCTTCCAGAAGGAAGAGGAGGACGAGGACGAGGAAGTGGAAGCGGAGGAAGAGTTGGCGGTGGACGGCAGGAGCTTGCGCGACGAGGAGGAGGAGGAGGAGAAGGAGGGCTTGAGCCGGGGCTTGTGGCGCGGCTGCTCGGTGGCGGCGGAGGATGGGGAGGGGAGCGGTAGGGAGCGGCGGCGGCGGGCGGACGGGTCGAGGGAGAGCGCCTTGTGGAGCGTGACGATGTCGCGGGCGAGGGCGGCGTCGCCCGCGTCGCCCCCGCGGTGGTCGCCGCCGCCGTGGGGGAAGCGAGACGACATAGCTGGCGGCGCCTGGGCTTGAGATGGGTCGGGGGATTTTCAGGAGGCGATTTGAAGAGGGCGGCGCGGCCGGCGACGTGGGGAAGGCACACAGACACGGACAGGGGGGAGCGGAGCGGGGGATGCGTTGCTTTGGTGGTGCGTTTTGGCATTGTTTAATATCTAAATTCACTCTAAAATTCTAATATGTAAAAAGAAGATTCTTCATTACATTAAAATATTAGCATATATATGAAGTATTAAATGTAGATGAAATTAAAAACTAATTACACAGTTTTGTTGTACTTTGCGAGACGAATATTTTAAGATTAATTAATCAATATTTGGACAATTATTACCAAATAAAAACAAAATTGCTACAGTGTGACGAGACATTTACTGTGCAAAGTTTGGAGCCCAAATTTGGGATCTAAACAAGGCCTTTGTTTTGTGGTCGCTGCTCCCAAAAATTAGAATTTTTTCGCTCTCTTTCTATCACATCAATTTTTAACTACTTGCATGGAGTATTAAATATAGGTAAAAAAATAACTAATTACATAGTTTAGTTGGAAAATCACGAGATGAATCTTTTAAGCCTAGTTGGTCCACAATTAGACAATATTTGTCAAATAAGACGAAAATGATACTATTTATCGGGTTCAAATAATTTGCAAACTAAACAGCCCTGGTATTCCACTGGGCGCGCCCGCGTGGGCGATGCGCTTGCCTCGGTGGGGCTCGGCTCAGCGTTGGCTCGGTGCTTTGTTTGTGACCTGGATTTGGGATCTACATCTACTAGTAGAAGCAAAGCTGGACGGAAAGAATTCCCGTCACGTGAATCATGAAACGGAAGGATGGGTGAGGGTTGGTTGGTTGGTTGTTGGATGGTTGATGGGAGTGCGTTGATGATTTGGAAGTGGAATTGGGGGCCAATTCGAAACTGAGCTGTTCTTATATATGCCTTCGGCATTTGTTTTGTTCAGTTTAAACCGTGGTCGTGGTGCAGTCCCAGACGAGAGCTTTTGAGAATGGAAAAGAATCACCATGTTCAGCTGCTCTTATCAGCACGGTTTATTAGTCGTGGTACAGTGTTTTTCTTTCACAACAAAATAATCACAGCCGGCTTATAAGCCGCAGCCGAACAGAGTGAATAATGGACGGACAGACGGATGGATGGATGGATTTGAATTTGAGCCATTTACACCCGCTCGTTTCTGTGCACATTGTACTAGGAAACATAGCTCGTTCGCTTAGGCTGATCTGGTTGGCTAAAAGTACTGCTGGCTGGTTTCTTTGGAAAGAAAAACACTGCTGGCTGGCTGGCTGATTTGGTTCGCTTAGGCTGATCTGGCTAGCTGAAAATACTGCTAACTAGTTTTTTTGAAAGAAAAATACTGCTAGCTAGCTGGCTGATTTGGCTCAAACGAACAGGCTAATTGATGCCAAAATTGCGGGACCAACATACATCCACCAATCAAAGAGCGTTACTGGAAACAAATCGTGCATCTCCATGAAATTTGTAAACAATGGCCTTATTTGCCTGACTGTGCCTGTTGACATGAATCATCAATCATCACGTACGCTTAACCGATTTTTTTTGGCCATCTGATGACATGCAACATTGCTTGTTTTTACTAGAGATTCAGCAGTGTGACCTTGCATAAAGACAAATGACAGTTCTTTCTCCTCTCGCAACTTTGTTGTTAGTGTCATTTTCGACGGATGCTTGCTAGGGCTGTGTTTTGCGAAAAGAAGATTTGTACGTGTCACAAATGTTTTATAAGATGTCGAAAGGGTTTATGGATACTAATAAAAAACTAATTATATATCTCGTCTGGAAACTGCGAGACAAATTTATTAAGCCTAATTAATCCATTATTAGCATATGTGAGTTACTGTAGCACTTAAGGCTAATCATGGACTAATTAGGCTTAAAAGATTTGTCTCGCGATTTTCAACCAAACTGTGCAATTAGTTTTTTTCGTCTATATTTAGTACTCTATGCATGTGTCAAACATTCGATGTGATGAGTGAACCTAAAAATTTTTAGGAATTAAACCAGGGTGTGAGTTAACATCAGAGAGTAGGTGGCCCTAAGGTTGCAGCAGACACTCGTTTCTGTCAACGCCCTTGTTTAGTTCCTAAATTCTACTCTAAATTTCATTATGCAAAAAGAAGATTTCCATCACATCAAAATATCGGCACATGCATGAAGTACTAAATGTAGATGAAATTAAAAACTAATTGCACAGTTTTGTTGTACTTTGCGAGACAAACATTTTGAGCCTAATTAGTCAAAGTTTAAACAATTTTTACCAAATACAAACGAATTAGAACAGTGCGCATTTAATGCGCACTGTTCCAACTCGGGACGGCCGATTCCGGAAGTGAACACGGGCAACGCATATGCGTGCTAGACCAGAGAGTAGGTGCCCTAAGGTTGCAGCAGACACTCGTTTCTGTCAACGCATATGCGTGCTACACCAGCGGGCTGTATTTGGTTTCACTTTCTAAACTTTAGTCGTTGTCTCATCGGATGTTTGATATATGTACATAATATTAAATATAGATTATTTACGAAACTAAATGCATAGATTGAGACTGTTTTACGAGACAAGTTTTTTAAACCTAATTAGTTTATGATTTGACAATTGTTGCTACAGTAGACATATGCTAATGACAGATTAATTAGACTTAATAAATTCGCCTCACGGATTACTGACGGATTCTCTAATTTGTTTTTTTATTATCAATCATCCCGTATGATACTCTCGTGTGAATTTTAGTCACCGGATCCGAACCGCCTGGGAGCCTTTGAAACAGCATTCCTTTTTCATCATCCGCGACAGAATTCCTCTAACCAAGCTTCCATGCTAATTAGTTCGTGGCACTACGGCAGGATACGCGCGAGTGCGACGAACTCAGACTGACTGCAGCGGCATCCTCTAACTCGTCCTGCAGTAGTGATTTGAAGGAAAACGAGCTGCAGCGGATTACTCCATGTCACCCGGTAAAGCAGCGAACCTCTTCCCTTCCGCTATTCCTAGCGTATGAGCTGACGTCTGCTAAAGCAGGGAGGGAGCAGCAGGGCACGCCGCGTGGAAAGAGAGAGAAGAAAATAGATAAAAAAAAAGGAAATAGTGAGGAGAGAAGATATGGTAGTTGGAGATGGTTGAATAAAATATATGGCAGTTGATATAGAGTATGAGATATAGAGGATGAATGGATGCAGAAGAAAGTGGTATAGAGGAGAAAATTTTAATGACCAAGACGGAATATTCCTTTTAGAGGATGAGTATAGAGGACGAAGAGTGCGGACAGTCTCAAGTACACAGCGTCACAGCCTTGAGCCTAGGCACGCGGCACGTCCCTCGTGTCATCCGGACAAGCCGCCACGCGATGGCTCGTGGGCGTGGCTCCGTGATGGCGTTGTTAACTTGTGCATGGGCATATGTTGTCAGAGATGATCGGCCCTGTTCACTTAAATTTATCAGTCAGAATCAATGTTTTTCTCTCATAACAAATCAGCATCAGCTGCTTTTATAGCCAGCAGAATAGGGTCATTGTCAAAAAAAAAAGAACTTGTGCATGGGTATAGGATCACTTTTGATTGGAGTAGTACTCCGTATATACTCCCTCTGTCCTAGGATAGAAGTCATTCTCGCTTCTCGAGAAATCAATTTTTTTTAAAACTTTGATCAATTATATATAAAAGGATATTAATATTTATAATACATAATTAATATCATTGGATAGATCGTTGAATATACTTTCATAATAAACTTATTTAGAGATATAAATATTACACGTATTTTTTATAAACTTAGTTAAAGTTGATCTACACGTATCTTGTAACGTCATTTATTCTGGAACGGATGGAGTATTTGGGAGACACAATCACACGACAGACCTTGAAAAGTCAACATCAAGATCAATTGGCGAGGCTCCGGAGCGTCTGGAGCGGCCAGTTTGATTTTGAATGCTGTGAGGCGAGAAAGATGGAGCGGCCAAATTTCAGGTCCTTATGCTAAATCTAACAATCAACCCCTAAAATATTAGACATGTTGCAAGATTCAATATTCTAAAACTAGTTCGAAACACATCTGAAACGATGAAAGAGCATCAAAGGTTGCATCGTTGGAAGGTTTTGCAGCTCAAATTGTAATTTTGCAGCGAAGGATAATACAATTATCTCTACTAGATCTCGATGATGGGGGTAGGAGTAACATATGTACAGACAGCGGAGAGCCGGTCTTAGGGGTGGGAGTGAGGGACATACGGGGGAGAGTAGCAGACCAAGAGGAGCACAAGTAAGGGACGGAAGGATTGGGAAGAGAGAGTGACAAATTGAGCTAAGGAGAAAAAATATCCTTACTTTAATACTAAATGTAAATATAGATAGGGATAGACTAGTGGTCATGTACGTGTGATTAGGCTAGTGCTTTGAACCCTTCTCCTATTCTTCTTCAATTCTTAACTATTTCTATTAGGGCCTATATGTCATGTATTAACATTCATACATATACACATATGATTGGGTTTCTCAGAAAATATTTCTAGGTGATAAGCAAGTCAAAGATCCATAAGAAGCAACTCACTTCATAATTAAGTTAGACTTAATTATATGAGCCTTTGGCTATTTTCCTATGCACAAAACCATTCATATTTTTGTAGAAAAAAATTAAAAACTTGCAAATTTAGATGTGTGTGCGTGTTCTTTTCTCTGGATCGTTGCGAATCAACGCGCGGGCGTAACTTTCACGTACGTCAGCGACGACTCAAGGTGCCAACTGTCAAGTCTTCTCTTTGTGCACCAACTAACTACTCCAGAAGAATGCAATGGAAATTTCCACCAGGATGCAAGGAAATTGTGGACGTGGGACAAAAGCGAGCGGCCTGTACCGATCACAAAGCTAAAGGAAATTTCATGGCGACCTCCGTTGATGGTTCTCTGCAAGCTAGAAACTCTCGCCCGACTCTATAAATGGATCCGTCCTAGCTGCTGGTAAGAACTCGCGCGAAGCAAGCAAAGCCTGGGCGCCAAGATACTTCATGGACTATGGCAAACCGCTCGTGAAGAGTGAGCTCAAACTCTCCCTAAATCCTCCTCCTTGCGCCGAAGACAACCCCACTCCCACCGGAGGCTCCGATGGCTCCTCATCGTGCGCGTCGGCCGTCACCCTATCCTTCCTCGGGCTCAACAGTGTAATAGCCATCTACCGCTCGAGACATGATCCCCGGTCCATACTATTTGTAACCGTCTCATTCTTCTGCGTCGTCCTTCTCTTCCACTTGCTTCGTGTGTTCGAGAGACTGGCCCCGGAATCGCCCAGGAGGTTGCAGGTGAAGGCGGCCGTATGGGCCCTCACCACCACCCTGACGGTGATGTTCTCCGGCAGAGTTGCCCCGTTGATGCCCGCGCCTGTCGCCGCCGTCGTGTGGTCGATGGCCGCGGTGACCATCCTTGCGGGTTTCTACTTGTCCTTCGTATGTCCGGACGCCGCCTCCACCGCCGACGAGAAACCGGCCTGCAAGGTTGCCGAAGGCCCGTAGATAGTTTCTATGTGGGCTCCCTCGGAGATTCCACGATCGAAGTATCATGTCCTGAGATGTGGTGTGCAGTCTGGCTTTTGTATTTGTTACAAATATATATTGTCAGGAACGATCTCGTCCCAATCGCACACTTTTTTTTCGCGAGCGTGTCATGTTGACACATACTTCATTAAGCAGGAGTGGAGTGTCAAAGGTTACAACGTTCCTCGAAAATCCTAGGATTACTTAGGAAAGGTAGAACCCCAACAAGGACCGAAAAAGTGTAGCAAGCTAATTTACATGAAAACCAATGTACGACATATTAGCAAACGCCGCTAAGCTATGCAGCTGCTTGAAACCTGCTAGCATCCAAAGGTTTGCTTCATCGGCGATAGCTCGAAGCACCTCAGCCGCACTGCAGGTGATGTCGTTGAAGGTTCTTGAGTTCCTTTCCTTCCAAAGGTTCCAGCCGACGAGGAAGGCGAAGGAGTCGAAGCCCCGCCTCAACTCCTTTGGGATCAACTTGCGCGAGCACAGCCATCAAGTCCAGAAGGTGTCCTCCGCCACGAATACCACTTGATCAATACCAATCACCCCCAACACCGTGTGCCAGACCTGCTCGCTGAAGGCACAAGCAAGCAAGATGTGGTCGATCTCCTCCACCCCGGCTAAGCATAAGACACAGTTTGGCGATTGCTGTAGACCCCGCTGATGCCGACGAGCAGCCATCTAGCACTTCTTGTGCAAAGCCAACTAAAAGAAGTGCTTGACCTTCGCTGGAGCGGATACCTTCCACAGCTCCTTTGCTCCAAGTGGCCTGGAAGCACCGATGAAAGAGCGCGCGATAGGCCGAAGATGAGGAATACATCAAGCTCGCCGACCACTTCCAATGCACGACGTCCGGGGAGTCTGGCGTGAGCTGCACATTTTGAACAATACACCAGAGCTTCAGGTAGTCGAGCAGAACCGGAACGGTGTAGGGCTGCGCAATGTCCCGAACCCAGGCATGGCCGTTGATTGCCTCTGCGACCAAGCTGCCGTCGTCCGACGTTGTTCAGTAAGCTGGGGGCGACATCCCACATGGAGCAGCCATCCGACATCCAGCGATCGAGCCAAAAACTAGCAAACCTTCCGTCGCCGAGCCCAACGTCCGTTGCAACCTGGAACGCCGATAGCACCAACTTGTTCTCCGCCGTGAGCAACGGCAGCCATGGCCGGTTGGATCAGAGCTTGCGGTGCCATTCCCACCTCAGCTGCAGCGCCACTCCAAAGCGGCGTAGATCAATCAGCCCCAACCCGCCCAGTTCCTTGGGGCGACAAACGGTCAGCCAAGCCACACGACACTTCCCACCAGCGACATGATCACTGCCACTCCAGAGGAAAGCGCGGCGCCGCTTATCTATTTGTCCCACAGCCCATGGGGAGAGACAGACGACAATGGAGATGTGTGTAGGGATGGCCGAGAGGGTTACAGCCGTGAGAGTGGCCCTCCCTGCCAAGTTCAATAATTTCCCCTTCCATGCCGGTATCCTACTTGCCACTGAATCAATCAGAGCTTGCTCATCTGCTCGCTTCAGCTTATGCACAGACAGCGGGATTCCAAGGTAGCGACATGGGAAGTCAGCCACCCGACAACCAAATAGTGATCGGAAAAGCTCCGTCTGATCCGGGGAGCACCGGATCGGTGTGGCGACACATTTGTCCATGTTGGTGAATAGGCCTGACGCTCCACCGAAAATTCTCAGGACTTCCTTAATGACGGCAACATCCTCTTGCACCGGGGATAAGAAAACCACCAGGTCGTTTGCGTACAGAGAGGCCCGACAGCCTGAAGCTCTGGTGGGCAGGGGACTGAGATATCCGTGTTGGTCTGCATACCCAATGAGCCCGTTGAGAACCTCCATTACAAGGACGAACAACATGGGCGAGAGCGGGTCGCCTTGCCTCAGCCGCGGGCATGGCAAATTCTGCTGCCCGGTCTTCCATTCAGTAATATTTTTGTACTTGCCGTGGACAGCAAGGCTGACAGCCAGTCACGCCACCGTTGGCTGAAACCCATGAACTCCAGGAGTTCGAGGAGGAATGCCCAGGATACGATATCGAAGGCCTTTGCGATATCAACTTTGAGAAGAATAGATGGCCGTTTCACCGAATGCAAGAACCGGCAAGTGAGCTGGACCGACCGGAAATTATCGTGGATGCTGCGACCACGGACGAAGGCGCTCTGGTTAGGCCGCACCAGAGAGTCCAGGAGCTTGGCTAGCCTAAGAGCCCCGTGAAGCCGTCCGGCCCCAGAGCCTTGTCCGACGGTAGGCTAGCAATGGTCTCCCAGACCTCCTGCTCCGAGAACATGACGTCCAGCTGTGCGAAGTCAGCGGTCGGCACACTAGCAGCCTGCAGCTCAATACTCCCAAGCCTCTCGAAGGGTTGTCCCAGCAGATTATCAAAGTGGGAGAACAGGGCTGATGCCATCTCCTCGTTCTGAACCAATTCAGTTCCCTCGACTCTTAGACTTGTTACTGCATTTTTCCTTTCCCGATGGCAAGCTTGCAAATGAAAATTTTTTGTATTTGCGTCCCCTTCGGCGAGATAGAGGAGCTTGGAGCGCTGACGTATAATGGTCCTGTTCAGCGATGCCAATCCCATGCATTTGAACTTGAGCTCGTTCCGCAGCCGTCTCTCCTCATCTGAGAGTGCACGGGACACCTCGGCTGCGTCCAGGCCGAGGATCACCTCACGTGTGAGCGCAAGCTGAAAGCGTACGCTTCCAATTCTCCTGGAACTCCACGATTTCAACGCCTTGGCCACGCTGCGGAATTTGAAGTCCAGCGCACGGAAAGGATCGACATGATAAAGCGTTGCACACTCGGAGTTGTTCGGTATATATACATTAGGCAATCCTCTGAACGTTCAAAACATGCGCGCATGTTCACACGTCCTCGGGCGTTCCCGCGACCTCGGACGTGCGCACGTCTCGGTGATTGGCGGACGAAACGAATGTGTACCTTTTTTTAACTAAAACTTTCTTAAACTTAAGTAACAATCCTTACAAGACAGTGAGACAAACCACTCTGAAAAACAAGAAAAAAAAGTTTGACACTTCCTAGATAGCAAAATGCACCAACTCGTGAGCCAAATTATTCTAGAATGTGTATCTTCAAACTCTCTCCTCCTGTGTAAACACTAATACATAATTGATAATCACCGCCCTCACTTTCATCGCCGGTTTTGCAACTCCTGTATAAACACTACTACATAATTGATAATCACCGCTGGGCGCCGGTTCGTATTAAGAACCGTTGGTGAAATGATTTCCATCGCCGGTTGTGCTACGAACAATTGGTGAAAATGAGGACGATTATCACCGCCGATTTGTGTTACGAACCGGCGGTGAAAATTACTTTCACCAACAGTTTGAATTATGCTGCAGCACAATAAAATTCATAACTTTTTCAAACAAAGTTGTATGAAAACAAACTTCATATCAAAGTTGTATATCTCGATAGTTGATGATTTTTTCATTTGAAATTATTTACGCTCCCAGAATTCTATTTGAAGCTCTCGTATTTTAAAATTAATTCTTTTGAATTGCACGAACAACCTCAGATGAAAAAAATAATCAAAAGCAAAGTTGTAGATATCTATGTGATCTATATCTTCGTAGATGACAACTTTTTCATTAGAAATAATTTACGGTCTCAAATTTGTATATAAAGTCCTAAAATTTTGAAATTCAAAATTTTCAAACAACCTCGGATGACAAATCAACTAAAACCAAAGTTGAAGATCTCGATGATAATTACAACTTTGTAGTTGATCACCTTTTCATTTGAAATCATTTGGAGTCCCAAAAGTATGGCCGAAGTCCCCACACTTTGAAATTCGAATTGTTCAAACGACCTCGGATGGCGAAACAACAAACATCACAGTTGTAGATCTCGATTAGAACAACCACTATGTAGTTGATGACTTTTTCATCTGAAGTCTTTTAAGGTCTAAATATTCATTTCAAAATCCTAAGAAGTGAATACCAAGGAAATGAATATGCCATATAGATACAAGCGGCTTAGGGATGGAGTGGTCAGAGCTGCTACGCGCGAGGACACATGTCTTAGGTTCGAATCCCACCACCGCGTGGCACGAAGATTTTTGCGTGACTTTTGATTTATACATGACTGTGCGACTGGCTAGCTGGTGGGCCTCCTGGGATTAAATCAAAAAAAATTTGCTATTTTTGACCCGATTTTAGAATTCCTGGCAATCCTAATCATTGCCGGCTAGTAACATGAACCGATGGTGATAGATTATCATCACTACCGGTAAGGCTGGACAAAAAATACCGAGAACCGAGAACCAAACTGAATTTTTCGGTACTCAATTCGGTTCCTAATAATTTACCGAGGTACCCAATTCGGTTTCTGCCGAGGTATATTCGGTTTTTTACCTTAGGAAACCGAATTTACTGAACTATGTGAAATGTGCTGAATTTAAGTGTTGTTATATCATTGATGGTACTATTGTAGACTATTATATTATGTATTTATGGTACTCTACTCTTTTAGTCTCGTGGACTTTTATTTGTATATATTTGACACTATTATTCTCTACGAAATCACGTTAAAATTATTTAAAAATAACCTTTTGAACCTGCTATTACTTGTCTCTGTGATCAGTTCGGTATTTTTCGGTAAACCGAAACCAAACCGAAAATACCGAAACCGAATTTCCTCGATATTGATTTTTTTGAAAGGAACCGATCAATACCTATTTTCTAACGAACTGAATTTCTGTGGGAACAAAGTCGGTTCGGTAATACCGAATGCACAGGCCTAACTGCCGGTGATGACTGTTCTTGTCACCAACGCCTTTCGCCGCCGTCATGTGGTCGATGGCCGCGGTGACCATCCTTGCGGCCTTCTACATGTTCTTCATATGCCCGGACGCCGCCTCCACCGCCGACGAGAAGCTGGCCTGCAAGGTTGCCGAAGGCCCGTAGATAGTGTCTGTGTGTACTTTCCACCGAGATTCCACGATCGAAGTATCATGTCCTACCAGTTGTGGTGTACATGTCAGCACGGCGGTACCTGTTCACCGAACGGCAAGGCAAGCTAATTGAAGAAGACGACGCAATGGAGCAGATCGAGTCGTTGAACCCTGGAGTGCACCAACTAAAAAATGGTGCGCCAGAACAGGCCAGGTCGTCGAGCCCAGCTTCGCAGGAGTGCGCTGACCCAGGAAATCCAACCCAGGCTACTTCGGCCCAGCGTGGTCCAATAGCGTGAGCGCGTGAGCTGGCTGAGCATATATGACTCGGTTCCATGAGAGTGGACATGTATCAAACAATTGTATTCGCTATTCTGTTCTAAACAAGTACTCTTCATCTGTTCCCCAGCTATTGCTCTGTTGCCTATCCCAACTCTGATTCATCTGTTCCCGAGACTGCTAGCGCCCGGACGCCCGGCTCCAGGGGGCGTCCGGACGCTCCCCAACCCCGCCAGCGCCTCCCGCCCGTCCCGCCCCGCACGCAACAGCCCGCCCCGCCCCGCCCCCACGAAAATGAAAACAGAAAATGCGACCCCCGTCCCGCTCCCGCACGGGAACCCGCGAACCCCCTTCCCGCCCCTGCATGGAGCCCCGCCACCAGCTCACCACCATGCTCCACCCTCCCATGTGCAGCAGAAGTATAATGCTATTGCAGCAAAGAAGGACTCCTAATGAAACAAACAGGAGAGAACTGGTGAAACAAACGAAAAAAACTGTTGAAACGTCGGGAAAACACATAATGAAACAAGTAGAAAAAATTGATGAAACAAAACCAAAAAAACTGTTGAAACATCGAAAAACAACTAATGAAACAAGGAGAAGCTGCTGCAACAAGGAGAAGAAAGCTTCTGCAACAAAAAGAGAAGAACCTACTGAACAAGGAGAAGAACCTACTGCAACAAAGGAGAAGAAACTATTGCAACAAAAAGGAGAAGAAAGCTGCTGCAAACAAGGAGAATAAGCTACTGCAACGAAGAGAAGAATCTACTGCAACAAAGGAGAAGAAGCTACTGCAACATCAGAAGCGATACTAATGAAACGTCGGGAAACATGGGGATGATGCTGCAAACAAGGGGAAAAACTATTGAAACATCTCAAAAAGAACTGCAACATCAGAGAATCGTGCAATATTTCACATCATCTGTTGCATGTAGCTTAGATCTGACTCGTCACAAACCCTAGCCGCCATCAAAACCTTAGATCCAGAGGGGGGGAGGAGGAGGAGGTGGAGGGGGAGGAGGAGGAGGGAGGGAGGGGGAAAATCTCAGATCCGGATCCAGAGAGAGGAAAGGGAGGAGAGGAGATCCAGATCAAGAGAGAGGAAGGAAGGAGAGGAGATCCAGATCAAGAGAGAGGAAGGGAGGAGAGAAGGCTCCAGATCTAGATCTCTCCGCCACCTACCTCGTCGGAGCTACCACCGTCACCCTCATCTCCGGTGAGGTGGTAGAGCCGGGTCGCAGAGGAAACGGAGGTGTGTGGGAGGGCGCGGTGTGAGTGAGGGGAGAAGGGGGAGGAAGCACGGCGCGTCGCGGGCGCGCAGCGAGCTCGCTGGGGGGCGGCGCGTGGTGCGGGCCATCCCGACGATGGCGCGGGAGCGCGAGCAGCGAGGGGCGGAGGTGCGAGAGGCGAGCGGGAATGGAGAGGCGTGGCGAGCGAGGAAGAAGAGAAGAGACGGGAGTCGAGTGAGTGGGTGGGGAGCGTCCGACCGAGCGAGCGAGTGGGTGGGAGCGTCGGACGCGGTCGGACGCCCGTGATATATCATTACCGTTCCCAATCTCCCCTGCTGTTAACAGTACAATCTGGCTTTTGTATTTGTTACAAATATCTTGTAAGAAAATGGTCTCATCCTAACCACATATTCCGAGTTGGTTCAGTATATTAGGTATTCCTCGAACGGTCAAAACACGCTAGCATGTTCACACGTCCTTTGGCGTTCCCACGACCTCAAAAGCTCAAACGTTGGTTCAGTATATTAGGCATTCCTCGAACGGTCGAAACACGCTCGCATGTTCACACGTCCTTGGACGTTCCTGTGACCTTGGACGTGCGCACGTCGCACGTATTGACCATTTGCGGACGAGTGGCTATTCTCGAACCTCTTCAGGCTATGATCAATGAAAGAGATTGATGGTTCATTCCATTCTATTTGTTCCATTTTTACATTATTTGCATTACTCACAACATGTTATCAGCACACCGCTCGTCTCTCACTTGCTTCTCTTGAAAGAGAGATCAATAAGCATCAATAAACGACAAGGAGCAAGAAGGCTACCCAAGGTACAATGTCCCCCCAATGTTTTGTGCCTCCGACAACCCTCATTCTCCAATTGGTCATGTTGGCATATCATCGTGCCATTCGCATTGGCTTCCTTTTCGCTAATCATTGGATACAAGCGGACCTCCTTCACGCACTTCATGAGCTTCTCGGTGAACGACGAGGCCTTGGCTTGAGGATGCACATTGGAGGACGCTATGACCACCACCATTGCCTCTCCTTCAACGAAGCAGTGGTTGCTACACCACCGTCCCAGCATCCGTCGACGCCATTCTGCCCCGTGCATGACTTGGTGCCGCCGTTGTGCCCTATGCACAACTACGATCCGTGCATGCCTCGGCTTCGATACATCTTTGCCTCCTGCTCCAGATGCTGCTAGCCCATCCAACTAGGTGCCACAGTTGCTAGATGTTGAGCTCACGCTTCTGATGTCGACTCCATCTTCGGTGAGAGTGGGATTGAGGAGGGTTGCAATCCCCTCTGACCCCAACATCTCCAGTGAGAAATTAGCGGCGCGAATATCAGCTCCAATGCACCTACTGAGTTATGCGTGGGCAGGTTCTTCAAGCAGCTCAGCCATCGATCCAGTGCTGGCTGCTCCACCTCTAGCACCGGTCTCCCTATTCCTCTAGCTCTAGCATGCCCCAACGCCACTACTCACCCAAGGGGGGAGGGGTGCGAGAGCGGCGGTCGGTGGCCTGCAGCAGTCTCCCGTGCCGGCGAGCGATGGTTCGACACTGTCGATGCGGGAATCAAGGGGTTCCCCACAGGGAAGAGAGAAGAAGATCTAGTCCAACTAGGATTCCTTATATGTAATCCTACTTGGACTAGATACATGTAATTCTACTAGGACTCTACATTGTAACCGACTAGGACTCTTGCCTCCTGGACTATATAAAGGAGGGCAGAGCTCCCTAGATCGAGACCTCCAATAATAGGAATAGACCTCACGGTTTAGACGCGCAACAGCCATCTCTACCGATATAAAGAGAGGTTGTAGGCACCCTTGTAGGAGAGATAACACAACACAATCAATCCAATGCAACAGGCTAACGCCGACTGGACGTAAGGCTATTACTCGATCACGATCGAGGGCCCGAACCAGTATAAATCGACTGTCTCTGTGTTCATGGTCGAGTTCTAGCATACGCCGAAGTCCGAACAACTGTCCCGGGTACCCCCGTGGCGGGCTATCGGTGGTCAAACACCGATAGTTAGCGTGCCAGGTAGGGGATTTCGGCGCAATCGCGATCAAGAGCTCTACGGATTTCGACAACATAATCTTCCCAAAGGGATCAATCTTCATCTTTGGATCGTGGGTTTGCGAGGCGGATGATAAGGGCAACCTCCAAGTACATCTTGTTGAAGCTCTAGAAGCCCACGAGGGACTCACTCTTCCGACGAAGCTTACCGAAGATCTCGCCGAAAGGCTTACAGTGTCCGAATCGACTCAGACCCCGACGACAACCAGTCTCGACTTGACATCCGGGTCGGATCCCCCCTCGGAGTCCTATCTGGGTTCTTTTAAAGACAAGCCAAGTCCTTTTCTAATTGGACTCCAGAATGTGGCATCAATGCTTCAAAACATCAATTCGAACCTACTTTAGGTTTCTCCCAGAAAATTGAGTCACCTCCCAACCGGACTTAACAACATGGCAAGGGCGTATCAAGACTTACTCTGAAATACGGCTGGTCCAGCGCGGAGATTACGTCTTACCGGGGCACAAGAAGGTCTTGTATTAACTGTAACATCTAAAGATTGCCTAGTCCATTGGCCGGGTACTTGTCCCCAGAACAATAATGCCCGACTAGTTGAAGAAGCTATCACTCTACCCTACCAAGAAGGTAGTGCGCTCCGCGATGCCAACACTCTGACTAAAGTCGTCAGCAACTACAGTAAGGCAAGCCTGGTGCCAGGCCAAGAAGCCTTAATGATTCGGCGGCTACCACCGATGTCGCCAACTGCACCCGATGTCAGATCTTTAGATGAATCAAAATCAAACATATTGCCCAACGCTCCTGAATACGATGGCGAATCTGAGGGCCAGAGATGAGCTAGAGAAAGAAGGAACAAACTAAAAGAAAACCACAGACGCCGTGCCAGGCAACAAAAAGAAGCACAGGACACATACAAAATAGAGCTGGCCGAATACCACAAGAGAGAATTAGAGAAAGAAGCCGAAGAAAAGCGCGCGGCCAGGGTACACAGAACCCCTTACGACAAGATACGGGAAACACTAGAAGAACTCGAAGCAATCTCGCATCCCAACGCGGAACAAGAACAACTCCGAGAAGTTCTCCGAACAACAGCCCTGAAGGCGCATGGCGGAAGAACTCATTCCAGGCTTCCCGCTAGGACAGCATCGCATGAACAAGACGCGCAAAGTCAAAGGAGGTCTGCCTTCAAAAGACTAGGACCAAACAGGAGCCAGAATCGAGAGAAAAGAAGAGACCACACCCAGAGTAATCAAGTCGAGCGTCCGAGAGAAGAGAGGAGTGGGGCATCTTACCGCTCATCCCCATGATTTATTCCTAGGCTAAATGATAGCTGGCAGGAAGAGGGAGCTGAGTCAGAACACAGAGAAGCCAGAACGCACGATAGGTTTCCTTGTTTTTCAAGGCAACTTGCTTTGGTACAGTTGTCTCACAAGTTCAAGCCGTCATACCGCTCCAAATATGATAGGAAGACCGAACCAAAGCAGTGGCTCAGAATCTACTCGCAATCAATCGAACTAGCCAGTGGAGACGACGATATCAAGACATTATTCTTTCCCATAGCCTTAGAAAACATGCCCCTCCAATGGTTTGATAAATTGAACCCGGGGTCAATCAGAGGCTAGGAGGACTTGCAAAAAGCCTTCTGCGAAAATTTCGCGGGCATCATTACGCAGCCCATCCCGCATGCAGAGCTAAAAGGGCTCAAGCAAAAGGGAGGCGAAAGCCTCAAAGATTATTATCGACGTTTTGGTGAATTACGTGCCCAGGTACATGACATCACCGAATGAGAAGTGATTGGAGCCTTTTCCCATGGAATCATGGTTAAATGGTAATTTCAAGATTTTTGCAAAGAAACCCCAAGAAATAATGAAGAATTCAGACGCGCGGTAGAAAAGATGATTATGGCTAAAGAAAAGATGAGGGAAAGTTTTTCGGACAAAAACCAACGAGAAAACAACAGAGACAACTCGGGCCGAAGAAATTTTCCAAACATGAGACATCTGGATAGGAAGCGCGGACCAGACAACACCGTTGCCATGGCTGACAAGATAAAAAAAATTTAAAATTCAGGAGGTTCGAAGACATCGAGAATATGCACTGTATATGGCACCCACAAGGAAACCACACAACAGGAGACTGCCGAATCTTCATTGATCGGTACGCAAGAAAAGGAAAAAACAAGGATAAACAAGAGGATAACAAGAAGAAAGACAAAGACAACACAGAAGACAAAGGATTCTAGCAGCCAAAGAGAACAACCGCAGTAATCTTCTCTGGAGTTTTAGGTTCAGAAGCAAGCACCAAGATAAGCTGGCTCTCCGCAGGATCATGGCAGCTGAACCAGCCGTCCCAAGGTACCTGAATTGGTCACAGTACCCAATCCAGTTTTCTAGAGAAGATCAATGGACTAGCATTGGAAATGCTAGCCTATATCCACTAGTCCTAGATCCAACTATAGAAGGGATGACAGTCACCAAAGTTTTCATCGATGGGGGAGCTAGACTCAACATCATATTGTGGCAGAACCGCCTAAATTAACACACTTTCGGAGACACTTGTCTTCCACTAGACACTAAGTACCCTAAAAGTGAGCTAAAACAGATAGTTCCGTCGAGCATACCCCAAGGGAGAACTCGAAACAATCCACGTTTTACATCCAGGATCCAACAATGAGTACAAGCTTACAATACTTAGTCCATTTCTTACACAAAGAGTCTCATAAATTCTTTATTACAGTACCAAAGTTCAGAGTGCGATAATTAAACAGTGAAAAGAAATAAACATCTAGCGGAGTGATATAAGGATCCGTCTGTGCCCACCAGAGGAATCGTCCACACAACAGCTAGCTTCTCAAGCTGCACCTACAACAAAGGGTAAATAAACCCTGAGTACACAATGTACTCGCAAGACTTACCCGACTGGGAATATATTTTCCGACTCTCAAGTGATATGATAGGCTTGATGGCTTGTGGGTTCCTGGTTTTGCGGAAAGCAATACTACGAGTGTGTCCTTATTTCATTAGATTATTAGCAGCCATATTTAATTCATTATTCAATCTTCTATGTAAGCACATGTTCTATTATCAAGTAAGGGTTGAGCAATCAGAGCCATTTTTCATCTTTCATATGCCAGTTCTTACTACGGTGCCAGAGCGTAGTTAAGCCGTACCATCATGTAGAAACGGTGATTCGTGAATCAATGTGCCCAGCTGGGTATCCGAAAAACACATGTCTCGCTTGCACCCCAGGCACAAGCGAGACCAACCCGTTCCACTTCTGTCACGGGTTCCAGGTCCCCATCCAAACTTGGACTCCAAGTTCCCACACTTGAGTCCCGGCCTCAAAGTGGTGCTTAGACCTCCACCTATCCCCGCCTCCAATAGTTGGTCCGGAAAGAGCCGGAGCCCATGACAAGAGAATATCAAGCCTTCCCGCTCCCATAAGCAAGTATGTGCTTTGGATAATAAATTTGTGACTTAACCAGGATCCATGCAACGGACGGTCCTTAATCGATACAGACAGGGAAAACAGTGCAACCAAGCTATGCCCCGTGGCCGCGGGACATAACCTGCAACACCCACCAATACCCATACCATATCCCTATCTGATCACCATTTCCTTTTCCATCATTTTATCATGGGAGTTATAATAATAATAATAACCACCTACTGTGAGTAACGACAGGTTACTCACGCTACCGATAAACCTAAGCAAATCGGCTACACGGTCCTGCACTAGTAAGACTCATATATATAGTAGTCCTATATGTGTGTGTGTGTGTATATATATGCCTATTATTTTAGTCTAGAATATATGTATGCTATTTATTACTTGATGTTTGCATAGAACAAGTTAGTAGTTTCCAATTTATGCATTGGTTTGTCATTGTTAACAATCCAACTCACAAGCTAAACTAGCCAAAAGTAGAGCTAGAGTTTTAGCCTATTTTCTTAACGAGTTGGGCCATAACAAGCCATAAGAGAGCCAAGCCAAAACCAGACGAGCTGCCTCATTATGCAGCCCACAGCTAATTTTTTTCTCTCTTTTGTCACAGCAACATATTACCATAGGTCATATTTGGTTGGAACTAGTAGATATTGTTACCACGGCCAATATATCAAGTATGTTGCTAGGATTTGTTTAACATTGTGCATTTCTATTGCATAAAGGTTACCAAAAATTGCAATGAAACAAAGGCAGTTGCAAACTTGCAATAGATAGATCCACTTGTATTACAAAAAGAAAAAAATTACACCATTGCATTATTAGGGTAAATTTACTTGCCCTGCACTGCCTCTCCTTAACTCCATAACTAAGCTACCAATTGCACTACCAGGCACCCTAGCAGCGACACACTATTAGTTTTTCCAGTTGAATTAAGGCATGATTTGGATCTGCCAATAACTAATGCAGCAAAATCGTGGTACCATCCTTCCCTCTAAACATATGTATCCGCACACATGGTAACCATAAGATTGCCATGATAATAAGATCCAGGGCTGCATTGATGTAGTCCCCTGCAGGGTGCGAACACGTGGGGCCAATATGCTACTCACTTCATTCTCTTTTACAAGGTGCATACATATATTAAGATTCAGACTATACATTCTTCGAATACAGTTAGATTTTGTAATTAAATGTAATATATAATTATCATAGGTTTATAAGAATAAACAATTAGTATAAAATAAATAAATGATTAAAGTGTAATTTGGGAGACTTTCACTGCCATAGAAATGATGATCACCGACAGTTATGTGAGAATTGACGGCTTGCTTTCCTTCGTAAAATAGAGGAAATAAAACATCCACTTCAAGCTCTTGAAAATTTTTGCTACATGTGAATGGAGGGATGAGCAAGTCCTTCACTAGAACGAAGGAATAAGTTGGTGTGTTTGGTTTGGGGAATGAGGTGGTCCATCTTCTTTTTACTTCTCACTTTTTTTATTTGGTTTGTGGAATGGAATGAGTTGATCCATCATCACCTGAATCCTCACAAGCTAATAATTAGTATGTGCATGAGGAATGAGTTGATTCCACCAAAATTCATAGGATGAACTCATGATACATCACCTAATGAAGCATAGGGTGACTCTACAAACCAAACACACCATATATCCATGTGTTCTAAACACTCATTCCTATAAAATTTATGTGTTTTTCAATCATCTATTTCCTTTTTTAAAACGAAACCAGCAGGAGAACTGTCTGTTGTATTAAAAAGAAGGGAGCCTAGAAAGGCACCGTGCAAACATATACAAATGTGTACAAAAGGACCAAAGCCCTCTAGGCCTCAAATCAAGCACGCAATAATAAGTTAGAGACGTGTTTTGCTCTCGCCATTGCCCATAGGGCCGCCTCATCCTTGATCTTCTAGAGGAGCTGCATTGGTGTGGATTCTTTGCGCTCAAAGATTCTTGCATTTCTTTCATTCCACACCTCCCAACAAACAAACAAGAATGATGATGTAGCGTAGTTCTCGTCTCGCCATCAAAGGTGTTCGATCTAAGAGCAACTCCAACAGGACCCCTTCATGAGCCCCCATAGCTAAATATGAGAGCTCAGGTCAAAAAATCCAACTCTAGCGAGGCTCCTACTATGGACCCCAAATTTGTGGGGCACCAAAATCCTCCCACCAAACCCCATTCTGGTTGGCCCAATACCCGAGCCCCCATCCGTTGGTTTCCTCTCCACGCGCATCTAGCTCGTGCACAGGCCCCTTCTCGTCCGCCTGCGAGCAAGAAGCGACGGCGGCCCTTGCCCGGCCAGCCCCTCCCAGGCGTGGCCCCTTCCCTGCAGCTCCTTCTGCCGCCGGAGCCCCTCCCCTCCCTCCCGGTGCTCCTCCCGGCACAGCAGCCCCAGCCCGTGCGGGAGCCCCTCCCCTGCTGGTGCGGCCGGTGGCGGCTCCACCCAGAGGCGCAGATCAAACCTTCCCCAAGGCCGGTTCAGCAGGCCCGTGCGACACCGGCTCCGTCCCTCTCTCCGCCGCCGTTCGAGGCCGGGAGTTCGTGCTGCTAGTCGAGCCTCTCCCCTCGCGTTGGGATAGCTTAGATGGTGAAAGATTGAAGATGACAACTAGATCCCAATGATTAGTCTCTAATAAGAGAATTTGGGGGCTTTGATTTAGGGGTTTCTGCTGGAGTTGCTCTAAGTTGTCCCACCAAGTTTGTACCTGAGTCTCCTAGCACCTAGGCGGAAGGTTGCAGGTGCTCATTACCTAGCCATATTGCAATGCCCTCCTAGATACGCCCAGTGTAACGACAGTCTTGAAAGAGATGGACTCCAGGCTCTTGACTACGCCTGCAAAGGGGACACACACCATTATTCGGCCATGCCTGCTTTTGTAGTCTATCGGAGGTCCATATTATGTTTATGACGAGCCACTCAAACAATTTGCATTTTGGCGGCGCCCAAACTTTCCAAATCAGGCGTTTGGAATTTGTCATCGTTAAGCCAATGAATTGCGCGTGGTAGGCTGGCCTGTTGTGAATTTTCCATCCAACTTAAACTTTCAATTGATGCTGTCTTCCCAAGCCGATTAGAGCTGAATGTGGTTTAGAGCGCTCCAAAGCTGGACATACTCCACCAAGTGTTGCGAAATCAACATCCATTTTCTACCTACACTGATTTTCCTATTCATGCATTTCCTCTATTTTACAATCCTCCATTCCAAGACCCTGTTGATCTGGAGGAGGAAAAGCTTGTTGCTCAGTGACGTGAGTATGGATTTGTTGAAGATCAGAGAAGGATAGATACTTGCACCCAGATAAGCAAAAATGCACATGAACGTTACCATTCGCAGGGTATCGGTGCAGCACAACTACAATTCCGCATACCCACATCAACTGCGTGGATAAGCCAAAGTGTAGAAGATATCAGGACGTATCGATATTGATCGAGCAACCGAGATGTGAACAGAGGAAGCGAAGCTTAGGTAAAAATCCGATGGCTGACGAGGGACTGATAATAATAATCTCAAGGAGAAATCGACAGAGGCGTTGAGAGCTCATGTTTGTGGTGCCGTACTCAGGAAACAGGAAGCAAACAGAGGAGACGCAGATCAAACAAAACAAATCGCCGAATCGGCAAGTCGGCAAGTCTACTGCAGAACCCATATCGCAGCCGAAGGAGAAGCATAACCATGAAATCAATTGGAACCTGGGGGAGCGAAAAAGCTCGGATCGCACCTGCGAAGCGTGGTGGCCGGTGGGGCGCCATCCAGGTCTGTCACTTTCGCGCGCTTTCACCATCTCACACGCAGCACGGATTGGTGCCTCAGATCAGATCCATTCGTTTGCCTTCGAGCCCGCGGATCCGGAGGAAGACTCGAGCGGATAAGAATGAGGACGACTGGTGGCGCGATGGCCCGTGCCCGTAGTATTCTCGTTTGTTCAGGCCGCAACCACAGCGAAAGCGTGGGATGTGCCCTAGCCCCTGACTTGTTCGCGCACAGGCGCAGAAAGGGGAAAACGATCCTCCTGATATCACGCACCAACGTTCCTGGAAGGTTCGTGAATGTTCGTTCGGTGTTTGTAGAGACTTTGAGCTGCGTGCGTGCACAAATTTGCACACTAGCGTCGCTCGCTGGGCGCCTACAAATTTGCACACTATCCCCCATTCTTATTTCTTGCTCTCAGGGCGTCCCCAACAGACTATCTAATAACCAGCTCATACTATTTTTTATATGACGTGGAAGAGAGAACGTAGAAAATAAAGTCACCAGCGACAAGCGAGTAGATAGGTTCGCACGGTTTTTATAACCCCTCTCTCTGTATCTCTCCTCTCTGTAACCTGTGTACCTCCACAGTTCTGTTTTTTTATTCCATCATATAGCCATGTCAGCACGAGATTTCTCTAAACTATTGCGAACGGCCTTAGAACTATCGGCCCTGGCCATGCGTCCATCGTTACGGATACGAAGTGGATATCTAATTGTATGTGAAATTTTACAGTGCTCGGAAAAAAACTATAGCCATCAATAAAAAGAACTAATATAGAAGAACTTAAGTCGTGAGTCAGAACCTGAAATATCTAGATCCAGAACCAAAATATATGAGCAAAGAATTATTTTTAAAATAAATTTAAAGGGTAGAATAGTACTTTCACTGCCCATCCCTGTTCAATCTCTCTCCGCTCAATACGCGCACCGCGCCGGTCTTCCACTCGCCGCCCACCGTCAAGGGAGTTGAGCCATCCTGCACTCGTCACCGCCGCCGGGGATCTGAGCCGTCCTGTGATTGGCGGCGGCCATGCGATTGGCGCCAACCCAGAGAGGCAGCAAGGCATGCGACAAGGTGGTGTGGCGGCGAGCTGGTGATCTGGAGGCGGCGACGCAGAGAGCAGCGAGATCCCGTGACGCAGGCAGCAGCGACTCCATCCCATTCGTGGAACTGGGTTAGGGAGTCAAGTACTAAACTACCCTTAAGTACAAATAATTATTTTTCTTAATTAATAGATGTGGTAAATAATTTCCAAGTGAGGAACCACCGGTTCCTCCCAAGCACCGTAACAAAGCTCTGTACTACTTAGTTTGTCAGACGTGTTCATTAGGGAGATTATTATTCCTAAAAGAACATAATTTTAGCTTATTTTAGCAAGTTTTAAATCAATTGGATAACCCAAGACAAATGAAACTTGCATCATCCTCTATGCGTGCAAATTTCTATCTGAGCGCCCTTTGCTTCTGTTTTATCGATTAATTTGCTTTTCCTTTGTCTACTGCCACACTTACAAAACTGTGTTTATACCCTATTGATTTCAGGTGGCTTTTATGTTTTTTTAATATGTTTTTTTTGAAAGATCCGGTTACCCGGAATTATATTAATAAGGAAGAGACAGAGTTCATAACATAATGCGCGAGAGGCGCGCCCCCATGTAGCATACTGCTACTGGGGGTTAGGAATACAAAAGCTAATTACTCACTAAATTATTTGCAACTAGTAGGGGTCTCAGGGCCCTCTCTCCGGCACTAGCCCATATGGCTTTTTTTAATATGGCTTTTACTAGCTAGCTGAGTGAAAACTTTTATACATAACTTACAATTAGATAAAGCCATACAGGTTCTACTGTTAATATCTCAAGTGCTGTTTTTCCTTCTTATGTCTACATGTCAGTCTTATCAAGAACCAAGCTATTTATAACATGCCAAGGTCAGAAGAAGTGGTTGCGAACTAATTAAGCTATGTTTCTTACGGTGAATGCTTGCTACTCGAGTTGGAGTCACTCAGTATGTTTTTTTTCTGTGAGACCCAATTACAGACTGACACTGTGCTTGCATTTTGGCCAACTATTCTTTTCGGTTTGTGGACATGTGCCTGTTATCAGTTAGACGTTCATGGTGACTTCTTTAATCTCAAGATCAGCCAAGATTTTGATATTTACATTATATATTTTGCTAAAAATGGAAAGTTACATTAGTGAAGGTAGCTTACTTATCTCAAAGCTTAAAACAATGTATTTAACTATGACATTATTGGATTTTTTATAAATCATTCTGTTTAGTGTTGAATCATTTTTTCCCATCTTGTAAATTTGGCATTTATCTTATACTATTTCAATCCCAAATAAGATGCAATTATAGGTTTGGATTGATCATCAATCTTTTTTAAGTTCGACTATGTTTTATATAAAATATTCTTAACATTTGTGGCTAGAAAAAAGTGTACTATGTAAATATATTCTATGATCGATCTACTGATACTTATTCGGTGTCATAAATGTTAATATCTCTTTGCACCTAGGCCTGCATGCCTTTGCCGTTGTCCACTCCCTAGCAATGTGATAGCTGACTTCCAAGACCTGGAATAAGGGGACAACATTTTCATTGGGTCCGGATGGGTTTTTGACCTCCAAAGTGTAAACGTGATTTTTTTAAAAAAAAAGGCTAAATTGCAAAAAGTTCAGTGTTTTGTAGCTACATTTCAAATGAACACATATATCACTTTCCTGGAAGCGAAACATAATTAGCTAGTATATACTCCTAGTAGCAGCGCAAAATCATCTAGCCCCACGTTAAACCAGAAGAGACCATCGAGAGATATGACAAGCTATAAGCGACATGTCACGTCAGTTTCTATCTTGAGTAGGTTTGTCTACCCTAAAGATAGTTAGTGTGCAGTGTACACATATCTTACACTAATTATCACGCTCTGATATCTCTGGTTGATCAGTGGCCTGGGTGATGCATCCCGGCGACGAAGAAGCGGCCGGAGGCGGCGTCCTGGGTGGCGTAATAGATGGTACCAGGACTCACATGGTTGTGCACTCCCTCGTACATGGTCACAACATATCTCGGGTCGTCCTTGTCTCGCTCTACCCTTTTCTTGACGTTGCAGCCCTCCGTCGAGCACCGGTAGTAGTTCCTGCAAATCAATTCAATTCGTTGCAAAGGTTCAGTCCAGCATGCATATATATGTACACATCGTTGTTAATTAATTAGTTCATGATCATTCATCTCTCACTTTTGGGTTTTGAAAAAATAATGATTTACAAATTAAACTATCAGTGTTAAGTAGCACTTTGCCCCCCATGCAAACTACGAAACAGCACTAGGCCGCCGATGCTTTGCCTTGGTCTGTCTAGTAGTTGGTTGGTGTTACCGCGATGAGTAGCGGATGCTTTGCCGCTATCTTTCTTCTACGACGGATGCTTTGCCGTCGTTTTACCAGGCGGATGCTTTGCCGCCGATGTCGCATTGGCCTCCCCCCTATGGCAGATGCTTTGCTGCTAAGGGCGTGACGGCTAGGGTGCAGTTCTTGGACGGATGCTTTGCCGTCATGGTTGCTTGGGCGGACGCTTTGCCGCCAATGTCGCGATGGCCTCCCCCCTATGGCAGATGCTTTGCTGCTAAGGGCGTGACAGCCAATTTGCAGTTAGGGCGGATGCTTTGCCGCCGCGGCTTTGTTTGCCGCTGTTGTCGTGCTGGCTCCCTTGGCGGATGTTTGTCGCTGAGGTTGAGCCTTGTCGTCTCTGCGGGTTCCCTACGACTACTAGCGACCATTGTGTTGTTGTCATGTATTAGGCTCAGCCGGTTGGGGTTTTGAGGTGGTGGGTCTCCCCCCTCGTGTATTCTTGCTTTTCATTTGTGGTTCTTCGGATTCTACCGGTAATCCTCGGATTACTGGTCGGCCCTTTGTATCTGTGCTCCGGCCTTTCTTTTGGCCTTTTCCTCTTAATGAAATACGGGTAAAAGACCCGATCTAGAAAAAAAGCACTAGGCCTCGTTTAGTTTGTAAAAAAAATGAATCCGATGAATAGTACCACTTTCGTCTTATTTGGCAAATATTGTCCAATCGTTGACCAACTAGGCTTAAAAGATTCATCTCGTGATTTCCAACTAAACTGTGTAATTAATTATTTTTTTACCTACATTTACTACTTCATGCATGGATCCAAAGATTGATGTGATGGAGAGAGTGGAAAAATTCTAACTTTTAGGGTGCATCTAAACAAAGCGCTAGTGTTTATATTCACCTCGGATTAGGGCTGTTCTTGACGGACTTCTTGCCGTACTTCCTCCATTTGTAGCCGTCATCGAGCACCTCCTCGTCGTCCGACCTCACCCGGAACGCAATTCTGTCCGTCCTCCTCGCCGGCCCCTCACCCGCCGCAGCCGCCGCCGCACTCCTGGAAATACACGTCTGGCCAGGTTCACGCACCAATCGATGAACAAACGTGCACGTGGTGGCTCACGAGAAAGGCACCAGAAGTATTTTTTTGCAAACAAAAGTGCACCACGTCTCTGCTAGTCTGGACATGAAACTCACCTAGCATGACTACTGTAGCCTGCAGCGTCGGGGACGACGCGCTCGGCCGGCATAAGCGGCGGTGGCGGCGGCGCGAACGCACCAGGTACAGCTGCCGGGACGGCGCCGCCGCCTTCGTCCGACAGGCACTCGAAGACGTCCAGCTGCGCCGCCGTACCGAACGGGAAAGGGGCCGCGGGCCGAGAGCCGAAGTAGCTGGAGGAGGTAGCAGAGTCGCCGCTGCACGGCTGACGGTACGCCATGCCTGCTGGGAGGAGGCCGTCGGCGGCGGCGAATGAGCTGCGGGACGATAGCGCCATGTGCATGGGCGGCCAACGGGGGCCAGCTGCTGCAAGTAACTGTAGTGAGATGCGCGCCGAGGCGCTCGTTTTTATAGCACGAGCGAAGGGCGATCAGCGAGCAGAGATTCTCAGACGCCGTCGTCGTTGGTTTTTGGTGGCGTGGGCGCGTGCGCGCGCGGCTGGGGGGCGCGACGGCGAGGTGTGGGCTTCGCACCGGCCTTCCTGGGCGCCCGGGAGAAGCTTCGGCGCGGGCGGGTGGAGGAGTGGAGCCAACAGGCAACAGCCGCCCCGTTCCGAATCGTTGATTTGTTGCCGTCGCGCTCGCGCTCGCGGTCGCTGCCTGCCAATTTGGGGAGCCGTACGCAACGTGCGTGCGTAGCGGGTGAAAGCGAGGAGTGGACGACCCATTTAGGATCCAGGATTTCTTTTAGGGCTAAGTCCACTTTAGAAACCTTCGACTATCATAAAAGTCTGAATTTCAACCTTCAACTTCAAAATTATATGACATTGGCCCTCTGACTCTTGAAAAATTTTACTTTTCAACCTTGGCGGTTTTCTAGGTGGTTTGCATGGCACTGTTTGTGGTGCTGACGTCAGCGATAACGTCAGCACTCATTTTTAATTTGCGAAATTAATATCTTTTTATTCGGAGCTCCAAATATAGCAAATAATATATCAATTTTGATCGTCTCGACGAACTCTTTGCAATGGTGTACTCCGTTTTGTTGTTTGAGATAGTTTTATTTCGTGAAAAATTAAATATTTCTATAAAACAAGTGAGAACGGGCCAATATGGAGGATAAAACTTTGATTTTTGTGTATTGGTTTTATTAGACTGTCTCCAACAATTGAACCTAAACTTCACACCTATTCCAGATTTTTGGTCATCTACAGGAAAAAGTCATCCACCCAAACCTCTGCCCTCTCCGACACACACCCATCCGTCCGACACCTCCGCCTCGCCCGCCGAGCCACGAGCTCCTCCAGCCTCGCCCACCTCGCACCCCGCCGAGCCTCCCTCCCCGCCTCGGCATCATCGGGCCCACCTTGCCGTCGTCCTCCGCGCAGATCCACCAGCGCCGCCCACCACCGCACGCCATCGAACGCCGCCCGCCACCGCACGCCACCGAGCTCCGTCCGCCTTGTGCCGCCACCCGCCTCGCCGTCGTAGAAGAGCTCCGTCGTGCCGCTCCTGCCGCTCGCCGCAGGCACACCGCGCACTGCTCGAGCTGCTCACCAGCGGTCACGCCGCGCCGCTCCAGCCGCTCGCTGGCAGGCCTGCCACTCGCCGCTCCACCAACCCCACGCCGCTCACCACCAACGTCGTCCGTGTCCGCCGCCTCGGCCCGCACCAGATCCGCCGCCCCGTGGCCCTCCCCGCCTCCGAACTGGAGGTCGCTCCTCGCCTCCACCTAGGCCTCTAGCTACGAGGATGACGAGGAACAACGGGGGAGATTTGCGTCTCCAGTGAGAGACGACGCAACTATGCGTCGTGGTTCGACCGGTATGCAAAATGCCTACTGCCCTTGTGTCTTCTGTTAGAGGCCGCTAAAACACTTGTTTTATAGAAATATTTAATTTTTCACAAAATAAAACTATCTCAAACAACAAAACAGAGTACGTCATTGCAAAGAGCTCGTCGAGACGATCAAAATTGATATATTATTTGCTATATTTGGAGCTCCGAATAAAAAGATATTAATTTCGCAAATTAAAAATGAGTGCTAACGTCATCGCTGACATCAGTATCACAAATAGTGCTATGCAAACCACCTAGAAAACCGTCTAAGGTTGAAAGGTGAACTTTTTCAAGAGTTGGAGGGCTAATGTTATCCGGTTTTAAAGTTAGAGGTTGAAATCCAGACTTTTACTATAGTTGGAGGTCCTAAAGTGGACTTAACCCTTTCTTTTAAAAACTATAGAAATAGAAAAGGTAAATGCAATTATGCAAACATCTTGAATCTTATAGTAAACAAAGAAGACAAAAGAAACTGCATGATTAGATGCTTGGGGTGAAGCCTAGACAATTACATAAGCTTTTTTTATGAAACCAGAGGGTATTGACCCCTACAGAATTTTATTTAATTAATTAAAAGGCAAAGCCAAAAGTCAAATACAGGAAAAGCTTAGGAAACAAAGAAAGAAAGGGGAAAAAAAGCCAAGACAAGAAGATTACACCAAATTTTGGATCCATAAATCAAAGGTGATTGAACTTCTAGTCTTAGCTTAAGGAGAGTAAAAATAACTCCTTTTTGAATATTTCTTTTTGCTCTCTCGATGTTGGGTTGAATATTATTGAAGATGAAGTCATTTTGTGTAGTCCAAATTGCCTAGCACACTAAGATTGCAACCATCGAGTCACTGTGCGTCTAAAACTACTTATATGGCCCAGCTCCACACGTGGAGCGGGTCTGCATACGCGTAGCACTCCTCTTACACTTTCGTCCTCGCTTCATGTAAAAGGGAAAGGGTCAACCCGGAGGTGCTACGTTTAGAACGACAAGACTTATTGTGGGGGTATAGACCCGTATACCCTCATGGCTCCACATGGGCTGCGCGCAGACAAGGTGGCCCAACTCACCAGAAAGGCCCGCACGAATCTCCAGACTGCTCGGTGACCCATGCGGGGTAAGCACAGACTACTTGACGGTCAAGGAAACCTAGTCAGTTATAATAGATATCGTATCCTCTGTGGATACAGGAGTTGTAATCGGCTAGGATTGGGTTCCTTAAATCTGTAACCTTGCCCCCGGACTATATAAGGCGGGCAATGACCCCCCTCAAGACATCTGATCACATATCAATACAATCCACAAAGACGCAGGACGTAGGTACAATCCACAAAGACGCAGTACGTAGGGTATTACGCAATACGCGGCCCGAACCTAGATAAATCCTGTGTTCCTCTTGCGTCACCATCTAGATCGTCGTCTTGCGCACCTCCACTAATAATCTACTACCGTGGGCATACCCCTCGGTAGACTGCCGACAACATATTGTTGACACTTATAAGCTGGCCCTCACCCTCCTAAACTTTTAATGTGGTACTAAACCCACCAACCACAACCACAAGGACCTCACCCTCCTAAACTTCCAAGGTGATACTAAACCCACCAACCACAACCACAAGTGTGCTACTTGTGCCACATGGGCCCTCCCTAAGGGCTAACGCCCTCGGCATCTCACCACATATACGTGGTGTATGTCCAAGATCACCCCTTAGTACACCCCTCCACGGGCACATGTAGCAAGCAAAGGTTGATGCTCCGAATACCATCTGTAACACCCCACATATAAAATTGCCTATATGGCCCAGCTCCGCATGTGAAACGGGCCTGCATACACGTAGCACTTCGCTTACACTTTCGTCCTCGCTTCGTGTAAAAGGGTTAACCCGAAGATGCTACGTTTTGAACGACAAGGTTTATAAGCTGGCCCTCACCCTCTTAAACTTCTAAGGTGGTACTAAACCCACCAACCACAACCACACAAGAGCCACTTAGGCTACATGGGCTAACTTTACAACTACTGCAGGCTATAAACTGGCTGGGGGTGTTACACGCCCATTTGAAAATTAATACCCAACAAGCTTCAACATTCCTTTGGCAAAGGGGCACTCTTCACAAGTTTCCTATGCTGCTAAATGACATAAGACACATTGGTAGGAATCCAAATGCATGTTCTTCCTTCTTAGGATGTTCCTTGTGTGCTTAATCTGTCTTTTAGGAGCAGCTAGAAAAAAACCCTTATGTTTTGGTTGGCAGAAGCTTTGTAAATCTGGGACACATTTCTTTGACCAACAAGAAATCTGTAGGTTTTTGAGGCCGAGTACTCCCTCAGTTGGACCTCCATTTATCTTCTTGGTTTGTCAGAGAAAAGTGTTGTATGAATGACTGTGCCAATTGAATTTGTTCATAAGCCTCTGTCGAAAGGGCTAGGCTAAAACGATCTATTAGGTACTGTTGTGCATACAAATCACTGACCGAAGTGCTTTCGTTTGTAGCAAATGAGTAGAGGTCAAGATATTTATCTTTCATGGGTTGCTGTGTCCATTTATCCTACTAGAACAGACAAGTATTTCCATTTTGTACCTGGATGTTGGAGAAAGATTTGAATTTTTCTAGAAGCTTAAGGATATCTCTCCACCAGAAGGGCCCTCTTTTTATAGTTTTGGGTAGTTTTCCATTGTTATAATGTTTTCCCAGATCAATGACACACACCGGGGGATGTCCTTGTTGAAAAATTTATCCAGATTTTTCATTAGAGGAGCTTTATTTTGTTTTTCAAGATTCAACACCCCTAAGTTACCTTCATCTTTAGGGACACAAACAAATTCCCAAGCTGCTTTTGGTGGTTTTTTTGAGTTTACATTAGCTCCTCTCCAAAGACAGTGTTTCCTAAATTTGTCGATCTGCTTTAGAACTACTTTGGGAAATGATAGAGCGCACATATGAGGATTTATTTAGATGTGCATGTATTCATCTCAATCCACATATGTTGAAGTAGATTGAAGTGGAATTAAACTGAGTTCCATTGCAATCTACTTCGACACATATGGATTAAAGTTGATACACATGCATCTAAACAAGGCTTGAAAGATAGGAAGGGCTTAGAAGACTGCATTTGTTAATTCAAGCTTCCCTAAACTTGATGATATATAAGAGTGATATAAGTAAAATATGTACCAACTTAATCTCTATATAGAATTATTTTTAAAAAAATCTTATGGAACTTGTCGGAACTTAATCCCGTATTCTAAAGAGGCTATATAGAAATTCTTTATTATAAAATTACAATCCTCTAAATTTTTTATTTTCTTCCTTTATTTTAAAGGGGTCCCTGAGTCTCTGTGCCCTCATGTGCTCGACACCGTCGCTGTGGGCCGGTATGGTGGCGGCTGCCGTCTTCTGCAAGGAGGGACTTGGGAAGGAACCTGTATAGGTGTAGAACGTTACGTCGCGTTCGAAAAATTATTCAAAACAGTACCATATGCATGTACCCTGTAACAATGTAGAAGGTCAGGGTGACTTTTTGGACATCGAAGGAGCAACACGTAACCATCTATGTCATCACACTATGCACACGGTCACTCGAGAGCGACGGAAACAGGCTGTTGCCGTGGAACCGTGTTTTTCTCTCACAATATTTTTTATAAGCATCAGTATAAGCTAAATTTCAGCATAAGCAAACAGTCCTGACCAACGACCACCTCTTATCATCCACTCACCTCCGACCCTTCTTAAAAAACAAAAAAACTTACCTCACCGTAGAGCCGCACCCACGCCGCTTTGGCGACCACGCTCTCCACCATGCCTCCCTCTCCACCGCGCCTCCGCTCTGCCAGCCGACATCTCCACCGCGCCAGAGCCGACAGCCCGCCTTGGTCTTCTAGAGCGCGCGGACCTGTTGCGGTCTTCTCCACCAGACTTGCCGCGGCCTTCTCCACCGGAGCGGCAAGCTCAACGCCACCGGGGAACTCTACACCGGTGAACTTCACGCACCGATGAGCCTCCATTCTCAAACAATAAGGAGATATTACGCTAAAAGCGCATATTGTAAACATATATTTCAGATGTTTTATAGTTATGTTGCAAGTGTTTTACATCGGTGTTGTAAAAATAGATCGGGGATGTTGCACATGTTGCAATGGTTATACACAAATGTTTCAAATGTATGTTCGAACTGTTTCATTTGTTTCAGACATATGTTGCAAGTGTTTCATCTGGATGTTATAAAAGTAGATCTGGATGTTGCATATACATGCGTGTAGCACGTGTATGTTTTTCAAGTGTTTTCAGTTGTTTCAGACATATGTTTCAAGTGTTTTGTCTCAATGTTGCATATATTTTGTAATGGTTACACCATGTTTTTCCTGTGTCTTAGACATATGTTGTAAGTGTTTTGGCTGTTTCAAATGTATGTTACAAATATTTCATCTGAATGTTGCAAAAGTAGATCAGATGTTGCACATATTACAATAGAACGTACCTGTCGCATCTGCCTACTGCAGCATGTGCATGGGATGGGAAGTGGAAGGATGGCGCGGGAAGCGGACTCACGGGCTTGGCTGAACATATCGTTCCGTTGACCTGTGGGCTTGTGGGCCCGTGGCTTGTGGTTGTGGAGCGCTGCCTGCAGGCCTGCTACGACCTGCGGTATTTTTGCGACGTCCACGCGCCGACGCGCGTGCGTGCGGTCCCCTGCCTCTGTGGCCAGCATCGGCCTTATCAAGCGGCCGGCCGGGGCTGAACAGGACTGGGTGCGCCCTGCCCTATCCATCGCGGACCAGTTGCCCGTGCCGTTCTCCTATTTGCAGGCTGCGGGCACTGGCTACGTGGAAGTTTCTATCGTTCTGCTCTCAATCATGGCCCATGAGAGTTCTACAGTTCTACTGCTGTCATGATCATCTGGCTGCCGGTTTCAGTTCTGTACATAGATGTGAAGTACAGTATGTTCGATACTCTCAGACGCTGTTTTGGTCATTCTAGCGTGTAAAAAAAGGGCAATCTGGAGAGGCAGGGGAAGGTTTGAAAGCGTTTGATGATCTGCCGAGGCCCTGGCCTTAAAGGATTTTGATTCATTCAGAACCAGGAAATCCTAAAGGAGTGTACAAGCATAGTTGAATTCGTAATCGTATATTGATGTAGTCAACGAGAGCCACGAACCGTCCATTTGAACAAGTCAGAGGATCTCTGTGTATCTACTACCCAGGACAAAACTGAAACAATTGCGTAAGAAGGGCAGTAGCCACGAGCCATACCGATACCAACACACAGCACACAGACGGACCAAAGTTGTCGATAAGCACTAGCTGCGACTCGGCGGCTAAGGGATTAATGAGGCAGCCAGGCAGGAGTTCGCCGCAGGTGCTCTGTTGCCGAACTGCTGGACAGGGCCAGCCAGCTTCTAGTCTCTCAGTGCTACACATTTGAGTGGCGCATATCGGCATATGCATCTGATGTGGATTACTACCGCTGCCCTGCACTAGTTTGATCCGTGAGCATCGTGATGCCTTTTTGAACGGTAAATATATATACCTGATAAGCATAGGCACGAACGACGTGATTCGAAAGACAATGCCTTTGGTGGCCCTATCCAGTTAAGGTTGTGTTTAGTTTTTCATAGGATATAAAATGTAAAATGCTAGCTACTTTGGAATGATGAAATGCAAAATGCTAAAATTTTTATGGGTGTGTTTAGTTCCATCCAAAATGTCAAAATTTTCATAGGGTGAGTGAGGACTTTTGTTTTTTTTTGTCTCTTGAGGTTAAAATCTAAAATAAAGAATGTATACTTTTTTGCCAAAATTTTTGTATAGTGTTTAGTTTCATTCTGTAAAATAATGAGTCAAAACTTAAAAATTTTTAAGGTAAAATGGAAAACTAAACACACACCTAGGTCGCTGTTTTCACGCAATCCACGGCAGCAATAGATTTGCACCTACAAGCATCGATCACTGCACGCTCTTGTTCGGAACTTGCCCGGAAATAGACCAAGATTCTTGTCGCAATAAGGGTTGCCCTCGCCTACATAAATACGTGACGTGCACGTGTGACTCTGTGTTCTAGCATCAATAACAGCCTTACTACTGTCATCATGTAAATAGCATCCCGGTGGCACCCAGAAGCGCTTGAAGATTGAGGATGCTCAGGACGACGAAGCTCAGAATCCCTGAGTTCAAGGTTGATTGCCAATTCATGTCGGATTTGCAAAGCGTTCTATGTCTGTTATCAGTCTAAAACTCTGTCTATCAGTCTTTTGATCTCCCTTTTGGGATATGTCTGTAATGGATCCTTGGTTATGTGCGGCTAGTATAAGGCTATCTGCACTCATAGACCTCTATATTCATCCTCTATACGTCCTAGTCAGCAAGATTCTCTCCTCTATACTCAATTCTCCCGTATCCATCCATCCTCTATATCATCCTCTATCCACTGTGAGACCCACTTGTCGCTTTATCTAAATATATCCATGTGTGATCTAGTTTTGAAGAATTTATTAAGACGAATTTAATGGTGCAATTGGAATTTAATTTGGATTTTTGGTTTGTGAGTTATAGCATTTTTTCCTTTGTTTTAGCTAGTGGGGCCGCCACTGTCCACTCTGACACTGCCTCCATCAGCTGTCGCGCGCCGGCCGTGGGCCCTCCCGCGATGGATAGAGTAAGCACCGTACCACGCCATATATAGAGTGAAAGAAAGGATAGAGTAGCGTTTTAGAGTACCCAGTGTAGTAGTTTTTACTTTATATTCACACTCTAAAGATTTAGAGTATCCTTTTAGAGTACCCAGTGCGGGCAGCCTAACTAGGTTTCTGAACTTTCCTAAGTCTAGCGTTCTTGTAGCTCTGAGTCAGAATCTAGGTTCACTAGAGTCCTTTTGCTTTCGATCTTTCTGTAATCTGGGATCTTCAACTCTTGTATTTCCGTTCTTAGACTATCCACAGTGGGTACTTTAAAGGATACTCTAAAGTTTTAGAGTATGAATATAGAGTAAAAACTGCTGCACTGGGTACTCTAAAACGATACTCTATCTTTTCTCTCACTCTATATTTAGAGTGGTATAGTGCTTACTCTATAGTGGATAGTGGCGGGCCCCACTAGCTAAACAAAGGGAAAAAATGCTATAACTCACAAACCAAAAATCCAAATTAAATTTCGATTGCACCATTAAATTTGTCTCAATAAATCCTTCAAAACTAGATCACACATGGATATATTTAGATAAAGTGACAAGTGGGTCCCACAATAGATAGAGTGGATAGAGGATGATATAGAGGATGGATGGGTGCGGGAGAATTGAGTATAGAGGAGAGAATCTTGCTGACTAGGACGTATAAAGGATAAATATAGAGGTCCATGAGTGCGGATAGCCTTATCAATGGGAATGGGTTCGACCTCGCGTTGAAAAATCATGTAAATAGCATCGCTCTCGCCAAACAAGCACCGTCAGCTCTCAAGACAATTTCTAGCATGGGCAGGCTGTTTAAGTGTAGCCTTCTGCCTACATGGTTCATTGGAGTCATGTGATCTGACTCGGATGTTTTCTTCTGAAATAACAAAAGCCATTGCAGATTAGCTATCCCAATCGACGAGTCAATATCTGCGAGTGAGTCAGTGAGACCATGACGCCCTTTGCTTAGCTGCCTTTTTCACTTATCCAATCACGCTTCCTCTAGTTGCTTGTCTCTGGCCCTTTGCAAGTCTAGGATTGGTCTCCTTAGCCATCTAAGCACGTGCGCATATGAGACGCTCAGGCTCAGCATTAGGCTGTCCGCACTGCCTACAGTATACCATCCGCTACCGCTCCAGCTCAGCCAATATAGCGGACACAAACCTACAGCGGATACTGGATCGCATGCGCTACGCGCGAGCCATCCGCCAAATCTGGCGGCTTCCCGGAGCGTACGCTAACCAGCCTGTGGGAGAGAGAGCAGAGAGGTAACAGCGAGCCCCACTTTTTCTTTTAACAAAAAAATGTTGTAACTCACAAACCAAAAACTCAAATTAAATTCTGATTATACCATTGAATTCGTTTCAATAAATCCATCAAAATAAGATCTCACATGGATATATTTAGATAAAACGTTTAGAGGATGACAAGTGGAGCCGTTGTTGGTAGTTGGTATAGAGTATGAGATATAGAGGATGATGGGTGCGGAAGAAACATGTATAGAGGAGGGAATCTTGATGACCATAATGTATAGAGGATGAAAATAGAGGACGATGAGTGCGAATAGCCTTATTAGCTCAATACACTGCATTTGCGCGCAACAGATGGCTTTCATTTCATCAACGATGCTTCGTCGACTGAATTGTGGGCTGTGTTGCTCGTGCCTATACTTCAGGGTACATCTCTCCCTGTCACAGCATGTCATGTAGAGTTTACACATGGGCATGGCGAATTGGCCATGCAGAGGCGTGCCGGCATGCTAAGCATAAAGTGCGAGGACGACAATACAAAGATGACGAGGAGAACAATCCGTCAAGGCGAAAATTCCAGTTTCTGAACCTTCTCGCCACCGGCACAGCAGGATCCGGGAAGGTCAAGCCAACAGCCCAACCGCTGATTCTATAGCCGCTGGTTGGAACAAGGTTAGGAATGCAACTTCAATGCGACATCACGAGTCAGGCACTAACCGTTCAGTAACATCTTGTCAAAAAAATAATAATAAAAAGTTCAGTAACCAGAAGCAGCTATCACACACACACACAAGGCAAAAGGTTCATGGCGTTTGCACCTTTCAATCGGCAGCTCTACATATTTGCCGTCCAATTCCACGACTGGCTTGCCAAACATCCACAAGCAATTGCCATTTTGCAAATGCACAGACTGTCATTTAGAAACGTGCATGACCATGCAGGGCGAGGAACATCAATAAGCCTATCGCTTTGCATTTGCACGCCAACAAGTGACAGCCGCACGAATACAGCAGTGGAGTCTAGAAGTTTGACCTTTCACAGCCCACATCCTGAATAGTCTACACCTGTGTATTCTTATTGCCCAAACCAAGAAAAAGGGCTGGCCTCCACATCAGTACACCGTGTACAAAAAAAACCATGGTCACTAACTATCGTAAAATTGGATAGAAAAACAGAGTTGGACGGTTGGAACATTAGTGTACATTGCGAAAAATGAAAAGAATGCCTGCTCGGCATCACTGGAAAAGTATGCCGCAATCAATAAGCAATAAGCAAAATCTGGAAGGGACAAGGATGATGACTAACTACTAGCATGCACATCCGCTTCTCTGCTCAGTCTCAGGGACAGGTTCCGCAACACTCTGGAAGTAACTGAAGAGCAGAAAAAAGAAGGGTGTATAAATAACTAAACTGGGAAAATTAGCAGTAAGTAGCAGCAGGGAGCTGTTTCATCTTTCTGAAATAATGGAATGGAATATACTGAAAACATGTGTGAAAGCATTTACTAATAGACACAAATCATCACAGATTAAACCAAGTACAAAGCATTAGCCTAGTTCTAGCCTACTACAAAGTTTACCTGTTATAAGCATCTATTGTTTTTCAGATATGTGAAGAGTAATGACATTAATTACTAGCCAAAGTAGTTTTTTATTCCTTCATCAAAAGCAAATAGATATCTAGATAATATTATCATCAGAGAAGAAACCAGTACGGGTCATGGACTAGTAGTTACTCAAAATGGTTACATATTCATAGTGATAGAGGTACTGTCTTTTTTAGTGTACATGTGCATCATTATGACCTTTCCTTTTGAACAGAAGTTTTTAAACATCGATAACATAGCAAGATATTGCTAAGACATTATCAAAGGTTTGCCATGCAAATCAAGAACCTTATTTATTAACAAATAAAAGCCTGTAACAGTTATTAGAAACTGGGAAAAAACATAAAACCACATTAAATAGTACATCCAAATCATGCAAATAAAGATTACAGAATATCTAAAAATTAGCTAAAGAAAAGTCATTCTACAAATAATAGGTCAGAGATTAAAGAAAAGTAGCAATCACCATAACGGAGTTAAAAATGCTGCCCAACATACGAACATAGAACATATTCAATCAAGAAAGAACTAACAAGTTCAGTTAAAAAGAATATGGTCAAACAAGTGCAACAAGAGTATGGGCAGGTTAGGTATATTAACAAGGGCTGGGAAGGTTTACCCTAAGCAGTGAATGAGCTTCCTTCTATACAATACAACAAACAGAAGATGATGAATTTTAGTTTACTCACATGTCCTGATCACGTTCATGCTCTAGAGCAAGCTTGGCAACAGTGAGGAAAGCGTTGTCAACATTGTAGTCCTCTTTTGCAGAAGTTTCAAAATAAGGGATATTGCCTTTAGAAGCACACCACTCCATTGCTTTCTTATCAGAAACCTATGCGGAAACATTTAATCAGGTAGGGGCATATTAAGAGATGAGAGTTGCAATCAGCCAATCACCGCATTATAACAATACTAACCACTCTGCTTTTTCCACCATCTACATCAATCTTGTTACCGAGTAAGATGAAGGGGAAAGTTTTAGGATCTGATGGACTAGCCTGAAAAGAAGTAAGGATGACTATGTCAAGCAATGTTGTCAATATACTACAAGCCATTATAAGAGATACAGATGCTATAGTATTAATAGATTAGTATATTACAACAGAATCGATCTCCAGACAAAAATGCTAAAGCATAAGGCTGTTTACCAAATAGTCCATTCAACAAACACAACAAAAATGGATTAAAGGCCATTTGCATTATTTGTGTACACATAACTTTCTGAGAATTTCATGACCGACAACAAAGGTAATAAGTGCAAACAGTAGCTTTGTTATTACAGCATTACATGAATTGCGCGCAAACTATATCGATCTGAATAAGCATGCAGAATGTTATCAGTTGCAAATTTATCTAAGTTTCCTGTACTAATTGAGCAGAATCAGATCAGTTTGGATCATGTCACAATTCTGGATGGAAAAAGATTATATTCTGACTCAGCTGTGTTATTTCATCTTGCATTAATAAATTGCTGACTGGACATACACAACACTTATAGAAAATAGAACATATCTGTACTAATATGGCATTAGACATTACAATCATTCCACCATAGTAATAATAACAGTTAGAGATCCAGACCTCAATAGTCACTTATCAACACTTCTGTTTTACATCAACACAACCACTCCAGCATTTATGTGTTTGCTAGTTATGAGCTTAGGGTTTAGGGTTTAGGAACCATACAGTTGATATCTACAACCACTACCCCTTCCCCCTCCCTCCCTCCCTCCCTCCCTCCTGACTCAGAACTTAAGAAATTCTAAGAACCATACAATTTGCTTTCCACGACAATTTTATATTGTAAACCGTGTTCATACTTCCAATCAGAACTTCAGAAGTGTTTATTACAAGTCCTAAATCCTAAAATAAACAAAAGCACTATCATAGCAGGGAACCTGTATAATTTTCAGATGCCGGTTACAATCTGGGTTACTAGAAAAAGTGAAATCCCTCTCCTCGATAATGGTTTGCTATTAATAGCAGGTTCAAGAAGAAAATAAACTGCCAAAGTAACATTAAGCGAAAATTATGTTTCTGCCTGAAGCCCTGAACACATCCTCGAAATCAAGTAAACAAAAGACATGGACAGGAAGGGGGAGCAAAGACTGGTGCTGTCGGGGTTGCAGCATTGGCCTTGCCGGTAGAATCCCTAAGAGAAATATAATCCTAAAAATCAAAACTCAATCCATTTTCAATCAATCCAGCACCCCTTTTCTAGTCAAGCAACTCCTGTCCAGCTTGTCTGGCTCCACCACTATGGATAGAGCGTAACTATGTGATCTAGGCAAATCCAATTTTAGCCAAACATATGATTAGCTATTTCCTGTTCACATATACTTATTCAGCACAGACCGATGATAAACCCCTGATGTGGCTTCTTGGCTTCATGCAGCTTACATGTGTTGAAAACATGGTAGATTGAGAACGGGCATATTGACACAGAAAAGATGACAGTATCAAACGATTTGAACATATGCTCCAGATTCTAAGTTCATAAAGCGGACATATTTGGTCACGGAAGCTGGCAAAGCTAAACTCAATATATTTCCATTCCAGATATCAATTAAAAAAATAAGTGCAGATATGTGAGCATGCTCAAGCTTTGCGAAATTATTGGCAGCATCACATCAAGCTGCCAGCTGGTAAAATGGTATCAATATGATAAATGATGAAATGCACTACAGTCAATAGCTATCTTTTTTTTCTTTAAAACCAGTACAGTTGATATCGACAACCATGGCTAAAATCACGACAGTTTGTAAGATAATCATTCTTACTTGGTTGAGGAACTCATCATGCCAGTGTTGAGTGTATCGAATGACCTGTTAGAGTTGACGTCATAGACAAGCACACAACAATCCGCCCCTCTGTAGAATGCAACCCCAAGACTCTGGAATCTCTCCTGCCCCGCAGTGTCCCAAATCTAGCATCAAAGTAACATGTGATGATAACAACATGAACAACAGCCACTTCCTTCTCTTTGAAAGCTCACCAGATCAAGTGGACTCTCAGTCTCTCACCTGCAACGTGACTAGCCTGTCTTCGATGAGAACCTCCTTTGTGACGAAATCTGCACCAATTGTAGCTTTGTACTGCTGACTGAACTTTTTGTGGACATATCTAGCTGAAAGTCAAGAATATCAAAGCACCCAAAGTACTAAAAGCTGTCCACAGATAGATTATATATGTCAAGATACTTGATTCTTATTGCCTTTACATCATCTTAACTTTAATCCCCATACTGCAATAAGCACGATGTTGAATGTACCAGAGCTTTCAGAACGAGATTCACAAAATCACAGGCCCCGCTCAAGCACAGCACAAGGAATGAGAATGCAGGTAAACAGTTATAGACTGCAACTATGTCAGTGGGAGCTCACAGTAATCCGAAATTCCATACCCCAAAACTAAAGAGATGCGTTCTTACAGCTCAACGGATGAAACTCGCATTATGTCTATAAAATGGCACAAAATTTCCACACAGGCTGCAAATTTGCCGCCTTCCGAGCACTATGGCCTAAGTTGATCCATGGGGCAAAAAGCAATTCGCACGAAATGCATGGGGGACCGACTGCACGGACATGAAACGGGGCCTAATTACCAAACGCGACACATTGAGGGAATCAAGTCAAGGATACTGGTTCATCAGCGACGTCTTCCCGACCCTGCAGAGATCACACCGGACCAAATCAGACCAACGGGACAGAGTGAAACACAGAGGTCGCAGCAACCGCATCCAAATCGAACCGCCAAGCTTTCCTGGAAATCACAACAGCGACCCGGGAAATCCACATGCGGGCGGATCCGAGGGAGGGACGGGGAGCCGGGTTGGGGGGAGGGGGGCAGGGAGCAATGGGCTGACCCGCTGTCGCCGAGGACGATGACCTTGAGGAGTGTCCGCCTCCGCGACGTCGACATGGCTGCTCGATCGCGATCGGCCCCTCTCGCCGCTTGTTGTTGTCTGGTCGCGACCCCGCGAGGCGCACGAGGAGTCTGGGGGGGGCAGCGAAAGGAAATCCAGAGAAGAGAAGCAGAGTAGAGGAGGACGGAGGTGCTGGATGGATTTGATTTTTTATTTTTGATTTGATCCGGTTTTGGCCTTTAAATTTGAAGAAGGCGTGAGTGCGTGACGGTGACATGAGGCGACGCGAAGTGGCCGTGCGGGTTGGGAGAGCGGAGTAGAGGACGACGGACGTGCCACTGTGACAGGTGGGGTCGCTGGATCCATATGACCAGATGGGCGGTGGTGGCTTTTTGGTGATGGTGGGTGGACCGCGTGCCACTGGGTGGTGGGGACGTGGCTATTGGAATTTTAATCCCGTAAGGCCTCGTGTGATGTTATTGGATAACTCAATCCACGTGTACTGGATTACCCTAATCCACCCCAAGGCCTGGTTTAGATGTCATCCAAATTCCAAGTTTTTTCACTCTCTCCATCATATTAATTTTTAGCCGCTTACATGGAGTATTAAATGTAGGTAAAAAAATAACTAATTACACAGCTTAGTTGGAAATCACGAGATGAATCTTTTGAGCCTAGTTGGTCCACGATTGGACAATATTTGTCAAATAAGACGAAAGTGGTACTATTCATCGGTTTGAAATTTTTTTCAATCTAAACGAGGCCCAATAGAGGTAAATTGATGCAAATTCGACTATATCTAAATAAGGCCCAAATGATATAGCGTTTGAACAAAGGAATAAAACATAGAGAAATAAAAAAAATAAAAAGTAGATAGAGTGATAGTAAAGAAAACTATATAATTTTAAATAGAAATGAAATTTTGAGTTGTTTGTAATGAGGAAAAAAGTATAGGAACGTGAGCAAACATTTGTAGCAAATATTCTTTCCCTTCGGCTGGAGAGGATGTTTTATTCCTATGTTTTGCACTATTAAGGTTTCCTTTCTTTTGAAAAGAAACTACACTTTTCTTCGTTCCTAACACTATGATGTGATTCCTTTCCTTTGCAATTTATTCTTTCAAAAATTCTTTGAGAATCCTTTAATCCAAAAAGGGTCTAGGGTAGAGTTAGTTATTAATTAGCTAAAAATTAATCTAAATTAGTTGAGGTTAGTTAACTAGTTGTAGACCTGGCTAATAAATTAGTTATCTATTATCTCCATGTTAGATGTCTGCAAGAGGCTTTCTATATCGTTCCTAATTGTTAGGAACAGAGAATTTGATGAAAAAATACGCTTGAACAACCCTTTAATTTGTTTTCCAAATATAGTCATATTCTATTAGCTAGCCAAAGATAAAAAAACGAGAATGGCTCCATAGAGTGCAAACAAGATGTAGAAAAATTGATGGAGAATAAATTATACTGAAAACGATTTTTATGCAAATGACTCTCTAAATGATGATTTAGAGAGTGAGCTTTAGAAAGACTTTTCGAAAATGCTTTTAGGGCTAATTTTGATTATTTCTCTTGGTATCAAAATAGGCCCTTAAATCGTGTTTAGGGATGCAAGATGGGTTGTCTGCAAACTCGTAAATAGATTTAATTTTTACGGGTTTATAGATAATCCACGAGAAATAACCTATTTAGGGGTTCGCAGATAACCCTGCTTATAATAAAACTTGGTTCCTCCCTAGAGCCATTTAATACAATTGTTTCTATTTATTAGTTATTTTCATTCTTAGTAGGAGCAGGGCGACACTCTGCAAGGACCAGCAACTTGTTTCGGGGTTATGGAAACGGGATACCCTAAAGCAGGACCATTAAGAGTCGCTCAGGATGGCCCAGCTGGTCACGGCCCGACCAAACACGGCCCGCCATGACCTCTCGCCTCCAAGCCGTACAAGGTCCACCTCGACCTCTCCCACCTCTCGCACCGTGCAGTGCTACATCCACCTCTTTCCTTAGCCGCTAAGGAAAGGACGAGAGGTGGGTGAGCACATTCAATGCTCCTGCCCAGATGGGACGTGCACGCGCACCCCGCTAAGTACAGGAAGGACGGCTACCCCTCTAACCATCTGGCCCTGGGGCAGAGCGTTGCCTTGGTCAGCACCTCGCGGACGAACAAGACCACACTAGGGCACAGCTACGTCACACGCAGGTGGCTCCGTACCACCCAAATCCCGTCCAGCCTAATGGACGGGCGTACAATCATACCCGCCACGACGTGAGGACCACGATGAGGAGTCAGCTCTCCACTCTAACAAGACCCTATGCCCCCCGATCCGACCCTAGGAGGTCGGGCAACGGGATCCCAGCCTCGGGAGCAGGCAACCCATGATGGGACAAGTCACTCTCCCCGTACAGTGACATCACGACTTCTCCACAAAGAAACGGAGTGTCGGGACGAGGCCACGACGACAGCAAGCAAGCCATACGAGGTAGGGGAGTTGGTAGGCAGCCACCACTCCCTTTGCACCGCCATGCCCGGAATAGTACCTCAACTGTACGATGGCCCTTAGCGTAAGGAGCAAGCTCACGACGACCATACCGACGACAAGACTAGATATTCCGCTTAGCAAGGACGCTAGCTTCTCCACCCCTCGGGCTCCTGGGCACTCGGCCTAGGAGAACCCTACTCTGCATGTAACTTGGCTCTCGCGACTATATATGGGGAGCTAGGCCTTCCTCCATAGTGACATCGAGAACATCTTCCAATAGAATAGAGAACTTCTCTCGATCAATCTCCTACGAACATTTCCCCTTTCTTGAACTCTTACTTCTTGTAGGACTGTAGCTTGCATACCCCATGTTGTAAGCCTTTTGGAGCACTTTGGCGTTGAGGAACACGTACTCAGGTCTCCGACAACTGGACGTAGGGCTCAGTCCCAAACTAATATAAATCATCTGTGTTCTGAGTGCTAGCCATAGAATCCCTTGAGCAGCGCGGTGATAAATTTACTAGTCGGTTCTCAAAACATCGACAACCTGCAACCTAATGGAGGATTAGACTACCCGCATTCATGGACCTCTATATTCATCCTCAATACGTCCTAGTCAGCAAGATTCTCTCCTCTATACTCAATTCTTCCGCACCCATCCATCCTCTATATCATCCTCTATCCACTCTATCCACTGTGGGACCCACTTGTCACTTTATCTAAATATATCCATGTGTGATCTAGTTTTAAAGGATTTATTGAGACGAATTTAATGGTGCAATCGAAATTTAATTTGGATTTTTGGTTTGTGAGTTATAGCATTTTTTTCCTTTGTTTACCTAGTGGGGCCCGCCACTATAGAGTATAGAGTAAGCACGGTACTACTCTAAATATAGAGTGAGAGAAAGGATAGAGTATCGTTTTAGAGTACCCAGTGCAGCAGTTTTTACTCTATATTCATACTCTAAAACTTTAGAGTATCGTTTTAGAGTACCCACTGCGGCTAGTCTTAGGGTCAGGGACAAGTCAATTGGAACAGGGGCAAAATGGTCATACCATGCCAATATTTACCAAAATTGATTAATAAAAATTATAGAAGTCTTCGAATAAGTATTCCAATGGGTGAACTAAGTTAGATAATGATAATATGACAAAACTTATTTGTATAATAGTATTCTAACTTAGTTTTCAGATTTAATAATGGTCATGTTCTGCCGCACTGCTTCAGCAGTGTTTTTTAGCAAACGAACAATGTTTTCCTCTCACAACAAATCAGTTTAAGCCAAATTTCAGTGAGACAAATAGTTCCAATAACAAATTTCTAAACTCTTCCTTGGCTGGCACGGAGAACCGTGCTAGGCTCGGTGGCTAGCCTAGCCAGGTGAGCTCGCTGATGGCGCAAGTTCAATTGCCAGAATCGAACTCGTGTTCTCACCGGGATTTATTCCCAACAACAATCTGCAGTCTCTCTTACGTGAAGCCCAGAGAAATTGCAACACACCTGTCACCTATAGAGCCATGGATAGTCCTGGTGGTCTCTAGAAGGACGCAGTCTTCTAATCTGTAAATAGTTGGTCTTGTTGTGCACGTGTGGTGTGTGCGCAGGTGTGCGTGTGTAGTGTGAGCATGTGTTCGTACGCGAACATATCCTACAACTTTATCTAGATGAGGGGCTTATAAAAAAAGAAGTCAGTGGACATATACTACAACTTTACCAAGATGAGGGGCTTATAAAATACTCCATCCATTCATTTATCTCCTTCATCTAAGCAAAAACTTTTTATTTAAAAATCCCCTTCATATTAGCTTGGGACTTGCCCGCATTTATTGTCTGTTTGCTGCTCATTGGCTACCACCCGCCTGCATTTATTATCTCTTTGCTGCTCATTGGTTGTTCCTAGCCTGTGACTCCTCGTATGCGCTCAGCACGCGATGATTAAATGCAAACTGAGTGGTTTTGCTATGCTCCTTGGTCACTACGTCGAAAGCTAAAATAATGGAGATAAATAAACGGGGGAGTAAGAAGTCAGTGGACATATACTACAACTTTATCTAGATGAGGGGCTTATTAAAAAAAGTCAGTGGCACTGGCACGCGCTGAGCCGCTCGTGCCTCGTGGCTCGTGGCCATTCGGATCACCAGGTGTTAGGATTATAGTTAACTGAACATGTGGGATTTAGTGAATTCACATTTGGCTCGTGTATATCGGAACAATCTGCTGGACACGCGTGCATTGCGTTTGCAGCACGCTCCTTGGAGCTGAGATCGCATAAAAAAAAATTGCACAATGCTGCACTGATAACACGTTGTGACTTGTGAAGCTCATGCAGGTCGCTTGATAACACGTTGGAATCGTCGTCGGTTGGGTAGCCTCTCCAGATATGACAAGCATCGTCGTTTACCACAGAATCCCGGTTCCGAGCCTCACAATCGCAATTCGCAATGCTGCATTAGGCTGCATCAAATTCACAGGTTCTAATTCCAAATGTAAAGTATGCAACACCAAGCCGGATCAAAGCGCAGCCAGGTAGAGAGTTAAGCAGATGTGTCCAATCGAACGGCCCCGTGCAAGCAAAGGGTTTAGTTGCCGAGGCAAATGGTGGGCTGAAACTCGGGACAACAGAAAGGCAAGCAAACTGGAGGTGGTGAGCAGCACAAGAAAGCCTCGATCATTCGATCCCCCGATCTGATCTGCATCCACAGCGCAGATAAGCACAACGACATCTAGACAGACATGGTGCCACAGGTTTTGCACCTCCAAACTTGCCTCTCGCCAAGTCATGGCTCTGTCAGCACAGGTTTTTCATCTCCAAACTTGCCTCTCGCCAAGTCATGTCTCTTTCCCGCAATAAAGTACTAATACAGCATGCATTTCTCATCCAACCCCAAACCAAAAAAAAGGCAACGAACGAGGCGGTTTTTTCATTAAGAAAAGAATAGGCATCCAAATTTGAGTTGAAGAGGACTTGAACTTAAGCGGTTAGATGATAATTACACCACCCACTTCAATCAGTTGAGCAAACCTCACTTTTCTCCAACTCCAAAACACAACAAACCAATATCTCCAGACTCGATCAAAAACAAGATGCAACGATAAATATCTTAAAAAAAAGACTAAGATAAACTCACAGTCAACGACTGAATTACAACCTGATCAGTGATCAGTGCATTAAATCATTACTGTCTCCAAAGTACGAGGAAACAAATTATGGCATAAGGTTGATCAGCTATAAAAGTAACTAAGAATAGAGCTTTCAGATGTCAGCCCTCACACTGAGGTTTTAGACCCATCAAGTGGCTGCACTTAACTCTTACAAAGAACATTGTTTCGTGTTAATAGTTAAGAGTGGGATGAACAGCAATCCTAGGCTGCCCACTAACAATAAATATGATTTCACACAGAACACAATTATCACCAATGGAACTACGGAAGAAAGTCCACGGCAGTCGGCAAGCATTGCCGCTAAAAGGAGTTTCAGATTTTGTGGAGCTAGCAGGTAACAAAGTGAAACACAAGATTGTTTAGTCTGTTCTGACATTATTTCTGTTGTTTTCATATGCTCTCCTCATGTTGAACCCCCTACAAGACAAAGTATTCACTGCAAGCCAAATCAGATGTAGAATTCTTTGCTGCTGCGAGGGATATCACAGAAAACAAGCCTGATCATTGTCTGGGTTTGACAAGACACTTTGGCAGGTTCCGTACAAGAAAATACTAACAAATGTAGTGACGATAAGGAAAGAAAATCCATGGAGTCAAGAAAATGGAACATATAACATCAGGATACAATTAAATTCCAATGTAGGAACTCAAACCAGTTATCAAATTCCTCCAAATAAAATGCAGAACAACATAACTCAAACTCTAACCTTATCATTTGAAATTTGCAATTTTTTCTACATGCAGACAGGAGAGAAGCTACAAGTGCACATGACGTTGCTGTAACACGGTATAGAGGCCTAATAAAGCGCCTCTGCAAATGCTGATCTCTTTCAGTGCCAGCTCCTGCCAACAAACACGTATGTCCTCTCAGAATGATCATTTTATCCTAGATCATAATGCAACACAAGATAATGAGGTCACTGACTGCCTATCCAAATTGCTCAGGGACAAGAGTGCCCTCCTCCACTGCACTCAGTCTGATATTAAAATCATCTGTGTTCTGGCAGTTAGTTCAAAGAGAATTCAGATGCCACTGACAGAACAAGAGGGAACAGCACAAAGCATGTTTCTAAATCACAAGCTAATGAATATGACAGCTTCTTTAATGGAGGTATTCTAGACAAGTTTAGGTTTATTCCAGCATACTGGAGGTCACAGTGATAACATGGGATTTCAAAAGAGTGTCATATAATAACAATAGTCAGAGGATGACTTTAGAGTAGCATTGCAAACGTGCCAGAGTTATGGTGATGGCTCAAATTATGCAATGAAGACAAAATATCAAACAAGTTAAAGACTATTTCTGTAGAACAGGTTTCCTTTTCATCACTTGACATTTGGTTTCTACATTCCACTGTTCTAGGAAAAGAATGTTTGGTTCATATTCAGAATCCATTTTTAACATTTTTATGTCAGCTTAGAAAATTGTTTCTGTTTCTTTCAAGAGCCAAATCCAAAGAAACATTTGTCATCATCTTTGTGGAAAAATTTATTAGGCAACTGCACTGACAGGGTGTGTGGGAAACTAATATAGCAGGTCTTTCACATGATTGCTCTCGATTAGTATGCAATTTTAACAACTCACGCTTTCATTTTACTGAGGTAGCCTTTCTTTTTGGGCATGTTCGTCTGTTATGCCCCTTTTCTAAGCAGAGACTACATGAATAAACAGCTGAGTTAGAACTATTAACTTTGTTAACCACATAGCCTGAAGCACCAATGCCCACATCAGTGGATGTGGGGCAGTTACGCCGGTTGTGTCCCTTTGCACCGCATCGGCTGCAGTGCCGAGGTCGTTGTTGGTGCTCTTTCTCGGACTTTGGTTTTCCACATGTTCGACTATTATGCCCTTCTCCGCCACACAACCGGCACCTGAACTGCAGCCTGGTTGAACCTTTCCTCACTGTAGGGCAATAAAAGCTTCTATGTCCTTCTTGTCCACATTTGCTGCAGTAAAATTTCACCCCTGCAAAGCATCAGGTTGCAATGTTGATCATCAAATGTCAAGTCTAAATAAATTTGATGAAAACTAAACCAATCCAGTGAGAAAAAAAGGCAATAAGGTAAAACTGTGGGTAATTCTGGTGCTAATACAGCAACTCCATACTAGACATTTTGAGGACCATCCGATATAAAAAAAACATCACTTATTGATACTGGAAGGAGTATATGTACAAGGCTAAACGCTAAGTAAGAATGTACGGACAACAGGTAGGTTCTTGCTGGCTAGAAGTCAAACTGGGTGAAACTTAATTAATTTGATATGCATCTTCTGAGTTAAAGGTAAGATATATCATTAACCTTTCATGGCAATGCTTCTCTTGAGCCGGTTCTCAGGATCACTGAAGAATGCCTTTTGAGTTTCAGAAGCACGCTTTCTTGCAGCAGCAGTACCTTTTGTTCTCTTCATGTTCAATAGCATTGGGGAAAAACGAACATGCCCAGATCAACTACTGCATTCAATAAGAACATACCAATGAAACACTTTGCACGGCATCTTACCTTGATTGCAGCAACTCTTTGAGCACGCAATTCGGGGTCTTGGTGTATAAGCTTCATGTGCTTAGTAAACAATCCTGTTTGAGCATTTAGACTCTGCAATTAATATTAAAGACTTTTAAGTCACAAGAAAAGAAACAATTACAAAGCAAGTTCGTAGAGCTGAAATGTTTTAGTATCAAAGAGAAGGAACAGGGCTACATTGTTAGTTGTAATCAGGTTATCAGGTGTATAGGGATTTAGTTAAGTACTACTTATGTGTTAGTGGTGCATACAAGTTTTGCAGACCCATATAAATTATGGATGACAAGGTACAGTCGCATGTGTACAGATGTGTAGAAAATATTACTTACTCTTAAAGATCGGCTAATCTTCATGGCAACTTCTGGTGAAGGTGATGCATAAGCACGCTTTGATCTTTTGGGGTTGTTGATATTTATCTCTAACTTGTCAACTTCGTCATCTTCTTTTACTTTCAAAGGAGAACTGCAAATACAGAAAGGATATATGACAATGTATGCACATGAATATTTTTCTCGAACGCATGTATGCACAGGAATAAAAAAAGGATATCTTTCAATTTGCTGTGTATAAGAACCATATCACGCAATGTTACTTCAGTCATCAATAAAAGTTACTAAAAATACTTGAATGCCGATGGGTTCGACAATTCAAAGCCATAATGCAGTCTCAGTTAAACCTTGAAGATTTTCAGGGAAACAATAAGCAGTCGATCTGCTGAGAGAAACAGCAAATCACAAGGGGCAAGGTGAACATAACAAATATAGTAGAAAAGGGTACCTTGACCGAGCTTTCTCCCATGGCTGTTCATCAACAGATTCCTGCCATATCACACACTCTCCACTACATTGTAGACACATTCGAATCCCCTGATACAAATGCATAGCACGAATTTGTAAGTTCACGAAATTTACATGTATAGGATTATATTTTTCTCCTCCATGATGACTCACAAGATATATGGAAGGTTCACCTTGCCATTGCACATAGGGCAGTCCAAACTTGATCTATCTATTCCGCACTCCTTGCATGGAGTGTAACCTCTACCCCTACAGCTGGGGCATGGCAGCTCACGGTAGTACTGCCCATTTGGACCGACCCAAGACCTCAGTTTTCCCTTCTCTGTAATTGAAGTTGTACTCCTGCAATGAAAAAATCAAAGCTAATGAAGTGTCAAAATCTGCACTAGTTTTTCTAGATGGATACAAACTTCAAACTCTCAATCATAAAGGCTTTGATGATATGCACTAAAAATATCCAAACTCTGCTGCCATTTCAATCCCTCACTAGAGATACAACTCTATGCAAAAACTGTACCATGACACACCTAAATCTATTTTTTTTTTGAGACGACGCCTAACGACGCGTATTTCATTAAGCAGAAAGAGAGTTCAAGCGAAACAACAAACCCGGTAATACCCTGATTACCAAGACGAACACACACACCTAAATCTATTAAAACAACAAGTACATAGATAGGTTGAACAATGAACGTAGCATGTTTTAAGAACAGTCTGTCTGTGCAAATAGACATCCTTATTCCGACAAATCGCATAATGACGAATTTGGGTGATTTTTCGACAGTTCAATCATACACAAATTGTGCGTGCCATCTTCAAGACCAGCGCACGGCCCATCTATAATCTCAATTCACAATTCTCCGATCACCTAACGTCCTAATCAGCACGAGCAGTCGAACACACATAGTGGCATAGTGTCAATCTAAAGGGGAAAAAAACGTACTGTGAGCGTGAGCCGCTGGGTTCGACGTCCGGACCCAGGAGGTCGGCCAAAGGGTTGCAGCGGAGCTGCCGCGGTAGCAAGAAGGCGAAACGGCTCCAACAGTCAGACCTTCCAGGAATTGCGGGAGAATGAGGAACTTCGAAACGGAAGCGGAATTCTGCGCTCACTGTACCGGAGAGCTTGGAGTGCCGGCGCCGTCCGAAGCAGAAGCAGCGACGCAGCGCCGGCGCAAACGCGGCGCTGGCCGCGCACGCCCAGGCAGACTCAACCGGGCCGCCGCGGAAGGCGCGGGCTGGGCGCACGTTATCCGTAGTAGCATCCCAAGAGAGGCGCGTGCCTGTCGGTCCGTCTGCCACGCGTAGCGGGAGGGCGGCGGGCCGGCGGCGGTGCGTGGTGCTGGCGCCGGGGTGATCTGGTAACGATCCTCCTCCCGGTCGGGCTCTGTGGCTGTCGTTGCTCGTCAGGAGATTTAACTTTTTACCATTGGTACCTCCTCAAATCGCACATCAACGGTTGCCACCGCATTTTCACCAGCGACAAGAGGAAACAGCTACAAATTTACTGCTCGTCCTAGTCTCTAGCACCACGGGCCGGAACGACGCCGACGCCCTCCACCTCGCCGGCCGCCACGTGCGCGTCCTGGTACAGCCACACGTCGTAGCCGCGCCGCATACGTCGGCACGCCGCGGTCGCGACGGGCCCTGCTGGTGCTGGCTGCCGCGGCGAAGATGCGGATGGCGCTCCCGTCGGACTTGGGCGGGCCACGGCTGTCGGGGCGGGCAAGGTCGAGCTACCGGGACACGATGGGCGCGTCGGCGGCGGCGAGGACCGCTGCAGCCGGGAGCGAGGCGACGCTGATGAGGTCGGAGCCGAAGGAGTCGGCGTCCTTGACGTGGAACTCAAGGCTGGTGGCGGCGTGCGCGAGTGGCAGCAGGAGCCTGGCCTCCCACCTCAGCGCCTCCAAGTTGCGGAAGACGTAGGTGTGTGCTACGGTCGTCTCGTGGAGCCTCTGTGGTCACCGCGGCGTGGAGGAGGCGTCAGAGGAACACGGCCGGGAGGGGTGCGTCCACGGCCGCCTCGAGCAGTGTGTGCTGGTCCGCCCGATTGATGACGACCTGGTTCCGGCGGGATGCCGCGAGGACGCGCTTTGCGACATCGGCGCGGTTGCACTGCAGCGAGGACGGCGTGTTCCTGTGCCCCGCCTGCGACGCCCCGCCGGGCGCACAGCGCCGGCGAGGCTGCACTAGCTGTCGAGATGGACTCCTCTGCCGCCGTGGCCCCGCGCTGGCGAACGCCGGGGAGAGACGCGGGCAGCAGTATACCGTGCACTGGCTGCTCGGGCTAGTGCGGTAGTGCGAGCTGCAGCGTACAACGTGCTGATCAGGGCCTACTCCAAACGAGGGAGCGCGGTGGTCGCCCTGAGGGTGTTCGACGAAATGCGTGTCGCATGGGTGGAGAGGAAGAAGATTGAGAAGGAGAGAGCAGGGGCAGGAGGGACATTTCCCCATGCCCTACTGACTTGGATCCATGCTGACACGAGGGGTAGGCGCGTGAGCAAAAATAGTATTTTAATATCTAGATCATGTTTAGATTAAAAAAAATTTCACCCGATGAATAGTACCACTTTCGTCTTATTTGACAAATATTGTCTAATCGTGGACCACCTAGGCTCAAAAGATTCATCTCGTGATTTTCAACTAAACTGTGTAATTAATTATTTTTTTACCTACATTTAATACTTCATACAAGTAGCTAAAAATTAATATGATGGAAAGAGAGTGAAAAAACTTGGAATTTTGAGGGGAACTACACAAGGCCCTATTCTTGCTCTGCTGGTGAAATTGTAACGATCCTCCTCCCGGTCAGGCGATGGGCATGGCGCACGGGCTCGGCCGGGCTGGAGCGGGCGAGCGGCCAGCCGGCCACAGTCCACAGGCCACACCCACACCCACCCACACTATACCTGCAAACGGTGGGGCGCACCTAATCAAGACCCGTCGCTTCCACCATTAACAAACGTGGTTCACGGGTCAAACCGTCCCGCTTGTCGATTGGAAAGGTTCGCCCCGTGGGTAGCCAGGGTTGACCCTCTCTGCTGGCCAGGGTGTCAGGCGCCTCTGTGCCTCTGCCTGACCACGCCAGATTGCTAGCAAATCCATGCGTCCGTTGTCCATCGGGCAAGTCCGTCAAGGTTAGGCTCGCCATTCGCCAAGTGCAACGTTCAGCGCGTGCACAGCGGCGCAGACATCGCTTCGGACGAGGGTTTTTTTTACCGACCGGTCACCCTAAACCGCCGGCCTCCGGTTCTGGTTTACCGGTAACCGGTCGGTAACCGGTCGAATTTGAATTTGAATTCAAACGTGCCTTCGGTTCGGTTTGTCACCGGTTTACCGGGCGGTTTGGAGCGGTAACCGCTCGGTTTGAGCGGTTTACCGCTCGGTTTGAGTTTAGAATTTTCTTTTTTCTTTTTTTTAAACTTCTATACGTATAAATAAATACTAAACGAACTCGAATTTGAAAAATTTTTACACCATTGGCTTCTATAAATCATAAACTATTTTTAGGATTTTTTTCAGCATTTTTTGTTTGTTTCAAATTTTAAATTTGAATTTGGGGGCCTTAACGGGCCGGGACCGGGATTTTTTTTCTTTTTTTTTCAAACTTCTATACGTATAAATAAATACTAAACGAACTCGAATTTGAAATTTTTTTACACCATTGGCTTCTATAAATCATGAACTATTTTTAGGAATTTTTCAGCATTTTTTTTAAATTTTAAATTTAAATTTGGGGAATACCTAACCGAACCGGACCGGACCACCGGTCCGGTTAGGCCGGTAACCGCGGTAAACCGCGGTTTACCGAGCGGTTTTTTTAACCCTGCTTCGGACACTGACTCCCTCCGGTGATCAGGGTTGTACATGCGACGCGGCTCCATGGGGCAGCTGCCGGCGGCGACGCTTGACGCCAGGTGCTCCATTGACGGACAAACCCTGCCGGAGCTCACCACGCGACCATCGTTCCACGAGCGCTCGCTCCTGTCCTCGGCCACCAAGAACGTCGTCGTCATGCCCGGAAAGAATAGAGACGTCCTCTTGAACGGTGAGGCACGACTCCTTCGACAGCGACCTCGATTTCGGCCCGACCACGCGCTTCTCCATAGACTTCGGCGAGAACCTCAATCTGTCCACCACCTACGCCTGCATCAGCGTGAGCACCTCCATTATTGCCTCCCACCTGTTCGACCACAGGTCCAGCTACGCCAGCGCCTCCCACAACCACCTGTCCTCCTCCGTCGGACGTTCCATGTCGTCGCTTGCCTTTACCTTCCCGCCACCGTTGCAGGACGTTGCTGCGTGGCCCGGATCACCAGGCAGCCATCACCACACCTTGCCGATTAGCCTATCAGGCTATCCGCACCCATCAACCTCTATTTTCATCTTAAAAAGGAATATTCTATCCTAGTCATCGAGATTCTCTACTCTATATATATTTCTCCTGCACCCGTGTTATCTCTATCCCATACTCTATACCCACTATTCCATATTTTATTCCCCTCTCTCTCTATTTCTCTTTCTCCTCTCTCTCTTTCTCTCTCCTCCTTCCCTTTTACAGGCGCGCATGCAGGATCGCTGCCTGTGGCGTGTTACTGTAGCGCACGCAGCGGTACCGATCGGCATAGCGTTCTCCGGTGCGTACCTCCCACCGGTAGATTTGGCGTTGCGTTCGGTTTACAGGACAGCGGTGCCGATAGCCTCAGGGGGTTGATTGGATGTGTTGGACGAAGGATGCAGCTGGTAGGCAACCAGCGAGAGGAGCGGGTCGAACCAGGAGTCAATGGGTCGTGCTCTTGCTGCACCTCTTCTATTCAGAGTCGACCCGCTTCGATCCGTTACCAGATTCGAGGGGCGGAGCGTATTCACGAAAGGTTCGACCCGGACCCTTCGCACTTTGAACCCACACGCCCACACGGAGCAACGACAGCGGGATCAGCGTTAGACTAGCCGCAGAGTACCGCAGTGGGTACTCTAAACATGCTCTAAAGTCTTAGAGTACGAATATAGAGTAAAAACTGCTGCACTGGGTACTCTAAAACGATACTCTATCATTTCTCTCACTCTATATTTAGAGTGGTACAATACTTACTCTATAGTGGGTAGTGGCGGCCCCACTAGCTAAACAAAGAAAAAAATGCTATAATTCATAAACCAAAAATTCAAATTAAATTTCGATTGCACCATTAAATTCGTCTCAATAAATCATTCAAAACTAGATCACATAGGGATATATTTAGATAAAGTGATAAGTGGGTCCCACAGTGGATAGAGTGAATAGAGGATGATATAGAGAATGAATGGGTGTGGAAGAATTAAGTATATAGGAGAAAATCTTGCTGACGAGGACGTATAGAGGATGAATATAGAGGTCCATGGCTACAGATAGCCTTAGCGATCCGGCCGGTACCGGTACAAGACACGTGGCTCCCGGAACTGACCCCACGCACGGGCGCGGCCCTTTTTGTCTTCCACACGCCTTCTCCAATCTCCAGTAATATAGTTTCAAAAAAAATCTCCGGTAATACAGGGTAAGAGCACCTCCAAGAGATGGGCTATTTTTATCTAGGAGCCAAATTTTAGAAGTTTTGGGAAGAAATAGACCTCCAACAGCTTTTGTATCTGGTGAGCCAAAATAAGAAGTGTTGTATCCCGTGCTTCTCGCTAGCTAGATATAGCATGCCGCGGCCGCTGGCTATTCGCCTTCCCCGCGTGAATTCCTGCTCGCCCATCTTGCTCCCGCGCGGGCAGATTGTTTCCCGCGTGCAGCCAGTACGACGTCTTCTTCTTGCCTCGTTCATTCGGCTGCTGCCGGACAGCTAGCCCTTCACCTCCCCTGTCCGCACGGCTCGCTTGGACGTCCATTGCCGTGCCCCTCCGTCCGGACGGCCCTTCCCTGCCGACGAGACTCCCTCGGACAGTCCTTCCCCGTTAGCGCGGCTGCCTTGGACGGCACTTCCCTGTTCGTGCCGCAGCTATATCACGTCCTCGTCCTCCTCGTCCATGCGCCTCATGGATGTTCCCAGTAGATGCAGCAGCCAGCCGCCCCTTCTCTCCGTCATTGACTGAAGATACTGGAACTTCAGGATGTCACAGCATCTTCAGGTAGGCATCGCTTTTGCATTGAGTGGCCAAGGGCCAGCTGCTACTGGACCAAGCAGCTGCGTGGCCATTGGCAATGGCCGGAGCCGGACGCTGGTTGGCCTCGCGCACAAGCCCGCGTTGGCTATCAGCTGGCCGGAGATGCCACAGATTGGATGCGCCGCCGTGCGAGTGCAACGTTGCGAGCTCATTTGGCGGCGGACTATTATTAGACGATCTAATCTTTCACGTATGATGACGTGGCAGGTTTAAATATAGACAATGGAAAATTTACCTAAACTGTTGCAGGACTCCTCTTTTTAAGGTGGTTTTCTATTTTACATAATAGCTAAATTAAAGAATTTGGCATCTATATTTAGCCCATCTCTTGGAGATGCTCTAATATAATTAATTAGTACCGTTAAACGAGGCCCCGGGATCCCAAAATAGTAGTTAACTTTTGCCCTGCGCAGGACCCTCACGGTCCCCCACGGCCCTCGCTATCGCCCCTGACGTGTGGGCCCGCGAAACAATCTTCCCCGGCCGAACCTTCTTCTTTTCCTGCCACGTAATCCAGCCCGTGGATATCTCGCACCTTTTGCGGGGCCATTTCTTATTTCCGACTCATCTCGCCTCGCTTTACCCCCTTCTTCCCTCTCTTCCTTCCGTTCTCGTTCCCTCATTCGCTTCCGCTCCTCCACACGCACTCACCCACCCGGACTCTCAGAGAGAGAGAGCGCTAGCCATGTCGGTGGGGAGCTGGTGTATTCGCGCGATCCCGGGCGCGGCACCGCCGGCTCGGGCCGGGCTGCTCGGGAGCGCCTTCCTGCAGGTGTCCGCCCCGCGGCCGCGGACTGGGCGGTGCCGTGCCGCGCAGCACGGGCGCGTGAGGCTCGGCGGCCGCGTCGTGGCCCGAGCCGGGGCCGCGGAGACGCCGGTGGCTGGCACCGACGAGGACGCTGGAGTGGGGTTCTCCGAGACGTTCCCCCTGCGCCGATGCCAAGCTGTAGCTTCCTCTATCCCCGCCGCGCTGCGTGATCTGTGCTGAGATGGTGTTCGTGTGCAGGGGCGGAGCCAGCCCTGTTGACAGCAATGATTTCCTGAGATTTTCATTGCAAATTGATGCTCATACGTGAACTTAAGCCATGGCGTAGTACTTATGACATCAGTGGAATTTTGGCTGGATCCGCTACTGTTCGTGTGTATTTCGTTTTTGGTCTGGGGGTGTTGCTGATGCTTCAGCTCTGTGGTGGAACCCAGGTGGAAGGGAAGGCGTGGGTGAGGGTGGACGCGGAGCCGGACGCCGAAGGCAAGTGCAAGGTCGTTGTCGGATGTAATGTGGCGGGGAAGTGGGTGTTGCACTGGGGTGTCTCGTACGATGATGAGCATGGAAGGTAATATTTGATCTTCTTCTACGCCTTTTATTTTATATTTTCCTCATGGCGATGGATACCTGTGGATCACGAACGACGATTTTTGCATTATTAAGTGCAACAAATGGAATCAACAGTGGGATCAGACAGGCAAGTGGGCCCACATTTCATTGTGTTCTGGCTTGCTGTATCCAATTAGCTCCTGGTCCAATGCTTGAATGGCCGTGGAATGGCGGATGAAGCAATTTATAATCTAGTTTTGGGTACATTAGGGGAAACCGTGAACCACTTCAATTGAAAAATGATTAACAGGCAGGGTTTGATGTTTGTTTGTATGTTACCCTGGAAGGCGCGAAACTTTACAATCATTTTTTTTGTGTGTTATTGGAAGAGGGGTTGGCGTTGGAGCGGTTTCAGTTTCGGTCTGTTCCTACGTAATCCAATTGTACGCGCCTTAAATATCTTGTTTGTTTTATTCGAAATTTGGAATAACTTCTAAGCATGAGCCTTGGATTCATAGCATGTAGGACAACTTTGAAGGAGAAGATTTCATTATTGTATTTTAGATTAGTAGTTGCTATACCTTTTTTGCTCGGACTCCTTTGGAATTGTCTTGGTATCTCGACTTTGTGTACATTACTTAAAGAAGGAATTTGCCGAGGCGTATCTGGCATAACTTGTCGTTTCTTTTTCCCCATATTGAAACTTGTTTTAGAAAAAATAAGGCATTCACATTCTGTTTCCTAGAGAAGGAAATGAAATAATTGGTTACTGTTTTCTTTACTACAGATTGTACCTTTCTCAGACCAGGTTTAATTTCATCTTATCCTGTGTTATCGATATTTCTGCAGAGAATGGGATCAGCCTCCTTTAGAAATGAGACCACACGGTTCAGTTGCAATCAAGGTTCTACTCCTGTGAAAACTGTTACAAGCACTTCATATAGCTTGCAGCTATCTGTCACTTGCGTATGATATAAAAATGCAAGGAACCTCCTCCAAGTTTATGTTTTTCAAGCAGAAATTCTCCAAGATTATATTGATATCTGAGATAATCAAAAGCTAATGCCTTTCTTAATTATCATTTAGCCATTAAATTTGCTCGTTTAGCTTTCAATAGCTGGACAATATCTGAATTTTCAGGACTATGCAATTGAAACACCATTGGAGATTTTGCCCAATTCAGAAGGACGGCTCCTTTATGAAGTGCAAATCAAATTTGATAAAGACATTCCAATCGCTGCTGTCAACTTTGTTCTAAAGGTTTCAACTTTACACCATTGCATAGCTTCCTATGTTTTTTTTCTAGATGATGTGGTGCTTTGACGTTGTGCCAATTGAAACAGTAGCTAAACGATCCTAAACTGGATTTCTTTTTTCAAACACTGTAGTTGTCCCCAAAAAAATTTGGTACCATGTAAACATGAGTACATGACATGTATATCTACACAAAAAGGCAATACTGACCACTTGCCCCATGTTCCTTTATATACTTTTTTTTTTCCTTCATTGTGGGTTTGTTTACTTGGGGTAAAATTTGAATGTCGTGGATATTGTTGCTTTGCTAGGAAGAGGAAACAGGTGCATGGTTTCAGCATAAGGGCAGGGATTTCAGAATACCCTTAAATGGATCCTTCAATGGTGGAGGAAAGCAAGATATTGATATCTGGCCAGGTTGTTAAGAATTTCATTAACAATTACATTTTTTTTATCATAGTGATGTGCTTGCCCCTGAGTGATGTGTACATTCTGATATATTTTGGAATTTGGAATATTATATACTATTACACAGGAGATTTTGAAATGTAGCTGGTTATCTGTAAAGGAATAGCGCTCCATTATCGATTTATTTCATTCTACAATGTTCTACATTGTTCAATATTTTCATATTTATGTCATGTTTCATCAATGATGCGCTAAATGCATGCTCCATGTTAGAGCATCGGTTTCTTTTAAGAAAGATTATACATTATAGCATCTAATTCATCTCTGAGTTTATAGAACAGAAAGATGCAAGCTTTGGATTGCAGTAGTACAAATCCACAAACCAATGCACTTCTGAGCAATTATATATCAAGATAAGTTAGAAAGTTCCCAACATGTAAATTTGTTGTTCTGCCTTTTGTTTCCCTGGGAACTAGCGTTGTGTACACCGGTGAACTTGTTTTGCTCCTCAAGTCATAACTCTAGCATTCTTATGGAATTACATTTTTTTCTCGAACACATAGGAGAACTACGTATCATTATATTAAGAAGCAAACTCATGGAATTACATGATATCTGTTCTAAAAAGTTTAAGAATTCCTTTGTGCTTTTAGGAAAGTTTTGTAATATATTTGTCTTAATTCTCAGGTGATTTGGGGCATGCATTGAAGAAATCTGAAGGATCTAGTTCTCAGCCACAAAACACCTCACCTCAGGATACAGGTTTGAGTGGCATACATATATCAGGGTTCTATGAAGAATACCCCATCCTAAAATCAGAGTATGTTCAGAATCTTGTTACTGTCACTGTGAGGAGAGACATTGAAACACATAAAAGACTTGTGGAATTTGACACTGATATTCCGGGCGATGTTGTCATTCATTGGGGAGTTTGCAAAGACAATAATATGACATGGGAGATCCCACCAGAACCACATCCACGGACAACGAAAATCTTCCGACAAAAAGCTCTTCAGACCTTGCTGCAGGTATGACCTTGAAGTTAAGCTCTTGGAATGGTAGATGGCAAAGGCTCAAATGGACTCCATCAAGTTTATATAATGCCTATAAAAGAAAACAAAATGTACTAGTAACTTGACTTGATAATAGTTAACAAGCAGCAGAGCTTTGAATTGGGATTACATGAAGTCTACTTGTATTTTTTGGGCTTTATGATTTCAACTTTACTCCAAAGAAGCCATACCACTTGTACTTTTGAATTATATGAATCTCTAATCCAAAACTTGATTCATTTTAGCCTTCCTTAGTTCCTTATTATTGTCCCTTGCCCCACTCACCACAAGCTTGAGTCTTCTATCTTATAAAGAAAATTTGCACCTTAACATTACTTTGCCTATTTCTTTTGTTTCCTCAGTTATTTATGGTCCCCTTTACTAGGAAGAACATAATGATGTAGTCTTTTTCCCCATGAAATTTGTGAGGGACTGTATGTTGGTTAAATCCTTAGGTAAATTTTAAAATGCGTAGGAATTTGAAACTTACATTTAATAAACATTTAACAGTTGTGTGTTTGTACAACTCTTCCTTATTTGTGTGCGTCCTGCATTCATTTGGGTGCCTTCCTAGGACGGTTTTTTTTTGGTTAACTGAGGACCATCTCCTTACAAGTGGTCATCTCTCAACAAAATGTACATCTGAATGCTCCATGCAAGTTTTCTTTTTGATCTTTTGATATGTTCTCTTGTTGTGTTTTTCATCTTGTAGAGCTTTATGTATTTATTTTTTATGATTCAGTGACTTGATCTGATTTGAAGTCAATTTAACTCTCCTCACTATGCGCAAAAATAAAAAAAAAGTTTAACACTCCTCACACATCTTCTCTCTTGTTGCAGCAAAAAGCTGATGGAGCAGGAAACTCAATTTCATTCTCACTAGATGCAGAGTATTCTTGTCTGTTTTTTGTGCTCAAACTTGATGAGTATACTTGGTTGAGAAATCTTGAGAATGGATCTGATTTCTGTGTGCCACTTACAAGAGTGGGTCAGCATGGTAGCACTCAGGATCCCGACAAGGCTGAGGCACAGAAAGTAGAGGATAAGTCTTCACAGGCTGATGGCTTAATCAGTGATATAAGAAATCTGGTGGTTGGCCTATCATCTAGAAGAGGTCAGAAAGCTAAGAATAAAGTTCTTCAAGAGGACATCCTACAAGAAATCGAAAGGCTTGCAGCAGAAGCTTATAGCATTTTCAGGAGCCCCACCATTGATTCTGTAGATGAGTCTGTACACCTCGATGACACATTAAGCGCAAAGCCAGCATGTTCTGGCACTGGATCTGGTTTTGAGATATTGTGCCAAGGATTTAACTGGGAATCTCATAAGTCAGGGAAATGGTATGTTGAGCTTGGTACAAAGGCCAAGGAGTTGTCGTCCCTGGGTTTCACTATTGTCTGGTCACCACCACCAACTGATTCTGTGTCACCTGAAGGATACATGCCAAGGGATCTATATAATCTAAACTCTCGGTATAGTTTTTACATGCAAAATCATCCATTGAACATATGTTATAGCACTTCTGTCCTCATCTGTTTATCTTTTATAAGATAACACCTCCTTTGAGATCCCATATACTGGTTTTAGTGTATAAATGTGCAAGAGCCACCTTTTCTTGATTTGAGCTTGGTCCTAATAAGTAAATTGAATTTAACAAAACCCACCTATCGCATCCAACTGCAGCTCTGTGCAACATACAAATTGTTGATACTTGACACTTGAAGTCATCATGTAGATACGGTTTTTTAGTTCTCAGCGCAATAGGCTATAATGCATTTGTTATTGTCCAAGCTAGAAACTTGTGGCTATTTGACATACTGAATATGTGAAACCATACTGACTATGCAAAACCATAGTTTCTTCCTTAGATAAGTGCAAAAACTGACATGATATTGTTTCCGGTGGGGATTATTATTTATTCATTATGGCTAGAAGTTTGGGGGATATATAGTTACAGACCATTGATGTTCCATAACCTTTTTCATTCGCTTGGTCTAGACTCTAGAAAACTTTTGGGCATTTTGTGAAGACTGCCTAGGGGCTAAACACTCTATCTCTGATGTGAAGAGTTCTGAAGGTTTTGCTACTACTTTTCTGTATAGAAGCACGTTTGCAGTTGGGGACAATAAACTTGCTTTTGTCCTGCCATCAATTGCTCAATTTACTAGACTCCGGCTGACCTTGGAAAATGCTTGACATTTTTATATTTAACTCGCATAGAAGTCTATGATCTTCAGAAGTAATTGTGTGAGACTTAAGAAATCCAGTTTGTTATTAAGTATATATTATTAAACCATCTTACAAGGTTATGTCATTCGTTAATATGATAAACCAACATTTCAGATATGGGTCCATGGATGAGCTGAAGGAACTTGTGAAGATTTTCCATGAATCTGGCATCAAGGTTCTTGGTGATGCTGTTCTAAATCATAGGTGTGCTCAGTTTCAGAACAACAATGGTGTCTGGAATATTTTTGGTGGGCGTATGAACTGGGATGATCGAGCAGTTGTTGCTGATGATCCACATTTCCAGGTATCCGATTTTCTTTTCTAAAATATATTTATTTAGAGGGCTTAGCATATGATTGTCAGTGGACATATAAAAAAAATTCAATGGTAGGTTAAAACAGTTTTAAGAAACTGTACTAGATCAGTAGTTTTGCTGGGAAAGAAGGTAAAAAAACTGATTAGGTCTCAAAACTGTTCATACTAATTTTCTCTCATTGGGTGTATACACATTTGAACATGCTGGTTTCACACTGCACAAGCAACACTAGTCCAGGACTGTACACATTGTTGAAAGTGTTGTCTCTATTGATTAGGGCTAACCCTAGAAGGGTAGCTATATAGGTTCCATACATGGGCCTTAGCCTCATGGGCCTAAACACATACTCCAACACCCCCCTGTAAGGTCCAAATGGCTAGAGGGGGGGTGAATAGCCTATTTAAAATTCTACAAGCTTCACTAAACAACCACGTTAGTATAAAAGATGGCTAAGCTAATTCTAGCACTAGCTCAACTACACTATGCAAGCCACCTATACAATACTAGTGAAGCAAGGCTATGATCTCTAATACACACCAACAAGACTAAGTCACTAAGCTACTTACTCCTATGTGATAAAGGCTACACTGAGCAAACTACATAAAGACTAGTACAAGAAAGTAAAGGGCAAGTGACTTGATTTTTATACCAACGATGTAGAGAAGTAATGCACTTGAAGAATCAATCACAATAATCAACCACAAGAGAAATCCTCGGCAAAGAGATGACACAAGATTTTTTACCGAGGTTCACTTGCTTCCCGGCAAGCTACTCCTCGTTGTGGCGATGCACCCACTTGTCGGTTCGCGAGCTAATCGACTATCAAGAGTCGAGCCCTCGGCGGACGCCGCACAACCGCACACAAGATGGGGATCCTCTAAGCCACGAGCTCCACTAGAGTATCCAATTTGCGAACTCTCGCGGGGAAGGATCAAGAACTCCTTACAACACTTGGTGAGGGCTCCAACAATCTCCAAATGCGAGCTCAATCACCTCCGCTGCTCCAAGCCGTCTACCGTGTCGGGAAACACGGAAGAGTAACAAGAAAACCGCAGCAACTCGAAGATCAAGTGCCTCTAGAATGCAACTCTCAAGCAATGCACTTGAATCTCACTCAATCTCACTCAAGATGTGCAACCAAGCAAAGAGATGAGTGGAGGGGTTGTCTCTAGCTCAAAGGATGTCTCTAGGTCTCAAAATGTGCAAGAGTTACCCTCAAACCCCGGACATCCTCTATTTATAGCGAAGGGGTACGCAGCTAGCCGTTACCGGACGACTCAGTGAAAAACGCGCTGACCGGACGCTCCGGTCAGGGTGACCGGACGCGTCCGGTCACTACAGGACAAACATGAATAGTGCATGTCAGAACTAGCCGTTGCCGTGACCGGACGCACTCAACCGATTGACCGGACGCGACAGTGCCAGCGTCCGGTCGCGTTCCAGTAAGCTCCCGTCGAGACCGGACGCGTCCGATCACACGTGACCGGACGCGTCCGATCACACGTGACCGGACGCGCCGCGCGTCCGATCAGCACTTCGCTGCACTCTGCCCCTCTGGAAGCCTGACCGGACGCTCCGGTTCCATGAGGGACCGGACGCACCGGTCGCGCGCTCTACTTCTGCGCACAGGAGAACTGACCGGACGCGCTGGTCAGGCCAGACCAGCGTCCGGTCAGAAACCCTAGCGAGCAGCACTGAGTTGAACTGACCGGACGCGTCCGGTCAAACCGAGACCGCGTCCGGTGCAGCGTCCGGTCACCACAGTGACCGCCGTTTGCCTCCGTTTCTTTTCCGACTTCCGGCGCAATAGAAAATAGGCATTTCACTTCCCCAAAAAGTGCCGAATCCCGCCTCGCAAGCTCGGCGGGAGGGAGAGAGGAACTCAAACCCCTCTCTACCGCTCAAACACCACCGCCTTCGCAAATGTGCTAACACCACCAAGTGTACACCATAATGTGCATATGTGTTAGCATTTCACAAACATTTTCCAAGGCGTTATGTTAGCTCTCAACTAGATCCTAATGCATATGCTCAAGACATTGATCTAGTGGCACTTGATTCTCGAGCTAACCGTGATTGCCCCTCTTGATAGTCGGCTATGTATCCTAAACCCGGTCAATCACTTCTCTACTCATCTTAGACCGGCAAAAGGAAAACCCTATGGTTATACCTTTGCCTTGCGCTCTTAGATCCTTATCTTTCACTTGATCATCATGTCCATCATATTATGTGCATCTCCATTATGATCGTCATTTCATGTCCATGCACTATTTCTTTGTGATCTTGTGACCACCACTCCTTGCCACATACACATTTATCACATGTGTTGCTTATGCCTAACTCAAAACATTTAACATATGGCATTAGCAACTTGGTGTCATTAATTACCAAAACCAAACTTGGGCTTTCACCCCCGCAGTCTGAACTACCGGCGCAGCGGAGTTCGAGGCTGAACAAGAAAGAACACACACAACCCCCCACAGACGCTACTAGCCACCGGTGATGTTGAGGCTGGAGCGAAACTCGGCGAAGGTCGAGGACGGGAGGCCTTTGGTAAAGATGTCCGCGAACTGGGAGGTCGTCGAACATGAAGGACCCGCACCTCGCCCATGGCCACCCGATCACAGACAAAGTGGAGGTCGATCTCCACATGCTTCGTCCGCTGGTGCTGGATGGGGTTGGTGGAGAGGTAGACCGCATTGACATTGTCGCAGTAGATCAGTGTGCTCCGGGAGGGCGGAGTGTGCAACTCAGCAAGCAGCTGCCTGAGCCAGGCGGCCTCCGCCACGCCGTTAGCAACGGCGCGGTACTCCGCCTCGGCGCTGGATCGGGAGACCACCGGCTGGCGCTTGGACGACCAAGACACCAGGTTGCTGCCCCGGAAGACGGCGTAGCCGGAGGTGGAGCGGCGAGTATCCGGGCACCCCGCCCAGTCAGCGTCGGTGTAGACGACGAGGTCGGTGGAGGAGGCCCGGTGGAGGAGGCCGTAGTCGAGCGTGCCCCGGAGGTAGCGGAGGAGGCGCTTGAGAGCCGTGAGGTGAGGCTCCCAGGGGTCATGCATATGAAGACAGACCTGCTGAACTGCATAGGTGATGTCCGGCCGGGTGAAGGTTGATGGATAAGTCTATGTGGCTGGTGGTTGTAGGGCTGCTGCACACTGCAGCACATGATCTTTGTGTCCAGCATCTTTTGACTGCTTTTAGGACAGCAGTTAGCATCTAGGACGGCATCTAGGACAGCATCTGCTTTTAGGACAGCAGTTGGCATCTAGGACAGCATCTTAGACTAAGTGGTTAGCATCTAGACTAGCATCTTGGCATATGCTTGGCTGGCTAGCAGCCTATAAATATGTATCCCCAACCTCTCAGGTTGGCATGGCATTGTATGAGTTTGTGTGAGAAATAAACCAGAAAATTGCCCTAACTCCTAGTGTCATCCTCTCTCGATGAGAGTAAGGATTCAGCTACTACCAAGAGTGCGAATCCAGCGACTAACAAGTGGTATCCGAGCCGTACTATCCTGTAGCCTGAGCATCTCCCGCTCTTCTCCTTCCCCGGCCTCGCAGCAGCCCCAACCGTAGCCGGTAGCAGCAGCAGCTCCGGCTGCCCCTGCTCTCCACACAGCAGCCCCCTCGATAGCGCGCCATGTCCGCAGGCCAGTCTCAGGGCTCGGTCGCCTCGAGCACGCGGCGTCGGCAGGAGGCCGACCTCGCCGCGGCAGAGAAGCGCGAGCGAGCGGCAGCAGACGCCGCTGCAGCAGCGGCAAGGGCATCGAGGCTGGCAGCAGCGGAGCTAGCAGCAGCTAGAGCGGAGGTGGAAGCAGCGGCGGCGGCGGATGCAGCGCGTGCAGCAGCAGCGAAGGTCGAGGCTCTACGCGGCAGCAACAGCAGCTCCATCGCTGCTGATGACAGCGCCGACGTGGACCTCAAGCTGCTGGAGAGGGAGGCATCGCGAGGGCGAGCGGCGCAGTGGGCAGCCGTGCACGCCCACGAGCGCGGCGGCAGCCCAGACAGGCGCAGACACGCCGGCGGCGCTCCTGAAGGAGGCGCGCACGGCGGTGGCGCTCCTGGAGGAGGCGCGCACGGCGGCGGCGCTCCTGGAGGAGGCGCGCATGGCGGCGGCGGACGAGTCGACGGAGAGCGCGGCCTTCACAGGCAGCGCGGCTCTCTCTCCCCGGTTCGGTACCGTGGTCACCACGAGTACCAGGCTGTCGTCAGGGACGTCGGCCCCGGCGGCGGGTGGCCTACCCTCACCAAGACCAACTACGTTGAGTGGGCTGCGTTGATGAGGGTGAAGCTCCAGGTGCGGCATATGTGGGATGCAGTCCGGTACGGCGACGTCGACTACGACCAAGATCGACGGGCGCTGGATGCTCTCATCGCTGCAGTCCCGCCCGAGATGCAGTTTTCGCTTACCAGCAAGCAGACTGCCAAGGAGGCTTGGGACGCCATCGCTGCAGCACGCATCGGCAGCGACCGCGCCCGCAAGTCCACACTACAGGCACTTCGCAAGGAGTGGGAGAACCTGGCCTTCAAGCCAGGTGAGGACGTTGATGACTTTGCTCTCCGTCTCAACACTGTTGCAGAAGTTGGTGCAGTTCGGCGATGACACCTACGGCGAGGAGAGAGCTGTTGAGAAGCTCTTCCGCTGCGTCCCCGAGAAGTACAAGCAGATGGCTCGCTCAATCGAGTCTCTGCTGGACCTCTCCACGATGACGATCGAGGAGGCGTTGGGCCGCCTCAAGGTCGTTGACGGCGATGAACCACAGCGCCTCTCGGGACCCGTCACCATTGGCGGGAAGCTCCTCCTCACTCGGGAGCAGTGGGCTGCCGGCCAAGGTGACAGGAAGAAGGGGGAGCCTTCTTCCACGACAGGCGGCCGCAAGCGTGGCAAGCCGTGCAAAGACGCCCAGGTAGGGGCGCGAGGACGTGCCGAGAGTGATGATCGTGGAGGCGCCCAGGGCGGCGCCGCTGGCAAGCAAAAGCCAGCACGAGGCGACCCTTGCTACAACTGCGGCAAGCTTGGTCATTGGGCCAAGGATTGTCGACAGCCACGACGCGGCCAGGCCCACGTCGCGCAGGCGCATCTGGGATCATCGACACCGGCTCCTGGTTAAGGTCAACAGGAGCAACCGCCTCTACGTCCTTCACGCACAGGTGGCGTAACCTCTTTGTCTTGCAGCCCGCCGCGACGACGACGCTTGGAGGTGGCACGAGCGCTTTGGGCACCTCAACTTTGAGGCCCTGAGGCAGCTCGGCAGCAAGGAGATGGTGCGGGGCATGCCGCACGTCGACCACGTGGAGCAATTCTGCGACACCTGCGTCCTAACCAAGCTGCGGCGGCTCCCTTTCCCCCGCCAGGCGAGCTTCCGCGTCAAGGAGAAGCTGGAGCTCGTACACGGTGACCTCTGTGGCCCCGTGACACCGGCTACACCTGGAGGCCGGCGCTACTTCCTCCTCCTCGTCGACGACGTGTCCCGCTACATGTGGACTGTCCTGCTCGACGCCAAGGCAGCCGCAGCGGACGCCATCAAGCACCTTCAAGCTGCTGCGGAGGCGGAGTGCGGCCGCAAGCTTCGGGTCCTACGCACGGACAACGGCGGCGAGTTCACGGCGGCCGAGTTCGCGGCGTACTGCGCCGATGAGGGGATCCACCGCCACTTCTCCGCGCCGTACACTCCGCAGCAGAACGGCGTCGTCGAGCGCCGCAACCAGACGGTGGTGGCCACCGCCCGTGCCCTCCTCAAGCAGAGAGGGATGCCGACGATCTACTGGGGTGAGGCGGTGATGACTGCCGTCCACTTGCTCAACCGCTCCCCCACCAAGGCCCTCGACGGCAAGACGCCATACGAGGCCTGGCACGGGCGCAAGCCCGCGGTGAGCCACCTTCGCGTCTTGGCTGCCTGGTCTTCGTCAAGGAGCTCAACCACGTCGGCAAGCTCGACGACCGGAGCACGCCAGGGGTCTTCATCGGCTACGCGGAGGGCGCCAAGGCCTACCGCGTCCTCGACCCTGCGACACGGCGCGTGTGCATCACGCGTGACGCCTCGTTCGACGAGGGGCGAAGCTGGACGTGGGGCAAGATGGTGGATGACGACTCGACTCCGACGACCAGCGATTTCGTCGTCGACTACGTCCACTTCAAGGAGGCGGGGGGAGCTAGCAGCTCGTCCTCACCGAGCTCGCCTACCCCACCACCTCGTTCGCCACCACCTCCGGCGAGTCCTTCACCACCGCCACCACCAGCTCTGGCAAGTCCACAGGCTCCGGCGAGTCCACCACCAGCACCGCCGGCCACGCCTCGTTCTCCTACACCGGACCCTACCTCTTCAGGCTCGGCACCGGCAGCTTCGGCCCACGACGAGCAGCGCACAGTGGAGTTCGCCACTCCGCTGTCCAACGACGAGAATCGCATCGACGCCTACCACGGCGGCGAGCCTCTGCGCTACCGTACCGTGGACAACCTCCTCGGCGAGCAGCCGGTCCCTGGACTGGCACAGCATGACTTTGAGGCGGAGCTGCACCTCGCACAGGACGATGGCGAGCCTCGTTCCTTCGCCGAGGCGGAGAGGGACGCGGCATGGCGTGCCGCGATGCAGATGGAGATGGACGCCGTCGAGCGGAAAGACGTGGGAGCTGGCCGATCTTCCAGCCGGCCACCACGCCATCTCTCTCAAGTGGGTCTTCAAGCTCAAGAAGGACGAGACCGGAGAGGTGATCAAGCACAAGGCGCGTCTGGTGGCGCGCGGCTTCGTCCAGCAAGAAGGAATCGACTTCGACGACGCCTTCGCGCCCGTTGCACGGATGGAGTCCGTGCGACTCCTCCTTGCGCTAGCTGCCCAGGAGGGCTGGCGTGTCCATCACATGGATGTCAAGTCGGCGTTCCTTAACGGCGACTTGAAGGAGGAGGTCTACGTGCATCAGCCGCCGGGATTTGCGATTCCCGGCAAGGAGGACAAGGTGCTTCGCCTGTGCAAGGCCCTCTATGGCTTGCGGCAGGCACCGAGGGCGTGGAATGCCAAGCTGGATTCCACGCTGAAGGGGATGGGCTTCGAGCAAAGCCCACACGAGGCGGCCATCTACCGGCGGGGCAGCGGAGGAAAGGCCCTGCTGGTAGGCGTCTACGTCGACGACTTGGTGATCACCGGCACCAAGGAGGTGGAGATCAAGGCGTTCAAGGAGAAGATGAGGGCGACTTTCCAAATGAGCGACTTGGGCCCTCTCTCCTACCTGGGGATCGAGGTCCACCAGGACAGCTCCGGCATCTCTCTTCGCCAGACTGCCTACGCCAAGCGCATTGTGGAGCTAGGCGGTCTCACCGGCTGCAACCCAGCCCACACTCCTATGGAGGAGAGGCTGAGGCTGAGTCGGGAGAGTACGGAGGAGGAGGTGGACGCGACGCAGTACCGGCGCATTGTGGGCAGCCTTCGCTACCTTGTCCACACGCGACCGGACTTGGCGTTCGCCGTCGGCTACGTCAGCCGGTTCATGCAGCGACCGACGGCGGAGCACCAGCAGGCCGTAAAGAGGATCCTCCGCTACGTCGCAGGCACCTCAGACTACAGCTTGCACTACCCGAGGTGCCCCGGTGCGGCGCATTTCGTCGGGTACAGCGACAGTGACCACGCGGGCGACATCGACACCAGCAAGAGCACAAGCGGGGTCCTCTTCTTCCTCGGCAAGTGCCTCGTTAGCTGGCAGTCGGTCAAGCAGCAGGTGGTGGCCCTGTCCAGCTGCGAGGCCGAGTATATAGCGGCTTCCACCGCTTCGACTCAGGCGCTCTGGCTCGCTCGACTGCTTGGTGATCTCCTCGGCAGAGACACTGAAGCGGTGGAGCTCAAGGTGGACAGCAAGTCCGCCTTGGCCTTGGCAAAGAATCCTGTCTTCCACGAGCGCAGCAAGCACATCCGGGTGAGGTACCACTTCATCAGAAGCTGCCTGGAGGAAGGGGGTGTCCGGGTCAACTACATCAACACCCAAGACCAGCTCGCCGACTTCCTGACCAAGTCCCTTGGGCGGGTCAAGTTCCAGGAACTTCGCGTCAGGATTGGGATGGCCCAGATACCCCACAAGGAGCCACACAAGACTTAGGGGGAGAGTGATGGATAAGTCTCTATGGCTGGTGGTTGTAGGGCTGCTGCACACTGCAGCACATAATCTTTGTGTCCAGCATCTTTTGACTGCTTTTAGGACAGCAGTTAGCATCTAGGACGGCATCTGCTTTTAGGACAGCAGTTGGCATCTAGGACAGCATCTTAGACTAAGTGGTTAGCATCTAGACTAGCATCTTAGACTAGCATCTTGGCATATGCTTGGCTGGCTAGCAGCCTATAAATATGTATCCTCAACCCCTCAGGTTGACATGGCATTGTATGAGTTTGTGTGAGAAATAAACCAGAAAATTGCCCCAACTCCTAGTGCCATCCTCTCTCGATGAGAGTAAGGATTCAGCTACTACCAAGAGTGCGAATCCAGCGACTAACAAAGGTGAGGTACTGAAGGGCCCCGGCGAGACTCCTGTACGCAGTGGGGTCGGCCACCGGGGGTCCCTCAACCTCAGACAGCTTGCCCTGAGTGTCGACTGGAGTGGAGCAGGGGTTGCAGTCAGTCATCCCAGCCCGCTCCAGGATATCCCGAGTGTACTGCCTCTGGTGAAGGAGCCCGGCAGGACGGTGCTCAACAGTGACACCGAGAAAGTGGTGGAGCTCACCCAGATCCTTCATCGCGAACTCCTGCTGGAGAGCGGCAATGATCCGGCGGAGAAGTGGCTCGCTGGAGGCGGTGAGGACAATGTCATCAACATAGAGCAACAAGTATGCAGTGTCGGCCCCATGGTGGTAGACGAACAGGGACGTATCAGACTTGGCCTCCACGAACCCCAGGGTCAGCAAGAAAGCAGCAAACCGGTGGTTCCATGCCCGAGGTGCCTGCTTGAGGCCGTAGAGGGACCTGTTGAGCCGGCAAACCATGTCAGGACGAGTGGAATCGACGAACCCCGTCGGCTGACTGCAGTACACCGTCTTGGTAAGAAGGCCGTGGAGGAAGGCGTTCTTGACGTCCAGCTGGTGGACGGGCCAAGACCGAGCAAGCGCCAGCAAGAGCACGGTACGGACGGTGGCCGGCTTGACCACCGGGCTGAAGGTCTCATCGTAGTCGACTCCAGGGCGCTGAGTGAAACCCCGGAGGACCCATCGAGCCTTATAGCGCTCGAGAGAACCATCGGCCCGGCGCTTGTGGGTCCAGATCCACTTGCCGGTGACGACGTTGGAGCCTGGTGGCCGGGGCACCAACTCCCACGTCTAGTTGGCGAGTAGCGCGGCGTACTCTTCCATCGCACGGCGCCAGTGAGGGTCCAACAGGGCGTCGCGGACGGAAGAGGGTACCGGGGAGATCACCGCGTCGCCGGTCGAAGCCTCGAGGGCACAAGGCGGCAGTGTGTCAGCCGCGTGCCGTGTCACCATCGGGTGAACATGCCGCGGGTGTCGGTGAAGCAACGGCGGGTGGTAGACCGGCGGGGCACCACGAGCCGGCGGGGACTGTGGCGGTGGTGTCGGTGTCCCCGGTGGAGAGGGGACCACGAGCGGCGGCGGCCGCGGCCTGCGCTGGTACACCCGTACCGGCGCGGCGAACCTCGACGGAGGTGCCGGGGCAGGTGCCGGGATGGGATCCGGCGTCGGCGACCGGCACGACCCCGGGTCTGCACCAATCGGAGAGGACGGGGCCGCGCCAGAGGATGACGGGCCCGGACCCGCTGGGGATCCGGGACAGAAGGCCGGCACGGAGCGCGGCGAAGCGGTACCTGCAGGAGACCACGAAAAAGGTGGCTGGACCACCGGGTCAGTGGGAAACAGGGAGGGAGGGTCAGGGACCGGAGGGGTGGTAGTGCTGGAAAAGAGAAAGACGGACTCATCGAACACCACATGGCGAGAGATGAGAACCCGTCGAGAGGTAAGGTCAAAGCACCGGTACCCCTTGTGATCCGGGGAGTACCCGAGGAAGACACAGAGCGTGGAGCGGGGGTTCAGCTTGTGAGAAGAAGTGGCAACGGTGTTGGGGTAACACGCACACCCAAACACGCGGAGGTGATCGTAACGAGGCGGGGTACCGAAGATGGCGTGGTGAGGTGTGGGAGCGGGACAGGCAGCGGAAGGAAGGCGGTTAAGAAGGTAGGTGGAGGTGTGCAGGCCCTCAGCCCAGAAGCGAGCAGGAAGAGAGGCCTAAAACAGAAGGGTACGCACGGTGTCGTTGGTGGTGCGAATCATCTGCTCAGCCTTGTCATTCTGCGAAGAGGTGTATGGACAAGACATGCGCAACTGAACACCGTGAGAGAGGAAGAAAGCTCGGGAGGTGGAGTTATCAAACTCGCGACCATTGTCACACTGGACGGCCTTGATGGTGAGGCCGAACTGTGTAGACACCCAAGTAAAGAAGTGAAGGAGCGTGGTAAATGTATCTGACTTCGCACGGAGAGGAAATGTCCACGAATAATGCGAAAAATCATCAACAACCACAAGATAGTACTTATAACCAGAAATACTCAGAACAGGAGATGTCCATAGGTCGCAATGTACAAGATAAAAAATGCGGGCCGCATGGGAAGAAGAACTAGAAAAAGGAAGACGAACATGTCGGCCCAATTGGCACGCATGACACAGTTTTTCATCATGAGCTCGAGTACATGGAAGACCAGAGCTACGACTGAGCTGTATCAGGGCATCACGTCCAGGATGGCCGAGGCGCCGGTGCCAGGTAGTAGAGGAAGTAGAAGCGGCGAAGGCAGCTGACAAAACGGACGGCGAAGAAGACGAAGGCGCCGCTGGGAAGCGAAGGGTGTAAAGGGGCCCGGTGCTGTCACATCGGAACAGAGGACGCCGGGAAGCCAAATCCTTTACAGTAAGACCAGAAGAGTCAAATTCCACAGAACAAGAATTGTCAGCTGTAAAACGACGAATAGAAAGAAGGTTATGAACCATAGAAGGAGCAACAAGAACATCAGGAAGACGAAAGGAGCCATGAGCACCGGCGGTACCCACAGACGTGACTGGAAGACAAAAACCATTTGCGACCATAATGGACGAAGGAAGAGAGGAAGAAGGAGAGTGGAGCGACGAAACTATACCGGGGTCAGGAGTGGTGTGGTAGGTGGCTCTCGAATCAGCGATTCACTCGGGTCCGACCGGAGGTGTCAGACCCATGGTGCTGAACGAGCGAGCCAGGGCCGCCTGGTCCCATCCGGCGACCCCCGGAAGAGTCCCAGAGGGTGGAGTCCATGCCGTAGCAGGGAAGGCGCCGGGTGGAGGACCAGCAAGAGGAGCTCCGGTGAGCATGGCCACCGGTGGGCGCGAGTCGGCCCCGGTGGCGTGGTAGGGCCACATGGATATGCGCCCTGACCATGGGTTCTGGAAGGAGGGCTATGGTGCCCCCCTGTGGCCCACTAGGTGCCGGAGCCTGGGTGTGTCCGCCCCGGCCGCCCCCGCGACCCCCTCAGCGGCGACGGCGACCGCCACGACCCCCCCACCTCTGCTCGGCCCGGAGGGAGGGGGACCCAGGAGAGACGGTGGCGGTGGAGCGGTCGACCGCGGTGGAGCAGACGAGCGCGGCGAAGTAGCAGCCAGGGCCGTCGAGGGGGACGAGGAGCCCGTGGAAGTGGTGGATCCCGGCTGGAGGCCCTGAGTGAGCTCCTCCATGACGAGATCGTCACGGACCTCCAGGAAGGTGGGGAAGGGCCTCTGGCGGGTGATCCACGTCCGGAGGTGGGCGTAGCGGTCGCTAAGCCCCCGGAGGACGTTGAGGACCAAGATGCGATCCTCCACGGGCCACCCAAGGTCCCCCAGGGAGTCCGCCATGCCCTTCATCCGACGGCAGAACTCGCCGACAGAGAGGTCACCCTGGACGAAGGTCTTGAAGCTCGCGTCGAGGCGCAGAGCCCGGGCCTCAGCGTTGCCCAGGAACTGGCCCTCAAGGGCGAGCCATGCCCGGCGCGCGTCAGGGGAGGTGCGGACGAGGTCGTGGAGGTCCAGAGAGATCGTCCCCAGGATCCAGGAGAGGACGATGCTGTCCAGACGAAGCCACGACGGGGTCTGGACGGCGACCGAAGCGTCAACGAGGACGTGGTCGTCGAGGGCGTAGCGGCGAAGAGTGAGAAGTACCAGGTCCCGCCAGCGGGCGTAGGAGGGCGACTCCGGCTCGAGGACGACCGGGACGAGGAGGCGAATGTTCTGGACCCCCCCCCGGCCTGGTAGTGAAGCTGAGCCACGAGCGGGTCGGCCGGGTCGTGCCAGAGGACGACGGTGTGAAACACACGGCGACCCGGCGAGGCAGAGGAGGTGGCCCCAGCGACCGGAGAGGCGGGAGAGAGGAGCCGCTCCGCCTCGGCGATCTGACGAGCCAGGGCGTCGGCCGCGTCGCGTTCGTGCTCCCACACGAGGGCGGCCGCGCGCACCCGGGCCTGCCCCTCCGCGGCGGCAGCCCGGGCGGCGACGAGGGCGGCGGCGAGGGCGGAGTCGGGGCGCGCTCCAGGAAAGGCAGCGGCTTCGGGCTGGTCCGTCACCACCGGAGGTGGATCGGGATTCCCGGAGGTGGTGACTGGAAGGCCCCTGACCACCTCCCCGGAGTCCAGCGGCGCTGAGGGAGTCCCGGTGGCTGCACCACCGACGGCAGTCATGGCAGTAGCTGGCCAGGGGTGGTGGACTGCCGTGGCGCCCCCCACGGTGAAGCCAGCAAGGGCGCGGATGGTCGCTGGAGGGAGATCGGCCTGCCGGGCAGCGGTCAGAAGACCGGGAAGGAGGGCGGCGGCCGGGAGGTGCTCGGGGCGCGGCTGGGAGATGGCGCCCGCGGCTCCAGCAGGGAGGGGCTCAACGCCCTGCACACCGGCGGTGGGGAGCAGCTGGGCGCCGGCGGCTGGGAGCCCGCGGGCGCCAGCGGCTGGAAGTGCGCCTGCGGGCTGGAGAGGGGCAGCGGCAGATTGGGAAGAGGCCACCTGTGCCCAGGATGGAGAAGAGAGGGAGGGGAAGACTTGGAAGTAAGAGGGAGAGGGAGGGGGAGGTGGCCGGCCGGCCATGGTGGGCGGCAGGCCTGGCGGCGGGCCTGGAGGTGGCCGGCGGCTGGAGAGGGAGAGAAGAAGGGTTAGGCTGCTGATACCATGTTGAAAGTGTTGTCTCTATTGATTAGGGCTAACCCTAGAAGGGTAGCTATATAGGTTCCATACATGGGCCACATGGGCCTTAGCCTCATGGGCCTAAACACATACTCCAACACACATGTTCAAAGATGGGACATGTAATTAGGTGAAGGAACTAAGGATGCCCTACTGCTCTGTACAGCCAAACACCAAGCTAGGCAGTGGATGTCTGTTAGATTTGTATGCAAATTAAGGCTCCCTTGATTTTTTTTTGCTACCCTTTTGGCTAATACTCCCTCTGTTCCAAATTATAAGACGTTTTGGCTTTTCTAGATACTTTGCTTTTACTATGTATTTAGACATAGTGTATATCTAAGTACATAGAAAAAGTTATGTATCTAGAAATGCCAAAACATCTTATAATTTAGAACGGAGGGAGTATTAAATTTACTATTTTCTTTCCCAAACTGATGGTCTGACTATCTATCCAATGAAATGGGCAACTCACTAGTTGAACTACCAGTATGGTTATTAAACATATGGTTAAATTCCCACTTGAACTCAGTGAACCTAGAATTTAACATTAGGCATCCAGTGAACATGAACCTTGGATACAGTCAAGCTGATATTATAGTACACCATAGCCCATAGGTATTACAAATTCACAGGTGCATTAGATGCAATCCCTGTCAACTCCCTACTTAACTCTAAATTTTATTCTCTTATTGGTCCATTGTCCCAGCAGTAATTTCTAGCAACATGAACACATACAATTGGTCCATTTGTTCCTTCACATAAACTAGTTTTGATTCACCAATATGTAACTCTAATTGGACTTGTCGAACCTTTGTACTTGCATATATTTAGTATTAAGTATTAACAGCAAATGTTCAGATTAGCACACATACTAAGTTACATAAACAAACATGTTCAGCTTAGTACTCCCATTCCTTTCCATTTTATTGCACTTAGAAATTATGATAATATAATATTTCCATTTTATGTTGGGGTAAAATTCTTGTTCCTGCAGGGAAGAGGAAACAAGAGCAGTGGAGATAATTTCCATGCAGCACCAAACATTGATCACTCCCAAGAGTTTGTGAGGAATGATCTTAAAGAATGGCTTTGCTGGATGAGGTCAGTTATTTATTCTGTCATTCTCGGTGATAGCTTTTTGCCATTGCTCATGCTTCATTGTTCGTTGCACTAGGAAGCTGAGCTAGCTCAGTTGGTCGAGGGTGTATGTATGCCCAGACCACCCAGGTTTAAGTTCCTCCTAGGTTGGTCTAGTTTTTTTTTTTTTTTTGTTGCACTGCATGCATTATGGGTGCAAATGTCCTTGATGCAGCATCCATATAGTTCCACGTGCCTCTATTGTTTGTGGACTCAACTTGTATCTTGGAGTTTGAGACAGGAATGATTTCCTTTTTCTTTTGAAAACTGGAATATTTTTTGTTAATGCATATGATATACACTGTCCCCAGCTTAACTCCTGTAACAAATTGGAATGAATGGACAGTACAATAGAAACCCTGCAAATTGTCATCAGTTTACTACCAGTTTTTTTCTTAATATTTGGGTAGAAAATATATTTTTTTAAATAGTAGAAAAATATATGTGCTTGAGTCAGCTGCTCTGCTTAACTTATATGGACAGAAGGTGCACTAAGAACTCTGCAAAATATTGTCAGTTTAGTTTGCCTTGGAAACTAATTTTGTTAGGAGATCCGGTAAATTTATTTATGTAATTGTGTTGTGCTTGCATTTCTAGTAAAGTGCCTCCGCCAGTGGGACATTTTAGTTTCATTCCCAATTGGAAATAGGTATATATATGGATTTTCCCTCTAAATGTCAGTAGCAGTCCTTGATGAATAAGAATTATCTATCTTCTTTTTTTCCTCAAACATGCAGGAGAGCTGCGTATCTTTAATATTAAGAAGAAAGAGGGTCCAGAACCCTTACAACACACCCACATTTTCTATTATTTTCTTTGGGAGCAGGACATGTAGTACTCTAATATGGGGGCCGTAGCTTACAGGTTCTAATGTTGTTAGTATATGTTTGGGGAATTTCCTTATATGCAACCGAGAAAGCACAATCTCTCATAACCATTGATGTGTCCTTGACATGTGGGCTCCCAGCATATGAGTGATTTAAGTTAACCCAATGGCATGTGAGGAAATTTTCCTATATGTTTCATAGCTGGATGGGATGAATTGGGTTGTAAGTTGTATATTGATGGACTCGAGTGTTACACAAAATGTCACCATATCATGTGTTTATTCATGCCTGTTCTGCTTGCAGAAAGGAAGTCGGCTACGACGGATGGAGACTTGACTTTGTTCGTGGTTTCTGGGGTGGATATGTCAAAGACTATTTGGAAGCAAGTGAACCATACTTTGCAGTAGGAGAGTACTGGGACTCCCTCAGTTATACTTATGGTGAAATGGACTACAATCAGGATGCCCACAGACAGAGAATTGTTGATTGGATAAATGCTACAAATGGAACTGCTGGCGCTTTTGATGTTACCACTAAAGGAATACTTCATGCGGTACGATTGCATCTTGCAGTTTTTAAATAAAAATGTTCTATGACAGTTCTTATGGGCCGAGTTCAAAGTGTTCTAAAAAGTTGTGGACCCTGGCTGGGAGCCAGTACACTTCATTTCTGCTTCAATGTTCCAGTAGCATCTAATTAGCAGCAAGAGTTCAAAACAATCCTGGTAGTAACATTTCATTTCTGTTTCAAACTTCAAGTAATGTCTAATTGGTGACAAGAGCTCAAAACATCATTTAAACAACAGCTCAAAGTTGCACATTCTCATAGGGCTCACTTGTTCTGGTATCTGGAACCCTCAAAGATTTTCACCTCCTATCTACCAGAAAATTGAATCTGGCTTTTGGGTGATGTGGGTAGCTCCAAATTCCTTGGCCAGTATTATAGTAATCATCTGGAATGCTTTATATATTATAAAGCAGGTTACATGTGTATTTGATTAGGTCATAACATCATGTCTTTTAACTTTTTTATTTATGAGGAGGGTACTTTAATTTTATAATCCACGCTTCAATACTTCTCTACAAGCATGTAATGCTGTTACAACTGTTATGCCAGATGCGACATATGAAATAATTGTTCCATCGGTTGACTTTAATTTTTCTTGCATAACTAAGAGTCTGATGGTCCCTGAATGTTGATTATCTGTTGTGAAGTGGTTTGCTTGTAAGACCAACTCATCTAAGAAAGGAATGACCAGCCTTCCAATCTTTTGGGAATGATGCTATTGCATTATAGTGGTTTGACTTTGTGCACTTACATTTAATGTTTATACATATTTTCCCTGCATGTGTAATATGGAGTATATCTTTTCCTACACAGGCACTTGAAAGATCAGAGTATTGGCGCTTGTCCGATGAAAAAGGGAAACCCCCTGGAGTATTGGGTTGGTGGCCTTCAAGAGCAGTCACATTTATAGAGAATCATGATACTGGTTCTACTCAGGTACAACTCAGTATCACAATGTATCCAAATAGAATTGTGCCATATTATCTCAAAACTGCCATTTCTCAGCACTTTGCACAAGTTGCCATATTTCTAGTTGTATTTGCATTCAAGTAGCAAGAAATGTATAGACCTGCATATTGAATAGCCTGATTGTTCTGGTGCATTTATTCTCAATAATGGTAAGACTTTGGATGCTTGCTCCTTATTGATTCAATATTGTGTATTTCTAGTTCTAAAAGAAATAAATGTTTCTCAGCGTCATCGTTAAACTCTTTGAAATCTTGAAGTCTCTCTTGATTCCTTATCAAACTTGTGATGCAGAAATTGTCAGAAACCTGCATGTTTTACTACCGCATCAGCCTCACACTGTTTCTGGCACCTCTGTAGGGTCATTGGAGGTTCCCCTATGGTATGGAATTGCAAGGATACGCCTACATCCTGACACACCCCGGCACTCCTGCAGTCTTCTATGATCACATATTTTCACACTTACAACCAGAGATTGCTAAATTTATTTCCATCCGACAACGTCTAAAGATTCATTGCCGCAGCAAGGTAAAATGCAACTAAACCACCGTTGCTTCCCCCCTTTTGTCCTATTTTCATATGTCTTACACCTGAATTGTTTGCCATGTGATATAACACTTACAGATCAAGATACTAAAGGCAGACAGGAGTTTATATGCGGCTGAAATTGATGAGAAGCTAACAATGAAAATTGGATCGGAACATTTTGAGCCAAATGGTCCCCAGAACTGGATTGTTGCTGCTGAGGGTCAAGATTACAAAATCTGGGAGGTGGCTTCATAGACTTGGCGGGCTGCGAGTGGCGTATAACTGCTAAAAGACTAAACAGGTACCCAGTATAGCCCTTAAAGAATGTTTGGATTGTGCAGGTTGAGATCCAGATCCCTAGGATTCAGTTCACATTTGAACTAAATCTGAAATTGCTTGAGCAATCTGCCTTTTCCAAACGAAGCTAGAAGAAAGCATAATGCTAGGAGATGGCACGTCAGAATGGTCAACAAGCGGAGGCTGCCGCCGCCGCCGCCGATGGTAGCTATGGGAGCACTTGCCGTGCCGAAAGGATTATCTAATAGGAGTACCATTGAACATTCAATATATCCAGAACCATCCATCATTTGCAGGCACATTGCCCATTAATTTAGCTTCGTCCACTATTTTGGAGCTATGTAAGATCATGCACAACTGTATATATGTGTGAAATAAAATATGAATTGTCATCATGGGTCAGAGATGTATTTTACCACCCCACAACATGACTTTTGGTGATTCTACATTCATAGCATGACAACTTGTAGGCAGAAATGATATATCGGACGAACCAAACTTTAACACATTGAGAAGATAACTGTGAAGGTCGAAGATACCCAGCTTTAGACAAGATGCCAACGATGTGATATTCTTAGACAGATGAACTTGATCACATTCTCGTTTGCTGATTCAGTTCAACATCTAAAACCAGCTAGGGAGACTACGAACTTTCAGGATGGCACCAAGTTGGAGAAAGAGAGCTGAGGTTCAGAATTATTTCACTCGACCTCAAGTACTGATATGGGAACCTAACTGTCCTGGGACCAAAGGGATCTGTTAGTCGCTGGATTCGCACTCTTGGTAGTAGCTGAATCCTTACTCTCATCGAGAGAGGATGACACTAGGAGTTGGGGCAATTTTCTGGTTTATTTCTCACACAAACTCATACAATGCCATGCCAACCTGAGGGGTTGGGGATACATATTTATAGGGCTGCTAGCCAGCCAAGCATATGCCAAGATGCTAGTCTAAGATGCTAGAAAGATGCTGTCCTATAGATGCTAACTGCTAGTCTAAGATGCTAGTCTAAGATGCTAGAAAGATGATGTCCTATAGATGCTAACTGCTGTCCTAAAAGCAGTCAAGGATGCAGTCTACAAAGGACACAAGGACCACATGTGCAACAGCCCCACAACCACCAGCCACATAGACTTATCCATCACTCTCCCCCTAAGTCTTGTGTGGCTCCTTGTGAGGTATCTGGGCCATCCCGATCCTGGCGCGAAGTTCCTGAAACTTGACCCGCCCGAGGGACTTGGTCAGGAAGTCGGCGAGCTGGTCTTGGGTGTTGATGTAGTTGGCCCGGACACTCCCTTCCTCCAGGCAGCTTCTGATGAAGTGGTACCTCACCCGGATGTGCTTGCTGCGCTCGTGGAAGACAGGATTCTTTGCCAAGGCCAAGGCGGACTTGCTGTCCACCCTGAGCTCCACTGCCTCTGCATCTCTACCAAGGAGATCGCCAAGCAGCCGAGCCAGCCACAAGGCCTGAGTAGCAGCGGTAGTGGCTGCGATGTACTCTGCCTCGCAGCTGGACAGAGCCACCACCTGCTGCTTGACCGACTGCCAGCTGATCGGACACTTGCCGAGGAAGAACAACGTCCCGCTGGTGCTCTTGCTCGTGTCGATGTCGCCGGCGTGGTCGCTGTCGCTGTACCCGATGAAATGCGCCGCACCGGGGCACCTCGGGTAGTGCAAGCCGTAGTCGGAGGTGCCTGCAACGTAGCGGAGGATCCTCTTCACGGCCTGCTGGTGCTCCGCCGTCGGTCGCTGCATGAACCGGCTGACGTAGCCGACGGCAAACGCCAAGTCCGGTCGCGTGTGGACAAGGTAGCGAAGGCTGCCCACAATGCGCCGGTACTGCGTCGCGTCCACCTCCTCCTCCGTACTCTCCCGACTCAGCCTCAGCCTCTCCTCCATAGGAGTGTGGGCTGGGTTGCAATCGGTGAGACCGCCTAGCTCCACAATGCGCTTGGCGTAGGCAGTCTGGCGAAGAGAGGTGCCGGAGCTGTCCTGGTGGACCTCGATCCCCAGGTAGAAGGAGAGAGGGCCCAAGTCGCTCATCTGGAAAGTCGCCCTCATCTTCTCCTTGAACGCCTCGATCTCCACCTCCTTGGTGCCGGTGATCACCAAGTCGTCGACGTAGACGCCTACCAGCAGGGCCTTTCCTCCGCTGCCCCGCCGGTAGATGGCCGCCTCGTGTGGGCTTTGCTCGAAGCCCATCCCCTTCAGCGTGGAATCCAGCTTGGCATTCCACGCCCTCGGTGCCTGTCGCAAGCCATAGAGGGCCTTGCGCAGGCGAAGCACCTTGCCCTCCTTGCCGGGAATCGCAAATCCCGGCGGCTGATGCACGTAGACCTCCTCCTTCAAGTCGCCGTTAAGGAACGCCGACTTGACATCCATGTGATGGACACGCCAGCCCTCCTGGGCAGCTAGCGCAAGGAGGAGTCGCACGGACTCCATCCGTGCAACGGGCGCGAAGGCGTCGTCGAAGTCGATTCCTTCTTGCTGGACGAAGCCGCGTGCCACCAGACGCGCCTTGTGCTTGATCACCTCTCCGGTCTCGTCCTTCTTGAGCTTGAAGACCCACTTGAGAGAGATGGCGTGGTGGCCGGCTGGAAGATCGGCCAGCTCCCACGTCTTGTTCCGCTCGACGGCGTCCATCTCCATCTGCATCGCGGCACGCCATGCCGCGTCCCTCTCCGCCTCGGCGAAGGAACGAGGCTCGCCATCGTCCTGTGCGAGGTGCAGCTCCGCCTCAAAGTCATGCTGTGCCAGTCCAGGGACCGGCTGCTCGCCGAGGAGGTTGTCCACGGTACGGTAGCGCAGAGGCTCGCCGCCGTGGTAGGCGTCGATGCGATCCTCGTCGTTGGACAGCGGAGTGGCGAACTCCACTGTGCGCTGCTCGTCGTGGGCCGAAGCTGCCGGTGCCGAGCCTGAAGAGGTAGGGTCCGGTGTAGGAGAACGAGGCGTGGCCGGCGGTGCTGGTGGTGGACTCGCCGGAGCCTGTGGACTTGCCGGAGCTGGTGGTGGCGGTGGTGAAGGACTCGCCGGAGGTGGTGGCGAACGAGGTGGTGGGGTAGGCGAGCTCGGTGAGGACGAGCTGCTAGCTCCCCCCGCCTCCTTGAAGTGGACGTAGTCGACGACGAAATCGCTGGTCGTCGGAGTCGAGTCGTCATCCACCATCTTGCCCCACGTCCAGCTTCGCCCCTCGTCGAACGCGACGTCACGCGTGATGCGCACGCGCCGTGTCGCAGGGTCGAGGACGCGGTAGGCCTTGGCGCCCTCCGCGTAGCCGATGAAGACCCCTGGCGTGCTCCGGTCGTCGAGCTTGCCGACGTGGTTGAGCTCCTTGACGAAGACCAGGCAGCCGAAGACGCGAAGGTGGCTCACCGCGGGCTTGCGCCCGTGCCAGGCCTCGTATGGCGTCTTGCCGTCGAGGGCCTTGGTGGGGGAGCGGTTGAGCAAGTGGACGGCAGTCATCACCGCCTCACCCCAGTAGATCGCCGGCATCCCTCTCTGCTTGAGGAGGGCACGGGCGGTGGCCACCACCGTCTGGTTGCGGCGCTCGACGACGCCGTTCTGCTGCGGAGTGTACGGCGCGGAGAAGTGGCGGTGGATCCCCTCATCGGCGCAGTACGCCGCGAACTCGGCCGCCGTGAACTCGCCGCCGTTGTCCGTGCGTAGGACCCGAAGCTTGCGGCCGCACTCCGCCTCCGCAGCAGCTTGAAGGTGCTTGATGGCGTCCGCTGCGGCTGCCTTGGCGTCGAGCAGGACAGCCCACATGTAGCGGGACACGTCGTCGACGAGGAGGAGGAAGTAGCGCCGGCCTCCAGGTGTAGCCGGTGTCACGGGGCCACAGAGGTCACCGTGTACGAGCTCCAGCTTCTCCTTGGCGCGGAAGCTCGCCTGGCGAGGGAAAGGGAGCCGCCGCAGCTTGGTGAGGACGCAGGTGTCGCAGAATTGCTCCACGTGGTCGACGTGCGGCATGCCCCGCACCATCTCCTTGCTGCCGAGCTGCCTCAGGGCCTCAAAGTTGAGGTGCCCAAAGCGCTCGTGCCACCTCCAAGCGTCGTCGTCGCGGCGGGCTGCAAGACAAAGAGGTTGCGCCACCTGTGCGTGAAGGACGTAGAGGCGGTTGCTCCTGTTGACCTTGACCAGGAGCCGGTGTCGATGATCCCAGATGCGTAGCACCCCATGCTCGATCTCCACGCGCGATCCGCTCTCATCTAGCTGTCCCAAGCTGATGATGGAGTTCCTCAACGCGGGGATGTAGTAGACACCGGTGAGCAGCCTGTGCTCGCCAGTCTTGGCGACGAAGACGACAGAGCCGACGCCCTTGATCTCCACAGCGGAGGCGTCGCCGAACTTGACGGTGCCTCGAACGCTTGGGTCGAGCTCGGTGAAGAACTCCCGCCGTCCGGTCATGTGGTGGGTGGCGCCGGTGTCAAGGCACCACCCGTCGGTCTTGTCGTTGCCGGAGCTGTCGTCGAGGAGGGCGTGTGCTTTTGGCTCGTCAAGGTGGAGGAGAGCCGTTGCGGCCGGTGCCGCTGGAGGTAGTTCAATGCTCGCATGAGCAATGAACAGAGCCGGCTGCTCCTCCTCTTCCGCCTGCGCGACGTGGGCCTGACCGCGTCGTGGCTGTCGACAATCCTTGGCCCAATGACCAAGCTTGCCGCAGTTGTAGCAAGGGTCGCCTCGTGCTGGCTTTTGCTTGCCAGCGGCGCCGCCCTGGGCGCCTCCACGATCATCACCCTCGGCACGTCCTCGCGCCCCTGCCTGGGCGTCTTTGCGCGGCTTGCCACGCTTGCCACGCTTGCGGCCGCCTGTCGTGGAAGAAGGCTCCCCCTTCTTCCTGTCACCTTGGCCGGCAGCCCACTGCTCCCGAGTGAGGAGGAGCTTCCCGCCAATGGTGACGGGTCCCGAGAGGCGCTGTGGCTCATCGCCGTCAACGACCTTGAGGCGGCCCAACGCCTCCTCGATCGTCATCGTGGAGAGGTCCAGCAGAGACTCGATTGAGCGAGCCATCTGCTTGTACTTCTCGGGGACGCAGCGGAAGAGCTTCTCAACAGCTCTCTCCTCGCCGTAGGTGTCGTCGCCGAACTGCACCAACTTCTGCAACAGAGTGTTGAGACGGAGAGCAAAGTCATCAACGTCCTCACCTGGCTTGAAGGCCAGGTTCTCCCACTCCTTGCGAAGTGCCTGCAGTGTGGACTTGCGGGCGCGGTCGCTGCCGATGCGTGCTGCAGCGATGGCGTCCCAAGCCTCCTTGGCAGTCCGCTTGCTGGTAAGCGAAAACTGCATCTCGGGCGGGACTGCAGCAATGAGAGCATCCAGCGCCCGTCGATCTTGGTCGTAGTCGACGTCGCCGTACCGGACTGCATCCCACATATGCCGCACCTGGAGCTTCACCCTCATCACCGCAGCCCACTCAACGTAGTTGGTCTTGGTGAGGGTAGGCCACCCGCCGCCGGGGCCGACGTCCCTGACGACAGCCTGGTACTCGTGGTGACCACGGTACCGAACCGGGGAGAGAGAGCCGCGCTGCCTGTGAAGGCCGCGCTCTCCGTCGACTCGTCCGCCGCCGGGGCCGACGTCCCTGACGACAGCCTGGTACTCGTGGTGACCACGGTACCGAACCGGGGAGAGAGAGCCGCGCTGCCTGTGAAGGCCGCGCTCTCCGTCGACCCGTCCGCCGCCGCCATGCGCGCCTCCTCCAGGAGCGCCACCGCCGTGCGCGCCTCCTTCAGGAGCGCCGCCAGCGTGTCTGCGCCTGTCTGGGCTGCCGCCGCGCTCGTGGGCGTGCACGGCTGCCCACTGCGCCGCTCGCCCTCGCGATGCCTCCCTCTCCAGCAGCTCGAGGTCCGCGTCGGCGCTGTCATCAGCAGCGATGGAGCTGCTGTTGCTGCCGCGTAGAACCTCGACCTCCGCTGCTGCTGCACGCGCTGCATCCGCCGCCGCCGCTGCTTCCACCTCCGCTCTAGCTGCTGCTAGCTCCGCTGCTGCCAGCCTCGATGCCCTTGCCGCTGCTGCAGCGGCGTCTGCTGCCGCTCGCTCGCGCTTCTCTGCCGCGGCGAGGTCGGCCTCCTGCCGACGCCGCGTGCTCGAAGCGACCGAGCCCTGAGACTGGCCTGCGGACATGGCGCGCTATCGAGGGGGCTGCTGTGTGGAGAGCAGGGGCAGCCGGAGCTGCTGCTGCTACCGGCTGCGATTGGGGCTGCTGCGAGGCCGGGGAAGGAGAAGAGCAGGAGATGCTCAGGCTACAGGATAGTACGGCTCGGATACCACTTGTTAGTCGCTGGATTCGCACTCTTGGTAGTAGCTGAATCCTTACTCTCATCGAGAGAGGATGACACTAGGAGTTGGGGCAATTTTCTGGTTTATTTCTCACACAAACTCATACAATGCCATGCCAACCTGAGGGGTTGGGGATACATATTTATAGGGCTGCTAGCCAGCCAAGCATATGCCAAGATGCTAGTCTAAGATGCTAGAAAGATGCTGTCCTATAGATGCTAACTGCTAGTCTAAGATGCTAGTCTAAGATGCTAGAAAGATGATGTCCTATAGATGCTAACTGCTGTCCTAAAAGCAGTCAAGGATGCAGTCTACAAAGGACACAATGACCACATGTGCAGCAGCCCCACAACCACCAGCCACATAGACTCATCCATCAGGATCGGCATCATCATCAGGGCTTGAGGACCAGTGACAGCCCAACCTTGGGGGGCTTCTTGACACCAGATGCGTCGACGTGGACCTCGGTGGATAGGGTGAAGAATGACTTGGGTCTCCACTCGTGCTGGATGAGGGCACTGGCCATTCCATTGCTGCTGTAGCGCGCCTTCACAGTGGTGGTAGGGTCCAGGGCATGCTGCGTCCCAAAGGTGACTGTGCTCGCCTTGGTTGAGAAGTTGCGAGTCACCTCCGCACCAACAGCTGTGTTCTTCTCTGTGTTCACCAAGTGGTAGTAGGATGCAGTGAGGCTCTCCCCTTTGTCGTTCCTGAAGGAGTGTTAGCAATTAAATCACTTTGCACACCAAAAGTCCATCAAATTCATGCATCGTGCACTGGTATAAAAATCATTGAAGAAGATAACTACCCAACCAGAAGCTAAAAAAAGCATAAAACATTTAAGACATGCCTAGCAGTTTGTCGAAGGATTTACTATGGACTAGCTAGTAGAAACCACTTACAAGGTCACAGCAGCAATGAGATCTGCATTGGTGAAACTCAACCCAGCATTGTACTTGGTGAAATCCCGAGTAACAGTATCATATGCAACATCAGCACCGGCAGCAATAGCTTTGTTGCCAAATACAGCAGAAAGGTTAACCAAAGGTTTTGCGTTCATGCCAGCACTGGCGCTGATACCAGCATAATCATGCAAATACTGCACTTCAAACTGCAACCACAAAGTAGATAATAGTCAATAAAAAAAAAATCTATGAAATAGAGGTTCAACCAATCTGGAAAACATGAAGAAGCATACCTTCCCAGAGCCTCGATGTGGAAAAGGAATGGTCATTGTCTTTTTCAAGCCTGGTACACCAAGTTCCTCAACTGTCACTGTAGTTAAGAGCTGAAGAAAACAAATAGAAAATCAACCATAAGCATAGAACAATTTATTTGATTTCAGGCAGTTAAACGAGAACCTTAACATAATAAGGCTTGAATAAGACAGGAACAGATTCAGAAGAAATTAACCTTAACATAATAACGCTTGAATAAGACAGGAACAGATTCAGAAGAAACTTACCAGAGAGTCTGAATTTGCTTTCACATCCACTGTGACATTCTTCTGCTTCAGCTGGGCCTGGATCTCACTAAAGATGGTCTCATTTTTCTTTGTGCTCGAAGCTGTTATCACCTACAGTCACAAATATCAGAAAGGAAAAAGGCGTAAGATCAGATTTACATCATCAGTGAGAAGTATGAATACAATAGGTGTATGCAAACATAGACAAAATCATGCAAATGTTTCCATATTCACATCACTATGACCAACAATTTAACAAAATAACTCAACCAAAAAATGAATGTGTTGCACACTCATGAACTACAGATGTCAACATTGACATATAAACAGGCTCACGCCTTCCTTCAAGGATACCAGTACCACTCTCAATTGGTCAACTGAAATTCTATTGTATTTATAAACAGGCTCAAGCCTTCAAGGATACCACTCACAATTGGTCTACTGAAATTCTATTGTATTTATGGCAATTGCAGTTACAGATTAAAAGTAAAGGACGAGTATAGATGTATGATGAAAAGTAAACAAAACTGTAACCGCAAATTCACTTCAGACACTCAATAAAACATTTTGACCCATATATGAACTTATCACAGAGCATGCTGCATGCATGCTACCTGCAGCAACTACAGATGGCAAAATTAAACCAGTATAGGTAGGACAACAGAAATCTCAATTGATTTGCAGAACAAAGAGGCACTCTCACTGTCTCACATGACACAGCAGTACTAGAATAGCACAAGTAATCATGCTTCCATCATCACAATCCTCTTACAACCACCCAGCAGAAACACCTCAATACATTCAAATTTTTCCAAAATAAGCTAAAATCCATCAGCATTAACCAACTAATCAGATATTACCCGTAATCATCTTCCACCGTCCATATAAAAAACGAACCCAAATCAAGTATCCACAAGTTTTAACACCCGTTGATCACAGATCTTCTTCGATCACAATTGTTCCTAACCAAACCAAAACCTTACCAGCACACCAGACTATAGGACACTAAACAATACCAGTAACACAGACAGCCCCAATCTGGTCTTACGAATAAACTAGACCCTCCCCAATCCCGCTAAACACCAGCATCTCATACCTAACACCTTACTCAATCATCAAGAATTCAATTCAAAACCATTGAAACTACCACATTAACAATCATAGCATGCAAACCAAGAGTAGCGCGAGAAACCGTTAAGAGCGAGAAGAAACAAGGGATACTCACGGTTCCATTGGAGCTGTAGGTAGTGAGGATAAACTTCTGGTCCGTATGGAAGTCCTTGCTTAGGAGATCTGCGAATCCAACAAACAAAAACATAAGAAAACAGTGTAACTCCGGTACAAATCACAAGCGAAGATACCACTACATCCATCCCCAGCAAAACCCCAGAAATCCGGAAAAGGGTAAGCCGAAGAAACAAAAACAGATGGAAAACAAGCGCTCGTCCTGACCCCTGGCCTTCTTGCCGATGTCGGAGTAGAGGCCTGGACCCATGGCGAGAGGAAGGAAGTGTTCTGCCAGAGGACCGGACGGCAACGGCGACGGCGACGGCGGCGGGGAGAGGAACCTGGAGAAATGCGGGGCGGTGGTGTTGTGGGGTTTTGCGGGGGGACGGAGGAGGAAGAGAGCGTCTTATTATAGAGGCGGGGCACGGGGAGCCGCTGGATGGCGCCGGTTGTGAGATGGACGGCTTAGATCTCCTCCCGCCGGGTTGTTCGTTGTCTTTTTCTTGGAGAGAAAGAAGGGGGCCTCGAGAACTGGAGGGCGCACGGCTCGTGCTCTTCTTCTTGGAGAAAGGACTGGTGTGGACGTGTGGTGACGGCAGGGACCCGGCGTGGACTTCACCATATCTTTGAAATTTTATTTTTCTCATCTCGTTCTTTTCAATTTCTTTTCTTTTTTTGGCAAAACCAACTTTGAAATTGGATTTCATGTGGTCATGTTCTGCTGCACTACTTCAGCAGTACTTTTTAACGAACGAACACTATTTTTCCATTACAACATTTTAGCATAAGCATTAATATAAGCTAAATTTCAGCGAAATGAACGGGGGACTCAAGCGTTGCTGACCTTGCTGGCCGCACGGTTTTGAGAAGATCAGTATTTTTAGAGACAAAACTTTGGTATTCACACCGCAGTAGTTGCGCTTCATGATTTGCACATGTAATGATGTAAATGAACGACCATTTTAAAAACTTCAACTAGCATGCTTGCAAGGCTGCAAAAAAAATATGAGAAGAAAATATGCACTGCAACCGTACATTTTTGTAGCAGGCTAGAAATCAAAATTCTAAACTGCTAGAAAATACAAAAAATATAGATATTACCGCGAGCCCGGATAACAACTGGGCCCTGAAGTTCTCTGGGCCAAGGTGTGCGCATCCTAGGTTTGCACGCTCGATAGTGTACGCCTGAACAAAAGAGACGCTAGGCTAGGTAGGCTTCGAAGGCTTCTGCAGTGTTTGTTTGTTTTTTTTTTTCTTCCATGATTCCATCTGACCAGTGCTGTGCGTGAGCTCCGAACGAATTTGGCGTTCAGAGTGTGTAATGCAGCCGGGATGAAAACGGAACAGAAATATTCCGAATTGACCGTTTTCGTTTTCTATATTATGAACCGTTTTTTAACATGAAAAATTGTCAGTTTCAATTGGTTTCACAGCCATTTTCAATCATTTTTTGTACTCTTTAATTGCTAAATGTAGAAATATCCCGAACCGACCGTTTTCGTTTTTCTATATCGTAAGTCCGTTTTCGACCGTTTCCGACCGTTTTTATCCTTAAATGCAGGTAATGTGAACGCAGAAAGAGCACACGCTCCAGGTACTGTGATCATGCCAAGGCGCCAAGTTGATCCAGAGAGACTCCGAATGCAGCGCAGGGTTGGGCGCAAGGCTGCAAGGAATAGCTAGGGACTCAGGACTCAAGAGCAGGCGCGCCATCTGCTCGACAGAATGCATGTGATGAACACGGCATGGAAGGTGAGTTTTCTGCGCGTCCCTCTTCCTTCTTTTGCATTTGTTAATTAAGTACGTAATGGCCAAAGAATTCACGGATCCAAAGCTGGTTGTTATCAACTTATCATTAGCCTGGGTCAACTAGCACGGATCGAAACACGCAGGTATATGTATATACAGCCTCCACACAAATGTATATATCACAAGCACGTCAGCGATATGAAAATATTTGAATCTCTAATCCTTTCTGGAAATGGGGGTTGGTTAAAGTCTGGGATGATCCATGACAAAGTAGTAACCAAGGGCCACTGGAACCGCAACCATCATTCCGAGAATTATCCTGCCGGATGAGAGAGATCTCCATTAGTTCTTTCACCACGTATAGCTTCTTAATAATCATAGGAGTAAGATGTACTCACGCAGTGCTCAGAATTTCTGCATGCACATTGTACTCTTTGGCAAACACAAACGGCACTATTCCTTGAGGTAGAGCTGCCTGCGCAGAGTCTTGGCAAGTCAAGCGTCATGTTTGTCTTTGAATTCCTCACTACTTTTGTTGTCAACTAGGAGTAGAATGGACGATACAAATGAAAAGGACTAGAATGTACCTGTATTATGGCCACCTTCAGCAGAGTTCCACGCATCCCGATTGCATAGGAAGAGATCACCATCAGGGCTGGTCCTAGGAAGAATCTGATGCCTAGTGATAGTAGCATCTTTTTGGTTCCACAGGCCACAATTTTAGTTTGTAGGGCAGTGAAGAGGCCTGCAATAGAAATAGTCAGAAGGCCTAGATTTATCCGCATATAGGCTACTCGTAGTCTGCAACAAATTCGCACCTAAGCTGAACATTGCCATCCCTAGCCCTCCATCTGAAAGTATTCTTATGGAATTGTTGACGATCGATGGTAACTGTATTCGCCACCTGCAGGATATGGTATGCCGTAGCACGAGATGACTTTCTGCATCCCAAATTAACAGTGTAAACTCAGTTCATAAACTCGTGTTCGTACCTGAAGCTGATCAGAGCCCAGATTAGGCCGATTAGGCTTGCATACATGTTGGGATTTGTCACTAGCTTCCAACCGACCACCAGTAAAAACTGAAAAGCACCATAACATCTTGCTGATACTCCTTTCGCTTGTCCCTCTTCGTGTCTTTGCTGCATAGGTCCTGGAGTACCTGATTCTGCTTCGTCTTTGAAACATGACATGGGATAAGTATTGTTCAACTAATTCTGTCATTAAGTTAAAACCTCAGAAGATAGGTTGAACTACTTGCTTTATAGGTGCACACCAAATGAACAAAATATGCATTTAAGCATGGGATAATTGAGAAAAGTCTGCACAATGTTTAATACAGATACTATTGAATAAAATATCAGCTCTATTACAGTCTACAAGTCTTAAGTATATTACTCTAATAAATCACTAGACATAATGATATTTTCATGGTCGTTTTTTGTGGCCTGTATTGCTTCACAATGCCCCTTCTCTATCTGAAACTGTTTTGAGATAGTTTTTCAATCTGATATGTAAATGTATAATAGGTACAATAACTGCAAAATTATGAAGTGTTCTATGAAGGTGGCTTCTGGCTGCAGATAGGCACCCTCCTGCCTGTTTTCTTTAAACTTCTTCTGTGCAATCAAATAGGTAGACCTTCCTGCCTATTCTCATTTCAGTAAATAAATGAAGGAGAGCTCCATGTGTTTTCATCATATTATAGTTTCAGCGTACACAGATAAGACTTATGTAGCTAGAATAGTATTTCACTTTACAAATGAACATTTACTTCTGCCCGAGACAGGCAATGTCATATTACTAGCTACGTGCTCACTGCTTGGTTATGGTATATTTGGAAGAACACAGCTGCCTGCTAGAACATGCCTGAATGGAATCATGTATCATCTTAGGATGGTTATTTTCATTCAGCAGCACTAATCATTTGGTCAGCTACTCTGCTTCATTTATTTGAATTAGTAAGATCTAGTTCTCACAGACGGAACAAGAGAAGTAATGAGATCTTAACATCTTCAGACCAATGTTGATCAGTATAACCTGTTTAATTTTGTGCGATATTGAGATTAACACGAAAAAAAGGGAATAACTGTAGAGGTACAAAAAAAATCTTTTAAATCCTATGCCTGCCAAACTTGAATAAAACGTGAATAATTTTAAGTAATTCAAACTGTAGAGCAGAAGCAAATTCAGATGTCAATATTCAAAAAAGCAGTGAAGAGGTTCTTACTTGTAGTTTCAGATGATATTGTGAGAGCCATTCCTCTAGCAGCCCGAAACTCAAACAGAAACAACAGAAGTGTGTACCAAATTAGGCTTTGTAAGGCAACTATCTGACTTAGCAGCTTCACAGCTTCATCGCCATACATTCCTTTCAGCAATGGGATTCCAACAATCAAGGTATTTGGCAGTGTTGATAAAGAAAAACCTGTAATCAGCCAATCAAACTTCTCCTCACAACATACTTTAGAGATAACTGCAAACCCCAGCAAGGAGAGCGATTTCTGTAGGATATCTGAGAATATGAGCTTTAGGTTCATGTTGTAAGGGTTGTTTGTAGAGAGGATCTGGAAAGAGAGTAAAGGAATGGAAAACTTTGCCACAAACTTGTTGATACCAGAGCACTGCTCTGGGGTGAATAGCTTCCACCATTGTATGGATAGGTAGGCCACTATCATAGCTACATACAAGGGCACTGTTTCTTCAAGAACATGGTAGATGGTTGGCCAAGAGATCATAATGGAGGGACCTGAAGAACACTCCAAATGTCCTACCCAATCTGAGTCTGTAAGGTTTCTGAAAGCACTGTAGCTGTCTTATATAGACATAGACAGGAGCCAGGGATTGTGTAACTTTTTCACGCATGTTTTAGATTAGCAGAGCCTTTGAGATTGTCCAAAATGCCCATGCTGGATTAAAGCCAGTTGCATTCACATTCTTATTACCTGGATGGACATTTGAACTTCCTTGTGTGAGGACTCCTTTTATTTTGAACTGAAATGTGTGCAGTTCTTTTCCTTTGAGTGAACTACGGCAGCAAATTGACCATATTCATATGGAAATATATGTAAAGTAAAATGATTACTTAGACCAAATATCTTTCCGCACCTTGATTCATCTTTTCTGAACCTAATAAAGTCCTTTATTGTTTTGTTTCTCTGTTGTACGATAACAATAGTGAAAGTGCAATCCAGAATATTTGCTAAATGTATGACCTTTTGCTATCTTAACTTTATCTTGTTGACTGGCTGAACGTCTGAAGCTGCTTCAGACGTATGGTCACGTTAATGACTCAAGGAAGAATCAGGCATATAATTTCATGAACTTTTAATCTTTCTAGTGATCTTGAGCCATATCTGCAGAAAAGGGACTCCTCTGTTTTGTTGTTTTTTGAGGGCAAAGAGGCTGTTTATGTCATTTATCTGTCCCATTGTCGGTCTGAACTGAACTATGGTATCGCTGTCACGTATGTCTCAAGTAAGGTGTGAAACCAACCCGTGTCTAATGGGCTGTGTTTCTCTCTTGTGCTACCATTTGTTCTGCCCGTGATATCTTGTTAGTATGAGACATCCGGCAACATGCTCAGCAGTAAAATGACTAAGGCATGTGCCCCTACAGTTGAAAGCAGAGTAGCATTTCTTTCCTCTTCTCCTTTCGTTCATGGTGAGAGGAATTACACTTTGGAAAAAGAAATTGGGAGACAATTCCAGCAAATGATACGGAAGCTTTGGCATAGCTTGTCGGGCTGGTAATTCGCTGTTCATCAGCGATAAATTCTTCTAGCAGCATGCAGGGTAGTCCACAGTTCCACACTGATGTGAATTTATGTTTTTACACATGATGATATTCTAGTTATCTACCTGTTCTTTTCCAGACTGAATTTTTTTTTGGCGATCGTACCTAGGCACGTTTTTCATTAAGCAGGAATGGAGTTTGTTACACAATTAAGGAGCTACGGTAAACACGAGGTTACCGAATCCCTTGCCACCACAACTCGCACGTGATTGTAATTACACTGAATATTCGGTACGACGTAAGGACCTAGAGCATCGGAGTCTAAGACTCGACAATGTCCGACTCAGCCATGTCAAGATCCAAGGTTACTGGATCGAAATCACCATTGAAAAGGATCTGTAAGGCCCGCTGCTTCCTTTCCGTCATGTGACAGAAGGCGGCCTTGGACTGGCTTTCGATCGCCGAGTCAACAGCATCCTCGTCGACGGCTATGCCAAGCTTCTTCAACAACACGTTCTGGGCCTGCCTGGTGGAGTTCGCCACTCGCGGCTGGGCAGCAATGCGGCCACTGCGTCGCAGCGAATGGATGGAGACCGATGTCCTAGAGCGGCGCAGTCACGGTCTCTCACGGATGAGTGGTGACTGTAGCGGCAGGCAAACCAAGGCCTCCAACTCCTCCTGGACCGTAGCAGTGGTAGCAGCAGCACCGGCAAATGATTGGAAACGCCGCTGAGCGGATGCGGTATTTGTCAATGGTGGTGGCGATCCAATGCCCGGCGGCGGTGTGCAGCATACCGCGTCGTCCTCCGGCGCGTCGAGCTCCTGGGCCGCAGCGGCATCCATCACGGGGACGTCGACCACGCCCTGTGGGGGATCCGCTCCGTGTGTAGCTTTGTCGCGACGGGCGTAGACGAGCAGCGGCACAACCCTCTGTGGCGCTGCGGGCGTGCCCTGCTCCGCCGGCCGGCCAACCTTCGCTGTGGGCGGCGTCGTGCTTTTGAGGTCGTCATCGGCCTCCGCGATGGGCGTGGCCGCCGTCGTGGCTGTGGGCTCCTCCGTGGCAAACTCATCTCCAGCAAGTTGGTTGGCAGCCGTATCGGCTGCCGCCATGGCCAGGGCAGCACGGTCCTCCTCCGGAAGGCCAGTCACCGCTGGAGGGGTGGCTGCCGGCTCTGGGGCCGGCCTTCGGGACATGGTCAGGAGCGGACCTTCGAGAATGACCGCCCAGGCGACGTCCATCGCAGAGGCAGCCGGATCGCAGCGGTTGGTCCGTGGTCCACAATTGGAGGCTCGGTCGATGCTCCAGCCACGCGGCGAGCAGGCCGCAGCCGCCAAACCTTGGGAGCTTGGATGGCGCTGCTCACCTCCTGCTTCCTCCTCCACCTGCGATGTCGTCGTCGGCGCGAGCGGTGACCGTGGCCACGCTGGTGGGGGTGGCCGGGCAGGGCCTTGCCTCTATCCGCCGCGGGAACGCGGCCACCACCCTCGGTGTTGTTGACGCCTCCGCCGCCGCTGCCGCTCCTTGGCCGAGCAGCTCGGCCGTCGTCGTTGACGCGCCTCGGCCTCTTGCACTCCCGCGCGAGGTGCCCAAGGCCGTGGCAGCGGAGGCACCACCAAGGGAGGTTATAGGTGGCGACACGGTGCCCCGTTGCGAGGCACTTGAAGCAGCGACCATCGGCGTGTGCCGGAAACTGCCATGGTCCGACGCTTCGTTCCCCGGTGTGTGCCACATGACGCTGCCGCGGCCTTTGTGGCTGCGCAGGTTGATGGGGATGTTGGAGGAGCACGCACTGCCACCCATCAGCGTCCGGCGCGGTCGCACGGCGCGTCGACCCCAGTCGTTGGTGGGCGGGTAGTCGCTTCGGCCCCGCGTCAGTGGCCGGAGGCCCGTCGCGCCCGCGGCGGCCGAGGCGCTGTCGGGCAGGGACACGTCCCTCCACCGGCCGAGCAGGAATGCCACTCACCAGTTGGGGACGCGGTCGGCCGCGCTTCCTCCGTCCTCGCCGAGGGTCACCCTGCCTGGCAGCCACCCCGCCACACCCCGGAGCCACGGACGTGTTAGCCTGCGGCTGCACAGGCGCAACAGCCGGCTTCGGTGGGCGACAGGCCGCAACCAGGTAGGATGGGGGCTGTTCGTCGCCGGAATCGTCGTCGTCATCCGTCCACCGCCAGTGCTTGGAGCGCCCACACGATACTGGCACGAATGGAGCCGCATGCGGAGAAAGGGAGGACCTGGGGCTGTCGGAGAAGGCGTCACGGCGCCCGCAGCTGGCCGCGGCTTGGCGGAAGCAGCGACCGCGTCCTCCTCCTCGTCCTCGTCCTCCGATGCATCCTCGACGATGACTTGCGATTCGTCCTCCGCGGACAGGCGGAGGCGCTGGACTGCCTGCGCCGGCGTCGAAGATGTTGGGAAGTCCGTCGTGACCCGGAGCAGGTCCTTCGTGGGCGAGGGTGCACGGGACGTCTCAGCCGCGTCCCCTCCAGCACGAGCCTCACAGGGGCCGTCCCGCCCCGCCGCTGGCGGAGAGCCTGGCTGCATCGGACCGACATCCACGAGCGCGGAGGCCTCCAGCGGCTGGCAGGCGGCCAGCGACGGCGCTGAGGATGGCGGCGGCCCTCCCGCCCTCAGAGACGGCGCGGGGTCGGGCATTGCGAAGTCGGGGGAGGCGCCAGGAGGTGGGGAGGGGCCCTCGGTCGCCAGATCCGGGGAAGGCCGAGGCCCTCCGGCCGACATCGGGGTCGCTGCGGCCGTGGCTGCGGCGGCCGGCCCCGGCGGCGGTGCGCCCAGCCCAGGGCTCGCGGGAACCGGGAGTGGAGGAGGGGAGAGGGAAGGGGAGGGTGGGGAGGGGGGGCAGTGGCCGGGCGCCAACGCCGGGGAGGCGGCCGGCGCCAGCGCTGGCGGCGGGGCGGAGGGGGCCGCCAGGGGCGGCTAGGGTTCGGCCCCCGCATCGCAGCACCGTCCTCAGACACCTTTCCAGACTGAATGATCTGCACCGTTTACACCCCGCTACCCGTGACAAACGGGGATCTTTCTGCTGGTAATTATGTACGACCCTAAATTTAATTTATGCATGTACTCTCCTGACATAACATGATACCATTTATATGGTCCTGAATTAGATGAATTTTCAAGCAGTATTTTTCATCTGTCCCTGTCTTGAAAGTATACCATCTCGATACACCATCAGTTTGTGTGTGTGTGTGTTTCTGTCCTTTCAGGCTCGACGTCATTTTCTCCTTGGAATAAAAATAAAGGAAGAAGAGAAGAGAATTCGCCTCAGCTTCCAGCAACGCACAGCCATCCCTGTGAAGCCGATAAGGCGAAGGCAAGAATAAAGAAGTTAATTGCGGAGGAAGCAACGGAGAGATCGGTGGGTACATGTACAGTGGCATCAGGTTTGTCTTGCTTCACCATTTATGGGAAAAAGGCCGGAATGAGTGCTCCGGTGAAACTCGCTTTGAGGCCATGGCATTTTTGCCTCGAATAGCAGCAGCGCTGTGCATCGCTCCTTTGCCAAAGGCTCGGCCGGCCTCCCGTTTACCGCCCTCTCTTCACGCTAGCGTCATCCGATGCAGATGCTTCTCTGTCAAAGAAGCTGCGGTTGGTCGGTTGGCGATGGCAACCCCTGCAAGATAGCAGGTGCCATCCTGTGGATTGATCTTGCAGAGTGCCCCCAGGCTGTTCTCCTTTTATCTGTACAACAGCTCATGTTATCTTGTTCGCATGGATCAAACTCGAGTGTTCACCTAAGATGCTCACAAATTAAAAGAGTGTCAATATTTGATACAACATATGTTTGTAGAGAAGTGCTCCGGTACTCATCTTTTTAAAATTTGCACGCATCTCAAAGCAATTCTCAACTTAATTATTAATTATTTTTTATCTGGACCTTGTTTGGGTCAGGATCTACCCAAGTCCAGCCCGTACCCAGCAAATTCACAATCGATATGACCACGCTCGACGACGAGGCTCTGCATAGCAGCAGCGCTCAAAGCCGCGCTCGTCCTGTTGCACGGCAAGACATGCATATCCGTCACCGGCTCTTGGTCATCGAGGAACTCTACATATACCATTTGTGACAGCTGCGTAAACTTCTCAACACGGATTCAGTACACTAGGAACAGGCCAGCAGCATGCAGGATTTGGAGTTTTGGACGCGGCCGGCAGCGTGTGCACGACGATGCGAAATTGCAGCCGGCGAGACCGCGGACATCGTACCGGACAGGACATAACTAGGGGCGTGGGCATGCTGTAGAATTAGCCGGCGGCTGCGGAAAATATGTGCACATGGCCGCCGCCCGCCGGGCCCGTTCACTTGCTTATCAGCCGTGCTTTTTTAACGAAGGAACAATGTTTTTCTCTCATAATAAATCAGCGAACAGTACTTTTTAACTTGTCTTTTCAACCAAGCGAATAGGGCAGAGGTGGATCGACACGGCCGAGGCCTCGACCAGTCTTTTCTCAGTGCCGCCGCTCTTCACGAAGGACTTCAGGAAGGAGGAGAAAGGATCGAAAGGGAGATGAAATCGTGACTAACTAGATGGCCGGGTATGGGCTGGGCCGGCACGGGTCTTGATGGATGTGGATGGGGCACGGGTGAAAAAGTTAAGTTAATTATGTACTCCGTAATATATAATAATGCTGCTTTAAAATTCATGCAATTTTTTAAAAGAGAAGTACCGGAACAGTTCTCATGTTTGTAAACGAGGACATTGAACCTTTTACACACACACCAAAGTGCCTGGTAACACAAGGTGTGTTGTTGTACGCTTAAACTTTCTCTACATTAACACAATGGTGCATGAACCTTTTGCATATTCAAGAAAAAAATGACATCGTAGCTCTGTGAAGTGTTTCATTGATTTAGACAAAATCAGAAAGATTAATATTGGAGCTTGCAACGCAACACAACAGTTTTTTATAGTCAGCCTGTTCGCTTGTTGGTTTTAGCGCTTATCAGTCAGTCATTCAGCGGTGTTTTTCTCTCACAACAAATCAGCATCAGCCAGAAACCATACAACGAACAGAGTGAATACAATTTGTCATATGGGGTATGTTCTTTCCTTTTATATATATATTTGAGCACCAGTTCTTTGGTTTTGGATGAGGACTGGCGTGTTTACTGTACTTGTGTGTACTATATACTGTTTGGTTCAGAGATGCATTACGAGTGGGCTAACCCGACAGGAAAACAACTTTGTCGGACTCATGTCAGTGATGTTTCTGTCCTGTAGATGGATAGGTGGCAGCCCTAGCAAGTTGAGTGCAGTTTGCCCATTCTAAATTTTTTATCTTGCAGGGTGACAGGGATTCAGAGAGCATCTGCTTTGGCCTTCTTGCTCTTTCTTTGCATGTCTGTAACTTTCTTTTTCGCCCCTGAAACCTCGATGCATGTTTTCCATGACCCTTTTTTATAATAAAGAAAAGGAATAATCTACAGACTAGTACTACGGCTGTGTTCGGCTCGTTGTATTTTTTTTTGTTGATGCCGATGCTGATACTGATTTATTATGAGAGAAAAACACTATTTTATAACTGGCTGATTTTGACAGATAAATTCAAGCGAACAGAGCCGTCACATGTTAGACCTTGCCGCAGTTTGCAATGTGAAACGGACAATCTAAGCCCTGCTGAGCCTTGTCCGGTAAGGCGGTAACGCACCGGATTTCACTGTTCTTTCCAGCAGCGTGCCGCAGGAATAATCACGCGCCTGATCTGACTTCACTTGCTCATATCATGTGCGACCTCCGCCTGTGTTGTGCATGAACGCAAGCTCACAGGATTTCGGCACCAAATCACGCTGCCGATGACAACGATCCACAGCTCTCGTCCAGGCTGGTGTAGTACAACGATGGGACGTGGGCGCGTAGCAGAGCAAACAGACAGCGCGCCGGCCAAACTTTGCACCGCCGCACGTCGCGCGCCAGACCCAGACCACCTCCCGGCTCCCACGGCCACGGACCACGCCGTGAAACGATCCACCTCCAGCATCCTTCGAAGTCACGGCGCCATGTCTTCTGAGGATCGTGGTCGTTGCGCAATCCGCCGCCGACTCGAGCTTGCACCGCTCTGTTCGCTTGAAGTTATCAGCAGCATTAGCCGTTTTTTTAGCCAGCCGAACAGTCGCTGCAGCGACGGACGCGCTTGGAGGACGTCGAGCGGCTCTCCGGAGCAGGCCGGCAGCCCATTTCCCATCGGTCGGCCCAATCCTCACTGCACTTCAAACGAGAAGGCACGGCCGCACGGGGCACCCCCCGACGGTCCGACCACCAACAAGCATGGACCAGTCCAACTCCAACCCGATGCCACCGCTGCTCCGTCTCCGTGACCCAACCACGCTGCTCCTCCCATCACTCGCCGCGGCGTCCCACTCCCACCTCCGCGCGCTCCACGCGCACCTCCTCGTCTCGGGCCGCCTCGCCTCCCCGTCGCACCTCGCCGCCTTCCTCGCCTCGCTCGCCTCCTCAAACCACCTCCCCTACGCGCGCCTCGTCCTCCCGCGGCGCCCCGCCACGCTGCTCGCCCACAACGCCCTCCTCCGCGCGCTCGCCCGCGGGCCGCGGCCGGGCCTCGCGTTCGCCGCCTTCCGGGACCTCCCGCTCCCGCCCGACCACTACTCCCTCAACTTCCTCGTCCGCGCCGCCACCGCCCTGGCGGCCGCGGCCGCTGAAGAAAGGCCCGCCGTTCGCGCCGAGGTGAACGCGACGAGGCTGCAGGCGGTGTCCGCGCACGGGGCCGCGGTCCGCTGGGGCCACGCGGCGGACCCGCACGTCCAGAGCGGGGTGCTCTCCATGTACGCCGCGCTCGGGGACGTCGCCGCCGCACGGGCCGTGTTCGCGGAGATCGCGTGCCCGGACGTTGTGTGCGTCACGGCGATGGTGGCGGCGCTCGCTGCAGGCGGCGACGTGGACTCCGCGCGCGGACTGTTCGACGGAATGCCGCAGCGGGACCACGTCGTGTGGAACGCCATGATCGCGGGGTACGTGCACGTGGGCAGGTCGAGGGAGGCGCTGAGGCTGTTCGACGAAATGCTGAGTGCTGGCACCACTGTTGGCGAGGCGACGCTGGTCTCTGTGCTCACTGCCTGTGCGCAGATGGGCGCATTGGACCGTGGTAAGTGGGTACACTGGTACGCGGGCAGTCGAGGGATGCAGATGTCGGTCAAGCTCGGCACCGCGTTAGTTGATATGTATTCCAAGTGTGGTGCGGTGGTGACAGCAATGGAGGTGTTTGAGAGCATGGCTGAAAGGAATGTTTATACCTGGACAAGTGCGGTTAGTGGCCTTGCGATGAATGGCATGGGGACCGAGTGCCTTCAGCTGTTCAAGCGCATGGAGAGTGCAGGAATACAGCCTAACGGTGTCAGCTTTGTCGCAGTGCTCAGTGGATGCTCTATGGCTGGGTTGGTAGACGAGGGACGAGCATGTTTTGATTCAATGGACAAGTATGGAGTTGATCCTTGGCAAGAACACTACGGCTGCATGGTTGATCTCTATGGTCGAGCAGGGCGCCTAGACGACGCTATTAATTTCATCAATGCTATGCCAATGGAGCCACACGAAGGTGTGTGGGGAGCTCTACTCAACGCTTCTAGGATTCATAACAGAGTTGACTTGGGCAAATATGCATTAGACAAGCTCTTGGCAATCGAGTCTGAAAATGATGCAGCTCATGTCCTGCTGTCTAACATCTATGCGGAATCACAGAATTGGAAGGGCGTCTGCAGGGTTCGAGGCATGATGAAGGCCAAGGGAGTGAAGAAGGTGCCTGGGTGGAGCTCCATTGAGGTTGATGGCAAGGTACACGAGTTCTTTGCTGGAAGCAAGTCACACCCAAGATATAATGAGATCGAGCTGATGCTTGCGGAGATGAATCGGAGGCTGAGACTGCAAGGGTACACTGCGAACACCAGAGAGGTCTTGTTTGATATTGAGGAAGAGGAGAAAGAAGGCGCCATCTCCTTGCACAGTGAGAAGCTAGCACTGGCCTTTGGGTTGATCGCCTTGCCAGAAGACGTGGAAATTAGGATTGTGAAGAACCTAAGAGTATGCAGGGACTGCCATGATTACACCAAATTGATATCTAAGGTCTTCAACAGGGAAATTGTAATGAGAGATAGGAATAGGTTTCATCATTTCAAGGGTGGGGAGTGCTCATGTAGGGATTACTGGTGATCTTTTATCTGTTTGGCCCAAGGTCTTGAACAAGGAGATTATAATGAGATACTATGAAATAGGTATAATCTTCAAAGGGTGGAGTGTGCTCCTGTAGACTAGTGATATTTTATCTGTTTGGTGAATTGTCCTAAATGCAATCTTGACGATCCATTCACGTTTATAGGTGCCAAATGTTGACGCTTAAATCAAATCTTCCCAACTTCGTCATCTGATTGTTAATAAAAATAACATATAAGCTCGATACAAATATGTAAGAACAGTAGGATATATCATATACAAATGCAAGCGTATTAGCTGATCTGTCATTTTGATCATCTGCATAAACCATAAAAGCAAAAGCACATGCTGTGGATTCCAGGGCAGCCTAACAAAAACCTCAGGACAATCATGCGGCAGGCATAGAAACAGAGCTGCACCTGTTTGGCCTAATCCTTACTAATTGTAGTTTTTTCTTTTTGTTGGTGGTGGGTTTTGTAGTTCCCAGTGAAGGATGATGTATTTTATTTTGACTTTGGCTTTGATGAAGCCACATATACAAATATACTACTCTTTCTCAGACCTGTTGCCTACGTAGTCTAAAACACAAGGTCGAAATAAGAAGGCCAAATTTTACAGGCGGCAATGTAATATTTTGATGGTAAATTGGAAAGAAAGGAACATATAAACACAGTGTCATAACTCATAACCATCAATAATTAATATAGTTAACATCCTGTAGAGAACTTTCAGTACAGCTTAAATTAAAAATCACCACTGAGAACCTGCACCATGACCCTGAGGGCGGTAACCTTGTGGACCATATCTGCCAGACTGGTTTGTATGCTTTGAAAATGTCTGATTCATAGCTTGCTTGATCAAATCCTTTGCAACTTCAATTTGCTTCTTATTCCCAGTAACACGTACAATTCTTTCAGTCAATGTAACAAACTCTAGAGGATGTTGGGGTATTAACTGGATACGAGCACCAGATTTGATCTGATGTCTTTAATTGTCTCACCCCCTTTTCCGATGATGAGACCGACCTTGTTACCAGGAACTGTCATCTCAAATTGCTCTGAACCAGGCTGTCCACTTCCAAATCCTCTAGCTATTAAGGCCGGGGAACCACCAGCCTCAGCCTCAGCTTTGACACTCTTAATAAGCTGCTCAGCTTTATCAACGCTTCCAAGTTTTCCAACTAGTTCAACCGACCGAGTCAGGGCATTTGAGTCCACATCGGAGTCTACGTCAACCGACCAAATGATTTGGATCTGTGCACCCGAGCTCGTTTGCAAGTTCCTGACTGTCTCGCCAGCTTTTCCAATAAGGACACCGACCTTGCTGTTGGGCACTTTGACTGTCTCGCCAGCTTTTCTAATAAGGACACCGACCTTGCTGTTGGGCACTTCGATCTTACGAGAAATCTCCTGTGCAGCAGCTCCTGCATCACCTTCCTGCTGTGAAGCTTCAGCTGCTGTTTCAAGCGGCTTCTCATCAGAACCCGCCTGCGAATCCGGAGCAGGAGCGGCCGTGCCATTATCACCATCCATCGCTGCCCCATCGGTCGGAGCAACCTTATCCTCCGCAGCTGCGGGCTCCTCCACATTCACGGAGGACCCATCGTTCTGTTGCTCAACCCCTGTGGCGGCGTCGGGCTCGCCGTCCATGCGCGGGTGCTTGGCATCCTCGCCGGTGCCGTTCGCCTCCGCGTCGGTGCTGACCTCCTCCAGCTTCCGCTTGTTATCCTCCGGAGGCGGCGTTGGCGGCACGGCGCCAGCGTCCGCCATGGGGGACGAAAGGATTAGGGTTCGAGGGTTTTCGGCGCCCCAGATAAGATTTGATTTATCTATCGAGCAAGCCGGTTTTTTTTTCTTCTCTATTGTTCCTGGTCGGAAAAGTACGGCTGAAAAGACAATGCCGCCGGCGAGATGCACGAAGTGGAGATTACCCCTAAAACCCTCCACCAAAGGCCAGACGTGCGGTCCAGCAAGTTCGTTGGGCCGTCCAACAAGCTGGACACCGGTGGCTTGTACTGGGCATCAACACATTCGGGGGAAAGCAGCAGGATATACAACTTCATCTGGGGCAGCCGCGCCCCTCTCAGGTCTCGTTTAAATGCGTATGTATTCGTCTCCACATGTGTTGAAGTGGGTTGGAGTGAGATTAAACTAAATTCTATTTTATTTCACTCGGATTGAATTAGATACACATGCATCAAACAAGGCCTCAGGTTCGTTTTTTCGAGTGGTTTCTAAGGAAGAATCCAGTGCAGAGTGAACTTGTACTAAAAAAAACATGTCCTTGTGTGAGCTATGTGGACAATCTGCAGAATCCTGCGACTAATCTGCAGAATCCTGCGACTATCTCATCTTCCAGTGCTCAGTCTGGAACCACCTCGGCTGGTGCAATCTTCAACAACCAGCCGTTAATCCACTTTGGGAAATGCCCAAGTCGGCAGGTGTCCCCAAAAGTTCTTCTCGACGATGATTCTTCTGTGTTTTGGTAGATTTGGAACCACAGGCACAGCCTTGCCTGCGGCGCCTACTGGTCGCTTGCAACAATTCTTGTCGGCTTTGGAGCTGCCGGCTAAAAGTGGATGACCGATAGATAGTCGACAAATGGTGTGAAATGTTTGTAGTGAATTAATCTCTCCCTATCCCCTAAGAATATAATCTCAATGACAATCGGTCTCCCGACCCTTTAAGGTGCTTGTGCACCATCCATCCACAGGCTTGTCGAAATCAGTGGAAAACTATTCATGTGGGGCTCTCACCCCTCCGGTGACGTCTTAAAAAAACACACAAATGGACTTGATTTATATAAAAGTACAAAGTTGTGATGGCATTCATCAAGGATGCAGCCTATTGCATAACATGCTTATATCAATATAAGAGCAGGTATAATAATGATATTATAGCCAAGCAAATGCTGATGTAAAGGAAAGAAAGGAGAGCTCAACTCTCATAGTCTCATGCAAACAACAAGCTGGACACGAGAGCTTATGCAGTGGTGGGCCTAGATATCAAGTGAATGTAAGGAGGATTAGAAAAAAGAATATATGGCATGCATAAAGTAGTAGTAGTAGTAGTATAAGTATTTTTAAGTAAAGTTTGTAACAAAAAAAGCTCAGCATCATTACTCAATAGTAATGTCCTAACTCATCATTAATATTAGGAGCATATTTGATCATATGCAAAAGGATATGAGACACACAAAGGATTTCCATGGCATCCTAAAAAAGATAACCAGGATAATAAAAAGAGCAATGACCAGGAATAGGGAGTTTCTTAGAAAACAAGGATCAGTGTTGTGTTGTAAGGGTTGTTGCCCATTTTTTTAATATAAAGATATGCAGTTCTTGTGCATGATCGGGAAAAAAAAATGGAAGAGATGCACCTGTTTGATTAAAGGGGGAAATCAAGCATTGCCTACATACTACTCCCTCTGCCTTAATATATAGGGCGTAAACATTTCTTATTTACGTCCCATAATACAAGGCGTGCTCTCCCTATATACACGTGCATTGATGCAGAAATGAGTTTTTTGGTCTTTGAATTAGAGATGGTACACCTTGTATACTAGGACACAGGGATTATACAACACTAGATCGAATCAAGAGCTCTTTCCAATGCATTAACTCTACGAACATAACTGGACGCCGCGTGTTACAGGTGGGGGTGTCATATTAATATTTTGATGACTGATTGGAAGTAACAGATTAGTAGTGTGATAGCCATCAATACTTAGTCAGTCTCAGTAGAAGTTTCATAGAGTTTCATGGGCATTAAATATACTGACATGTCACTGTATTTATAAAGAAAGAGATGATAAAAGTTTCATGGGAGTATAGAGAGTTTCATGAGGATGAAACTATTTTGCACTGTTTAGTTTATAACATATGAGGGTGTTGGAAACTGGGACATGAAACTCCCACTGAGACCGGTTTTACATCCCATAGAGAATTTTTAGTACAACTTAATTTAGTTCAAAAATACAGAGATGGATTTGATTTATACTCAAAGCTGACTGAAGGAAGCAGCACATTGCATAACATGCTTATAACCACACACAAACAGTCTAGAAGTTTGTAATAAAAAAACTCAAGGTCATAAGTAATGCCCTAATCCCTTGCTAATATTAGGAACATATTTGGGCCAAGGAGGTTGCTCTAGGAACCTACCTATCCAGCGAGGCCCTAATTCTTAGTATTAAGAGTATAAGTTTTAAAATATATTATACCACAACTAAATATATGGAGAAAACTTAATTTTCCTCTTTATTTTAAAAGGGAACGAGTATTGCTTTTGTACTACTAGAGATCAAATAAAAGCACTATGCCACCACAAAAACCACTGATAACTGTGCTGGTAATTTAGAAGAGATATACAGAACTGTATATCACACACTCACACTTTTAAAACGTTGAGAACGAATTTTTCACCTTCTATTATAGACTGCAATTATTACAATTCAATTAACTTGAATTTTGACAGTAACATAGAGTTCTGACGGCAACTACTTCTGCCTCTGTCTTTGCCTTTAAGTATACTCAGATTTCTTCAAAATAAAGGTTAAACTGTTGCTACCTCATGAGGCCCAGCCAAACTTCTTCATGACATACTTGGTTCTCTTCCGAAGCCTCATGAACACGATGACCATGCAAGCCAGCACCCATGGTGGGAAGCTCACGGTGCCCAGCTTAGATGACTGAAGCCACTCTGGCATCTTGGCCTCCTTCAGTAGCACCGCAGCTACCACAGTCATAGCAGCGACCCCAATCACCATCTTCGTGATGGGCTTCAGCAAAGAATCCTAAAGCATCATCAAAGATACAAACGCATGATATGAGGACAAAATTGGCTATTTGCCATACTAACCTTATAGGCGACAAGGTATGCTAAACAATTGCTAAATCAAGGAACAAGTAAGGTGAGGCGAAATTGACGTGCGGTGGTGTTTGTGGGTGCTGCTTCTAAGATTACCTTGGGCTCGCCGTCTAGGAAGATCGTGGAGCCAGGGGCGTAGGTGAGGAGGGAGCGGCCGTTGCGGGGGTTGAAGCGGATGGCGACGCCGCGTTTGCCGGCGGCGGGGTCGAAGGCGAAGATGGACTTGAGGCCGTGCTGCTCCAGGATATCGCCCACCTCCAGCTGGTCCTGCGTATACCCGCCCAGCTGCGACCGGAACACGGTCACCGGACGACCGCGCCGGAACAGCTGCACCTCCACCTCCGGCGCCGCGGCCGCCGCCGCCCCTGATCCGGGCTTTCCGTCTGAGGAAGGGGCCGTGGCTGGAGACTCCTCCTGGATGGCGTCGTCGCTGGTCTCCGCGGCGACTGCCGGCGCCGGCGCTGCGGCCCTGTCAGCTTCCGACTCCATCTCGATCGGGTTCAGGGGAACGGAATCTGGTGCTCTGGCCGTCTCGTGCTTGAGAGACCGAGGTGCTAAGTAAAGTTCTTACTGGGCTGGGCCTAAACTAGCCAAAGGCCCAGATAATCAAATCATTTGATATATTCCTAAGTTTTTGTTAAAAAAAATACCTGAGACATAAAAACCTCCAGGAAAGAAAACAAAAAGAAAAACCATGAATATCTGAGGCATTTCACCTCTTATACTACAGTTGTACTCCTACAAAGGACTTGCATTGACATTTGGCGTATTGTAATTGACATGATAGTAATTTGATCAGCAAACCTCTGAAATTAATTCATGATCAGGACTAGTCCTCTCCAGCTGCAAGCCCAGGCCATGGACGACGTTGTAAATCTCAGCTGACCTCGGGTGATACGTATCCTGTACCAGGAACCTGTGCACCTCACCGTCTAGCTCGATCCAACTGTAGGCAGACAGCTTCTGCAAGTTCTTGCTCCTCATCAGGTCTCTGATCTCCCTCACATCGCCCCAGAGCCCTGCGTCAGCGTAGATATTGGAGAGGAGAACGTAGATCGACGAGTTATTGGGCTCCAGTGCCACAAGCTTACCCGCGGCGAGCTTGGCAAGCTCAACGTCCGCGTGGGCTCTACAGGCGCTGAGCAGCGTGCTCCAGATCACCGCGTTCGGTTCAACTTCCATGTCACAGATGAACTTGTAGGCTTCCCACAGCCTGCCAGACTTGCAGAGGAGGTCCACTATGCAAGCGCAGTGCTCAACTTGAGGAGAGACATGTTGCTTCTTCATCTCTTCGAAAAATGATATGCCTTTGTCTACCAAACCAGCATGGGTGCATGCTGTTAATAGCGCGACAAAGGTGACCTCATTGGGCTGAATCCCATCTCCTACCATCTTTCTGTACAAGGCGATTGCATCTTCTGCAAAGCCGTTCAGTGCTAGGCCTCTGATCATGGAGTTCCAAGTAACGACCACCTTCTGTTCCATCCGGTCGAAGACATTGCGAGCTCTGGCAACATGCCCGCACTTGGTGTACATATCAATCAGAGCAGATCCGAGATAGCTGGTTAGTGGCAGTGTCTGACTCTCGATATAGTTACCAATCTGTTCTCCGAGTTCATCAGAACCCAGCTGAGCACAAGCAGACAATACACCAACAAGAGTAACTTCGTTTGGTTTGCAATTGGTTGCCTTCATCCTCTCAAACAGCTCAAGAGATTCATGTGGTCTCCCATTTTGTGAATAACCAGCAATCATGGTGCTCCATGCTACGACATCCCTTCGTGGCATCCGATCAAACTCGTGACGTGCCTCGTTGATAGCACGGCACTTGACGTACATTTCCATCAAAGCAGTGTGGACTATTACGTTCTGCAAATCCTCCTCCCCGATCCACGCCCTTACCCGCCTTCCATTATCAAGATCGCCAGTCTTGGCGCAAATGGAGAACACCGTTGTGATAGTGATAGCATTTGGACTTGCACCCTCACGCAACATCTGATCAAACAATGTCAATGCTTCCTCGAATTCTCCACCATGCGCATAGCAGGCAATCATCGAATTCCAGGAAGCAGATGTCCTTCTCGGCATACTATCGAAAAGCCTTCTTGCCTCCTTCACATTCCCTGATTTGGAGTACCCAGTGATCAAACAATTCATCGGTATTGGGTCCTTCACCGGCATTTCCTTGAATGCCATCACAGCTGAGTCCATGTCCCCATTCTTGGCGTAGAAATCGACCAGAGCAGTCTGCACGAACACATCTCCTAGCATCCCACGCACAAGGGCATGGCAATGCGTCTGCCTGCCCTGGCAGGACGCTGCCGACAGCGCACAGGACTTTAGGACAAGCGGGATGCAGCCCGACGGGATGGCGCCGCCCCTCCGGTGCAGCGAGGAGACGACCTCGATGAACTCCTGGTGCAGCGAGAGCTTTGAGAGACCAGAGAGGAAAGCGCAGCACAGGGCGGCTGTCGGGCGGGGCACCGCGTCGAATAGGTGGCGTGCGGCGCAGTAGGTGGACGCGTTGGAGACGAGGGCGTGGAGCGGTCGGGTCTTGAGGAGGCGCGCGAGGTCAGCAGGCAGGTGGGGCTCCATCGGGCGGGAGGCTGTGGGAAGTTTGGATGGGCAGCGGTAGTGATCGGCGGCGGCGGTGTTCGACGCCTCTGGGTCCGGCTCGGCGTCGGCGTTGTAGCAAGGGGCGCCCCGCGAGGGCTCGGAGCGGGCCGGGGAGGAGCCCGGCGAGACGCGGGAGGCGGCGGTGGGCTCGCCCATGCAGGGCAGCGGGATCGGGAGCTGAGGGATGTGGTCGGCGCGGCGCATGTTGGTGCTCCCGCAGGAGAAGACGCCGTCCGGGACGGCGGCAGCGGCGGCCATCTTCTTCTTGCTCTGCTCCTTGCCCCCTCGCATCTTTTTTTTCTATCAGGTAAGACGCCCACGTCCTACGCACTCCACCCTCCCACCACACGCACATGCACGCACACGCGTATGCGTCCTTACACGCAAAGAGATTGGGAGAGGTGGTCTCCAATAATGTAAGGGAAACGCGCAGTACCACCAAACACGTATGTGTGCGTGTATTCTGAAAATTCTAAAAAAATCTAAAAAAAGATATGATCGCCAGGGTTTAGCCCTACCACTGGAGCACAGGCCCATTCGCCCCTCCCCTCTTCTTGGTTAGTTGTGGAGCGCGCGCTTGCGTTGCGCTGTTGTGTTTGTGCTTGTGCCTTTGTGTCGAACGCCAGGCTAGTGGTGGGATGCACCGCCTCGCTTGCGGGCAATGCAATTGCGGTTGCGGGTCTTGCGGCCGTCGCACCGGCGAGGGGCGTTTAGGGAGAAAATTGGAATCCTGCCATTATAGGAAGTGGGCTTCGTTAAATTACCATCCCGCAACAGGGCTTCGCTACATTGCCATTATAAAACTTGTGCAGCCCGCTAGAATGCCATTCTATGTGTTTGGGACTACGGAAAAATAAAAAATGAATTTCTCTTCCACTCTTGCCCCTGCCCTTTTGTAACACCCTCGGTGTTACCGCGCACAACAACTCACCGAAGCATGTCATGAGCATCATCTCTATGTGATTTTGCATGTGTTGAAGTGCATAGAACCATTTGAGTAACTTAAAATAATTAATATAAATGTTAAATGGAAATTGGCGCAAGAGTCCTTGTTATATCACTTACGGTTGAAAACGAATTTCTATCCAGCGAAAATGTTATGAAACATATATGTGAATCCTAAATAAAGTTTGAGGTACAAACTTTGTGGATGGCAATGCAACTTTTGTTTTAACAAAGTAATAATGCTAGCTAGTGTTTCTAATAGCTCGGAAACGGAACTTAAATTAGGGTTCGATTAAGGACTTAGCTAATTTTTGGCTTTGAAAACGGTTTGACGAGCCCGTGTTTGCGAAATTATTCTACCAGAATTTGTCAATAACTAGTGTCGCGTCTTAGCCCTGGCAGGTAGCTCAAAGTACCCTCCTTAGCATGGTCCAGGTGGTTGCGAAGTGCTCGAGCTGGTTTAGCCAGAGTAGATGCTTTAAAATCCGTGCACAGCATGTTTTCAGGCTTGCTCGCTGGGTGAGCCCGGTCACCACTCGTGGTCGCCCCACGTAGCGCGTCTGGCCTGCTCTATCCGGCGCGGCGCCGCGACTGTTGTCCCGCCGTAGCCGCACTGCTACGGTTGACTCCTCTGGCCGCTCGCGTGTGAGCCTGTCTGTGCTGCCCTGCTGCCCCCCCTCTCTCTCCCTCCTTGTCATGCTCTGCGTCGTGGTTGCCGCCTGGGTCAGCGAGCGTCGTGTCCGTGCTCGGCCCCAGCACCGCTGCTAGTCGGTCGGTGGCCGCTCGCGCATGCCATGCTGCTCCTCCGTCTGCTCGCGCATGCCTCGGCAACCCCATCTCAGCCACGGATGTGACCCGAGCGCTCACCCGTTCCCCCCCCCTCTTCCCCTGTCCGCCATGGCTGTTGGGGCCGCTGCAGGTGAGTTGGTTGGGAGAGACCACCATCATCCAATCATCCGCGTCCTTGGCTTCGTCACCTAATGGCCCCACCGATCGACTTCACCCCACCTCGAGTTTGGCCCCACTGTGCTCCAATTGGAGTTTTTCTGTCCCGCCATGCCATTAAGGCCGAGCTCGGCCGTGGACCGCGGTAGCCCATCCCATTCGCCTCGAACCCCGATTGGTTGCACAGCTAGCCTTGCCACCACCTTCGCCCCACCCCTGCGCACCACCGAGGAGCCCCCACCGCTTTCTCGCAGTCGTTGGCGTAGCTGCGCCGCCGTGAGCGCCGCCTTACCCCCTCAGGCACACGTGGCCAGCCCGAGTCGGGCAAGCTCTGGCCGAGCTATCGCTTCGGCCAAGCCAGTGGTGAGTCCCTGGAGCTCACTGGTTATCTCTATCGTGCTTTTGGTGGTTGGGCTCACCGGAACACCACCACCTCCATTGCAGATGGCCACCACCACGGGGGGCCGTCCCGGAGCGCCTTCGGCCGCCTAGCAGTGCGTGAAGACCCGTAGGTGAGTATCGATCTCTTAGTAGGGCTTTTGGTGGTCCCGGGTGGCCGGCGGGTGCGCTAGTGCCACCGGCCGGCGCACGCGGGGGTGACCGGGGACTTGGTCGGTGTCAAGGAGAGGTTTTGCAAGGGCCCTAGTGCATAAGCGTGACTGACGAAATAGTGTATTTAGCGATCGCGAAAAACAACTTAAATTCGGGGGCGTTTCTGCTAAACTCCTGAGAGCGCGAGGGCTCCTCCGCATGGGCCGCCTCGTGCGGTCGCCTCATGCGGGCTGAGCCGAGGAATAGGGTTTTCCTTTTTCTAGCAAATTAAGTATTGGTTTTGTAAATTAGTTTCCAAGCAAAACTTTGATGATTTTTAACTACTTGTGTAGATGTCTAAAATTTGTGAAACCACTTTAGTTAAGTTCCTAAATTCATGGTCTACCTAATGGTATATTTAGTATATGTTTCTGTGATGATGCCAAGATATATTAAATCGGTTGAAAAGGCTTAATATTATTCGGATAATAATTGTAGGAAATTTTGTGGCAAATCGGTAGTGATTTTGATCGTGAAATTTTTGCAGTAGTCTCGTTGTATTATCATGTGCTTGTTGTAGGTTCCGTAGCACTAGTCGAGACCATTTTATGTGGTAGCCAAGTAGCCGTTAAAACGAATGTAAATAAAAACATAATATTGGCTTGTAAAATGAATGCAACTGTAAAACGAGTTGGATATCTTGCTTGATGAAGTTGATAGATGGCTTGTTACCTTAGTCATTAGAGCTAGCTTTGTAGCTTAGCATGTGCGTTGTATTTTAAGAGTTGTTGTTGCCTTAATACTAAATGTTGCATCATTATCGCATGCATGTAGAGAACGATCTGGTGGAGTTCGGGACCGCTGACGATCAGGAGTACGAGGAGATCGTCGAAGAGTACGAGGAGATCTTCGTGCCGGAGGAGTTCTAGGAGCCGCCTGTGATTGACACCACTGACCTTGCACATGCCCAACACACACACACACACTATATATATATATACTCTATAGCTAGCTACAAAATAAGTTATTTTGTAGCCACCTCTATTTACGATAATTTCATATACTAATTTACGATAATGTCAGTATATATTTACGATAGTTGAATTACTATAACACATGGGGATATTTAACATAATGTTATAGTAAATCACATAGTAAGGAGTTACTATAATCTCGTAAATTAGCATAGCAATTATCGTAACTCAAAGTGGCTACAGAATAAGTTATTTTGTAACCAGCTGTAAGATAATAGTTATATATATATATATGTATATATATATATATGTATATATATATATATATATATATATATATATATATATATATATATATATATATGGTGCATTTACGTGGCAGGAATTTTTATGATACCTACATGCATATATATATATATATCTACTTATGAGTCTTATTAGTGTAAGATTGCGTAGTTGTCTTGCTTAGGTTTGGTAACAGAACCGTCCAATTATACGAAATTAAGTAAGAAAATTCACCTGTCGGAGCAGAGAATCTAGCAAACTTAAGCCCGTATAACCCGGTAGTATATGAAATCTCGAAGGATCTCAAACTTTTCAACAAACAGCCAAGACCGTACTGGTTCAACGGTTACAGTTCACATGCGTACATAGTTCAAATACATCGGAGTTCAAATAAAGTTATTACAACACTGGGTTTGAAATAACAGGTAGCGGAAGCATTATTGTCCAAAATCAACACACACCGTTTTGTTTAAATAGTAGTACCATACTGTAGTCTCTTCCAACAAAAGCATCGAGGTAAGAAGTAAGGAACGACCATTGCCCTTGGTCCTAACAATCACCTGCAACAAGTGAAAGTAGAACCCTGAGTACAAGAAGGTACTCAGCTAGACTTACCCGTCTTAAACCAGAAATAACATGACACCAAGAGTATGCAAGGCTTTTATAAGTGGGGTTGGCTTGACAACATTTTGCATAAAACGATAGCAATTAAACTGTAATATTAATTTTTAACATCAATTTAACTTGTTCATTTAAACCTATCTAGATTTGCACCTGTACTAGAACAATCACTTGCATAAGATTAAGCAATCAATAGTAACCAATTCTGTTTAGCATTTCCAACATCATACTCATAACCATAACCATCATCGTGTTCCATAATTATATTACTACGATGACGTAACTCAGTCCAGTTGCTCACTGTGGCAGAACCGTCCAAAATAACACACTAACAGAGGTACTTGCCTTCCTCTAGGCACTAAGTACTCCGCCAGCGGCTATTCCAGCCGTTTCTGTCGAGCACACCCAATGGGAGAACTCGAAACCATCCACATTTTTATCCAGGATCCAATAATGAAAACGAGTACAATATTTAGTTTATTCCATACAACATAGTCTTCAAAAATAAGTTATTACAATACCAAGTTCAGAGTGCAGAATTAAAATAGCGGAAGTAAATATCTAGCGAGCGTAGCAAAGATCCATCTGAGCCCAGCAGACGATCCTCCACACAAAGCCTCAAGCAGCACCTGCAACAGGGGTAAAATAAACCCTGAGTACACAATGTACTCGCAAGACTTACCCGACTGGGAATAGTTTCCCGACTCCAAGGATCATAATAGGCTTTTTGGCTACTGGTTCAAGTTTGCAGAAAAGCACTACTACTAGTGGATCCTTATTGCAGTTCTTTTATTTGCCATCTTTTAGTTTATCAGCTAACCATCTATGTAAGCACTTATGCTATTTTCAAACAAGAGTTGGTCAATACAAATCCATCATTATTCACCTTTTCTCTTTCAGTTCTTACTACGATGCCCGGATCAAGTCATATCGGACCGCTTACGCGGCGATTCGCGAATCAATGTAGCCCAACTGGGTACCCCGAAAAACACACGCCCCGCCCGTACCAAGGTACAAACGGGACCAACCCATTATCCTCCTGTCAAGAGAACCGAGTCCCCGTCCATACTGGGACTCCAAGCCCCCGCCCTCTCGCGGTGCTTAGACCTCCTAATACCCATATATAATCCACCTTCAGTTGGTCCGGATAGAGCCGGAACCCATGACAAGAGAATAACAAGTCTTTCTAGCCCCCATCCGCTAGTATATGCTCGGGATAAAGAGATCTGTGACCTGACAACCATCCAAATGCAACGATCGGTCCTTAACCGACTCGGACAGGGAAACAATGTAACCCAGTGATGCCCTGTTGGCCGCAGGACACCCCTTGTCACATCCACCACTACCAAACCACATCCCTGCCCGGTCACCATTTCACCTGCCTTTATTTCCATGTTAACCATAGTGATAATAATGATCACCTATCGTGAACAACACCATGTTGTTTACGCTAACGAAACCTAAGCATGGCACTACACGGCCTAAACTAGTAAGACTCTTGTGTAGTAATATTTATGCAAGTGGGTTTCAACAGAACTCCTGAAACGTAAATGCACATATAACATAGATATCATATTATCATTTCAAAATAAAGGTTATGCACCGGGGCTTGCCTTGGGCATCCTGGTGTGCAGCAAAGTTAGTGGTTGATGGCTCCGGGGCTCCTTCCTGCACGGGGACCTCCTCCTCGTACACCTCCACGATCTCCTCGTACTCCGGCTCCTCCACAGCCACGTACTCCACTATCTCGTGATCTATATGCAAGAATAATGACATGACTTAATGCAATGACAACAACAGCCCTTAAAATAACAACAACTATTACTAAGCTACTAAGCTAGCTCTAAAGACTAACATACCATGCTGTCTACTATTCTTACTCAGCAAGAGTAAACTGATCCAATTAATCTTTACTCATTAAATTGCATACTCTTCATTTGTTTCCGATTTAATATTTAATACAGCTAGAGAAACTTAGCTATCACATCTAGTAAGCTATTCAAGGACTACAAAACTACAACAAGCACCTAATAAAACTATGAAGCTACCGCAAAAGTTTCAAGGCTAAAGCTATTACCCATTTGCCATAAAAATTTCTACAAGATTTATCATATTAATATTAAGCGCTTTTGATTTATTTAATAGACTTTAGCATCATCACAGATAGGTATGATCTAACTACACTAACAGGTAGATAATGATTTTAGAAAGAAGAATCGAGTGATTCACAGATCATATGGTAAAGATATTGATCGCACAAGGTGGTTGTTTAATTAATTCCGAAATAAACAAGGAATTAATTAGCTCTTGGCCTGGTCTCCTGAGACTTGCTCAAGAATGTGAGGCTTTGGTCTTCTGACTTGTCAAGTGACTGGTGGAATGAATTATAAAGAAGAAGCAAGCAATGAACCATGAACACGGAAAGTATATGTTCAAGTTGTCTGTCATGGTTAGCTCCTGACTCTAGAGCAAATGCGATACTGATAAGGAGAATAAAGGAATTCGTATAGACTAGTTACCTCGATCGATTACAGCTCGGAGAGAAATCGATAGACGCAGCTTTCACAGGCAAGGCCTTGATTTTGGAGAAACGAACGATCAGCTGAACGGAACGACTCGACGGCTCGGTTAAAAGACAGGAGACGCGGCTGGAGGCAGTGCTCTAAATAAACTCGCAGCCTGCCGGAGACAAAAAAATTTTCTTCGGATGAACAGTATTCCGCGCTGCTACAGTGTTGGCTGCATTACTTTCCACGCGTCTACAGTACTTTCCACGTGTCTACAATGTTTTCTGCGTGCTACAGTAATTCCTGCGTGTTCTCTGGTTCGCTGCATTGATTTATGCGTGTTCTCTGGTTTGCCTCACAGCGCGACGTGTGCTTCGGATTCTGGTGCTCAGCACGACGTGCCGGTAAGTTCTACGAGCTGCAGTCGGTCGTCGGACAGGGTGAAAATTTTGCAAGAGACTAATAAAGGTTCGTGTACTCTGGGAGTAGACCTGGCAGAGAGGAAATAATTTAGACGTGCTGCACACTCTCCCCTTTCTCCTTCATGCTCGGTTGAGCAGCTTTGATTACTCGATGTGAAGACCGACTGAGGAGGCAGCAGGCAGCAGGCAACAGCTTTGATTGCTCGACGTGGAGACCGGGTGAGGAGGTATCAAGCGAGCAGTAAGCAAGTATTATGTGAGCGTGCCATTCACGAGTAATTGATCTTTCCCACTTTGGTTAGATAAAATTCGTGAATATTCGCACTTGATAATTTTAGTTAGCGAATTCTTGTTGATCTAGGTTTTATATAATTCGTTTTCTGTTTTTTATTTCTGAGACTCGAATTGTATTTCGATTTTTATTTCCAGCTCATGCACTTTAACTAAATGCAATGCTCGTGAATATTTTTAACCTGTGATTTACAACGTAACACCAAGGGTGTTACACTCACTATCCAGGAGCGATGGCGACTCGAATCGATTCATAACCAGCTGGTGATGTATTTCCCACACAAACCACACTCACCGGTCCAGTGAGCTACAGGTCACCTTTGGTACTATTTAGAAACAGTCGCAGGACCGCCATGAACCCTATACACCTTGGGTTCCTCCCGCGCCAGGTCACTCAAGTTATGCCTGCCCACACTGGAGCCAGGTCATTCTTGTCCACGGTCAACAGGCCCGAGGTGGTCTTGGCATCATCTCGGTCACCGGTCCGAACAGAGCTACTAGGCTTCGCGGTCGGAAGTACTTATCCGGCCAGCTAAATGTGGGGCATGCGTTCAAAAAGGACTGAGGGCCGACAACGGTACGGTCCTTAATCGACACAGACGGAAACTACAAGCACACAAGACCCATGCCTTGCTGCCCAACATTCCGCCCGGTCTCCATTTATTCAACCACAAATGGTTCTCTTTCCATGATAGCACATTGCTAAACATGACAGGTTTTTACCTAAGTCATAGGTGACGGGAAATCACCCACTTCTACCGAACTAAGCATAGCTAAGAAGATATTCTGGAACTAGACTTAAATAGGATATCAAGATATATCGAGGTGTTCAAGGAATATCGTCGTGATATGCATCAACGGTTTCAGACAACTCCTATAACTTAATGCAACAGTACATATAACATTTATATTTATCTTGCTTTGATAAAATAGGGAGACTTATAATGCGCCGAGGCTTGCCTTCCAAAAGGTTGATAGTCGGTGGTCCCGACACTTCAGCGGATCACCGTCTGGCTCCTCGACTTCTGGTTCTCCTAGGGGTGGCACCTCTTATTGCACGGCCTCCTCGGGAACTCCGTGCTCCACGTGCACTGCTTTCTGCACCGATCCTGTATGATGCATGTGTGCATGGGTATAAGTGCAGATGGAAAAGACGCACCGCTGGGATGGCACATGATGCTCATGCTTGCATGTGTATGTAAATGCACAGTTCACATTCTACTTAACAAAGCAAGTTCGTACTTCTTCTCTATTTACTAATCACATGGAATAACAAACATGCATGCAATCACACCTAAGTATTTAGCTACTAACTACTTGCTGTATTACAAAACAAAAGAACCTATCACATCACACCAGTAGGCTATTTTGGTGCTTCAAAGATACACAAAGAAACCACTAATAACTAATCATGCATTAAGGAAATTCCGATCAAACCCTAATTTAATCTAGGTTTGAACAGTAACCTATATTTTTAGTTCAAAGAAAATTCTCAGAAAATTACAGTAGCCTAATCATGTCAAACATAGACTATCACCAAAATTTTATTGCATTTGAACATGTATAACATCCTACACAAAAAGGACAAAAGCAGTGCTACACCATGCATGGAAAATACTTTGTACTACAAAAAGTACCAAACAGACCATGGCATATTTTTCTTATGATTTACACAGTAATTAATCATCATAGAAAAAGTTGCACATGCATGTATTATTCATATTTTTAGCACTAGCAAAAATAACAAATGCAAGCCAAAAATGGCATTTGAACTACACCTCCATATTTTTCTATACAACATGCATGCCATAAAATTTTCACAGATATTATATCATACAAGAAGCCTAACAAAACAAATCTCTTATTTTTCTGAGCTACACATAATTAAATATGCATTTTATAAGATATCAGCAATTTAAGGAATTAAATAAAACCTTATATAAAAGCATCACAAACATGACATGCAATACATTTATGCTGTAGATCTAATCACAAGGAACACAACAAAATTGTTTTCACAATTTTTGGGGCAATAATCACAGAGATAAGATTTTTGAAAGGGTTTAAACAATTTCTGAAAAACATTTCCAAAATCAATTCTTTGAAAATTTGGATCTAGAAATGCAACGTGCACACAGATCCAGCCCGAGCCACTGCAGTTGGGCCCCGCGGCCCCACTGTCCAGGGAGACAGAGGCAGGGGAGCAGCTCCCGCTGGCCGGATCTCGCCGGCGGCGAGGTCTGCGGTGGAGTGGGTGGCACCGACGGGATCCCTTCGGCGGCGCGAGCACAACAGGCAAGAGGAGGGGGCCGATTGGGCAGCGGTGGAGGCGTGCCGGCGGCCATGGCGAACGCGGCCGTGCTGCTCACCGTCGGCGACCGAGCCAGGCTACGGCGAGGCGCAAGGAAGGGCTGGCAAGCGTCACGAAGGCGAGGCAGAGAAGCGGAGCTCACGGCCGGAGATGGCAATGGCGGCGGCCGTGCCACGGCGGCGGTGGAACTGCAGCTTGCTGCGGCCAAGCCGCTCTACTGCTACTGCGGAGCGGAGAGGGGTGACACGAAGGAGAAGGGGGAAGTGGCGTGCGGGGGAGCAGGGGCGGCTCAGACAGCGCCTTGAAGGCACGGCTGGTCGGCCGGCCACCGCCCTTCACCGCCGGTCGTTGGTAGCCACACGGCGCACGGCGAACGGGGCGAGGCGGGCGCGCTCGGGCGCGGGAGCGGGGCGAGGCGGGCGTGGGCCTGGGCCGGGGATCCGCTGACGGGCCGGAAGCGAGGGCGCCGCCCAACTTCAAAATAAAAAATCCTTTTCTTTTTATTTTCTAAATAGCATCACATAAAAATACATTTTGGAGCATTTTCTAAACCTTTTTGAGAAAAAGACCAAAAACAAAAGTTGCTCCATTTTTCAATATCTACAACTTTGTTAAAAGACACAAAATCAAAATCCCCACCGATTTTGAACTAGGGTTAAAAAGTTGATTTTTAAATAAAAACCTTATTTTTCAATGAAATTTTTAAAAGCAAAATTTGGAAAAGGTTTCAAAAGGAACTTTGCTCCAAATTTCTTGACGACCAATTCTAAGTTATTTAAACACTCAAACAAACATGTATCTAGCATAGACCTATTGAAACAAACGCAACATCTATGTTTCATTAACATGTCTCAGATGTTTCATTTATATAACAGGAAATGCTCATGAATGCATGATGGTGCTTATGCTCATGATTTGCAGGTGCTAAATGCATGCGTAACACCGGGGTGTTACAGGTTTGACGGTAGCGTGGGTAACCTGTTGTTACTCACAATAGGTGATTATTATGATCATAAATCTCACAATAAAATGGTGACCGGACAGGGATGTGGTATGGGTATTAGTGGGTGTAACAGGTTGTGTCCCACGGCCACGGGCATGGCTTGGTTACACTGTTTCCCTATCCGTGTCAATTAAGGACCGTTCGTTGCATGGACCTTGGTCAAGTCATAGACTTATTATCCCGAGCACATGCTTGCTTATGGGAGCGGGAAGACTTGTTACTCTCTTATCATGGGCTCCGGCTCTTTCTGGACCGACTGATTGGAGGTGGGGATAGGTGGAGGTCTAAGCACCACATTGAGGCCGAGCCTCAAGTGTGGGGGCTTGAAGTCCAAGTTTAAACGGGGACCTGGAACCCTTGACAGGAGTGGAACGGGTTGGTCTCACTTGCCTGGGGTGCAAGTGAGGCGTGTGATTTTTGGGTACCCAGCTGGGCACATTGATTCGCGAATCGCCGTTTCTACGTGACGGTACGGCTTGACTACGCTCTGGCACCGACGCACCGTAGTAAGAACTGGCATATGAAAGATGAAAAAATAGCTTTGATTGCTCAATCCTTGCTTGAATCTAGCATAGGTGCTTACCTAGAATATAGGGTAATGAATAAAACATGGTTGCTAATAATCTAAGGATACACTCTTAGTATTACTTTTTGCAAACAAAAAACCCACAAGGCATAAAGCCTGTCATATTCCTTGAGAGTTGGAAAATATACCCCTAGTCGGATAAGTCTTGCGAGTATATTGTGTACTCAGAGTTTATTTACCCTTGTTGCAGGTGAACCTTGAGAGGTGAGGCCTTGTGTGGAGGATTCTTTCTGGTGGGCACTAACGAATCCTTATATAGTACCACTAGATGTTATTTCCATTTTCGCTGTTTAAATTATCGCACTCTGAATTCTGGTATTGTAATAGATTATTTCTGAGATCCTATGTTGTATGAAATGAACTAAGTATTGTAAGGTTGTACTCGTTATTGGATCCTAGATGTAAAATATGGATTGTTCGAGTTCTCCCGTTGGGTATGCTCGACGAAACTGCTCGATTTAGCTCCCTTTCGCGGTACTTAGTGTCTAGTGGAAGACAAGTGCCTCCGAAAGCGTGTTAAATTGAGAGGTTCTGCCACACATTTCCTTCTTTCTTTCACGTTAGCATGGACGGAACAGGGGGCCACGAAACGGATCGAGCTGCTCCTTTTCTCCGTGAGCGAGCGGTACGGCGGTCCTGCTGCCTCCCGCGCCATGTATGACAGCGAGGACATGGACCCGTGCAGCTGTCCGTCGACCTCGTCCTGGCCAAGAATCGGATACTGTTCTTCGTCCTTGTCACTTGTGGCCGCGCCGGAATCACCTCTCCTCGCCAGAATCACCTCTCTGATGGTGACACGGAGATGAGTAGATCGCTCGCCTCGGCACTCAGTAGCGTGACGGGAGAAGGAGAGCGTCACCTCGCCCAAGCGCGCGCCCCTGTGTCTGCGTGTGTCCAGCTCTCCGTCAAACCCCTCGTCATCCACAGCTTCGTCATCAGCGTCCAGCTCATCGCGGCAGCTACTGTCCGAGGCCGTCGACAGCAACCACGCAGTCACGGCACGGGGAGTACCTCTACAAGGTGCAGGAGTTGGCCGGCGAGGGCGCGCCGCTACCACAGCTCTTTGTGATGGGCCGCTACGTGGGCAGCGGTGAGGACTGCGGCTTGCTGGCCGAGTCTAGGAAGCTGCGGGAGCGTGCGCGGCGGTAAGGCATGGGCGGGCAGGGGCGGCCGCGGCTGTGAGGGCAATCCATGGCCGACGTGAGGGGGGGAGGGGGCGGGGGGGCGCTGCAGTCATGGCCGGCGTGGGGTGGGGGGCGGGGGCGCTGCAGTCATGGCTCCGGTGTGGAGAGAGGAAGCGGAGCGCCCGGTCGATCGACGTCGATCCATTTCTCCTCCCTCCGTTCCGTGCGTCTGAAAACAAGGAGGAAAGAGTATAGGTAGAAGTGGAAAAGGAATTTGTTTTTTTTATTTTTTTCTGAGTCCCAAACTCATCGGATGGCCATCTAGCAGATTGCACATGTTTCATAATGGCAATTCAGCGAAGCCCCGTTACGGAATGACATTCCATCGAAGCCCACCTCCCATAATGGCAGAATTCCGATTTTTTCACGTTTAGGCCCATCCCCAAAAAGTGAACATGTCCTTATATTTCCCAATACATGTGCTATACAAATATATTACATGATTAATCTAATAATAGTATCTATATGGTATCATAAATATTACTTATTACCTTTTTTATAGATACGTTTAAAATTGATTGACCTTTTGAAGAACACAAGATGTGCAGTGTTTTTCGGACGGAGGAAGTAGGAATTATGCATTTGCAACAAAAAAAAGTCACATAAAATAGATTTTGATATTTAATTTCTCTAACAATATTTGGCTTTTTGCTAAAAAAATCAATACCATGACAGGTCTTTCTAATACAATCATCTTAATTTGAAATTTATGTCCTAACTTTATATACAATTTGACTAATTGTTAGTCAAAGTTTATAAAATTTATCTTTTTATATACAATATGTTTTATCAGAGTATGTCAAAAGAAAGGGGAATGGCAAAGCGAAAATTACAGTTTGCACAGACAGTACAGATTTTTGTTTAATCTTCGAACAACAAGAATATAAACCAAGGCTGTTAAGGAATTTTAGATTTTTTTTAAAAAAAGGTACAACTAAACACAAAGACAATTTTATACATGTACATATATTCGCTATTACAAATATATGCATATAGGAGTACACCTTAGGTCCATGAATACATATCTATATTTATATTATATTATATTATATTTATATTTATATTTATATTTATATTTATATTTATATTAAAGAGCCAAATTTCTCTTTTACTTTTTTTTTTGTGCGGCCCTCTTCTAACTAACTCCATCACCGTAGAACATGTCTATGTTCGACTGTTTATAGCCCTTTTCGTTTTAAACATGTGCAGGACTTTCTTGAGGTAAAAAAGGTAGCTAAAAATTCTAATCCAAAATATATCCCTCTGATCTTGAGTAACATGAATATGAATTGTAATTCAAATAAAAAAAAAGGGTAATGGAAGAGTAGGAATCTATATCTTAATTATCTTACCTTAATAGTTTTTTATCATGATTCTTTCTACCTTTTCTGTTTTTCTAACTTTAATTTAATTTATTTTTAATCCATCTTGCTTTGATCTAATGTGTTTCCCTTTACGTGCCAATTCACAGTTTTCAATTTTTTTCTACACCACGAAGAAAACAGGGACTACAAATAAAGTAGGAAAAAAATCTATATTTAGCCTTCAAAATTTTGTTGAAGTATGGATTTAGCCCTTGAACTCTAAAATCAGATGTGCATAGCCCTGCAAAACCGGATATAACTTTAGCCCATGCCTGGTTTCAAAGGTGGTTTGAGTATCTATATTTTTCTAAACATAATAAAGTAATATATAAATTTCTAAAATTCATAAATAATTAGTTTTAAAAATGAAAAAGTACGAGGATAAGCGTGACATACCTTGACAAGTTTAGGGACCAAAATGATATACTTTGTGAGTACAAGGACCGGTATGGCATATTTTGACAAGTTTAAGCGTCAAAATGATGCACTTTGTGAGTATGACAACTGACATGACACATCCGCACAAGTTTAAAGACCGGCCTTGTACTTTTCTCAAAGATTTATGAACAATTTCATACTCTGTGACACATTGCCTTCATGATGGTAGCATTAGTGGAACTGATGAGTTTGGCCAACATTCTACCATGGATGATCCTTTGATCCAAGACAGCAATGGTAATGCCACAATGCCAACCGCTACAACTGATGTGTATGCGCAATCTTCAGCCACGTTTGCTCTTTTCATCCAAGGCGGATTTACAAGACTTTTACTTGGAGTTGAGCAAGAGGCCAAATTGTACACGTCTGGTAAAAAGTTATGATTAATATGGTGCAACCTGTTAGGATAAAGCTTTTTGGGGTGAATTTTGTTTAGCTATGTACACATTTGATCACATTTATGTTGACTGAGAAGGACTGTTCATTTAAGGACCCATTTCTGTTTAAGAAAACTGTTCTAGAAATCACTATTCTGTTATGGCTGATTGTAAATTTCCGAATTTTCTCATAATTGATGGTTTGTCCCAAACACTGAAGTTAACAGCAAGGCCAACTGGATGATGTTATTCAGCTAATGCAGTCCTAACATCAGCTTACACAGGAATAGTTCCTTCGACAAGAATCGTGCAATATACAATGACACAAGGCACTAGTGGTTGCACATGAACCTACGACAAACTGAACCAGAATCACAACTTCACAAGGTTGTTCAATACAGCAAGAACATCTCCCTTTACATCGCAGGAGACATAAAAGGGGCAAGATCAGTTGAGTTCATCCAGCAAAGTTTCAGAGCATTAAACAATTCAATTCAAGTGGAAGATTGGTTGCCTCTTCAACGCTTCCATTCAGCTTTGATTGCTCTACCTGCAGATGTAAACAAAAAAATACAATGAGAAGGAATGTCCAAAAAAGAAAAAAAAAAGGTTGTTAGTCCAGACATTTGGGTTTAATATTCCAAACTATTCAAGATAAATTCTTTCTGAACATGATGGCAAAATGAATACCATAAATCGTTAAGCCAAATTTAAAAGACTATTAACTTGTGGTCAGTTGAGAAACACCTCTTTTTAATTCTTATCATTTGCATGATAGCATCACTTGAAAGTTGAAGAAAATACAGATCCATTTCTTTTTTTACACCATCCCTCTCACTTCCTTGTATGTGTCTGTAAACACAGTGAATGAGTTCAAACTTACTCTTTGTGCTGGAAGGAAGAGAGTGGCGTCGGGTGAAACCATTCTTTTCTGCTGATGAATCAGAATCCAGCCTGGGTGAATTCTGGGCTCGCAATTTTGCCTTTGCGGACTCCGTCGCAGCCATATAGCTTGGCTGCCTTGGCTGAACAGGAGTAGCATGAGTCCCATTTTCTACATATTCTGATTTGCTGGGGAATGAAGACTTCCTCTTGCTAGTTCTAAGGCTTCCATTAGACAGGTGCTCTTCCTTGGACCTTGCTTCCTCTTTCTTCCATAAAACATTGTCTTCAATATCAATGTTTTGCAGTGGCATTTCTTCAACTGCTGGAGCAACAACAGTGGGATCATCAACATTTTCTCCTACAGAAAGCGAATCCAGCTGAATTTCCTGGTCACTTTTCAAACCAGGTACCAAGTCCAAGCTATCCATATTTGAATATCGTAACAGATGATCATTGTCAGAGCATTCTTGAGTTTCAAGAGGAAATGAAGCTTCACGTGTATTCTCACATTGAATATCTTGATGGTCAGAGATCCCACTCAGGAGACTAGGTATCTTTGAGATTTCTGCTACAGGATTAAATTCCTTTGGGACATCAGCTGTAGAATCACATACCATCGAGGAATCAACCCTGGAACTAGATATCTTTGAGGCTTCAGCCATCGAATCAGTTACCTTCCTGAGGTTCCTTTTAACCTTTTCAAGTTCAGATAACTGGCTATCTGGTACTGAATCAGCAGGGAAGATAGAGAGTTTCTTTGGATTCCGCTTTACTTTATCAGATTCACCAGATGTATGGAAACTCCCAGCGATAGCAGCAGAACCCTTCCGAATGTTGCGCTTTAACTTGGCTGATTCAGTTTCCATTGCATAACTAGCCTTCTTTACCAGTGGTTTCCCATCAGCAACTCTTTTGGGTTGAAAAGCAGGCTTCCAGATGCATCCTATGGTCCATCTCTCAAACCAGTTGTAGGTTGAATTGGGATCCCTCTTGTCATACTGGAAGTGAAGAGGTTCTAGCACAATTGGTGAAGACAGAAGCTGCAGAATATGAAAATGAGTTAGAACAACCTTGGAATATGTAAAGGGGGTGTAGATGGAACGCAACGGATTGCTAACATTTCTTAGGGCAGCCGCAATGTTGCAGAAAAGGGTAATAAGGAAGCTTATTGTCCAGATTGCCATTGTGAGTGTAGGTAGTAGTTCAAGCCAACAATAGCGCTGCTACAGGTTCATAAATCATAACAAATATAAAATATGTAATATCTCTTCCACTGTATCTCTCCCCCTGATGCAGTAGATGCCCATGACATGGGTGAAAGGAGCTGGTGGTTGAATTGGTTTTTTATTAGACATGCCCACATAGGGCCAACCCTTGTTGCCTTGGTGGGTAATAAACGTTGCTGATGCCCTTATAAAAAAAAAGGAACAAGACAAATGTCGTTTTTTGTTGGATATTATATAACCAATCCATTAGTAATATTTGAAAAAAGAATACCTTCCGAACATAAGCATTTGAAGACAGCTTCTCTTTCCATGCATCAGACGATCCAACACCCTGAAAAGTACAAGCAACATATTTTCTTTTTTTCAAAATTTCATTGAAGGATATTAAACAGCAATGTTGCATAGAACCATATGCAACAAACACCACACTGACTTAAAAGAAGAGTAATGATGCAAACAAAATGTAAATTTGTGCTCAACAAAGAAACTTACCCCAAAGTTACGCTGCCCAAACTTCACAATGAATTGCATGTGAGCACCAGAGAGTCTAACATTTCTTCCACGAACTAGAGCCTGAAACTTCACAATCAACCATGTTGTACGAAGGGTTGATACAGCCTGCCTCCTTACAAGATGCCCTCGAATCAGTGCCTGAAGTCTTATGATGCCTTTTAATGTACGGAATGACCTTCGTGCCTGCACTAGAAATATCGCAACATTAGTCTGTGCTACAGACCTACAGATTACAGTACTTAAACTTGAAATGAATACATTGCAGGATGACATCTCAATTACCCAAACACTTGTACAATAAATAATTTTATGATACGAAGGATTCAAGTCAAAATGAAGAAATGTGAATATAGCCATCAAATCGTAGTCTGGGACACTGTGATGGGTGCTTCTGTAATCTCCCAAGGTAATAGTAATTAACAATGACCAATGATGAGGTACAATCAAGTCAACCACTCAGCTCATCAATTTATTTAAGATTTGCGCTGCCATTTCCATTCCAAAAAAAACACACACACACACGAGGTTCCACATAATGATTCGGTGAAACTATGAGTAACACTGGCAGAATGCTGCAGATGCATCAGAGAGTTGCTGGAGCAATATTGAACCAGTTTATGGAGAGAGAAAAAACTTTTACCAGGTAACCACGAAAGGCTGCCTGTGCCTTTGCTGCAGCTTGATCTTCTCCCAGCTGACTAGGAGCCGATGATTTGGACTCAACAATGCTTTGGTTCTGCAGATCTTGTTGCCCTGCCCTATCACTGGCATTTTCATCCTTCCCATTAACAGCTACATTCTTGTGGACGTTAACTAGTACCGGCTCAGAAATTACAGGAGAATTCTCAGATAATGTGCGGTCCTCCCCAGTTGAATATCTGTTGTTTTCAGCCTTCTAAAAAATATGGTTCAACGGTCAGGGAAAGGGGAAGGAAGAAACAAAATATACAATATGGATAAAGGAGAGAAAAAAAAAAGGAAACTACAAGGACATTCGTCAGTTTGCACGTTTTTAGAGTCATCTAGTAAGGAACAGTAACTAGTAAAAGAAATTTCAACCTCTGCAACTGAAAAATATAAACCGGGTGCCCTTGTGTGCATTCAGGTTATGGACAAGTGGCATTAACCTCAACGCTTGACCATAGAAAAACAGCTACCGACAAGAATTGCGCAAAAATAGTAACTACTTCTGAGAAGTAAATACTAAGTAGAATTGCAAAAGCTAACTTCAGTGCTTACATGGGGTAATCTAAACAAGGATTGCACAAATGAACTGCAAATTCTCGGGGGAAGCTAACCCAAAGAGCAAATTAACTTTATGGAAGTCCTTACCGGTTCGTTCACCTTGGTAGAACCTGACTTGGTAGATTTCTTCCCCAAAAGCACCGATTTGATCCACTTTCCCGGTGACTTGCCCATAGTAGCCTAAAGCACCCAACACTGGAAATTCTACAACCTGTAAAGAGAGGAGCTCATCAGCACACGGATCTATACCAGCATACCACAACCGACTCTATTTTTGTAAAAGAAAGATAGAAGGAACATCCTGGAATAACCGTAATCTCGCTAAACGGAGCATTAGTCTAACAAGCTTACAGCATTACCTTCCTAAGTGGTAAAAAAACAAAGCTGAAAAGATCGTTAGAGGAGAGGCAAGCTGTCGAGCCCACCACTACTTTACAAGATACGAGAGAGTAGCGCAGCACAGAAACTGAGAAACACATACTCCTACAGCCCAAATGCAGTGGCCGAAAACGGCACTGAGACACCTGACTCCCGAGCAAGCAAAGCTCAGAGCCTCGGACCAGCAGAAAGAGAAGAAAAGCACCAAGAGGGACGCACTCGCACACGGATCTGACCAATCAAACACAGACACAGCTCCACGCAAAGCCACGAACCAAGCGCTAACGCCACAATCTAGCCCGTAATCAGCGCAGACAGAAGCGACGAATGTAGCTCGGAAACCTGAAACAGCGGCGCGGCGAGGGCGCGCGTCGGTCGGCCCGTGGAGGAAGCACGCCAACTGCTCGGCGAAACGCCTCTCGCCGTCTCCCTGTCCCTATCCAGCGACCTACCCTTCACGCCCCCAACCTCCAATCCATTGGAGAGACGGAGACGGAGGTATTTTGTTGGTTGGAGCAGCTGGCGGGGAGAATCAAGTGGAGCACTGGAGGTGGAGTGAGCTCACTAGCTCAGCTGCTCAGGCACTCAGGCTAGCTCGACAAAAAGGCCGAGGAGAGAGTGAGAGAGAGAGGGAGGGCGCGCGCCAGCGCACGGGTCCCGCGCCGCGACACAGTCTTATCCACAACTACGCATCCATTCAAGGACACCGAGCAGAAGGCCCAGAACAACCTGGGACCGCATGTCAGTGATGTGGGTATTTACGGGCAGCGTGAAATACGTTTCGGAACGCTGCGGGGCGTTGCCTTTTGCAGACGAGCTAGCCCTGTCCCACCCGGCGGTACACGGGCGAACCGCCAGTGGGCCCGACGAGCACCCACGGCTCGCGGGACCGCGTGTCAGCGAGGCCCATGCGCCGTCGCGTACGGTGCGGAAAAGCGTGGGAGCCGGCGTCGGGTGGTGGTCCCTCCCCCTGCGGGTGCTCAGGTTAGCTAAGCCGCATCTTAATCCGCGCTTTGGATTAGGATTTACCACTCCGAGAAGCTAATTTGACCGGTGCAACTGCTTCGTGGAGTGCCGAGTCCCGAGTGCGTCGTGACAGACAAACTCCTGCCTCTGTTGACTGTGGCTGACTGCTGTTCGCGGTAACGGCGAGGCTCAGAAGATTCTCTTCCAGTCTTGTCTTGTCCCGAGCTTCGTCTTGTAGCTAGCAAACAGCAGCACATCCTGCATCCCGGCGTGTTTGCAAGCAAAGGGCAAGTGAAAATTTGGAGGCAGCCAAGGCGAAGCTGGCAGGGGTACACCAAAGAAGCTTATACTGCTTTAGCCACCTCAACACATTCCAACAAATATTGTAGTGTTGTTAAGTACACATAGCTGGCTCGTTCGGCTGGCTGGTGTGACTGATGCCGATTTGCTGTGAGAGAAAAATACTAGTGACTGATGGCTAGTGCTGAAATAATATGAGAAAAAAGCACCGCTGGCTGGCTGGCAGCCGAACGAGGCCCATATTGCTATCCGGCGAGATAGAGTGCGGACGGTCGGTGGCGCGTGCACCTCCGTCGCGCACGGACGGACGTCCTAACGGTAATGCCAAAGCATCAGCCAGGATAATGAGTGCGTGTAACGTCCAGTCACCATCACGCCCAGCACAAAAGAAAAAAAATCGCCAAAAGCAGGTAGCTGCGGCAATGGAAGAAGCACGGATCGAATCGGACAGCCCGTGTCCGGTTCTGGTCACGGGACACGTGTAGGTAAAACCTTCTTAACTTTAAGTTATAGAAACTACGTGTAACATTTATATCTCTAAATAAATTTATTACGAAAGTATATTTAACGATCTATCTAATAATATTGATATGTATTATAAAGGTAGTGCTATTCTCCACCCTAAGTGCAGAATATTATTCATTAGTCAAAATTGAATAGAAAAAATAGTGAATACTACTGAACTGCGTTCAGTATCAGTCAACACTACACCCAGTACCATGAAATACTGGATAATACTGACACGCGACTACTGCAGTACTAAATTTTATCCAGTATTACAACTTGGTGTAGAATATTATTCTACATCTAAGGTGCAGAATAACATGTGTATGTATTATAAATATTAATATTTTTAAATATAATTAGTCAAAGTTGAAAGAAATTTGACTTTTTAGGAAGCGAGAACGACTTCGGTTTTGGGACTGAGCAAGTACCAATTATCAAGCACACGAAGACGACGAGCTTAAACAACCAAATCATCGCTTAGTGGTGCTTGACACAATGACACTTGACAGGTTAACGTGCCCAACAATTACGCCGTCCAGGCCAGGCCATGCCAGCCAACCACCGACCCAACAGGGACGGGACTAGGCTCGCTGGCGCTGGCCGCGGGGCGCTGGCAAGCTGCCGGCTGACCTTTAACAGCGAACAACGGTCCAGGACCGATGAACCACGGTTGCTCCATTGAGCTACTCCTACTACGACAAGTCGATACTCGATACTGCTACCACGGTGGTGGTGATCCCCTTGCTACTAGCCAATGCTCGCGATTGTACCGGGGAGTGCTACCTGCTAGTACGAGGCAGACACGACACGAGGCCACGGTTATCCGTGCGGTGCTGTGGTAATGAAGAGGGGCGTGGCGGCACCGTGACTGTACCGCTCCTATTGATTTTCCCCGTCCCGTGCTTTCGTCCTACGGCAATATCAAGTGAAGGGCCGTATGATTACCTGCGGCCTTTCGGGGTTTTCAACGGTGATTTATCTCACTCACTACTTTGACCCGAATACAGTTCTGTGGGGGTACCCGAACAGAAAGCCAGAGCCAGATATAGCTGGACCAGCACAGCTGTTCTTCGAGCAGCCAGTTGGTGATGGTGCTCATCAAAAAGAAAAAAAGTGTCTGTTGTCAAAAAAGAAGTGAACGATCCACCCCATCGTCACCGCGATATTTGCATTGAAAGGCAGGTTTTAAATTTTGACCCCTATTCCGAACATAGAGTTTTGCATGAATTGGTAGCAAGCACGGTAACACGTAGCAGTAGCACGCAAGCTCAGTGGCGAACGATTCGTACTGTTTGCACGGATACGCGTTGCGGATTCGTCATTTCGGCGGCAGGACGGAGGAGATATTTCACTCGGTGGTTCAGATCTCTCCCAGGATTGTACTGTAGGTACCAACAGTCAGCCATCAAGTGCTCAGCCACCTCACATGCATTGTAAAAGCTTGTGACATTCTGTGGACGCAAGCCCCGCAACCAAAAAAGTCTCAGCGACCAAACCGGGTCCACCAGACTCCCTGCGATTCTGCCAGTAGAGAGCCGCCATTTTCCGAGATTCACAGACAGGGGATTGGGGGCAGACTACGAGCATGTTTAGTTGGGTCACCAATCCAAAAAGTAAACCCAAAAAGTGCTACAGTACCTATCACATTAAATCTTGTGGCACATGCATGGAGTACTAAATGTAGACGAAAGAAAAAACTAATTATACAGTTTAGTTGTAAATCACGAGACAAATCTTTTGAGCCTAATTAGTCCATGATTGGACACAAATTGCCAAATAAAAACGAAAAGTGCTACAGTAGCCGAACTCAAACTTTTTCACCAACTAAACAACCCCTCCTACGTAGAGGCCTCATTTAGATTCCCCAATTTGATCACCAAATTCATTACGTAGAATTCTTATTCTCCATCACATCAAAATACCGACACATATATGGAGTACTAAATATAGATTAAATAAAAAATTAATTGCACAGTTTTGTTGTACTTTACGAGACGAACATTTTAAGCCTAATTAATTAATGTTTAGACAATTATTACCAAATAAAAATAAAATTGCTACAGTGTGATGTGACACTTACTATGCAAAATTTGGATCCCAATTTTGGAATCTAAACCAGGCCAGAGAGACATTTCTAATCCGCTACTACCACCATATCCACCCTGGATCGCGTGGCGACGCCGAGGAAGGCTAGTATACGGTTTCTGGCTCCATGCTCCGGCGACCGTGAACAACAGAACAAGCACATGAAAAGACATGGCGGATACTAGCATCATGTGACGCAAGGAAATGCAGCTGAGACGTCGCCGTCGCGATGCCTACGGTACGGGAGGCCACGCGGTGGAGCGCCGAGCATCGAACGGGGAATATATGCCGACGACGGCCCGCCGGAGCTGTCGGCGCTTGCTTGCTTTAAAGGCGCGATTCAAAACACGCCAACGCACAGGCACGGCTTTGTGCCTTTGTGCTTGCCAGCGTGCAGTGTCAATGGATGAGGCTGCGCGTTTAAATACTTTGATGGCATCCAGTTGTGTAACTCTGTTGGCCCGGAACTGAACTAAACTGATGTCCACCAAAATGCATGCCCTACGGTCTAAGAACGGAACACAACGTGACGTCTATAAAGAACTGAAGTTCAGCAAATAATGCATCAGTGGGGCATAGGGGAGCGCTATACACACAAATGAGATGATCTATTAAACAGATGACCTGGTAGGGCACAGGGCGAGCATGGCACTGCCAAGTTAACAGAAACTATGCGCACTTCCATTGGATTATACATTATGACATGCAAAAGAGGGTTAATGATGAAAAAAAAGGAACCGGGACCAGATTGAAAGAGATAAAGCCATTCCTTTCTGCTTTTAACAAAACAGAAATCAGTCACCAAATGTGTGTGATTCTGCACTTATATAGCAATCATTCACTGCCATAACACAATGATCCCTTGTCCTCTTTTGTATTAAATAAGCTGGACTATGAAGGTGTAGAAGTGAGCAAGTTGCAACAAAATTTCGCTACAGGCTTCCAATAAGAATTATGAAGCAATTTGGCTAATAAATTTAGAAGTTATTTTGGTTTTAGAGTTTTAAAATAAAGGGCTCTCCATTTTTTAAAATGCCTCATCGAGGGGATTCTAAAAGAAGTTTTCTAATAATAAAATGTAGTCAATATCTTCAAGTTTGCAGTTTCATGATATGGAAAAACTGAGTGAAGTGATGTAATACTTTGTTAATTGACTCTCAGGTGGCTGAACTCATACTTGACATATAGGTGTCACTGAGACTACAGACTAGTATAAAAGCATTCTTTAAGATCTCTAGTTCTGGTAAGGTTATCATTGCAGAAATATATGATCTAAAATTTGAAAGATGGGTCTAGTTAAAAAAAACCAGACGTGGAAGAGATTCGATGATAAAATTATTAGTTTCAGAAAGTTAATGAATCCTATTTTGCATTCAGCTTTTGTTCCTACAACACAATCTACTATGAAGTGCCCCATCATACAGGATGACATCTTGGGAACAGCACATTTTCTTCCCCTCGGGTACCAAGGACTGCACATCCTTGTCTTGACAAGGTGTTGCCAGCAGCACATTTTGTCTCTGTCAAACTACACGCTACCAAAACACAAAGCATTTGGCATTTCAATCCAATATGAGACTAGATGAAATCAGGGTGCACCTCATCTTCCACCACTACATCAGTAGTGGCCTTAGTAGAGGCAGATTCGTCATGTTCAGTCCAGTGTAGCCCAGAGGTATCAGACCCTTTCCTCTCACCAAGAAGGCTTGTGTCCAAATACCTGCTCCATTTCGATCTTTGCACTGCACAGAACAAGAGTGATTCTTTCAGGTCTTACAATCCTCCCTCGAAGTAAGTTTTTTTTATCAACGAAATAAGAAGTGTTCTAATTCGAAATTACCAAGTGTCTGATGTGTCATTAGGGTTTGCATGTTACCTTCAGCAGTAGTAGTTGCACAGCAGGGACTTGATCCTTGCTTGATTTGCTCCCTCTTATTATATAAAGTGGGATGTGTTGATAGCTTGGTTCTCTTTCCTACTACATCTGATTGGGCTTTGAGAGGCCTTACTTTAGGTCTTTTCGGAGGCAGTTCAGTTGTCACCTCAATTCCTTCACCTGATTATATATTTCGATGGGGAAACAGTTAGACAGTGCATCACAATTTTGGCCATCACATGTTCAAAACTTGTAGTAAATGAATTACAAAGGCAACCAGCTTATAACACTCAAATATGCGGCCTTATCTGAATATGTGAAGCACAAATTAGAAGTAAAATGTTTCATAATGGCAGATGTGAGTAATTTCTATCGAACAATTAGATGTGGGAGTGAGGTTACTGTCTTAGAAACTTGGACTACCGTCTGGTTTCCTGGACAATGATGAGTTGATGACCTAGCCATACAAACATGGACACTTGATTTAATGACGTCAAAAGGATGTAAGGTAAGACAGAAGGTCCCTACACCTCATAATTGAAAACATTTAGAAGTGCCATCTTCATGATAATGATAACAATAGTTTATATGGCTTGCTCCAATAATTCAATACATATAAGACTGCAAAACCTTACTCACTAACGATACAAGAATGTTATTTCATAAAATAAAAAATAAGACAAGTATGCTGTTTCAGCTTAGTGAGACCTCAGTTCAGCCTTTGAACCACGACTGTATAAAACAAGTTTGCAACTGGCTCTACAAAGCCACAGCCACATTATCTTACCAAATAAACATGTAACTATAATGATTTTTTTAGAGATTTAGGGACAATAACCCCACAAACTCAATTGCACTGCAGTGGACCAAATAACCACAGTAGTTGCACAAGATCAATAAACCAATAGAACATCCACTCTCAATCCCATAAAAAACATTTGTCAACAGGAACACACTGAATCTGAAATGTGAATTGCAGCGTTACATCGAACACATGTCGTATGTCGACCATACCTCCATCTGAAGCATCGGCGCCCAGGCCACCACAGCCATTACCCGGCTCCCCCAAATCGTCCAGATACTCGGACCACTCCGTCTGCCTCTTCTCGATGGGGAGCACATCTCCCTGCTCCTCAACCGCCGCCGGGTCCCATCCCACGTCGGGCTCGGCCAACGGCGCGAACTCCCGGCGGCCGCGGGCAAGGTTGGCGTCCTGGACGAAGCGGCGGAGATCGGCAGCGCGGTAGCCCCGGGCGTGGACACGGAGCACGGACTGGCGCTGGTTGCACACCACGCACACCCACTTGTTGCTGCTCTTCTTCTGCTGCTTCACCTGAGACCAAAGCGAATCCGAGAAACGGAACCGGATCAGTTGGAATGGGGTTTTTGTGCAGAGGTTCGGCTGCGGCAGCGGCGCAAGTTGCGCACCTGCATGGTGGAGCACTGCACGCACTGGAGGGCGAGGAAGAGTCTCGTCGTCTCCATGGCGATGGCCGGTTCTCGAGTGGAGAGGAGATGGCGAGCCGGGGGAGAGATTTCAATTTGGAGGCGGCGGATTAGAGAATTCGTGCGGTTTCACGAATCGCGATCGAGTGGGGAGAGGAAAACGGGACTTTTTGAATTCTTTTGTTTCATTTTTTGCAAAACTGGACCGCCTACAACTTTCCGTCAGGATTTATCTGGACCGTCCATTTTTCATCGTAACGATCCTGCGACTCAGGAAGGAAGAAAGGTCCTCGAACTCGAAGGCTCGAGGCCCAGCCGCCCGCTTCTGCCACGGCTGCGACGCGCCCACGCCCACGCCCACGCCCACGTCCTTCCATGGCGACCGCTCTTCCCTCCTCCGCCACCGCCGCTTCTTGCCTTCTCCAGCTCTCCCGGCGCGGCCTCCCTGGAGCATCTCCAGTGCTCTCCCCGCCTCGCACCGCCACTTTCCGCTGGCGCGGTGGCTGTAACGTGGCCTGTTCATGCTCTCCCGGCCCACCGCCCGCGGTTCCCGCGGAGCCAAGGGGCGACGTCGCTGGCCATGCCTCGTCTCCAGTGGCAACCGTACGAATCGTCGCCGTGGTTGGAGAAGGTAGCATCAGCCCGATTAAGGATACGCCCTGGGAAGAGGTCATGCGCCACACGGTACGCTCCCTCTCTGAACGCATCAGTCCAATGTCGTACTGTGTCACTGTGTGTGTTAATTTGGAATAGCCGGATATTTGAATTTGTTCTGCTCATGCTAGGATTTTAGTATCTGCTAGACTGATGATACTTACAGTTTTGTTCGTCCAACTAGTAGTATCTGTGATTATCTGTAAACAGATTTTTTTCTTTTCAGCATTGCTGATGTAGTAACAATGTCTATAATCTTTGCAACGATTGGCAGTCTTATTTTCTCAATCATACGGTTTGGTCAACCTATCGGATCACACTCCCGTATGTGCACTGCATTCTTACCTGTGTTTATTGATGTTTTGATGAAGTTATTATGTGTTTCACGTTTTCATTCTGTATTTTACATGCTTACGAAGATACTACACTAAATGTTCTGAAGAGGAAATGAATCAGTTTAATGTTCACTTTTTAATACCTATAATTTGATTATACCAGTTTCCTTCCTTCAACATGCATTTATTGGTTTGCTTCTTTTAGGCTGATAGGCTGAAGTGGGTCGATGAAGGATTTGAAATGCTTGTCTTCACAGATGACTTGATTGATCATGATAGTCTTAGGAAAGAGTTACTGACACACTGTGATATGCTTGTCAATGTTGCAATAACAAACCAGGATGCTGTTCAATGGCTTATAAACAACAGCAAACACATTTCTAATGTAATTTGCTTTCAGTCATCTCCATCTTTAGTAAACAAGCTAGGTGGCACATATGTTCAATACACTGGAGAGCAGGACATGTTTGGTAAGCTAGCAAGTATCGGAAAACCAAGTGGCGTAAAGGAATCAGCTGAAGTTTTGAAGACCATATCTAATGCTTGGGAAAGACACAATTCAGATGACATTAGATTTTGCTTGCTTGTTGTCGTAAATGCATACATAAGGCCGGTTTCTATGCTGAAAAATCTAAGGGCAAAAGGTCTTTCTACCTTAAGTTGTATGATAAAGAACTGTGGTCCTCAGATACTTAATTGTCTGTTTGACCCTAACTGTAGGAAGGCCCTTCAGTGTTTGAATTCCTGTTCTCCGACTGATCAAGTCTGCAACTATCGCTGTATTGCATCATATGAAAGTCCGTATCTGGAAGCTTTTTCCCTCTGTGTTTTGCAGAAGAACAATTGCCTTGAACTCAATGCTGAGATACCCAGTAAACCGAATGTAATGCCGCTAACCATGTTCAGAGAACAAAAACTAAGCCATGAAATCGCAGAAGATCTATTTGTTGGTTGGTTGGGCAGCATGGAATGGAGTTGGCGAGTGGCAGCTGGACAAAATCCAGCTTATGATCAGTTCCCATGTCAGTATCAGTTATTCTACAGAGGGAAAGCCAAAGGTTCATTTTGGTATGAGCCGGTTTTTCAGGTCAAAACCCTGGAAGGAGAGCTGGTTTGGAGGCGCAGGAGGTATCGTGTGAGAAGGGCTAGCACTCCTGGTACATTTTACTTCAGTGTGTTGGATAATGGTGTCATTTCCAAAGAATTTTGGACAATTGTTGACGTTGCGGAGGATTTCAGCTGGGGTCTGTTCCATTATCATGGTGCAGCACAGGCTGCTGGGCTATCATACACTGGAGCAGTGCTTGTTACTCCAGATGGGTCTTATCCTGATGTGGAAGACCCAAGATTGGCCTTTGCTTTAGAGAAGTGTGCTATAAAGAAATGGGAGCTCTATACAGTTGATAACTGTTCCTGCATGGGTGCGCCACTGGGAACTCCTGAGGGTTCAAAGCTGCATCATCAGATTTCTCCAGGAAAAGAAACTAGTATTTTGCAGAGAAGATGATAATTTGTAATGTGTTCAAGTGACTCCCAAATGATTGTATCCTACATACAAAGATGTACTGACAAGTGGATGTATTGCTGAAGAGAGCTCATCTGTAACCTGCAGGTATATTTTCGTCTTTCTAATACACATTTAACCTAATACCTATCTTTTGTGGCTGCCATCAGGGTTTCGGTGATTAAGAAATAAGACTCTGAATACAAGATCATCACCTATACAGTATACACTAGTGTCTAAGTTATCAATTGCAATGTCTGCTTTTCTTCAGGACTTTTATATTTACAGCAACAGATCACACTGTTTACAACCTGCACTGGAGCAGATGTCTTCAATTCTTCATCACCTGCGTAGAGCTGCAATACTCTTTGCAAGATCAAAACTGATTTCCTGCCATGTTGTGCCAGTATTAAATCCCTCGTAACAGAACTCAGGAGTTCTGATTTTTTTTCTTGCATTAGATTACCTTGGTATTAACTATCTAGTAATATTTGATTAAGTACTTGTATTATAAATTACATCTGATGTAGTGATGTATTCATCATCATTGATGAGACCAAGAGTTGACTGCTCGTTGTACATTTGGAATAAAGATGAAAATGGCATCTTGTAGATGATTCAGCATTTTATACGCACTAGTTCATTTTTAGTATCTTCGGTGTTCCCATCAGTACCTGTTGAAGCATCTTGTAATGTTCAGACAGCTCAGTTCGCTATCAGTATCAGAGCGAAGGAGACACATTGGTCAAGCAGGAGGTGTATCTGGGCAGACAAGTTAGAGTAAGCAACTGACCAACCTCACGTTGATTTGCTTTATTTAGTTATTCCACGATATACAGGGTTTTAGATTTGATGGATCTCCTTATGTAAACCCAAGTTTCTACTCCACATGACATGACCCCATGTGATGTTGCAATTTGAGTCAAATGCTGTGATTCAGTAGATAATGCAAAGTTCCTCTTTTTGAACGGGATGTCGGGATCATATGATTACTTTGACTTGGCTACGACTTTAACCACTTTTGTGGCTATAAATTCCATCCAGATCAGACCCTGCAATCCGCACTTGAAAGGCAGGGGATACCGAGACAGTTGAAGCCGAGAAAGAATGGCGGGCCTCTACGAGAAACCGTCGGAGACGTACGCCAAGAAGCGTCCGCAGTACCCCAAGGAGTGGTTCTCCATGTTGGCCGGCCTCACCGCGGGGCACCAGCGCGCCTGGGATGCCGGGTGCGGCACCGGCCAGGCCGCCATCAGCGTAAGCTTTCCGTCGAATGTTCAGTAGCTGCTACACCGTTTGATCTGATTCATTCTGAAACGAACATCTGGGGGCAAAAAATCTCAGATGGCGGAGCACTACGAGAGCGTGGTGGCGACGGACGTGAGCGAGGGCCAGCTCCGGCACGCCATCGCGCACCCGAAGGTGCGGTACCTCCACACCCCGGAGCACCTCACGGAGGACGAGCTGGTGTCCCTGGTCGGCGGCGAGGGCTCCCTGGACCTGGTGGTGGTGGCCACCTCCATCCACTGGTTCGACATCCCGCTCTTCTACGTCGTGGTGAACCGCGCCCTGAGGAAGCCCGGCGGCTTGCTCGCCGTGTGGGGCTACAACTACGAGATCCACCCGTTCGAGGACGCGCTGCACGGCCAGCTCTACCCGGCTCTGCGGCCGTACCTGGACCCGCGGGCGGGGCTGGCCATGGAGCGGTACCGGCCCCTGCCCTTCCCGTTCGAGCCCGTCGGAGTGGGCGCCGAGGGCGCGCCGGCCGACGTGGACATCGAGGTGGAGATGACGCTGGAGGACCTGGTCGGGTTCCTCAACACCGGCTCCGTCGTGACCACGGCGAGGGCCAAGGGCGTGGACCTGGAGGCGGTCACGAGGGACGCGCTGAAGCGTGTGGAGGAGGAGTGGGGCGGCCCGCCCACCGTGCCCAGGAAGCTCGTGTTCAAGGCGTTCATGCTCGCCGGGAGGCCCAAGTGCTGAAGCGATCATGCCGAAGTAGTTGTGAGCTGCTGGTTGGTTGTTGCTGATCAGTGCTTTTCGTTTGCTCGTGGTCAGGAATAAGTGTTGCTTTTCAGTCACCTCGAGACTGACTGAGATCAGACTACATCATATATATTTTTTTTCCTTGTGCCGAATAAGTCCGAGCAGATGCTACGGGCTAATTACTCGTGGAATCATCCACCCGTTTGTTCAGTTTGGACTTTGGAATGAATCCACTGCGTTATTATCTGAACTGCTATGTGGAAACTCAGACAGAAGAAACAAGGGCTATTTTTGTGCCGTTTGATAAGCAAATTCTTGGTCTCTAGTAGATTTGGAATCGAAGTCAGGAGAGGGACCTGAAGCTTTGTCTTTTTTTGATGCAAACCCAGACTCTATGGCCTTTCTATTAGAATCATAGGCTCGACACATCGCGAGCAAACAAAGTCATTACAAATTCTGGGAGGGGGCTTGCCCAGACGTCCAGACATGGCATTCACCCGGGTCCCAACTCAAAGCCAGCTTTGCTAAATTATGTGCCATTACATTACAAGCTCTAGGCACAGAGATGCTCGTTCAACAACGCACGGGTGTCCCTTAGTAGCATACCGCAAGTCGCGAGATCCATGGAGGACGTTTGGAGAGCTTGCTGAAGAACTGTCGAGTCCACCTCCACTTGCACACGCGAAATACCTTGGTCTGTAGCTGCCTGCAATGCCTGAGCACACGCTGCAGCTTCAGCAGTGAACGCATCTGGGATTGATCCTATGTGATCAGCGCCTGCAAGCACCACTTCACCATCATGGTCACGAACGATAAAGCCCCAGCTACCCTGCATTGTTTCCTGAATGAAAGAGCCATCAGAGTTGATTTTGAGCTGGCCAGGCGGTGGAGCATTCCAGTCGATTCTCTCGCCATCCCGTCGGACCGTCCCTTTCCTATCCGACTTGTGCAAATCATTCAGCATATTAAGTATGCCTGCAGCAACTTCATCTCCAGTTGTCCTCGGATAAACCAGCTAGTAATAGTAGCAGACAGATGAGCATGAGCCACACGCGCTCGCACCAAGTTGACTGTGCTTTCGCAATCACCGTGCAGAGGCATTCACCAAAAAAAAACCCTTTTTTGGAAATAGGAGGGGCCGCGCGAGAGGTGGAATGAAATCCACGGGCTCGCTGCTCGCACTTTGCCTTCACGCTCCCTTTACGGGCCATGACTGGGCTCAAATTCATACCAAAACTCGATTCTCCATCCTTGAATTTTGGATCTCTCTAGCCAGGTTGGGCTCCGAGTGTATGAGGAGATGTTGATTGCATGTTAAGCACGAACAACAAAGGTTTTTTTTTGCGAATCTGAATTTAATTCATGCATCAAGGAGTAACAGGGTTACAATCTCCCGCCAACAGTGATCAATAGGGCCAATTGCCACTCACCCAACCTAACGTCACATGTGACCTGCTTTGCTAACAAATTGGCTACCCGATTACATGATCACAAGCATACATCAAAGTAAAATTAGCACACATATCTACTATGGGGCGTCCACCTAAATTTTGCAACCGTCGAAGCCGCACACATAGCTATTTACAATAGTCCCTCTGCCCTAAAATAATTACACATCTCGCTTTTCTGAGAAGTTAAACTTTTTAAATTTAACCAAATATATACAAAAGTATACTAGTATTTAGTATACATAATAAATATCATTACATTAGTAGTAGAGAATATATTTTCATAAATAAATATATTAGAAGATACAAGTATTGGTAATATTTTTGTAAATCTGATTAAAGTTAAAAAATTAATTCATTGTAAAACGAGATGTGTAGTTATTTTAGGACAGAGAAAGTATTAGTGGATAGAATTGTTGAGCATACTACCAACATGATGTAACACCCTGATGTTACGAACTCGCTTAGCACCCGGATTAGGACCTAAGAAATGTTCATAACGAGCTTCTTGGGTTTTTAAAAATTTAATTTGCACAAGAAATGATGACGCAGACCTTTTGTGCCCACTTTTGTGAATCAAAGGATCGAATAAGTGTGCTAATCAATTTTTGTTGTCGTGCTTAAAAACTTTTAAATAATTTCATGAACAAAAGTCGTTAGGGTCATGTTGGTAAAGGTGTGCAGTGCTTGAAATTGTCTAATAACAATTTTAGAAAATAAATAACGAGTGGCTTGTTTTAGTTGATTAGGCATGAAAACCAATCTTGATATATAGAAATAAAATACAACTGATATCTAGTACTTAAATAAATTTGAAGTGCAAGTTTAGTGGATGGAAATGCAACTTTTGTTTCAGTAAATAAATATTGTTTAATAGCATATTGGATAGCTCAAGAATTGAAATTGGAATTTAATTCCAGCTTCTAGAACTAAATGACCGAGTCTGAAAAATCTAATGACTAGGCCATTTTGGCATATATATTTTGACTTAATTTCTTAAACACTAGATTCATGTTTTGCACTGTTGTTTGTATCTAAGTTGGGCACTTGAGCATGGTGTAAGTTATAGTCGCGTTGGGTGTTACGTTACTCTCGTAAAAATTCAGCAAAACGCAAAACGCGTAAAAACCAACCGGTTTCTAGCCGTTGGGGTTTTTGGCCGCAGTCACCACGCGTTCGGTGCGCTCGGGCGTGTCTGGCCACGCTCTGGACGGCTGGGGCTGCTTGCCCGCCTGCGTCGACCATCCCTGGCCTTGCGTGGCTTGGCTGCGGCTCGGCCATCGCCACCGACTCGCTCCCGGCCAAGCTTAGCAGCAGCCGCCTTGCTGCTGTGCTGCTGACGCCGTTCGCTTGCCGCACCCGCCACGCTGTGGTGTGCGTTTGTGGTTGCGTCGGGCTGTTGTGCCGTGCGCTGCGGCCTACTCTGGCTAGCCCCGTCGCGTCGCTGCTCAGCCCAGTGGGCACGTCACTGCAATACTGCCGACATGCTTGGGTCATTGACCCGCTCACAGTGGCGATGGAGCACCACCCTGCCCTGCTCTGCCACAAGCGGACATCGGCGCCCCCGCTAGGTCTTGCCACTTCGTGCCGTGTGCGTCGCACCTAACCCTCCCCGTCTCGTCAACTGCACCACGTGCTCGTCTTGCCAACCGGAGCTGCCTACCTTAATAGCTCGGCTCGCTCGTGTGACCTCCCCTTATCCGCGCCATGCACGGAGCCGCCGCGCTTCTCCCCTCTCACCGACCGCTCGCTCTCGCAGAAATTCCTCGCATTCATGAGCAGTATAGGTAGCTAGATAAACGCCCAACCCGCATCGAGAACCAGAAGTGCACGGTGGCCGGCCAATTTGGCGTTCCCCTTGCCGCCGGCAATGGGCGTCGTCGCGGCGAGTAGTTTGGGGGTGAGCCAAGGTACCCCTGTAGCGTTTCAATTGATGTCTCCTTCAGTCTAACCTTGACCTTGCCTTTTCCATGCGCACGCTGGTTTGGTCGGGGCCCCCTCCGGTGATGGCGTGACGCTGCCTTGCCAGCTCGGTGCGCCGCCGCCCCTTCACCGTGCGCGTGGCCAGGATCCCCCAGATTTTTTCCGCCCCAACCGGCCGCGCAGCTAGCGTCATGGTAAGACCCTCCCGCTCCCCGCGACCCCTAACGCCTCGCTAGCCCGTATTGTCGAAACGGATGCGCCACCGTGGCGGTTAGTCCGCCAACGTGGGCAGTGCAGTAAGGGTCACCGTGTAGCGACCAACCGCCGCCTAGGGTTCGGCTCGGCGCCGCGGTGCTCGTCGGCTTGCTCACCGGGCCGGTGCGTCACTCGGTCGGCTGGCATAGCCGTCCAGTGCCAGCCGGAGCCACGCCGACGTGCACAGGGCCATCGTGGACTGCCCTGTTGCGAAGGCGACGTCTCCCGAGGTGTTTTGTGGAAAACATGAGTTTACGGTAATAGTGCCTCGCTGCTCCACTTGATAAGATAAAAGTCTGAGCCCTCTTTTGCAAAGTGCACAGGCGCAGGTGGGCTCCCTGCTGCAGGCCGCTTGCTGGGCCGGCCTGCTGGCGTGCTTCCGCGCCCCTCGCTGGGCCGTTGGGCTACCGAGCCGAAATGGGTGCCGCTGTCTTTTCCTTTTCTAAATGAGTTTCTACATTTAGTTCTAAGCTAAACTTGAAAAATTGATATAAGATAGTATAGAAGTCCACAAATTGTGAAATCAATTTTTGTTAGCTTTCAAAAATCATGATCTAGCTGTTAGTGTACTTATTTCGCATAGCTCTAAGATATTTCCAGGTTGCCTTAAATATTTTAACATGCTACATATTATGGAAATGTAAAACTTGTGAGAATCTTTGTAAGGAAATGGTAATACGGTTGACTCTGAAAAATTTGCAGTAAACTCCTAATATTATTGTTTGCCCTCTATAATTTTTGTAGCTCTAAAATAATTAGGTCGTTAGGATAGTTTATGAGCCCTAGTTTGAATATCTATTAAATCGATAAAATGGATAAAGCAACACTTTGGGTTCATATGACTAAAATACTTGTTGGAAAAATAATGTCTTATTCAACAACCTGGGTACGTGGCCTAGTACGTTAGAGTTAGCACGTTAGCTTGTGAAGCGTATCGTGTTCTCCTAGTTGCAATTACCATTATCTATTTACGTCTCTCTGTTGCATCCACGAATGTCATAATAGGAGCGATAATGGATCGTGGAGTCATCCGGAGGTGGCAGAAAAGATGGTGCCGAGATGATCGTGTCATCTGGATGAAATGCTAACTTTTGGTTATATGTTACCCAGACAAGCCCCGGTGCATAACCCTTATTATTCGGCACTTTTATTTTATGCTTGTGCATTAAGTTCTAAGGAGTTGAATGAAACCCACTTGCACATATACATCCTTATCCTATGAGTCTTACTAGTATGATAGGTTCGTGTAGCTTGCTATGCTATAGGATCTCGGTAGAAGTCGAGTGATTACCTGTTACTCGCGAGAGATAGGAAAAATATTATTGTTACTATTATCATATTACTATCACATGAAATATAAATATATATGGATAATAATTGAAGATCGGACGGGACTGGGCTTGGATGGATTTGGACTTGGTTGGGCGACAGAGCGGGGCTCTGGTTGTATTTGTCCCGCATGTGTCGATTGAAGACTATCTGTTGCATTGGACACTAGTCAGGTCACAGACTTATTATCCTGAGCACATACTTGCTTATGGGAGCGGGAAGATTTATTACTCTCTTGTCATGGGTTTCGGCTCCTTTCGAACCAACTATCATGGTGGATTATTAGGTAGGAGGTCTAAGCACCACACAGAGGTTGGGCCTACAGTATGGGGGCTTAGAGTCCCAGTTTAGACGGGGACCTGGACCCCGTGACAGGAGTGAAACGGGTTGGTCTTGCCTGTGCCTAGGTTTCAAGTAAGGCGTGTGTTTTTCGGGGTACCTAGCTGGACATATTGATTCACGAATCGTCGTTTCTACGTGACGGTACGACTTGACTATTGTTTAGCACCATAATAATAACTGGAACATAAAAGAATGATAAAATGGTTCTAATTGCTTATCACCTGCTTGAAAGTGGCATAGGTGCTTTACATAGAATGGTTAGTTAAGAAACTAATTATGACTGCTAATAAAAATTGATTATAAGGATTAAGGATGACCATTTAGTAATGCTTCCTGCAGTTGCAATGAACCCATAAGCCAAAAAACCTTGTATAACCTTAGAGTCCTTTTATTTTCTCCTGTCGGGTAAGTCTTGCTGAGTACAATTGAGTACTCAGGGTTTTATTTCCCCCTGTTATAGGTGACAGGCGTTTTTGGAGTTGACACTTGTGTGTGGAAACCTCCTGGTTGGCTCAGCGATGATTTCCTTTACGTGCGGACATAGAGTTGTTTAAAACTTCCACCAATAATGTTTTTCAAAAGAAAGACTCATAACCTGTTATCATTTCATGCATATAAATGTTCTTCATGATAATGTTTAACTTGGCATTAAATAATTTATATTCCGCTGGAACTCTGATCACATTTTATATTCCGCTGTTATAATCAAATAATGAATTACGTTGATGTTGTACTAAAAGTGATGTGAGAAATGGCAAGGATGTTATAAGCTTTACTCTCTCACTCATGATCCTGCTGTAAAAATGTGGACTTTCGAGTTCTCCCTTATGGTGTGCTCGACGGAGTCGCATAGTTTAGTACTCTCTTAGGTACTTAGTGTCTAGTGGAAGACAAGTACCTCTTGGAAGGACATTAGATTAGACGGTTCTGACACGAAGAGTAGTAAGTACGAAAGACGAGGGCGGGATAGGGATGTGTGCCTTCCCGTCTATCTCGCTTTTTTCACGAGTGGGTCAGAGCCTGTATTTCATTAAGATTGGATTTTTTTTTTTGAGATGGCACAAGTCTGTTTCCCATTCCCATCTATCTCGTAGGAGAGTACTTAGGAGTCAAGCCCATGCCGAATAGGCTTATGGACTTCAAACACATGTTCTGTTTGGTTTTTGGCTTCTGACTAGCCTGTCTACGCGTTGATACTGTTGGTTCCCTGTAAGGTTTCTCTAGTGCTTAGGTTCGATTCCTGGTAAAAAGTCATGGAAAAGATGATGGGTTTGGTTGTCTTTTTCTTCTCTAGTGGTGGGTTCGATTTTGCATCTTCTTCTTCTCTCAATTTTCGTCACCAATGTTATAAATAACGGGCTATAACATTTAGCGTTCTCCTCTTCTAAAGCTATAAAAGTTATAGCGGGCTATAGCGGAGACTATTTCATTTAACAATTTTATAGAAAATAAAAAAATCCTTAACTAATTATGCACAAAAGTATTTAACTAAGGAAAATTTTATGAATATAAACACTCAAATACATGTTTAAGCTCTAGGAGAACATGCCTTCACGTCAATTACTTTTAATAGCATTCACTAAAATAGTTAACATACTCAAGGCTACAATTAAAATCATATTCATTCAACACTTAATATTCAACGGTTTCATCATAAGAATACCGTGAAACCTAGACATATTAATTTTCCACGATTTATTAAGTAGAGAACATGATGGATAGGCATATATTATACTACTTTAGAGTAATTATTTGCCTTGGTCATGATTTTAGTGGTGCTAAAATATTTGGTGGCTAAGTCAAATAGTGATGTTTAGCGGAAACAGCTGTACAAACAATATCGTAGCGGTAGGCCCTTGAAAAAGATATAACGACACTGTAGATGGCTATTCTCAACTTTTCTTTTCTTTTTTGCGAGGGGGCTATTTTCAACATTGCACCTCATAGAAATCACAACCAGAATTTTAGATTCCTTCTAGTGATGTGGGCTTCTCCTAGTGTTTTGGCATTTAAAATTTAGTACAAACTTTCCCTACTAAATATCTCCTAGTGAGATTCCCTTGTGTTATAACTAGTGATAGTTTTTATTACTACTTAAAAACATTAGGAAAACTCCACCATTTTGGTAGTAAATGATTCTTTGATGAGTAGGAATCTATTCCTATTTTAAGTTCGGTTCCTCCTAAAGGCTAGGTTTAGTTGGCCTATAGTGGTAAAGAATGGAATTATGAGCTCACACATTACCGAAGCAAACCAATTTTGCTCTTTCACGCGCAGAGGCACGCATCGTGCCAGCCAGGCTACGAGAAAACAAAGAAACTTTCCGTATCTAGGAGCCATGCCAAGGGGGCGTCTCTTGCACCTAGCTGCTAATCTAGGCTATCTAGCCAACCAATCAAGGCACATTGGATTATTCGAAGGACCTGGCTACCACTGCATGCTGCATGCATGGAACTAATCAAGAGAATTTTGATATGTCGATTAACGGTTGGAAACGCTGGGGCCTTTTGTGGACATTGCAAGAGAATCACGTTTCTGCCAACCAAGGCGCGTCTGAGCCACTCGACTCGACTCGATCGAGTGCCTGCCAGATTTTTTTGTTCTTGAAGCTAGATGCAATTCATATTCTTCTCCACTACACATGCCCCCCGTCGCCGCCGCGTGAGCTCAACGCATCCGATATTTGGAAATGATTAGCCAAGTCTTGAAACATGCTTAACTAATATTCAAACCGATAGTGCTGTGTTATTGGTTAAACCTTAGTTCTGGCAGCGTGGCTGCTTCTGTTTTTTGGTTTTGGTAGCTTGGCTGCACCTGTGCGCGGTGGCACCTTAACACTGCACTGAATCATTTCGCTTTACATCTATAAAGCGGGGGAAACCTTTTATTCAAAAAAGAAATATTCAAACCTATAGGAGCGTGGGACAGTATAACATCGTCAGAAATCTATAGCCCAAAATGACTAGAATCGCTAAGACCTATCTTCATATTTGTTTGTTTCTGTTTCTATTTTCACTGTTCCTAAACACTCAATAAATTCTTGAAGACGAGCCTGATAAACAAGAAACAATCTGCAGTCTAAGGACGAGACGTCCCTGGTCAGATGATCATATCGCAGAGGTCCTCTTGCGTCGCAGACAGCGGCACAGCGCCGTTGGAGCCGCATTTCGCCTATCCTTCCCAACAAGATGCCTTGTGCATGCAACCGTACAAGCCCCGGCCGCACAGTTGTAGTGGGGGTGACGCTTTCTGCTCATCACACAGTCCCCGCATATGGCGTCAGGACTCAAGAGCACGGCCACCAGTTCTCCGTCAGTCACCAAGTCACTATCAGCGCCGCGCTCCACCACAGAGGCCGTGTTTAGTTGGCCTGATTTTGGATCTAAAATCTGCATAGTATCTGTAGAATTTCGTTTGTATTTGTGAATTTTTGTCCAAACATTGACTAATTAGGCTCAAAAGATTCGTCTCGCAAAGTACAACTAAACTGTGCAATTAGTTTTGATTTCATCTACATTTAGTACTTCATGCATGTGCCGGCATTTTGATGTGATGGGGAATCTTCTTTTTGCATAGTGAAATTTGAGGTAAAATTTGGCATCTAAACAAGGCTAGGCCCTTGTTTAGATACCCAAATTCACCCCAAATTCACTATGCAAAAAGAAGATTCACCATCACATCAAAATGTCGGCACATATATGGAGTACTAAATGTAGATGAAATCAAAAACTAATTGCACAGTTTTGTTGTACTTTGCGAGACGAACATTTTGAGTCTAATTAATCAATATTTGGATAATTATTACCAAATAAAAACAAAATTGCTACAGTGTGACGGGACATTTACTATGTAGATTTTGACCCCAAAGTTTGGTAACTAAACAAGGCCTAGATTTGACATTCTTGTGTGGCTTTGGCCTACGTCTGCCACGGCCAAAAAATAAAAAGAAAGAAAAGAAAGAAGAAGAAGAAGAAAAAGAAGAAGAAAGAAGAAGAAGAAGATATGAGGCCACAGCTCCAGCTTAACGTGTGTTGCATTGCATGGTATGGTAACTTGAGATCTGGAGACTGGAGAGGCTGGAGGTCAAACCGACTAACCGAGCATATCATGGACATGGACGCATGTGCCTCTCATCCGCATCGGCTTGGAATGCTCGAAAGCAGGTAACTGTTTCAAGATAAGTACCGAAGCAGAATACAAAGTCTTGTGTGAGACCCAGCCTGATGGGCCAGACTTGGGCCAGGCCAAATTCGAGTCACTGTAGCAACCGGTCACTGTAGCTGCGCGAATCACTGTAGCACCGGAAGTAGTACCACCTCGGTAGTTCAGTTGGAGTCGAACCAGCTTAAAAACCCGGCTTCCGGCAGGCTATTAACTCCGGATCGATCTTTTTGCGCGAAGCGAGGACGAAAGCGCAAGAGAGTTAATTAGCAGGTGTGGCTCATTCAACGTGTAGAGTGGGTCTTAGCCGTCATCCCGAGTCGGGACGTTACAAATGGTATCAGAGCCAACTCTCGCGGTTTCACGGACGTATGGCTCGGGAGCTCGGACAGGTTGCGCATGGCTCTGTAAGAGCATGGCACTTGGGCCGGGGAGCTGGGAATACGGACGTGGCCAAGAGAGTCGATCCTGGACATTTGTCCCGTAAGGGTAAGTTGGTTCGACGAGGACGTCGATTTCTTAAGGGTGGGTGGATGTGAGACCCAGCCTGATGGGCCAGACTTGGGCCAGGCCAAATTCGAGTCACTGTAGCAACCGGTCACTGTAGCTGCGCGAATCACTGTAGCACTGGAAGTAGTACCACCTCGGTAGTTCAGTTGGAGTCGAACCAGCTTAAAAACCCGGCCTCCGGGAGGCTATTAACTCCGGATCGATCCTTTTGCGCGAGTTCAGTTGGAGTCGAACCAGCTTAAAAACCCGGCCTCCGGGAGGCTATTAACTCCGGATCGATCCTTTTGCGCGAAGCGAGGACGAAAGCGCAAGAGAGTTAATTAGCAGGTGTGGCTCATTCAACGTGTAGAGTGGGTCTTAGCCGTCATCCCGGGTCGGGGCGTTACAAATGGTATTCAGAGCCAACTCTCGCGGTTTCACGGACGTATGGCTCGGGAGCTCGGACAGGTTGCGCATGGCTCTGTAAGAGCATGGCACTTGGGCCGGGGAGCTGGGAATACGGACGTGGCCAAGAGAGTCGATCCTGGACATTTGTCCCGTAAGGGTAAGTTGGTTCGACGAGGACGTCGATTTCTTAAGGGTGGGTGGATGTGAGACCCAGCCTGATGGGCCAGACTTGGGCCAGGCCAAATTCGAGTCACTGTAGCAACCGGTCACTGTAGCTGCGCGAATCACTGTAGCACCGGAAGTAGTACCACCTCGGTAGTTCAGTTGGAGTCGAACCAGCTTAAAAACCCGGCTTCCGGGAGGCTATTAACTCCGGATCGATCCTTTTGCGCGAAGCGAGGACGAAAGCGCAAGAGAGTTAATTAGCAGGTGTGGCTCATTCAACGTGTAGAGTGGGTCTTAGCCGTCATCCCGGGTCGGGGCGTTACATCTTGGTAAATGCTACTGTAGAAATTATTTAGGCTCAAACCTTACTCAAGGAATTAGGCATAGCTCAGCCGTGGGCTGCATGTTTGTGGTGTGACAATATTGATGCGACCTGCTTATCAGCAAATCCAGTCTTCCATGCGCGAACTAAGCACACCGTTCATCAACCACCACATGCAACATACCAGCCTCCTGCTCCAACGACATACGTATCACCAACCCCGTCTGAAGATAACATAATCTAACCCCGTAGCTGTACTTGTACGTATACGTCACAGAACAGACAAAGCCTGCCTAGCTTCAGGTGGTGATGGATGAAGTCGGCATCGCCCGTGGCCTCGTGTCCGCGCCCCCGCCACAGATTTCTTGCGATACATGACGATACGTACCAGCAGCGGCGAGCCTCGCTACTCGAACTCGAATACCGGTCGGCCATGTTGTGGAACAGATACGTGACAGGCGACACGGCAACTTAGTGATGCGATCCGAGTCCATCTTCAAGACCGCCATTGTGTGCGCGCGCGTCAAACGCGACGCTTCTGCAAGACTGCAGTCCCAGTGAACGAACGCCACAAAAATAAGAGCAGGGTGAGCGTCGTCCGTGCCGAACTGCCGATGCTGCGCCGGCCCCCGGGTTCCACTCCATGTGGCCGAAACACCAAGCTCGCGCTCTGAATCGTCGCATGCTCGGTAGTGTTACTTGTGGCTTCTGCTCCAACTGTAGCAGCTTGGAGTAACAATACCATCAGCCTGCACAGAGGCGGCAGCCGGCAGCGGATGGATGCAGCGCACCGGCTTGTCGCGATCAGTCACACCACCAGGTGCGTGGTAAAAACGACGTGAGTCCGATCCGCGAGGAAAGACACGCGCGCACCAGTGCTTGATCCACATGCCGTGTTTTACCATGTCCCCTCATCCGGTCGTCAACGAACTAATCATGGAGCGGTTACACGGTACGTGCGGTGGATTTTGGCTAGTCGCCTGAGAAATTTGTTATTAACAGGGAAAAAAACAGGCAATCACACCGGTAGAACATGAAACACAGATAGCGCTAGTTAAACATGTTAATGATTTCCTTTTGGAAAAACCAATGGAATGCATGAACAGTGAAGTGATGTGAGGTGCTCAATAATGCAGCGCTTGGGCAGTTGGGTGGACCAGACATTCCCAAACGACCAACATGGTCTCTACTCTGCTTTCATGTGCAACCACAATGGAGGAGACGGGTGGTGTAGTACTATTTCAGTATTTGAAACGGGTGGTTGCATGAACTGCACAGAATCATTTTTTTTTTGGGCATCCAGGACAGCAGAACGTGGTTTGTCCGATTGTTCCACTTCAAAAGGGAGGAGTGCCACGTTGACGGGTTTGTTCCCCTGTCAGCAGATATAGTAGGATCCCATTGTCTCACTCTGACCGGGTTGTGTTCCATCGAAAATAATGTGTGTCAAATCGCAGGATTGATCGCAATACTCTAACTCAGGCCATATACAAACAAAAGAAAAGAATAAAAATACAAAAATTTTATGTGATACTGACCCAGTTCATCCTGCTTATAATCCGTACTTTTTCAGTTTGTTTTTTTTTTTCAGCCGGAACAATATTTTTCTCTCACAACAAATCAGCCAACAGTATTTTTCAGCTAATTTATCAGCACAGCCGAACGGGGCCACTGTATTTGATATTAATCACGATGACCACACGGTCCATTGTGCTAGAAGGAAAACATATTGTCTGGCATCACTCCTGAAACAATTTAGTAAGCAAACGTAGTGCTCCTGTATATTTAATCCATTTTTCTCCTCCTTCGGTGGAACTAGATTGTCACATTAGAGTTGGAGTCTAGGGGTACACAACGTTGGCCAGATTTTTTTTTTTAAAAAAAAACTCTCAACACATCTCAGCGCCGTCCATAAAGTTGGCAGCTCCCCACCAAGCTGTACGCTGGCTTACTGCGTCCCAGAACAGAAAGGGAGTCAAAGTACACCTAATGCCAACAAAGAAAAAAAATGGTAAACATAAAATAGCAGCCTACGGAAGAATCTAGAAACCATTGCAATCAACCGCCTTAGTACAGGGTCAATCATATCATAGCCATAAAGGACAAAAGCCACAACAAGTCTGTTCTTCCTCTCTAAAAAAAGAAAGCGCTTAGGTCGAGTTCAACTAAGATGATTGATGGTTGCTGAGCCTTTGACAGGTCGGTTTGGGTAGATTAGCCGTTCTGATTGCTTGGCTGCCTGTGTTGTTTACGACGTTCGAGAGGATTCTTCAGCTTTACGGAGCAGATAACGAACCCTATTTACACACGCTGAGTAGATAAGTAGGAGTAGCAGAAGCGGCGGCCAAAGTAACTGTAAGCTATGATATGAATCACACGTTCATCGTGATGCAGTATTAAAATTTGCCGAGGCCCCGGCCGGACCTTTTGGACTTGCCGAAATCGCACGTAAAGTGGCAAAGAGCCAACGAAGCACGAGAAATCTGTGAACAGAAATGAAAATGACAGAGAAGTTGTGCAAAAGAGGAAAAAAAAGATTAGCACTAACAATCGCCTGCTGACTCTGATCTGACAGCACCACCCGGTTAGTCAGTTCGACGCCTCTGCGTCAAAACACTGCAGGTTTTGTCCCACTTAATTCAGGCGCGCTCCTTTTCCCCATTTCCCTTTTCGTATGTTTTTGGGAAAAAATAAGGAACCGAGGCTCGCTGTCAAGCTACAGGCGACGAGCCGACGAGACAGGCACAAATCGAGGCGATTTGCGTGCGTGCTCGCCCATGCAGATCTACTTCGGCATCATCACCGTGTCAATATGCCTGCTACTACTAAACGGTCGGAAACGGTCAAAAACGAACTTACGATATAGAAAAACGAAAACGGTCGGTTCGGGATATTTCTACATTTAGCAATTAAAGAGTAAAAAAAATGGTTGAAAATGGTTGTGAAATCAATTGAAACTGACAATTTTTCATGTTAAAAAACGATTCATAATATAGAAAACAAAAACGGTCCATTCAAAATATTTCTGTTCCGTTTTCATCCATAGCTGTTACCGCATGGCAATCGGCGTCGTCGGCCATGCCAATGCCACTTAGGAGTACACGGGTTTTCCCCGTCCTCTGGGTTGAACTTGAAACGACTTGCCGGTGGGCGGTGGCAACCTCCACCAGGTGAGCGCGAGGAGGATGGGTGAATCCGCGCTCCAGAAACGAACGACCCGAAAATTACATGGATGTCGGCAAATACGTCCAGAATGCGGTCGTCCATCGGTTCAAGACCAGCCAAAATCGTCCGCGATCCGCAAGAGCGACGCGGAGAGCTACGGCTCGCTCCGGCGCCCCGGATCAGGCAGGCAGCTTCGTCGTGACAGCGTTTCCGCGCGCGACGACGAAGCCCTACTGGTCTACTGGACGCAGGTGCGAGTGCGACTCCGGCCGGGCAGTCGGCACAGCACAGAGAACGCGCGAGATGCCACAAATCTCACCGCCGCCGGTGCATCCATCCAGTGGCACAGGGCGCAGCTGGTTGGTTGGTCGGCGTGGAGACCTCGGAGCCCCGCCTGCGCCACGTGGCGCCTCGTCAGAGCACGCGGCAGGTGACCGTGATCTACCACCAGCTACGACGCCCTTTATTATCCGTCGCCGGGTGGGCAATGATAACCAGAAGCTCTGGTCAGGGTCGCGGTGGGTCTGCGTCCTCTTCGCCTCCAGTTCACAACGGCAGCTCTCATCAGCCAAGCGCCAGGCCAGTAACAACGCGGCGTCGCCACCGGTTTTTCCCCGAACAAGGCAGGGAAGGCGCCAAGGCGGCAGGGAGAGAGCACGCTACAGCCGCAGGCAGAGGCAGGCACCGCGGCGGTCCGTGGCTGGACCATAGATCTTTAGCTGGGCCAAGCAAAGCTACCCGCAACCGCCAACTGACCGCTGTAGCGGAGACGATGGCAGCCGCCGCGCCCTCGTCCGCGCGGGGGCGCGCGCCGCCCCGGCCATTGCATCCCCTCGCCCGCGGCGGCTCCGAGCGCCAGGAAATGGAGGCCGTCGCGGCGACCCACCCCGGAGGCGCGCAACGGATGCGGCGCAAGGGGAGGAAGCAGAAGCAGGTGAGGACATCGGTGTCTGCCTGCCTGCCTCCGTGCGTGCTTTTGCTTTGTTGCCGCTTCTGTTTGTTTCGTGGTGACTGGTGGTGGTGTTTACTTTACCTGTGTTGTCCGGACACGCAGCTGTGGCCCAGGACCGTGCTGCGGAAGTGGCTCAACATCAGGTCGCCGGAGTCCGACTTCAGCGCCGACGAGGGCGACACCACCGGCGACGACACCGATAGCGAAGTCGAGTATGAAGGTGGGCGATACACTCCTCACTTCCAAGTTCCAACTTTCCAAGCCGACTCCCTCCTACCTTCATCGTTCCTGTATCCCTTTTGGCTTTTGCACATGACCTGTTTAATTGCTTGTTTAGTTCGGCTTTCTAAATCAACATCTCCCCATGATGACAAAGGCCAACAGAAATTCCGTGTGCCCTTTCATGAAGGATCGGACAATGCTTCGTGTTTGATTCTGTCTCTCACTGTTCACGCGTGGTGTTGCCAAAATTGATCTGATGTTACACCATCTTTCTTGCCATGCTTCATTGTTTTGTAGTATGGAAAAAGAACTAACCTGAGCAATTAGTAAATGCTACTTCTGCTTCCAACCAGTAAGGGTCGACTCTTTCCTTTCCCCTGGTGCTCACGATTCCTTCCTCCATCATGATCAAATTTGTTTTGGCTTTGGGGGTAAAAATCAAAGTTGGAAGTCGACCCCAAGAACTTGGAAAACGACTTCACATTTACTCATAGAAACTAGACATAATGAATCGATTCTATGGTTGTTTGGTTCCTCGTGCTGCTGTGTTCCTAAGCTATTCCTTTCACCTTGGTATATTCCTTCCTTTCTCAGAAATGAAACAAAAATGGACGTCTATTTCGATGAACTACCAGAGATAGGAGTACAATGTCATTCCTCGTGGTTTTCAAAACGATAAGATCTCCCACTCTATTCCTATCCTGCCTTTTTTACACGAATTATCAAAGGAACATAAAAGAAAAGGAAGGTCTGAATCTGACTGCACAAAATACAGTTGCAGCACATGGTTGCTTACAAAAAGCTGGTATAACTTTTGAAAAGGGAAAACAGGGAGTATAATGTTGCACTTTACTTTGTTGGCGGTGATTTCAAGCTTTAAAATTATTGGTTCATTTTAGCCAAAGCTACATTGCGTTAGATTGCCTCTCTCTTTTTGGGGAGGTTTGGGTCTTGTGCTGATTTTGATCAGTGTGGAAGATCAGAGTCTAACAGTCGTCATGTAATGGACCTCGAGCAGAGATGTGTGCATGGGAGCGCAAGTTGCATGATGATGAGAGGAGCTTCCGTGGATTTGGTGCTGAGGCTATTGGTAATTACTTGTGGTTGTTATCATATTAGCTATTATATCTGACAGCAAATGTGCTTCTTTTTCAATGGGATTGTTCGCATTTCTGGTCCTGGCATGAATTGGTAATGTATATGGGCCATTTGTTCCTCTCTATAACACAAAGATACGCAGCCCTCCTGCGTATATTTCAATAGAAAAAAAACAAATACCATAGTAAGCACATTTTCTTTTTTAAAAAAGAAAAAGGGGTTTCCTTAGTTTTTTTTCCTCCTTACAGTAAGTTTTTAACCACTTTGTAAGCTGTTAGATTGGCAATGCATGCAGCACACTGACAAACTAAGATCTACTGCTAGCCTGTTGTATCACTAATTTCAGATAAGTATCTCTAAAGCGCCTTTGAAGCATACACACTTATTCATTAAAAAAGTAAAAATATACACTTGCGAGAAGGTGAACCTTTCCGTATGCACTGATAAAATCTATCAAATATTGTAGGAAACCAACTCGGGGTGGCTCCCTGTGGGCTTCATAGAAGGCGCAAGTCAGAGACCCTTCGTGCTCAGTATATTGATGTCAGGGAACTCAGGTATGTATTGCTCCCCTTAAACAAATTTTGGATCTATCAGACTGTTTCTCAGCAGTTTTTTCGGTTACTTGAATGACTACTAGTTTGTTCATAGATCTTGCCTACCACAAACATAAACCAGGATCGCTACTGCATCTGGGACCAAATAAATGACTATAGGTTTGTTACATTCCTTAAGATTGATGTTGGCTTGATGCAGGATTTGTGCTGGAACATGGAATGTTGCAGGCAGACTTCCACCTAATGACTTGAATATTCAAGAATGGTTGGATATGGAGGAGCCAGCTGATATATATGTTCTTGGGTAATTACAGAATCCCTCAACAAGTCATATTAAATACAATGGAAATCAAATCCTGTTAGTCTCTAATCAAATCCTTCACTCATCTCCAAAAAATGTTTTGTCCCATATGATACAAGATGCTATTATTTTATATGTTAGTCTCTAATAATATAACTGTTGTTTCTTTTGTTTTATTTAATAAGTGGATTTGATTGTCTTTCAGATTTCAAGAAATTGTTCCACTAAATGCTGGGAATATATTTGGTGCTGAAGACAAACGCCCTGTTGCAATGTGGGAGCATATTATTCGTGAAACATTGAATAAGATCAGCCCAGATAAACCCAAATATAAATGTCACAGCGATCCTCCTTCTCCGTCAAGGTTCAAGCCATCTGATGATGCTTTTGTGATGGAAGATGAACTTATTAGTGAGTCTGACAGTGAAAGTGATGGGGAGGTGCACCCATTGAACGAACAAGATTTGGTCGATTCTGTTGATGGCAATCATGGTAACAAATGTGAACATCCCACTGATGCACCTGAAACAAATTTACAAGATGACGAGTTCAGCAGGTTGCCTTCAATGAAGACTTTTGACAGATCCAATAACCTAAGTTTTAAAGAATCTAATTTGGAAGAGAAGATCTGCCAGAAGCTATTAACTAAAACATTCAGTAACTCAGAGAGGCTTGGAATGATTTGGCCTGAACCACCATTGGATATGTTGGCCCAGTGTCTTCCAGATAGCACAAAGTCATTTGCTTCAGGAAAGGCATTAAGATCGTATTTGTCTTTCAAGTCAGTAAATGGAGATTCTGGTCCATTTGCAGAGGATAATTCAGTTCCTGATTTTAACACTAACTGTGCAGCAGTTAAAAGGAAAAGACCATACTTTGTAAGGATAATAAGCAAGCAGATGGTTGGAGTGTACCTATCAATATGGGTACGAAGAAGCCTCCGAAAGCACATTCAGAGTCTGAAAGTATCAACTGTAGGGGTGGGTGCTATGGGCTACATTGGTAATAAGGCAAGTTTCTATAAGCCACAATACTCTCAAATTCCTTTTTGTTCAATTAAAGAAACTCTGCTGCTTGAAAACTGAGTTTCAAATGCATGCACTTTATAAGTATTTGTCAGCTGGCTTGCAGTCACTTATCTAAACTACAGAAAACAACAACTGGCGTTTGGTAGAATACTTATGTTTTAGCACCTATTATCTTCCAGTCTTTCCTGTCTCATATCACTTGCATTTACTTTCCATCAATACACCAACACTACATTTGGAAAAGGGTATGCTAACCTCTTCGTACTTTGGCATGCTTCAGGGGTCAATATCAGTAAGCATGTCCATATACCAAACACACTTTTGCTTTATATGTTGTCACCTGACCTCTGGAGAAAAGGAAGGAGATGAACTAAAAAGGAATGCTGATGTTCAAGAAATCCACCGAAGGACAATATTTAATCCAGTTTCCAGAGTCAACATGCCTAAGACGATATATGACCATGAGTAAGTAATAGATTCTGTATTGTTTCTGGTTACCTCTACTTTTAAGCAGTTCATCTGCTACTTATTTTAATAGTTGACAGGAACAAAGCACTATCTTCAGCCATTCTTGAATATTGCAATGCTATTAGAACATTTGCTTTCATTGAGGGGCAAAGCAAGAACATGTGGTCGAGGGTTGTAGACAATTACGAATTATGTTTTAGTCTACCAGTTTAGTTCATGCTAGCTAGATTTGGTGACGTGTTGCAGTTCTAGCTTGTTTCATCTAAGATTTGATATTTCTTGAATGCTTCAGAAGGATTGTATGGCTAGGTGATCTCAACTATAGGATTAATTTACCATATGAGAAGACACATGAACTCATCTCCAAGCAGGACTGGAATGAATTGTTTGGGAAAGATCAGGTAAGCTTTTATGTTTTATCATCATATTGCAAAATGCACATTACTCCTAAATTCTAGCTCACCTTTCCATTCTCTTTAATAATAGCTGAAAGTAGAGCTGCAGAAGGGGCATCTATTTGAAGGATGGACCGAAGGGGTCATCAACTTTCCTCCAACGTATAAGTACAAGGTTAACTCAGAAAAGTACATAAGTGATGATCACAAATCTGGAAGGAGAACACCTGCATGGTATATTTTGTTCTATATATTGCACCCTGCTAGTTTTTCTATTAATGAAATTATCATTATTGAAGTTATGTTTGTATATCTAAAGTTACTAGTGGCGTGTACTAACAGCAAACTCTCTCTTCTATGTATAGGTGTGACCGAATTCTTTCCCATGGCAAGGGTATGAGGTTACTGTCATATAAGACAGTTGATCTCAGGCTATCAGATCACCGCCCTGTGATTGCTGTGTACATGGCTGATGTTGAGGTTTTCTCTTCAAAAAAGCTGCAGAGAGCTCTTACCTTCACCGATGCAGAGGTCGAGGAACAGCTCTCCTTCGAGGAAGATAGTACTTCTGGAATATACAACCTTGGACTAAATTAAAGTTCAAGGTAATCTTGGACACATAACAAAACGGACTTCATACTTTTCTCAAGTATCCAAGGAAGAATTGACAAGTTACGAGTTAGTCCTGCCCAGCCTGTGCCTCTCTATTTTTCTGAGACCAGAAATTGGAAGTAGGTAGTCCTGTACATTTTATCCATGCTCTAACCATATTTTGAAATCAGATGTCATGCATTTTGCTGCTTTTGAGTACCGTGTACCTCATATGTGAAAAAATAATCGCTGACCATGTTTTGAAATCAGATGTCATGTATAATTTGCTGTTTTTCTCCCTCTTTTGATTATGGTGTACCTCATATGTGGAAAAGTAATTTCCTTTGTAACGGTCTAACTGTAACTAAAATGTTGGATACCGTAAATATTGCACACAGACTGTGAGTTTGTGACATTGTGCAGTTTCAGTTCCAGTGTAATTTTTCTTTCATCTTTGCCATCCCTGCAGCAAATGTTCATATCAACTTTACCTATCCCTGTTTTGTTATGTTATCGTGGAGCTGATTAGCTTTATACTCATTCCGACTGAAGTCGCTGGAGATATTTATTTTGCACATTTCAAGCAGTGGGATCGAGCATCCTGCTGAGGTGCCATGTTGGCTGTTGTTCGAAAAACAGAAGTATTGAATGATGCAAAATAGTGGATCAATCAGGGACTGGTTTTCTGACATGTCTAGGCTGTACGCATAGATGTGTCCTAGTAGGAGCCAAAGATTTCAGCAAGGTTACCTAGTGGAAGTCGAAGCCGTCGATGCGGGCGCCGAGCCGGCGCCGGCGGAAACGGACTGCCCGCCGTGCGCCGGTCATTCCCACCGCTGCAAGTCCTGCGAACGGCGGCGTGCTTCGAGTGCCCTGTATGGGCTCGAGGGCTCACTCCCTCCAGTGAGTGGGCCGGGACTGGAAGAACCGCGCAAGAGACGCGTTGCGCGGCTCAGAGAAGTGGCAAACCGGGGGCCCGGGCTCGAGAGTGTACACGAGAGGCACGTGCGGGCCGGCGCAGTCCAGTGTGGCGCGTTTGCTTTGACCGGCGCGAGCAACCCAGTGTGGCTGTTTTGCCGTGATTCATGTTGGGCTGTCTCTTGAGGTGGAAGATGATTAGCAAATCAATCCATTGCAGATCCATTTCAGTAAAAATCAATGATGGGAGAAGAGAAAAAAAAACACATATGTAATGCTCTCGTGCGGGCGTCCCGAAACGGATGGACGCCGCTTCCCCACTGGCTACCTTATCCGTCCGCTCACCCCCATCTGCACCCCTTAAAAAAATTCTCTTTACGCGCTCGGCCTCCACTGTCGCGGCCTTATCCACCGCTCCATCAGACCTCCACACCCAACTCAACCACGCCACCCGCCTTCACCACTCTGCGCTCCACCATGGCGCTCGCCTGCACCACAGTATCCGCCCGCCGCGACCGCTTTCGCTGCTCGCTTAGCCGCCGAGTAGGTGCTCGCCAAGGGTGCGCTAGCCTAAGCCGCCAAGCGGGTCCTCGCCCAGGGGCGCATCGGTGAGCTCCATGCGCCACCGCCAACCTCCGTGCCGATGTCGAGCCCGGCGGTTCGTCCAAGCAGGGTGACACTGCGCGCTGAAAACACATGTTGCAAGAGTTATTTTCAAGTATTTCAGATGTTTCATATGGATGTTGCAAGTGTTTTGTGTGGATGTTGCAAAAGTAGATCGCAATGTTGCAAATGTTGCAATGGTTGTACGCATATGTTGCAAGCTTTTTGTTCCCAATGTTTCAGCTGTTTTTCCAGATGTATGTTACAAGTGTGTTTATTTGGATGTTGGATATGTTTCACGCATATGTTGCAAGTGTTTTATCTGGATGTTGTGTATATTTTATATGTTTTTCAAGTGTTTTTGCAAGTGTTTCAGATGCATGTTTTAGGTGTTTGATCTGCCTTCAAATGTATGTTGTAAGAGTGCATCTGGATGTTTGAAAAGTAAATCGGGTGTTTCATCTCCCTCCTTGCCTTTTTTGCTGTCTTGCATCAGTGTCTCCTCCTCCCCCGACGCCGGCTGGGCATCCGCCGCCTCTCCCCTCTTTCTCGCTGCTAGTGACATTCAGACAGCGCAGACCCTACATGGATGCCCGAAATAGCACAAAAAAACGAACTGCAAGCCGGTTTTGCCTCAATTGTGGTTGGCATTTGGTGAGAGGAGCAGAACACACAATCACGTAGACAACACAACCTGGAATAAGAGGTCAACAAAGAGAAGTGAAGTTTGAAGTTCAAATTTGGTGGCTCATATATGGTCCTCCTCAAACTTGTGAGGCTCAAATGTAGTTGAATCGATACCGAACTTGGTGATTTGTCTTGGGGATTGGTTGAGTAGAATACCAGGTTTGAGAGGGGTTTCATTAGTTTGGGTTACTACAGTTTTGGCACAAATGTTCGGGCAGTGAAATGGTGTCTAATTGAGCTAAAACTTTGTTGAGGGCTATGCGATTCAAGGATCTACATTCTACCAAATGTTTTTGTGAGATGAACTGATTACTGAAATCAAAGAGTATGTGATTTTTTTTTTGCTTTGACTACTGTTGTCATACCTCTTGTTATCTGATTGTGGTTGTTATTGTTGATGCCACTACAACTTGATGAAAGAGTTGATGTTGTTCTAGTCTTCTAGAGGTTTTCAAGAAGTAAACTCCTTCTAACCATTGATTTTTAATAAGCTAGGGGTGGGTGAGGGAGGAGGTGGGGGGTCCCCACCTAGATATATAGTTCTAATTGGCCTTACCAGCCCAATAAATTGTAACATTTGCTTATTAGCCATAGTAAAATTTTGAAGTGGGCCAGTTTTTACTCAACGTAAATTATTGTGTCAGATTGTGCATGCGATTGCTATTATTTTATCGCTTTGGTTGAAGTTCTCTTTATTGTTCATCACCGAGTAGGTGCATTGCGGGCACACCGAACGCAGGCGGCACCAGGCAGCACGCCGCACGCAGGCGGGGTCAGCGGCAGCGGCGGGGGCGTGGATGTGGAGCTGGTCCTCCTCGTCCTCCTCAACGGTGTCGATCCCCGCAATGGTGAGCTGGCGGCGTCGGGCCAGGTGGGCTCGGAGCACGAGAAGGGGAGCGGCACGCGGAGCGGAAGCTGGGGACGACGAGGCCGCCACTAGCTTCGCCACCTCGGACCGCCGCATCCACGAGCACACCTCGCCGCCCGCATCCTCATGGTAGCGGGGACGGCCACCGCCGCCGCAGAGGGGAGTGCGAACGCCGCTGGGCCCGGATCTCGCCTCCTCCACCGCCATCGCCGGATCTACACGGTGCCTCCGTTTGCCGGGGACTGGTGAGGAGGGATCGCGTGCCCTGGCCGCCGTAGCCCTACCCTCGCCCTCGCCCTCCCTCTGGCAACCGGCGCCGCCGCAGCACGCTCGGTGAGAAGGAAGGACAGAGAGACGAGAGAGTGGCTAGGGTTGGCGTGGTCTGAATTTGAGAAATACATGTGGCAAACTATACTATTTCAAACATCCCTATACTACTCGGACATTATTTTTCTATTATACATTTACCATTCTACCCTTAATTACATAAAAAATTCAAAAATAGAATTATCACAACCTTTTTTAAGGGCTGATCCCACCAGTTTTAGTACGCACTTGGTGCGTATGGTCCCACTATTTAGTACACACTTGGTGCCTCCCGGTGCCTCTCTAATTGGTTCCTCCGCCTTTTTAGCCGTCGGATCGGTCCTTGTGAGCCGTCCATTTTCCAACAACTATTGTAAAAATTCTCTCATTCATCGGCATGTAACGCCCACGATATCACTGGAAAACTAATCATGATTGCTACGGTTACTATTAGTTTTTTTCCTTTTTTACAGAGTAGAGGTTGCTCACCACGTACGCACTCACCAAAGCACATACATACATTCCGCTCCTATGAACACTTGTGAGAGATCGGGTGCAGATGTTAATATTCGAAGAAAAATCAACATAAGTATCTCATTGTCACATGCATCACCCTTTCTTATTGTCACATGCGTCGTCACCCAAATCTAACTGGACAAGTTCGACAAAGAACCAAACCAACTCGTGTAATCACGTCGCCTAAGGCTATTATCACTATTGCTTGTCAATAGAAAACCACTCTTGACCATAACCAACTTGAAAGCTTTTAAGGAGAAAATGTGCAATAACTCATGGGTACCAAGAGAAATGCCTATCATCGATCTCCGCACATGTATAACAAACTGATGAGAACAAGTACAAAGCCAAATTTGCCTTTTTAATGAAACACGGGCTATCCAGCCTGCTCGAGAAAAAAGAAGTATAAAGACAAATTCCCATAGCTGTTTTATGTCCATATACATCTATCTAGTATACAGAGGATGCGTTGTCCCAAAGCCAAGGACTCCCCAAGCACAACGCCAAATTCTCCAGCACATTAACATCAAGCATATAGAAACTATAAACACCACAACAGCACCACGGCTCTCGGCAGTGCTAGCCAAACTAAACATACAACACGCAACCCCAGACTGTATCTTTATCTTAATTGCCTTCATACAGTATAAACGGACAGCCAAATCCCCATAGCTTCTTCCTTCCTGAAGCTCATTGAGCTGCGGAGAAATAACTTCCCGATCCCAAAACGGGATTATTCATCGTCATCATCAGTATTTCTTCTTTCACAGCTTCTCTCTGTGTCAGTGGCACTGCACAACTTTGTGTGTGCAGCACAGGCCCTCAGGGAGCTCCTGAGGCCACGGGTGTTTGTACACATGTTCAAGATGTTAAGATTGCAGATTTCTTCTGCCAGTACTGCCCGAACCTCTGCCTCGCATACTCCTTGTAGTCAAAGTCAATGTCGTTAACATGGTCCTGCACAAGATGATAGTTAGAAAACACCAGAGAATTCAGCTTTATAGGGAAAGAATGGAATCATGACGCATGAGCTCACCGAAATTATTCCCCAGAGGCCCCATACTAGATGGCTGGCGAGCATGTACTTCTCAATGCTTTGGAGCAGGTTCTCCACAACTTCTGCATCAGGTTCCTCACCTGAAAGGTAGTAATATGCAGCAAGAATTTAGGAGATGTGGTTGACAAAATACAATCCACTAGGCAAATAAAACCCGTAGTGAAAAGGGATACTTTTGCTTTGAATGTAAATAATGGTGAATTACAGTGCATGGAATTGCATTGAATCTGGAGAGATGTTGAATTGGCAATCATTCGTTAGAAAGTGGAATGCTTTTAGTTTGTTTACACCATGCGCTCAATATGCGCAAGAATCTTGATGGTCCTGTTTCTGAATGTTTAATTTCGATAATAAACGATTTTTTCCCCAATCAAAGGGCCAAATTAATATTTTTCTTGATGTGTTGTTCCGTACTCCTGATGAAAATTTACATTCAATGGTTGACTAATGTGCTATTTAGATTTTGAATCATAAGTGCAAATTTGTATAGTTATGGAGTAATGAACTACAATACAGAACAATTAAACAACAGTGAGCTCAGAATTACCAGAAATGTTCAGGTAAGTCTTAATGAAACGCTTCTGCTCATCAACATCTGTCACGTAGAATAGAATAGCACATGAGCAAGGCAGAAAACTGAACCAAGATTCTGCCAACTAAATTAAAGAAGGAAAGAAAAACAACAGTCCATGCATCAGCAGTTCTCTAAGTAATGCAATACCTGGATATCTGCTGTAGTCCAGTATATGAGGCTTTGATGAATGATAGTCTGCTGCCATCTCACAGAAATGGTTAGCAATGTCATATGCAACTGGGTTGAAGCTTGCATACTCATAATCCTGTGACAAAAAGAGAAGACACTGTTATGAAAGGTTGGTACGAAGCAAAAACACGAAGAACAGAAAGCATAAATCTTCACATAGTAGTAGTCTCCAAAACTAAAACTCTTGCTTTAGCAGAGGCCAGAGGCGTGTGACAACTTCGTATGTCCAGGTTGGAGGGAACACAACAAACACACGTTAACAAGTGTGAAATGCAGCCCTATACGGAATACCAAAAATGATGCGACAGCTCCAACGATCCCTACTTTTTTGCATAAGGCAGTATGCGTTTCTTAATAGAAGAAAACTCTTCCTACCCATGTTCAATATTCCTATTTCATAGCTGTATCCACATTATAGGCACATGACTGATATTTCAGACACCAAAAAGAATATTTGAAGTACAGCCAAACACAATAATTAAGATTGTAAGGATGTGGAATGTGTCACTTACAATGATGGTCAGCACGTTGGTCTCTTCATCAATCATGATATTGCCATACTGAAGATCATTGTGACAAAAACCAATCCATTGGTAATCACCTGAACACTCGTTCTCCAATGCAGTAATCTCGTTCTCCAGACTGTCCAACCGAAATTCCTTGGCTTCAGATGGGCACAAGTTCTTGGCAGTTTTGAGCCAGTTCCTAAATTTATGTGAGCAGATTCAGACTTTGGTCCCATACTTATAACTTTACATAAGACAGTGCTTTAATACAGCAATTATTTAGCTATAAAGAACTTACCTCAGTCTGTCCCAAATGAGCACAGATTTGGGACCAGGCATGTCAAGGTTGTGGAATTCCCTCAGTTTGGAAGCTACTAGAGCTGAAATTTCAGGATCACGAAGGTCGGCAGCTGACAATGTCTGAAAGAAGCGATCACATTAGCATGTGAAGTGACTAATCAATTCGACAGTCCAATAACATATTTTCTCACTCGAAAACTCAAGCAGAAAACTTTTATTAGTAGTATCGCATCATATATCATATCACCCATTTTCACCAAGCCAAGAAAGCAGCAGAAGATGCTCTTTTCACGAGAGCGACACAAATAAAGGTAAACAAGAATCCAGAAAGTGCTGTGGTGACTCCTAGTTTTTGGACCATGCATAAGGCCTGAAGCTTATTATTGCTGAACTTATTTTGCCACCAGGTCTGTCATCTATCCCAAGTCCAATTCATTGATCGAAAACTTGTGGTTCTCCAGTGAGAGACGTTTCCTCTTGTCGTATGGACAGTGGCCGTGCAGTCTACGGTCCCTTGTTTTTATCATTTTTTTAGAAGTACTACACAGCATCTTTAATTGCTGAGTCTGCATCACCAAGCTTGTTTCAAGGGCAGGGAAGCAACAAAGATATCGACTGATATAAAATATTACTGATTCGCGTGGAAAATAAACACCTGTTAATTGTAAAATGGTCCAGTTCACTGGCTGATAAAGACCTGAGGCTTTAGGACGGTGGAAAGTCATAGAGTGCTAGATTCCCACGGCAGAAAATTCAAAGAAGGAGAACCGCGCTGCATTAAATTAGTAGGCCCCATATCGATAGAATCTCAGAAGTATCAAGAAAAGCGGCGGTTTACGTGCAAACTAGTACAACTGCTACTAGATGAGATCAACAAATAAGTGCACACAAGAACAGTTTAATGCCTCCCCTGGCCTAATCTTAGCGTCAATTTTCAACTATAAGAAAAGTAAAAGTGCATGAAAACTCTAAAAACCGGGGCAAAACTAAAGAGTTCCATAAGGGCTACTTTGGCAACACAGAATCCCGCCGGGTTCCCTGTAGTTTCCCCGGGCCACGAAAACGCGGGGCAAGCTCCCCTGGGCCAATTCCTAGTGCCATTTGGGAGTCCACGAAACGCGGAATTGTAGCCCCAATCCCTTCGATTTCCACGGGGCAGGAAGCCACGAGTCATCAGGCCGGGAGCGCTTCCCTGCCCGTTGTCTCTAGTGTCGCGACGCATCACGCATCGCTGCTCCTCCCCGACTCCGCCTCGATTGAGACCGCCCCTTCCGCCGTCGCCACCATGGATCGTCACCTTTGCCGTCGCCTCCGCTGCGTCTCCTCTACCAGCACCTCCGCCTCCACATGGTGAGTCCCATACCTCCTCCTCCATCCTCACCTCCCTACCTCTGCTAGGGTTTCTTCTCTCTGTTCCTCTCACATGGGAAGTTACCCCATGCGGGGATATCCCCCCCAGCAGGTGGACGGGGATTGCCTTGTCCAGAAAATTCCCTCCCACCCGATCACTTCCCTGGGTTAATCACCCTGTGGCTGCCAAAGTAGCCCTAAAAGGACTCAGATGAACAGGGGAGGAACAGACGAAGCTTGAATTCCTAGACTTATAGTAACGGCAGGTAAGTTTGCTTAGAGACGGTATGGAGTAGGTACCCTTGCGTGGATGAACTCCTCGACGCGGCCGTTGGGGAAGCGGCCGAGGAGGCGGGGACCCTGGCCATGGCGGGACATGCACTCGAAGGTGCGCACCTCGTCCTCGCGGTCGAAGAAGAGGTCGACGCCGTCGCCGTAAATCCGCACGAGCACCTTCCTCACCTCCCTCTCCCGCCTGGGCGCCTCCTCCTCCTTCTCGCCGGCAGGGCCGCCGGTTAGGCCGGTGAGCCAGCGCACCTGGTAGACCTCGTTGGTCATGGCCCCCTTGAGCGGCACGACCTCCAGCGCGCGGCAGTCCGCCACGTCCGCCCACGCCGCCGCCAGCTCGTGCAGCAGGCGCCGCGCCTCCCTCGGGATCCGCGGCCCCGGCCCCGGCACCGGCACCGCCTCCGCCGACACCGCCCGCGCGACCTGCTGGCTCTGGTTCTCGATCGCCACCATCCTGGCGCCTAAACTGCCGCACGTTCTGAAACCCGAGCGAAGACGAAGAAGATGAAGGGGGGATTTGGCGATTTTTCTTATGGAAGTAATTCTTCTTTCTTTGCTACTAGTTCTTCGCTGTTCCGAGTTGAATTTTTTCCCTCTGTTTTTTGACTTTTTCCTCTCTCTCCCTGATGAGCAGCCTGACGCGATGGAAGCGAAGCGAGATTACAGCGAAGCGAGTGGTGTTGTGCTTCGCGGATGAGGACGGGGTGCCGTATAAATAGAGTCGGTTGCGCGAGGTTTTTGCGGCTGCCCACCTCTAATTTTCCTTCATTCTGGGAACGCGTGGTCAAACTTATGGCATCCTAGTGCGGCTGAGAGCCTGAGATGCCACGTTAACCATGGTTACTTCATGCTCAAGGTTTGTGCCATAAAAAAGAACCATGAGGACTGTTTTGTGGGTCAGCTTCGAGCATCGAGCATCGAGCTTGAGCATGGTTTGGTGTAGTTGCTCACATTGAAGCGCTCAGTGGCCATGAGAAGCGAATTTATGTTAATGAATTGGTGAGTTAATCCAACTATCCAAGTTTCGTTAGCTTTAATGAAATGGAGTATTTGGATCAAATTCTTGTAGCGCTGGGGAGGGTGCATTTCGGAAAATCATGAGACCTCGCTCGGTTATTACAATTCCTGGCCAGAACCATTCCTGGCCTGCCATTTCTTCAGTATTTTGAATAGCGCGCGAACCATCCCTGGCCATACCAGTCCGGAAACAGCGTAACCGAACGGTGCCTGAAGCAACGGACGGATGGACTAACGACGAGCCGTCCACACGTGTGAGGGGTGGGGGCTGTGACCGCTATGTGGCCCGCGTTGCCCACGCGTAGCATCCACGCCGGCCATCCACGAACACGTGGCGTGTTCTTCGGTGCGCGCGGTGGGACCCACTACGACACCAACAACGCGTGCTTGGAAACGGGGAAAATGACATAGAAAGGGAAGGCTTGTTTGTCTGCCTGGTGTGTGTGTGTTTTGAGATGGCTGTCTCGGGTGTCTTAGGGCCTGTTTGGTTCGTCATATTAAATTTTAATAGGTGTTGACCATAGAATGTTCGGATACTAATAATTGACTAATTAGATTTAATAGATTCGTCTTGTAAATTAATTTCAATCTGTGAAATTAATTTTATAATTAGTCTATAGTTAATACTTTATGTGTCTAAACATTCGATGCGATAGGTATTAAAAAAAAAGATAACCAAACATGCCTTAGATAAACTACACCCGGTCCAGGCCTCTCGAGCAATCTCATCCCATGCAGCCTGCGTGCACGTGACATATGATCAATTGATTACGCAGCTCTAAAATTCTACTCCAGCTTATCAGCAGTAGCAGTCCCCTGAGTAGTATACAGTAGTAAGTACTGTACGATAGAGCTACTAGGCAAGTTCCAACGGCCGTTTTCCAAGTGAATCTTCCCATGTACCTTTTCTGCAGTCTCGACTCTCGAAGGAACAGCCATGGTACTTTATTGTATCACAAACATTTGATTTTTTGGTGAATCACGTCAAACTCTTGGAATTTATCACCTTCGACCAATAAAAAACTATAATTCTAGGTGCATTCTCGAGACCAAATATATAAAAAATAATAATATTTATGATGACAAAATAAATATATTATGAAAGTATGTTTCGGGACGAATCTAAAGATACATATTTAATAGGACAAATATTACTAATTTTTCATATAATTTGGTCAAACTTGACGTTCTAGAATTATATTCTTTTTAAAAATGGAGGGAGTATTAGACTACCAAATAGTTTTCATAATAGACAATTTCAAAATATAAAATATATGTGTGCGGTTATCTTGAAAAGTACTTATCTCTAATTATTTGTATTACAACTATATATTGTATTAGCAAAAACAATAATGCTCAAAGTTCCACCTCCTCAAAGCTAGCATATACGATCGGAGCTTAGTAATATTATTTAGTACTCTCTATTTCAAATTATAAATCATTTTGGATTTCAAGATATATAATTTTTACTATATATATCTAGATGTAAACTTGTCTAGATATATGGTGAAACCTATATATCTCTTCTCTATCTCTATCTATGTAGCTAAAAAGATTGTAACATGATCTTCTACCCGGTGATACCAAGTTTCGATACCTGCTCACCGCATCCGCGTCCGATACAAACCATACTATATTTGGAGCTCGTGCATCATTGTCCTACTTGGTTCCGATACGACGATTGGACCCATGTGTCCGCGACTCCGCGTTCGATACGATGTTCTCGAAGTTCAGGCACTCGCGTCTGAGGTTCAATTCAAAAATAGTGGCTCGGGTGTAACGCACAAGCATATATCTTGTAAATAAAAAGACGGGGCAACTAGCGTCCGAACGTCCGGACGCTACTCCCGTTTAAGCGCACCACCACACGCCGTCATGTCCCCATGTAAAGGAGAGCGCTCACTGCGCCTGCGCCACCTACAACATCCTCGTCTCGACTGTGCCCCCGCCCAGCCACGCCCCTTTCCCCGCCGCACCCTATCGCCGAGCTTGAACTATCGCGACAAGATGGAGGGAAGGGAAGGAAAGGGAGGGGAGGGAGAGGAGAGGAGAGGGCGAGGTGCACCGCAAGAGGTAGGAGCCAAAGCTCTATGGTAGGCCGTTGTCCGTCAGCCACCAGTGCCATTGCAACGTGTGCAACATCCGATCTACTTTTGAAACATCCAGATGAAACATTTGCAACATATGTCTAAAGACAGATGAAACACTTAAAACATGCGTCCGAAACACTTGCAAAAACACCTGAAAACACTTGAAAAACCATTGCAAAACTTACGCAACATCCAAATAAAACACTTGCAACATATGTGTAAATATGTGCAACATCCAGATAAACGTACTCGCAACATATGTTTGAAAAAACAAGTGAAATATTTGGAACAGACGCTTGCAACGTATGTGTATACCATTGCAAAATAATCAACATCCCGATCTACTTTTGCAACACCATATCAACACACTTGAAACATACCTCTGAAACAACTGAAACATTTGAATCATACGCTTACAACATGCTCGTGGCCTATTATTATATCGATAAAAAATCAAAATGACTTGTATTTTGAATGGATGAAGTAATTTATATCTCTCTACTTTGACATTTGTGATATTGCTGTAACACCCCAGTGTTAAGCACGCATTTTTGCATTTACATTTCATGGGCATAAGCATAATTTATTCATACATGAGCATTAACACAAGAAACACTTGAAACATGCATTCGAAACATCTGAAACGTGTGACATGTGCTAATGAAATATTGCTTGTTATTTTCATGATTCACAATGCATATGTTTTATAATTATGCTTGGTTAATACAAGTGGATGCTTTGTTGATCACTAAACTCACCTAGACCTGTTGAGGGTGCAAAATGAAATAAGTGGAACATTTCATTCATGACCTTTGCAACACAATGTTTCAAATATAGAATTGAAATGTTTCAGGAGTACAAATGCGATGTTTCATATGATATATGATTGGACTTTGTAGTTTTAATAATGTTGTTGTGCACCTATGATTATAACAATACTTGATTCATGTTTAGGCATAAAATGGCACCATGTTCATGTTAATGACTTTGGATAATTAGGCTTCTAAGTATTAGTTGACTCAATGTTGACCCTTGAAGTGCTTTTGTTTGACTTGCTTTGAACCCCTAGCTAGAGTCAATGCATGTTGGTGCACCCTTTACAAAAAGTGTAGATAATTTGATTAGGAATAAAAGTTGTTTTGGTGCCAACTCATGATATTGTGCCTAAAATGGTGTTTTAGGGCTAAGAAGACAGATTTGGGGGCTGTTTTCGTTTTTTTTAAAAAGAAAAAGAATTTTTGACTGGGCCGCGCGCGTTGTTTCCCGGCCCACTCCAGAAGCCGGCCCAAGCCTGCCCGCCTCCAGCTCCCGCTCCCGCCTCGCCCGAGACGGTGGCCGCCGCGTGGCGCGCGCCTACCAGCGACGAGGGGCGGCCGACGCGCCTCCGACCACTTTAAGAGGCATGTCCGGATGTCGTCCAGGAGCGCCTCCCCTTCACTCCGCGCCCGCACGCCCTGCCCCTCGCTCTCTCTCGCGCGCAGCACCCAGGCGGACGTGCCGCCATTGCCGTCATCATGGAGCTCCACACGCCGCCGCTCCACCACCGCCGTGCCATTTCTCGATTGGTCTCGCCCACCGCTCCGCCTTGCTCTGCACCATCCTATGAGCCGCTTTGCAGCAGCTAGCGTCAAGGTGCGGCGCCAATCGGCGCGCCTCCTTTCTTCCCCGACGACGGCCGCCGTCACGGCCACCATGGCCACGAAGCTCCACTCCTCCTCCTCTCTCGCAGGCGCGCGCACCACCTCCCCCACGGCCTCGTGATGCTCCAGCGCCCCTCGCCCGGCATCGCCGTGGCCGGAGGAGGCCTGGCCACCGTCACCCGCGCCGCCGCTCGCCGCCGGCCGTCGCTACTGCAGCTCAAGCCCGCCATGGCCGCCGTATCCTAGCTGGGTGGGTTCGCCTCGACGAGAGGAAGCCAGAGATGGGGTCAGCGCCGCCGGAGGGCTCACCGCCGGCGAGATCCGGCCGGCGGAGCGCCTCCCCTGCCTCTGTGAGGCTGACTGGTGGGGCTCGGTTGGACTCGGGACCCAGCTGCCCGTGTCTGTGGTGCACCAGATCTAGGTGCATGTAGCATTTCAGATTTAAATGATTTCTGAAAATGATTATCAGAAAAGATGAAATGCTTATATAATTTATATCTTGAGCTGTGGGTGTCCAAATGAGGTGAAACAAGTTTTGTTGTGTTTCTAGTGATTAGATCTATCCGTTAAAAATGTGAAATATCATTTTTGTGATACTATTATATAGAGTTTTATTTAATGTGTTAAATACTTGTGATCTTTGGAAATGTGCAGTAATTAGAATAGGGGTCAGAAAAATGTGAGACTTGATTTGCTTGATAGATCTTGAGGTGTAGAATCTGTGGTAAAATTTTGAGGTGCTGTCATTATGGAATGATTTGTAATTATTATTTAAAGTGCTTTAATGCTGATTCTTGTGGTATTTTTAGTAAGTAAAATAGGCATAGATAAATCTTGAGAAAAATTGTGAGCTGCTCCTGTACTATGTAGTAGCTAAGAAAAATAGTAAATCTATGGTTTGACACTTTTCATAGTACAAAGCATTTCCATGCATGCTCTGCCCTGCCATTTGTCATTTTTGTGTAGGTCATTATGCTTATAATTTTGGCATGATATTTTTATGGTAGAGTCCAGAGAGCATGTTTAACCTGCTGTAATTTTTATAGAATTTTAGGAGCTCTGGAAATATGTGGCCTAGTTCCATGCATCCAATAAATGTAATTCAAATGAATTGTTACATGTGATGTAAATGCTTCATGGCACTTTTATGTACTCTTGTGTCATGAGTAACCTGCTGGTATGTTTGGCTTGGTTCAACTTGAAATGCCATGTGGTCATTCAGGTGTGCATGTATAGTTGGGTACAAACTTGAATGGTGTAGGTATGGATACCTTGTTAGTGAGCATGCATGTTTTGCTTGTGAGTGCATGTAGCTCTGTGGTGCTTGCTACAAAATGTTTAGTCCAAGTGAAACATGATGTTAGTACAGGTAATAAGTTGCTTTGCCATGTGTAAGTATAATTACCTTGCTTAGTGGATATTTGTTGTTTTGGTGTATCTTTGAAGCACTAATAACCTGCCGGCATATCTTAGCTTATTATTTGTAATTGTAGTATGTGTTTATCTGTATGTTATATGCATAGGGTAGACTTGCCTTGTGTCGCTAGGTATACCTTGTTATTATGTATGCGTGCATGCCTACTTATAAATGAATACATGTAGCTCTTTGATACGTGTGTACGAATGTTTAGAGAAACATGATGTTAGCTACATGTGATAAGTTGCTTGGCTTAGGTTACTTGATCATGATGAGTCTGTGTTATAAGTACTAGCGAAGAAATATGCAACTACTCGGGCAAATAGGGTTAATTCGCTTATCACCTGAATGTGGCTATGTTTGTATGTATGCTCGCATTCACATCATCATGTCATGTGCAAGTCATTCCAAGTGCACTCCTTATCATCATGTACGCTTATCGCACTTTTGTGCATTCATACATCCGCATTGTCGCATCTCATTTAGGTACGCTAGGTGCATGAGAAGCACGTGGTGTGGGACCAAACCCGAAGATGGTGTTGGTGGACCATCCCGAAGATGGAAGGACTGGACACGTGCTAGGATCGGAGGTGTCGACAAGACGGCGCAACTAACTGACTTGACTAGGTGTCAGATCCCAGGCAAGCTCCGGAGCATTCTAAGCCTCCTACTTTACAAAAGCAATTGAGTATATATATGTTATATATGTATTGTTGCATTAAGTTATAGGAGTTGATTGAAAACACTTGCTGCATATATATCCTTTTCCTTGTCCCGCAAATATGCCTGAAATCCTATTTTGGTTCGGGATCGAAAATATTGCTTAGCCCTGCTTAGACCGGTAGCGATCGGTGATTTCCTATCACCGGCAACTATAGGTGGTTACTGGAATACTTTAGCTATGGAATGGATGATATCCTGGAAATAACCAAGTGTTGATGAATAATTGGAGACCGGGCGGAATAAGTATGGGGCAACCAGACAGGGTTCTGGGGTGCTTGTAGTTTCCGCCTGTGTCGATTAAGGACCGACCGTTGTTGGGCCTCGGGTCATGTTGAACGCATGCCTCACATTTAGCTGGCCGAATAAAGTACCTTTCGACCGCGAAGCCGGGAGATTATTCGGGCCGAGTGGATTGCCCGCAACGCACTGTACCGGAGCAGTAGTGGCAGGAAACGGGGGCGCGATGATAAGGCCAAAGAGCAGTCGGGCGGCCCCCGGGTACATGTGGTTCCTGGCAAGCTCGCGACTTTACCTGAATGGTTGACTCGGTGACCAATACCTCATTTTAGCGGGTGAGTGAGGTTTGTGTGAGGAATAAATTACCAGCTGGTTAATAATCGATTCGAATCGCCATCGCTCCTGGATAGTGAGCACTTGACTCGAGTTACTGCATCGTAGTAATGATGATGGAACACGGATGGTTATGTGGATAATGTTGGAAATGCTAAACCTGAGATGGTAACCTTTGATGTTAATGGTTAATCAAGTGATTGCTTTAGCATAGGTGCTTACATAGATTGAATAGGTTATAATAAAGATGATGCAAAAGGATTTAAATTAGTTATTCATGATAACTTATGCTTTTCCGCAAAACAAGTCAAGCCAGTCCACTTATAAAGCCTTGCATACTCCTTTGTGTCATATTATTTCTGGTTTATGACGGGTAAGTCTAGCTGAGTACGTTCCAGTACTCAGGTTTTATTCCCACCTGTTGCAGGTAGTAAGGCGTACTACTGTGGCGACGAGTTGGATCTCTCCCCCACTCGGGTGGTGAGTGGACCATGGGCAATGGTCCCTTCTTTCATCGTACCTATTTGCTGTTGTTGGACATGACTATGTGCTGGCACTGTAATTTAACTAAGTGTGTGTAAAATGTGGTTTCAAGCTATTTCGCTTCCGCTACTTCTATTTAGAAGTGGGTTTTGCACCAAGTTTATGTTGCACTCCGATGTATTTGTGAACTTGTTGTAACATGCGGACTGTGGTTACTAAATCATGTACGGTCTTGGTTGTAAGCTTGAAAAAGTTTGAAATCCCTCGTGATTTCACGGACTACCGGGTTTATATGAGTTCAAGTATGTAAACTGAGCGGGAAATCGCTGATTTTGTACTTGAGCTCTTATAAATTGGGCGGTTCTGTTACAATTGCCATTAAGAAGGAAAAAAAAGAAACTTGCCTCGTCAAATCCACGTCACATTTGCCAATCTTATCTCACCTGAAAATACATCTTTCATTTTTAATCCACGTCACATTTGCCAATCTTATCTCATCTGAAAATACATGGATCTTTCATTTCTAAGAAATAAATGAACAGATGGTTGACAAGTTGTCAAAAAAAAGATGGTTGACATTTACCAGCTAGCAGCGACTTTGGTGCACACCCACACCACACGTACTGGACCAGGAGTTTAGCAAGCATGATAATGGTCTGTATCTCGTCACATATACTTGACTTTTAGGGCCACAATTGACGTAGCGGCGGCACATGATCACTCTGACTGATTTGTGTTTCATATACACAATACACTTGGATCATTCGATCATGCTCATTAGCGTCCGCGCTGCGTGACGCGGAGTCCCTGACAATCTGAGGTTTTACGTGCGTGTGTTTGCCTGTTTGGTGTGTTTTTGAAGCAGATCGTCGAGAAGCAAAATATGTAAACACATTAGTTTCTTCATAATGACATTCAGAACACGCAGCGTGTTTCCCGTGTATCATATCGAGGGGTAGGACAGTAGGAACATGGCAGAAGATATATACGGTGTACTATATACGAGATATATTTATATATATGAACGGGTAAACGTGGAGAAATCCGAGAGCTACATTGAAAGAGTGTGATTACTACGCGGTTGACTGGCCTATGGCCATGGGCTGGTGGTGGGATATGATAGTGTGGTCCACGGTAGACCTTGTCCACAGTGAACGGGTCAACGCCGATTTATTCCGAATCATTGGCTTGAGATCAAGTTTTTTCTCGAATACACAAAAGATTTGCATATCATTATAATTAAGAAAAAGAGTTTAACCATACAAACAACGCGCTTCTGATGAGCGCCCTAGGTGATCTTATAGCTATAACTGGACCTTCCTAGGAGACCGTACATTTCTTATGATGGAACAATTAATCTAATTATACTAATTACATATACCCCATAAATATTACTCCCTCTATTCCAAATTGTCGTTATATTCTTTTAGTTTTTGCTATAAATTTAGAATATACATTATGTCTAAATATATAGTTGAACCTAGTATGAATTTAGAAAAATCAAAACATATAATTTAGAATGGAGGGAGTAGTTTTTTTTGTATGTTTAGTTTTTTTTTTGAGAAACCGGGCTTATATTCATAGATATTTCATAAAGTTTACATTCCACATCTTGCAAGGACACCCTTGAAGAAAGTAAAATTTACAACACAACCCCAGCAAGATCATCCTCCCGGTCATCCCCGTCGCCGATGGTCAGAGCAGCCGCACGACACATCGAAGAAATACGTCGAGTCTGGAGCTTGAAGCCGACTTCCTTCCCGATGATGGACCACATGTTTTTGTTGGCACTTCGAGAAGCATATCGAAAACATCGATATGCCATGTAACCGATGAACGCCCAAGCCGAATCAGATGGCCACTGGCCACCACAACGCCGGAGTACAAGGAATCTGGCGCCCCAATCGCCACCAGGATCTTCAGCACACCGGACGACAACGCAACCCGAAGGGGAATGAAACCACTAAAACAAGTGGTAGACAAAATCTAACCCAGTTTCTCCTTGAGTTGGCAAATGTACCTCCCAAAGCCATCACCGACAGCAGCTCCAACAATGACGAGGAAGGGAGCAGAAGAAAACCTAACTAGATTAGAAGCATTGAGATCTCCAGATCTAGCAGGGGCACACCTCTTCAGCCCTTCACTGGCACTGAAACACGTACCAGCAAGGCGGATAAGGAGCTGAAGAAGATTATTCCATCGCCGCAGTGTCGCCTCCACCCTAAGAACACTGCCTCGACCTAAACTACTCAAACTAAGAAAGAGTATATACACCGGCCACCTCAATCCCCGTTCCCCATCCTCTCCAACGTCGATTCGGCTGTCGGAGTGGAAAGGGAACGGCAGAAATCGGCGCCGGATGCCAGTCGCCTTTCTTCCGCCTGCTCTCAACTGTTGGGGAAGAAACGAGACGAAGGGTGGTAGTACCAAGTTTTTGGTATGTTTAGTTAAACTTAGAAAAAGTTGACTTTTGGCGATGGGCTCTTACATCCTTAGAAAAAAAGGCTGACAAGTAATTGTACCATCACTTTCAAGGGAAAAGCTTTCGCGGGCCTTACATTACTATATATTGTACTGCAGTACTAATAATATAGTATAACCTCCGGCTCTCATGGTCACAACAACGTCGCGTGCCCGGTGTTGTGTGGAAAAAAAATTGGATGGATCCCACATCCACCCAAAACCTATGCATACTTCCACTGGATGTAGCACACGTGGATAGACAGCAGATCCTACGTTTTATCCTGTGAAGTGCTTCTCCATATTGTTTTAGTCAGTTGCAGGTATCACTGCCGGTGTAGCACCACTTTCTGATATGCATACACACGTGTCCCATTGAATGGAAGTATGCATGGAGTTTGAGTGGATACCGGATCACCCAATTTTTTTCCAGTGTGGGACCCGGGCCCCTTGTTGGTAAGGAAAGATCAGCGGGAGGGACGTCACGTCGGCGTGCCCAACGTGTCGCCGACGATGTGGACTGCCAAGTCAACGTGTAGAGACGCGGCCGAGAGTTTTGGCAGCTTCCGGCTGTCTGGAGGAGAACGCGCGCGTATTCAGACTCACAAATAATCCTGCCTCCCATGCACAAGCAGTGTTTTGGTGACGGTCGGCTTTGCCCCAGCGGGTTTTTATATTACCTGCTGCCGTCGAGAAAAAAATTGTTTTCACGCGGGACGCGACGAGGCAGTGTGCTGCAGCATGCATGCGTGGATCAGATCAGACGGTTGGTGGTGCTCTTGTGGATAAGGATGGAAAATGGATGGATATCCGAATTATCATATATCTATATCTGCTAAAACCTGTAATGTGGATATCCGTATTCGTATCCGTTCTAATGTGGTAACAAAATGTATATATCTGAACTCGTTTTTCAGTGTTTTTCTCTCTCTGATTCCAGATCCGTATTCGACAATATCCGGCAATATCCGTATTCTCAAAGGAAACAAGGTATCATGAATCTACTTAAAAGTTTTCTCTTCATAACAGTAACTAGTTGTTTAATTTTATTGTTACTATGATGCACTGGAACCATTTAATAGTGTATCTATAAATACATTTTAGTATTAATTTAAAATTATAAAGGATACATAAAGATTAAATTAATTTTAATATTTTTCTAATTTAGTTTAAACCTAATATATTTGTTGTTTTAAATTATTTAATTCTTTAGTTTATTTATTTGTTGATATAATTATTTTATATAATTAATATATTATGATAGTTATTTATGTATTTATATAAATATAATATTGATTAATTAATTGATATTTTTAATTATTAAATATTTATTAATAACTATATTATTTTTATGAGCTATCCTTGTCTATGTATATACACAAATAATTTAACCTCTACTTGTGTAGTAACTTTGTAATTCCAAAAATATTGATAAAGCAAAATGGCTATTTGTTTTCTACAATTTTTATTTAAATTTCCTCACTTAACCTATTATTTTATTGAATATTATCCATTATAATTTAGTTTACTTCGATATTGGAGATTATTAGAAGTGTACTTCCATTTAGTTAACTTCAGTTAATGATGAACTAGTAGTAAAAATTTATTCGTATACGTTGAATTTAACAATATAGACTTCTAGTTGAATCGAGTAAAATATCCGTTTTGTATCCGAATACGAGACATCCATCCTGCATTTGTATTAAAAAATATCCATATCCGAATTAAAATGTGGTAAAAAGCGATATCAAATCCGATTCCATACGAATCCGTTTCCATCCTGACTCGTGGAGTGCCAAAGTCAGAGCTGACGGGCAGGAGCGGCGCGCGGCGACAGACGATAAGAACGACGTACGGCCAACTTAGCTCCAGGAGACAAAACATGTTGTGCCACTGCCCCTGCTTGTACTCCGTAGGTCAGACGTGTGCAGACAGCAGAGCACTAGGCCATCCTCGAACATTGTGGTCTGCTTTTGTGTCTAAAAGGTTATCCGCACTCATAGTCCTCTATATTCATCCTTTATACGTTCTAGTCAGCAAGATTCTCTCCTCTATACTCAATTCTCCCGCACTCATTCATCCTCTATATTATCCTCTATCCACTCTATCTACTGTGGGGTCCACTTGTCACTTTATCTAAATATATCCATGAGTGATCTAGTTTTGAAGGATTTATTACAACAAATTTAATGGTGCAATCGGAATTTAATTTAGATTTTTAGTTTGGAAGTTATAACATTTTTTAGCTTGGAAAATCAGTGGGGCCCGCCACCTGTGCATGAACAGCAGCAGCGGCAGCGTTCACTCGCGGGCTCCGTGCTGCATAGCGGATGAACATAGTAGCGCTAAATTTAGCGGATGTTTTTTTTACCGTATCTTTTACAGGACTACAGTGCAGCAGATTCATCCGCTATTTGATCCTCCAGGAGAGCATAGCGGACTGCAGTGCGGCTAGCCTAACGAATGCCACTCGATCAGATATACAGGCTCCTTCTGATGAAGATTTTCTTGAAATGGGAGACATATGCAATGGCCCTGTTTAGTTCCACGAAAAAAACACTATGCGAAAAAAAGATTCCTCGTCACATTAAACTTGTGATACATGCATGAAGTACTAAATGTAGATGAAATCAAAAACTAATTGTACAGTTTGGTTGTACTTGACGAGACGAACGTTTTGAACCTAATTAGTCAACAGTTGGACACTATTTGCCAAATAAAACCAAAACGTGCTACAGTACTTTTTTTACACCATTTTTACCATCTAAACACACCCAATAATGCAAAGGCATACATATCGTATCTAAATCGATGCCTATACATGGCCGAAAGACCTACGAATCGTTCTCATTGCCTCACCATGTTGGCCCCTGCAACATGCCGAGCTGAAAGCTTTTCGCAAAATCTCCTCCACCATCCGCTTGGAAAGAGCCTACCAATTCTATCTGTCGCTCCCGCAGCCCGCAACCGCTGCCGCAAAGTACCACACTAGCAGTCTAGCACAGCATGTATGGTCCTCTGACCGCCTCTGCGCCAGCCATGTCGCCACTTGCCGGATTCCGCTGAAGTCAGCAGCGATTGGCACCGCTGCTTTTTTCAGCAGCTCGAGCAGACGTGATACTCCTATTTCTTTTTCCCCCCGCGATCCATAGATGGTCCCCGAATTATGCTCGCCTAGAAGAAGTTTCCATAGATCATCGACCCATTCTTTATAGTTTTTGCATGATCGGGCGAAGCATAAAACCATAAAATAGAGCGGAGCGTTTTGATTCGCGTAGCTCGAGAAGAAAATGCTCCGCGGAACGAATTATATATGCAGCTGAAAGACTGAAGCCCTTCTGGCCAGAGAACTGAGAGCCTACTGGTACTGAAAGCCGTTGCCTTTGCTGAGGTAGGTAGTGGCGTCTGGTGGCAGTTGAAGAAGATCGGGTAAGGTAAGGCCAAAGGCACCGCGCTCGCTCGAGATCTTTTCCAGTTTCCACAGCATGTGCTGATGGTCTTGCCAGATGTGGGCACTAGTGGTTAAAATCATTCTAGGGATTGTCAAAAGCGTCGAGAAAATAATTCACATCCTTTCTTCGCCTGCTGAAGAAGAAGTAGGGCCTCGTTGTTCCCCTCAAAATTCAAAGTTTTTTCACTCTCTCTCCATCACATCAATTTTTAGCTGTTTGCATGGAGTATTAAATATAGGTAAAAAAATAACTAATTACACAGTTTAGTTGGAAATCACGAGATGAATTTTTTGAGCCTAGTTGGTCCACGATTGGACAATATTTGTCAAATAAAACGAAAGTGGTACTATTTATCGGGTTGAAAAAACTTTCAATCTAAACAAGGCCTAGATGCTGACACTGCTTACTGGTGACAGCGACATCTGCGATCTTTTGCACACCATGACAAGCTGCTGGGTGCCCATCCATTCACCATACTGTACGCGAGATGCCGAGATCTGAACACAACGATGAACCGAGAGCGACCGAAAAGCGCATCAATGTTCAGCAGGCACACTGAGAACGATCGATGAAAGAAGCTTCAGCAGCACTACAGTGGCCAGTGGGCTAATGACACATACATTGATTATTCCATGATTGGAGTGGCATCACAATTCACAGGATAAAGTTCACCCTCATAGACCTCAGAAACACTTCGACGCACCGAACAAGAATCGGAACAGGGGCCAGTTTGATAAGAACATACTGCAACTATTGCACACGGACACAGAACTTCAGAGACAATTCTGTGCTCCGTCCCATCACATTGCTTTCGTGAAAGAAATGCCGAGAGCTCAATTGCGGAAAAGACGGTGGAAATATCTTGAGTCTTTGGATCGTAGTTCTGCGCTTTTTTTTCTTATATTTGGAAAAGTTATGTGCTTTCTAGGAGCCACGATGTTTAGAGCTTCTCAAAGGCCCGCAGGCCCTGGGCTGAGGGAGGACTGGAGGAGGAGGTGCATGGATGATAGGTCGTATAGAAAAATGGGCCGAAAGATTAGGGCACAACACTGCTAAATGGATTGTCGAATACGTCACGGGCTCACGGCCGAGCCAGATGTCAGACCAATTTACCAAGCATCCTTGACAAAGCGCCAATGGCACGGCCCAGTTCCGCTCAGGAAGATTTTCATAGCTCCCCCGTTAAATTATGGAGAGACGGCCCTTACGCCTGTACCTAGCAGTAGGCATCCGTTTCTCAAAAGGGCAGCACTAGCTCCCCAACGTACGGACGGATGAGCGCGGCTGCTACATGCCCGCCCGCGTCGCTCCCAGTGCTTTCCGCATCTGTGGCCGCCCAGCGTTCCATCCCTCCGCTTTCTACATACATGTACGGTGCCTCAGCAGCTGTAGTAGGTGGCTATGGCAAATAAGTCACATTGCAACATGTGTAATATCTGATCTACTTTTGAAACATTCAGGTAAAATAATTATAACAAACGTCTGAAGACAGATGAAACATTTAAAATATGCGTCTGAAACACTTGCAAAAACACTAAAAACACTTGAGAAACCATTGCAAAACATATGCAACATCCAGATAAAAACACATGCAACATATGTATGAAACATATGCAACATCAAAATAAAAACACTTGCAACATGTCTAAAAAAAATCAAATTAAACATTTGAAACAGACGCTTACAACATACATGTATAGCCATTGCAACATTCAACATCCTAATCTACTTTTTGCAACATCCATATGAAACACTTGCAGCATACCTCTGAAACATCTTAAACAATTAAAACATACTCCCTCTGTATCCTAATTAGAAGTCGTTTAGGACATGAGTTCGGTTACCAAGGGGTGATTAATTAGAAGGTAATTTTCCTGTCTTGTCCTTATTAAATGGAGCTGTGGGTGCTACTTGTACAACAATGTACCGTAGCTCGGTTGGCCAGGGCTGCTGCACGCTCGTTCTGTTCGGCCGGCTGTCCAGCTACCCCTTCCTATTTAACCGGCGCTGGGACTGCTAGCTCCAGTGCTCTTTCTACCTCATTTCTTTCCACTTAACCGTGCGATGAGTGATTACATCCCTGCCTTTGATCTCAACGTGCCATTAGAAGAAGATGACGACGGCAATCTGCCCTCCAGCGACTCCGACGTGATGGAGTCCGGCACCATGTCCATCTCCTGCTCGAGGCCATCTTCCGTCGTCATGTCCAAGGAGTCCGACACCATCTCCATCTGCTCGAGTCCATCTTCCATCGTCATCTTCATGGAGTCCGGCGCCAACGCCGACGTCGAGTCTGCCGAGGCTGCATCCATGGCACGGCGAACGTGAGAGGCGACTGGAGTGCGGCGAGGGCTACCGGCCAACGGACTGCGGCGAGGGTGAGCGGCCAGCGGCGTGCGGCGGCGGCTACGGCTACCGGGCAGCGGCGTGAAGCGAGGACGATGCATGCGTGCGAAGACGAGCGACTGCGGCCAGGAAGGAAGGCGGCGCGTGTTTACTCCTTGACGCGAGCGACGAAGTGGCCAGCAACCGCGCGTTTAATTCAATCTCGAGCGGAGAACCGGGGCCGTGCGTGCATGGCTGCATGCAGGGGCAAACGCGTCCAAACTGGACCTCACACGCCGCAACGACTTCCTTTTGCCAATACTCTCCAATGCTTAGAACTACTCTTAAAAGTGATATGGAGGGAGTACGTTTGTAACATAGCGGAGAGAAGCCGGGGCCGATCGATTTGGACGTTAGGGTGGGAGCTGGTGGTGAGTGGCAGCGTGCGAGCCCCACAAGCACCGGCCGCGCTCGTAGGTGCCCTTGGCTCGTCCAGGGATGACTTGAGGCGCCCCGGCACGTGCGCCAAGCCGCCATCGGCAGGGACGGCGACGAGGCATCCCAACGGCGCGGGGTTGGGGAAGAGGTTGAGGAGGCAGTACGCAAACTGAGAGAGAAGGCGGCGTGATCGACTTGGGTGGAGAAAGGAGGCAGCGGTGGCGGCGTGGGGCTCTGCTGCTGCCAGCGAATGCGAGAGAGAGACCGATCGAGAGATGGGAAGGGCGAGACGGAGCGGGGATTTTTTTTCTTGGGAGAAGCAGGCGAGGCGAGGCAGAGTGGGAACTTCGAAGCCATGTCCGAACGAACATGGGTGGACGAACGCATGTGTCGAAGTATTTTTTCTAAAAAAAAGCAGGCTGTAGGCATCCAGCATCTTGGCACACTCCACATCAGTATTGACCTGCACTGCTGCAGCAACGTGTTAGCAATCATGAACAGGAGAGGCTGCCCTTTTCCCAAATGCAAGTTCCAGTCACATGCAGTGGCATACCAATTAGATTTTGCTCATACTATGATACTCCGTCTGGTAAATGAAACTAAGCATATGAAAGAAGTGAATGTGAGGCAAACCAAAACAAGAGACGGTGATTTGTTTCTTGAAGTTCAGGTCTCCACTTCCACTTGGACCCTAAGTGTCCATTGAGGAAGCCATGAGCGATCACCCGTGATCAAAACCACTTTCTTCGATCCATTAATTGGCCTTTTTATTTTTGGGGGCTGGATAGCAGCGTGCACAAACTGTCCCGTGTCACTCCACACATTGGGTACTCGCTGGTGATGCCTAGCCGTCTATAAGAAAATTTCCAATGATAACAAATGCTTTAGATTTTGTTTAACCCAGCCACAAAGTACTCAAGGCTTAGGATAAACTCACAATTGCACACTAAAGCTCTCACAGCTCAGTTCTCACTCTCTACTCGAAATGATATCTTACTTAGCACACAAATCCCACAAAGGGATGATTAGTTGAGCTTTAAAGGTTCTCTGGAGCTTAGATGGATGTGGAATGCATCAGCAATCCCTCCCATAGGGAGCCAAAGGTTGCAGTCAGTCAAGACCGGCCTGATTAATTTTTTATTGAATTAGAAGTTATTGTACAAACTATGGTAAAACTGGCCTAGCTAGTTTACCTAGCCTTTAGCCACTAAATTATAGATTTTAGAGTTAATCACTCAAGTTTATTTCTAGGGTTATTTCGAGCATTATTAGACTTTGTCTATAGTAACTAGTAACCAGTAACCAGTGTTGTAGCCCTTTTGATAGTATGACACACCTATACTCAAGAACAAAGATATAGAATTCAATCACACTTGAGCGTTTATTATTTGAAATTGTGTCATCGCTTCGGTCTTAGTCATTTGAGGCATTCCAACACTATCATTGTTGTGAGCTTGACTTCCGTGAGCTAGTGACTTAGAATCTTTCCGACGATATGATCAAGACAACACTTTTCGTTCATCCTTAAGCCACTTCTTCATATGATTCAACAATCATTTGATTCTCCTTGTAGCGTGACCCGGAGCTCATAGCTTGATTAGTACAATGGCTCAATGCAAGTACTCTATTGTTCACTCTTGCCACATGGTACCATTAGCTGCCAAGCCCTCGCTTGCCTTTCGCCTTTGCTTAGTGCCTCGAAGCCCTTTCCTTGCTACCTTCACCTTATCAAGTAGTCAAATCACACCATGTCTTGAGCCAACATTAAGCACATCGTTGAAAACCGTGTCTTCAATATCTTGACTCTTAACTGATTTGGAAATCCCTTCATGTGAGACCATCACATATGCAACACTCATTTCTCTTTCTATTTTGTTCAATTATGCTTGCCTCTAGATCAATAATGAAATCTCAATTTGAATACCTTCATACAATGAACAAACTTCATATATGTGATAACCATTGATGTTCATCAAATCATGTCTCTTTTGTTATCTTCACAACATGTTTGACACTTCAACAAATTTGAACTCGTTTAGCATTTGCATGTCATTTGCTTTATTTTTTAGCCCAAACACGTCAATCAACCAGTGACTAAATACCCACAAAATCACAACAAATATGTTAGTCATTTAATCACATTGTTGTTTAATTCATCGAAAAGCACTTAGTCTAGACAAGATTTCAGTCGGTAAGCTTGGCCGAAAGTTCATTATCCTGTTCTATTTTTTTAGAAAGGACGGCAAAAGCTTTGCTGCAAGTTTTATTAGACGATAGATTATCATGTTCTATTTAGTGTAAGATTTTTCCATTCTTGTGTTCGAACAAAGATTTTTCCAACTGAGTCAAGACTTCCAACAAGTATAGCCAGTTTAATGAATCGAATGCCTTTGAAATTTCAAGCTTAATAAATAAGGCTGGGTGTTTTTCTTCTTCTTTTTTGAGGGGAAACCAGAGCTTCGTTTAAACAAGGGTTAAGTTCAATTTATAACCTCCAACTCTTGCCAAAATCCGGATTTCAACCTCGAATTCCAAAACCAGATAACTTTGGTCTTTCAACTCTTGAAACCGTTCAATTTTCAACCTTGGGCTGGTTTCAAAAGCAGTTTTCCATTTTGGGAGGCGCTGAAATTTTATTTTTTTTAAGCATTTTAACGTCCTCAAATGAAAAAACTCAAAACTACAAAGTTGTAGATCTCATTGAGAGCTACAACATTTGACTCCATATAAAAAATATATTAAATTTTAATGCAGCAAGCGCTAGTACGTGATTATTATGGTGCTGCAATTTTATCTTATTTTTTAAAACTTTTTAACGTCCTTAAATGGAAAAGCTTAAAACTAGAAAGTTGTAGACCTCATCGAGATCTATAATTTTCGTATAAAATCATCTTCATCTGACATCCTATTCAAGAGTTATGATTTTTCGAAAGTTAATTTTTCAACTCTTCAACTTTCTGAGTGGCGTGACAATACTCAACTTTCAAAAAATCATAACTCTTGAATAAGACGTCGGATGAAGATGATTTTTATATGAAAATTATAGATCTCGATGAGGTCTACAACTTTCTAGTTTTAAGTTTTTCCATTTGAGGACGTTAACATGCTAAAAAATAATATAAAATTTCAGCGCCTCCCGAAAATGGAAATCCGCTTTTGAAACCAATTTAAGGTTGAAAATTGAACTTTGGCAAGAGTTAGAGGTTGTATATTGGACTTAACCCTTTAAACAATAGCGTGAGCAGGATTACAATCAGTACTTATGAGCCACTCCTCCACCTGGTTATCACGGGACACCATACGAGAACATTCATGAGCTACTTTATTACAAACTCGGCTAATGAAACTAAGGCCCTGTTTAGTTGCTAGAAATTTTGCAAAATTTTTCAACATTCCCCGTCACATCGAATCTTTGAACACATGTATGAAGCATTAAATATAAATAAAAAATAAAACTAATTACACAGTTTAGACGAAATGGACAAGACGAATCTTTTAATCCTAGTTAGACCATGATTGGACACTAATGGCCAAATAACAACGAAATTGGCTACAGTGCCATTTTGCAAAAAAAATTTGGAACTAAACCGGCCCTAAAACGGAAATCTTCAAAGCTCCGGCTCAAGTCTTCCATCTGCTGCAACAAAGGTGCAATCTCCGACTTCTGGTTGGTGCGATTCAGCCATAGATTCACTAACACCTGGCAATCCGTTTCCAGATGTAATCTTCTCACTCCCCTCTTTTGTGCAAAGAATAGTCCATCACGGCAGGCCATGGCCTCTGCTGCTAATACATTCAGAGAGTAGTCAAACCAGATCGCCGTCCCTCCGCAGACTCGTAGTACATTTTGGTGGGTGCTTTTCTTCGTGTAGACGTCGTAGACTCGTAGTACATTTTTGCACAGATAGGAAGTTATCATGTATGTAAGCATCTGCCGTTTATGAAGGGATATTGTGAGATGGAAACCAAATCGATTGGCCAGGACTTTGGTGATCAGTTTCATAAAGCTATTGATCAGCGCTAATTGGCCGAAATCTACATGTAATCAAAAGATACGTGCAAACACTGTAGACCTATCATCAGCGTTCCTTGCAGGGCTGGATCATCTCTTCGGAAACAGGGGACTGTTCGGAAAATCAGTATCGGTCTAACCTTGCGGGTTGGATTTGTTAGTTCATCAGACGAGAAACAAGTTATACCACGTTGTTGAACATACAACGGTGGTGGAGTGTTAAGGGCTCCCGCTGGTAATAAGAAGCTCAAAAAATGAAGCCCGTGTCTTTGAAATCCAACGAGAGTTGCTCGCGGGAAGAACTATATATTACGGCTTTTGAGTTTTGATGAAAACACGCCGAGACGTCCAATAGTAATCCAACAATGGAGTCCGCGGAGGAGCGGCGGCCAAGACGAGCTGCCAGCCTCGGCGTCGTCGCCCTCTGCTCATTGTTGCTCCTCAACGTGCTCTTCCTCGCGCACTACTCCTTCCTATCGCCGTCCCAGCTGCTCGGCGACGGTGGCAGCTGCGGGCTGAGCTGGGCGCTGCAGGCGGCCAAGGAGGCCGAGGCGTTGGCCGCCGCGGACTGCTCCGGCCACGGGAAGGTGTTCTTGGATGGCGTCGTCGGAGAGGACGGCCGGCCTGGGTGCGAGTGCAACCGCTGCTTCGACGGGCCGGACTGCTCGATTCGAACGCCCATCTGCACCGCCGATGCTAACAGGAGAGGTGACCCCGGCCCATCAGTTTCCATCTCTGACGACCGATTAATAGAGTTGCGGCACAAATGAAATGAATGGTTGGCAGTGCAGCGGTGACCCGTTGTTCCTGGAGCCCTACTGGAAGCGGCACGCGGCGGCCAGCGCCGTGCTAGTGCCCGGATGGCATCGTCTGAGCTACGCCAACACCGACGGCCTCTTCGAGTCCGTCGAGCTCGAGAACCGCATCCGGCCGCTGCACAGGGCCGTCGGCAACGCAGTCGTGGACGACAAGCGCTTGGTCTTCGGCGCCGGCTCCACGCAGCTCATCAACGCGCTGGTGCACGCGCTCTCCCCGGACGCCGCCGCCGCCGCCTCGCCACCGGCCCGCGTGGTCGCCACCGAGCCGTATTACCCGGTCAGACATCCAATCTAGGACGATGAGCATGCATGCGCATCGATGGTCCGCCAAATGCTCAGAGAATCGAAAGCATATAGGAATAGAGTACTATACGTCTATATACATCACTGATCGCCTTGTTGATGGATGCATGGTTCAGCCGTACAGAACACAGACAGCGATGTTCGACGGCCGCGAGTACAGATGGGAAGGAACCACGGCTGCATGGACCAACGCGTCACGAAACTCCAGTGACGACGGCAGGTTCGTCGAGTTCGTCACGTCGCCGAACAACCCCGACGCCCTGCTCCGGACGGCCGTCCTGCGCGGATCCGCGGTGATCGCCGATCACGCCTACTACTGGCCTCATTTCACGCACATCGCGGCACCGGCCGACGAGGACGTCATGCTGTTCACCATGTCCAAGCCATCCGGGCATGCCGGCAGCAGACTCGGGTGCGTTAGCTACCTGCACGAGCACATTTATAGACGCGAATGAATCGCAATGACACGTCCTGTGCGCGTTGCATGTACAGATGGGCGTTGATCAGGGACGAGAAGGTGGCCAAGAGGTCGTACGAGTACGTGCAGAACAGCATCATGGGCGCGTCCCGGGACACCCAGCTGCGGCCTGCGGATGCTGGGATCGTGAAGGTCATGCTGGCCAACCTGCACGGCAAGGAGGACATCTTCGCCTTCGGGCACGACGTGATGAGGAGCAGATGGCGCAGGCTGAGCGCCGTCGTGTCGCGGTCTCGCCGCATCTCGCTGCAGAGGATCATGCCCCAGTACTGCACGTACTTCAACCGGGTCAGAGAGCCATTGCCTGGTGAGCAGAATAGTGCACCCTCGACGACCTTTTCATCTCATAGTCACAGCATTCTTCTCCGAATGTGGATGTGGACAGCCTATGCATGGGTGAAGTGCGAGAGGGAGGAAGACGACGACTGCTACGAGGCGCTGCTGAAGGCCAGGATCATCACGCGTTCCGGCGCTGGCTACGACGCTAGCAGCCGGTACACGAGGGTGAGCCTCCTCAAGTCGGATGACGACTTCGTAGTGCTCATGGAGAGGGTTACGGATCTTGCCAACGCCGACAACTACGACGACGATGCTCTGCTCCTACCTCGTGTACCTGACAAGGTATGGTAATTGATCTCCAAGTGCGTGATGAACTCCACCCAAAATGCCGGACAACACCAGAGCACTTCGAGGGAGAATTAGAGCGGGGACCAAATAAATTAAGAACGAGAATAGAAGTAGGACAATGCGCGAACAGAACTACAGACGTAAATAATTTGAAAAAACATTGAGACAAGTACGTATTTACTCCTCAAGGCCAGTGGGCCTTGACAAGTGAAAGTCTTCCCGGCCGAGCTTTTTTTTTTAAGAGGTGCTTCAGTTCAAACAGGCAGCACATATGGGCCGCATCACTCTGCTAGTTTGGGTTGTCGAATTGTTGGGCCATGCAGAAACAAACGACCACGCAAAATATAAAAATTATAGTAGAGCACAAAATTCCAGCATAAAAAGTACGCAAAGTCTAATGCGCGCCCAGTTGTGCTCAGCGCCGAGCACGCGACGCAGGCCCTCCCCCACAGCCCATCCCATCCTCACCGGCTCAACTACGCCCACGTCCGCTCCCATGCCTGCGCCCACGCCAGAGACGAAGAAGATGGCAGCGTTAGGGTTCCGGCGACCTCCCTCTCCGGCTCCAACTCTGGTGGGCAATAGAAGGGGCCGGCCAGATGGTGGGGAAGGTGGCCGGGTGGTTTAAGGGGCCTGACAGCGGTAGGGGCGGCCGGACCAGGGAGGGGCTGAGGCGCCATTGCCGGAGCTCGGAGCTCGGCGTCGCCGGCGAGCATTGCCATGGTGGAGCTCTGGCAAGAGGGGGGAAGGGGAAGAAGGTGGCCACCGCGGGCGCTAGGGTTAGCGTCCGCGGCGGGGCGGTGGTCGGCGGCGGGGCGAGGACAAGTAGGAGGGCGGGGTGATGTCGAGTGTGAGCAGCAAGGCTACGGGAGAGCAGTTGTTCGTGGCGGCGGGGGCAGGGGCGAGGTCGACCGCGAGCGGGAGGTGGAAGACCAGGACGCGGGGTCGCGCAATAACGTCATCCTAAAACGATTTGCAACTTCGTAGCTTTCCACTCTTCCGTTCGACGGCATCTTTATTTCTAAATAACTGCTAGATCTGTTGTAGTATTAATTATTTTTGGATGGCTTTAAATCAAAAGAAGGCGGCCGCCGCGGGCGCTAGGGTTAGCGTTTGCGACGGGGCGAGGACGAGTAGAAGGGTGGGGTCGATGTCAAGCGTCAACAGCGAGGCTACGGGAGCGCGGCCGTTCGTGGGGGCTGGGCGAGGGCGAGGTCGACCTCGAGCGGGAGGTGGAAGATGAGGACATGGGGTCGCGCAATAATGTCGTCCTAAAAAGATTTTCAACTTTGGCTCTGTTCGGCTGGTTGTTTTTTTTTTTTTTGCTGATGCTGAAACTGATTTGCTGTGAGAGAAAAACACTGCTCCATGGCTGGCTGATTTTGGCTGAGCCTCTGTAGCTTTCCACTCTTCCGTTCGACGCCATCTTTATTTCTTAATAACTGCTAGATCTATTTTAGTATTAATTATTTTTGGATGGCTTTAAATCAAAAGGTGAACTAAAAATCTATGTATCTTTTCGACATTTTAAATGTTTATTACACAATAAAATATGTGCATCCATCCAAATCATATGAAAAACTAATGATTCTTTGAAGATATGCAACACTAGAGTATGGATAAACAAGGCAATTTATCTACTTCTTCACTTAATAACATATATTAAAAGAGATTTTTTACAATGGGAGGAAAAAAAATATGGGACATCCATTAGACGAGATTGGACGGTGGAAAAATAGGAGCTAATGAATTGAAAGTACCTGAATGTACCAAATAGGTGTGGATAATACCAAATTAAGTGGAGCCAGTACCAAAATATGTGGAACAAGATCTACTTCTAATTTTTTATTTTATTTTCAAAGAAGGGTAAATCAGTCATTTTTGCACTAGCGGCACTGCGGCAGCAGCAGCAGCCGAGCTCTGTCGTGGCGTGCAAAGCGCTCACCATGGGCCGGACTGCACCTAGGCGCACCATCTCGACGCGCGCCACCTTAGGAGAGGTTGGCGTACAGAGTCCGTCTCGGACAGTAGCTCGGACGACTCGGCCGGCCACCGCCGCCGCTGCCTTCTTCAAGTCGTCGGCCACATTGGCCACCACACCCCCACCCCACGGTAATCATGATTCTGGAATCTGGAATCAGGAAGAGATGCGTGAGCGATGACAGCAAGCTGATAGCAAAGGCCGATGACAGCAACCTCATAATAAAGGCTTGACGGCAATTCCTGACTGTGAGAGGCCGGATATTTTCCATTTTTCTAAACAAATGACGGCGATTCCTTCGTCTATCATGCACGGTCGCTCTCGCAAGAAGGCAAGATCAAGCTATATCCCTGTGAATGCTCGAGCGAAAAGAGCGAAGAATCCGTGCTAAAGGAAATCACGTAATCGAAATACTCGCTTTTTCCCCGAGAAGGGGATTCTATTAAATTGATAGCACAGTTATTGTTCATATCTAAATCCCTGGACAATTTAAAATACATTAAAGTAAATCCAGAGCCTCTAATAATTATTCACCTCCAATCCATATCATTGGCAATTGTCTAGTTCCGGTATGTCAGCACTTAGCGACGTCAACAATTACAATCAGAACATCACTCTTTAATCATCCACACTAATAGGCCCCAAACCTTGAAAAGCCTATGTGATCTAACGCCACACGAACTTCTCTAGACGCATGACACATTGAAAGACGCGTGGACAGCTTGAAATTAACCCTACGCTCAATTCGCAGCATAAAATAATTTGACTTCAAACAAAGTAAAATGACAAGTTTTTTGTGTGGATGTTGTAGTATTCAAAGATCCCTTCAGATGTGGCAAATAACCGGGACAAGATGTACTAGCGATTGATAATAAAAGGACGTGCCAACGGAGGCAATCCCTTAGGGGAGTGGTGCATGGTGACGCTCGCCAAGATTTTTCCGTGGGATGATGGAGATTGGCGACTAGAATCAGCGGAGCTTTCTATATCGCTCGACGTATAAATAGACTTCCATATGTGGGAATCACTCACACCCGGCACCTTTTTTTTTTTTGGAGACAGGCCGATGCATCCAGATCATCTACTGGATGATTCTGCATTTTACGGTAGGGTTATGTGACAATTAGGACGTCTTCAATAAAAACTAGGTGACTAACCCTGCGCGTTGCTGTAGAGACTAAAGAATTGATTTTTTTCATGAATAAAGGATGAGGAACACTTCTACACAAAATCTTTACCGCGACCTTTTGAAAATAGCCTCGGAGGCGGACATGATTTTAAACCGCCTCAGTTAATGTCTCGGATTAACCTAGGCGGTTACTAAAATCGTCTTGCAAAATCGATTTATGGAAGCGGTTAATAAAATCTATTAACCGAGGCGGGCCTCCAAAAATACCCCCATTTTTGGAGGCAGACCACTTATAAGGTCCGCCTCGGTTAATATTCTCTAGGCCCAGCAAAAAACTCATATTCATCTAACTATCGGGTTCATATATATACACAGGAGGAGGTTTAGGGTTTCAGCCATTCTCCCGCACCCAGCCCAGAGCATCGCGCCTGTCGCCAATCCCCATCCCGCTACCTCCTCCTCCCTCCACTCTCTCTCTCTCTCCCTCCCTCTCTCTGCTCTCTCTCAACCACAGCGGCGCCGCCTGCCACTGTCTTCCCACGGCGACGGCGCAGAGGGCCGGCGTCCCTCCACTCCCTCCCTGGCTGGCGCCCCAGCGGTGGTGGCCAACGCCCTGCCGAGCGGATCCGGCGGCGCGGCCTCCCTCATCTCCCTCCGGCGAGCAGCGCGGCCTCCCTCTTCTCCCTCCAGCGAGCAGAGGGAGGGAGGCCTCCCACTTCTCCCTCCGGTGAGCAGATCCGACGGCGCGGCCTCCCACTTCTCCCTCCGGTGAGCAGATCCGGCGACGCGGCCTCCCTCTCCCTCCGGCGGGCGGATCCGGCAGCACGGCCTCCCTCTCCCTCCGGCCTCCCTCTTCTCCCTCCCATCCGCGGATCCGACAGCGCCGTGCGTGGGGAGGCCGCGGATCTGGCGGTTGGGAGGTCTGATCCGACTTCCCCGGCGACGGATCGGGCAGCGGCGGCGGCGGATCGGGCATGCAGGTGCGGCGGTGTGGCCCCAGCGAGCGGCGGTGGATCTAGGCCTAGATTCAGGCCTGGTATGGGCTCTAGGCTTTTTTCTTTTTTTTTTCTTTTTTTAATTTGATTAACTGAGGTGGGCAACAAACCGCCTCGGAAAAAGTCACATTAATCGTGACCTTGCAAAAACGCCTCAGTTAAAACATTTTGCCTGCCTCGGTTAAAAATATTGTAGTAGTGGAATAGATATATTGATGTGCTTGGCGATTGTAGAGTCTTCTTTTTGACAAACAATGAGTTCAGTTCGACATTAGTGTCATGTACGCAAAGAGAAATCGTATTCCTGGATTTGGCATGCCTGCTGGTTAGACATCTGAGTGAAAAGCATAATAAAGCAATTCCAACAGGGAATAGAAAAACGAACGTAAACAAATCAAAGCTGCAAGTAGGAGAGCTGTATTTATAAATCTATTTAATCTAAGGGCTTGTTTAGATTGTGAAAAGTTAGAATTTTTCTATCTGTAGCACTTTCGTTTGTATTTGACAATTAGTGTCCAATCATAAACTAACTAGGCTCAAGAGATTCGTCTCGTGATTTATAACTAAATTGTGCAATTAGTTATTTTTTTACCTATATTTAATGCTTCATGCATACGTGTAAAGATTGATGTGATGGAGAGAGTGAAATAATTTCAACTTCTCGAGGCAATCTAGACCAGGACCTAACGAAGAAATACATGTGAAGATGATCGGTATATATATATATATATATATATATATATATATATATATATATATATATATATATATATATATATATATATATATATATATATATAGCTCACGTGTACCATGCCTTGGGATGACTCTTTATATATCACACTGACAACTGACAAGGACATCCGTCAGAAAACAACTCTTCACCAACTCTGGCTGTGTTTAGATCCAAATTTTGGAGTGTCAAAATACATTGTAGCATTTTGTTTGTATTTGGTAATAATTGTCCCACCATTGACTAATTAAGCTTAAAACGTTCGTCTCGCAAAGTACAACCAAACTGTACAATTAGTTTTTTATTTAATCCACATTTAATACTCCATGCATGTATCGCAAGTTTAATGTGATGAGAAATTTTTTTTACATAGTACACTTTTCAAGTGATCTCTCCCGTATGCCATCCAACCATTTGTTTGAGAGGTGCTCTCCGCGCTTGCCATCGAACCATGAGCCTATGACATTGCAGGCGATACGTCCGGATCTTTTTGCGATACCTTGCGTCCAGTATCAACCCAGCGTTGAGATCCTGGTTGTTCGATCCAATCGTAATGATGCTGACAACGTGTGGATTGACTGCGTAACCTGTGTTTTCAAATTGCAAATTGCAAATTGCAAAGCACTGCAGGAATCCATAAACACGGTGCACGCGTATGCTGTACACGTAGCCTGAACACTGCTGACGTGAGATCAGCGTCGTACCCATGGAGCGAACGCGGCAACTGTACAAGACTATAAAAGGTGTAGCAAATTTTATGCCTTCGTTATCTTATATTACACGAATGTACGTCATGTAGTCGTCCTTTACTATCATCACAATAACCTTTCTCATCTTCTTTTCATGCATGTTGTCGATACTAAAATACGCAAATTTCAAAAACTAAGACTAAAATACGGATTGCCAGCATTGTGCAAACCTTATATCACCTGCCTTAATTAAACGGACTTGCTTGTGTCCGGACGTCCGGACGTTATCACGCAGAGGAATCAAACGAGCGTATAGCGCATTGGGCTCGCGAGGGAGCGTACCAATAGTGGGCCCGCGTCGCATAGAATGTCACCCACGCCGCCCTGGCCACTTCCTACGCGTATCCCATGTGCAATACCCGATCTACTTTTGAAACATCCAAATGTAACAGTTGCAATATATAAAAGAAGACAAATGAAACACTTAAAACAAGCGCTTGAAACACTTATGAAAACACCTGAAAAATATGTGGCTCACATCAAAGTCGGACCCTATAAATAAAAGCTTACATTCACATTATAAAATTTTGTCGAAATTATCTAGAATTTGTTACAGATGATTTAATGTAACAAGCGGCTACTTTATGCCAGTTGGCACTGCCAGATCAATATGTGGGCCCCACATCAAAGCCGGACCCTAGAAATAAAAGCTCGTGTTCACATTATAAAATTTTATCGAAATTGGCTAGAATTTGTTGCAGATAATATAATGTAACAAGCAGCTACTTCATGCCAGTTGACACTGCCAGATCAATATGTGGGCCCCTCCTCGAAGCTGGATCCTAGAAATAAAAGCTCGTGTTCACATTATAAAATTTTGTCGAAATTGACTAAAATTTGTTGCAGATGATTTAATGTAACAAGCAGCTATTTCATGCCAATTGGCACTGCCAAATGAAAATGTGGGCCCCACATCAAAACCGGACCCTAGAAATGAAAGCTCGTGTTCACATTATAAAATTTCATCAAAATTGACCAAAATAAATTAAATTGGATTCAAAATGTCATGAGGCTAATATGTGCCAATTAGCATAGCAAAATATGCACGTGGGCCCCATATCAAAAGCTAAACAAATTACAAATCAATATATATGTATACTATGATATATTAAAAATTCAACATCAACCCATGGGCTCAACCCATTCAAACAAAAAAAAAACCCAATCCCCACTCATCCAACCCAGTTTCTATTAAATCCAACCCAACCCAATCCGTTAAATAAATCAACTCATTCCGACCCATCCAGAGTACACCCACTTGAAAACCCAACCCATTAAACCTAACCCATTAGAGGCGTACCACTATATAGTAGATATCACTGCTCACAGTTCAGCAGTCAGCATCAACATCATGGCCGTGTTTAGTTGGCCTGGTTTTAGGGGTCTGCATAGTAACAGATTCTCCACTGTAGTTTTTTATTTGTATTTGTAAATTTTTGTTCAAACATTGACTAATTAGGCTTAAAAGATTCGTCTCGCAAAGTACAACTAAATTGTGCAATTAGTTTTTAATTTCATCTACATTTAGTACTCTATGCATATGCCGGCATTTTAATGTGATGGAGAATCTTCTTTTTATATAGTGAAATTTGGAGGGAAATTTGACATCTAAACAAGGCCCATGTTAAATATACACACTTGGTTTTGAGAAATCAGAGCAGAGAGAGACACAGTAATGGAGCCGGCAGGTGGACGGCAGCATCCAACACGAGGCCCTGCCGGCCTCGGCCTCCAGCTGGGCCTCGCCTACTCATCGCTGCTCCTCAACGCCATCTTCCTCGCGCACCACTTCCTCTCGCCGTCCCGGCTGCTGCTCCGTGACGACGGCGGTGGCGGCAGCTGCGGGCTCACCTGGTCCCTGCAGGCGGCCAGGGAGGCCGAGGCGGTGGCCGCCGTGGAGTGCTCGGGCCACGGGCAGGTGTTCCTCGATGGCATCGCCGGCGAGGACGGGCGGCCCGGGTGCGAGTGCAACAGCTGCTTCGGCGGGCCGGACTGCTCCCTTCGCACGCCCAACTGCACCGCCGACGCCGACAGGTATGTTTTCGCGTGCTCTGCTTCAGCTTCAGCTTGTGCTTGTGCTTGCCCTGCTTGTTTCACCTGGGCGAGCACTGGAGCAATCTCTCGTGTCCATGATGGCAAGTAGAGACGCAAAATTTGAAAGTCGAACTTGCCCCCTAACTAATTGTCCAACTTACCAAATTACAAAAATTAGATATAAATTTCTCACTTTAACCAACTATAATCAATCACCATAATCCATTGATCCAAACCCTCTGATTATTATAATTTATAATTCTGATTATAATAATCCTATGTATAATCAAGATTATAATAATCGAGCCATGATCAAAGCAACCCTTATTAGGACAATTTCAATAAATAATTTTCATGGCAATGTAACAGTGTATTAGAATTAAAGAGAAGAGAGAAGGAAATGATTTAAAACTATGTCTACCGGAGACCAAGATATAGAGATCTATGATAGGTAGATGATAAGAGAGAAGATAGAGGCATGGATAAAAATTTCAACCTGAAGAAATCATCCATAAAAATATGTTTTTATGTTTAGACTACCCTTACATGTCAAGGGGCTATTGCTCGATGCGAGGGTGATCGGCTACGGGCGCCTATTGGGCGTGATCAACTCACGGAAGGTCTGGATCTGTTCCGATGGCATCGTTTGTATTGTCCTTCAAACAAACAAAAACTAACACATGCTACACCATTGTGATTAGATCACACCAAAATAATAAACCAACCATACAAAATGTTTAACTATTACTCCAGTCTTGCTACTATTTCTAATTACTAGACTACTATTTAGTAATACTACTATTAAGACGAAAATGCCTCTGGCTGAGTTGGATAAATTGTTTGAATAGCACTTTTTAGTCATGTGTTTGTGAGTTTTTCTAAGGCCAGTCTCAATGGAGATTTCACGTCACCGTTTCTAACACATTCAGATTTTGGAAACAGTGCAGAAGAGTTTCATCCCCATGAAACTCTCTCTACTCCCACGAAACTCTTATCATCTCTCTCTTCATTAATATGGTGCCACATCAACATAATTAATGCCCATGAAACTCTGATGAAACTCCATTGAGACTGGCCTAATACTAGTAGGAGTACATCTGCTCGCGGGATGGTCCGATGGTAAATCTTTGTTTCAAAACAGATGGTGAGTTTTGATAAGGTGTTGTTGCTCAAAACCGGATGCTCCATATATTTGGTACACTCATCTAAGAGCTTTTTTTTGTTAGAGTTTACATCAGCTTTGGCTTTAACATTGGTGGACTATTGTAGCAGGAATTAGATAAAGTTCGGCTTATCAGTCATGGTGTTGTGTTTTTCTCGCACAACAAAACAGCATCAGTTGGCTTATTAGCTGCAAAAACCATCAGCTGAACAGCTCCCTGAAAAATACTTGTTTCTCCGGCTTCATCATTTTACCATATTCATTTTGTTGAAAATAACTTTATTTGTCAGCTTCGTTCGTGCTATAATAACCGAACGACAACGCTCCTGTGTTTTGGTCGGGGCTCTTTTACCAGCTTCAACTTTGCGTGGGTGATGATTGGGAGGGACACGTGGGCCATGTACTGATATGTACAGGCTTACCTTTTTAGTGCGGAAACGCATCCCCACTGCTAATAGTAGCTAAAATTAGGAGTGTTAATAATTCCAAACATATCTAGTGGATCAATTAACTATTAATACTCCCTCGGTCCTAAAACATAAGGTATCCTAGTATTTAAATTTATCATAAGATTAAAAGAATCATAAGTGAACTAGTCCTCCAAAAGACAACATACACATGTTTCTTTCAAAAAAAAAGACAACATACACATACCTACATTCAATGTTTATCGTCAGCTTAAATATGTTATTAGAAGTGATTACATACGTCATTTTACCGTGTAATGTATTAAATTTTCTTAAATATCTTGTATTTTAGGATGAAGAGAGTACATGGCTTCTAAATAAATACTCCGTCCTAAAATACGGGACACCCAACTGATTTTAGGACAAAACAAGGAGACTGGCAAGCAGCAAAAAATAAATATACCCCTCAACTAATTAGTTAACTCAGGTTGTTGCTTTGCTTAGAGCATCTCAAATAGTTTATAAAAATCACTTAGTAAATTAATAAGTTTAGGGAAAAAGTGTTCGGAGCATATTTATTAGCTTACTCCAACCGTCTCTAAAATCTCACTCATAAAAGATAGAAGATAATTTTGCATTGGGACTATTTCTAAATTATTCTTAATCCTATCCTACTCCTTATTTTTTCTCACAACCTATTTCTAAACAGTTTTAGATCCACGGCTAGCGTCGGCATGCTAAAACTGTCATCGATTAACCACCGGCAACCATAGTGGAGCGCTCACAGGCCGTGCTGTTTGGTCTTTGCTGCTAACCATGTGCTGTCGGTCGTGTTGTTTGTGGCAGCGGGAACCCGTTGTTCTTGGAGCCGTACTGGCGGCGTCACGCGGCGGCCAGCGCCGTGGTGTTCTCCGGGTGGCACCGCATGAGCTACACCACCACCGGTCAGTTCCAGTCCGTGGAGCTGGAGCGCCACATCCGGCGCCTGCACAGGGCCGTGGGCAACGCCGTCGCAGACGACAAGCACCTGGTCTTCGCCAGCGGCTCGCTCCAGCTCATCAACGCGCTGGTGCACGCGCTGTCCCCGGACGCCATGGCCGCCAAGCCGCCGTCCAGAGTGGTCTCGGCCGCGCCGTATTACCCGGTCGGTCAACCTTTTCAATCATCCATCCACCCATCTAACACAAGTCGTTTCTTCTGCTGATCCGATCCATATATACCGAGCAGGCGTACAGACTGCAGACCTACATGTTCGACGGCCGCGAGTACAGGTGGGGCGGAACCACGGCCTTGTGGACCAACTCGTCACGGACGAAGAACTCCACCGACGGCTTCATCGAGTTCGTCACGTCGCCTAACAACCCGGACGCCCTGCTCCGCGAGCCCGTCCTCTGCAGCTCGGCGGCGGCGATCGTCGACCACGCGTACTACTGGCCGCACTTCACGCACATCCCTGCGGCGGCCGACGAGGACATCATGATGTTCACCATCTCCAAGCCATCCGGGCATGCTGGCAGCAGATTCGGGTATGTAAGTACGTGTGCATGGGCAGGCAGAGCTAGTGACACTGACACACACACACACCCCTCATCCTGCTCATTGCACACTGCAGATGGGCGCTGATCAGGGATGACGAGGTGGCCCAGAGGGCGTTAGACTACGTGTCGAACAGCAACATGGGCGCGTCCCGGGACACCCAGCTGCGGATGCTGGGGATCGTCAGGTTCATGCTGGCCAACCTGCACGGCAAGGACGACATCTTCGGCTTCGGGCACGACGTGATGCGCAGCAGATGGCTCAGGCTCAGCGCCGTCGTGTCGCGGTCCCGCCGCATCTCGCTGCAGAAGATCAAGCCCCAGTACTGCACCTACTTCAACCGGGTCAGAGAGCCATCCCCAGGTGAGCCGTGAGCGTTTGGAAATTGGAGTGCAATCCGATCGAAATCGCTTGCATGCAGATGCAGCTCACTCTGACGGTGATTGAATCGAACAGCCTACGCATGGGTGAAGTGCGAGAGGGAGGAAGACGAAGACTGCTACGAGGCGCTGCTGAAGGCGAATATCATCACGCGCACCGGCGTCGAATATGAGGCGGGCAGCAGGTACACGAGGATCAGCCTCCTCAAGTCGGATGACGACTTCGACGTGCTCATGGAGAGGCTTCAAGATCTTGTCGATGCGGAGAAGTACGACGACGCTCCCAACGGTTCCAGCTCAATGTGACGACGGTAATCCATGGAAGCTTAATAATTAATTGGTCCGCCAATGCGAAAAGTACCAAATACTAAACTCCGGGGTTCCATCGAGCCCATTGTTTCGTTTCTCGTGATAAGCTGGTGTATATAGCAGCTATGCGATTGCGATCAGCTAGCCGCTGATTGTTCTACAAATGCTAGAAGTTGTACAAGTTTGTGAAGAGGCGTGGTAAGAATAAGATACAGTAGTCAATGCTGCCAAAATGCAAATGATCTGCTAGCCGCTGATTGTTCTACAAATTAAATGTACTGGAACAGTCAACTAGAAGTTGATTGTGTTCCCATAGTAGTAATTAACTACCTATATTGGGATTGGCGCAAATTGTGCGGTCGGTATATTGCTCCATTTATACAACTTCATTTTTTTCTCTTCTTGTCTGTAATAATAAATCATACTGTATGTTCTACTCTAACGTCAATGGTTTTATTATTAGCTTTATTATTGTCAACGGAAAGGCAGAAATAGATGTTCAAGGCCCTGTTCGGCAGGTTGTTTTTTAAGCTTATAAGTCGGCTGTGACTGATTTGCTATGAGAGAAAAACACCGTTTCACGGCTGATAAACCGTGCTGATAAGCTCAGCCGAAGGGCAAGTGTTCAGCCACAACCACAAGCGATCGGCACAGTGTTTTTCACCAGCTCAGCTCGGAATCTTTACGGCACGGATCAACCACTGACGACCTGAGCGACCTGCTGGATCTAGACTGCTCGGGTTTGGTCAGTGAAGCTCGTTCCGTCGGCTCTGTTCGCTCGAGCTTATCCCAGCCAATCAAATAGTATTTTTTTACAGTAAATTAGCATCCTCCAAAAATACAACTGACCGAACAGACCAGGCAAGTACAGGCCACAAGAAAGTGGGTAGTCTTTGGGCTGTTCTGGTGATGACCATGTCGAGCCAATATTTTTTTACCAAGTTCCTGTTTCTGTTGTAAGCCCCAAGGGGTATTTAGTTCCCACCCAAATATTTTTCATCTTATCACATCGAATATTTTGACACATGCAGAGTACTAAATGTAGACAAAAAAAAACTAATTGCACAGTTTGATTAAAAACTACGAGACAAATCTTTAAGCCTAATTAGTCCATGATTAGCCTTAAGTGCTACAATACCACACATGTGCTAATGATGGCTTAATTATGCTTAATAAATTTGTCTCGTGGTTTCTAGGCGAGTTATGTAATTAGTTTTTTTATTAGTATCTAAAAACTCCTTCTGACATCCTAGGAAATATCCGATGTGACACAAAAAAGAAATTTTTTGGGTGTCATATCAGATGTTTCATAGGACGTCGGAAGAATTTTCGGATACTAATAAAAAAAACTAATTACATAGCTCGCCTGGAAACTACGAGACGAATTTATTAAGCCTAATTAATCCATCCTTAGCACATGGGGGTACTATAGCACTTAAGGCTAATCATGGACTAATTAGGCTTAAAAGATTCATCTTGCGATTTCCAATCAAACTGTGCAATTAGTTTTTTTTCTGTCTACATTTACTACTCCATGTATGTGTCCAAACATTCGATGTGACGAGTGAACCAAAAAATTTTGGAACTAAACCAGGCCTCACACCCCCTAGATAGCAGTACTGGGCTGACGTAATCAATAGCAGTACTGGGCCGTGTCACGGGTTACATAATGTGTGTACTAGCGCAAGTAGCCCAACCGGAATGCTATGACCATGTTTGGTTGCCACGCTCACATCTCGTCGTATCCTTGGAGGCATGACCAAACACTGTACTTAAATCGACTTTTAAACTTGCTCAAATTGTTTGAAGTTACATCAGATTTATCGAAAAGAGCACACATATTTATATGCCAAATTAGTAAATGTATTTTCATAATATACTTATTATATGCAAAAAATATTGTTAATATTTCCTATAAAGGTAGTCAAATTTAAGAAGTTTGACTAAGAGTGATTCTAGAAATTGATTTATTTTAAGGCAGGGGGTGTACTAGCTATGGCCTCAAGCTACCTTAAACATTTTTTTAAAAAAAATAAATTTTAGGCTACCTTAAAAAAAGAAAAAAAAAGCTATGGCCTTAGGCAGTGCCAAATTTTATACAAAATGTTATATTTGGTATGGCCTTAGGTAGTGCCAAATTTTGACCAAAGTAGTGTGTTTCGTGGCTAAGTCGAATCTAGACTGAAAGAGGCTAATGACAGTACTCATGTCAAGTTTTATCAAAACCATGAACATGACTCGTGAGGTCTACATGCCGTCTTTTTTGTTTTTTAGCCCTTTTTCGAAAGATTTTCTCAAATATGCCTCTGACGGAAAGATTTCAGAAAATGGACCCAGGGCTTGGCGCCATCAACGCTGGCGCCAAGATAACACAGCTTGGCGCCGTTAACGTTGGCGCAAGCCCCCATGCCACTTGGCCGACAACGCCGAGCTGGCGCTGACGTGGCGGCACCTTGGCGCCGTCACCATTGGCGCTAAGCTTGGCGCCATCGTCATTGGTGCCACAAACATGTTACCATGTATATTATTTTTTTATTCTAAGTATTTCTAGGTTGGTCTAAGTAATCAAACAGAAAGTCACTGTAAAAACTCTAGAATTAGTCACATTTCTCAATATCCAAGTCATGTTAAAATTTTAAATTTGTAAATGTCCAAATCATGGTAAAAAAGTCATTTTTCCTCGTTGCTAGTAATATATTTGATGTTTGTTGTCAAAAAAAAAAAACTGCCACCGTATAAAAGCTCTCAAAGTACTGCTGCGTACGAGACCAAATTAACGCCACCTCCAGGCTCCAGTACGTCGCCGATCCACTTTTCCATGCTCCCGACCAGCTGCTACGCGTGCCTGAGGCGAGCCATCGCTGTCCACTGTCCAGCAGCCCACAGCAGCCTGCCTGAATGCCTGTCCTCAGCGTCCGTTCCTTCGGCAGCTCACAGCTCACAGCTCACAGCTCACAGCTCACGAATCATATCATATTGTGCAATTGTGCACAACTCACAGCTCACGAATCAAAGGAAACTCCGGAGCACAATGCATGGCTTCGTTTGGCCAGCTGTGAAGGAGTTGTTGCTGGATTTGACCAGACGATGAAATTAAGGTTCGCGCGCGGAGGCGCATGTGCGGCTGGTTTAATTTAGCGCAGGAACTGAACTGCACCTACGCTACCTGCCGCGCTGCCAATCAGAGAGCTGCGGATCAACTTCCTGCTGCTGCATCATGTATGCACACCATCCAAACACTATTAGTTGATACACGTTGCACTCGGTTTCTCGCAGAGAAGGGCGCTGATGTACACTCCTGAAGCTACTTGCACGTCGGGAAAAAAAAATGTACGTACTGTATATCTGCATCGGTGAGACTGAGGGCGGCCGTTTGAATTGCACGTTGTATAAAGTCGATATGAACAGAACAGGACCGGCTCATGTGAGAGTCCCGACACGTGCTCCGTATTTGCGTGCACAAAAGTCTAAGCGCATCGATGCGTACCGTGACGAGTTGTCGCCACATCCCTTTCGGCCCGCCCGCGGCTCGGACACTTGGATGGGGTCGGGGGTACGGGACGGATGGCTACATGCTCAGCAGCGTCACGTAACGTACCCTCGCGCACGCGGCGCGTCAGTGACTAGAGAGACATTCGTCCTGTTCGACAGGCTGTTTCTGCGGTTTATAAGCTGGCTGTGACTGTTTTACTGTGAGAGAAAAATACTGTACCACGACTCATAAATAAGCTCAGCCGAACAGGGTGATTTCTTTCCACCGTGGCTCGATGCCTACCTACGTGCGCGCGTACAGGGCGGTACTGACCAGTGGGCCTCCAGATAAAAAATTCGGTGGACCAGCGCGCCATCGTTTCCCACTTCGTATATGACACTGGCAAATCCGTGCAACTAGTATGCATTTTTTTTTCTTTTCATTATATAACACTAGCAAACAATACACTGGGTTGCAATAGAAACTACTACGAGACTGCTTGGATGTCTTGCCAGCTACATACTGTACTACCTTGTCTAGTGAGAAATCAAAACTCAACGGGTGATAGGATCCTGAGTGAGCTTGTCTCGTAGCCTGTGGAAACAAGATTTTACCTTGCTTCTCCCGGAGAGTGAATTTTGAGGTTTTTCTATTAGCTCGGATTGGGTCAAAAGATTTGGCTCGCGCTGAACGCGATGGTTATTGTTGTAGGTAGAAAAATCATGGCTCGAACCCACCCAATGCATTGGTCTGAGTCAAGTGACCCGTGATTAGATCTAGAGAGACATTTAGCTCAAATATAGGTGTTGGAATGCATCGGTAACCCTTCCAAACGAGGGGAAAGAGCTATATACATACCCCCCACACGCGCACACTGGCTTTTACACTGAAAAAAGTGTAGATGTTGTGGAACTTTTCAGACTTAACAAAGCTAGTCATTAAATCTGTAATATGTGGAAGTTACTTCCGTAGTTGGACAAAAAAACCTTACTCCCTCCATTCCAAATTATAAGGCATTCTAAGGGTCTTGAAGAGTCAAAATATCTAAAATTTAACTAAAATTATTGAGAAAATTACAAATATTTGTAACATTATATAGGTATACTATGAAAATATAATTAATGAGGAATCTAACGATACTTAAATGATATCACAAATATCATTATCTTTATCTTATCATATAAATTTGATAGATCGTTTGACTCTTCAAAATTCTTTGAATGATTTATAATTTGGGTAGATCACGACAATAAACAATGTCATAACTCTTTACTCTGAATTTTGATTTTGGTCGACAGAACTTATCACCTGGCTTATCAGCCATACAACAATATTTTTCTCTCACAACAAATCAGTTCCGGTTGGCTTCAACCAAACAGCTAAGAGTCAATCGTAGGTGAAATTATCATTCAAGAACATTCAATGAAGTGTCGTACTGTACCTCACTAGGTCAGCACATGGTACTGTTGGGATTCTAGCGCCTCGCCAATTCTCAGCTATTACGAGTCATTCACGTGTGCATCCCTCCTCATCCAACGTGACTAGGAGAGCACAGTGCAGCATGACCTGCTGCGAGCCGACGCCGAATCCTCAACGTCTCAGAACAGGTGCAGTATTCCGTATGATGTAGGAGGCATGGCGTATACAGTACGTACTAGCGGACAGACAGTGGAGGAAGGGGAATCGATCTGCGGGCGCGTCACGCTCACGCGACGAAAACAATAATGGGTGTGTTTAGATCATTAAAAAGTACACTATACAAAATAAGATTCCCCGTCACATCAAACTTGTAATACATGTATGGAGTAATAAATGTGGATAAAATCAAAAATTAATTGCACAGTTTGGTTGTACTTTGCGAGATGAACGTTTTGAACCTAATTTGTCAATGATTGGACAATTATTACCAAATACAAACGAAATGCTACAGTGTATTTTGACACTCCAAATTTTGGATCTAAACACAGCCAATATAGGAGTACGTATATCCTAGTGCGCCCTTCAGCGCTTGTCCCGCGTGCAAGCTGACACCACACCACCGAGAGATAAGAGCCAAGAGGCTAGCCAATGCCATGCATGGGCGATGGCAGATTGAGGTCAGTGCCAGTGCACCAACACAGCTGTGGCCTGTGGGCGCACGCAACTTGAGCGACCTGCGGGCATTTGAGGTCGCCAAGACAGGTCATGTGACAGTGCGGACAGATGGATCGATACGAGCCTGGGGCCGGGAACGCCCGGTCCAGGCGTTACCTGGGCTGCCGCATGCGCTGGGCTTTCTTCCCCTGGGTCTCGCGCTCTCGCCATGTGCGCTTTCAATATCCGGCGTTGCCGTCTGGGAATCGCACCGTCAGACGTAGACTTCTCTATCGCTGTGAAGTGGCTGCAGCCTGCCGGTGCCGGGCAACAGATAATTTTATACTACGCGCGACATGTGAGTTGTTCAGTCGTTGGTACTATCAGATTGGTAGGAGCAATAGTTCCCCTGTTCGGCTGAGCTTATCAGCACGGCTTATCAGCCGTGAAACAGTGTTTTTCTCTCACAGCAAATCAGCCACAGCCGGTTTATAAGAAAAAAAACAGCCTGCCAAACAGGGCTAGTAGTTTTGTTTTGTTTATTATCTCGTGTCGTCGGTAGTCGTCAGTCCTAGCCTCCTGTAGGAGCCAGCTCCGCTCCGCTCCGCTCCGTGCACTGCTCTTCGTAACGACAAGCAGCAGGCCTAGCACTGCCGACGATCGCTGGCCGTAAGTTTTCTTTATAATAACTCACTCATACAGCATCTAGGTCTTCAGTATTAATACATGATCCACTTATCTCTCATAGAGATTTTTTTATTTCTCATGTCTAAATCGGCTGTAAGCTTACAATCCGTTTCTTTTCTCTTCTCCACCTCAATATTTAGCCAGCTTTTAGCCTACTATTATACTTCCTCTAACGTGGGGATGGCCAACGCTGGGCGTATAGGTGGAAACTGTGATCAGAGCAAGGGAGAACCGCCGTGGCGGTGCGGATTGTTGTACACTTGTACTCCGTATCTCTCCACACATAGGAGGAGGAACACAGATTCCGGAACACACGAGTCGTGAGTTGTGGCCCAGATCCCACACAGTACCGTCCGCCGCTTTCAGGCATCAGGACATCAGGTGGCATCCAATGATCGCCATCTTGGCCCGCTTGATTGGAACGGGACCGGAGGAGGGGAGTCTGCGTCCATGTACGCAGAGGACGTGCTGTAAAGTTTTCGAGGTATCGTAACACATGTGTAACTATAGCAATTAGTATCCAATCAGGATTAATTAGGTTTAAAAAATTCGTTTCGTAAAATACATGCAAACTGTGTAATTAGTTATTTTTTATCTATATTTAATACTTCATGTATGTATATCTCCAAACAATCGATGGGATGGAGCGTAAAGTTTTTGGGCGGAACTAAACACCGCCAGACCGGTGAGTTCTCAGCAACGCAACGCAAGTTCGTCTGTCATCTGTCATGCATGCATCGCATCATATCGGCCAGCAGTAGTATGTGCACACAGCTCAAATGCTCAATCAAGGAGTCCCCCACGGTCCCTCGCCAAACAGGCAAACAAGACAAACGACCCCATCTGCACCTCCATCATGCCGCGCCTCCCTCCTGCCTCGTACGTCCATGAGAGGGACTGGTAACCACACCCACCCACGGGCAAAACTACAGGGGCCGGGTTGACGCACTTGATGGCGCCGTTGCCGCTCCCTGCCTCCATCCATCCAAGGCCCAACTGGCTAAAGCATCATCACGCACGTAGCGTTAACACTCGCAGCACATTGGCGTACGTACGTACCCATCGTCGTCGCGTCCGGTCACCTCACTGCCCATCCATCTGATCCGATCCGATCAGAGGCCTCGTTCAGATACCCAAATTCACCCCCAAATTCCACTATACAAAAAAAAAAGATTCTCCATCACATCAAAATATCGGCACATATATGGAGTACTAAATGTAGATGAAATCAAAAAATAATTGCACAGTTTTGTTGTACTTTGCGAGACGAATATTTTAAGCCTAATTAATCAATATTTGGACAATTATTACCAAATAAAAACAAAATTGCTACAGTGTGATGGGACATTTACTATGCAGAATTTGGATCCCAAATTTGGGATCTAAACAAGGCCCGAGTCCGGACCTGTTTAGATGACGAAAAAGTTTGGTAAAAGTTTCTGTAGCACTTTTCGTTGTTATTTGACAAAATTTATCCAATGATGGACTAACTAGGCTCAAAATATTTGTCTCGACATTTACAGATAAACTATGTAATTAGTTATTTTTTACCTATATTTAATGCTCTATGCGTCCAAAGATTCGATGTGACAGTTACTGTGCAAAATTTTTTTTTATCTTTTCACCAACGGACACGGCTGGCCACACGTCGCTCGCGGCAGTACGTAGTACGTACGTACGTAGAGCAGGGGCCGGGGGGGCAGGCAGGCGGTCGCGGCGTGAGCAGTGATCTGACTGACCGTCCCAGTGGCCAGGGCCAGACGCACCAGACGATGATGTACTCCTACTCCTATATATATATGGTTGGCGCATGCCGGCCGGGGGCGTCATGCACGCGACGGGGACGGCCGTAGCGGGATGCCGCGGCAAGGGCGCTTTCCGTTGGGGCCGCGTGCGCCCCCGACGGCGACGTCGATGGCTGCGTCCCACCTGTACACGACCGCGACCTGCCAAAGGGCAGAGGCCAAACCGAGCGAGATGCATGGCCCGAGACCGAGAGGCTCCGGTCCTGCGTCAAACGTTCTGTCCAGTGCATACCTGCCTGTCTTATGTAGCAGCTGCCTAGAAATCGAAATCTGTGTGAGATTAGCGTGGCCCTGGCCCTGGACCTCGTATGATTTGATTTTGATCGACCCAGCTTGCTCTCCTAGTCTGCTCGTCACCGTATTGCAGTTGCGGTGAAATGACTTACGATTTGCTTGTCTATGTTGCCGCCACCAAAAACTGAGTCCATGAATGTTCTCCTTTTCCTTGCCTCACGAGGCTAACCCAGTTCTTCTTTCTGGAGTACTTTAGCGGGATACTTAGTAGGGCCTAATTATGGCATTATGATAGTGAAAAGTTGCAATTGCACAAAGACAGAAAAAAGTCTAAAGGCACTGGCCGAAATGTGGGCTCTTTGTCCTGTTGCGTGCGTGTACGTACTCGTAATCAATTGCGCCCCCCATGATTGTTTGTCTCTTCTGACTGGATTTCAAAGGCGCCACCCTCCACTCGCAGAAAGGCGCAAGGCCAGGGGCAGTATGATATGCACGATAGAATTGAAAAATGATTCCCAAAAAGATGTATGCTTCCCGTACTAGTTAACAAAGAGGAGGCAATCGCTTAACAGTTGTTAAGTAGGGCAGCACCTACATCAGTTAATCATGCCAACCTTCGATCATTTCTCGCTTTTCAAGTACATGCATGTATGGAATTGGACTAATGAACAGTAGTACAGTAGTACTAAACTACATTATCCGTATGATCGCCTCATTGGCTTTTTTCGATAAACATAATAATAGTTATGCACGAAGATGATGATGCGTAGTGTCGTAACGGTAGTCCAACTATTCGGCGCAGCAACAGTTAGGCGAGCGCTGATGCATCGAACTAATTAAAAGATCATCTTGACGGCGCCGAGCTCTCCACTATACTACACATGTGACTAAACTAATAAGCTTTCCCTTTGCCTTTGGTTCTTTTCGTTAGTGATAATGACTGAATATTTTACTGCAGATCAGAGAGACGATCGTCGATTTATCGTTTGCACACGTGACAAGAATCTACTCACCCAGTTTCGAGTCCGCGATTTGGCACTGGTGCTCGTATTTTTCTAGATTTATTCAAGAATTTAACGACGTCATGTTTTAAGTGGCAGGCGACGTCCCTGTCGATAGCGAGGCGTCAGTGGTGACTTCGTGAATTTCGAGATCTGCCGACTCAGTTCTTCATAGGAACAGGGTTTACGTACGTGCGTTTATAGGGGTGAGTGTGCGTGTGTTGTGAACACCTACGTCGTACTGTGTAATTCTAAAAAAAAAAGAGAATGTTCATTATGAACCCTAGCTAGTTAGTAGTTTTAATAGGAAAAATTTGCACTAATATTTTTGGTGCAAAATTTGCGCTATCATCGTCATCATATATACTAGGAGGATCGGGATCGATTCATATAACAGTAGAATGGCCATCGGCAGCGGCGGCGAATAGCCGAATAGCCAAGCAGAGGCTACAGCACAACCTGGCGCACAGGAGGCCTCGGCGCAGAAGAACCCAAGGGCGTCCCGTTTGGCTGCATATACAAGCCAACAGGGGCTGGTCGTACTAGCCGCTGTTGGAGGGAACGGGCCACTTCGCGCGCACGGGCGGGGCATTTAAAGCCCCGTTGGCTTCTGGCATCGGCACCGTCCCCCAAATTCCGTTGCCCACCACGGGGAATCCGGGCCGGGGAAGGCGGAGCCCGCTGGTGATCGATAGCGAGCGGCCTGGACCAGGACCGCCGCGCCCACGTGAGCACCCGCCCCACCCCTGAAAGCGCCAGCCAGCGGCCGAAACGCGCGCACCGCCGGCTCGATATCAGCGGGGCAGGCGGCGGGCGGCGGGCGGCAAAAGGCGGAGCCGGGGCACGTAGCGCGCGACGTTTACGGTTGCTTCCGGTTCGGTTCGATTCTGTGAGACGCAACGGGAGTCACGGCCGCCTATCTGGCCAGCCAGCGCGGGGCGGGGCGGGGACGCGACACGATGGGGGCGGATCCGGCGCACGTCCGTTTGGCAGCCAGCCAGCCAGCCGACCGCATGAGGCATGACGGACGGATGGGAACCAATCGTGCGCGGCGGATGCATGTGGGCGTGCTGTGGGCACGTGGTGGGGCGCCGGCCGTGGGAGGATCGCGCTGACCGCACGGTTGGGTTCGATGGCAACGTCGTTCGGTGGTTGTCTCTCTTTTCTCGGCTCTTTCCTTGTGCATGCATGAGCGCTGATTGATTGGGGGCAGCAGCTGCTTTCATGATCATTTGGCCTGACTCCGCTCTGGCTTGCTTAGCTTGCACTCCTCTGATAAGCACACCTTACTTAGCCTAAGGCCCTGTTCGGCAGGCTGTTTTTTTAGCTTATAAGCCGGCTGTGGCTGATTTGCTGTGTGAGAAAAACACTGTTCCACGGCTGATAAGCCGTGCTGATAAGCTCAGCCGAACAGGGGGTAAGTTGTTGTGGTTTATTTGTGCGCGGCATTCACTATGCAAAAAACACAAACAGTGAAAAAGGAGATACCAAGGAGAGAAAAATATCTGCGCACGCTTTGATCAGTACTCCCTATGTTCTAGAATCATGTTTGGAAGATTTGCCAAACACCGTTTGGCCTAGCTAACCAAGAAATCAGACTTAGCTAGCCGTTCGAATCCTGCACTTCTCCTGCCTCGCTACCCGTGCGGGCAAGGTTTTCCTTGCTGCCTAGGGAGAGCTAAATTGGCTCGCCGGGGCTGGCAAGCACCTCATGGCTTGAGCCATCTTGGCGAGGCGAGGCTAGGCAAACCTGTTAAAGGTTCCAAGGACGCCCTAAATTACTACCTCTACTAGCTAGGTGGAGCCATCTATCCTCCATACGTAGTAATTCCTAGCGCGTTTGAATCAGGAATAATCTTATGTAGCATTAGTTGGTCCGGCACAGCACCACTCCTGGTAGGATCGGGTGGTGATTTGCTCCTTTTTGGTTTGTGGAGGCCGCTGCGGAACGAGTTGGCCCGATGGATTCGAGGAAGCGACTCAGTGCTACCAGCCTTCTAGCACGTGGCAGCGGGTGACCTGATGGACAGATGGATTGAACCCGTGATGAGAACCCAACACCGCGACTAGGCTCGGATGCAGCTTCGGATGATTTATCTTTGTTTCGCACTACAAATATATAGGAGGAGAAACCTTTTTCTCTACTGTATCTCTAGAAAAAAAAACATGTCGTCTCAGCCTATCTTCCGGAATCCTGAGCGTTACTTAACCTGATGTTTCAAATTCTCTTGCTTTTGTGCACTTCTGCCCCTTACAGGTACCGAGGTACGTCATTCCGTGAGCAGCCCAATGACGCGAGCAAAAAAAATCATGGGATCTTCGAAAGGAAGGCAGATCCCAAATTTGGAGATACCCAAATTACTGTTTGGAACTGTAGCATTTTTGTTTTTATTTGTTAATAATTGTTCAAACATTGATTAATTAGGCTTAAAATGTTTATCTCGTAAAATACAACAAAACTGTATAATTAGTTTTTAATTTCATCTACATTTAGTACTTCATGCATCTGCCGGTATTTTGATGTGACGGGGAATCTTCTTTTTGTATAGTGCATTTTAGACCCAAATTTGGATAACTAAACATGGCCGAAAATGAAGAGGCTACACATGGGGATGAAAACGGACGGAATTTTTCCCGTACCGTCCCGTTCCGTTTTCTATATTTTTCCGTCCGTTTCCGTATTTGCGAGATCCCGTTTTCGTATTTGCGGAAGTAGAAAATGGTGTTTTCCGTCCGTTTCCGAGTAATCCCGTTTTAATATGGAATAGACCCGTATTTATTCCGTTTTTATCCCGTTTTCAATATATACTCAACATGTTCAACAATTACATGTCCTTATGTTACGTTAATATAACTACAAATCACCAAATGTGCCTGTTATGTTCACGTACATAGCATGTAAATGAATATTAAACTTTATATATATTATTACATGACTTTATATATGTATACTTTGAGAATATTATATTATGTGATCTTAATTTGATTTTCCGGCTCTCCATCCGTATTTGTTCGTTTCCGTATGTCCGCATATTCCGATTCCGTTTTCGAACCCGTATTTTCCGAACCCGATCCCGTTTCCGCCAAAAAATATAGAAACGGAAGTAGAAATAGGGTTTTTCCGTCCGTTTCCGTCCGTTTTCATCGGACCTTCCCCTCCATCCAAAAGCAACAGGTAGAGCATGGTGTTAAAACTTTACATCCTATCACATCGGATATTTGACACATGCATTAAGTATTAAATATAGATTAAAAATAACTAATTACACAGATTGCGTGTAATTTACGAGACGAATCTTTTAAGCCTAATTAGTCTATGATTTGACAATAAGTGCTACAGTACATACATGTGCTAATGACGGATTAATTAGGTTTAATAAATTTGTCTCGTGGTTTACCGACGGAGTATGTAATTTGTTTTTTTATTAGTATTCGAACACCACGTGCAACACCCCCATGTGATATCTGATGTGGCACCCCAAAACTTTACGCCCTGAAACTAAACAAGACCTAAAATATAAAATATGTCCCTGCCGTAAGCAAATCAGGATTCAGAGCAAATCTCCACCAAACCTGCAGCACTGAGACCAAAAGTCTTAAAATGTGGCAGCCGTACCGCGAGAAAAACAGGACGTAGCTGATGTGGAACTCAACTGAAGATTATGCCGCCGCGGGGTCGATTCAGCATTGTGCTGAAATATTAACAAACGTATCGTTTGATTGGTTTTTCCTCCGCTATGGGGTAAAAGGTCGATATCACCGATTGCAAGGAACTTAAGGATGCATCATGCATATGAGCATATGCATGCCTCCTGTCACTTCAAGATCCAATTTTGTCAAAAGAAAGCGTGTGCATGCATTTTGGATCCCTTTGTAGAGGTGGTGCAAATCTGTCAAGCCACAACTTGTGGCCTTTGATAAAGGAGGCCTTCTATGTTGACCAAAATAATAAAATTAGGAAAGCATGTGGATGGTGGTTTAGTTGGGGACTAATTTATGTTGTACGCTTGCTTAGTCAGTAAACAATTGTTGTTCTTTTTTTCTAAATATAATGATAATCTGCTCGGCGTACAAAAGTTGATCCGTTTTTAAAATCGGCTTCGGAATCAGGAAGAATAACGGATCGGTTACAAGGTACGGAGCAGGCTTTTCGAAGTGATCATTTGGTTGGTACAGGCCCTATCATTCCAGCTGAATCCTGCCACCTTGTACTCCATATTAGATACACTACCGGATCTGGCTTGTTTGCCGATGGCCCAAAGCCATCGGCGAAGAACAAAATGCCATCGGCAAAGAGTTTGCCGATGGCTATCTCAGGTGGCCATCGGCATAGCGCCATCGGCAGACATTTCATCGGCAAAGGCGTCTATGCCGATGGCCACCTGTCAGGCCGTCGGCATAGCTTTGCCGATGGCCGCGGCCACCATCGGCAAACACGCCACGTCAGCCGATCGTCCGTCAGGCCTGACGGCCTGTTTGCCGACGGCTAACGTTGCCGGCCATCGGCAAAGGCGGCGTGTTTGCCGATGGTCGGCCGTCGGCAAAGGCGATTTTTATTTATTTCTGAATTTTTTTGCCGATGGCCCTGGCCGTCGGCATAGATGGTTTGCCGATGGCCGGCCATCGGCAAACATATGGCCATTTTGCCGACGGCCAGTCCTGCCATCGGCAAACCTGTTTTTCCCGACACCTACTCCCAGGTTTGCCGACGGCTGGCCATCGGCAAATCTGGGAAAAAAATTTTTTTCCTTTTTTTTCTGTTTGCTAGCTTTTTCGACAATATTTACACACATACATCACATATATATCATATGATCCACATATATAGCATCAAAACACCATTTGCATCACCAAATGTCGATCGTCATCCAATTTCATCCATACACAAGCGACAAATGTCCAATTTCATCCATACACAAGCCACGGTAGTCGATCGTCATCCACAAATAGTCATCCATACATAGTCATCATCATACAAGGTCCAAATGCGATAAGTGTAGTACCTAGCTCGAGGCGCCGTCGCCAGGGGTCCCAGAGCGCCCACCACCCTGCTCCCACGGAGGCCAACTCGAAGGCGAGCCCCCACCACCCGGCTGCGACCAACCCGACTGCGGGACCGATCCGTACTGCCAGTACTGCCCCAGCTGCTGCGGACAGATGCCTGGAGGCCGATAGTGCCCCTGCTGCGGCCAGGAGGCGTACCCCTGCGACTGTGGTGGCGGTGGAGCTGGCCAGGCGTACGGCTGCGTGGGGAAGCTCTGGTGAGGTGGCCAGCCGTCCTGTGGAGAAGGACCAAGTGGAGGGCTACCACTCGGAGTTGGGTTCGAACCCGCCGACTGTGCCTGCACAAAGACCAAGTGATGTAATTAGTACCTGCAGGCTGGCCGCACAAGCTAAAACGACAAGCATTGTGCTCACCTGACCAGCTACAGGAACAGGCAGTGGAACTATCGGTGGTGGAGCGAAGATCGAGGCAGGTGGCTCCTGCATTCCCGGGATCTGGGCCCGGAAGTGTAGGGACAGGTCCGCCAACTGTCTCTGGTAGTGCTGCGTAAGTGCCAGCAGCTGCTCCTGATGGGCCGCATCCCGCTGCGCCTGGAGAGCCACCTGGGCCGCCTGGGCCGCCTGCAGCTGCTCCACCGTGCTCTGCAATATTACACCAGCATTTGAAGGCAAGGTATATCATGCGTGAAACGACTGAACGACGAATGAAACTCCACTTACCTGAAGTGTCGTCACCATGTGCGCGGTGCTCTGCTGCCGAGGCGCTATGGGGATCTGCGATCCGCCCCCCCTTTGCCGGTCTTCTCTGCGGATCTGGCTCAGCGTCGGAACAGAGGACGGGTTGATGACGCTGTTGGCCATGAAGTACCGGCCGTGCTGCTTCCCTGATCCAAGCCTCATCACAAGGTCAGTGTCAAGGGGCTCGGTGGCGGGGTCGTGGTCCTCGCCATGGCGCTCTCGAGCTGCGGCGGCGTACTGGGTGAGCTTGTCGTAGACGACCAGGCTGGTGTAGCTCTCTGGCCCGAGCGACGAGCTGTACACGGTGGTGGGCGCTTTCGCCTTGCCGATGTGAGCAAGCGCGTACCCCGCAAACTCGTTGATCTGCTGCCCACCATGCGCCTCCGACTGCGAGGAAAACACAAACATGGTTACAAGTAGTGACAATTGAGCGCGATAACAAATGCATCAACAGAAGCATACCCATGTTTCCATGAACTCTGGCAGGATCTGGCTCCCTTGGTGGTGTGAGACCCCTGACCTATCGAGCTCTGCCTTGCGTTTCGCCCGACGTGCTCTGCGCTCCGCGTACGCCTCCGGCGTACGCCACCCTCTGACGATCACAAGCCAGCAGTCCTCGTACTTGCTGCACCAGCCCGGAGGCATCTGCATGACATTCAAGTTTTTGATATTACAGATAATGGATTGAATGTGTCATGTAAGAAATCATAACGGATGTTTCCTGACAATTACTTAAGTTTTTGATATTACCAGCATGTACTGCTCCTCGGTGAGGTCGGTCTCCTCATGAGACATCATCTCCCTGACTTGCTCCTTATCTACCTTCATGGACTTGAAGTTGGCGTAGTAGCTGATGAGGGCCTGGGTACGCGCCTCGTAGAACATGTCCTTAAGCCGGTCAGCGCACACCAAGTCCTGATGCCGCGACGCCTGCACGAGGTCCTGCCCCTCCTCCAACTGGAAGTACAACTGCACACAGGCATCAAACATCATTTCATTGTTTCAAGAAAGTCCAAATAATCAGTTGTATTGAGATATGCGATGCGATGCAAAGACTCACCCAGAACTCCCTCTTGATCTTGTCAGCCAGGACTTCGCCATTTTCGTCCGTGACAAGGGAGAAGTGGTGCCATTTGTCGGGCACGATGCGGTCACCATCTGCGGTTTCTATCAAGCCAGGGAAGTGCTTTTTAATCAGCAGGCCCTGGATGCTAGTGGGACAGCGTGAAGAACCCCTTTTTGTCACCTTTTTCCAGCCCCTGCACGAGTCATAAAAAACAATTGTTAGTATGCAATTTGAATTTGAAAATGTCATATGAACAAGTAGAGAAATCAACAATGGTTACTTACTTGCCCGCGGGCCGAATCACCGCGCGCTCGTTAGCGACTGGCAGGTGGCTAGGGAGCCTGGTGGGGCCGCGCTGGAAGGGCTTGGCCGAAGCTATGGAACTAGAGCCGCCCGCTGTCTCCTCGTCGCCCTCGGCGTCTCCGCCATAGACGTTGCCACCGTCACCGTCACCGTCACCGTCACCGTCACCGGTCGTCGTCGTCGTCGTCGCCCTCTCCTGGGAGGCCGTCCCGAACAGCCTCCTCGACGACGTGCGGTGCTGTCCGCTGGGGGCCCTCACACCCCTCCTGGTCGAGGGCTCCACCTCACGCTCCTCGTCGTCGTCCTCGACCTCGTCCTCGAACGGGTCGGGAGGTGCCATGTACCTCGAGGTGACGTTCCGTCGTGGCCGCCCTCCGCCTGGCATTTTGTCGAGTGCCTGCAATAACAAAGAATAAAAGAGTTAGTATTAATAACAAGTACATGTAAAGAAACATAACTGTAAGGTAATATCAATAACAATATAGTATTACATGAATTAGAAATTATCTCCGCGAAAGGCAATATTGCGGGCGAGCGCTCGTCGTCATCATCAGTATCACTATCAATACTATCGTCATCAGTACTGTCGCTATCACTATCCGCAACAACTACATCGCGTCGCATCTGCCATTCATCAAGGATTCGTAAGTCCTCAGCATCGTGCACCTCATCACCCTCGTCCTCATCGATGTCGTTGTTTACTTCCATCCCATCAGCGAAACAATGTCTATCTCCAACCTACCTTCTAGCCCCTCAGGTTGATAGAACTCATCTGTCATTGGGTCAAAGTTGTAATCCTCATCGATCGGAACCGCCGCTTTACCGCGTGGCGATACCATCTGCACAAGGCTCCAACCCGCAAGGCGCTTGTCATTTTGGTTTGCCCATGGGAGGTAATAAACTTGCGTGGCGTCTCGGTTAGCCACAATATAGACATCGTCCCCTCCATATTTGGAATCCTGTCGGATTTCAACTTGCCCAATCTTAAGGTCCTTTTTCGTGAACTCAGGATCGAACCATTGGCATTTGAATACCACTGGCTTACAACCTAGGTCTTCGCCAAAGTCAAGCTCCAATATCTCTTCAACGATGCCGTAATAGTCCTTCCCATCCGTGCCGGGAGTACGAACTCCGCTGCACGTGGTTTTTAGGTTGCCCCGTTGCTCTTCGTAGGTTCTCGTGCGAAAGCGATAGCCATTCACGTCATAAACGCCGAATGACCTGACATGTCGCTCGGCGCCTTTGCCCACACATCTCAATGCAGGACTCATTTATGCATCACAATTAGCCTGCAAGGTTACGACAGGTAGATAGTTGCATTACTCGCTCATAGGAGCAAAATGGAATCTCAAAGTGGGAACTAGGTTAGTTAGATGGTACCTTTTTACAGAACCAATTGACGAAATCGGGCTTATTATGTCTGAGAAGATGGTCTTTTTCTTCATCAGTAGGATCCGTACTGCCGCTCCAGTGTTCATGAATATATAACCTGGAGAAACAATAGACAACGGGGGTCGGATCGATAGGTGGAGGATAGCGGCGGCGTATGTAACAAGCTCATCGAGAACTTACTCTTGATAATCTTGGGTTTCATCAAGGTTCAACAACAAGTACATCATGATAGTGTGCCACTCAACATGCAGCAAGTACACGTTGGTCGCAGCGCCTGCTCTTCCGAGATCCCCTCTGAAAAGGCTGAGGGTGCATGAATTGTCGTCGATGTTGTAGCGAGGGGTTGGATCTTGCGGTCTGCGAAGTGCCTCGGTATAGTACGCCTGTGTGAATGTCGACACCTCCTGCAGAATGAATGCCTCTGCCACGGAAGCCTCAATTTTGGCTTTATTTCTACACATTTTCCGAATAAGCTTTAGACACCACTCGATTGGATAGCACCAACGGAACTGCACGGGCCCCCCCAACCGTGCCTCCCTTGGTAGGTGCAAAATGAGATGCTGCATGGACAGGAAGAAGCCGGGTGGAAATATCATCTCCAACTTGCAGAGCAACAGAGGTGCAGCCTTCTCCAGTTCAAGCCAAACATCCCGAGACAACTCCTTGGCACAAAGCTGGCGGAAGAAAAAGCTCAACTCCGCCAGGACGCGCCACACTGGCTCGGGGAGGTATCCCCGGGTCATCGCAGGAAGGATCCGCTCAATCCAGATGTGCAAGTCATGACTCTTCATCCCTAAGACTTTGCCAGTCTGCACGTTCACTCCCCTGCTCAGATTCGCCGCATACCCATCGGGGAACCTTAGCGTCTTCATCCACTCCAGTACTTCCTTCCTATATTTCCTTTTCAGGATGTAATCGGCCGGTCCCTTCTTCCATCTCTTGCCTGGCGCAGGGGTCTTCATCACTAGATTTGGTCTATCGCACATCGTTTCAACGTCCAGTCTAGCCTTAACGTTGTCCTTTGACTTCTTGCCAATGTCCATGAGTGTTGTCCAGAGTGCCTCGGCGACATTCTTTTCCGTGTGCATTACATCGATGTTGTGTGGAAGAAGAAGGTCCTTGTAGTAGGGGAGCCTAGTCAAGCCTGATATATGAGTCCACATGTGGTCGGTACCATATCCTTTAAAACGAACACCATTCTCTTCATCAATTTCGAGAGACTCTATCTGTGCAAGGATCTCAGCTGGGCTCTTTTCCTTAGGGATGGGGCCGGTGACTTGAACACCTTTCGTGAAGTGCTTTTTATCTCGTCTCAGTTCATGGTTCTCCTCTATAAATTGACGATGCTTGTCGAAAGAAGAATACTTGCCACCCTTGGCCAGCCAGGTGAACATCACATTTGTCTTGCATATTGGGCAAGGGAACTTGCCGTGAACACACCACGCGCTGAATAAGCCATACGCCAGGAAGTCATGCATTGAGTACTGGTACCACACATGCATCGTGAAGTTCGTCTTTGTAGCTCGGTCATAGGTCAGTACCCCCTTTTCCCAAGCTTTGTGCAGTTCATCCCACACTGGCTCCATGAACACACCCATATTGTCGCCCGGGTGTCCAGGGATTATCAACGTCAAGAAGACGTTCTTGGGTTCAAACATGACGCCGGGGGGGGAGATTGAGGGGGATCACGAACACGGGCCAACAAGTGTACGGGGCCGCCATCATTCCAAACGGGTTGAACCCATCTGTTGCGATCGCTACGCGTACATTCCGAGCCTCCTCGGCCTTGCCAGGATTCATGGCATCGAAGTGCTTCCATGCGTCACCATCCGCTGGGTGCTGCATCTTGTCACTGTATCTTTTACCATTCTTGTGCCACGTCATTTGTTTCGCGGACTCCTCGGTCATATACAGCCGTTGCAGCCTCGGTACTACAGGAAGGTGCCGTATGACCATCTCGGGGATCTTAGACTGTTTCTTCTTGCCATCACTGCCTTCTACCTCCACGTACCTAGAGGCTTTGCACTTGGGACAGTGTGTTGCTGTCTTGTGGTCTCCCCGGAACAGGACACACCCATTCTTACAAGCTTGGATCCGGTCATACGGCATCTTGAGTGCTCGAAGGAGCCTCTGTGACTCGTACGTGCTCTTCGGCAGGCAGTGAAGCTCCGGAAGCAGCCCGCCAACAGTCGCCAACACGAGATCAAAACCATCTCGACTGATGCCCAGTGACGACTTCAACCCTATTAGGCGTGAAATAGCATCCAGTCTAGAAATGCGGGTGCTCGCGTGAAGGGGCTGCTGTGCCGCCTCCAACATGGCGTAGTACGCCTTTGCGGTCTCCTCTGGTTCTTCCTCCACCTCCATTCCTTGAACAAATAGCGCTTCATCAACGTCTGCCAGCAAGTCTTCCATTCCGGCATCTGCATCAAACTCCTCGAGGTCCGGTCTCACCACCGCCTCCCTAAGCCGTTGGCGTTCCCCATGGAGGATCCAGCGGGTATAGTTTGGAACGTATCCGTTCTTCCAAATGTCATGGTACATCGGCCGCCTCTCTTTCTTTTTTTCGTTCTTACACTTGCTACAGGGACACCACACCCGAATCGCCCCTTTAGCAGCTGGGCCAAATGCTTGCTCTAGGAAGTGACTGGTCCCCTTTACCCACTCCTCTGTCTTGTCTTTGAACCCAGTGTACATCCACTCACGGTCAGCCATCCTCTGTCATGCACCAACGTAAGCGACTAATAGAACCAACAGCTGCGAGTGCAAGGCGTTCCAACCATCTAATAGGTGAAGGATAGGTCCTAATCCCACCCGAGGATGCGTAGATGAGGTTAGCTTCCATGCTCCGGTCCCGTCCGAGACAGAATTTCGGCAGCACCTCCCCGCTGTTCTCCCGATACACGTCCCGGCGGGGAGAGTGTGCATCCGGAGAACAACGGGGAGGTGCTACCGAAACTCCGACTCAGACAGGTGCGGAACATGGAAGCTAACCCATCTACGCATCCTCAAGCTGTCCAAAAAACGTGGACAATCCGAAAGAGATACCGTCGCGAATATGCATTGATCAGCATACCAACGACCGCGTATCACTTTCGGACGGGAGACGCCTAACTCGGTTACGCAATGTACTTGCAACAACTAAAAGGCACAAAGGTGATTTATACCTAGGGTGGGGGCGCACAGGCGGGTAGCGGGCCGATGGAGAGTCGACGCGGTGCAGGAAGACCCGCAACGCCCACGAAGACGATCGTGGTCACCGAGTACCTCTCACGGGTCCTCCTCCTACAAAAAGAGAAAAAAGGGTTAGTATCCACTCAAAATTTCGGCAGCACCTCCCCTACACAGGAAGGTCCCAAAACCTGCAAAAAAAACATGGCACGAAGGCCAAACATGGGCACGAAGGCCAACAACCACCAAACATGGGCACGAAGGCACGATGGCCGACATCCATATTTCACGGCACAAAGGCCCATACATCCACAATTCCAACACGAAGGCCGTCAATCACATACATGGCACGAAGGCCGATGATGGAGAAGAAGGGTTATACCTTGCTGTGGCGGTGATACTCTCGCGTGGACGAACGGCGAGGACAGGACAACGGCGTGGACGGCGTGAACAGCCCTCTCCTCCTCCTCCCTTCTCCTTCCTCTCCCCTTCTTCTTTCTCCTTCTTCTTCTTCCTCCTCCCTTCTTCTTCTTCCTCCTTCCTCCTCTCCTTCCCTTCTTCCTCCTCCCCTTCTCTTCTTCCCTTCTCCCCTCCCCTGTCCTCCTTCCGGCGGCGGGGCTGGGCGGCGGGGCTGGGCGGCGGTGCTGGGCGGTGGGGCTGCTGCAGCGCGGGGCGGCGGGGCCGCGGCGGGGTGGCGGGGCCGCGGATCTGCCGGGGCGCCGGATCTGCCGGGCGGGGCGGCCGGAGCGGCGAGGGTGGCGGCGGGTCGGGATGGGGCGCGGCCGGGTTAGGGTTGGGGATGGGGTGGCGCGGCCGGGTGGGCGCGGTTTTTATTTTTTTTAAAAAAAAACCTGTTTGCCGATGGCCTGGCCCGATGGCCATCGGCAAACAATACACACGTGGCGGCCACAGGGCCGGCCTGGGCCACCTTCTTTGCCGATGGTCACCTGGGCACGGCCATCGGCAAACAATCTTTGCCGACGGCCTGCTCCGGGCGTCGGCAAAGTTTGCTTTTTTTTTTGTTTTTTCCTGCCCAATTTTTTTCTTGTGTCTTCCTACCTCAAATAAAACCAAAGTTCAAAAGTTGGGACAATTTTGAGTTTTTTAGCTATATTTCGTTAATTATTTCTGTTTATTTGCATTTTTCCGACGACTCTAAAATTGAACTACAGGTACATGAAATAACGAGATTTTTAGATTCAAAAGATGATATTCATGATTCTAGGAGTATGTTGAGGCCGTATCTAGGAGCTCGCATGAAATGACGGCCATGTTGGTGTCGTAGCATGGCGAGCTACGTGCGAAAAAGGTGTTTTTTAATTATATAAAACCCATACGAAGTCCGAAATTGACGAAACTTGACGAGTTATGTTGTCATGGCATGTGGAGGCCGTGGTAAAATTTTCAAAAAGTTTCGAGCAAGTGGTGACGTCGGATGGCTAAAACTCACACATCTCCACATGTGATTACTTGTGATCACATGTGGACATGTCTGGGTTTTGGGCATCCAACGTCGCAAGTTGCTCAAAATTGTCTCGATCTTTTTTCATAGGCTCTACATGCAATGAAATAACACGTCAAGAAGTTTCGTCAATTTTGGACTTCGTTTAGATTTTTTATAATTAAAAAACACTTTTTCCGCACGTAACTCGCCATGCTACGACACCAACATGGTTCTAACTTCATGCGAGCTCCTAGATACGGCCTCAACATACTCCTAGAATCATGAATACCATCTTTTGAATAAAAAAATCTCATTATTTCATGTACCTGCAGTTTAACTTTGGAGTCGCTGGAAAAATGCAAATAAACAGAAATAATTTACGGAATATAGCTAAAAAACTCAAAATTGTCCTAACTTTTGGACTTGGGTTTTATTTGAGGTAGGAAGACACCAGAAAAAAACTGGAAGACAAATTCAAAAAAAAAAATTCAAATTTTGCCGACGGCAACTAGAGGCCGTCGGCATATATAGTTTGCCGATGGTCAGCCGTCGGCATAGCCATATATTTTGCCGACGGCCTGACTGCCTGGCCGTTGGCAAAGATGACGGCGTCGGCTGGAGTCCGCCGACGTCTAGCCTGGCCAAGTTTGCCGATGGCCTGGGTTTGGCCGTCGGCGAAGATCGGTGTTTGCCGATGGCTGAGATTTGCCGATGGCTCGGCCGTCGGCAAATTCCGTCTTTGCCGTTGGCTGAGGTTTGCCGATGGCTTGGCCGTCGGCGAAATTTGTTTGCCAATGGCTTTGCTTTGCCATCGGCAAAGCCTCATGTTTGCCGATGGCTTATTCGTTGGCCATCGACAGACCCTGTGACCGTCGGCGAACAAGCCGTTTCCGGTAGTGATAGTGATCATTTGGTTGGTACTATCTCGTTCTGCCCTGAGCCTTCACACATAGCAGCAGTAGTATAAGTACATGTGTCTCACGTCGTTCACTTCTAGATCCAGCTGTCCAGCTCTTCTACATATGTACGCACGAGCTTATTGCACATACATTATGCTGGCTTGATCTGGTTTCAATCATCCCTGAACCAGCTAGCACGTGTACGGCCTCGTTTAGTTGAGTGAATTGGGGAGAAAAACACTGTATCAGAATTCCTGTAGCATTTCGTTTGTATTTGCTAAAAATTATCCAAATTTTGACTAACTAGGCTTAAAATGTTCGTCTCGCAAAGTACAACAAAACTATGCAATTAGTTTTTTATTTCATCAACATTTAGTACTCCATGCATTTGCCGATATTTTAATGTGACAGGGAATCTTCTTTTTGCATAGTGGAATTTAGGGGAGAATTGAGGGAACTAAACAAGGCGTACGTAACACACACACACGTATATATGCCGGTCAATTCTGGTCTAGCAATTGCATCACAGCTTATATGGGTGTGATCCCTTTGACCGCATGATGGGGCGGCCAGCGAGCCAGCCTATACACACGTCTGAACGGTAACTTCACCACCGCTAGCTGGTGCAACGAAGCAACGAATATATAATTGCAGCGGCGACAGGACTGACCACATCGTTGGCGCGCACGTCTGTTGCTGCTGGCGCGAGTGACTCTATCAGTCGGTCACTTATGTGCCACCTACGAGTACGCCGGTTTGGGCCCCGACGAAACGAAAGCGTACGTGCGGCAAAGTGCTACAGGCAACCACCGCCCGGATGTCCGTGGAAAAGGCGGGCCGCCGGATCGGAGGGGCAGGCAAAAAAAGCGTTCGATCGACTGTGCCGGCCGGGGACGACGGTGGTGTTGGCGCCTGCACTGATCGCCACGGCCGATGCGCGAGGCCCCATGTGACGATCGATCGGGCCGATCCGCCGAGCGCGCCGCGGGTTACGGCCGGCCGGCCGCGATGCGCGTCCGCCGCGCCCGGGCATGCATGCGCGCCTATGGCTAGGTGCCCGTGCCCGTGTGCCATCCACATCGAGAGATCAGAGGTGTACATGAACATGCCGCGGTACGCGCACAGTGCACCTGACTGGGCGTAGCAGACGTGCGCTACCTCCCCCTCCCGTCCTAGGCTCTAGCTAGCGCTGCGAATCTGCGATGCATATGCATGCCGCTGGTACACCGTACACGCTAGGCGAGTGGAGTAGCAGGAGCGTCGCAAACAGTCCATGACTGTGGGGGCGTTCTCGGTCAAGCGGCCACCTGATTGCATGCACAGCAGCTACGCTACGCTACGCTATGATTGCTGGTGCTTGGGCTTTTCGGGAGATCGACCTGCAATGATTTGTAAATCCATTGGCATTGGCAAACCGCGAGTAGACGAAACAGACAGCGGCATCTCAAGTGCTTCCGTGCGGCGCACCGCAGAGTTCTTGGTCGTCTTCCTCTCAACTTGCGGCACACGCATGCAATACTAAATATAGACGAAATAAAAAACTAATTACACAGTTTGCGTGTAAATTGCGAGACGAACTTTTTGAGCCTAATTAATTCATGATTTGACTACAGTAACAAATGCCCTAATGACGAATTAATTAGGCTTAATAAATTGGTCTCGCGGTTTCCGAGCAAGCTATGCAATTAGTTTTTTTATTAGTATCCGAAAATATTTTTTAATATCGCACGAAATATCTAATGTGATATTTTTATCAAAAACTTTTCCCATCTAACCCAGACCTGGTTAAGGTTTCTTCTGGATGGATTGGACGGACGTTGCCCTAAACTGACCCCATTTTACAACCAGATGGGAGTACCGCTAAAGCGACACGTGTCTTTTTTTCCCTGTTCCATAGGCGTCCGGGAGAGAGAGGGATGGCCCTCCACTCCAGTCTGCAAGCCTTGTCAGTTTCTGCGACCACTCCTGCATCATTAGATCGGTCGAACAAGCACCTAGCGCCAGCCTCATGAATTAGGGCCTTGTTCAGATACACTCCAAATTTCAAATTTTTTTACTCTTTGTATCACATCAATCTTTGCACATATATATAAAACATTAAATATAGATAAAAATAATAATTAATTATACAGTTTAATTATAAATTTGAGATAAATCTTTTGAGCCTAGTTAGTCTATGATTGAACACTAACTGCCAAATACAAATAAAAGTGCTACAATTAAAAAAAATATAACTTTTTACAGTTGGGACGATGAGAGAGCTTTTGGCTGGTGATGGGTGCAGGCAGAGGTACCCACATTCAACAGCGCCCACAGGGGTCACGCAGCTTTATTACTGGCCTGGTACCCTCTTCCTCGCATTCATGGGCAGAGCCGCATTCATGCACGGTGGTAAATGCCGCATAGTCGTACTGTATGTAGCGCCGCCCGTCACTTTTCGGGAGAGAGAGGTGAGGTGGGTGCTCTCTAGTGGCCTACGCGACGCCGACGCGGTCCTAGTTCAGCGTTCGGCAATGCAAGCTGCGATTTTGTTCGGCAGATTTCACGTACCCATGCTACGGCATTCCAAAATTCACCCCAAATTCCACTATGTAAAAAGAAGATTCCTCATCACATCAAAATACCGACATATGTATAGAGTACTAAATATAGATAAAATCAAAAACTAATTGTACAGTTTTGTTGTACTTTATGAGACGAACATTTTGAGTCTAATTAATCAAGATTTAAAAAATTATTAAAAAAACAAAAAAGCTACAGTGCTCGGGGGTGGCACTGTGTAAATTTGGCCGCCCCGAGTTAGGCATCTAAAAAGGCCTACGATCCTACTACTGCCAGATCGGCCACTCGCTCAGCTGCAGCGAGTCACTGGTCCCTGGATGCCCTACATGCCCTCCTCTGGCAGCAGAAGTGTGGAGCCCAGAGCATTCTGCCACGCCCCACGCAGTCGCGCACACTACCACCACCCTACTACTGGGTCCACCGGGCCCCTGTACGGGCTGCACACATGATGGATGATGGCATGAGATGAGACCACCACCATTTGCAGCAGATTTGAAGAAGAAAAAAACCCGGCATGCATGCCCACCACTGGCCGGCAAAAACATTTCCTGCAGACATTTGCTAGCGTAATATAATGCTCGTGTAAACTTTGATCCCCGGATTAGAGGAGCAAGCACTGCTAGAATCAGGCCGAGAAACGTGGCGCAGTTTTTGGGCAGAATTCAAATCAGAGAAAGAAAAGAAACCAAAAGGTGGCGGTCTTTTCCACTCCTCTCCAAAGGTTGCGTGTAGTGCCGTGGCCAATCCAATAGCCCTCGTCGCTGGTCTGAAAAGTCATGGCTGAAAGTAATATTTACAGATTTGTTGTGAGAGAAAAACACTGGCTAAAAAACCACAACTTATAAGACAAAACAGGGCTATGGTTTTATCAGAACTACCAATTGTATGAATTCAACTAAATATTTCTTCCTTTCAAATTATAAGATGCTTTGAATTTTCTAAATATTACTTTTAATATATATCTAGATATAGTGTATACCTAAATGCACAATAAAAACTATGCATCTAGAAAAGCCAAAATGGCTTATAACTTAAAATAAAGGGAATAATTGTTTTGTAACTTTTAGACCGGTCAATAATTTAAGATGCTCATCTTTGCACTTGGTCTCATTTCCAAAGACGATAGTCTTAAACACATCCATCTTTGAAATCTCTTTTACAAATTTTGTGTGGGGCCCTGAACTGTGGAGACAAAGCCTAAACAGGCTTGCCACACGAAATCAATTTTGTAGTGGTAAGACATTAAGATTTTGTGCGACACAATATTGTCGGTATTCATTTTTTTCTGTCAACGTGGTGCTAGGGTCCAAGTTCAACGCGATGGGGGTTTGGAGGACTTGAGAAATAATATAGATGGTACTGTCTCCACAAAAACAGGACAAAACAGTGTATGGCAATAGTGTTGCAAACTCTTATTGTTGGAGAATGAGACCCTAGAGTCAGATATGTAAGAATATAGACAATGAAACATTTAGTATCCACAGCAAAACGTTATGAAGGGCGTAAAAAACTTTTATATGGCATTGGCCATTTTGCCCTTCCTTTCGACTAGGTTTCGAAACACCCTGAGTCCAACTAAGACACCTTGGCCAAGACACTTGTCGCCTACTCTGATCTTTGCTTGACGCAGCAGCTTCACCTAATACCCCCGTGAGTCCATAAGTGTGTGACTTCACCAAGCTTCTTCATGGCACATATTCCGCTTCGCCTAGCACACACTTGTCCCATGAAGTTGGGAGCTTGACTTCGCCGTTTGGAGCCAGGATTCCTTCAACGCGGAGAACTTTGGCAAAGTTTCTCAAGTGACTGTAACACTCCGGTGTTACGCAAGGCATTTGTGCATAGCAATCATATTGCACCGCATTCATAACATCATGATCGTGTGTGACAATTTATAATTTGATTTAAACAAAAGCTTGAAAATAATATATGTGATGAATTGTATTAATATGATAATCACATTGCACCAAAAACCCTGCAACTATAAATTTTACAATCACTTGGAACCCTAGTTCAAATTTTGGAGCTCAAATTTTGTCAAAAACTTGTTTAAAAATAATTATGAAAAATATTCAAAATTTTCCCCTATTCTAGCTTTTATTCTGTCATTCAAAATCTATCAAGAATTTTCAGTTGACCCCTTAATCAAAGTTGTAGAGAATTTAATTTTGAGCAACTTTTATTTTTGGGCCAAATCCATAAAATGTCTTCTTCTTGTTCAAAATATGGTTTGAAGTTTGAAATGCATTTAAATTTGAAAATTGAAAATCGAAAATCCGTTTTTCCCCCTAGCGGGCCGCCGCCTCCGGTTCGGCCCATGGCCAGATCCGGCCCGCACCACCCGCGCGCGCGCCCGCATCGCCCCGCCTCGGCCCAGGCCCAGCCGGCCTCCTTCTTCCTCCTTCCCGCCCGCGCCCACGCGCGCTGGCGCTCCGGCAGAGCAAGCACGCCGCGTGGCGGCCGCATGCCGGCAACACCGGCCGGGTGGCGCTCGGTCGCCCCCACCAGCGCGCGCGCCCACTCCTTAACGCCCCCCCCCCCCGCAGCGCCTCGCCACTCCTCCCTCCGCTCAGCCTCCTTGCTCATTCACCGCACGCGGCTGCCGCGTTCCGCCTCCGCCACCGCACGCGCTCGCCGGACGCGCGCGTTCCGACGAACGCCGTTCACCGCAGGCCGCTCCATCTCGCCCCGAGCTTCCTCTCTCTCTGGCGCAACCCGTGCTCACCTCCATCTTCCGCGGTAAGCCCCACAGCCACGCCAATTGCTCGCCGGAGTTCCGGCCGAGCTCACCGTGGTTCCCCGCTCCGTGGAAACCCCACCTCCGCCCCTTCTTTTCCCTCACTCGAGCAAGCATCTCGTTCGCCTCGCCCTCCCGGTGCTCGGACGCCGTCTTCCGTGCCGCCCCGTGGCCGGAGAGGCGCTCCCGCCGGTGAGCAGCGCCGCCGAGCCGCCATGGCCGTGGGCAAGCTCGATTTCGAGCCCCTCCGGTCATGCCAGTGGTCTCAACGGGACCGCCTCGCCTTGGTGATCACGACGGTGGTGACCTCGTCGCCGGTGACCTCGCCGTCGTCGAGATCCGCGCGGTCAGCGCCCTCCCTTGACTCGGAGCGGCTGACGCGTGGGGCCCGGTTGACCCGCGGGCCCGCCTGTCTGTCTCTGTTTGTGCGCGCGTGTGTAGATCGCCGGGTGCACCTAGCAGTTCAGCGGCTGGAGTTAAAAAGGATTTTTGAAATTGATTTTCAGAAAATGTATAAATGCTTTAGAAAATTTGTAACTTGCTCATTTTAGCTCCAAAATTGATGAAATAAATTTCTATGGACTCTTTGGGACCAGATCTATGATATAAAATTATTGCATGTCAAATTTGAGGTACTTTTCTGTAGAGTTTATAATTAACTAGTGAAATGGCTATTTTCTTGTTAAATACTTAATAAATCCTAGAAAAGTCAGAAAAATATGATTCCAAATTTATTAATCTTTTTGTGTCATGTACTTTCTAGGGAAATTTTATATCTTGGGTGTTCTGTATAAAAATATGTAGGTGTAGTTCAAATGCTTTCTATTACCAATATTTGTTATTTTTGTTATTTAAATAAATTTGAATAAAACATGCAAGTGATAATTTTTCTATAGTGTTTGTTTAGGTAATAGATAGTAGAAAAATTCCTAAATCTGTTGTTTGATACTTTTCATAATGTAAAGTATTTTAAATATCTATTTTAGGCCTTAGTTTGTTATTTTTGTATAGGAAGTTCTAGTTATCCAAATGCAGTAAAATTTTTGTGTCAAGCTATTCTTGATATTAGTAATCTGCTGTAATTTTATAAGATTTTTCTGAGCTACTAAAATGTGTGTTGCTGTTCAACCATAGGACTAATTAGGGTTTCCATTCCTGTTTAATGCAAATATAGTTAGTAAAATATACTTTGGTGTATCTTTGAAGCATCTTGATTGTTTAGTACTCTCGCATGGTAGAAAATAGTGGTGGTAGTTTCCGAGTACATGTTCTTGGATGACGTAGACTACCTTGTAGAAGAGTCATAAGATCCACGTAATCCGATAACGTAACATATTCGTTACATCGCATGCACTCCGCATCATCATCATCTCATGTCACCTCTGCAATGCACCTATGCATGTTGCACTCATACTTCTGCATCATACAGGATCGCAGGAAGTGGTTCCGACAGTTGTTCCCGAGGACGCAGAGGAGCAGCTCGAAGTGACGGAGCCGGAGCCAGCAGAAGCAGAAGAGGAGTCCGGTGAAGAGCTTCCGGAGTGCCCTGACCATCGTCCCAGTACCTTCGAGCGAGGCAAGCCCCGGAGTATTTCTCCCCTGGTTTGCAAATAATTATTTATTAATTTTACTTAATCTGATGCATTAAGTTTAGGAGTTGTTTGCAAACGTTGCTGCATTATACCTTGTTTCACCTTGATTTTACCCGATCCTTGTCACCCTGGTGTCCACGGTCAATACTTGCTTAGCTTGCTTAGACCGGTAGAAGTCGGGTGATTGCCTGTCATCCGCGAGCTATAGGGGATTACCTGGTTTTATGTGAAAGAAATGTCAGGTGAGAATAACTAAGTGTGGAAATGAATGTGAGACCGGGCGGAAGCTTGCAGGGTTCTGGACTGTAGTGTCTTCCGTCTGTGTCAATTAAGGACCGTCCGATGTCGGGCCTCGAGTCATGTTGAACGCATGCCTCACATTTAGCTGGCCGAATAAAGTACCTTTCGACCGCGAAGCCGGGAGATTATTCGGGCCGAGTGGATTGCCCGCAACGCACTGTACCGGAGCAGTAGTGGCAGGAAACGGGGGCGCGATGATAAGGCCAAAGAGCAGTCGGGCGGCCCCCGGGTACATGTGGTTCCTGGCAAGCTCGCGACTTTACCTGAATGGTTGACTTGGTGACCGATACCTCACTTTAGCGGGTGAGTGAGGTTTGTGTGAGGAATAAATTACCAGCTGGTCAATAATCGATTCGAATCGCCATCGTTCACTGGATAGTGAACACTTGACTTGAGTTACTTCATCGTAGTAATGCTGATGAAACACTTGATAGTTATGAGGAAATGACATGGTAACTATTGTTAATTATCAATGGTAATCCTTGCTTGCTTAATTATATGGTTACTTTAGCATAAGTGCAAACATAGTTGACAGGAGAATAAAGAATTAAAAGATGACATGCTTTTGTAAATGATTTGATAAGCTAAAAGTGCTTTCTTGCAAATGAGTCAGCTACCCCACCAAAAAGCCTATCATGATCCTTGGAGTCATTTTGTTTTGGTTCTGTCGGGTAAGTCTAGCTGAGTACCTTCTCGTACTCAGGGCTTTGTTCCCACTGTTGCAGATGGACAGATGTACTATGGTTATTGTATCAACTGTCTCTACCCTGCGATGGGCGAAGCCTAGGACCATGGGCAATGGTCACTCACTACTTCTCGCTTGATGCTTTTGTGGGAGATGATCGCGAGCTGGCACTGTATTTTGGAAAGATGTGTGTGTGTGCGCTTTGAACTAATGCTTCCGCTACTTTATTCGAAACTGGTTTGTAATAACTATGTTTAAACTCCGATGTATTTTGTGCCGCGAACTACTATGTAACTTATGAAGGTAATCGCTAAACTTATTACGATCTTGGCTGTGATGTGAAATGGTTTGATATCCGTCGAGATTTCACGGACTACCGGGTTATACGGGCTTAAGTTTGGTAAATTGTCCGTCCGTTGGATGATTTTCTTACTTAATCTCGTATAATTGGGCGGTTCTGTTACAGCTGGTATCAGAGCATGGTTTAGCGTAAGTACTGTTCATAAGTGTATTCAAACCAAAACCCTGTTTAAAAAGTGTGATTTTGAAACTAAAAAGTGTGCCAGTGGTCATATCCTGTATGCCCAGTTAAGGACTCTAGGTGGCTATTTAAGTACTAACTTGGGGTTCTGCACCATATTTCTTTTTCGTTGCTCATACGGCGTGCTATTGTATGAGTGCCACTTAATTGAGTGGTAATGTATGGATCAGTTACCTCTACGCTTCGGTAAGTGTGAGCTGTGAGAGCATGATCGGATACACCGCCGATCTAGGGAAGAGTGCTTATATGATACTTGGATAATTACATGTTTTTATAAAAGTGTCGCATGTGTGGGTGTTCCGTCCGTTGAGGCGATGCCGTCAATAGGACGATGTGTTTGGGTAGTTACTACCGTTGTACACGCATCTAGGGATTCGTGTAAAGCGTGTAGGTAGATTTACTGCTTTCATGCATTCATGGGGGATGGGCTGAAATGAGTTTTCTGCAGGTACATAACAGCGTATCGTGTAGACCGAATTAGTTACGTATATGAGAGATCGTTTGTATGCCACCGAATTCACCGTTAGATGCTTTTATTTCATAAGTTTGTGAGAACGTAAGACTCGTGCATGCATCATATTGTCTGTGCATTCCATTCATGGCATGCATTCCTCCCCTTATAAAAGGATTATCCCATTTTGATAAAAGTGACCTCAACTAAAATATGTTCTCACCGGGTAATTAAAACTTGTGCTACAGATGGCCCGCACGAAGCAGACTGCCCGTAAGTCCACTGGCGGAAGAGCACCCCGTCGTTAGCTAGCCCCGCGGGAGCACCGCAACACGGACACTTTTCTAAGCGAGTTTGGCATGCCCACCTTGCTTTGGAGAGTGCTCCATGATGTGGGGTACCCGGAGGGACAAGAGCCAGTTTACTCTTGGAGCGAGAGCCAGTTAGCTGAAGATGGGCTTGCTGTTGTAGAGATCACCGTCCCTGCTCTTGGTGATGCGCCAGAATGGGATGGTTGGCATTTGGAGTTCGAAGGACGCACTCCAGTTGAGGGTGCAGAGGGCGCAGCTTTTCGCGTCATCCGAGACATCATGAGCAGATTTCCCAATGAGTTAGCAGCAGCTTTGGCCGATACCTTCCCGAGAGATGATCCTCGCGATGCCATTTGGGTACAGCCGCAAGGAAGTGCCCTAGTTAGAGGCCCCAGTGAAGGACGGGCTAGCGACAACCACACCATGAGTGCCATGTATGCAGCCATCAGAGCATATCAAGGTCTGGAGAATACCTATTGGACCTTGACTGGCCTACGCGGTGATGATCGGCTTGAAGCAAGAAAACAGAAGAAGAAGCAAGCACGTGCCATAGCTAGCTTGCAGGAGTAGTTGGCTGACATGAGCTTGCAGCGGGACCGAGCTCTCGAGAGAGGCGAGAGTTCCATGCAGCAGGTACAGCGGTTGACTCAGGCCAACAGAAATGCAGACCGCCTGATGGAACAGCTATTACAAGAAAGGAATGAAGCCTGGAACGAGAGGGACCTTCTGAGGCAAAGGGTCGAGGAGTTAGAAGAGTACAATGCCAACTTGCATGAAGAGTTTCATGCCCTCTACAACGGGATGGGCCCGTATGCTCCTCCAAACGCCGCTCAGATGGACATCGACGACGACGCCGCTGCTGAAGGTAGCGATGGCGACGCCTCCGACATCGACGATGGCCCCGAGGAGTAGGATAGTGTCCTGCGTTAGTAGCTAGGCTTGACGCGATGGCCTTCTTTTGGTTTCCATGTATCATGTTGTATCCTGTTCGACCTTGAGACTGACGATCTTTGGAGTTTGGTTGTGTATGCGATACCCGAACGCATAAAAGTCCAGTGTGTGTATGCTGGCAACGTGGTTGTATGGAACGCGATGTTGCATTTGAAGTAACTTAATTGGTGCTGTTGTTTAATTGGAATGAAATTATTGCGCCTCTGTTTTCTTGTATGACTTGTTCTCTCAAATGAATTCAGTATGGCATGATTGTTCATTCGGACACAATTTTACAACTTCACTCAATTGTGCTTGTTGCTGAAATATGCAGATGGCCAACACTCGTCGTGCTACGTATGAAGCCGCTGAGACTGGTGGCAATGGTGCAGGAGCTGGTGGAAGTGGTGCCAACAATGTCAACCACCAGGAACCACGTCCAGAACCACATTTGCCCCCTCCTCCGCCGCTCACTGCAGAGATGTTCTTCACACAGTTTCTTGGAAGTCAACGCAGTACTGAACAGTCACAGAAGAATATGGAAGACTTTCTGCGTACCATCGCGGAAAATGTTCAAAGAGGAAATAACCAAGGTGGTGGCCATGGAGTGAACCAGTACAGCAGTTTCAAGGATTTCATGGTGTCGGTGTTCGGACCCAGGGGGGTCCTAAACCAACGAGTAAAATGCTGCGTGTCCCTTTCCTGGATGGTGATGCAAGGAGAACACACGGGGGTTTATCCTGGTTCGGGCAAAAGAAGGCCCTACGTCCAGCGGGGGTGAGAGAGGTATGTATTTCCTTGCACCGAGGTGCTCGCGTAGGGGTTACAAGCTTGCGAGAGAGGGCGTCGAGCCCAAGTCTCAAAGGAGAAAAAGAAAGGGTACAAGATGATTGCTTGAGATGTTGATCGTTATCTTGTATATGGCTAGCTGTTCGTCTGATGTCTGCTTCTCGCTGCCTGCCTCCCCTGAAGCCCCGGCCTCCCCCCTTTTTATAGGGCGAGAGGAGGCCAAGACAACGGGGAGCCTTGAAATGATGTTTTGTCGATCCCTGTTGAGGTGACTGTAGCGTCGTGCCCTAGAAATGGGAGGCCATCCCTGGGCACGTGATGTCGTAGAAGGTGAGGTGCCGAAATGACCCGGAGCGCCGTGCCATACCGTCCTTTCTTCCCTGTGTCGGTGGTCGAGGTCGGGTCGAGGTAGGGTCGAGGCCGAACGGATAAGTCCGAATCCTCGGAATTACGGCATACGGGCCTTGTCGTATCCTCCCTCGAGGGTTAATAGTGATGCACAGGATGAGGTATGGTGGGCATAGTGACGTCTTTCACTTCCCATCACGGGATGGGCGGTAAAACAGTGGAAACTGACACTGGTATTGTTCCCACGTCGATCACGCGTGTAGCCATGCCGGTAGGTGGTAGCAGGTAATTGCATTAAATGCTAAGACTTTTTGTCCCGTGGTAGGTGAGACAGAGGGGGTCGAGCGCCTCGACCCGGGCTCACGTGAGTCGGAGCGCTCCCGGGGGGCGATCGAGCCTCGTGCGGGTCGGAGCGCGGTCGAGGCCTCCCGTCGAGGGGGCCTCGTACGAGTCGGAGACAGGACGCGGTCGAGGCATTCCGTCGAGCCGGCCTCGTACGAGACGGACCTGCCGCGCGTAGTGGGCTGTGCTTTGTCGTGACTTAGTCGTTTTGACTTTTATTATCGTTGAATGTGGGTACCCCTATAGTATTGGTACCGACAGTAGCCCCCGAGCCTTTGGGTGAGTGTATGTTCACTCTCCTAGAGGCTTTTTACCGATGAACTGGAGTCATAGCGCCGCTTGCTTGTCGATGAACTGGAGTCATAGCGCCTTTTGGTTTTCTAGTAGGGATGCCTAGGCGTTCTCAGTACTTCTCCGGTGGGGGCGCGCGAGCGCACCCGCCGGGTGTAGCCCCCGAGGCCTCGGTGGAGTATTGAGAAAATCTCCTCCGAGGTCTTGTTTACATTTTATCAGGGAGTAATTGATGCGGCCGAGCCCCCGAGCCTCGCGCGCACGAGGTCGATCAGAGTCCCTGCCGTCTTTCGTTGTCCGTCCCTCGCGCTCTTCCTCCGGAAAGGAAGAGGAGGGGTGGGGAACGTCGTACTACCCCGTTTGGGCGAGTCCGGCGATCTCCGGTGAGCTGCTAGCGGGGGGATTCGAGTGAGAGTCCGTGCTCCAGTCGTTAGGAGTCGGCTTGGGGCCCGGGGGCACTCTTCAAAGATGCCAAGGAGTGGTCGTGCGGATGTCGGTTCCCTGCGACAGGATCCGAGGGCTCGATGCCTCCCCCGAGGGGATTCCTGCTTCGACCTCGTCCTTTGGCCTCGAATACGTCTTGGGGTGCCTCGAGAGCGTGGCTCGAGCCCTGGCCGTGTATGGGCGCATCCCTGGTCGTCCCTTACTCTGTTGCTCGAGGGCGGCTGTCGAACCCAGGTCGAGGGCCAGCCTCCGTTCCCTCGAGACTTAAAATGGGCCCGGAGCCCGTTATCGGAATCTTGGAATATCCGTCCGTGGATCTCGCCCTGCCCGTTAGCCAGGCGCGCCTTTTTAGGGCGAGATCGGCGCGGTAGTGGGCGACGTGGCGTTCGGTTGCAGCGTGGGGGACGGCCACGTGCCTTGCTCCTGTAAGGCGTGAGGGACGGTTAGGTGAGCGCATTTATTACGGGAAACTGTTCCTACCTTTTCGCGCGGCCGTTGAACTTCCGCCTGGCCTATAAAGGCAAGACCCAGGGGTCCGTGTTCCCCTCCGGTCCTTTGCGTTCTTGCCATCCTCTGCCTCAGGAAACCCTAGCCCCCTTACGCATTCCGTCCACATTGCCGCCGCCGCCGCCGCCTTTTCCTCCACACTTTCCCTCCCCATCGGCGCTGATGGCTGGAAAGAGCCAATTCCTTGCTACCGACGGCTGGGCCTCCTCTTCCGTGATGGAGAAGAAGCTGGAGGAGCTGGTCGCGGATGGGTTGCTGCGGCCGAGGACGAGTCGGTCGCGGCCGGAGTGGATTGCGCCGCCGTCGACCCATCGGGAGCCGGCCCCCCCGGAAGGCTACGTGGTGAGCTTCGTAAGTTTCCACGAGCGGGGGTTCGGCATCCCGTCGTCGGTCTTCATGCGGGCGCTTCTCCACTACTACCGGGTGGAGCTCCACCACCTCGCCCCCAACGCCATCGCGCAGGCCGCCATTTTTGCGGCGGTCTGCGAGGGATACCTCGGGGTGGAGCCGCAGTGGAACCTGTGGCTCCACCATTTCAAGGCCGACCTTTTCGCGCGGAACGCGGGAGGGAAGGGCGCCTTCTACGCAGTGCGAGTAGGGAGCTGCGTTCTTCAGTTGAGGTCGAGCCGGACGGACCAGTACATCCCGGCGCGCCTCATCTCTTCGAACAGCGGGTGGCACGCGGGCTGGTTCTACCTCCGCAACGATGACAACCAGCTGCCGAGGTACACCGGCCGCGTGCTGACCGCCCGGGAGGACAACTGGGTGTACGGCGTGCCGGACGTCGAGAAGCCGCGTCTGGACCCGTTGCTGGCGGCGCTGCAGCAGCTTCGTGCTCGAGGCCTGACAGCGGCGGGGGGTAGCGACGGCGTTCCATCGCCGCCGGGTGATGCCGTTGAGCCGACGTCGCCTGCGCCTCGACCAGATGACCCCGGAGGCGTCTCTGGAGGGGAGCCGGATGTCGCACGAGGCCCTTACTGTCGAGGAGGGGCTTCGTCGAGCCCGCCGGATGGTGGGGACCTTCAAGGCGGAGGAGGCCGACCGGCTCCCCATGAGGCCCACCGAGGGGTTCGAGCCCGTGGTAAGTTTCTTGGTACGCTTGTTTTTTGGTTCTGTTCGCTTCTCGGTCCCCCTTAACCCGGTCGACGCCTATGTGCAGGACCTGTCGGCGTTGCGGGAGACGCGACCGCCGGTTCCGGAGGACCAGCCTGCCCGGGATGCTCGACGGCAGCATGCCTCGAAGCAGAAGGCGGTCAAGGAGTCGACCAAGAAGCGGGCGGCCCGCAAGGCCAAGGAGGCGGAGGCGCGGAAGAAACTCCGGCGCCAACAGGCCCTCGACGGGCTCCCTTTGGAGCCGTCGCCCTCCGAGACCATGTCGGGGGAGGACGACGGCAGCAGCGGCGAGGATGATGACGCCTTGTCGCGGTACGAGGCCGCGACCGGGCTGGGGAGCCTCCCCGACATCCGCCCTCTGCTGGAGCCCATCGCGGGGTCATCCTCCTCGGTCATCATGATCGAGGAGGTCGAGGAGGACGACGAGGAAGAGGAGAAGAAGAAGAAGAAAGAGGAGGAAAAGAAGGAGGCGGGCCCCTCAACAGGAGGGGCCGCCTCGCCCCGGACCCGGCCAGAGGGGTCGACAGGGGCGCCTGCCCCAGCCCAAGCCCCGCAAGCTCAGGCGGGGACGGGGGCGGGGGTGCCGACCTCGTCGTCGGCGGCGCCTCCGTCGGGCGTGAAGACCCGGGGCCAGTTGGCCTCGGAGGCACAGAAAGCGCGCAGCGGCGCGCCGGCGAGAGCCCCAAGGAGCGCTCGGTCCGCGGGTGGGGCTGCCGCGAGGCCACCGTCTGCCACCTCGAGCGGCTCGGACCGTGGGGGGTCGAGGCCCCTGGTGCCGATCTCCGGGTAAGTTTTTTGAGCAGAAGGGGACTTGTCTTATTTTTTGATTTCGTCGATCGACTCATCCTTTATTTTTCAGGTTGAAACGGAAGGCGGAGACCATGGGGCCCACCCCCGTGAAGTCCCTTCGAGCCAGCGCCGCCGTCCTTAACCGGTCGGCGGAACAGGACGCGGCCTGGGTCCGCGAGGTCGAGGCTGCGAAGGAGCGCCGTCGGCAGCGGGAGGCCGCGGGTGCCTCGACGGCTGCCGGCCCCGATCCTGCGGTGGCGGGATCAGAGCCGGCAAGGACGGTGGCGCCTGGCCCGGTCGAGGCGGGGCCTAAGGTGCTGCCCTCGGCTGAGGCCACCGCGGAAGTGGCCGCGGTGGGGGCGGCCGCCGAAGCGACCGCGGAGGGAGCTGCGCCGGCGCCGGAGCAGGAGGTGGCGCCGGCGAGGGAGCCGCAGCCGCAGCAAGACCTACCGGTGCAGCCGGTGGGCACGACGGAGGGCGGGGCCGTCGAGGCTTCTGCCGGAGCCCCGGAGGCGGCGGCGCCGGAGGTTGAGGTGCCGGTCGCGAGGGCACCGGCGGTCGGAGCGCCGGCTTCCGAGCCGCCGTCGGGCGAGGTACCTGCCCCAGAGGCGTCAACGGCGGGGGTGCCAGCTCCGGAGGCGCTGGTTGTCGAGGGGCCGGTAACCGCCGAGGGGCGGGCGCCCGTGGTCGTTACCCTCGACGACGCCCCCCTGGACAAGGGAAAGGAGATAGTGGGGGCCGAGGAGGGCGAGACCACGGGTCGGGCTGAATCCTCGGCCCCTGTCGGAGTGGCGGGCGAGGGCGACGAGGCCGGCCCTTCGACCGGGCCGGGAGGTGCCCCGGTTGCGCCGTCGTCGTCGTGGCCAGACTTCGCTGCGATGGCGATAGCGCAGGCCGAGGAGGAGATCCCGAGGTGGGGAGGGCCGCCCCTTGCGTTCAAGGATGCCGCAAACCTCGACGGCGAGCCCATCCTCATCCTGAACGACAGGGATGAGGTCCACCGCTGGCAGTACCTCGAGGGCGTCCGCCGGCATCTCGCTCGGCTGCTCAGCGTGGCGTCCGACGCCGTTTCGCGGGGCATGCTGGATGCCACCGAGGTATGAGTAATTTGCCGGCTTATTCTGTGGCTCTTTGTGTCTTTTTCCTTTGGGTTCACCATGATTTTCGGTTTTCCTTGAATTAGGAACTCAAGGAGACCTCCCGCCGCAAGTCGCTCTTCATCCGGGGTGAGAGCGGTGTGTGGGCGTCGCTGTCCCGGCAACGGGCCTTGGTCGAGGAGACCCAGAAGAGGCTCGCCGATCGGTCCGCTGAGATGGCGGAGCTGCGCACCGCCTACTCGACGGTGAAGGAGGATGCGGTCCAGGCCTGGGCGGCTGAAGCCTCGATGCGCACCGAAGCGGACAAGGCCCGGGAAGAGGCCGCCCAGGCCCGCCGAGACCTCGAGCCCCTGTCGGCGCGGGTCAAGGAGCTCGAGGAGGACGTCTCCCAGGTTGGCCGTCAGCGGGACGCCCTCAACGTCCAAATCGGGCAGGTGACAGCCCAGCTTGGCGCGCTGAAGGGCGAGGTCTCGGTGCTGAATGGGGCCGTCCAGGAGAAGGACGCGGCGCTCCAGACCGCCCTCCAAGAGATCGAGGCCCTGAAGGCGGCCGCTCGCGAGAAGGACAGCGCCCTCCTGGGGCTCGAGGGGACGTGCGGGGGGCTCCGCGACGAGGTTACGGGTTTGAAGACCCATATCGAGGGTAAGTATGATTTGCTGTAGTTATGTCCTCGAGGCCTCGTATCGAGTGCTAATTTTGGCTTGTCGTATTCCAGAGCTGGAGAACGAGAACCGGGAGGCCCACTCGACCGCGAACTCCCTGCAGAGCCTCCTGGAAGCCGAGACACAGAGGACCCAGCTGTTCCAGGGCGCGATCACCTCGGTGTGTGACGGTCTGGGGGTCGAGTCCGACATCGATACCGGAGAAGACGCTCCGGGGAACTCCTTCGTCCGTCGGGTAGCGGCGCTAGGTCACCTCGCCCGAGAGAAGATACGGGACAGCCTCCATCACGGCGTAAAGAGGGCGCTGGCCGTCGTCCGCTCGGGCTTTGTGTTCGACATGGAGCTCGTCGCCGACGGCTTCATCATAGACCCGGAGCGAACGGACACGGAGAACGCGGACGCTTGCTTGGATCTGATCGAAGCCGCGGAGGGGCCTGGGAGCCGTCTGGCCTCGCTCTTTGAGCCCGAGGTGGTGCCGCCCGCTGACGACGAAGGCCTGTGAGCCAAATCTGGGCATGGAGGCCCGTGTAATAAGTTAGTTATTTTGAATTTTGGTCGTGGTGGCCTCAGGGGCCCTAGGAACTCGAAACTTAAACCAGTTCGTGGTTAATTTAGTTTTATTCGAGCCTTTGTTCCCTCTATCGCTTGAATCGTGTTCTCGCATAATCTACTTAACACGCAGTTGCGCCCTTTGGCGTAAGGGAGCGAGTGGGGGTACCGTAGCCTCGGAGGCGTAAGTGATCCCACGGCTCGACTGCCCTCGAGCTTTAGGGTGCTCTTGCGGTCTCGTAGATCGTGTAAGAACCTGATCTAAGCGACAGTGGGCGTATTCTTTTTTAAAGTTATGAACCGTCATAAGACCTTCTTAGCGTGCGGTCGCGCCCCTAGAAGGCGTGAGGGGTGAGTGGAGGTACCGTAGCCTCGGAGGCGTAGGTGATGCTCCTGACTCGAGAGCTCTTTCGAACCTTAGGGTGCTTTTGCAGCGGAGTCGATCAAAGAAGCGGTTCTTAAATTTAAAAAAGAGTACAAGTTTTTACAGGGACTGGGGGGTTCCCCCCTTGTAGCCCCCGAGGGAGGGTCGATTCTGGGAGTGCAGAGTCGATCCTTCCTCGTTGTGAAACGAAAGTATTGAATATTGCTGTATTCTTTATTGACGAAAAAGGAAATACAAGGCCTCGAGGCTTTCTAAGGAAAAAAGCGACGTAGCTGTTCAATGTTCCAAGCGTTGGTGAAGATTTCGCCTTTCTCGTTGGATAGCTTGTAGGTGCCCGGCTTTAGCACTTCTGCGATGATGTACGGTCCTTCCCATGGTGGCGTGAGCTTGTGGCGCCCCTTGGTGTTCTGGTTCCGCCGTAGCACCAAGTCGCCGACGTTGAGGTCTCGTCTGCGGACGTGTCTGTCGTGGTAGCGTCGGAGACCCTGCTGGTACCTGGCAGAATGCAACAGAGCCACATCTCGGGCTTCCTCGAGCTGGTCGAGGGCGTCCTTTCTTGTGGCGTCATTATTTCTTTCGTTGTAAGCTTTTAGTCTTGGGGACCCGTATTCGATATCGGTTGGGAGCATAGCCTCGGACCCGTAGACTAAGAAGAACGGAGTGAACCCCGTGGCTCGACTCGGCGTTGTCCTTAGGCTCCACAAGACCGAGGGTAGCTCGGCGGCCCATCTTTTGCCATGTTTGCTTAGCTTGTCAAAGATTCTGGGTTTCAGGCCCTGTAGGAGCATGCCATTGGCACGTTCTACTTGGCCATTTGTTTTTGGATGAGCTACGGCCGACCAGAGCACGCGAATGTGATGGTGGTCACAGAAATCCAGAAACTTCTTACCAGTGAATTGGGTGCCGTTGTCAGTGATGATGCAGTTGGGGACCCCAAAGCGATGAATGATGTTGGTGAAGAAAAGCACAGCTTGTTCGGACCTAATGCTGGTGATGGGGCGAGCCTCGATCCATTTGGAGAACTTGTCGATGGCGACGAGCAAGTGGGTGAAGCCGCCTGTTGTCCTCTTTAGAGGCCCGACAAGGTCAAGGCCCCAAACGGCAAACGGCCACGTGATGGGAATGGTTTGTAGAGCATGTGCCGGGAGATGAGTCTGTCTTGCATAGTACTGACAACCTTCACAGGAGCGTACTAGCTTGACAGCATCGGAGACCGCGGTCGGCCAATAGAACCCTTGTCTAAAGGCGTTCCCGATGAGGGTTCGAGGCGCAGCGTGGTGACCGCAAGCCCCCGAGTGCAGGTCGCTGAGCAGGTCCCTGCCTTCCTTGTTTGTGATGCAATGTTGGAGAATGCCTGTAGGGCTGCGTCGGTACAGCTCCCTACCGTCGCCAACGATCACGAAGGTTTTGGCCCGGCGAGCGATCCGTCGAGCTTCGGTCTTATTCGAGGGGAGGTCCCCTTGGATAAGATAGTCGAGGTATGGCGCGCGCCAATCAGGCTCGAGATCAGATGGTGGGGTCGATCCTTCCATCTGCATGGCCTCGGCCCCGGTCGAGGGGGCCTCTGCCTCAGGTGGGGGGTCGAGTGACGTCCCGTCGACTCCTCCGTCTGGCCCAAGGTCGACGGATGGCCGCTGGAGATCTTTCGCGAAAATGTCTGGTGGGACCGTGGTTCGACTGGACGCGATTTTCGCGAGTTCGTCGGCGGCCTCATTATACCTGCGTGCGATGTGGTTGAGCTCGAGGCCGTGAAACTTGTCCTCGAGGCGCCGTACTTCTTGGCAGTAAGCTTCCATTTTGGGGTCGCGGCAGCTCGAGCTCTTCATGACCTGATCGATCACGAGCTGGGAGTCGCCTCGAACATCAAGGTGTCGGACCCCGAGCTCGATGGCGATTCTCAGCCCCGTGACGAGTGCCTCGTATTCGGCGACGTTGTTGGACGCGGGGAAATGGAGCCGGATGACATAGCGCATGTGAACCCCGAGGGGTGAGATGAAGAGCAAGCCCGCGCCTGCTCCTGTTTTCATCAAAGACCCATCGAAGTACATGGTCCAGAGCTCGGCCTGGAGCTGTGTGGGAGGGAGCTGGGTGTCGGTCCATTCAGCCAAGAAATCTGCCAACACCTGTGACTTTATGGCTTTGCGCGGCGCATAGGATAGGGTCTCGCCCATGAGCTCGACCGCCCACTTGGCGATCCTACCCGAGGCTTCCCGGTTCTGGGCTATCTCTCCCAGGGGGAAAGAAGAAACCACAGTAACCGGGTGGCCCTCGAAGTAGTGTCGGAGCTTGCGCCGTGTCAAGATGACAGCATATAGCAGTTTCTGGATTTGAGGGTAACGGACCTTGGTTTCCGAGAGCACCTCGCTAATGAAGTAGACCAGCCTCTGGACGAGCAAGGTACGAGCCTCCTCGGCCCGTTCGACGACCAGGACCGCGCTGACTACTTGTGACGTGGCAGCGACGTAAAGTAGGAGCGGTTCTCCTGGGGTCGGAGGGACGAGAATTTGGCGAGTTAGAGAGCGTAACCTTGAGTTTTGTGAGGGCTTCCTCGGCCTCGAGGGTCCAGGAAAAGTGTTCCGATTTCTTTAGGAGGCGGTATAGAGGGAGTGCTTTTTCGCCGAGGCGCGAAATGAAACGGCTGAGCGCCGCCAAGCAGCCCGTGACTCTCTGCACACCCTTCAGATCTCGGATGGGGCCCATCTTGGTTATGGCAGAGATTTTTTCTGGATTGGCCTCGATGCCACGCTTAGACACGATGAACCCTAAAAGCATACCTCGGGGGACGCCAAAAACAAATTTTTCTGGGTTAAGCTTGATGTTCTTGGCCCGGAGGCATTTAAATGCTACGTCGAGGTCGCTGACCAGATCGTCGGCTCGTTTGGTCTTGACTACGATGTCATCGACGTATGCCTCGATGATTGGTCCGATGTGTTCGCCGAAAACATGTTGCATGCATCGCTGGTACGTCGCCCCTGCGTTCCGGAGACCGAAGGGCATCGTAACGTAGCAATACATGCCGAACGGGGTAATGAATGAAGTCGCGAGCTGGTCGGACTCCTTCATCTTTATCTGATGGTAACCGGAGTAGGCGTCTAAGAACGAAAGAGTTTCACAACCCGCAGTTGAATCAACGATTTGATCAATGCGTGGCAAAGGAAAGGGAACTTTCGGACATGCTTTATTCAAACTAGTATAGTCTACACACATCCTCCATTTCCCACTCTTTTTCTTAACTAATACAGGATTAGCTAGCCACTCGGGATGGTGAACCTCCTTGATGAACCCGGCCTCCAGTAACTTGTGGATCTCTTCGCCGATGACCCTGCGCTTCTCCTCGTCGAAGCGGCGCAGGCGTTGCTTCACCGGTTTGGATCCGGCCCGGATCTCCAAGGCGTGCTCGGCGACTTCCCTGGGTATGCCCGGCATATCCGAGGGACTCCACGCGAAAATGTCGACGTTTGCGCGGAGAAAGTCGACGAGCACGGCTTCCTATTTCGGATCGAGGGTGGCGCTGACGTTCAGCGCCTTCCCGTTGGGATCAGCGGGGTCGAGGGGCACGATCTTGACGTCCTCCGCGGGCTCGAAGCTGCCGACGTGGCGCTTTGGGTCGGGAATCTCGTTGGCGAGACTGTCGAGATCCGCAGCCAGAGCCACCGTCTCAAAAACAGCCTCGCCGTGCTCGACGCACTCGACGTCGCACTCGTAGGCGTGTTCGTACGAGGGCCCCACAGTGATGACGCCGTTTGGGCCGGGCATCTTGAGCTTGAGATAGGTGTAGTTCGGCACAGCCATGAACTTGGCGTAGCACGGGCGCCCGAGGATGGCGTGGTATGTCCCACGGAATCCGACCACCTCGAAGGTGAGAGTCTCCTTCCTGAAGTTGGCCGGCGTGGCAAAACAAACGGGCAGGTCGACCCGTCCGAGGGGTTCCGCCCGCTTTCCTGGCACGCCGCCGTGGAAGCCCCCGACGCTAGGCTGGAGGCGCGCTCTCTCGACCCCCAGGAGGTCGAGGGTCTGGGAGTAGATGATGTTGAGGCTGCTTCCGCCGTCCATGAGTATTTTGGTGAGGCGTGTGTTGGCGATGACGGGATCAACGACAAGAGGGTAGACCCCTGGACTGGGGACGTAGTCAGGATGATCATCACGGTCGAAAGTGATGGCCACCGCAGACCAGTCGAGGTAACGAGGGACCGCCGTTTGTACGGAGAAGACCTCTCGCCGCTCTCGCTTGCGCTGGCGCGCTGAGAGGCGGGTCGAGGGTCCTCCGTAGATCATGAAGCAGTCGTGGATCTCGGGGAACCCCTCATCCTTGTCGTCACCCTTTGGGTCTTCCTTCTTGTCGGTGTTCTTGTCGCCTGCGCCCTCGAAGTACCTGCGGAGCATATGACAATCCTCGAGGTTATGGTTAATGGGTCCCTTGTGGTAAGGGCATGGCTCTTTAAGCATTTTGTCGAAGATGCCCCCGCCGGGGGGGCCTCGAGGTTTCTTGCGCTCGGTAGCGGCGACAAGCTCGTCGGCCGGGGCCTCGAGCTTGCCCCGCTGGCCTTTCTTCTTCTTGCGGTTGTTCCTCTTGGAGTCCCGGGTGGAGCTCGCGGGATCATCGGTCTTCTGCTTCCCTTTGTCCTGCTCGCCGCCAAAGATGGCACCAACTGCCTCCTCGCCGGCGGCAAAGTTGGTGACGATGTCCATCAGCCCGTTGGCAGTGAGGGGGGTGTGACGGCCTAACTCTCGGACCAACTCTTTGCAAGTGGTGCCCGAGAGGAAAGCCATGATCACGTCGGAGTCGGTGACGTTGGGGAGCTCGGTGCGTTGCCTGGAGAAGCGCCGGATGTAATCCCGGAGGGATTCTCCAGGTTTCTGCTTGCAACTCCGGAGATCCCACGAGTTGCCGGGGCGCATGTAAGTTCCCTTGAAGTTTCCCTCGAACACCCTCACGAGGTCATCCCAGTCGTGGATCTGTTGAGACGGGAGATCCTCGAGCCAGGCTCGAGCGGTGTCGGAGAGGAATAGGGGGAGCTGTCGGATGATGACCCGGTCGTTGGTGGCCCCGCCCAGCTGACACGCCAAGCGGAAATCGGCGAGCCAAAGTTCGGGTTTGGTCTCGCCGTTGTACTTGGCGAGAGTCGTGGGAGGGCGAAACCGTGCCGGGAGTATCGTTTCACGGATAGCCTTGCTGAAGACCCGAGGGCCCGGAGGCTCGGGCGAGGGGCTACGATCTTCCGAGCTGTCATAACGCCCACCCCTGTGCACATGGTAACCTCGAGCCACTCCGTCACCGTGCTTGCGCGTGCGGCGCTCGACGATGTTGCCACGGGTGTCTCGAGGTCCATGGTCGTGAGTGACGGGTTCAGGGGCGGGAGCCATTCGGATCCGTCGGGCAGGTTCGCGATGAACCGAGGCGTCTCTCTCTTGCCGAGAGGGCTCTGCGAGCCGCTCCGAGGCAGGCTCGCGTCGCCTCGAGGCGGAGCTCTCGGCCTGCTGCAAGGCAGCGGTCTCGAGGAGTTCTCGGATCTCATCTCGAGCTCGGCGGGCATCGGGGTTCGACGGCTCGGGCATGTTCCGGAGGAGCATGGCGGCGGCGACGACGTTCTGGCTGGCTCGAGCGAAAACCGGGGGGTCGACGGCCCGGTCCTCGTCGATGCGACGGTTGACGTCGCGAGCTCTCTCGCGAGCTCTCCCGCCAGGCGCGCGTTCCGCACGCTCACGCTCGAGGGTTTGCTGGAGCAGATACAGGTTTTGCCATTCTTCGTCAAGTTTTTCCTGCAACTCGCGGATTTGCTCGAGCTGCATTCCTTGATCCGCAAGGAGTTGAGCCTCGTCCCGGTCGGCGGGGTGCTCGACATGAAGTGGCGTGTGCCCTCCTTCGGCTAGCTCCTCATCCTCCGAATCCGACGCGCTTTCAACGTCGACGTTGAAGCATTCGCGAGTCGGATCGTAGGTGTCGTCGGCCGAGTCGGAGTCAGGGGCGCCGAAGTAATAGTACGACGGGGGAATGCATGGCCGTTGCGAGCCGCTACCGGGGTTGCGGCGTGGGGAAGCGGTCACACGGGATTCTGTTTCTGGCGTCTCAGTAGAGTCCAGGTAATCAGAAGCCGGCGTGGACGCGATGAGGTCCAGAGTGGAGCGTAGATGGTGCCCGGGGAGTTTCTCATAAGCACTCAAGCAAGTGCTCACGGAAGAAGCATACACCTGGGCAGCCGAAACTAGCCCAAACGGAAACGGTGAAGGCGATGTTGCTGCCCACGCCGGAAGGGATGCACGGGGCAGTGGTGTCACACCGGGCGGAGGAGCGGCGGGGTTCTCCATTGGCATGTTGTCCTCGGCCAAGCTTATCCTTCCCAGACCTTCCACGAGGAGATCTGGGCCGGCGCCTGGCTGGGAAGTGCCGGAACGGGGAATTCCATCACCCTCCGCGAGGTGGAGACGATGGTTGCGCCGGGCTCGCCGCCGCCGAGCGGCTCGCGCCTGCCTGGAGCGACGATACCGGCGGGTTGCTCCCCCAGGCTGGGAGAGCTCGTAATCCTCGTCGGTAGGGTGCCTAGGCGGGAGTAGGACCATATCGTAGCCATAGCCGAGCGACATGAACTCCAAACTCCCGAACCAGATCACCGTGGCCAACGGGATAGGGCGTTCGGGGTCAGCCATCCAGGAAAAAAGGCGGGAAAGCGACGTTGGCACGCAGCGAGCCCCTACCTGGCGCGCCAACTGTCGGTGTTCGGACCCAGGGGGGTCCTAAACCAACGAGTAAAATGCTGCGTGTCCCTTTCCTGGATGGTGATGCAAGGAGAACACACGGGGGTTTATCCTGGTTCGGGCAAAAGAAGGCCCTACGTCCAGCGGGGGTGAGAGAGGTATGTATTTCCTTGCACCGAGGTGCTCGCGTAGGGGTTACAAGCTTGCGAGAGAGGGCGTCGAGCCCAAGTCTCAAAGGAGAAAAAGAAAGGGTACAAGATGATTGCTTGAGATGTTGATCGTTATCTTGTATATGGCTAGCTGTTCGTCTGATGTCTGCTTCTCGTTGCCTGCCTCCCCTGAAGCCCCGGCCTCCCCCCTTTTTATAGGGCGAGAGGAGGCCAAGACAACGGGGAGCCTTGAAATGATGTTTTGTCGATCCCTGTTGAGGTGACTGTAGCGTCGTGCCCTAGAAATGGGAGGCCATCCCTGGGCACGTGATGTCGTAGAAGGTGAGGTGCCGAAATGACCCGGAGCGCCGTGCCATACCGTCCTTTCTTCCCTGTGTCGGTGGTCGAGGTCGGGTCGAGGTAGGGTCGAGGCCGAACGGATAAGTCCGAATCCCCGGAATTACGGCATACGGGCCTTGTCGTATCCTCCCTCGAGGGTTAATAGTGATGCACAGGATGAGGTATGGTGGGCATAGTGACGTCTTTCACTTCCCATCACGGGATGGGCGGTAAAACAGTGGAAACTGACACTGGTATTGTTCCCACGTCGATCACGCGTGTAGCCATGCCGGTAGGTGGTAGCAGGTAATTGCATTAAATGCTAAGACTTTTTGTCCCGTGGTAGGTGAGACAGAGGGGGTCGAGCGCCTCGACCCGGGCTCACGCGAGTCGGAGCGCTCCCGGGGGGCGATCGAGCCTCGTGCGGGTCGGAGCGCGGTCGAGGCCTCCCGTCGAGGGGGCCTCGTACGAGTCGGAGACAGGACGCGGTCGAGGCATTCCGTCGAGCCGGCCTCGTACGAGACGGACCTGCCGCGCGTAGTGGGCTGTGCTTTGTCGTGACTTAGTCGTTTTGACTTTTATTATCGTTGAATGTGGGTACCCCTATAGTATTGGTACCGACACATGGATACTAGGCCACCTATTTTCAAGGAAGCAGCAGAGCCACTTGATGCCGAAGAATGGATCAACACTATGGAAGATAAGTTCCGTGTGTTGAGGCTGACAGAAGTTCTGAAAATAGAGTATGCTGCCCATCAGTTACAAGGACCAGCAGGAATGTGGTGGAAGCATCACCGCACCACTTTTCCTCCCAATGCTCAGATTACTTGGAGGGATTTCACTGAAGCTTTTAAGGGAGTTTATATTCCCCCAGGGTTGGTTGAGATGAAGCTTGGAGAGTTCTTAGCCTTGAATCAGGGTACCAAGACGGTGACACAGTATCTGCATGCCTTTAATAACTTGTGCCGCTATGCTCCAGACATGGTTGACACAGATACAAAGAAGATTGCTAGTTTCAAGAGAGGTTTAAGTCCGAAGATGATGAAGCATGTGGGTACCAATACCCGCAACAGATTCAACGACTTTATCAGTGACTGTTTGAAGCAAGAGAAGAACAATAACGCTTACACCGTATCCAAGAATCGCAAGAGAGTGTTTGAGTCAGGACCATCCCAGTCCAGAGTTGTCACTGCAAATCGTTCATCTTATCGTCCGTCCGCACCTGGTGCGAGGTTCAGGACGCCGTAGCATAAAACCCAGAACTACAAGGGGCCACAGAAACCGTACAAGATGGCAGTGCCGCCAACAAAGACCAACGCAGCTGCAGAACAGAGTAACTCCAAGGGAGCTATAGGGTCTGCTGGTACAGTGAAAGGGCCCTGCTACAACTGTGGTCAGCCAGGCCATTTTTCAAAGTTCTGCCCTTATCCGCCTAAAAAGAAGCAACAGACTTACAATGCTCGTGTGCACCACACCACCATTGATGAAGTTCCTGAGGGAGAGCCTGTAACTGCTGGTAAGTTTCTTGTGAACCATCACCCTGCAGTTGTTCTTTTTGATTCTGGATCTTCGCATTCTTTTATGAGTCAAGCATTTGCACGGAAGCATGAACAACTATGCACAGAATTGAGTTATGGTTATCGCATAAGTTCAGCAGGAGCTGATGTGTTAACCAATAAGATGGTTAGAGGGGCAACCCTTGAGTTAGGTAGCCGGAAGTTTCGAGTGAACCTGGTAGTTATGCCTGGACTAGTTTTGGATGTAATAATAGGAATGAACTGGATGAAAGACTGGGAAGCAGTCATAGATACAAGCAGTCGGATGCTTACCCTTAAAGATCCCCAGGCGGAGGGTACTTTCCAGGTACCATTGCCTAAAAGAACAGATCTTGTGAGTGTGACCTGTGCCACGGAAGTTGCTCCTATCCATCAGATCCCAGTGGTGTGTGAGTTCCTGGATGTGTTTCCAGACGAGTTGCCTGGCCTTCCTCCAGATAGAGATGTTGAGTTTGGAATCGAGTTGATCCCCGGGACAGCTCCAATTTCGAGGAGACCTTATCGGATGCCTCCGGATGAGTTAGCTGAGTTGAAGAAACAGTTGGAAGAGTTATTAAAGAAGGGGTTTATTCGCCCAAGTAAGTCTGAATGGGGATGTCCTGCCTTGTTCGTAAAGAAAAAGAAAGAGGGTACTCTCAGGATGTGTGTGGATTATCGACCTCTTAATGCTGTAACCATCAAGAATAAATATCCCTTGCCTCATATTGATGTTCTGTTTGATCAGTTAGCTAAAGCTAGAGTGTTCTCCAAGATAGACTTAAGGTCTGGGTATCATCAGATAAAGATTAGACCACAAGATGTTCCGAAAACCGCCTTTTCTACCAGATACGGGTTGTACGAGTATCTTGTTATGTCATTTGGACTAACAAATGCTCCTGCATATTTTATGTATCTGATGAATACGGTTTTCATGCCAGAGTTGGACAAGTTTGTAGTTGTCTTCATTGATGACATTCTAGTATACTCTGAAAATGAGAAAGATCATGAAGAGCATCTGAGAATTGTCTTGACCAGGCTGAGAGATCATAAGTTATACGCTAAGTTCAGCAAATGTGAATTTTGGTTAAAGAAAGTTCCTTTCCTCGGTCATATCCTATCTGAGAATGGAGTTTCTGTAGATCCGAGTAAAGTGCAAGAGGTTATGGATTGGAAGACTCCAACCACAGTATCAGAAGTCAGGAGTTTCCTAGGGTTAGCGGGTTACTATCGCCGTTTTATCCTAGACTTCTCAAAGATTGCCAAGCCAATGACAAGTCTGTTACAGAAAGATCACAAGTTTGTGTGGACAGAGGAGTGTGAGACAGCTTTCCATACCATGCGGGAACTGTTGACCACTGCTCCAGTTCTTGCCCAGCCCGACATCGAGAAACCTTTTGATGTGTTCTGTGATGCATCAAAGACAGGATTAGGGTGTGTGCTGATGCAAGAAGGAAGAGTTATTGCTTATGCCTCCCGGCAGTTGAGAAAACATGAAATCAATTATCCGACTCATGATCTTGAGCTTGCCGCTGTAGTGCATGCCCTAAAGATTTGGAGACACTATCTACTGGGTAATGTGTGTAACATTTTCACTGATCATAAGAGTCTCAAGTACATTTTCACCCAACCAGAATTGAACATGAGACAGCGGAGATGGTTAGAGCTGATCAAAGACTACAACTTGAATGTACAGTATCACCCTGGGAAAGCCAATGTGGTAGCTGATGCTTTAAGCAGAAAGTCACATTGTCTGAATGTGCAACCCTTGCTGGAAGATGGTTTCGATCTAATGCACCCTGCCGTGCTAAATAGTATTCAGGTCAGTTGTTCCTTAGAGAGTAAGATTATAGAAAGTCAGAAAGCAGACAAAGGGATATTCCACATCAAAAAGAAGATTCAAGAAGAACCCTCGAAACACTTCAGGGTGGATGAGCAAGGTGTGTTGTGGTTCGACAACCGTCTTGTTGTTCCAAAGGATAGAGAGCTTAAGAATAAAATTATGGATGAAGCTCATCTCTCTAAGTTGTCTATTCATCCTGGCAGCAGTAAAATGTATCAAGAACTAAGACCTCGTTAATGGTGGACCAAGATGAAGAAGGAAATTACAGCGTATGTAGCCAGATGTGACACATGTTGTAGAGTAAAAGCAATTCACATGAAGCCTGCCGGAATGTTACAACCTTTGTCAGTACCAAGTTGGAAGTGGGATGACATAAGTATGGATTTTATCACGGGTCTACCCACTACTCAAAAAGGTCACGATTCCATTTGGGTAATTGTGGATCGTCTTACTAAGACAGCCCACTTTTTGCCTGTCAAAACGGAATATAGACCACCTCAATATGCTGAGAAGTATATTGCGGAGATTGTGAAATTACATGGCATACCAAAGACTATAGTGTCTGACAGAGAGTCACAGTTCACTGCTCACTTTTGGGAGCATTTGCATAAAGGTTTGGGGACTAGTTTGATTCGTAGCACTGCCTATCATCCTCAAACAGATGGTCAGACTGAGAGAGTTAATGCTGTTCTAGAGGATATGTTAAGAGCTTGTGTGCTGTCTTCCAGAGGTTCATGGGAGTCATGGTTACCATTAGCAGAGTTCTCATACAATAACAGCTATCAAGAGAGTATCAAGATGGCACCTTTTGAGGCTCTGTATGGCCGAAAGTGTAGAACACCGTTAAACTGGATTGAGCCAGGAGAAAGAAGGTATTATGGTATTGACTTCGTAGAGGAAGCCGAAAGGAAAGTTCATATCATCCAGCAGAATATGAGAGCAGCTCAGTCACGACAGAAAAGTTATGCAGATAAGAGAAGGAGACCGCTTGTGTTCGAAGTTGGTGATTATGTTTATCTAAAAGTTACGCCAATGAAAAAGAAAAGGTTTGGTGTGCGCAGAAAGCTGGCCGCCAGATTTGTGGGACCTTACAAAATCCTGGAACGAAAGGGTCCTGTGGCTTACAAATTGGAGTTACCAGAGTCAATGGGTGCTATATTCCCAGTTTTTCATGTATCACACCTCAAGAAATGTTTGCGCGTTCCAGAGGAAAGGATTGAACCTCGAGGCATAAAACTGAAGTCAGATCTGGTGTATCGTGAGCAGCCAGTTCGAGTTTTGGATACCAAGGAAAGGGCTACTCGAAACAGTGTGGTGAAAACATATAAGATACAATGGAGTCATCACGATGAAGGGGATGCATCTTGGGAAACGGGTGAATACTTAAAGAATGCATACGAAGATTTTTATAATAAATGGTTCGTAACCCAAATCTCGGGACGAGATTTTTATAAGGGGGGAAGGCTGTAACACTCCGGTGTTACGCAAGGCATTTGTGCATAGCAATCATATTGCACCGCATTCATAACATCATGATCGTGTGTGACAATTTATAATTTGATTTAAACAAAAGCTTGAAAATAATATATGTGATGAATTGTATTAATATGATAATCACATTGCACCAAAAACCCTGCAACTATAAATTTTACAATCACTTGGAACCCTAGTTCAAATTTTGGAGCTCAAATTTTGTCAAAAACTTGTTTAAAAATAATTATGAAAAATATTCAAAATTTCCCCTATTCTAGCTTTTATTCTGTCATTCAAAATCTATCAAGAATTTTCAGTTGACCCCTTAATCAAAGTTGTAGAGAATTTAATTTTGAGCAACTTTTATTTTTGGGCCAAATCCATAAAATGTCTTCTTCTTGTTCAAAATATGGTTTGAAGTTTGAAATGCATTTAAATTTGAAAATTGAAAATCGAAAATCCGTTTTTCCCCCTAGCGGGCCGCCGCCTCCGGTTCGGCCCATGGCCAGATCCGGCCCGCACCACCCGCGCGCGCGCCCGCATCGCCCCGCCTCGGCCCAGGCCCAGCCGGCCTCCTTCTTCCTCCTTCCCGCCCGCGCCCACGCGCGCTGGCGCTCCGGCAGAGCAAGCACGCCGCGTGGCGGCCGCATGCCGGCAACACCGGCCAGGTGGCGCTCGGTCGCCCCCACCAGCGCGCGCGCCCACTCCTTAACCCCCCCCCCCCCGCAGCGCCTCGCCACTCCTCCCTCCGCTCAGCCTCCTTGCTCATTCACCGCACGCGGCTGCCGCGTTCCGCCTCCGCCACCGCACGCACTCGCCGGACGCGCGCGTTCCGACGAACGCCGTTCACCGCAGGCCGCTCCATCTCGCCCCGAGCTTCCTCTCTCTCTGGCGCAACCCGTGCTCACCTCCATCTTCCGCGGTAAGCCCCACAGCCACGCCAATTGCTCGTCGGAGTTCCGGCCGAGCTCACCGTGGTTCCCCGCTCCGTGGAAACCCCACCTCCGCCCCTTCTTTTCCCTCACTCGAGCAAGCATCTCGTTCGCCTCGCCCTCCCGGTGCTCGGACGCCGTCTTCCGTGCCGCCCCGTGGCCGGAGAGGCGCTCCCGCCGGTGAGCAGCGCCGCCGAGCCGCCATGGCCGTGGGCAAGCTCGATTTTGAGCCCCTCCGGTCATGCCAGTGGTCTCAACGGGACCGCCTCGCCTTGGTGATCACGACGGTGGTGACCTCGTCGCCGGCGACCTCGCCGTCGTCGAGATCCGCGCGGTCAGCGCCCTCCCTTGACTCGGAGCGGCTGACGCGTGGGGCCCGGTTGACCCGCGGGCCCGCCTGTCTGTCTCTGTTTGTGCGCGCGTGTGTAGATCGCCGGGTGCACCTAGCAGTTCAGCGGCTGGAGTTAAAAAGGATTTTTGAAATTGATTTTCAGAAAATGTATAAATGCTTTAGAAAATTTGTAACTTGCTCATTTTAGCTCCAAAATTGATGAAATAAATTTCTATGGACTCTTTGGGACCAGATCTATGATATAAAATTATTGCATGTCAAATTTGAGGTACTTTTCTGTAGAGTTTATAATTAACTAGTGAAATGGCTATTTTCTTGTTAAATACTTAATAAATCCTAGAAAAGTCAGAAAAATATGATTCCAAATTTATTAATCTTTTTGTGTCATGTACTTTCTAGGGAAATTTTATATCTTGGGTGTTCTGTATAAAAATATGTAGGTGTAGTTCAAATGCTTTCTATTACCAATATTTGTTATTTTTGTTATTTAAATAAATTTGAATAAAACATGCAAGTGATAATTTTTCTATAGTGTTTGTTTAGGTAATAGATAGTAGAAAAATTCCTAAATCTGTTGTTTGATACTTTTCATAATGTAAAGTATTTTAAATATCTATTTTAGGCCTTAGTTTGTTATTTTTGTATAGGAAGTTCTAGTTATCCAAATGCAGTAAAATTTTTGTGTCAAGCTATTCTTGATATTAGTAATCCGCTGTAATTTTATAAGATTTTTCTGAGCTACTAAAATGTGTGTTGCTGTTCAACCATAGGACTAATTAGGGTTTCCATTCCTGTTTAATGCAAATATAGTTAGTAAAATATACTTTGGTGTATCTTTGAAGCATCTTGATTGTTTAGTACTCTCGCATGGTAGAAAATAGTGGTGGTAGTTTCCGAGTACATGTTCTTGGATGACGTAGACTACCTTGTAGAAGAGTCATAAGATCCACGTAATCCGATAACGTAACATATTCGTTACATCGCATGCACTCCGCATCATCATCATCTCATGTCACCTCTGCAATGCACCTATGCATGTTGCACTCATACTTCTGCATCATACAGGATCGCAGGAAGTGGTTCCGACAGTTGTTCCCGAGGACGCAGAAGAGCAGCTCGAAGTGACGGAGCCGGAGCCAGCAGAAGCAGAAGAGGAGTCCGGTGAAGAGCTTCCGGAGTGCCCTGACCATCGTCCCAGTACCTTCGAGCGAGGCAAGCCCCGGAGTATTTCTCCCCCGGTTTGCAAATAATTATTTATTAATTTTACTTAATCTGATGCATTAAGTTTAGGAGTTGTTTGCAAACGTTGCTGCATTATACCTTGTTTCACCTTGATTTTACCCGATCCTTGTCACCCTGGTGTCCACGGTCAATACTTGCTTAGCTTGCTTAGACCGGTAGAAGTCGGGTGATTGCCTGTCATCCGCGAGCTATAGGGGATTACCTGGTTTTATGTGAAAGAAATGTCAGGTGAGAATAACTAAGTGTGGAAATGAATGTGAGACCGGGCGGAAGCTTGCAGGGTTCTGGACTGTAGTGTCTTCCGTCTGTGTCGATTAAGGACCGTTCGATGTCGGGCCTCGAGTCATGTTGAACGCATGCCTCACATTTAGCTGGCCGAATAAAGTACCTTTCGACCGCGAAGCCGGGAGATTATTCGGGCCGAGTGGATTGCCCGCAACGCACTGTACCGGAGCAGTAGTGGCAGGAAACGGGGGCGCGATGATAAGGCCAAAGAGCAGTCGGGCGGCCCCCGGGTACATGTGGTTCCTGGCAAGCTCGCGACTTTACCTGAATGGTTGACTCGGTGACCGATACCTCACTTTAGCGGGTGAGTGAGGTTTGTGTGAGGAATAAATTACCAGCTGGTCAATAATCGATTCGAATCGCCATCGTTCACTGGATAGTGAACACTTGACTTGAGTTACTTCATCGTAGTAATGCTGATGAAACACTTGATAGTTATGAGGAAATGACATGGTAACTATTGTTAATTATCAATGGTAATCCTTGCTTGCTTAATTATATGGTTACTTTAGCATAAGTGCAAACATAGTTGACAGGAGAATAAAGAATTAAAAGATGACATGCTTTTGTAAATGATTTGATAAGCTAAAAGTGCTTTCTTGCAAATGAGTCAGCTACCCCACCAAAAAGCCTATCATGATCCTTGGAGTCATTTTGTTTTGGTTCTGTCGGGTAAGTCTAGCTGAGTACCTTCTCGTACTCAGGGCTTTGTTCCCACTGTTGCAGATGGACAGATGTACTATGGTTATTGTATCAACTGTCTCTACCCTGCGATGGGCGAAGCCTAGGACCATGGGCAATGGTCACTCACTACTTCTCGCTTGATGCTTTTGTGGGAGATGATCGCGAGCTGGCACTGTATTTTGGAAAGATGTGTGTGTGTGCGCGCTTTGAACTAATGCTTCCGCTACTTTATTCGAAACTGGTTTGTAATAACTATGTTTAAACTCCGATGTATTTTGTGCCGCGAACTACTATGTAACTTATGAAGGTAATCGCTAAACTTATTACGATCTTGGCTGTGATGTGAAATGGTTTGAAATCCGTCGAGATTTCACGGACTACCGGGTTATACGGGCTTAAGTTTGGTAAATTGTCCGTCCGTTAGATGATTTTCTTACTTAATCTCGTATAATTGGGCGGTTCTGTTACAGTGACAGTCCGCCTAAACATGAAAAATGTGAGTTTGTAAAAAAATGGAAATGGAAACGTCGTTTGTGAAAGTCGCAGTTTTATTTTGGTAATTGAGCGACCTTAGGTGGGCCAATATGAACAGGTACCATAAATTATGTCCACATTTATTTCCAAATTAACTACCACTATTCTTACTAATATATAACATATAACTTAGAGTATAAATATAGATTTTGTACTATCATGTAGATCAAGTATATATACATGCACAAACAATAAAAAATATGTTTTGTAAAGAAATTAATATATTATTTAAACTTTGAATTTACGAAAATAATTTATGTTAGATGTTATTACAGATAAATTTATACATCTTAACAGAAATATTATAAAAATTTTAAGGAGTCTATTTTTAAAATGCTAATAGACATAAATTAAGGTTTCAACTAAATGCGTTGAAGGCACACGAATGTGCCATGCAGAGAGAGAGAAAGCAATAGATGAAAAAACATATTCTCTCCGTCCCTAAATAACTGTCGCTTTTGGTTTCCATGCCGTAAGTTTGACTAGATTTGTAAAAAAATACGTGCAAAATTTGTATCTCCAAATAAATTGGATGAAAATAGATTCAATGATCTATCTAATGATATTAAATTTGTATCATAAATATTAAGATTTTTATATATATTTAGTCAAAGTTGTTTCTCGGAAAATGAAAACAACAGTTATTTGGAGACGAGGGATTATAAAGTAACTAATAAATTTATCGAGACAAATAGAGATATAGAATACCTATATATCTATAATGTGTTAACAAATGGTCAAGAGAAAGAGCATAAAGATAAGCAAGTTTTTGTTAGTTGTATGTATTCAACACAAACTTTTAATGTTTACATCTTCTAAGGTTTTAGCCCATGCACGGTTGATAGACTAGCAATACATAAGTGAAAAGTCTTTCCCAAACACTTTTTTTTGTAAATTTTTGGGGGCTCATCTTATATGTGTTTTTAGAAGATGCGTGTGAATCTTGTAGTCACGAATTGTTAGAAAAAAGCCAAAATTCTAAACCGTACATTACCTTTACTAAGAAACCTATCTTACATGTCATTTCATAATAAGAAACATATTATGTAGTTTCTGAAAAATTTTAGACCGGTCTTTTTTTTTGCGACTTTAGACTTTCATTCATATAACATCATCAGGGTTACAACCAGCAATGACCAGGTGAGTTACACAGGATGGACCTATTTGAGTACATCAATTTGAAATCAGAAAAAAAAAATGAACAAAGCTCCCGAGCTTCCCTGATGATCGGAGTAATCCGCGATCCCTGATTCGCCCCAGCTTCACAAATTCTTGGCTATCTGTTTCCGGATGTAGTCGTTGCACCCCTCGATCTCTTGCAAAGGCCAATGCGTCCCTAATGGCCAGAGCCTCCATGGTTAGCGCATCCTGGCCATTGGGGTACCATTGTGCATGCCCGCCGCCGAAGCTTCCAGCAGCATCACGCAACACTACTCCAGTCGCTCCCCGCCGCATCTCCATGTAGAACGCGCCATCAGTGTTGCATTTGGTCCATCCATCCCTCTTGCTGTGGATGCTACACAGACACAGCTCTCTGCTGATCACTCTGTCGCTGTAGGTTGCTTAGCAGCCATAGGTCATAAGCTGTGTCAACTGCCCACTGAACAGCGTGCCTGAGTGGTCGCTCAACATCACCATATGGCGGCGGAATTCCTCTGCATCCACAGGGCGTACACGCCGATGATGAAGACGCTTTATACCTCACCTCTTTTAGTTTCCTAGTGGACATCTCTTAGATTTGGCAGTTACTTGCATGCACCTATAATTAGTTTCCGTGTATGTATCTCATCTCTTTTACTTTCCTAGCGGATATCTCTTAGATTTGGCAGTTACTTGCATACACCTATAATTAGTTTCCATATTAGAAGACAGTGTTCTATATTTGTGTAAAACGTTATTTATATTAAGACAAATTTTAAACCTTAAAATTATTTATTTTGGGACGGGGACTACGTAATTAACCAATCATCGAAGAAGCGCTAGAGAGCGTTAGGCCAGGTACAACGCCCGGCGCTTGGGAGGCGCTAATCAGAGATTCTGCATTTTATTTTATTTTATTTTATTTGCCACCGTGGACATGTGGCCAGGCGCTTAGCAGTGGCATCGATGCTCAAATAAGCAGCCGGCGCTGGGTGATTTTATAGTTTAAAAAGTGACGGTTTTAAGGATGGATAAGCACATTCACTGCAAAAATGGTGGACTTCTCCTAGTGTTTTTAAGTAGTAATACAACACTACCATTAGTCATAGCACATGAGAATCTCACTAGGAGGCATTTAGTAGAAAAAATTTATACTAAATTTTAAATGTTAAAACACTAGGAGAAACCCACCTCACTAGAACAAGTCTAAAATTCTAGTTGTGATTAGCATGTAAGTTTAGCTTTTTCCATTGTAGGTTAAGGCTCTTAGACAATTGTTTGATTACTCTCTTTCTTTAAGAGCCCATTTAAACGTTCACGGATTGTACATACCTTTATTGGACCACTACGTTCTAGGATTTCTTCAATAGACTTGACGCTACCCAAGATATTGACCTGTATTCTTCTTTTTTTAATAAGAAATAAGAAAAGAAAAGATGTAGAGCTGTACTACTAGCACCCTTACGGTTGTGAAAGTGGGAAGCCATCAAACCACACGGTGGGTATCGTGGTAGTGCTGCCTGCCACTATTCCGATGAGGGGAAAATGATGATGGCACTTGGGGTGAGGCGACTCAAGCCAGTGCTCCAAAAGACCAAACCTATGCAGGCAGGAAGTGGGGCCACACCCTTGTGGCGATGTCAGATACTCCATCCATTCATAGAACAGTTTGGCCTGCCTTGATTAGTCTGTGAGTGAAAAGTTTTTGAGTGTTATATCGGATATTTTATTCAAAAGGGGTGTTCGCATACTAATAAAAAAACTAATTACATAACTCGTCTAAAACCGCGAGATGAATTTATTAATCCTAATTAATCCATCATTAGCATATGTACTGTAGCAATTATAGCTAATCATGATTAATTAGGCTTAATAAATTCATCCTGCGGTTTCAGGTGAGTTATGTAATTAGTTTTTTTTATTAGTATCCGAACACCCCTTCTAACATGCCATGAAATATATGATGTGACACCCCAAAATTTTTCACCCCAGGAACTAAACACCCTAAAATGGTGGTGTCATTGTGTCTTCTTTATTATTGCTATGGCCAGTTTGGCAGGGCTCCTCTTCGGCTCTGGCTCCACCAGAGAGGAGCCCTACCAAACGTTTTCACGAGGAAACCGTTTTTCAATAAAAAGCAGAGGAGCCAGAGCTGTTTTAAAGAAACCATAAATTATGGCTGCTCTAAAACAACTCTAGCTCCTCCAGAGGAGCCCCTGAGGAGAAGCTATGCCAAACACCCTCCGAAGTCATGGACAAACTACATGGAACCTCTTGAGCCCAGGAAGGGTAAAATAGAATTCTTGCCTAGGAGTATGCACAATATACTACTCCACCCGTATAAAAAAATACAATTCTAAATTTGAACCAAATCAAACTTTCTTAAGTTTGATTGAATTTAAAAACAATAAAATGAACTTTTATATCTCCAGATATATTTACTACGAAAAAATATTATATGATTAATCTACTGATGATGCTTTTTTGGTGTCATAATGTTAGTGTCTTTTGGTATAAATTTTAATCAAATTGAGACTCTTTGACTCTTAACAAGCAAGAATTGTTTTTTTCTTTGGACGGAGGGGGAGTACATGTAAAGATATAAAATTCTATGAGAGTTTAGTACTTAGTATTAGTGACCTTTCACCATATAGGACAGCTACTGACCTACTGTCCACTAATCATCCTAGTAGACAGTAAGGAAACATTGCGAACCAGAGCAGGGAACACATCACAAGCTCAAGCACCACACATTTGAATGCTAGTAGCTCACTTGAAATCCCAGGGAATCTGCGCGCACGCCAGTGTGCCACTTACTTGCTGGACAGAGATCAGTAGTTTAGCAACGCCACGCATCGGACACAGCACCATGCAAGTATAATATGGAGGATTATAATAAGATTAGGAGCCATGTTACCCAAGTGATTAGGATAGTCAGAGAGGACAAAAAATGCTTAGGGGAACCTTTGACCAGCTAAAGGCTCTGCTCAGCTGAGCTCCCTTGAATGTTGATGATTGAGGACAAAGCAAGCAACGCCCCCCAAGGAGGGAAAAAATAAAAGAAAGTGCTTGTGCAGCGTGAGTGCGTCCTCTTGTGGGTGTGTGTAACTGCACCTGGTCCTACACTTGCAAAGCCATGCGGAGCCATGGGTTACCTCACATGGAAACAGGAGCTGTGTCAGCCTCTTGCTTGACTGGCCCCTCCCTTTGGTGGCCTTTTGCTGTTCATCTTGTTTGGCCAGTCCAGTGTACTCTTTGCACTTCCACCCTTCGCATGGTGCTTCACCCCTTGTTTCTCAGATCTGGACGCCATTTCCATCATGCTTGCTGCTGCTGCATCTGCAATTATGTATCTAACTATCTATGTACATTGATGGTACAATTTGCAACATCGTTGATCAAAAAGGAAGGGAAAATTTGACAATTAAGGAATGGAACAAAGTGGATTTGGCACCAAAGAAAAATCACCATTTATATATGTACATACACAGCTCTTACTGAAGTGTGACGAGAAGAGATGAACAAAGCTTAAAAAGAAGGAAGAAAAGAAAATCAACCTACTCCCATAGGTACATAACATCCTCAACTGACCAAGCTATGAGGGAAAACTTCTGTCTTGTACCATCAGAAGGGAATGCTAAGCTCAAGAAGAGACTTCAAATGGTATCCTGACCAACTGATTCCTACGGGCATTTTGCCTCTGACCGGCCGTGTAGCTGCCACTACTAACCCCTGGGCAGTTTCTCGCATGTCGGTGGCCTTGCTAGTCCTTCTCCTCCTTGTCTTCTTTCAGGGTCGTCATCTCCACATCTCCAAAACATGCATCATCCATGGCGCCTGTGCATTCTGAAGTCTTTGAGTCCACCACCGAACTGGCCTGCAACTCCTTGAACATTGCCATGACTTTCAGCATTGTCGGACGCTTCGATGGCATGTCATGCAAGCACTGGGAAGCAATTTTTAGGTGCTCCAGTAGCTCGAGCTCCAAGGCTGGATCCTCCTTCACCAGTTCAGGATCAAACACATCTGTGAGCTTCGACTTTGAGTGTTGTTTGACCCATCCTACAAGATTGTTGTCCTCACCGAAGTCAGTTGAATCTGTAGGCGGTTTCCCAGTGAGCAGCTCGAGCAATACAACACCATAGCTATACACATCGCCCTTGGTAGTGCATCTGAAGCTCTGGTAGTACTCTGGTGGCACATAACCTGGAGTGCCGGCGAGAGTGGACACACTCAGATGGGTGTCCACCACGCTCATCATCCTTGCCATACCAAAATCAGATACCCTTGCCTCTAATTGCTCATCGATAAGCACATTGCTTGACTTCATGTCTCGATGGATGATGTGTGGAATACAGTTGTGGTGGAGGTATGCCAATCCCCTTGCAGCCCCAATGGCGATCTTTTTTCTTGCTGCCCAATTTAGCTTAATCCCGGACTTTTTTCGGTCATGCAACACATCTTCCAAGCTGCCAAACATCATGTAATCATAAACCAACAGCCGCTCCTCACCACACTTGCAGTAGCCGAGGAGCGGAACAAGGTTGCGGTGTTTGATCCTCCCAATGGTCTCCATTTCTGCAGTAAACTCCCGGTCACCCTGGCCACTCACATGTATAAGCTTCTTGATTGCAACAACCTTTCCATCCTTGAGCTGGGCCTTATAGACATCCCCGAAACCACCAGACCCAATTAGGCTATCATTGTGGAAGCCATTCGTGGCCACAATAAGATCATTGAAGGTGAGTTTCTGCAGTCGCTTCTCAAATGTAGCAAGGTTGACACTGAGGGCATTAGTACCAGAGAGTCTCCAATTGGTAGTCCCAGAATGTGACCGGCTATCAATGTATATGTCACGAGAGGTACTTGCCTCTTCATTGATCTGCTTCCGCTTCTTGCACTCGATGGCTATGATGACAATACCAACTATGCAGAACAGCGAGAACAAGAGTCCCATAGCAACACTACCTGCGAGTGAAGCCTGGTTCCGGTGGGATCTGTGGTCATCGGAAGAACTTGAGCCTGCATTGTGCCCGCAAGGCAACAGTGGGAAGCCACAAAGACCAGAGTTATTCTCATATGAAATCTTCGGGAATGTGAACAGCGAACCGAGCTCTGGAATTGAACCATTCAGCTGATTATTTGAAAGGTTGATCTCCGACAAGGACAGCGTCGAGAAAGAGTTGGGAATAGGCCCTTCCAACTGGTTGTGTGACAGGTCGAGTACCGCAAGCTTCTTGGTACCAGCTAGTTCTGGTGGGATGACGCCAGACAGTAAGTTGTGCCCAAGATTCATGATCATGAGGTAGAACATGTTCCCAAGCTCCTTCGGGATCTCTGAGTCGAGCTGATTAAATGACAAATCCAGAAATATCATGGATCCATTCTTATTGAAGGTATACTCTGTGCTCCCCATGTACACCCGAGTGAAGTTGCACAGCTTCTTGCTCGGCATCCGACTGAGCTCTTCAGGTCGGATGCTGGTGAACTCTAGCAAGCTCCCCTTGCCATGGCACTCGCTGCTCAGCTCGTCATTGCGAAGATACACATATGGCCGCCCAATGACAAGGCCGACCTTCATCTTCCCAGACTGTTTTGCCAGTTCCGCGGGTATTGACCCATTAAGTTGGTTGCTGTTCAGGTCCAGCCAGACCAAGCTCTGGCAGTTGCCGAGCTCAGCCGGTATTGGCCCCGAGAAGGAATTGTTGCTCAGCTTCAAGATAGCCAGGTTGCTGAGCTGCCCAAGCCAAGTCGGGATCGGACCAGACAGCTGGTTGCTCGCCAAGGATATCCAGTTCAGCTCCTTGCACTTGGAGAGTTCCGGCGGGATGCCGCCAGTGAGCCCGTTGTAGTCGAGGATGAGATGCTCGAGCTTGTCCAAATTTTCCAGGGACGCCGGAATCTCGCCCTCCAACAAGTTCTGCCACAGAATGAGATCCCGGAGCTCACCGAGCATTCCGAGGGATGCCGGGAGGGTGCCGTTGATGTTGTTGAGGCTGAGGTCGAGAGATTGGAGCCTGGTGCAGTTGGAGATTGACTCCGGGATGGCGCCTGAGAGGTAGTTGTTCTGGAGGTACAGCATGCGGAGGCTGGAGTTGGGGCCTTGGCAGATGGACGAAGGGATGGTGCCAGAGAAGGAGTTGGAGCTGAGGTCCAGCACGTCGAGCTCCGGCAGCGCTGCCAAGGAGTCCGGAATGGTGCCGTTGAAGTGGTTGAAGGAGAGGGAGAGCACCTTGAGCTGCTTGAGCTCGGTGAAAGCGTCGGCGGGGAGCTCGCTGGAGAAGTTGTTGTTTGACAGGTTGAGTGCGGCGAGCGAGGTGAGGGCAGCGACGTCCGGCGGGAATGGGCCGACCAGGCGGTTGGCTGAGAGGTTGAGCGTTCTCAGGCCACGGCAGTCAGCAAGAATCCCGCCGGCTACCTCGCCGGCGATGAGGTTGCCGGAGAGGTCGAGGTACTCCAACCCGGAGCAGTTGCTGAACTCCGGGAGCGCAGAGATCTTGTTCCCGGAGAGGTCCAGACGGCCGACTGCGCCGACGCCGGCGCCCACCATCCACCGGAGGTCGCCTTCGCCGGAGATCTTGTTGTCGGACAGGTCGAGAGCGTCCAGCCGGGCAAATCCGGAGGCGACAACGCCGGCAGACCTCGGCCCACCCACCGAATCGCCGGAGAGGTTCAGAGCGCTGAGCCCGGTGCAGGCAGCGGCCAGCGCCTCGACGTCGGCGACGGAACCCCGCAGGCCGGCATTCCCCGACAGGTCGAGCGACTGCAGCTTGGCCCCGCACCTCGGCGCGGCGGCCAGCGCGCCGCTGACGTTGGCGCCGCGCAGGCTGAGCGTCTCGAGGCTGCCCAGCTGCAGCAGGGTGGCCGCGACGGCCCGGAAGTCGGCATTGAGCGGGACGGCCGCGAGCGACAGCGACGTGAGCCGACCGCCCCTGCAGATGGCGCCCGGGAACTTGCAGGCGCCGTCGCTGGCGCTCCACCCGTGGAGGCCCGCGGCGGCCTGGCTCGGCACGGCCTCCTTGAACTGCTCCAGCAGCTGAGCGTCGTCGGCGGCGGAGTCGGCCGCGGCCGCCGCCACGACGACGAAGAGTGCCACTACTGCGACCAGCCCCGGAGATTCCATGAACTAGCTCCTAGCGCGCTACCTTAAAACCATTAAAGAAGCGGGTCGGCGACGGGGGAGGAGCCGACCGACGAGATGGTGGGAGGAGATGGTGGTGAGTGGAGGAGGGAGGGAGGTGGGGAGTGTGGGGGAATGGGCTGCTATACCAAGAGAGAGAAGCGGCAGGAAGAAAGAAGCAACAGTGCAAAGAGAGAGAGGGGAGGAGGAGACGGGGAGCAAATTAACAGCTGTAGGTGAGGGAAGGGAGTGGTGGTGGGGTCACGTCACATGGCATGTGCCCCCTGCTTAGCCTCATCGCGAATCGCTGCCCTAATTAACCCGAGTGCCGAGGGAGATTAGTATTCTAACCACGGCGCTTATCCGCTGCCCGCGGCGAGGTTAATCCCGATCGGATCCGACGGCGGGGGCCGCCCCGATCGGGGCAGGCGGTGCTCTGCTCGAGGCGGGGTCACGTGCCGCCGGGCGCGGCCTCCGGGGGGGCTCGTCAATCCACTCCACTCCACCACCCACGGGCACGGGCATGGGCATGGGCAGTTTGGGGAATTCGGGGTCGCGGTCCGAGCGTGCGGGATCCCTGGCGGGCGTGGTGGGAGGCGGACGCGTGGGCCGCGTTGCTTCGACGAGGGTTTTTGTCTTTAACGCCCGTAGCGCGGGTGAGCTGGTAGATCCGGTCCGGGGGCGGCGTGCGTGCGTGCGTGCGGTCGACGCTGCGCCGTGCGCCCGTGCCGTGCCGGTGCCACCTTTCCGGTGTGAGCCGCCGAGCGTGTGTTATGATGGCGAGGCCGTGAGAGTGGACAAGGTCCCGTTGTACGCCGGCAGCTGAGTGCTTGTTTGTTTTGATCAGCGGCACTGCCAGCAACCAGCAAAGTTTCAAAAAAAAAACACAGCAACCAGTAAGGCTGACACCAATGTGCATGACGATTTGAATTTACTCCATTTTGAATTATAAGTCACTAACCATTAGCCCGTGCAGAATCTTACAAGACATGAACAGTTTTAGATTTTAATTTTAATTTTTTTATCTTATCAGACAGATCTAAATGGTTCTTTAGTCCCTTTACATCGTATAAACGTGACATGATGGTACATTGTTTTCGTTTATCCCGTTTATATAACCGTTTTGCCCATTAAAGTGACCGTTTAGCCTAAATAATGGTAAATTGTATGTGATCGAGTACTCGCCGTTTAGGTTCAGGACAACACTGATTAATATTGATTTTTTTATCCTTAATTTGTGTTAAAACTCCTATGTTTATTGTAACTTTATTAACTCTGATTTTGTATTTGATGAAAAATATATATATTGCACTCTTTTATATGCTACTTGAGCACCGATAGTCATGTATCTTCATTTTCTTTAGACAATCTTTAGAATTTATCTTTTTAGCACGGTTCATGAAAACTAGTGTGAAAACCTCTATTTAGATTTTATAGGATGTCTCTTTTTTTTCTAAGGTGACATGTATTAAGTTGAAATCTAATTATATAAGCATTTGTTCCATCTTTTTTTTGGTGACATCATGAAGTATATATTAGCTTTCAACTTTTGATCTCATTAGCTGTTGCCGAATTTATATTCACATGCTAAGATTTTTTCTTTTTTTTGGGGGGGGGGGGGGTGCACAATTCACATGCTAAGCTGAAACTCTACTACTTACTGCATTTTTCGTTAAAATTTGGTGTCTTCTTATTTTACCAAAAAAATGTTTACAGGCCCCTAAGCTACATTCTCGATTACTACGATGGCTTTAAACTGTCATTTCAGCTTGGACACCCGTGGCACTTGAAATGTTGAATTTGTTGTGTCAAGGAATTGCTTATGTTATCATTGTTTTAACGAGCATATAGCTTAAAATTAAATTACCAGTATTCATATGACATAATCCTTTAGTCAAAATTATAAACTTACTGAAGCCAACAATTTTCAAAAACTATTGTCCTGAAATATCGATATAATTTAAAATGAATTATCAACGTCATTGATATGCAGTTTGTCAAGAAAACATGTTTCACTTTTGGTAAATACTAAAAATTAACATTTGTCCAATTGTATGCATATTTTTTTACTTGGTCTATATGGTGACACATAACATTATGCCAGATTTTATTTCAAAAGAGGTAAAAGTGTGTAATTTATAAATATATAAAGCATATTTATGGCTATGGAACTATAAGTGTAAAAATTTATATTAGTATTTATACGTAAATTGAGGTGCATGTTAGTTTATTTTTATGATGTTATAGGTGGATAATTTAGATACAAATTAAAGGTGTTATAGAATTGTACATCACAATGACATATGTGCATAATTTAGATGTTAATTTAGAGGTTAGTTTGTAGTATGTTTCACAATAGAAGAGATGAGTAATTTAGATGCAAATTTAGGGTGTTATTTCAAACTATTTTTTATAATGTGAGAGGTGGATAATTTAGATAAAATCATCTTTCATAATGGCAGATGTGGCTAATTTAGACACAAAAATTGAGGTTTATTTCAAATTATATTCAATAATAGAGAGGTAGATAATTTAGACACTGATTTAGGTGATTATTTATCTTTTATAAGGCAGAGTTGAATAACTTCTTATAAAACATAATAGATCTGTTGATTATTGTTAGCGGTGATAATTAGAGTCTAGCGAACTAAAGACTATATCTTTTTTTTATCATTATGAGAGCTTTTAGAATTTAGCTTTTTTCCTCGCGTGCCTCAAGGGTACTAACACGGAGGGCCCATTATTAGTAAGAGTAAGATTTTATCTTTGTCCCAATTTTAATATCTCTCATTTTTATCATTTTTTAAAAGATATATTAATAAATAGAAGTTCAAGTAGATTTAGTATCAACATATTTCATGAAGAATTTATCAAATCTTATTCGATGTTGTAGGTGTGAGTTTTTTTATACAAATGTGGTGCAAGATAGAGAACTTTGATTTAAGATAAAAACCAAAGTGACTTATACTTTATTATGAAGGGAGTAGGTGGTCATGAAATATAACTTGTTGATTAAGGCCACAATATTGGTCTGGTTCTCCGGATGCATTTGGTGTGTTCGGTGTGTGCACACGTGTCCTGTGTTATGAAAAAAATAGAAAATCCTTGTTAGTCATTTATTTGGCTATATAAGTGATAATGTGTCGTGCTAGTGAGTTTCTCAACCTGAACAAATGTTGATTCTTTTTATTTCACCGTTAAGAAGTAGCCCCCCCCCCCCCCCCCCCCCCCCATTTTTTTGGAATTTTGGTCCATTGAGAATTGCCTCTAGCGCAACAAAGACCATCGCAAAGAAACTTCTAAATATGTCCTTGATGTTACAAAATCGTCTTTTTTCTCTCGATCGATGGCGTTTTTCAGATGGAAAGGATATGAACTAACCTTCACTTTCAAGTAGTGTCGTATATGTTTACGAGATATCTATTTATTCGATTGATTTCAACCTTATGCGTGCAAAGCACCACCAATGGCAGGACTCAGGAGACAAGCCATCCTTTGAACTTTCAAATTGCTCCTCAACCCCTAAACAGTAAACAAGATCCTGCAACCTAAAACACCACCAATGGAATAATAATAGTACTTAAATATACACATTCCCCCTGTTCGGCTGAGCTTATCAGCACGGCTTATCAGCCGTGGAACAGTATTTTTCTCTCACAGCAAATCAGCCACAGCCGGCTTATAAGACAAAAAAACAGCCTGCCGAACAGGGCTATTAGTCCATCGGCAATAGCAGAGCGGTAGAACTCGGAAAAAAAAACCAGGGAATGAACAACGGTGCACTTTATGCTTGAGATCGAAGATTCCACTTGCCTAGCGAAAGCATCGATCACGTTTCTTTTAGGGTTTAGAAGCTGGTGGTTGCAAATTTGTGAGAAGTGAAGCCCCATCCGACCTATTGCAGTACTGCTAGATCCATCATCCATCAATGTCTGAAGCAAACTACCAATCACTTGAACATGAGTGTTATGGAGTGCAAAAGTATGTTTGTGACGACCCGAGCTTCTAGGAGCTATGGGTGTGTTTGGTTCTCTGGGTAGACCCCAACTTCTAGTATGTTTGTGACGATCCAAGAAAGATACAATAATTAAGAGGAGCAATAAAAAGACAAGGCATACGCTTACATCAACCCCACATTTCTTCGAGAAAGGGCAATTGCCTTACATGAGAACTCGAGAAAGATACATTATGCAGTAGTATTAAAACTCGTCGTGGAATGGACTAACTGATTACTCGATCACTCTCATTGCATGAACCAGATATTTGTCCCCCTGTTCGGCTGAGCTTATCAGCACGGCTTATCAGCCGTGGAACAGTGTTTTTCTCTTATAGCAAATCAGCCACAGCCAGCTTATAAAAAAAACAGCCTGCCGAACAGGGCCTGTATATTACCGTCGCGCTTAATCAACTTCCTTAACCGAAGCGGGAGGTCTGTAGCGGCGCGTGCGGGCCACCGGAGCTTGGCTGTGGCCCATGGGCCGTGGCGGGCGAACGAGGTCGCGATTGAGGTTTCCGCACCGCAGGGACGAGGACGAGCACGTCCAGCAGCTGCGGCTTCACGAGCAGCATCATTTGCAGCGATCATGGTCTAGGACTAACCGAAGAAACGCATGCAAATCTCGAAAGATTCAGTCAGTCAAAAAAGGAGCTTTGCGAGAGGTGTCGACTGGCGCGAGAGCGATGATGAGGTTACGGGCACACCCGTGCGCGCGTCTACGCGGCCTTTTCGTGTGCGAGGAGGTTAGGCTCATCTTTTGAGCTCTCACCGTCTCATTGGCCGGCCTGTCTGTCTCAGGCTCTCAGCTGAGCTCCGGACCGACCGACGAGGAGCGCACACTGCGCCGGACGTACCCGTGCGGCGTGGCCCGCGGCCCGCCACCCATGCCACATCCAGCCCCACCACCCCAGCGCTAGGGCCACTGACAGGCTTACCCCAGCGACGTACGGCTCCACCCGTCAGGCACCGCGTGCGCCCGCGTACACCTGATTGGACAAGTCACTGGCAGCCAGGCACGTGCGCCTGTCCTCCGGGGACCGCCTGGGGAGGTGCGTCTCCAGCCGTCGGATTGGGAGGCGCCGGCGCGGGCCCAGAGGTCTGTGTGCCAGAGGGCTGTCGTCGCCGGGTACGGCCGGGATCTGCCGTTAGACTCCCCGTCGTCTTGCCGTCGCGCAGGGGAGGCCGCCGGGCTGTTCCGTGCGCACTGCGCAGGAGTAGCAGCCTAGCCTGATAGCCTCGGCCAGGCGTTTGACCGGGTGGATGGACCAGGCGGGCGGAAACCACCGGTTTCATTGCGGAATTGATTGGCCAACGACACCACGCTATTTACGTCTGCATGTATAATAACGGCTGCAGGGCCTCTCTGTTTTGGCCAACCCGGAAAACGAACCATCATCGATTCCAATTGGATGTTGTGCGTTATCTGTACATGTTTTACCAATTTGCCTGATATTGAACGTGAAATTGAAACAGGACGCGACAAAAAAAAGAAAGAAAGAAAGAGAAAAGAAAAGAAAATGAAATTAGTACCACTACATTCAGATGCATATATTTTTTGCAGGATTGCCTGATAGCCTCGGCCAAGCTTACAATACTGTAGCAGAGTACTGTAGCACCGCAGGAATATACTGTAGCAGCGCAGAGGTCACTGTAGCGCCGCAGAAATACACTGTAGCAGCACAGAGGTACTGTAGCGCACAGAAAACACTGTAGCACGGAGACTTGCTGCGTCGCGCACGTCAATCTCTTTTCCAGTGCGAGCGTCCCGGCGTCTCTCGTCCTTAAAAGGAGACGTCTCGCGATCGCGAGCTCGCCAACTTGTTATCCACCTCTTCCTCTCTAATCGAGTTCCTCTGTTCTTGCCGTGTAAGCTGCGTCTATTGAAGCATCAGTGGACTGCGGTATGTATCCCGTGAGTCCCTCTTGTACTTCCTCTGTTTCTCCCTAGCAGCGCCATCCGTCTTCATTATTCCTTTGATTAAAGACCTTATTCATGAGCAAGTCACGGGAGAAAGCCATGAGCTAATTAAGTTCCTTTGATTTTTTAGAGATTATTAATAGCTACTTTGCGCAACCAATATCTCCACCATACGAACTCCAATTCCGTTGATTCTTCTTCCTAAATTCATTGAAAATCAAGAGTTGTCTGTCCATGTCATTTTCTTCGTCTCTAGAGCTCAACTAAATTTATCTATCTATCATGAAATGCATTTTAGTTAGTAGAAAATATTAGGCTAGCTAGTTCTTGCTTAGTAGAAGTAATGGATAGCTTAGCATGTTAACCATTAGAGTTAGTTAATTAGCTTAGTAGTTGTGTACTTTTAAGAGTTGTTGTCTAAGTATTAATTTATTGCACCATCATTGCATGCATGTAGTGAACGAGTTGGAGGCGGACGTGGTGACCATCGACGACCAGGAGTACGAGGAGGTCGTGGAGGTGATCGAGGAGGTCCTTGCAGCGGAGGAGGTTCCGGAGCCGCCGACTGACTTTGTTGACTCCGTGCCTGCCCAAGGCAAGCCCCGGTGCATAACCCCTATTTTACTAATCACTTGGTATATATATGTTTGCATTACGTTTCAGGAGTTGATATGAAAACTACTTGCACATATATACCCACCTATGAGTCCTACTAGTACAGGTCGTGTAGATGCGATGCTTAGGATGACGGTAGCGGGTAACCTGTCGTTACTCACAATAGGTGATTATTATTGTATCACATGATAAGAAGGTGAAAGAAAATTGGAGACCGGGCAGGGATATGGTTTGGGTACTGGTGGGTGTGACAAGTTATGTCCCGCGGCCACGGGCTTAGCTTGGTTGCATCGTTTCCCTGTCCGTGTCGATTAAGAACTGTTCGTTGTTATGGACAATAGTCTTGTCACAGATCTTATTATCCCGAGCATATACTAGCGGATGGGGGCTAGGAAGACTTGTTACTCTCTTGTCATGGGCTCCGGCTCTTTCCGGACCGACTGATTGGAGGCGGGGATAGGTGGAGGTCTAAGCACCACTTTGAGGCCGGGCCTCAAGTGTGGGGGCTTGGAGTCCAAGTTTGGACGGGGACCTGGAACCTGTGACAGGAGTGGAACGGGTTGGTCTCGCTCGTGCCTAGGGTACGAGCGAGGCGTGTGTTTTTCGGGGTACCCAGCTGGGCACATTGATTCGCGAATCGCCGTCGCTTAGACGGTACGGCTTGACTATGGCATGGCATCGTAGTAACAACTGGAATAATAAAGTTGGTGGAAGAAAGGAAAGAAAGAGAAATGAGTCTGATTGCTTATCACTTGCTTGAAAGTAGAACAGGTGCTTACCTAGAATGTTTAGTTAATGAAAAATGAAATGACTGCTAAATATTTACCAGTAAGGATACACTTTAGTAAGCTTTGCAGGCAAAATGAAACAGCAAACCAAAAAGCCTTTCATATCCTTGAGAGTCGGGAAATATACATTCCCACTAGTCGGGTAAGTCTTGCAAGTACATTTTGTACTTAGGGTTATTTTACCCCTGTTGCAGGTGCAATTTAAGAAGTTGACTGCTGTGTGGAGGATTCTTCTGGTGGGCACAGACGGATCCTTGTATCGCTTTCCGCTAGGTGTTTAATTAGTTTCCGCTGTTTAATTACTGCACTCTGAACTCTGGTATTGTAATGAATAAATTTCCAAGACTGCTATTGTATGAAATGGACTAAGTATTGTAAGCTTGTATTCATTATTGTATCCTGGATGAAAACGTGGATTATTCGAGTTCTCCTTCGGGTGTGCTCGACGGAGGTGTTTGACTTGGTTCATTATCGGAATACTTAGTGTCAATGGAAGACGAGTATTATCGATAATGTGCCGATTCAGACGGTTCCGCCACACCGAACTAGGATAGGATGGGCCAACGCCATCAAAGGAGAGACCCAATACGGACGCGGTAATATCAACGACTTTGGAACGCAATCTACCAACTACGTAACCTTGGAAGCCAAGTTAATTATTTGTACGGTTCTGATAAGATCCGAGTAGATTTCCTTTAACAAGCTAGGAAATCCACATGTAAAAATGATTAGGAATTTATCTATAACCCTACCCCTAGGCTATATAAGGCGGGTTAGGGAGCCCCTGAACGATATCTCATTAGTTATCATATGTAGCTAGATTTGTAGACAAATATCATCGGTGCCCCTGTAGACTCTAAGCATACGAAATAAGAGATCGATTCTCTACTTGACATATGGCACATCGTACCTGAACCAATATATATATGTGTCCCATGTGCTACCCTTCTAACTCCTTGTGCACAAAACACTGATCTATGTTATCAAGGATAAAGTATACGAGTCCCTGCCATGGATACAATAAGGCGGGGGAGAGGGCTCAATAAGAAGAGAAGACCAAGGGTGGTGGCGCCCGGCGGGGGAAGAGAAGATAGGGTGTAGCGCCATGCAAAAAGATGTCAATGGAGAGAGAAGGTGGCGTGGTTTGGAGTCTCGAGAGGAGATCAAGGAGAGACGAGAGGAGGCGGCAGGATTTGTTTCTACATCAAGTAGTTTATGGATGGCTTGTTTAAGGTCTATGTTACTTCAGAAGTGGGTCTATTATTAGGTCGCCAAAGCTCTAAAATAGAACATGCATTGTTGGATGAGGAGATGCTTGTGCACCGTCTCTAAAAATAAAAGAGGATGCATGTATTTTGTACTCGTGTCTTTTTATCCCGTAGAAGATGTGGATGAAACTATGAAAGCTTGCCTCGCTTGATAAAAGATCAAGAACATAGCAAACTCGATGTTGACCTTTGGAGCTACTATTACGTACTCAATCCATCCCAAATTATAAGACGTTTGACTTTTTTGACACTAAGTTTGACCACTCGTCTTATTCAAAAATTTGTGTAAAATATCATTTCTTTTGTCGTGGCTTGGTTTATTAATAAAAGTTCTTCAAGAATGACTTAAATTTGACTATGTTTGCACAAATTTTTTGAATAAGACGAGTGGTCAAACTTGAGGTCAAAAAAGTTAAACGTCTTATAATTTGGGATGGAGGGAGTATTTGGTAGTAGAAATTTGCGAACAGTAGTTTCTATGTCCTATAATAATGAGATAGTCGTGTCTTCTATATTTATTTTAAATTATTTATTATTCTCATGCAATAAAAATACGAAAATGTGCACTGTATATACGGCAATAAATTCTCGCTCTTCTACACAGAAACTTGCACGCGGGAGTAAATACCACGGCCGGTCCGGGGCTCCGGGCTCGACTGGGCCGGTGCCGGTGGGTGGGGCTTCCTCCCCCGCTGCCGCACGTGAGAGGCGGATAATGAAACGGGACGGGGCAATAATGAGGCGGGCGCGTACGCATGGAACCGTGGGGCTTCCCCACGTTGCACTTTGAATGCCATGATGATGGCGAGACCGGGGGTCGGGGCTCGATCCATCCACGGATCGCTTCGCTCTCGTGTGTGTGTGTGTGACCACCGCCTTGTGGTTTGGATTGGGTTGGTTCATTGGTTGGATGGATGTACCCTCCCTCTCCCTGCCCCCCGTTACGGTTCCGCTTTTTAGGGCAGCGAATCACGCATCGCGGTTCCCGCCCGTGATTACTCTCCGGCGCGAGCCTCGCTCGCTGATCTTATCGTCGTTATTAGTATTGCGGAATCCTACTACTACTGCTAGGCACACTGTTCCTGTGGGCTGGGGACCAGAGATTCGCTCTACGTGGGCCGTGGAGGGATCGATGGGCATGTGGGCTGCCATCTGCGGGCTGGGACTCTGCCTTTATTTGGCATGGGCTCAGCCAGCGGACGCTGGCCGCGGATTTTGTTTGTTTCCAAAAAAATGTAGTTTGAATTTTCAGCCTGGGACAAGTAGTTTGATTGTTTGACCCCGCCTAACTCAACCAAGAGCGGACGAGCCGTAGACTTTGTTTTTAGCAAATGAGACTAGAATTCTTTTGCTACTGTACAGATCGTCTATTTAGAATAATACTTTCTCCATTCCAAATTATAACTCATTCTAAGAATTTCGGAGAATCAAAGCATCTAAAGTTTGACTAAAATTATAGAACGAATTATAAAACTTTACGACATCAAATAGATGTACTATGAAAATATAATTAATGAAGAACCTAATAATACTTAATTGGTATCATAAATATTATTATCTTATCATATAAATTTGGTAAATTTGAGATTCTTTTACTCTTCAAGATTCTTCGAATGACTTATAATTTAGGATGGAGGGAGTATAAATAAAGATATGGATGTCGTTAGGAAAAGCAGATCAAGGAGTACTACCAGACTGGAAAGTGCAGCAGGACACGCAACATTTTTACCCGGTAGCTGCAGAGTGCAGACCCAAACAAAACTACTTGGATTCATGAACCGGAACCAACGACTCAGCGTGCGGGCAGCAATGCAGACGTTTCGTTTCCTTGCTGCCACTGCTCTTCTAGGCAGTGTTTAGATCTAAAATTTAAAATTCCAAAAGTGTCACGTTGAATGGTTGCGGCATTTGTACAGATGATTAAATATAGACGAAATAAAAAACTAATTGCAAAGTTTGCTCGTAAATTGCGAGATGAATCTAATGAGCCTAATTAGGCCGTGATTAGAGTAACACATGCTCTAATGATAGATTAATTAGGCTTAATAAATTCGTCTCGCAGTTTACAGGCAAGTTCCGTAATTAGTTTTTTTTGTTGGTATTCGAAAACCCCTTCCAACTTTCAACGAAACATTCGATGTGACACCTAAAAACTTTACACCCAGGAATTAAACACCCCCAGTGGAAATCAATTTAAATCTGGGAATCTGGGATGGAGGGAAATGTTTATTTCTGGCACGGCGCAACTCACAGGGAATCAATGGCATGGACAAGCCCCAGCGTCGCATCCAGTTGACTTTCCGATTGGCAGTCCAGCTCAGACAGCGTGCGTTATTTGAATGCTACTCCAACCTTACAATGTCGAAAACACCGATTCAAATTCGGCTGGTGCCGACCCTGATGGACGCACTCAAAACTCGGAAAGTCCCACACATCCAAGCCGTTGGTGCGCCCGCCTCGGCAAATCTTGCGGCGGAAACGGGTGCAGGCGGCACAGCAAGAAACTACGAGACCGGAACCGGACACGATAGTCAGAAGAGGCTGGCGAGCCAAAGTCAGATTGCCGCGCCTCTATATAAACTGACGCGCGTGTGCACAGCACGCCGCTGCATCGATCGGCAACCAAAACATCGAAGAACCTCGGGCCGGTCACGTTACATATATATAGCGCGTTAGCTGTTTCAGCGTTTCTGTCTATATTTCGCGACGAGCAAACACCACGCGCCATGAGGCCACAAGCCCTTGCTCTCGCCTCCTTCCTGGCCGCCGCGCTGCTGTGCCTGGGCGCCGCGGCTGCCTCGCCCATCATGTCGGTCGCCGGCAAGTTCGCCATGGAAGGTCAGTGTGCATCCGCGCGCTTTTACCGTGCAATCTAATCAATCAAGAGTGTTTAAAAGGCTTAATCGTGTTAATCTGTGTGCCGCGGTTGTGCTTGTTGAAGGCTTGTTGGCGTACTGATCGACCTAGTGGATCGGGGTGTGTGATGTTTTTTTTGTCTTTTTTTTTTCAGGAATGGGAATGACCCTCGACCAAGGGATAGACCACTTGCTCGTTTTCGCGGCGGTCTTCGTCATGTGCCTCTTCCGCTGATCGTCCGGCAAGGAACGGTGTCTGTTCCCTGATTAACTTCATCAGTTCGTGTATTCTTTGGTTATGTTGTAGAGAGTTTGCCGGTGCTGTACAAATGCTAATAATAGTGTCACAAAATAAGGCGATAGCCGAATATGCGATCATCCCTTAGCGTCCATCAACAATGAAGGACTTGAAATAAAACTACATTATCACACACGTCGTGCTCGATCTAGCCATTCCCGTGTTTTCTCCCAGCTCTTAGCAATTTCTGTACAAACTGCAAAGCGCTCTTGCATAGTACCTCGCACCGCCGCACGATTAACTTTGTGCATTCATAGTCATAGTTGGGCTGGGCTCTTATGGCCTGTGCGGCTGTACCACACATGGAAAAGTATTTGGGCCAAGGCCCTCCAAGAGATGAAAATACCTGGGCCAAGTAAACATTGTTTCAACTAGCCTGACTATCAGCGGGCACGTGAGTTGAAGCACATTTTCTTTCGTACCGTTTACTTCTCTCTCTCTTTTTTTTTTGAAAATAATCATAACCAAATAACAATCCGAGAACAACGACCACTCGGCACCTTCATGAGGGCCGACTGGCGAAAGCTGATGTTAGCAATCGGAAAGAATAGAGGCTTGGGGATTGGAAATGTTGGGGTAAGGCGTCCGATTGTCTGGACGCCCCCGCCCTGTGCGCCACCACTGCCCTTGCCACCCCACCCTATGCTCTATGCGCCGCCGCCTAGCTCCACGTTGCCGGTGAGCACACTGGCGATCTCTACGCACCACCCACCCGTTCTCTACGCCACAACCGCCCCCACCCCGCCTTCTGTGCGCCGCCACCGATCTCCACATTGCTGGCAACCACACCGGTGACCTCGTGCCGACGAGCCTCCATTCACTGAAGCGTCAAGGAGATTTTGCGCTGAAAGGGTATGTTGCAAACATATGTTTTAAGTGTTTTCAGAGGTATGTTGCAAGTGTTTTATAACGATGTTGCAAAAGCAGATTGAGATGTTGCAAAAGTAGACCAGAAAGTTGCACATATTGCAATGGCTACACAAGAATGTTTCAAGTGTATTTTTCAAAATGTTTCATTTGTATCACACGTATGTTGCAAGTATTTTATGTGGATGTTGCAAAAATAGATCTGGATATTGCGTATACATCCATGTTGCAAGCGTATGCTTCAAGTGCTTCATACGTATGTTGAAGTTTTTCATCTGGATGTTGCATATGTTTGTAATGGCTTTCAAGTGTTTTCTAGATGTTTTGTAGGTATTTTAGATGTATGTGTGCAAGTGTTTTAGCCCTTCCGGATGTATGTTGCAAGTGTTTATCTAGATGTCGCAAAAGTAGATCTGACGTGGCACATGTTGCAATGAGACCCACCTGCTGCAGCTATTGGGTGACGTCCGGGCGGCGTGGGCCCATTGCTGGGGCGTCGCCAAGCTGGCGCAGACAAGCGCGTGAGAAACCGAGCATAGGCGTGAGGGCCCACATGGGGGGTGCGGGAAAAACAGGCGGCGCGAGCTCCATTTCTCTTGCAAACGTGGCACTGTTCGACGCTAGCGCTCTGGATCGGAGATCCGGGTGCTAGCAAGTCCCCCCAGGGAAGGGGAAGAAGACCCCTTGGAGATCATCGAGCTAGGACATAATCGGCTCAACTAGAGCTATTCCATCTGTCCTGAAATATAAAGAATCCAGAGTTTAAAATTTGGACCAAATTATAAGGTATTCTAGGTTTGTAGCTCAGGCTAAAACTAGTTAAGCAAGAACAGCAATAGACGACAACTCAAGTACCAAGGACTTGCATTGGGGGCTACTAATGATGACATGACATCCTGTATCATTTTTTCCCCTACCGTGCTTTCATTATATTTGGTAAAACATACAACAGAGTTTCCAGAAACATAAAAGGTTATAAAGAAGATAAGAACAATTACACATATGCTTCTATCCATTGTCTAATACGGGGTTCATATGAATTCTTTGCTCTAAGGATAACTCGAGCAAAATCATTCCTGATGCCGAGCTTGGGCAATAGACGATCGAACATTTCTAGAAGTTGCATCATTTCTGACAAACCAAATGGCCCAGCACACCATTTCTGACACCTGGTATCATCATCGAGCTAGGACATAATCGGCTCAACTAGAGCTACTCCCTTTGTCGCGAAATATAAAGAATCTAGAGTTCAAAATTTATACCAAATTATGAGGTATTCTAGGTGAACAAACGCTAAGACAACTTTCACGTGCATAATTATCATTAATGTCTATCACGAAAAGCATCTAACAGGTTAGGTTTTGAGTTGTGTTATTCACAGCGTGGGTACTATTTTATAATGCAGAGTGCGTATAACGTGTTGATGTACCCAACTATCATATAATATAATTCTTCTTTCGTCGCAAAAAAAACCTAAATATGGTAGTTAGGAAGGGTTTTACAAATCATTTGGTTCTATAAAATAAGTTGTATGGTATATTTTAGGACAGAGGGCGTGGATAACAAGTCAGTTTGGCTCTCTTTCAAGATTTGAGCGATTCCAAGGTAAAAATACCCCGCTTTCTTTTAGAAAAAAAGAAAGGAAAACGAAGAGTCAGAGATGAAAGATATCAGGCACGTATTAACTGGGGAAGGAAATATTAGGAATCCGGGCGTGAATCCAGCTCCAAATCCGATGCAAGTTACGCGCGTGATATTACCCGATCCTCCAACGGAAACGGAAAGGAATGTTACTCGGCGCTCATGAATCATGGCGGAAGGCGCAGAGCAGAGGCGGCTGCTGCCAAATAAACGGTCGGAGTTCCCCTATTCTTGCCTCGCCGGTAACGTGTTTAATCGGGGCTCTAGGCACTTCCTCGATCAATCTCGCCGTCTCCCTCGTCTCGATTGGCAGCGTCGTCCTGTAGCTGTAGCGCCCTGCAGGCTGCACAGGTATGTATGTATGTTTGGGAGTACTTCTGTTTCTTGCGAACAGAGTTCGATCTCGATCTTCTCTCTAGTGACTCTCAAAAGCAAGCATGCATTAGAACTCGCTAGTGAAGCCTAGGACGAGACAAGTTACCTGTACCTGGATAAACCGCCTATGGCTTGCCTTTAACTCGCCTGGACTCAATCATTGTTACAAACAAATATTATCGCCGTGTTTTAGTCAGACCATGATCTGCGCCGTCGCTAAAAATAGCTGAATTATCTCGACGACGGACAGAAATGCGGCACTGTTCCATTGCTTTCGTTTCGTTCATCCATCGCTCAATAATAGTAGCTAGTCACTACTATAAACACTCTACCGATTCATGTCGTTCGGTGTGGTTCTATCTGTGTCTCAGATCAGCATGGCAAGAAGACCAGGGGCAGAGACAGAGAGCTGGACACTGCCGAGCATCGACCGCGGTGGCGTTTCTAGCGACCTTCTCCCGGCGGCATTCGGCGACGGCGAGCTCACCCCTTCCGTCGGGAACAACACCGTCAACCCTTACGACTGCCGCTACAGGTGCGGTAGACGGTTGCTGCGCATTGCTTGCATGCACATGACATTCACGTTTTTTTTTATCCACACGCTGCCATGCATATATATACATTATTACCATGCATAATAATCTGATGCCTGCAAGTAAAAAAAAACTGATGCCTGCCAGGGTGTGTCGATATCAGGTGGTGGCAGGGGTTCCTGATCGTGCTGGTGCTGTACTCGGCGTGGTCGTCGCCGTTCGAGCTGGCGCTCGAGAAGGCCGCCACCACGCCGCTTGTCGTCGTGGACCTGATCGTCGACGTGTTCTTCACCGTCGACATCGCCGTCTCCTTCTTCGTCGCCTACTTCGACAGATCCGCCAACGTCTTCGTCGACGACCGCAGGAAGATCGCTACCAGGTAGTATTAGCATTACCTAGTTAACTGATGGACCATCAATCTTATGCTCGTACAAACTGTACGCCAAATGAAAATCATGCTTGCGTACGTGCACTCATTACTCACTTACTCAGGCACCTCAGCCGACCGTCGTTCGCAATGGACGTGGCCTCGACGGTCCCGTTTCACGTGATCTACCGGCTGGTGAGCGGCAGGAGCACTGGATTCAGGTACCTGAATCTTCTCCGGCTGTGGAGACTACAGCGCGTCAGTAAGCTCTTTGCGAGGTACGTACGCCATGCTTCTCTTCTCCATCTACCTGTTTATCTCTATCTATACATACAGACTTACAGAGACGCTCCAATACATTCCTGCAGGTTGGAGAAGGACATACGATTCGACTATTTCTACACCAGGCTCATCAAACTCTGCGGCGTGACGTTGCTGGCGCTGCACTCCTCGGCGTGCATCTTCCTGTGGATGGCGTTCCACCACCACGGGGACGAGGAGCACACGTGGCTCGGCAGCCAGGTGCGGGACTTCGAGGACCGCAGCGTCTGGGTCAGCTACACCTACGCGGTGTACTGGTCCATCACCACGCTCGCCACCGTCGGGTACGGCGACCTGCACGCCGTCAACCCCGGCGAGATGGTGTTCGCCACCTGCTACATGCTCTTCAACATCGGCCTCACCTCCTACATCATCGGCAACATGACCAGCCTCGTCGTCCACGCCGCCACCAACACCTTCAAGATGAGGGACATGGTGCGGCGCGTCTCGACGTTCGGAAGCGTGAACCGGCTGCCGCCGGAGCTTAGAGAGCAGATGATGGCGAGCGCGCAGCTGAGGTTCAGCACGGGGGAGGTGATCCAGCAGCAGCTGCTGTCCGACCTGCCCACGGCGCTCAGGTCCCGGGTCGCGCACCACCTCTTCAGGGACACGGTCCAGCGCTGCTACCTGTTTCAGGGAGTCTCCAACGACCTCGTCCTGCAGCTGGTACATGAACATTCGCACGCACTCGATTCGATCCATGGCCCCAGTGACCTGACCACCGTGCTCTGAGCGACTTACTGACCCAAGTAACAACGGGATGCATGCAGGTTTCAGAGATGAGGGCAGAGTATTTCCCTCCCAAGGCGGACATTGTCCTCAAGAAGGTGACCTCGACAGACTGCTACATCATCGTGTCCGGCGCAGTGGTAAGCACATATTCTTCACACCTACGTCTCTGTCTGTCAATGACCTTATCCTTGCTCCAACATTGTTCATCCGGTTCCTTCTGCTTGCTTACAACAGGACGTGTTGACAGCTGCTGCTGATGGAACAGAGAAGGCAAGCCATTCGAACGCTGAACATTATGAGTGACTGAGTGCCAAATTCTTTCTTTTCTTTGCTCAGTAACGTGAAACTCAGTCATGAAAGAAACTGCACTCGCTTCCTTGATTCTTTTTTATGCCAGTAAGAGTTTTGATGAGCTGTGGTGTGGTGCCCTCTTTCAGCTAGTGATGAAGATAGGGCCACACGGCATGGCAGGGGAAATGAGCGTCATTCTGGGCGTCCCGCAGCCGTTCACCGTCCGTAGCAGCAGGCTCACGCAGGCCGTGTGCATCAGCCACAGCCATCTTGTGCAGATACTCCGTTCCAACACTGCAGATGCCAACACCGTTTACGCCAATTTTGTTCAGCACCTCAAATCTCTCAAGGAACAAGTTGCTGCAGATGCTCCGCTTTTCGAGGAAATCCTTTCCAAAACAGGCTTCGTAAGTACCGTGGGGAACTTGCACTGTGATGTGAAACTTGGTGTGTAACATGTCTTGTTTGCCCAGGATCAGCTTCAGATCGGCGCCATATTTCAGAAGCAGCTTCAGAACGGTGATGGCGCCAGGGTGGTTCCAAGCCAGGATCAGAATGCTAGCTTTGGCACCGAGCAACACGAAGAGACCGCTCCCTGCATGTTGCCGCGTCGACAGCACGGACTACGGGTGGTCATTCATGATCGCTTCCCCAGCGATGGCACCGAGAAGCATCGGAGCCGTGCTGCGGGGAAGCTCGTCCTCCTTCCGGATTCGCTGCAAGAGCTGCTGAAAGTCGCCGAGGCGAAGTTTGGGAAGGCGGCGAGGAGGGTGCTCACCGTCGATGGCGCCGAGGTCGACGACGTTGCCGTGCTAAGGGACGGAGACCACCTGGTGTTGTGTTGGTAGGACTGACCACTTGCATCTTGTAAGTAGTACAAGCACGCTCAGAGCGTTTCACCTCTCCCTATTCTCGAAATTTTACAAAAGAGAAAGGGTGACAATAAAGTTGAGAAGGGGTGAAACGGAAGTTGGATGATGCAATTCCGTTAAGACCCGTTTCTCAATAGACAGCTCCATATGTAGTTTATAAGACTACAGTATCATGTAAAATAAAATGAAACAAGTAAGGATGAAACATCCATCCTCAATGTATAGTTTCATTCTATAGTTCTATAGATATTTAATTTTATAAGTCATGAAGTCGGTAATCATGCAAAAAAAAAAAGTTTTATCTAGATAAAACTCACTTATCTCTTCTTAGAAATGTTGCCATGTCATAAAAAAACGCATATGCAACCACTTATTAAATAGAAATGAAATTCACGTGAAACTTCCACTAAAACTAGCCTAAAAACTATCCCTAAAAATCATATGGTAGCAGATGATTTTCATAAAAAAGCATCCTAGATTTCTAACCCTACAACTCAAAATAAATGCACAATACTTATAATACCAACTAAATTTTATGAGATTAATCACGCCATATTTAGAGACTGCCATTTTCATAAAAAAACATCCTGCAGCCAAGGAAAAAAGTGCAGCCGATCAGACCCACAAATGTTAATACTATTTTCTATAAATTTAGTCAAACTTGAAATTGATTGACTTCTACGAATACAAAAATATGCACTTATTTTAAGACTGAGGGGTAGTTCCTAATCACGGTGAGAGTAAAGGCATGTGTGGTAGGCCCGGTTTTGGAAATCGAAGATTACGACGCGCCTAGTCGCGACTAGTCGCTAGGCTTTGGCCTGGCGCCTGGACTAGGGGGGTAGTCGGGCCTCAAGTCGAGCGGAGAAGGATAAGGGGGGAGAAAGGGGAGAGAAAGTCGTGTGCGTACTCGCCTCGACCTCCGCCGGGAAGCAGGTCCCGTCGGCTGCGCTGCTCGCGACTCGCCTGGAAGCAGATCCCGCCGGCGAGCCTCTTGCTCGCCTGGCAAGACCCGCCGGCGACGCGGCTCGTGCTCCTCCCCGCCGGCGACGCAGCTCGTGCTCCTCCCCGCCGGTGACACCTCCCCTGCTCCTCTCCGCCGGTGACGCGGGTCGTCCTCCCCGCCTGGCGGAGGTCGCTGGTGGGGGAGGAGGAGCGGGCGCGCGGCGAAGGGGAGCGGCGGCGCGGGCGAGCGGGCGTAGAGATGCGTTCGAGAGGGAGAGAGAGAGGAGCAGGGGAGAGGATAAGGGGAGTTGGGCCATGGTGGGTGAGTTGCGGTGGGTGAGTTGGGCCGTTAATGGGCCTTTTTTCTCTTTCTCCCCATTCCATGACCACTTCTCTTCTATTTTTTTCTTTTCTTTTAAGTAAATATACATGTATTATGTTCAAAAAATGTATATATATACATGTATTAGCCATCGCCTAGCAAAACGCCTAGCATCGCCTAGGCTCGACTAGTCTCTAGGCTAAGGGTCGTCGCCTAGATTTCGCCTAGTGCCTAGCAAAACTATGGTAGTAGGGCTCCGACTTCTCTAATGGAGAACTTACCAAACATTTTGTAGGAGGCAATTTTTAAGTGAAAAAAAAGGAGCCACAACTCCAAAAATGGCTCCAGCTTTTCTGGCCACCAGGAGGAGCCCAGCCAAATACCTCCTAGAAGGTCTTCAGCAAAAGAATATGCAACCGTTGGGGGAAGTGCACCGCATGTCCGTATGCCACAACAAAGTGTGGAGTTTCTGTGAGCACAGCTGGAACACCGAAAGGTCCCGGGAATCTCAGTTCCAAAAAAGGAAGTAAAATGCAGCAGTTATAACCAAGTACAGTAAGCACTACGAGCTGTCAAATGATATTACTACCTTGAAATCACACGTCAGTAAGCAAATAGCCATATACAGTAACCAAAAGAGCAGTAATATTTTGCTTAGCATTGCTGAGAAAAAAGAAACACATGAGAATTATACAACAATCTGCGCTGGTTGTTGCAGATATATTCCCTACTAATTCCTTTCTCTTGGGATTTGGGTACTCACAATCCTAATATCAGCACCTACAGAGTTAACCATAACCACCTGTCCAACATGTGGATTCATCTATCGACATGAAAACCCCAATTTTGTTCCTGAAACAACAAAGTAAACAAGTCATCACCCATGTTCCAACTTGCAACATGAAATTTACAAGACAACAAAATAGTCGCACATTCCAGGGAACTAACAACTTGGACAACCACAAGTTGAAAAAATATTCGAGGTCCTAACAAAAAGAATGCGGATGTGGATTTTGATGACAATATTTTCTAGCATCTATACCACATAAAAGACCAAAGAGAATTGGACTGTATTTCAAACCGCAAGCAATCCATGAAACATTTGGTGAAAATCCAGAGGTTACATCTCCCATCATCTGGTAGATGCAAACATAATCGAACCCAGGAAAAGCCAAAGGGCAGCAGCCAACTCAACTAGTTGTATGTCAACCACGTAGAACAGATATTCCAGTCTTTCAAATAAGGAAAAAGTAAGATGCAACTACCATATAAAGTCATGACTCACAAGTGTTTGTCAACTTGAACTCTAAAGTTTGATACAGAACAGATAATGTTTGGGAGATGCCCATGAAGATGCATTCAAGAGGATGTCTAAGCCATGCCCTCACAAAGTAACCAAATTTTAAACAATACAGTAAACTTGTGTCCTAGTTTTGAACCAAACAGGCCAAGAGTACAAAGGATTCATGAACACAACCCATTTCTTAACAGCAGGCAAAATATTTTAACAAGTTTAAGGTAGCAAAATATATCAACCGAAAGCCGAATTACTAAGCAAAACTTTGTTTCAGCATAATTGACAGCCCAGTCGCTGCACAAAATAGAGAATGAGGCTCCTCTGCACTCAGAAACATTTCTGATTCTCAACGTAAGTTCAAGCAGACATTTCCAATCTTCTGCATTATATCACAGCTTATGACTACCTTCAAACTGATCCCTTTGCTCCAAATTATAGGTCTTTTTATCTTTGTCCTAAGTCAAACTTCTCCAATTTTGACCAAGTTTTTAGAAAAATATTTCTAACATCTACAGGTTCAAATAAATGCACTATCAAGACATATTTTATCAAGAATTTAATGAAACTGTATTGATGTCTAGATGTTGATGCATTTTTCTATAAACTTGGTCAAGTTTAGATAGTTTAGGAGCAAGCTAAAGTGACTTATAAATTGGAACGGAGGGAGTAGCACTCATCCCTCTTTCCACCGCAAATACCTAAAATGGACATCAATAAAAAAATGCAACCCTTAATATCTCATGCCAAATGAAACACATAGATATGACAGCTTGGATAGTACTTCTTTCATATGCAAGTATGCAACAGTGCTGACACATGATGACATTTCAACTTGTAATCTTTTGAGAAGGTAAGTAAATTATACATGAACTTGATTTGACCAAAGAAAGCACATATTCCAGTAGACTTGAGAACTTTCAGATTCAAGTGTAACAAGCTTGTAATACAGAACCCACAGTTGTTCTAGCACATAACTGAACTATATTGAACCTATCAATCAAAAGCATCAATAAAAGTTCAAGTGGCACAACAATATCTGAGGCCAGAATTTGAATACTTCAGTAAAAAAAAATACTTGATCATGAATACTTCAGTAATAGCAATATTGATCTAATTTAGTATATGTTGCCATCAAGTGGCACAAGATTCCAATCTCATAAAAAGCTAATCACAGATTAAAGATACTAATTGACAATCATTCATCTTGGTCAAATATTTGAAGAATTCTAGTTGTGTGTTCTACTAATTTCCCTTGGCAATTCTAACATCAACCATGTGATTTGTTCTGCTACAGTCTCCCTTTTGAGAGAATTTAAACACAAAATACAATGTCAGAAAATGTGAGTCCCAACATTACTCTAAATGGCGAGTTATCAAGGGTGCCACATGATGACTTTGCATGCAGACATGGGATGATGGGAGTACCTATATAAGGACCAAAATCCTTCTCTAATTGCCCTTCCAGACACAAAGAAGGATGATGTAGCTTTAGTTTAGTCGAATTAACATTCCAGACACATAAAAGGATGATTCAGTTTTAGTTTACTCAGGCATCAAAATGTAATGATAAAACATAAAGGTTACAATAAAATGACCTGGCATTTTGCTTTAGCAAAATATTGCATTTAGCATAAGCTGCTGAGATAAGTGAACCAACCTCATTCTGTAAGCCTCTAGGCTGTATGCTAAGGAGAAGCATCCATGGCGCTATTGTTTTGCTCATCACCATCCTCCTCCAATCTCTTATCATCACCAACATCCCCATCTTCGTCCGCATCACCCTCATCCTCATCCTCATCCTCATTACTGAGACTAACAATCTCCGCTTGTGCCTTCTCCAAAATCTCCCTCCACTTTGCATCTAGGTCCCTTTGCAAATCCCTCCTCATTTGCTCCACCTCCACCATGTGCTGCCTCTTGCTACTCTCCATCCTCGCAAAAACCTCCTCAAACTTCTGAATTGACTCTGTGAGAGCCACGAAACCATTCCGATCCACTTCAACAGCACTATTTTTCTGCGGTCCCCGTTCACCTAATTCCGCACCTGACCCTGAAACCCTGGGACCTACGACGTCCCCGCCACCACCAAGAAGACGCTCAGGAGCTTTCATCCCCCACTGAAAGCGCCGCGATGGCTGCCTGTCACGGCGGCGCTTTGCGGCCAGAGGCACCAACTGGAGAGGCAGCGGAGGCGGAGGCGGAGGCGGGGCCGGGAGCGGTAGCGGCAGCGGGGACGGGCACAGAATTGACACCATCTTGTCGTAATAGACCCATTTGGAGGGGGAGGGCCCGGAGCGGCGCGAGGCAAGACGCGCCCTCTCCCTCTCCTTCTTAAACTTCTTCCTAAGCGTGTCCACTCGGTTGCGGCACTGCGAATCGGAGAAATACCCCGCGGGACGGTCCGCGGCGGCGCACACGAGGCGGGCGACCTCGAGCCAGTCGTCGGCGCGGATGATGCTGCGCCCCGCGCGGATGAAGCTGTCCCCCCAGGCGTCGAGGAGGGCGAAGGTGGAGCGCTCCGTCCACTTGGGCCCGGAGCGCTTGGGCTTGTCGGGGAGCGGATCCTCAGGGAGCTCGTAGGGCGCGAGTCGCGGGGCGAACTCGAAACCGAGAGCGTACCGGTCGGTGCGGCGGCGCTTGGTGCGCGGGGAGGAAGGCGACGGGGAGACGCCTGATGAGGAAGCAGAGGATGGGGAGGGGGAGGTCGACGGCGAAGGGGACGCGGCGGCGGCCGCGTCGTCGCTCATGGGCGCGGCTAGGGTTTCAGGCTCGCGGTTGGTGGAGTTGTTCGGCGAGGTGGGCTGGCCGGGACCGGTAGGAATCCGGCGAGTTTGGGGCAGGTCGCCCGTTCCTCCGTGGGGCGCACCGCGATACTGTAGACCAATGTACTGAGACTGCATACGGGGAATGATGTACGCACATGCCAATTAAAAGTTTGTCCTTTTTTTTAAAGTACAACGGACCATTTTTCTTTTACAACCACGCAGGTGAGTTTTAGGTGTTCGGGGGGAAAGATACAATTATTTCATTTTCTAGGGAAAAGATTCTACGAAATCGAGAGCATAGTCGCTTACTAATTACATCAAGCCATAAAAGAACGGAAAAGCTAATTTCTGAGCGCGCACACCCTGGAGCTGCGGCACACACATCACACCCACCGTTTGTGGCCGTCCGATGCGCCCGTGGCCGTGCCCGCGCCCACGAAGAAGAAGACGGCGACGGCTAGGGTTCAGGCGGCGGCGGTGATGACGGTTCTCCTTCTCTTCTCTTCTTCCAGGCGGTGGCGACGATGGGAGGGCGGTGTTAGGGTTCTGGCAGCGGCGGAGGCGGCCGGGCCAGGTCGGAGCGGGGGCACCTATGGCTGGAGCTTATCATGGAAGGAGGTGATGGCCAAAGCTCGCGACGACATGTGGGAGGTGGGAGAAGGAGGTCGTCGCGAGCGGTGGGCAGCGGCGGGGATGAGGACGAGAAGGAGGGCGGGGTCGAGGGGCAGAGCCGTTGGCCAGTGGTGGTGGTCCAGGAAGGTGAGGGCGAGGCTCGCTAGGGAAGAAGAAGAAGAAGAAGAACAGGGACGAGGGCGCGTCAAGGAAGAGAGCTGGGATCAGAAGGAGAAGACGGCGGGAGAGCGAGTCACTTTCCTCCTTTTCTTTTGGTGGTTGATTTCATCTTCCGTGGGTTATTTCAGATTATATAGTAGTGTTTGTCCTCAATCAGGGTTGGGCTTCTTGTTCGTTTGTTTTTCATGCTAAACACCACTTGGGTGCTTTAGCAGCTCCGGACGCGCGATTTTTGTGCCGCCAGATCCACGCGGGGACGCGATAGAGGTTGTCTGATCCCACGACGCCCGCATCCTCCTCCACCGGAGACGAAGATGGCAACAACGGTGGCTAGGGTTCTGGCGAGCCTCTCGCCCTCTTTCTTCTCCAACTTCAGCCAACATAGAAGGGGCCGGTCGAGGGAGGCAGGTAGGCCAGGTGGTAGGGATGGTGGGCGGGCGGTCTAGGAGCCCTAGCGGTGGTAACGGCGACCGTGCAAGGTCGGGCCAGAGAGGCTAGCCGGAGTTGGAGAAGATTGCAGCGGACGAGCTCGCCGGAGCTAAAGAAGATAGCGACTGTGGGTGAAGGGAAGAGGGAGACTGCCACGAGCGCTAGGGTTCACCGGAGCTCGGCCCTAGCGCACTGGAGGTCCGGCGAACCCTAGCGCCCGCGACACGGACGAGGATGAAGAGGAACGGCAACAAGTCGTTGGAGGAGGAAGAAGAACAGTGTCCAGAAAAGTCGGGTGTGGGGTGGGGGCAAAACACTCGGTTGTCAAATAGACATACTCTTGTTTTTTTTGAGTTGGGACTCCGCAACAAAATATCTTTAACCATAGCCGTTAAGACAAAAAGAAGGGAATAGCCAGACCGGATTGTGCCATTCTTTTTAATTTTATTTCTTGACACCTTAGCCTATAGACAGTTACCTGTTGAACCTACTACTATAGATGAGAGTCCAATAGCGTCCATCCATTTCCTTTACCAAGGGGGTGTTTGATACTGTTTCACTCCATGTTTTTCAGCCAAACAAGTTTAGCTTCATGCACTCTGCTTAAGGATAAAAAGGTGGAGTTGTGAGAGCACCTAAAGGGGTGCTCCACAAACTCCATGTTTTTTGTGGATCTGCTCCACGGTGGAGTCTATAGAGCAAAGTTCATGGAGTAATCCCAAACACGCCCTAAAAGTAGAAAGTAAATATCGTTCCTTGCACCTACAAATAATTGTGTTATACTCTGTAAGTAAATCTAGCTTGCATTATTGTTCCAATGTAATGTTCATGTTCCTACCGAGCTTTCTTTTTTCTTGCAAATTCATTCTGTATTTGCTGGCAGAAGAGGCATTGCATCGTTAGAGTACTTTGTCGACACCTCAGGTTGATGGCTATTTCTTAGATTAAGCTTACATCCTATGCTCTATACTCTTATGAGACCTATGGTCTATGCTCTATGGCCAATTCCCTTGCAGTTATGAGGCTTATGCTCTATCTTATTTAGCTCCATTATCTACCGTTGTTAGCATAGAATTTTACATTTATTATAAATTGACTTCATATTGCAATATATTTGTCGACCTCTCATGAAACATGTCGCTTACATGGCTACAATTTGCTTGAACACAATCATTATTTTGTCATTAGATCTATGTTCTGTCCTCTTATTTTACTCTATTTTGTGGAGGTGTTCACATTACATTTTTTGCATTCATTAGAAGCTAACATATTGGGGGCTTCCATGTTCTAGCCAGCCAAGTCTATTTTGGATATCAATATCTTGGTTTCGTACTTCGTGGTTGTTTATTTATGCCTATTACTTAATTAGGCTTTTCACTGATAAGGATTTCTGTTGGAAACCTATGTAAGTGTATGTTAAGAATTACAAATTACTAGGAACTGAACATACAAAACATATTTACATAATTGAATAGCAAGTCTGGGCAGAATATAGCTTCAAGGGATGGACTGAAAAAGTGTTAGATTTTTAAAGCTCATATGCAGAAATTCTAATAAACATGCAACGGTCCATTATTGTTTGTGTTTCCTAATGAGCTTCAGTGTTTAAGCTCACGAGTGAAGGTAGAGAGCGCAATATTAATTAGTACCATATTGCTAGTTGACGTGGCGATAGAGGGTTCCCTCCCCATATATATACCAAGTTACCAACCCTATGCGAAAGACGTACTATAACTAGCGGGAATCCTCTAGGTTTGAAAATTCTTAAAGTTGTCAATTAATTTTCTTCTTCTTCTCTTATTCCTTCCTAATGATGAATGGTATAATTCCCTAACCTTTCTATTACAATTTATTATTTATATTTTATTAATTCCAGTACTTATTGCCGTGAATGCTAGCTTTATTTTATAAGGAAATGCATGTTTTTTTAAGTACTATTAGAATGGCGTCTTTATTACCTCTGTCATAATTTATATTGGCGCCTTTATTACCTCTATCTGCAAATGCCTAATATTCATTAAAAACTCCGGAAGAAATCACCTACGACTATGTTAACGACAGAGATAACAGGAATTGGAATTTGGAAGGCAGGATCAGATGAATTCAGAGCTATTAGAGAGAGTTCTTTTTTTTGAACTGGGATTTTCATTACTTATCAGCTGACAAATCCGCAGCTACAATTACAACAATGTGCTCTGGAATAGAACTAGAAATTAGCTCATTTCCTTCTACACAATCATACCCCAAAGAAGCCAACTCATGGGCCACCCTATTACAATCTCTACTCTGGAACACACACTCGAAATGAATAAAGTTTGTAGAGACTAAGAACTTGAGTTCATTTACCAGACCTTTCTTAGTACTGAGAGTATTGGGTTCTAATATTTTCTTCCCTCTGTTACACGGCGCTCTCGCCCTTTATACCGCAACGCAGGCGGCGGCTTGCTGGATGGAGCCGGCAGCTAGTTATTCCAATCTGGGCCGAATACCTTCTTGTCGGGCCTTCGCTCCCTGGGCTTCAAGACTCCGTCCTCATCTAGTCATCTTCCTTGTGCTCAGCTGGCTTGCAAGCGACACTGAAGCCATCAACGATCTCTCTTCAGGAACAGAACTGCTAACAAACTATTGAAGGCCCGCTCGTCGTTCAGCGGATGAAGTCGTCGTCCGGCGGATCAGATAGCTACGACAGCATAGTCGACCGGCGGATCAGATAGCTAACCGATGAGGAAGCAGTGTCGTCAGGACTAGCTTTCTATAGGGGTGTGGGGTGGGGGGGCGGCGGCATCAGAGGCACATGCCGTTCCTAAGTCCTAACCACGCGTATGCATGTGTGCCATTCTCGGCTACGGGAGTAGTTAATAGCTCTGTGCGTGGAGAGCGATCGATCCATGCATCACGTTTCACATGTAAACCCTATATTAGAAGGGGGTAGCACTTGTGTCACGCATAGCACCAGCTAGCGGCCGGCGCGAGCATTGGTGCATTTGGGTCGCTGCTTTGTCTCAATGTCCGGCCGAGGCATGATATCGTTCCAACGCACCAACCGACATGGACATGGACGTGGGCGTGTTCTGGCATCCCAGAACACTTCCGGAGAACACCGCGAACACAACGACGACAAGAGACATACATATCTACTACATGATCGACAGAGTATATACTAGTACAATACTCCTACTATATTAGAGCTCTACGTACTCTGGCCGCTGAGTCACACCACGAAAATGGGGCGAGCAGGGGCCGACCTGGCCCAATCCCAGCCGTCCGCATGCAGGCCGCCGCCGATCGAGCCGCTTCATGCACCACAGGTCCTCGGTGCACAACAGGCGGCGCCAGTGCGGGATGCGCCTGCCAAGGGGTTCCATGGCCTCCACCTCCACTGCCACGGCTGCCGCCCTGCAGCGCGCCATGTTGACGATCGACGCGAACACCGCCTCCGCGGCCAGCGCGGCGTCGCTGCCGCTCCCGGCGAGGCCGTACACGAACCACCCCGCGAACGGGCGGAACAAGTCGGGCACGGACGGCACGCGCAACCACTTGGCGACGCGGTCCAGCGCGCGGCTGGCGACCGCGGTGCAGGCTCGACGTGCCGCGCACCTCGAGCCGGAACACGCCGCCACAGTCCCACGCGCTCGCCACGGCCCACGACGTCGGCGGAGACGCCAGGAAGCGGTCGACGTCACCGCCCCACTCGTAGCCGTCGTCGTCGCCGATGATCGCCAGGAACGTGCCGTGGGAGAGCTTGTTGTCCAGGAAGTTGCCGAAGTCCGCGGGGAAGAACTCGACGTGCGCTAACCGGCTGCGGTACAGGCTTCGGCGTCGCGGGCGCCAAGGCGAACGACTGTGGTGTGGCACGGCACCTTGAGTCCTTGAGGCAGTGCGAGTGCACTGGATGCACGAGCGTAGACAACGTCCGGAAGTTGGTGTAGCCGCAGCGGCCGGTGAAGAGATGCAGTGACGCGTCGTTGGACTTGTCGGTGGCCACGTACGCGTACTCGGCGGCCATGAGCTCGAACCACTGCTCCAGCTGCCGCACCAGCTGAAACGCGATGCCCATCCGCCTGCATGTGATCGACTTGTTGACAACACAGCAGCATGCATGGAAAGTGTCGCTCGCGATCGTAGATAGGAGAGCAACTTCACCTGTGGGAGGCCGCGACGCGGAGCGGCGGAGGCCTAGAACGCAGCCGACTTTGGAGAAGGCGGGTGCTCCAGGGCGGCTCTCGGCGGAGCCGACGAACTTGACGGTTCCCCGGATGAGACCGATGATCCGGCGGCCCGGCCCGGACGTCGTCGTTTCAGCCACCTGTTCATGCTGTTGAACTGATCTCCTACCCAGGAGGCCCAACGGCCCGCTGGGACTTGGTCAAGCGCCCTGATCGGGGGCGCCCAACCGTATGTGGTTGAAGGGCCCCTGTCACGCTGCGCGAAATATAAAGGTGGGGGGCTGGCGGCTCGGGAACCAAGGTTCACCGCAGTCATACACCTCCACCGAAAACCCTAACCCGATCTAGTGAGGGCGCAGTCAGTGACGGGAAGTTCTTCACCGCCTCTTCACCGCGCCACTATCTCCACTGCATCGACTCTCTTCACCGACCGTCGCTGCCTAGCGCAGATCGCCACCGCCGAGACGATGGCGAACACCGGCTCCAGCTCCTCCTCGGCACCGGTCCTCCCCAACACCACTGGTTTGCACTACTACCCCATAGCATCTCTAAACCGGGAAACGTTGCTGTTCTTCATGAATAATAGATTTGTACCCCTAGATCTACTACTACCGATCCTAATAGAATCTTTCAATGGTACCCGAGCCGAATAGTACGTAGATCTAGATCGGGACAAGAACATAGACCAACCGAATCGATCAAATCGATTTGACAGAGACATGGAACCCTAACCCTAATATAGAAAGGGACGGCGTGCGGGGGAAAAATCGAATCTTTGCGATGAAAGGGCGAGGGAATGGAGTGACCTACCCGGGATCTCCACCTCACCGCTGCCAAGTCCACCGTTGCACGGCCGCTCGTCGGCGAGTAGGTCGGACACCGCGCGAACACTGACACAGAGCACCACCGCGCGTCCACTCGACGGCGGCATGCTCAACCACTGGCGAGCATGCGCACCGGCGAGGGGGCACACGGCGGCGCCATCTTCTCCTCCGGGACCGCCATGGCTCCTTCGGCTGCGGCGCTGGTAGGGAAAGAAAGGGAGGAGGAGATGGAGAGAATGAGGTTAGGGTTTCACAGCTGACGGCCGCGACGGGGTTTTGTTCGCGCGATCTCACCGGCCGGCCGTCGGATCCCTCTGGACGGCCACGATTGCGTCGGGCTGATCGGGCCGCCTTGTGGCCCAGGGGGGGCGGCGCTTTCCCGGCCCAGGCCCAGGTTGCGGCCTGGGCGCGGGAAGCGGCTCGCGAGCGGCGCTGCCGTGGGCCTAATGGGCCGCAGCGGAAGCGTGTTGGGTGGGCCGATTCTTTCCGCTGGGCCAGAAGCAAAGCAAAGAAAAACTGTTTCTATTTTCTAATTTTCCAGAAACGATTAATTGTTTTGATTTGAATAAATTTTAATTTCTGTGCAATTTTATCCAACGATATTTTGTTCAGTGAAGTATTACAGAGTGTTTCTGGAAAATAGAATTATAGAATTTTTTTTCAATTGTTTTCCGCTGCGTACTTAAAGTTTTTCAGTTTCATCATTAAATTCGAACTAACGGGAGAATTTAAAATTTTGAAACATGAATATTTTTACTGTTATTACAATATTGTTATTATTTTGACCAACGTTGATTAATAGCAATATTGTGATATTTATATCGAATTATCAGTCCTGCATTAATTCTATTTCTGCCTAACGGTGATTTGAATTAATGTGGTGAAAATTGTACGTTTTACTTTTGACCAACGTCAGAACTAAGGCGTGCAATTATGTTTTATATAGATATACCTTTATATAATGTTCTCATTCTTTATGGATTATGATCTCAGGCAGTTTCAACTTGATGGATGCCATCGAAAGAATCCCCAAGCTGAAAGGGGATAATTACAATGAGTGGAAGAAGAAGCTTGATCTGGCTTTTGTCTTGGCCGAAGTGGAGTGGATAAAGACCACACCATGCCCTGTTGAGCCTGAGGCACCAGTCAGGCGGGCTGATGAATCTGATGTTGATTGGAATAAGAGAGAAAGGGATTTTGCTCCCATAGAGTTGGCATATTCCATTGATAAGAAAAATTGGTCCAACGCCAACAAAAAGTGTTGTGCTGTCATAGAGAACACAATTGAGCCTACCATAATGGGCTCAATTGCAAAGTGTGATACTGCTACAGAGTATCTTGAAAAGATAAAGAGTCAGTTTCATGGCTCTTCAAAGACTTACGCTACACAGATAATCAAACAAATCATGACAGCACAGTACACTGGTGGTAAAAATGGCACTGGCATTAGAGAGCACATCTCAGAGATGAACCAGCTGAACAACAAGCTCAGGCCAATGAACTTGGCTCTTGAGGAAGATTTTCTTGTACATGTTGTTTTTGCTTCCCTGCCTAAAGAGTTTGACAACTTTGTTGTCAGTTACAACATTCAACCTGAAAAGTGGAATCTTGAACGTTGCATTGCAATGTGTGTGCAAGAGGAAGACAGAATTAGGGCTGCCAGTGGTGGTTCTCTTAATTTTGTCAGAGATAACAAGAAAAAGAATGCCAATGCTAATGTTAACTCTCCCTCGAAGTCAAAAGTAAGGGTAGAGCTCCCATGCAACATCAGCCTAAACAGAACAAAATTGTGGTGAACAAGGATCAGTGCCTTCACTGCCATAAAGAAGGACATTACAAGAAAGATTGTCCTGAGTATTTAAAGTATGTAATGAAATGCAGAGGTGAGAACATTATTACCTTTGTTAACGAATCCTTGTATGTACAGTATTGTAAATCTACTTGGTGGATTGATTCGGGAGCAACTATTCATGTTGCCAATTCTTTACAGGGATTCCGTTCGACGAGGACTACTCAAAGAAGAGAAAGGCAAATTAAAGTTGCAAATGGAGTCCAAGCGGACGTCGAAGCTGTTGGCGATGTTTCTTTGGAGCTTGCTGATGGCTTCATTCTTTTACTCAGAGATGTTTTATTTGTTCCTTCATTAAAGAGAAACTTGATTAGTGTTTCATGTTTGGATAATAATGGTTTCGATTGCCATTTTGGAAATGGCAAGTGTGAGATTTCATGTAATAATGAACGCATTGGTATTGCTTTTCAAAAGCAAGATCTTTATTTGCTATCACTTCGTGAAAATGTTAATTCCGTATGTGATGTGATTGATAATGTAGCCTCGTCTATAAATGAAAATAGAAAGCGAAAGAGAACTTATGATGCTTCGTCGAAATTATGGCACTGCCGTTTAGGCCATATTTCGAGGGGGAGAATAGAGAGACTAGTTAAAAGTGAAATTCTTCCTCCATTAGAGTTCTCTGATTTAGAACAATGTATAGAGTGTATTAAAGGAAAATACACAAAGCAAATTAAAAAGGATGCTAAACGAAGCACAGGAATTCTACAGATAATTCACACAGACATCTGTGGTCCCTTTCCTGTGAAAAGTGTGGATGGTTTTGACTCATTCATCACATTCACAGATGATTACTCCCGTTATGGTTACATTTATCCAATTAAAGAAAGAAATGAAGCATTGGATAAATTTAAAATATTTGAGGCTGAAGTTGAAAATCAGCATGATTTAAAGATTAAAGTGGTCCGGTCTGATCGTGGTGGGGAGTACTACGGTCGGCATACCCCGTACGGCCAAGTTCCTGGACCTTTTGCAAGGTTTCTACAGGAGAATGGCATAGTAGCCCAGTATTCTACACCGGGCGAACCTCAGCAGAATGGAGTAGCCGAAAGGCGTAATCGAACATTGATGGATATGGTGCGTAGTATGATAAGTTACTCCACCCTACCAGTGAGTCTATGGATGGAGGCGTTAAAAACCGCCATTCATATTCTCAACAGAGTACCTAGTAAAGCGGTGCCTAAAACACCATATGAGTTGTGGACAGGAAGAGTGCCCTCGATAAAACACTTGCGTGTCTGGGGGAGCCCTGCTGAGGCAAAAGTATTTAACCCAAACATTGGGAAATTAGATCCCAAAACAGTAAGTTGCCATTTTATTGGCTATCCTGAAAAGTCAAAAGGTTATCGTTTCTACTGTCCTGACAGATATACAAAGTTTGTAGAGACGAGACACGCTGTCTTCCTAGAGGACGACATGATGAGGGGGAGCGTGGCGGCTCGAAAAATTGATTTTGAAGAGAAGCGGGTGACTGCACCCACTCCGATGATTCAGGAGCCTTATTTCGAGTTACCTGTCTTTGCCACACCGTCAGTGCCCGACACTACGGTGTCAGCACCTGTCATTGTTCCTCATGCGGCAACGATAAATGATAATGTGGAACCTGTTCTTCAGGAAACCATAGAACCCATTACCGCAGATGGGGGACAACAACAGCCCCAAGATGTAGATGTGCCAAATGAGGAGGCCCCGAGAAGGTCTCAAAGAGCTAGGAGGTCACCTATTCCTAGCTATTACGAGGTCTATGAGACCGAAGAGTTTCGTATGGAGGATGATCCCACCTCATATGAAGAAGCCATGAGTAGCGACCACTCATCCAAATGGTTGGAGGCCATGCAAGATGAAATGAAATCAATGAAGGTGAATAAAGTATGGGAACTTGAAACCATTCCTAAAGGAGCCAAAACAGTGGACTGTAAATGGGTCTACAAGATTAAATATGACTCTAGAGGGAATGTAGACAAGTTCAAAGCGCGACTTGTGGCAAAAGGCTTCACGCAAAGAGAAGGAATTGACTACAATGAGACGTTTTCTCCAGTCTCATGCAAAGATTCCTTCAGAATAATGATGGCATTAGTAGCACACTACAATTTAGAGTTGCATCAGATGGATGTAAAGACGACATTTCTCAATGGGGATTTAGAGGAAAATGTCTACATGGCACAACCAAAAGGTTTTGTCGTGGAAGGAAAAGAACGAATGGGATGCCGCCTAAAGAAATCAATTTATGGGTTAAAACAAGCTTCAAGACAATGGTATTTGAAGTTTGATCATACCATAAAAGGTTTTGGGTTTAAGGAGAATATAGAGGATAATTGCATTTATGCAAAATTTAAGAATGGAAAATATATCTTTTTGATTTTGTATGTGGATGATATCTTACTTGCTAGTAGTGATGTCACCCTATTACAGGAAACAAAAGGGTTCTTATCCTCAAAGTTTGATATGAAAGATCTTGGTGAAGCTTCGTTTGTTCTAGGGATCAAAATTCACCGAGATAGAAACAAAGGGGTATTAGGACTGTCACAGAAAGCATATATAGAAAAGATGCTAAAGAAATATAGCATGCACAAATGTAGTCCATCACCTGCTCCAATAGTCAAGGGCGATAGATATGGGGATCATCAATGCCCCAAGAACAGTTATGAGCTCAACCAAATGAAAGCGGTTCCATATGCTTCGGCTGTTGGAAGCCTACAATATGCAACAACGTGCACACGCCCTGACTTAGCTTATGTTACCGGGTTGCTTGGCAGATTTCAAAGTAATCCAGGACAGGAACACTGGAAATTGGTAAAGAAAGTCTTGCGATATTTGCAAGGTACAAAGAGCCTCATGTTAACATATAGCAAATCAGATTCTCTGGAAGTAGTTGCATACTCAGATTCTGATTATGCTGGAGAAGAAAGAAAGTCCACATCAGGATATGTGTTCACTCTTGCAGGGGGAGCTATATCGTGGAAAAGTTGCAAACAAACCGTCACTGCATCGTCCACAATGTATGCCGAGTTTGTAGCATGTTATGAGGCCTCAGGGCAGGTGAACTGGCTAAAGAAGTTCCTACCCGGTTCGAAGGTGGTCGACTCTATCCATCGACCACTAAAGTTATACTGTGATAATTATCCAGCAGTACAGTATGCTCACAACAATAGGTCAAGTGGTGCTGCCAAACACATTGACATAAAGTATTATGTTGTGAAGGATAGAGTCCGGGATCAAATGATAAGCTTAGAGCACATAAGCACTGAAAAGATGCTCGCGGATCCGCTTACCAAAGGCCTACCATCCAACGTGTTCAAAGAACACGTAGCCGGCATGGGTTTAAGGGAAAGCCTATGATTCCTGGACAATAAACGGCCCAAAAGTTACTGAATTTGTTTCAGAACGGAGACATGTATCGTGGTTGTGAAATCTATCGGCAATAGACCGTGACGAGGAAGCACGCTCGATGCACTAATCTGTGATGGAATAAGTAAAAGTGAAATGTATTAAAGTATGAGTTGAGATCAAGGGGGAGAATGTTGAACTGATCTCCTACCCAGGAGGCCCAACGGCCCGCTGGGACTTGGTCAAGCGCCCTGATCGGGGGCGCCCAACCGTATGTGGTTGAAGGGCCCCTGTCACGCTGCGCGAAATATAAAGGTGGGGGGCTGGCGGCTCGGGAACCAAAGTTCACCGCAGTCATACACCTCCACCGAAAACCCTAACCCGATCTAGTGAGGGCGCAGTCAGTGACGGGAAGTTCTTCACCGCCTCTTCACCGCGCCACTATCTCCACTGCATCGACTCTCTTCACCGACCGTCGCTGCCTAGCGCAGATCGCCACCGCCGAGACGATGGCGAACACCGGCTCCAGCTCCTCCTCGGCACCGGTCCTCCCCAACACCACTGGTTTGCACTACTACTCCATAGCATCTCTAAACCGGGAAACGTTACTGTTCTTCATGAATAATAGATTTGTACCCCTAGATCTACTACTACCGATCCTAATAGAATCTTTCACATGCATGTCCAGATCAAACTAGAAGGGCTAGAGCGCGTGCTTCAAAAGGCAATGCCCAGCACTAACAAATTGAAGATATGGATGCAAACAATCAGCGCGGCTCGCTCGTTAACACAACCATACGCACGCATCGGAGCACACGTACCAGCATGTGGTAGTGCGGCGAGCGGCGAGCGGCGGATGCGCGCGACAGGGTCGCCAAGCAGGTTGGCGGGCAGCGACATCCCGCCGGCCGGGCCGACTTCGCACTCCCGGTCGACGGCCTCCGTGCCGTCGCGGTCCGTGTCGGGGTTGTACTCCCGGATCACCACCCCACGTCGTCCCTCTTCGTCTCTCATGGCTGGCACCGATCGATGCAACCGGCCGCTTCTACTGCAGACTAGATATCGCTCGCTGCTCACCACGAGTCCATCGGCCGGCAACCGGACCCTGTATAGTAGTAGCACTTATACGGAGTATATAGCATCACTTATGACCGGCTCTCTCGTTTCGTTTCAGCACCTCGTTCTCCACCGCGGGCCGTGGCAGCCCACCCGAGCGCGTGATCGAGCGGCGTGGCCGGGCCCGGGATCTTTTTTCTGGAGGCGTGCTAGGCTGTGACGGACTGTGTGTGCGCGCGCGCTAGACTAGCTACTACTCGTATATGGCAAGGATAGCAAGTAGGTGTTGCTGGAGTCGCGATCGGATAAGATGAGTATTTTCCATTTTGATGTTTAGGATTTTGATGAGATCAAAGCCAGTAAGCCACAGGGTCATTAGTAGCGTCTTCTGTCCTGTGGGAAAAGAACAAGTGGAAAGGCGGGCCGTGTCGCATAGCGCCGAGCGAGAGCTGTGTGTGGTTGCACAGGGCACTCCTGGGATCTTTGATTGTGATATGGACTCGATCAGATACAATGACTGAGCGTTAGTTTTTTCACTGCCAAATACTGTAAGATCCAAGATTGCCTTCACTATTTTTTTTGAACACTTAGCACAGTTACATGATTACAATAGATTTGTACAAGGAGGGATTTTGCTAGACTTGGTGAAGATCTAAAATTACATTGGGATTCTGTTCACCGAGGAATCAAAGATTTTTGACCACTCATCTATGACTCTCTTGCTTTTCTTGGGTATTCTTGCTCTCCAGAGATGTGCCTCAGTTTTACACGATAGGATTAATTGCTGGGTGTTGAGTTGGTCATCTCTGAAAACAAAGGCATTTCTTCTCTTCCACAACTGCCAGCAGCATAGAGTGACAAACGCACTATATTGGTCATCTGGTATACCTTTGATCTTCTGAATGTTGTGCCAGTTGCTGCTCTGGAGACTGTCGCTTGACTGTAAGCCAACCGCAGCCCAGAACTGGGTCGCTATGGGGCACTGGAAGATTATGTGGTTCGGGGTTTCATGATTTGCACCGCAGACTGGGCAGGACGGAGAGTCAACAATCTTGTTACGGTGAAGGTTGGAGCGGCACTGGATTCATCCTTTTAGCAGAAGCCAGAAGAACAGCTGCACTCGCGGTGGAGCAGCATTCTTCCAGATGAAGGTGGATGTTGGATCATTTTCCTGTCCTTTAGCCTTAAGCAGTCGATAGATGGCCGATGTATCCAATTTGTCCTTAGTTCGGCTGAAAATTGATATCCGCGTGTCCGGCTGATCGGATAGTTGTGAGTCCTAGATGATAGCGTTCAGTTGTTGTAGTTCTAGGAGTGCTTCATTTGACATCCGGTTCACAAAGCAGCCCTGCAGGTTTGAATCGATCACTTGCTGTACCGTAGCTGACTTGCGGATGCAATGGGAGAAAAGTCTTGGGAAACGATCTTCTAACGCTTCATCTCCCGTCCAGACATCCGTCCAAAAAAGAGTTGTTTTCCCATCCCCCAGCTCCACTGTAGTGATTGCTTGATATAATGGCAGTAGAGATCTGAGGAGGTCCCAGTGGTGACCCATGTTATCTCCCTGCATGTTGGCGATGTCTGCGTGTTCCCTGATCCAATGTGCCCAGGCAGACGAGTCCGCACAGTGAAGGCGGTGGATGAGGTTCAACAACAGAGAGATGTTATGTATGCCAAAATCCTTGATCCCAAGTCCACCAAGCTCCTTCGTGGTGCAGACGTTTGGTCAAGCGACCAGGCATTTAGCCGCAGAGAAGTCCTTGTTTCCAGCCCAAAGGAAGGAGTGTTTGCGCTTGTCAATTTGCTTGATCACCTCTGGGAGAACCTGGGTTGCCGACATTATGTACACAAGCTGTGAATCCAACACCGAGTTGATTAGGACCACTCGGCCCATATTGTTAAGTAGCGAAGCTTGCCAAGAAGACAGGACGCCTTATTGCCTTCACTATTAACCAGGTGTGTCTCACATTTTCGTTATTGTTGCTGGCACCACTAGTTCCGTTTACGTGTGCTCGGCCCAACCATGAACCAGGTGTCAACCATTACAGAATTACAGTATTAAGGTTGCACGTTTACTACTGTTGATGCTGAATGCAATGCAATGCTGGCTGGCATATATAAAAGCCGAAATCTACAAAGTGCAAAAGCGGGCGGCGGCGCATGGAGCAGCGCCGCTACATCGTTTCAGCTAGCGCCTAGCGAGCGGGATGACGAGGACGCGACGCGGGCCCTGCCCCCTTGGTGGGCGCTTGGCCGCACGGGCCGCGTCGGTCATCTCCTAGCACCGCAGTTAAGGCCGTGGCAGTCAACAGGCTGGGATGTGTTGCGAGTAGAAAATGCGAGTAACAGAGAGAACAAAATATAATGGTGAGAGTGAACTCGTTGTTTATTTCATTGATCACAGGGATATATATACACAGTATCGGGGAGGGGAAACTCTCCCGTCACGCAACCACGACGCACGTTCGCGGTAGTAGGGAACGTCCTGTTAGAGACGCGGTCTTCACAGGGAAGTCCATGTACGGAGTCATTGAGGTCGTGGAGATATGACCGAGGGGGAATCCGAGGAATCGGTTGAGATCATCCCGTTGAAATATTTTGTAACACTCCCCCTTAATCGAATTCATCCTTAAGATCAATGAATGGTATTGTTCCTCCAAAAATTCCTGTAGGATAAAAACGAGAAAAAATACAAGTGTATATGCTACTAAAAACTCCTTAAAACCGCTTGGGAAAAGAAGGAGAAAGTTATAACACATATTGATTATTGCCTCACTGTAAATTAATATGAGAAAAACCTTTTCAAGAGAAAACTCATGTATAGTTGAGAGGACAATTTATATCTTTGATATTCCTTTAAAAACCCCTGTGGGGAAAACAAGGAATATGACATATGCTTATACTAATATTCCTCATTAAAAACTCTCTATGAGAAACCTTGTGAGGAAAAACTCATGAAGAGAAAAGAGTGCAATATGATGGTTGGAACAAGCTATATCTAGGGAATTTCTCCCCCTGAACCTTGTAAATCTCTAAGTCGTCACATACCAATTCCTTTAACACATTTTCCAAATGAGGATGTTGATAGAGACTTAGTGAACAAATCATCAAGATTGTTACATGATTTGGTTTTAAAGATATCTATATCTCCCTTGTGTTGTAATTCATGAGGATAAAACAACTTAGGAGAAATATGCTTGTTGATATTGCTTTTGATATAGCCTGTCTCCATCTGTGCAATACAAGCTGCATTATCTTCATAGATAATGGTTGGTGCTTTGATAGCGCCAAGGCCACAAGACTGTTGTATGTGGTTGATCATTCTGCGATGCCAAACGCATTCACGTGAAGCCTCATATAATGCGACAATTTCAGAATGATTCGTGGACGTAATTACCAAAGTTTGTTTGGAAGATGTCCATGAAATAGCGGTTCCATTGTGTAAGAACACAAAGCTCGTTTGTGATCTGCCATTGTGGGGATCAGATTGATATCCAGCGTCAATATATCCAACCACATCGGAACTTGGGCCCCTTTTGAAGAATAGTCCAAGATCTCTTGTGCCATTCACATATCTGAGGATCTATTTTACTTCTTTCCAATGTCTTTTGGTAGGAGCAGCACTGTATCTTGCTAGCAAGTTCACTGTGAATGCAATGTCAGGCCTGGTGCTATTTGCAAGATACATTAGTGCTCCAATGGCACTAAGATATGGAACTTGAGGTCCCAGAGTTTCCTCCCCCTCATTTGGAGGTCTGAATGGATCAGTCTTTATTTCTAAAGACCGAACGATCATAGGGGTTTTGGTGGGATATGCTTTATCCATATTGAATTTCTCCAATACTTTCTAGACATAGGCAGATTGATGCACAAAGATTCCAGTCGAAAGGTGTTCAAGCTGTAGGCCTATGCAGAATTTGGTTTTACCTAAATCCTTCAACTCGAATTCCATCTTTAAATGTTTGTATGCCTCATCAATATCTTGTTAGTTGCCAATAATATTCAAATCATCAACATACACAGATATAATGCAAAACCCCGTTTGGGATCTTTTCATGAAGACACATGGGCAATCATCATTGTTAGTATATCCCTTCTGTAGAAGGTTTCACTAAGTCAGTTGTACCACATCCTTCCCGACTGCTTTAAGCTATAGAGTGACTTTTGAAGCTTTCACAATACATGTTGCGACTTGCGTTTTGATTCGGTATTGGGATTCCGTCAGGAACCTTCATGTATATATCCGAATCAAGTGAACCATAAAGATATGCAGTCACTACGTCCATCAACTACATAGATAGACGATTTTGTACGGCCAGAGATATAAGATATCGGAATGTTATTCCACTCATAACTGGAGAATATGTCTCATTGAAATCAATGTTGGGTCTCTGAGTGAACCCTTGCGACACAAGTCTCGCTTTGTATCTCACCACCTCATTGTTTTCAGTCCGCTTGCGGACGAAAACCCATTTGAATCTCACAGGGAATACTTTTGGAGGTGTATGTATTATATGAGAGAATACCTCCCTTTTAGAGAGCGAGGATATTTCTGTTTGGATTGCATCCTTTCATTGATTCCAGTCCGAGCGCCTTTTGCACTCTGCCATGGTCTTAGGATCTGGATCATTTTCGAGGATTTTAGCAATCATTGTGGAGAAATAAATGTCAACAATTATAGTCTCTCGGTCATATGATTCTCCAGATTCAAGATAATTGATGGAAATTTCATGTACTCTTTGTCCAGGATGAAAATAAAAATGATAATCTCTGACTTTTGAGAATCATTTTCGAGTTTTTTCTAATTTTTAGGCCTAAACGGAAACAGTAGCGGTATTCGAAAAAATGAAAACAATAACTGTAAAAATAATTGGAAACGAAAGCGAAAATGATTTTGCCCTCTTCCGATCGTTTTCGAAGATTGTCGTATTTAGCCGGTAATTTACCATCGGTAATTACCGATACAACACATATTTTTGGTCCAATTGGCCCACATCTAAACATGTCTATCCATCTGCACGTGCAAACACATAAGGTAAATATTTTTTTAGAAAGAAACTATATAAGTATTTCATACGTATGGGAACAAGAAAGCAATCATGCAATCAGCCAACTTAGAACTTAGAACTTGATCACTATGCTATGTCTAGTCAACTTAGAATTTGATCGTTTATTTGTGTCTTTGTCAAAAATTGTTGTTTTGTTGCGTGGTTTGTCATTGTTTAAGATGGTGTGAATTGTGTGGTTTCAGCTTGTGATCTTTTCAATTGTGGCTTTATTTATTATTGTCATGTGAGATATGTTGAGTTATATGGATCTTATCATGTTCTACGGTTTGGCGTGTTTATCATTTTTGAGGATATCGTTTTTATGGATTCCGATCGTTATCGATGTATTTTCCGATTGACTACTACCGTTTTTTAAATTACCAGAATATCAGTGTCGTATTTGTTTCCGACAATATCGTATCGATTTCAATTTCGAGAAAAAAATGTGAAAATGAAAGTGATTTGGCCTCCTATCGATCGTTTTCATCCCTACCCTTTGTGATGCATCTTCATCTCCCAAAATAGTTGTATCAGGGTATTTCGATGTCCCAACATCAGTAATTGAGTGCACTGTTGATGTGGGATGTGAAGGTTGAATGTCCACAGGGTGTTCCTCAACTTGGGGTTGAGTTGCATTTGCTGAATTGGAAGATTTGTTCTTCCTTTTCCTTTGCTTGCTAGGAGCTGCATTCGTGGAAATAGCCGTACTTCTCCCCCTCTTACATGGGAGCCAAGTAGTTTTGTTTGGTACCTCTACTCTTTCCGGTAAATTTCTCACTAGATTATAGGATTTTGTAACACCCTTATAATCATTAAATGCATCTGGCGTATTATTTGCAATGTGTTGCAAATTGATGATTTTTTGAACTTGGAGCTCAATCTCTGAAGTACGTGGATCAGAGTTGAAGATGTCTGGGCATCCAAATTGATTTCCTAGAATTCTTTGTGGTATTGGTAGTCTCCCACTAATGCTAGGAAATGATCTTCATTGAAGATACAATCAGCGTACAGGGCCGTGAAAAGATCTCCTGTGGTGGGTTCCAGATATTTTATGATCAACGGAGATTTATATCCCACATAGATCCTTAATTTTCTGTGAGGGCCCATAGTTGTACGCTGCGGTGGTGAGATCGGTACATATGTAGCGCAACTGAACTTTCATAGATCGAAAATATTAGGAGGATTTCCACGTACTAGTAGCAACGGTGACGTTGCATGGTATGCAGTTGGACGCAATTGAATTAAGTCAGCAACGTGTAAGACTACATGATCCCAACATAAGGTTGGTAAATTGCAGTTCTGTAGTAATGGTCTTGCAATGAGTTTGATCCTCTTTTCATGAGAGATTCTGCCAACCCATTTTGAGTATGGACATATGAGACCGAGTGCTGAACTTGAATTTCTAAGGCCATACAATAATCATTGAAGGTACGAGAGGAAAATTCAGCAGCATTATCCATCCTAATTGACTGGATTTGATGTTCAAGATGCTCCGCTTTTAGTTTAATAACTTAAGTGATAATTTTAGCAAATACATGGTTCCGTGTGGAAAGAAGGCACACATGAGACCATCACGTGGATGCGTCTATTAGAACCATAAAGTACCTGAACGGTCTAGACAAAGGTTGAATGGGACCACATATGTCATCTTGAATGTGTTCAAGGAACTTCAGCGGTTCGGCTTGTATTTTGAGGGAAGATGACCTCAAAATTAATTTCCCAGTGGCACATGCGGTGCACGTATAATCCGAAGATTGAAAAAATTTTGCATCACTCAGAGAGTGACCAACATAATTACTTGTAATTTTCCTCATCATCCTTATGCCAGGGTGACCAAGGCGATCATGCCAAGTTTGGAATGCATTGACATTCTGAAAAATTACTTTGTACGCAATATGTTGTACGTGTTTTATATATGTATAGTACAATCTAGACACGAGTGAGGAAACTCTTTCAAGTGTATCTTTGCCATATCCGTTGTCCTCTGTAATGAGAAGGAACTCCTCATTATTTTCAGGATGGGTTTCAATATGGTACCCATTTTTCTGGATATATCTGTAACTCAATAAGGTACGAGTTGAATCGGGATACAAGAGTGTATCCTCGATTGTTATCGATGTATTCGTAGGGAGCATAGTAGTAGCTCGTCCAGAGCCTACTATTACAGTATCGCGTCCAGCAATTGTTAAAACATTTTATTTATTCTTTGTGAGAGTTTGAAAATATTTTGTTTCTCTTAGTATAGAGTTAGTGGTACCACTGTCCACTAGGCACATTTCCTCATTCATCGGATTGACTTCCGTACAATCTATATATAAAATAGAGAATAAAAATGAAATTCTCTACAAATAAATATAGAATATGAACATAGCATAGATATTAATTGTGCATAATACAAGAAATATCAAATGTGCTAAATAAGGTAACACAAAGTGCAATAATTATTACAACCCATGGGCATAATGATAACATAGATCTCAAAATACTAGAATTCTAATTGTAGTCGCCAAACAGATCGTCAGAAGTGTATTCTATGATCATGTTATTGGTGTCGTCTATGTTGCCATCAAGTGGAGAAGGAGCCTTGGTGTTGCTTATATCCACTGGGGCGGAGTTGGAACATCCTGGGGCTGCCAGTGCATTGAAGTGAGCTTCAGACTGTTGTCCACCTTGGTTGGAGTATCCTTGATTGGAGCGTCCACATCCCACGGAATTCAAGTATAAATTCACTAAGTGCTTTGGGGTGCGACATTTCTGAGTCGGGTGATTGTAACAACCACACTTAGTGCAAGTGCTAGACTTGTCTTTGTTCGACTTAAAATTGTTGCCCTTTCCCTTAGCATCTTGAGGCTTAAGGGTTTTGTTGCGCTTGTTTTTGCCTTTAGAGGTTCTAGGGTTGCCATTTTTCTTAGCATCCTTTTCTGTTTTCTTCTGAGTGTTTGTATGTACTTCTGGCAAGGGCTTGGCACCGACAGGACCTTGATTGGAGTTCCAAATGAGGAGCTCATTGTGCCTCTCCACCTAAAGTAATGTTTAATCAACTCAGAATAAACAGTGAAACCTCTTTGACGGTATTGTTGTTGAAGGATCATATGAGCGGGAAGCATGGTAGACAAAGTCTTTTCAATTTTCTCCGCATTAGTAGGTTCCTTTTCACAAAACTTCAGTTTGGAACAGAGTTTATGCATAGCATGGTTGAACTCTCCTACGGACTTGAAGAGTTTGTGCATAGCATGGTTGAACTCTCCTACGGATTTGAAATCCTGTATGTGGAGATGGTTCCACTCATGGGTAGCCTTCGGGAGGATGACTGCCTTTTGCTGTTCATACCATTGTTGCAAAGCAAGCCAGAGAGCCCGTGGGTCCTCTTCCATCAGATACTCAGCCTTAAGATCTGGATGGATGTGGTTCCTTATGATGAATAAGGCATGATACTTATTTGGTTCAGGCAATGCAGTTGCACCCTCTTTGGGAGCTTTAATTGTCTTGAACATTCCGTGCAACGATAGACTCACTTTGAGATCCATCGCCCATGTAGGGAAGTTGTGTCCATTGAGAGCGAGCGCATCAAACTCTTTCTTTGATGAGACTTGTGCATCATGCTCTCGGGTGGTCATGGTTCCTACATGTGAGTTGCCATAGATTTAATTAAAAATCAATAGCATGGTTGTAATGTTAAATTAATGCAATTGCTTAAATAACAAGGTAAACTTGAATAAAATGAAAGTGATTTTATCTCATTTTGTGGAACTTAGGTAGTCACCATGGAGGTGTAGACCTTTATTTATTTTTAATTATTTCATGTCAAGATGTAGTCCTTGTATGTTTATACTCAAATTGGGAGGGCACTTTGAGGAATAAATCCCGCAACAGTTTGTAGTACTACCTTGTGTTCGCCAATTTGATAATAAATCGAGGTGACATCGAGTGAATAAAGTTCCGATTGGGAGAAAAATCAACCATACTAATATTGCATAGGTACATGTAATAGGGAATTGAAATGAACAAAACACATCGACATGTACGAAAATTTGTATTCACAATGCAATTGTAAAAGGGAAATATTTACAATGCAGTACATTAGGAGTCTAAATTGCAAAAAAAAAATAGACTAACTAAAACTGATGTAATTTAGGGAATTAAACAAATTACTATACAATTAAATGAAAATAACTATTGCAAAATAAAAATGCAAGATAAATGGCCCATGCTGAAAGCTCGCAGGCCCCAACCGAGGCCTAGGCCTGCAATTTGGCCCAATTTGAAGGGGGGTATATAAGTTGGAGGTTAGGGTTAGGAAACCCTAACCCCCAGCCACCAACCAGCCGCCACCAGGGGCCTCCTAGGCGCCCCCAAGGGGGTGTCCCGCTGCCTAGCCTCGTGGGGCCGCATGGGGCCACCTTGGTCCGCGCGCCCTGTGGGGCCAGCAGCCAGGCGGGTGGGGACGCCGCGCACGCCCTGAAGGACGTGTAGCCACGTGCGAAGGGAGGCCACATGGGGACGGGCGCCTATAAGATCCTAGATGGCTAGAGGGGAGGGTGAATAGCCTATAAAAATCCTACACGAACCACTAAGCAAACTTGTTAGAAACAAACGGCGTAAAGCGAGTTTTGCTTAGCCTACGGTTGTGATGCAAGCCTCCTATCCACAAGTCTAGTAGATTATGATCTCTAGTTCACACAAGGGCTATGTCACTAATTTTACACTAGTGAGCAAGCTAACAACACTACTAGCAAAGCTACCACTAGAGCTACACAAGATAATCTAGTAAATGTAAATGCAAGAGAGAGGATTATGATTCTTATACCGATGGTGGAGTGAAGATGTTGCCAATCAACAAGATGATATACAATTAATCAATATTGACAACAACACGATATGAAGACCAATCACCGAGAGACAAGAGACATAATATTTTTGTTCACCCGGTGTTCACTTGTGCACCGACAAGCTACGTCACCAGTTGTGTCGACCAACACTTAGATCATTTCTCGGTGTGACCCTCAAGTCACTTGCCCCTCAAGGCATGCCCCACAAGGCACCACAAGACACCACTCTCAAGTGAGGTAACTCAATGACACGCACAATGTATTAGAGTTGCTTTTGGCACTCCGCCGAGGAAAGCACAAGAACCTCTTACAATCAACCGGAGGTGGCCAAGAACAATCTCCTTCTCTTGCCAACGTCTTCAACAATCTCCAAGCCAGCTAGGAGCAGTACTCTCCAAGAGTAACAAGAAATCCACTGGCTAAACCACCCACAAGTGCCACTAGATGCCCTCAAGCTATGCAATGCACTTTGGGATCACTCAATCTCACTTTTGATTTGCAATCAAGTAAGAGAGATGAGTGGGAGGGAGAAGATTTAGCTCAAAGGATGCACAAGAGTGTTAGAAATGTCAAGAGTGCTCCCCAAGGGCCGGCCAACAACTACTTATAGCCCCCATCCTCGAAACTAGCCGTTAGCTTCTCCACACAACAAAAACGGGGGCGACAGACGAGTCTGTCGCCTACCCGATAGACGCTACAGGCGCGTCTGTCATACCACCGCGTGCCACGTGTCCCGCTCAACCGAAAAACAATGATTGAATTCTCTAGGGTCAGACGCGTCCGACGCTACGCGGGCGCGCGTCTGTCGCATCAACAGACCAAAACGCCCTGTGCCGCGCTCGCCGTGACAGACGCGTCTGTCGGAATGGCCCTATGGTTATACCTTTGCCTTGAGCCCATTTTGTTTCTCCAAATGATATGATCCACTTCATATCATCACATGACAGTCTCGATCCATCGACCTTGACTTCACTTGCTCTTCACCGTTGCATCGGTCCGTTGGTGCCAAGTCTTGCTCAAGCTTCACCATCGCATGGTCCTTTGCTTTGAAGCCTCGACTTGCCCTTCACCTTCACAACCGGTCCATCGAGCCAAGCCTCATCTTGATCTTCACCATCTTGGTCACACGAGTCAATGTCATGTCTCATATTCAATGACCACCTTTATCTAAATCATCCACTTAGATACAAAGGTTAGTCCTAAGTTTCATCAATTAGCCAAAACCAAACTAGGGACTTTCAGCGCCGCCGCTTGCCGGGGCGCGGTGGGCGCGCGAGGAGTGGGCCATCGGGCCGCCATGACGCCGTGGTGCAGGGGAGGCCGAACGGGAGGCCTCCGCCGGGGCCACGTGGTGCTGTTCGCTGGGGCGCGAAAGCCACGCCAGAGGTGGCGCACCGCCAGGGACGCCATGCCGGGCCACCTGCAGAGGAGGAGCCGAGCGCGTCGAGGGCCGTCCTCCGCTGGGCGCGGGGCCATGACGTGATGGAACCGTGCGGGAGGCCGTGGCTCGCCGTCGGGCTGCCGAGGCCGCGCGTGGGCGTCCGTGAGGCGTCAGGCCGCCGCCCTGGCCAAGGCGCGAGGCCGTGGGCCGGCCACGAGCCGTCGTGGTGCCGGGGCGCCGTAGCCACATGTGGAGAAGCCGCCGCGCACGCGGACCATTGTGCACGTGGCCGCGGATGCCGCCCGTCCGCTGCCAAGCGCGAGGCTGCTCGGGTCTGCCGCGACTACAGTGCGAGGAGCCACACCCAAGCGTCGTGCCCTGGAGCCATGCCTCGCTCGGTGTCGCGTCGTGCCGCCTGAAAGCCCAAGTTTGGTTTTGGTAATTAATGACACCAAGTTGCTAATGCCATGTGTTAAGTGTTTTGAGTTAGGCATAAGCAACACATGTGATAAAGGTGTACGTGGCAAGGAGTGGTGGCCACAAGATCACAAAGAGATGGTGCATGGACATGAAATGACGATCATGATGGAGATGCACATGAAATGATGGACTTGATGATCAAGTGGAGGAAAAGGATCTAAGAGCGCAAGGCAAAGGTATAACCATAGGGTTTTCCTTTTGCCGGTCTAAGATGAGTAGAGAAGTGATTGACCGGGTTTAGGATACATAGCCGACTATCAAGAGGGGCAATCACGGTTAGCTCGAGAATCAAGTGCCACTAGATCAATGTCTTGAGCATATGCATTTAGGATCTAGTTGAAAGCTAACATAACGCCTTGAAAAATGTTTGTGAAATGCTAACACACATGCACTTGATGGTGTACACTTGGTGGTGTTAGCACATTTGCGAAGGCGGTGGAGTTTAAGCGGTAGAGAGGGGTTTGGGTTCCTCTCTCCCTCCCGCCGAGCTTGCGAGGCGGGATTCGGCGCTTTTTGGAGAAGTGATACGCCTATTTTCTATTGCGCCGAAAGTCAGAAAAGAAACGGAGGCGAACGGAGGTCACTGCGTGCACCGGACGCTGCACCAGACGCTGCACCGGACGCTGGGCGCGTCCGGTCAGTTCTTCGCGGCGCGGGTGCTGCTAGGGTTTGTGACCGGACGCGGGTCTGGCCTGACCAGCGCGTCCGGTCAGTTCAACCGGGCGAAAAAGAAAAACGCGCGACCGGCGCGTCCGGTGCCCCACGGGACCGGAGCGTCCGGTCATGCGTCCAGAGAAGCCGAGCACTGCGTAGCGCGATCGGACGCGGCTGGCGCGTCCGGTCATGTACCACCGGACGCGTCCGGTCGCGTCGGGTGCTTACTGGAATGCGACCGGACGCTGGCACTGTCGCGTCCGGTCGATCGAAGGAGCGCGTCCGGTCAACGGTAACGGCTAGTTCTGACGCGCACTGTTCACATCTGTCGCGTAGTGACCGGACGCGTCCGGTCACCCTGACCGGAGCGTCCGGTCAGCGCGAATTCTGCTGCGTCAGTTCTAACGGCTAGCTGCGTACCCCTTCGTTATAAATAGATGGTGGACGGGTTTTGAGGGAAAACTCTTGCACATTTTGAGACCTAGAAACATCCTTTGAGCTAGAGAACAACCCCTCCACTCATCTCTTTGATTGATTGCACATCTTGAGTGAGATTGAGTGAGATTCAAGTGCATTGCTTGAGAGTTGCATTCTAGAGGCACTTGATCTTCGAGTTGCTGCGGATTTCTTGTTACTCTTCCGTGTTTCCCGACACGGTAGACGGCTTGGAGCAGCGGAGGTGATTGAGCTCGCAATTGGAGATTGTTGGAGCCTTCACCAAGTGTTGTAAGGGGTTCTTGATCCTTCCCCGCGGGAGTTCGCAAATTGGATACTCTAGTGGAGCTCGTGGCTTGGAGGATCCCCATCTTGTGTGCGGTTGTGCGGCGCCCGCCGAGGGCTCAACTCTTGATAGTTGATTAGCTCGCGAACCGACAAGTGGGTGCATCGCCACAACGAGGAGTAGCTTGCCGGGAAGCAAGTGAACCTCGGGATAAATTCTTGTGTCATTCTCTTCCCGAGGATTTCTCTTGTGTGATTGATTTATTGGTACTTCTCATCTCTACTCGGCGGTATAATCACTCGAAGCTCTTCTCTCGTATTACATCTCGTTTCTAGCTTGTTGTTGTTGTTGTGTTTAGTGGATAGCCTTGTACTAGAATTGTGTAGGTGGCTTGCTTAATTAGTTAGAGCTAGTGCTTTGTGCTTCGCCACCTTTCGTACTAACTTGTGGTTAAGTAATTTCTATAGAAGTTTTTATTAGGCTATTCACCCCCCCTCTAGCCTTTTTGGACCTTACAAGTGGTATCGGAGCCGAGGCACCATTTATTTGAGGCTTAACAACCTACGGTGAAAAAGAAATGGCTCAATTAAGTTTGCACATCAACAACACCAAGAAGGCACCTCACTTTGATGGCACAAATTATGCATATTGGAAGGTTAAGATGACCGCACACCTCAAGTCAATCAATAGAGAAGTGTGGAAGGTCACCGAAACAAAATTTGAGGTTGCTAATCCGGAAGCACCTACACCGGTGAAAGAGAAGAAGCTCCAATGCAATGACATTGCCATTAGTGCTCTTCATGAGGCATTAGATGACAAAACATTTGAGCAAGTGAAGAATATAGAGGTTGCACATGATGCTTGGGCCAAGCTAGAAGAAACATTTGAGGGCACCGAAGGCACAAAGACCGCTAAAGCATATATCTTGCAAGAAAAATTTTCAAGCTTCAAGATGCAAGATGATGAGAGTGTACCGGAGATGTTTCATAGATTGCAAGTCATTGTAAATGAGCTCAAGGCACTTGGTGAGGAGGTCAAGGACAATCAATTCTCTATGAAGTTTTTGAGAAGCTTACCCAAGAGGTTTGATACGTTGATCACCGTGCTAGTGAGGACTACATTGAAGGATTCAACTCCTCAACAAATATTTCAAGAAGTGATGACCGATGATTCGTGTAGAGAAGATGATGAGAAGGATGAGTTGGTCAAGAAGAAGAAGAAGGAGAATGAGAAGAAAGATGATGAAAAGAAGAAGAGTGTGGCATTCAAAGCCACCACATCCAAGGGCAAATCCAAGATTGAATCATCAAGTGAAGAAGACTCAAGCTCTTGTGATAGTGATGACATTGATGAGAAGATGGCTCTCTTTGTCAAGCAATTTGGCAAATTCATGAAGAAGAAGGGCTATCGTGCAAGGAGGAAGAAGAACACATCTAAGAAGAATGAGCATACCATGAGATGCTTTAGATGCCATAGCAAGGACCATCTCATTGCAAAGTGTCCTTATGATAGTGATGATGAAGATGCTATCAAGAAGGAAAGGAAGAAGCAAAAGAAGAAGCAAGAAAAGAAGGAGAGCTCTTATAAGAAGAAGAATGATTCTCATGTTGCTACATGGGATAGTGATGATTCCTCAAGTGATGATGAGGATGACAACAAGAGCAAGAAGAAGGGACATGCTAGCATTGCCATTCAAGAGAAGATCTCCCTCTTCGACACTCCATCGTGCTTCATGGCTAAGGCCGCTAAGGTATCATCCGATGATGAGAGTGATCATGATAATGCTAGTGATAGTGATAGTGATAGTGATGAAGAAGAATTCACTAAAAATGAACTAATCACTATGCTAGAAGATTGCACTCAACACTTTAAAGAATCTAGAAAGGAGTGCAAGGGCTTGCTTAAGGAAAAGAAAAACCTTATGCAAGAACTTGATGAGCTTAGAGCATCTTATGAGAGTCTAAAGGTAGACCATAAGAAACTTCAAAAGTCTCACACTAAGCTTGAAGAAGCTCATTCCTCTCTAGTTGAAAAATGTGAAAACATGCCAACTAATGTTGAGAAAGCTAAAACTTGCAACATAGGCATATCTTGTGATATAATTGATGAATCTTGTCATAAGCCTATTGTTGTTGCTCCCACTAACCCTTCATGTAGCTCATCTACATCATTCTCATCTAGTAGTGATGGTTTCACTTGTGATCCCACACTTATAGTTGAGAATGAAAATCTCAAGAAGGAGGTAAAAGAGCTCAATCACACCTTGGCCAAGGCTTATGGTGGTGAGGACCGCTTGCTTATGTGCTTGGGTAGCCAAAGAGCTTCTCTCTATAAAGAGGGATTGGGCTATAACCCCAAGAAAGGCAAAGCCGCTTTTGCTCCTCACAAGACTCGTTTTGTGAAGAACAAAGGTAGCTATTGCAAAAGTTGCAAGCAAGTTGGTCACATAGAGCAACATTGCATGAACAAGAAATCCAATGCTAATGTATCCTCAATTAAGTTTGATTCTTTCTATATACTTACCAAGGGTACAAATGGTGTTCATGCTAAGTTCATTGGTGCACCATGGATGGGCTCAAAGAAGAAAGCCATTTGGGTACCAAAAAGCTTAGTCACTAACCTTGGAGGACCCAAACAAGTTTGGGTACCTAAAAGGAATTGATCTTATCTTGTAGGTCAATTACAAAGCCGGAGGAAGGCATTGGGTGCTTGATAGTGGGTGCACTCAACATATGACCGGGGATTCTTGTATGTTCAAATCAATTGATACAAGTCAAAATGGTGGTTTTGATGCTATCACTTTTGGTAACAACAAGAAAGGCAAGGTCAAGGGGCTTGGTAAAATTGCTATCTCAAATGACATGAGCATATCAAATGTGTTGCTAGTTGAGAGCTTGGACTTCAATCTTTTGTCGGTGGCACAACTTTGTGATCTTGGCTTCAAGTGCATATTTGGTAGTGATGATGTTGAAGTCATTAGTGTTGATGGATCAAATTTGATATTCAAAGGATTTAGACATGGTAGCTTGTACTTGGTTGACTTCAATAATAGTGAGACACAATTGACATCATGCTTGCTTAGCAAATCTAGTATGGGTTGGTTATGGCATAGAAGGCTTGGTCATGTTGGAATGAAACAATTGAACAAACTTTTGAGGCATGACTTAGTTAGAGGCTTGAAGGATGTCACCTTTGAGAAGGATAAACCTTGTAGTGCTTGTCAAGCCGGCAAACAAGTTGGAAATAAACATCCTAGTAAGAGTGAAATGAGCACATCAAAGGCATTTGAGTTATTACACATGGACTTGTTTGGACCAACAACATACACTAGTATTGGTGGCAATAAGTATGGTTTTGTGATTGTTGATGACTACACTAGATACACTTGGGTGTTCTTTCTCTATGACAAGAGTGATGTTTATGATCTATTCAAGTCTTTTGTCAAGAGAGTGCATAATGAGTTTGAGACTACCATCAAGAAGATTAGAAGTGACAATGGTAGTGAGTTCAAGAACACAAGAATTGAAGATTTGTGTGATGTTCTCGGTATTGGACATCAATTCTCTCCAACATACACTCCTCAATCCAATGGTGTAGTTGAAAGGAAGAATAGAACTTTGATTGACATGGCTAGATCAATGCTTAGTGAATACAATGTGAGTCATTCATTTTGGAGTGAAGCTATTAACACGGCTTGCTATTGTAGCAACCGTCTCTATTGCCATGGGAAGCTTGGGAAGACACCATATGAGCTATTGAATGGAAGAAAGCCCAACATTGCATACTTTAGAGTGTTTGGTTGCAAATGCTATATTCTCAAGAAAGGCACTAGATTGAGCAAGTTTGAAAAGAAATGTGATGAAGGGTTCTTACTTGGCTATTCTACCACAAGCAAAGCATATAGAGTTTGGAATCTCACAAATGGCACCTTAGAATAAGTTCATGATGTTGAGTTTGATGAAACCCAAGGGTCTCAAAATGAAGCTCAAAACCTTGATGATGTGAGAGGAGATCAATTGTCAAATGCAATGAAGAACATGGATATTGGTGACATAAGGCCAAGGCAAGTTGATGATGATGATATTCATGTGATCAACCAAAGTGTGCAAATTGATACAAATCAAGCAAGCTCTAGTGGTTCTCATGATGTAGCTCAAGTTCAAGGTCAAGCAAGTGGAAGCAATCAACTCCCAATACTCCAACCTACTAGCATTGCAAGGGATCATCCATTGGATCAAATCATTGGTGGAATTCAAAGTGGTGTTCAAACTAGATCAAGATTAGCATTCTTTTGTGAGCACTACTCATTTGTGTCACTTGAAGAACCTAAGAAGATAGAAGATGCATTGAAGGATTCCGATTGGGTAAATGCCATGCATGAAGAGCTAAACAACTTCACTAGAAATCAAGTTTGGGAACTTGTTGAAAGGCCGAAGAACTACAATGTGATTGGTACTAAGTGGGTCTTTAGAAACAAGCAAGATCAAGATGGTGTAGTTGTAAGAAACAAAGCAAGATTGGTAGCACAAGGTTACACACAAGTTGAAGGTCTCGACTTTAGAGAAACATATGCACCGGTTGCAAGATTGGAGGCAATTAGAATCTTATTAGCATATGCTTGTGCACACAACATCAAGCTCTATCAAATGGATGTCAAAAGTGCATTTCTCAATGGTTACATCAATGAAGAAGTTTATGTTGAGCAACCTCCCGGTTTTGAAGATGACAAGAAGCCCAACCATGTTTACAAGCTCAAGAAGGCATTGTATGGTTTGAAGCAAGCACCTAGAGCATGGTATGAGAGATTGAGGGACTTTCTTCTCTCTAAAGGGTTCAAAATGGGAAAGGTTGACACCACTCTCTTCCCCAAGAAAATTGGAAATGACTTGTTTGTGTTGCAAATCTATGTGGATGACATAATCTTTGGATCAACTAACCAAGATTTTTGTGAAGAATTTGGAAATATGATGGCAAAAGAATTTGAGATGTCTATGATTGGAGAGCTTAGTTACTTCCTTGGACTTCAAATCAAGCAAATGAAGAATGGCACTTTTGTAAGTCAAGGAAAGTACATCAAGGACATGATCAAGAAGTTTGGATTGCAAGATGCTAAGCCAATGAGTACACCAATGGGCACAAATGATCAATTGGGTATTGATGCTAGTGGCAACATGGTAGATCAAAAGCAATACCGGTCTATGATTGGAAGTTTGCTATATGTCACCGCTTCTAGGCCGGATGTGATGTTTAGTGTGTGCAAGTGTGCAAGATATCAAGCTTCACCTAGAGAAAGTCACTTGAAAGCAACTAAGAGAATATTGAGATATCTTAAGGGCACTCATGATGTTGGATTATGGTTTCCAAAGGGGTCAAGTTTTGAGTTAATTGGATATTCGGACTCCGACTATGGTGGTTGCAAGATTGATAGAATGAGCACAAGTGGCACTTGTCAGTTGCTTGGAAGGTCTCTTGTTTCATGGTCATCAAAGAAACAAAATAGTGTTGCACTATCTACCGCCGAGGCCGAATACATTAGTGCCGGTAGTTGTTGTGCACAATTGCTTTGGATGAAAGCTACCTTGAATGACTTTGGAATCAAGTTCAAGAATGTGCCATTGTTTTGTGACAATGAAAGTGCTATCAAGATGACACAAAATCTGGTTCAACATTCAAGAACCAAGCACATTGATATTAGGCATCATTTCATAAGAGACCATCAACAAAAGGGTGATATTAGCATTGAAAGCATTGGCACCGAAGATCAACTAGCCGACATATTCACGAAGCCACTTGATGAGAAGAGATTTTACAAGTTGAAGAATGAATTGAACATACTTGACTTCTCCAACTTGAAATGAGTGCAACCCCACATTCTTATATGACATGCCTCTCCTCCGACATAGCAAGGTAAAGTTGTTTGACATATCATCCATACTTTGCTAAGGACATGTTTAGAACATATAGACATGTTTGCATGACAAATAGGCTCATTCATGAAAATCAAATGAGTTTAATGTATATATGGTACCACTATTGCTTCTATGTTTGATTGATCTAGTGGTAGCATATGACATGTTTGTGGGCTTGCAAACCTAGTGTTGAATCTAGAAAATGAGCTCATGATGTGTAATTCAACATGGTCAAGATAACCCTTATACTTTATGAGGTGTGAAGAAGCTTGTCCTTGGATCAAACCGAATTACATATTCTAGGCAAGTGATCTAGATTGAACCATAATTTGGACTCTCTCATAATTGATTGACTTAACTCTCACTAAAATTGACACCTTTTTGGTGATTGTTGACAAAGGGGGAGAGAAAAGTCACAAAGATAGAAACGTCACAAAGATAAGTAAAGGGGGAGAGAAAGTTAAGGGGGAGAGAAAAGTTACTAAGGGGAAGAGAAAGCATAAGATAAGACTTTGGAAAGGGATCAATTAAAAATTTGAGCACACAAGTAGGGGGAGCAAGCTCATGAATTATTTGTTGCATTTGTATGTGCATTAACATGATGAATTGTTGCATTGCAAAGCTTAAATTCATATTCATGTTTGTTTGGTGATTGCTAGAACTAGAACTTGAATGATGTTTTGTTTAGAGTAGCGTCACAAGTGGTATCTAGACACCGTTGCTTATAATGTTGATCTCACGGGGTACTTTAGTGTTTGTGATCTTTACAAGTGATGAATTACAAGTGGTGTCTAGCTACATCGATGCTAAGGATGGTATATAAAGGCAACTCCGATTGGTATCACGCTTCAAAGGTCCATTCTATATACCTTAGCATCAATTTGATAGTAGTAACTCTCCCAAAATTCAAATCCATACATATGTGCATAATTGAACCAAACTCATGGAAGCACATATGTAGGGGGAGCTAATACTATCGAAATTGAAAATTGATTTCATTTCATAACTTTGTGATGGTTGTCATCAATTACCAAAAAGGGGGAGATTGAAAGCCCAAGTTTGGTTTTGGTAATTAATGACACCAAGTTGCTAATGCCATGTGTTAAGTGTTTTGAGTTAGGCATAAGCAACACATGTGATAAAGGTGTACGTGGCAAGGAGTGGTGGCCACAAGATCACAAAGAGATGGTGCATGGACATGAAATGACGATCATGATGGAGATGCACATGAAATGATGGACTTGATGATCAAGTGGAGGAAAAGGATCTAAGAGCGCAAGGCAAAGGTATAACCATAGGGTTTTCCTTTTGCCGGTCTAAGATGAGTAGAGAAGTGATTGACCGGGTTTAGGATACATAGCCGACTATCAAGAGGGGCAATCACGGTTAGCTCGAGAATCAAGTGCCACTAGATCAATGTCTTGAGCATATGCATTTAGGATCTAGTTGAAAGCTAACATAACGCCTTGAAAAATGTTTGTGAAATGCTAACACACATGCACTTGATGGTGTACACTTGGTGGTGTTAGCACATTTGCGGAGGCGGTGGAGTTTAAGCGGTAGAGAGGGGTTTGGGTTCCTCTCTCCCTCCCGCCGAGCTTGCGAGGCGGGATTCGGCGCTTTTTGGAGAAGTGATACGCCTATTTTCTATTGCGCCGAAAGTCGGAAAAGAAACGGAGGCGAACGGAGGTCACTACGTGCACCGGACGCTGCACCGGATGCTGCACCGGACGCTCAGTTCTTCGCGGCGCGGGTGCTGCTAGGGTTTGTGACCGGACGCGGGTCTGGCCTGACCAGCGCGTCCGGTCAGTTCAACCGGGCGAAAAAGAAAAACGCGCGACCGGCGCGTCCGGTGCCCCACGGGACCGGAGCGTCCGGTCATGCGTCCAGAGAAGCCGAGCACTGCGTAGCGCGATCGGACGCGGCTGGCGCGTCCGGTCATGTACCACCGGACGCGTCCGGTCGCGTCGGGTGCTTACTGGAATGCGACCGGACGCTGGCACTGTCGCGTCCGGTCGATCGAAGGAGCGCGTCCGGTCAACGGTAACGGCTAGTTCTGACGCGCACTGTTCACATCTGTCGCGTAGTGACCGGACGCGTCCGGTCACCCTGACCGGAGCGTCCGGTCAGCGCGAATTCTGCTGCGTCGGTTCTAACGGCTAGCTGCGTACCCCTTCGTTATAAATAGATGGTGGACGGGTTTTGAGGGAAAACTCTTGCACATTTTGAGACCTAGAAACATCCTTTGAGCTAGAGAACAACCCCTCCACTCATCTCTTTGATTGATTGCACATCTTGAGTGAGATTGAGTGAGATTCAAGTGCATTGCTTGAGAGTTGCATTCTAGAGGCACTTGATCTTCGAGTTGCTGCGGATTTCTTGTTACTCTTCCGTGTTTCCCGACACGGTAGACGGCTTGGAGCAGCGGAGGTGATTGAGCTCGCAATTGGAGATTGTTGGAGCCTTCACCAAGTGTTGTAAGGGGTTCTTGATCCTTCCCCGCGGGAGTTCGCAAATTGGATACTCTAGTGGAGCTCGTGGCTTGGAGGATCCCCATCTTGTGTGCGGTTGTGCGGCGCCCGCCGAGGGCTCAACTCTTGATAGTTGATTAGCTCGCGAACCGACAAGTGGGTGCATCGCCACAACGAGGAGTAGCTTGCCGGGAAGCAAGTGAACCTCGGGATAAATTCTTGTGTCATTCTCTTCCCGAGGATTTCTCTTGTGTGATTGATTTATTGGTACTTCTCATCTCTACTCGGCGGTATAATCACTCGAAGCTCTTCTCTCGTATTACATCTCGTTTCTAGCTTGTTGTTGTTGTTGTGTTTAGTGGATAGCCTTGTACTAGAATTGTGTAGGTGGCTTGCTTAATTAGTTAGAGCTAGTGCTTTGTGCTTCGCCACCTTTCGTACTAACTTGTGGTTAAGTAATTTGTGTAGAAGTTTTTATTAGGCTATTCACCCCCCCCTCTAGCCTTTTTGGACCTTACACCGCCCTGCGTCTTGCACGTCGTGGAGCTGCGCCGCCCCTCCCCCTTTCCCCCTTTCCCCATGGCACTTAGGCCCGAGGGCGCGCGCCCCTCCTCCTCACTGGAGGAGAGGTAGCCTGTGCCGTGACCATGCATGTTCGGGAGGTTGCGAGCCGAAGGTCCATAAGGGACATGGATCCACGTGCGGCAGAGTCCGGGGTGACGTTCCACTGTAGCAGAAGCGTTGCGTGCACGCGTGGAGCGAGAACCGGTGGTGGTGGAGGTAGAGCAGCAAGCGCCGGGTCGATGGCCGATGATCCGTGGTGGCGTGCGTACGCCGACAGACGAGTCAGAGCCGACAAGTGGTGATGCTCGACGTGGAGATGGGCTACGAACAGCCCGCGCCGGCGACGGAGTCAGCGTCGGGTACCGGATCCGCGACATTGGCTCGACACCCAACGACAACCATGGCTGGCCGAACGGGCCAGCAGCCATGGATGTCGTCGCCCCCTGGCCAAAGCTCGGAGGTGGGCACGGGCCGTCGCCGTGCAGTGGGCGGTGTGGTGGAGCCGGTGCCGACGGAGGTGGAGCCGCGGACGCCGCTGTAGCTGGGGCCACAAACGCCGTTGGAGCTGGAGCCGGTGGTGGTACCGGTGGTGCGGGGACCACTACGTTGGCACGTTGGTGCCCTCCAAAACGACCACCGTGGAGGCGGCCGTGCATCCTCGGGTTGAGGCCTCGGCATTTGCCACGAAGGCGGTCTCCAAGACGGTCCCCGAGGACCTCGCGGAGATCCTCGAGAAGGCCCCTCTGGATTTGGTGGTGAGCGAAGTTGACGCCCATCGTCATGGCATAGTTGTATGCCATCATCACCAACTAGAGGAGAAGGGGAGCCGAAGGGAAAGGAGTACGGTGAGGGTACGACATTTTTACCTTCGGATCGGGCTCCTCACAGCAACAATGATCTAACCAGCTGAGCTATTCTCTCTGTGGGGGAAGAAGAGCGAGGGTGTTGATAACATGTTGCGAGTAGAAATTGTGAGTAACAGAGAGAACAAAATGTAATGGCGAGAGTGAACTCGTTGTTTATTTCATTGATCACAGGGGTATATATACATAGTATCGGGGAGGGGAAACTCCCCCGTCACGCAACCACGACGCACGTTCACGGTAGTGAGGAACGTCCCGTTAGAGACGCGGTCTTCACGGGGAAGTCTTCCCTACGTATAGAGTCATTGAGGTCGTGGAGATAGGACCGAGGGGTATCCGAGGAATCGGTTGAGATCACCTGTTGAAATATTTTGTAACAAGATGCGCCGCCTGGTTTCAAACTTCGCCAGGCCCGAGAGCTGCGCGGCACCAACTGCCCGATTGGTCCTGGTCTAGCAGCTCCGGTCTCCGGCCAAGGTAACGGGCCTAAATGATGCTTGCACCGCTTCATTTAAAGTAAGTCATTGGACTCTAGGTTCATGAGGGAGTACTTGTTTGATCTAGTGCACATGCTGTAGATAGATCTGTCTCGTCAAATTTCTTTGGCGATGATGATACGCATTGTTTCGAATCTGCTCCACATCGGGTATGTATGGATATGTCTGGTTGGGCAGGAAGCTGCCAACGCTTGGATCAAAAACACCCCTTCGGAACCCTAACCAACACCTCCCTTGGACTCCGACCCGAATTCTTGCTACATACCGCAACGCACTTGGATTGTGAATCTCCGTCTCTTTATCTTAAATCCAAAGTCCCAAAATTTAGGTTCTGTCTGATTGTCCGACGCTTTGATAGCTATCCACCAGAGCACTTATACAACATAATTCATTTGGATGAGTTGTCATCCTCTCCTTCCCTTGGACCCACATGTTAGCTCGAGATGGAGATTTCAAGGTGCCTGAATTAGACCACTCCCCACCTCACCCCCTCACTCTGTCTCCAAGGTGAAGAAAGCAAGAACAAGAGAGAGAAAGAAGAGAATAAAGAGAAGGAAAAGGAAAAGAAAACGAAGAAAAAAAGAAAGAATGCTAACCAGGAAAGAGGTTGGCCCTGCTGAGCGGCGACACTAGACTGGGCGGGCGCGTGGTGGGCTGAACTTGAGAGAGGAAGCACAGCGAAGGGTCTAATTACAATTTATATGCCACGCTGATTGCTGAGTGTACACGTCACGTCACATCATGTCTAAACATAAAACGAAGGGTATGGACATCTGGTGAATCACTTAAAAAGTTTAGGTACCCAAATTGCACTTTCAAAGTTCATGGACCTAGGTGACATACAGGCAAAAGTCAATGGACCTAGGCGCATTTAACTGTAATAATACTTGTTTAATATCATAAATATTTAAGATCTTTCATATATACTTATCAAATTTGAGATACTTTAACTTGCTACTGTGTTAGAATTTTTTTTCCGGACAAACGGAGTATAGTGAAAGTAAGCTGAAGTAATATGTACTTCCTCTGTGCCATAAAAAATTATCGCTATATGATATTAAGAATCGTGCAGGTCAAACTTTCTTAAATTTAACTAGGTTTATATATAATATTATTATTTGTATCTAAATAAGTTTACTATAAAATATATTCAACGGTTTATTATCTAATAATAAATCGTTCATGGATCTAGCATAAGCAATGTATGTGATGTACTCTTTTCTCCTACTCTTTTTTCTCACTGGTTTTGGGGGAGTTTTTAACGAGGCATACAAATAGCATACAATTAGCCAAGGGGAGGAGTTGTAAAACCAAAGTAAAAAATAGGGTGTGAACCCATGACTTTGGTGGTGGCCAATTAAGGTCTTGTTTACTTCCCTTCTAAATTTCAAATTTTTACACTCTCTCTCCATCACATCAATCTTTACACGCATGTATGGAGCATTTAATATAGGTAAAAGAAATAACTAATTACACAGTTTGGTTATAAATCACAAGACGAATCTTTTGAGCCTAATTAGTCCATAATTGGACACTAATTGCTAAATACAAACGAAAATGCTACAGTAGCTAAATTCCAAATTTTTTACATCTAAACACCCCCTAAATGGAGAAGAGGAAGTCAGCAGTTCAAATATTGAAGTAACATGTATCCATTCAGTGTCTTCCTCTATAAAAGGGGAATCACTTTCAGCAGATGTAAGAGTGAAAAACAAGCAAGAAAGTGAATAACAGAGAACTCCCATTCCTCTCTCATTTTGTCCCTGTGTTCTTGTTCTAGTTCTTGTGTGCACAAACGAATCGATTTCTAACAGCAACATGCTTTCGAAATAGAGCAATTCTCTCTCGAGAGCTTGGCTGAAAGGCGCTTGGACCTCTTTTGGACGGGCCTTTTGATGCAAACCTGCATGGGCTTAAAGGCTTGTGCCGAAGAACTAGGCCGTGGGCCTCACGCTCAGTCCCCCTGGAGTCCCTGACTCCTCGGGTCCTCCCAAAAACTTCTTGTGTACCAACAGTCCGTGTACGTATATGGTGTATGCTTCGGCCAAGATTATTGCTGTTACGCGTGGCGAGTCAGTATCGTGATCAAGGGAGAAAAGTATCCGATCCTGTGCAAAAATTTAGGGACTAAAAGTCCAGGGTATCACACCGGATGTCACATGGGGTGTCTCATCGAGTATTCGGATAGTAATAATAAAATAAATTGTAGAAGTCTTCAGTAATCCGTGAGATGAATTTATTAAGCTTAAGTAATCCGTCATTATCACATGTTTACTGTAACACCACATTGTTAAATCATGGACAAATTAAGCTTAAAAAATTCGTCTCGCAAATTAGTCTCAATCTGTATATTTAGTTTCGTAATTAGTCTATATTTAATACTCTATATATATATGTCTAAACATTCTATGTGAAAGGGCTAAACTTTTGCCAAGGAAACAAACAGAGCAGGCTACCAAAAAAACGGTAACCAACATTGGCACCACGGATTGGAAAGCACGGCAGGCGGTTCTTCTTGGACCCAAAGACATACAGGGCCGGTGGTGTTTTAGTGGGTGGCAGCATATGCTCTCTTCGGCTTGAAGGACGAGAAATCATGGTCTGTGGCGATGAAGCGCTGCACGCAGGTAGTAGATGGCTAGCTGCTAGCTTCCATTATTCCACAAGAGCTGTTGTTGGTTTCTGTTACTTGTACACAAGATGAGGCATGTAGCCATGTAGGCGTGGACGTCTCGCGCCGCAAGCTACTGGAGTTTTGCTTGCACACTTGCGCGAGGGAGGCAACGGCGGCCCAAATTATATTATTATAGGTCTCGGTCCCGTTCATTTGTCATATAATTCGTAATTTTCAGCTTATTTTTTCAGTCAGAATAATGTTTTTTTCTCACAACAAATTAACGAACAGTACTTTCAGCCATGACTTTTCAGCGAAGCGAACGGGGCCATTCTAGGATGTAAAGTTTTTTGGTGTCACATCAGATGTTTTATGAGATGTCGGAAAGGGTGTTCAGATATTAATAAAAAAACTAATTACAGAACTCGCCTGTAAACTGTGAGACGAATTTATTAAGACTAATTAATCGTCACTACCACATGTTTACTGTAGCACAACATTGTCTAATCACAGACTAATTAGGCTAAAAAATTCGTCTCACAAAAATACACGCAATCTGTGCAATTAGGTATTTTTTAGTCTATATTTAATACTCTATACATGTGTCCAAATATTTAATGTGATATGATATAAAGTTTTGGGGAGTAACTAAGTCAGGCCTGTTAGAGGCTCCATTCCATCGACCACATTACCATACAGATGGCTCGCAGCCAGCCAGTCAGCTGCGTTCTGCTGTTAGCCTGTTACGCGTAACTTGGACAGCCTCACGATAAAAATACTCCAACTAGTGTACTCCGAAGGGACAGTAGCAGCCTGTATATATATGAGGTTTTGGAGAGGCTGCAAGTACGAACACTGGACGCAAGAGAAGCCAGTCAAACCGCAACCTTCGAAGCCTCGTAGAGATGTACTAGTAGATACTCATAGTCATACTGCACTGTGCATAGTAGATTTCCATGCAGCTATTACATCTCTCTCTCAAAAAAAAAAAAAAACTAGGTCCGATCAAAGTTAAATAATATTAGCTTTCACTAAATTTGTAGAAAATGGTATGAATATATATGACTAGCTCATATGTATGACTCTAAGCATGTTATAAGTATATATTTCATGAGTCGTGACGAATCTGATAATACTTATTTAGTATGGTAAATTTGGTTAATTTAACTAGCACTATTTCATATTATATTTTTTTGAAGGAGGAAATAGCTAATAATACTAGGATGGCCTCTACAAAATACAGTACTACATACTATACTGTCTTAGCGTGCAAAACTGCAAACTGCAAAGCCCAACCGAAACAAAGGCTATACAGGGATGAAAACGGATCGGATATGGACGGATATCACTGATATCGTATTTGTTTTTATATTTATGTCTAGATTCGGATTCGAATACGGATAGTATAAAAAATACCGGATAGGATACGATTGGATATCGACATCATAAATATATGATTTAAATATTCGGGTACGAATACGATATCGAATGTTAAATATCCAGACTCAGATACGGACAGATTAAAATCCCTCTAAACGAATTCCATCTCGAATATGGTCGAAAAATATCCGTACCGTTTTCATGCCTGGCTATACTACAGAGTTACAGTCTGCTGCTGGCTGGCTGGCTGGTGCCAAGAAAGGCGAACCACTGAGCTCGTGACAGCATCTGAAACCCATGCTGACAAAGACTTTGGCACCGTTTGGTTGCCAAAATTTTTGGCAAAATGATACTGTAGCGTTTTTTGTTGTTATTTGACAAATATTGTCCAATCATGGTCTAATTAGGCTTAAAAGATTCGTCTCGTCCATTTCGTCTAAACTGTGTAATTAGTTTTATTTTTTATCTATATTTAATACTTCATGCATATGTCAAAGATTCGATGTGACGGGGAATCTGAAAAAATTTGCAAAATTTCTTGGATCTAAACAGGCCCTTTGAAATCTTGCAGCACACTGCACACGAGCTTTGATGTTGATGGCGCATCACAGTTCGCAAACAAATGCATCGCATGCTGATGCACCGGGACCGCAGCGTCAGAGGATACAATAAACTCGCTCTGGAGCCAAAAGCTTTGAAACGTGCATCGCCACGCCACGCCACCCTCTGGGATTCTGGCCTTCTGGGCAGATAATTTTTTTACTTTTGGGCAGAGGGTCGGTGAATCACCACTGGCTGTCCCCTGCAGGCGCCACAATCACTCGGGTGAGGTACCAACACCCATCATCGAGAAGCAAAGCGAAGCAGAAGCAGGCCTCAGATCTGAAAAAAAATGAGATGAAAACAACTAACAATTTGCAGCACAAGGGCAAAAGATGAGAGGCCCAAGCCAGGAATTTCTCGTGGTTGACGACGGTGCATGAGCGGGTTAATTAACAATTACTAGCGTTAATTGTTCGTACCGCACGAGGGGGGTTTAACGCAGAGAAAGGGGTGGCTGCTGCTGCTAAGCTCGGCTAACGATAGGATAACGACGGCTCGGGAGGTGACACCTGCCCCCCATGACCTGTGACAAAAGCTCACTCGGGTTACTAATTTTAATCACCATGTTTAGCCGCTACCGTGTCAGTCTCACTGAACCTGGTTAATTAATTTAATTTAGGGCGATGGCCGAAAGCACTGCACTGCATTCATCTCACCAGATCAGAGAGAGCGCCGACAGACACTGGACTTTGAGAGGCAAAGGATTTCAACAACTGGTTCGTGGGCCCGCATGTAATACGACGGTGGTGGCCCAGCGGACAGAGTATTATCATGTGCCGTCGCTTTTCAAAGGGCGGAGAAAAGAAAAGGCAAAAGGCGGAAAGGCCCAGGCCAAAGGCAAAGCTGCTAGCAGGCAGCAGGTCCCTCCGTCCTCCAGTACGGGAGCACGATGGATGCTCCGGTCGATAGGAGCACGGCCATACACGCGTCGTACCACGGATGTCTCTTGGAGCACAAAACGACAAGAAACCACCGTTCATGTGTGATGCGTGTCCGTTTCAACGTTTTTACAGCAGCGGTCAAAGATGTACTCCTACTACTAGTACAATGTACAGTACTCCCACCTAGGGAGACTAGCAGTAGAGTAGAGGAACTGCAGTGCAGCAGTCGTAGCACTAGTAAAAGGTAGAGCTGCTCAACCTTTTTTTTCCTTTATTGATAACCAAAATAGAAAATACCGTAGGCAGCTCAAACAAGTACTCCTATGTTCTCGAACAAGAGTCATTCTCTGCTTTTCAAAAAATCAACAACTTTTTTAATTAAATATATTTAATAAAATATTAATATTTATGATGTATAATTGGTATCATTAGATAGATCATTGAATATATTTTTATAATAAAAGTATTTGGAGATATAAATATTGTACATATTTTTTATAAATCTAACACGATTCTCTTTTGCAGGGACTGAGGAAGTACCGGTAAAAATTGCTTTCGGTCAAAACAGAGAGGCGATACGATACGATCGGAGTACACAAGTAGTACTCCTAGTACTCTTGTGTAGGCCGTGTTTAGTTGCCCCCCATTGGGGTGGCGGAATCACCGTGTGCTACTGTAGCGCACTGTAGCATTTTGTTTTTATTTGGTAAAAATTGTTCAAACATTGACTAATTAGGATTAAAATGTTTGTCTCGCAAAGTACAACAAAACTATGCAATTAGTTTTTGATTTCATCTACATTTAGTACTCCATGTATATGCCGGTATTTTGATGTGATGGAGAATTTTCTTTTTGCACAGTAGAATTTGGGGAAATATTTAGGATCTAAACCAGGCCTAAAATTTGCAGCAAGGCCCGTGACCGGTTCAACGATGAGATAGTACTACTGTACTAGGTAAAGAAGTGGCCCATGATACGACACGACTCCTCAAGCAAAGGCATTACGATACGGCTAAAAGCTCATCAACACAATGCTGCATAAGCACATGATGACGACACGTTTCTGGCTGGACCATCTCACTGCAATTATTGGATTACCATTGAGGTGTCACTCGTCGTGACGCGTGATGATAATTGAACTAAACCACGAAGTCATGAACACATACAACATTTTTTTCTCTCTCTCAGTTTTGTTATATGCTTCCCGGTGAAAAACATTTCTCGTGCATCCGGATTTTGTGGTCGTGTTATAGAAAAAGAAACGAAAGGTGTTTTAGGGGAGTTTGAAATTTACATCATATTCCATTGTCTTATAATTCGTACTTTTCAGCTTGTTTTTTTTAGCTGGGACAGTATTTTTCTCTCACAATAAATCAGCGAACAATACTTTCAGCCATGGCTTTTCAGCGAAGCGAACAGACTCTTAGATTAAAACCGTTGTAAGAATTGAGTGAAAAGTTCATTCCTTACACTTGGACTTTTAATTACAACGATTGTATCTAAAAATTACATCAAGATAAATTGTACACCGTAGTTTGTCAGCAATTGAAACTAGAGTTTTTTCTTCTAACACAATGCGGGTGAAAAAAATCAATCTAGCACATGAATTTTTGTTTGTAGCAAACGAAAAATCTAAGCTGTTGATTTCCAATCAGAGGGTCGAACATTCGGATGTTAGAGTATTTTACTAGCCATTTTTGTAATCTTCTATTCTACAAAAATGAGAAAAAAAAGGATAGAGAGAGAGGAGAGGGTCCCAGAGTGGAGAGGTGGTGAGACGTGGAGACGCCAGCGCAGTCGCCCGTTGCCCCTCCATGCAACGCGTCCCCCTCCCAGCGCGGCAGTCCACACATTGACACCACCACCGCGCGGCCCGCGCACGAAACCCCACCACACCAGGCAGACTTGGGAAGCGGCCCCACCGGCTGGAGCAAGTCTTGAGCGAGAAGCAGTGTGCTCCCGAAGCCTCCATCCTTCTCCTTAAGCAGCAGCCCCCCGTAGCCCAAGGGCAAGAGAGCCGCCCCGCCCACAGCCCCGAGAGCCAGCACGCCGATCCGCGCCCGGTCGACGAGGTACGCCGCCGCTGCTCATCCTCGTCTTCTACAGACTGCTCTCGTGCTCTTCCCTGGAATGTGCTTGCTTGTACGCGGATGCTCGCGCTGGGGCCTGCGTTCTCGGGTAGTTCATAGATCATAGCTGAGCGGCTGCCGGCTGGGCCCTGGGGATTGGATTGCTTCTGTTGCGGATTAGCGAGACTTGCGTAGCAGGTGATTGATTTGTCGCGCTCATATGGTTTTTGGTTGGGCGGTAAATGCCGCTTCCTCTGGCGGAGCTATGAGTATGATTTCTGCATTCCAAGCTCTTCTCAGTTCTCATTGAGGCGACCTGTGTTGTTCTGAAATGTTTGGGACGAATTCGTCGATGGGGATCATATTAATGGATTTGGGCAGGAACCGACTCTGTGCCTTGGTGATTTTTGCTGGTGTTGTTGCACTTAATGACAAGAGTTTCATGTGAGTGTTCCTTTTTCGGTCCCTGGCCTTAGGCTGCGTTTAGTTTCGATTGAACGCAAAATGCAAAATGCAAAATATCAACTACTTAGAATGATAAAATGTAAAATGTTAAAATTTTCATAGGTGTATTTTTTCCATTTAAAATGTCAAATTTTAATAGGGTGGGTGAGAGTTTTTTGGTTTTTTTAAGGTTAAAATTTAAAATGGAGAATGGATGTCTTTTTACTTAAAAAAATTTTGTATGATATTTAGTTCTATTTTGTAAAATAATAAACTAAAATTCAAAATTTTTTTTGAGTAAAACGGAGAACTAAACACACCCTTAGTTTTTTTTTTGTGATTTCATCTTGCTCTTTGGACCTGGAACAAAATCACGTTTTCTTTGCATCGCTTGCCTTCACGTTTTTGTTTGTTCTGTGCTTCCTTTGGTGCGCGCATAGACAATCATTACCCCTTTCTCTTTTTTCTGCAACTTTGACTTGATGACAGAAAAGCAAAAGCTCAATTTCAGTCCATCTTTTCTTTGCTCCCCAATACGAATTGATCCATCCATCTTATTACAATGATGCAACTAAATCAACCGACAAACGTGGTGACCGTTTTCAGGGGGCTTCTCGCTCTCGTCCTCATCAGCGCTTGGGAGAACGGCAACGGTTACCGCTCGACCGCCAAGCCAAGCCATGGTGGGATCCAGTGGCCACCGGAGGACCACCTCCCCCACGGCCGTCGGGTTCTTCCGCGTCCCGGGCCTGTTCGTGCGCCTGAGCAGCAGCAAGGGGGGAGTGAGCAATGCCGTGGACGCCGACTCGGTCTGGAGCCCGACCTCCCCGCTGGACTTCAAGCACCACCTCAGGTCCAGCCCGCCGAGGGTCGGCCTCGGCCTCGTCGACGCCCTCACCGCCGACGACGAAACCGGTTCCATGCACTTCGGGCGTAGGAGCTCGTTCCTCGACTCCATCAAGCCGTTCCTCGATCTGGCGCTGCCCAAGGCAGCGCCGGCGGCGGTGTGCGGGAAGAAGGCTGCTGCTGCCCCTGCCTCGTCGGCCGGCGTCGCCGCCGCAAGCCTGGACAAGGCGAACGAGTACGCCGACTGCGAGGAGTATACTTGCGTCATCTCGCGCGGGGCCAACCCGAGGACCACGCACATCCTTGCCGGCGAGACTGTGGAGGCGGTGCGCAAGCAGGGCGATGTAGGTGGCTGCAGGAAGGTGATTTTCAGCATCGAGCCGCTGAGCGACCAGCAGCCGTCCACGTCCTCGGCGGCGGCGGCTAGCGTCGCGTCCGGCCGGTGCTGCTGCTGCATGAAGAGGCTGCAGGAGGACATGGACATCTTCATCTACCTGTGAGTTAGTTGTCATCAACGTTTTTTTACTTCTCGCTAGAGCTTTATATCCTTGAATGCAGCAATGCGTGTGCGACATGTTTTTTTTCTAGCTGTTCAGTTCTTGATTTTTGACGGAACGTCTTGTGGGTACAGGGGCGAGAAGGCTTTCTGCAGCAGCGAGTGCAGGAAGGGGTACATCGAGGAGGCGGAGGAGCTCATGATGATTCTGGATCCTGCTCTAAATCTTTGATCAGGATTTGTTTGATGCCGTGGCAAAGTAGTAGTAGTATAATATTGCCCGCAAGATTTTTCTTCTGCCTTCAATTTTAGGGACTACTGGGAGAGAGGGGGAAAAGAAATGAAGAAAAAAAAATGGAAATGCCTCTTGTTCAAGTTTTTGCTGAAAGGAGAGGTCGGTCCCGGTTTGGCCAGTCAGTGCAACGGCCGAGCCAATTTTCGTGATTTGTTAGAGCTCCATTTTGGCTGCTGTCAAACTAGTTAGCTCTTCGCCATCAATATATTACTGTTTTGTTAAAGGCCAGTTTGTGCCTTTTGTTCTCCATTTTCTTTTTTATACTATTGCATTTTTTATAACTGACAAAATAAAATACTCCTACGTTCGCCGTAGAGCTCGTTTTACTATACGATTTCTCATCATCTTGCCTGCTGCTTTGCTGTACAGTGTACTCCGTCAGCAAGGTCCTTGGTCGGACCCTTTTTAAACATTAAACATAATTTACGTAGTCGAAAAATACACAGCTTCAACCAACCCTTTAAATTACAATTCAAGGCATTGGGGCTAAAAACATCTCTACCAGGCTGTGTTTAGTTGAGGAAATTTGGGTGAAAAGTTACTGTAGCACTTTTCGTTGTTGTTTGGTAAAATTTGTTCAACCATGGATTAATTAGACTCAAAAGATTCGTCTTGAACTTTACAGACAAACTATGCAATTAGTTATTTTTTTATCTACATTTAATGCTTCATGCATACGTCTAAAAATTCGATGTAATAAGTGGAAGAGGAAATATTTTGGGTACACATGGCAAGTGAACGCGGCCCAGATTCAAAATAAGTGACCATTTCTCTTATGAGCATCTCCAAGAGTTTGCCAAATGAGATTGGCATCCTTTCAATTTTGGCAAAATGAGAAAATTTGGGTTCCAACAGCTTGGCAAACGAGGTTGGCATTCTTGGCAACTTGCCATCCACCGGCCTCGCACGCGCAAATATGCGCGCGCGGAGCGGACTTGGCATCCGTATGTACGAGAGAGGTGGAAGGGCACAAAAATAATTTTGTTTCTCTCTCAGGGTTCCTGATGTAAGTTTTTAAGAGGTGGAAGGGCATAAACATAATTTTGTTTCTCCCTCAGGGTTCCTGATGTAAGTTAGATCTGGGTTTGGCAAGTGAATTATACCAAACTCTTGGAGAGAGACTGTTTTTTTACTTGGCATATCTTTTTACAACTTGGCAAAACACAAGATTTGCCAAATGAAAATTGCCAAACTCTTGGAGATGCTAGGATTAGAAAGGATTGAAGGCAAAAAAAACAAGGGTCAACAACCTTTCTTCTAAACTCCAACAGGACTCAATTTCAAATATTTTTCCTAATATTTTATTTTCTCAATTGAGAAAATCAGTCTCAAAGAAAAAGGACCACTTTTCTCCCTTCCTAATCTCTAGGGCCTCACACTACCGAGCTGGACGAGCGGCGTCGTGCCGCGCCATCGCGCAGGGCGGAACTACCGCCGCCACGTGACACCTTCGGCTACACTTCGCACCGAGCGGGCTCATATAGTATAAAGTAAAAGAAACATTTAGGCTCCGATTTGAAACTGTTGATGAAGTTAACCACTACTGTAATTCCCCTTGACGAGCAATTACATATTAACCACTGGACACTCGTCCAGTATGCTCACTGATAAAAATTCGTGGGTATCGTATCCATAAAAATTCGTGGGTATGGTATCCGATGTTTATGAGAAACTGTTAGATGAATTTATTAAGCCTAATGAAGTCATCATTAACACATGTATGTTACTGTAGTACTTAAGACTAATTATGGACTAATTAAGTTTAAAAGATTCGTCTCGTGGTTTTTAACTAAACTGTATAATTAATTTTTTCATCTATATTTAGTACTTCATGCATATGTCAAACATTCTAAGTGATGAGTTTGAAAATTTTTGGTTGAAAACTAAACACAACCTCATGGACAGACTAGCAGCCTGTTCGTTTCGCTAGTTTATTATGGCTGAAAGTACTGTTCGCTGGTTTATTGTGAGAGAAAAACACTATTGGATGGCTGCTGATTCTGCTGATAAGTCCAAACGAACAGGATACAGTACTTTATATGGCATGGAATCCAATGCCAGTAACTGGTACAGTACGGAGTAGTAGTACTACGCAGTGATGGCCCGATGGACTTGCGGCGTTGCAGCCTAGCAGATCGCACTATCGCGGAGCAACGTGCCTCACGGCGACGCCCGACGAGTCCATCGGACGACACTGGTAGCTCTGGGACCCCGGCCGTCGGCGGCATCAATTCCACGAAGGATTCATCATTCATGTAGTAGTGCCTTTTGGTCTTTCCAAGATACTACCTTCGTTCCAAACGATAATGATATTTGTGCAAACTATGAGATGAGATTCGTGCAAGTTAACTAATCTAATTTTGAACAAGGTTTATAATAACGATAATGACTTGTAATAAGACGCCCGGACGAACGTCTTTCGCCGCTCACTCCCGCAATGCTCGCGTCCCTCCCTATTCTTATCCCTTCACGTCCTGCTCCACACCCGACGACGCGGCCATCGCTGCTTCCCTAGCCGGCAACGGCTCCTCCCCCACCTCGACGACTCCTTCCTCTACCCGGCGTCCTTCTCCCCCACCCGACGGCTCCTTTCCCCACTCAGGTGTCCTTCTTCCCCACTCCGGCGGTACCCTCCTCCCCCACCCCGGCGGCCTCATCCATAGGGAGCGTCCAACGCCTGCGGATCTGGTGGCCCTCTTGAAAGGTCCTAATATGACTAGAGAGGGGTGAATAACCTATTTAAAAATCTACAAACCAACTAGAGCAATTGATTAGTATGACAAACGGCATAATACAATTTTACTCTAGCTCTACAAGGGTTGCAAGCCACCTATCCAACAATTCTAATTGCTATGATCACTAGGCGCACAAGGGGCTATGTTGCTACTCACAAAGAGTTCTCAAACTTGCTACACTAAAGAGCTCCACTAGATAAACTTAAACTACAAAGCAAGCTCTCAATTCTAGCTACACTAAAGAACTTGTTACAACTAGTTTGCGAAAAAGTAAAGGAGAGAAGGGTGATTATACCGCCGCGTCGAGGAGTAAACCAATCACAAGATGAATACCAATTCAATCACCGGGAGAATACCAAAGGGCAAGCGATAAGCCATTTTTCTTTCGAGGTTCACGTGCTTGCCGGCACGCTAGTCCCCGTTGTGTCGACCAACACTTGATGGTTCGACGGCTAAGAGGTATTGCACTAACCTCGTCCACATAATTGGAAACCGCAAGAACCTACCCACAAGTGAGGTAACTCAATGACACGAAGAATCTAGTAGAGTTATCTTTCGGCTCTCCGCCAGGGAAGGTACGAGACCCTCACAATCACCGGAGCTGGCCACGAACAATCACCAACACGTGCCGAAGCTCCTCTGCTGCTTCATGTCATCTAGGTGGCGGCAACCACCAAGAGTAATAAGAAATCCGCAGCCACAACGATCCCCAAGTGCCACTAGATGCAATCACTCAAGCAAATGCACTTAGAATCACTCTCAATCTCACTATGATGATGAATCAATGATGGAGATGAGTGAGAGATGTTTGCTTAGGCTCACAAGGATGTCAAGTATATCAAAGTGCCAAGACAGTGAGCCCCAAGCCGATACCTTCCTATTTATAAAGCCCCAAGACTCAAAGAGCTGTTGGGCACTCTCGGGGTGACCGGACGCACTGACCGGACGCACCTAGCGTCCGGTCGTCCCTGTCCATCCACGTGTCCGCATTCAAATCTAGCGCGTTCGATCCCAACGGCCACGAAGAAGTCAGCGTCAAGTCAAACCAATGATCGGACGCACTGCTCACTGCACCTGACGCTGCGCCATTCAGAGTCTGGTCAAGTACAGAGAGCATCCAGAGCCGGTTTACAACGACCGGACGCGCCCGGTCGAAGATGACCTGACGCGTACCAGCATTCTGTCCCTCTCTCTCTGCCGCGTGCGTGCCTCAGCCACTGACCTGACGCATGAACAGTGTTCTCACGGCGTCAAGTCGCGCGGCCCTCTCCAGCGTCCGATCGCGAAGCCAAGCGCTGCCTCCTTTGGTTAGCATGACCGGACGCACGACCAACGTCAGGTCGCTGCGTTCGGTCACTTCTCAGCGCTCTCGACCAGCCGCGTTGCTTCGCCTAAAAATGACCGGATGCGCCCGGGGTGAGTCTGGTCATCCCGCGGCCAGCGTCCGGTCGTAAACTTTCAGTTTCTTTTCTTTTTCTAAGTCCACGACCACTTCGCCCTTGCTTCCCAATTGTTAACCACAAAGTGTAGAACTTGTGTGCACGTGTGTTAGCATTTTTCAAAGCATTTTATAAGGGTCAAAGTTAGCACACTAGGTTCCTAAATGCATATGCAAGAATCATGTCATCCAGTTGAGCACTTGATCATCATCACATGTGGTCATCTCATCATTTCATGTGATCATTACCATCTCTTGAGTGTCACCATGCTCCACACTTGAGTTGCACCAACCTAGCAATATCACAACTCATGACAAAAGGTTAGTGCTAGGTTTCATCAATTATCCAAAACCAAACTAGGGCTTTCACCTCACCCCCACCTGGCGAGATCTAAGCAAGCCGCTGTCCCTTCCCTACCCTCGGCCGATGGGGCGGGCATGTGGGCATGCACTATCTAGCGAGCCTGCGCCGCCGCAGTTGCCCACTAGGTAGGTCATGTCCGCACGGCGATGCTATGTTTCAAGTGTTTCTGGACGCTTATCAGACATGTTGCAAGCCCATGTTTCAAGTGTTTTAGTTGTTTCTGATGTATGTTTCAATTATTTCATGCAAATGTTGCAAAAGTAGATTGGGATGTTGCAATGGTTGTACACATATGTTGCAAGCGTCTATAACTAATGTTTCATCTGTTTTTTATACGTGTATGTCACAAGTGTTTTAGACGTATGTCTCAAGTGTTTCATATGTCTTCTTTTGTATGTTGCAAGTGTTGCATCTGGATGTTTCAAAAGTGGATGGGGATGTTGCACATGTTGCAATGATGTTTCAACTGTATGTTCCACATGTTTCATATGTTTTAGACGTATGTTGCAAATGTTTCATCTGGATGTTGCAAAAGTGGATCGGGGTGTTGCACGGCGCGACCGATGTCTATCGCTGTGCGGGTCGCGGGGTGGGCGTGGGTGCTGGGGGTGGGACGTGGGACATGAGGCGTGATGCAAATACGGGAGCGGCACAGGTGTTGGAGCCGCATCCGAAAAATCTGGACGCTAGGTGTTGCCTTATAATAAATAATACTTAACATTTATATTTTCAACTGTGTACTACACAAGTATACTTTGTAATTAATTTAATAATATTTATTTTGTATCATAAATTTTAATACTTTTTACTAACTTTGGTTAAAGTTTAAAGTAAGAATTTTATCTTTTGGAACGGAGTGAGTATTTCTTTTGAGAAAGGATATTTCCTTCATCGACAAAAGAATACAATTGTAGCATAGTATGAAGTCAAGTTTTCTTGAGTTTGACTAACTATAAAAAAACATCAATATTTTTAATATGAAATAAGTATCATTATATTTTGCATGAGATATATTTCATTCTATACTTATTTGGTGTTATAAACATTAATATTTTTATCTATGTATTTAGTCGAGCTTTAACAAGTTAATTAACAAAAAAATGCACCTAGAATTGCATTCTTTGTCGATAGTGGTAGTACAATTTTAGAATAGTATTAAGTCCAAAAATTTTAAATTTAACTAAATAAAAATATATTAACATTTATTCCCTCTCCGTTCAAAAAAGACAATTCTAGGTATGAGTTTGTCTAGATTAATATTTTTTTGGACGGAGGGGTATCATATTAAATATAATCTATTTGGAATCATAAATATTGATAGTTTTTTATAAATCTAATAAAAGTTTAAACCTAGAATCATACTATTTTTTAGGCTGGATGGAGTAACTGCATTTCAAATCGTGAAACGCATGGAGGCTATCTGATCCGTTCGTTCCTTGATGGATGAGCTCACACGCGATCGTACGCCATCAAGCGCTGCAGCACTGCAAGGCTGCAGGCTGCAGCCATCAGACTTGCAGACCAGGGATGTGGTGCTCGGCTGTGCTACTCCAAGCCGTTGCAGCTCTGTCACTAGTTTTCTTTTAGTTCGAACAGTATATGTAGGACTTAGGAGTGGTTGGCGGAGCGGGAGCCCTTTGAAAATACTCGCTACTTCAGCGGTAAGCACGAGCATAAGTCAAATTTTAACGAAACAAACATGTAACAAATAATATTTTTCTCTCATAATAAATCAGTATAAGCATAAGCATAAGCCAAATTTTAGCGAAACAAACATGGGACAGAAGGATGCAATTATCACTTTTATTAAAGGGTCAAACGACTTAAATTTTGATCAAGGTTTTATGATACAAGATACCTACCATTATTATAATAAAAAAAGTACAAACATTTATGATATACAAGATACATGCCATTAAATTAATTATAAAATGTATTTTCATAATAAATCTAGTTGGAGATATAGATATTAATACTATTCACGGTAAACTTAGTCGAATTTAATTTAGTTTGTGCACGGATCATAGATCAATTGGTTGAGTTTCTTGTGGTAGAACATGTCCACCTGGGTTCAAGTCCTCGACTTGGCATGGGTGCTCGCATTTTCCTGGATTTAACGGCGCACTTCGCATGGGTGATCGTATTTTCCTGGATTTATTCGAAGATTTAACGGTGCTATGCTTTCAATGGTAGATTTATTCCTTTATTGGTGCATTTGGCATGGGTGCTCATATTTTTCTAGATTTATTTTAAGATTTAACGGCGCTATGCTTTCAATGGCAGGTGATGTCTCGTCGACAATTCATCAAATTTAAGCTATCTCAATTTTGACTAATTTTATAAATAATATAAAATATATAGGACTTTAAATAGATGTACTATAAAAATATATTTTTACAAAAAATACAATACTACTTATTTAGTATACAAATATTAGTAAATTTACATATGAATTTATCCTAGCACTCTGGTAGAATTACATCTTTCTTTTACTAGGGGAATCTAACAAAAACAGTTTAAGAATCCAAATGGATAGGAATTTATGAGTATTTCGACCGATGGCATCATGGCATTGCAAGCTAAAATGCTGAATAACAAATACTCCCTCAATTCTAAATTATAAGTCGTTTTGCCTTTTCGAGGTACACATTTTTGTTATGCATCTAGACATACACTATGTCTAGATATCTAAATTATAAGATGATTTGAATCGTCTAGATACATTCATTGTACTACACATTAGACATAGTGTATATCTAGATGCATAGCAAAAATTATGTACCTAGAAAAGCCAAAACGTCTTATGGAGTAGCAAAGTGCAGAGAAGTATACTCCCTCCGTTACAAATTATAAGTCCCTTTAACTTTTTTGGTTCATCCATTTTGCTATGTATCTAGACATATTATTATATCCAGATGTATAGTAAAATGGATGTACCAAAAAAGTCAAAACGGCTTATATCTTGGAACGGAGAGAGTAGCTCCCAAGAAATTACTTACTCATTCCATCCTACACTCCTTCCTTTCCAAATCGGATTTTAGATACATAACATTTCTTATGTACTTAGACATAATATGTCTAGGTACGCAGCTTACCTAGAAAAGGAAGAACGACTTAGAATTTAGACTGGAGGGAGTATATAAGGTGCAACTGCTTTAGCATAGAGATCATAGAAGACATTTTACTTCCGCATGGATGGGACTGGATGACTGGTTTACCAATACCACACACCCATTTAGACTATCTCCGAGTCTTCTAATAATCTATCCCCCAATATAGATAGCCCGACATTATTTTTATGAATATTGGGAAGTCTCTACTGCAGTACCCAATATATCTCTCCTAATACCCATATGAAAGACCCAACACCCATATGAAAGATGACCGCCACATATGTGTAGTAGAAAAGATGGATGAAAAATTGATGGTTGGGATATGCCTACACTATTAGGAGATGCAACTCTCCCTCTATGTAAGAGAAGAGTTGAGAGGAGATGAAGAAAATATTAGTGGGCACAAAAAAAAGAGGTATTAGGAGATTGTTGGAGGAAAAAAACAGTGATCCTAATTTAACAGTTTTATCAGGATTGAAGAGTATTGGAGCCAAATATAACAATTTTGCCGGGACAGAAGAGTGCTGGAGGACTGCTACCTTAGGTTCCGTTTGCTTGCATGCATCTAATTACTTCCATGCGTATTAATTCAACCAAGAGAAAACACTTCATGCGAGACTAAACAAAAAAAAATATATAGTTGCACCTTCTATATTAGGACTTCTATTGGGCCGGAGGGAGTAAAACACAAACAAGAACACTGTAAAACATGGAAAATAGGAGATCCGGATTTGCCCTACCAACACAGGTGCACATCTACCACACTTGCCTAGCTAGTAGCTACCCGCAAACAAGACCTCTCTTCCTTGCTCAACAAAGGCACCTTCATGAACCAATTCCAGCCACAAAGCTTGAACAATTATCTCATCTACGAACTCCGATGCTACAATCTTGAAGCAACAGGAAATATAACATTATCACACTAGAATCACAGAACGACAAGAGTAAAGGGCCAAGAGGACCTAGTAGGCTAAGATGCATAATGAAGGACGGCAGCTAGCAGCAGATAAATAATCTCGAGCTGTTTGCCTCCGCAGGACCCAGTGGAGTCTTGCCAGATATCCCAGTGCTCAGCAGCTCACAGGAAGGCGCCATCACGCTTCTTGAAGAATGCAGAAACCCCACAAGGATTTGTTACTTCAGATCTGACGGTGCTGTGTGACTGCAATTCTTACTTCAGATCTGGCGGGTGTTGTATGACTTGCAATTTTGGCACTTGTGCGCAATCAAATGGAACTGCACCTCTGATATTGCCCCGCAGTCGTTGCATAATATGCGGACCTACATGGGAATAAAATCCAGTTAGCAGTGTTCAAAACAGATTGCCCCTCTAGTTCAAACTATATTTAGCACACCATCAGTATTGCAGTATGGAGGGAACATAGTAAGTGGCCACACCAAACACATATTTACTAGACTGGAACTAACCACTTTCTTTCCAGCTTTTGTTCTCAGAAAAGAAAATTACCATTTTATCATCACAGGAGTCAGACAGAGTTGCCAGCTCCATGTCGAGTCTCTCCCATGCCTTCGACATGTCACAAACTGACTTGGAGCAAAGGGGGCATGCAAACCTGGAGATTTATTAGCCATCAAAACCTAGTCACTGGTAACTAAGGCATACTAAAGGGACAGGCAGAACCAGCTTACTGGCAGTGCTCCTCCATTTCTTTCAGGCACTTTACATGAATGGTATGACCACAAGGCAGGACAGAAACATCATTTGTCGACTCAAACAAGTACTGAAATTCACGAAACAGGTCAGCAGGAAAATATGAGAACAGACTGTAAACAATTAAACGAAAACATGATCAGATCAGCAATATCTTGAATATAAAAAATAACAGAGCAGCAACCTCAAAGCAGATTGGACAGTCATGATGCATCGCCCCTTCAACACATGCATGACTATTCTTTAGCGCAATTGAATAGCAACATCCTACATGAAACAGATAGACAGATATGAGTTATAGCATTTGCCCAAAACTGCCTATCTAAATTAGAACAATGCAGAACTACATAATAATATAAGGGTTACGAATAAGCAACAAATAGTAAAATGCAGCCCTGTTTGACAGTTAGTGAAGTAAATTTTAGAAGTGGCAGGCTTGCCACTAGGGCCACTAAGTTCATGGACCAGTCTTGGGCCATATTTACAATGCATCTCATCCTATGTTTTACTGTAGCACAATACATCCAGTACATGATTCTCATGTAATGGCCCTAGTCATTTGGCAGGCCTAGGACAACCCCTGCAATTTAGGATGTGTACCTTCTATTTTCCAAATTATTCTACAGCATTGTTCAGCTAGTAATCTACAAACTATGAAGAATGCAAACTGTAACTGAAAAGCCATATTCATGTAGCCTTACATACGCACAAACATGCATGTCTCATTATAGGATTAATGGCAAATGCATGCAGAGGAACACTTAGTCCAAACAAGTACAGAGAATCATCAAATATATAAGCATCATAAAATGGCAGTATATACATTGGCTTTATTGCCTTAAAAATGAAATGTAAGACACAAAAGGCATGAAGCATTACCACATTTTGAACAGTGGAAGAAATTCTCCCGCCCTCCGATTCTACATATTCCACATCCGTTGCAGTGATACTGCTGTTTAGAGACCTAAAATCACAAAAAGAACCTTTAGCAAGGCATACTCCAACGCTTACAAAAGGCAAACACAGGAGATACAATATCCAGCTTTCTATTACTAACATCATCGTCAAAGAGTTTGCACAATCCACAGAAGTACTTCCCCATGCAAACACCGCAATTGATGCATACTTGCTGTACCTGCCAGCAGACAAGGAACCATGATGATATAGGTGAAACACATATAGCGTTTGGCAAAGTATTATTAGTAAAGGTTCAGTCACACACCTCCTGTTCAGTGCCACACAATGAGCATACAACCTGATGACAGATAAAAATGAAGACATCAACTAAGTTGAATGCAAAAGTAGCACGCAAGTAAAAGGGCATTAGGCCTAGGGGCCAAACTTACCTGCTGCACTTCACGGCGTGGAAGTTCATGCCTCTTCATTTTATCAATTTTAATGGAATTCTGTTAATAGAAGTATATACATTATAAATTTTCAATATTTAAGATGGCCCACAAGTTCAAAAATAATAATGGGCACACTCATGCGTACAATAGAACGTAAAGATCTTCCAAGGAAGACAACGTATGCAATATATAAACAAAACATGTCAAATAAGATAACTTACTATAGATTTTGGACAGGGTTACAGGTTCCGACAGGTGTGGATGAAATTTTAGCAGCATCAAACTACTAGTCTACAAAAGTACCAATAGTATCTAGAGCAGAAACCAAGAGCTATGCTACCTACTATCATAATAAAAATTTACCATATCATGTATGACAATTTGTTTTCAGAATTTTCACTATTGCTAATATTACACATCATTACAAATGGCATCAAGTTAAATTGCATGAAGAAAAATGATTACTGGCACCTCAATGAAACAAAGAGAAAAACAGGACGGAAGATGTCATAACTCAGTACTCTAAAAACTTCTCTCCTGCAATGAAAACTCTAAAATCGGTACCTTAGTTTCATTGTGGCAGTGTCGGCAATCAAAAATTTCATTGCAGCAAGGAGCTCTTATGCGGCATCTCCTTCTATAATGTGGACACCTGCCATTCAAATGTGTTAATTGATAGCATGGAGTTTATTAAGTAAGTCAATGCTCTAAGCATATGTCAAATGCATAAGGCAACCCAAAGAGAAGTGAAACACATACCCATACTGCATTATCCCTTTCTCAAATTTCTCATAGTCATCAGGGTTTGAACCATTGATCTTCTCGGTATTGTAGTTTCCATCAGACAGCAAAGAGCCCTTAGCATATTCCTCCACATTTAGCTTGGCTTGTCCATGTTGAGCAGAAGCAAACTCAAGATGTAGGTCCAAGGCGCCCATCTTGACCTTTTTTTTTCCGGTACAAGCTATCACGTTGCAAACAACACAATACCTGCAAGTATCATGTATTTAGCAGGATTGTTCTCAATACAGAATGCAGTCGAAGGTCCTAAATTCGAGGAAACCACTGCACACAGTTCTGGAACGCCATATGCTGCTGAAGACCGAGCATATTGACAAAAGATGAAAGCAACGCCGGACAGCTCCAACCAGCAAAATCTCGATAACTTGATTACCCAACAGTCACAGATAGCACTAGTTATCTGGACAGTGAGCTGAGAGAGGAATTATACTACTCGATAGGTATCGATCCAGAGAACTCCAATCAATTTGAACACAGCATCCATCTGCACCAAATTTACCGCGTTGTCCACACCATTCTCTGGCAAGAGGAACACATCATAGCATCAAATGCCAGGAAATGGAAGAAAGAAAGAAACATGATTCTTTCGTGACAAGGTTTCGATGTGTTAGCATGTACCACTCGTGCACGTTGTTATGCTGTTAAAGGTTCATTAAGACGTTAGATTTCAAGGAAGCCTACCTCCAGCAGACATCAGCTTCATCTTCCAAATCTTTAGTTAATAAGCACTTCTATCCATAAGAGATTTTCAGTCCATTGATTCTTCGATCAGACACACCTTCGAGGAAACCAGCATGCTTCTTTCACACAGCATCCTAAGATTTTGTTTAAGGTTTCACCGTTCAGACCTGAAATTTAACCTATCTCTACTTCCCAAGCGAATAGAGACCATCTCATATCACCAGTGATTACACACCCTGTATAAGAAAAATGTGCTTCCCAATTCTTTCCCAAGGAATACAGAAATCAATAGCCTGCCAGTAGTCCACAAACTGCTCCTTCCCGTTCTCATCTGTGTATAGCTGGGGCACATAGCGGAATTCATCCAGAAGATGATATGTTCCCCCATTACGCTGCTAATATTGAGTGATACTTCTTTCTTTAATTTAGCCAAAGAACAGCTATTTTTCTGCTCACTGATGATATATGCGAAGGTCGGCCAACAGAGTTAGTCAATTGATGTAGTATTGTGCCACAAGGAGAGATGAAAAAAAATTCGGTATGCATATGTAGCAAATATTTTTTTGACGGAAAATATATGCAGCAATACTGCAGAGTGTGCTGCTTTCGACAGAACATAGGGAACTACTTTGGCACAGGGAAATGTTAAATTCTAGTCCATCACTAGCTGATAGGCATCTTGAAAACCATCATCCCCACGCATCAGAGAAGTACTAGCCAACCATTTTTTTTTTTGAAAAGAAGTACTAGCCAACCATTAATCATGCATACATAACGAACACGAACCTAGAGGATTAAACACAAGCAGCAGAATGTTCAATCTCATCACAAATAGGCACCAAAAGCTGTCGGTAAAAAACCAAATTAATCAAGCACATGCAGTGGTTTCAAAGCAATTAAGGGATTAGATAGACATTGAATACAGCTTACACGACAGATGAAACAATCAGTCAGCACAATCAAGTCGAGCGACTAGTCACAGATCTAAACAATCAGACATTATCGAGCGATCATCATCCACGCGCACTCACGAGCAATCGAAACAATCTCGCGTACCTAAGCAGATCGATCAATCGGACAAAACATTGGGCGCATAGGGATATCAAAAACAGAAACTAGAAAAACCGCGAGGCGTATGACGAACTTCCTATCGCACACGCGACCGCAATCGAGCGGGCGGGACGACGCGGCAGCCGCCGACCGAGTGGTGCCTGGATCCTGTAGCGCCTGCGACCAGATTTTGGGGAAAAATCGGAGACGAGACGATGTGTATTAAGGGGCTCGGACTTCAGACCACTGACTGCGATACGGCAGGGAAGGTTGGGGAGGAGGGTATTTAAATTGCTTCGGGGGCACTCGGTTTCTGGAGGATTCGGCTGACGTGGACAGGGCCCAGTGGACCGCGACTGCGATTTTGGCCTTATCATTGCGTTTGCGTGTGACGGTGTGAGGACGACGACGGAAACGCTCGTGTGGACAGGGCGTATGGACGTGTACTGGTGAGCGAGGTTAAGAGCCCCGGGTCAAAACCCTCCTGAAACAGCCGTCCGCTCATACGCTTTCTGGACGGGTCCCTCACGGTTCATCTGAAGATAGCGAATGCAGTGTTCTTCCTCCTTCCCCAGCCACTCGTTGCGCGGCAAAGCCTACACCGACCATCGAGCCCCACTTCTCTCCACGTCGCTCCCCGCCGCCACCCTCTCCGCCTCCCCGCATCCTCCTCCATCCTCCATCTCCCCCGCATGCGAGCGTCGGCGGCCGCCTCCCTCCCTCTCCACCGCGCTCACCGAGCGCCGCGCAGGCGCTGGTCACCACGTGTGGCCAGGCGGCCAAGAGAGGGGTCGTCGCTGGCCGGACCTAGGCCAGGCGCAGGCGCAGCTGGCCGCTGCCAGGTCGCGCCACCGTCCTCAACCGTCGGCGGGCCGGAACCGGCTGTTCCTCGGTCTACTTTGCGTCGTCCGGAAGAAGAAGAGCGAACAACGCATATTTCAAGAGTATGTTTCAAGTGTTTCAGATGTTCCATAGGTATGTTGCAAGTGTTTCATATGGATGTTGCAAAATTAGATTGGATGTTATCATATGTTGCAAGCTTCTGTTTCCTATGTTTCATCTGTTTTTAAGCGCATGTTGCAAGTGTGTTTATCTGGATGTTACATATATTTCACATATATGTTGCAAGTGTTTATATCTTGGATGATGCGTATGTTTTGCAATTGTTTTCAAGTGTTTTTCAGGTGTTTTTACAAGTGTTTCAGGCACATGTTTCGAGTGTTTCAACTGCCTTCTGACGTATGTTTCAAATGGTACATCTGGATATTCAAAAGTAGATCGGGTGTTGCACATATTGCAACAGGACACACCTGCCACAGCCGCCTACAGCAGCTGCTAGGGCGCCGCCGAGCGGACACGGACGTCGAAGGGGGCGCGAGCGGTCCTCGCGTGTGGTCTAGTGGCGCGGGCCCTGTGTGGGCGCGCAAAACGCAAGCGTGGTGGGCCCGTGCAGGTGTGGGGCGCGAGTGCAGGCGCAAGTGGGAAACATAGCGCGGACGGGGGTGGACGCAGGAGCACGGGAAACGAAGTATAGGCGCAGGCATCTGGACGTCCAGCGCTAGCGCTTCCGATCTAGTTTTAGCTACTGGTTAGAGTTAGTCAAACATTTAGTAAAACATATTTTCTCTTATTTCTATTTTATTTTCATATTATCACATCTCCTTCACACCTTTACCACACATGTACCGCCTCATGCTCGTCGTCGCCTCTATTGCACCCTTCCGTTGTGCCCTCTTGCTGCCTCTGCCATGCCATCCCGCCGTTGCTGCCGTGCCATCCCATTGTGCGCTCTCCACCACGCCTTCTCGCTAGAATTGTTGTGCCTTTTCTCGGTCACCCATGCCATGTCATAGGAACCAGGGAGAAGCCGGTGGACAGGGGCATCGACATCCACCCCGTGCCCTCGACAAGGAGCGGCTGGGAGCTATTTTTTCACTTCATCATATACCAGCTCCTATGAGAAACGTTTTCCGTGGCTTTGCACATGGAGCCAGGCGGAACTATCCACGTTTGGTAGAACAGAGATTGGAGTGGTTGCGGGAGTGGGTGGACAAGCTCCACCAAACACCCTCTTTAGCAACGCCAGTGTGGTGTTGGGTTAGGATGTTTCCAACAATATGAGCCACTACTAGGTAATTGATACATATGGATGAGAGACAATAGTAAGGAGTCCTGAATGTCATGTTGTGAGAGAAAGATACATCGTGAAACGTATAAAACTATCTATTAAGTCCACGTTAATCTATTAATTTTTCCACTATTCAGCAATTTAAAAAATTAATTCGACTACCCTAACATCTTTAGGAGTCTTTGGGCCTCAAGGTGAGGGGCGATTGACCCGAAACCTACTATAGGGCAGTGAGGCAGTGGCAACAATCCCAATGTCGATGAACCATGAACGATACTCAGCTTGCTCCAACTACCACAGACCGTAGCTCTTCTTTTGCAGGCACAGTACAGCTGCAAAGCACACCCACTATATTGCCGGATGTGACTGAGTTCATGTAAAAGTGTGGAGGCAGGAAAGAAAGAAAAAGAGCAGTGTACCAATGTACCATCTCCTGAGAAAATGGAGGGCGTGTCGCGTGTGCACACTCTTTTTTTTTTTGCTAGACCAAAAAAATATGATGGGTGTTAAATTTTCATCTTACAGTTGTCAACCGTAAACGATTAAATTTTTGCCAATTGCATTGTAGAATGTCCATATTCTCAATGTATTTGACCTTTTCAACATAGTATGATGTAAATGTCCACACAAGAAGAACAAACGCAGATTTATCAATATAGACATCTTTGAGAAACTATAGAATCGATAATCTTGATATTGATAATGATCGCATAGAGATATGTTACGACTTTACATACTCTAGTCGGAGACTTTTCAAGTGAACAAGTTCCACGAGACTTTTCAAGTGAACAAGTTCCACGGTGAGAGACCTACCAATTGAGCTACATACGGTGCTACACTCATTTCACTTTGATGCATTTGAAACTATAACTATCTTGTGTACTAATTTGGTGCAATACATGTTATTGTAGCTTAGCTCAATTGGCGAGGTTTCTAGTGGTGTAACTTGTTCACGTAAGTTTTAGCTCTCGACTTAACACAAATGTTCGTAGTTTTATACGTAGGATTTATTTAAGGGCCCCAAGCACATCTCAAGCACGAAAGTCACGCGTTTACTGAATCTGAGCCCGAGCCGCTGACAGGAACCGCCGCACATCGCTCCGGATCCTGCCAGCTGCCACGTACGCTCCAGCCCCCGCCGCCCCACGCGCCTCCGCCTGGAGCTGCCGGCAGCAAGCAGTGCCGTGAAGGGATTACGCGCGACCCGACCGTGACGGCGCACGGCACTGCATGAGTTGAATTGAATCTCGAAGGAAATGTATCATGCATGCATCCGGCCAGAGCGAGCTCTCCCCGGGATCGGATCACCATGCATCCGTCCAGTGCCTCCTCCATCTGGAAGACACGACGTGTCCGCGTGGGTGAGACGTGTAGATGGGCTAGTGGCTCTCTCTTGTACAGCGTCGCGGCTCATGGATTTCTGCTCATGACAAACTCTGAATTTTTGACGTGCTTGACTCGGCTGTAGTACTCCAAGTTGCAACTCGCCACGGAATCGATGGTTCAAATGATCACGCGCATAAATCCAAGTTGTAGCCCGTTTCCTGTACGTCAGCTAAGAACTGCTATAACCAGGATCACCTCTTGCGTACCTGGCAGATAAAAAAAAAGGCTCCTGAATTTATGAAGAAACTGATTTGATTGGATTCATAGGACGAAACGCGGCAGACGGCCACTGGTCACGTCGTGATTATTGGTTCCAGGCAGGATCATTACAGGCAGGCAGCAGCCTCTGAATGCTTGATTCGCCGAGCATTAACTAGCCAGTATACATCAGGAATGATGTTAATGCTCTGTCGTGGAGGGCATCGGCGACATGAAAGCTGTGTGGCATGCCGATGACGGGATCTGTGGTGGCGATTCAAAGGACGACGACACCATGGACCAGTGTTTTCTACACGGGCCGGCACGCAAGGCCGCAAGAAGCTGACGGTCGGTGACTGACTAGAACAAGAGCCGATGCGTCTACCTCTACCGCTAGCGACTTGACATGATGTTCAATCGATGCCTGTGATTGAAGTCTGCTGATCTAATCTACAAAGGGGGGAAGTAATGATCTGCACTCAGCGACCGATCAGAGAGATTCGTTGGCTCACGTTGTTCTCGGGGCCGATCGATCGACGTCCAACCTTTTAGCCTCTTTTTTTCGTATATATGCTGTGTGACCAGTGAGACAGAAAATGGGTAGAGAATTTTTTGTCAAAAAAAAAGGGTAGAAAATTTGGTCCTCAACCATGTGTAACCACCAGATTTCCCAAAGGCCGTTAAGCCCCACAAAGACAGAGCAGAGATGGGCTGGATTGGGAAAATGGCCCATCTTGTTCGAAGGCCTTCCCTTTTGGATGTACGAAGGACCTTTTCTTTTTTCTTTTTTATAAGAAGATCTATAAAAGATTCATGTCCTACATACAGTAGTACTCTTCAGATCTGACGGGTGAGGACGGTTTGAAGGCACTTGTTCAGATCTGCAAAAACCGTCTTCGAAATTGCAGTGCAAGACTGAGCCTGTCTTCACACGTATTCCGGGTGGCCATCCCTGTTCGCGCTCGACATCTTCTAGTAGTACGTTAATCCATCGTGTTCCTGTGTGCCATCACTATTCACTAGTAACTAGTTCACTACAGTGGTCAGGGCCTCCGATCCGAGGCCTCAAGCCGTGCACGGCGCACCGCCTAGTGTTTGTTACTGTTGAACTAAACTTTGCTCTAGTACGCTTTTTCTCTTGCCTGATGACTACCACCCGTCTTCGTAAAGTTGCTAACTACCACTACCTCCTCGTACGTGCAGGTGCATCTGATGTGCCTTTTTGTATCCCGTTGGCTGGTTTGGCAGGGCAGTTGCATTAGCAGTTTAGCACACTCTCAAATCACACACTGTTTATATTCACATGTTTTTTTTTGCGAAGATTATTCACATGCTTGCTTGAGGGAATTTGCTCATCAGTTCCAGTCTATTACTTCCTCTGTCATAAAAAAGAATCATTCTCGCCTCACAAAGATTCAACAACTTTTAACTTTGACCAAATATATTTAACAAAAATATTAATATTTATGGTACATAATTAGTATCTCGTTCAATATACTTTCATAATAAATTTATTTGGAGATATAAATGTTGCATGTATTTTCTAAATCTAGTTAAAGTTGAGAAAGTTTGACCAGCACGATTCTCATAGCGACTCTTTTTTAGATATGAAATTGAAATGCAGGGTTATGCTTTCCTACCTGAGCGGTCAAACATGACAGTCCTGCTTTTTTCATAGTAGGAAGAGACTAAACAACTGTTTGCCCCTACATAATTCTTCCTGCCTGAGCGGTCCTCTGTGTGCCTTTTGACAGTATGACCTCTGCTTTACTGATACTACTATCAATTAGTCAAGGCTCTAAAGCTAGTTATCACCATTTCAACACTGCATGGGTAATTAGGTATTCAAGTTTGCTTGGACCGGCAAGTGCTCCCCGATGATAATGGGAGGGATGTGTTACCCATAGTTACTCTGCAGGAGGACGAGTCACATGCATGTGGCTCCTTTACTTCATCTACAACCATTGTAGACCCAGGCGGGGGAGAGCTTTACAACATATTGGATTGTGTGTCATCTGGGACCTCTAAAGTTCATGGGTATCAGGAGCCTTCCATGGGTGTTGCGTCGCTCCAGGTTGTCCTTAGGGAGGATTCTGAGATTCCCATGCCCTCAGAAATTTCTACTACTCAGATCATGTCCATTGTTCAGTTGGTAGAACAAAAGTTGCCACAAGTTGTCACCTCCGTTGAGGATGTTGTTCTGGTCGAGGACGCATCTGATGATGAGGAAGTTGTCTCAGATGCACATGTGGCAATTGAGGATCCTATTTTACTCATCACCATTGAAGAAAGCTCGACACATTCTATGGTTGAGGTTGAGGCACGAGAGCCTAGACTGACTCGGGATCCATCAATTGAGGCAGTGTCTTCTCTTGCTACGACAACTAGTAAACGTGAGGGTCTTGCTTGTCTTCCTACACCCTCCCCACCATCGACCAAGACAACAACACGTCGGTGTAAGTCCTGTGATAGATCATCGCTTCGTCGAAGTGCCCGCCGCAGCGCAACGTGTTAAAGGATTTGGGCATCATTGGGGGTGACGGAAAGTTCAACGAGGAGGCAATTCAAGAGTATGCAGACCATCTACGGGATTTGTTGCCACCGGAGCTCCTTAAGCCTCTCATGAGTTTAAGAGGTCATGCCTTTTGGGATCTCCTGGCGGGGATTTCCTTGCCTCTTCGTTAGGTACTTGTCTTTGTTGTGATGGTTGTGTTGTTTTCTTGCTCATGTGGTTAGCGGTGTTGTTGACAGAAGTTGTCTTAATCTTTGTGACAATTACTTTATGTTGTAAACCCTTTCAAGAATGTTGTTTTGCCCAATCTAGGTCTTCTTCTTACTGATATAATCAGCAGCTCTCCTGCTTGGTTTGTTTTTTTTTAAAAAGTTAGTCACAAGTTAGGTGTAACAATATACTACTTAATTGCAGGTTCTAGAAATTCCGATATATACGCATATTAATCAGTGACTAAGCAGCAGGGTAAACAAATGGACTTCTAGAAACTGATCGACTGACCAGCACTGACAACTTTTTGTTTGTATATAATCCACTTTGCTTTCCTGATCAGCTCAGTTGAGACATCTCGTCCAAAGGGCTCATTTCAGACTTGGCTCATATCTAATCGTTCCCTCCGTTCTAAATTATAAGTCATTTTAACTATTTAATTAAGTTTATAAAAATATACATTAAATTATATTTATTTAATACTATAGATGTTAATATCTATAAATTCAATTAAAGTTAGATAGAACGACTTGTAGTTTAGAACAAAGGGAGCACGGTCTAAAATAAAATACCCAAATTCAAAGGACAAACCTGATGGTAGCATATTTAACACTGTGATTCTGCAGTACGATGGTTGATAAAAGTAGCAAATCATCTATTCTGACATGTGATTACCCAGAAGGTGGCGGATTCTACATGCTCTTCTCCCGAATCATATGCCGTCGTCACGCGTGACAGTCGAGTGGCTAATTATGAGTGCATTCCGGCATATTTCAACTGAGGGAGGCATCATTCGGCGGTGGCTAGTAATGAGTGCATTCCGGCATCTCTTTATGCGGTGATTTGGAAGTGATGACATAGTCAGATTCGAGGAAAGCGTTGCATCCCTTTTAGCATTATTGGCACAATTGCCCAATAGTTGAAAATGCCCTATTCTTCGTTGAACAAGAACAAGATATCCATGGTCATGCATCAGATCCCCAGCCCTATCCACCTGCATGGTGGGTGAAAAGCTAGAAGCAGGAACAAAGAATCTGTGAGCCACGACCACGAGCGTTCCTGGTTGTGGCATAGATTGTCTAGCTATAGCTAACTCGGGTCACAGTAGATAGATATCATTCTGGATTCCATTATGTTCCGAGGGAAACATTAAGATATAGCTAGTGTCCTGCTAAGCTGGAAAAAGAGAGTTGAAAATCTGGATCATGGCCACATTGGGAACAAATGATGTCAGGGAATGTTGGCCTAGCGTGAATAACATCGATGACAAGCTAGGCAAGAGTCTCTTTGTAAACATATCAATGTTTTACACGCCTGTCTTTTCTCCATGACACAAGACGCGTGGCGCGCATCATCCTCTTACCACAGGCAAGTGTGCTCCGACAAATTTTTTTTCATTTTATTTTACATGACGTGACAATTTTGGAAAAAAAACTCTCCATTAAAAATGGCCTAATATCACAAAATACACTGCCACAAGCCCACAACCGTAGACATGTATATATACAATGGTGTATATCATTTTTCAGTAGTAGGATTTTGGGTATATGTGATCTGGCACTCCGGTTCGATATAATTTTGTAATATTACATATGTAACAAGTCAATATACAATATGAGCATAGAATTTACCGAAACAACATTATTATAGGTTATTAAGGTCTTACAAACACCTTAAAGTCAATAACAAAGTTTAAAATCTGACTTCAACGAAAGTTACCTGGGCCTTGGGTTCATAGATTTTTGGGTGGGCCATGGACCACCTGGTACATGCTCTTGATCTATAAATATGTATATTTAGTATTCTCTCGGTTCTAAATTTTAAAGAGGTCTTTTATAATGGTTGGAAAAGTGCCACGTACCTTCGGGTACTTTTATTTTTTTTCTATTATTTAGCTAACTAATTGAGAAACATTATTTATTAAATATAATTTGTAATATTGAGGGTAGTTTCGTAACCGAGCGACGCAATACGGCAGCTTCAGGTTCGCGCCGCGCGTCGCACTCCGAGGGTGTTTCCGGCCGTCGAGCCATGCTCCAGCGAAGTCCACATAGTCCAGGAGGCTCTCCCGGTGCCCTTCATGTCGTACGCCTGCACGCGGTGCCATAGGCTCTTGGCATCTATGTGCGCATGTCGTCGGCCTCGCGCCGCGAGCTGGCACCGCATGCAGATGCTGTGCAGCACCAGCAGCTCCCTCCTCCTGCTAGGGGGCACAGCTTCGGTATAATGATCAATTGCCTTGTCCACGTTGCCATGCAAGAAGCTGTCGTTGGCTTGCCTCTTCTTGACTTCTTCTCTAGCAGCAGGTGGACATGCGCACGCTGCTGGTGAGCTGCGCGCAAGCCATGGAGTCGAGCCTCGCCGGCACGGGAGCCTGCTGCACAAGTCGCTCGCGGTGGACACGTCACACGATCCTGCTCGGTCCACGCGGGCCAACACGGCTGCAGCGGGCTCGCTCATGAACCCCTGCTCCTTGCCCCCTCGCGGCCGGCAGGTCAGACCCGGGGGAGAAGCAGAGGATGTAGAACGCCATCGGCTCCCTGTCCGCGTCGTCGTCCTCCGTCTTGGACTCCGCCGGCCCGAACCACGCCTCCTCATCTTCATCGTGCCCGCGGCCGCCGCCAATGCACCAGGCGGCCCAGCTCCTCATAACCGAAAAAAGGTACCATCTTTGCCCTTCAACGAAGGTGCTAAAATCACCATTTACCCATAACCGAAAAATAACAAAAAAATAAACAATAAACTTAGACACATATATTTTAGTCCTTGTCCCACCTAATTTTGGTACTGTCTCTACCTATTTAGTACATCTGGATATTTTCACATTGGTACCTCTAGTCGAATAGATGACTCATGTTTTTTTCAACCATTGTAAAGTTCCTCAATTTTAAATTGTTTTGACTTTATAGGTATATGATTTTATTATGCAGATAGATATATATTATGTCTATATAGCACATACTTAGAAAAGCTAAAACAACTCATAATTAGGAACGGAGGGAGTAACATATAGACAATGAATGCGGCATTATGTGTATACATATACGCGCATCATGATTTGAACTTTCTACTGACCATTAGGAATGCTTGAATCTTGAGCAATTATAGATTTCGGAAGAATTATTTTTGATCAGTTCGTATTCAATTAACTGACATTCAATGGCTTGTTTGAGAGGATATAATGCCTCATTAATTGTTTTGCTTTTGTTCACAAAGGAAATTGTTTTGCTTTATGAAATATTTTTCTATAAGTCCCATTTACGCCTTGTTTAGTTCCTCTCCAAAAGTTTACACCTTATCTCATCGAATGTTTGGACAGGAGTATTAAATATAGACTAAAAATTAACTAATTGCACATATTGCGACTATTTTACGAGACAAATCTTTTAAGCCTAATTAGTCCATGATTTGACAATAAAGTACTACAATAACATATGCTTATTTTTTTTATTAGTATCCAAACACCCCATGCGACACCCCCATGTGACACATCAAAACTTTACGCCCTGGAACTAAACGAGGCCTTAAATGTTATGTGTTGTGGAGAGAGCAGCAGTTGCAGCTGCTGTCGGAAAGAGTGCAGCCGATCGGAAAAAAAATTCGGTGCAAACTGTATCTACCGTGCTTCCTTGCATATATGTGATGAATGGTTGCCACGTGTCTAGTCAACGCGATCCAACCGCATACCTAAAAGATTTCCTCGCATGTCCTTTTTTTGCGATGAAAGAATAATTATATTAGATAATAGCTGGGTACATCAACATGTTACAAGCACTCTGGATTACACAAATATCCAGAAACTGAATTTCATCTAAATTATACTCACGCTATGAATAGCTCCATATCTCAAAACCAAACATGTATGACGCCTTGCAGTATGGATGACCGCACAGACAAACACTCGGCAAAAGACCTAAGAACAAATGCCCAACGACGAAGGCCAACATTCATGTAGGCGGAGTTGATAAACTTCTTCTTTATGGTGTCTTCTTTCTGTCATCGAAGAATGAGGAAGACCGATCTGAAACTTAATCTCTCTAGTTCTTTATCGTTGCCAGATCAAACCACAATAAAACAGAGAAGAGACCGAAGAAATTATCCATGGCGGTGACACCATCTTTGTGTTGATGTTGCCGTCCAGAAATAAAAGTCTCTATGTTATACTGGTGAGGATGCTGACACCTTAATTGTCGTCCTCATCTTCAATAGAGCCGCCATGGGGAAAACGATTCCATCCTACCCTCTCACCATCGCTGGAGAAGAGGAGGAGGAGATAAGTCCCAAAAACCAAGAAACTTGGCATGGAGAAACCATAACCCTAAGGACTCGATCTACTGAAAAAACTTATTAAAAACAATTGATCCTCACTCCCTCCGGCCTCCGGCGATATGCCGAAGGGGGGAGAAAGGGGGACCAGCGGTGGTGGAGGGGGGGTGCTCCGAGCGCGAGACGCGAGACATGGTGGTTGCGTCACGGAGGACCTGTTTGGAGCTTTAGCTCTAAAGCTTAGAACTCTAAAGTATAGAGGAGATGACCTAAACAGACCCTAATTATTGTTATCATTCACCGCGGCCAATTTGCGGCGATGAAATAATTTTCAAATCCATGGGTCATGGCAGCGGCGAGGAGACGGCAGGAGGTAGATGCGATGGAGCGGCGGATTTCCTCGCATGTCCGCATGTGGCTTGGGTTGCCTCCCACACCCGCTGTTTTTTCCCTCTATCATGCGCGGTTGGATCGTGTTGATTGCACAGGTGGCAACCATCCATTGCACCACCGAATATTTTTCCAGCCGATCAGGGAGATATATTTTCTGCGGCTAATAATCTTGCAAGAGCTCTGCGTGAGTGGCTGATGAAATCTTGGATGGGAAACGAAAAGGACGGCCATTTTTCAACAATTATATATTTATATATGGCTCCATTTGGAACGAGAGGACAGGGCAGAAGAATTTGGGAACCCGTTTCTTTAATTTGGAGAGCCAAGTTCTTTCCATCGGACCGGGAAGAAAAGAAACTGCACCAGTCCAACCAGCAACCATAAAAAACGGCTTTCTGTGATACCACGAATGAAGAGGTGTCATGATTCAGCATGATTCCACTTTTAGTGCAAAACCCCTGCACTACGACGCAGATCGCCTAGTTGATATTGATACTATAGTGTTACAATTTACACATTCCTTAATTCCAGGAATTTATTGAGGTTGAGGTTATTAAGAAGTGCATGATCAGGGGCGAAGCTCTCTGTTGGATAGATCTGAATATTACAGTGCAGTTTACCGCTTGTTTCTGTTAATATTACTGGTAGCAAGAGCAGAAACCCAAGCTTTAGTGAAGAGCACTAGTTTCACTAGCTGCTACTGGGCACAGCCGCACAGGAGCAATATTGCATGGTATTCGTGGACTGCAGTCCAAGCTAGTAGTTTTAGGTTTGGACTTAGTCAAACCTTTAAAAGTAGTTTCAACACACACACACACACACACATATATATATATATATATATATATATATATATATATATATATATATATATATATATATATAGACCGTGAATCTAATAACACTTACTCCCTCCACTCCAAATTATAAGTTGCTTTAACTTTTTTTTTGTAACGTTTAATATATAGATCCATAGCAAAATGAATGTTAAAAAAAGTCAAAGCGACGGAGAAAATATTCAAATAATATAAATATCAATTTTTACGTAGATTTTGTTAAATCTAATATAGGCCTGGTTTAGTTGCAAATTTTTTTGCAAAATGATACTGTAGCAAATTTCGTTGTTATTTGGTAATTAGTGTCCAATCATAGCTTAATTAGGCTTAAAAGATTTGTCTCGTCCATTTCGTCTAAACTATGTAATTAGTTTTATTTTTTTATCTATATTCAATGCTTCATGCATGCGTCCAAAGATTCGATGTGACGAAGAATGTTAAAAAATTTTGCAAAATTTTTTACAACTAAACAGGGCCATAGATCGCAGAAAAGCTGAAATTGTATTATTTCTATGTCGGAGGGAGCAGTGCTAACTGAAGCACTGATGGCGCCTGCGCCTGAGATTACTGGAAACTGCATCCTGTTGCTCTGACTTCTGAATCGCATTTACTCTCAAGTGCCCGGAGCCCTGTTGTGGGTGAAAGCGTCAAGAGTCGAGAACCACAACGACCAGCTGATGGCATTTGTCTCGCGGGTCGCGGCACGGTGAAAAAGCGACGAATTAGTGGGGCGCGTCGTGGCGTTGGCCACTACCGCCTACCGGCCTCGCGGCGTTGGTTCTGCACGGGCTCGATCCGCCTGCCTCCGAAAACCACTTCCCCAGAAGCGGACGCGGTGGCAGCGGACCAGAGGCAGAGCCGGCCAGGTGCGCCTGCGGAAGCGTGGACTGACTCTGCACAACCCAACACGACCGACCCCGACCCCTGTGACGTGCTCACCAACCGCGCTCCTAGTCCCATGGACTTCTCGTTTACCATTGATTGGGTACGCGCGCGCGTTTCGTGTTTTCCACACAGCTGCTGTGTAACGCCCATGGTTTCGAACCTTTCGCAGATCTGCTGCACCGCCGGATGATCATTCTGAGCTCTGCGTCCGTTGATTGGCTAGCTAGCTGAAGTGCTGAACGTACGTAACTGTACTGCGAGCAGCTAGCAGCGTTGAACAAGCTTCCCCTAGGTTGGCAAGCTGCGTGACCGATCCTCTACTTCTCCAAGTATCCGTGGGTGTGGTTTATCTCTATTCGCGGTTGACAGGGATGGATCTGGCATTCTGGTAGACATACTCCGTACATACCGATGCATCGAACGGGGATGTCCATGATTGATTGATACAAGACTTCTCGTCGACTTTGTCATCTCTTAGGGATTTGTTACTGACTTCTAAAACGCGTAAAACTTTGTCTTAAAACATTCGTTGCAGCAGAGTTTCCGCTGTCCAAATTCCCTCTCACGTCGGTATAGGCGAAAGATTCTCATAATATTTCAGTCTCAGTGGAAGTTAGTCTCAATGAAAGTTTAGTGTCCCGGTTTATAAGGTTTGGAAATAGTGTGTACACTAGTTTCATCCTTATAAAACTTGTTTCGATCCTATAAAACTTCGATAATATCTCTCTTCATCGATATTGTGCTATGTCGGCATATTTGTAATAGTTGGCAGCTTATTTAATGCTTATGGAACTCTCATAACACATCCACTAAGATTGGTCTAAATTGACTTGTTAGGGCAGTTCCAACACGACACAACCACTGGTTTTTATCATTAATTAGCTTACCACATAGGTAGAAAAGCTGATATGCAGGGAATTAAATGAGAAAAGAGAAGAAAATTAGAGGAAATCGTTTCTCTTAAGAGAAGTTGTGTCGGGTCGAACACCAAAGCACAAAGATACGACCAATCATGTAGGTCCACAAACACGCCTCGTCAGCGGTCGCTGCTCATTGAGAGTGTGCCACGCTGCTGGCTCCTGCTCGCAGAGCGTGCCCCCCACCGCGCTCCAATCCGCAACCATGCCTGCCGGTGGTCGCTGCTTCGCAGCCACGCCGTAGGCCACCACTGGTCCCTGTTCTTGCATCATTTTTGGATCCAATGAGCGAAGAGAGAGAAGAATGAGTCGGCCTAGGCAAGGAGCGGACCGGAGAAAAAGGAAGAAGAGGCCCATGCGCGAACCGGAGAAAAGAATGAATAAGCCCACACGAATATCTTTGTGGGTTATGTGGTGTAGTTGTTTGATTTGGACTTGTCCTAATCCTGTTCATTTAAAAATCAAACAAATTCTAAAGCTTAGATTGAATGCTACGTGAATTAGAGTCTCAGTCCCAAATAGGAATTTGACTAAAGGTCAAGTCAACTTAAATAGATGACTGCTCTGTGGACCTTAATTTAGTGAAGTTAAGTGAGACAAAAGATTTGCCACACATGTGTGCTCCGAGCCAGGTCGGGTTGCACGGTTGCAACATGATGCGAAGTGCCAATTCAGCCGATTAATGGTGAATTGGTTGTGGTTGATGGATGAACTTGTGACGGTTATAATTAAGGTTGTAGTTACTAGTAACTCCCATGTTTATGGTTATGGTTACTAGTAGTTGATATGTACTTCATGTGTCCAGGTTCATCCTCTACCCTTCGCCTTCCACCTCCCACATCTATTCTATAAGAAGGTGCGCTCGGCTCACGTATGACGAACACACATCTAGTGCACCACTGTTCTTCTTTTGTTGTTGTTTTCTAGTTTCCTCGTTCTAGCTTATGTGAGCATAGACTATTGGAAGAGCAGGCCTCTAAAACCCACCCGTCTACGACACTTGCTCAGGTGTGCGTGCGATTAGGTTTTTAGGGAGTGCACTTCATCGCGTGACTACTCCTGTACTCGGTCATAGATCTAGAACCTCTACTTCCTGGTGGTCGTGCTGCACTCTGCAATGTCTTCTTCTTGGTGACCGCTCAACGTCATCTTCTTCCCAACAACCTCGTGAACATCCACTTTATGGTGGCCGTTTGTGAGACCACACGATGTACATTTCCCTGCATCGACTGAGGTCCACGGCATCGAGCAGCCCACTATGTCGACTAGTGGGAATAGCGTTGTCGGTGTCTCTGGCACAGGTCCCGCCTCTGGTTATACTACCGTACTGTGAAATTTAGCAATTTTTGTCATGATCAATATGTTCATCGAGTACGCTATTACTGTTGTGAATAGATCACGCATGCACATATATGTCGTAACAAATCTGCTAGTATTTTTCTTGATTAAATTATGTCTAAAAATGCCTAAATATCTAATAGTAGTTTATATCCATAATTTATTAGTGAGGTGGCACCTATAGAAAACTACCCTGCAGTTTCACAGATGGGACTGCCTTAGACCATTCTCAATAGGATTTTTTATCTTCACTTTAACAAGATGCTATATAAACATGTATGATCCCCCTGTTCGGCTGAGCTTATCAGCACGGCTTATCAGCCGTGGAACAATGTTTTCTCTCACAGCAAATCAGTCACAGCCGGCTTATAAGCCAAAAAACAGCCTGCCGAACAGGGCCGATGATATAGCAATATTTTTATTTCAGAAAAGATGAAAGAGATAGGTTTCGTCAAGATGAAACTTACTTGGCTTAGTTTTCAACTCTCGATGAGTCACAGAAATTACATGCCTTGGAGAGGTTAGGAAGCAATAAAATGAGAATATACTTTGAGAGTTTCAAATGTCTGACAACTAATAGTTAGCCAGATATCTAGTTGGAAGCTATTAATTAGCTAGCTAACTTCCAGCTAATTAGTTAGAGGTTGTGCTCCCGCTCGGACGTCCGATGGGATGAATCCCATCGGACACCCTCCATCCGCACAACCCCGCACCCCACGCCCACCCCTGCACAGAAGGAGAAGAGAACCACAGCCCCTGCACCGCCCGGCCCCGCAGCCCGCACCGCCCCCACGGACGAAGTGGATTGAACCCCATCTTGGCCCTCGCGCACACGGGATCCGCCCCTCTCCGGACCTCGCCGGCCCCCCAGCACCATGCAATTGAAGCAAAAAAAAATTGAAACAAAATCTCAAAACCAATGCAACATCACCCGAGACCTAATGCAATAAACGAAGAAAACCAATGCAACATGGTGAGAGGTCACCCCCAGAGAGCTCGTCAGAACCCAAGCCTACTGCACCATCACCAGAGACCTAATGCAACGAACGGAGAAAACCAATGCAACACGGTGAGAGTTCACCCAAGAGAGCTCACCGGAACCCTAGCCTACTGCAACATCACCCAAGACCTAATGCAACAAATGGAGAAAACCAATGCAACATCAACCCAGACCTAATGCAACAAACGAAGAAAACCATTGCAACATCAACCCAGACCCAATGCAACAAACGAAGAAAAACATTGCAACACAGTGAGAAGTGAACCATGAGAGCTCGTCGGAACCCTAGCCTACTGCAACATCAACTAAACACTACTACAACATTCGGAGAAACCATTGCAACATGGTGAGGAGCTTAAACCGGAGAGCTCACCGGAACCATAGCCACCACCGCATCCCATAGATCCAGTGCGGGAGAGGAAGGAGGAGGAGGAGGAGGAGGAGGAGAGGAGGGCTCAAATCCACAGATCCAGAGGAGGGGGAGGGGAGGGAGGCCTCAAAACTAGGTCCCTCCCCACCTACCTCGCTGCAGCCGCACCGACGTCCTCGACTCTAGTGAGGTGCATAGAGGCGCGTGGGTGCACGAGGGAAGAAAAGGGGGGAGGCAGCACGAGTGGCGCACTGGCGCGACGCGTAGCTTCGCGGGCGCTCTGACGGAGCGGCGTGCGGCCAGCGAGAGGGAGAGGGAGCGGTGTGTGGCGAGTGAGGGCGCGTGGAGAGAGCGAGGGGAAGAGGCGGAAAGAGCGAGGCGCTGTGTGCGGAAGAGCGAAGAAGAAAGAAATGAAGGGAAGAGGAGCAAGCGGGTGGGTTCGCGAGCGGTCGAGTGGCGTCTTGATGCGTCAGACGTTAGATTCTAAGCATTACCGATTAGCTAGCTATAATGTTTAGTTGGAAGCTAGTGCTGAGCATCTCTTTTCTTCTCCCACCATAGTAGTATAGTTACTAATGAATCATACACGTCTTAGAAGAAATCATTATTAGAGTGAGAAAAGAAAAAAGAACATATATAGAGAAATGCTATCCAACAACTGAGCGTTGATACTAGATTTCTCCTCGCCCGCGCGCCCTCACTCTCCGGCCTCTCCCTCTCTTCTTCTCCAAATCCATCGACCTTAAATGGGGAAATTCGGGGAGGCAGGCCGGCAAGCGGTGGGGACGGTGGACGACGTTCGGGTCCTGGCGGCGGCGGAGGCAGCCAGCCGGGCTAAGGTTGGGATGGTGGATGACGAGTGAGGTAGACTATCCAAAAGTACGTAGCGAATAAATGAGATAGAAAGCTAATAATTTTGGAGAGTCATTTTACAGAGTTTAGAGACATTTTTTCTTTAATAATAACTAAATTTATCTTAGAATACGATTTGGCTAATATCTGGAAATGTCGAATCGTGGCTTGTCTCATCGACTCATCATTCCGGCATCGTTAATCACATGCACAGTTCCAGCACCCCAGCCAGGCTCGACGCAATCCGCGAAAAAGCGTGTGACTGCCTGCCCATCACGCCGCCGCGCTCTCCCGTCTCCCCCACGTCTTGCGCTTCCCAACCGGCTTCTGGTGCTCTATATAAACCGCCATGCGCTCCTCATCGGTTGCACGCATGCAAACGAAACACGAGCAACCTGGCTCGAGCAGAGAGGAAGAAAGACATGAGAGCGCCCGAACCGCGCGCACTGGGCCCGTGTCGAGATAATCCAATCGAAACCGCCTCACTGTTGCCCGCCAGGCCGCGAGTAACCTGCTTAATTTAGGCATACGTGAGGAGACTGTGGGAGAAGATACTGACCACACAACGGAGGGCACTCCCTCCCAGTTCCTTCGTCCGCGTACGTCGTCGCGTCGTCGTCGATCCGTCACTCCCGTGATCTGATCCGGCCAGTCCCTCCCCCTCCAGGCCGACGACGATCGCCGACTCCATGGGGACGGCGGCGGCCGGCGATGGCGACCGCCCCCTCGGCGCCGCGGCGTCGTCGGCGGCGGAGCACAAGGTGAACCTGTCGGCGCGCCAGCCGTTCGTGCAGGCGGTGCGGACGGGCCTGGCGGAGACGTTCTTCCCCGACGACCCGTTCCGGGGCTTCGGGTCGCGCCCGCCCGCCGCGCGGGCGTGGGGCGCGCTCAAGTACTTCGTGCCGGCCCTGGAGTGGGCGCCGCGCTACAGCGTCGGCAAGTTCAAGTACGACCTCCTCGCCGGCGTCACCATCGCCAGCCTCGCCATCCCGCAGGGCATCAGCTACGCCAAGCTTGCCAACCTCCCGCCCATCATCGGCCTCTGTATGCGTGCCATGCATCTTTTCTCCTCTGGATTAAATTCTACGTCCGCCTTCTCGGTCATCACGACGATAGACGTGGACGTGCGTCTCTGCACACGTTCGCCGCAACCGCATTGATTTCATTCACTCACATTTAATTTTCCTTGGTGTCTTGTACTACTAGATTCCAGTTTCGTGCCGCCGCTGCTGTACGCGGTATTCGGGAGCTCGAACAACCTGGCGGTGGGCACGGTGGCGGCGGCGTCGTTGCTGCTTGCGTCCATCATCGAGACGGAGGTCCCGCCGGAAGAGAACCCGCAGCTGTACCTGCAGCTCTTCTACACCGCCGCCTTCTTCACCGGCGTCTTCCAGACCGCACTAGGCGTCTTCAGGTCGGTAACATATACATGCTTAGTATGCCTTAAGTATTTGGTTAACTAACCGAAAATTTTACTAGCTATAACAAGTCGAGTTTCATGCTTGTCTTGTCTGGTGAAGATTAGGGCTGATAGTGGATTTCCTGTCGCGGTCGACGATCACCGGGTTCATGGGCGGCACGGCGGCGATCATCATTATGCAGCAGCTCAAGGGGATGCTGGGGATGAAGCACTTCACGCCCAAGACAGACCTCATCTCCGTCATGCGCTCCATCTTCCATTACAGGCACGAGGTGAGAGTGTCGTGTGAGACAATCACGCACGTATTTCTCTTCTCCTCTGCACCTTCCATTATTTCCATAGCATAGGAGTAGAAGTTGGCTTCTCCTTTGCTTCTCAGTTCTCTTCTTCCCTGATTTTTCTCGGTTCTTTTGGGCAATTTTCGTCCATTTTCGCTTGGGGTTAAAAATTCAAATGCCAATATATCTTAGAGAAATGTTGACATCTATAATTTAAATATATGCATTATAATACATACTCTATAGAGTATTTAATGAAACTATAGATGCCAATGCATAAATCTGCTCTAAACCAGAATAGTTTAACAGAAAAATGATTCACAGCGGAGGGAGTAATGCATTTACTATGAAGTAGGAGTTTAACAAACCAGAATAATTTGTTCTGAGTGGAGGGGTAAGGATCCTTTATTTTCGTTCGTTGTGGTAACTTTGGTTACCAGACTTGCTGTTTGTTTTGTGGTGGACTCTTCTCTGCTTATTGAAAAACGCGCGCGAAAAAAAATATACTACTAGTACTAATCTATGTATTCAGCTAAAACTTGCATGCAACCGCATGCTGAGGGGCGTAAGTGATGAGACGTGCCGTGGATGGAAGTTGCTCTTAACCGCTCACAGTAACTTCTCCTCCGAGGAGTAAGAGTCAAGCAAAGGGAAAAAAAAACAACTTCGATTTTTCGTACATACTAAATATTTTATGGGACTGTCTAGATAACTGTTGACAGATTTGTCAACCCAAAATCTGTCAAATTTTAGACAAATGAACAACTGACACGTCAGCCAAGAAAACTGACAGATTTTTAATATGCAAATCTGTCAGATTTGCCCAACACAGGTAAAAATAGATAAAAATCCAATACACGTTAGCTTTCGCACATACTATTAGTCAACTAATCTAACTCGTTCACTTGGGCTGCTGCTACTGGCAGCCTAATCTATTGGGGCGTCTAGTCATCTATTTGCGTTTCAAGCTTTGAGCCGATGAAAACTAAGCACATGAGTTGAACGTCACAAACTATATATATATATCTTTGCCTCCCCCGTGCATGATGATAATTATTCTCCAATAACATATTATTCACATGGATCTCAAATTAGAAAACATTTGGTGAGAGCAGCTTCAGTCATCATCCTGACCAGACTGATCATCAGGGTAGCCACTCAGAAATGAGTCGATGGACTTGCGAAGGATGTGAATTGATTTGTCGTCCTAAGAAACATGAACGCAGAATTAGTGAACTGATTGTGGTTAATAAAACATGCAAAGTATAGTGACGGTAACGATGCATGGTGATCGAGGATCAGCAATCTGAAAAATCATGCATGTCGTAGCATTTACCTACTTCATCTTCTTTAGAGGTTCTTCTGCATTTGATATCTTCTCTGAAAATGTTTTCTCAAGCCCTGTTAAAAGGCAACATGTCAGAGCAGCAAACTCATAAAACACAACTGAAGAAACTAGCTATCTACTACTTACTCTGCAGTTCATACTGCACAAGTAATTTCTCTTTATCATCTTCAAGCTTTGAGAACAGATCTGCAGAAAATAGTACACAGATAAGTCAATTAATAAATGAAGATACTGATGACAACTATCTCAGTGAAGAGGAAAGTGAGGCAATATAGGCACAGCACATGGTGCTTTATGGGTGATTTCACATTAACATTAAAATATTATCCCTTTCTAAATCACGAATTATAGGAAAGTGTGAGTGTGTGACAGTATAGGTCCAGCACAACACTATATGGTTTGTATTTACTAGCTACAAAACTGCTAGTAGATTAAGCACCTTAGGTGAGCTTGTCTATAGATTTCCTCTGATGATAAATAAGAAAAAAAGGCAAACAGCACATCAGTATAGGTACATTCCATTCAGGGTGTTCCCAGTATTTATTACCAAGAACCTATTTCAGTTCTTAGTTTATAGCTACAACTAAAAAGGAGCACATCAGATATCACGGCAGGAGCAAATGTATTTCTCTAGTGAAGTCACTGGACAGCTGGTGATGTGGATCAATTATTTGCTCACCTTTCCTTCTCAAGCCTAGTCTTGGTGTCCTGTACCATAGTCTGAATCTCTGTTGCCAGGCTGAAAGATACCAAAACTTGTTAGGTGTATAGCAGGAATTCTCTGAAAAGAATGCAACCATTCATGACAAAAGATAGAGAAACAAACAGTAGGAAGACCAAACATGTCAGCAAACACAAAGATCATGTGACCTACAAGTGCTTGGGTAAAGCATTGTAAATTTGCAAAAGTGCCGAGGGGAGCACAAAAGCTTTGTAATTTGCGTGCAAAAGGAGACGGCCAAGGGATAATATCAATCTATCATGCTACTAGCCTTTTCAGATTTATTAGTGTCGGGTGCAGAGGCAGTGATTTTGTTTAGTTCTACTACTTGTCTAATAACAGATCTTAGATAATGACAGGGGCTAATAATAAAAATTGCTTTTGGACTTCTGGTGCTGCACTACTCACTAGTCTGATCCACACTGCGGTCTAGTGTCTGTAGTACTGAATGCAAAGCATAAAAGCAATCTAGCACAATGATGAAACAGTGCATCACACAACAGATTAGCAGGCATTCATCATCCAATGGGTGCCATGACCCATCTGACACTGATCTGAGAGCTAACTAACACCATATACTAATCATCCGAACCATCATAACAACAGAATATAAATCCTATATAATAATATGATATGCAAAAACTTCACACAAATGCAAGTTGTTGGTAGCCAAGATTGAAAAAAAAAGTAGTACTAAACCATTCAATGCAGAGTGGGCACAGAAAGGACATCGCAATAGAAGCTGGGATCTCAAAACATAATAATTTAAGGAATCACATAGCATGGTACGCAAAAGAAAAGACAAACAAAATCCAAATTAAGGACATGATAGAAAAAGTGTTGGAAATTAGTCATGAGCCGCCACTATTTTAGTGTGCTGGTTGTGTAGAAAAATGAAGTCAGCTGGCCAACTACCACATAACTCAAAGACTCACACAATAGATAACACCAGACCATGAAAGTAAACTCAGGAAAAACACACACACACAAACGCCCACACACACACAAACACACAGATGCCCACACACACAAACACACAAAGAAACAGAGAGAGAGAGAGGAACACACACACAACCACATACACACACAGACACTTGCTTTCCAGTAGCAGCAGCAGCTCTAGCAGCACCAACTGCTTGGATCTTGTCTATTTCCACAAAAAATAAACTCAAATACACCTTCTATTTCTCCCTTACACATCAAATGGTCACCACATCAATAATTGAACCAATCATGCAGTACCCAAGAACTCAAATCAAGTGAGAGAAGAGACAAACATAGGTACCAATCTTCTTACAAATAATTAGATGACAAACAAAAAATACAACTCTAAACATTAAAGCAAAAAAAATACCTTCTATTGCTCCCTAACACATCAAATAGTCAATAAATCAATAACTGAACCAGTCAAATATAAGACAGAAAAGAAACAATTAGAAGTTTACGAATCTTCTTACAGACAATTAGCTGCCAAAAAATAAAAAATAAAAATTTGATTAAACACACACACCAGCAGCGCCTGAAAACACATGCACACACACAACACACACACACACACCCCAAAGCTAACAAACACATGTACACACACAGACACACACACACCAATGCTAGCAAACACATGTACACACAAATAAAAAAACATCTCCAAAAACCAGAAAAAAAGACAGCAACAGCTCCAAAAAATAGAAAAAAGACAGCAGCAGCTCAAACAACATAAATGCAGATCTACTAAAACAAAGTCAAATATAAAAAAATCCAAATAGCAGCTACAAGTACACAATCAGCTCAACTAGAATAGATAAATAAAAAACTCTGAAAATTACAGCTAAAGGCAAAAGAAAAAGAAAAACAACTCAAAAAATCAAAACATCTAAAACTGAACAAATCAACTACAAGCATCAGTGGAGATAAAAAAACAATTTGGTTTGAGGCTCTCAAAAGGCCAAAAAACAAGAAACTTATTCGGCAGCAAGCAGCTGCAACAAAAAAAATACAAAAAAAACCAGAACAAAAAATAGCTTTGGGACCCTAAAAAAAAAGAAAAATACAACACACACAGCAGCAGCTCTCAAAGACACGCACCCACACCCACAATCACAGACACACACCCACACAAAAAAAAGCAAAAAAAGAAAAAACCACACACACAGAAAAACACACACACAGAGACACCCACACAGACACAAAGATAGAGACAGAGAGAGACACACGCACGCACACATAGAAAATAGAAGACTAAAAAAATCCATACAAAGCTAACACCAAATCTCTGTCTGCAAAGATTCAGTTAAAGATAGCAGATAGGTAACTGGATCACAACAGTGTGATTATCTTCAGATATCACAAATTAATAACACTAATACAGTACGATACAAGCAGTAGTTGTACTCATCAATGAAATGATGTGAAGCAGTGTGAAAAATGATGTGAAGACAATTAGAACAAGCAAAAAAGTAGTTCACAAAAAAAATTCAGACTGACTAAACATATTTTCAACAGACAAATCTAAAGGTTTTAGTCACTCAAGAAAGTAACTAAACAGAGTAAGTAATGATTACATGCACTATTGCTAGAAATTAGCAAGCATTGCGACGAATAGGGATGCCCATGCAGCCATATCAATTTTCACATTGGGGGCACACGGAAAATGCTACAGACTATAAATCCATTGACAAGAACCTACTAGCTTCCACCAGATCACTGTAACTGAGCGAACAACGTACAAATCGTAATTGCATGGTTAAATTCAGACATGAGCAAAACAAGAAAAACAACCCAAGCTATGCTCGATCAATTCAAAGAAGGCAAACGACAAGCAAGGAGGAGCATCCAAGCTGCTATGGTACAACACGACAACAACAGTGCAAACAACCTTCATTGAACTGCAGATCACATAAAAAGCTAGCACATACATGATTCAGGTGCATCTATACATCAAAATCCATGGAGGAGAGTTATAGAGCAATCGCATTGGTCGTAGCACAGAAATTTTCAGTCAGTGAAAATATAGTCAGCCTACACGTCTGTTAAACTTGAAATTTACAGATTAATATGTTTTGCTAACAGCAGTGGTTAGCTTCTGAAATATGAACTCGTGGAAAAAAAACGAAACAACAAAGGGAGTAGTATGATTGTATGAACTAACAGCAGCAGTGAACTCTGAATCTGAAACAAATTATAAACTCCGGACAGCATGCACAACTCAGCACGGACGCAGGAGCAGCTGGACGGGTTTCTATATTCTAACTAAGATGAGCGATGTTGACCTCGTCAGGGATATTGAAGGTGGTCGCCGCACCGAACTTCTTCCTCCGTCCTCCCACTCATCCTCGTCCTCCAGGCTGTTGGAGTGTTGGCGCCGCACCATCGCCACCCCCTCTCCCCCAGCACACCTCAACACCACACCCCCCCCCCCGCACGCACAGAGTTCCTCGCCAGCTACCGAAAAACCAACACAAAAATAGAACACCTCGATCCAGATCTACTACGCATCCACAGACGACGGTGACCATGAGCGCGAGCACAAAGCAGTAGCACCTCAAACAAAAGCAAAAATCAACGAACAACCAAGCTAAGAACAAAATACACTTACAAAAAAATCGACCGCAGGAAGATAGCGCCTCAACGACAGCTCGCACAGCTCAGTGGAACGGCGGCCGAAGTCCGACCACCACTCGCCGGCGCCCCACCCCACAGCCAGCTACAGTCAGCGCAGCAGCCGACGAATAGCCTGGCGACTGGCGCGGCGCAAGTGAGCGGAAGAGACGCAGAAGAGCGGTGCGGCGCAAGCGAGCGGAAACGAGCAGAGAGCGGAGCGGAGCGATGCGGCGCTGCGCGGCGCAAGTGAAGCGGCGGCGAGGGCCTTGCGCCCATCGCCTGCGCCGGCGTGTGCGCGAGACACCGATGGAATCAGACAGGATTGGGGAAAAACGGGGTGTGGGAGATGAGAAGATAACGGTTTGCGGGTTTCAAAGGCGGACCCGTTACCGCGGCGGACCCATGAACGCACCCAAACAGTCGCACGAATCTCAAAACAAATCAACGGCCCAAAATTTGACAGATAAATAACAACAAAATCTGTTGACAGATAAATAGCAAAATTCATATTTTATTTACGCAAAAAATTCCCTGCCCCTCAAACTCAAGTTTCCTGTGTAAAATAGTTACTAGTATTTCTTTCTTTCTTTTTTCCTTTAAAAAGCCAGAGTTTTCTCAAACTGAACCAATAGACTGTCTCCGGACAAACACTTTCAGAACGAAGATGAGCATATCTCAACGACGGACGAGACGAGCACACAGTATATGCTTTTTTTACCCGTGACTGGATGTTGTAGTACTAACAAAAGACCCAAATCATTCTTAAAAAAAAAACCCAAATCATTGATGAGTAGACCCCGCAAGCTACGCAGTTCTTGCGTGCACCGAGCAGATGCCGCCATGGCGACATATCATGCTTGTTTTTCTACAGCCTCTTGTAGTGTTTTCAAATTCGTATCGACCTATGCATATATACTTGGATCTGATGACATTGGCCATGGTCAGTCATATAAAGTGTGAGTGTGATTATCTGTGCCCATAGTGCGCATCAGGATCTCCAGTTGTTTAAAGCAGCTTACGTGTAGAAGTTTCCTCCAAATGATTTGAGTGGAAACTGCACGTGTAAGATCCTGAAATGTAACTGTCTGAGTGTGTCTCCTTTTTCATTTGTCCAGTGGAAGTGGCAGAGTGCACTTCTTGGCATATGCTTCCTCCTGCTCTTGTTGTCAAGCAAGCACTTGGTAAGTGAGGATTCAGAGTATCGAATCCTGATTCAAGTAACATTACTTTCCCCCCTTGTCTGGAAGCTGATTCAGCAACCTTTTTCAGAGGAAGAAAAAGCCAAATTTGTTCTGGGTGTCGGCCATTGCACCTTTCATGGTCGTGGTCGTCGGCGGCATCTTCGCCTTCCTAGTCAAAGGAAACGAGCATGGCATCCCAATCGTAAGCCCGTCCATGGCCAGAACCAGACTTCAGAGCCAGTGCATGATGCTTACATATGTATGTGACTGTCCGGTGGCTAAATTAATTACTTGTTTTTGTGATGACGACGACGCAGGTTGGCGATCTGAAGAAAGGGATCAACCCGCTGTCTATTTCACAGCTGACATTTACAGACAAGCACGTCAATACGGCCGTGAAAGCAGGTTTCTTGTCTGGGATCCTGGCACTGGCAGTACGAACATGTTTCCTCTCATCTCTCAGCCATGGAATTTTGTTTATCTGGATGTCTTTTTTGCGGCACGGCAAGTGTTTCTCACCAGCCTATCTCGATGGCTCTCAGGAAGGAATCGCCGTCGGGCGGAGCCTGGCGCTGATAAAGAACGAGCAGATCGACGGGAACAAGGAGATGATCGCATTCGGCATCATGAACATCGCCGGGTCCTTCACTTCTTGCTACCTCACCACAGGTGAGAGCTGAGAACTGAGAACTGAGCATAGCAGCTGACTGCTGCCTCTTGCATGCATTCCCGTCGGCGTCGCTGCTAGTTCTAGTCTTTTCTGACCAAGTATGTACCAGTAATAATCTTGTGGATGCATATCATCAGGACCGTTCTCCAAGTCGGCGGTGAACTTCCACGCCGGGTGCCGGACGCCGATGTCCAACGTGGTGATGTCGGTGTGCATCATGCTGGTGCTGCTGTTCCTGGCCCCGCTCTTCAAGTACACCCCGCTGGTGGCGCTCTCCTCCATCATCGTCGTCGCCATGATCGGGCTCATCAAGGTCAAGGAGTTCTGCCACCTCTACCGGGTGGACAAGTTCGACTTCTGCATCTGCATGGTCGCCTTCATCGGCGTCATCTTCTTCACCATGGTCATCGGCCTCAGTGCATCGGTATGCTTTGCTAGCTTCATTCCCCCTGCCACTGCTCTCACTCTGCTTGCTAGGAAGTGGGGTGTGGTTGATGTGGTTCGCTCTTCATGTGTGCCTGTGCGCGTACGTGCAGGTGGGCTTGTCAGTGGTCAGGGCACTGCTGCATGTGGCGAGACCTAGCACCTGCAAGCTCGGAAGCATCGCGGGAGGCGAGATCTTCCGCGACGTCAGGCACTACCCGAACGCGAGGAACATCCCCAACGTCCTCGTTTTGCAGCTGGGGTCTCCGATATATTTCGTCAATGCAGGTTACTTGCGAGAAAGGTGAGAACACAGTGCATCAACTATCTGTACCACAGATCATTAATCCTCTTTTCATGTGAAGAGATAGATGCTAATCTGCCGTGCATCACAGGATTTTAAGATGGGTGGAAGATGAGGAGAACGCTAGCAAGCTTGACGGGCAAGATTTGCAATACGTGGTCCTTGATCTTGGTGGTATGTCCTTGTACCATTTCAGGGTTTTTTTTTCCACACAAGTTCAGTCCACCGGTGACACTTGCCTGAACATTGCAGGTGTGACTTCAATCGACAACACGGGGATTGGGATGCTAGTAGAGATTCACAAGAGCCTTGATCGTAAAGGGATCAGGGTAATCATCAGTTCCATTCCAAACCAGTGCCTGAATTTTAATCACTGAATTGATGCGTAACAAACTAATAACAAATGGTTGCTCATTGCAGATAGCACTGACGAACCCCAGGCTGGAGGTGACAGAGAAGCTGGTGCTGTCTGGGTACATCAAGGACATCATAGGGGAGGAGTGGGTGTTCCTCACGGTGAAGGACGCCATCACGGCGTGCCGGTACGCGCTCCAGAGATCTAGAAGCAAGGAAGACGGTGAAGTATAGCTAGTGTCCCAGGGACAGTCTTTTAGGAGGTATAGCTCGGTAGCTGTAGATATTGAGTAGCAGGCAGGCAGGCAAGAAGGATAGCATCGGGGGAGTCCTTGCAGCACAGGTAGAGGAGAAGATTCAGAGCTACGAGCGGTGGATTGGGGTGTGGTTAGTTGTGGTGCTTGCATGTGCTGAATTGTGGCTTCAGGTCCTTGTAAGGGAAATAGCGAGGTGGCTGGGGATAGGTAGCTAGCGTTTGTGTATAAACCAGTATAGCTTTGGACTTTGGAGGTCACAATGAACCTCATAGATTTGCTTGTACCAGTTTGCAATTGCAGAAGAATAGGCTATTGAATCGCTAAAAGGATATTACATTCCAAAATCCAAATACTAATTTATTGGCACGTCCTCCTATCTCGTCTAGCTAACTTTTTCATGTGCCTGCTGCTATGAAGTATGAAATGTCTCTCATTTGCCCAACTCTCCCTCTTTCATCCGCCCAAGGAGGCATGATCACCGGTCACAATGTTGAGACTAGGGGCCCATTTGAGGGCTACGCCCGCGCGTCTCCAGCTCCGGTGCCGGAGGGAGCCCCAAAATGAAGCCACTTTTCATGCTCAGTCACCGTACACAAAAAGAGCTCCGGCTTCTCCCATTCACAACCAGAAGCGCTCCTCGCTGTTGCTATGTTTGATGTGACTGTTTTATGAGATAGAAGATGATGGGGGCATGGGCATATTAAAAAAAAACTGACATGCTAGACGCACACGTGTTTAGGAATTTGTACTATAAATAACGGTTGAACAAATAATCTACATTCCTTACTATATCAAAGATAGAATTTCTATAGGAGAAAATTGTCTTTCTTTGTCGTGGGTGTCCTAAGCAAAAAGGTTGAGCGACAATCGAGAATCCTCAACACAAGCTACCACAGCTAAAAGCATCTCCACCAAATCGAGGATATCCAGTTTTCTATATGCAGCAAAAGAGGATTGAGAAAAGACTTTAGGAATATAAGGGAACTTTGCTCCAATGAGGAAGGAAAGGAGGTTGAGAAAAAATGTTGCTTGCTCTCCTCTATTTGGGGGATTGAAGGATGTTTCGAGGGATTAAGAAAAAAAATATAGAGAAAGGAGATTGAAAAACAAAATCTGCTAGAGCAGTTTTTTTCACTTCATTCTCTGGACGACATTTTTTAGGGAAAGGGGTATTTTCTCGAAACTAGTGGAGTTGCTCTGAGCTCTTTGTCTAGTAGAACCACTATACTGTCATCGCTAGGACCCACCTACGAGTGTCTGATTACTAATTACTCCGGCATTTGAACAACCCCCTCAACAATCGGCGCAAAGCAATCCGATCAATCAGCACTCCCAGCGTATACAGGCCAAAAAGGGCGATCAAGCGAATGCGCGGCGGCAAATCAGCAGGGAGTCAGTCGGAAGCTCGGGGAACCTATCGGAACTTCCTAGATTTCCTCAGATTGGCATAAATAAACCGAGAAATTTTGATATCTAACCTGTTATTCGTGCGCCTCTCATAATATAACCCTTAATTCGCACGTCTTTGGAAATATGATTTCGAGAATTTCTCTATTTCAGTAATTTCAGGAGCTTTTTTTCACTGTTTGGGCCATGGGAAAAGACGTTACTGCCCCTCCCTCATTCCAGATAGCCTGGACGCCTCAGGTTGCCTCCCAGGTGGTCCAATCTCATTAACAGCCATTAATATTTTACACGTAACACTAATATTTTGCACAAAAACAAATATGTGTGGTCAAAATAATTGTAAACAAGGTGTCATACACGAGAAAAACAGCCATACAACTTCAGCATAAATAATAAAAAAACGTACAATTCTAGCATAGATTTAATAAGAGTACAGATTCACATAGATTTAATAAATAGATTCACATCAACAACTTAGCCATCTAGCCAATCTGATAAGAGTATAGGTTCACATAGTTCACATAAAAACAGCCATCAGCTATATAAAAGAGACAGTCATCCAACCAATTTAGGACTACAAGTTCATATACACAAAAGATGGCTGGGAATCTAAACGTGACAGACAAAAGTCTCTTGACATCGAAGGAAGATTATTCAAGCATCCATGTTCTTCCCCTTCCTTGGAGTGAGTTTTTTCTTGAGACCTAGCCTCTTTCTTGGACTCTTCCTTAGAGTGGTCATTGTATTACTTGGCCCTTCTCCAGTTTGACTACATATCATAGGTAAATGGAATGGTTTAGTACATGAGATAAGATGCACACACATGTCACACATAGTGAATGATTTTTACCTTATTGTAACTGCTATGGGGCTTGTAGTGATTTGATTTGTCCCTCCAAGTTCCCCCATTGTTAGTTGTAATTGGCTAAAAAATGAGAAAGGTTAATTGCAATAGGTTAAAAAAGACTAGTGTTGATTTTAGTTTTCAGGAATCACCTTTGCCTCCTTGTAACAGGTCCAGGGCTAGTGTTGATTTCGCTTGTGCCTTCTGCCACTACAACCTTCTGCCTTTTGGATGGACTAGGAGTTGCATCACCTTTGCTACAACCAGTAGGCCTCCTTGCCTTCCCTTTCTTGGCTCGACTTTTCCTGTACATGAAAAATTGAGATGAGTACAAAATATTCAGCAATTATGCATTATTTCAAAAAGGCATACACATTTACCTCTTCTTTGTTCCATTGAGAGGGCACTTTGGAGAGTTAGTCCTATGGCCAAGACCCAAGCAATTTTGACACTTAACCTTCCACATGCCTTTGCCCCTAGGCTTGCTTCCCTTGTTCTCTAGGCAGCTAGGTATTCTATTTTTCCTTTGTCTTCCAACATCTCTCTTATCTAGTGGTGGCATCACTTTGAATCCAAGTTCCACATGCACCCACTGAGATTTATCGGGCAGTGGTTTGATCACACCACCATAGGCTAGTCTAAAACGGTACACTGAATAATAAGGATCCAAGTAGTCTTCCATCTTAGCATTTCTACAAGTGATGATGAGTGCCAAAGCATGTGCACATGGTTTACCTGACACTTGCCACTCCCTACAGGTGCATACATGATCCTTAATATTCACCACATGTCTTATGATCTTGTGTGAAGTAGTGACCTCTGAGACCTGTGCTTCATCCCTTCCACCTGCTTCTATGTTCAAGTGACCGAGCTGCCGGGTCATTGCATATAGCTGGCGTACAACAAGTGGCAGCATTACATGTCCTTCAAATTTTTCACCTATTCTTCTCCTTCTTGCATAAAGTTCCATGAATTTGGACCTCAGTTTGTCAGCAAGGTCAGCCACTGGAAGGTCCTTAAGGTCTTTCACCCAATTGTTCCAAACCTCTGCCACATTGTTGGTGATTGCATCACACTTTATTGCCTCTGAAAATTGGCTCCTCGTCCACTTTAACTTGTGATTGGCTTTCAACCATGGCTCAACATTCTTGTTTACTTCATACATCTTCTTCATCAAGTATTCATGGTATTCTAGTTGAAAAGTCCTGGCTGCAGGATACATTCTCCCAAATGCAGGCCCTTGAAACCTCTTGCTAAAATTCTTCATGAGATGGACAAAACATTCTCTATGCTCTGCCCAAGGGAATACCTTCTTCACTGCATTCTCTAGGTCCTTGCAAGCATTTGAACTTATAGCTAGGTGAGGTGGATCACCAATTGCCTTTTTGCAGCTGCTGCATAAACCAAGTCCAATTATCAGTAGTCTCACCATCAAAAAATCCAAATGCAACTGGAAAAATCCAGTTGTGCCCATCTAGTGCTGTGGTTGAAGGTAGGTGCCCGTTCCATCTACCATTGAGGGCTGTAGAATCAATACTCAAAAATGGCCTACAACCATTGAGGAAACCATCAATGCTTGGCTTCATACAACAAAAGAACCTATGGAAAAATACACCTTCCTCCGTATTCACAACCTCTACCTCTACAACACTTCCTGGCATTCTTAGCTCAATCTCTGCCTTGAAGTTGAACAAATAACCAAAACTTTCTTCCCATGTGCCAAAAAGTTGCTCTCTTGCCTTCTTCCTCCCAAGATGCACAGTTGAGTACCCAATTGTGACCTGATACTTTTGCTCCAACTCTTTTTTTAGTTGTGTTGCAAGCATGTTTGGATCCTTCTTCAGAAAAGGGATTGCCATATCTCTTACCCATTTGTAAGTTGGCATCTTGGTTATCAATTCTTTAGTAGATGGACAAAAATGCTTTCTTTTATTTACTGCAACCTGTCAAATAAAAACAAACATGTGAGTTAGTGTGCTGCATATGAAAAGTGATAGAACAGCCATGCATATAAATGAGAAGTGTTAGCGTGCTGCATATTAAAAGTGTTAGTACCCTGACTTGTTGATCACCACGAATCAACCTTGCTGAAATAGTCCATGAACAACGCTCATGAGCGCATTCCCCGATGAAATAATATGTGCGAGATTTCTTTGTTACAAGCTGAAATTGCCCCTTTATAGCATGCTGTCGCACTGCAGCCCTAAACTCATTCATACTAGAATATATTGTTCCAACTTCCATTGGAGGGTCTTCTTTGTCATAGAATACAGAATGCTCACCAGGTACATTATCATGAACCAACAAGTCTGCATCTTGTAGCTCCACATCATCAAGATCAATTTCAGTCTCCTTTTGGGCCGCCATCGTAGCCTGTTCAGCTCTCTCATCCTCAGCTCTAAGGCCAACAAACTCATATATTGCATCCTCATCCATCACAGGATAGATAGCAGCAAAATATTTAGCCCAAGGAGCATAAAAACAAAAGGCAACAAAAAAAAACCTTGGTAAAACTACATGAAATAGCACAATAACAAGGAGAATAAGGGTTCTGTTGCAATATAAAGTTTGCTGAAATATTCAGCATCAGTTCTGGATATAATCATGCAAGGAATGGCCTTTCAGAAACCACCTCGCTCAGATACCGTGCTTGTACAGATCATCAAAGCAAGCCAAGGAATGAATAAAACTAAAACCTAAAAAATTATGAAGACTTGCAAACTAGTTGTACTTGACAGCTGGTGGGACTTGAATGATGTATGCAGAAGTAGTAGTAACTAGAAAGGGTCATACCATACCGAGATGCACAGAAATGGAAAACCAAGGTGGTCGCTTTAGCCCATAAATTTAACCTCACCTTTTTATATAGTATAATCACGCCATAACAGCAATGTTCTTTGGACCATCAACATAAATTTCAGGAAAAACGTTTCACCATGAAGCTACAGCAAATAAGAACCCTAGATCGTAGATTTGGTAGACATGAATCCTAAAATCTTCAGCTTCCAACCAAAGGAGAGGAGGGGAGCAGCCGGAACAATCACCTGGTGATCGGGAGAGTCTGCCGGTGACCGCGCTGCATGAACTGGTGGCCGGCGCAAGGCCCCCCAAACCCTAGCGCGCCTGCCAACTGAAGGAGCGCAGCTGGGGACGGGTCAGGAGGAGGTAGACGGCCGGTGGCGTGGTCGGGAGCGGCGGAGGCGAGTCCGACGAGGGCGCTGGCGGGTGGCGGCACCAAGGCCGGCGGCGGCGTGGCTTCACGAAGGCTGCGGCGGCGAGACCGACCGCTCTCCCTACCGCGAGTCGTGAACTCGCGATACGAGCGAACCAGAAGGATGCCAGTCACTTTGATTTTAGAGGGAGGGGTAAAAATGTCTTTTCCGCTTGTATGAATAGTGTAAAGAGCGTTTTGAAATTATTGAAATAAAGAAATCCTAAAAAAACCTAAATTTCAAAACAATTCGCAGACGGCATATTTTCAAAGGCATGCGAATTGAGGGAGAGACGTGCGAATAACGGGTTAGATTTCAAAATTTCTCAAACAAACCCTAGCATTCTTGTCCAATTGCCTAAACCCTCGATCGATTCCACCCATGACCGAAGCGGAGAAGGCGAGCAAGGAGGCGACGGAGGAGTACGAGAGCGACCTCGACGACGGGCCCCTCTCCGCGGCGAGGCGTCGCGGGGCGGCGAGCGACGACGACGACGAGGGCGGCGGTGGGAGCAGGAGAGGTTCGCCGCCGCCTTCCACGGTGTTAGGCTCCGAGTCCAACGACTCCGGCGGGCAGGGCGCCGCCGAGTTGTACGACGACGAGGAGGTGTACGGCACTGAGGAGGAGGAGGAGGAGGAGGATGAGGATGTGGAATACGAGGACGTGCGTGAGGAGTCCGAGGCGGGAGTTGGGGGTGGAGAGACTGGAGTAGTGAATGGTGAGGTGTCTCTGGCGGCGGACGAAGGGAAGTACGAGGACGATGAAGCGGCAGCGGAAGGGGATGAAGAGGAGGAAGCGGCGATGAAAAGAGAGGAAGTGAAGAAGGCTAGTGACAGTGAGCCCTACGCCGTGCCGACGGCAGGCGTCTTCTACCAGCACGACATTCGCTTTCAGGGCCAGGAAGACGGCAACCGCGGTTACCAAAGGTTTGCGCCTTGTCTCATCGCTTCTTATTCCCTGTTTATCTGAGCAGTAGTGTAGGCTGAATAATATAGTAAGCAGTGATAAAGAGATATTGTTGCAGCTTCGATTTTCAAATTAAACCTGTTGTTTACAAAATTGTGATGGTATATTACTGGAAGCACTCTATGTTTTACAGTGAGCGTACTATTCACTCTTGTGGAGGACATTGCCAAATAAGTGGCCCTGTTGTAAGGATACATTGTTTACAACTGTGTAGATAGAAAACCCACATGGCAAGGGGCTGCTTGGCTGGTTGCATGAGAGTTTCAACAGATGAATTGGCATTTAGTTGCTATTCATTATCATCAAAACTCACAATGAAGTATAGCCCACATGTTTTTAGATTCCTAAAATAATATCCATGCCATTGATTCAGGCAAATTTTTGGTGGTCGAAAGATATGGGATCCTAAAGAAGAGGCGGTTTGGGCGCATGATCTGTTTAATGAGATAAATTTCCATGATATTAAGCATGACAATGCGAGTATCATGCAGAGTGTTGACAATTATTATTTTCATGGATGCAAATCCTACTACGACACCAAAAGCGTTGAAAATGTAAAGCAGACACAATTTCATTCATATTATGGCAATGCTAAAGGCTACAGTGTTGAAAGAAATATATACAGAGAGAGAGGCTCTAGAACCAACCAATCTCGTCGAACGACTTCTAGAATCTCTTCAGCACAAAATAATATGTAAGTGGAGTTCCATTTTCTTATCTCCTTTTGTGCCCTTTGAAAATACAATGTTAGCTGGATTTAGCACTAATAATGAGGGTGCCTATGTTTCAGCAAATCATATTCCAAATCACAAGATGCAGAGGTTTCGTACAATGCAGGTGCGGAAAAGCACTCTCAAACAAGTTTGCAGCATGAACAAAACTTTCCTTGCAATCAAATCTTTGGATCAAACACAAGTTCAGCTCCACCACCCTTTTACTCTGCTACTAGATCACCCCATCGAGAATTACCTTTTATGCAAAGAGAGAAAGCACGTTGTGTAACATTCAATAAACTCTTCTCGTCAGCTGTTCATAAGGCACATTTGCCGCATGAACAAACCCTTCCTTGCAAGCAAATCTTTGGATCAAACACAAGTTCAGCTCCACCACCCTTTTACTCTGCTACTAGATCACCCCATCAAGAATTACCTTTTATGCAAAGAGAGAAAGCACGTTGTGTAACATTCAATAAACTCTTCTCGTCAGCTGTTCATAAGGCAACCTTTGGATCAAACATAAGTTCAGCTCCACCACCCTTTTACTCTTCTAGATCATCCGATCAACGACATTCTACTCAGCCTTGTAATGCAATTTATCAGCAAAAATCAGTTCACTGACCAATCCTACCCACACCAAGGGCGTCTACTAAGATATTTGTTCAGAAAGTTACGAGTACCAACAAAATTCAATCTTCTCCGCAAACAACACTGGTAAGTTCATCTGGTGATGGTGAGGCCCCTGCACCTCCTGAATCAAACAGGTATCAGCAGTAACAGGGCATGATGATATGAACGAAGCAGAGAGGACTTATTTTCTTGATGGTGGTAGCCTTGTTCTTCGCGATACAGGAGCAACAGGCTCAATGCTTGATGACCCAGGTTCCAGTAACCCTACAGCAAAATTGCCAGGTTTGTCTATCAATTTGTTATACATAAAGTTATATGCATACAATAAAACTATACCTTTCTTTTCTTCTTAATGGTGCAGATACTTGCACTTGACTGAGTGCAAGTGAAAATAATATTGGTTTGATTTCCACTTTGCTACTTGAGTGTGTATCAACAGACAAACTAATTTTAACCATTCCAGGATGAGTCCGATACCAAGTTTTAACCCTACCTGAGCTGTTGGAAAACTTTATCATTAAACTATATGCAGTTTTGTTTCATTTTGCCCCCACTATCCTTTCGTTTTCAATTGCACATATATGTTTCAAGCTGTAGTTCTGCAAACACTTTAGGGTAATGTTTTACTGCATTTACCATGCAGTTATGCTGTTTAGTGGCCTTCATCCTAGGGGACCTGGTTTCACTTCTGATGCTATGGTTCTGCCGGAATTTGTGGATCAACGACGGTGTGGTAATTCTGAAATGAGACTAATGGCCTGGTATTCATGACTTAATTTCTATAAATCTTATGTAAGAACTATGCATTCATTAGTTTTGATCTGTGTTCTTTATTTTTGGAACTATTTTACTTTTCTTAACAGCTCGAGTAATTGACAAATTCTTATTGGTATTTTCTTTAGTGGTGCACTCAGCTGGCTTGTTTTGGTTCTGACGCTTCACATATAACCAGCACTACTACTTAGCTGTGGCACTGATTATAACTGGATTGCGCTCTCCTATTTCTTGTATGGTCCTGCACTTACCTCTGACCCCTATTTTGTGTTTATTCTAGTGAAAGTAGGTCGCCAATATTGACTGGTGCTACTGGGGTTCAGGAAGGAGCGATCAGTCCACCTTATTTTGGTAGTAATTGTCTCCAATATTCTGAACTTGCATCTTCATTAGCATCGCCAAGGTAAATTCAAGCTTTATCCTGTGTATTACAGTTTTAGGTATCATACTCACATATTTGTAGGTATATATCCAAAGCATCAAGTATTTATGGCTGGTTGTATTGTATGATATTTTAACCAAGTTTACCCTCTGAATTCTGAACATGATACTGGAAAATATCCTAGTTCCTTGATTAGGTTGATGCTAAATATTTTAGTTTACTTCAGTACGATCGTAATATGTATTTTCTTTTAGAACTTTGTTTAGTAGCTAATGCCGATAATAACAACTTAAGATTCTCGACTGACTTCCTCAGGCTGTGTTCCCATTGCCAGTCCATTACAGCCGTGTTTTTCCATGTATGCATTACCTGCCAATTATATTACAATATGCTTTCTAGAATTGATAGTACTTGTTTTGTTCTTAATGATATGACCTAGCAAAAGCAAGAACACGTGCCCATTATTTGAAGTTTATTTCGTTTCATTCAGGGGCGGATTTGGGCCTAGGGCCACTAGGACCACGGCCCTAGGCGTGGCCCAAATAGCCCCTTAGAATTTTCATGGCCCAATCTGTCTTACTATGGTGTGGCCCTAGTCGTTGTTGGCCCAGCAGCAAAGATCCAGCTCATCCAACCTCGCCCGTCGGCCTGCTTGAGTAATCTCGCCCTTCTCACGCATTCCTCTTGCTTTGCGCCTGCGGTCTGCTCGAGCGGCCCGTCCACTGCCGCCGCCTCTGCAGTTCCTCGCTGGCTTACTCAGTTACCAAACCCTATACTAGCGGCGCCGGCGCCGGCGCCCGCGGCCAGCGGCGACGCCAGCCTTGAATAGTCGGATCGACGAATCCACCCGGGGTGATGACCTGCATTGATGCTGGAGCCTGAAGTCGGGAGGCACATGGCCGCGAGCTGTGTCCGTTGAGAGAGGAGGCTGCCTGACATTCTGACAAGATGCCGTCGACCTTGGAATATATGATTCCATTGAGGAAGAAAGCTCAGAAGACGTCAACCTGATTTTTTAGATGATCATTCATTTGCTTCATGCTAGGTTCCGTGCTGCACTTTCCACTCGAACCAACATAACAACCAAATTTAATGATGCTGTACGTGTTTTTTTTTCCATTGTGTGCATTTTTTTTTTCTGTTGTATGACCTTCTGTTGTCATAATAAAATTTGTTGTTCTATTGTTGATGAAAACATAATAGTCGGAGATGAACCAAATCGGCACAGTTTTTTCAAACTTGGTGTACAATTCGGCTTGAAATTGAGATATATACTCTAGACCATGCACGCATGTTTATGCTTTGCTATTGTTACCTATCACGTGGCTTGGTTTGTGTGGTTTAAGCACATAGAAGTGGCCCTAGGCGTGAGAATTCACCAGCTCCGCCACTGGTTTCATTGCAGTGACCATGGTGTAATGAAAGATCCTATTTCACTGACTTCCCAAGATCCTATGTCAATGACTGACCAAAAAATACCAGGTGGAACCAACTAATGTCCTTTTCTCTTTTCCTCTCTGTGTTCAAACAATTATTTTATTTAAATGGTCATTCTTACTTTATTCCAAAATCTCCAGTTATCTTCTTTTTCTGATTCCTCAATTTACAGCAGAGGTTAAAGGTCATGAACTTGTTAATCTTCAAAACAGAACTCACAGGTAAGTTCAAATATCGTTGGAATATATTAGATTTATGATCCATGTGCTGACACCAGTGCAAAGATTGACGTGACTTACAATTTTTCAGATACTCAGAGATGAGCTTTGCCTTGTGAAAAGTTTCATAGTTCAAATGGATTCACTGAAAAGTTTCATAGTTCAAATGGATTCACTGAACCATCTGTCAGTACAAAATTTGCAGTCTATTGTCATTTTGCCGAATGGTTAAGTTTTTTTCTCAAGACCAAGTCCTGCTTCCATGTAAAGCTACAGATTTTTCTGTCTCGTTCACCAGGTAGTACTAGGTAAGCACACTTGTTTTCTGATCATACTTTTTTGCATTCCGCTTAGAAACTGTGGTGGAATTGACAGCAAGCTAAAAATAATAATCATCAACAGTGAAAATGAAATATCACTATTTATTGTATTTTTTTCTCTTTCAGAACTTCAGAATGTGATTTAGTCTTTGCTTGGAATTTGACAGGTTTATGTGAACTTCTCAGAATGCGGTAATTTTCTTTTAAAATTTATGAACATTACACGTTGGTTTCGCTGTTTCGGTGTCCTTATTTTGTTCCTGCGTGTTTGCATGGGTTCATGAGAATCTCATTCTTTCTAGTCACTTTCAGTTCTTCAGTGGTTGCTAGAAAAAAGAGAGTAAAATGTATACATCTGTTTATACATTCTGGAAATATGTAGATTTGGATCTCTGCCCATTTACTTGTGGGAACTCTTGCTCAGCTCTTCAGTGGTTATTTGTGGTAACTCTTGCTCAGCTATTCAGTGGTTACTTGTGGTAACTCTTGTTCAGCTCCTCTGCTTTCGACTTCTGCTTTGAATTGCTCATGAAGGTGTGTGTAGTGAGAATTTTGAAATAATTTGTTACCCCTCCGTTTCAAATTGCAAATCGTTTTAGTTTTGGCCTGAGTCAAACTTGTCTAACTTTGGCCAAATTTATAGGAACTATATTAACATCTATAATATCAAATAAATACACTGTTAAAATACATTTGATATTTTTTAGATTATAAGGAATATAAGATTATGGCCTCCAACATTTATAAATGAATGAATGCATTTGTTTCATGTATATTTAGCGAATCTTGATGTTTATATTTTTTTCTAGAAACTTGGTTAAAAGATAATTTTTAAAGCAGAATTGACTTACAATTCGAAGTGGATGGAGTAATTGCAGAAGCTATGTTGTTTTATTGTACGGTCAATTGTGTGTTAGGGGGTGTTTAGATGCAAAAAAATTTGGAATTTAGCTACTGTAGCACTTTCGTTTGTATTTGGCAATTACTGTCTAATCATGAACTAATTTGGCTCAAAAGATTCGTCTCGTGATTTACAACCAAACTGTGCAATTAGTTTTTTTTATCTATATTTAATGCTCCATGCATGTATCTAAAGATACGATGTGATGGAGAGAGAGTATAAAAATTTGGAATTTAGAAAGCATCTAAACAAGGCTATAACCATTCGCATTCAGGGGTTTTCAGTTGCTCTGTTATGAGGCCGGGGAGGTTGCTGGAGCGCCAGTCTGTTGTCAAATTCATGCCTGGCGCAAAGAGCGAAAAGCCAAAAACCTCTCATGCTGCTGAGTTGAAGTGGTGGGGGTTGCTGGGGTGCCCACTTCAGGTCCCTTGCTCCAGCATCCATTGGTTTGCCGGCCCACGCCCCCACCCGCGAAACATCCTCACGTTGCCCTCTGGCTAGTGGTAGTGGCTGTACATGGCAAGGAAGGCCACCTGAACATGTGAGCTGGCTACAAGCAGCATCCTATCGGCTGTACAAGTCATGACCCCTTCCATTTCCAAGCTCCATGAGCATCCAGCAACTTAGAAACATGTAGCCATGCATGATTACTCGCATATGGAACAGTTTGATTCTTGTACTGAAGGCCCTGGACGTGCGGAAGCTTCCTAAGACTACCCGCAATGTGTCCGGTGCTGAAAAATTAATGCTCATGCCAACTAGATCGATGCTGAGAAAATGCCCAAACACCACAACGTTGTGCATCGACGTGCATGCACCCAGATAGACTTGTGTCAGATCAACTATCTTCGTTTCTGATGCATGAGAAAGCATATGGTACATGAGAAGCGACTTTTTGCAAGGTTCGGCTGGAATTATAAGCCGGCTGAAAAATACTGTTGGCTGATTTTTTGTGAGAGAAAAATATTGTTCCGGCTGAAAAAACAAGCTGAATAAGACAGATTATAAGCCAGATGAACAGGACCGTTGTGGACGGTCTGAGCGAATGACGGCTATTCTTGGCAAAGAAGAAAACGCCCCCATACCTTCACCCTAGGCCTTGTTCACTTTGCAAATTTTTTTAATCCGATAAATAGTATCACTTTCGTCTTATTTAGCAAATATTGTCCAATTGTGGACCAACTAGACTCAAAAGATTCATCTCGTGATTTTTAACTAAACTGTGTAATTAGTTATTTTTTTACCTATATTTAATACTTTATGCAAGCGGCTAAAAATTGATGTGATGGAGACAGTAAAAAAATTCTAACTTTTAGGTGTATCTAAACAAGGCCCTAGCTTCTCACTGGGTCACTGTCTCTTCCACTAGTACGGACACAAAAGCATGAATGGCACATCCGCACATTGCTCGGCACACGTCCCTCGCCTGTGGCTGTCTTGGATGTGTTGTCCGATCCCATGTTTCTACTTGTACTGTAGAAGCAAAAAGGCATAATTCTGCGTTTGCATAGACCGACTGTAAATGTGCTTAACGTCTGCCTGTTTGCATCGATCGTTTCCCTTTCTCGGCGTTGCAATTTTGCAGAGGGGGGCAGGTCACAGATGACATGCAGCCCCAATCCTCGCAAGACAAGCGTACGGAAGCATATGGCCTGCCGCTGTCCAACCGATCCAATAATTCCGTGCCGGGCCCACCGACCATGTCTGCGCCCTCTTCCCCTTGGCGACTCACCTATGAACGTTTCAGATAGTACTGTAGATAGGAGTAGATGCGCACAGGCAGAGCCGCACAGCCCGTCCTTTCAGTCGTCAAAAGGCACTGGAGATGCCGCATGTAACAACAAACATTAGCTATTGATTACATACTCGACCCCATTCCTAGTTGGACTGGATGTGGGCAGGCACATTCGGATCCTATCACATGAAGCTGGTGCTCATCGCGCTTTCGGCAAGTAAAGGGTGACAAGTGACACCACAGATAGGCGTGTTTAAGATTTTTATTTATTTCACGGTCAGTATGCAAGGGAAGTAGCAAGAAGAAAGCAAGGAAAAAACACATACTACAGTATACTACGCAAGAGAACTGAGTGTCTTGTTTTACCAAAGAGGAACGTTTCTGATAATGCGCCAAAGAAAGTCGCTAGATGTATACGTATTGATTAGTCATTGGCAGTCCTAATTGGCCGCAGGCGCATTCGGATCCTGTCACATGAAGCCGATGTGCAATGCACTTTCGGCAAGCAATGCAAAAGGTGACAGCAGCACAAGAGTGATGGTGCGATTATGATTATTATTCAAAAGAACACTACTCACGTTGCGTATCTCTGCAATAACAAGGAACCGTCCGCAAATAGTTTGCATCGACCAGACGCGAGTCTTGGTGGCAAACTGGCATATATTTATCAGTTGATTGATGACTTGATGTTTGGTTACAATTTTTACAACGCATATCTTGCAAAAGTTGTGACGTACCGATCGAGGCAACAACCGCTGTGGCATACATACGTCTTCGAAGGCGACACGACATACGGGGAATTTCATATTCCCCGACCGAATTTGAGGTCTGCCCTCTCGTCGGCGCAAGGCCAAGCGGATATGGTCTGCCCTTAGGCCTCGTTCGGCTGCAATTATAAGCCGGCTGAAAAACACTGTTGGCTGATTTTTTATGAGAAAAAATACTGTTACGGCTGAAAAAACAAGCTGAATAAGATGGATTATAAGCCAGATGAACAGGGCCCCGTCTTACTGTACGCCTTCTTGTTGCTCAGCTTACTACGTTGACACGTATTCCTCACCAAATGAGAGACCCACAATATGCATATATATACACTAATAGCACATATCAAACATATTATATATATATATATATATATATATATATATATATATATATATATATATATATATATATATATATATATATATATATATATACTGCCCCTATTACATATCCATTTATGTGAAGTGAAAGGCACGTACTATGTGGCAACTTGTGAGCCGGCTCTGACGACGTCGTACCAGCAAGTTTTATTTGCTGCAACTTACTTGCACCTTGTTTGTTTGAGCACAATCAGCAGTTATCCAGCAGTATTTTTCTCTCACAACAAACCAGTAAACAGTACTTTTCGCCACAACATACCAGCGAAACGAACAGGCCGTTGAATAATAGTGAACGGAAGGAAGGCCAGACATTCATTATTCATTGGTGCATGATTGGGTGTATTATATTGCTAATAATCTTTTGTATTCTCTAGTGTTTGTTACATCTTTTGCTAACCACATATAATCTTGTAATGCGTACTTATGTGTTTCTGGAAGGCATGCACGATATATTATCCCACCGGCGCCAATCACATTGTCACATGGAAAGCCTTCCCATCTTGTCTGCCCGTCAAACCGGCGCAAGCATCAACCAAATTTAAATCCACTTCTTGGAAGAAGCTGCTGCTGCTCTGAGCTTTTGAGCAACACGCACACACCACTTCAACGCTCCTGCTTACAGTACAGTGTACATATATGCTCCTCGTCCTCGATCTCTTTGCCGGCTTGCCCCCCATTAAATTTGAAGCAGTACTTTGGTAGGCCGGCCTGCTGCTTGCTCACCTCGCATATAAACTTGTCTCTTCTCACGCAGAGCTTGGTAGGTAGCTAGGCTAGATGTGCATATCGCCAGTAGATCCCGGCCAATCTTGAGAGGGGAACGCAGACGCCTCTGGCTGCTTTTCGGAAGTGTGCTTTGCTCCTGGTGTTTATATAATAACTTGGAAGCTTCAGTTGCTGACAGCAGAGAGAGAGCTAAGAAAAAGAGAGGATGGGGAGGACGGCGAGGCTGGGCCTGGACAAGGTCCTCGACTGCTTCTCGCTCTCCCTGTGCTCCAACGCCTGCGCCTGCATACATTCCGTGGAGGAAGAAGACGAGGACGAGGCCAACGAGCGGAAGGCCCTGGTGAGCAGCCAGCTGCAGGAGCTGGTGAAGCTCAGGGATTTCGTCGATGGAGCCGCCAAGACTCTTGCTTTCCATCTGGAGCCAAAGGTAGGCAAGACTCTGATATGTTCAGAGGTATTTGTTGAGCTCGGCTCATTTTTGGCTGGTCACCTTTGCGCTATTGATATGGAGGCTCTCTGTTGCATTTGCATGCATCATCGATCTGTCTTGCATGCTCTGTTTGATGCATGCAGACTGTGGAGCTCAAGGTGTCCATGCACTGCTATGGATGCGCCAAGAAAGTCCAGAAGCACATCTCCAAGATGGACGGTATGACAACTGATCCTTATCCTTGCCCACTTTTGGGTCTGTCCGTCTGTGCTCGGAATCCTTTCATACTAGAACTAGAATCATGGATTCATGGCCTCATATGTGGGGTAACTAAAAAGACGGCATGTTTCTGAAGTATTTACCAGACCTACTAGTAAACTAGAGATTCATACAAGTTGATCGCACACAGCTGACACTTTCCCACCTTACTTCACTTCACTTCGTGCTAGTTTCCGCAAGGGAGTTAAGAGACAGCCTTCGCTAGTGTAAGATTAGCAGTGCTTGCTTCTGGAAAACCAGTTCTCCTGGCCCGCTGGCCGGCCATACATGCCAAGCTGAGAAACGCTGGTACGTGGAGCAAATTTACGGACAGCAAAGCTCACACCCCAGGCCCAAATGCACATGCACCTAACAATAGCATTACTTTTTTTTTTTTGCAAATTACATCCAACATTTCCTCGATGTTTGTTTCATCAAGAAAAGAAATCAGTGTCACTGTGCATTTCGTGTTAGTGAAGCGAAACATTGATGTTAATCACTTGGGCGAGGAGAAATGGCATGGCACACATCAATAGAGCAATCCCAGGCTCCTAGTCCTAGCAGCAGTAGCCAGTAGCCAGTAGAGAATAGACTAGCACGACCTCCTACAATAGGTGTCTGGCTTGGGATGTGAGCACGGTCGTCTCCGTCCAGAGACGACAAAGTTACAGAGCTCAGAAGCATCCCGAGCAGAGCAGCGACGGGCATGACACCACGGTCAAGATCGCCAGACGCAGCAAGAAAAACGCGGCACCGTGGTTGACCTTTGTGCGCGCCCCAATCATTTTACTACTATATTTCCTCGTAAAAAACTCGTTTTACTACTAGAGTACAGTACTCCTATGCTCTTCTTTGGAATCGATCGCACCCAGTGAACATGGATCGGCAGACATGCCGGGACCTGGCAGAGCGTCGGTCATTCGTCACGCTATGCATGCTACAGAGAGAGTGAAGAATATACTACTACTGTACTACTCCATCCTGCCTCCAGTGATCACCCATTGCCCGTGAGTTGGCGTCGTGTCGTATCGGCTGGGCCTGGGCACTGGGCAGCCAGGCACGAGGCATGGCCACCCGGGCCCGGCACATGTTTGCACTGTGCACATGTGCATGTCCGGCTCCGCTGCTTGTGTTGTGTGGTGGACTGGTGGTGCCTGCCTTTCCTCGATTCTGGAAAGGAAAACTTTGCGTGAGACAGGCAGTCGGTGCCCAAGATTCGATGGTGCACGGGCACGGCCTCCGCCACTCCGACGATCCATTGCCGGGTGCCATACATTTCTTTTCCTGCACCGGAATGGGCACATTTCTGGCTCCTGCTTCGGTTACACTTGTCGATGCTAGCTGCTCCGTTTTCTGAAAAGAAAAAAAAACAAAGGCCTTGGGACCTACTGTATACAGAGCTCACCTGCCCCAAGGACGATGTCCCTCCTCTCAATCTCACACAAGAAAAAAGGAAAAAAAATAAAGTCTGTATTAACCTGTTCTGTCTTTTTGTGCAGGTGTGACGTCGTTCGAGGTAGATTTGGAGAACAAGAAGGTGGTAGTGATCGGGGACATCACGCCGTATGAGGTGCTGGAGAGCATCTCCAAGGTGAAGTTCGCGGAGCTATGGATGGCCCCCAACTCTAAGCAGCAAGCTGCGGAAAGATCGTAGGAGTAGGATCTCATCAACGTTCATGTCCTCATGTTCATCGTGGTACGGTGTAACTCAGGCGGCTGGCAAGGAACTTAGAAGCACTGTAACTAGGAAGGAAGCCATCATTATATTAAGGAACGTGTTGCTCTGCGTTGTATGTAAAGGGCAATTGGGGAACATGCGCTAGCATAAACATAGCTTGTCTCTCACTCTCGCTTAAGCGCAGAGCCAACAGTGCGCTCAATCACCACACGGAATTCTTGGAGAAGATGTAATGGCTGATGCTTACGCAGGAGAAGAGCCGAGCTGGCGCTGTACAAAATGGGCACTGGGCACGGCCGCACGATGCATGAGAAAAAGAATGGATGGCAGTCGGGCTGGTTTGAACCTGAAACCCGCATGCTTTGGACCTGATGGGGACGGAAATGAGTTTTAGTATCAGGTTTCTGATGCACCCATCAGCCAAATCCCACCTCTTAATCCTAACCGCACCCACACCCGCTCAACCGCTCCCTCTGTGACTACCCACTATAGGTAACAATAAGCCTGTAATTGCAGTTCAAGGGTTATTTAAAGCATGTTGGAGAAAATGTTGCTTCCACCAAAGCTCAAAGTTCCATGAAAAAATTCAATGCATCAAGAAAAAACTCCTCTTGAGTCTTGTCTACAATGCATGTAAACGATTACTAGCATTTAACACAACCATCAACACAACCTTACAAAGGGTCAATTAACCCGTCTGACCAAGCCATGTGTCCCCATCCCGTTCATGGGTTGATCCTAAAAGGAAAAATTTGCCAAACAATAAACAAATGATATCAATCAGCCTGAATAGGAAGCCAAAGACTTCAGTTTGTAGAATTGAATGAAACTTTAAGCCCTGTTAAAAAATGGGTATGGCCAACAGCCCAACACCCTAACATGTAACACTAAGTCAATGACAATCTAAAGTATGCTAACTGATCTCACTAATCAGCTTATTTTTATTACTGTTATTTTGATGCGTTGTCATATCTTATGCCAAACATGTATTTGCCTTCCATCCTCTCGTGAAAAGAACATAATGCTTGCACTTGAGAACCTCTTCTAGGGTGATTTCTCTGATGTTACTATCGTCCGCACAAAACAATGAGGAAGAGCAGCTACTCTATTGTTGTTGATTTCCAATCTTTCTTGCTCTAACATAGTCAACATAGTGTTCTGCGTTAATGAAGGGTCCACCACAATGCTCTATGACACCAACTAGACAATAGATGGAGTTATTTTTGTCCACAGAACTGAATATTGGAGAAAACAAAAAAAGTATATCAAATGTATGGATATAATTATTGTAATATGTTATCAACCATGTTATGCCTTTCTTGATCATATGTCCTCATAATCAAATATTGTTCAGAAGAAACCTCTACAAATAAACACCCATATGCTCCCTTTCAAGTAACTACAGAGTAAAATCTAACAAAAAAAGCCATCATATAAAGGCCTCGAACAATCACCAACTCGAGCTCAAACACCTCCGCTGCTCCAACCCATCTATGGTGACGGGAATCACCGAAGAGTAACAAGAAATCTGCAGCAATCACGAAGAACAAGTGCCTTTAGATGCAAATCACTAAGCAATGCACTTGATTCACTCAATCTCACTAAGAATCCGATGATCTAGCAAGGAGATGAGTGCGAGGGAGTCTCTCTAGATCAAAGTATGCTCAAGTGTGTTAGAATGGGCAAGAGAGTGCTCCCATGGCCGGCCAACCTCATATTTATAGGCCAACCCTCGAGGCCAACCGTTACACTTCAAATTAGCCGAAGTCGGGGGCGCCGGACGCGCCAGTCAAACCCGTCAGACGCGTCCGACGCTTTGAAGACGAAGTAGCCGTTGGAAAATCGTCATTCAAACCCTGGCGTCCGGCGCTCGAAGTCCTACGTCCGACGCCCGCTTCCGGCGGACCGGCCCGCTGCAGTGCTCTCTGGACTGCGTCCGGCGCGCGCTGGACGCGTCCGTCACCAACTCCGCGCTGAAGCCGTCCCGGCCAGAGAATCATGCGCCGGACGCTGAGGTCGGCGTCCGACGCTTTTCCTCCGGACGGTCCTGCGCATAGACCTTTGCGCCAGGCAGCAGCAACACGCGACGGACGCTGGACCAGCGTCCGACGCTCAGTCGACCAGCATCCGGCGCGGCATCCGAAGCTCCAAAATGCCGTCGTGTCTTCGCTTTCTCTTCGGCCTTTGCACGAACATGCTAACCAACAAAGGTTCCTCCTTGTGCACGAGAGTTAGCATGTTTTCACCAAGAATTTGCGTCCGACGTAATGGAAAATAGGCATCCTATGAAAGCGCTGACACAGCGCGACCTTCGCCACCTTTGTAAATGTGCCAACACCAACAAGTGTGCATCACCATATGCTTGTGTGTTAGCTTTTTCTCAATCAATTTCAAAGGTTAGAGTTAGTGCTCTAGAATCGAAATGCATATGCTCATGAATTAGACCTAGAGGCACTCGATCGATATGATAACCGTGACTTCCCCTCTTAATAGTACGACTATCTATCCTAAATGTGATCACACTCTTCTATAGTGTCTCGATCACAAAACCAGAAAAGCCCTATCAAGATATACCTTTGCCTTGATCTCCATGGGCCTTCTCTTTTCTCCTCGGAGCTCGACCATGCACCAAGTCCAATAAGTCCATCACCATGATCTCCAAGCTCCATCGTCACCTAAGTTGCTAATCTTCTACATTCACTTAGCAAAGCCATTAGCAACTATGTACGTCATCAATTATCAAAATCAAACAAGAGCATTCATGCTGCACCGGCGTCTGACGCTACCACACCCAGCGTCTGTCGCTCGGAAAACAGTAATGATCACCTCCATGACTTCGCCTTTGGTTCCATCCATCGGCGCAATGAAAAATAAGCGTTTCATCTCCACAAAAACGCCTGAATCCCGCCGAGCAAGCTCGGCGGGAGGAAGAGAGGGTCCCAAACCCATCTCTACCGCTCAAACTCCATCGCCTTCACAAATGTGTCAACACCAACAAGTGTTCACCACCTTGTGCACGTGTGTTAGCATTTTCACAATCATTTTCTTCAAAGGAGTTAGGCACTCAACTTGCCTCGCCACTCGATCCTAACACGTATGTAAAGTTAGATCGCTCAAGTGGCACTAGATGACCGATATGCAAACAAGTTTGCCCCTCTTGATAGTACGGCCATCTATCCTAAACCCGATCATACACTTCTCTACACAACCTTTGACCGGTGAAATGAAATGCCCTAGGATTATACCTTTGCCTTGTGCATTCCATTCCAACTCCTCCGACGTTGATGCAACACATGCACCAACCAATCATCAAATGATATGATCCACTTCATATCATCATGTGACCATATTGGTTCATCGATCTTGACCTCACTTGCTCTTCACCGTTGCCTCGGTCCATCGGTGCCAAGTCTTGCCCAAGCTTCACCGTCACATGCGGTCCCTCGCTTCAAAGACTCTGACTTGCCCTTCACACTTGCAACCGGTCCGTCGAGCCAATTCATGTCTTGATCTTCTTCACCTTGATTACATGACTCCATGTCATGTTTCATATGCAATGAGCTCCTCCATCATCACATGTGCAAGCTTTGCAACATCTCCAAGCCATTTCCACCTTCATTGCATATGTTGCTCACACACATGTATCTGTTGACTAATCACCTATGTATCTCACATAAACACAATTAGTCCAGCTAAGGTTGTCACTCAATTATCAAAACCAAACAAGGACCTTTCAGCCTCCCTCTAGACCTAGCCTAGCTAGCTATGCCTTAGAATATGGTGGAGCTCTGAGGATAATTAGGGTTTCTATCTTCTCAAATGACTTCTGTCTTAGGGGGGATGGCAAGGGCTGGTTTATATAGGCCGGAGCGTCAATCCTGAGCCATCGGATCAAACCGACTTGAATAAACGGCGTAGATGCAATCTAGGAGGCGGTGGAGAACCGACATAACAATGTGGGGCTGACTGGTGGGCCCCAGGGGTCAGCCAGCCCCACCTGGTGGCGCCTCGCCCTCCGCTTCAGTGTGGTGTCCTCTTGAATCTTCAAGAACCTTTTGGGGTTGTTTTCGCTATGGATAAGCGCGATTAAGTCTAACATCTAGGTCCACCTTGACGGTTTTCTGGATAAATCCTGCAAAAAATGTAGATTCACCAAAACTCATGGAATTTGTTAGTTTAAACCCCTAGACCTTTGTTGGTGATCATATTTATGCCCTTATACATGTTATATTAACGATTTATAATGGTTGTTAACTACCGTCAACTGGCATCCTGCAGTGGTCGGCGCTGGTCAGGATGACAGCGGTCCTCCACGACCGGCGCTACATCAGATTGTGCTATTTTGCCAGCGCTTGTTTGTTGCAGCAGCGTCAACTTAGTCCACGGCAGCTCTCTGCAGTCGTACCCACGACGATTGGTCTTGCTTAGCGACGGCCAATTCTGATGGGGTTGCGGTGGCTCCTTTGGTTGGTGAGGCACGGTGGTACGTTGGTGGCAACTCTAGAGGACTACTACCAGCTATGGTGTTTCAGTGGAAGGTCTTGGTTGCGGCGTCCAGTGCATGTGGACAGTGGTGTGGCGAGCTTTCTTATGTGGGCGACTTTCACTTGCTGGTATCTGTTTGGTTGGTTGCGGTCCATTTCGACTGGTGCAGTTGTGACTAGCCACCCATGCCAGTGGCCGGCTCGCTACCGCTGCGACAACTAGCGGATGGTGGCTCATTGAAGACAGCCCTTGCGGGAATGCTCGTGGCATCTCTAGAAGCTTGAGGGACAACGACGTGCAACAATGTCGGCGACATCATTTGCATGGTGCAGGAACAAGATGTGATTTCCTACAGTGGTTGGTGCTATGTAGGATGGAGGCTGCCCTTGTTGGCTGGCGTGGCAGCGATAGGTCACGCAAGCCAGTGACCTCGTCGGTACCACAACGATCTCCTACTAGCAGTGACTTGCTGCGGTTCTTGGCTATGCCAAATTACTTTGTGGCTGGTTGGGGCTTGGGCACGGGGGTTATCGGGCGAAGGCCCTGCTAGGCCCTTGGCCATGGCAGACAATGGTGTCGACTTTGACGTCACATCCCTTGTTGGAGGCATTGTTGCGAGGCCCCTTTTACCCTCTAGGAGTTTAGTTGAAAAACCGTGGTTTTTCGGTCAGCGTTGACGACATCTGCGGATGTCATTTCCCTTCTTGGAGGCATCGCAGTGGAAAACCTACTCCCCCTTCCAGTTTGCTTTGTTCTATATGGTGTGCAAGGTGGCATTCGACGGTTGTTGCTTTTGAGGTTCGCTAGTATTGTGCTTTTATGTGGTGGTGGTCTTGTTGTTGGCTCCTTCGCGAGGGCTTTGTTTTTGTTTCTTTTATTTAATTTTTGTAAAACTTCTTCTCTATTAATATATACCCGGCGTGCTCTTGCCGCTGGTTCTTCGGAAAAAAAAAATATCGTGCGACAAACTTTTGCTTCCAAACTTTTGCTTCCACTCAGTGATAGTTCTGCCAACCGCGATGGTACAGAACAACAGCGCTCCATAATTCACAGAACCATAGTGACCATCGACACATTTATTAGATTCTCACCAATCTGTATGCAAAATTGCCTCATAGTGTGCCTTTTTCAGCAAAAATATCCCTCTAGGCCTCCACGTCATTAAAAAAATCCATCTAAACATCCAGTTCAGAGGAGGATTAATAGAACCCATCTAAACAAGTCACAAAAAAAAAAGAACCCATCTAAACATCCAGCAATATATTATATATATTCCATCAATTGCTCGCATCTTTACTTGCCGGTTTAGGGAAAGAAGATACCCAAAATTAATGCCGTGGAATTATGCATAGGATATCTTGGCATGTGGAGAGTGTATATCATTTATCCCTCTTGTGATCCTCCCAACTTTATAAATGGGAAGACTTCGGCGCTTCATGCTCATAAGTCTGTCTCCTCTATGAGTTCTTTCCTAAAGCTCGGTGCCATTTCTTGAGATCTTGGATCGAGTCAGCACCAGCAAAAAAATTGCCCAACTCTTCCAACTGCATCTCCCCATTGGCACGGTGCTCTGTTCTGTCGTGCCAGAGGATCTTACATTATTATCTTCAACTCTTTTATCATGGCTTTAAAATAGTATTGTCATTTCGTTGACCTGAAAGTCGTTGCCCAACATATGCAGCTATAGCACTGCGGCAGGGTACGAGATTTGCAGATTCCATACTGGAACGAGGAGGATGCTTCACAGCTGAAGAAGGCATATCTCTGGTAATTTTCTAGTTCATTTTGATTTGTTCTCCTCTGCTGATTCCTCAGAAATGTGCTTGCTGTGCTACATCCTGCATCTTGAATCTATGGTTTGTGTCTCAAGCCCTGTGGACATGGTGCCGATTCACGAATTGTTGAGAATGTCGGATGAGAACAAAAGACACTATTGCTGTGGATATGAAGGCAGTGTCCTGACTCCTGAGGATATGAATATATCCCTAGACCCTAGAGAATGTGGATTTATAGGTCAGCAGTAGGATGAAGCATCGAAATCTTGTTGGAATATGGGTTTGATTTATTCATCTGTGTTTCTGAAGAACTCTGAAGATTACCTTGGGTTTAGAGGCTTTTTTTGCTCCGGTTGTGCCTGAACTTCTCTATCTATCGTCTAAATTGCAAAAGTGCATGCTGATTGATTTCTTCTTTAGTAAGTACTGTATATCTAAATTTTTTCAGAGATATCCCAGCATGCTTTAGAAACAATTCATTTCTCATCTTTCTTTCACAGAAGGTTCAGAACAAGAAAGAAGAACCAAAATGACGTCACAAAAGGACCTCTTTGATGTTTCAGGGCCAACGTATTTGACATACGTGAACTGGTGAGTTGGTTACCTTTTCTTGTTGAACCTCGAATGATCTTTGGCCTTCAAGTTGAAAGGCAAAACAGAGTAGCAGCATCAGCTTAAATTTCTACTTCTGCTTGAAAGAATGTGGCCTATCCGCCTATGAATAGAGTATTTTACTTTCTCCTAGTTCTTGAATCCTGAATGAACAAGCCCGACGAACGGAGTGAAACTGGAACCTACAAATTTAGATCTATCCCCTACGCAGCTACGCTTTTGTAGGACGATGTTCTATGTGATATGCTACTGAGTTCTGTCATTACGAATGTATCATGTTTTCCTTTTGAGAGCAAGATGTATCATATGAATTGCTTACCTGTATTTATCGGCGTTGCTCCGGCCAGGAACTGCCCTCACCACCGGCGATCCGTCATGGCAAGCCTTGTGCAGGGCGTGTACGTCCTGGAGCGCGACCGGCAGTGCAACAGGCAGGGTCCCGACGCCCGCGCGCCGGCGTGGTGGAGGTTCTTCCACTTCGAGCCGCGGCAGGTGCTGATCGACGCCGCCGACGGCTCCATCTTCGGCGCGGTCTACGCGTTCCAGCCGCCGCTCCACCTCCTCGACCCGATGGCCGCCGCCAGCGCCCCGCACTACGTCATCGCCTTCCGCGGGACCATCACCAAGAAGGGCTCGGCAAAGCGGGACCTGGAGCTGGACCTCCAGCTGGTCCGCAACGGGCTGGAAGACAAGTCCCGGTTCCGCGTCGCCATGCAGGGGATCCACGACACACTGGCGGCGGCGGCCGGGCACGGGCAGCACGGCCGCGTCTGGCTGGCGGGCCACTCGCTGGGATCGGCCATCGCGACGCTGGGCGCCAAGACCCTGGTCAGGGCGGGCGCCCCCGCCCTGCCCACGTTCCTCTTCAACGCGCCGTTCGTGTCCGCGCCGGTGGAGCGGATCGGGGACCGGCGGCTGAGGCAGGGCATCCGCATCGCCAACAGCTTCGTCACGGCAAGCGTGGCAGCCGTCCTGCAGCGAGGAGGCGGCAGCCACGACGCGTCGTTCGCGGCGATGGCGGCCTGGATGCCGAACCTGTTCGTGAACCCGGCGGACCCGATCAGCGCCGAGTACGTGGGGTACTTCGACCACCGCAGGAAGATGGAGGCCATCGGGGCCGCCGCCGTGGGGAGGCTGGCGACGAGGAACTCGGTGAAGGACCTGCTGCTGGGCATTGGGAAGGGTGGAAGCGGCGGCGGCGGCTGCGAGCCGCTGCACCTGTTCCCGTCTGCCGTGCTGACGCTGAACCGCGGGCCGTCGCTGGACTTCAAGACCGCGCACGGGATCCACCAGTGGTGGCGGCCCGACCTGTCACTGGAGTGCACCGCGCATTACTACACTTGAACCTTGATCATGATGCGTGGTGTTGACTGTTGGAGATCCTAGACCAAGAGAGTCTATTGGAACTGCGATGTTTTCAGTTTAACCGGGGCTGCTCCGTCCTCGTGAATTTGGATTGAAGCGACAAAGCTAGAAGTGTTAACTTTCCAAACGTCGTCCCCTTCGTCCGTTGAAGACTCGGAGTTGTGATGATGATTTTGATATAACTTTTTTAAAAAAAATTCAATTTTTCCGTGTGAGGAAGCACGGATAATGGCTGCTTTCGACTACAAGGTGTTGGGTTCGTATGGAAGATAGCTCTCCTAGTCTCCTTTGTCGCTCGCGCAACAGCCTTTGTCGTTTTGTTTGTCTGCGTTGTGCGCGACGATGCCACAACCAGCTTGTGCGGCACGAGGCCCTGGTCACTGTCACGCACCGGTGAACTGACGCACAAATCTTGGAGGTCCCTAGCCCACAAGCTTCCGATCCAAAGAGAGAGACACGCGCCTTGTTTGGGTCCGAACTCTCCAACAGGGCCGTCTCGTGATCAGCAGTCCGGCTCGTAAACGAAATCTCCCGCCAACAGCGGCCGAGTCCGAAGGCGCGACGGGCAGGTTCCAGGGCCATAAAACGCGAGCCCCCGGCGCGGCGAGAGGCACAAACACACGACAAGTCCAGCACACGCTGCACGCATCGGAGATCATCGCGAGGAAGCTAGTAGCTAGTTGGGTGACGCACTGCACAGCATGGGGCGGCGGCTCAATCCGGTGACGTGGCTCCTCGCCGTCGTCGTCCTGGCCCTTTTCGCCACACCGGGCGCCGCCGCGGAGGTGAAGACGACCGACACGCGCTGGAGCTTCCACCTCCCTTTACCCAGCGGCGTCAGCGGCGCCGAGAGCCTCGCCTTCGACGGCAAGGGCGAGGGGCCCTACGCGGGCGTCTCGGACGGCCGCGTCCTCAAGTGGGACGGCAGCGCCGTCGGCTGGACCACGTTCGCGCACAGCGCCAACTACAGGAAGATACCCCTGTGCACGGCGGGCGTGGTGCCGTCGGCGGAGACCGAAAGCATGTGCGGCCGGCCCCTGGGCCTCCAGTTCCACTTCAAGACCGGCGACCTCTACATCGCCGACGCCTACTTGGGGCTCATGAAGGTCGGCCCGGGCGGCGGCGAGGCCGAGGTGCTCGCGACCGGCGCGGACGGCGTCCCGTTCAATTTCGTCAACGGCCTCGACGTCCACCAGGCCACCGGCGACGTGTACTTCACCGACTCGAGCACCACGTACCCGAGGAGGTTTAACACGGAGATCATGATGAACGCGGACGCGACGGGGCGGCTGCTCAAGTACGACGCGCAGACGAAGAGCGTCACCGTGCTCAAGGCCGGCTTGCCGTACCCGAACGGCGTGGCGGTCAGCCGCGACGGGTCGCAGGTCGTGGTCGCGCACACCGTGCCGTGCCAGGCGTTCAGGTACTTCCTCCGCGGCGCCGAGGCGGGACAGTACGAGCTTCTGGCGGACCTGCCGGGCTACCCGGACAACGTGAGGCGGGACGGCAAGGGTGGCTACTGGGTGGCGCTGAACCAGGAGAAGCAGCGGCTGGATGCGACGCCGGCGACGGCTCCCACGAAGCACCTGGTCGGGGTCCGCCTGGACGCCCACGGGGTGGAGGTCGAGGAGCTTACGGCGGCCAAGGGTGTCACACTGAGCGACGTGGCGGAGAGGAGGGGGAAGCTGTGGCTGGGCTCCGTGGAACTCGAGTACGTCGGCCTCGTTGCTTGAGCGGCTGTGTGCCAAACTGCCAACGTTAGCTACGGTCATGTTAGCATGATTAGTAATTAGGAATTGGATTAGCAAGTACTAGCTGTTAGTTTCATGTCGTCCCATGACAAAGTAATATACCAAGACTGGTGGATTTAAAAAGATCCTTGTTTATTCTTTTAGTTGTATTATTTATTATATTTTTAATAAGATACATCTTGCCTTTTTTTTGCTGTGAAAAGGAATCAGTTCTTCATTTATTCTGTGAATGTGCAGTATCTATTCAGTTCTGGAAAATCTTGTCTGATATTTTCCAGATTCAGGTAGTTTGTTCTTTTGATTCAATTGGGCAATATTGGCTCAGTGATAAGAAATTTGTTGTTCTGAATATGGTCACTTCAGCTGCTCTGTGCGGCATTTGGAAACTAAGAATTGAAATCCTAGATCAAAATGTTGGATGGAAGGGGATGGATATCCTGATCAAACAGGGTGGCAATATTGGCACAGAATTGGATAATCCTGTGTCCAGAGAACAAGAAGGAAACACTAATCAAGACTATTGGGGAGCTGAGAAGGCGGGCCTCTATGGTTCTAGGTCTATGGCTTCCAGCATGATGGGTGAGGAACTGGGCGCGTGTTTGAAGAATCATCAGATGCTAGATGCAGTTCAAGAGTGTCTCATGATGAAACCAGAATTGGTCGTTTAAAGCCAGTCTTTTCGTTTGTGGGAGTTCGGTTGTCAAGTGGATAGTCTCCCTGGTGATAGTAAGGGATGTTGAAACTGTTCAAGTGTTTCTGTTCTCTTGGTTTTGTTGGGTTATCAGGTGGTTTACCACCCCTGCACTTGTAATGGATATATACTTTGTCTTTTAATGAAAGTTGAAAGACGGGGGCCAGGGCCTAGAACTCTAAAAAAAATTAATTGTATTTATTTATTATAGGTTATTCTTTTCTCTTTTTCTAATTATTAATCTCGAAATTTCTAGACTCTAGAACTTTTAAGACTGGTTGTATTAATGAGATTCCACCGTGACGCGAAAAATGTGAAGTTCCTTTTTTTTTGTCAAAAACAGGAGTGTGAAAGTTTTTTTTCAACAAAAGAAGAATTATATTATATAATAGTTGGGTATATCAACACGTTACAGGCACTCTAGATTACAAAATAGTACCCACGCTATGAATAACACAGCTCAAAATATAACCTGTTAGATGCTTTGCAGTATGGATGACCGTACAGACAAACACTCGGCAAATGGCCTGAGAACAAGTGCCCAACGAACGACGGCCAATATTCCTGTAGGCGGAATTGAGGAACTTCTTCTTCTTTCTGCCACCGAAGAGTGAGGAAGACTGATCTAAAAATTATTCTCCCTAGTCCTTCATCATGGCCAGATCTAACCACAACAAAACGGAGAAGAGACCGGAGAAAATTATTCGACATCATCTCCGCCTTGATGCCGCCGTCCGGAAACAAAAGTCTCCATGTCATTATGTCGATGAAGATGCTGACGCCGAAATTGTCGCTCTCATCTTCAACGGAGTCACCATGAAAAAGACGATTCCACCCTTCTCTTTCACCGTCGCCGGAGAGGAGGAAAATGAGATAAAATTCCAATACCAAAAAATTTGGCATGGAGAGACACTAACCCTAATAACTCGATCTACTCGGAAAAACTTATTAAAAACAATGGATCCCCATTCGGCGAGATGCCGGAGGGGAAGGGAGGGGACCAGCGGTGGTGGACGGCGGAGGGCGGCGGCGGCGCTAGGGCAGGAGTCGCCCCGCTCCTTTAAAAAAACTTGCACTGCTGTATTCTGAGGCAACCCAGCGAAAGATCATTGGACTCTACCGGATTTTGTGACATGTATGTAATCACAACATCAGCTAATACCTAAAACTTCTCCATGCGGCAAATTGGCTCCCCGAGTAGAAATCCCTTCAGAATCAGTCCTCGTTTCTGATCACTAAACGGAACATCCGTTTGACGTGAAACCGATTCTTCCCCTCTCCACATCAAACACAACACCGAAGCTTTGTTGCTGGACGTTGCCGAGCACGTTGAGGCCATCGTCCGCCGCCTGGAGCCCTAGGCAGAAATACGTCCGGCGATCCCCGCCCTGCACGGGGATGAGGTAGTTCGCCTGAGGCAGCGCCATGTCCGCACCACCGGCAAAGTGCAGCACGATGCTGGGCACGCGAACAGCAGTTGCGGGGCCGTTCCCGCGGAGGTCGTAGCACGTGTCGAACACCGAGAATCTGGTGGCCAGCTTCCGCATCCCGGCCGCTGCCGCGTGCGAGTCGAAGGCGTCGCGCACCGCCGTGTACGCGTCCCGGGCGAACCGTGAAATGGCCGTGCCAGAGTCTACCACGATGCCCCCACGCCCGGTCGCCGGGTTCAGCGCGAGGCTGGCGTTGGAGAATCCGGTCACGCGCTCGCCGCCGACGCTGAAGCCGACCATGTCCACGTAGTAGAGGCTGGGCCGCCGCGGGTTCGTCTGCAGCGGGGTGAACGCCGTGGACGGTAGCTCCGGCGTGTGGCCGAACACGAGGTACGAGGAGCTGTTCTGCGCGCGGGACATGCGGTCGCCGAAGCAGTACGAGAAGACGTGCCCGTACGCCGGCGCCAGCTGCGTCGGGAAGGACAGCTGGCCCCGGCCAACGCCGAGCAGCCCGGCCGCCGACTCCAGCAGCCCCTCGTTGTCGTGGCCGCATCCGAGCGTGACGATGTGGACGTGCGTGTCGTTGGGGAAGACGAGCCTGTCGGTGGCAAGGTCGCCGCTGGACGCGGAGCCGTCGCCGTACACCACCATGTACACGCAGCCTCCGGTGCGGGCGTCGCAGCCGGGGTAGCGGAGGACGTCGCGGCACCGCGGCGAGGCGCAGGGGATCCGCCTGTGCGTGCTGGAGCTCCGCGGGTCGTAGAGCGGGGTCACCTGGCGGTAGCAGTGGCGGCAGGGAGCGCACTGGAGCCAGATGAGGTCGCTGCCAGTGTCGATGACGACGAGGGCGCGCGTGGGCGGATCGCCGACGTTGATGACCGCGAAGTACTCGCCGCTGTCGAAGGGGACACCCGACATGACGGGGGAGCGGAGCCGGTCGTCGTCGTCGTCGGTGATCGAGTGGAAGGACGTCAGCTGTGCGGTGTAGGGAGCGGCATGGCGGCAGCGGCGGGGGCTGCCCAGTGGTGCGCCGCGCCGGGGTGGGAAGACTGCGTCTCGGTGGACGACGGGGATGTGCAGCGTTTTTGGTCGTTGGGTGGCGTCAGCGGTGAAGGTGACGAGGACGACGAGGAGGAATCGTAGCGGAAGAGCGTCGGGCGACGCCATGAGGGCACGATGGCGCGAAGTGGTAGACCGGTGAAGAGACGGGCCGGACGTGCTAAAGATGGCCGATGGAAATTCTTCGTGTGCAGCATGCGTTTAAAATCTTTTCCAATTATATACTACGCCTGGTGTAAGTTTTCAGTTATGATATGAATGCTACTGGCTTTGTTTTAATTTGAAACACCCCTTGTGTTTATTAAACTTCAGTTTCCTTTAAAACCGTACCCTCCGCTATCATCAAAACAAGATAGTGCTCTGCTCTGGCATATTAGCAATTGCAGACGACAGAGTTTGGTCCGAAGATGGTGCTTCTCTGATCTGGCATCTCAGCAATTGCAGTCCGGTCAGCAAAGCAAGCGTCGGATAATCAGATGGTGTTTATCTCTCAACGCGGAGGCATTGCCGAGCTCACGATCACGAAGTCACGATTCGTTCACCAAAGTTGCAAGTGCCAGTAGAGTTACTGTACTCTATAGGGCGGAAACTAAGGCCTTGTTCGGCTGGCTGACTCCCAGCCAGCCAGCAGTGCTTTTCTCTCATATCAATTCAGCACCAGCCAGCAGTCACCAGCCAGCCAGTAGTATTTTTCTCTCACAACAAATCAACACCAGCCACCAGCCACCAGCCAGCCGAACGAGGCGTAAATACCGCAATGGTATGCGTCCGCCGCCCTTACCTCCCCCCATTCGTCTGCGCTTTGAGATTCGTGTCAGCGCCCTTACCAATGTGCGAGAGCCCTTTCCCGGTGCGCTTTCGCAGTGTGTTTCCCAGTGTGCGAATCTCGGAGCAGTCAAAGCCGTAAGATAAAGGTGGCAGCCGCATACCCTCGTGAGAAAACCGGGTTGCTCTATAGGGGACAAATGCACGACAGCATCGGGGTGGGGGGTGGCGCGGGGGACGGGGTGCATGCAATGCAATGCAATGCAATCCCGCTTGGCGGCTTGGACGACCGACGGAACGCAGGCGCAAGGTATGCGTGATGAAGTTGTGGTACTGCAGGACCCTCCAACGGACGCGTGCCACGACGCACACCATAACTTTACTTTTTTTTATTCCTTGCTCAGTTCCATATCTCTTAGGGCGTTCCCGACAAGCAACGCCTAGCTATTTGCCTACGTGGAGGAGAGAGATGGCAGAAAAGTGAAAGCTCGCAAGGAGCTCATCGCTCAGCTCGCACAGATTCCCACGGAACTCACTGTCTCTACCCTCCTAGCCCACCTTCGTAAGTTGTGCCGTTAAACATTAGTTTAAATTTTCAGCCCACCTCCTTGCCTGCAGATTTCATAGGGCCCCTGTGGATGCCCAGGGCTCCTTTAGATTGAACCATTCCCCTAGTGGATTGGAGGAGATTGAGGGAGATCCAAAGGAGCCATTAGGGGGTTTCATTAATCTCTATCTATTTGGATCTAGGGACTAAAGGCCATTAAAGCTACTGTACAAGACCAAAATGCCCTTCTTATTTTCTTCTCCCTCTCACTCTCTTTCTGTGCATTAACAAGGGGCAGGGGTATTTTTTTGGCAGTGTTAGTCCCCTTTAGTCACCCCACAAGGGACTAGAGGACTAAACCGGTTTAATCATTTTTTAGTCACCCTGTTTGGCAATTTAATGACTAAAAAGAGTCAAACCCAGTCACCTGGAACTAAACAGGGCCTTATTCTCATCGACTCGTCACTTTTTTATCTGTTTCCATTGCTCTAACGCTCTTCTCTGCTTTGTTTCCCTTTTCTCTACTCTGCTTTGTTTCCCCCAAGCGACATAGCCAGATCCTCAGGCCTAGTTGCTCGTGAAGACAAGGAGGCACCTAGAGGTAGCTCGCATAAGCCTAGAGATGTCCCTTGCGGTGGAAGGCGTATGCGAGGCGGAAATGCGCCTCCTGCCCTCTATGTCACTGGCGCCTATGCCGCGCCCCACCCGGCCCTCTGTGCTGCGCCTCCCAACTCCACGCCGCCGGCGAGCACACCAGTGACCTCCAAGCGCCTACCCCGCCCTCTGCACGCACTGCGCCACACCCGCCCTCTGTGCGCAGCCGCCCAACTCCGCTTTGTCGACGAGCTCAGCGCCACCAACGAGCACACCGGTGACTTCCACGCGCCGACGAGCTTCCATTTGTGAAGCAACAAGGAGATGTTTGCGTTGAAAGATGATGTTGCAAATGTATGTTTCAAGTGTTTTAGATGTATGTTGCAAGTGTTTTTATATCGATTTGCAAAAGTAGATCGGGACGTTACATATGTTGCAATGGTTGTAGACGTATGTTGCAAAGGTCTGTTACCAATGTTTCATCTGTGTTTTCAGACGTATGTTGCAAGTGTGTTTATCTGCATGTTGCGTATGTTTCTCACATATGTTGCATGTGTTTTTATCTGGATGTTGCGTATGTTTGTCAATGTTTTCATGTGTTTCAGAAATATGTTGCAAGTGTGTGTTTCAAATGTTTCAGTTGTTTTCAGACATATGTTGCAAGTGTTTTATCTGAATGTTGCACATGTTGCAGAGGCTACACATATATGTTGCAAGCATATGTTCAAATGTTTCATCTGTTTTAGACGTATGTTGCAGTAAATTCTCCATGTTACAAGTGTTTCTTAAGGTGTAGCCGGTCCCTCGGGCGCAGGTGGTCCCAACACGGCGGGTGAGCGCAGGGGGGCGCAGCAGGGTGAGCAGACGTAGGCGCGTAGCATGACACGGGCAAGTAGCAGGGCACAGTCAAGCAGCAGCAGAGCGCGGGCAAGCAACAGTAGGGTGAGCAGGGCGCGGTGAGCAGCAGGGCGAGCATGCATGCTCCGATGCACGTCCGTGAGTGGGGCAACTAGAGGGAGCGCGTGGGAGACAGCCACCCAACGTGGGACCCGCCATAGAGGTTGGGGCGCTAGAGCGTTGCCGTTTTTTGTCGATCCGTTTTGGCCGCTGACGGGCCTAGCTGACAGCGAAGGGAGGTGCGCTCCGCTGGCTGTTTGGCCGCACGTTCGCAAGTGTGCATGGGCAAGTGCGCCGCGTGGGCCGCACGAGTGAGCATGCGCGGGACTGAGCGGCGGACACGTTACAAGCGTCCGGACACGCGCTTTTGTTCGGATGTCCAGGCTTGGACGACTGACGGAACACGGGCGCAAGGCATGCGTGATGAAGTTGTTAGCTCCAATGTGCAGAGAAACGACGCGAGGAAAGAATATTGATTCTGCTTATGCAACGAGCGAGCCATCACTCTGATGTGTTGTGGTCTCTCTTTTATTTATTGTTTACTGTAGACCCATGGAGAAAAAAGTAGATGTAACACTGGAGCATGCTCCGTTCATGCACGGAGGAGTGAAAATCTTTAGGCCTAACAGTCACAGTTTGGTTGGATGCGACACTGGAGCTGCCCTCATGGACGAAAACGCCGGGCGGTACCAGACCGCGCTGTTCTCCGGAGGAGCATCCAAGCGTCCATCAGGTTGCATCAACGGCAGTGACGATGTGCTGCACGGGACTCATCTACATCACGCGTGCATACAATTTTTTTTCCCCGAAAACGGCCCGGGAAATATTTCAGAAAAGGGATCCCGCCTGGACGACTGACGGCGCCCGAGAACGGCCCAGGAAATATTCCAGAAAAGGGCAGGATATACAGTAAATTATGAGCTCATCATTTCTCGTCCACCGAGATTAATATAGTTCCACAGCATCAAGATTCAATAGTAGTTCCGAATAACAAAATGTAGCATCACCTACACCGATTCCATAATATTCGTCGGCAAATGTGGATTAATGTGGTTGCTCATGCTGGTAAGGCAGACATTCAGGTTTCAGACATGGTAGCCCGTGACAGTAAATCTTCTGCCGACGATCTCACCCAGGCAGAACCACGCATACAACTCGATGCCAAACATCGCCGCAACACCAGCATCCTCAACCTTCAGGTTGCTTCTGTTCTTCCACAGGAGCTTCGCACCATCAAGCTCTTTCCAGAATGACTCGTAACGACCAGGAAGGCTGCAAGAAACACACATCCAGTGTTAAAATTTCTGACGAGAGCACAATATACAAAATGCATATTTCTCAATCGTGTGTTGTAAAAATTTGTCTAAAATGCAGCAGTACAGCTTCATTTATTATTTACTTTTGTTTGCGAAACAAGCACTAAAATTAATGATATTGCGAAACAGGCCTACATAGCCATGAAAATAAATTCAGGATATATGCATCCAGAAATCAATATTGCCAGGTTCCCCAATAGTTCATGTAGGTGAATTCCACTAACTCTTGTGACCTCCACCATCTTAGTCTAATACTCAGAATTTAACTAGCAAGTGAGCCTTTTCATATTTCAAAGATATTGTAGGCCTCCAACATTAGATCCAGGTGTGGAGCCAGGATTCAGACATAGGAGGGGCCAGTTCTAAGTGTCTACAAATTTTTTTAAGATGTCATTGCCAAACATTGAAAATAAAAAAGGGACATTATTTTTAAACCAACGGTTCACATCAAGAATTATACAATTAGAAGACAGAACTTGAGAAAAACACAATAGGGAGATGTATTTTATTTCCAATTGAACTTTGTCACCTTAGTTGATTAGACATTTTTATCTATATAATCTCTAGAACTAATAGAACTAATAAAGAGTGCTACACTATATATACATGCAAAGCACTCCCCCCCCCCCCCCCCCCCCCCTTTCGCCCTGTCTCCACCCCGGATTAGATCAAAACATATCATTGATATCAAACTCAGCATGGGTTTACCTACTAGCTAGCAGACAACAATAAATAATTTGACCAGAATTATACATGAAATTTCAGCTGACATAAAAAGTTTAACAGACAGGCAACTTATACAGCAGTAATTTCCTATGCAGACAAAACATCATGCATGTTACCCTAAATAAACAAGCAAGCATACCAAATCTTCTACTAGTTAAGCAGATGTAATTCAAACCAGAGGCAATAAACATGATTGATCAATCTCAATGTGGTGTAAGAGACATGAGTCACCCAAACATGTTAAGCATTTGTTGTGTGATAGCCAAATGCAAACAGTATGCCACAGAAAATAGAACTCACACTACTTAAAAGACAAGAAATCCTGATTTTTTTTGTGTCGCTAAATTAGCACGTCACAATGATTAGGTGTGATCTGAAATTCTTAATGCCTGTTTGTGTGATGGAACCAATCAATTGTGTCTAACTCTAACCAAATATGGCCCAATCATATAATTTCATCAGATAAGAATACTTCAAGGCATCTAATAAGCAGTTTGGGCTCTTATCAATGCACAAATCTAAATGATACTTGGTCGATCCATATAGGTTTTGCTGCAACTCTCAAAAGGCCTCATAAGCCCATAAATGTTGAATCCCAATTTGATCACTAAACCTCCCATCCGATCTACAAGCGAACAAATTAACAATGCACGCCACATAAACCCTGCAAAGGCGTATCCTCCAACAGTTCGATATGATTCTAGTTACTTGATAATTTCAGTAATTCACACAGATTCTGTAAAACACGCATTGACTCCAAGTTGCGTGGACACAAGCATCATGAACAACCTAGTATATTTGCAGTGAAAGAGACAGAATTGATGAACTTCAAGGTGTTGGAAATGACATGATTCATCCAAACATAGAAATCCAAAGCCTTCCTCTATGCTTACTGTGATAGCAATATGCAAATTGTGACCTATTCCAATCATTCCACGGTAGTTAAAACGACTGAATCATAAAGTTTTGGTCATCACAGTAACCATAGCAATATGCAAATCGTGAAATTCATGATTGTCGACCCCAGCACTACACCATTATATAATTTCATCAAAAGATCATGGTGCTTGCATCGGAACTCAGACGGTCAAACCCAACCCATACACGCCCCCTCGCACCTCCTCAGGAGGCCATCGATAAGCTACCATATCCTAAAGGAACGGCCAAATCTCCCATCTAAAAGCTGAAAATTTGGTATACTGAACTTCTGAGATTCACATGTAGACGAGTACGCGCCAAAACTATACAAAGTGGCGCAGGGACGAGAAGAAGCACTGACCTGGCGAGTCGGGTGTAGAAGAGCTGCTTGGAGAGCTCCTGGCACTTCTCGATGGTGGGAGGGTCGACGACGTAGTGCTTGTTCTTCTCCATGAGCGTCTTGTGGTACGAGCATCCGTGCTTGGCCACGATCCTCGTCGCCTCGCACGCCTTGGACTGCAGTTGCGCTAGCTTCGACCCCAGCGCCGCCATGGCCGGATTGTGCCGCTGCTCACGGTTCGGAACGGGGCAATGCGGGTCAGAAGAAGAAAATTATAACGGGGAAGAGAAATTTCGGTGGTCGGGAAGCGCGGATTCGAGGATGATGTGATAGATTCTTTGAGTTTACCTTGTGATTGTGATCGGCGGTTTGGAACAAAGGGCTGGAGAGATCCGAGGTGAGGACACGAGTTGGAACTTGGGAGAGGCGGCTGCGAGGGGACGGGACGGGAAGGGAAGGGAAGGGACAGGGGTGTTTTAGCGGCGTTCTTGTCTTGGAGGGCAGGTTTAGGGCCTCTGCTTTGTCCAAGTGGACTCCATTATGCATACGATTTTTCATTGGTAAAGCAAAAACCCCTGCAATAGCACGTTCGCATACAGATTAGCGACCTCATTGAGTTGTTAGACTTGAGAAGCAGCATCTCCAATGACATATATGGCTTGTTTAGAACTTGTTCTGATTGAACTCAGTATTTCTTTTAGAATAAAGATGAATTAATTTTTTATTACCTTTTGGTTTTCCTTTTAGAACACAGATAAATTAATTTTGATTTCTGCTGGACTCGTTGAGCTTAGTTTGAAATTAAGTCTCAAATAATTCATGAAAATGATGATAATAAGATTATGTCAATTTCAAAAATAGTTCAAAAAAAGTGTGGTTGAAAATTATCTGCCTCTACATGTAGTCCCGGCAACACATGTTATTTCAAATTTATTCAGTTCAATTATACACCTTTTAAGTTTCTGCAGTGCTTCCAAAACTAAGAGCATGTTTAGTTCCCAAAAAGTGAACTCAAAAAGTACTACAGTACTTATCACATCAAATCTTGCGGCGCATAGAGTACTAAATATAGACGAAAGAAAAAACTAATTACACAGGTTAGTTGTAAATCACGAGACAAATTTTTTGAGCCTAATTAGTCCATGATTGGACACAAATTGCCAAATAAAACGAAAAGTGCTACAGTAACCGAACCCAAAAAATTTCACCAACTAAACAGACCCTAACACAATTTCCCAATAAAGGGCTTGCAGATCGGAAGAAAAATATGCAGTACCATTCATTAGTTAGGCATCTTGTGATAATAAAACACAAGACGTGTAAGCCTGTGTCTCAACCCAATGGTAGGGGGAAGATACCCATTAACAGACAAAGATATGGGTGTATTGCTGTATTACAATGGAAGCTTCAAAACAGATTGACAGCAGGTATGGTGTCCATTACAGGCGAACTGACTTCAAGTACACGAGCTCTATGCTCACCAAACAACCTGGACATACATCCTTCCAGGCACAACAAATTTGCAAATCCGAGCAAAGTCTGTCCTTATTTCAGATGAGACAAGTAGGTCAAATGCAAAGAAATATATAGCCAACCAGCAACAGCAGAAGCATGCTTCACTTGGTCCACCAGTGAAGGAAATCCTTGCGCCTGTTGATCTTCTTTTGGAGCTGAAGAACACCGTACAGTAGTGCCTCAGCAGTTGGTGGGCACCCAGGGACATAGATGTCCACAGGGACTATACGGTCACATCCACGTACAACAGAGTAGGAGTAATGGTAGTATCCACCACCGTTGGCACAGCTGCCCATTGAAATAACCCATCTAGGCTCAGGCATTTGGTCATAAACCCTGCAGATAACAAACGAAGTTCATGTTACACTAGAAAAGTATGATTTGATAATAAAAATAAATAACTCTCTAAATCACAGAATTATGGTCAAATTGCAACATGTACAGTTAAAATATGTTCATACACACGTCCCAACAAAAGAAGAGACAAAATAGGGAATATTAGAAGCACCTAAAGCTTAAAGCAAGTCACTATAGTATACCGTCCAGATTTGTAATTTAAGGATACCAAGCAAAGCCTCTTTCCTCCATTCCAATAATTTTGATATTTTTATGTTTCAGCAAGCAAAATGGACAAGTCAATCCATGCAGATAATGCAGCTAGCCGGTCAATGCAAGCTTACTTATTTTCCTAATATTGTCAGTGTCAGCAAATAAAGTCATACAGAGCATGTCTTTTCCAACATCTTTTACTACAGAATTTATATCAATGTATTATTGCTACCTCTGGTCGAATAAAGATGTCATGCTGACCAAAATCATCAATGCTATTTGAAAGAGACTGGCCCCTCCGGTTGTAACGAAAACTTTATCCAACCAGAGGGTGTATAAAGTTTGTTAAAAGAGTGGTGCCGCAAAAGTATTTTGAGTGGCAACTTTATGTGTTACTTAGACATGGTCCTAAAGACTTAATACATTGAGAAGTGATCAAATTTAAAAGGTTTAACTAATGAATGCAATGGTAAGCTAGCATCCAAAAATGATGCTTGGTTTGCTAGAGCAGTCCTGTGTTTCAGCATCTACAGTCAGTTAGTACTAACAAGCATTGCAAAATCAGTACAAGATTAGAATTTAATTCTCCAAAACTTCTTAGCACAGAAAACAATACAAAAGATATAGAAATGAACTAAGTTTATGTTTGAACTTCAATAGTTCGCCATCAACCTGCTAAAGAAAAGGAACACAACTTCATAACCACACATCCTAGAAAGGCGCAACTCAAACAACAGGTCTCCTATGCAAATTTATACCAAGAAATTACCAATGTTGATTGGTATGATACGCAAGCTGCGGTCACATACTACAACAATTACTCCAGACAATACTTAAACAAGAAAAATGGTGGGTTTGGATTAACAGAAGCTCAGTATTAAGTAAAATCCCTATACAAATAGCCTCACAGGCCTATGTGGCTGGTTGTCCGCGCAATGCAAATTGATCGATTACAATTATCCTCAAAACTTGTCGATACAAATTATAATCATTTTTAGAAGACTTGCAGATAATCAAGTCTATGTGGCTGGTTGTCAAATCAAAGAACCATATCGTACTTCAACAGTTCTATCAACATGTTGTTCTTGGGAGCAAACTGAAAATTCTCCCTATAATGATCTGAGCACAACATGGTTTCTACAGACGGTATGGCCTAATTCTCTGGATCCTATTTCTTCGGTGCAAAGATATAAACCTATTGCTTAATACTCCCTTACCCAGATCCTTTATGAGATCTAAGGACAAACCCCCGCGCCCCCCCCCCCCCCCCCCCCCCCAAAAAAAAAAAAATCGAAATCTAAAATCGGCCTAATCAATCGAGATGAGGAATGTGTTACTGACTTGCGGAGGGCTGCCCACCCCCTCCCTCACCCCACCCCACCCCACCACACCCCCACCACAATCTAAAATCGGCCTAATCAATCGAGATGAGGAATGTGTTACTGACTTGCGGAGGGCTGGGGCCATCTTGTTGGTGAGCGTGCCGGCGACGATCATGCAATCGGACTGGCGCGGCGAGGGACGGAAGATGACGCCGAACCGGTCGAAGTCGTAGCGGGACGCGCCGGCGTGCATCATCTCCACCGCGCAGCAGGCGAGCCCGAAGGTCATGGGCCAGATCGAGCCCTTACGCGCCCAGTTCATCAGGTCGTCCACCTTGGAGACCACGAACTCGGCCGTCTTCGACATCGCCGGCGGGGGCGCGCCCCCGTATGGCGCTGGGGACGTCGGGGAGGCGCCCGCAGCGGCGGCGGCGGAGTAGGCCCGCGGGGTGGAGAGGAGGGCCAGCCGCGCGGTGCGCGGGAGCAGCGCCATGGTCGGTCGCTAGGGTTTCCTCACCTCGTGGACGAGGGGGTGGAAGCGTAGGCCGATTTGGGGATGGCTTCTCGGAGCTCTGGGGACACAGGGAGGTCGGGAGGTGGCTGTCTCGTGCCGTGGGGAGGTCGGGGCGCGTGTTGTGTGCGCGCCGTGATTGTGACTGGCCCAAGGACCAATAACTCTGTGCTGTCTTCTATATGTACTGGTCCATCCAGCCATCATAGGCTGATTCACTATATTTCCCTTTTATCGGAGAGTAAGGGCCTGTTTAGATGCTAAAAATTTTTTGGCTAAAATTTCTATAGTAATTTTCGTTGTTATTTGACAAAATTTGTCTAGTCATGGACTAACTAGGCTCAAAAGATTCGTCTCGACATTTTACAGATAAACTGTGCAATTAGTTATTTTTTTACCTATATTTAATACTCCATGCATGCGTCTAAAGATTCAATGTGACAGGTACCGCGCAAAAAAAAAATTTAGCTCATTTTAGCCATGTAAACAAGGCCGAAGCCCTTTTTTTTTGTACAATACAAAATGAAAACAATACTACAGCTCACCTCACAGTATCCCATCCGTCCCCAAAACAAAAAACAACCCTAAAAAAATGCCCTTCTTCCTATAAAAAAATCCCTTCTTCATCTGGTCAAGTCAAACTATTTTAAACTCGAGTAATAATCTTATAAAAGATAGTATCAACTGTTATAACTCTAAATAGTATATTAGGAAGATATCTATATTTATATACAGGGGTGGATCTAGCCTAAAAATTCGTTGATATCATCTCTACTGCGGCATATATCACCTTCACATATATGAACAACAACTTTGTATGAAAATCACAAAGAATCACTGTTGTTTGTGACAGCATGAAACAGGGCTATCTATATAAAAGAGAGGAGTAGCCACTGGCAAGATTGCAATCCACCGTAGAAAGCAAGCATATGCTAGGAGAACGAAAGAGGGAGAGTAAGAAAAACACCCTGTTCTGGATGGTGGCGGGTGCTAGTGCTGGTGTTGATGCTAATACTGATTTTTTGTGAGAGAAAAGTACTGTCGAATGGCTAGTTTATTCTAACTGATAAGTTCAAGCGAACAGGATGAAAGAAAGATAGGGAAAGAGGAGGGCATGGACCTCTGTACTCCACGTCAGCAAGCGCAGCATGACAAGGCATGCGCAACAGCACACAAATAGGGGTTCGCGCAACTAGGTGGGCCCTACCTAACCGCCACGCTGATTCGAATCGCCAGTACCACACTGGCCGATTTCAAAATAACCACATATTTCTTTCTCGAGGAGTTAATCTTTTTAAAATTTAACTAACATTATAGAAAATAGTTTGAACATTTGAATCTCCAATTAAATATATAAATATATACCATGATTACTCATCATACATTAATATTTTTTTGTTATGTATTTGTTCAAATTTAGAAACTTTGATTTCTACCGTTACTTTTGAGAGGGAGCGTATGTGCAGACACCAATCAAGGGTGTTTGATACCCCCTCCTAAAGTAAGGTGATTGGATACCCCTCCTAAACTTTAATCCCTGTCACATCAGATTTTTAACACTAATTTAAATTATTAAACATAGACTAATTACAAAACTAATTGCACAGATGAAGACTAATTTGTGAGACGAATCTATTAAGCCAAATTAGTCCTTATTTGATAACGTGGTACTACAGAAACATGTGCTAATAATGAATTAATTAAACTTAATAAATTTGTCTTATAAATTAGTCTTCATCTGTGCAATTAGTTTTATAATTAACTCATGTTTAGGCTTTTTAGGCCTTATTCGCTTCACCGAAATTTTGCTTATACCGGTTAGGAAAGAAATCGCTGAGTCGGTGAACGTTGGGCGCGTGTGTATCCGACAATGTCGACATGGGACAGTGGGAGACTGGGAGTCCGTGACTCTGGTGGAGTCCGTGACTCTGGTTCAGTTCAATTGCTTTCACGCGGATACTTATGTCAGAGCATAGGTCTCGTTTAGTTCACTCTAAAATATAAAAAGTTTTTAAGATTTTTTTGTCATATCATATATGTCGGTATATATATATATAGAGCATTAAATGCAGATAAAAAAGTAATTAATTACATAGTTTATCTGAAAATATCGAGACGAATCTTTTAAACCTAGTTAATCTATGATTGGACAAAGTTTATCAAATACAAACGAAAAGTGTTACAATGTTTTTCAAAAAAAATTTAGAAACTAAACATGCCCCGGGAATATGTACCTGAAATTTGATGGAACGCAGATCTGCAGCGATAGTATCTCTTTCAGTTTCACGGGGTATATGATGCGTGACAGGTTACCTGTCTTTTGTGGCGCGCAACAAGCTCGTAGATGGGTGCAGACTCACTCTGCTAGTGCGATTCCAAACCAAGGTCTTGTTTAGATGCACAAAAGTTAGAATTTTTTCACTCTCTCTATTACATTAATTTTTAGCTACTTCCATGAAGTATTAAATATAGGAAAAAAATAATTAATTACACATTTTAGTTGGAAATCACGAGATGAATCTTTTGAGCCTAGTTGGTCCATAATTAGACAATATTTGTCAAATAAGACGAAAGTGGTACTATTTATCAGGTTAAAATAATTTGCAAACTAAACCAGGCCCAATACCAATTTAAGCGGCATAGGATACGCTGGCCTTGCAAAATGTATGGCAGAATCGTACAATATCACGCACCCTTGATTGCAACTAAATGTGAATGAATTCCGCAGCGCTAATTGGGCAATTGCGGCTACAAATCGTAGTACCCTGTTTAACAGGGAAGCACGCGCATGAATTTTTGCTTGTCGCAATGGATTTCATCCATTAATTTAATCTTTTGTTGGTAGGCAAGATACAACGAGCCATAGCCAATTCAGCAGCGACAGGCTCGATCCGGAGGGATACACCACGCGCACGCACACAAAATTAGTCAATAATACAGTTAATAGACGCTACTAATCCATCGTACGCCGTGCCTCGCCAGCACTTGTTCGAGCTCGATCTCGCGACGAAGCCGAACCGGCAATAATCTCCTCAATTCTCAACCAGAGACAGACTGTATCAGTTCTTGACGCCGAGCGGCATGATGGGCATGCCGGCGTCCTGCGCGGCAACGGGCATGGTGGACTCGAGCTTGCAGTCAAGCGCCGGCAGCAGCGCGGCCTCCTCCACGAGCGCCCTCCCCACGAGGCGCAGCAGCGTCTCCTCCAGCTCGGCGCCGTCGGCCCACGGGTGCACCTCCGCCTGCAGCCTCGCGGGGTCCTCGCAGATGAGGTCCCACACGGGGTAACCCCTGCGCGGCATCATGAAGTCCTCCCGCGCCAGGCGCAGCGACGGGCAGTAGTCACCGCGGCCGTCGCCCAGGTAGATGACGCGCTTCCTCAACCCGGTCCCGGCGGCCGACGCCTCGCGGAGGATGCGGTCCAGCACCTGGCCCTTGCACATGTTGGGCGGGCAGGTGCCGACGCGGCAGCCGTGCGGGGCGGCGTGGTAGGGCCCGATGCGGAGGCGGCCGTCGGCGTCGACGTGGCTGGGGTTGGTGTTGATCTGGGAGAAGCAGCCCCGGATGCCGTGGTGCTCCAGGATGGTCTCGATGAAGAAGGCGTTGGCGTCGCTGAGGACGCGCAGGTCGCAGCCCAGCGCGTAGGCGGCCTTGATGGCGGCGGGCACGCGCGGGTCGATGGGCGCCGCCCTCAGCACCTCGGCGACGTCGCCCAGGGTCTTGCCGGCCGCGTGCAGCTCCCCCATCATGGTGTCCATGAGGGTGTTCCAGGGCATCGTGGGGAGGAGGCGCTCGAACAGCTCGGTGAAGCCGAGGTTGTCGAGGACCCAGTTGTCGCTGTCCACGTCGATGATCGTCTTGTCGAAGTCGAACACCACCACGATCCCGGCCATGGGTTTAGCTGGCTGGTTTTCGGGGGCTGGGCGGCTGGCTGGCTACGATGGATGCTTTTGTGTCGTCGTGGGTTGCCAAGAGCTTGTTTGCGGTGGATCGATGGCTGGGGAGCCGCGGTGGAGGCGGACTTATATACCGGGGCGTCAAACTTGTTCGAGCGCCAAACTACGAAGATGCTGAGGGAATATTACGGAGATGCCCAAGAATAGCGAGCCAGTCTCGGTCTCGGTGGTATTCGGTTCATCGGCCTTCGGCCGCGTAAGTTTGGCGCGGTGGAGTAGATTCGGCGCGGCGGACCGATGCGATTCGCCAAACTCCCTCGAGAACGGAGAAACCACGCGTGGCGCCAGCCTCTGGTCTGGTTCGCGGGCGGTGGCGGTGCGCGGGATGCGGCTTCTCCGCTTCTGCTTTGGTATTGCAAAGGAAGGCGCTAGTCATTTGACGGCGGCTTCTTGAGAAGGATCCGGAGATGCTTGGCTCCAGCATGGTGGCCAGGGAATATCCACTCCCGGTCCGTCTCGGGGAGCGGTGGTCGAGTCGCTTTCGCATTTCCCCGTATCTGCGGACACCTCGTGGTTCACCCGAGCCAAGATTTACGTGGAATCGATCGAAAGAAACTTCTCTGCTCTGTGTTTACCGAAACTGGTCTATCCTTATTTTTTTATAAAGGTAAAAATGCCCCACATCAGGCTGCGTGAACCAAGTGAAAATACTTGGACGGCTTCCTCTTTCTTTTTGATCCATACATACATGCACGCACAAAACTTGAAGCTAGCCCATTTGGAGTTCAGTACAACACAAGTCTCTGCTAGTATACTGTTCGTGGTCAAGTTGTGTTTATGCTTCAGGTTCAAGGGAATGCTGGCGTGCTTATGGCACGAGATTGGGCAGTTTCGGCACAGGTCATGTACTGCCACGATTTTGTCACGTTTCCTGGGGGTGTTCCGTAGCGGATATTCGGCGGATGCGGAGAATCTCCCCGAAGGTGGTGGCTGCTGTCCGCTGGGCCGCCAGGGGTCGGTCAGTTTGTGGTCCTCTGTTTCTCTCCTCCTTTTTCTCCTTCCTCTTAGCATCTTCAAATCATGCTTATTTGTTCCTCCGTCAATTTTTGCCTTCTATAAGTTGTCTTTCGGTCCAAATTCGACCAGCTAGCAACTTGTTCTTAATACCGGGAATCAGGATTATTCGGATTTTAGTGCTATCTACGTGGATCTCACATATGAACGCACCATCTGCATTTGTCTATGGATGCCAAATTTGTCCCTAAATTCCGGAAAAAAAAATTGGGTGAGCGATGCGTGCAGCGACACGCTCGTGCGCCCCCTGCTCGATGCACGCCGCGTGGACGTGGACTCCATCCTACGGCAGCTGCACTGGACTCATGACGGGCTCCAATCGCCAGACGGCTCGGCTCCGAATCAGCACACAGCTCGGCTCCTTCGCTCCCTCTCAAATACGGGACGACGCCTCTTCCTGATTGTAGCGAGCCCAACTAGTGCGGCCGCCACTTCCATGGATCAAGCAGCAGACTCCATGGCAGGCGTTGGAGGCCAAGAAGACATCACGACTGATGACCTGTCTGCGGATCTTCACAGCGGAGGCCAGAGATGCGTCTCCGCCACCTGCTGCTCCGACGAGATGTGCCGCCATCACCTGCTGCTCCCGACGAGATGCGCCGCCGCCACCTGCTGCTGCGTGGCGTGGCAGCGAGAGCCTCCACCGTGGGCCGCCGTTGCAGCCGGCCGCCGCTGCCTCCGCCTCGAGAAGAAGCCACGCTCACGCCTGAGCCGAGGAGCCGTGGTGGAGCCTTGGTCTGTGTACGCAAGGAGCCGAGGGGAGCAAGCGACGTCCGGCTCGCGTGCTGACCCTTTGATTAGAAGGGGTGACACGCGGCATCCATCAGCGAGGATAGCGCACGCTCGCGTCGCTGCGCCCATCGTTCACTCAATTTTTTTTTTCAAATTCCACTATGTAAAAAGAAGATTCCCCATCGCATCAAAATGCCGACACATGCATGAAGTACTAAATGTAGATGAAATCAAAAACTAATTACACAGTTTAGTTGTACTTTGTGAGACGAATCTTTTGAGCCTAATTAGTCAATATTTGAACAAAAATTCACAAATACAAACGAAATGCTACAGTGGGGAATCTTTTACTGTGCAGATTTTGCCCCTGCCAATTTGGCGCAACTAAACACGGCCCATGTTTGCATGCAAAAGCTTGAAACATCGCGTCATGTGGAGGCCGGCTTAGGAAAGCTCCTAGTCGTTTCGGCTGTGTTTAGTTCCAAAGTTGAGAGTACCAAATTTACTGTAGCGTTACTGTAGCATTTCGTTTGTATTTGATAATAATTATCCAACCGTTGACTAATTAGGTTCAAAACGTTCGTCTCGCAAAGTACAACCAAGCTATGCAATTAGTTTTTGATTTCGTCTACATTTAGTACTTAATGCATATACCGTAAGTTTGATGTGACGGAGAATCTTCTTTTTGCATAGTGTCAAATTCAGAAAAGTTAGGAGGAACTAAACACAGCCTTCATTATTCCACCATTAGCTAAGATTCTCGAAACGACCTGGGACGCGAAACAAAGAACATTATTTTTAAAAGCTATGATACAAAGGATATCTTTATTCGTATCGTTCGCTCGACATATGAAACATGTACATATAATATAGTTATAAGAGAAATTTTGCTAGCGGACACCGTTCTTTGATCGAACTGGTTGTTCAACATCGAACAGCCAGTTCGATCAAAGAACGGTGTCTGCCAGCAAAATTTCCCTTACTATAACGATATTCATAGGACTTGGAGAATGTTTCACTGTAGCACGTTAGTACGACATTACACAAACAACACATGTGGTAGAATCAAATTTCATAGTGAGAAAGTGAGGATGAGAGGTGTTTAGCCCCTTTTGTGCCTTCGGGTTGAGTTCCCATTACGTTTGGAACCATGTTGCACATTATTTCTATTTCTCATTTGGGTACAAAGTTCCCAGAACGTAGAATAAGACCATGTTCCATGTTCTAGGCCTAAGATACCACCTTACCACACCAACGAAGAACAAATTCCCATACAAAGTTAATATGCAGGTTACAAATCACCCCCCCCCCCCCCCCCCCCCCCCCCGTCGTTAGTGGGATGCACAATACACATGAACGATGTTACAAATAAGAGAATGAACGAATACTGCTAACTTTATTTTATCACTTCTTGTGCGTTTTAAGTGCCTAAATTATAAGATGATTTCAGATAACACTCTTGTACAACCGATTAGTAAAAGTAAATTTTTATTTCCATATCTTGTTATTTATCTTTATGTCCCAACATATCATTTTGTTGTCCTTGTCTGACTATTGTAGATTGTTATTCTCTTTGTGCCAACATGGATAAGATTTTGTCAGGTTTGTGATTTTATTTAATAGTTTCTTTATTCTCAGAACCAAAAGTTGCAGATTATACCTACATATATTATAACGAATTAATTGTAGTTTGAGTATAAAATATATGCAATAACCGCCGGGAAACAAAATTCAGGCATCTAAACTTTAGCAACTTCCATTTTATTAGTCTAATAAGAAACTGACACACACATCTTAGTTACTTTTTATTTGAAGCGAAGTGGCAAGAGAGACAAACATCTTATTTGCAGTGTCTCTTTCAAGATCGAGGAACACCATGTGAATTGTGAATAGCGGCATCCGATCAAGTAGATGAATTATTTGCCAAGTTTGGATTACTGTACATGCAGCAGGTACATATTATAGAAAAACAAAAGGAAGTACTGTGCATGCACTGGAAACTGCCAGACGTGATCGATGCAAAACAATGAAGTTCATCACAAGTCCATAAGGCTAGATTGACGGCCTCACATGTGCCAGAAGGGCCGCGATCTGATGATGTCCTCACCGTCTCACGCCAGGCCAAGCCTCCACAGTCCTAAACGGACAGATTCACGGCATCAGATCAGATGGCAAATTTCATTCGCATGCATTCAGGCTTCAGTTTGTGTGTGTTTTTTTTTTTTTTTTGCTAGCACTAGCAGACACATCTCGGTGATCAGATCAGATTAGATGCTCTTCATGTGGGTGAGGCCGCGCCGTGTGGGTCGGCTGAGAGTCTGAGACTTGGGAGCCCCATGTCCACTGAACTTCGCGCGATACCTGTCCACCGTCGTGGTAAGATTCGCGTCTCTTGTCACTAGTGCCAATCCGTAGCTAGCAGATTTCTCAGTTCTCACGGTGCCGTTACCAACTTACCATACGGGGTTCAATAATTAGCGGCGTCCGCTATTTCCCGAGCTAACTATCGATTTCCAACCACAAAACAAGGTGCCCTCATATTCTTCCTTCCCTTCCCTGCTTCCCCTGTGGCTAGCGGTACCTCCACTGCCGTGTCGTCTGTCCACCATCTGTGCCCTGTCCTTCCTAACCACTCAGCTTATTCTTTTTACCCATCTCTTTCGTCGTCTCCTCATCCCTCTCCCGTCGAGGTTAGAAGAGTTATAGTCATTTATTTATGAAAAAAAAAACATGTGACATTAGAATCAGATATACATATAACATATCACACCACCTACTCAACTTTTACAACCACAATTGTAGCTTGGAACACTTTATTGGCATGTTGTATACGGAGCGGTACACATGCACTTGTGGTATTGGTACGCATGTTTTATGCAAAAACACTTTATTGGAAAATTTTTAAAGAAGTATTATCCCAGTGTTTGGATTAATGCTTGATAGTTGATCTGTTTAGTCATTGGCTCTAATAGCCGGTACCAAGGGGAATCGCATTTAGCGCAAAAATTAACCCAAATTGGGTAAAAGTTGATATGATATGTGTCGCCTATAGAGCAAAAAATAAACACAAACAAAAGTACTTCATAAGAAATTCACATACAATGGGACGGCCACGAGACGGAGATTTTCATTAATTAGTTTGTTCCTAAGTACAAACTAATCGCCGAGGAACACCTGGTTCACAATGTCCTCGGCGTGGACTACATCCACGATGGCCTCTTCGGCGTCAACAAAGTCCGTGATCAGGTCTTCATGATCTCCGGGACCTTCGTGCATAGGGAAGCCCGTCTCCATGGCGCTCAGGTCATGTCCGGTCTGGACCTAAGTGGCAGCCAGGGCAACGGTGGTGCCACGACGATCGCCATGGAGAGCGATCTCACTGGCGGGGGGCGGGGATGTCCTGCAGGCGGTCCACCAGGAGAGGACCCCTAGCATTCATCGCCACGGCGGTGTTGTTGGCCACCATCTGGAGGTGCTCCAGTTGCACCATCATGGCTGGTAAATAAGAAAGCAAAGGAATCAATTAGGAAAAACTATCGAAGGAAAGATTGATAGAATCAAGAAAGATGGGGTTTTCTTGTAAGGAGCTTACCGGCCACCCTGGCATCGGATTCGGCCAAATCTCGCCCGAGTGGCGATGACCTCATCCTCTGCAGAGAAGAGGGTGATCCTCCGGATCTCTAGTTGGGTCTCAAGCTGGCCATTTTCCTTGGTGGCCTCGGAGTACCGCTCCTTCGCCGCCTTCCATTCTCGGAGGAAGCGGCGAGCATCGTCACCATTGTATGAGTTGGAGGAGCCCGACGAGGAACCTGACGAAGAATCTAACGAGGATTCTAATGGAATAGGAGCGGTTCACTGGCCCTGATAGAGAGGGGACGGTTACTGCCATGATGAACAAAACTGTGGAAATCGAGAAGTCAAGATAGGTTGGCTGGTGAACAAGTTGAAATTTTTAGTCTTACCCTAGACGGCGGAGACGCTGGCGCATCAGTAGGTTCTCCTCTAGGACCTCTTCCGCTGGGCGCTTGCCGCGATCACCTTCTCCAGCCATGGCTAGGGTTTTGATGAAAAGAAGGAAAAATCGCCGAGCACGAGAAAATGAGAGAACTGTGTGGAAGAAAAAAGATAGATGCAGTTGTGCTTGGTGTTAAGAGCCCTTGGCCTTTATTTATAATCATGAAATAAGCGTGGTAGATTTTTCAAAAGATGTGAAGGCAGTCACAATTAATGCAAAGAGTAGCGTGCTCCACCATGGATCGAGGAATACGCGGCGGCTATGATTGCAAAGGAATTTGAAAGGTTTTGGTTATGAGAGCCGTTTTCAGATTCAGCCAAGTCGGATTAAAATCAGAATTGAAATCGGCTAATTTAAATCGGTTATTCTAACTAAACCCAGAGATGGCGTGCCACGGATCAACAAAGTGCTCTCCTTACGAGCTGGTATATGGACATGTAGCCATTTTCCTTGGGAAATCAAAGCTGAATCGTGGCATATTGAAAACTCAAGAGAACTTAATAGCCGATGACTATAAAGTTTTTGGTGTTGGATGATTTAAAAGATCTGAATTGTCATTGGTTTCGCGCTTTGCAAAATAAAAGACAAAGATGAATTTGCAGGAAAAGAAAAATTACTTCAAATGAAAAGAAGTTTATTTGCCAATGTTTCCTGTTATAAACTAAGGGCCGGAGAACACTTTGTTCATGATGTCTCCGGCTGGAGAAGAAAGGGCTATGGAGCTGCCAACATTTAAGAAGTCTTCGACCAGGCACTCATGATCCTCAGGGTGATTGGTGGCTGGGAAACCATGGGGAAGAAGTCAAAGCTCATGACTAGAGCGGACTTGTGCCATGGCCAGTGCAATGGCAGCACCTTGGGGGACGCCGCGAAGGGCAATTTCCCTGACGTGGTTCGGGACATCGTACAGGCGAACCACCAGCACAGCGCCCCTGGCATTGACAAACCCTGCCGCATACACCGCAGCTGATCGGAGGCTTTCCAGCTGAGTTGATAGATCTAAAAAAGGGCATGATTAAGGTCTTGAAGGCAAGATTGAAAGAGCGAAGGATTGTGATGAATATCTCACCAATGATTCTGGTCTCGGCCTCGGGCAACCTCGCTTGAGTAGAGTTGGTCCTGTGCTCTAAGATGATGAGGGCATCCTACAGCGCATTCAGGTGGAAGTCCATCTGCCCAAGATCATGAGTCGCATTGGAGTACCAGGCTCGAGCCTCATCCCTCTCTTGAAGGAGCCGGCGAACAGTATCACCATGAGGATCGGTGGGTACAATGGAAGGGCCTACTGGGGCTACCATCCGCACATTGCCAGGGCCATAGATTGTGCTAGGAAGAGGACTGTCATTCAAGTTGATCCTACGGATAAAAGATCAGATCAATCTAATCAAAGAGATCATAGAGCAACGATCATCCTTACTTCAGGTGACGAGGACACTGGTGTGGTGGCTTGGACTCATCAAGGACCTCTTCAACAGACCTCTTGCCATTCTCCATCTCTTCGAGCCTGTTGAAGAACAAATCGCACCAAAAATACAGAAAGTTTGAGATGACGCAGATTGGTTTTTCCATTCACAACCATGGCCCGTATATATAGCCCAAAGATGCAAGGATAGGCTTTGGCGAGGTTACGGAATCGGAATCGGTTATGAAAATAGATCAGCACTCCGAAGATTCGGGGGAGCAGTTCACGGGAAGTTCGAAAATGCAACAGATTCAAATTTATTGCTTCCCATAATTATAAATACTGGGAGATTGTTACAAGGGGATTACATTGAAACCGACCATCGACCTATAAAGACTTCATTGGATTGAAGGGAGTTTGAACCCCCACAAGGCCGAGGGACATCGTGGACCAAGTCATATCGACTAAATGATGGAAGTATCATCAGGGGGGAAAAGGACTGGCCCGCCAAGAAGGTGCCTAGTATATTTCACAGGTTTCTTGGCATAGGCAGAGCAAACAAGGGAAAGGTGTCCACACATTTGAACCCTTGCAAACACTAGAACAGCTTTACACCGATGGTGAGAAGACTCAAGTAATATCACAAGAATTCTTCTAACCGCAACAACTGATTCTCTTGCTCAACAAGGTGTTGAAATGGGTGACACAATCGCCCTAGACACAAGAATTCTTCTAACCGCCTGGAATCCTCATGGTGGATCTAGCAAAGCTGAGAGCACTTGAAGAAACGAGTAGGAGACAAACATGGCTAAGTTATTGAGTTGCTCTCGCCAGAATCGAATGTGCATTTATAGTCGGTCTAGGAAACTGAGTCCAAGCACCCGTGAAGCAATAGTGCACTTGTGAAGCTCTAAAGTGTAGAATACCAACAAAAGATTGTGCACATGTGAAGCTCGTAGACAAACGAGGACAACAGAAAAGGTGACAGACAGTAGACCCCAGGGCAAGGTTCTTGACCCTTGATTGCAGACCCATCAAGGCAGTACAGAAGAGGTAATTTTGGAATAAAATCATTTTTATCCTAAAATTGGGGGGCATATGTTTACACCGAAATTTGGAAGGAAGAACACGGGAACTCCAGGTTTCCAAGTTTGCATCATCAAGGAGTCGACTAGGTGTAAATTGGTAACAGCTGACTCAGGTACGGTATCGGAATCGGCTATTTTATGGATGAAGTCAGCCAGTAACGTTAGCAGATTGTATTTTGGGCAGTATTAGAAAAGACATGCCAGACTCTATAAGGAGGAAAAGATTAGGGTCCAAGTTATTTAAATTAGAAAGTTTTATTTTTATTCCAAGAATTGTAATAAGTCGTATTCGAGTAGGATTCGTGTTTAGGCTCTGGGTATAAATATTTGACCCTCGCTATTGTACAAGGACACGAATACATATTGAATACAATCTTTTTGGCTTTTGTCATCGCATTAGGAGTAGGAGTACTATAGATCTCGGCGAGTTCTTCAGCGAGTTATGCTGCATCGGCTAATCGGCCTCTAGCTTGTTAGTAAGTACCGTCACGACTTATATTATCGTTTGTAAGGCTGCATCAATCGATTGACCTCTTACAGACTGTAGTGTAAGTTAGTTATCGATTCGTATCTTGATTTGCAAGGGTGCATCAGTCGATTGATCTCTTGTAGATTTTGATATTAATCACAGTTATCGATCTTGTGGTGAGTGATCCGTTATTTAACGCAATATCACTAGTTATCGAGTTGACTAAGATTAGTAAAGCTTATCTTGCTATTTTTAGTTAATTCATCTAGTTATCGATCTTATTATAATTAATGTTTTGTTAGTTATAATAATATCACAATTTATCCAGTTAAGGTTGAGATAGATCGGCATCATATCACACTAGTCGATCGTCTTTAAGCTTTGTTACGATCAAATCTTAAATTTGATGATTCGCTTTGCTAGATTGGTTGTTTTATCTCAATCTTAATCGTGCATCGTATGCTCTCGAGGGCGTGAATTAATTATAGATGAACTCAATAGTTAACAAAGTTTGATCTATCGTTGTCACCATAGCTGCTTCGATCCATTCGGACCTCACTGGTGGAACTTTAGACTATATTTCATCGATCATCGAGTTTGTTTATAACCAAGACATGTACTTTGTTTGTATAATATGCCTGAAATCGGCTGTTTTAGCCGATTACGTGCGCTTTTCACATATATAGCGTGCACCATGGAACTATCGAAACATGAATAGATATACGAGCTTTCTGGATTTTGATTTGTTATCGTTATCATAGCTGCATCGATCCGGTCGAACCTCACTATTGATGGTAATAGATTAAATCTGGTTTGCTTATGAGTTTGGTCATGTTAGATAGTCGATTGCATACAGGTTATAATCTTTCTTTTTATTTCTGAATCGGCTATTTAGCTGATAGTTGTGCATTAAGAGATGATTTCGTTAATCTTGGCAAATTGGATGTATTGTACTTGTTCTTACCCTAATTAACCAGTAGTTATGAAATTGTTATGATTCATGATGGCGGCTAGTTTGATTCATCATTATCATTTCTTCATTTTCGCCGATTTGTCTTATTGTAAAGATCCTTCTTTCGTGGACACGATGGATATCGACTGTTTAGTCGATGGCCTCACATATTGGCTTTCAGAGCTGCAAATTCGGAACTGTCCGGAGCAACACCGACATGTTTTGTCTTAAATTACTGATCAACTTTCTTTCCGGCCTTCGTGTTGAAGCTAAGCAGATCTTTGGGCCTTGCTGCATTCAGATCTCCCGGCTTGCTGCGTGTTGATCACATTGCCATATTTTTGTGTCGACAAGTGGGTTGGCAACGAGACTGATCCGACTCATTTGGGTTGTCACTAGGCCATGCCTCGAGACAGCATCTATGAGAAAATGAAGTAAGAAGACCACAATATGAAATTACCAATGTACATTTCAATTCGTTAAACCCTCCAAAGAAACATAGGTAGTCGCACGTATATTTTTGTACTGCTCCTGCCTGTTTGCTATTTTTCAATATTCTTGATATTTTTTCACCATTCAGTCTCTCCTAATAAATAAGGATATATATTCTTTTAACCTCGGTAGAAAACCTGAACTGAGTACAGTTTCTTTTCTCTGAAATAACGATTATGTAAATGAGATACTAGCACTGTAAAATTATCGTTGCTCCTCTACGAGCAACCACAATATGCGAACTAAAGTAGTCCATAAGGACTAAAATATTCTCTACTCGCTAGTTGAAATACTATGGACGTATTCTATATACCAGTCCATAGCAAAAGGTATCTGTAGACTTATAAAATACCCATAAGAAATAAGAAGTATTCATTTTTATCTCTCTACAAACCTTTAACGTCTTGGATAAGATGCACAGTTGTTTATTAGTGGCTAATATTATTTTAGTATACACTGTGGCAAAGTAGTCCATATAGATACCTAACATGGAGCCCACTCATTAAGACTACCTAATCTAAATGCATTGTGGTTTAGGGTTTAGGGTTACCTATTTGCTCTTGAATCTTTAGATGCTATTTGAGGCTGCAGTGTCCTATATATGTGGCTATGCCCTGTTGCCGCACCTGAGAGAGATGGCACTTCCATTCCATCCATTGGATAGGTATGTTGTCCTGTGAGCAAATAGCCTGATGGAAACCAGACTACATGATTATACTCGCTCACTACCTAGTTTGGATGCTTTGAAATTTTATGCACCTGTAAATACAATACACTTGTAATTTATTGCGCACAAGAAAACCCTAGAATGTTTTACAACCTTGAAAATGCTGTTTGGCTCAGCGAAGTGAATCTTCACATCATAACGGTTGATGAAGTGAGAAATATTGAAATCAGCAGCTACTCGAATGAGCACGAGATCAGCAGAACTCAAGCTTGCATGCACAGACAAATCAACGCAAGAACGAGGATTCAAACTCCGTAACAAACTGATAGGCTATCGGCGCAAGCAATTGCAGTAATGCAGGTTCCACCGCAGCGGCGTGAGCGTGATCGACCTCATCGGCCGTGAGGAACTGCAGGAGTGCAGGTTCCGCAGCAGCGCCGGCACGCCGCAGCCCACTCGTCGGTCGCTGCCGCCCTCAAAGCTCCTCCGTCCGCTGCTGTCTCCACGAATGCGACCACCACGCCGACGTCCAGTTCGACATCTTCCGCATCGGTCGCCGCATCTACTCCTCCGATCCTCCTCGTCGACGCAATTGCAGATGCTGTCGTCATGGATTTGGTCTCCACTACCATGGATTGTCTCGCCATCTGCATGGATTTGCTCCCGAGCACCATAGATGGGATCTCCCCTCCGTCCTCAGCAGGTTCGGCGACGAACAGGATAGAGGAGTCGAGGTAGCAGACTCCTCCCTGATACTTGTCGTTTTCTTTTCCGAGTCTTGGGAGGCGATTATTTTTTACGCCTGTTTTGGCTCAAACCAGGGGTAATATTAGTGGCCTAACTAGTCATCCAAACAACAAGTTTCAGCTTGGGCTAAAAAAATATACGTGCCTGTAATTTACAAAGGTTTTTGGCTGATTACCAGCCTTCCAAACAAGCCCGTATAGGGTTACATCTAAGCTCTGCTACTCTCTTCATTGCAATTGTAGGTTGCATGCCGAGGGCGTTTCTTGTTGACAGTAGAACATCCTGCCGTCTGCGACGCGCAGCTTACCAAGTAGGTGTAGTAGGGCGGAATGGTTGATCTCCATGCCACCGCACTGAAATTCCCCTCCTGAGTGACACGCCCTGATAGAAGATCTTTTTTTAGGGAAGCCCTGGTAGAAGATCTTGCACAGTCTCATCAGGGACATCTTTAGCTTATCAGCCAAATCAGGCAGTCATTCAGCAGTATTTTTCTCTCACAACAAATCAGCAAACAGTACTTTCAGCTATGACTTATCAGCCAAGCGAACAGGGACTTGCCTTCCTGAGGAGACGGCAGCTGATAGACGTTGTAGATTGTAACTGCACCGTGTGCCCTAGCCATTCCCCAAAGGCGCATGGACTTGCCTCTCTGCAGAAGATGGTTGGGACTCTCGCAAAACATAGAATAACACGCGAGGGGTGGGAAAGGGGGATGGGGGTGTTTCTTGCAATGTTTTCTCTAGATTATCTAGATGCAGTAAAAACTATATATTTCTTCCGTTCCAACGAAGGGATTACTTCAAAAAACTGAACTACTTATAGTTTTTGAACTGAAAAAGGTACTTTTCTTTTTCTTTTTGCTTCCCGGGTTCCAGTTGGAGAGCGCACTTTACACGTAAGCAAAGCACACGCACAGGTGGCAACTGGCATGCATGCCAGATACAACGAGTTATCCAATCAGAAATGTCAAGAGAGATGCTCATCCAGGCAACGGCCGAACGGGTGAGGCTATCCTATCGTCCCGCCATTATTTAAACTCAACTCCGGTTGCCTGCTTCCTCACCGCAGCCAGCACAAAACAGCTCACGAGCTCTAACCCAAGCACTAGCGAAACATCCTCCGCGATCATCAATGGCGGCCTCCACGATGTCACACCCCTCCCCGGCTCTTGCCGGCAAGGCGGCAAAGATCGCCCGGGCCAGCGTGTTCGGCGGGGGCCGCATCACTATGCGCAAGACGGCCGGCAAGCTGCCTAAGCCCGCCGCCGCGTCCGGCAGCCCGTGGTACAGCCCGGACCGCGTCCTCTACCTCGGCCCATTGTCAGGTGCGCCTCCGTCCTACCTCACCGGCGAGTTCCCGGGAGACTACGGCTGGGATACCGCTGGGCTGTCGGCGGACCCCGAGACGTTCGCCAAGAACAGGGAGCTGGAGGTGATCCACTGCCGGTGGGCCATGCTCGGCGCGCTTGGCTGCGTCTTCCCGGAGCTGCTTGCCCGCAACGGCGTCAAGTTCGGCGAGGCCGTCTGGTTCAAGGCCGGCGCCCAGATCTTCAGCGAGGGCCCTGGACTACCTGGGGAACCCCAGTCTCGTGCACGCACAGGGCATCCTTGCCATCTGGGCATGCCAGGTACAAATCAATCCGACCCCAACTCGCCTAAGCCGTTTTGGATTTTGCTCTGATAGATTGATGTTACAATGCAATGCATCACGGATCGACCAGGTTGTCTTGATGGGGGACGTGGAGGGGTACAGGGTCGCCGGTGGGCCGCTCAGTGAGGTGGTCGACCCGTTGTACCCTGGTGGAAGCTTCGACCCGCTGGGGCTCGCCGACGACCCGGAGAAGTTCGCGGAGCTGAAGGTGAAGGAGATCAAGAACGGCCGGCTCGCCATGTTTTCCATGTTCGGGTTCTTTGTCCAGGCGATCGTCACAGGCAAGGGGCCACTTGAGAACCTGGCCGACCATCTCGCTGACCCCGTCAGCAACAACGCCTGGGCGTATGCCACCAACTTCGTCCCCGGCAACTGATGATTCATTTCGAGAGGTAACCTCCAGGCCGGCGAAGGAAACAGCGTGGTTGTGCTAAAGACAAGCGTTGCGCACGCACCCTGTATTTGGTCGTGTCATACTGTCGTTGTAAAAGATTGAGGAGAACGAGATGCCCCTCCTGGCTCTCGGCTGCATGTTTATATAGCTTGGAACAGCCCCAAGGCGTGGCACATACATAGGAGATTTGTTACATCATCTTGAGTTACAAGTACATCCTAACTAATCCATTTACCTCTCCTACAAACTAGGAATGCATGGCGGTTCTTGCTTGTGCCGCACACATCACAACTACCACGTGACAATTACATTGTTTAACACTCCCCCTCAATCTTACCCACATACAAGGTTAAGATTGTCTCTAAACTCTCTCAACTTGACCCGAGGTAGTGTTTTTGTAAATCCATCTGCAACTTGATCTCCTGTGCTTATGAACCTGATGTCTAACAACTTCTGTGCAACCCTTTCTCTCACAAAATGAAAATATATTTCAATATGTTTAGTTCTAGCATGAAAGACAGGATTGGCAGAAAGATATGTAGCACCTAGATTGCACACCATAGTCGAGCCATGGAAGGATGTTGCACCCCAAGTTCTGTCAGCAGTTTCTGAACCCAAATTATCTCTACTGTTGCATTAGCAAGTGACTTATACTCAGCTTCAGTGCTGGACCGTGACACCGTGGGTTGTTTCCTTGCACTCCATGACACAAGGTTGCTCCCAAGATATACTGCGAACCCACCTGTTGATCGCCTATCATCAATACACCCGGCCCAATCAGCATCTGAGAAGCCACTAATCATCATAGACTTGGATGGTGCAATCTTAAGACCAAGATTCATAGTTCCTCGTATATACCTCAAAATGCGCTTCACAGCACTCTAATGCGAAGTGGTAGCAGCATGCAAAAATTGATAAAACCTTATTGACGGCAAAGGCAATATCTGGTCTAGTCAATGTGAGGTACTGCAATGCTCCAACCAAACTCCTATACCGAGTAGAGTCATCTTCACCAAGTGCCTTTCCTTCGGTAATACTTAACTTTTCTACACTTGACAACGGTGTATCTATAGACTTGCACTTGTCCATTCCAGATCTGGCGAGAACATCTAAAGCATATCTCTCTTGGGAAAGAACCAGCCCTCCATGTTACTTCTTGACTTCTATTCCCAGGAAGTAATGCAAATCCCCCAAATCCTTGAGTGCAAAATCTTTTTGTAGATCAGCTAACAATGCATCTGTTGCTGCTGGAGATGAACTAGCCACTATTATGTCATCAACATATACTAGCACAAAGATTGTATGACCTCCTTTCCGATAATAAAACAGTGAAGTATCGGATTTAGACGGAACAAATCCAAGGGCTTGCAATTTTGCACACAATCTTGAGTACCAGGCACGGGGTGCCTGTTTCAATCCGTATAATGCCTTATCAAGTTTGCATACCCATGTTGGATGCGATGGATCGGTGTAACCCGGGGGGTGGTACATATATACTTCTTCATCCAAGATCCCATGCAAAAATGCATTATGTACATCTAATTGCCGCAATGACCATCCCATAGAAACAGCAATAGAAAGCACAAGACGAATGGTAGCAGCTTTAACGACAGGACTAAAAGTATCTTCATAATCAATTCCATACCTTTTGCTTATACCTCTTTGCTACCAATCGCGCCTTGTAACGATCAATAGACCCATCAGCTTTCATTTTAATTTTATAAACCCACCTTGAGCCGATGATGTTCTTGCCCTTGGGTCGAGGAACCAAGTGCAATGTCTTGTTGTGCAACAAAGCTTGATGCTCGGTGTCCATCGCCACAACCCACCGTTGATCCTTGAGAGCCTCATCAACCAAAACGGGTTCTTCAGGAGCAACAGTGGACACCAGCCCCCAACGTATGGTACCATCCGTATATTGCTTGGGTTTCACAATCCCTCGCTGTCCATAGCTGACAGGACCAGCAGCTTCGAGAGATGGAGGCTGGACATCGGGGGGCGACGTGGTTGTAGCAAGAGCCACACCATCAGCACGCGCACCAGATCCCACCGGTTCAGCGTGAGGAGACACGGGATTCGTCTGTGGCGCTGGAGGCTGATCACCAGGTGTGGACGAGGTCGAAGGCGTCGCAGAAGATCCCGGCGACAAGATCTCGGTCGCGCCTGCTGCGGGAACATGCTGGGCGCACCGCGATCCTGAAGCGGATTCATCTACAGCCGAGCCAGTCGGTGCAGGCGAATCAGCTTCGGCAGCCGAGCTGCTCCCCCTCGCCCGGCACATGTGATATAGGGGAGGAGCCAGGTTTTCTTCACCATCCGACGCCATTTCATCATGGTTCAACGCCAAATTTTTTTCTGCATGCATCATATCACAAGAAGTACTGCTTCCAGTATGGTTAGAAGGAGGAGACTCCCCACACATGTCATGTACCAATGCATCCCCAAAAGGCAAAGATGTACGAAGTGATTCAGGAAGAAGGAGGATTTCGGCTCGAAGCCGTGACCCCGCATTGGGATGCAAGGATGCGAACGGAAAAATTTGTTCATCAAAGATCACATCGCGAGAAATGTACACACGACCAACTGAGGGATCTAGACACTTGTACCCTTTATGTTGGTTGCTGTAACCAAGGAAGACGCAGCGTGTGGATCTTAGTTGAAGTTTTCTAGTGTTATAGGGGCGCAAGTTGGGCCAACAAGCGCACCCAAACGTCCTGAGGGAGGAGTAATCCGGTGTGACACCATAGAGATGTGTCATGGGTGTTTCTTGGTTGATAACTTTAGAAGGCAAGTGATTTATAAGGAAGACTGCGGTTAGAAAAGCCTCATCCCAAAATTTTAGCGGCATGGACGCATGGACTAGAAGGGTGAGACCCATCTCTACAATGTGACGATGCTTGCATTCTGCAAAGCCATTTTGTTGATGTGCATGGGGACAAGAAACATGATGCTCAATGCCTATACGCTTAAAGAACGAATTTAGCACTTGGTACTCCCCTCCCCAGTCCGTTTGCATTGCACGGATTTTACAATCGAATTGGCATTCAACAAGACTTTGAAAGTCACGAAAACATTGGAAGACTTCGGATTTATGCTTTATAAGATAGATCCATGTAAACTTTGAGAAATCATCAATAAAGCTTACATAATAAGAAAAACGACCAACAGATGTTGGTGCTGGACCCCACACATCGGAAAAAACAAGTTCCAAGGCTCTAGTAGACACACTAGTTGACCTTGGATAGGGCAGCTGATGAATTTTGCCCTTCTGGCATGCGTCACATACATGCTTGTTATTTTCATCTCTAAAAAAGGAAATTTTATGGTGGCTAAGAACTTGCTGAACTACAGGAGAAGCAGCATGGCCTAGCCTACTGTGCCACAGCGACAAAGAGGGTTTTGTGACACTAAGAACATGTTTATTCCCTGACAACCTAAACGATGATGACTTGATGGGGTAGAGTCCTCCTTCAGATCTGCCTCTGAGAAGGGTTTTCTTCGTCACCTGTTCTTTGATAGAAAAGTGGTCGGGGTGAAATTCAAGGAAAACATGATTGTCGCGTGCAAGACGATTCACAGAAACTAAGCTTTTATTGGCATGTGGAACATGTAACACATTATTGAGATGAATCTTAGATGATGACGGGGAATGCAAAGTACTATGACCGATGTGTGAAATCTCCATACCTCGCCCGTTTGCAGCGTGAACTTGTTCTCCACCGTGATACTTGTCATGGAAAGAGAGCTTCTCCAGTTCACCTGTAATATGATCCGTTGCACCCGAATCCATATACCAGTTCGTGTCTACCCCATAGGATGTGGAGGCAGCAGACACGGACTTCTATGGAGGGCCTTGGAAGTTGTTGTCGAAGCGCTTGAAGCATCTGGCCACCGTGTGCCCTTCCTTGGTGCAAAGCTGGCAGTAGACACCAGGAAGGAAGTTGGAGGACCGTCCTCCACCACCGCCGCGGCCTCCCTTGCCGCCGCGGGTGAAGCCTCCGCGACCACCCCCATGGCCACCGCCACGAGGGTTGTTTGTTGCGACCTCCTTTCGCCGCCATCATGACGGACGACTGCTGCCCTCCAGTGTTGCGGATCTCCATCCGCTGCTCAAAGCTCATCAGTTGAGTGTATAATTCTCCAACTGAGATAGGCTCGACGCGCGAAGCCACCGCCGAGACCACCGGGTCGTAGTTTTCATCTAGCCCGGTGAGGATGTAGGCAATCAGATCCTCATCCTCCAGCTTTCGTCTGGCCGATGCCATCTCATCGCCGAGACTTTTCATCTTCTGGAAGTACTCACTCATCGACGCCGTCCCCTTGGAGGCCGTCGCAAGCGCCATTCTTGTGGAGATGATGCGTGCACGAGATTGTGACACAAACATCGACTCGATCGCCTGCCATGCCTCCTTGGCAGATGCCACCGTGATCGGAATTTGTCCTGAGACCTCCTTGCCAAGTGATCCAAGGAGGAAACACAAGACAGATTGGTCTTTTGCCACCTAGGACTCATAGTCCGGGTTGGGCTTGGCCTCCGCCTTCGAGTCAGCACCCTCTTCAGCTTTCAGAAATGGTGGCGGTGGCGCCGCCGTGGGAAGGATGTAAGACGCCACTTGGGCGCCCCTCAGAGCCGAGGTGACCTGAAGCTTCCAGAGTTGATAGTTGTTTCTGGCGAGCTTCTCGGTCACCGTATAGGCGAAGGAGGGAGCAGCAGATGCATTGGAGGAGCTGGCTAGGTGGGGAAACGCCATGGATTCTCTCCGCTAGGAATATGGCTCCGATACCATGTAAAAGATTGAGGAGAACGAGATGCCCCTCCTGGCTCTCGGCTGCATGTTTATATAGCCTGGAACAACCCCAAGGTGTGGCACATACATAGGAGATTTGTTACATCATCTTGAGTTACAAGTACATCCTAACTAATCCATTTACCTCTCCTACAAACTAGGAATGCATGGCGGCTCTAGCTTGTGCCGCACACATCACAACTACCACGTGACAATTACATTGTTTAACAGTCGTTTGGTATTGTTTGATGAAATAAGGATGATGTATACTGTAAGTCTCAGCTCTGTTTCTTTAGTTTGATCGCAGTAGTATTAAAGGAGGATTAAGGATCGCATATGCCTCCGTGGGCTGACTTTTTCTAGGCATGCTGCGCTACAGCCATTCCCAGGCCAGACCAACTGGACAAAGTTGTCAGTGTTGTCGGCCCATGTAAACCTAATGGTATCCAATCTAAGAACGGACTTGCTAGCCCTAGACATCCGATTCGGGCACTAGCGTCTGACGCTGTCTACATAGGGAGCAAACGAGCGCCTAGCGCATCAGGCTCAGGCTGTTTTCCACGCGCATCCAATGGGTAATACCCGATCTATTTTTAAAACATCCAGATACAACAGTTGCAACATACGAAAGAAGACAGATGAAACACTTAAACAAGCGCCTGAAACACTTGTGAAAACATTTGAAAAACATTTGAAAACCATTGCAAATATATGCAACATCCAGATAAAAATACTTGCAAACATACGTATGAAACACCTGAAAACACTTGAAACATATGCTGGCAACATACATGTGTATGCAGCATCTAGATCTACTTTTGCAACATCCAGACATCAACATTCATCTGAAACAGATAAAACATTTGAAACATACACTTGAAATATACATGTATAGCCATTACAACATGTGCAACATCCCGATCTACTTTTGCAACATCGATATACAACACTTGCAACATACCTCGAAAACATCTGAAACACTTGAGACATACTATTGCAACATACGCTTTTAGCGTAACATCTTCTTGCTGCTTGAACGAATGAAAGCTCATCGAAATGCGAAGCTTGAAGCCGTGGAGTAGCGTGAAGGTCGCCGGTGTGGAGCTCGTTGGCGGCACGGCCCTCGGCAGGGGCAGGGGCAGGGGCAGGGACAGGGGCAAGCAGATGGAGTACGGCCGCGATGAGAGACGCGAGTCTGGGAGGGAGTGCCTAGCGCATCGGGCTCGCCTTGGACGGCTCAGGCGGGCGGTGGGGCCAGGAGTGGGGGCGAGGACAAGGTCCGTCGCATGAGCAAAGCGAGCGGGCGACGTGGACGGGGACGGCGTGGGCTAGGTCCATCCACACAGAAGGACGCCCTACTACTCGATCCAAGAATATCGAATGTGCGGAGGTATCTGAACTCCGAAGAAGAAAATCATGCACTGTCCACGCAAATCAGACATGACTAGTCACATACAGCTTTACTGTCCTTTACGCTAGTCTTAGTGGGATTTCATCAGTGTTTCATGGACATTAAATATGTTGATGTGACATCATATTAATAAAGAGATATGATGAAGGTTTTATAGGAGCAGAGAGATTTTCATAGAGATAAAACTCTTCTGCACTGTTTCCAAAATATAGATGTATTAAAAACCAGATCATGAAATCTCCATTGAGACTGGAAAAAAAAAACACAGCTCTACTTATAGCAAGCGAAATGCATCGTACCCTGGACCACCGCTTTGCGGCTACGAGCAGCGACACGCAAGAGCTGGCGGTGCCCAACCAAACAACAGAAGTTCGCTCCGTTTGCTAGATCCCTGCCTGCGTCGTGGAAGTTGTGATCATCCGACATCCGTGACCGTGCACGCTCCGCTTGCTCTTGGCAACTCGGGGTCGTTCTCTCCGGATGGGCCGGCCCACGTGGCTCCGCTTGGACCACTCCTGCTCTTGGGCTATATATTGCCGCTCTGCCTCCACCACGTCTGCGCTGCGCGAGCCACACGCACACCCCACCGGCCACACAGGCACAGACGGCGAGTCGAAGATGACGGCCGGCCAGCCGCTGCGCACCGAGCCAGCAGCCCAGCCCCCGCGGGTGCGCCACAGCACCCCGCCGCCGCCGGCGCTCCAAGCGGACATCGTGCCGTCGTACCCGCCGCCCGAGTCGGACGGCGACGAGTCCTGGGTGTGGTCTCAGATCAGGGCCGAGGCGCGCCGCGACGCGGACGCGGAGCCGGCGCTGGCCTCGTTCCTCTACGCCACGGTGCTGTCGCACCCGTCCCTGGACCGCTCCCTCGCCTTCCACCTCGCCAACAAGCTCTGCTCCTCCACGCTCCTCTCCACGCTCCTGTACGACCTCTTCGTGGCCACGCTCGCCGCGCACCCGTCCGTCCGCGCCGCGGCCGTCGCCGACCTCATCGCCGCGCGGTCGCGGGACCCGGCGTGCGCGGGCTTCGCGCACTGCCTCCTCAACTACAAGGGCTTCCTCGCCGTGCAGGCGCACCGCGTCGCGCACGTGCTCTGGGCGCAGAGCCGCCGCGCGCTGGCGCTCGCGCTCCAGTCCCGCGTCGCCGAGGTCTTCGCCGTCGACATCCACCCGGCCGCCACCGTCGGCAAGGGGATCCTGCTCGACCACGCCACGGGCGTCGTCGTCGGGGAGACGGCCGTCGTGGGCAACAACGTCTCCATCCTCCACCACGTGACGCTGGGCGGCACTGGCAAGGCGGTGGGCGACCGGCACCCCAAGATCGGCGACGGCGTGCTCCTCGGCGCCGGCGCGACCATCCTCGGCAACGTCAGGATCGGCGCCGGCGCCAAGGTCGGCGCAGGGTCCGTGGTGCTCATCGACGTGCCGCCCAGGAGCACCGCCGTGGGGAACCCCGCCAGGCTGATCGGCGGGAAGAAGGGCGAGGATGTCATGCCAGGGGAGTCCATGGACCACACCTCCTTCATACAGCAGTGGTCGGACTACATCATTTGAGCTTGAGCCACCACAACCGCAAGCTGCAAGAGTGCTCGTCTTGCTACTGCTAATACGCCTATACTATTGTTGCGTTTTCTGTATATATGTGCCTGTGTTGGTTGTAAGTTCTTGCTCCAGTTCCAGTGAGGTGAACCGTGCTGGACATGGTCTAGGTGTCTAGCTCGTCTCTGGAACCTGATGCCCAGAAAGATGTGCTGAAAGTTCGCTCTGTAATTTTCGAAGCAGATGAACAATAGTATTACTTTTTACTCGAGCAAACAGTAGGAAAAAGGATAATTTTTGTTTCCAGATCAAATTTTGACTTGTGAACCTGTCAATCATTGCATGATTGAGCGATGCTAAAAAAAATTATCACTCAAGAAACTCTGAAACCTCATTGAAGCTCTGGCAAGCTGAAAAGATCGGTGAATTACCTTTTGTATCTGTGTTTGATTATTGTCATGTGCAGCGTGCCACGTTGCCCTATCTGTATCGGTGAATTACACAAGTCCACAAGTTTCGGTAATTCAGAATGAGGGCGCGCTTAAGTGCCGGAATGAGCGAAACACCGCCATATCTCTCAGTCAGCGACTGTCTTCTCACTTGCCAGCACCTACAGATAAGATGGATCGCATTGGCTCCTCTTTTTTCTGGACGAAATAACCAAATCTTTACACGCCTTGATGCAGCCTTAATCTGTGGGTACGATACAAAGTTGTATACTGGTAAGCACATGGTTTTAGATATTCTCGTGGGGAATCGCAACGGTGCCATTGTGTGTTCACACACACAAGCTACTCGAGTGAATAATGCAGTGCGCCTTTGTCATTGCCAACTTGATGCATCGTATGGCAGTCGTAGGCGGAGAAGAAGGCGAACACGGCTTTGGCATCGTCACATTGATTTAGGAACTTTACCGATTTAGGACGTTTTTGACCTTGCAGCTCGCTGATTGAATTATTAGCTTTCTGTGCGACGCTGGCGGAAATTGTTGAATGGCAGGATCCTTACTTGTACAGGTAGCCTAGGGACAACCTACACCATGTTCGTTTGAGATTATCAGGTTAGCAGTGTTTTTCTCTCATAAAATACTAGCCAGCAATACTTTCAGCCAGTCAGATCAGCCCGAGCGAACAGGCTGATCTCCCTCCTGACTCTTTCTTTGTACCTGTTTGGATCCTTTTAACTCTAATGTATTTCCAGTGAGCCTTTTACATGAGTGCCATTATAAAAGATCGTATTTGCACCGAGGCCATTAAAAAAGATGGCTGCACACAGGTGACACTGGTCCAAACTTCTTTGCCTGAGAAGCCATTCCGTCCGTGTGCCGTTCTTTTTCTGCCGTTTGGTAGGTCTGATACGTGGGACCGGGCACTGTAGTGGACAATCTTGCCCCTGGCGAACAATGAAGAGCGAGCGAGGATACTGACCGCCACCTCAGTTTCTTAGTCGTCCCTCCCTCTCCCCACCTATCTGTACTCTTCTCCACCCAAACCCTAACCCTAGCGGCGGTGGCGGAGGCGAAGAAGGCAACACCCGTGGAGGCAGCGGTGGTGGCGGGGAGAGAAGAAGACAAGGGCGCTGCTTGCGGCTGCGGCGCGGAGAGAAGATCCACCCAGTCCCCGTGTTCACGCCGTCGAAGGGGAGAGAAGAAGAAGCTCAAGAAGAGAAGGAGCTGGTTGCGGCTGCGGCGCGGAGGGAAGAACCCCCCAATCCCCCTGTTGGCGGCGCATGGCCGCGAACAAGGGGGTTGCTTCGGGCGACCGACCTCCCTGGCTTCCCGACGGGTGAGTCTACTCATTTCCTTTGCCTTGGTGCTTGTTCATTGTGATTGTAGCAATGGTGATGATTGTGGTCAGTTATGTGTAGCCGTCGTAGTTGATAACGTATTGTGTCAGTTCGGATTTTGAGCTCTCTGTGTTATTAGATAGATGGATGTGAACTCGTTATTGTTCATCTGTAGGATGGACGTTGATAGTAGCTACAACCTAGAAATCAGGATAATTGCTCGCCAAACTCGTGCTCGGTGGTTTAGCTTGAACAAAGTCGTCGATGCTGATCTTACCAACTTTGTAGATCTGGTTTCTGATGTGGAGGATAAGTATCCTGGTGATTATGGAGATGTTGTGAAAGTCTTTTATTTCTGCATTGAGAGACAGATGAACATCCAACTGTGCACAGACCAAGATTTGCTAGACATGTTTGCAAAACATAAGGCCTCCAAGTGCTGCTACCTAACATTTGTTTACCACAGCCCTAAATCTGAGCCTCCTGAAATTCCTGTTTGGGATTTTAGCAGTTCTTGGCAGTCTATTGAGAATCCCTTGACCCCTTCAATTCCTTGTCCTAGCATTGCCCAACCTAGCCAAACCCAGAGTGAGCCTACAAATGATACTTACCTTGCTAACCCAAATCCATCATTTGAACATCTGGGTGTTGATGAGGAAGGGTTGTATCTAGACCTCCCTCCTCAGCATCCAGCACCACCACCAGCACCACCTCCAAAACCACAGAGTCAAGGTGGTGGCAGCACAGGAAGGGATGGTGAATGCTCAGATGAGGATACATACTGTGAAACAGACAGTGATGATGAGTCTGATGATGATGGTGACTATGAAATGGAGGATGTAGATGACATTGTGAAAGACAGTGAGCCTGATCATATGCCTGATGCTGACTATGACAAGAAGGATCCTCCTATGACAGTAGGCAGTGTATATAGAGACATGCATGCATTTAAGATGGCTTTAGCTTCACATGCTGTCAAACATGAGTTTCATTATGACATTGAAAAGAGTGACACAAGGAGGTACATAGTGTACTGCTCTGGGAGTAATGAGGGATGCTTGTGGAGACTTCATGCCTCAACCATGAAGGGTGATGACTCAATTAAGGTAATCTGTTAGTTTCAAATTCATATGCTCCTTTTTTTAATCCGCCTCAACCATGATATAAGCAGTTGCTTCTTATGTCTTTTGCAGGTGAAGAGGAACCCATATCCCCATACCTGTCAGAGCAAGAGGAGGTCTGGTGTGAACAAAGGGGTGACAATGCATTGGGTTTGTGAACAAGTGGTTGACTGGTTGAAAGAAGATGCCACTGTTGGTGCCTCTGAACTCCAGAGAAGGCTGAAGGATGAGTTCAAAGTCCTGGTACCTTATAGGAGGGTTTGGCATGGTAAGAATCTTGCACTGGATAAACTTTATGGGCCTTGGAATAAGAGTTTCGATAACCTGTATAGATTCAAGGCCCAGATAGACAAAACATGTCCTGGTTCATTTGTTGTGATTGATCACCACAACATCAACAACAAGATTAGGTTCAATAGATTCTTTTTAGCCCTAAAACCATGTGTTGATGGCTTTCTTAGAGGTTGTAGGCCATATTTGGCAGTAGATAGCACATTCTTGTGTGGAAAGTTCAGGGGCCAGTTGTGTGTAGCTTGTGCAGTTGATGGTCATAACTGGATGTACCCAGTGGCAATAGGGGTAATTGATTCTGAAACTAATGAGAATTGGGTTTGGTTTATGGAGAGGCTTAAGGAAGCCATAGGAACACCACCTGGCCTGACCTTCTGCACAGACTGTGGTCAGGCAGTAATGCATGGTGTTAGTGAGGTTTTTCCTATGTGTGAACATAGAGAGTGCATGTGGCATTTAGTACAGAATTTCAAGAAAAGGTTTAGTGGTAAAATTTTTGATGATCACTTGTGGGCATCTTCCTACTCTTGGAGCAAGTACATGTTTGACAAACATTACAATGCCATGGCTGCTGCAAAACCAGAGGCCATGAAGTACCTGAAGGACAATCACAAAAAGCTCTGAACAAGAAGTCAGTATGGCACAGCTTCCAAGGTGGACTATGTCACTAACAATTTGGCAGAGGCCTTCAACAACTGGATTAAGGCAGAGAAGGCCAAGCATATTGATGATTTGATGGATGCCTAAGAACCATGTCTAATATAGCAGTCCATTTACAGGTCTGCAACTGGGTCCAATGAACCAGAAGCTCATGAACCAGTTCCTATCCAGGTTGTACACCTTGCCCCTTTTGAGACTATCTTTCCTGATCAGGAGGAGCCACAGGAAGCTTCTACTGCTACAGTTCATACTCCAAGGAGGAAGATTGGAATGAAGAAGAAGCTAACACCCACCAAGGCTCGCCCTGACCCTTCTAGCCCAGCTGCAAACACCAGGAGCAAGATGCAACTTCACCTGGATTGAAGTGAGTCCTGGAGATCTTTTGAAGTGTTGTCAACCTGGAGACCATTTGTGCTGCAGTCAACTTAGAACCATGTTTTGTGAACTGCAATGCTTCAGTAATGGGGCTGTAATATTTTGAGATCCGGTTTATGTAATGTACTTCTGGTAATGCTCTGGAACAATGATGTGTGGATGATGTTGAACAATGACCTGTTGAACAATGATGTGTGCATTTAGCTGAACTGTTAGCTGTTGATCTGGTTTATGATATGAAATGTTTATTCTGGTTTATGATATGAACTGCAATGCTTCAGTATCCTCGCTCGCTCTTCACTGTTCGCCAGGGGCAAGATTGTCCACTACAGTGCCCGGTCCCGCGTGTCAGACCTACCAAACGGCAAAAAATGAACGGCACACAGACGGAATGGCTTCTCAGGCAAAGAAGTTTGGACCAGTGTCACCTGTGTGCAGCCATCTTTTTTAATGGCCTCGATGCAAATACGATCTTTTATAATGGCACTCATGTAAAAGGCTCATTTCCAGTAGGGGCCTAAGCCCCTCCTGTTCTAAAAAAACAAACTGCGTCTCATCACTCTTCAGGCTTTTGGTTGTGTGTACCGACTACCATCCGTATAGAATGTCGGGATGGCCTCACATTTTTTTGAATCGGGCAGTACATTTATCTTAGGAGAAAATGCCTTTAAAAATTGGATTATTTCAAAGAAAATTTTCCCACCGAGATGCTTTCATCCTGGACGAGTTCACAATGGAGACCCTTATGGCAGCCAGAAACTGGAAGCGTACAGGATGGACACTCCTGTACTTGCTTCGTTACCCACAGCTAAGGCTGACCGCACCGCCCCATCTGCACACCGCACGCTACAAGGGGTGGGGTCCACTTGCCAGGCCCGATACCGGAGGGAGGAGCTGCCGCGCGCCGAACGGTACCCTGCCCTCTATCCACTCCTCCTCGCTCCGTCCGCCTCGCCCTTCTCCTCGCCGGCGGCGCGCCCGAGCGCGCGCGGCGGCACTTCTCCTCGCTGGCGGGATCCGGCGGCTCGGGGCGCGGCGCTCCTCCCTCCGGCAGCTCGGGGTCCGGCGGCTCGGGGCACGGTTGTAAGGTCCAAATAGGCTAGAGGGGGGGGTGAATAGCCTAATTAAAACTTCTACAAGAATTACTTAACCACAAGTTAGTACAAAAGGTGGCGGAACAAAATGCACTAGCTCTAACTAAATAAGCAAGCCACCTACACAAGACTAGTACAAGGCTATCCACTAAACACACCAACAACAACAAGCTAGATACAAGATGTAATACGAGAGAAGAGCTTGGAGTGATTATACCGCCGTGTAGAGATGAGAAGTACCAATCAATCAATCACACAAGAGAAATCCTCGGGAAGAGAATGACACAAGAATTTATCCCGAGGTTCACTTGCTTCCCGGCAAGCTACTCCTCGTTGTGGCGATACACCCACTTGTCGGTTTGCGAGCTAATCGACTATCAAGAGTCGAGCCCTCGGCAGGCACCGCACAACCGCACACAAGATGGGGATCCTCCAAGCCACGAGCTCCACTAGAGTATCCAATTCACGAACTCCCGCGGGGAAGGATCAAGAACCCCTTACAACACTTGGTGAGGGCTCCAACAATCTCCAATTGCGAGCTCAATCACCTCCGCAGCTCCAAGCCGTCTACCGTGTCGAGAAACACGGAAGAGTAACAAGAAATCCGCAGCAACTCGAAGATCAAGTGCCTCTAGAATGCAACTCTCAAGCAATGCACTTGAATCTCACTCAAGATGTGCAACCAAGCAAAGAGATGAGTGGAGGGGTTGTTCTCTAGCTCAAAGGATGTTTCTAGGTCTCAAAATGCGCAAGAGTTACCCTCAAACCCCGGACACCCTCTATTTATAACGAAGGGGTACGCAGCTAGCCATTACGGACGACGCAGCGAAAATCACGCTGACCGGACGCTCCAGTCAGGGTGACCGGACACGTCCGGTCACTACGCGACAAACGGAAACAGTGCGCGCCAGAACTAGCCGTTGCCCTGACCGGACGCGCTCCTGCGAATGACCGGACGCGACAGTGCCAGCGTCCGGTCGCGTTCCAGTAAGCTCCCGCTGCGACCGGACGCGTCCGGTCGCTCGTGACCGGACGCGCCGCGCGTCCGATCGTCACTTCCGCTGCGCTCTGCTTCTCTGGACACTTGACCGGAGCTCCGGTTCCGTGAGGCACTGGACGCGCCGGTCGCGCGCTTAACTTTTACGCTCAGTTGAACTGACCGGACGCGCTGGTCAGGCCAGACCCGCGTCCGGTCACAAACCCTTGCACCCGCGCCGCGATGAACTGACCGGACGCGTCCGGTCATACCGTGACCGCGTTCGGTGCAGCGTCCGGTCAACGCAGTGACCGCCGTTCGCCTCCGTTACTTTTCCGACTTCCGGCGCAGTGGAAAATAAGCATTTTATTTCCTCAAAAACGCCTGAATCCCGCGCTCGCACGCTCGGCGGGAGGGAGAGCGAACCCCAAACCCCATACTACCGTTCAAACACCACCGCCTTCGTAAATGTGCTAACACCACCAAGTGTACACCATCAATGTGCATGTGTGTTAGCATTTCACAAACATTTTTCGAGGCGTTATGTTAGCTTTCAACTAGATCCTAATGCATATGCTCAAGACATTGATCTAGTGGCACTTGATTCCTGAGCTAACCGTGATTGCCCCTCTTGATAGTCGGCTATGTATCCTAAACCCGGTCAATCACTTCTCTACTCATCTTAGACCGGCAAAAGGAAAAACCTATGGTTATACCTTTGCCTTGCGCTCTTAGATCCTTCTCTTCCACTTGATCATCATGTCCATCATATTATGTGCGTCTCCACCATGATCTTGCTCATCATTTCATGCACCAAATCATGTGGTCTTGTGGCCATCTCTCCATGCCATTTCCACCTCCATCACATGTTGCTTATGCCTAGCTTAATCACACTTGACACAATAGCATTAGCAACTTGGTGTCATTAATTACCAAAACCAAACTTGGGCTTTCAGCGGTGGGATCCGGCGGCCCCAGCGCCCGCGGCGGCTCAGCGGCGCGGGGCTCGGTGCTCCTCCCTCCGGCAGCTCGGGGTTCGGCGGCTCGGGGCGCGGCGAGCTCCGGTCCTGCGTATCCCCCTCCCTCCCTCCTCCTTCCCGCGTGGTGCTCCCGCCGGCCATGGAGGTTCCCCGCGCCAAGCTCGCCCCCTGACGCGGCGGTGGGCTCGAGCGCAGATAGCGTGAGGAGAGAGGAACGCCGGGGTTGCCGTTTCACTGTAGCGAACTGCAGCATCGCGTCGCCGATAGCGTGCTGCGGTGCGGTGTTTCGCACGCTAGATTTAGCGTAGCGTGCCGTTTCACGCGCCGCGGTGCGGATAGCCTAAACTCGAGCGGTGCTGCATGGAAAAAATTAATTACAACATATAGCAATAACATATACTAGTAAGTAAACGTCAAAATGAGACTATATCAGATCTAAGTAATTCTAACCTATGCGCCATTGTATAGAGCATGATTGTAGAAAATATCTAAAACTGTTTTCAAAAACTCTCTTCTTCTTAATTGCAATGATACACAAATCTTTTGCGTATTCGAGAAAAAAAATTCTGAGCTAAAGTAAAATTTCTACGAGTTCTTTAAGATTAAATAAGTTTTTTTTCAGATTTTAAATTCCATTTTCCAAAAATAATATTCGGGTAACCTTTTAAAGATTTATTTATGTAACTTTTTTTGTAAAGTCTATATGATCCACTGAACTAGTATCAACATAGTCGGATTTTTAACTTATGGCTGATATGACACCGCGCACAACATTTGACGTGGCACCACGTCAAACTATTTCACCTTGAAAATCATTTAAGAAGGGAATATATAGTTGAAGTAGCCAAAACATTTGATATTCTGGTTTAAAGATGTAAATCGAACCATATGAATAGTTATAGAAAAGATCAGGACAAGTGGTAGCTCTGGACGAGCTGTTCCCAACGACCAATAACAGGGCTAGTAGGAGAGCACTCTTCTCGGATGGCGGAGTAGGTTCGTGTAGCCAGCAACGAAGACTAGGGATGAAAACGGTACGGATATTTTCTGACCATATTCGAGACCGAATCCGTTTAGAAGGGTTCAGATCTATCCGTATCCGAATCCGAATATTCAACATCCAATACCGTATTCGTATCCGAATACTTAAATCGCATATTTATGATGTCGACATCCAATCATATCATATCCGGCATGACTGACACCATCCGTATTCGAATCCGAATCCGACCAGAAATATGAAAACAAATATGATATCAGTGATATCCGTGCGGTTCTCTTAGTTTGGTTGTTAATATTTATGTAATATCGAAGTTTGTAACAGTCATATAGGAAAGTCCTGTCATAGCGGTAAGACCACCCGCACTCATCAGAAGTGCGTCATTTGTACGGTCAAACTTTTCTTCTTAATTACAATGATATGCAAACCTTTTACGTATTCGAAAAAAAGAAATATCAGGAGGACTTTCTTTGCACTTTTTTTTTGTGAGAATCTTTTCTTTGCACTGTTGGTTGCGACACCATGCAGCCAGGCTGCCGTAAAGCCCGTAAAAGCGAGCGGCGCTACGCGAATTGCCGCATGCGCCCGAGAGCTCTCTTCCGGCTCGCGCGGACGCGGGGTGGGCTGCCCACCGCAGGCCCGCTTGCAAGCCGCTTCGATGCGATAAGCCCATTCTCTCCACGAAAGGAAGGAATTCCGCCCAGAGCCCCAGACCATCAACCAAGTCCAGTCAAGGGCCCCCCGGTCTGCATTGTCCACGAGGCCCGGGAGCTTCGTCGACGTCGGCTGCCGCGGGGCGCGGGCGCTAGCGGCCGGGTGGTGGTCGCGGCGCCGGGTGCTGGCGGGATCGGAAGATCTTCATCCCAGCCTCGCGGTCCTGGCGCTTGAGCTCGCCCGCAAGGCCGGCGCCGGCGCCGGCGCCATGGGGCTCCGCGAAGATCTCAAGTGCGGCGCCGGTCCGTGCCTCCCCACCTGATCTCCCCGACTTATGCGCCGGCCGCCCGTGCTGCTCCTCCTTCGACGGCCCAGTCACTCCGCCTTCGTCTGGCAGCAGCGAAGCAGATCCCCTCTTCCTCTACTTTCCGTTACCCAGTGCTACTGCTATCTTGTTTAACATCGAATTTGTTAGAATCAGATGTACTATGTCCCTAACATCAACATGTTTGCTCTACAGTTCACTCTGAATTGGAAATCGAAGCAGCCTGCAGCCCTGCACTGACATGGTAACACAGTATCGCACCGTTACTTAACCCACAGCTTTAGACAGGATTTGCGACATGGTGCTGCCATTCTCTGTTTCTCTGCCAAGTTCCACCGTTTATGATTGATAGTTCGATACAGCCCGTTAAGAAGATGCCTTCGTCTCCATTTGTCCACTCATTACCGTACTACCGCCTGAAAGGGATCACATTGGTTTATCCTTTGCTTCTGATGTTGCGATTTTATATGGGTATAATCCAGACAGTTCCTGGACGAGAAATGCTCTCGTCAGGCTGCTTTCCTGAAGAACATGCAATTTAGTAGACTTTTTAGACAGAAGTTCAAGTTACATATGCAATGAAGCAAGAAGAAAAATCATTGTGATATCTCACAATTTTGCAGTGAAGCTTCATTGTCAAAAGATTTGACTACTTTGCGCCTGATCTTGTGACGGGTTCTGCTGCCATGTTTGGCACCTTGTATCACGTGCCTTGAAATTTGCTAATTTTCCATCCGTTTCCAGTAAACAATGAGAGTAAACACTTCCATAGAATAGAAGAAATACTGCACAGAGGACGTTTTACTTTGGCACTTATCAATCTATAATGATATGATCTATCTATACACGACTCATATGGTCCTTCTCTCCCATCTTGTATGCCCACAGTTTAGAATGATATTCATTATTGCACTTGGTTCTTTTTTTTTTTGCGAATAATCATTGCACTTGGTTAGAGTAAAAGCCAGGACTTTGCCTTCCTCTCTCTTCCTTAAAACCACATGGTCTTTTGATATTTGCGATATTTAGACATCAATCCAAAGTGCCAAAGTAAACGTCAGCGCAATGATACAAAGAAACCATCCAAAGTGAGATATTTAACTATTTACCACTATTATGGAGGCCATATATCTAATTGCCAGTTTTAGACGGACAACTACATATTCGTCACTGAAAATAGTAGGTGCATTACAATCTTGCCCTTTTTGCTAATGTGGCATAATAGATCAGCACACCAGTGTGGAAGGGTGTTTGTCTCGGATGCAGTGGCACGTGAAAAAGACCATTATGCCTTAGCTCCTTTTTAACAAAATAGCCAATGGTTTCCCTCATTCGCCTCTTGCCAACAAAACTTGGTGAGTGTTTGGGGGAGGAAGAAGCAATTAGGGGAAGAAAAGACCAAGGTTACGAGAGAATCTAGGGAGGAAGAAATAGTCAGAGGAGGGAGACATGTGGTGAGGAAGAAACACTTAGGGGCACCTTGGTCTTTTTGCGTTCCTAGTCCACGCTAGTGCGAGGAGTTAGCATGCCAGTCATCAAAAGTGACAATATTATTACAACTTCTTCTCTTTCGGTTGCAATTCTGTAAGGAGCATTCTAAAACTGACATCCGAAGAGATGTCATTAGGGATGTCAAAGGAAAATTCCTCGTCAAGGCATCGATCCCCATCCCCATCCTAGCAGAGGAAGAATTTTCCTATGGTGATGGTGGAGCGCGGGAGGAGAGGAGAGGCAAAGGGAGGAGAGGATTATCGATGGCAAGGGAGAAGAGGGCCCAGCCACAACACTCGCACACATGAGAGACGAGAGGAGAGAAGCAGCTGGGAGGTGGGTGTGAGGCGGCCGACGACAGTCGGCCTCAGCACACTAGATGCGCAAGAGGAAAGGAGACCGGCGACTAGGAGTTTGGCATGGTTGGATGGATAAGATTATAAGGCTAGGAGGGGATGACAAAGGATTATGTATGAATGGATGGATGCATAAGACAAAGGATTATGGACATCTAGATTTAGATGTCTAAACGGGACCCGCGGGGAAACGAGGACACGCAAGACCTGACAGGCGGAGAATTTGCCCCGTTTAGCTCCCTATGGGGATGAAGTTGGTCCCATCTTGTCCCGGGATAGAGGAATTCTCCGCATGAAACTAGGAACACAACCCTGTTACCATCTCTAGGCATCATATGTAAGAGTAGCAAATAGTTAAATATCCCTCAACCAGCGAAGCATAGCCGTTGTTTTGACTCACTGCTTGGTATTCGTTTTACAATTTGAATTTTATATGTGTTTGGGAATAGAAAACTATGTGGTTGTGCCTAGGGCTGGATAAAATACTCACAACTCGCCAACTTGCTCGATTCATGGCTAGCTGGCTTAGCTCAGCTCGTTTTATTTTTTCATGATCCAAGCTAGAAGTTTAGCTCATTATTTTAGTGAGCCAACTCGAGCCAGTGAGCCGAAACGAGCTGAAGTTAGTAGAATAGTAGCTTCACAATTCCGAGTCAGCGCCTATTAGCAATTCTCGCGAGCCCATCACAACGAGGGAGGCCCAGCAACCCCACCACCTTGACCTTAGCAAATACCCTATGCGGTAAATGTGAATCAGCGAATCCTATCACCCATAAGAAAAAAATTCACCCACTGCCACCGTCCGTCGACAGTGGGTGACATGACCACACCACTCCTCCGTGCACCCAGCTGCCGGTCATCCAGGGCTTGGTGCTCCCGTCCACAGCGGCTTCCATGGTATACATAACACATTGCATGCCAGTGCCGCTCGCATTCTCCGGTCACCATGGAGATTGGAGAAGCAAAATGAGGTCGTCGAGGTACAGGGGAGTACGCCGCCGCCGCCGCCAATTTTGGAGTAACTAAGCAAATTCGGCAGGAAGGCTTGCTCGTGGGTGTGGATTGGCCAAGATCGACCAACAAAACGTGACGTGCCTCACGTACTCCATCCCTATCCCCTGCTATTGTTTTTATATTCTTGGTTTATTGTTTTATTTTAGTGCTAAATTGGTATTGATTAGATATGAAATTGATATTACTGATATCATTAACATATATTCACTGTTTTTTTCGATACCCATGAGCTAAACGAAGCTAGTGAGCTATCCGTGTCGAGCGAGCCCTCCAGCCGATATCTTTACGAGCCGAGTTGAGCTGGCTCGTTAGCGCGTTACCTTCGTGAACAAGGTTGAACTGGCGGTGTAAGTTGAGTTGAGCTGGTTGTGCCCGGCACCAAATTCAGAGCCATGAGTACCCTTTTCAAAGAAGAAGAAGAAAGAGGAGGCCACGAGTCAGTCCATAAAGGAAAGCGAAGAAAACAAGTTCAAAGTCACGAGTCTACGGTCCCTAGAGATGACCAGAAATAAGCGGAAACGATTTACAGCCACTTCGGCATCCTAGCGCTTGTTCAATCCAACCACCGGCGTTCGCATATGGAAGCGATCGTCTCTGCGGTCCTCGGCGACCTCATGAGCCGATCCATATCCTTCGCCGTAGACTGGTACTGTCACCGGCGCCACGAGGGCACCGTGCAGGAGAACCTGCAGCGGCTGCGGCGTGTGCTGCTGAGGATCCAAATCACCGTCGAGGAGGCCGATCGGCGGCGCGTCACGAACCAGGCGATGCTCCGACAGCTTCATCTGATGAGGGAAGGCATGCACAGAGGCTACTACCTGCTCACCACCGTCATGCGCCAAGACAAGCCCCGAGGTTGCGAGGTCAGTCGTCATAAACACTCGTCGCTGGCCTTGTCTGAGTTCAACCCAGCGAAGCGCATGTGTATTCTCCCAGCCAGAACGGCGACGACGGCGACGACAGTCACGGCGTCTTACGCCGGACCTGAGGCAGAGGCGGAGCTGCAGGAGGCGCTCATCGGCCTGGAACGCATGGCCAGCGACATGAAGGAGCTCGTCCTGTTCCTAAGCAGCTACCCTCCCCTGCTCCGCGAGCCTTACAGCAGGCACCTGTGGCTGGAGAACCGCATGTTCGGCCGTGATGCAGAGTATGAGAGCATCATCAGGTTCCTGCTGGAACCAGAGCCTGCAGGCGCACACGACTTGGCCGTGCTTCCAGTGATCGGCCCAGCAAGAGTTGGAAAGAGCACGCTCGTGGAGCACGTCTGGCGCGACGAGAGGGTGCGCAAACACTTCTCCTTGATAGTTTTCTTCGGCGAATCCGACATCGTTGGTGATAACCTGCACCTGACACCTCTGGGAGACAGCGGTGTAATCAAATATCGTAATGATCTTGCGTCGACGACTGGGAGCTCACTAGTTGTTGCTGAGCTAGTCGGCGGCGTGGATGAGAGCGCATGGAGAAGAGCACTGTCCACGCTGAAGAGCGAAGGCACGGCACCTGTCAGTAAAATTGTTGTCACAAGTCGGTCAGAGATGGTCGCAAGTTTTGGGACCATGAAAGCTCTTGAGCTGAAACCTCTGTCTCGAGAAGCTTTCTGGTACTTCTTCAAGACAATGGCATTCGGTAGCACACCAGATGCCGATGAGCAGCTGGGGCTAGCATCTGTATGCATGGAGATTGCGGATCTGTTGGACAGATCATTCGTAGGTGCAAATATAGCTGGTGGCTTACTGAGGAACAATCTTTGTGCTGGGTTTTGGCACAGGGTTCTCAAGCGCATCAAAGATTTCAGACGTATGCATCTCGACTTCTTCGGTGAGCTTCCAGCTCATCGCTTGGCGAAAGGTCAGCCTATATACCTTTGGAGACTATCCGAGACTGATAGTGTGCTCATAGCCTACAGTTGTTATCAAGCGTCTTCAGTCCAGCAACCCAATCTGCCCAAGATAACTGTACAAGATGTTCATACTGGAAGCACAACGCCTCGGGGGAAGTTCGAAGCCCTGGCATGGAGATCTTACATACCACCCTACTCCAGCTACGTGTTCAGATGTGGGGTGCAAACACCGTCGTCGTGCCTCCGTTTATCCCCCAGGAACAAGCAAATCCGGCAGCGGCAGGCGCGACTCACTATGATGTGAATTTCGTGTTGATCTTTTGTATGGCTATATATATATATCATTATTGTCGGTACCAACGGTATGGGGGTACCCACATCCAACGATAATGAAAAACTAAAATGACTGAAACCACGGCAGAACGCAGCCCACCTCAAACCGCACGACAGGTCCGTCTCGTACGAGGCCAGCTCGACGGAGTGCCTCGACCGCATCCCGTCTCCGACTCGTACGAGGCACCCTCGACGGGGACGCCTCGACCGCGCCTCGTCCCGCACGACAAAACGCCTCGACCGCACTCCGACTCGCACGAGGCCCGTCCGCCCGCTGGAAAGATTCCGACTCACGTGACCCCGGGTCGAAATGCTCGATCCACTCACTTCATCTACCACAGGACAAAAGTCTGAGCATTTAATGCGATTACCTACTCTCACTTACCGGCATGGCCGCAACCAGGATCGACGTGGGAGCAATGCTGGTGTCAGTCCCCACTGTTTCACCGACCATCCCGTGATGGGAAGTGAAATCTGTCACTATGCTCGCCTTACCGTGCACTGTTTATCGCCAATCACCCTCGAGGAGGAATACGACAAGGCCCGTACTCCACAATCCCGGGGATTCGGCCTTATCCATCCGGTCTCGACCCGGCCTCGACGCTCAGCACGGCTCAACAGGGAAGGAAGGACGGTATGGCACGGCGCTCCGGGTCAATTCGCCGTCTCGTCCCCTACAACACCGTGGTGCCCAGGGATGGCCGGCCATTCCCAGGGCACGTCGCTACAGTTAGCTCAACAGGGATCGACAAAACGTCGCCTCAAGACTTCTGGCGTCCCGGCCTCCCCTTACCCTATAAAAGGGCAGGCCGGGCTCTACAACGAGGGCAGGGAGGAAAAACCCGAGACAAGCACTCCAAGGCTCCCCACACAGAGATCAACATCTCAAGCAATCATCTCTGTACTTTTCTTTTCCTTTGAGATCTGGGCTCGCTGCCCTCTCTCGCAAGCTTGTAACCCCTACGCAAGCACCTCGGTGCAAGGAAATACATAACTCTCTCCCCCCGCTGGACGTAGGGCTTTCTTCTGCCCGAACCAGGATAAACCCTCGTGTGTTCTCCTTGCATCACCATCCAGGATAGGGACACGCAGCACTTACGCGCCAGGTAGGGGACCGCTGCGTGCCAACGTCGCTTTCCCGCCTTTTTTCTTGGATGGCTGACCCCGAACATCCTATCCCGTTGGCCACGGTGATCTGGTTTGGGAGTTTGGAGTTCATGTCGCTCGGCTATGGCTACGATATGATCCTCCTCCCACCCAGGCACCCGACCGACGAGGATTACGAGCTCTCCCAGCCTGGGGGAGCACTCCGCCGGTATCGTCGCTCTCGACAGGCGCGAGCTGCCAGACGACGACGAGCCCGGCGCAACCACCGTCTCCACCTTGCGGAGGGTAGTGGGATTCCCCGATCTGGCGCTCCTCAGCCAGACACCAACCCAGACTTCCTCGTTCAGGGTCTGGGTAGGATGGGCTTGGCTGAGGGTAGGATGCCAACGAAGAATTCCGCCTCTCCCCCGTCCAGTGAGACACCACCACTGCCCGGATCGGCCGTTCCCGCGCGGACAGTGACATCTCCATCACCATTCCCGTTTGGGCTAGACTCGGTTGCCCGGACCTACGCTTCCTCCGTAAGCACTAGCATGAGTGCCTACGAGGAACTCCCCGGGCACCATCTACGCTCCACTCTGGACCTCGTTGCATCCACGCCAGCCTCTGATTATCTGGATTCTACGGAAACCCCAGGAACAGAGCCCCGTGTGACCGCTTCTCAGCGTCGTGATCACGGAGGCAATCAGCAACGGCCTCACATTCCCCTGTCATACTACTACTTCGGCGCTCCTGACTCCGACTCGGCTGATGACACCTACGATCCGACCCGCGAATGCTTCAACGTCGACGTTGAAAGCACGTCGGAATCGGTGGAAGAAGAGCCAGTCGAAGGAAGGCACACGCCACCTCATGTCGAGCTTCCTACCGAGCGAGCCGAGGCTCAGTTCCTTGCGGATCAAGGAATGCAGCTCGAGCAAATTCACGAGTTGCAGGAAAGGCTCGACGAGGAACATGAGAACCTGCATCTACTCCAATAAACCCTCAAGTGTGAGCGCGCGGCACACGCACTTGGTGGAAGAGCTCGCGAGAGAGCTCGTGACGTCAACCATCGCATCGACGAGGACCGGGTGGTCGACCCCCCAGTTTTCGCTCGAGCCAGCTAGAACGTCGTCGCCGCCGCCATGCTCCTCCGCAACATGCCCGAGCCATCAAACCCCGACGCCCGTCGGGCTCGAGATGAGATCCGAGAACTCCTCGAGACCGCTGCCATGCAGCAGGCCGAGAGCTCTACCTCGAGGCGACGCGAGCCCGCCTCGGAGCGGCTCGTCGAGCCCTCCCGACAGAAGAGAGAGGCCTCGGTTCATCCCGAGCCTGCCCGGCGAAACCCGGTGGCTCCTGCCCCCGAGCCTATCGCTGACGACCGTGAACCTCGAGACACCCGTGGCAACATCGTCGAGCGCCGCACGCGCAAGCACGGTGACGGTGTGGGTCGAGGCTACCACGTGCACAGGGGCGGGCGCTACGACAGCTCGGAAGATCGTAGCCCCTCACCCAAGCCTCCGAGCCCTCGGGTCTTCAGTAAGGCTATCCGCGAGACGATACTCCCGGCTCGGTTTCGCCCTCCCACGACTCTCACCAAGTACAACGGCGAAACCAAAACCGAACTGTGGCTCGTCGATTTCCGCTTGGCGTGTCAGCTGGGTGGGGCCACCGATGACCGGGTCATCATCCGACAGCTCCCCCTATTCCTCTCCGACATCGCTCGAGCCTGGCTCGAGGATCTCCCGCCTCGGCAGATCCACGACTGGGACGATCTCGTGAGGGTGTTCAGGGAAACTTCAAGGGGACCTACATGCGTCCCGGCAACTCGTGGGATCTCCGGAGCTGCAAGCAGAAACCGGGTGAATCCCTCCGGGATTACATCCGGCGCTTCTCCAGGCAACGTACCGAGCTCCCCAATGTCACCGACTCCGACGTGATTATAGTCTTCCTCTCTGGAACCACCTGCAAGGAGTTGGTCCGAGAGTTGGGCCGCAACACCCCGCTCACTGCCAATGGATTGATGGACATCATCACCAACTTCGCCGCCGGCGAGGAGGCAGTTGGTGCCATCTTTGGCGGTGAGCAGGACAGAGGGAAGCAGAAGGCCGACGATCCCGCGGGCTCCAGCCGGGGCTCCAAGAGGAACAACCGTAAGAAGAAGAAGAATCAGCATGGCAAGCTCGAGGCCTCGGCCGACGAGCTTGTCGCTGCCATAGAACGCAAGAAGCCGCGAGGCCCCCCTGGTGGGGGCGTCTTCGACAAAATGCTCAAAGAGCCGTGTCCCTACCACAAGGGACCCACTAACCATAACCTCGAAGATTGTCACATGCTCCGCAGGTACTTTGAGGGCGCAGGCAGCAAGAAGGATGACAAGAAGGAAGACCCCAAGGGTGACGACAAGGATGAGGGATTCCCCGAGATCCACGACTGCTTCATGATCTACGGAGGACCCTCGACCCGCCTCTCAGCGCGCCAGCGCAAGCGAGAGCAGCATGAGGTTTTGTCCGTACAAACGGCAGTCCCCCGCTTCCTTGACTGGTCTGCGGTGGCCATCACTTTTCGACCGTGATGATCATCCTGACTACGTCCCCAATCTGGGAGTCTACCCACTTGTTGTTGATCCCATCATCGCCAACACACGCCTCACCAAGGTGCTCATGGACGGCGGAAGTAGCCTCAACATCATCTACGTCCAGACCCTCGACCTTCTGGGGGTCGAGAGAACGCGCCTCCAACCTAGCGTCGGGGGCTTCCACGGAGTCGTGCCAGGGAAACGGGCGGAACCCCTCGGACGGGTCAATCTGCCTGTTTGTTTTGGCACACCGTCCAACTTCAGAAAGGAGATCCTCACTTTCGAAGTGGTCGGATTCCGTGGAACGTACCACGCTATCCTCGGGCGCCCATGCTACGCCAAGTTCATGGCGGTCCCAAACTACACCTACCTTAAGCTTAAGATGCCAGGCCCAAACGGTGTCATCACTGTGGGGCCCTCGTATGAACATGCCTACGAGTGCGATGTCGAGTGTGTCGAGCACGGCGAGGCTGTTTTGGAATCGGTGACCTTGGCTGCAGACCTCGACGGTCTCGCCAACGAGATTCCCGACCCAAAGCGCCACGCCGGCAGCTTCGAGCCCGCGGAAGACGTCAAGCTCATGCCCCTCGACCCTGCTGATCCCAAGGGGAAGGCGCTGAACGTCAGCGCCACCCTCGATCCTAAATAGGAAGCAGTGCTCGTCGACTTTCTCCGCGCAAACGTCGACATCTTTGCGTGGAGTCCCTCGGATATGCCGGGCATACCCAGGGAAGTCGCCGAGCACGCCTTGGAGATCCGGGCCGGATCCAAACCGGTGAAGCAACGCCTGCGCCGCTTCGACGAGGAGAAGCGCAGGGTCATCGGCGAGGAGATACACAAGCTGCTGGAGGCCAGATTCATCAAGGAAGTTCATCATCCTGAGTGGCTAGCTAATCCTGTATTAGTTAAGAAAAAGAGTGGGAAATGGAGGATGTGTGTAGACTATACTAGTTTAAATAAAGCATGTCCAAAAGTTCCCTTTCCTTTGCCACGCATTGATCAAATCATTGACTCCACTGCGGGATGTGAAACTCTCTCATTCTTAGATGCATACTCCGGCTACCACCAGATCAAAATGAAGGAGTCCGACCAGCTCGCGACTTCATTCATTACCCCATTCGGCATGTATTGCTACGTTACGATGCCCTTCGGTCTCTAGAACACAGGGGCTACGTACCAGCGATGTATGCAGCACGTTTTCGGGGAACACATCGGACCAACCGTCGAGGCTTACGTCGATGACATCGTTGTCAAGACCAGGCAAGCCGACAATCTGGTAAATGACCTCGACGTTGCGTTCAAGTGCCTCCGGGCAAAAAACATCAAGCTCAATCCAGAGAAATGCGTCTTTGGCGTTCCTCGAGGTATGCTTTTAGGGTTCATCGTGTCTAAACGCGGCATCGAGGCCAACCCCGAAAAAATCTCTGCGATAACCAAGATGGGCCCCATCCGAGATCTGAAGGGCGTATAGAGGGTCACAGGCTGCTTGGCGGCGCTCAGCCGTTTTATTTCGCGCCTCGGCGAAAAAGTGCTCCCTCTGTACCACCTCTTGAGGAAATCGGAGCACTTTTCATGGACCCTCGAGGCCGAAGAGGCTCTTGCAAAACTCAAAGCCACACTCTCTAATTCACCAATTCTCGTCCCTCCGACCCCAGGAGAACCGCTCCTACTTTATGTCGCCGCAACATCACAAGTAGTCAGCGCGGTCTTGGTTGTCGAGAGGGCCGAGGAAGCACATGCCTTGTTTGTCCAGAGGCCGGTCTATTTGTTGATGCAAAAGTAAATCTTCAAACACAAAGGGCTAATACCCGAAGTCGATATCCAAAGCGTACCAGTCGATTTGACCTGTTAATCGACAAGGACAAAGATACGAGCACTTTGGTCCTGACAACAGCGATACGCCCGGATGTCACGGCCAAGAGGTACTCACGCGGAACTCGAAGATCAACGAAGATTGCACTTAGAGCAATGCAACTCGCCGAATCGATGAGAACTCGTAAAAAGGAAAAATATGCAAATTGACGAAGTCGCCGAAAGTAGATGTAAATAAGAGTAAAAGCTATTTTTTTGATGTATTGATTGATCCTCTATTACATTGCCCTTCACTCTATATTTATACCCTGATCTATAGAAACGTAACCAAATACGACTAGGACACTAAATCCAAATCTAAGGAAAAAACATGACTTTGATACAACTCAGACTCTACTAAATGTAAACAAGGAAATTAAGTCCTATTTTACTCCATAGTCCGCCTCAATCACGATGGTATTCTCATCGACCTCCTTTTCAACGGCACAGCCCCTGTTCCATCGGCAGCAGCCTTCGAGCTCCTTCCATCGGTACATTCCCTGTTTCATCGGCTGCAGTCTTCATACCTTCCTTCATCGGCACATCCCCTATCTCATCGGCAGCAGCCTCCAAACCCTCTTTCATCGGCATCGGCAATAATACCCTTAACCTCATCGGCAACATTTTAAATTAAATCCATATGCTGCCACCACTAAAAAAACAAACTTATTCTCCTTGGCTATCAATCTATACGGTAATCTTTCCTCTGTTGATTAGCCCTTCCTGATCATCTTGACACGTGCTAAAAACGATGTCAACACATGCCCCCCAATTTCAGAGTATAAGATACTGATGCTCCGAAATTTACTCCAGCTGATGCTTGCTATTACCTATTTCTTCAACCCATTCTCCAAGCATAACATGATTTGTTACTAGATTTAATCAAATCTAGATCTAATCCATGTATCTCAATAAATATCGCACATTTTCCAACCTTCTTTGCCTTAATTACGGTTGAGATACCAAAATAACAATCCATCAGCAAGATCTTACCCCAACGCATCATTTTTTAGAACTGAAAAATCCTGTATCGAGATATCCTTCAAGTCATGATTACTTGCCGTCAAATCTTCTGTACCATCCCTTGATTGTCGTGCGAACAGTTACCATATCCAACTGAACCACCTCGATCCATCCGCATTCGGCATAGAGATAAGTCAAGAATACCCCTACCACAAATGGCCTATAAATAGATTTCTCCGGGCTGCTCATCTTCTATCTTCAAACTCCATCCTTTGGCATTCTCACTCCGGCGGCAACCCTAACCAATGACCGCGCATCCTCAACTCACCAGAGCCATCGTCATCTTCAAGTTCCCAGCTCGTGCCCTCATCCGTTTGAAGCAATGGCTGTTAACTTCGACGTCCCTGCGGTTCGTTCTTCCTCTTATTACTTTTACTTTAATCCTTTCGGTTCCCTGCGAGTTCTTACAGTCGACATTTTCCTTTCTCTTCCATTTTCTTGGTCCTCCAAACTCAGGAACTTCGCAACACACTGGTGATTCCAACCCATCAACCTCCCCTCCATTGCCTAGGTCCAATGGGCGACCCAAATCCAACTGACCTGATTAATGCAGAGGCAAATCGTATTCCTTTCAAATCTCAAAATTTCTCTTTGAATCTGTGAAAAGACACGTTCCGTTCTTGGCCCAAACCCACCAAAGGGTGGAAAAACTGGTTCTTGAGGGTCAACAGATCAATGCAAGTGTTCTGGGCAGAACGGAAGATAGATCAGTGTATCAGGCTATCCATTGCCGATATACAAAAAAATGAATCCATGATGATAGCTGCCGCTCAATTTTGGTCTAACACCACCAACACCTTCATGTTTGGTCATGGCCCATGTGCCCCTACTCTTGCCGATGTATATATGCTCACAGGCTTGGACATCTCAACTGTCGATGAAGGCCATATTTTCGGCAGAAAAGCTGAATACAGAGTAAATACACGCAACATCGGCGGCTGGACGAGATACATCCAAGAGTACCAAAAGACTGGTACCGTCAATCAAAGGGAACATGCCACATTCCTGAACATGTGGCTGGAGAAATTTATTTTTTGTGGCCGATCGGTAGGACCAACCAACGCTTTCCTCCCAGCAGCAGAACTCTTAGCCAACGGTGTCAGATTCCCACTTGGCCGATATCTCCTGAGCTCAACCTACCACCTTCTCCACCAAGTATCCCAGAAGCTTATACTTGGCGAACCCATCGGCAATCTGGGAGGCCCATGGTGGTTCATCAATATGTGGTTAAACGCTCACATGCACAAGCGTTTACAGTGGGATCTCTTTGCTCAGGAATTCCCACGAGAGATTCCCGAAGACTACGTCCTTGGAGACGATGAATCGGCAACACGCCCCCCTCTCAACTTCGGCGAAGCAATAATTGTCCTTCCCGGAACAGAAGCCAATGAGGACCAAATCGGCAGATTTTTTCAAACTTTCTACCATGGCCTCCCTCGTGACCTCAGGGCTTGGGTACCTTACATTGATGAGGATAACAAGTTCCCTCTCCTCTTCAATTTCGCCGATAGTGATCTGAACCAAGACAATGATCTTATGATGGCCATTATCACCCCCAGAGCAATCCCAGTCAACACATTTGGTAGCGGGAAAGCTTCCCATACTACTTATGAATTCTACAATCTATCGGCAGTATCTCGCCAGCTGGCCTTTGGGCAACTGCCCATCAAGCTATGCTATGCCGATGTGATCAAGCCCAGAGAAATCATTACCGCTGGAACTGAATGGAGCAGGATAGTAAGACTTGCTCCTGATGCCGATATTTCAAATGTCGATCTCTCCGCCTGGTCACCAGCATCTTTCATAACAGAGTCATATAAGCAATGGTGGCAAGAGTGGAAAGAACAGCTGTTTTCAACGTCTGTTCACACATATCGGCACATGATCGACCCCGATTATACCATTCCTGACAATGCAGTAAGTTCCTTTTAACTTTTGTCTCTTTCCTTCCTTTTATATGCATATCGGTAGCTAACCTTCCTTGAAACAGGCCGATGATCCAGTTCCACCAACAAGTAAAAGTGAAAAACCCTTCAACCTCCATCCAGCCTCTCCAGTCTCAGCAATCGGCTTCAACGCCCCCACCTTAGAAGCCTTGACCTTCCAAAGGGCTCGCACCAAAACCATCACTTCCAGACCAAGACTGGGAACATCCAGGGCTTCTCCAAAGGCTGCTGCTTCAAGCCTAATCAAGGCTTTTAAGGTAATAATCTTGCTTACTCTGTTTTCTGCCGATACACTATACATTAACACACAACTATCAGGGTGTGTAAGCTGTAGCTGGATCGTCATCGGCAACTTTACCAAGCACCACAACCTCTACCCCTCCTTCAGAGGTATTCTCTTATTTTTACATTTTTCTCTATTAAATATCCAATCTTATACCCGTTTTTGCAGCAACAAATGGGCACATCGGCAAGCACACCAAGCATGCAGGCTCCCCAACCAACAGATGTTGATGCCCCCCAGCCAGTTGTCGTTGAAGCACAAACAAAGCGTAAAGCTTTGACCGACGCTGAAGCTCAACAGAAACGACAGAAATCTACACCAGCCCCTGCGTCTGCTCCAACACCCGTCAGTCAGCCCACTGAACAAACTGCTCCTTCTGCCCAAGATACATCATCGGCAATTATACCCCAAGGGCCAACTACCGATGTGATCATAGAAGATATTCCATCGGCATCTTCTGCCGATCCTTCGTATGATCCTCTACAAGCCGCTCCCTCAAGTCAAGCTCAAGAAATCGCCCTGAAGCAGGTAAACCAATTAATTGTTTGGTTTATAATATCCCCAAATATCATAGATAGGATTTCTAATTCTCTTTATTTCACAGGAACAAGATTCTCCCGATAGCTTATTCTCTTTTGCTATCGATGTCTCTGATGATGACGGAGAAGAGGCGAGTTCCTCCCTGGCGTTGGAAACAATATCGTCAGACACCTATGGCAAGCTAGAAGCCCTCCTAAATCTGCTGCAGCAAGACACTGCCCAATTGGTGATCGACTCGGACCCTGCGAGGTCTATCTTCAAAACAATCCGCAGCCAAGTCCCTGCTAATGTTGAAGAAATCATCTTTCCAGCAGTCCATCTGGAGAGCAGACAACTTCAATATCAAAGGGCCATTCATCGTATTGCTGACAGAGCAGCTCAGTCTCAACTTAAAGAAGAAATGCTGCAGCTGAAGCAGACTGCCGACGAGAAGCACAAGAATATCAACAACTTGCAAGCCTCCAGTGCCGATATTAAGCAGAAAATCTTAGATCTATCGGCAAAGAAAGCAGCCCTGCTAGCTGAACTGAAAAAGGTTGAGACAGCTCTGACTCAAGCTAAACAAGAAGAAGACCAGCTTCCCGACGCCATCAAGGCCCTTCAACAGGAACGAGATGCTTAAGCTCGCAAGGCCTTGGTCTTGAAAAAGAAACTCAAGCCTGTGGAAGGAATGCCGATGAAGATGCCAAAGAATTAAAAGAAGCCGATGAAATTCGCCTGCGTGCGATATCAGCCATCCAGGCTTTGTTAAATTAGCGCATCGGCAACAATTGATACTTTGTTTTAACTCCAGCCGATAGGATTGTTATCGGCAACTATACTCTTATGCATCTATCCAGATACTAGGGTAATATTTCTTTAAATATTTTCCATTTAACGCTCTGGGAAATACAACTCCTTCGAGAGTTTCAAGAATATACGCATTACCAGGAACAGATTGATTTATCCGATATGGACCTTCCCAATTAGGTGACCATTTGCCAAACCTAGAACTTTTAGTCCCAATTGGTAAAATCAATTTCCAGACCAATTCACCATCGATAAATTCCTTTACCTTCACTTTCTTGTCATACCATCTAGCTACCCTTTTCTTATTCTCCTCAATGCTAACTAAAGCTTTTAACCGATGATCTGCTACATCTTCCAATTCATCTTTCATAAGAATATCATAATCATCGGCTGTCAGTTGATCCTGAAAGCGCATTCGCCTAGAGCCAATCTTAATCTCCCAAGGTAACACCGCATCGTGTCCATACACCAATTGATAAGGTGATACCTTGGTTGCACCATGACATGCCATCCGATATGACCACAAAGCTTCATTTAATATTGTATGCCACTTTTTAGGATACTCTTTAATCTTGCGCTTAATAAGTTTGATAATTCCTTTATTAGATGCTTCAGCCTGGCCGTTAGCTTGGGCATAATACGGTGAAGAATTCAAAACTTTAATTTCCATACTTATAGCAAACTCATCAAATTCACCCGATGTAAACATAGTGCCCTGATCGATAGTGATGGTTTGAGGGATGCCAAATCGGTAAACAATATGCTCCTTCACAAAATCAACCATGTTACCCGATGTCACCTTTTTTAAAGGAATTGCTTCAACCCACTTTGTGAAATAATCGGTAGCAACCAGAATAAACTTATGCCCTTTACTCGATGGTGGATAAATCTGACCGATGAGATCAATAGCCCAACCCCGAAACGGCCAAGGCTTAATTATAGGGTTCATAGCCGATGCGGGTGCTCTTTGAATATTACCGAATTTTTGACATTCCTGACATCCTTTAAAATATTTAAAACAATCCTCAAGAATAGCCGGCCAATAATATCAATTTCTTCTGATCATCCATTTCATCTTGAACGCTGACTGATGAGCCCCACATACTCCTTCATGAATTTCACTCATCAGGTTTTTTGATTCCTCTATGCTAACACACCTGAGTAAAACTCCATCTATGGTACGGTAATACAATTCATCATCGAGGAGTACATACTTGGTCGCTTGGAACCTTATACGTCTTTCAACCTTTTTAGATGGATTCTTTAAATAATCAATGATTTCCTTTCTCCAGTCATCGGTATCAGCCACTGATATCAATGCTTCTTGAACAGGTTGATATCCTGAAGCATGCTGAGCCAATCGGTTAGCCTCTTCATTATGCATCCGGGAAATATGCTCCAGATGAAAACTCCTAAACCCTTTTAACAATTCTAAACACTTTTCATGATATGAAATTAGAATTTCAATTCGGCATTCATAAACTCCAATCAACTGATTTATAACTAGCATAGAATCACCAAAGACTTCAACAGCATCAGCCTGTACTTCTTTAAGCAATTCTAACCCTTTTATCAGGGCTTGGTACTCAGCTTGATTGTTTGTCGATGTGGCAACGATCGGCAATGAGAACTCATACTTCTTCCCCTGAGGGGAAATCAACACGATGCCGATGCCTGCCCCTTCACCACAAGTAGACCCATCAAAGAAAAGTGTCCACGGAGCAACTTCCAGAGAATCCACCGTGTTGCAATGTTGAGTAACAAAATCGGCCATAACATGTCCTTTAACTGCCTTAGCCGATTCATAACGTAGGTCAAACTCTGATAACGCTAAAATCCATTTACCAATCCTACCATTTAATATCGGCATAGATAGCATATATTTGACCACATCATCTTTGCATATGACAGTACATTCAGCCGATAGTAAATAATGCCTCAACTTAATACAAGAGAAGTATAAGCATAAGCATAATTTCTCAATGGCCGAATACCTGGTTTCAGCATCTATTAACCGCCTGCTCAAATAATAGATAACACGCTCCTTCCCTTCAAATTCTTGAATAAGAGCTGAACCGATAACAGTATCTTCAGTTGATAAATACAATCTGAAAGGTTTTCCATGCTGGGGTGGAACTAACACTGGAGGATTTGTTAAATAACTCTTAATCTGATCTAAGGCTAATTGTTGTTTATCCCCCCATTTAAATTCCTGATCGGCTTTCAATTTCAATAATGGACTGAAAGCCTTGATCTTACTTGACAGATTAGATATAAACCTTCTAATGAAATTAATCTTACCGATTAAAGACTGTAATTCAGTTTTATCGGCAGGAGCAACAACCTTGTTGATTGCCTCAATAGATTTTCTACTAATTTCAATGCCCCGCTGATGCACCATAAAACCCAAGAATTGTCCTGCCGATACACCAAATGCACATTTATTGGGATTCATCTTTAATCCATGTTTTCTTGTGCACTCCAGTATCTTCCGTAGATCGGTTAGATGCTTTGTGATATCTCTAGACTTAATCACTATGTCATCAATGTAGATTTCTACCAACGTGCCGATATATTCATGGAAAATAAAGTTCATAGCTCTTTGATAAGTAGCACCGGCATTTTTCAAACCAAATGTCATAACTATCCACTCAAATAATCCCACATGACCTGGACACCTAAAAGCAGTCTTGGAAATATCTTCTTCAGCCATGAATATTTGGTTATAACCCGCATTACCATCCATGAAACTAATAATCTGATGCCCTGCTGCAGCATCAATCAACAAATCAGCAATCGGCATTGGGTAACCATCCATCGGTGTGGCCTTATTAAGATTCCTGAAATCAATACAAACACGGAGTTTTTCATTTTTCTTATATACAGGAACCACATTAGAAATCCACTCTGCATATCGACACTGCCGAATAAACTTTGCCTCAATTAATTTGGTTATTTCGGCCTTAATATCAGGAAGTATATTAGGATTGCATTGGCGAGCCGGCTGCTGATGTGGCCGAAATCCAGATTTAATAGGCAACCGATGTTCAACTATAGATCGGTCTAATCCAGGCATTTCAGTATAATCCCAAGCAAAACAATCTTTATATTCCTTTAACAAATCAACTAGTTGCTGTTTACACTTGGAATTTAACTTAGAGCTAACAAAAGTGGGCCTTGGCCTATCGCCTTCACCAATATCTACTTCTATTAAATCATCTGCCGATGTAAATCCTTGACCTAATTTTCCATCATCGGCAAATCTATCCATTAAAACTCTTCTTCAGAACCGACTGCTTGGATCGGTAGAATTTCATAATCGGCAACTTTGAGGAACTCTTTTTCCCAGGCTTCTCCCGATATGCACTTGGTTCGCTCATAAGTGTCTGATTCTGCCGATGCGATGATATAAGAAGAATCACCAGGAACAACTTCAATCTTATCTCCAATCCATTGTACCAGACATTGATGCATTGTAGAAGGAACACAACAATTAGCATGAATCCAATCCCTTCCCAAGAGCAGATTATATGCGCCCTTGCCATTAATAACAAAGAAAGTTGTCGGTAAGGTTTTACTGCCGATGGTCAACTCAACACATACTGCCCCTTTAGCTGGTGATACATTGCCTTCAAAATCCTTTAGCATCATATCGGTCTTAGTTAAGTCTTGATCTCCCTTACCAAGCTTCCGATACATCACATAAGGCATAATATTAATTGTAGCTCCTCCATCAATAAGTATCTTAGATACAGGCTGCCCATCAACTCTGCCTTTTACAAACAAAGCCTTGAGGTGTTGTCTCTCATCATCGGCAGGCTTCTCAAAAACAGCCATCATTGGATCTAGTGTTAATTGAGCTACTTGATCAGAGGGAACAATCTCTTCTTCGCTATCAGACAGAGCCAAAAATTCCATCGGCAACATAAACACCATATTGACATCTGCCGATGGACCTTTATTTTTGTGCCTTATCTGCCACTGCTGGTTACCAGATCTCTCATTGGAGGGACTTTCTTCTTGATATAAATCTTTTTGACGCTCTCGCTGCATTTTTCTCTTCTGTGTCTTTGTCAAACCCTCTGGACACCATTGAGGAAGCTTAGTTTTCCAAACTGGCTGATAAGTCCTAGTTGTCTTCACACGACGTATATTAGGATCCCTGTAAAATATTTCTTCATCAGGAACTCTTGCATTTGCCATTTCTTCACGTTCCTCTTGGTTCCTTGGAAAATATGCAACGCGTTTACCAAGCCTTTCATGCACACTAAGCCTGCCCCCCAGCCGATCATGTACCGATGTTCTCCCTCTGATCGGCTCATTAATGAACAAACCTTGATTACCAGATTGAAACCTTCTTACAGGATGATTAACTCCATAATAACCATTGCATTCTGGACAATCTTCAACAGTAGGTAACTTAATACCTTCCTCCCAACAATGAATAAAAAACGGACAATTCCAATGATCCTTATGCCGATTCCACTCTTCTTGACGCCTTTCCTCTTGTTGTCGTCGATACCGGTCCCTTCGCTGACGCCAGCCTTCTTGTTGTCTTCGATGAGTAATCACGATGCCAGATCGAGGAGGCCTCCCAGAACCGCCACTTTCCGTCAATAGCCCCTTGCCTTTTGCATCATCGGTAGTTATCCGATGTTGGGGATCTACTGATGCATTCCTTTCAGCAGCTTCCGATGTCAACACCTTAATTTTCCCTTCAGCATCCAACATATTTGCTGGAAAAGGATGTTGATCAATTTTCATTGGCTTTTGAATCTTGGAATTGCCAAATTTTATTCTGCCAGACTCAATAGCTAACTGCAATTGTTGTCTAAACACTTTGCACTCATTGGTACTGTGTGAAGTTGCATTGTGCCACTTGCAATACAGCATATGCTTCAACTCTTCTGCCGATGGGATCACATGATTAGGTGACAATTTAATCTGGCCCTCCTAAAGCAAAAGATCAAATATTTTATCGGCTTTGGTGACGTCAAAAGTAAACTTTTCTGGCTCTTTGTGACCAAAGGGACAAGATATCGGCTTCTTATTCTTAACTCACTCTGCCAAACCGATAACTGGTTCATCATCTGAATCAGAATCTTCCGCCTCTTCAACAAATGAAACTTTATTGTTCCAATTTCTCTTAGGTTCAAAAACCCTAGTGTCTTGATCAGAAATCCTTTGCACTAAATGACTTAGGCTTTCGAACTCCTGAGAAGCATATCTATCCTTAAGGTGTGGTAACAATCCCTGAAAGGCTAAATCGGCAAGCTGCCGATCATCCAATACCACACTATAACATTTGTTCTTTACATCTCGTAGCCTTTGCACAAAGCCTTCTACCGATTCATCATTGCGCTGTTTCATCTTTACTAAATCGGTAAGCTTCTTTTCATGAATTCCAGCAAAGAAATACTTATGAAATTGCTTTTCCAGATCAGCCCAGGTGATAATAGAATTTGGCGGTAGCAAAATAAACCATGTAAATGCTGATCCGGATAGGGATGATGAGAACAGACGAACTCTCAATTCATCTCTACAAGCTGCCTCTCCACATTGAATAATAAAACGATTAACATGCTCCATGGTTGATGTATCGTCTTGCCCAGAGAATTTAGTGAAATCTGGCACCTTGTAACGATTTGGGAGAGGAATTAAATCATATGCCAGAGGATTCGGAGTCCGATAAGAATAGGTATTAACTTTGGGCTTGATCCCAAACTGATCTCTCATAATTTCTGCTATCTTATCGGCCCAAAAAGCATCGACATCTTGCTGACGATATGGTTGAATCTCTGCTGGAGGTATCTGTTGATACCCTTCTGCATACCTTTGTGGTCCACGATCTCTAGCAATTGGCATATTTACTACTATCTGTGGTCCATTAACCTGCTGAAAAGGGTTCATCGGCTGAGCTGCCGATGCTTGATTCTGAAAACCAGCATGCATGTGACCTTGATGAATTCCTGTGGCTTGCTGATTTGGCTGAACTGTATGTTGAGTGGGAAACTGTCCTGACCAATTATTAGTATTCATCGGCACAAAGTTTGCCGATGGCTGGTAGCTTGTTGGCATTGCTGGATAATTACATCCAACTTGAGGCATAACCTGGACTCTAGGTTGACTGGTGATAGGAGCCTTCTGCTGCATCGGTAACAAATTTGCCGATGGACTTGAACTAGATGTTTGACCCAGAGACGTCTGAAAACCTCCTAGACTCGGTTGTACAGTAGTTGTAGTATATTGAGGCGCTTGATCTATCGGCAAACCAGCCGATGGCATAGGAGTTTTTCCCGCTGCATCAAACACTTGAGATAATCCATGATTGAAAGTAGATGGCCCCGGAGGCATACCATATCCCCACCAATTAGCAGGAGTTTGATTATTCTGTGGTACAGGACCTGATAAAGCTGATGCTGATAGATCTGTACCAAGCTGAACTCGTCCTGATAATGCTGAATCTGGACGCATCGGAGTAGACTGTACATTAGATAAACCTGCTGATACTGGAGGAGAAGAAATTTCTATACCCGCAACGGCTAGGGGAGCCGATGGAGCAACAGCAGATGCTGCTTTCTGGTTGATGATAAGCAGGCCCAACGTAACGGGGTGACGCTTGCCCTTCTTTGAAAGTTCGAATCACAGCATTATGAATAGTATTGGACAACACATTGGAGTGATTAATTAAAGCATGATTTACCGTAGAATTAACCATCTCCTGAAGTTTACCCGGATTAGGATCAAAGGTAACCTGCCGAGGCAATGGCAAGTCCTGCTTCTGGATGACTTGTCCACTTTTGTTCAAGCTGAATGACTTCAAGCAAAGCTGTCTGTATTCTTCAATAGCCCTCTCCATAGCCTGCTTCTGATCGTCCTTAAGATCTTCTTCTGTTACTGCGATGATATTCCTAGCATCGATCTCATGATTAGGCATCTTGACTAGATCTGTCCCACCGGGCGTGCCAAAAGATGTGTTGATGCAAAAGTAAATCTGCAAACACAAAGGGCTAATACCCGAAGTCGATATCCAAAGCGTGCCAGTCGATTTGACCTGTTAATCGACAAGGACAAAGATACGAGCACTTTGGTCCTGACAACAGCGATACGCCCGGATGTCACGGCCAAGAGGTACTCACGCGGAACTCGAAGATCAACGAAGATTGCACTTAGAGCAATGCAACTCGCCGAATCGATGAGAACTCGTAAAAAGGAAAAATATGCAAATTGACGAAGTCGTCGAAAGTAGATGTAAATAAGAGTAAAAGCTATTTTTTGATGTATTGATTGATCCTCTATTACATTGCCCTTCACTCTATATTTATACCCTGATCTATAGAAACGTATCCAAATACGACTAGGACACTAAATCCAAATCTAAGGAAAAAACATGACTTTGATACAACTCAGACTCTACTAAACGTAAACAAGAAAATTAACTCCTATTTTACTCCATAGTCTGCCTCAATCACGATGGTATTCTCATCGACCTCCTTTTCAACGGCACAGCCCCTGTTCCATCGGCAGCAGCCTTCGAGCTCCTTCCATCGGTACATTTCCTGTTTCATCGGCTGCAGTCTTCATACCTTCCTTCATCGGCACATCCCCTATCTCATCGGCAGCAGCCTCCAAATCCTCTTTCATCGGCATCGGCAATAATACCCTTAACCTCATCGGCAACATTTTAAATTAAATCCATACGCTACCACCACTAAAAAAACAAACTTATTCTCCTTGGCTATCAATCTATACGGTAATCTTTCCTCTGTTGATTAGCCCTTCCTGATCATCTTGACACGTGCTAAAAACGATGTCAACACAATTTCATTAGCGAGGTGCTCTCGGAAACCAAGGTCCGATACCCACAAATCCAGAAGCTGCTATATGCCGTCGTCTTGACGCGGCGCAAACTCCGGCACTACTTCGAGGGCCACCCGGTTACTGTGGTTTCTTCTTTCCCCCTGGGAGAGATAGCCCAGAACTGAGAAGCCTCGGGTAGGATTGCTAAGTGGGCAGTCGAGCTCATGGGTGAAACCCTATCCTACGCGCCACGGAAAGCAATTAAGTCGCAGGTATTAGCGGACTTCCTGGCTGAGTGGACCAACACCCAACTCCCCCCTGCACAGCTCCAGGCGAAGCTGTGGACCATGTACTTCGATGGGTTGTTGATGAAAACAGGAGTAGGCGTGGGTTTGCTCTTCATCTCACCCCTCGAAGTTCACATGCGCTACGTCATTCGGCTTCATTTTCCTGTGTCAAATAACGTCGCCGAATACGAGGCGCTCGTTACAGGGTTGAGAATTGCCATTGAGCTCGGGGTCCGACACCTTGACGTTCGAGGCGACTCCCAGCTCGTGATCGATCAGGTCATGAAGAGCTCGAGCTGCCGTGATCCCAAGATGGAAGCCTACTGCCAAGAGGTGCGACGCCTCGAGGACAAGTTTCACGGCCTCGAGCTCAACCACATCGCATGCAGGCATAATGAGGCCACCGACGAACTGGCGAAAATCGCGTCCAGTCGAGCCATGGTTCCACCAGACGTTTTCGCAAGAGATCTCCAGCAGCCATCCGTCGACCTTGGGTCGGATGGAGGGGTCGACGGGACGTCACTCGACCCCCCACCTGAGGCGGAAGCCCCCTCGACCGGGGCTGAAGCCATGCAGGTGGAAGGATCGACCCCACCATCTGACCTCGAGCTTGACTGGCGCGCTCCGTACCTCGACTACCTTATCCAAGGGGACCTCCCCTCGAATAAGACCGAGGTTCGACGGATCGTTCGCCGGGCCAAAACCTTTGTGATCATTGGCGACAGTAGGGAGCTGTACCGCCACAGCCCTACTGTCATCCTCCAACGCTGCATCACAAATGAGAAAGGCAGAGACCTGCTCAGCGATCTGCACTCGGGGGCTTGCGGTCACCATGCAGCGCCTCGAACCCTCGTCGGAAATGCCTTTCGACAAGGGTTCTATTGGCCGACCGCGGTCTCCGACGCTGTCAAGCTAGTACGCTCCTGCAAGGGTTGTCAGTACTATGCGAGACAGACCCATCTTCCGGCACATGCCCTGCAAACTATTCCCATCACATGGCCGTTTGCCGTTTGGGGGCTCGACCTTGTCGGACCGTTGAAAAGGACAACTGGCGACTTCACCCACTTGCTCGTTGCCATCGATAAATTCTCCAAGTGGATCGAGGCCCGTCCCAACACCAGTATTAGGTCCGAACAAGCTGTGCTCTTCTTCACCGACATCATCCATCACTTCAGGGTTCCTAACTGTATCATCACGGACAATGGCACCCAGTTTACTGGAAAAAAGTTTTTGGATTTCTGCGACAACCACCACATCCGTGTGCTCTGGTCAGCCGTGGCTCATCCAAAAACAAACGGCCAGGTGGAACTTGCCAATGGCATGGTCCTACAAGGCCTGAAACCCAGAATCTTTGACAAGCTAGATAAACATGACAAAAGATGGGCTGCCGAGCTGCCCTCGGTCCTATGGAGCCTAAGAACAATGCCGAGTCGAGCCACGGGGTTCACTCCATTCTTCTTAGTCTACGGGTCTGAGGCAATGCTCCCAACTGATATAGAATACGTATCCCCAAGGTTGAAGGCCTATAATGAGAGAAATAACGACGCCATAAGACAGGACGCCCTCGACCAGCTCGAGTAAGCCTGAGATGTGGCTCTGTTGCATTCTGCCAGGTACCAGCAGGGTCTCCGACGCTACCACGACAGACACGTCCGTAAGCGTGACCTCAACGTCGGCGACTTGGTGCTATGGCGGAACCAGAACACCAAGGGACGGCATAAGCTCACGCCACCATGGGAAGGACCGTACATCATCGCAGAAGTGCTAAAGCCGGGCACCTACAAGCTATCCAACGAGAAGGGCGAAATCTTCACCAATACTTGGAACATTGAACAGCTACGTCGCTTTTTCCCTTAGAAAGCCTCGAGGCTCTGTAATTTCTTTTTCATCAATAAAGAATACAGCAATGTTCAAACTTTCGTTTCACAATGAGGAAGGATTGACCCTGTATTCCCAGAATCGACCCTCCCTCGGGGGCTACAAAGGGGGAACCCCAGTCCCCGAAAAAACTTGCACTCTTTTTCAAATTTAAGAACCGCTTCTTAGATCGACAGCGCCGCAAGAGCACCCTAAGGTTCGAAAGGGCTCTCGAGCCAGGAGAATCACCTACGCCTCCGAGGCTATGGTACCTCCACTCACCCCTCACACCTTCTAGAGGTGCGACTTCACGCTAGGGAGATCTAAATAATGGTTCCTAACTTTAAAAAAGAATACACCCCCTGTCGCTCAGATCAGGTTCTTACACGATCTACAAGGCCGCAACAGCACCCTGAAGCTCGACGGCAGTTGAGCCGTGAGATCACTTACGCCTCCGAGGCCACGGTACCTCCACTCGCTCCCTTATGTCAAAGGACGCAACTGCGTGCTAGGTAAATCATGCGAGAACACGATCCAAGCGATAAAGGGAAGAAAAGCTCGAATAAAACTAAAATAACCACGAACCGGTTTATGTTTCGAGTTTTTAGGGCCTCCGAGGCCACCACTACCAAAATCCGAAATACTAACTTATTACATGGGCCTTTGTGCCCAGATTTGGCTCACAGGCCCTCGTCGTCAGCAGGCGGAACCACCTCGGCTTCGAAAAGCGAGGCCAGACGGCTCCCAGGCTCTTCTGCGGCTCCAATCAGCTCCAGGTAGGCATTCTCGTTCTCCTCGTCCGTCCGGTCCGGGTCTGTGATGAAGCCGTCAGCAACAAGCTCCATGTCGAACACAAACCCAGATCGGACGACGGCCAGCGCCCTCTTCACACCGTGATGGAGGCTGTCCCGTATCTTCTCCCGGGCGAGGCGGCCCAGCGCCGCCATCCGACGGATGAAGGAGTTCCCCGGGGCGTCCTCCCTAGTGTCGGCATCGGGCTCGACCCCCAGGCCATCACAAACGGTGGTGATCGCACCCTGCAGCAACTGGGTCCTCTAGGTCTCGGCCTCGAGGAGGCTTTGAAAGGAATTGGCAGACACCTGGGCCACCCGATGCTCCCTCTCCAGCTCTGAAACAACAATAAATTGAATTACTACTAACACGGGGCCTCGACGCCGTGGCCGTAACAACTACACTTACCCTCAGTGTGGGTTTGCAGGCCCACGACCTCGTCACGAAGCCCCCCGCACGTCCTCTCGAGCTCTTGAAGAGCGCCGTCCCTGTCATGAACGGTCGCCCTCAGTGCCTCGATCTCCTGGCGAGCGGTCTGGAGAGCCGCGTCCTTCTCCTGGACGGCCCTGTTCAGCGCCGTGATCTCGTCCTTCAGGGCACCAAAACGAGCTGTGACCTGCCCGATCTGGACGTTGAGGGTGTCACGCTGACGACCGACCAGGGAGACGTCCTCCTTGAGCTCCTTCACCCGTGCCAGCAAGGGCTCGACCTCCCTGCGAGCCTGAGCCGCCTCCTCCCGAGCCTTGGTCGCGTCTTCACGCGCCATGGCCTCATTCGCCCAGGCCTGCATCGCCTCCTCCTTCACCGCCGCGTAGGCGACGCGCAGCTCAGCCATCTCGGCATTCCGATCGGAAAGCCGTTTCTAGGCCTCCTCGACCAGAACCCGTTGCTGGGACAGCGCAGCCCACACGCCACTCTCATCCCGGATGAAGAGTGACTTGCGGTGGGAGTACTCCTTGAGCTCCTCAGCGTAATTCAAAAAAACCGAAAAGATTAAAGAACCGAGGCAAAAAGACACCAAGAGAACCACGAAAAGGGCTGACAGGTCAAACATACCTCGGTGGCATCCCGCATACCTCGTGACATGGTCTCCGTTGCCACATGGAGCACCCGCTCGAGGTGTCGACGGAGACCCTCGAGGTACTCCCAGTGGTGCACCTCATCCCTGTCGTTCAGGGTAAAAATGGGCTCGGCGTCGGGGTTCACGGCGTCCCTAAACTGGAGGGACGGACCCCCCCACCTCGGTATCTCCACCTCCGCCCGTGCGATAGCCAGCGTGGCGATGTCCGGCCACGAGGACGACGATCCGGCTGGGGCGTCTCCCGGCCCCGAGGAAGGACCGGCCTCGCCCGCGGTCCCCGCCTCTCCGACCGCCGTCGAGGCACCAGCCTGGTCCGTAGCCTCACTCCCCTCGACTCTGACCACTTGTTTCCCCTTGTCCAGGGGAGAGTCGTCCATCTCGGGCGCCAGCTCTTCTGTGAGGGCCGGCCCCTCGACCGCCGGTACCTCAAGAGCCGACGCCTCGACCGTCGGCGCCTCTTCCTCTGGAGCCTCGGGCGGGGGCTCGACGGCCCCGACCTCCACCGTAGCCGCCGGCTCCGCCGGCAGGTCTTGCTGCGGCTGCGGCCCCCTCGCCTGTGCCGCCTCCTGTCCCGCCGCCGGCGGGACCTCCTCAATAGCCACGTCTGCATCCGCCCGCTCCGCGTCGCGGATGGATGCTTCGCCCATTGTGGCCTCGACGGCAGCCTCGGCCGTCAACGGCGGCCTGGGCTCCGCCTCGCCCGTGTTGGGCGCCACCACCTCCGCCGTGGGGCCAAGACCAGCAACCGCCGAGGCACCTGCTGCCGCCTGGGCCGCCCCCTGCTGCTGCCACAGGCGCTCCTTCGCGGCCTCGACCCGCTGGACCCATTCGGCATCCTGCTCCATCGTCCGGTGAAGGACGACGGCGCTCGCCCGCAACGACTTCATGGGGGTTGGCCCCATTGGCTCCACCTTCCGCTTTAACCTACAAAGTGAGAAGGAACGTCAGTGAACGGATCCAGAGAAAGGCGGAAGAATCAAACACAAACACTTACCCGGAAATCGGCACCAAGGGCCTTGACCCCGTACGATCCGAACCTCCCGGGGCGGCCGGCGGTGGCCTTGCGGCAGCCCCACCAGCAGGGCGGGCCCTCCTTGGGGCCCTGGCCGGCGCACCGCCCTGCGTCCTCTGCGCCTCCGAGGCCAGCTGGCATCGGGTCCTCACGCCTACCGGTGGCGCCGCCGATGACGACGCCGGTACCACCGTTCCAGCCTCCGCCTGAGCTTGCGGGGCCTGGACTGGTGCAGGCACTCCGTTGACCCCTCCTGCTGGGTCCGGGGTAAGGCGGCCCCTCCCGTCGAGGGGCCCGCCTCCTTCTCTGCCTCCTCCTTCGTCTCCTCAACCACAACGGCCGAGGAGGACGACCCCCCGACAGGCTCCAATAGGGGGCGAATGTCAGGGAGGTCCCCCAGTCCGGTCACGGCCTCATACCACGACAGGGCGTCATCGTCTTCACTGTCGCTGTCGTCGTCATCCTCCCCCGAGACTGTCTCGGAGGGAGACTCTGCCAGGGCGACCCCGTCGATGGCCTGCTGGCGCCGAAGCTTCTTCAGCGCCTCCGCCTCCTTGGCCTTGCGGATCATCCGCTTCATGGCTGTCTCCTTGGCTTGCTTCTTCTTGGACGCACGCTTGCGTCGAGCCTCCCGAGCGGGCTGGTCCTCTAGGACTGGCGGCCGCGTCTCCCGCAACGTCGACAGATCCTGCGCGTCGGCCTCGACCAAATCAGCAAAATCCAAAAATAAGCGAAACAAGCGAACGTACCGACCCAAAGACACTTACCACGGGCTCGAACCCCTGGGTAGGTCGCATGGGGACCCGGTCGACCTCCTCCACCTTAAAATTTCCCACCATCCGGCGCGCCCGCCGGAGGACCTCCTCGAGGATGAGGGACTCGTGGGACATCCGGCTCCCCTCCAGGGACGCCTCCGGAGTCATCTGGTCGAGGCGGAGGCGGCGCTGACACAGCGGCATCACTCTACGACGATGAAAAGCCGTAGCCACCACCGCCGCCGTCAATCCCCGAAGGCGAAGCTACTGCAGCGCCGCCAGCAGCGGGTCCAAGCGCGGCTTCTCGGCCTCCGGGACTCCATAGTTCTAGTTGTCCTCTCGAGCGGTCAGCACTCGGCCGGTGTACCTCGGCAACTAATTTTCATCGTTGCGGAGGTAGAACCAACCCTCGTGCCAACCACTGTTCGAGGAGATGAGGCGAGCCGGGATATATAGATCCGCCCAGCCCGACCTCACCTGCAGGACGCAACTCCCTACTCGAGCCACGCACATGACCCCCTTCTCCCCCGCCTTCTTGGCGAAGAGCTCGGCCTTGAAGAGGTGAAGCCACAGGTTCCACTGCGGCTCCACCCCTAGGTAGCCCTCGCAGACCGCCGCGAAGATGGCGGCCTGCGCGACGACGTTGGGGGCGAGGTGATGCAACTCCACCCGGTAGTAGTGGAGGAGCGCGCGCATGAAGACGGACGCCGGTACGCCGAACCCCCGCTCATGGAAGCAGACGAAGCTCACCACGTACCCCTCGGGGGGCGCCGGCTCCCAGTGGCCAGGAGGCAGCGCGATCCACTCCGGCTGCGACCGACTCGTCCTCGGCCGCAGCAGCCCGTCCTCGACCAACTCCTCCAACCTCCTCTCCGTCACCGAGGAGGCGGCCCAGTCGTCGGCGGGGAGGATCTGACTCTTTCCTGCCATTGGTGCTGTGGGGAGGGGGGTGGACGGAGGGGGTGCGACGGCGGCGGCGCTGGATGTGGACGGGGAGCGCAAGGGGCAAAGGGTTGTCTGAGGCTAAGGATGCAAGAGCGCAAAGAGCCGGTAGGGGAGGCAGACCCCTAGGTCTTGTCTTTATAGTCCCAGCGGAAGCCCAACGGCCGCGCGAAAAGGTAGGAGCGGTTTCCCGCATTTAATGCTCTCACCTAACCGTTTCCCTCAATCTCGCAGGGGTTGGGCACGTGGTCGTCCCCCACGTCATAACCGTACGCCACGTCGCCCACTACCGCGCCGATCTCGCCCTCTCCTCTAAAAAGGCGCGCCTAGCTAACGGGCGGGGCAGGATCCGCGGACGGATATTCCCAGATACCTGGTAACAGGCTCTGAGCCCACCATAAGTCTCGAGGGAGCGGAAGCTGGCCCTCGACCTGGGTTCGACAGCTGCCCTCGAGCGACAGAGCAAGGGACGACCAAGGGTGCGCCCGTACATGGCCAGGGCACGAGCCGCGCTCTCGAGGCACCCCAGGACGTATTCGAGGCTGTAGGAGGAGGTCGATGTAGGAATCCCCTCGGGGGAGGCACCGAGCCCTCGGATCCTGTCGCAGGGAACCGACATCCACACGACCACTCCTTGGCATTTTTGAGAGCGCCACCGGGCCATGAGCCGACTCCTAACGACTGGAGCACGGACTCTCACTCGAATCTCCCCACTAGCAGCTCGCCGGAGATCGTCGGAACTCGCCCAAACAGGGGTAGTACGGCGTTCCCCACCCCTCCTCCTCCTTCCTAAAGGAGGAGCGTGAGGGTCGCACGATAAAAGACGGACGAGACTCTGATCGACCTCGTGCGCGCGAGGCTCGGGGGCTCGACCGCAACGAATCATTCCCTAATAGAACGAATAGAAGACCTCGGAGGAGTCCCCACACTCCACCGAGGCCTCGGGGGCTACACCCGGCGGGTGCGCTCGCGCGCCCCCACCGGAAAAAGCTACGACGCTATGACTCCAGTTCAAAACAAGCCTCTGGGAGAGTGACCACACACTTATCCAAAGGCTCGGGGGCTACTGTCGGTACCAACGGTATGGGGGTACCCACATCCATCGATAATGAAAAACTAAAATGACTGAAACCACGGCAAAACGTCTTGTACAAGGCCAGCTCGACGGAGTGCCTCGACCGTATCCCGTCTCCGACTCGTACGAGGCACCCTCGACGGGATGCCTCGATCGCGCCTCGTCCCGCACGACAAAACGCCTCGACCGCACTCCGACTCGCACGAGGCCCGTCCGCCCGCCGGAAAGATTCCGACTCGCATGACCCCGGGTCAGAATGCTCGATCCACTCACTTCACCTACCCCAGGACAAAAGTCTGAGCATTTAATGCGATTACCTACTCCCACTTACCGGCATGGTCGCAACCAGGATCGACATGGGAGCAATGCTGGTGTCAGTCCCCACTGTTTCACCGACCATCCTGTGATGGGAAGTGAAATCTGTCACTATGATCGCCTTACCGTGCACTGTTTATCGCCAATCACCCTCGAGGAGGAATACGACAAGGCCCGTACTCCACAATCCCGGGGATTCGGCCTTATCCATCCGGTCTCGACCCGGCCTCGACCCAGCCTCGACGCTCAGCACGGCTCAACAGGGAAGGAAGGATGGTATGGCACGGCGCTCCAGGTCAATTCACCGTCTCGTCCCCTACAACACCGTGGTGTCCAGGGATGGCCGGCCATTCCCAGGGCACGTCGCTACAGTTAGCTCAACAGGGATCGACAAAATGTCGCCTCAAGACTTCTGGCGTCCCGGCCTCCCCTTACCCTATAAAAGGGCAGGCTGGGCTCTACAATGAGGGCAGGGAGGAAAAACCTGAGACAAGCACTCCAAGGCTCCCCACACAGAGATCAACATCTCAAGCAATCATCTATGTACTTTTCTTTTCCTTTGAGACCTGGGCTCGCTGCCCTCTCTCGCAAGCTTGTAACCCCTACGCAAGCACCTCGGTGCAAGCAAATACATAACTCTCTCCCCCCGCTAGACGTAGGGCTTTCTTCTACCCGAACCAGGATAAACCCTCGTGTGTTCTCCTTGCATCACCATCCAGGATAGGGACACGCAACACTTACTCGTCGGTTTAGGACCCCCTCGGGACCGAACACCGACAATTATCTTTAGCAGCACAGTAGCACACCGTAGAGGACTCACGTAGGCCTCCGTTACCCTCTGTACTACTTTAAGATTATGGGTTGTGCTCATGCTAGGACGTCCGATGGGAATGATTTCCATCGGACGCCCTCCGTCCACACGGCCTCGCCCCGCCCCTGCTTCCCGCACGAAAGAAGAAGAACGCACGGCCTCGCCCCCCGCCCCCGCTTCCGTACAGAAGAAGAAGAAAAGCACGGCCTCACCCTCGCCCCTGCTTCCCCCGTCCCGGCCCTCGCGCGCACGGGATCCGCCCCCTCTCCCGACCCCGCTGGCCCCTAGCACCATGCAGTTGAAGCAAAAAAATTAAAACAAAATCTCAAAACCAATGCAACATTAACCGAGACCTAATGCAACAAATGCAGAAAACCAATGCAACACGGTGAGAGCTCAACCCAGAGAGCTCACCGAAACCCTAGCCTACTGCAACATCTCCCGAGACCTGATGCAACAGACGGAGAAAATCAATGCAACACGACAAGAGCTTAACCCAGAGAGCTCGCGGAACCCTAACCTACTGCAACATCAACCGAGACCTAATGCAACAGACGAAGTAACCCATTGCAACATGGTGAGAGCTCGCACCAGAAAAAGCTCGCTGGAACCCTTAGCCACCACCACATCCTTTAGATTCAGAGGGGGAGGAGTAGGAGGAGGAGGGGGAAGGGGACGGCTCAGATCCATGAAGGATCACCTACCTTGACGGAAACCACCGCCGTCGGGCTTCTCTCCAGTGGCTGGAGGTGACCAGAGCAAGGGGAGGGGAGGAGGGGAGGAGGGGACCGAGCAGCTCGCCGGAAAGCCATTGCCGCCACCCTATCTCTCGGTGGCATGGAGGCCGCGGGGTGCATGGAGGGAGGGAGGGAGGGCGCGGGGCGGCGCGCCGGTAGCAGTAGCCGTCGCAGCATGGAGGCGCGCGGAGGAAGAGAGGGCGACAGCGTCGGGGCAAGCGAGAGCGCGGAGCCGCAAAAGAAGAACAGGAGCAACGAGTGTGAGGAAGAAAAGGAATGGGGAGCGGATAAGACCGAGCGGCGCGCGGTTGAGTGGTTGGCTGGCACGCATCCGAAGCCGTCGGACGTAAGAGTAGTAGTATTTCCGTAAGATTATTCTAATTTCCAAACACTAGTACTGGTATTTTATCTTCCCTATTTTTTACATCCCACAGGGGCACCTTGGTCTTTTTGTGTTCCCAATCCACAATAGCACGAAGAGTTGGAAATACCAATTATCAAAAGTAACAATATTGTTGCAACTTCTTCTCTTCTGTGGCAATTCTATAATGAGCATTCTAAAACTGACATTTGAAGAGGTGTCATTAGGGATGTCAACAGAAAATTATATGTCAAGGCATTGGTCCCCATCCTCATCCCCACAGAGGAAGATTTTCCCTGTCCCATCTCTGCAATGGAGGAATTAGAGGAGAGGACCGGTGATGGTGGAGTGTGGGCGGCAAGGCACGAAGACCATTGATGGCAAGGGCAAAGAGGACCCGGCCACAACAACCGCACGCATGAGAGACGAGAGGAGAGAAGCAGCTGGGGGTGGGTGTCGGGTGGCCGATGGCTGTCTGCCTTAGCACACTAGATGCGCAAGACGAAAGGAGACCAACCACTAGGAGTTTGGCATGGGTTGGATGGATAAGATTATTCCAATCCCTATGAGGGGATGGGAAAGTGTTGACACATGAAAATATGCCAACGTGGGGATTGGGCCACCATCAAGTTCATTGCATCAAGGACATACCAGAAAATATTTAGTGCAACAAAATTCAAAGTGCAAAGCAAAAAGGAGGAAGGAGACTGTGCCAGCCTGCCCAAACCGGCATGGCCGATTGCATTGCCCGAACAGGCCAAGCCAATTTGCCTGTTTGCCCTGGCCAGGCCCTGTGCCAGTCCTCGAGCCGGTTTCCCTGTTGTGTCTGAGGTTTCCAAGTCGGTTTTGGATCTATTTTGATGTGAGAAACTTGAGAAAGTGTTCTGGACCTGTTTCCGAGTCAGTAAATGGGTTGATTTCGTATCACGTATAAATCGTCATTCAGGTTCCTTACATCAGGTTACTTGTCCACCACATCCGATGATGTACCTTAGTCCATGTGGGCCTCATGCTCGTCGTCTTCGGCTCATCCTGATGGTAATGGGCTGATTTTGGGCAGTGAGGTACCATGGGTCCATATCATTGACAACAGCATATAAGATTAAACGAGTAGAGTTGTACCATACCTTGCCACACTGAGCCCTTCACCTCTACCAAGGAATGCATGACAGAAACCTATCTCTGAGTAGGGACTTAATTCATGAAAATATGGAGATATGTGGATTTGCATAAAGTAAATATCAAATGCCGAGTTTATGCCTGCAATCATACCTTCTCCCGGTTGGGGGAGCCATAATTCATATGGGCCAACTCCCCCTAGAAGAGGCCCAATAAGCCGGGCTAGTGTAGTGGCTTTTCAATTTCACCCCCGCCAAGGGCTCGCTTGTAAATCGCCGTTGTCCATATGTAATGCCAAGAGCATGAGGGCAAGGGGGCTCTCCCTTCCTACTCTTGTTGACAAACCATAGCCGCCTCTCTCTACTCTCCTCTCCTAAACCTGTTCGGGAACCGTTTTCCCAACACTCCCCCTGCAAAGAAGCTCGGCGGCTCATAGATAATTCCCCATGCATAGCTTTTTAACTATAATGTTGTGAAGTACTCCCTCCATTACAAATTATAATATGTTTTGGCTTTTCTTGGATACATTCTTTTTTTACGGTTTAGCTACGAAGTTACCCTACCAGATGAATTGGTGGTGTCTGTGTTGTATTATGAGTTCTTTGTAGTAGAAGAATTGGCTGCATTCTTTGTCTATCGCAATGTTGTAAACTACAATGTGGATAAGATAAATGATGTTCAGTTTGGAGAGGAAAAAGTTTCTAGATTTGATGTGTTCAATTAGGTAGCAGAACAAGGAGAATTGGCTGCATTCTTTGTCTATCGCAATGCTATAAACTATAATGTGGATAAGATAAATGATGTTCAGTTTGAAGAGAAAGAAGTTTCTAGATTTGATGTTGTTCGGTTAGCATACTTCGATGAGCATAAGAACTTCTTTCTCCTAGGAGCCTGAGTGAAGTAAGTCTTCTATAAAATCTATTCACTTAAATATGTTTTGAGTTTTGTTTCTTGCCTACGTGCCTTAACTTAGTTTTAAATGATTTGTTTGTCCAACGATGTGGCAGATCACTTTTTCATGTTTGACTGTTCTACTACTGGAAACACCAAGAACGGAGTGACACCTGTTTTCAATGAAGCTGGAGCATTAGTTGGGATATGTTATCAAAGCCCTTTGGTACCATCTTACGTCTACACTCTGATTGCAATAGAGGCTAATCTGTTGAGCTTAGTAAAGTGCCAGTGCAAACAATTGAAGAGTTTTTTCAGCAAGTCCGACTAAAGGGTGCAACTTAATGTGAGTTATTTCTTAAAATATCAATAACAATGGTTATCTTTCTTTGCCCTTGTGATGATGGTGGGTTTGTAGTTGAATTAGCATGATCTATTCCTAATCGTGAGCCATGAATCTTATATGATTCCTAATTGTTATAGCTTTCTACTTTGTTATGTGGGCTTCATGTCATCATGCTTGAACATGACTGTTCCAAATGGGGTTGATCGTGTGACTAGAGTAGTATGTATGCTAATACTTCATAATTGTGTATATTCTCTCTATTCTCCTTAACATATGCTTGGGGTTTTGCATCTCTTGGGTCATTACTTGTTACTTGATCTACTCCCTGCTACTAGTTTAATTTTGTTGGAAAATGTAGGGGCTGTTGGGAGGTTAATCATGCATGGTTTCATAGGGGGGACATTATTAAATTGGATTGGAGGCTTGGATCACTAATAATCTTTTTGATGGGTCATTGGTAGACTGATTATTGTTGTTTTCCTGTTTAGTCTTTTTTTGTCAGCCAAATTTGACATTGATTGTTCTATCATCTGACCTATGCATCACAGGGCTTCAAAGCTAGCAAGAAAGATATGCTTATTCAACAATGTTTTGTTGTGCCAGCAACTCAACATAGTGTGGTGTCTCCCAAGTAGCGAGGTGATTGGAGTAGTTCTTTCCCTTCAATGTTAAACTAGTGGTTATGAATGTCTACTATAATCATGTGTATTGCAGAATCTTTATTAGTATATGGGGAAGAGATTTCTGCTACTAATTATGCATGCTAAATTATCCATGTCTTAGAGAATTGTATCCTGCCAAGTAATAATTTCACCTTGGCACGTTGTGTTTTGGTAGGGAATTAACAGTAGGAAAGAGTTATCTTATTGGTCACATAAAAGACTTGGTATGATCGTATTCAGTTTGAAAATAATCCCCTCTTATTTGTATTTCTTCTATCTAATTCAATTTCCCTCCTACTTATAGATGATTTATGAGAAAGAAGATGCGGTTTTTAAAACTTTTAGGCACTTGCTTTGGTAGGATTGCAAGGACTTTGATCAGAAGTAGCGAGTCTTATGTTAACAGCTGGTCTAAAGATAATTAGCTACTACTGTTTAGATTGATATATCGATTCTTGCCTTGTACATTACATGACTCTCTTTGTACCTAACTAGATGGACTTATATTTGTGGTTAGAGGAAGTACAATAGGACCATAGGCAGAAATACCATGCCCTATTCTATATCTGTGGATCATTAGCAGAAAGCAAAATGATACTTATGTTGAACCACATGGTTGCTAAATGGGGAACAAAGGTAACTGCAAATATTTTGGCTTCCTACTAATTTCGCCACGTAGAAAAGTAAGAGAACCATAGCTCACCATATCAAGTTCACAGAGTTCACCGCTAGTCTGCCAATATCAATTCCATGTGTGGTTGTTAACACGCCTGAGTCGAAACACCGCGGCACGGCTACAACATTAGTGGACTCATATTGCAGCTAAAGTCTGTAATTGATTTTCGGTGCACAAAAACCATGAAGATGCTCAATGTTGACAACAGCAATATCCTACAAAATCATAATGGTGCAACCACCCAATGACAACTAGATCATTTGGAAGGTGCACTTTAATCTGCTACGATCGATTAAGTAACAAGAGGCATACAAGATGATTACTCTTACTACAGTAAAGCAGTAAGGAAAATAAGTACAGAGAAGTTAGCAACACCAACCGTCGAGTTATCAATGATCTTGTTTTCATCGTCAGAAGACCTAAACAAGCTAGCTGAAGTCAGAACACTTGTAGGATCAACATCTGATCCTGGTGGGATGAATATGCCTGTCCATCCAAATATCATGGTACCTTCTACAGATGATCATACTTTTAACCATTAGGTCCGACCAAATTATATAAAGATGTGGAGATTAAAGTCCATATAACATATAATTACCAATGAATGAGGCAACAGAGACAACACATTGATGAAGTACTGAAGCAAATTGTTGATTGAATTCACTTAATGAACTATCACCAGATTTGCTCGTGTTATCATATCCAGCTTCAGATACAGTATCTGAACAGATGGATCCTAGATAATTAAAGAAGCATGGTACAATAAACCAATTGTGAGTGTTATAACAGTAAAATGTAAATACTTGCGATTGGCAAAAAAGGAGGAAGATATGGCATGACAACTTGGAATCAGTGACTCACCGGGCATCGGGGCTCTTTCTTTACTAGCATCTTGGTTTACAATCAAGTGTGCTTTGTGCTCGTGTGTTCGCTGGCGCTTGGTTGTTAGATGCTCTGTTATCAACATTTTCCTAACCCTAAAAAACAAAGCAAAATATACGCTTGTTGTTATCAATATTGTCCTCCAAGCATATAGTGACCATAAGATAATTTACAGCATCCTAAATCAACTTTTGATACCTGAAAATATAGGTTATTTCACAGCAGGAGCCCAAATATAGCGACCGACAAATGAACATCGAAGGTAACGTGAATAGACAGTGCAAAAAGATTAGATGACACATGATAAAGAACAAAGAACAAAAGTGCAAGCTAATAATAAAATGTAGCAGAGGATCTAAAGGACAAATAAATGCTCGGTAATTTAAATCAGGTGCTGGCATAAGCTAGAGTTGCCCCAATAGTGCTGGAGGACAGGAGAAGCGGCATCATTGACCTGTTTTGACAATGTAAACACACTATTACCCCTGGTTTTGACACCTTTTGCTATCTAAGTAGGCAAAATGAAGGGCCGAGGGGTGTTATAGATCGTATAGGCTACTAGGAGCCATCATGTGACCTTGTCACGCACCCCAAGTGAGATACAAAAAAATCCCTTTTTATGAGACATTTTTCCTAATGCATTCATGGAACACCTTTTTCCAGTCATGTTACATAGAAGTTACAAATAACAAAAGCAGAGAGGAAATGTACAGTGAAGCAATGGTAGACAAAACATTAGGCAATAAGATTATGTTCATAGCGCCTATATTTTCTAGTAACAATTGGGAATAGACAATCTAGTTATCGTCGCGTGGCCTTCTCTTGAGCACCTATTGTCACCTCCAATGGCCCCCAACTACAAGATGAGGCCCCGGCAGTGATGGCCCCCCAGCTGGAGGATGAGGACCCGGCAGCAGTGGTCTCCTATGCATTGCGGACACCACTCTGCACCCCATTCACTAGGCAGTGGACTCACTGAACCTCACGGTGGATGCTGGCCCCCCAGTTCACCGCTGATGGATACCCACTTGACGGAGGACAACGACGACTCCGCCAAACACCGCCTCGATAGCTTCATCAATGAAGTGATGTGTAAGAGGAACTCTCCACTAATTCGTGAGCCTCCAAAGAGCCTCCTGCTAAGCCAGTGATGTTGTGGTGGAGCAGTGAAAGGTCCTTGTTTGGTTTTGGTAATTGAGTGACAACCTTAGGTGAATTAATTGTGTTTAATGTGAGATACACAGGAGATTAGTCCACAGGTGATTGTTTCATGAAGGAGCTTATTGCATATGAGACATGAATGGAGTCATGTGACCAAGGTGGAGAAGATCGAGATGAGACTTGGCTCGATGGACCGGTTGCAAGTGTGAAGGGCAAGTCGGAGGCTTTGAAGCGAGGGACCGTGTGTGATGGTGAAGCTTGGGCAAGACTTGGCGCCGATGGACCGAGGCAACGGTGAAGAGTAAGTGAGGTCAAGATCGATGAACCAATACAGTCACGTGATGATATGAAGTGGATCATATCATTTGGTGATTGGTTGGTGCATGTGTTGCATCAACATCGGAGGAGTTGGAATGGAATGTGCAAGACAAAGGTATAACCATAGGGCATTTCCATTTCACCGGTCATAGGTGTGTAGAGAAGTTGATGACCGGGTTTAGGATAGGTGGCCGTACTATCAAGAGGGGCAAACTTGTTTGCATATCGGTCATCTAGTGCCACTCAAGCGATCTAACTTTGCATACGTGTTAGGATCGAGTGGTGTGGCAAGTTGAGTGGTTAATTCCTTCAGAGAAAATAATTGTGAAAATGCTAACACACGTGCACAAGGTGGTGACCACTTGTTGGTGTTGGCACATTTGCGAAGGCGATGGAGTTTGAGGGGTAGAGAGGGGTTTGGGATCCTCTCTCCCTCCCGCCGAGCTTGCGAGATGGGATTCAGGCGTTTTCGAGGAAATAAAATGCTTATTTTCCTTCACGCTGATGTCGAGAATTGGAGGCGAAATCACGGAGGTGTTTCATGAGCTAAAACATGTGCTCTAGTGATACACATACTTGGGATAGCTCATATGTGAAAGGGTGGAACAAGTGGAGCAAGCGAAGGTGGAGTTTTGCATGAAATATAGGCGACAGACGCTGGCTCATAGGGCGACAGACGCCAGGCCATGCGTCTGTCGGTTAACCCTAGGTGGCGCGTGCTGGAGAGGAGCATCGGACGCGCGGACGTTCACGCGACAGACGCTGGCGTCAGCGTCTGTTCACGGTGGCGTCAACAGTGCGTGAAGGTGAGCGCGTGAGCGTCAGACGCTGCGTCGCGTCTGTTGACGATGCAATGAACACGTCTGTTGGCTGAGCGCGTCGCGGTGTTCTTTGTGTCGCGTCTGTCGCTAAGACAGACGCTGGACTCGGCCGTGACGGATGCGTCTGACGCTAGGAATTCGACCGTTGGAGAAGTGGCGCGCAGGGACACGTGGCCGCTCTGTGAAGCGATAGACGCGGCAGTAGCGTCTGTCGGCTTGGCAACAGACGCGTCTGTTGCCCTCGAAATTTGCCCAGTAAGGGGACTAACGGCTATATTCGTTTGTGGGCTTATAAATATAAGTGGTGGCCGGCCTTGGTAGTAGCTTGGCACCCTTGGGACTTAGTGTCCATGCTTTGAGAGTGCTAGGAGAGCCTCTAACTCACTTGTGCTTACAAGAGTGCGAATCGATTGCGAGTGAGTTGATTCTAGTGTGTTGCTTTGAGAGATTGCATCGAGTGGCACTAGGTGATCGTGTTGCAAGCTAGTGGTGCTTGTTACTCTTGGAGGTTGCCACCTCCTAGACGTCTTGGTGGCTTGTGGCTCCGTCAAAGCTCGCAAGAAGATTGTACGAGGCTCCGGAGAAGCTTTGTGAGGGGGATTGTGCTCACCCCGCGTGGATCGCGAAGAGCAACTCTAGTAGAGCGTGTCATTGAGCTACCACACTTGATGGTGGATTCTTGCGGCGCCTTTTGAGAGGCTCGATGTGTGACCGATTAGCCACCGAACTACGAAGTGTTGGTTGACACAACAGGGACGTAGCTTGGTGGCAACCAAGTGAACCTCGGGAGAAAATCACCGTGTCAACCTTGCCTACTCTTCTCGGTGGTTTGCATTTACTTTACACAAGCTTATATTTACATTCATATACTTGTGCTTGTGTAGTTGCTCTTGTGACTAGTTTACTTGTGTAGCTTGCTAGTTATCTTCTTACTTGTGTAGCTAGAAGTATCCCCCTTGCGTGGCTAATTTGGTTTGTGTAATCTTGTTAGTTACATTGCTTAGCTTGTGTAGCTAAGTAATTTGTGCTCTATAATTTGGCATTGGTTGCCTTGTTATTGAGCTTTGCTAGTGAACTTAGGCTTTGTGTGCTTTGCTTCACTAGTTTGTGTAGGTGCTCCATATTTTGTTTGAAAGTACTAGTTGCATAGGTTTGTGTGACCTTGCAAGCTAGAATTGTTTAAGAGAGCACTAGCTAGCCCGGCACCTTTGTTGCCTAATTAGGATCATTTCTAAGGTGCTTGAGAACTTAGTTAGAGGAGTGAAGTCTTGGCTAGACCGATAAGTTTAATTCTGTATTTGTTTCGGTTAGCCGACGTGTTTAATTTTTAGAAAGGACTATTCACCCCCTCTTTAGTCCGTCATCTCGACCCTTCAAGTAGGCGGTTGGAGGCTCAGCCCCTCTCTCGAGTACCTGCTTCCAAGCAAGGTGAGGTGCTGATCATACAACGTATGAGCTTCACCAAGGGTCCATCAGCGCCATCCACGTCGGAGCTGGAGGCCTATGACAGGCTCTTCGGCGACGACCTGACTGCGTCCGAAACCGAAGCGTTGGACGACTCTTCCCGGTTGTTTGCTCCAGGCAGCTGCGACGTCGCAAGGCCACCTCCTAGGTCGCACCATTATGTCGGTATTGGTTGTTTTCCTTTAATGTAATATCGAGTGTAGAGGTCTCTTGCTAGGATGGTCTAGCTACAGCTGTGTTAGGTTGACCTCCTTCGGTGCTCGATATAAGCGCATTATATGTTTGTCTAAACTCTTCTACTTAATACAATGATATGCAAAGCTTTTGCGTATTCAAGAAAAAAAAATAGACAATCTAGTTAAACAATGGCACTGTACTGATCCTGAAGACATCATAAGCTGTTGTAGTTCTCCAGATGTATATGGGTGCACGAACCACACTTAAACAAATCAACAAAGTGGCTTATCAATTGCTTACTACACGTGCGTACTGGAATCATGCCCTAAACAATCGTCTTGGGATCACACAATTATCTTAGACATTCAACATCGAAATTTCATGCCCTAATAACAGAAGCAGATCATAGCGAATCTGTGGCAGAGCACGCTCTACCTGCCACCGCCGCCGAGCCTACTGCGGCCGAGCTCTCCCTGACGACACCGAACCAAAAACCCTAACCCAGCCACCACCATGTCTCAATTCGAGAAAGGAATGAGGAGAGGATCAAAAGCAGGAGGAAGAGGAGGACCCACCTCGTCGTCGGCCGTCTACCACTAGTCCACTACCCACCAGAGTTGGACGAGCACGAATCATCAGAGGAGACCTCTCTTGGAAATTGGAATAGACTGGAACCCCGACGGCCTATGAATCAATGTCATGGCTTCATCTCATCCCTCCAATCCAAACCAACTTGAATGCATGGTGAAGATTGATCCTCTCAATGGGGTCCATGTTCAAGAGGATGTTGACAGCTTGATCCCATAGGTCGGTTGACGATCTTTGACCTAGGGGAATTGGCCGACCCCCTACGAGCCCCTCTAATGTCGATCTTTGACGGTAAGTCGTGGATAGTGGATGTGAGGCTAGTGGAGTCGGTTTTCATTGTGAATCGTCTTGATTTTCTAACGTAATTTGGCCCATATTTTGGTTAAATCAACCTGCATGCAAATATTCACCAAGACTTGGAATTCGTTAGTTTAAGGCATCTAAACCTATATATGTTTAATTTTAAGGATAAAAGCAGGTGAAATTGGCAGTTTATTTTTGTTGTAGCGACCGTCAACTTTAGGATAACCGGGGGAAATGTAATTGACAATTTATAACTGAAAAAACATTGAAATAAGTATTGTAAACACGAGTGACGACTTATCTAGGTACGTAAACACTCTAACCCGAGCGTCCGACATCTGGACGCTACACCCACTCTCTGTGTCACCTGCACCGGGCCTAGCTGCCCTCTGCGCCGCCGCTGCCCGCGCCACCCCCCACCTGGCCCTCTGTGCGCCGCCTCCCAGATCCGCGTTGTCGGCGAGCTCACCGGTGACCTCCACGTGCATCGCCGCCCATGCTGCTCCCACACCCGCCCTCTATGCACCGCCGCCTAGTTCCGCGTTGCCGCCAAGCACAACGGTGACCTCCATGCGCCAACGAGCCTCCATTTGCAAAGAAGCAAGGAGATGTTTGCGCTGAAAGAGCATGCTACAAACGTATGTTTCAAGTGTTTTAGGTGTTTCAGAGGTATGTTGCAAAGTAAATTGAGATGTTGCAAAAGTAGATTGGGATGTTGCACATGTTGTAATAACAAAATACGTATGTTGCAAGCCTATGTTTCAAGGGGATGTTTGGTTTGCGGCCACAGTCCGCCACGCCGCAGACTGTGGCTCGCCACAGATTTCGAAGCCCCTGTTTGGTTCATGCGTGAAACGAGGCGGCCAGAGCAGAGTCACAAAGCAATCTCGCCACGGAAGTGTGGCAGCAGAAAATCTCGCCGCAAGTGCGGCATGCCATAACTCACCGCAGTTTAGGCATGGCCAACCGTGGCCGGTATCCAAACAGGCTCCAAGTGTTTCAGGTGTTTCATATGCATGTTGCAAATGTTTTATCTGGATATTTCAAAAGTAGATCTTGGTGTTGCAATGTCTATATACGCGTGTTTTAAGTGTTTCATCTGCTCAGACGTATGTTGCAACTGTTTCATTTGGATGTTTCAAAAGTAGATTTGATGTTGCATATATTGCTATAGCTATACACGCATGTTTCGAGTATTTCATTTGTTTCAGATGTATGTTAAAGTGTTTCATTTGAATGTTTAAAAGTAGATCTCGGAAAAGCAAATGTTACTGCTCCTAGTGTGTCTCTGTAGGTCACTGCATGCGCCTGCTGCTATTGGTGCCATCGTGTGCATGCGGGCAAGTGAAATGGAGCGGGCTCAGGATGGTCCCCGTGAGGCCTCTAGAGCGGGATGGGTGTGTGACAAGGGAGCTGAGTGCGTCAGACACGAGCGCGGGAGCACCTTTCAGGCACTGGCAAGTCCAAACAGTGTTTTTCTACCTAGACAAATGAACGTAAGCCAAATTTCAGCTAAAAGACATTCAAAGGCGCTCGCAAGTCCGGTCCCGCTCCGGCCTGGCAACATCCTCGGACGTTGAATTTTGACGGGCTAGGGCTGAGACTGATCAATTTGCCTGGCACCAGCGGTCCAACCAAAATGGATTGGTCACCAGAGTACTTCGGCCAATTAAAAGAGAAGTTCGAAGCCACGAGACTGAAGAGTACTCCTCCAGTTACAGATACAGATAACTAGAGATGGCCTGAAAATAAGCACAGACGTGAGACGACTCGTTCCATAAGCACCGGCGTTCGCAATGGAGACGCTCGTCTCTGCGGTCCTCGCAGACCTCGTCGGTCGAGCCATATCCTTCACCGTGGATAGGTGCTGCCACCGGCGGCGCAAGGGCCGCACAGAGGACACCCCGCCACGGCTGCACCGCGTGCTTCTACGAGTCCAGACCGTCGTGGAGGAGGCCGACAGGCGGTGCGTCACCAACCAGGCGATGCTCCGGCAGCTTCAGCTGATGAGGGAAGGTGTGTACAGAGGCTACTACCTGCTCAGCGCCTTCAAGCGCCAAGGCGTTGTGCAAGACAAGGCCCAAGATTGCGAGCTCAGTCGCCATGGCCACTCGTCGTTCGCCCTGTCCCAATTCAATCCGGCGAAGCGCTTGTGTACTCTCTCCGCCAGGACGACGACGACGAGGACGACGAACACGGCGTCAGAAGACACGAGACGCGAGGGGGAGGCGGAGCTGCAAGAGGTGCTCACTGTCCTAGAGCGCATGGCCAGCGACATGAAGGAGCTCATCGTGTTCCTGAGCTGCTACCCTCCCACGCGCCGCGAGCCTCACAGCGAGCACCTGTGGCTGGAGAACCGCATGTTCGGCCGTGAGGCGGAGCAGGAGAGGATCATAAGCTTCTTGCTGGAACCAGAGCCTCCACGCGCGGAGTATTTGGGCGTGCTTCCAGTGATAGGTCGAGCAAGAGTCGGCAAGAGCACCCTCGTCGAACATGTCTGCTTGGACGAGAGGGTGCGCAACCACTTCTCCTTGATCGTATTCCTCAGCGAAGGCGACACCAAGGATGGGAAGCAATCGCCTCATCTGGGAGACAACTGCATAATTAAACATCAGGCCGGATCTCGGTTCAGCTGGGAAATCACTGGTTGTGATTGAGCTGCTTGGCGACGTGGATGAGCACACCTGGTGGAGAAGAACACTGCCTGCACTGAGAGGACGACGCACCACGCCGGTCAGTAAAATAATTGTTACAAGTCGATCAGAGAAGATTGCAGGTTTTGGAACCGCACAAGCTCTTGAGCTGAAACCTTTGCCCCGAGAAGCCTACTGGTACTTCTTCAAGACGATCGCGTTTGGGAGCACTACTGATGCCATGGATCAGCCGGAGCTAGTTTCTATATGCATGGAGATGGCGGACCTGTTGAACAGATCATTCATAGCGGCAAATTTGTTTGGTGGTTATCTGAGAGCCAACCCTTGTCCCCAGTTTTGGCAAAGGGTTCTCAAAGGCATCAGACATTACACAAGTATGCACCTGCTTCTCTTTGGCGAGCATCAATCAGACCTCCTGGCGAATGATCGCCCAGTATACTTGTGGAGATTACCCAAGACTGATGCTATGCTGATAGCTTACAATTGTTACCAAGCGTGCTCATCAGCCCAGCAGCATGATCTGCCCAAGATAACCTTGAAAGAGGTGCAAATTGGAAGCACAAGACCTCGAGGGAACTTTCAAGTCCTAGCATGGAGATCCAACATACCACCATACTACAGCTATTTGTTGAATTGTGGGGTGCAAGCATCGTCGTCGCTGCTCCGTACACCACGCAGGAACAAGCAAATCCGGCATCGGCAGGCATGACTGAATTCCACAATGATCGAAGTTTATACTTTTATGTCGTATATTCAAATTATGGCTCTGTACGTATGTTTTATCCATTCATTCAGTATGTAGCATTAGCACCATTGGAGGTGTTTTGCTTTGTGAATGCAACTTGGGTGTAAGTGTAACCAGATAGGAGGCTTTTAGGAACTGACTGTTCAGGCATGTTTTGTAGCTTGCTAGAAATTCAACTCAAAAGACCCTTAAAATCTCTGCTAGTATACCATTTTCTACCCACGTGTATGACACTTGGAGCCGAAATTATTGTATGGATTCCACTTGGATTGAAATTTCCATACGCTTGACTGACCTACAAATCGATGTCGTCATTTGTTATGGTCGGTGACCACGTGTCAACCATTGGGTCCAACTTGGAGTCTTCGACCCTGTCTACTTACTTTGGGACCCTTTTGTCAGTTTTGTGGTTGGCAGGAGTTGTATAGGTTTAGGTTTTCCGGTGATATATTTTTGTATTCATCTTAAATATAGAAATTAGCTTCGTATGAAGTGAGTTTTGAAAATGCACAAGTAATTATAGAAAAATCTGAAAATGATAAATCAAATTTTGTTATCCTTGTCTTGAGGAGATAAGATAAACATACAGAAGAAATATGAAATCACTTGTTTAATGCTAACAACTACCTCGCGTCATTGTTTATTATTTACTGTCTTCTATCTATAAATCTGACCAACATTTATATTAGAAAATTGTTATAGTATCCAATAAATGCATATGATTATGAAATTAATTTTCAATACAAACCTATGTGTATTAGGTTTTTGTTCTAAATTAAATATTTTGAGACGGAGGGAGTTATCGCGCGACCCGTTGCGCTATTGGGGGATCGCGTGAGCCCCTTCTTCCTCTTGGCGCTCCTCCTCCCCGCGCCCCGCCCTCCACCGAAGTAGAGACACCAAGGGCAGCAGAGCACACACCGCACGCCGCCACCACCACTACTGCAGCAATTAATGGCGCGTGCCACACCACCCCGGCTCCCGCCATGGCACCACCCCAAGTCCACCCCCAAGGCGTCCCCTCCCGCCCCGGCTCCCAAGGCCAACACCACCCCCGCCCGCTGCCTCCCAGCCGGTGGCCGAGCCTGCCCACGGGGGAGAGAGAGGGGGGGGGTCGCACCGTCGCGCTCTACCGTGACGGTCGCGTAGTAACATTTGCGTTTTGGGACCTGCTAGTATTGGTGGTCAATATTTTAAAACTTTGACCGGATCTTTGGCCAATAACATTAACATAGTTGATAGTCCGAAAGTGGATCCTTTAGCATTGCAGTGCCGCCGTATCTAGCTCCAAGTTCACCGAACACGTATGTAAACGGAATCAGCTACCATTGTGTCATATTCTTGTCTTCCTTAATCCTTGCAAACTTTTCAACGCTGAACCGCTAGCCATTTTGGCTCTTCAGCAGTGCGTTTTTACCTTCTAGCTTCTACTCCCACGTTGTTCATTCTACAGAGCTGAGTTAAAAAATCAGGGTCACAACCCCTCTCAGAAGCTTTTTTTCTGAATCACGCGAAAGGTTTGCGCGTCTTTGTATTAAGATAGAGAAATTGTTTGATACAACACGCCTTAACGACGCCTTAAGAAGTCAATAAAGATTTTACATGGACGCTCAAACCCTATCTAGCGTAATGTAAGCTAATCTATTACATTGGACAGAGATCAACCCAAATCTGCGACGTTGGCAAGGACCCATCTCAGAAGCTTAAATTGGAAGTTGTTGGATATATTCCACTGATTTAAACTTTTAAAGTTCTGCGCACTCAGAATATCAGATTGACATATAAATCTGCAGTCGTTTATTCCTGCTCGTTCAAACTGTGACTCCCACAAATTCCGTGACATCCACGTCAAAATAAAGTCATTAGTGCCTACCATCAACACTAAACTGTTGACTTGATACTTTAGAGTAACCATGTAATGAACAATTGAGCAATTCTTTCCATTACCATCAACTTCCTCCTTGCCCCAGTCTCTACTGTAACATCAACAACCTTCCCCTTTTAGATTAGATCATCGTTGCAATTGCAATGGAGCTCATCGTCTCCGCGATCACGAACGATCTCCTGAACAGAGCCCTGTCCAAGGCGATCCAGAGGTACAGAAGGTCCAAGGCAGAAGAGACAGAGCACAAGCTCAGGCGGCTGCACCGCGTGCTGCTCCAGATCGATGCCATGGTGGAGGAGGCTGAGGGGCGGCACATCACCAATCAGACCATGCTCCGGCAGCTCCAGATGCTCAGGCAAGGCATGTATCAGGGTCACCACATGCTCGACACCGTTAAGTACAGGTGCAGCGGCGATGTGAGTGGTGACCTCCCTGTTGCCTTGCCTAGATTCAGTTCAGCTAGGCGCCTCCTCTCCCGGCCTTTCAGTTTCAGCAGCGACACATATAAGGTGCCGGTCCCGGGCACCGCGCTAGGCGCCGAGCTCAAAGCAGCTAGAGAAGACGCTCGACGGCCTCGAGATGCTGGTGGGCGACATGGCAGAGTTCACCCTCTTCTTGGAAGGATACCCTCGCATCTCCCGGCAGCCGTACAGCACGCACTTGGTTGTTGGCAGCGTGATGTTCGGGCGGCAGATGGAGATGGAGACGGTCATCGACTTCCTGCTCCGGCCAGAAGCCCCTGGAAACGAAAATCCCGGCATGCTTCCAATCGTTGGGGCGGCGAGGATAGGGAAGAGCACGCTTGTCGAGCACGTCTGCCTTGACGAGAGGGTACGCGGCCACTTCTCATCCATTGTTGTCTTCACCGTGGAAGATTTTGGCGCTGGAGACCTCACTGCTTTCAGAGGCAACGCTGTGATCAAGCACCAAGACGTCACTGCTGCCTCTCATGGCAGTGGCAGCCTGGCAGGTCACTTGTTGTCATCGTGCTAGCCGGGGACGTGGAGAAGGCTGTGCTCCTCGGCAGCAAGCAGCATGGGGAATGGGAGCAAGATTGTAATCACAAGCAGGTCGGAGAAGATAGCTGCTCTCGGGACAACCAGGGCTCTCAGACTGAAGGCTCTCTCCAGAGAAGCCTACTGGTACTTCTTCAGGTCGCTCGTGCTCGGAAGCGCCAACCCCGGTGATCAACCAGAGCAGCTCGCGTCCCTGGGCATGCAGATCGCGGAGCTGCTGGACGGTTCCTTCTTAGCAGGAAACATAGCGGCGAGCTTGATGAGAACCAACATGAACGCCGAGTTCTGGCGCAGGGTGCTGCACTGCTTGAGAGACTACACAAGGAAACACCTGCTCATGTTTGGCGAGCGTCCCAACCATCTTCTGCAGAAAGGCAAGTCCGTGTGCCTTTGGAGAATGGCCAGGGCACACGAGGCAGTTACAATCTGCAACATCTATGAACTGCCGTCTCCCCAGGACAATGTCCCTGATGTGACTGCAAGATCTTCTATCAGGGCGTGTCAGGAGGGGAATTTCAGTGCGGTGGCATGGAGATCAACCATTCCGCCCTACTGCACCTACTTGGTAAGCTGTGCGTCGCAGACGACCAGATGTTCTACTGTCAACAAGAAACGCCCTTGGCATGCAAGGGTGTGACCTATTGGAATGGAGAGTAGCAGAGTTTACCTTGTTCGCTAAAATTTGACTTATGCTGATTTGCTGTGAGAGAACACCACTGTTCATTGAATGAAAAGTAGTTCATGCAAACTGTTACCCTATACGCTTACTGTATAAACTAAAGTAGTGAGTATAATCATGTAGTCCGGTTTCCATCAGGCTATTTGCTCACAGACAACATACCTAATATGGAAGTGCCATCTCTCTCAAGTGCGGAGAATCTGAAGATTCAAAAGCAATTGACCAAAATGACCTGTAGGCTATAGCTGTTAAACCTAAACGGTATTCACACACACACACACACAAAAATATCCCAGACCGCACAAAGATGAAAACGAAGGCAAAGCACGAGGTGACAAACATGCTAGTATTGCCGATCTTCAACAAAATGGTAAAGCTAGCCTACAAAATTAGAGGCTAATTCTGATAAACAACTCCGGTATACGTCGTCAAGTACCACATAATGAAAGAAAGCCACATGCAACATCATTATTTGTTCCGTTTAAACCGTGGCACAGAAATTTAATGTCGGACAAAATTTAAAGATGACAACAGCAGACAATGCAATGCTCGGTGACACTGTGTGCCCTTCACTTCCCACCAAGGCTTGGGAATTGAGCTTGATCTTGAATGGATGGAGCAGACGCTGGGCCACGATTGTAACCCCCTCCGTATCCACCTCTAAAACCACCACGCTCACCGCGGCCCCTTCCGCGACCACGGCCACCATAGTACCTTTCTCCTTCAGCAGGTTTCAGGAACTCATTGATGCTCACTGACTGCACCCCAAGATTTCAACAATTATCACATCAGCACCCAGGTTTTTTCCCAACTAAGCATTAATCACAAAGCAACATAACATAATAATAAAAAAACCATGAACTGACACAATCCTATGGGTCAGTGTAGTAAGATTGCCCCCCCTGCTTTTTCCCCTTGTTCAGATTTTGTGTATCAAGGTTGAAGGTTCAGAACACTTTGTCTCAAATCACAGGCTTACAGTTTCAGAGCTAATTCAGGTTACAGTCCCTATAACTAGTTTAATAATCATCACGCTAGCACCCAGGTTTTTTCCCAACTAAGCATTAATCAGAAAGCAACATAACATAATAATCAAAAACACCTTCGACCTGACAATTGTATGGGTCATTGCAGTAAGACTGCCCCCTGCTTTTTCCCCTTTAGAAGTCTCAAATCACACGCATCCAGTTTCAGGGCTAATTCAGATTACAGTCCCTGTAACTATAACAGATTCATAAGCAGATTGGGCTAAATTCACTCGATTCAAGCATTCAATAAGAAAAGTTATAAGCTAAAGAGACGTACAAAAAAGATCTATCACATACAGAATCAACAGACCATCCCCACAGAGAACCAAGCATATGCAATTGCAGTGCAACCATATGTCAGCAACTATTTTGATTTCCAACTACAAAGACAAGAGAAAGATATGCATACCTTCTTGGCACGCTCATCACGCTCAGCGCTTTCCTTCTTCTTATCCTTGTCAGAACCCTAAGAGAGCAAAAAATATATATCCATGAACACATGCAAAGCTCAGTAAAGTTTAGGTATCAAAGCATTAAATACAAGGAAACTAACCAGCTTAATGAAAACTTCATCATTTTCTTTCTTGTTTGAAAGTGGCTGCAGAGACTGCAGATCCTTATCAACTTCAACTTTCCTCTCTTCAGCCTTCAATGCAAGTAGTGCTTTCCTCTTCTCCTCTCTTATTTTCTCAAATTCCTCCAGAGTCATCTCCTGCATAGCTGAATATTAGAAAGCAGATCGATCTGCACCAATATCATTACAAGAAAGGGCAAGCAAATAAGCTTCAGACTTCGGCTTATTTGGGGCGAAAAAAAAAGTTGTGGTAGTATATAGCATTTTTTTCCCTGAACAGGATACCTCAGGATATGACAATGTGCTTAACAAACAATGATAACAAGATTAAAATTGGCTTCCCCAAAGACATAAACACAAAAACGATCAAGTTACTTGTCATTATACTAGGAACTCAAACTGGTTAACAGAGTTCAAAATTTGACAGTTCTACCCTGAGCAGTTCCTAGTCTTAGACTTGAAACCAAGGGCATCAGACAAACATCACAACCCCACTCTCTTACAGTCTACAATCGCACATATATCATCCAGTCTTATCACAGAAGGGACATTACAAGCGAACACTGCCACTTAGACATCAAATGGACTTAAAAGTGGATAAAACCAAATATTACCTTGTCCTCTTCCTTTTCTTCCTCTTCATTTGCAGCAGCATCCTTGTTATCCTTGTTCTCATCCGCTGCTGGGGCATCATTCTGCTCACCCTGTTTCTCAGCAACAGGAGCACCCTCCTCCACCTTCAGAGCTTCCTCTGTTTCCCTAGTCACAGAGGATTTCATTAGTACAGTTAACCTTCCAGAGGCATAGTCACAGAAATGCTACACTAAAAACAATACAGTATACAGTATAGTCTCCTTACTGGGCAAGAACCTCATCGGTGGCAGTGCCCCAGTTCCCACGTCCTGCACCATCACGCTTCATCTCATAGCCACGGCCAGTCCCACTATGGCGCTCATAGTTTCTCCGTGGTGGCCTCTCAGAATCATCACCAAACTCACCATTCCTGTAACCACCACGTCTGCCTCCACCGCGGTACGGGGGACGAGGGCCTCTCTCCCTTTCCCCTTCAGCTCCACCAGTTACAGCACCATCCCCATAGCCTCCGCCACCATAGCCTCCGCCACCATAGCCTCCCTGGAAGCCATTGGCATTGTCACCACTGAAGTCACGGTTCTGGCCATATCCCCGTCCACCTCTACCACGGCCGCGTTCACCACGGCCAAAGCCTCCACGAGCTGATGCACCCCCACCGCGTGCATCTCTCACTGAAACATGTACAATACAAAGAGTCCAAATGAATATTCATGATTCAGGAAATGGAGGCAATAAAAAACTAGTTGATATGAACTCAGGCCTGAAGAAAGGTAAAAATTCCACTTAGCAGCAGCGGAAAGCTCGCAACTTTACAAAACACACCATCAAAGTTTGCAACTAGCATGATGCGGCCTCAAAGATGGATAAAAATTCAGAAATATGCTCTAAACATGACAAATGCTCGTGCAAGCCGGAGCATTTCGAAAGCTGCAAGGAGCCCAAGTGCCCGGAGAGCCAGATCTAGCACCCTGAACAATCAAGACTCACCAGTCTGCGAGGGGGGAGCGGGCTTGGTCGGGAACTTGGCGGCCGCCGCAGGCTGGACAGCCTTCCCAGCAGGCGCTGCGGCGGACTTCTTCGCCTCGGCTTTCTGAGCCGCCGCCTCCGCGGCGGCAATCAGCTGCGAGGGGTCGTCGTTGTCATCGGCGCCGAGTAGTTCGAACGGGTTGAGGGTGGCCATGGCAGCGGCGGCGGGGGAGGCTTCAGTAGGGTCGCGAGGTACCTGATGAAGAGAGTGGATTCAAGCACTAGCAGCTTCGTCGGACGGGTTGGGCCGCCATTAGAATAAAGGTGGAGGAGGGAAGGGGGGAGAAGAGGGTAGGGTTTTTGGCGGCGGCGGCGGCGAGGGGCTGGAGGCGGGAGGTAGAGTGTGACAAGGAGAAACCCTAGCCGCACTCCTACGCGAGCTCATATCCTTTCGCTTCCGTGTCGGGCTGCTGGTTTTTTTTTCACCCCCATTTCTGCTCAGAAGCTCTCGAATTACGGTAATAACCTTGAGCCTGAGAGGTAATTGCCGTTTCGGTAGCTGTTTGGCCGCGCATTTGACCCGAATTGGCGCGCCGGGTACTGGAGGGGTATATATGGAATTTCTAGGATCGGTGGTTTTCGGGACTGGGAGGCGCTCGTGGGTTCGGGAATCTGTCCATCTGGAGCCGTCGACCGCGAATCGAACGGATGTGATATCTTCTTATGGAAGAAATGCGTGGTTTTCCCCCCCGAGAAGACAAGTATCTGGTTTGGCTTTAATTAAAGCCACGCTATATTTCTTATAAAAAAAGACCACGCTATATTTGCCAAAACATTTTTGCTCAAGACTATTAAGGTTAGCCTTGACACATTTTTGTAGCATAACATAAAAATCCACCACCTAATTTTAGGCAAATTTAAATTGCGGCAGTAACCAAACACTAGCTAAGAAAAATTATGATTGTCTAAGCTTAGTTGTGACAATCTTATACTACAATCTAAATATATCTTAAGCGTTAGTTTGGTGGAGTTAAACCAGATCGATGTCGGTGGACAATCCAATATGTTCCTATCAAAAGAGTTAAGAGTGACAATCAAGTCTACCATCACTAGATCTCATATTCCTAAAATTTGCAATATAGCATATATATATATATATATATATATATATATATATATATATATATATATATATATATAGAAGATCCACATCTCCTATCACACTTTTCCTATGTTTTTTTGTGATATCTCCTAGTTTCATTCCACACTTTCCTAGAGATAGGCTATCTATATAGGTTCCACTCAGACTACCCCTCTGTCGTCACATTTTTTCATCATTCCTGTCTGCGAGACGCGCACCTTTCCACCTAGCACCGCGCTATCATCTACGGCCACCACCATGCGCGTGTGCCATCCATAGCCACCTCTGCCCTCAGCCATGTCACTTAAATGGGCAATAATGATTGTTTAAACAGGATAAACGAACAAATAAAAATTATGTACTATCATGTAGTATTTAAACAATGTAGAAATGGTCTAACGGTGACTTAAGCACGGTGCCTTCTTGCTGAATGAAACTATCACTAGCTTGGTAGGCCTCACGTCTTATGACACCCCTTGCCCATTTGGTGTGGATATCGAAGTTATAGAGTTAAGAGGTTGATTGGATCACTCTATCTAAGTTAAGTCACATACATTTGGCAACACGTTGTTATGTATCCATCCTTATTACTGGGAATAGATTTTTTGGGGAAAAAACCTCCAACATATGTTTTATTCAGGTCTCCAAATGCTGATGGTGGCTATTTCTTATTTTACGCTAGTTAGATAAGAGTATCTCCCAAAGTCTTTCTTAAACTCTGGAGAGTCATTTGAATAAAATCGCTCTTTAAACCTTTTCACCCTCCAATAGCTTTCGCTATGTCGTGCACTATAGAGAGCCAACCCTGCTCTCCGTCTTTGGCTACCGAGAAATCCGTAACAAAGGATGTCTATATTTGAAGATCCAATTAAAAAAAGCTATTAAAGAGTATTTTTTCACTAAAGTCTCTATTTTTATTAATTAGGAAGGATATAAAAGACTCATGGAATTGCTCTAGAGTGAGGCAAGCATGCTCGCTATTTGTTGCGTTGTGCCCATGAACTCGCACGAGAGCTACCTAGCTACAAGCCTTCGCTCTTGACCAACATCAAGGGTGAGCATGCCATCGCGTTGACCAACCGAGCCTACCCTTCCAATCCACCGACCATGCCATGAGCCCAAGCCCCAAGGAAGAAGGCATGTTTAGAAATAAAACCCTCGGTCTTCTCTTTTTCTTCTTTCATTGTTTTTGAGTCATGGAAAACTTCTAAATTACCTTTGTAATTATCGTTGAGAGTAACAAAATACGGTAAATTTGGTGCTCAAAATTAAATAGGAAGAACCTGATTTAGAGAATATATTGTGGATGGTACTTATCTCGAGGATACAATAGTTTTGTAAAGCCACCTAAAGAACAAACTTTTCCAAGGCTATAGAAGTTGCTCAGAAACTCCACCAAATCTCTTATTTTGTATCTCCTACAAGTTTTCTTAAAAAGAGTATCTTAAAATAATTTAGAATATAAGAGCGCATTTTAGTAGATTATCCAAAACTTGTCTCCTATATCTTGTTTAGGAATAGGGAAAAGGCGGTGTCTCCCTTAATTAGGAGAACAGAGGCTATCTCTAGGAGATATTTTGAAAATGTACCGATATAAGAGATGAGATAGGAGATCTGCTATAGCACCATTGTCCCCTAAAATATTACTTTTCAGCTATAGGTGATTGGATAAGATATCTAGTGGAGATGCCCTAAATGCTAAGGGCAAACATCTCATATATAGTCGCATGTAGTGTCATATAATCATGGAATAGTTAAACAACCAACACATATAATGTTTTCAACTATCCCTAATTTATGCAATCAACAAAGAAAAAAATTGTATGTTGCGCGTCAACAAAATCATATAATGGTGAAATAGTTGTCTCATAAATTTTTGCTCATGATACGGTTGTATTTTAAGACACAACCATATCTTTCTTTCATTTTCATTTATCTCCTCGTGGTTATAAAAAATTCTTTTACAATCTTTCTTAGACTTACCCTCTATATCCTTATTTGGAGAGCTATGTCTTTTCACGGTCCAATAATTTTTGTATATCTTATGCATAACACTTTGGAGAATGGACCCTCCACTCTCCTCTTCATATTTAACTAGCAAAAAACAGAAATATAGGATGCCAATATTTAGAAACCTAATTGAAAAAACTGAGCATCCTCCAATAACTTGGTAAAAATCACTTGCCAAATCTTAAGTTTTAGCAAGTTGCTATTTTATTTGGCAAGTCAAAAAAAGACCTTTCTCTAACAATTTGCTATTCTAACTTGGTAAAATAAAAAAGTAGGCCCACCTAGGACAATATCCAACTCCCGTGCATTTCATCTCTATCTTCCTCCTCGCACCTTTTCTTCTTCATTCGACGGGAACAAGCAACAGGCCGCCGCCACACCCGTGGCGTCCTCGCCGCTGCCTCCTCCCCAGCGCCGCTCGCTCGCCCGCCCTCCTCGCAGCTTCCTCCTCCCCCGAAGGACTCGCAGGCCCCCGCGGACGCCGCCGCTGAGCGCCGCCTCCGCGTGGAGCGTCGGATTTGCGAGGTCGCCTCATCCTCTAGCCGGTGAGCCGCGCGCGGACAGGATTCGCGGGCGCGGGTCCTCCTCCGACCGGCGAGCCTTGCGCGGGCCGGATTGCCGCCACGACGGCGGCCGCCTCCCCCTTCGCGTCCCTCGCCGACGTCCTCCTCGCCGCTCGGCGCATCTGGCTCCATGAGGTGCGGTGACAGAAGGAAAGCACCATCGCTTTCTGCTCCTCTACCGCGGCCGGCAGGCGGCAGAGACCACGAGCGGGGCCAGTCGCAGAGACCACGAGCGGGGCTGAGTCGCGAGGCGAGCGCAGCGATAGCAAGTCTTTCCGCGCGCGAGCCCCGTGAATAGGAAGTTGGGATAAATAGCAAGTGGATTTGAGGAGTTGTTGGAGAGGGTTTTTTTGTGTTTTTATCAAATTTATAAGTATAGTAAGTGGATTTGAGGAGTGATTGGAGATGCTCGACTTGAGTTGCTCTGTATGATTATCGCTCCTACTTTAGCTAACCCACACATTTCGCTGCGACGTGAGCGCCCGTGCGGTGCGGGCGCTTCCTGACGGACTGCTGAAGTGATGTGTGCTGTATGCACCACATGCTGCGTCAGCGACAGCCGGGCAGGTGCCCGAAAACCGCAAGGCAAGCATGGCTGACCCAGGCACGGCTGACATCATTCCCGGCTTCCCCCCAAACTCAAAGCCCTGCTACCCATGTCCGCCGCCGCCGCCGCCCGCGCCGCGCGCCGGCACTTCTCGTATCGGCTCCAGACTACCACCACGCGCCTTCTCCATGCAAGTACGCGCTTTCTCTCTCGCTCCCTCACTCCTTTCACTTATCTCTTCTGATCTCATCAGCCTCTACCGCTTCTGCCGCTCGCGTCAGATCGCTTAATTTCTCATTCTCAACCCCACTGTGGCCTGCAGGTGATTCCCAGGCAGCGGCGCGGGAGGCATCCGGGAGCTTCATCCACCCCGCCGCCGTCGTCCACCCCGATGCAGCCATCGGGCAGGTGAAGCCTCCCGCATTCGCTCCCACGCACTGGTCGCTCTCGTAGAATGTGCAGTTCTGCACTTCAGTATATTCTGATGGATCCGCCGTTGCTTGGGTTGTTCTATTAGGCTCATGCAGTGGGCGTGCTTGCTACTTAATTCTGCTTGCCTGATACAGATGTTCACAATATAAGATGACACTTCCTGATTCCATCTACAGTGGCTTACTGGCTTATGTGTTCAGTATTTTTAGTAGACTTCTTTTACAGTAAAAAAACTCAATCTTTGTTGGTGTCTGGAACCACTTTGCAGGGTGTCTCGATAGGCCCCTTTTGCACGATTGGGCCTTCAGCCAGAGTTGGTGACGCCTGTCAATTACATGCCGGGAGCCATGTCGTGGGAGATACTGAGCTAGGGGAGGGATGCACTGTTCAAACGTGAGATAGCATCTTTTTCTTTCGTTTGCCTCCTGATTTGCACCCCTTTTGTGAATAATATGTTGATGCTCACAGTGACCTACATAGGAAATCCATATTTGGACATATAATTGAAGCAAAGAAAGATACATTGAACGTTTTCTGTGAAACAAAACTACAACCAAATTAAGCATGGATTGCTGTTACCAACACATAGTTTGATATCATCACAACATCACATGAGATGGAGTTCCAGGTCCAGTATTTTGATTTAGGGGTGTTTCACATAAGCAGTTGAAAATAGTTTTTGTCTTGTTGCTTCTCTATCATTGGTGGAGTATCACTCCCTCGGTCCCTCCTGAATCTAGAGCACTTGACAAGGACATGCGTGACAACATTTTTGATGAAAAACAACAAAGGAGATTGAATTCACCATATAGAGTTGCTTGGCGCAATTACTTTGTTTCTTAACAGCTGAACCATAGGAAACGACACTCTATGCCTGAATTTGCAAAATCAAGGATAACACATCATATCACAAACCCCTAATATACCTTACAATGTGATATGTGAACAACATGATTCTGTCTCAATTCATACTTCGGAATTTAATTTTCTGGCAGTGGTGCTATCCTTGGTGCAGATATCCCTGGGCGGACAATTATTGGGGAAAACAATGTCATCGGACACTATGCTGTTGTTGGTGCAAAATGCCAAGATTTGAAATATAAGGTTAGTTTTTTTAAATGTAGTCACTAGAAAGTTGCAGGTTCTGTAATAAAATTGCCACATGGGACATGGCACAAGAGTTTACTTACCATTCATATAAAGTATGTCTATGAACTTTAAAACCAAAGGTTCTTGCATTTTTGGACTAGTTATGGAGATGTTTAGGCTCACACATGCACACTTCTCATGTATAGAATGAGTATGTTGTTTGGCTACTTGAAATGCTTTTTTCTGTGCAAACTATTAATGTCCGTTTCCTCTTGTTTAGACTGGAGATGAATGCTTTCTACATATTGGTAGAAATAACGAGATCAGAGAGCACTGCTCTATTCACCGTTCTTCTAAATCTTGTGACTGCACGGTATTCGGATTTCTTGTTCGATTACAAGATTTTAACAGAGCTTATATCCCCTGTCTTACTCGAGGGATCTGTTTGGCAGGTTATTGGTGACAATAATCTCGTTATGGGTTCGTCCCATATAGCTCATGATTGCAAGATTGGTAACAATAACATCTTTGCTAATAATACTCTATTTGCTGGCCATGTAGTTGTTGAAGTGAGTAATAATTTTACTATTGGTAGCTTCTTCTCGTCAACTGGGTTGAGAGGCCATTTTCTTATTAAAAAAATATTTTTTTCAGGACTGGACTCACACTGCAGGGGCTGTTGTTGTCCATCAATTTTGTCATATTGGGTCATACTCATTTCTTGGCGGAGGCTCTGTGGTATGTTTTCTATATAAATTCGATCTGCATTACTTACTGCAGAACTTTATGGTAAAAATGAAACTTCATGTAGTTTTACCAACCATGCCTGCAAACTATGAAAAAAATGTATTATCACAAAATAAAAATGGGTAAATAGGAACCAGGAGAATCAGAATGCACTTGATGTTATGGTGTTTCCTGAGGAATAGGTACATGATTACCTGGAGTTCATGGATTATCAATTATGCTGTATTTTCTCACCAAGGGGGCTCTCAGCCTCTCACAGTTAGTATCATTTATTTAATAGTTGTTTCCACTGCTTGTTGAAGCCTGATTGAATTGTAGCTCTCACTATGTTGAAGTTGCCACCTTGTGATGACACTTGCATTGTTTAACCTTTTTGAATGTCAAGTTTTTTTATTTATATGCTATCAGAATTCATTCATTAAATTTGAATCAGGTTGCACAAGATGTGCCAAGGTACATGATGGTTGCAGGTGATAGAGCAGAGCTCCGCGGTCTGAATATTGAAGGTCTCAGGCGCAACGGATTCTCCGACCAAGAGGTTTTCATATGTATTGAAATTTGGAGTCCTTATTGATAAAATGCAATTGTTCACAGTACTTAGTTTTGTTTGGTAATTAAATCAGAGTTTTTGGGAGGGTATATGCAATGTTTTACATGTTATATTCATTGGTCTTGGTAGATGTTTAGCTATGTTATCAAAGTCAATGTTTCTTTGCACTAGGCCTGCTTGTTGCTTGGTGCCTTAGGGCTTGTTCAGTTTGGGATTTTTTTTTTTTTGGAGAGGGGGGTAAGGAGTCCTTATTGGAAAGACGTCTGGGAATAATGAAACTTTGGTCATAAACGAAATTTCCAATGCATTTTTTAAAAGTACACCACATCCTTAAATACACTATGGCCTAGAAATTTGCAACTATTTACATTTTGGCTATCTTGTAAGATTGACATGGAATCTTCATAAATCAAGGTCCGTAGGTTGAGGAAAGCTTATCAGAAAGTATTTATGCCAACTATTACTAACAAGAGTAGCTTCGAAGACAGACTGGCTGAATTGGTACGCATACTTGCTCATCGTTTTGTTTTTACCTCCATGTGTGCATGTATTTACTTAAATCCGTATCAACAGGAGCAGGAAATTGAGTTGTCAGAATCTCCTGCTGTATCCTGCATGATCGAATCGATCCGCATGTCATTTGTTCAAGGACGTCGAGGGATTTGCAAATTCAGAAGTTGGAACTGCTCATGAATGTGCCAATTCTTAAATTTGCCTGGCAGTTACCTCAGACATTACTTAGGTAATTTGGTGCAGCATTGTTACTTTTTGGTGTTGCATGAATTGTGACACGGTGGCTTTCAAATTTTTTCTGTTATAATAAAATCCTAAGCAGGGGAAAATCAAGGTAGGCTGGCATGGAGGACAATCTCTGCATCTTGAAACCACAGTACTGCACAATTCTGGAGATCAATGAATTGTTTTCCCCTAGGCCACCTGGGTTCAAAACCCGGTGCCCACATATTTCCGCTCATTAAGAGTGGGAATGGGGACTGCGCCCCGGTTCAAAAAAAAATTGCTAAAACTTTGTGCTCTTTATATTTTCTGCAACTCGATTTGGTTTAGCTATGTATCTTGGTTGCGAATATGTGATATGTATATGTACTACCTCTGGTTGCGAGAACTTTGTTGTCCTGACCAACAATAACAAATTGAAATGTCGCCTACGATCAGAAGCTTATCTTGACCGGAGGTAGTATACAGTGTATGTCTGAACTCTGAAGCTTTGCTGCAAAGACTGAAATCTTAGTTTCTGTTTGCAGGTGCATATTCAATTTTGCCATCGATCTACTATACCCGAACAGATGGATACATTGCCAAGACCCTGAAAGTTGGATTAGGTAATCCATGTCAAGCATGGGTGACCAACAAGATGTTCTTCGCATCCATGTGTGGGACATTCTAGAAGCCCCGTATATGTATGAATTTTCACGGTACCCCTAGTGTGCTAATTTACAAGGAATCCTAGATTTGTGCAGAATGTATAATATTGTCATAAGCTGCACCAAGCTTAGCAACGATTATTCTTTGGGATAAGGAGTTGGTCTTTCTTGACAAGCGATGCATGGCCAGTTTTAGAGCAAGTTCTCATAACTGAATAACTCTCAGACGCTTGAGTAGCATTCATCAGGAAAAGCTTACAAAGCTACTCCGTACAACGTACGGACTAATATCAAACTATTGTTGAGGAATCAATTACAGCCCATAAGAATATAGGACCGCTTAAGGCCTGATTAGAAGAAGAAAAGGAATGCACTGGAAATTTTCCAAACTTAAGAAACAGGGTTTAGTTTACAAAGGACAAGGATTAGAATGTCAATGTTTAATTTAGTGCAAAATCAAAAGTTGTTGCCGTGGTGTAGTGGTTATCACGTCAGTCTTACACACTGAAGGTCTCCAGTTCGATCCTGGGCGGCAACAGTTATATTTCTTTTTGTATTTTCTGAGTGGGCTTTTAGGTCCTGTTCTTTTTCAGTTTTTCTTTTTTTTTTCATGCGTACTTGGAAGTTGCAAGTGTCCATTTGTTTTAAATTAAGGGATGTGATGTTTTTTTGTGAACTCAACTATTCGTTTTCTTAGCGAGAGCATATATCGATAGTTTCGTATCTTTCTTCCTATCACATATTCAATTCACATACGGTACCATTTATCTTCTCTCCCTCTCGATGTAGTTAAGACCTATCATCTCTCTATGTACCCTATCGATAGTTTCGTCGTTTCAGTGGAAGAAAGTCACGTTAAGAGGATAATGCGTGCACATGTCACGCTAAATCACATGACCCTGTTTGTTTAAGCTTATGTAACGCTACTTTTTTTTTCATGCGTACTTGGAAGTTGCAAGTGTCCATTTGTTTTAAATTAAGGGATGTGATGTTTTTTTGTGAACTCAACTATTCGTTTTCTTAGCGAGAGCATATATCGATAGTTTCGTATCTTTCTTCCTATCACATATTCAATTCACATACGGTACCATTTATCTTCTCTCCCTCTCGATGTAGTTAAGACCTATCATCTCTCTATGTACCCTATCGATAGTTTCGTTGTTTCAGTGGAAGAAAGTCACGTTAAGAGGATAATGCGTGCACATGTCACGCTAAATCACATGACCCTGTTTGTTTAAGCTTATGTAACGCTACTTTTCAGTCATAGAATAGTGTTTTTCTCTCACAACATTTCAGCATAAACCAAATTCTTCGATGCTAAATTAAGCACCTCCTCTATTTGACCTAGCCAGCGCCCAGCGGTGGTACTGAGTACTGATACTGAAAATGACCGTTCGAGAAACCCAAGTCCAAAGATAACTTTCCAAATACTACTAACAAGTGGCAAAGAAAATTAGATACTACAGGACTCCGCTGATCAAGTTTTCCTTTTTAATTCGTTGAGGAATAAATCAATAAAAACTGACATACTATTAATTCTGAAAAGGTAAGATATGAAATCATTAGACGACTAAAACTGCGATTTTTATATGCTCTCCCTGTTTCCCATTTCTGTTGGTTCTTCACTTCTTCCTATTTGTCACGATTCACAATTATTATAATGGAGTGCAAAAGATTTTTTTGACTTTTTATTTGATTCACAATACAAGCATAAACACTCATACATGCACGCACTCTCAATCGTACGAACATCACCTACCACATCATTGAAAGAACAACATCATTAATACTAGAATAATCTATAAAATCGATAGAAACTGACATACTATTAATTCTGAAAAGGAATGATATGAAATTATTGGACGGCTAAAACTGTGATTTTTATATGCTCTCACATTTCTGTCAGTTGTTCAGTTCTTCCTATTTGTCAAATTCACAATTATTATAATGGAGTGCAAAAGATTTTTTTTTGGACTTCTTATTTGATTCACAACACAAACATAGATACTCATACATGCATGCACTCTCAGTCGTATGAACATCACTTATCACTGAAAGAACAACATGTCATTAGCTACTATAATAAATCTAGAAAATTCAAACACCCATAGCAAATCAAGTCGAGAACTTAGACCTAGATAGACAAGTTCATCCTAAGAAAACCAACTAGCTAAGCTACGCTCAATTGATAGTTATAGTATGTATTACTGCTACTACAAATATTCTTCCTTGTTGTGCCTGCACAAGAGGCCTGCACGTCATCTGAGGGATGCCGGACCTGTGCTATTCACCTTTTGGTGGAGAGACAACTTGAAGCTGATAAACAAATTCAAAAATTTCACCATGATCACCATTGGGAATGGACAGACTTGCCTCTTCTGGACTGACAATTGGGGAGCAGTGAATCCTGCAGCTTCTGCCCCTGAACTCTTTTCCTTTGTCAAAAACAAATCAGCTTCAGTTCATTCAGTTCTAAGCACAGAATTATTTTCTTATCTCCTCCATCTGCCAGTTTCCCAAGAAGCCCTAGTTCAGATGCAGAACTTGGAAGCAGACCTTGCTCAAATTGCCCTATCAGAAGAGAAGGATAAGTGGAGTTACACCTGGGGCTCCACCAAGTTTTCTTCAGCAAGAATCTATAAGGAACTAATGGAGCATCCTGTAGTACATCCAGCATTCAAGTGGCTTTGGGCAAAGCCCTGTCAGCCCAAACACAAAGTCTTCTTTTGGTTACTACTCAAAGACAGAATAAGCACCAAAAATATCTTAAAAAGAAAGAGGATGATCATTGAAAGTTATAACTGTGTTCTTTGCTCTTGCTTTGTTGAGGAGACTAATGAGCACTTATTCCTCAGCCGCAACTTTGCCAAACAGTGCCGGAGTCTCCTGGGAATCAATCTTCCAGACAACAGTGCTTTCCCAGGGATTACTTCAACCTTCAAAACAAGCATTCAGTCCGATTTCTTCATGGTGGCAATCATCCTAATGTGTTGGTCTATCTGGGTAACTAGAAATGTTTTGATTTTCAATGGGATTCAGCCAAGTGTTTAGAATTGCAAGAGAGTTTTTTTCATCGAGCTGCGATTGGTTCGTTACAGGATCAAGCAAAGTCTGCAATAAAATTTTGATTTATGGATCAACAGCTTATTTCCAGACTTTTGATAGACTCTCTTTTATTCTTTTTCTTTACCTTTGATGTTCTTTAAGTTTACCTTTTGTCATGTGCGGCGTCCCATATACAAGGAGGAGGCGCGCCCGCGACGTACGCAGGGCAGCTGAGCGGGCCGCTAGCTTGGGCCAGGCCGCGCATGTGTTAGAGCCGCAGCAGCAGCGTGGCTAATTTAGAAATAAATCAAGTCAATTACCTAAAGTTAGCTACAGGTTATTTCCTTAAGTTTAGGAGGTTAGTTTCCTTTTAGTTTGCAGCCGCAGGGCTATAAAATAATTGTATCCGGCACTTTGAGAATCAAGCAAGATTATTATCTCCTATCTCTTTCTTCTAACCCTAAGCCTGCGGTAGAGGGGCATAACCTCACCGGAGAAGACGGCCGAAGGCTACGAGCTCCGTAGCCGAGGCCCTGCGAGTCGGGGGTTCGACGCCCTTGACAACCTGGTATCACAAGTCAGCAGATCCTCTTCCGCTCGTTCCGATCCGTCCGTTCCAGCCACAGCCCACCTCCAGCCGCCGCAACTCCAACAGCCGCCGCTACCCCAACAGCCGCTACCCCCCCCCCCCCCCCCTTCCGCCGCATCCGCCCCGCAGCCCGCCGCAGCAATGGCCGAACCAACCCTAGCCGACATCATTCAGGAGATGCAGAACATGAACGCCATGATTACCTCCCTGCAATCCGACGTCGCCTCCATCAAGGAGAAGACGTCCACGGCCGAAAGCAGCGACGGCCGCCGCTCCGACGCGCCGCGCGAACTGGAGTTCCACCCGAAGCACAAGAAGTGGGATTTTCCCCACTACGACGGCACGACGGACCCCATGCTGTTCCTCAACAAGTGTGACGCCTACTTCCGCCAACATCGCACCATGGCGGAGGAACGCGTGCGCATGGCGGCCTACCACCTGGATGACGCCGCCTAGCTGTGGTTCATCCAGTTGCAGGATGACGACGGCACGCCAACATGGGGCAACTTCAAGGATCTCCTGAGTTTGCGGTTCGGTCCGCCCCTTCGCTCCGCCCCGATGTTCGAGCTCGCGGAATGCCGCCGCACTGGGACCGTGGAGGAGTACGCAAATCGGTTCCAGTCCCTCCTTCCGCGCGTCGGCCGACTCGACGAGGCTCAGCGGGTTTAGCTCTTCACCGGCGGCCTCCTGCCACCGCTCAGCAACGCCGTCCGCATCCACAACCCGGACACCCTCGCCGCCGCCATGAGTCTGGCCCGCCAGGTGGAACAGATGGAGGCGACACGGCCGGTGCCGGCTGCACCGAGGGCGCCTCCGCGCGTCCCACCACCTCCATCGGGCCGAGCCGCCCTGCCGCCGCCGCCACCCCTCCTGGCACTTCCCACGCCGCCGGTGGCTGCTAAGGGCACTAAGCGTCGCCTCACGTCGGATGAGATGGCCGAGCGTCGCCGATTGGGTCTATGTTTTAACTGTAATGAAAAATATTCCCGCGGCCATAACCGTTTTTGCAGGCGTCTGTTCTTCGTCAAAGGCGTGGAGATCGATGACGCCGGGGATGGGGCCGCAGCGGCTGAGGACGCCGCAGAGGCGCCCTGTTTCTCCCTCCGGGCCGTGGCCGGGGTTCCCATGGCGGGCACCATGCAGATTGCCGTGTCCTTGGGCGCCACGTCGCTTGTCGCCCTCCTTGACTCCGGCAGCACGCACAACTTCATCTCGGAGGACGCGGTGCGGCGATCCGGCCTCCCTCTCCAACAGCAGCCCGTCTCACCGCTTTGGTGGCCAACGGGGAGCGCGTTGCCTGCGCCGGCGTCATCCGCGACGCACCTCTCCTCGTTGATGGCGAGTCGTTCCCGGCCGACCTCTTCGTCATGCCCTTGGCCAGGTACGGCGTCGTCCTCGGCACCAGGTGGCTGGGCGCGCTTGGGCCCATCGTCTGGGACCTAAGCCACCAGCGTATGTCGTTCCAGCACCAGGGACGTACGGTCTCCTGGACCAGCGTGGCCTGTCCCTCGCCACCGGCCTTGCGCGCGACGATGGAGGCGGGCGCCCTCCTCGAGGCGCTGCTGCTCGCGTATGGGGGGGTCTTCGCCGACCCATCTGGTCTGCCCCCCAAACGCGCGCACGACCATCGCATCACGCTCAAGCCCGACGCCCAGCCCATTGCCGTTCGCCCCTACCGTTATCCGGCGGCGCACAAGGACGAGCTGGAGCGGCAATGTGCCGCCATGATGGAGCAGGGCATCGTTCGTCGGAGCGACTCGCCGTTCTCGTCGCCCGTCCTCCTCATCAAGAAGCCGGATGGGTCTTGGCGATTCTGCGTCGACTACCGCGCGCTCAACGCGCTGACAGTCAAGGACGCCTTTCCGATCCCGGTGGTCGAGGAGCTCCTCGATGAGCTCCATGGCGCTCAGTTCTTCACCAAGCTGGACCTGCGCTCGGGTTACCACCAGGTGCGCATGCGCCCGGAGGACGTCCACAAGACGACGTTCCGTACCCATGATGGCTTGTACGAGTTCCTTGTGATGGCGTTCGGGCTCTGCAACGCCCCGGTGACCTTCCAAGCCCTGATGAATGATGTGCTCCGACCGTTCCTCCGCCGCTTCGTCCTGGTATTTTTTGACGATATTTTGATTTACAGCCGGACGTGGGCTGATCACCTGCGTCACCTCCGCACCGTCCTCGACGCGCTCTCCCACCACCAGCTCTTCGTCAAGCGCTCCAAGTGCTCTTTCGGGGCCCCCACTGTCGCCTACCTCGGCCATGTCATCTCGGCGGCTGGGGTGGCCATGGACCCGACCAAGGTGCAGGCGATCGTCGACTGGCCGACACCCCGCTCTCCCCGGGCGGTTCGCGGGTTCCTCGGCCTTGCGGGCTACTACCGCAAGTTCGTCCACAACTACGGGACGATCACCGCGCCTCTGTCCGGCCTGCTCAAGAAGGAGGGTTTCTCGTGGGATGACGCCACCGCCGCGGCGTTCGCGGCTCTCAAGGCCGCCGTGACATCCGCCCTAGTTCTCGCCATGCCCGACTTCACCAAGCTGTTCATCGTCGAGTGCGACACCTCGATGTCCGGTTTCGGCGCTGTGCTGGTCCAGGAGGGCCACCCCGTCGCTTTCTTCAGCCGGCCGGTGGCGCCCCGCCATCGCTCGCTCGCCGCCTATGAGCACGAGCTCATCGGGCTGGTCCAGGCGGTTCAGCACTGGCGGCCGTACCTGTGGGGGCGGCGTTTCGTCATCAAGACCGACCACTACAGCCTGAAGTACCTCCTCGACCAGCACCTCGCCACAATTCCGCAACACCATTGGGTAGGCAAGCTCCTTGGTTTCGACTTCTCAGTGGAGTACAGGTCGGGCGCCACGAACGTCGTCGCCGACGCCCTGTCCCGGCACGACCAGGACGACGGGGAGGTCATGGCCGTCTCTGCGCCTCGCTTCGACTTCATTGAGCGGCTTCGCCACGCTCAGGCTACGGACCCGGCCTTGGCCGACCTGCACAGGGGTCTCCAGGCAGGTACCCGGGCCGCGCCATGGACGCTGGTGGACGGCATGGTGGCCTACGAGGGGCGGCTGTTCATCCCCTCGGCATCCCACCTCCTCCGCGAGATCGTGGCTGCGGTCCACGACGATGGGCATGAGGGTGTCCACCGCACCCTCCATCGGCTCCGGCGCGACTTTCATTTTTCCAACATGCGTCGTTTGGTGCAGGATTTTGTGAAGGCCTGCGTCACGTGCCAGCAGTACAAGTCGGACCACCTTCGGCCGGCCGGGTTGCTACAGTCCCTTCCGGTGCCGTCGGCGGTGTGGGCAGACGTAGGCATTGATTTCATTGAGGCGCTACCCAAGGTCCAAGGCAAGACTGTCATCCTCTCTGTGGTGGATCGCTTCAGTAAATATTGCCACTTCATTCCGCTGGCGCATCCATACACCGCAGAATCCGTCGCCACCGCCTTCTTCGCCAACATTGTCCGCCTCCATGGCGTACCGCAGTCCATCGTCTCGGATCGCGATCCGGTCTTCACCTCGGCGTTCTGGCAGGAGCTCATGCGCCTTACAGGGACGAAGCTCCACATGTCGTCCGCTTTTCATCCGCAGACGGATGGCCAGACGGAGGCCGCCAATCGGGTCATCGTCATGTACCTGCGTTGCTTCACTGGCGATCGTCCCCGAAAGTGGCTGCGGTGGCTCCCGTGGGCGGAATACACCTACAACACCGCCTACCAGTCCTCGCTGCAGGAGACTCCTTTCCGTGTCGTCTACGGCAGGGATCCGCCGTCCATCCGTTCGTATGAACCGGGCGAGGCCCGTGTCGCTGCTGTCGCCCAGGAGATGGAGGAGCGTGCGGCTTTCCTTGATGACATTCGCTTCCATCTTGAGCAGGCCCAGGCGGTCCAGAAGCGCTCCTACGACCAGCATCATCGTCCGGTCGACTACCAAGTTGGCGACTGGGCGTTTCTCCGCCTTCGGCAACGGGCAGCAGCTTCCCTGCCCCGCACCAGCGCGCGCGGGAAACTGAAGCCTCGCTTCGTCGGGCCTTACCAAGTGACAGAGGTCATCAACCCGGTGGCTGTGCGCCTCCAGCTTCCACCTGGCGCTCGTCTCCACGACGTGTTCCATGTGGGCATCCTCAAGAAGTTCATGGGGTCGCCACCGGCTGCGCCGCCATCGCTGCCTCCGATCCTGCATGGCGCGGTGGTGCCTGCACCATCCCGGGTAACGCAGGGACGCATGGCCCGGGGTGTCCGCCAGGTGCTCGTCGAGTGGGAAGGCCAGCCTCCCACGTCTGCATCATGGGAAGACTTGGACGACTTCCGCGCTCGGTTTCCCTCCTTTCAGCTCAAGGACGAGCTGGACTTCGAGGCGGGGAGAGATGTCATGTGCGGCGTCCTATATACAAGGAGGAGGCGCGCCCGCGACGTACGCAGGGCAGCTGAGCGGGCCGCTAGCTTGGGCCAGGGCGCACATGTGTTAGAGACGCAGCAGCAGCGTGGCTAATTTAGAAATAAATCAAGTCAATTACCTAAAGTTAGCTACAGGTTATTTCCTTAAGTTTAGGAGGTTAGTTTCCTTTTAGTTTGCAGCCGCAGGGCTATAAAATAATTGTATCCGGCACTTTGAGAATCAAGCAAGATTATTATCTCCTATCTCTTTCTTCTAACCCTAAGCCTGCGGTAGAGGGGCATAACCTCACCGGAGAAGACGGCCGAAGGCTACGAGCTCCGTAGCCGAGGCCCTGCGAGTCGGGGATTCGACGCCCTTGACACCTTTGTAATCATGTTTGTACGCCTGGTTGTTTTCCTAAGTTTTTCAATAAAATCCCTGTAGGGGCCTCGGCCCCTCCCGTTCTCTCAAAAAAAAATGGCAGAATACACTAGCCAAGCATCTTCCTGTAATAGCCTTGGTGCTCAATTAAATCATGATGCACTCTACTCCAGCATTCTACTACAAATTTAATAACTCCGCATAAGAGATGATGCTATATTGCCGTCATGACCAAAGGTACCGGCCATTATATTGAATGATGCCGCTTTCAGTCTCATTCCTTTCTTTTTGGCCGTGCTGAAGAGTCACTTATATATATCTTGTGAAACTTTTACGCTTTCATCAGTAGTTTAGTCTTGAACAAATTAATGACAAACTCTTTCTAAGCCGTTTCCATACGTTTGCACGCATGACATGAGCTGACAATCTAACCGCACGAAAACACGATGCCCTATTGCCCTTTCGGTATTTCCTAGGCATAGAGTTTATGTGTTTTTGTTGTTTCGCTAATTTATTACATTTTGACTTTCTTCTACTAGTACTGCATTTTTTTTGTATCATGTACTCCTTGGAGAAGCAACTGTTATACATCATGTCCACTTGCTTCGGTGCATGGATATCGTGCACCAAATTAACATACACTAAGGCCGATCGTGATTCACACTTGGTGTGACACTTCTGTAGACTAGGGAAATTCTTTGCCCGGTGTCAGCTATCTAACAAGATTATGATAATAATCTGATCTGATTGGCCATCTGCTCTAACTATTTGTCGCCTTGTAAACATTAAGCGCTATATTTCGCTATTGTTTTTTTTTCAAATGGCGGCAAAACTTTTATCGCATTGTAAGAAGAAAAGATAAAGACAAGTGTCAGCCAGTTTTTTTAGTGAAAACTATGCCCAAAAAAACACACGTCTAGGAAGGGCCAGCTTGGTCTCAACACAAAACAACTAACAACTTGACTAAACCACTCTACTAACAATGGGGACAACAACTCACTTAGGATTATAGCATAGACCACAACTAACAAGTCGAGGAAAATAAAGAAAACACATTCACCCAACTCTATTTCTCTTATCAAGATGTATTTATGAAATTATAAGTAATCTAGTCAATTAAATAAAGATAGAATACGATCTTCTAGATGATTCTCAGCAGTTTATTTAGTTTTCAGGAGGTTAGTAGCCACAATAATTGAGTATCATGCCCATGAATATAATGAGCATATATAGGTAAAGCAGGCGATTTGTACACTAACCTAATTAGTTTCTAAATCAGTTAGGTTGTTTTCTCAGAAATCTACACAAAAAACAACATGGACTACAGCCGAAAACGAGCATATGATCTGAACCCAAACAGAGGCAGCTGCGGTTTGAAACCACTATAACAAACAATGAAACAAGTGAGAGAAATATATAATAGCTAAGAGCTTTTGAATTATTTATATTAGCATATCTCTGACATGATTAACACCTTAATTATTGCTGCTTGTATCAAGACCAACGTGTTAAATATGCGCAACTTGTTCTATATTTTCTGCTGAGAAACGGTTGTTTTTGCTTGTAGGTCTTGTTTTGTGTCTGTGCATTATTCTAATCACTAACTAAGGTTGTTGTTGTAGGCGACTTGATCACGTAATAGGAATAAATTTGGAATAAAAAGCTGTTATCTTCAGACCATTCGTCCCAAACAGTTGAGGTGTCACACATTCTATTTAAAACTGCAGAAAAACTAACCATTCTTCTGCTTTATTAATATAGACAGACACTGTCCAATGCCTTTGTTGTCAAAAAAATGTTGATCAAAACACAGACAGGACACATCCCGTATTATAAGCTTGAAGCTCAAGTTGGGTGAGAAGATTCAAAGTTCTAAGCAATAGATAAAACGTTACGTGTATCAAGTGGACTATAAGAAATCGCGTTGCTCTGGATTACATCCTATCTCTACAATCTGCATGCATTCCGATGCACCTGCATTGCTGTGAATATAACCAGTTGCTTGATGCAACTCATTCCATCAAGCATTTGTTCGTGTTAATCATATTCACAGTACTTAAAGTGCGGAGCTCCATGTGAATATGGTGAACATAAGTTGCATATACTAATATAATTTATTAATTAAAACAAATTCTTAGAAGGCTTTAAACTCAAATACTAAAAAACTGACAACACTAATACCCCTGTTTAGAGTATGGGCGGTGGGGACTGTGGAGATAGCCTCGGTAGGCAGGGAACAGACGAGGGCGCACGGCGGCGACGGGCGACGGCACAGGCAAAGCTGGGTTAGTGCGGCGGACCTGTGGCGGCGAGGCGAGCGCAGACAACTGCAGCGTCGGGAGGTCGTCAGGCGAGCTAAAGAATGGTTCAGATATCAAAGAAAGGAGAAAAGCGAGCATCTTGAGTATTAGCGTCTCCGATCCCTTAGAAGTTGTAGAACAGTGAACAGATCGATGAATCGATCATCAGCTCGCACAGTGATATATTATATTTACAGCGGAATGAACACAAGGCTGCAGCTACTAGTCTTAGGTCGTCATCAGTAATGTTCACATGAATCCACGGGCCAGCGGTCAGTATGATTCTTTGGTTATGGTCTTCAATTTAAGGTTGTTGTTTATTACCTACAAAAATTGCTTAATGAGGACGTTACCATTACTTCATCTCCCACTTAAGTTTACGTACCTATATATAGATCAATGTAGACCCGGCCACCCGGGCAAATCAAGTTACTGATGACTGCATATGTGCGTTGTCTTGACTATTGGTTGATTCCTTTTAAGTGCAATGAAAAGTGAAAGACTAGTTCAGTCTTGAAACTGGAAGTGACGACGTACCGTTTCTCCTTCTAATCAAGAAGAAATTCGTCCCTTTCCACCTGGAAGATGCAGAAGTATGCCAATTAATTAATAACTCTCTGAAAGTGCTACTCCTACTTAGGCCGTATATTACTATTTTATCTATTTTGTCGACCTCTGACGAGAAGATAAGCAAGAATCACCATGTCAACAATGTGCATGCATTCTGCTCCTGCACGTATAGATTCATTCGTTCATAAGTACTGTACATGATTAATGGCCGTTACTGCAGAAAATTGTCCGATTTAATTTGTTTGATGAATCAGTGTTTTGGTCAATACTTTTGAATCAGTAATTAATTACAATAGCACTAATCCAAAAGTCGATTCAACGACAAACATGAGCTGAAGCGGTTGCTCCTACGAGTGGACAAACTGCATTCGGATCAGATCACAACTCCTTGGTACGGAGATCATTATTTTTAACCAAAACCAAGCCGAGACGGATTGTTTGATCCTCACCCAAAACATGCAGTGTGCCCCGGTTGTTGCGCAGTACATATCAACAACTAGTTTTAGTCTACTAATAATAAGAATACATACAAGAGTGCATTCCCGTATCTTGATGATCAGATCACACAAGCAAGTGCTTGTAGACATTTTGTCGCTTGACCAAGCGTACCTATGCATGTGAGACGATATACGGGGACTGGCCGGGGTAGCTAGAACGGTCCACACAGAGACGTGCGTTTCATATGCCTGTTAAAAATTCAGGGCAATACATGTTCAGAGCCACGAATTAATGCGGCCGGGATTGTCTACTATGTTTTTTTTTTGAAAAGGACGGCCGGGTCTTACCATCGATTGAATTCCCACGAAACACACAACATGACAATTCTTTTAAAAAAAACCCCCGACAATTTATTAGGAGCTTGGCAGTTGATCTTTTCCCTAGTTTTCTTGACATATAAACGTAGATGTCGTCGACGACTAGACGATGGAGACGCAGTTTATATATGCACGCTTGGTCAACTTGTTCGGAAAGAGCTAAGCGCGGGTGCTGCCGCTAGCTCGTTGGCGTGATATAAGCCCGGGAGACGCGACCAAACCTCTCCAGTAATCCCGCTGCCTGCTCTGCTCCCTCGATCTCCTTCCTCTGCATTCTGTGATTCTGTCGCCTCCGGTCTCCCTCTCCCACTTGATCATCCACCATAAATAGCTCGTGCCGGACGGCCAGCCGTGCAGGTGAAGGTGAAGGTAGCCGCACGGTGCGAAGCTATAGCTAGCTAGGAAAGGGCCGGCCGGGACGATCAGGACAGGACGAGGGCGGCGATAGAAGCGATGGGGCGGTCGCCGTGCTGCGACAAGACGAGGGTGAAGCGGGGCCCGTGGTCGCAGGAGGAGGACGCCATCCTCAGGGGCTTCGTCCAGAGGTTCGGCAATGCCGGCAATTGGATCGCCCTGCCGCAGAAAGCAGGTAACTAGCCTGCCTCAGTTTATTTTCTAGTCTTTGGCTTTCAACACTTTTCCCACCTCTTAGTCGCCTGACTGCTCAGGCCGCCAGGCGATCAATCTATATACCGTGAGTCCGTGACTGTTCAGCAAACCCTTTTTTTTTCCGAAAGGGGCGGCAAAAGCTTTGCCATTCATTTTATTAGACGAAGAAAAGCAAAAGAAGCAAAAGAGAGTTACAAAATATTTACAGCACCAGACCCCTGTTCAGCAAACCTAGCAGTCACATGTTGATCACACGAGAGAATACTAATAATTATTAGTGTTGCCTGAAAAAAATACTATATTTCAGGCATTTGAAGCATAGTAAATCCTTCTCTTTTTTACCACCACCAAGAACCATCGCTTTCCGCGTGAATGCAAGCTGCAAACATCAGCGGAGTTGGTGGCGCACGGTACTAGTCAAAGGCTTAGGTTTGGTCCATTTAGGTTTTCTATAAGCTGCGGTTTGGTGGAATAGTTCTCTTTGATCTGTGAATCGTCCTTCTGTTTAGGTTGACGAAGCGTAGTTTAACTGACCCTACGTATGCAAGCAAGCTTACGATTGAGTCAGTCATTCACAGTACTCTTTAATTTGATTATTGTCTCGTACGTCAGGGCTGAAACGATGCGGTAAGAGCTGCCGCCTTCGCTGGCTCAATTACCTCCGCCCGGAGCTCCGACACGGCGGCTTCACCGACGAGGAAGACAACCTCATCCTGTCCCTCTACGGCGAGATTGGAAGCAAGTACGCATGCATGCATGAATTAACTATCTATGGGTTAACACTAAACACAGACCATGCATGAGTCTGAGGCATGGCTAACATACAGCTAACTGCATGCGCATGCACTATGCACAGGTGGTCGGTGATAGTGTCCAGGCTCCCCGGACGGACGGACAACGACGTCAAGAACTACTGGAACACCAAGCTCAAGAAGAGGTACTTGGCGTCCACAAGAGATGAAAGCGCCACCGCCGCCGACAGCCACCAGGTCCAACAGGATGAACCCCTTCTTCCGCTGACACCTGCAGCCCTCACCGATCTCGATACGGCAGCGTTTGTTGACACGGGTGCTGCCGTCGTCGACGACGACATGCTCCTCTTCAAGTCCGACCAGCTGTACGCCGAGCTCGTGGGTCTCGTCGAGAAGCAATCGCACACCACAGCTGGACCGTCGTCCACTGGCGGGGACGAAGCGTCCGGAACAACAAGCAGCAGTCCGACGGTTAGCAGTTCAGGTAGCTGCACCTTGTGGCCCATGGACGCGCATGACACAACGCTGCTGTCCGAGTCCACCACCGGCCTGTTCGACGCTTACGGTGTTGGTGACGCGTTCGGAGTGGCTCTGCCTGCGTACTCCTTCCAAGACCTGCTGGCCTCGTCTTACGACGATGTTACTGCTGCGGTGGCGCAGGATTTGCTGTACTACCAGTAGAGCTAAAGGCAGCATGGCTTGGTCAACTTGGTTACTAGCTAGTAGCTACTAGCAGGTGCTAAGCAGTTAGACGATGGTGACGAGAACGACGTCATTATGATGTCCGTGTGCATACACTCCCAGACTCTCCCTGGCATATTGGTCCCTCCGATCGTGTCAAAAGATTACTTGATGTCGTCGAGAGCAGAAAGCAAATGTTCACCATTGATTTGTCTCCACGTGGAAAGATTGAATATAATGGAACCTCGATATTCATATTCGACCAGTAAAGAAACATTTCAGAACAAAAAGAAAACTCTCCAAAAATTTGCATGGGCAAAACTCAAAAACTAGCCTAAAGGTTTCCGCCTTTCCGGGGCACTGGATATTTGCAGATTTGCACTATAGAACCTAGTAACCCACTGAGGGTTAATTGCCATGTTTGACCGGTTTTTAAAAATTTGGCTTTTGGAAATTGGGTGTGATCGAAACAAACCGGTTTTTGCTGTCAGTTTTAGACAAATTCTTAAAAACCAGGAAGCTGTTGATACCCAACTTTTATCAGTTTCTTGTAACTCATAGAGCAACAAATGAAGTCAGATTCTTAAAAACTGAAGAATCCAAACACCCCACCAGTTTTTGCTCAGAATCTAAATTTTAGAAACTAGAGGCAAAAACTGGTTTTTAAGAATCTGAAACCGACCAAAGAGGGCCTAATCTGATTTGTTTGGAACCATGTTAAATCACGTCATAATTTTTTGTTGCAGTCGTCCGATCTTGAATAGCCATCTAGATTTTGGCCATCCATTCTTTGTTTCTATATATATATATATATATATATATATATATATATATATATATATATATATATATATATATATATATATATATATATATATATATATATATATATACCACCATCGTTTTACCTTTCCCTTTCATTCATTGATGCTTGACAAACTATCATCTACATGTATAGCAAATACTCCCTCCATCTTTGAATAAAAATTCCTAAAGTTATCTTAAGTCAAACATTTTTAAGTTCGACTGAATTTATAGAAAAGAGCGCTAAAATTACACCAAATTAGTATCATTAGATACAGCATAAACTATATTATCGTAATGTGCTCATTTGAAGTCATAGATATTTGTGTTTTTTTCTATAATGTGATCTGCATAGTCCCTAATACCCTCCATCGACTCAACACATGTATTGATGTTCTCTAAACCGTGTCTCAAGAGAATCCCTACCAATGAGAATGGAGAGTGATTACGCCAAACAGTTCTAGGAATACAAAATCATGACTAAAATGTTTCTTGAATCCCCTCTAATTCACAAACAATCAGAATTCTTTGAGAAACTGAATCTCTAATAGACAAGGCCTAACCAGCTGCTACTAGGCCACACCTCGCTTCTCCTGCTGTGTAAACTGCTTAGCCCGTGATCCTCCATGACCATTGGCAAACCAGACTGTGACCAACGATGGACGACGTATCCATCATCCAGACTTTGGGTCTGCCACTGCAACCATGCCATTCTGCTAGCCTACCCCTCAAGCATCCTTTCAGAGTTTGTTATCAAAGATCGAAATTGATATTGATATTAAGGGCAAGTTTGGTAGTGCTTTTGGAACTAGTCCGCTTTGCTACACTCGCAATTTCCGCTCTCTCAAGGCGGATAAGATACAGGAAGCCCAAAAGGTAGCTTTGCTTGGCTCCTCATCCGTGAGCCTAGGTCTTCTCCGAAATGCTCCTATGTGGGCAAGGCATTGGGGGCGAGCCACCGAGGCGCGGGGCCGCTGGGGAGTCGGGGAGTGGGCTACAAAGCCACCGGTGGAGAAAACTTTGGATGGTGGAGGAAACCAGAGCGCCCAGAGACAAGGAGGCCTCCTGAGCGATAAGGGATGAGAAAGCAAAGAAGAAAAAAGAAGGAAGAGAACAAAAAAAAAGAAAAAGATATTATGGATATTTCATCCTTTTTTCTACCATGAAAAACTATTTTATTAAACTTTTCATCAAAACAACTTTGAACTCCACAAGTATAGCTGCACGTGGAGCTAAAGAAAAGAAAAGCTATTCCACGAGCAAAGCAAAGCTATACCAAACAAACCCCTAACTTTTCTAAACCCTATCCACCAAAGTATTGAAAATGTGCCCTGCAGCTCAGAGAAATAATCAATATTTGCTTGCAAGTTAGCAAAATAAGCAATTGGCGGTGGAAAGTCAAAGGCAGCTTTGAGATCCATGGCGTCGTAGCGAAAGGGATCATCCAACAGATAATAGTAACAACGCTAGATGACAATGACACCAGCTTGAACGAGCAGGGATGACATTAGCGCGTCATATTCGTACTGACAAACTGACAGTGTCATGCTTGCATCATGCGGCCGTGGTACCAAGGGCGGGCGAGCGACGACCATGTCCTAGACTAGAGGGAGCATGTAAAGAAGAGATCGAGCAGCCTCAAGCAAGAAACCTGCCGATGTTTGACGCTCGACTCTTTCACGCCTGCCAAAGCCAAGCGCCGGCACCTACGTGGAACGGAATTCCACGTGTAACCTACCTCCGGCCTTCCGGTATAATCCAGAAGGCAGCATAGGCACAGCACTGCAATGCATCCATTGCAACCATTCTCATTTCCCATATGGCCGATCGTTGTTTCGTTCTCTGGTCGGCAAGGGCATTTTCATTCATGACCGGGCGAGGCTCGTTCTTGAGAACGAATGGCCGCAGCTCCAGCCTCCAGCCCCTGCAGACACAAACACAAGCCCCGATATGTGGAGTGTGTCCGGCCGTGCAGGAGAGCTTCTTTCGAACGAGGCACACGCTCGTGAGTCGTGACTCGTCCATGGAGTCATGGAGAGGAGTACTGAGTTTTTTTTGAGAGAGAGAGAACGGAGAGTACTGAATACACATGCGGGCCCTGTGTGACGACGAGGCATGTGCCGGAGAGCTTCTTTCGGGCCTGGTTATTATTGGGCCGAAAAACTTCGGGTGCTCACCTCACATGTGTTTGGACCAACAAATGTTGTTTAGTTCCACCTAAAAAAATTTCACCCCATCACATCGAATATTTAGATACATACATGAAGTATTAAATGTAGACGAAAAAAAACTAATTACACAGTTTAGTTAAAAACCACGAGGCGAATCTTTTAAGCCTAATTAGTCTATGATTAGCCTTAAGTGCTACAGTAACACACATGTGCTAATGACGGCTTAATTAGGCATAATAAATTCGTCTCGCGGTTTCCAGACGAGTTATGTAATTCGTTTTTTAATTTGTATCCAAAAACTCCTTCTGACATCCTAGGAAATATCTGATGTGACAATCAAAATTTTTCTTTCACTCTCTCTCCATCACATCAATTTTTAGCCGCTTATATAAAGTATTAAATGTAGGTAAAAAAATAACTAATTACACAGTTTAGTTGAAAATCACGAGATGAATCTTTTGAGCCTAGTTGGTCCATGATTGGACAATATTTATTAAATAAGACAAAAGTTGTACTATTTATCGGGTTGAAATTTTTTTCAATCTAAACGAGGCCTAAACCAGGCAAAGCCTCGTCAGATTCCACTTCCAAAAAATGCGGGCCTCGGACGCTTCCGTGGGTAGATCACTTCCTCCTGCTCAGGTCAAACCGTCAGAGACTACTTGGACCCCAAGTTGCATGCCGCGCCACTCAAATCCGTGGTCGCCAAGGAAACGTCCACGTGCCGCCGCGGACCACAGCAGTTTCCGCCTTTCCGGGCGGGCTATAAATCTGTCATCGGTCGTCTCCTTGTCATCATCAGCAAACACAAGCAAACAAAGGCAAAGCAGCACGATGCGTCGCGAGGGCCGGCAGCACGGGTGGGTGTTCACCGTCGACCGTAGCGCCGTCGACCCAGAAGGCAAGTGCCGCGCTCGCGCGGTGCAGGTCGAGGGCGCGGCGGCGGCCAACGGCGGGTTCGTCAGGGCGCCGCGCAGGCCCACCAACCACTCCAAGCCCGCCGTCGGCCGCGCGTACAAGGGCCAGATCGGCAAGGGATCAGAGGCCGGGTCGGGTAGGGGCGGCAGGCACAAGTTCAAGCACGACGAGGTCAAGATGTACTACCTCGACCTCGAGGGAGCCGACGACGGCGGCGCCGTCGATGTGTATGACGTGGACACATGAGGCCAACTGCATTCCCAGGAGGAGAGTACATGAGTGTCGTCTGTTGTTGTTTCATTTTATATGACCGGACTTTGTTGTCAGAATCGGAGACCTTGCATGCACGTGTTGTGCTTCAAATGTTTCGACCTCAATGTTGCTAATTACTACTCCGAAAAGTTAAAATTTCTGGCGGTTGTAAGCTTTCGGCCTTCATTTTATCAAGCATGCTCTGCTCGTATCAAGAAATTTAAAAGGAATGTGACGTGCGTATAGATATCAATTCAAGAAATTTAAAAGGAATGTGACGTGTATAGATATCAAATCGGAAAGGCTAGCGTCCGGAAGTCCGATGCACAACCCGCACCTTGCCTGTGTCCATCCACGCCCCGCCTTGTCCAAACGGAGCAGCGCCGCCCGCATCACACCACGCTGGGACGGAGCTAGAGAAAATTTGAGGAGGTGCGTTGACATTGTAGGTGCATAGAGCTTTATGATATAGGTGCGTATACGGTAAAAATTTAACTATAACCATTGTTTTTTTCATTTTGGCGTGGGTGTGCCCGCGCCCCCCTAGCTTGTATATACATCGGCCCACAGGGCCCCATCCCGCTCCAACGTCGCCGAACTCCGCGTCCAGGTCAAGCTTGAACTGTCGCGACGAGATGGAGAGAAGGGAAAGGAAGGGAGGAGAGGGGAGGGGGAGAAGAGGGTGAGACGTGTCGTGCGAGGTAGGAGCCGAAGACCTACGGCAGGCCACTGTCCACCAGTCACCGGCGCCATTGCAAATATGCAACATCCGATCTACTTTTGAAACATTCAGATAAAATATTTGCAACAGACGTCTAAAGATAGATGAAACACTTGAAAATGCATTTGAAACACTTGCAAAAAATACTTGAAAAGTCATTGCAAAACATATGCAACATCCAGATAAAACACTTGCAACATATATATATGTGTGAAACATATGAACATCTAAATAAACACACTTACAACATACATCTGAAAAAAATAGATGAAAAATAGACGCTTGCAACATATGTGCACGTGTATAGCAATTGCAACATATGCAACATCCCGATCTACTTTGTAACATCTATATAAAACACTTGCAATATATCTCTGAAACATATAAAGCATTTGAAACATACGCCTGCAATATACCATTTTAGCGTACATCTCCTTATTGCTTGGGAGGAATGGAGGCTCGTCAGCCTGTGGAGTTTATTGGAGGTAGCGGGCATAGGACTGGGAGAGGGTAGCCACGCGCAGCATCTGGTAGGACCAGCAGCCGAGCGCCGCGACTTAGAGGCAGCCGAGCGCCACGCCTGGTAGGGCCAACGGCTGAGCGTTGCGCCTTAGGGAGGTGCAAGCACAGGTGGCAGCACAGTGACGAAGTGGCACAGTGAGCGACTCCTTGCGGCTAAGAACGAGCAAGTGAATCAGTGTGTGGACCTGTGTAGAGAAGCCCAAGCGGCAAGCGCACGTTTAGATGTGACACGAGTCAATGCGTCCAATGAAAAGCACCTTCCAGACGCCTTATCCTAATCATTTTCGATATAAATTGCATATATTATTATTATTATTATTATTATTATTATTATTATTATTATTATTATTATTATTATTATTATTATTACTACTACTCTTCTCAATGGGATCCTCTCTAGATAGAAGATAGATTCAGCAAAATTCTTAGTGTTTTTTTGGCAAAACACGTCATCTATTATTGAAAGAATAACACCGTTTGTTAAATTATATAATAAATCTAGAAAAAAAATACGAGCATCCACTTTAAGTTGAGGGCTTAAACCCAATGTGCAAGTTCCACCATAAGGAATCTCTAATCAGCTTCGCAATTCTCAGGTGCTTCTTGGGACTTGAAATTCTCAAATGATTTTGGTACTTATTTATCCATAGTATACTCATATCCTCGTATTTTCAAGTTGTTGTTGATAGTGTGTAAAAACTACATTATTGAGGCTTTGTTTGTTTCCCCCCTTATAAACTTTAGTCCCTATCATATTGGATGTTTGGACACATACATGGAGTATTAAATATAGACTAAAAAATAACTAATTGCATAGATTGCGACTAATTTGTGAGATGAAATTTTTAAGTCTAATTAGTCTATGATTTGACAATGTGGTGCTACAATATCACATGTGCTAATGACAGATTAATTAGGCTTAATAAATTCGTCTCACAGATTATTGAGGACTTGTGTAATTTGTTTTATTATTACGATCTGAACACTCCCATGTGACACCTCTATGTGACACCCATAAACTTTAGCTCCTGAATTTAAACAAGGCCTGAGTGTGGAAGTAACCATGTGAGAGTAGTTGCGTTCTATTGTGAGCCTGACTGGGTTAGGACTTGTTCAACAGGGCTTCTGGAGTGACTCTAGCTTTCGACTCCAGCCAAAGCTTTCCAAATGACCATCCAAGAAATGGCTCCAACAGAGAAGCACCGAGAAGCCGGAGCCAATTTTCTATTGGGCGGGCGGAGGCGTGAAAACATGACTTCTGCCGGTTCCTCCTCACAAATATAACATAAATTATAACAATTCTGTCACTGCAGTCTTTTTGCCAAATATTTTTCAAAATAGTTCCAGCTCTCTAGAGAGGCTGCTCCACGAGAGGAGCCATAACCGGAGTTTTTTTAGAAGGAGTCAGAACCCTACCTAACTGGGCCTTAGTCTTAGTGTGGGTGAATGCTTGTGCTTTCTTGTGTGAAATTTTCATCTATTTTTTGGTGAGACACAGTATAGATGCAGGCACTCATATATATAAGCATATACTCACTCATATGGACACATGTATGCACAACCTGCCTCTATGAGCACGTTCAAATAATTGAGTTGGATGGGAAAATCTCGAGATCTCAAGATTGATGAAGTCACTGGTTACCACATGCGCAAGCCCAACCTACCCCCGTGAGCACGTTCAAGGTATTGAGTTGGACAGGTAAATCTCAAGATTGATAAAGTTATCACAGGCGCTTCACTGTCGACGAGCACGGAACCTAACGGAGCTCTTGCTCAGTTCGCAAAATTTCCTTTCTTTCGAGATTAAACGAATTGATGTTGCATCTCTATTCTCTAGTACTAGGCGCTGCAGGATGGTAGACTATATTAGTGCCGGATGAATTGTTTATATTACATATTGTTTTGATCTATTTACCTAACGGGGTGATCAGAGTTTGATTTATGCTCATATGCTTCAATTCAGTCATGCACAAGCTACTCGTTTTTCAGTTCATCTAACAATGATTGCGAGACGTTAAGGTCTTGTTTCATTTATCAACCTAAAACTCATGTAAACAACACAACAAAATGCACCACTAAGCCTTATTCCCTCTATCTAAAAAAGAGTCATTCTCGCTTCACAAAAAATCAACATTTTTAACTTTCATCAAATAATTTAATAAAATATTAATATTTATGATACATAAGTAGTATCATTAGATAGATCGTTAAATATACTTTCATAATAAACTTATTTAAAGATATAAATATTATACATATTTTTTACAGACATAGTTAAAGTTAAGAAAGTTTAACCAACATAATTCTCGTAGCGACTCTTTTTTAAGGGACGGAGGGAGTATATACGAATTTTAGGAAGACAGATAAAACGTGGCAGTCTTGAGCGATGGCTTAGTAGTTGTATTTTCCGAGGCCCAATATCTGCCACCTCGGCCTGGCCCAATTGTAGCCGACTCGTTGGCCAACGTGAGACGAAAATCGTCAGGGACTCGGACTTGGGCACTTGGCCGCCCTGACGAAACCGTGACCGGCAAGGAACCGCCCGCGCACCGCCGCTCCCGGGCATATAAATCTCACAGGCAGCCCCTGATCCAGCCGCACACAAATCCCCACACAGCAACCAAGGCAAACCAGCACGATGCGTCGCGAGGGCCGGCAGCACGGGTGGGTGTTCACCGTCGACCCCAGCCTGGTCGACGCGGAGGGCAAGCAGTGCCGTTCCCGCGCGGTGCAGGTCGAGGGCGCGGCGGCGGCCAACGGCGGGTTCGTCAGGGCGCCGCGGAAGCCCACCAACCACTCCAAGCCCGCCGTCGGCCGCGCCTACAAGGCCCTGATCGGCAAGGGGGAGGCTGGGTCGGGCAGGGGCAGGCACAAGTTCAAGCACGACGAGGCCAAGATGTACTACCTCTACCTCGAGGGCGCCGACGACGCCTACGCGGATGCGATGCTGGAGTTCGACTGGTAGTCCTACTGGCATGGGTGTGTGATTGCGGTGCTGGAGTTCGACTTCGACAGGCCTCATTGCCAGGAAGTATAGAGATCGATGTAGGCTGCTGTGTCAATCCAAATGTGTTTTGTGATGAGTCGTTGTCGCGTCAGCAGTGAATAAACAGACTTTGTTGTCACGAGAATTTTGGGATCCGGAATGTATCTCGAATCGGAAATCAATCTTCCCTAAAGGTCAAATTTGTAAAGTTGAAATTTTAGCCGTGTGAGTTTCTGTTTCTCGGTCCTCGTTATTTTCAAATGTAATGCGTTCATGCAGTTAAGACAAGTGCTATACTGTTATTTTCTGTCACAAAGCGTATTGTCAAACAATCTGGTATTTTTAGAATCCTCGATTTCAAGACCACGTATCCTCGGACTCGGACATCAACAAAAAATACAACACCACGGATAATCAACTAAGATGTAAGTTTCTGCCTAAAGTCCTGTCCTGAGTTAGAGTCCAGATCTGAATGTGTGTCTGAGTTTCCAGTCTGAATCTGAATGTGTGTCTGACTTTGAATCTGAATCTGAATGTGTGTCTTGAGTTTGAATCTGAATCTGAATGTTTTATTATGCCAAGCTCTGTTGCTTTACCATGGGTTGGTTTGAGGACGACAGATGTGCTCGAATAAGCTCTACCGCAGCCAAACAGATGCATGCGACAAAGCATCACAAACAGAGACGAACAACATATGCACTAGAGATCGAGAGGAGGAAGGCGAAGGATGCGAAGAAGCACGAATGAAGATTGACGGTGTCAGCAATGGACGACTCAAGTAAGGCTCCGTTCGGTTCTTCCGGAACGGGCCGTTCCTCGCCTGGAATGGTTCCGACGTTATATAACTTTGTGAAGAAACCGATCGGACAGGAATGATTTCCTGGTAACCGAACAAGGCCTTACGCAGGATGGAACCATCCCCGTTTCTGTTTGGTTGCAAGGAACAGACTGGTGAATATTCACTTGGAGGGATGCCCTATCCTCCAACAGAAATGCTCCTGTAGAGCGTCCGGCTGTCTGGACGATGGCTTTCTAGGCCTGTGCAACGGACCAGTCCAACAAGCTCGTGCTTCTCTATTAAAAAACAACTGCTGGACGCTGATTCCCCAATCCTCCTCGCTCGCCTGTCGCGGCATTCTTCATCACCGCACCACGCCATCGACCGCCTCGGTAGATTCCACCGCATTGCCCGCCGCTCACCGCGACGTTCTCCAGTGCGGGGGCGCCTCGACGCGGGCACGACACCAGCCCGCCGTGACCTTCTCCAGCAGCGGGGGCGCCTCGCAGCGGGAGGTGGCACCCGTTTGACCGCTGCTGCTGCCTCCACCACAGGGGCCGCTTGCCGAGGGCGCCACCACTCGCCGTCGAGCCCTCGCCGCGCGCGGATTCCTACGTGGTCCACGACGACCGCTACACTCAAGCACCGCTCGCTGGCTACCGCAGTTCCCCACAAGGTAGGCCGTGGGCGCCAGCGATATCGTGTTTCATGTGTTTCAGATGTATATGTGTTCAAGTGTTTCATCTAGATGTTGCGTATGTTGCAATGACTATATACACATGTTGCAAACGTATGTTTCATGTTGCAAACATATGTTTTAGGTGTTTCAAACATATGTTTCAAGTGTTTCATCTGGATGTTGCAGAAGTATATTTGGATGTTGCATAGCATACATGTTGCAAGCATGTTGTTTCAAGTGTTTCATACGCAAGTATTTCATTTGGATGTTGTATATGTTTTTGCAATGGATTTCAAGTGTTTTTAAGTGTTTCAGACGTATGTTGCAAGTTTTTTAGCAGTTTCAAACGTATGTTGCAAGTGTTTTCATCTAGATGTTGCAAAAGTGGATCGGGATGTTACACATATTGCAATAAGACCCACCTGCTGCAGACACCTATCGCTGCTGTTGGGGCGCCACCGTTGGTCATCGTGTGGGGTCTGGGGCCGGCTGACGCCTCGCAAGCGAGGCAGGTGACTGGGACTCACGTGGGTTTCCCACGTGCAGGCACAATAGTCATCAGGCGAAACACAACATGGTATCCACGTGGTGGGGCGCGCAAAAACAAGCAAGCGCGGGCTCTTACATGCGCGGCAGTGTCAAGACGCTAGCGCCCCGAACGGACCGAGCGCTAGCAAGTCCCATCCTCCAAACCCCAAACCAAACAACACTGAATGTAGGACCCTACAAATCTTAGAGCATGTTTGGAAATCTTGAAAGGGAAGACAACGAGCTAGGGAAGGCAAGCAGCAACGAGGAATCCAAACACGCCTTTATCGAGTATTGCCTTCTAAGGGATGACCTTGTCCCTCCTGTACCCAAACCAAACACTGAAAGTGGTATTGTCTCATCCCTGAACCAAAAGCACTGAATTTGAAATAGCATCCTTGAAGCATGTTGGCAAGCATGTTTTGAATATTCAGTTCGTCCCTTTTGAATCTTCCGCTAATAAGACTGCAAAAGTTAAAACAAGACTTACAATCACAAGGCCCGTCGCAACAATAGCTACAATAAGGTGAACATACGGAATGCAGCATGATCCCTCTCATCTAGCCACAAGGGGCTTGGATCATACAATGATCGATGTTATGGCATGTTCATGTAGGGAGGCTGCAGTTCAGGAGCTGATGCCAAGAGGCATCGAGGCCAAACCCCGAAGGCACAACAAGGCTTCATCACCCAACACGGCAGGCTATTCGGGTATATTCATTGGAGGTTCCAGGTTCTCCACAAGAATCCGCAGGTCTAAATCCTTATCCTCGAACTTCTTCAAAAAAGGATGATTCTGCAAGAACAGAAATGACAATTCAGCACATCTTACTCAATATTTATAACTGACGCGACAGTCAGATTCATTAGAAAGCTAAATTAGTCATGCAATGCTAACCAAGAGTTCTGAAGCAGACATCCGCTGAGCTGGATCTTTTTGTATGCTGCAAAACAATTATAACAAAAAAAATGTAAAAATTCAGCACAATACACGCTCACAATGTGAAATAGCAATGATAACTCGGTAAAAAGCATTTCCTTATACAACTCTTTTCATGAAAATAAGATGTCAGTAAACGGGAATAAAAAAAATACATTAGTGATTAGTGCACTGCACAGGAGAAAATTGTCTAGGGTAGGTACAAGCACAACCGCACAGCCCAGGTTTATTGATCTTGAAAACACTGTCAACATAAGGTCATGGCCATCAATGGCATGTACTTTATGATGTCCACTATTAGCAGTAATTATCTGAAAACTTATTTGCTGACTAATGAGACATTATGTTCCATTAACTACTGAAGCTCAAACGCTTACAATACAGCAATTGTACTGTTCATCCAACAGGTAAAGAATGTTTCAGCAGACAACGTCCTCTAGGGTCTAGCTATAAGGATCAATTGAATCATCAGAAAGACAGCATTTCCATTAATAAGCAAGTGACATAATAGCTTCAAATACTTCTGTTAACAATTAGCACAAAGGCATTAATAATTATTTTTTATGTGTACTTTCTGAGAAGAAATTTTAGCATACCAAGAGGAGATAAATGAGCAGAATTCTGGAGAGAACTGATCTGCAGGTGCAGAAGGTGGTGGCTGATCGACAATAGCCTCCAGTAGTTCATAAAAGCTTAACCAACCTTCACCTTCTGAAGGTATATAAGGGAACCGGCCAATGGCACACTCAAGTATAACTAAACCCAAACTCCATATGTCACTTTTGTAGTCATATGAGCTACCACTAATCCGCTCAGGCTGAAGAAGGAAGAAAAGAACTGTCACCACATATTAACACATTCACTGATGAACATAAACTAGCAATCACATGGCATGGAACGTGATCAATTCAACATACCGCCATATAGTTGTAGGTTCCAACAAATGTATCTCGCTGACCTATTGAGCTTGCTAGGACAGCACTCACACCGAAGTCAGTAATCTTGACTTCACCTTTACGGTTGACCAACAAGTTAGACGGTTTTATGTCCCTGTGAATCACATGCCTTTCATGATGAAGATACAATAAACCCTCCAAGACCTGAATTAACATAATACTATTCAGTGTTATGTGAGAATGTAGTTTCAAGATTCAAAAGAAGTAACACAAATCAAGGAGAAGCCAAAGCAAAAAAACAAAGGCCAACCTTATACATACCTGCTTACAAAGTACTGCAAGATATGGCTCCAGAACAGTCTTCACTTGCTTAACAATGTCTGCAAGTGATCCACGGTCCATGTACTCAAGAACAAGATATATTACACCATTGTGGTAAAAAGATTGATGACACATAACTATATGAGGGCTCTGTGTTGCTTGGTTTATTTTGAGCTCCTGTACTATTTGTTTACGAACTGACTCCTGAATGTTCATTTGAATACCCTGCAGAGGAAATTGTAACACTGGTTAGTCCATCAAGTCACAGACCATATGGATGAAATGACACAGCAATCTGCTCAGCAGAGAATTCCAGAAATTTTTACTTCGTCAAATACATTTGCTGATGTACTGTCATTCATTTTTTCTCGAAAACGCAGGAGAGCTGCGCTTCATTATATTAAGAAGAAATGTACTGTCATTCAATAGCATCAATGGTTAGCTTATCCACAGTTTTTTTGCATGTAAATACATATTGGTACTAGATGCTATGGCTATCTTATTCATTGAGGATTTCCAACCTCAGTTTACGTTTTTGCTAGAGTGCATGTTGCCATGTTGTAAAATTTAAATGAAATCTGCCATATGATAAGATGCAGAAAATTCTGATTGTCAGAAAAATGCATACCATGTAAGATTAATTTTGAAGATACCATGCAGATCTCTATGTGCCATGCCATAGAGAGCTTCATTACTTTTTGCTCGATTCCAAATGATTGACATGTCTCTGTTTGTATGAGCCGACACCTAACAACCCCTAACATCCTGATAATTATCCTAACAAATCAAACTAGCTGGCTATTCTGAGGGAGGGCTGATCTGCCCATAACAACGTCTAAAGTAACAAGGGTTTGTTTGTCATGCCAAGAAACACAACTAATAGAAAAATAGGAGAAAAATATGTGACTAGGGTATTCCAAATTATGCAAGGTACATATTCTATATCTACGCAGTGTGTCAGCTGTGTGGCCCACCAGGAAAAAAAATGTAGTTTACAGGAAATTACCTTTAAGGCATACAATGTCCCCACCCATTTGTGCCTCACTAGCTGGACAACACCACCACTTCCTTTGCCAATGACTTGAATCATCTCAAGATCATCCATTGATAACTGCACATCTTCCACCTTCAGCTTTGTTGATTCCTGGGGAACGAAATATTCAAATTCAAAAACTACTTGATAGCCAACCAAATTATACAAGTGTCAACACACTTTACACAAAGTGGAAAACATGGGTCCTTATCGTAATTGAAGTTAAAAATGATAGCCAATTAGCCATTAGGGACAATATATCATCCAAACTAGTTAGAGATAATTCCAGCAGTGGAGTCTAATTTTGTTAGAAACAGGGATGCCTGCACTTCTATCCAGTGAATGGAGTAAAGTCTTTAGACAAACCATAACAGGAAGAGGAGATTAAGAAGCCAAGTCTTACAGAAATTGAAAGTCCGACCTAACTTTGAGTGCACTTGACAGTAGCTAAATAAAGTAAAATGAAGAGCGCACTCGACAGTAGCTAAATAACAGGAAATTGAAAACCGAACCTAACTTTGAGCTCAAGCTCCAGGCTCATAAAGGAAAATGAAGAGTGCATTCGGCAGCAGCTAAATAACAGGCATCTGAGAACCAATAATAAGCGACAATTCACAGAAACCTTTCGACCTAATCGATATATAACAAGTAGGGGTCCTCCATGCTGTTACAGTTCAAACAAAAATCGCAAAATTTATACCTTATCCTTGAAAAATCCACATCTGTCCATGAGGATAAACTTGAAACAAAAAGTTGACAAAGAACACCTCTCAGTCTGCGCCATTGCACAGATTCCATTTCATTGAATCAAGGAAGTTTTTTTTTAACAGAACAACAAAATAGATGGTCTGGAACTGAACTAGTATGTGTGCTTATACTAAGTATCATGTGGAAACCTACAATTCCACCATGCTAAGTACATTCCGCAACAATACTATAGCACAGATCAAGAATCCGATCCGGAACTCACATCTTCATCCCCATTTTCCTCGGAGATAAGCCGCAAACCGCTTTGATTGAGCCGCAGTTCACCATCCTTGAACGTACCACTTGCCGTCCTATAAGAAAGGCACCAGCCATCAAATTCAAAGATATTCTGTTTATGCATTATCTTCAGAAGATGAATGAATAGTCGAATCCGCGGTCAAATTCGAGGAATAGACAAAATTAAGCATGATCTGGAAGTGGCACCGCAAAATAACATCTGGAGCACTTAAAACGGCAATATACGAAGAGGAAGAACGAAGTTCCCGCTTATAAATAAAGCCTTTAGCAACACAAATCACTCCGATAACACTGGATACTTCAAAAAGAGAGAGGGATGACGGGGGTAGTTGAGGGTAAGGAATCGAGGGCACTGACAGGAACTTGTCGACGGGGGTCTCCTGCGCCGGCACGGAGAGCTTGAGCTCCTTCATCGGCTTTTTCCCCCTCATGGCTTCGCTCGCGTCGTCGCTGTAGGGTTAGAGATGGAAGTGGCTGCTCGGGGAGGAAGAACCCAAGAAGGCGAGTAGGACTCGGCGAGTAGACTGGGAGGGAGAAGAAAAGCCAGTTTTTTTCGGGACCTGGACTCCCGTGCCACTGCACGGTGGGGTACTGGCACTGACGCATTCCTATACTGCTAGTGCTAGGAGTAAATTTGGTATTCTGAAGTTCTTATATTTTATACTAGAGCCACTGTCTGTCCCTGGACTGGTATCGAGAGGAGGATAGTGGGTTCAGACTCATTTGGATGAGTAACCAGATCCAAACAATGGCTCTGTTCGACAGGCTATTTTTTTTTCTTATAAACCGACTATGGCTGATTTGCTGTGAGAGAAAAATATTGTTCCACGACTGATAAGCCGTGCTGATAAGCTCAGCCGAACAGGGGGAATGTTTATATACTTAGACGATGTTTTAAGGATTTAGAGACCGGGACGACATAAGAGCATCCCTAATAGTTTCAAAAAAATTACTTGACAAACTAATGAGTTTTCTAAGTGACTACAAAAAATGGAAGCATATTTGTTGGTTTCCTCTAAGAGTTTTTAAAACTTTGCTCTAAAAGATAGAATGTAATTTTACATCAGGAATCCTGAACTATTTCTAAATCGTGTCATCCACTTTTATACTTCGATGGATACGCACACTTATTTACCCGTGTGACAGGGTTGATTTTTTTCAGTGCCAAAAGATTGGAAGGTAGAATTGGAAGTTGTTGGAGGTGTACTTTTTCAATCTTACCAAAATATTATGGATTGGAGGATTGTTTTGGAACTTTTGAAAATGCTCTAAGGATGCAAGTTTAGAAACCACTCGTGGACTTTACTCATTATACTACACCCGTTTCAAATTATACGTCATTTTGTCTTTTCTAAATACACAACTTTTATTATGTATATAGACATCATATATTTAGATGCATAGCAAAAGCTAAAAAACCAAAACGACATATAATTTGGGACATATAGTAGTAAAAAAATATATTTGATACTATCTCTGTCTCTTTTTAAAGCTATAATATGTTATGATGAATCAAACATAGGCAACTTTAACAAATATGATTACTAATATTTATGATGCACAATGAATAATATTAAATCAATTATTAAATGTATTTTAAAAATGACATTTAAGAGTTATAGTGCTCGATGACGTCTACAATTTTTTAGTTTTGAGTTTTTGTATTTGAATGATACAATTTTAGGAAAACGACATATCCTGGTTGTATGAAAAAATACTATTTTTCTAGGGTGGAACCTTGCATCTGACATGTGGATGTCATCTATCAAACTCATGTAAGCATTGAATTGACATGTCATATAGGATAGCGGGTCATAAAAACATATTTTTGGGGCTAGATGAGACCCGTTACAACTTTAAAAAGCCAAAAATATATTTTAGTATTCTGAGGACATAGATGACATCTCTAAGCAACTTTAAGGAGTGTTTGGTGAATTTTTAGAGAAGTTTCCTTCACAACGTTCTTCTAACGGGTTGTCTATAGAACTTCTAGAAACAAGATTTGTTGAAACTTTTGTTTGAATAGTTTTGAGATGAACCTCTTCTAAATAAATTACAAAAACTTTTGATACAAAACCTCTATACGAAACCTTTAGGACACGTTTGGTCTGTTGGTGAGTGAAGCCTGGCTCGCATCTGGGAACCAGGCTCCTGTGGGACAGGCCGTGGAGATGCAAGCTATTGATGTTTGGTTGTCTCTACGTGTAGAGCCCGGCTAGGAAGAAATAGTATTTGGTTGCCTGCATGAAGCCATATCGCATTAACTAAAAATAAAAAACAAGTGATCTTATAGTATTTAACTTGTGTAACTACACTCTAATAGTTTCAATTTTACTTTTATTATCTTAATCTATTTTAAAATACACTAATATCACTTAATACATGTTAATCATATGGTAATAGTATTATTAATAGAACCCTGTGCTCACCATGTGAGCCCGACTCGCCAGAAACGCAAATGAAATCCGTTTGTGAAGAGCCAGGCTCTGGGCTGTCTTTTGCGTCTAGAGATCTGGGTTCTGACCTCAACCAAACACCTGAAACTTGGAGCTGGCTGGGCAAGAACCTCCAACCAAACGCCCCCTTAGACTGCCCGCAGTGGGTACTCTAAAACGATACTCTAAAGCTTTAGAGTATGAATATAGAGTAAAAACTATTGCACTGGATACTCTAAAACGATATTCTATCATTTCTCTCACTCTATATTTAGAGTAGTACAGTGCTTACTCTATACTCTATAGTGGCGGGCTCCACTGGCTAAACAAAGGGAAAAATGCTATAACTCACAAACCAAAAATCCAAATTAAATTTCGATTGCACCATTAAATTCGTCTCAATAAATCCTTCAAAACTAGATCACACATGGATATATTTAGATAAATTGCAAGTGGGTCCTACAGTGAATAGAGTGGATAGAGGATGATATAGAGAATGGATGGGTGCGGAAGAATTGAGTATAGAAGAGAGAATCTTGCTGACTAGGACGTATAGAGGATGAATATAGAGGTCCACGAGTGCGGATAGTCTTAGACGAGCTGCACCGGCTCCTCCAAACACATACGCTATCCGCATAGCGTATCATTTACAGTTCAAAAAAGCCTGCAGCGGGGTACTCCATCCGGTCCGCTACGCGCACGAGTCCGCTATTTGTAGCGATGTACCGGACGTACGCTATGCGGCAGCAGCAGTGCGCGCGCTCGCGGGGAGGAGGGAGAGAGAGTCTGACAGAGAGAGGACAAGCGGGTCCCGCTGCTGCTACTAACAAAAAAAATGTTATAATTCACAAACCAAAACACCAAATTAAATTCTGATTACACCATTAAATTCGTGACAATAAATTCTTTATTACAAGATGTCACATGGATATATTTAGATAAAGTGACAAGTGGGCCCCACAGTGGATAGAGGATGATATAGAGGATGGATGGATGCGGAAAAACTGTATATTTTGTGATGATTAGGATGGAATATTTCTTTTAGAGGATGAATATAGAGGTCGAGTGCGGATAGTCTTATACTCCGTACGTCGCGCTCCGTTCAGAGTCATAGTCCCCGTTGAAAGTTGACTTGTCTGACCGGTTAGTGCTGCGAGCCTGCGGCCACGGCACCGTTGACCGCTATGCTGTGGGCCTGAGGCTGAGAGGCGAACGCAACGTCGCCGATGAGGAAGCCGGCGGCGCTGGTGGCGTCTACGGCGGTTTTCGCAGCCGCAGCCATAGCCGCCGTGATGGCGCGCCAGAGGCTGCGGGAAGCGAGGCGGTGGGCACGCGCAGGCGCCGTGCTGCGGGACCTGCAGGAGCGGTGCGCGGCGCCGGCGGAGCGGCTGCGGCTGGTGGCAGACGCGATGGCCGCGGAGATGCGCGCGGGGCTGGCCTCCAACGACTCCGAGGGAGAGAGCGGGAGCAGCGTCCTCCTCAAGATGCTCGTCACCTACGTCGACTCCCTACCCTCCGGGTAATCAGCGCAGACCCCTACACCTGCCTGTTCGATTAAGACCGGAGAGCGATCCGTCCGAAATGCAGTTCGACGTGGAGGCTTGTGGTGTTGCCTCTTTGTTCTTGGGTCAAAGGCCCACTTGTGTGTGTGGAATGGTGGTGTGGTTGCTGTCAATCTGCCAGAGACGTATGGCAATGTGGCGATCTGTGCTTTAATGGGATGGCAAGAGTTTTGACCCTGAAGGTTTTTTTTTTAAAAAAGAATTATGGGAATGTTTGGTTGAAGTTGATGTTCGGTAGTCTGTGTTTAATTCCGAACTGAACAGATTGAACCATTACGTTCTTTTTTCAGGGTTGCTTTTCTTATCTTTCAGCTGCCATGAGTTTGCATTTTTAGAATATACATCTGACTCTGTAAGACAATTCTTGAAAGGGGCGAGAAAGGGCTATTTTATGCTCTTGACCTTGGAGGAACAAACTTTCGTGTTTTACGAATTCAGTTTGGGGGCAAGGAACAGCGAATAGTCAAGCAAGAATCTAAAGGGGTATCCATTCCTCAACATTTAATGTCCAGGGGATCAAATGTAAGGACTCACGTCCATGTCTCATTATGTTCATTTAAGTAGTTTTATTTTATTTCATTTTCGTAGAACTCGATTTTCTTGTCATACATTAAGTCTGCAATGTTTTTTGTAATTCTGTTTTAGGAGTTGTTTGATTTTATTGCGGCTGCTTTAGCAAAGTTCGTTGCCTCCGAGGGTGAGGGCTTTCATCTTCCTGAGGGCATGCAAAGACAACTTGGTTTTACATTCTCCTTTCCAGTGAAGCAAAATTCAGTTGCATCTGGCACTCTTATCAAATGGACAAAGGGTTTTGCAATTGATGAAATGGTCAGTTCTTGTAGCGTACTTTATGTAATTGAAGACTCTAATTTAAGAATATGGGCCTGTTTCAAGTGTAGCACAAATGCCATGCTTCATCCTATCGAAAATGTAATAGAACATATCTAACAGTTTTCCTTTTTGAGCTATGACTTGTTTACATGCTTTTATCTGGATAGATATGATCATATGAACAATCTGGTTCTTTCATTTTGTTTTGAAGACAGGTAGGAAAGGATGTAGTGGCAGAATTAAACAAGGCTATCAAACGCCAAGGAATTGATATGAAAGTAACAGCACTGGTTAGTTTCTTTTGATATCCATATAACGCTCATTTGGAGAAATACTGTCAGTAAATGGTCAAAGGTATCAATTTATTGTGCATCGATCATGTCTTAACTGAGCTCAAATTGTAGATGTTGAAATGTAAACGCTGCCTTTTCAGGTCAATGACACAGTAGGGACATTGGCTGCTGGGAGATATGTGGATAATGATACTGTTACTGCAGTTATACTGGGTACTGGCACTAATGCAGCATACATAGAACATATGAACTCAATTCCTAAATGGTGTGGCCCACCTCCTGGGTCTGGAGAGATGGTGAGTATCTTTTACTTCTCCCTATGATTGCAAAGTAAAAAACATACAAAAGACGGCACTTATATTGACTGTACTCTTGCATATGGGCATTTTCCTTATTGATAGCATTGACATGTTTATGAGGGTGTTCATCTTTAGCTTACCTTTTTATCAGGTGATAAACATGGAATGGGGGAACTTTAGGTCCTCCCACCTTCCACTGACTGAATTTGATGTAGCCTTGGATGCAGAAAGTTTGAACCCTGGTGAACAGGTATTGCCCTTAATATGCTACAGATTATGATCTTTCCTTTACCCTTTAGTGTGTATTGACTCTGCAGCATTATTTTCCTGCCAGATTTATGAGAAGTTGATCTCTGGCATGTATATGGGGGAAATCGTCCGAAGAGTCTTGCTAAAAATGTCTCAGGATGCTTCTCTTTTCGCAGACAATGTACCTCCGAAACTTGAGATCCCACATATCCTGAGGTATGGCATTCTAGGTATAGTTCACTAGTTTGTCCTGCAGTTTGGATTCCTTTTCTGAAGCACCGACTTAAAAAAAAATAATGAGCATCTTAACTACAAAGATCCTGCAACCTGGTACTTCTTGACTTCGTGTAGGCTCTATAACACTACCAATAAAGCTGCAACTGCTACATATCCATAGCATAGTCTAGCTTGGAAGATTTTTTTTGGGTACTGAAATGTTTTGCCTATTGATGCTAAAAGCAATATACATTCAGCTTTGATTTAGCCCACAGTGGAAGTTCTGTAGAGTAGCTGTTGGAGTCTGATACCCTTGATTATGTGCAGCGGTCCTTGTGAGTATGGCACGGGTATACACCATATCGAGAATGATGTAGATGAGCCTCATAGAAAACCCTAAATGATGGTGTTGAACCAACCACTACAACTCTACAAGAGGATAAGATTTTGGCGAAGCCGACCGCAGTTTGTTAAACACAACTCCAAATGAGTTAAGTCATTGTCGCTCTCTCACGGCCCTACTTGACCCTCTAGGACTCTCATATCCTTGTCTTATACAAGAATATAGTGCTATAGAGTTTCCTAGTCTAATCCTCTTGAGCACTCCTAATTGCTCCTTTCAAGTCCTGGATGATTGATTGCTCTTGGCTTGATGACCCATAGGCTTCCAATTCCTGTTTATATATTATCCTCCAAGGCCCTTCAGGATGCAAATAGAAGTAGTATTTCTCGTAGAATTGCTCCAAGGCCCTCCGTCATGAATTTAGGAGTCATATACTCTTATTCCTCATAGGATTCAACACTAAGTCCTCATAGAACTAGAGTCCTAATAGCCACCCTTCTTGAATCCTAATCCTGAGTATGATTTGAGTCAACTTTCAGCAGTAGCAAGCATTATCTTGCAAGTTGATTAATATGAACAAGATGCTGAACATTCTTCTCATTTTTTTAGCTTTAATTTTCTAGTTTTTCATCTCGCCTTTATTATGACTTGTGTTGACAGCTTTTCAAAGTAAATTTGAGTACGTAACTGCTTATTTTGCACACTACTTCTGCTAACTAAAAGGCTGAATATGTATTGAATTCTAGAACATATCACGTGCTGATGATGCATCAAGACACATCACCTGATCTCAGGACAGTTGGCATCAACCTGAAAGAAATCTTTGGGGTATTCATCTTTTAGCCTTAATGTTAAATTATTCTACCACTTGTGCAGTTCCTACAGAACACGTTTTCTTGATTGGTTTTCAGATAGAAAACACCTGTGGCAAAACAAGGAAATTGGTAGTGGATGTTTGTGAGGTGGTTGCCACTCGCAGTGCACGACTTGCTGCTGCTGGGATACACGGCATCCTCAAAAAGCTTGGGCGAGACATTGCCAGCCCTGACAAACAAAAGACGGTGATTGCTGTGGATGGCGGAGTTTACAAGTATTATACTTTCTTCGCCCAGTGCATGGAGAGCACTCTAAGAGACTTGCTTGGGGAGGAAGTGGCGACCTCTGTCGTGATAAAGCTCACCGAAGATGGCTCAGGCACTGGAGCGGCCCTCTTGGCAGCCTCCTATTCTCAACGTCTCCAGGCACCTTGTCAAAAAAAAAACGTCTCCAGGCTGTGGATGATTAATTTCTACTTATAGTTCCTTCAGATTCTGAAGGTATAGCAGGTATACAGCTGCTCCAGTGAATATTTGTTTATAACGGTTATAAGATTCATCGCCCCCATTGTTTTTGTAATCAGGCCTGTACTACTGCAATGCCCGTTTTAGGGTGGTTTGAGTCGCTTAGACTCCTTTTCTTTTATACACCTCTCATGTGGGTAGAAAAAAAATTACAATGCTCATTCAGTTATAGAAAATTTGATTCAAATTTATTTGGGTATTTTTGTCTTTCCGACTTCTCATATGGAATCTTATTTTACAGCTTTAATTTGTGTTTGGACCTTTAGAAATTGCTTGACAAAGGATATTTTAAAATTGATGGGTCTGTTTATACTAGCAAAACGAACAATCAACTTATATCAAGAGCTGTACGAAGGTGAAATGAACAAACTATTTCACACCTGACACTTATATATACAACTGAAATTTTCCTATTGAACGAAGAACAAAACGAGCAATGCAGTAAACATAACTTAAACCCAGATCTAATTAACATAATAACATGTATAAAAAAAGGGGGCAACTCAAAGCCTATCCTCGAACTCGGACAGGGGGATCATGTTCTTGAGACCCTTCCTCTTCCTGATGTCGCTGATGAGCTTCGCCGCCATGGATCCCTCCTCTAGCGGATCGGAGTTGATAGCCTCCCAGTGGTCGAAGACGCACTGCGGGAATGCCTCGCCAGACGTCTCGGCGCGTAGCTTCTCACTGAACTCGAGCGACTCGGTGACAGGGAGGTAGGCCTTGAAGTTGATCAGTGGCGTACCCGGCCTCTGCCTCTCCTCTATCACGCAGCCCCTCTTCTTGTTCAAGAGGCTGTAGATGCTCCCCGTCGCCCTCTCCGGCGCCTGGATCTCGACGAGGTAGACGGGCTCCATGAGGCGCGGCATCGCCGTGAGCTGCGCGGCGTAGATGGCGCGCCGCGCCGTGGGGATGATCTGGCCGCCGCCGCGGTGGATCGCGTCGGCGTGCAGCACGACGTCGCGGAGCTCGAAGCAGACGCCGCGCATGCTCTCTTCGGCGAGCGCGCCCTCCTTGGAGGCCCACTGGAAGCCGGCGACCACCGAGTCCCTGATCTCTCCCACGTACTGGACTCCCCTGCACATGTCCACCATCATGTTGGGCCCGGTCGCCTCAGGACCGAAGCACCATATTTTCTTGGCCACGTCCTTGTCCCAGCCGAACTCCTCGGTCAGGACTTTGGCGCGGACCTTAGTGTCGTCCTTGCAGCCGACGAGCTCGTCGTCATCGATGGCCTTGGCCAGCGCTTTCTGCAGCGGCCAGGCCTCCATGTACAGCCGATTGTGCTTGTTCGGCGACTTGCTCATGACGGTGCGGCACGACCTGGCTAGAACCGTCTCGCGGTACGAGACGACGGGCGGGCCAACGACGATCTCGGTGCCGCTCATGAAGTCCTGCCGCAGATCCTTGAGGCAAATCTCCAGATGGAGATCCCCCACGCCGGCGATGACGTACTCACCGGTCTCCGTGACGTTGCACTGTTAGATTGATCTGCTGACCGAGGAAGCCCAACGGCTTCTTTGGCCTTGACTCGCGCCCTGATCGGGGGCGCCCAGCCCATCTATGGCTGGAGGGCCCCCGTCGTACTGCGCATATAAAAGAGAGGTGGGGGCCGGGGCACTCAGTACGAGGTTCACCTGAGCCGCCAGTTTCCCCACCTACAACCCTAATCCCGATCTCCAGAGAGGGGCGCAGCCAGCGACGGGAAACACCTCCACCGCCACTGTACTGCGCCGCCACGGTCTCCACTGCATCGCCAACACTTCCCCGACCGTCGCTGCCCTAGTGCAGATCATTTTCGTGGAATGGCGACCGGATCTAGCTCCAACTCCGCACCTACTATGCCCACCGACGGTTTGCACCATTTCATCTCTCTCTTTACCTATCCGATTCGGTAGAACTTGTACTAGGTAGTTGATGTTCATACCCGAAAGGCATAGCTTTACCCCGCTGATCTACTCCTAGTAAGATCCTAGAGTTCCACAATAGTATCAGACGCCTTCTTAGGTGTAGATCTAGCCCTTGGGGAAAAGAAAGAAAGGAAGAACCGATTTCGAATCGGAAAATAACACTACCCGAAACCCTAACCCTAGGAAACCCTAACCCTAATCGGGAAAATCGTTCAAAAATAAGTTCGATTCAAAGAAACCGAAAGGGGAAAAGAAGGGGAAAAGGGTAGCTCGGCTCACCTCGCCGTCGGGCACGCCGGCGCGCGCAGGGAAAAGAAAGGCCGGCCGAAGGGGGCATGGCTCGCCGGGCTCCGGCCACAGGGGCGCCGTGGCCAGGCCGCTCGACGGCTACGCGCTCACCCGCTGGGGAGCGCGCACGCCGCGCGAGGGGGCCGGCGACGGCGCCGGGATCTCGCTGCTTCACCGTGGGCGCTCGGTGATGAAAGGAGAAGAGAGAGAGCGTGCGAGTGAAAATGAAATTAGGGTTGAGGGACGCGCGGTCGGCCGGTGGTTTTTGATGCCCCGATCTGCGCGCTCCACCGTTCGATCGGAATGGACGGCCGCGAGCGACTGGGCCAGCGCCGCAGCCCAGGCGGGATAGGGCACCAGGCCGAAATCCCGGCCCAGGCCCAGGTTGCGGCCTGGGCGCGGGGAGAGAGCGCGCGCGGCGCGGGGGCTGACTCGCTGAGCGTGCGGATGGGCCGCGGCTGCTGGGCTGATTCGCTGGCGCGCGCGCGCGTGAGCAGGCCTTGGGCCGCGCGTGTGCTGGCTGGGCCGAAATGGTAAAATGAATAGAAAGTCACAGTTTTTTTGTTTTTCTTATTTTCCAGAAAAAGTTAGATCAATTTGAATTGTTTTTTATGATAATTTTCTGTACAAAATTTATCCAACGATATTTTTTGTTCAGTAAATAGTATTTTTGCTTCTGGAAAATAGGAAAAATATTCTTAAATGCTAAAGTTTCCGCTGCGTACTTAAAGATGTTATTTCATTATTAAATTCGAACCAACGGGAGAATTTAATTTTGAAAAATGGATAAATTTAAAATATGATCATAATGTTGTTATTATTCTGACCAACGTTGATTAATAGCAGTATTATGATGTTATTATGATTTTCTCATGCATTAATTCTATTTCTGCCCAACGGTGATATAGAATTAGTGTAAAAAGAATGTTTTGTATGTTTTAATTTTGACCAACGTTGGAACTAAAGCATGCAATTATTCATGTTATAATTAAGTTCTCACTTTATATGACTTATATTTTCAGGAGGTTACTCTTTGATGGGGTTTATCAAAGATATCCCACCCCTCAAAGGTGACAACTACAATGAGTGGAAAAAGAAAATTGACCTCGCCTTTGTTTTGGCTGAGGTAGACTGGGTGGTCACCACACCATGCCCCAGTGAACCTGTGGCACCGGTGAGGGAGGCTAGTGAGTCTGATGCTGAATGGCAGAAAAAAGAGAGGGACCATGCTCCCGTACAGATGGCATATGACCTACAAAAGCAAAAGTGGGTCAATGCCAACAAAAAGTGTGTTGCTGTCATAAAGAACACAATTGAGCCTACCATAATGGGCTCAATCCAAGAGTGTGACACTGTCACAGAGTACTTGGAAAGGATAAAGAGTCAGTTCTATGGCTCTTCAAAGACATATGCTACTCAGCTGATAAAGCAGCTGGTGACAGAAAAATACACTGGAGGTGGTCATGGCAATGGCATTAGAGAGCACATATCAAAGATGAATCATTTGAATAACAAGTTAAAATCAATGGACCTGGCTCTTACAGAAGAGTTTCTTGTCCATCTGATTTTTGCTTCGTTACCAAAAGAGTTTGACACTTTTGTTGTCAACTACAACATTCAGCCCGAAAAATGGGATTTAGAACGTTGTATGGCGATGTGTGCACAGGAAGAAGAGAGGATAAAAGCCGCCAATGGTGGTACCCTCAATTTTGTTAAAGACAACAAAAGAAAGAATTTCAATGCCAATGCCAACTCTCCCTCAAAGCCAAAGGGCAAAGCTCCCATGCAGCATCAGCCTCAGCAGAACAAGTTTACAGTCAACAAAGATCAGTGTCTTCACTGCAAGAAGACGGGACATTACAAGAAAGATTGTCCCGATTTCCTAAAGATGATCATGGCAAAGCAAGGTGAGAACATGATTACGTTTATAAATGAATCTCTGTATGTACAGTATTTGAAATCTACTTGGTGGATTGACTCAGGAGCAACTGTTCATGTTGCAAATTCTTTACAGGGATTCCGTTCGACGAGAACTACGCAAAGAAGCGAAAGGCACATTAAAGTCGCAAATGGAGTCCAAGCAGACGTCGAAGCTGTTGGCGATGTCTCCTTAGAGCTTGCCGATGGATTCACTCTTTTGCTGAAAGATGTTTTATATGTTCCGTCATTACAAAGAAACTTGATTAGTGTGTCATGTTTGGACAACGATGGATTTGATTGCCATTTTGGAGATGGCAAATGTGAAATTTTATGTAATAATGAATGTGTTGGCCTTGCTTTTCAAAAGCAAGATCTTTATTTGTTATCACTTCGTGAAAATGTGAATTCCGTATGTGATGTGAATGATAACGTATTCTCGTTTGTGAACGCAAATAGAAAACGAAAGAGAACTCAAGATGCGTTGTCGAAATTATGGCACTGTCGTTTAGGCCATATTTCGAGGGGGAGAATAGAGAGACTAGTTAAGAATGATATTCTTCCTCCATTAGAGTTCTCAGACTTTGAACAGTGTAGAGAATGTATTAAAGGAAAATACACAAAGCAAATTAAAAAGGATGCTAAACGAAGCACAGGAATTCTACAGATAATTCACACAGACATCTGTGGTCCTTTTCCTGTGAAAAGTGTGGATGGTTTTGACTCGTTCATCACATTCACAGATGATTACTCCCGTTATGGTTACATTTATCCAATTAAAGAAAGAAATGAAGCGTTGGATAAATTTAAAATATTTAAGGCTGAAGTCGAAAATCAGCATGATTTAAAGATTAAAGTGATCCGGTCTGATCGTGGTGGGGAGTACTACGGTCGGCATACCCCGTATGGCCAAGTTCCTGGACCTTTTGCAAGGTTTTTACAGGAGAATGGCATAGTAGCCCAGTATTCTACACCGGGCGAACCTCAGCAGAATGGAGTAGCTGAAAGGCGCAACCGTACCTTAATGGATATGGTGCGTAGTATGATGAGTTACTCTGACTTGCCATTGAGTCTATGGATGGAGGCGTTAAAAACCGCCATTCATATTCTAAATAGAGTACCAAGTAAAGCGGTGCCCAAAACACCATACGAATTGTGGACAGGAAGAGAACCCTCACTAAAACACTTACGTGTGTGGGGGAGTCCTGCTGAGGCAAAAGTGTTTAACCCAAATATTGGGAAGTTAGATCCTAAAACAGTTAGCTGCCATTTTATTGGCTATCCTGAAAAGTCAAAAGCTTTTCGTTTCTACTGTTCAGATAGATACACAAAATTTGTAGAAACGAGACACGCTGTTATCTTAGAGGATGAAATGATGAGGGGGAGCATGGTGGCTCGAGAAATTGTTCTTGAGGAGAAGCGGGTATGTGTGCCCAATCCGATGATTCAGGAACCATTCTTTGAACTACCTGTTCTTGTTGCACCAACAGTGCCAGATACTGTAGTGCCAACACCTGTTGTCAGTTCTCCTGTGGTGACAGTAAATAATGATGAGGAACCTGTCTTTCAGGAACCTATACAGACTGATGCCACAGATGAGGGGGAGCAACAACAGCCCCAAACAGAAGATGTGCCAAATGTGGAGGCCCCTAGAAGGTCTCAAAGAGTTAGAAGATCAGATATACCTGATGATTATGAGGTGTATAACACTGAAGAATTTCAATTGGAGGGTGATCCCACTTCATTTGAAGAAGCCATGAGAAGCGATAATTCATCCAAGTGGCTTGAGGCCATGGAAGATGAAATAAAGTCAATGAGTACCAACAAAGTTTGGGACTTAGAGCCTATTCCTAAAGGAGCCAAGACAGTAGGCTGCAAATGGGTCTACAAAACAAAACGTGACTCCCAAGGGAATATTGAAAGATTTAAAGCGCGACTTGTGGCAAAAGGTTTTACGCAAAGAGAAGGGATTGATTACAATGAGACGTTTTCTCCAGTCTCATGTAAGGATTCCTTCAGAATTATAATGGCGTTAGTGGCACACTATGATTTAGAATTACATCAGATGGATGTAAAAACGGCATTCCTGAATGGGGATCTGGAGGAAAATGTTTATATGGCACAACCGAAAGGTTTTGTCGTAGAAGGAAAAGAACGAATGGGATGCCGTTTAAAGAAATCGATTTATGGGTTAAAGCAAGCTTCGAGACAGTGGTACTTGAAGTTTGACAGAACAATAAAGAATTTTGGGTTTAAAGAAAATATTGAGGATAATTGCGTTTATACAAAGTTTAAGAATGGAAGGTATATCTTCCTAATCCTGTATGTAGATGATATCTTACTCGCTAGTAGTGATGTCAGTCTACTACTGGAGACAAAGAAGTTTTTATCTTCAAAATTTGATATGAAAGATCTTGGTGAAGCTTCATTTGTTTTGGGCATAGAGATTCACCGAGATAGAAATAAAGGGGTATTAGGACTATCACAAAAGGCATACGTTGAAAAAGTTTTAAAGAAATTCAGTATGCATAAATGTAGTGCCTCACCTGCACCTATGGTCAAGGGCGACAGATATGGGGATTTTCAATGCCCTAGGAACCAATACGAGCTCGATCAAATGAAAGTGGTTCCATATGCTTCTGCTGTCGGAAGCCTGCAATATGCTCAAGTATGCACGCGCCCTGACTTAGCTTTTGTTACCGGGTTGCTTGGCAGATTTCAAAGTAATCTAGGAATTGAACACTGGAAATTGGTAAAGAAAGTCTTGCGATATTTGCAAGGTACGAAAGGCCTCATGTTGACGTACAGAAAATCAGATTCTCTCCAGATAGTGGGGTATTCGGATTCTGATTATGCGGGAGATGATAGAAAATCCACGTCAGGATATGTATTCACTCTCGCAGGAGGAGCAATTTCATGGAAAAGCTCGAAACAATCCGTCACTACATCGTCCACAATGTATGCCGAGTTTGTAGCGTGTTATGAGGCAACGGGGCAGGTGAACTGGCTAAAGAAGTTCATACCCGGTTTGAATGTGGTCGACAGCATACACAAGCCACTAAAGTTATACTGCGATAATGATCCAGCAGTACAGTACGCTCACAACAATAGGTCAAGTGGTGCTGCCAAACACATTGACATAAAGTATTATGTTGTGAAGGATAAAGTCCGGGATCAAATTATAAGTCTTGAGCATATAAGCACTGAAAAGATGCTCGCGGATCCGCTTACAAAAGGCTTACCACCCAACGTGTTCAGAGAACATGTAGCCGGCATGGGTTTAAGGGAAAGCCTATGACTCCTGGACTATAATAAAGGGCCCAAAGTTAAAGTAACTGTTTCAGATCAGATATGTGTATTGTAGCTGTCAAATCCATCGGCAGTTGACCGTGACGATGAAATATGCTCTATACACTTATCTGTGATGGAACGAGTAAAGTGAAAGATATTGAAGTCAAAGTTTAAAGGTTTAAGTATATGTTGAGATCAAGGGGGAGAATGTTAGATTGATCTCCTGACCGAGGAAGCCCAACGGCTTCTTTGGGCCTTGACTCGCGCCCTGATCGGGGGCGCCCAGCCCATCTATGGCTGAAGGGCCCCCGTCGCACTGCGCATATAAAAGAGAGGTGGGGGCCGGGGCACTCAGTACGAGGTTCACCTGAGCCGCCAGTTTCCCCACCTACAACCCTAATCCCGATCTCCAGAGAGGGGCGCAGCCAGCGACGGGAAACACCTCCACCGCCACTGTACTGCGCCGCCACGGTCTCCACTGCATCGCCAACACTTCCCCGACCGTCGCTGCCCTAGTGCAGATCATTTTCGTGGAATGGCGACTGGATCTAGCTCCAACTCCGCACCTACTATGCCCACCGACGGTTTGCACCATTTCATCTCTCTCTTTACCTATCCGATTCGGTAGAACTTGTACTAGGTAGTTGATGTTCATAACCGAAAGGCATAGCTTTACCCCGCTGATCTACTCCTAGTAAGATCCTAGAGTTCCACATGCACACCACAAGGGGGTCCGACTTGGCGAGGCGCTTAAGCCCTTCCACGAGCTTGGGCAGGTCGGCGGCGTTCTTACAGGCCACGGACTTGTGCACGACCGGCGAGACGGAGAACCTCATGGCCTTCATGGGGTGCGCGTCCACCGCCCTGTCGTTGGTGAGCGTGGCGTTCTTGGTGATGAAATGGTCGAGGCCGACAAGGGCGACGGTGTTGCCGCAGGGCACGTCCTCGACGGACTCCTGCCTCTTGCCCATCCAGATGACCGTCCGCTGCACCGTCTTGACGAAGAGGTCCTTCTTCCCGCCGGGCACGTAGTTGGGGCCCATGATGCGGACCTTGGTGCCGGTTGCCACCGTGCCGGAGAAGACCCGGCCGAATGCGTAGAACCTGCCCTTGTCGCTGGCCGGGATCATCTTGGACACGTAGAGCATTAGGGGTCCCTCGGGGTCGCAGTTGCGGATGCCGGTGGCGTACGCGTCGTCGAGGGGCCCCTCGTAGAGCGTCTCCACGCGGTACTGCTGCGCCTTGGCAGGAGACGGCAGGTGGAAGACGATCATCTCCAGCAGCGCGGCGCTGGCGGGCAGCCAGGCCTGCATGACGCGCTTCATGAGCGCCTTCCCGGACAGCTCCCTGTCCTCGGCCTTGAGCGCCACGGAGAGCTTGTGGAGCATCGGCCACAGCTTCTCCTTGCCGCCGTCGTCGCTCATGCACGCTTGGATGATCTGCCGGATGGGCTGGTAGCAGAACTGCACGAACCCGCGCTGGCACGTCGGGGAGCCCGTGTGCCTGGTGGACCAGCTGCGGGTGGCCGGGTCGAAGAAGTGCTCGCCCCAGAGCCGCTCCGTCATCCTGGCCTCGTCCACGTTGAACTTGGCGGCGTACATCTTGGCGAAGTCGGACAGGGTGAACGCCCAGCCGTGCAGCCCCGCCGCGAACGCCGCCGTGCCCTTCTCCGGCGACACCTGGCAGTCGCCCAGCCTGCTGTCCTCGTACGTCGAAATGACCACGTTCGCGTTCTCGATCACGCGGCAGAACGCCTGGTACGCCTCCTCGCCGTTTTGCTGCACGACACGTCACCTCTGTCACACACCGAAGTACTCCGTACTAAGTAAGCAGGCCGACTGAGGGGAGCACCTCACCTGGAGCTCAAGGAAGCAGCGGTCCATCTTGTTGACGACCAGGACGGGCTTGATCCGCTCCGCGAGGGCCTGGCGGAGCACGGTCTCGGTCTGGACGCAGACGCCCTCGATGCAGTCGACGACGACGAGGGCGCCGTCGGTGATGCGGAGCGCTGCCGTGACCTCCGACGAGAAGTCGACGTGCCCGGGCGAGTCGATGAGGTTGATGAGGTACGACGAGGTGCCGTCGCGGGCGGCCCCGAAGCGCGCCAGGGCCCCCTCGCCCATCTCGTAGTAGAGGGAGATGCCCGTGGACTTGATGGTGATGCCGCGCTCGGCCTCGTCCGCGCGCGTGTCCGTCATCCGCACGCCGCCGGCCGCGTCCTGCGCGATGATGCCCGCCGCGGCCACCAGCGAGTCGGTGAGCGTCGACTTTCCTGCGGTCACAGTCACAAATCACAAATTCACACATAGGGAATAGTGACCTAACGATTAACGATCACGAATTCACACAACATCCTCTATGTACCAAAAAGAACAACAAGTAAATGTGCAAGTCACCTGCCTGACGTCACATAATGCATATGCAAGCCAATGCCGTGCCATTGGTTAAGGAAGAAACAGAGAGAGAGCAAAGGAGAGCTGACCGTGATCGACGTGCGCGATGACGGAGATGTTCCTGATGTTGTGCTTCTTGTCCATGCTCGCGCGGAGCTGGCCGGCTGTGACCTTAACCATCGTGAAGGCCGGCCCCAAAAGGTGACGCCAAGAGCAAGGCGAAGGATGGGTCTCTGATCTCTCCTCTCCTGCAAGAGCAGAGCGTGTAAGGCTAAGCGATACTCCTACATCGCAGCAGGGTGGTTCATCTTCAACAGGCCCTGTTCGCTCAGTCAAAACAGACATGGGATTCAGAGAAGAAGGGGACAAACCTGCTGCTGCTGAGGAGCAGGGGAAATGACGAGACGAGCGGTGAAGTGGTCTGCACTCTGAACGCCTATGTAAAGCCGACACAGCGGAGTGGCAGCCAAGTTAAGCTAGTTGTTTCTTAACGGCTACGAAGCCGCGGAGATCCGTCCGATGGTGTCTGGACGGCTCGGGTCGCTCCAGCTTAGGTCCGAGATAACATGTACCTCTTCTTAAATGGTGGTCATATGTTGCGCGTTTTCAGGATGCTTGGGCGATTTTTTTAATATATATTAATTTATTAATGATAAAACGAGATTTTCTATAATACTTCCAAATAACCGTGAGTTCTTAATTTAATTAGATCAGATGGTTAAAATCATCTCATATTCTTGTCAAAAAAATCATCTCATATTTTCTAGGAGGTAATAGATGAAATATATAATTATTCAGTTTTACATTTTGTATAAAATGGTAAACAAGGAAACTTTTTATTAATGATAAAACGAGATTTTCTATAATACTTCCAAATAACTGTGAGTTCTTAATTTAATTAGATCAGATGGTTAAAATCATCTCATATTCTTGTCAAAAAAATCATCTCATATTTTCTAGGAGGTAATAGATGAAATATATAATTATTCAGTTTTACGTTTTGTATAAAATGGTAAACAAGGAAACTTTGAGATATAAAGATGCATGTACGATCTAATTGATGCGTAATTTTATTGGACGTGGTAAAATCTTTTTAATTTTTACAGCTTTATTACATGACATATTTTGATTAGCAAAAACTGTCCTTTTTTATGCACCTAACGTGCGGTGCCCAAGGCGCATACGCATACATGACCAATGTGTATGTACGTGCCCAAGGGACGTGAAGTTTTATGTGCCCACTTTCCATGTTTAATATACGTGATAGCTACTCCCTCCGTCCTCAAATATAATGCATTCTGGCTATTTTCAGATAAAATAAGGGAGAGCGCAATAGACGTATGTACCCCTCACTTACCTTCCTAATGTATTGAAATCTAATTCTTTTTTGCATAATTAAAGGGTGAACTCTTAGTCTCCTATACAAAATATGGCAAGTGCGTGAATTACTTTTCTTAGACAAAATAATCATGTATTTTATTTAAGTAAACAATATCTTCTTGTTTCCTAAATGCATTATATTTGAGAATAAATTTCAAATGCTAGAATGCATTTTATTTGAGGACGGAGGGAGTACGTGCTTTATTAAAAGGCCCTTTCAATTATATAATGTAGTTTTAATCGAGTTAGCATAATGTACAAACTCGATTATGTAACATGTTACAGTATGTAATATGTTTTAGATTGTCAAAATTCACGGTTCAATTAACGTGTTAGCTATTGATATTTTCATGTATGTAACGTATTTTTTAATTGAGTATGTAACATGACTTCAATGACTGTGTATCACAAAAAAATTTAACCACTTTGAAGACAAAAAAATCATCATGCTTTATACATGATACAACCATTAAAACTCTTTTACGGTACGTACATATCAAATATCGATAAAATATACATAAATATTTCAATGTATATAGTTTTTGTCAAAATAAATTAAAATTTATAAAAGGAAAAAGAAAGGTGCACACGAAATAGAAGGAAGGACAAAGAAAAGAAGGAAGGAAGGCTACGCACGTTAAAGAAGGAAGGGGATCAGGCTCGTTCGGTCTCCCGGAGGAATTTGACAATATTTCCTTTTTATTTTTCTAGATTAATTATTTAATTAATTTAAAAAAAACTAAAAAAATGAATGGTTTAAATTTATTTAAGGTATTTTCTTATAGTAAGTAAAGGGAGTACCATAGCATTTGTCCTGTGAAAACAGGTGACAAATTTTAGAAATTGAGTAAAATTGAGCAAGGCCTCATTGCGTTCTACTCCCTAGGTGACTTTGGTCTGCAAGCTTTTGCGCCAATGACCATGGATGGCGCTTTGCCTGTGTTGATGGGTTGACGGCCACAAGCTCATAGCCAAATCGCGTAGGAAGGGAATTAATACTAGGGATGAAAACGAAAATGATAATCTCCGATTTTCCGAAATTGTTTTTGAGTTTTTCCGATTTTTATGCCTAAACGAAAATGATAGCGGTAACCGAAAAAACGAAAATGATAATGGTAAAAATAATCGGAAACGAAAGCGAAAATGATTTTGCCCTCTTCCGATCGTTTTCGAAGATTCCCGTATTTAACCGGTAATTTATCGTCAGTAATTACCTATTCAAAGACCTTTAATTAATGAATCCTTATTTATTTATTTATAGATATACAATGCATTACACACGCAAGCACACAAGATTTTTTTTGAAAGGATCACTTATGTACACGCAAGCTGCAAGCACACAAGGCAATTTTTTTAGAAAGAATCACATCTGCACACAAGGCAAATAATTTTTAGAAAGGAACTATCTAACGAAAGTTTTTCATGTAAGTATTTCATGTGTATAACGAGAAGTCAATCAACACTCGAGGTTCTTTTTTCTAGCCTTTACCTTGTATATGATGTGTTGGCTGCTACCTGCGACACATACATATACTGTGTTTGCTTTTTATTAGCTATGTGTTTCTCAGATTTTTATTTCTTATTAACACTATTGCGCTAATACATCTATTGCTACGAGCCTTACATATCTCTGTACATTAATATGATGCTTGTTACTAACTCATCTACAGTTGTCTTGTATGAGAACTAACATATGTATGTATCCATCACAAACTATGTAGGATGAATACGCAGAATATGGATGGAAAGATGTGGCCGGGGACAACGATGACATGCCTGGCGTTCATCTTTAAGAAACCTACAGGCTACACCCTCCACTGAAAAAGGAACTCTAATAATTCATGTTTTGATCACTATTTACGTCGAGTCAACTTAGAACATGATCGTTTATTTGTATCTTTGTCAAGAATTGCCATACTGTTGCGTGGTTTGCCACTATTTGAGACCTAAGATTATGTGAATTGTGTGGTTTCAGCTTGTGATCTTGTCAATTGTGACTTTATTTACTATTGTCATCTGAGATAGGTCGAGTTATATGGATCTTCTCATGTTCTACAATTTGGCGTGTTTATCGTTTTTAGATACCGTTCTCATGGATTCCGATCGTTATCGATGTATTTTCCGATCGACTACTATCGTTTTCAAAATTACCGGAATATCGGCGCCGTATTCGTTTCCGACAATATCATATCGATTTCGTTTTCGAGAAAAAGATATGAAAACGAAAGTGATTTGGCCTGCTATCGATCGTTTCCGATCGTTTTCATCTCTAATTAATACCCTTGTTGGGTCGCATGGAGGCTCTGAAGGAGCTCAACAACCGGGTCTTCTGTTGGCCCTGTTCGCTTATGTTATGAGCCGCATTTTTTTTAGCGAACGAATAATATTTTTCTCTCACAATAAATCAGCCAACAGTACTTTCAGTCATGCCTTATCAGCCACGCGAACAGACCCATTGTTGTCAAAAAAAAACCGGGTCTTTTATTGTTCTGCCCTGCAGCCAGTTGCCCTCTCAGGCCCGGCCACAGCATGCGGGTGGTGCTCTAAAAAAATTAGGGTCCACACTGAAACATCAATAGTTGCAGCGTGCAGCTGGACATCGACCCATGTTAAAGCAAAAATATGGCTCACGTTCTCTCCTATCTATGTGCTGCTATAGTAGATTTATTGTTGTATAGTAACATGGCACCGATGAATGTTCCTGCCCCGCTGCGATTTTTCATAGCATCACTCAGGCCTTGTTTAGTTCTTCCCTAAAAGTTTACATCATATTCCATCGAATATTTGAATATATGTATAGAGTATTAAATATAGACTAAAAAATAACTAATTACACAGATTGTGACTACTTTGCGAGACGAATCTTTTAAGCCTAATTAGTCTATGATTTGACAATAAAGAGCTACAGTAACACATGTGCTGATGACGGATTAATTAGGCTTAATAAATTCGTCATGCGGTTTACTGACGGATTCTGTAATTTGTTTTTTTATTAGTATCCGAATACCCTATGCGACACCCCATATGACACTCGATGTGACACCCCAAAACTTTACACACTGTAATTAAAAGCCCTTAGAAGTTAGCATTGCTTGTCACAGCGTGAGGAGTGATGCCAAGTTTCTTCTCTTAGGCATCACTCAAAACATACGTTCGTGAGGAGCCTCTTCCCTCCACGGCGTGTAACCTCACCACCAACGTCTGAAACATCATGTCAGAAAATTGCTCACTTCATTAGTAAACGCTGCAGTGTGAAACATTACTGTCTTCTGTAGCAGAACACACAATATATGATTAAAAATTTTCCACCCGCTTCTTCTCTGCTTGTACTGCTTTGGCTTTTCAACACCCGCAACAATTGTTTAATGAGCAAGCGCGCCTCTACTTGCGTCGAAGCTAGAATTTTGTTTAAGCACCGGTGCTTGCAGTGTTCGGGCACCGGTAGAAGTCGTGCATGAAACCAAAAAAAAAATATTTTGGGCATCGATTCAATAGTACACTGTGAAGGCCCCAAGGCATGAGAGATGTCTACTTGAGCTCGTGCTGGTTTGAAGGACCTCACGCTGCACTTCTGGGGCTACTGACTCAATGACTCATGATTTCTCTGGTCTCTTCTTTCCTTTTACTTTTATTTTATTTTGTTCCTTTTTTGCCAGGCTATCGGCCTTGACGTTTGTATTACACTTCCTTCTTCTTAAGGGCGTTCTCAACAGTGCCACTTTAGCTAGCTCATAGTAATCTATGTCATAACTTTTCTTACGTGGAAGAGAGAAGATGGAAAAGAGAATAGACTAGCTCTTAATCTCCCTAACTATCATGCTCAGACAATGAGACTATGTGGATCTGCTCATAAAGAAGAAAGAAGACACACATAATAAAGTGACAATGACATGACATGTAGAAGCTACATTTTTTTTATAAGAGTTCCAGTCTTTTGCACGATTCAATGCACTTTCCCTTGTTACTTATTCGGTTAGGTTATTCCATCAGCATAACATTTCACAGTGCTGCTCACTTCTGTGGCTTTGCATCTGTGTGATCTGTTCCGTTACCAAAGGTGACAGTTGCTGCTCGCTCCGTTCTGTTGTTCCAGTAGAGAGTACTGTAGACTGTAAACTTGCAAAACTGTAGGTTCGGTTTCAAATGAACTGTTTGATCCTGCCCATCTCTTCTTTCTATTACAGTACTCTATTACAACACTAACCAAAAATGTTTGGACGACAACGGCTGTTATTCCATTGTCATCCTTTGGTGATGTGAAGCGAATGTATTAGCCGCGAAGGATGGAATAAAGGCACTCGCGCCGAAAAGGAACGAGAAAGCATGGCCTTGTTGCAATGGAATTATTCGAATTTTCCAGTCTGATATTGGATACATATACATGTCTCTGGCAGCTACGTCCTTTAGACCTTCATCACGAAACTCAGCTATCTGAATTACTCGTCGCGTTCAGTGGCAATGGGCTGCTGTGGCGCCATGTCCGCCAGGCCGCGAGGCATCCACGAGGAGACGCTGCTGCGCGTCCCGGGCGCGTCCGTGCACCTCATGGCGGGCTCCGACGGCCCCGTCGAGCTCGGGCGCGGGGACCTCGCCGTCGTCAGGCTCACCAAGGACGACGTGGCCGTGGCCACCGCGGTGCGCGTCGGCAAGGACCTGGGCTGGCCGCTCGCGCGGGACGAGCCCGTCGTCAAGCTCGACCGCCTGCACTACCTCTTCACGCTGCCGGACAAGGACGGGACGTTCCTCAACTACGGCGTCTCCTTCAACGCCGCCGCCGCCGACGCCGACGCGGCCGCACTGGCGTCGCTCGACGGCTTGCTCCGCTCCAGCGCCTGCTTCTCCGCACCTTCTTACGCGGTGGTTCCGTCCAAGAGCTCCAGGCCGCCGTCGCAGTCGCAGCCGGTTGCGTCCGACGGGTACTGGAACGAGTTCGCGCCGAGGATGGAAGGCTACAACGGCGTGCTTGCCAAGGCCATCGCCGCGGGCACAGGCCAGCTCGTGAAGGGCATCTTCATGTGCAGCGAGGCCTACGCCAGCCAGGTGCTCTGTACGCTGTCTAGCCCACCCGTGCGTTCTGGCAAGTCCAGACGTCCAGTGGAGAATAGCTGTGCGTCATGGACTCATGGCTGATGATGTCCCGGACCATTGTTGCTTGCAGGTTCAGAGAGGAGCCGATCTGTTTCGTCCTCAGGCTGCCGGCAGCGCGCGGAGCCGATTCGGCGACGCTGCTGGCGCTGACAGGAGCAGCCAGGCGAGCACCAACCGTGGCGCAGTCAACAAGAGTCTCAAGAGGTAAAACTCAAGTAGCTATGCATGGTGCCCTGCTTTTGTCGTGCATCAGTTGCTGCTACTATGGTCATGTTAATAGCAAGCTGTGCTGATTGCGTTGGTTCTTCAGGGTCAGGAAGCTGTCGGAGATGACCGAGAAGATGAGCCAGTCGCTGCTCGATACGGTCATCTCGGTGACCGGCTCCATGGCGGCGCCGCTGATCCGCTCCAAGCAAGGGAGGGCATTCCTCGCCAGCGTACCCGGCGAGGTCGTCCTGGCATCTCTTGATGCCATCAGTGAGTGCCCTGCTGCTGCCAACTGCTTTAGAAAGCATAATGCTCAGACTCAGTATATGGTGGAAGAATATAGAAGATGTCCAAAACATTGTTGATCACTCTTGCCTTTCCGTGACAGACAAAGTAATGGATGCGGTAGAGGCCGCTGAGAAGAAGTCGCTTGCTGCAACTTCAAACGTCGTCGCCGGTGCAGTGTCCAGGAGGTAAGAACACTCGAATGTCGGTTAAAATAACGAAATTTGGGTAAAAGATACTTTCATGCCCGAGACACGGTCGATTCAGGTACGGCGAGAGCGCAGGGGAGGCAACCCAAGACGCGTTCGCGACGGCCGGCCACGCAGTGGGGACGGCGTGGAACCTCTTCAAGATACGGAAGGCCGTCACGCCGTCGTCCTCCACGCCCGGGAACATGGTCAAGAGCGCCATAAGGAACAGGAACTGACGTCGACACTGACAGTTGTTCATTGTGCTCCTCTGGATGATCATCACCCTGTTCGGCTGCTCTTATCAGCCGTGGTACAGTGTTTTTCTCTCACAACAAAACAGCCACAGCCGGCTTATAAGCCGCAGAAACGGCCTACCGAACAGGGTGCATGTACCAACAATGACTTACAATTGTTCATTGTGCTCCTCTGGGTAATCATGTACCAAAAATGACGTGTAACTATCATTTATATACCATCGACATGAGCTGTGGCAAATACTTGTTCCAAATGATAACTTCAAGACTAACAAATGTAATGCAAATAAATATCAACCTTGAAAAAAAATGTCGAAACAACAACCAAACTGCACCCCAAATATGTGAGCAGGGGCCAGGCAATTATGTTTCTGACCATGTGAACCTAAACTAGTTCATAAACAATCACTAGCTCAAAGGCAACACAATCAGAAAGGTGAGCAAATCACACAACTGCATGACAAAATAGGTTGGCTTGGAAGTTAATAGCCTTTCTCATCTCATAACATGCTACAGCCAATCTGGGTAGGTTCACAACCAGGAATTACAAAACTTCACTTCAGTGCTGAGGGTGTTACAAAACCTAACTCGACCATAATTATGACATTGCAACTAGACCACCCTGAGTCCAGAACAGTAATACAGATGTAAATGAATGTTTACTTCTTCTTCGCATCACCAGCCTTGGTCTGTAGAAGACAGAAAGCACATATTACATTAGTATAGGTAAGCACAAGTGACACAGTACTACAATAGTACAATTGCAAAGGGATCTGCAGGTCAGAAGTATCATGATAAGTAGATAAATAGCTCACCTTCTTGACACCACGGATCTTCTTGGCCCTGTTCTTCCGCTCTTTCATTTGCTTGCGGGACTTCTCAACCTTGGTAGCAAGACCATTCTAGCCAAATGAAACACAAAAAAATTAAGCGAAGGAATAGCCTCAGTAGCAGCAGTATAGTGAACATCCATCAGGTTCATGTCAATCAGAACTTACAATACAACAATGACAAATCATTTCGATCATGCATTAGTACATTAATACTACTATCAACGACCAGCAAGGGAAAAGAGCTGCCAAAGAGGATGTATATCACAAACAGTTCTTGTTCAACGTTGAAACTAGATTGCATCATGATATTGTCATCATAGATGAGTATCTGAAGTTGACCTATTGTGACATAAATGCAAATATTACAATGACAAAATTGTGTGGTAAAAACAGTTTCTCAGCTTACAACAAGAATGGAAGGCACACTACCAAAAAAAACTGTAGTTTCGACACGAAGATTGCCTGTCCTTCAGTTTCTACTAGCACGATCTCAATCACAGGTACCATTTACAAACAATTAGCGTGCACGAGCATATCAATGTGAAACCATTTACAGAAAAGCTGTGCTTGTCACAACTAATCTCTAGTTTCACAGGTGCAATGATGATCCCACAAAAAACAAGTTCCACAGGTGCAATGATGATCCCACAAAAAACAAAGTGACAGAACAGGGTTTACTGAAGAGTTACCAAGTATAACAACAGTGACACATATGATGCCAGCGGTACTAAACAAGCAATCATGCACTTTACTGTCCAACTATCAAATTTATATATGCAAGCGCTTAACATCATAGCTAGAGGCAACAAAGGCAAGGGCCAGGCGACAACATACCCTGATGAGGCGGTATTTGGGCTCGAACTTCTTGGCAGCCTCGAGGTTGTCGTAGATGAGGCCGAAGCCAGTGGACTTGCCTCCTCCGAAGTGGGTGCGGAACTTGAAGACGAAGATGGTGTTGGGGTCCTTCACCTCGTACACCTTGGCAAGCCTCTCCTTCAACTCCGCCTACACAGAGAACAAACAGAACAACCCTGAGATCCAGGCCAGAAGCTCCCGCCACATGAGACGGGCATACAGGACCGGGGCCGAGAGATCTCACCTTGGAAACGTTGGCGCGGCCGGGGTGGATCACCTCAAGCACCTGCAAGACAGAGGGAGGAGAGGAAGAGATTTAGTGAGAGAGATCGGGGACGAGACGGGGAAGGATTGGAAGGTGTTGGTCTGATGGGTGCAGCTTACGAATTGCTTGCGGGCGAGGAGGCGGTTGGTCATGAACTTGCGGGTGCGGAGGGTGACCGCCGAGGTAGCCTTGGAGTCCGCCATGGTTGAAGCTGGCCGCGCCGCCGACCGGGGAGAGGTGGAGGTGGAGGAGGAGGAGGCTGAGGCTGCGGCTGCGCGAGAGGAACGAGGGTTAAGGGGCTGGCTGGCGGCACGGAAAACCCTAGGGGAGGGCGAATCGGCGAAGTGGCTATTTATATAGTGGGCTTGGAGGTGCGGGTAGTGATGTTTCTGGTGAAGTACGATGGGCCGTCTTCGTTATGGTCTCTTACAATGGCCCATCTTTCACTCTTTCTATTTAGCCATCGCGCTGCGCTGGGTCGATTGTATTCTCTTCGTCACAAAAGAGTGTAAAATCAGGGAAAATGGCAGAGTGAGCAGTTTGGAGTTTTATTGCTCGTGACCGTGAAGGCTCAGCGGTTATGGCCGGTGCTGGATCAAAAGATGTTGTACATGATGCCCAGTGTCTAGAGATATTGGCTCGCAGAATGACTCTAGAGGCAGCCTCGACTAATGGTACGATGAGGATCATATCATTGAAACATATTGGCCCTGTTCGGCAGGCTGTTTTTTTGGTTTATAAGCCGGCTGTGGCTGATTTGCCGTGAGAGAAAAACACTGTTCCACGCCTGATAAGCCGTGCTGATAAGCTCAGCCGAACAGGGGGATTGTTCTTCTCTTCTTAATGCCTAAAGTCCACAGCTTTAGAGAAATGACCCCAGTAACCAAATATCCTGGATTCGCCCTTGTTTTGCAGGTGACTTTGTAACACTGCTCTATCTTATATATATATATATATATATATATATATATATATATATATATATATATATATATATATTCTTTGTCAAAAACACACACAAAGGCACGCAACTATGCATTAATCATTTAATCTAGTAATTGTTAAGTGCGCAGGTGTGCCACTTTATTTTGCTCTCTTCCAATATTAGCCCCCGAGGCCGAGAGAGGCCTCGCAAGCATAGAGCTTCATTACGAGCTTCACGAAATGATCGGCACCACCAGTGATCTATCTCCTAAATCAAGCAGCATCTTCTCCGCCACCGTGGCACAATCGGTCTCAACTCTCAAGGAGGAAGCAGACACGACTAGGCCACTGTGACGCCAGTTTATACACTCCAGACACGCCAAAGCCAAATTCCCAGACCCAAAACTCAAACCACATCAATACTGAGTGTGACCTTGAGAAAATCTTGTGGGAGTTCATCAATGATCCGATTGAAGCTGAGATTAAAGAATTTGAAGCAAAGATTCAAGAGGAGGTTGATTTAGAGGTGCTCGCCTGGTTGGTAATAATACCAATGACCATTGTTTTCAGGTCGGCTAGTCGAACCTGGTCGCCCTGGGTCGACCGGACGATTAATCGCGATTAGTCGTCGACCAGGTCAATTACGAACCCTGGTCGACCTGGTCGTCCACCTAATTGTTCACCTTATCAAGACATATATACTTATATATATAGACCTATATATACTATATAGTATACACAATAAAGCAAACATCAAGACTGTATTAGTGTTTAGCTAGTGACTTACCTGTGGGAGTTGTTTTCTTCTCTTTTCTACACTGTCCAGAGGTCCAAATTCCTATCCCAAACTCCATTTCTTCGTTGAATTGTTGCTGCAAGCCTACAGGACCAAAGAAGACCATAATTAGCAAGTAGCAACATTAATGCAGTCTTAATCTTGACACACCTTAACAGCAGCACTGCTGCACTAGCAAATAGCTACAAATTAGCAGACCATAGCAGCCATACAGCCAGCTGTCAGCATATATCTAACCCTAACAGGCTGAACTACATGCCCACTAAGTTCACCCAGTCAAAACAGCCCCAACAAGAAGTTCCCAAACTGGTCGTCTATGGCCTGGTCGGATGATTAATCGCGATTAATCGACGATTAATCAGACGACCAGGTTTCTGGTCGAACTGGTCGAGTCGAGGAACCTTATCGAGTCCCTGGGGCGACCAGGACGAATCGCGATTAATCGGACGACCTGAAAACAATGCCAATGACCAATCAGTGCCAAAGTGGGACTCAAAGGTACCTCCGTCCCATAAAGAATGTAAATCTTGTTTTTGAGGTAAGATTAGCGTATATAAACTTACATATTTGCTCCTCTACCATTCTCCTCATAGGTAGAAATTGAAAAATAATCATTGTATTCTAGAATGTTCTTCCCATGAATAGATAAAGTAGTGGTATTTTAATAGGTGGGTCTTATTAGAAAAGTTAATCTCATGTCTATAATTATATTCTTTCGGAGACAAGATTTAAAATGCAGGATTACGTTCTCTTCGGGACGAAGTGAGTAGATCGGAATCAGGAAAACGCAAACAGGAGGTTACAAGCTGATTACTTTTGTAATAACCCAGTAACCAAACTAGTTTTTTTTAATAAATTTATTTGGAGATACAAATGTTGCACGCATTTTATAAAAATTGAGTCAAACTTATGGCACAAAAACCAAAAGCAACAGATAACTTAAGACAGAGGGAGTAGTCGTTAAGACCACCAGGCACCAGTCCAAAAATAATAATAATTCTCAGAACAACTCCATGAGACTATCCGCAGTGGGTACTCTAAAGCGATACTCTAAAGCTTTAGAGTATGAATATAGAGTAAAAACTGTTGCACTGGATACTCTAAAACGATACTCTATCTTTTCTCTCACTCTATATTTAGAGTAGCACATTGCTTACTCTATAGTGGGCAGTGACGGCCCTACTAGCTAAACAAAGGGAAAAAATGCTATAACTCATAAACCAAAAATCCAAATTAAATTTCGATTGCACCATTAAATTCGTTTCAATAAATCCTTCAAAACTAGATCATACATGAATATATTTAGATAAAGTGACAAATGGATCCCACAGTAAATAGAGTGGATAGAAGATGATATAGAGGATGGATGGATGCGGAAGAATTGAGTATAGAGGAGAGAATCTTGCTGACTAGAACGTATAGAGGATGAATATAGAGATCCATGAGCGCGGATAGCCTGAGACTGAGTAAAATCAATGTCCTTTCTCTATATAAGTAATAAAAGAGATCGAGGGGGCGGAGGGAGGAGGATGCTCCAGCAGATACCCTTTTCAATCGTCTTTTCCTACAAAGATTTTCTCAATCCCTCAAAATAACCCCTCCCTCAAACAATAAAAGAACAGTCAGCAGTTTTTCTCAATCCCGGTGGAGCAACTTTATAAATTCATCAATCTCTGACACGATTAAAAAACACGTGCCACGATCTGATGTAGATGTAGAGGCTCTACGCCTCTACTGCCACATCGCGTGTGGCAAAGCAACTCACCAACACACGGGCTTCGTGCAAATGACAATCCCAACACACAAGAAAAAAGCATCCAGGTCTCGAACTACATAGTAATAAGATAAACACGGTCATGGGAGTTGCTGTAACAATGTAGCGATTCATGTCCCGGACTTCGGCCATTCTCTGTACTTGCTTATTGCTTACTCCTTTCTTAATGCAATGATACGCAGTCTCGTGCATATTCGAGAAAAAAAGATAAACACGGTGCCCTTTGCGAATAATAAATCACAATTCAGCAGCTAGGTTTATGAAAACGCAGAACCAAAACAGTGCAGACTGTAAAAAAAAAACGAACTACAAAATGTGCCAACCGAATAGGGAAAAAAACTAGCTAGGACATCTCCTTGAATCTTGCCATGGCCTTCTTTTGGATGATGGTTTTGTAGCTGTCCCCGGCTTGGGCCTCCAGGGATGGATCAGCCTTCAGCTGCTGACTTCCCAGTCCAGCCCTGACGTCCACGGATTTTGCCTGGACTGGTTCCTTGATACCGCTGCCATCCTTTCCGAGACCCTGGATATTTTCGGAGTAGTTGCAAGAAACAAAAACAATACAAATGCACACTCACATCAGAAGGAATACAACATAATATTTTCGCACTTTCCACAATGTAGGGAATATGGGCACACTGATCCCCCCTGCATCCGGTCACTTCTCGTGCCCAACAAACTATTCATTCCCACTAGACATCTTCTCACTCAGGCTAAATATGTCAGTGACTTCTGATTCTTAAACTGTAGAGTCTAGACACAAGGAAGCACATGGACTCAGAATCAACTAGTCAAGACACAGAGGCATACTTAGTTATTTCTGGAAAGAGATCAACAAGACAAACCTAAGATTTGTTAACTGATACTAACAGCTCTACCAAGCCCTAGAGTACTCCAGTTAAAACCAGAGAGTTGCATTGAAGTAAATTTGATACTGCTACCTCATTACAAATAGGCATATTTACCGGCTCAAAAAAACTTACATAAATCGGATTCCAAAGTCAGATGCATTTGCAGTAGCAGGAGAAATAAAAAGGGGGCATAAACACACATGACCAAAAGCAGGAGACATTGTAAAAAAATGCTATCAAGCCTGAGAGCATCTCAAACTGAGAAATATGTGGGAGATGAACTTACCAGCCCCTCTTGCCACCCCATGTTGCGTAGAATACGGTTGCCCACATTGCTTTCGTCGATTGCTCTATCAGCGGTAATAATTTCATAGTTTTCACTGTTGGCAATTTCACCACTGGAACGTTCACCCACGCCAGGAGGAAACGGCATCGACCCTATCTCACTTGAACCCTTTCGGGACGGATAGTCACCAGCTTGACAACAGGTAATTTCCAGAAAATCAATAAAAAATCTTACAAGCAAAACCGAAAATATCATCCCTAAACTGTATGTTAGGTCAAGGACATATTCCAATGGTAACAAAAAAATCCCCAGAAATACCCAAGTCAGCCTTATATAAACAGTTAAACACTAATACGAAACTGAGCATACTGCCAACGATGCTTCAGCAAAATGATAATGATGAGAATAACAAAAGAAAAATAAATTTCTGGACGGACAGTATGTTGCTGTTACTAACACATCGTGCTGAAGGAATGACAATGGAAAAATGACAGCAATTGTATGCGATAAAAACTTAAGAAAGTGTATTCTTACTTGAATCCAATCCAACAGCATCAGTGCCAAGAGATGATCCATACAGATTTCGTCTTTCTGCAGCTCGATCCCTGTACTGGGATTGCCCTGGTGCCTCAGAAAATCGACGTTTACCACTCCCAGAAACTCCCGATGAAGTATTAGAGACTAAGGCAGACACATCAGTTTTGAAGGGTGCAGGAGTTACAAGTGCCTCAGGACTTGTCATTAACCCACTTGCTCTTGTGGTTATAGTGGTGCGGGAGTCAGTGCTCCCGGCATTAGATAATGCATGAAACGTAGTATCCGACTTGATCACTCCTCTAGCAGAACCTCTTATGACACCCATAACTGTAGTCCCTAAGCTGTTACTGACAGGTCTAGGCTTTACATCGGAATCCAACATTTGGGTCGATGCAATTCCTTGGCCAAGAGAATTATCCATAGCATTTTCAAAGTCAGAATTCAGCTTGCTTTTCAAAGAGAATCCAGTTCCACTATGTGAATGATTAAATTTATCATCAGAACTCGATGGTTCTTTGTCATCAAGGACAATTCGTGCGGCCTGCCCTTCTTGATTCCTTTGCTTCCACATGGCTAGGACATTGTTCATCTTCTTCTTATTAGCTATGAGACTACTTTTTGAGGCCAATTTAATCTCTTTTGCCTTCTCCTTTTCTCTCTTTTCTGCAGCCAGGGCTGCACTTGCAGCAGCTTGAACAGCATCAGGAAGTGAAGTTTTCTCATTTTGTTTAATTGTGGCAGCAGGCGCAGAGATCACAACCTTTTTGCCACTGTTACTATCTGAGGTCTTCATGTTTTCACTGGCCGCCTCCCCGGCTGCCTTAGTATTGCTCTGGTCGTTACAAGGGACATATTGTTGAGTCTGTTGATCGTACGAATACCAAACTCCAGAGTTGCTGTCATAGTAAAGGCCTACAACAGACAAGATTACATATTAAAACATAAATGGAAAAAAGATCCATAACCATAACATTACCAACAACATTAGTAGTGGTTTTAACAAAATTTTGATGCGGTAGACTCATAGACTTACCAGTAGTTCCATCATAATAGAATCCAGATGCAGAATCATAGTAGTAACCAGATTTTTCATCCCAAACAAATCCCGACTGTGCTGTGCCACCATCTTTTTGAGATTCAGAGTTGCTGTTCTGTTTGTCATCAGGATTGTACTCTTTTGGAGCCCAACCTTTGGCATCATACTGGTCCAATAGGCAAAGGTATTAAACCAATGAGCAACATGTCTGCAACCTGCCTAAACTATGTGTTTAGTTAACATGAGAATGTGATGAAGGTGAGTACCCTGTCCTTTTTCACTCTGCTTATTTGACATCTTAGCATTTTTTTTAAATGTTGTTCTGATTTTTTAGTACTTTCCATTAGTAACTAATGACTATTAAGTGCTTTTAGAAACAAATCTAGTGATATTGTTCATATGCCCAATCTCCATGCTTTCAGAATTGTCAAGTCTCTGAAATTTGACAGTGCAGCTTGCAAAGAACCCAATACTGTAAGAAAGCACAAACGAAGTAATATATAAATAGAAACAGTAAATTCTTAATCTTACAGTGTCAGGAGCTATAACAAACCTGCTGAGCAAATGATGCAGCCTCAATGGCAGCTGCAGCAAGGCTGTTTGACTGTGAACCCCCTGATGCAGGTCCATGTGTACTTTTAGCATATGCTACACGCAAAACCTGACCGTTTTTCTCAAGTGTAATCCCATTTGTAGCTTCCAGAGCTTTCGTAGCATCTTCCACCTGTCACAACAGGATGTTGAACTTGAAAATTGTAAGGAACTATATACATCAAAAAAAGAAAAGCTCAACTCAATCCACCAGACAACACTACTTACCGAATGGAAATGAACGAAGGCAAAACCTCTAGACACATGAGTAAACTTATCCCGGACAAGACGGATGTCCTGATGAGAAATGACATGTAATGTGTCCAGAAAAAATAAGAAAAACCTAATCAAGCAATTAGTTCATTAACCCACCTTTATTGGTGCGTGCTTAGCAAATTCATACCGAAGCATTTCCTCGTCAGCATTTTCATCCAAGCCACGAACAACTAAAACATGAGTTGGACCTGCAAATGACCGCAACTAAATAAGGCAGCATGATACATACTTCACATAATTCCAGAACGAAACTATGAAAGCACAAAACTTGCCTAGATCAGATCCCCTTCTCCCAAAGTGTGGAGTGGAACCTGTTGCATCAGCCGGTAGAGCATCCTCAGTACGAGGTTCATTGCACTATGCAAATACAAATAAACATACGATTAGCCAGAGCAAAATCACAAAGCTAATTAGTTAACCAGCTATTAACTTAGGAAAAATAAGGCAAAGTAGAGTTGTAGTATTTTCATGCACATATAGAAAAATAGAAAATTACACAACACTATGGCAGTGTTCTTTAAGTAGAACAAACTAACAAGTAGACGAAATCCAACACATCACCCTGCCCTGCCACTAACCCACTCACCAGTTAAACTACAGGCCACGATGGTCAGGACTCAGGAAAGTGGCAGATGCGATGAGGAATTGTACAGAAGCTGGTTTTCAGGTGGGGTGTGTGGGTGTGGGGGTAAGGGGCGATGGAAATGTGATATGGAAAATAATATCCTTACAAGTACCTGAAAACAGGAGGTCCTGCGGGCAAAATTCATACATCCGCATATAGTACAAATCCAGTCACATGGTGCAGCAACAGTCCTGTGCCCATAAGTAGGCCTTGTAAAATTTTCTTGTCCAAGAGAAGGCCCACCCATCCCACCGGTTGGTTTACTACTGCAGTAGAGACAGTGTTAGAATTAACTGCACTGGAAGGAATTTTCATATAAACACATGAGCACAAAAGGCTAGTACAACAATAAAAGGAAGACAAGACTTGCCCCCCACCCACCCAACTCACGCATTAACAGAACTTTGTTGACATATAAGGATCACAAGAACCTTCCCATGGTAACATAATGAAGTAACCCCGCTTTTCCCCACTGAAATCTCACAGAACTGCTGAATCTTTTTATTAATGAACACTAATTGAATTAGAGTCATGTGATCTGATGTCATCAAAATAACAACTACATCTCCATTCCAAACTATATGTCACTCAACCTTTATCCTAGGTCAATCTTCTCTCAATCTGACCAAGTTTTTAGAAAAATATAATAACATCTACATGTCCAAATAAATGCAATATCAAGATCTAGTTCATAGAGATTTCAGTGAAAATAAATTGATGCTGTATATGTTGGTGTGTTTTTCTATAAACTTGGTCAAAGTCAGATAAGTTTGATTTAGAATAAAGCTCAAGTGGCCTATAATTTGAACGAAGAGGAAAGAGAAATTAGAGTATCCTGTTTGGTTATATGCTAGCCTACTATGAGAATTATTGGAAATGGCCCTGTTTGTTTCCGCTCACAGAAGACTCGACTATAATTGCCGTACTGTGGGGATTTTTTTTTTTGATTCTTGATTGTGCTAGTTCAGAAAAGGCAGAAATAATCTAAGTGTCTTGTGGGAGTCTTGCTTTTTTTCACCGAGAATCAGATTATATAAGCAGAAACAAACATGGCCAATACAACTAGCTTATAATTACCCATGCCAGTTACAGAATATACGGCCGAGACAAATGAGAACTTCATAGCTTAAGGCAACCTCAAGTAAGAAGTATAGTTACAAAGGACACAACAACTCCGAAAGAATAATACAACTCCTCAAGACACTAATTTAGCAAAAAAAAAAAAAGTCACGCTAGCAGAGATTGCATAGGATGGACGACTTTGTATAGGATGGCAGTGAAACATACTTATCTCTAAATAGAAAAACATGTATACCTGTACTGAAAGAACACATTTCTGCCATCAATTTCGAGACCATTCTCTCCAGTAGCTTCCATCATTCTACGGGCAGCTTCCTGTGAAGAGGATACAGCTGTGTTAACAGTACATGAAAGTTTGGATGAGTAATGTAATAACACTTGTTTGATTAGTACCACAGTGGGGAAGTCAATAAAAGCAAATCCACGAGACATGCCAGAATTCCTTTCCTTGATCACACGCACACTGCGTAGAGGGCCCCACTGAGCCTACAAGAGAACAGACGAAATGATTAAAACGAACCAGACAATACACTTTCGACCAGTGCAACAAGTTATGAAGAGGAAGTTGTACAAGAATCTGATATAGGTCATCATCATTGGTCTTCAGGGGCAGTCCCTTGACAACAACAGTGGCAGATGGGGCCTGCAAACATGAATGCAAACTCATGGTTTGTAAATTCGAAACCCACAGCTACAAATGTATGTATGTATGTATGCAGTATGTCCATACCACTGAATCACCATGCCTCCTATCATCCCAATCATATTCCCTTCTTCTGTCAAATCGATTATCGTCATACAGACCATCTCTTTGGTTCCGACCATGACTTCTCGCAGGAGGAGATCTTGATCTAGACCGTGATCTTGATCGGTCATCACGCCCACGTGATCGAGAACGGCTATGGCGCATGTATGGACTTTCCTCTCTTTCACGACTTAATCCACCTCTTTGGCGTTCGCTCTCACATGAACCGCGTCTTCTCCAGCTACTATCTCTCCTGCCTCTCTCATAGTCCGAATCATAACTGTAACGACCATATTCATGATCTCTCTCATAGCTGTCCTCTCTGCTTTGGTGAGAACTGCGGTACCGGTCTTCAAACTCACCATGAAACTCGGCACGTTCTCTGCTTCCAATCCTTTTGCTCCTATCAACACCAAAATCACGGTGACTGCCAGATTCATAATAATTGTCAGTAGCATGATAATTATCACGGAGTCTATCAACTCCTCTGTATGAATCAAACTCATGATGCTTTCCATCATTGCGATAATCAGTGCCGTGCCTTCTGTGATCTCTTGCAGTTGCATATTCCTCATCATGATTCCTTCGAGGCTGAGACCACATTCCACCAACAGAGGGTGGTGGTGCATACATATTTCTATCATGTGTATCCTGACAGAATGCACCCCTCCCATATGAATCTCTAGGGAAGCCTTCATCCACAGATCTCCTACCATTGTAGGATCTGCCAGACCTGCAAATTAAGTTATTAGGGGAAGATATGGTAATATGGCAAAGCACTATATAATAAATATTAAAGGAATGAAAGAAATCACAAACGGGGAGAACTTGTTGAAGAGTTAACCCAGTACCAAATAAAGACATATCTTGGCTTACTAGAGAAATTAGAAAAAGATTCAACACGTTTTACAGGAATAAAGGTCATGAATACCCCAGTTAACACAACACTAGAATGACCAGTTGGCTTACCTAAAATCTGGCTCATTGATTACACCATACCCATTCGGTGCCTGTAGATTCAACAGAATAAGTCGAGTCAGCAACAAATTCTACAGAACAGGCAGGTAAATCCATTCCATTTAAGCAACTGCCTCTTCTTGAACTCCTTTACAACTAACGCTGGATACACAGAGGCCAACCGCATGGCCAAAATTCTGCTATTTCATCATCTTCAGTAGTTAGTAAAGGAAAAGACTGCAATTACACTGTTGCTCTCCCATCCATGTTGTGGAGCATAACGCCCATGATCCATTTCCAAAATTCAGCACTTGTGTTATCCTGCAAGGTTCTTGGTGACCTTTACAACTTTTGGGTGCAGATTTTTCTGTGTAGCCTGTAAAGAAATACATGGCATAATAGAGTTAAGCACCTAACCAGAAGGAACCCCTAATATGGCCACCAATAATAATTTAAAGTTTGAGAAAATTGTTAATGTTTCAATTGATGACTTATGGCATGGAATTATTAGCTATATAATACTTAGGCCCATCTGGAATGAAATATTTTTGTTGGAAACAAACAAAATAGTCAAGAATTCCAATGAAATTACTTAGTTCAAAGTGAGGCTATATAAAATGCTAGTATTTTGTGAATCCAGACATATGTTAGCATCACTACAACAAGAACAATCTTACACATAACGGAACTTTCAGACAGTGTAATAGTTTTTTACATGATTAATGTATAATAGTAATACATATGACTACTCTGACATAAACATATGAAAGCGTATGGCTGGGTGGGGATCAAAATAGTCAGAAGAGGCCTAAATGTTTCCGTTTCCATACTTTTCCACAGAAACGAAAAAGAAAATGGTATTGAAGAAAGTGAGTTGTATTACGACATGTCGATATCGGCCAATAAATGATAATGCAAAGTAAAAAACGGCTACACAATACTATACATAGGAATGATAACACAGACATGTCAACCATACATAGGAGATAAGCAGTGGTGGATCTAGGATTTTTGTATGGGGTATGCGGAACCAAAATTTTCATATGCAAACCAGTAAAATCCATTTAACAATTCGGTAAAGTATCACAAAAATTGTCCCACAATTCGGTACACAACTGCTACATAGCATAATAAGTCTTAAATTATCATGCAAATAGTTCAGCACACTAATAGTTTGTAATATACACAATAAAAGCCTAATAATAAATGCCAAATAGAATTACAACACTACTTTTTGGGCCTACGCTTTCTAATGGCCATGAAAGTCTTAATTACGTCATCTTCATCCAATGATCCAAAATGCCTCTCTCAGTGAACGTGACAAGGCAATCGTCCAAAAGACTATTACTCATCTTATTTCTCTGCTTGATTTTGACAAAATCAATTCCAAAAAATGCCCTTAGCCACCGCCAGAAGCATAAGTAATCAACTAATACATGCCTCATCCCTACTGCAAACATCTACATGCTACATCAATTGAACTAAATCAAGGAAAAATCTAACAACAACTAGCTAACAAATTAGATCACATATAAAGGAAAGTTAGGGTTAGGAATCTGGGGAAAACTTGCTAACAGGAAGAGAATGGATGGGAGAACCAGAGGGGAGCTGCTTACCAGGCGCTGGGGCCGCGGCCGTCCGGGACGCCGGTCGGGCTGGGAGCCTGGGAGCGGGTACGCTGGGGCTGGGGTGGTGAGGCCGCCGGCGCGGGGTCCGGGGATGGACGCGGGGCTCCGGCAAGGGAGGAGCTCGCCGGTCGCCGCTATCGCTGGGGCAGGCGAGCGTAGTCGCGAGTAGGGATGAAAACGGTACGGATATTTTTCGACCGTATTCGAGACCGAATCCGTTTAGAGGGGTTTTAATCCGTCCGTATCCGAGTCCGGATATTTAACATCCGATACCGTATTCGTATCCGAATATTTAAATCACATATTTATGATGTCGATATCCAATTGTATCATATCCGACATTTTTTATACTATCCGTATTCGAATCCGAATCCGGACATAAATATGAAAACAAATACGATATCAGTGATATCCGTCCGTATCCGATCCGTTTTCATCCCTAGTCGCGAGCGTGAAGCGTCGCGGATGCGGCAGGCGAGTGGATGGTTTTTTTTAATTACATACAGAAATAATTGTATCTTTATTGGGCTGGGCCTAGGGTATGCCGGACCATACCGTGCAGCCCACTGGATGCGACCAAGCGAAGGGCGGCGGTGTCGTTGCCTCTCCGAGAGTTGCAAAAGCCACTCCTAAACTTTGATTTTTTTTTCCAAGATTGAACAAAAACGCTCTCCAACAACTCCTAGTCTTTCCGAATCAACGCAACCGCGCAGAAATATATGCCTATCTGCTCGGGCAATCAAGATGTGGAGGGATGTGGCGAGGAATAAGGACAGAAGAGAGAAACAAAGTATAAAAACGGTTATTGTGATTTGAAAATAGTTTGAGACTCTTAATGCAAAATTGTTTTCTATATTTTAGAATGAGATTTTATAAACTACTGGAGGAACCCAACAAATTTGCTCCCAACGTTTTTTAGCCACTTCGAAAACTCATCGATTAACCAATTGATTTTTTAGGAACAACTAGAGATGGGGCATCTCCAAGAGTTTTCAAAAACCACTCACAATCTTGATTTTTGGTAAGATTGAAAAAAAACTGCTTTCCAACACGTTCCTATCTCAACTCCCACTCTTTCCGCACTTGGAAAACTCAATCGCGGAAATATACGCGCGCGTATCGATCGGCCAATTTGGAGGTGGAAAGACGTGGGGAAGAATAAGAAGTAGGATCACTGTTCGCCTACACGGCCGTGTAGGCCGTTTACACGGCGTGTAAACGCTACTCGATGGGTAACCGTGTAGGCCGATTAGCCGTGTAAAGCCGTGTAAAACCGTTTTGACCGTTTAAAAGGCCGTTTAAACGCCCGTGTATACCGACTTTTTGCTAAACGATGGGTGACCGACCGTTCACCGTTCAACGTTTAGGCTAACACATGTTTTGGAAACAATGAAACATGCCTTTACATTCCATGTGGGCTTTCATGTGAACTAGTGCTTAGGCAACATACAAGTGCGACATGTGCAACAAACGTTTGCAACATGTGGAACACCTTAGGGAAATATTGGTAACTTGTACCTTGCAACAAAACAATGAAACAATTTGAAAGTGCATTTGCCCCCTATGTGGGTTTTGGTGTATTGATGACATCCAAATTAGGGACTAATAAGATCTTTATGAGATATGTCGCAGCTTTTAGTCCCATGAAAGAATTAAAGAGTTGATAAAGATGAAATGGTATCCCTCAATTCGTCGTGTTGAAGAAGGCTTCAAACTCAAGCGGAACTTCAAAGTATATCTTTTCGGTTCTTGAGTTTAGGTATGCCGCACTATAAAGAGGGATGCAAAACCTAGTTGGTCTGAGGAAGATAGAGTGCTCAAGCATTTTAATAAAATCAAAAGAAAGACATTCTAGCACTTCACGAGCACATAAAATTATTTTCTGTGACTGTCGATGTCGGAAGTCCCGACGTGAGTCGGAACTTCCGACAGTCGGAAGTCCTGACCCAAGCCGGAAGTGCTGACTCTCAGTCTTAGCCTGCGCGGTGACCTTGGATGTCGGAAGTCCCGACGTGAGTCGGAACTTCCGACAGCCGGAAGTCCCGGCATCAGTGGCTCTACTGACCTGCTGACTATGCCCGTCGGAAGTCCCGACGTTCGTCGGAAGTTCCGACAGTCGGAAGTTCCGACGTTTGTCGGAAGTTCCGACACTGACTTGTCCCCGTGGACTTTTGACCTCGTGTGAACAGTGTTTTCTTCATACGTCGGAAGTCCCGAGATCTGCGTCGGAACTTCCGACGTAGATCTGAACGGTTAGATTTTGCCTTGGAGTATATATACCCGTTTCCTCCATTCTAACCGTTACTCACTCATTCATTGCTCACCAACTCACGGCCAAAACAGCTCCCAAGCATTCAAGAGCTCTCTCTCCTCCCTCCTTTGCTCCTAACTTCGATTCCCACGAATTTGAGTGATAGGAGTGTGGTTTGAGTGAGAAAACTTCCTCACAAGCTTGAGCACTTGATTTCTTCGTCAAGCCGGTTGGATTTGCGTCTTTTACTCTTGGGTTCTTGTAACCCTAGCCGGCTAGGCGTCGCCCAAGAGCTTCCATCTTGTGGAAGAGCCTTGGGAAGTTTGTATTACCCTTGGTTTCTTAGTGGAGAACTCAAGTGACCTTTGTGGTTGCTTTGAGAGAGGCAAGGAGGTGAAATAGACTCCGACCTAAGTGGTCACCTCAACAACGAGGACGTAGGTGCTCCTTTGTGGGGTTACCGAACCTCGGGATAAATCCTTTGTCCCGCGTGCTTGTTGTTTGTGTGATTTGCTTGGTATCACTTGTATTTGCTTGTCTCTCTCTCAACCTCCCTCTTAGGGTTTGACTTCGATCTACGACTTGGAGAGCCCTCGGTGTCAAGAAAGTGACCTAACATCTTCATCTTACCATTGAGAAGTGGTGTTGTAAGTTACAGCTCTCACAAAGTTCATTTAAGCAATAGTAGTTCATTTCCCGTAGGGGTCGGAACTTCTGACAGTTTGCGTCGGAACTTCTGACACGTCGGAAGTTCTGGCTCAAACTGTCGGGACTTCCGACAGTTGCTGATAAGTGACTTTGAGTTTTGTGTAGAATTTTTAGATACGCCTATTCACCCCCCCCTCTAGGCATTGTTTAGATCCTTTCAATTGGTATCGGAGCAAGGTCTTCTTATTGCGTTTCACCACGTGAGAAGAAACAATGTCGGAGACCGATAAGGCACAAGAGTTGGCTAAAGAAATAGCCAAAGAGTTGATGGCAGCTCAAGCAAAGCTTTTTCAAGATGAAATGAAGAAAATGCAAGATGAGATGAGCAAGTTGAAAGAAGAGTTGAGTAAGAAGGTTGATGATGCTATAAGTGGCAAGAAATTTGAAGAAGCAACTAGTGGTAAAATTGACAATGGTCAAGATGGTGCAAGTGATGTTGGTGCCGGAGAGCATAATCAACCAAAAGGAGTGTACTCCAACATGAACTTTGATTACTCACAGCTCATTAAAGCCCCACTTCATCATACTCCATCCGTCAACCTTGGCAAGCCACCTCACTTTGATGGAACAAGATATCCCGATTGGGCGTACAAAATGAAGATGCACCTCATTGCCGCAAATCTTTGGGAAGTGGTTGATGTTGGTGTGACATTTCCCACCGAAGAAAGAGAGATCACTCCGGAAGAGGCACACAACTTTCGTCAAAATGCACAAGCCGTAGCCATGCTTGTTTCAAGTCTAGCTCCGGATGAGTTCAACAAGGTCAATGGAAGAGAAATTGCTAAGGACATTTGGGAAGTCTTGAAGACTTCATTTGAAGGAGACAAGAGTGTGAGAAAGGGCAACATTGAGTTACTTCATGGTGAATTGGAGAGATTTGTGTTCTTGGAAGGTGAAACAACTCAAGCTATGTTTGATAGGATGATGACTTTGGTCAACCGTATAAGATCTATTGGAAGCACCGAATGGGATGACAACAAGGTTGCTAGAAAGATTTTGAGAACATATAGAGCAAAGAACAATATGCTAGCATCCGTGATCATGGAGAGGCCCGACTATGATTACATAACACCTCAAGAAGTTCTCGCGAAGCTCAAGCATCATGAATGCCTTGATCAAGATGCAATCAATGCTCACAGTCAAAACCCTAGTGCAATGGGATACAACAAGAGTGCAGCCCTAAAAGCAACTCACGCTCATGATGGAAATGGTTGTTGTCAAGAAAAGAAGAAATTGAAGGATGATTCCTCAAGTGAAGAAGAAGATTCCGATGCCGAGGTTGCATTTGTGATTAGAAATCTTAGAAAATTTATGAAGAAGAAGAGCAACCGCAATACCTATGGAGATGGCAAGAAGAGATTCAAGAAAAGGTTTTGCTATAGGTGTGGTAAAACCGGTCACTTCATTGCCGATTGTCCCGAAGAGAACAAAGACAAGAAAAATAAGAGTTATGATAAGAAGAACAAAGGCAAGAAGAAAGGTGAAGCTCATATTGGTGACGAATGGGAGTCAAATGATGATAGTGACTCAAGTGATGATGAGAAGAAGAAGAAGAAAGGAGCTGCAAACATTGCTATTCATCACTCTTCATCACCAACCATGAACCTCCCCGACTCGGCTTCATCACCAAAGCTCTTCCTCAACCTAGATTCATCACCAAGGCTTTTCTCCAACCTCATCGACAACGAATACTACACTCCAACTTGCCTCATGGCAAAGGGGGAGAAGGTACTATCCCCATCCAACTCCTCTAGTGATGAGTATGATAGTTGTGATGAAAACATAGAACAACTTGAAGCAACCATGATAAAGAAATTTGGTAAAAAGGCTTACACTAAAATAAAAATGCTAATGAAGAAATTAGAGAAGAGGGATAGATGCTTGGAGATGCAAGGGGAAATAATCACTCAAGAGCGAGGAAAGAACCAAGCTCTTGAAGCATCTATCGTCGAGGAAAAGTCGAAGGTTGAGAAGTTAACCATTGAATTGTCTTTAGCCAATGACTCAATTGGGAAATTGACTAAAGAACATTCCTCGGTTAATGATCAAATAGCTAGCCTTAAGAATGAGAAAAGTATTGCTCAAGAAAGCCTTACACGCTTGGAAGAAAAATATCAAAATCTTGAGCAAAACTATAGCACACTTTGGGCTAGCACTTCAACTTCTTCTAAGGCAACCGAAGACTCTAATGTCTCCACTAGCAATGGTTGTAAAAGATGCTATAAAATTGATGTAAATGCATATACTACTAACCTTGTTGAGCTAGAGAAGAGAGACAAGGAGATCAATAGGTTGAAGATGGCCTTGAAGAATGGGTGCAAGTGTCAAGAGCAATCCAACAAGACTATATACAAGGCATTTAGGCACCCATCTATCAAGGAAGGTCTTGGCTACAATAGGTATGATGGGAAGGCTAATGGAAGGAACATGGTCAATGGTGTGCCTTGTGTGAAGTTCAACAAGGGTGTTGCCCTTGATGAGCTTATTTGCAAGGCCAACAACAAGGTCTACATTCCCAAGACTCAACTTACTAGCAACAAGACAAAGCAATCTAAGGACCCCAAGCCACAAGCACCACTTTCACGGTGTTATGCTAGTGACTACATGTGTTGTTGGGGCAAGGATGGCAAGATTGTGGTAAAGTATGTTGGTGCCCTTAAAAGGAAGGAGATTATGAGGAGTGTTTGGGTGCCAAAGTTTTATGTGACTAACCCCCTAGGACCCAAATCTCTTTGGGTACCTAAAGTACAAGCTTAATTTGTCTTTGTAGGAATACTCCTCCGGTGGAACAAGTTGGGTGGTGGATAGTGGATGCACCAACCATATGACCGGAGAAAAGAACATGTTCACATCTTTCCAATCTAGTAATGATGAAAGTGGAAACATTGTGTTTGGTGACAATGGAAAAGGAGAAGTACTTGGTTTGGGTAAAATTGCTATCTCAAATGACAACTCTATCTCTAATGTTTTACTTGTGAATTCGTTGAGATACAATTTGTTATCCGTTTCGCAACTTTGTGAGATGGGTTACAATTGTCTCTTTACGGATAAGGGTGTGGAAGTCTTTAGAAGGAAGGATTCCTCTATTGCATTTACGGGTCATTTAAAAGGGAAACTCTATCTAGTTGATTTCACATCAAATAGAGTCAATCCCGAGACTTGTTTAATGGCAAAATCTAGCATGGGTTGGCTATGGCATCGCCGACTTGCCCATGTTGGGATGAGGAACTTGGCCAAACTTCAAAAGGGCGAACACATCCTTGGACTAACAAATGTTTCTTTTGAGAAAGATAGGATTTGTAGTGCATGTCAAGCGGGAAAACAAGTTGGAGCTAAACATCCCGTCAAGAATGTGGTGTCAACCGAAAGGCCATTGGAATTGCTTCACATGGACATATTTGGACCCGTCGCTTACATAAGCATTGGTGGTAACAAATATGGGTTCGTAATTGTTGATGACTATTCTCGTTTCACTTGGGTATTCTTTTTGCATGACAAGAGTGAAGTACAAGGCATCTTCAAGAAGTTTGCAAGAAGAGCCCAAAACGAGTTTGATGTCAAGATAAAGAGAGTTAGAAGTGACAATGGGACGGAGTTCAAGAACACCAACATTGAAGAGTTTCTTGAAGAAGAAGGAATTAAACATGAGTTCTCGGTTCCATACACTCCACAACAAAATGGTGTTGTGGAGAGGAAGAATCGAACACTCATAGAAGCCGCAAGAGCAATGTTGGATGAATACAAGACTCCGGTCAACTATTGGGCGGAAGCAGTACATACGGCTTGTCATGCTATCAACCGCCTATATCTTCATAAGATGAGAGACAAGACCGCATACGAACTTCTAACCGGTAAAAAGCCCAAGGTGCACTACTTTAGAGTTTTTGGATCTAAGTGTTTTATACTTAACAAGAAATCCAAAAGCTCAAAGTTTGCACCGAAGGTTGATGAAGGTTTCATGCTTGGTTATGCTACTAACGAACATGGATATCGTGTTTTCAACAAAACCACCGGTTTAATTGAAATCGCGATAGACGTGACTTTTGATGAAACCGACGGCTCTCAAAAAGAGCAAGTCAATGTTGAGATTGTAGGTAATGAGGAGGCTCCACATAAAGCCATCAAGAAGCTTGCCATTGGTGAGGTAAAGCCCATCGAAGAAGAAGATGAAGACCATGTTGTACATGTTGATCATGATCCTACCACTCATCATGTTCCATCCAATGGGCATGGTGAAGCTTCCACGACAAGAGAAATTCAAGATGGAAAGTCAAATGATGCACAAGGTCATTCTCATCAAGATGGTGCCAATAACGTGCAAGCTCAACCTCAACTCAACAATGAAGAGAGAAGTGAAGCCAACTCCCCACAAGCTCATGACCGTGATTCTTCATTTGATCATGATCATGATGATGAAGACAATAATCCCATTCAAAGACAAATTCAAGTGCCACATCCAAGAGTGCATCAATCCATTCAACGGGATCATCCCGTTGATAATATATTGGGGAGCATTCGACGAGGGGTAACTACACGTTCTCGTTTAGCAAATTTTTGTGAACATTACTCGTTTGTTTCTCCTTTGGAACCTAGCAAGGTGGAAGAGGCACTTGAAGATGAGGATTGGATGATAGCCATGCAAGAGGAGTTGAACAACTTCACTCGGAATGAAGTCTGGTCCTTGGTGAAAAGGCCCAAGCAAAATGTGATTGGAACCAAGTGGGTCTTCCGCAACAAGCAAGATGAGCATGGCATGGTAACAAGGAACAAGGCTAGGTTGGTGGCTCAGGGATTCACTCAAATTGAAGGCTTGGATTTTGGGGAAACCTATGCACCGGTAGCAAGGCTAGAATCCATTCGCATTCTTCTAGCCTATGCGGCTCATCATGATTTCAAGTTATATCAAATGGACGTGAAGAGTGCATTTCTTAATGGCCCCCTATCCGAGTTGGTGTATGTAGAGCAACCACCGGGCTTTGAAGATCCCAAGTATCCCAACCACGTCTACAAGCTCGACAAGGCGCTCTATGGGCTCAAACAAGCCCCTAGAGCTTGGTACGATTGCCTAAAGGACTTCCTACTCAAACAAGGATTTGAGATAGGAAAGGCCGATCCCACTTTATTTTCTCGCAAAGTTAATAATGATATCTTTGTTTGCCAAATATATGTCGATGACATAATATTTGGTAGTACTAATGTGGCTTTTTGTGAGGAATTTAGTAGGATCATGACGAATAGGTTTGAGATGTCCATGATGGGAGAGTTGAAGTTCTTTCTTGGATTTCAAATTAAGCAACTCAAGGATGGCACATTCATTAGTCAAACCAAGTACACCAATGACATGTTGAAAAAGTTTGACATGGACAAGGCCAAGCCCATCAAAACTCCTATGCCAACCAATGGACATCTTGATCTTGATCAAGGAGGAAAGGACGTAGATCAAAAGGTATATCGCTCCATGATTGGATCCCTCCTTTACCTTTGTGCATCTAGGCCCGATATTATGCTTAGTGTGTGCATGTGTGCAAGGTTTCAAGCTAATCCGAAAGAATGTCATTTGATGGCTGTTAAGAGAATTTTTCGATATTTAGTGCACACTCCTAATCTTGGCTTGTGGTATCCCAAGGGCTCCACTTTCGAGTTACTTGGCTATTCCGATTCGGATTATGCCGGTTGCAAAGTAAACCGAAAGAGTACTACCGGGACTTGCCAATTTATTGGTAGGTCTTTGGTGTCTTGGAGCTCTAAGAAGCAAAACTCCGTAGCCTTATCCACCGCCGAAGCCGAGTATGTGGCGGCCGGTGCATGCTGTGCCCAACTACTTTGGATGAAGCAAACCCTTAAGGACTACGGTTGTGAGTTAACCAAGATTCCCCTTTTGTGTGACAACGAGAGTGCCATTAAAATGGCAAACAATCCCATAAACCACTCTCGAACAAAGCACATAGACATTCGGCATCACTTTTTGAGAGACCACGAAGCCAAAGGAGATATCGCAATTCATCATGTGAGCACCGAAAAACAACTAGCCGATATCTTTACAAAGCCTCTAGATGAGTCAAGATTTTGTGCTTTGAGGAGTGAGCTAAATATCATTGATTCTCGTAACGTGGCTTGATGTCTTGCACATACTTTTGTTTGATCTAGATAGGAGAAAAGATTTGAGAACAAACATTGTGTGTCGTTTTTCAAAATCTATTTTATAGTCTTCATGGGTGACTATTGCTTTGTGTTGGTTGTATGACATCTAGTCACTTGTGAAAACATTAGTATGTGTCCATCATATTTTGTCCCACCTAGCATGGTGAGTTTGGGTTTGAGAGGTTTTCTGTGTCTCTGCGTCGGAAGTTCCGGCCTACACCGGAAGTTCCGACCGTCGGAAGTTCCGGCTTATGCCGGCACTTCCGGTGGCCAGCAGTTCCGGCCTGCGCCAGCACCTCCGGTTGCGTCGGAAGTTCCGGCTTGCACGTCGGGAGTTCCGACGTGGATCTGGGTCGGGTGTCTCGGTTTTAACCGTGGCCCGATCTATTTTTTCACCGCAACCGCTTTATCCTCCCTATCTCTTTCACTCCCGCACCCGCCCGCCCCCACCCATCTCCTCCCGCACCCGCCCCTCCGCCGCCGTCGTGCCCAACCCCGGCACCTCTGGCCGGCCTCGGCGTCGGCGGTTCCGGCCACCACCTCCGACCTTCCTCCCCTTCGATTGCCCTCGCTCTCTCCACCATGTTTTTCAACGGTTGAAGCTCGTCGTCGTTCCGTGGGTGGATTCCGGTGTGGTGGTGCCCTTGGTGTCGTGATTGCGCGAGGATCTTCTCCGGGACATCGCCGCTGCCCCGGATCGGCCGATTCTCTGTCTTCTTCCCTCTCGCTAAGGTACTACCGTGGTTCTCGTCGTTATTGCGATGTACCTTCGATTCTTGTTATTTCCCTCTTCCTTCTTTGCTCCTCTACCATCCTTGGTTGTGTGTGTGCATCGATTTGGAGCCCCATGCATCGGACGGGTTTCACTAGCGTCGGAAGTCCCGGCGTCTGCCGGAAGTTCCGGCCGTCGGAAGTTCCGGCGTAAGCCGGAAGTTCCGACTGTCGGCAGTTCCGGCTCATGCCGGCAGTTCCGACCCTGTGCTCATCCGTCCGTGTATGGTTCTCTGTATCGCTGCGCCCATGCTTCGTTTCTTCTCTTTCTCAGTTTCGCTCCATGTCTTTCTTGCAGCCATGGAGGGTGGCAGTCCTTCACGCCGATCGGAGAAACGGTCTAAACTCAATCAAGACCGCTCTGCTGCCAGGTCTTCTGGCCGCACCAAGGCGCCCTTTCTCCGTGACGATGCTGGTGCCTCTCGGCGGTCCGCTGCTCGTGGCCGTGGCGGACGCGGCTCGTCTTCTGCTGCTCCTCCTCCGCCTCCGGCCCCGGCTTTTGGTGGGATGGATCCGGTCGTTGATGCGGAAGAGGAGGCTCTTGAGCGTGCGGGCCGCACTATTGGCGTCCCAGTGCTGCAGTCACCTTCACGCGGCCCCTCGCATCCAGTTCATCAGTTTGTTCCTTTTGATGGTCCTCCGCCCTTTATCCGGGAGCCAGAACTTGCTCCAAACTTTGGTGGTTGGGCTCCTCCTCGTTCGGTCGACTACCGCCACAATGTTCGTGCAATCCGATCGCAGCGGGCTCGGAATCTATATGCTGAAGACGAGAAGGATCTCCGGCTTGAGGCCCGGTTTTGGCATCCTTTTCACTTTGATTACTACCGGTCCATTCTCTACACCAAAGTCCTCCAGAAGAAGGAGCCAGTCGTTCAGATGAAGTATATCCTTTCATATGATCTTGGTTTGATCACTGAGCCTCCTGAGCTTCCCCAGATGGTTAGGGACTTAAACTCTATGGGCCTGCTTCGCCTCATGGAGTTTCGGAAGCATTGGAACAATGAGATTATCCTGCAGTTTTATGCTTCCTATCATCATGAGAAGGACAAGACCGGTGCTATTGACTTCATCCACTGGACCACGGAGGGCAAGCACTATAAGGTCGATTTTGTCACTTTCTCTCGCTTGCTTGGTTTTAATGATTATGATCGTCGTGCTACTGAGCTCGTTGAGTATGAGGATGTTGAGATGGAGGAATACCAGCACATGTATCTTGATGGACATCCTGCTGATGGCAAGACTGTGTACCTCAAGCCATATTTCTATGTCTTGAACAACATCCTGAGGCAGATTTTGTATCCAAAGGCTGGTGATACCACTTATCTTCGTGATGACTCTCAGAAGGTCCTTCATCGCTTTGGTACTGATTTTCAGAAGTTCTCCATCAGTCGCTACATCTGGAACAAAATTCATGACACTTCTGAGGATCCTGTCAAAGGCCTTCCATATGCTCCTTACCTCATGCATATCATTGAGCAAGTGTCTGGCATTCGCTTTCCCTCAGATGGTTCAAATCACAAGCTTCTCAAGATCTCTAACAAGCTCTCCGTTACTGCTGCCAAAGAACTGAAGCAGGCAGCTGATATTGCTCGAGGCAAGGGCAAAGGCGCTTCGTCTTCTCGTTCTCGTCGTGCTGCCACTTCACCTTCTGCTGCTCCTTCGCGCTCCACCAGTGCTGAGCCCCTCTCTTCTTCCTCCTCTGGTAAGAGCAAGAAGCCTAGCAAGTTCAAGTTTCTCATGAACTACATGTTTGGACAATGTTGTGCTAGTGCTCAGAGGGAACATGACATACAAGAGAGGCTTTACCGTATGGAGCAGCGGGCTGGTATTGTATCTTCTCCTCCGCCGCCGTTTGTGCCTCCCCGTGATCCTATGCAGCTTTATGATGAGGCTTGTGCGGCTTATGCGGATGAGGCTTCCTCTCGCCGTCGTGGCAAGGCCACCGTTCCTCCTGCGGATGAGGACTACATCCAGGAAGATGATGAAGATGATGACGATGATGATGGAGATGATGGCGATGATGGTGGTGACGAGGACTTCGATGATGAGTAGCTTGTTTCTCTCACGCGGCCTACCCCTTTTTGGCACTTGTTGACAAAGGGGGAGTGTTAGGCTTTGATCTATCTTGTAATTTTTGGTTGGTAGCCTAGTTTCGAGACTCTTAAAACCTTTAGCTTGTTCGAACTATGTTATGTGGTGGCACTATGTGATGGACAACTATATATATTTGTGTGTTGGATGATTGTAGGACAAGTAATGATTATCTATTTACTTCTTTTAGCTTATGGTTGTTTTGTAATGATGTATGTCTTTCTTTTGATGACCATGTGTTGTTTCAAGTTTCACTTTGAAATCTTGGTCATCATCTTCTCTTCACTTGTTGTGTGAATATAAATTGTCATATTGCATCTCTTTTCACGTATCTATTCTTTTTCACACACATATGTTGCACCCCACGAATTGCAAAATTTAGGGGGAGCTTTTGTCTTGATATATGCAAGTGATGGATGAATGATCATCATTGAAATTCAAATTCATGCATACATCAAGGGGGAGCTCTTCATAAAGTTTGGGATTCAAAAGCTTTAAATTCTTATATTCTTATAAAAGCCTAAGTTGGTTGTCATCAATTACCAAAAAGGGGGAGATTGAAAGTGCATTTGCCCCCTATGTGGGTTTTGGTGTATTGATGACATCCAAATTAGGGACTAATAAGATCTTTATGAGATATGTCGCAGCTTTTAGTCCCATGAAAGAATTAAAGAGTTGATAAAGATGAAATGGTATCCCTCAATTCGTCGTGTTGAAGAAGGCTTCAAACTCAAGCGGAACTTCAAAGTATATCTTTTCGGTTCTTGAGTTTAGGTATGCCGCACTATAAAGAGGGATGCAAAACCTAGTTGGTCTGAGGAAGATAGAGTGCTCAAGCATTTTAATAAAATCAAAAGAAAGACATTCTAGCACTTCACGAGCACATAAAATTATTTTCTGTGACTGTCGATGTCGGAAGTCCCGACGTGAGTCGGAACTTCCGACAGTCGGAAGTCCTGACCCAAGCCGGAAGTGCTGACTCTCAGTCTTAGCCTGCGCGGTGACCTTGGATGTCGGAAGTCCCGACGTGAGTCGGAACTTCCGACAGCCGGAAGTCCCGGCATCAGTGGCTCTACTGACCTGCTGACTATGCCCGTCGGAAGTCCCGACGTTCGTCGGAAGTTCCGACAGTCGGAAGTTCCGACGTTTGTCGGAAGTTCCGACACTGACTTGTCCCCGTGGACTTTTGACCTCGTGTGAACAGTGTTTTCTTCATACGTCGGAAGTCCCGAGATCTGCGTCGGAACTTCCGACGTAGATCTGAACGGTTAGATTTTGCCTTGGAGTATATATACCCGTTTCCTCCATTCTAACCGTTACTCACTCATTCATTGCTCACCAACTCACGGCCAAAACAGCTCCCAAGCATTCAAGAGCTCTCTCTCCTCCCTCCTTTGCTCCTAACTTCGATTCCCACGAATTTGAGTGATAGGAGTGTGGTTTGAGTGAGAAAACTTCCTCACAAGCTTGAGCACTTGATTTCTTCGTCAAGCCGGTTGGATTTGCGTCTTTTACTCTTGGGTTCTTGTAACCCTAGCCGGCTAGGCGTCGCCCAAGAGCTTCCATCTTGTGGAAGAGCCTTGGGAAGTTTGTATTACCCTTGGTTTCTTAGTGGAGAACTCAAGTGACCTTTGTGGTTGCTTTGAGAGAGGCAAGGAGGTGAAATAGACTCCGACCTAAGTGGTCACCTCAACAACGAGGACGTAGGTGCTCCTTTGTGGGGTTACCGAACCTCGGGATAAATCCTTTGTCCCGCGTGCTTGTTGTTTGTGTGATTTGCTTGGTATCACTTGTATTTGCTTGTCTCTCTCTCAACCTCCCTCTTAGGGTTTGACTTCGATCTACGACTTGGAGAGCCCTCGGTGTCAAGAAAGTGACCTAACATCTTCATCTTACCATTGAGAAGTGGTGTTGTAAGTTACAGCTCTCACAAAGTTCATTTAAGCAATAGTAGTTCATTTCCCGTAGGGGTCGGAACTTCTGACAGTTTGCGTCGGAACTTCTGACACGTCGGAAGTTCTGGCTCAAACTGTCGGGACTTCCGACAGTTGCTGATAAGTGACTTTGAGTTTTGTGTAGAATTTTTAGATACGCCTATTCACCCCCCCCTCTAGGCATTGTTTAGATCCTTTCACAATTGAAACAACTATAGCATTTCACTTAATTCATATGTTTCAATGCATGTGAGGCCTATATTCTTGTGCAACCTATGCATGGTGTGTATGTTTAGCCTATACAATACCTTAACTATGCTTAGGACACTTAATGGAGCAATATTCATGTTGACCATGTTGACTAATTAAGTCTCTAAGTGATAGTTGACCTTGATTTGATCTTGTTTGACCTAGAAAGTACAATTGCTTGATTGTTTTAAAAGGGTAGCTAAAAGTATTTTCCTGTAGCTGCACCCTGAAACAAAGTTGTAGCAAATTTATTATAGAACAAAAGTTGTTTAATGATCATATCATGAAAATGACCAGAGCAATCTCAAAGGTGGCCCACAAGCCAGGAAATAGGGGCTGATTGGCACTTGCAAAATTTGGCTAAGTCCTTATGTTGTTTTAGTGCTAAGTGCCTTAATTGGAGCTTTATATCTTGCAACACAAGCTGATTCAAACCTTGATCCTTAAATAATAATTGTAGTTTGGTTTGAGTACTACAAACTTTGTTTAATGAGCAAGAGCTGATTTTGTGACTAGCTTGGTCAATTAGGGTTCGCAAAATCGAATCTTGTGTTATTTTCAGGGACGAAAAATTTGAAGTCTGGGATGACTGCATTTTCGGGTTTCAGTTTTCGTTTACCCTTCTTTGGTGATTTATCCATTGCAAACCAAACCGAATTAGGCTATGATCCTTTGAGAAAAGTTTGAGTACTCATGTAGGTCTAGCTTATGGTGAAATTTATTGATCAAATCAGTGCACGGATAAGGAGATAGGGAAGGGGAAAGATGAGAGTTTCGGTCAACTTACAAACTGAACTGCAGCGAACGGTTTTGAGGTACCCACATTTGAAGCTTTGTATCTTGCAAAGAATGCCGAATCAGACTTGGACCCTTTAAGAGAAATTGGAGACCTCGCGTAGCTCTACAACTTTGGTTACTACAGCTCGTGCCAAAACTAAACGGTTTAGGAGTTACAAAGAGAGGAAAGTTGATGTTTCAGCTGTACTTTGAGGTGGTATTGGAATTTTGAAATCGTTGCAGCAGCAGCAATGGCCGACACGGACTGAGGCCGAGCGCCGCGTAACTGAGGCCAAGCACCGCGTGGCTCTCTGGTGCCCTGGCTGCTCGACACCTCGTGCCCACGCGTCGTCGAGCCAAAGTAGAAAACCGGCGCCCTTTGTTTCCTATTCACTCAGTCTCTTTTTCTCTTCCTTGTGCTTGCCACATCCATGGCCGCCCCGAGTTGCCGCTGTTGCGCTGCTCCTCCTCTGCAGCCACCACCGCTCACTGCTCCTCCCATCTCACTGCATCCTCGAGCCGTCACCGCCGTTGGTTGCCGCTGGCCGCCACAGCCGGCCGACCGGGCTGGGCGCAGCAGGCCGCTGCCAGCCACCGCCATGGATAGGAAGCAAAGCTCCGAGCTGCCACTAACGTTCCGCCGTTCCAAGCCACCACGTCCGCAGCCGCATACACCACCGCATTCGCCTTGTCATGCTCCACCTCGTGCACATGCTCGCTCGGATCCAACATTGCCGGAGCGCCCCGCCGCCGGAGATGCTGCGGGCTTGGCCGCCGGCGCACGTGGCCGGGCCACCTCGGGCCATCTCGGGCCAAGCCACGGGCACCGGTGGATGCGCCCAGTGATGGAGATGCTTCCACGCCACTCCAACGCCACCGGCGAGCCCTCTTCCGGCCTCAACCGCGAGCTCAGACGCCTCCTCTGCTCAAATTCGCGACCAGGGACCTCTGGTTAAAATTCAACTAAAGCCAGGGGTCTAAGTGCACGCCCGAAGACTCATGTGAATAGTGCCACGAGGACTGTTTTGTGATGATTTTACAAGAACTTTGAAAATATATAGTAAATCATAGAAAATTCGTAAAATAACAAATGAGTATTTTTTGGAATCCTTGTGAAATTGTTTATGCAGTAGATCTATAATATAGCATATTTTAGTTTAATGTTTTTGCTGTAAAAATGGATTTTTTAGATTAGGTTTTTAATACTAGTGGTATTTGTCTTTTTCATAACTATAGTTGTAGGGCTCCAAATGAAGTGAAATTTTTGTGGCATGCTACTCCTGTGTCTTTTGATGTGTGGTAAAAATCTCATAAATTTTGGTGATAGTATGAATGAGTTATTGATTCATCTTGCTCTCACATGAATTCTTGTAATAGCGATTTGTCTTTCTCATAGAGGTTGATATACATGTCCAAATGGCTTGAAATTTGGACAGTAGACTATTGGGAGCATATGTAGGCCACTGTAATTTTGGTAGAATTTATTGTGCACCTTGGATATGTGTTCATAATTCCACCTAATTATCTAAGATAAATTAAGAAATGTATTAAAATAATTTATATAGCATTGGACACTATGTTTTCTGGTGTTCATTAGTCATGGGTGACATGTTGGTAAAGTTGGTTTTGTCCAATTATATGTTTGCAACATAAGTTAATAATTATTTCTTGCAAATGAGGTTTCTGGACAGATCTGAGAACTTAGCAAAGTTCTTCATGATAATGTCCTTTGTTGTGAAACTTGTTTATACAAAAGTTGTAGATAATTTATGTATCTAGCTGCTGTTAAAATTTGGTGGCATTTGTCTATGTGGTTTAGGAGTTATAGCTGTTTAAATTTGGGTTACAGAATTGCTTGCTCTCTGTCTTGATAGACCAATTTCTGTGTTTGTGTAAATTCGACCTGATTAACTTTGGAATCATGCTGGAATGATTATAAATGAAATGTAGAAAATTTTATAAGATTTCCATAATGTCTTCTTGCAAGTCATTTGGATTTATAAAACTCCAGATATGATTGATTTATAAAGCTATTGTCTGCAAGTCTAGAAATTGACATATTCCAGTTATCGTTGTTGCTTCATCTTGACTTGCTTTGCATGTTGCTAAGTGTGATTCATGTCCTTGGTGATGAAGTTAGTACACCTAAGACTTTGTAAATCTTGTGTCATGTTTGGTATTGCTTTCCTTGCTATCTTACCATGATAGGTCGTGTAGTGTTTAATTAAGCAATGTGAAGTGCTTATGTATATTTAGTATAACCTTGTACTTGCCTTGTTTAGTGTGTGATGCATCATCCATTGTATTTCCATATATTCATACACTTGCATCTTGCATCTCATCTAGGTACGCTAGATGCACCACGTGAAGGATGAGATGTTGGAGCTTAACCCGAAGATGGTGTTTGGTGGACCTATCTCAAAGACGGAAGGACTGGACAAGTGCTAGAATGGGAGGTGCTCGCCAAACGAGTGTCATCTGACAACTACTGACTTGTGTCGGATCCCAGGCAAGCTCCGGAGCATTATAAGCCTCCTACCTTCAAAGCAATTAATTCTATATATGTTATAAGTATTGTTGCATTAAGTGGTAGGAGTTGGATGGAAACCCTTGCTGTATTATATCATTCCTTGTCCAGATATATGAATCCTTAAATCCTACATAGACTAGGATCGAGTAGATGCTTAGCCCTGCTTTAAGCGGTAGAAGTCAGGTGATTTCCTGTCACCTGCGAGATGTAAGGATATTCATATATGGCACGGTTGGCTATATTTGCTATCGTGGAAAGGAATCATGTGTTAATAAAATAAAATGAGACCGGGCGGGATGACGATAGTGAAGCAACAAGGCATGGAGGTCTTGGGTGTGGATCTATCCCCGTCTGAGTCGTTTAAGGACCGATTCGTTGTATGTCCTTGAATCATGTTGAACGCAGTCTAACACTTAGTTGGCCGGATAAGTCGTTCCGACCACGAATCCGAGTAATACAGTTCAGGCCGGGAATCGAATGGTAGGTCGCATCTTGGAGGTAGTAAGGATGTGTTTGGGGACATTGGCATAAGACCACGGGGGTTAGAGTCCCTATCATCCTGACAGAGTGTTGCCCTTGGGGATGCGGCATCAGTCGAACCCGCGCTTTCCTGAACGGTACCAAAGGTGACCTGAGCAGCCCTCGCCAGGCGTGTCTCGGTGAGTGTTAGAAATACCCCTCTAGCTGGATAGGAATTCGATTCGAATCGCCGTCGCTCCCGGTTAGTGAGCACTTGACTTGAGCAGCGACAACGTAGATTCCATTAAATTAAACGGATGATTAATTGGATGATGATGTAAATGTTGCCTCAATTTATACCTGCTATGGTTAATATTGTTTGCTCCTAATCAAGTAAATGCTCTAGTACAAGTGCTAATATAGATGACAGGTTAATGATGATTAACTTGATGCTTAAGCATTAATGATTACTTATCTATATTAAGCTTTTATGTAAAATGTTGTCAAGCTAGCCCATTTTATATCAGCCTTGCATGATCCTCGGTGTCACTTTATTTCTGGTTTTTGACGGGTAAGTCTAGCTGAGTACCTTCTCGTACTCAAGGTTTTTATCCCCACTTGTTGCAAGTTGTGATATATCATGGCGACTGCAAGAGTTAGTTGGCACCTGCCGTAGTGGCGGAGTGCGATCATGGGCATGATCCATCTTATTTATCTTGTCTCTAATACTTTTGTTGGAAGTCGACCTTGGTACTGGCATATATTTGAAATAAGATTAACGTTAGTTTCAAATTACTTTGCTTCCGCTACTTTTAAACTTAAGTTGTAATAACTATGTTGAACTCCGATATATATTGAATTACTTGTGAAATGGATGTAACATGTGACTTGTTATGTTGAATCACTACGCTCTTGGCCTGTATGTTGGTTGGTATGAAATTCCTCGTAATTTCATTAGACTACCGGAGTTATATGGGCTCAAGTGCGAGAATTTGATCACTCCGGTGATTGTTTTTTACTTATACTCTTATAATTTGGATGGTTCCGTGACAAATATGCTCCTACTTTTTTAGCCATTTGAAAAGTTCATTTGATTTAATACTTATATGTTTGGAAGTATTGGAGATGCTCTTAAACCCATTTGAAAGGGGCAAAACTTGAGATTGAATAAATTGATTTTTGAAGGTGGCCGATAGGTTGTATATATATAGAAGGAAACACATGATCTTGTGTCGTGATAACATAAATCGATTAGATTTCAAACTAGTAGACTTAAAAGGCCAAACTAAGAAAATAAAACTCTAAAAGGATGTCGCGCTTCCACAAGTTCATGCGTCGAATTTCGGTGGATCATTCACACATGTGGCCTGTACCCTTCGCCCTGCCTCCGAGGTGAGCGCACTTGTGTGGTGTTCCTTTCTTTTACCCCCACACATGTTTTTTTAAAAAATTTTGAGCATGGACTTCTAATGTACAAGTTGTAGTGTTTGTACTCTACACAACACACTCACACCACCACACACACGCACACCCCTAGAAGTTACAACATATACACCTCAAATGTCCTTCTTAAGATCACCGAAGCCACACGAGCCTCGTAGACGACGGGCACGTCATTGTCCCATTGTAGTACCACACGAGTGTCCAGGACCTGAAAGAAACAAATCCGAGAAAATCCCGAAGGTGCGACACCCGACGCTCGGGATCGAACTCAGATGGGTGGCGCTCCAACCGAGCGGCCTCACCACCGCGCTACGCGCGCGTCCACCCCATACACGAATTAAGTAGAGTGGAGAGGATTTCCATATTTATTGAGTAGATCATCATTCACTTCCACAAGAAAGGTAAGACTAACCATTCCACCACCTTCTCTTTTTGTATATCTGAATGTGTTTTTTAGATTTATTTGGAACAGTCAGGAGAAATCCATAGGGCCAAGCCTATTATTCCAATTCCAACGCTTTGAGTCCAAGCTCTCATACCGTACACCTCAAACATATGCCGACGCAATCACGCCTATAAAGGTTGAGACCATAAACTTTTCCTAATCATTTCAGTTCAACATACGTGCAGTCATCGAATGGTTGCTAGTAAACAGACGAAAATATCTAGGGGCACGGTCCAAGGATGACGCGAGGGAAACAGTTGAATAGCAAACCAGACCAAACCAAGACGTCCTTGTCGCCGATCGGAAGCTGAACTAACCGAGTGACAGGCACCCGAATGCAACCTCAATGAATTGCTTGATAACAAGAAGTTTCCTGTAGTACACTTGTTACTTAATGCAACTTCAATGAATTGCTTGATAACAACAAGTTTCTCAGTACGTACACTTGTTACTTGCCCGATTTAATTGGACTCTCGCATGATTACTTACTGCGTTAAATGGACGATCGGCGAAGAGAAGACTGACTAAACGCTCTTGCCATTTTGTCGGCTCGTACACCTGCCACCGGCAGCAACGTGCTTGAACGTAACGCTTCGTTCATGGTCATAAGCATAAGCATAAGTATCACCCTGTTCGTTTGAACTACTTTTTCAGCCATAGGACAATATTTTTCTCTCACAACATTTTAGCATAAACTAAATTTTAACATAAGCAAACATGATAGTCTGCTATTCAGCGGGGCGTTTTCGCGTAGCTGACTATGCGTACTGTAATAAATAATTAAACAAAGCATGTAATAAGCAGTTTATATATCAAAAAGAAAAAAAAAACTGCCTGGAAACTACGGATCCGGAGCCAACAAGCGTGACGGAATTATCCTACCGGATTGCCGGAATCATCCGGATCGGAGAAGCGTGACGGAACTATCCTGCCGGATTGCCGGAATCATCCATTCCGTTGCAAAAATAAAAGGGGTTCGTTTAACGTTAACGTCCACCCTCGTGCTGCGGGATGATCCACATCCACTCACAATTCACTGGCAGCTAGCGATGCTTGAACCGGTCACGCAACGGTGACGCATTGTTTTAGAGCTAACCACATTGATAGGAACGGTAGGTAGTAGGGTTACTACTAGGACCATTAACCTTGGCCGGTTGCTTTGCCCCCCGTGCCCTTGTCCCTTTGGACTTGGCCACGCACGTTTCTGTCTCGCAGAGTCGCAGTCCTGCAGTCTGCTTCGGGAGCCAAGCCGGGGAGGGGAATCATTGATGGTTTCGAAACATTGCAAATGGATGGGAAAATGGTTATCTAGCTTAACGCACATCACATGTGTCTGCATCATCTCGCACGTTTCTGTCGGTCTCAGCCAGCTAAACGCACCGAGATTATCCATTTCGTTACCGCTGATGGCGCACCTCAACCATAACACAATCCGAGATCAGTACACATGGATTAGTTTTAACCATGATCTGTTGAGCCCACCTCGGGCTGTCACGCCACCGAACGACACTGTTCTACGATTCCACTTCGACGAAGGAAAGAGCGTACCCAAGTTCAATAGCTTTATGTCCGTTATTCCAATCATGATTTTCCTACCCTCAGGGACAAAGTAAAGGTCACTGGGCAGAGCCGCGCCGAACTGCCGAAGCCGATCAGGATAGAACCAAACCAACCCGGGCCTTGTTTAGTTCCCAACTGGGGGTGCCTAAGTTGGGAAAAAATACTGTAGTAGTACTGTAGCATTTTTGTTTGTATTTGATAAAAATTATTCAAACTTTGACTAATTAGGTTCAAAATGTTCGTCTCGCAAAGTACAACAAAACTGTGTAATTAGTTTTTAATTTCATCTATATTTAGTACTCCATGCATGTACCGATATTTTGATATGACGGGGAATCTTCTTTTTGCACAGTGAAATTTGGGGAGAAGTTGGGAACTAAGGCCTTGTTTAGATCTCAAATTTGGGGTTTAAACTTTGCATAGTAAATGTCCCGTCACACTGTAGCAATTTTGTTTTTATTTGGTAATAATTGTCCAAACATTGATTAATTAGGTTTAAAATATTCATCTCGCAAAGAACAACAAAACTGTGCAATTAGTTTTTGATTTCATCTACATTTAGTACTCCATATATGTGCTGATATTTTGATGTGATGGGGAATCTTTTTTTTTTATAGTAAAATTTGGGGGTGAATTTGGGTATCTGCCTAAGCAAGGGCCCAATCGCCATCGGGGCGCTGGGCGCTGGGCGCAGACAGTCAGTCGGCTTCCACCAACCACGTTGCGAGCAGCAGCCTCCACTTGCTCCACTCGACCACTCCACCACCCCCTTCCGCCGCCGGGCGAGACGCGCGTCGGCTGCCCGTTGCCCTCACGCCTCACCCCTCGGGTCGTGGGCGGTGGGGCCCGCTCGTCGAGCGGCCATGCGCGCCATTCGCGTCCGCTTCCTCCCGGTAACTTCGCGGTCAACCTCCCTGCTCCCTCCCACCGCCGCCACCACACCGACGAAAGTCTTTGCTAACGCCAGCACCCAGCAGCCGCCTCCGCCCCCGCCCCCGCCCCCGCCTCGCCGTTAAATAACATCTCCATCTCGCTTTGCTCAAGCACTAGCCACGCCATCACTCCTGTTAACTAGCACATTCTCCGCGGCAGTGGCAGCAGCGGGAGGGAGGACCAGCGGCCGCGGCGACCTGGTGGTGGTGCGCCGGCAGGAGGTGGGTTTCGGCGGCTTCGGCGTCGGCGTCGGCGAAGGGCGAGATGGAGAGCACGCTCAAGGGGATACGCGGCAGCGACGCGCCGTGCGTGCTGGACATGGACGACGCGGCCACCGTGGCGGGCGGCGTCGAGGACACCTACGGCGAGGACCGCGCCACCGAGGAGCAGCTCGTCACGCCCTGGACCGTCTCCGTCGCCAGGTGAGCGTGCGTGTGTGTGCGTGTGCGTCGCCTGATTCGTTTCCGAGGCTAGTACAGGGTAAGGTTTCTGATCGATCCACCCGCGGTGACTGGGCCCTGTTGTTTCTCCGCCGGCGACAGACGTGCCCTCGTGTGCGTTTGTTGAAACGAGAAATCCGTGCGACCAACCTTCATGCCGTGTTATTTCGGACCTAGTGTTGTTCAGAACTTCAGATCATTTTCTTCTTTCTGTTTTTTTTTTCATATCCTGTTTTGATCGCGCAAGTACTTTGCAGTGATTGATGCCAGTGAAAATATATCCTCATTCACTTTGAAAAAGCGGAGTATAGGTTATGAACTTATAAGTTACGATGCTTCAGTTTGGATGAGATCAAACATGTTACTTTTCCCATTTTGTTAACCTGGTGTCTACTTTGATTGCTCATAGGGGGTTATGATAGGATTGATTCATCTAAATATAATGCGTGATCACCTGTCAGAAAGGACAAATTAGCACTACTGTATAGGTGTTTCGACAAAAGCAACTTTGTTTTGTTTGGCAGTATAATTTGACGTGTGAAATTTGTTTCTTGGTTGGTGTGTCGCAGCGGTTACAATTTGCTGAGGGATCCCCGTTACAACAAGGGACTTGCGTTCACAGAGAGGGAGCGTGAGACGCACTACCTCCGCGGCCTGCTGCCACCAGCTATTGTATCCCAGGAGCTTCAGGTTTCAACGATCCTCGATACTTTCCTGCATGAACCAGTTTAAATTTGTCTGCCTACCTGATCCCAGTGTATTCTGATGTCATCAGGAGAGAAAGATCATGAATAATATCCGACAATACCAGTTGCCTTTGCAGCGCTACATGGCCCTCATGGACCTCCAGGTAACTGATCATTAAGTCTCCTTGTTATGCATATTATAGCTGATCTAAGGAGTTCATTTGGGTTATACTTTTCTCTCGTACCATCTTATTACAGGAAGGGAATGAGAGGCTTTTCTACAAGCTGCTCATCGACAATGTCGAGGAGTTACTACCGATCGTCTACACGCCAACCGTTGGTGAGGCCTGCCAAAAGTATGGATCCATATTTAGTCGCCCTCAGGGTCTTTATATCAGTTTGAAGGAGAAGTAAGTTTTGCTTTATGGATTTTTTCTTTGGTCTCCAGAATGCCATTGCCTGTTCAGGTTCATATGGTGTTTTATTTGGTTGTGCAGGGGAAAGATCCTTGAGGTGCTGAAGAACTGGCCAGAGAGGAGCATTCAAGTTATTGTTGTTACTGATGGTGAACGGATTTTGGGGCTTGGAGATCTCGGATGCCAGGTACGGTAGCACCCTGTTCTAGGTGTATTGATGACAAACAATCTCCCAGGCTTTCTGCTGATTGAGATAGCATCTATTTAGGGAATGGGGATTCCTGTTGGTAAACTTTCCCTTTACACTGCCCTGGGAGGAGTTCGTCCATCTGCTGTAAGCTTTTCATATCTACCTTTATGCTGTTATTTAGACTGCTTTTTTCTTGATACATAAATGAACATGATATCAATAATGTTGTAGTGCTTGCCAATCACATTGGATGTTGGTACAAATAATGAGGAGCTGCTTAATGACGAATTTTACATTGGCTTGAGACAAAGAAGAGCCACGGGCCAGGTTGGTGTAACAGGACACCAACATGTTCTTCTTGTTTTCCTATCTTATTCTAGTTCAAAACTGAAGTCATTTTTGTACTACTCAGGAGTACACTGATTTTCTGCAAGAATTTATGAGTGCTGTGAAACAAAACTATGGGGAGAAAGTGCTCATTCAGGTAAGGCACATATTAAGAAGGCTCTATACATTATCAGAGCTAAGCTTGAAATAGAAATTTATGCAACTGGCAAATGAGTAATCCCAGACTTGCACTTCTATATCTGAGACCCTATTACATCTTTACCTGACTATTGTTTATCATGTAGTTTGAGGATTTTGCCAACCATAATGCTTTTGATCTCCTTGCAAGATATGGCACCACTCACCTTGTATTCAATGATGATATTCAGGTAGTATTATTTGATGCCTTATAACTTGTTTGCCAAGTGACTTACTGTGTCATATTTACAAAATAAGATTAAATGCAAGTTGGCTTATTAAAAAGTGATTTCTTAAATTTGTAATGTTTATATATTGCAGGGGACAGCTTCTGTGGTTCTTGCTGGGCTTATTGCAGCCCAAACATTACTTGGTGGTTCATTGGCAGATCACACTTACCTTTTCCTGGGTGCTGGAGAGGTCATTATCTCTATGACTCTTTTATACGCATTTAATTTCAAGCTAGTCTTTATATGCTGATTTCTACGGTATTGTTATCTAATAAAGTACCAGACGTAATGCACTGATCTACCCCTCTTTATTCCAAGTGGGTCATGCTATATGCAAACAAAGTATCAACTCAACTATTTGTAATTTGGTAGTCAAAATAGCATATATCATTCTTATTTTATTAGTGGAGCTTTCTATGCCAGGGATTTATATTTATATATTTTTTTACTGAACTTGTTTACGACTGCATTTTTTCTCAGACCCCAATGTTGGTTTGTTTGCCATCTTTCTTCCCATATCAATAGTTGCTCTGTTGCTTGCAGGCTGGGACAGGTATCGCTGAACTTATAGCTCTTGAGATCTCACGTCAGGTGCTTCTTCATTTTCTGCTGTTTCTGGCTTGTGCAATACACGTCTGGATGGCCTAACAATTTCCAAATGTGCAGACGAAAGCTCCTATAGAGGAGTGCCGCAAGAAAATCTGGCTTGTTGATTCAAAGGTCAATTTTATGAAGAGGGCCTCCTCGCTTTTATTTCATTATATCTTTGTCTCAGAACATCAGTTTGTTCGTTATTGCTAACTGTAAATACTGATCAATTAACAGGGCTTGATTGTCAGTACACGAAAGGAGTCCCTTCAACACTTCAAGAAACCATGGGCTCATGAGCATAAACCAGTCAGCAACCTCTTAGATGCTGTTAATGTATGAGTTTGCCCTCAAGAAAAATTATGGATTCTATAATGTATCATGGCCATCTGAATCTTTACAATCCTGTATCCTGACCCAAACGACATTCCAGGCTATCAAACCAACAGTGTTGATTGGCACATCCGGGAAGGGGCAAACTTTCACAAAAGACGTTGTTGAAGCGATCTCCTCGTTTAACGAGGTAACTTCCACTAACTCAACTTGTTTATTCTGAGTCTATTGAGGCAACAAGGTTAGAAGCTCAGTGTTTCGTTAACCGCCACAGAGACCAATCATTCTTGCCCTTTCGAACCCAACATCGCAATCTGAGTGCACAGCTGAGCAAGCTTACACATGGAGCAAGGTAATGATCTCAGTCAGCAGTCACGTCAACTTTTTATCAGCCATGGTTCTGCACTAACAGTCTGAATTCACAGGGCCAAGCAGTGTTTGCAACTGGGAGTCCATTTGATCCTGTGGAGTACAATGGCAAAATACATGTTCCCGGACAGGTATGGATGATGAACACTGCTCAATGCTCATGTTGTTGCAGATATTTTGTATGCTTTAAATGTTCGGAACTGACCCTGCTTCTACAGGCAAACAATGCCTATATCTTCCCAGGGTTTGGCCTTGGTGTGGTGATGTCTGGGGCTATCCGCGTTCATGATGACATGCTTCTGGCAGCATGTAAGTACTCCTAGGGCTTAGTTATAGATAAAAGCATCACATCTTATTACCGTAATTTCTTTCATTTCTATATGGTTCTATCTTTTTGAGCTCAATCCAACCAAAGAATATGCAATATAATGTAGGCCTCAGTTTAAATTTGAACTTGAATTACCTATATGATTCGCACGTGAAATAATAGGTAATCAATGAACAATTTTGCTGGTTGATGCACACTTTAGGCCTTCTTTGAAGTAGATGCTGAATTAGCTAATACTTTGGTCATACATCTTGGAACAGCGGAGGCTCTGGCCCAGCAGGTCACAGAAGAAAATTTTGAAAAGGGGCTCATTTATCCTCCCTTCTCAAACATCAGGAAGATCTCTGCCCACATTGCAGCCAACGTTGCAGCAAAGGCATATGAACTTGGTTAGCATCATATCTGCCTATCTCATAACAAAAATGAGTAAAATGACTAGCTCGTGTCAACTAAGATTGGCTCATCACCAACTCTTCTCACATGTAGGTTTGGCAAGTAGGCGCCCTCGGCCAAAGGACCTGGTGAAATTTGCAGAGAGCTGCATGTACAGCCCCATTTATCGCAACTACCGTTGAATGCGAATCAACTCCAGTTATGTACAATCAGTAGCCTTGCATCAACTGCAAGATTTCCTAAGAATACAACTCGGTTTAGTCTTCCATGCTTTAATACGGCTGCCTCTAAGCTCTCTAGCATAGCTGTTTCACGTCCTGTTCTGCCACTATGTATTCCGCAGCGTTTATCTTTTGCGATGTGATGTAAAATAGCCCCGGTTAGGCTTTTGGATCCTAGTCAGTCATGGTGCTGCTGGCTTCCTTCCGGAGAAGGATAAATTTGGAATAAAGTTTGAATCGACGATTCCTCCGTCGGTATCGGTACTGCGTCTACGTTCACCTCAACGTTTTTTTTGCTTGACATTTGCTATTGTTTTCAGCAAGTGTTTGGTTGTATGCGTGTTTCTTGGTAACACCAGGAAAGATTCGTCCTCTTTTTTTTTTCTTAGACGAGGACAGATTCTTCTGTGGGCAGAGCATCCTGTCGCGACAGAACCCACTGGGAGAAATTATGCGGCAGTCAGGGCGCGCTTGCTTGAAATGGGCAAATGGCTCTAGTTATTGAATGTTTCCAAAAGCGCAGACCCAATGTGATAGGTGGTGTCGAGGTTCTCTTTTTTTGGGTGCTAAATTACATCCATCCGAGTCGGACAGTCCAAGCCTGTTCCCGGTTTTTCAATGTACCTAGTCCTAAAGTTCCAGATAATCATGTATATTCATGTGGCAAGATGTTGTCGGTGTTCTTTTGATTGAACAGGCAATAGCTACACACACGCCTAGAGTGGCCGGCCGAGTGAAACTGTCACACTTTCGGCTGGATCGACAAATGTTGTACCGCTGCCAGCCAAGGTGAAAGAAAGGTGGGTACATATTAGTACGGTGATATCTGCGACGATTCCTAAACAGATAACCATTTGTCGTGTTGTGCCCAAGCCACCCAGACTACACTGCGTATAACCCATTAACCATACGTAAGGGGGTGTTTCCTGTTAAAATTTAGTCCCTATCATATCGAATATTGGACACATGTATGAAACACTAAATATAGACTATTTATGAAACTAAAAATATAGAGCGAGGCTAATTTGCGAGACGATTTTTTAAGCCTAATTAGTTTATGATCAGCACTAATTGCTACAGTAAAATATGCTAATGACGGATTGATTAGGCTTAATAAATTCATCTCGCGGATTACTCACGAAATATGTAATTTATTTTTTTTATTATTATCTGAACACCCCATGGTCAACCTCATGTAACATCAAATATGACACCTGTTAAATTTTAGTCCTAGGAACCAAACACGGCCTAAATCCCATTTCCTTGCTTTATTAGAACTAAAAAAAGTTGGTCAAATGTTGAGGCCTCGAGGGCATAAGCTCATCAGTCTACTGGCAACAAGAGATGCTCCAATAACCCACTCAACAGAAATACTTCTTGGTTCATATTCATAAACACGTTTAATCCTCCATTACTGGTTCCTTATCATGTTCTTTAATTCTTCTTTACCCATCAATGATAAGGGGTGAGTGCTTGATGTGACAACAATTTCATATCAAGGGGGTGTTTAGATGCAAAAAAAAGAATTTGAAATTTAGCTACTGTAGTACTTTCGTTTGTATTTGGCAATTAGTGTCCAAACTATACAATTTGGCTCAAAAGATTCGTCTCATAATTTACAACCAAACTATACAATTAGTTATTTTTTTATCTATATTTAATGCTCCACGTATATATCAAAGATTTGATGTGACGGAGAGAAAGTGTAAAAATTTGAAATTTAGAAGCCATCTAAGAGCCTGTTTAGTTGCAAAAAAGACCCAAAAAAATTTGCACAGTAACTGTCACGTCAAATCTTTAGACGCATGCATGGAGCATTAAATGTAGGTAAAAAATAACTAATTGCACAGTTTGTCTGTAAATGTTGAGACGAATCTTTTGAGCCTAGTCAGTCTATAATTAGATAAATTTTGCCAAATAACAACAAAAAGTGCTACATGAACTTTACTTAAACTTTTTCACCATCTAAACAGGCCCTAAACAACAAGGCCCTGGTCAGCACTTCTAAAAGGCGAGCCTTTTTAAGAGCCTGTTTAGTTGGTAAAAAGGCCCAAAAAAGCTTGCAGAGTAACTGTCACATCGAATCTTAAGACGCATGTATGGAGCATTAAATATAGGTAAAAAAATAACTAATTGCACAGTTTGTCTGTAAGAGCCTAGTTAGTCTATCATTAGATAAATTTTATCAAATAATAACGAAAAATGCTACAGAAATTTTACCTAAATTTTTTCTGAACAGGCCCTAAACAGTGGTGTCACGATATCCCATAAATGCTTTCATGTGACTACAGTGTACGGCGTGATTTATATAGATTTTCAGATGTCGAGTCCTCTGTCGTTATTGCAGATGTCGAGTCCTCTGTCGTTATTGCATCGCTTCTATATTCTGTATAACAACATCATACAATATCATCAGAACATAACTTTAAAAGAGGCGACTACAATTTTAGACGATATAATTGTGTAGCGAAACAACTATCTGTAGATCATGTTGTAGAACAGCAACACATTGGCATGCATCCTACTCCAACTACTACATTCCATGATCAGGTGCATGTGTCCGCGTGTATCCAGCATTATGCCAATATTTTACTACATGTGAATGGTGCGATGAGTAGGTGTATATACGCATGCAAACGAACTATTTTCACTGCCATGCAGGGGCCACACTATGGTTGCCTCAAGGTTGGGCCCGCATGGCAGTGACGTGTCTTCTTTGCGCTCGTGAGGGCCACAAGCATTTTTGGGGGGCTTTTTGGCGTGACTGCCTGAGACTGCAGGCTGTGTCCACTTGGCGCAACGACTGACGCTGTCACGCTGATGAGTGATCGCCACGGCCAAAAACTGCCCCCGTCTCGCGCGTCAAAAGCTGAGCTCTCGGTTCTTTTTCCCACGTCTGCTCACGGTTATTTTCCCGTGGTCGCTGCTTCCTTCCTCGCTTCCTTCGCCGGGCTCTGCCGGCTTCGCTGCGCCGCGGCAGCGCGTCGTGTGCTGCTCGTATCGAGGAGGTGGGCAATGCCAAGGATGCCGGCCGCAGAGAGGCAGTCGCCGTGGGCGAGCGGTGAGAGGCGGCCGCACTTCTTCAAGGTGCTCATGGGCGACTTCAAGAAGCGCCTGGTGAGTGACTGATGGCTCAGTTTACATTGTGTTAAAATGCTTCCTCGCATGCATGTGATGCATGTGTGCGAATCTATACAAGTAGTAGCCACAGACTCGGTGAATGCCCAAACTTGCCACGCCGAGCTTACTACGGCAAACATAGTGCGGCGAGGAAAAACGAAGTCACACTTTTGGCAAGGGACATATGTGAGACATGGTACTAAGAAAGTGTGACGTGTCATAGTTACAGCAGTGAACCAAACACACACCTAAGAAAATTGTGGCACGCTTGGCTTGTGGCATGGCAAGTTATGATCATGAACAAAACAGACCCATGTTTTGATTATATTAATGATTGGCATGATACGAGAGACCATTTTTGTTGCATACACATGAACCAAGCCACTGAAAAATGCCACTCATGCAACGTGCCTGCATGGTCATTTCGACTCATATGCTAGACGTTCGTGCACTTTAATTTGTGAAATATAACATGTTTGGCATGCCAGGAAGAATGATGTTGTCGCTGTTCGTTCACCTATACAACAAACATCGACGAAGCCAGGAATGGATGAAGGGGGGCTGCTTCCCTCTTCTTCTTCCTCCAGCCCCTCCTTTCCTTCTTCTTTCTCCTCATGGCAGTAGCCCGGGCTAAGGGGGGACGCTGTATTGCCATGGCCGGTAGGGGGCTGGAGCACGGGTTGCCCCCTGTGTTTATATATGAATGGTAATAATGTTACTACTGTATGTACTCAATTAGTTGTTACATTCATCATGCATGCAGAAGATCCCGCCAGACTTCTGCAAGCACATCCCCTGGGAGGCGTCGAGGAAGTCCAAGACCCTCAAGGAGGCGTCAATGGCGGCCACCCTGGAGGGCCCCAGCGGGCGGACGTGGCTGGTGGTCATCCGCCGGTCCGCCGAGGGCACCTTCTTCACCTCGGGCTGGCCCAAGTTCGTGCAGGAGCAGGAGCTGCGGGAGCTCGAGTTCCTCGTGTTCCGGTACGACGGCGGCACGCACTTCACCGCCATGGTGTTCGACACCACGGCCTGCGAGCGGGAGGACCTGCTGCTCGGCGCCGACCAGCCGCGCCGTGGCCGGCAGCGGCAGAGCAACAAGTGGCGCCGCGCGAGGGCCGGGCCTTCGCGTGATGCCAATGCCAAGCGGGCGAACAAGGATTCCGTCGGGAAGGAGCTGGTGTCGTACCGTGCGCCACGTGAGCAGCAAGTTTCATGCTCCAATTGGACGCCAGAATCGGGTAAGCCCGAATCAGGGGTCATGTTTATGGCTTGAACAACCCAAATTATTATTTTAATATTTTACCAATAAAAGAAGACTCCACTTAATTTTCAAGGCCTATAAATTACTAAATCAATATTTGGCCACAAAATAAACCTCATAATTAATTTTAAGGCCTATAAATCACCCACTCTGTTCCAAGTTATAGGTCATTTTTAACTTTTGAGATGTACGAATTTTACTGTGCACTAAAATATATGATGTATCTATATACATAATAAAAATTATATATCTAAAAAGCCAAAATATCTATAATTTAGAACAAAGGTAGTACTACATTAATTGGAGAAAATAAAATTAAAGTACCTCTCTACATGTTGATAAATTACTCAACACTATTATCATGCCAAAATTAACCCAAAATACCTTAATATTTATTTCTATATTAATAACTTCTTTATGTTTGGCTAAGTAATTGAATCTCCATCTTGGAATAAAAAGAGATTCAAAGTAGCAATTCAAATTATCTTTTGATCTCAAATATAATACAAATCGAACATAGTTTAATGTAAGAGTTTTTAGAAACAAACATAAAAAAAGCTCGCAAAATATCGCAAGGTAAGACCTGTTGGGAATTAAAATATTGTAATATGTAAAGCTAACAAGAAACTTTGAACTTTGATATCCTGCAATGAAAAAGGGATGCCGAGGGGCCATCAATACACAAAGAGGAACGCATAAGTGAATTGTACAAGATAATATGAATTGTTATACCAAACTTAGCCACAAAGATATAGCTTGAGGTCATTGCTTTAACCAACCAGTAAAGAGAGATATAGCGCGCAGATCAGTTATGGTGGGACAATACTTATGGTGACAATAAACAGTGATGTAGCCATAGACTTTGAAGTAGAAAAATGAGACTAAAAGTAAATGAGAGTTCACGCTAAGTTGTATACAAAAAATTAAAGGACATACTAGCCGCACAATTACATGGGTCATCTGGCTAGCAGTTTTACTATTGTGGCCAAAGGCCCAACAGGAAAAATAAGCCCAACCAAAGGCCGAGGTGATCCTTTCCCGTTCAAGCACACCGAAGCCATGGCTTGCAAGCCACTTAACGGTGCCTAACTTGAATGGGGAAAGGATCACATCGTTGCCCAAGCTACTTAAAATGCCATCCCATGTCTCAATTGAGTACCCAATCCACTCTCAGAAAAAAGTCCTTTTTTTTTGCCTCTTTGGACTATCATTATAATCTATATTTCCTCAAACTCTAAAAAGTGAGCAAACTTCCTCCCTCAACTCTCAGAACCATTTAAATTAACTCCTTGCCCCTATTAGAGGTGGTTTTGCCATTGTATAGTTGAAAACTTTTGGTAAACACATGAATAATCCTATGAAAAATATCTATAAGCCCATAAAGTGTCATGAAATTAAAAACCCTAGATATAAATTGAGACATGGGAACCACAAATAAAATATTTAGAGCTGGTGGAAATATATCTAGAAGCTTCCACAAATTAGGTTTAGCTCTAGAAAAATAGGAAAAAATATTTTAAAAATCTAGAAAAATGAATGACATGACACATTCTTCGACTCACTCATATCGCTTTATTATACTTGCTTAAAAAAAATCTTACAACCCAATGTGTGTGCTGCGGCAGCTGGCGCAGTCAAGACCGAGATCGAGGACGGCGACGAGGTAGCGCTGTGCGTGATGATCCCCGCGCCACCGCCGTCGCAGGACCGCGCACCGAAGCGCGGCCCGGAGCCCGAGGTCGAGGATGGCGCGGAAAAGCGGCGCGCGGTGAAAACGCGGAGCATCCACGAGGACCTGCAGGCGCTCGCGGACATCCCGGACTCCGTCAGGCGCTACAAGGGGTACGTGTCCCGCCGGCGCCCCGTGACGGGCGCCGAGCGGCAGCGCGCCATGGAGCTAGCCTACGCGTTCCGGTCGTCGCTGCCCTACTGTGTCATCCGCATGAGCACAATGCACGTCTACTACTCGTTCATGATGGTGAGGAATCTACTTGTTTCCATCAAGCATCAATCAGCTTGATGGTGGTGACGACGACTGACATCCTGGAAGCGTTCTCTCACTTGCAGAGGTTCCCGACGGGGTTCTCGCGGCAGCACCTGCCGCGGGAGCGCACGGACGTGGTGCTCCGGGACCCGGGCGGCAAGGCGTGGGTGGTGCTCTACATCCCCAACACGAGGGACCGGCTGTCGCGCGGCTGGTGCGCCTTCGCGCGGGGCAACTGCCTCGAGGAAGGGGACTACTGCGTGTTCGAGCTCGTGGGCGCGGCCGAGTTCCGCGTCCATGTCTTCCGCGTCGTCGACCCGGCCGTGCCGGCGGTCAGGCTCCGGAGCACGTGAGTCGTGCGGGGAGGCAAGGAGAGAGGCGCCTGCACCGCGGTGGCAGCTGACGTGCGCATCGGGTCGTCATCAGAGGCTGGTCGAGCTGAGCAGCGGAAACGAAAGGGTGCTGAATACATGCAATCCAAGAGGACAATTTCAGCGCATGTTTAATGCATGTACGAATAGCTGCGTATCGATGGTTTCCCTCGTTTTTCTGCTGCTGGCTTCGTGGCGATCGAATCTGTTTCTGTCAACCGTGCAGATGCCAATTATACAACTTCCTTTCTTTGATTGACTTTCGCCTCCTGCGTAAATATCATGGCGTGGAAAATGCCGATAGGTACTGGCCGGCACGTGGAACTAGTCAGCACCAGAGAGAAGAGCTGAAAGACGACGTAGACTGTCAGTGTAGTCCTGGACCGCTTGGCTACCTCATACAGTCATACTGTTTTTCCTCTCTACCAACCCAATTCCAACGCCGTGGGGCAGCCGCAGGTGAACGCCGCTTCCGGGAAGCTAACGGGGGATATTTAAATATTTGCCGCCGTTACGGTTGGCTCCTCTTCATTTGCCACCGTTAGAACGTCAATTAAAGATTTGTCACAAGAATTGATTCGGTGCTCTAGATTTACCCGTTTTGGCGTCGTGGCGGTTCATGTCAGCTTGTCATGGTGGATCAGGCAGGGAAAAAGACTGACCTGCCCCTCCCTATGTTACGCTCGTGCCCAGGCCCGTCGCACGCATCTTCCCCATCGCGCGGCGCCGTGGCTTCTCTTCCCCGTGCCCGCTTCTTCCCCATTGCGGCTGAAGGCGGCGGCGTAGACGGCGACCCTTCTCGCTGCGGCTCCAAGCCCTTCCCAGCGACGAGGACGGACGGAAGCTCGAAGCCGGCGACGATGGTGACCAGCTCTAGGCGATTTTCACTACAATTTGCGTTTTTGGCCTCCTCAAACTTTAATTGCAAGTCAAAGATTAGGTGAGCAAGCAAGCAAGCGGTTCTGATGATTAATCGATTCCACGCTCGCTGACCCGTGAAAATAATGTAAATCTTGTAGCTAGACACGACACCAGACCTGGACACCTGGTATGCAAGATGTAAACAAATACTCTAGATTGACTGGAGGAATATTTCAGAGATCAACTGAGAAAGAAGAGAGCTCAAACAATATATGTGTTAGATCGCAATGAGAAGATGCACCTTCTTGAAGAGCTTCAACAGTAGATTGGAGGTGCTGACGCTCCTTTTCTAGACTAGAAACTTTGCGCCTGCACATGATTAATAGGAAAAAATAGTAAAAAAAATCTATTACAATACCTGGAAGTTCAATTCACCTGGAGCTGGTCACCATCGTCGCCGGCTTCGAGCTTCCGTCCGTCCTCGTCGCTGGGAAGGGCTTGGAGCCGCAACGAGAAGGGTCGCCGTCTATGCCGCCGCCTTCAGCCGCGATGGGGAAGAAGCGGGCACGGGGGAAGAGAAGCCAGGGCACCGCGCGATGGGGAAGATGCGTGCGACGGGCCTGGACACGAGCATAACATAGGGAGGGGCAGGTCAGTCTTTTTCCCTGCCTGATCCACCATGGCAAGCTGACATGGACCGTCACGACGCCAAAACGGGTAAATCTAGAGCACCAAATCGATTCTTGTGGCAAATCTTTAATTGACGTTCTAACGGTGGCAAATGAAGAGGAGCCAACCGTAACGGTGGCAAATATTTAAATATCCCAGCTAACGGTGTCTGCAAGTAACTTAGGCTATCCGCACTCATGCACCTCTATATTCATCCTCTATACGTCCTGGTCAGCAAGATTCTCTCCTCTATACTTAATTCTCCCGCACCCATCCATCCTATATATCATCCTCTATCCACTCTATACACTGTGGGACCCACTTGTCACTTTATCTAAATATATCCATGTGTGATTTAATTTTGAAGGATTTATTGAGACGAATTTAATGGTGCAATCGAAATTTAATTTGGATTTTTAGTTTGTGAGTTATAGCATTTTTTCTTTGTTTAGCTAGTGGGGCCGTCACTGCATACTATAGAGTAAGCACTGTACTACTCTAAATATAGAATGAGAGAAATGATAGAGTATCGTTTTATAGTACCCAGCGCAACAGTTTTTACTTTATATCATACTCTAAAGCTTTAGAGTATCTTTTAGAGTACCCACTGCGGATAGTCTTAATCCGGTATAAACAGGCAGCCAGGCAGCATACAGAAACTTGACTAAAAATCTGTCGTGTTCCACTCAAACGGAAATGGAGTAACATCAACGAATATTCATAATCTTATATTGTTGCACAAGTTACATTGTATCAGTACCGTAGTAGAAAAAAAAACTCAAATACAAAGCTCCTTGGTTTCCTAGCTCATTTTTATCGGAGCGGCTCTTTACTAACAATGCTCGTTTTGAGAGCCAGAGCCATAGCATCTGGGAGGCGAATCAAACGCATTCGTTCTAAAATAAATGTCATTCACTTCTCAATAACGAAGGAGAATAAAATTGGTGGAATATTGGATATATTGCATTGGGCCTCATGGGCTAATTATATAGGGTACATAGGACTAACACCTCACGTGGGTACACAATGTGGTACTATTTCTATTTACTCTAACAAATAAGTCAAATATTTTTAACTTTGACCAAAAAATCATTAATATTTATGATACATAATAAATATTGTTAGATTAATTATTGAATATATATTTTATAATAATTTTATTTGGAGATATAAATATTACGTAAATCTATTTAAAATTAGAAAAATTGACCCGTACGGAACCTGAAAATATATTATTTTACGCGAGAGGGAGAGTAAGTTTTTTTTCACCTCCACGTGGTGTCTAATCCTAGGAGTTAGCCTTATCGTGCCAGACAAAAACAACAGTCGACGCGGACCCGAACACGTTTCGCGATCGTGCATCTGCTGCCGCAAGCCGCGCAACCCAACAAAAGGCAGCGGTCGGGATCTGCCGGCTGCCTCGCGCGCTGCAGTGCCAGTGCTGCGCCTCCGCGGTGGCTCCGCTTGCACCCACCAGGGCAGGCCACCACCGGGCGCCGGCGCTCCTACGCCGCTGCCCTTCATCGAACACGTTCATCCAACCCCACCGGCCACCGCTATAAAGTTACGTTATCTCGCAAAAAGATCCATCGCACAGTCCGACTCGTCTGCCAACACCGCTACCCCTTTGGTCCCTACCGCGGCTATTTGGGCTATTCGCCAACAACCTCCTCCCCCTTACCGCGCGTCGTGCGGCGGATGGCAACGGCCGCCTCCGCCTCCCCCGGCGCGTTCGGCGCCAAAACCCCAGCCCCAGCCCGTGGGCTGAGCGCGCACCCGGCCCTGACCCCGAGCCCCGCATTCGCGAGGCCTTCGCCGCGCACCCCCGCCTGCGGCAGGTCCCGCGCCAGCCTCCACCTCGGCGGCGTGGGCGCGGCCAGCAGCAGCAGCGCCGCCGCCGCCGCCGCCGCCGGCAACGGCACCGGGCTCCACGTGCCCCCCACGATCGCGCCGCTCGCCGTTCCCAAGATGGCCGGCTCCATGAAGACCCACAAGAACGTCCTGCTCTTCTACTGCGAGGAGATGCGGGACCTCGCGCAACAGGTGGTCGCCCGGAACGATGACATCGAGCTGCGCTCCATCTCATGGAGGTCACATAATAATCTTCCCCTTCCCTTCTCTCCCAGCATCATGTTGTCAAGTTTGTCAGGACTAAACTCTGCACGGACAAACAAACGCGATATGACATTTTACTTTTACCCTCTGTCGATGAATTACGTTCAGGGGAAACAGGGAGGAAATTGCCGGTGGAAAATTAGTATGAATATATGTCACCACTTGGTGGGACAGTGCTGACCAAATACTAGTAGGTTTCACAACTAGTTCGTCAGTACTCTAATCTATACTCTTTGTTGGCCTTTATGCAACAAAACATGACTACTGAGTGCAAGCTATACACTGTTTTGTGATTAGGCCAACACGAGCCTGCTACATTCAGGCCACCGATAATATGAAACCACCATAACGCTCCAGTTGACCATTACTTACGTGATTGCTTCAGGGAATGACCTAGGTTTGAAATGAATCATTCGAATGTTCTTAGCTTAGTAATTTTGTTTATAGGTGGCAGTCGCATCTGTGCTCTCAGATTATTTTGTATGTCCTACCCCAGCAGCAACTTTTTGTTTCAGCAAAAGTAAACCAACCTTCTCTCTTATTCTAACTTTGGTACTATTTTTTCAGGAAATTTCCCGATGGATACCCGAATCTGTTCATCTCGAACGCCCACAACATTCGTGGGCAGCATGTTGCCTTTTTGGCTTCGTTCAGCTCGCCCAGTGTCATATTTGAGCAACTATCTGTCATATATAATCTGCCAAAGTTGTTTATTTCTTCATTTACTCTTATACTCCCGTTTTTCCCAACCGGGACTTCTGAGCGCATGGAAGATGAAGGAGACGTTGCAACCGCCTTTACACTTGCCAGATTTTTGTCAAATATACCAATATCACGAGGTGGACCTTCGAGTTTAGTAATTTTCGATATCCATGCTTTGCAGGCAAGTAAAATTATTACACATAATCCATCAAACTTCTTGTCTTTGTCTGTCAAATATATTAGCATCAGTGTGTAAATAACCTTGTGCTTAATAACACATCAGGAGAGATTCTACTTTGGAGACTCAGTCTTACCATGTTTCGAGAGTGGCATTCCCTTGCTAAAAAGTAGGCTTCAGGAGCTACCTGATTCCCATAATGTGAGTACGCCCAAGTGAACAGCAAGTTTATTTTGTTGATGTTGTGCATTGTCTCATCTGATACAATCTTTAATATCTTTATCAGATAACCATAGCATTTCCAGATGACGGTGCATGGAAGCGCTTCTATAAGCAACTTCAACATTTTCCTATGGTACGTTTTTGTTTGAGTACTGCCTCCAATTCCAAATCACGAAACAAAAAGGCTAGCCCCTTCCTTAATGGATTGTTTTCATAAATTGCTTTTTTGTAGGTTGTATGTAACAAAGTTAGAGAAGGGGAGCAAAGAATTGTACGGATAAAAGAGGGAGATCCTAGAGGACGTCATGTTGTTATAGTGGATGACTTGGTTCAGTCTGGTGGTACATTGATTGAGTGCCAGGTAAAAGAATTGTCTGTGACTTATTTTTCTATACCATGTATAGTGACTATTGATGATCTTCAATATTTTCTGGTCTTTCGGGTGCACACATTTATGCCTTATTTTTTTAGAAACAATTTATACTGGCTTCTAAAGTTCTAATTATGTATATTCCCTTGAGAGTTGCAATTTAACATTCATTTTTTCTGTCCAGAAAGTACTGGCAGCTCATGGAGCAGCAAAGGTCAGTGCATACGTGACACATGGCATTTTCCCCAATAACTCATGGGAGAAATTTCAGCATGATAATGGAGGTACATATGCTTCATTACCTTAGCATGCTATTAAATTTTCCACATTGCTATTATTTTCTTTCTGGAGTTATTGAATAGAAAACAAGCTAAGTAAGCATTTTAGTTCAGTTTCTCTCAGCTGTCACCTTTTTAATTTTATACTATCTACAAAGAGATGCATGATAGATTGGCTGGTAGGACTTCTGTTTCGCTGTTTGTACTTTTCCTCTTTTTTTTTTCAGGAAGTAACATTCTATTTTTTTCGCTCACCTAACATTTTTTGACTAAGCAACTGATTGGTTTACTTTTTCCAAAGAACAAAATAGAAACTGAAGGCAAGACTCATATTTCTTATTAAGGCAAAACTTTTTCATGTTTAAAGGGCTTGCATGGAATGAAATCCTGAAGAATACAAAAAAGAAAACCTAATAATTTTCAACCACAGGCGAACAAGATGATTTCAGTTCCTCACAGAAAAAGAGTGACCCATAAACCCTTATCAATGATTTTCCTTTCACCCTAACCTTTCGAGGATGCAGAAGCAGACAAAACAAAAGTTTCAGTGTTCTAATACCGTTATTTTTTGAATTTCAACGGGGGGAAGGCGCTCCCCACCTGATTTATATATTAGCCCAAAACCGGCCCGGTATATAGTTATACAAGGTGTTTGCTTACATATCATCACACAGGTGGTGATGATAGTTGTGTGTCAAAAATAAGTATGAGCACTAGTCATCCATTTCTTGCTGATTCGAAAATCTGACACCATTGATCAACAATGGTAGAGACTAGAGACACAGAGTTGATGATAGGCACCGCCTAGTATTCTTTTGATTTTTCCCAAATGCTGTTGATTCTCCTTCAGGGTTCCATCTAACTCCGTATTAACTTTGTGTTTGAAAATACAGTTTTTTCCAACTTCCTATCACTGTATCACATGCTTACGAATGTTGGGGAGGCACACTTGTTCCAAGGCATTCTTGGAGCTTTCAGTACTTCAGAACCTATTTTATGTGTGAATAATGTGCCACTCATGTTCCTGATGACAATACAAACCTTTTTTTCTTGTAATTTTTTCAGAGGGTCCGGAGCATGGCCTGAGCCACTTTTGGCTTACTGATTCATGCCCCCTTACTGTCAACGCGGTGAAGGGCAGGCGGCCATTTGAAATTCTAAGTCTGGCCGGACCTATTGCTTCTGCTCTCCAGATTTAGGAAAATTTGGTCTGCTCGATCCCTTGGGATATTGTTGACTATTCAGTTCATTCTTCTTTCTTTTGTCTTTGAGGAATTTGGTGTTTCCCTTCCGACAGCTATGGAGCATATCGCAATGTATTTACAAGAAATAGAGAACCTTAAAATGGCACATCTTCACTGCAGCGTCTGCTTGGCGAAAAGCATTCGTAGTCGTAGGATTGCCTGTTCAATAATTAGACTGAGCAAGTCAAGTGTCGATCTGTGTTCTATAAATAAAACTCTCGAATAAGTTTCAGTAATCTGTCAACTTGCATATGGTGTGTTTTTGTTCCGTTGGGTTTTAGGATTTCAGACGATCAGATCCAATTCACTATTTGGCGTGTTGCTGCTGGCAGTCTGGCACTGCTTCCTACGGGCTGTCAGGTTTGCACGAGGATAAGCTGGAATACTTAGAGCAAGCACAATAATAGTCTTATAGCTAAACTAGTCAGCATTTTTGTTGATACAAAGGTGATAAGGGATGACAGAAGAGTTTGACTCTTAGAAAGCTCTAAGACAACCTCTATAATAATGCTAGCTTTTAGCACATAGCTTATAATATAAATATGCTTATATGACACACATAATCGTAAAATGTACGCATGAAACTAGCTTTTGATCAAGAGATAACTATTCTATCTCTTTTATTAAAATATAAAATAATATGCTTAGAGCTAGCTCAGTCACCATTAGAGTTACCCTCATGCAAGCAATAAGCTGGACACGAAAGTATAAATAATGGTGGGTCTAGAAAAAAGTATATGTGAGGAGGAATATGAAATATATGTGAGACATGATACCACATAATAATAATAATAATAATAATAATAATAATAATAATAATAATAATAATAATAATAATAATAACACCAGTGCCGGAGGCTCCCAAGTGAGTGGGGTCTAGGGAAGGGATAAACCGAGGCAAGCTTTTTCCCCCCGCAAAATCTGCAGAGATGCTGCTTCGAACTCACGATCTGGTGACTTAGTGAGACAGCTCTCACCACTGCACCAGACCTGCACTTCCTAATAATAATAATAATAATAATAATAATAATAATAATAATAATAATAATAGTAGACAAATAGAAGACAACTATTGTATAATTTGATTCTTATAACTTGACTTATAGCGAAACACTTAGATCTATTATTGACTTTGTTCTTATGCCGAAACATATGGTGGCATTTACAGTACGACTCACCTGAAAACTAGAAACTTGTACAATGTGCCTCACCTAAAAACCGGAAATCTTTTTTAAGTTCCTCACCTGAAATTCTCAAGGCCTGTGTTGTTTGCCTGGTCTTGTCCGGTACGGACGACTAGCCTCGCCGAGCGTAGCTCGAGCTCGCCCGCCAATGGTGCAACCTCGTGTGTTTGTGTTTGTTTCGTTGCACCAGAATAAGCAAGGCTGGAGAGGTCGTGTTTGTTTGACTGTAGCCTGCACAAATGGGTATCTCTACCTTGTATTCACAATCTCGTAACATTACGACTGCCCTTTCTCTGATCTCTCCTTGTTGGCTACACTGTTGCCGCGCTAACAACACCGCCCGTGCCTCCTTCCTCACCACAGCAGGACGTCGGCGACGAGAAGGCCCGACGGCGAGGGTGTCTCCTCCGCGTTTCCAACGCCGTCGCCACTGGCGCCGGCGGGTGTTGCTGCTGGAGCTGGTCGAGCGTGGCACGAAGGCCCACGGCGATAGCCCGCGCGGAGCCTGTCTCGGTTGCCGCGAAGCCCAGCTGTTGTTGCATCCTGCGGACCTGGCCGGGCCTCGGCAAACAAACAGTTTGTCGCCTAGTCACCTGAAAATAGGAGCACCGTGCTGGTCTGGCGGACGCGCGTTGTTCGCCACCTGGCCACAGCCCACAGGTGAGCGTGACAAGTCGTGCCAACAAAGAAGCTTTTCGACAAGGGCCTTGTTTAGATTGGTGAATTGGGGAGAAAAACACTGTATCAGAATTCCTGTAGCATTTCGTTTGTATTTGGTAAAAATTATCCAAATTTTGACTAACTAGGCTTAAAATGTTCGTCTCGCAAAGTACAACAAAACTGTGCAATTAGTTTTTGATTTCATCAACATTTAGTATTCCATGCATTTGCCGATATTTTGATGTGACGGAGAATCTTCTTTTTGCATAGTGGAATTTAGGGAGAGAATTGGGGAACTGAACAAGGCCAAGAAAAGGCGCGACGCTCATGTGCCATCAATTTCCTCATTCACTCTCCGGCTTTTTAGTAGCTTTACCCACCAGCGACCAGACAAACAAATAAGCAAGACAACAAGCCAGCTGCTCGGCTCAGTTCCATTTCCATCGCCTGCTTCTCCTCCCACCTGGTTTCCCAGTCCTGGTTGTCTGCGCTGTTTGGTCTCTATGGAAGAGCCGAGGAGGCCTCGATTCTTCAAGGTCCTCGTTGTCGACTTCGCGCGCCGAATCGTAAGTAGCCCTCCCTCCTCCTCTTCCCGCCGCGCGTCCCCCTCCGTCCGTATCGGTGTTCGCATTCGCAGGCCTGGTCGGGGAGGGCTCGTGCCGTGTGCTTTGCGGAGAACTGCGGTCTTTGATCCGGCCGAAACCCTGGCATTGCATCCGTTCCCCTTGTGGATTGCTGATGGATGAGCAAAGGATTATCTGCATGTGCATGCCTATGGGTTTTGTGTTTTTTCTTCTAACAGATAGGATTCATGCATGTTTCATGTAAAAGCAAAATCTTAAATTCAGAACTAAAAAGGGCAACAGGTTGGTAATGCCAGGTGGCAATCATGATGTCTGGTATTAGTGTATTACTATAGGAACTAGTTAAAGACTAGGTGGCGCCACTGCCTTCATGATGCTTTCATGTGGCCCTAAAAATGGTGCCCTACTGGTTTGCCAAATGTTAAAAACCACTGCATTTCAGTCTCTAATGACTACTAATCTTTGACATCATCATTAAGTGCCATTTTCGCTTTTGGGTTAACTAGTCTAGTGGAACTAGCTCGTCCTAACTTTGTTTCTGTATGTAGGAGATACCTCAAGGCTTCCTCTGTCATTTTCCAGAGGGGAGACACAGAGAGTCTGGCACTACAGTTGTCCTTACGAATGCTCAAGGGAATATTTGGCCTGTTGAGGTAGAGGAAATTGACGGCCGCGTGTTTCTGACCACTGGATGGCCAAAGTTTGTGGAGGACAACTGTTTGGGGAAGGGTGAATTCCTTATCTTCAATTACTATGGGAGAATGCATTTCATGGTCTCGTTTTTTGGTGTGAATGCTGTTGAGAAGTCAGGTTGGTCTTCAGGGAGTGGCGCCCAAGCTACGGAGAATGTAGAAGGAGAACTCCCATGTCCTATCATCCCTTCTAGGAAGGGAGGGCATAGGGGCGATGGATTAACAGAGAAAGTTAAGAGTCTTATGTATACTCACTCTCAGGTTGATATACTGGATCACTCTCTTGTAGGAATGCAAATAGTCTAGTCTTGAGGAAATAATTAGATCAATTCATATGGGTTCTTTGAGTATATGCATTCTTCCAACTCTCTAGTTCACATTGAGTCACATTATTGTTAATATGGTCTTAGATAAGTTAGTTTTGCATATTTTGTAAGTCTACTTTAAATTTGGAGTCATATTACGCATGATGATCTTCATGGAATTGCTGTTGGCTAGAGAAGCCTATCGTTCAAAAGAATTATTTCACATCACTTTAGACTGCTGCCCTAGCTTCAGTTTTTCATCATGCTCCATGTTTGTTTTCATACAGCATAATCCAACCATTGACAAATATCAAGAAAGTTAACAAAGAGACGAAAGTTTTTGTATTTGGTCATGCATAACTCTGTAGGCAATAGAATTAAACATTTTTTTTTAAAAAACTAGTATGGCATGTACCTGTATCTTTTATGATTTCCATCAGATAGACAAATATTCCTTATGGAATGAAACAAATGGAGTACCTTTTTGGTTCAAAACAGGGAGCATTCATTTTAAAATGTTGATAGTGCCTTACTTCTAATCCTGTCTGTTTAACTGATAGTTTTGTATACAACTTCTAGACAGATACCATGCAACGAAACACTCAAGGGGATGAACTCATTTCATCCCAGGGCACACTTGGTTTCCTTGACTCGCATGAAGTAGTTTGCTCCAAAGATTACTTGGAGACATACTTGTCACAGAGTGAGACAATGGAGGATGATAAAGCTAAAGCAGTAGCTGAAGTAATGAGAACTTTGCGTGTTGACAAATTGACAGTAGACTTATTCTGTGCTATACTCTGTTTGTATAAATGGAAAGTTGAGGCGGCTGCAGAATATTTTAATGTTTGTAGGGACAAACCACAAATTCTGGAACAATCTCTGAAGCAGAAATTTGTTTTGCAGTGTAAGTTTTTTTTATTACTTCATGGCCTTTCATTTTTGCATTGCTAACACGGCTATCCTTTTTGTCTTCAGTTGACTTTGTAAAGGGACAACTACAACGCTTCTTCCCTCAAGATTATGATTCTGAGAGGATCAAGAAGAACAATATTGAGGGACCTAATTTGTCTAATCAACCACTACAACATGACCTGATAGTGGCACCAGTGAAACGGAGGCTAGTTGATGAATATAAACCTTGTGACTTGTCTCATCAACAGAAGAGAATAGTTAAGTTGCAGGGAAACTCACTGCAAACTCAAACACCAAGAAGATCCCCACGATTGGCACACACGAACAATACTTGTAACAACAACAAAAAAGTGTGGAAAGGAAGAGCCAAAGTGCTTAAAACACCACCAGATGCAACAAATCAGGTGAAGGATAGAGCACATAAATCATGTTCACTTCATGAGAAACTAGATAATGCCTTGAAAGCAGTCCATGAAGAAGCAACAGGTGATCTTTTGGTTGCTCCTGTGTTCAAAAAAAAAAAAATCTTTTGGTTGCTCTTTGTTAGAACTTTTTTATAACATCTCAAACTTCAGTTATATCAACTTTTGCCTTTCTAGGTTCCTTATCTCAGGACCTCAGGATACCGGATTCCCCACAGTGTGAGGTTGGCTTAAGTAAAGAGCATGAACATGATCAAGGAGATACTGGCAAAATGTTGGATCAAGTCAATGATGGAGAAAACTGTAAAGAACATTTGGGAAGAGATGCTATGAGAAATTCTGAGTCATTCATGAGTACATATTGCGTAGAGCCTTTGCCAACCAACTCTAGGTTGACAGCATATTCAAGAATAAATGAGCTATCATTTACATGGAAACCCTCACAACATGCCAGTCCCCTTAAGAAAGTTTTACTTGACATTCAAAGAGATAACTTCGTGAACACCATTGCACACATCCAGAAAATCATACGGGATGATCCTTCAGATGTGCTTAGTGCAGAAGTAATTGAAGCCACTGTGCGGATAGAAATTATTAGATGGGATTTATGCCTTCAGGACAAGGATGCCCATAAGATAGTAAATGCAATGGTGGAGTATGCTAAAAAGGTCAAGGGGAGACATAATTTCAATACTGAGATGAGGAAGGAAGAGTTCTCTGCAAAGCTGCAGGATCTCCTGAAGTGGCAGCTTAAAGAACTAGAACTTACATACACTTCCTTGAAATCAGATTACAAGAAAGCAACAACTGACGCTAGCATTTTTTTCTCGAAATTTGAAGAACACAAGAAAAAGTTGCATGCCATTAAGGACAGTATCAAGGACCTGCAGCAGGCCTGTATGACTAAGGACGATGAAATGCAAAAATTGGCACATCAAGTCGTTGAACAGGAGACTGTATATCAGAAGTCTATAATGGAAAAGGTTAGGGTTAAGATGGCTCTGAAGAGCCATGAGCAGACTCTTGGTTACTTAAAAGAGCAGCTAGCCTCTAATGAATCTGGATCATTTGACGTAGGAGCATTGGTTAAGGTAGAGATGGATAATATGAGTAAGGAGATTGAACTCTCCAAGGGAAATCTTCTAAATATCAACTTCAAGAAAGAGTAAAGAAGTTGTAAGCGTTTGCTGGCTATGGTCACTTCATGGTAAGTCCTTTCATGAACATTCTTTTTCATTCTGCTGAAGCTTACATATGTTATCAGAAGATAAAACATGATGATTCATGCATCATAAATTCATAATGCTTGCTTTTCCTTATCATACTTTTTTTAGCCAGGCCATATTATCATTTCTTTATATCTTTTTGCCTGTCTTAGCCCACCAGAAACTTTGAAAGATGAGGATTGTGTCAGATATATATTAACTGATTATTGAAAGAGTTGCTTGAAAACTAGCTTAGGAGTGCTGCTTCTGTGCTATAGTAACCTAGCTATCATATCAATTACTGCAGGAGTTTCATTAGATATAATAGTTTACATGACATACAATCAGTTACTTCTGAAGAGTTGCAAGGTTGTAGAATGCCCCCTTCTTGTTCATGAGCTGCGGGTAAGAGCCACGCTCCACCACTTTACCCTCTCCCAGGAAAGCAATTGAGTCTACATTCTTGATTGTGTTTAGTCGATGTGCCACCACAATTGTAGTCCTCCCTGACATTATCCGATCAAGAGCTTCCTGCACCACTTGCTCTGACTGTGCATCAAGCGCACTTGTTGCCTCATCAAGTAGTAGTATTGCTGGATTCCGGATTATTGCCCTTGCAATTGCGATTCTTTGCTTCTGCCCCCCTGAGAGCTGTATACCATGCTCTCCGCAATCAGTATCGTATCCATCCTTCAAAGATCTGAAAAATAATCAACTTAGTTCCTTGTGTTGGACAATGCGAGTTGAAATAAAAGGCATGCTTGCAATATCTATATAATTTTGGAATAGAAACAAGTAAAAAGACTTACGAGATGAACTCATGTGCGTTTGCAGCTTTTGCAGCTTCCACAATCTCATCTTCATCAGCTTCTGGTTTACCAAAAGCAATGTTGTCCCTGACACTGCCTGAAAACATTGCAGGCTCCTGACTAACAAGAGCTGTAAATCCTCGGAACCAGAGAATATTCATCTCCCTCACATCCATGCCATCAATTCTTACGGACCCCCTATCAACATCATAGAACCTCTGGATCAAACCTATGATAGTTGATTTACCACAACCGCTTCTCCCAACCAGGCCAACACTTGTTCCTGCTTTCACGTCCAAGCTAAAATCCTGTAGGATAAGGCATTCTGGTCTTGTTGGATATGCAAAATCTACCTTCTTGAATTCTATTCTACCTTCTATTTTCTTCTTCTGATCTTCCTTCACCTGCAAAATAGATATATATTATTCTCACTTATAGCAAGACAGTGTTGTAAAATCATTCTATACTCGCATAACTGCTTTGCCGATATGTATTCTGTATGATGCTTATGAATGAGTTTGTTACCTGTGAATTTTTTGGAGAGATGGATTTCCTATCTAGCACCTCAAATACTGAAGCAACTGCATTTGCTCCCTTTGCCAGGTCAGATGTCATGCTACCAGCATCAGCAATCAGCTTTCCTGTGCTCACCAGCACGAAAAAGGTTTTGAAAACATCACCCGCTGATATCTCCCCAGACTGTGCCAGCTTCCCACCATACCAGAAGTCCAGTGCCCATGACAAGAACGAGAGGCAAGGTGACAACCCTGTGGTGATCCCTGCTACCCATGATTTCTTCCTTGCTTTTTTCAAGGGTTCCTCTTGTGCATGCTCGAATAACTGAAGAACCTTCGATGAGCATCCAAAGGAGGTTACCATCCTGTGGTTGTAAACAGCTTCTATGGCTATCTGGGTGCTTTGATGCTGAGCCTTTGCCAAGTCCCTTGACACATTTGAGAGAACCATTTTTTTTGCATAATAGCATATCATTGTAGATGGCTGTACAGCTATCATGACAAGAGCAAGTTTCCAAGCTACCATCAGGCCCATTGTCACTGCAATTATAATTCCGGAAGCTGTTTGAAGCAGTAAGGATATTCTGTCTGCAACAAGGGTTTTGACAAGAGAAGCCTCATTGCTTAGCCGAGAGCACAATGCACCGCTTGAATTAGTTTCTTCATCAAACCATGCTGCCTCAAATGTTAAGATCTTCTCAAGTACTTGGACCCGGATGCGCCTAACAAGATGCTCCCCCATGTATGCAAAATTGTAGTGTTGCAATAGATTAACAACAATGGATACCAAGGACAGTGAACAGAAGATCAAGGCATAGTGTCTGATAATTGCATTCATCTCATTTTGGTCCTGAATAAAGAATGCAGCAATCATTCCTCCAATGGTTATGGCATAGATGGGCTGCAAGGAACCATATACCAATGCAGACAAACTGCCTACGACTGCCTGCCTCCACTCAGGTGCGTTCATTGCAAGAAGCCTGGAGAAAGATGGTGCAGGTGGAGGAACATCAGAATTATTTTCCTTTAAGATAGCTGGTGTTAGTGGCATTGGACTTGCTCTGGACATGCTGTGACGGCTCGTACTTGTCCTGGCCACTGAGGAAGCCCTAAATTGTTCATTTTCTTGATCGATGTAGCTTACCATCTTCTGCAATTTCACAAGTCTCGAGTACGGGCCACCCTTGCTGATCAGTTCATCATGTGTGCCAATTTCAGCTATTGTACCCCCATCAACTACTGCAATCTGATCAGCGTTCTTCACGGTTGAGAGCTTATGAGCTACTACCTGTCCATTGTTAATGAATAATCAGACATTCAATGTCAAATGATTTTCTCTTAAAAAAGATGCAGTGCTAAGTAATTCAAGAAGTTCTGATATAATAAGGGTTATAAAATATGAAGAGTGGAAGCAGTGGCAATTTACCAGTGTTGTTCGTCCCATAGATGCTTGATCAAGTGCATGCTGTACCAACTTTTCTGATTCTGAATCAAGTGCACTTGTGGCTTCATCGAGCAAGAGTATAGCAGGGTTCTTAATTATTGCCCTTGCAATGGCAATACGCTGCTTTTGGCCACCTGATAACAATGCTCCACGCTCACCGATCTGCAAGAATGGACCATAAAGTATGAGACATGCAATTAAGGTGGCTGAATGCTCCTTCTCTCTTTTGATGCGCGTACCTTAGTCTCATATTCCTCTGGAAGCCCCCTTATGAAGTTGTGAGCATTCGCTGTCATGGCTGCTGCATAAACCTCATCCATGGTCGCATCTGGTTTGCCAAACAAGATGTTCTCTTTTATTGAAGTACCAAACAGTGCATGATCTTGGCTGACTAGCCCCATTTTGCTCCTGATCCATTTGAGCTGGAGTTCTTTGATGTCAAAACCATCAATTTTGACAGTTCCTTCACCGGCATCATAGAAGCGCTGCACTAAAGCTATTGCTGTTGACTTGCCGCTGCCACTGGACCCAACCAAAGCAATAGTTTGCCCAGCAGGAATATGGAGGTTGAAGTTTTTGAGGACTGGCATATTTGGTCTTGATGGGTACACAAAACAGACAGATTCAAATTCGAGCTCTCCCCGAATTTGGTCCAAAATAAGGCCTTTTGGGTCATCAGCATTAATCTGGGGAACACGGTTTATCCGATCAAGTATTCTTGTGGCAGCAACAGATGCCTCAGTGAAATGTTTCAGCTCAGGGAGTGCCATTCCAAGGGATCTGCAACATTCAGTAAAAAATCGTTAGTTAAGCTTCTAGTTCTACATGATCAAATGGAGTCATGGAGTCAGTAAAGCATAAAGAGTACAAGAAACATACAGGCCACCCAAGACGAATGAAATCCCAGCAGCATATATCCTTCCACCACTTACATGATGTAACATCACCAATCTGCCGCCATACCATGCGAGAAAGGCCCAAATGGCGAAAGAAAGGCCGGTGAACCCAACAGCAAGACCCTTTGCAATGCCTTGTTTGATCCCCAGCTTGATCGTCTTGTCAAGGATTGCCGTGTACCTCTGGATGATCCTTTTCTCGGCTGTGAAGGAGTAAACGGTCTTGATAGAGCCCAGAGCTTGCTCGACCAGGGAATTCGCCTTGGCGTACTCATGGCGTGACTGGCGGGACAGGTAGAGAAGGTACTTGCCGTAGATGAGCCCCGGGATTATGAGAAGCAGGACCAGAGGAAAAGAAACCAGAGCCAGCCTCCAGCAGAAATAAGTGGCGAAGGCTAGTCCGGAGACGAAGACCGTAGAGTGCATCAGAAATAGAGGGACCTGTTGCAGATTTCATGAAAATCATCCAATCATGCTGTTATTTCTCCTCGAATGATGAACCAACACTGAATTATATTATGTGGAGTTCTGCCCTGCTCTTTTATTTTCACACATTCATTTTTTTTCTGGAAGCTGGATAAATTATTTCAGTTTGTTTAATTTTTTTCAAGCAAGGAAAGACTAAAGAGTGGGTGTACGTCTAGATCATCCAAGTAGTTTATGCCCTTTTTTTTTCTGAGGGGAGTAGTTTATGTCCTTGCTGAGACGGATTTGTGTTATTTTCATTATGAAGCAACTTATTTCCGCCTAGGTTGGGTGATTTTTATTTCTTTATTTCTTTTTTTTTAAAACTTTCCTAGCCCCATTTGCATCTTCAGCCTGCTGGTGATGCATCCAGCTAACACCGGTACCAAGGTGGGTTGTTTATTGGTTTTTTCGCTGGATAATATATGTTTAGGATTACTCATTACTCCCTTTGTCCTACAATAGATGATACTGTAGCTATTGTCTAGATTCTCATAGGTAAAGTGTCAACTATTTTAATTCGCAAAAAAAAATGTCATCTATTTTGGGACGAGGGATTATACTTTATGGAGTACCTTACGCAATTTCATTGTTTTAAGCCGTATGTAAGCAGCACCCCGCATGTTCCTTGTTAGGGTCCTGCTCCTGCCTGCCTTCCAGGAATCCAGGTCCATGAGGACCATGACAAAATCAAATGAATAATATGGATCTAGCTTCTAGCGTTTCCATCGTTTGCCACATGGTGACATGGTGTAGTGATGCTGCAGCTCGACGGATAAAATAAGACGGCAGCCTAGACTGTACTGACTCCAAGGCGCCAAGGCCCGAGGTCATTCCGATCACATGGCCAGCCATTCCGGGTCAAACTATTTGATTTCCATTGATTCAGGGACGCGCTATTGCTGGAGACCTGGAGTAGGTCGCTTCGTGCGGTCGTGCCCAGGCAAGTTGGTTAAATAAAAAGAAAAAGGAAATTCGCTGACGGTCTATAACTTATAACAGGTAAGCGAACAGGTTCTCACATGTCCTCGATCATCCTAAAAAAGGCTACTAGGTTTCCATCAGCAGGTGTTGCTGGAGCCTGGAGGCTAGGTCTAGTCATTGGCAAACGGAGTGGATGGTTCGGGTATGTACTATGTAGTCACATCTCACATATGACTGAAGGGTGATAATACTGATATGGAATCTGCAGCGTAGGCTCGCCATTATTTTGGGGCCTTTTTCTGACTGACGAGTCACGAGTGACGACTGAAGTTTCTTTTTGTTGATTGAATTCTCTGACGAGTGAAGAAGTGAAGGAATTGGAAAGGGGGTGTTGGTGGTGTGCCTGCAGTACTGCACCTTCTCGCTGAGGACCTCCTGGATGTGTGAGGCGTCCTTGGAGATGCTGTTTATGATCTCCGAGGTGGTGGCCTCCTGCGAGTCGAAGAAGCCCACCTCCTGCCGCAGGATGGTCTGCAGGTACAGGTACCGGATCCGCAGCACCTGCCGCTCGCTCGTCCGGCTCCAGCAGTACCCTTCTGCAACCAGGAATTATACACACACCAAACAGATGTACATGTGAGATGTAGAACCAGCCACTTACCTAGGCTCGTTTGGAAAAAAATGTAACAAGAATTTGCAGGAAGTTGCATAGGTAGGAAACAATTTAATTCTATAAGGTCCAGACCAGAAAAATCCAACTTTCCAGTATGGACATCAGTTCTTTATTAGTTTTAAACAAATCTGTAGAGCCCTAAAAAGATGTCTTCTTTTGGCTCTCATCATACACATGGGCAACCGAGTAGGGGTAACATAGATTAAGATATAGAAAGGGAACTGCCCAGAGATGATGTCTCCTTTTGAACGCAAAATTGCCATTAAAAATGGTAAGTACAGAACATTTTGTTAGTTCCCGTAAAAAACAAGGGGAAAGTTCTTCATTGCAAGCAAGCAGGTTCTGAGAAACAGCATGTGTACGATAAATGATGTGCTTGACTAATAGGCTAGGTGTGGCGAGCTGAAGTTACCCATGAACGCCACCGCCAGGACCACGAACGCCAGGTAGACGAAATTCAGGCACGACTGCATAAATCACCGGAAAAGGAGCCAAAAAAAAGGTGAACAAATAATAAAGTTACTGAAAAATGCACACAGACGATGTTGAGCACGGTTCGGAGCTGATGACGACACTTGTCGCCGGTACACAGGTAATGCACGGCACACGACGAACCTTCTCCACCTCGTGCATGAACTGCGCGCTCTTGGCGCCGCCGCCGGCCTGGGCGCCCCCGTACCCGAGCGCGTTCATCACGTCGCTGGCGAAGATGAGCAGTAGGTTGGTGGAGCACCCGTCGCCGATGGCCCCCAGCGTGCCCAGGGCCATGAGCAGGACGTCCACCCGGTCCGCGAACCGGAACATGCCGCGGATGCTCATCGGCCGCTCGCCGCCGCCGGCGCCCGCTGGGGCAGGGGCACTCATCTTCTTCTCCTCGCCCCTCTAGTGCAAGCTGGAGCCTGATGACAAGAAGATGGCCGCCGGAGCAAAGCAATATGCTTGTGGGCGAGCTACCAATCCCAGCTCGATCGTTTTGTTGTGTGCTTTGGCACAAGGGCTTTATATAGCTGAGCCCTGAGCTGAGTGTGCACCAACTCGCGCGTGTTTCGATAATTTCCTCCCTGCTAGTTTTAGCGGAGAGTTTCATTGCGTTGTTTCCAAGACTGTCATGCCATACAAAATAAGTGAAACTTGAATAACACTCACTCTCAATGTAAAGTTTCATTTCATAGTTTCATAGACATTAAATTCTAAGACTCAAAGAGAGTTGGTAATGGTGTCAAGAGAGTTTCATCCCCATAAAACTTATTTCTTCTCTCTCATCATTAAAACATTGTTATATCATCGAAGATACATATATAGTAGGCTATTAAATACAAATAAAACTCTCATAAACCCCCCACTGAGATTGACAAAGGTGGCTGCAACTTACATGCCCATTGGCTCTTCCTTATCCTTTTGTATAATAAAAAGTCAATAACTGTAGATGCTATTGGATCTTTGGTGATGTGGTGGTTGTCTGTCAGTTTAATATTACAAGTGTTTTTCCTTTTCCTTTTGATTTACAGTGCTGGGCTACGCTTTTAAATGCCTTATCTTGAGTCATGCAAAGCCTTTTTGAGGCCAATTGGACCTATAAATATAATGGTACTTCCTTCGATCACAAGGTTTTTCCAAGTCAGACTTTGATCTCACTAGATTTATTATGAGAATGACTTCATAACATATACTCCTTCTATTTTTATTTACACGTCGCATTAGGTTTGTACTAAGTTTAAAAAAAGGTTCATACCATAAGATTTATGTTTCTAGATTTACTATAAAAAATACTTTCATAATATATATAATCCATAGGTTCTAAAAATATAATGATTTTTTGAAACGGATGGTTACAAATAATAATGCTTGACTTAGGACAAACCTATTGTGACATGTAAAAAAGAACGGAGGGAGTAACTTTTGTTTCTATAAACATTGCTTATCAAAGTAAAAATCATGACTTAGCATAAAACTAGATGGACTGATATTTATGATCCAAGGTAGTATATGCATTTTCCCTAAAAAAAAGTAGTATATGCATGGTTTTGGTCTGTGATGTTAAAGCAGCAAAAGCAGGGCTGCATCTTTCTGTTGCTTACCCAAGTGAAAATGCTTTTAAATTTGAGTGGTCAAGTAAACAAGACAATTAAAGGCGGGTATCCTTTCAATCCTACCTACATTTGTTAAGTCTACGCACGTACTATAGTTACCGTGCCAGATTTAAACTGCTGCCAGTTAGGAGCTTGTCCAAAAAAAAACATCTGTCATGTGGTGTATTTTGGAAAGAGAGGCGTGCGAGCATTTTATTTCCATGACATCTGTCATGTAGCATATAGAGTACACGACTATTTTATTTCCAGCACAAAAAGGAGGAGCCTATAAATACCAACGGTAAATATTGTCAGTCAAGCTGAGCAATTCAATTGATCAGATTCCTTGCGGTGAAACCTATATTGTTCTAGGTTAACCCTACCAGAGAAATGACCTCTAGTCCCGGTTCCCAAACCCCGGGACTATACAATCAGGACTAAAGGTTTTGAGTTTTAGTCCCGATAGGTATTTATATTGGCTAAAAAAGGTGGGGTGTGGAGATACGAACTCAAAACCTCCAACCTTAGCCCTTGCACGTGTTATCATCTCAGCTCCACCACACATTTGACAAAGACAAGATAAGCTTTTCTTTTAAATTCACTCTGGAGGCACCTTTAGTCCTGGTTTAAGGCGCAAACCGGGACTAAAGATACATTTATTCCGTGTTTGCGTCTCAAACTGGAACTAAAAGTCATACTTTTTGTCCCGATTTGTGTCTCAAGCCGGGACTAAAAGTCATACGTTTTGTCCCGATTTGTGTCTCAAGCCAGGACTAAAGTCTTCCCACACTGACAAGTCTCGGTGATCGTTGCAACCTAGACTAAAGGTGGAATTAGTCCCGGTTTGTATTACAAAGACTCCCAAGCCTCTCTTTATTCTCAGTTGCAATTTTAAACCAGGATTAAATACTTTTTGGCCATCGATGAAAGGTCGTTTCTCCACTAGTGTAAAGTTCTTGGGGGTACTTATGATAAAAAAGGTTAATTGAATTTATGCCATTGTAAATGTCATGATTTGGAGGAACATCACTATTATTCGTTTATTTGAAACCATGCAACTATAATTCTTCGTCTACCAAAGATCTGCTATGCTATACGTTTTGGATGCAGTTATGATTCACTCTTGGGCTAATGTATTTTTGTATGGACGAAAATACCCTTGCTAGTCCCATCTCTCTCCACTCGCTGACACGTAGGTCCCATGTGACACGGCCATGGGCCTATTTGTCACTCTTATCATCTCACTCGCCCCCTCCCCGATCCCCAACCCCCCTCTATCTCACAAGCTCAGGCCCATCCACATGAAGGCTAATGCGCCCTCCAAGGCCGGGCAGTTGCCCCCCTACCCCTACCCTCGTGGAAGCTGACTAGCCACAATCAAGCTCCACCTCCCACCGCTCCTACCTCATCCACGTCTCTATGGCCATGCCTACACTGCCCATTGGCTGCTAACTCATCATCCTAGCCGCTAGTCGCTAGCGTCAATATCAACTTAGAGAGAGTGAGGAGCATGAAACCCATCAAGTATGGGGAAGGCCCAATCCGACCCTGCCTAGCTAAACTGGAGGCACAGGGAGCATGGCCGAGACATGGGGAAGATCACCAAAGGGTGAAACAGGATGGATTATGCGTGTATGGTCGTCGGAAGTATGCAAAGTGACATATCTTAGGTACATAAATTATAATGGCATATATGGTTACAATATGACAAATAATAAAGGTATATCTTAGAAGCATAATAGCTATAGTGGCATATATCTGTTAACATTGTCGCGCCCTTAGGACAAACACTATCAAAAAACAAAATATCCTTGGGGGCCAACAATTTTCATGAGGGACGAAATTGAACCCCCAAGGATATATTATTACCGTGGGGTTGTATGAAACCTCCAAGTAAATGCATATTCTTGAGTGCTAATCCAAACCGCCAAGGTAATTCCACATTTCCTTGAGTGTTGTTACAAACCGCCAAGATATTTCCTCATTTCCTTGGGTGCTATCCAAAACCACCAAGATAATTCATATTTCCTTGAGTGTTACTGGAAACTGCCAAGGTAATTAACATTTCCTTGGGTGCAACTAGAAATCGCTAAGGAAGTACCCTCAAGTAAATTGTTGTAGCTAGCAAGGAAAAATGTTTAGTTTATAGTCATTTCTCTTAACCACCGATATAATGGACTCATTGCATTCTTATTAATTAGTTAGACATTGCATTTTATAAACACAAGTGCTCCATTGACATGTTTGTAAAATGAAATACATTTTTTCTTGGTACACTAATCCAACAAAAGGTACAATTTTGTGTTGTTATGCATTAGAGAATGCATATTGGCACTTAGCATGGGATGTCTAGTTTTAAAGCTAGCATGCAACATGCTAATATCGTATGAAGGCAAAGTTTGTATCAAAGTTTGTAGAGCCCAAAGAGATATATAACTTTGTAGTTGATGACTTTTTCAATTGAAATTATTTAAAGTCCACAAACTATGTTTTAAGTTCTCGGAGTTTTGAAATTCAAATGTTTGAATTTTTCAAATGACCTCAAATGGAGATACAACCTAAACAAAAGTTGTAATACTCAACGAGATATAAAACTTTTCAGTTCAAACTTTTTCATTTGGAATTGCTTTAGGTCTTCATTACAAGATCCACTAAAGCGAATAGAAAAAACATTCACTTAGTTACAAATGAATTAATGTTGTAGTGGTAAGTGAGTTTCACGTGAAACCTTAGGTTTTTGCGAGTTTGATTCCCAGCTACAACAAACATGTGAATTTTTTTTTCTGTTTTTTTGCTATATATATTCTTGGGGTTATCGGCGCTCAAGAAAAAATATATATCCTCGGCAGTTGGTATATATTCCTTGGATGTCAATAAAATATATATCCTAAGGGGGAGGTGTTACATTTCCTTGATGTTGTTCAAAATCTGACCTCATCTTTGTTTTCTCGGTGACCAAACCCTTGAGAAAATCATTTGTGGCGATTGGCCCGCAAGGTAATTTGAATTCCCCTTCCTCTCTACCCTTGACGGCCATCCTTGAGTGTTGGCCGTCAAGAATAATTTTCTTGGTGGTTTTTATGGTTTTCTTAAGGGTTTTGGGCTCTCAAGAATATTCCGTTTTGTGGTAGTGAAATAGTCTTAGAAAGTGACAACCAATGCGTTTTTTTAATGTCAATGGGAGAGGAAAGGTTCCCTAACTTGGGATTTCATTCATTTGATCTTAGCAATGTGCTCTTTTGTAAATACTCCATCCATTTTTATAATATATATACGAGTGAACAATCTAATTAATTTATTTTAAACTAATTAAGTTGTCTAAACGTCAGTGATTTGCGAGCGCTGCGTAACCCAAGGCCAGGATGTGCTCCCTGTAATAGTACGTATGACCTAGGATTGTCATTTGCAAATCGCAGCGTAATGATGATGCTGCGATCTAGTAGGTTAATCACAAAAGGCTGGCAATGAAAAGCTATCGCAGCAGGATCCTAATGGAAACGCTTTCCGTTCACCTGACAAAAAATACTTTAACCGCATTTGCATCTTTAACCAACCCACTAATCGATTACTTGTCTCATAGTAGCTCATCCTGGCTAGCTCCAAGTTTCAAAACATGATGTGTGCGTCGAAAGGAACCGTTGGCTCCCTTTAATTTTGCCTTCTGCAAGGGACACTACATCAGCTATAATATTTCTGGACGGAGCTGGAATATTCTTTTGATGCAAAGTGGACATTATTAGCTTACGAGTGAAGTGGTACACAGGTCAGTACTCAGTAGTATTAAAACTCCATCCATCGGAAAAGCTACTTTTCTCACCGTTTTGCACGCTTGAATTCAGTGTTTGAAGTAGTATGTACTATATAGTATATGTTTCAAACAAAAAAAAAGTATGTACTATAGTATAGCCTATAGCGTAGTCAACCTGAGTATATTATTATGTTCTTACATTGCTCACATGCATTATTGACGCGCCACAAAATAACGTGCTCCTTCTCTCTTAAATTATAAGTCATTCTAATTTATTTTAAAGTCAAAACATCCCAAGTTTTACTAAAATTATAGAAAAAATTACAGAAATTCATGACACCAAATAGGTATACTATAAAAATATAATTAATAAAGAATGTAATATATTTAGTTGGATAATAAATGTTATTATTTTATTATATAATTTGGTCAAACTGAGACGCTTTGACACTTAAAAAGTTAGAATGTCTTATAATTTGTGTCAGAGGTAGTACAACGGTACGGTGCTAGTACACAGACCTAGTTACTTTAATATGAGAATCTTAGTGAAGATCTATATCGCAATTAAACATCTAGTAAACCACTTTTACATCCATGAATAAACTACTCCCTCTGTCCCTGAAAGCTTCAATTTCTAGAGTTGTCTGAAGTCAAACTTTTTAAACTTTGACCAAATTTTTAAGAAAAAACGCTAAGATTTATGGTACCAAACTAGGATCATTTGATTTGTCATAGAATATATTTTCATAAAATGCTTATTTTATGTCATAAATGTTGTTCATCTTTTCTATAAAGTTAGTCAAACTTTAAAAAATTTGACCGGCACGGATTCTAGGAATTGAAGCTTTCAGGGACAGAGGGAGCAGTAGGTTTCTTATCATCGTTGTTAGGCATTGTAGTGGTTCCTGGTTACTAGTATTATAGTTTTAGGACGTACGGGAGTTCTTGGGATGGACGCTCCAACAACGAAATTAATTAAATTAATTAACACCGTGCTCAATGAGAAAAACGTTGCATTGTACTATATGCGATCGATGACCAGGTCACTGTAACCACGTATTATGTTATATATATATATATATATATGTATGTATATATATATATGTATATATGTATATATATATATGTATATGTATATATATATATGTATATATATATATGTATATATACAGTGGCGGATGCAGGATGAAAATCAAGGGGGGGCTAAAACCATGGAGATGTTGATTTGCACGAAGATTTAACGGTGATTTGAGGTTTTTGCTACAGTGTTTTTAATGCTAAATCCAGTCATTAGGGGGGGCTGGAGCCCACCCAGCCCCCCCTGTAGATCCGCCGCTGTATATATATATGTATATATATATATATATATATATATATATATATATATATATATATATATATATATATATATATATATATATATATATATATACGCGCGTGTAGCCTCTCCCATGTGTATATCTCTAGATTCAGGGTATATATAACCCGATGAAGTGTATGTAGACGAAGTATACGATCATACTAGACCATCTACGGTAGTATGTATGAAGTATACGTAGAGTATATAGTTATACTTATTTTATATATATTATAGTGGCATTTTAGTAATATATTAAAATGTATGGGCTCTTATGAAAAAATTTCGCGTAGTAAGAGTTGAAGCATCTTAAATTGAGTATATGAACATACTCGAACTGATAAATTAGTATGCACACATATGCAATATGGTTTATTAAAGATGGAAGTAACTACACTCGCGTGTAGAAAAAATGCCTATACTTTTTAATATATTACTAAAATACCACTACTGTAGTATATAAAATAAGTATAATCATATACTCTACGTATACTTGCATACTTGATATACATACTACCATAGATGATCTAGTATGATCATATACTTCGTGTACATATACTTCATTAGGTCATATATACTCTAAATCTAGAGATATAAACATGAGAGTAGCTACTCCCTGGAAGTAGAATATATATATATATATATATATATATATATATATATATATATATATATATATAGGTATTCTATATATTACCCTGGTACTGAATAATAATCAGTACCCGACTCCAAATCACCGAACTCGAATCGCCATAGCCCGAGCCAACCCACGTGCATTCCCCGTTCCTGCTGCCGCACCCACCTCTCTTTATCATATTTTTTTTGTTCTATATGTAATATCCAGAATCGTGGGGAGGCGCCGGTTTCGCCTCGCCGCCCCCTCCGGCGCACGAGCCCAGCTCGTCTCCTCCCCCGTCGGCAGCTCCTTCTTCCCCGGCGGCAGCATCTCCGGTGCTGCCTCCATCCAACCCTACCCCGAATCCACCTCGAATCCTTGATTCTTCCCTCCTTCCCTTCACCCCGTTCCTATTGCCCTAACATCGGCGCCGGCGCCACCTCTTCCGAGACCCTCCATCCAGCTCCTCAATCGATGCCGGCGACGCTTCTCAACCCACCCCCACCGGCGCCGCTTCTCAACCCACCCCCGCCGGCGCCCATCCTCAAGCCAACCCCCGCCGCGCCCATCCTCAAGCCAACCCCCGCCGGTGCCCATCCCCATCCGTTCGCCGCCTCAGACTCGAACCAGGTGGGGATTCATCAATCCACCATCGGCAACGAACATCCTGGTTCCGTGGGAGGCCCTTGCCCCCCAAAGGTGAGCAACCGCTCAAATCCACCTGACTAATGGCTGAATATGAGTCTTTCTTTCTATTTCCCGTAAATGGGTATGGTATTTGCTCCCAGTTTCCTACTTTCAGCATGTTTCATTGGTGAGATCCAACAAATATCTTTTTCACGGCTAATGACCATTTGTTTATTAGGTTAATTCCTTATATCTGCTTTGTGATCTGTCCATTGAACGAGGAATCTGGAGTTCATGTTCTACTCATGTTTTCTGAAAATCAACCTTACCAGATTCCATAATTTTGGTTCTCATTCAGATTCAGGTAGCAGTTAATGCAGTCAGTGTTCATGGTTTCAGCGATTTTGTTAATAGTGCCAAAATCAATATTCTGAATGATACCGTATTTTACATCCAACACAATATATGCTCCTGTGCAAGCTACTTAATTATTGTAACTTTGTTTGTCGTAAATCAGGGACAAATTTACGATTTTTTTGCCTAAATCAGAGTCAAGAATTTATGAAGACCATTGATTTCTTATGGTAATTTTACTAGATAAGTTAGTTAACAGGTTTCCTGAATCAGAGTATTTTATTTTTTCGGCACGAAAACTCTTCAGTAGCTTACTTCAGTTCTATTTAGTGTTTGGCACCTTTCTTTTTCTCTTAATCAAGCCCCAGGTTGACAACATCACACCTCAGTCAGTTCCCATGGTCGTCCAATGCAAATCGTCTATTTTTTTTACAATAATGGGGTGTTATCGTTCCTCTTGTCTTGCCCTCATTGACTCTGTCTTCCTATGTGCTGCAGTAAAGTTTGCTTTCTTTCCTTTTCTGATTGTGCTATGCTGGTTTCGATTTTGTAAGAGAGAAATCCATTTAGATATATATATTCATTATGAGGTAATGCAAATGAGACAGGGAGATTGAGGAGAGTGGCGTATGCCCCATTTTCCTATTCTTGTTGACCAATGAATTAACAATGCATATTGTTTTGCTCTTGCAGGTTTTAGAACACATTATAGCGATACTGATGCTGCTGAGGCAACACCTCTTCAGCATCCCATCCCTAGAGTGATGGTGTGGTACCGTGTACGATCTTGTGCTCATTTTTCTTAAGTTTTAATATGTTCAATTATCAAGCTACTGATACTATTAATAGTCGAAAAATCTATTGATTGGACATATGAAGTAGTGTATCACTTCAGTTTTCACAGTTTCCGTTGTGATGATTATTGGGGATTGGGAAATAACATGATAGTAGGTTTCTCTGATCTGTTCAAAGTCTGATGCTTCCTTCTAGAAAATAGTTGAGTAAATTAAATTGATCTGGTACTGCAGATACAAGATAACTTGAACACTTAAGCTAGACTACAGCTAATTTGGCTGCATGGGCGCATGGCTCACACATGTACTCCTAATTTAATTTAATTTTGGTTAGTGACCACGCTTGAACTGCATGGATAAATTAGTATCTGAAATGACTCCTATGCCTGATTCCACTCTATAAATTAAACATACTTTCTGTTATGTGATTTTTAGCTTATTTCAAATGCTACATTATCTCCTACATTATTGCTACCCTAGATTTTAACATAACACTTAGCCCTTTTAGAAATAGAATAAAGTAAGTTCTATAATATGCGTCGGTTTGCTTGTGATTGTAATGGAACATCTGAATTCTATTTTTCACCCCTGCCAAGTATGAGCTAATTTTGAGTTTGAGTTGGTAGATAATTAAATTTGTAGGGGAAGTAGCTCGTTTATTAGAGTAGTCATAGAATTCCTTGTTTAGATTGTTTACATTATTCTGCCATTAGTTTCTTGCTGTGTTATCTGCTAAAAGAAGCTGTGAAGGAGTGTAAGCTGTAAAGAATACGGCCTTGTTCTTCCACAAGAAGGATCTGGAGCTGCAAAGTCAATAGGATAGACAACTGGTGCCGTTTGTTGGTTAGCTCTGATGCTAGCATGATTGCTGGGCTTGCATGCCATCTGGCTGGAGCCCTGTATGGAACTTCTAAGGGTGTGTTTGGTTGCCCGTATAGGGTCCGGCCTGCCCCATCGCATGCAGCGTTTGCCTGTTTGGTTACCTGCGCCGTCATTTGGGCATGGCCCTCCGCATGCAACCACCCCCTGCAGCCATGCCTGAGGGCAACGAGCAGATCGGCCGTTCCTGCCGGGCCATGCTCACACGGTGCAGCGCTTACTCTGCTAATGATGTTATTAGCATATGATTAGTAAATATCAAGTGATATTAACATGTTTTAAAGATGTTAAGACATAAATAGATAAAATAAGAACTTGAAGAGTGTATTTGTACAAAATAAAAATCATAATTATAACCTTGTAATATTTTTATCCAATGCAACGTATCTTCGTACAGGCAACCAAACAATATCTCTTCTCAGCCATGCTAAGTAGGTACAGTCAACCAAACATGACACTGTTGCATGCGCTCAGCATGTCCCATGTGAGCCTGCCTCTCAGATACCAGCCATGCTGTGCTGGTACGCGAACCAAACAGGCCTTAAAAGTGCCCTTGGATAGCCCTTTGTTCGTTTCTGCGTTTCTAGGCCTGTGTGCTGTCTGGGCAAGAGCCCTGTATGGAACTCTTGAGATTCCCCTTTGGTGGCCTTTTTTGGTCCTTGCTGCATTTCACGCTAGTTGATGTCTTTGGGACTGATCCCTCTGTGATAAGTTTCATGGGCGTGTTGGGTTATGTTTCTCGCTTCCATGTTCAGTTCTGCTGCTCACTAAAACTGTAATTTCGTTGCTTTGGTAATGAAATTCAGTCCTTACTGGTGTCAAAAACAATCTGGTAAAAAAAAAGCTCATTTCAGTAACAGTAGTTAGTCCTCAATTCTAATGACTGCTAGTATATGGGTGCATTTTTCCTTAGTCCCAATAGTTTTTTTTCTTTCGGTTCACTAGCATAATTGGTTAGCTTCCTTTCTTTTCTTGCTTGACAGCCACTAATTCATGTTAACTACTTTTCTTTTCTGAACCGTTGGTGAAGCAGTCACAGACTAGCGAGGTTCAGAAAACTAACTGGTTACGACGATGGATCCCACAACTCATTATTCTAGATGATTAAAAAAAGTTCCTATTTATTTTAAAAAATGTTGCACAATGCACACATCTCACTGGACAAGGACATAATATTGGAGAAAGTGCTTGTTTGTTGCTAGATTCTGATTTGTACTCTTAAATGAAATCATTTATGACCAGACTATTATGCCTTTTGTGTTCACACATTGGTTTTTTTATGTCACACTTATGATCAGATAGCATAGGTGCAATTTTCGGTCTAAAATGTGCCCTTTGCTTGTCACTTGTCGAAAATGAGCCTTGACGTATCAAAGATGGCACAATAGTGCATACCAGATTATGTGTCTTTGCTTATCACTGTTACCTAGGTCAATGTGAGTATTAGAGAGCATAGGTGCATTTTTTCATTAGTAAATTTCATCAGTCAGCAAGCTGCAGTTCCAGCTTTCACTCCTTGTATGTATGTTTGTACGTCACATGAATAAATAGTTCAGTCCAGATTGTCCTTTCAATTAACACTGAGTCGACCTGGTATGTTGACTGTTTTGTTGCCTTTTCTATTCATCCTACCCGTGGCAAAGGAAGCAGCATTTTCCGATACTGTGGAGCTGTCTGGATGGGGTGTACGATTGACGCTGGCCAGCCTCTCATCTAAATGCTCTTCGTTTGAGTTTGTAGCCATCTTAATTAAGCCGAAATAAAATGTGCTCGCAAATTTAGTTGAACTATCAAATGAGCAGTTTTGTCTCAAGCTTTTAAACTATTGTTATTCCTCAAAAAGCCCACAAATGCATGCATTTTTGCTTTCCTTTTAATACCTTGAAATTCGTTGAACCAAATATACTGTCAAATGAGATATTCAGATTCCTGTTGTCAAGTTTATTGGACACTTTTGCTCTTTGTTTGAGAGTGCTGGAAGCTTTTGGTCATTGTTGTTTGTTTTAGCCTTGTGGAATATTGGCTGTTTTTGTCAATTGATGGATAAATAATCTGTCTTCTATTGACCACCTGACTGTTGTATATGATGAAAAAATAAAGTAGGTAACTAGGTCTGAATCTCAAATTATAGTTGAAACAACACATCATTGGAACTGACCATTATGTTGCTATTTCAAGTTAGTAGGACAAAAAGTATTGTTCCTTTTTACTACATTATCATGTGGTCTCCAGCCTTCCGTTTGAACTTTTTGCATGCATCAATCGTATATGCTGTTGCAATACCCTTTTGTCAGAGTATCAGAACATAAATTAAACCCTGCCATTACCTGTCTTTGAGATAATAATGTTACTAGAGCAACACCAAATTTCACAACATTAGCAAGTGTGTAGTCATCTAAATCTTTTCCTGTTAATCAAGATTTTCCTGGAAGCTAAGTTATGTAAAACATTTATCCTGTAAACAAAAGTCCACAGGCTTAGTTGCCGGTTCATATCCTCATCTTCCTACAAGAGTATAAATTTTGCATTTGTTTCCATTGGAAATTAGATTCTTTCTGCGCCTTGCTAATTTTACACATTTAATTTATGGCTGCTGTAGCTTCCAAATCATTAACAATAGTTAACACTAGTTATGTCTGTTTTATGATCATTTTAGTTAGCCTTCCACCAGTAGGAGACGTCGGCTTCATCTGCACTCCATCAGCAACAGTGGCGTGCCACTAGCACGAAAAAGGTATGCTTGACAATGCTCTACACTTGTACATATTTAAAGATGAGTATGCTCTACACTTGTACATATTTAAAAATAACACCACATCAGCCAATGTTGTTGATGAGCAATAATCGTAATTTTACTGTTGAAGCAAAGTAAATCTGTCCAAGTTTGTATACTTGAAAGAACATTTGAGCCAATATTTAGCCAAGACATTTGGGTTTCGGATCTTTTATTTGCTCAATAGGAGTGCATTATTTATTTCAAATTCTGATGTTTTTATCAGTATATGGAAAACTTTTGGAAACCACTACAATGAAATGTTTGTACCTTCCATGATGATCAACGTTTACAACCTTTGATATGCTGCTATCTCAACTCATGGTTGTTTGCTAGCTGTATGATCAATTCATGTGTTGCTACCTTCAGTTTGAGCCATGGCCACATCTATCAGCAATCTGAAATTCATGTATATACTGCTCATTAGGTCATCTCAATTCATGTTTATGCTGACTGCTGCGTCAACTTAATGCTCATTACAAAAGATTCTTTTATACAGATCATTGTACCATGAGTTAGTAATTAGCACTTCGGCATGACCTATAATTATAATTTTCTTTTGTACATGTGACTCTTAATCATCAGCACTCAGTAAGTGATAGCATATCTAACTATATAATTTTGTTCTTTAACTGTAACTTCAGGATGTGAGTAGGAGCTACAACAATTCCATACAACAAGTGAGTATCACTGTTCTAGTCAACAGATCGGAGGTTGTAGAGCAGAACTGATTGCTGTTAGTATCACTGTTCTAGTCTGCAATCGTGCCCCATTTTCCTATTCTTCTCGGCCAATGAATTAATAGTAAATATTGGTTTGCTCTTGCAGGTTTTACAAGACATTATAGCCATACTGATGCTGCTGAGGCAACACCTTTTCGGCATCCTATGTCTGGAGTGGTGATGTGGTACTGTAGTGGACAATCTTGTGCTCATTTTTCTTTTAATACGTTCAATTATCAAGCTACTGACACAATTAGTAGTCAAAAAATCTATTGCTTGCACATATGAAAATAGTTGAAGGTAGTTGAATAAATTAGATTTATCTGGTATTGCAGTTGCAAGATAACTTGAGCATTTAAAGCCGGATGTGATTTAGTGACTAATATATGGATGTATATTATCAGTTCGTGATTCCATTTTTTCTCAGTTCTGCATATGGATTATCTAGGCAAGGTGAAATATGCTAATGCATGCACAAATTAATGCTCATGTATGAAGATCCACTTCCAAACTTCCTTATGATTTCTTTAGAATTTTCAGTCATGCAGATCCAATTAATCTGTAGCATCCAAGTTTGCTCTGATGGAGCGACAGAGTTGGGCTCAGAACAGCCCAGGAAATGCATGGTTTACTCTATTATTGATCATGAAGTTCTTTTTTAATGCTTTTTCGTTTGTTTGATTCTTTTGACAGGTGAAGCAATTAGCGGCCATTGGAGAGGCGAGAGAAGCGAGGGATGTATTAGTTTTGTTTTTTCTTTTTATAAAAAAGTATTATATGTGATTTAGTGAAATAATAACTCAGACGGAGCCACAAAACTACGTGTATTCAAACTATAAAGTGTATTGCAATCTTTTTTGACGATGCATTTACCTGAATATATGTTAGGCGTAAAAAGGTTTATGGTTTGAAATATGATTGTATGATTCGTTTACCGTTAAAACCCAAGTTTTGTGATTAGCATCATCATAAATATATCAAATCGCGTTTTTACTTTCCAGTTGGATACCTTTTTGTTGTTTCCTCTTGCCTCACCTATTTCAATATAAAATCCACCTTTCAAATCCAAAATAAGAAAAAAAATACAGGTTAAGCCTTGGCGGCAAGAAAAAAGGAAAAAAAATCGGCCGCAAGAGCCAACCACGTTACGTGGAAAGAAAAACTGAATGAAAATTGACGATGAGAAAAAAAATCAGTCGCAACAAAAATGAAAAAAAATCTGCCACAACAAAAAAAGGAAAAAAACAGCTGCAATAAAAACGAAAAAAAATCGGCCTCAAGAGCCCACCACGAGAGAGAACGGAAAAAATCTCATCGGAGACTTCCGTGCGGAGAAGGTCGGGCAGCCACCGGGCGCTCGGGTACTGAATAATATTTAGTACCCTGGGTACTATTTAGCGCAGTCCTATATATATATATATATATATATATATATATATATATATATATATATAGCAGCCCTATTCTACACCACAAGCCAAAACTGACTAAAAAATACTGAGTACTACTTAACTCTATTCAGTATTAGTCAGTACTACGCACAGTACCACGAAATACTGAATAATACTGAAACACGACTACTGAACATTACTGCATTTTGTTCAGTATAACAGCTCGGTATAGAATAGTATTCTACACTTAGGGTGTAGAATAGCGCGCACATATATATATTTTATCCTAAAGTTCATGTGTGATGTATTACGTATTTTGATTTTGTTATTTTTCTTGCCGGTTACTGTTGGCAAATTGACATGGTAAGTTGCCGTAATTCCCCTCTCTAATTGTAGCGCAGATTCTCGCAAATCTCGTAAATACTTCTTAGTGCAGAGGCACGTAAATCTCGTAAATATTTCTTAGCGTAGATTCTCGTAAATACTATGAGTGCAAATTCTCGTAAATACTTACTGCAAATTCTCATCAATGATCAATACTTCATAGTGCATATTATCATAAATATTGTTAGTGTTCTTGTAAAAACTTCTTAATGCTGATATTCGTAAATATTTGGTAATGCAAAATCTCGTAAATATTTCTCAGTGCATATTCTTGTAAATATTTTAAAGTGTAGATTCTTGTAAATATTTCTTGGTGTGAATTCTCGTAAATATGTTTTGGTGGATGGAAAGTAGGAAATGCACCCAGGCACGCCAGGTTCATGCATGCACTGGAAAGCAGTAAAATATTTACGAGCACTACTCACGCAGGGCTACATGTGACGATATTTTAGGATCGGTCAATGGAATTAGTTACTATAAAGGCTCGCTCTATCTCACGTAGTAATTAATACTAGATCCGGTCATTTAGGATGGGTACGGGAATCCACGAGCAAGGCTCGCTCTATCTTAGTAATTAATACTAGATCCGGTTAGGATGGGTACGGGAATCCGCGGGCGCGCGGCCGCGCGCCTGGACAGGCACCGGTCCAGTTGGTTTGGCCTGGCTACAAAATAAATTATTTTATAGTCAGTTATATATATATATATATATATATATATATATATATATATATATATATATATATATATATATATATATATATATATATATATATATATATATATAAAACAAGAGAGACCTGTATGTAAGTTATTTTATTGAGCAGGAAGGGTATATACTGTATAGACTGGTGACAATTACATGCTGTCTCATATTGTACGAGTAGCACTGAACTTAAAACTTGCGTATGGTCTGGATCATGGATGGGATGGTGCACTAAAAAGACTTATCTGTACAGAGCATTTCTCATTACTATACGCCGTCAGAAAAAAATTAGTGTGGCAACAACTACATCTGGTATCGCAGCTTCAATAATGCCGGGTGGCAGAACCGCCCACTCGCGTTTCAAGATTCCCCTCACCATTAATAATGTAGCTTTTGCACCTTTACGAAATAGAGTGGTACTGCCAAGCGCTTCGAGCATCATCTCTCATTATTGGGACAAGGCTAGCATGACAAAGAGGCAGTCTGTCGAGGCTGGACAACAGTCTCTGTGATATAATGGATCGACCAGAGCTGTCATTCGGAGGGAAGACCGTGGTGTTCGGTAGAGATTTCAGACAGGTTCTTCCGGTTGTTCGGAGAGGGTCAAGGGCTTAGGTGGTCGGTGCCTCGCTGCGGATGTCATACCTTTGGGATTCCATGCGACATCTAAAACTAGTGCGCAACATGAGGGCAAAGAGCGACCCATGATTTGCATAATACTTGTTGCGTGTCGGTGGAGGATCTGAGGAGGCGACTGTTGATGATGAAATCCGTCTTCCTCATGATATATGCATACCACACACAGGGGAAGATAGTGACCTTGATACTCTAATTGATTGCATATTCCCTAACCTCAATGCAAATATGTCAAGCAAAAATTATATCACCTCTTGAGCGATCTTATCTACACGGAAGATAGGTCATTTTCACGGGGATGAGATGGTGTACCATAACTTTGACTGTATGGTGGATGATCCACACAACTACTACCCTAAGAAATTCCTTAACACTTTGACACCCAATGGTCTACCTCCATGTTGGCATTTCTTAACGTCACTACCAAGAATAGAATTAAAATTCATCCCCGGCAATGGCGCTAGAAATGCTTGTTGGCAGTTCTTAGCTTTGTCATTAAGAACAGGGTTAAATCCATCCTTAGCAACAGTGCCAAGAATGCCTCGGTCAGTAGTAGTTGGATTCTACTAATTATGACCGTGATAGTTCCTTGTCCATTTTAGACTGCAAGCACACAAAGCTATCATTGCAGCATTTCACCCAGAGAGTATTCGGGTATCGTTCATTTATATTTTTCTTATGGGAAGACATTTGATTAAGATCCTAGTATGGATATGGACTTGGGTAATAATGCGATGTAATATTGTCCATGTTTAATGCAGGGTAACAACGGTGATATTCAAGATAGTGGACACACACATGGCATTCCTCAAAGGATAAATAAGAAAAGAAATAAAGAAACAAGATTCCTAAAGCGAGCAGGATCTAGTATAGTCACATCATGATTTTTGATGATCATACAACTTTACATAATTAGAATTAGGACTAAGGATGAAGCAGGTCGGGAGACCACTCGAGTACTGGTCTGCCAGCAACCTCAGTGACAATTTAGACTCCTACACCCTAATCGAACGTGGGGGAATACAAAGGACGGACAAGGCTATCACCACCTGCCGCCTACCCCTCATTTCGCAGAAAGGGACAATGCAATCACTTGTTCCTCCATACCCAAGCACCATGCTTGCGTATGCAGCAACTACCCAAATCCCCTGTGGTCCTCGACCCTACGGATCGATAGGTAAAGGAAATGGGCACACCTTGCGACACGATGAACCGCCACCTCAACTTAGCTCTAATCCCGATTACATATGTTATATGATTTATTAAGCATAAAGTTAAGCATGTTATTCCCATGACACACAAACTATAGACTAGTTCATATACAAGATCATAACAGCAAAACTATACTCTAATTCATAAGTATGACTATAAATATATAATGAGAGCAAGACTTTAGAAGAACTCATAATTCTATTCATACCTAAGAATGTCTTCTTCCAAGGAGCCAAGCTCTCCAAGGTAGCTTTGCCTTGCTCTAAAATAACTAAGTAAAGTAAAGCTACAACTAGGAAATAGAGACTGAGGTAATGCTTGATGTGGTTGTGTGTCTTGAGTTGAGGGGCTTGGCTCTCTATTTATGCAGGGAGAAAGGTGGTGCTCCTCCCTATTCTTGGCGTGAGGCACCCTGGGAACCGACGTTGCATGCTTCCATGCCACCGCCAGAGAAAGACCGGGGACGATGGTGGTTCTAGGGGGTAGCCGCCCCTAGGGCCGGCCGACCCACCAAGGGGCTCAAATGGCCACCGCCTTTGTAAGGTGGACTCTGGTTGGGCTTGGAATACTATTATGTGGTGTTTTGCCCCATTGGTGTTCTGATGTTTGGCGCCTTCTCCATTCTTTGCGCGAATCAACGTTGGAAAGTGCCTTTTGATGGTTTATTCCATGTATTTGTGTTTGTGACCTGCAAAGTGATATACTCCAAATACATGTGGAACTCAGTTAATAGTAAAAGCATATGTGACCAAAGTTTGCTAATTCCTCCTTTTTATGAGCTTATTGACGGTCGAATTTCATCATTAATGACCGTCAACACTCCACATGTGTCGAAGCTGAAGATTGGTCAGGAACATTGACCCTGCGAATGGACTTTGTAATGGTACCAGGCTTATCATACGGGGGTTCCAAAAGAATACCATAGACACAGAAATTGTGTTGGGACAGCAAGCCAGAAAAGCAGGTTTTTCTGCCTCGCATACCCTTATGCCCGTCAGACGACGAGATGTTCCCTTTCCAATTTAAGCGAAAGTAGTTCCCTATTTGGCTCAGCTTCGCGATGACCGTTAACAAGGCACAACGGCAGACTATCCCAAACCGTCGGTGTATACTTGCCAGAACCAGTGTTCTTGCATGACCAATTGTATTGGCGCTATCAAGAGCTACGACAAGATTGAACATTAGGATTCTAGCCGTGCCGGCTGTTGAGAAGGATGTGAATAAGGGGAAGGGAAAGGGAAGGGGAAGAATAAACAGACAAAGGATGTATTCACAAATAATATCGTATATAAAGAGGTTCTAACTCCATGAAAGAGGTAATGCATCATACGTCGATACTTTTTTTCATGATGTCAATAGTACTTTAATGTTAAAAATTATCAAACAACTTATATGCAGGATACTTCTAACTATAGCTTGAACCATCTGCATGCTTCAGCTGCAAGAAGTCAGATGCTGCATCTTAGACATGAAAATCTTCTGGATCATCTTTGATTGCTGACCGGCTGCACTTGGTGTCCATGCAAAGCATGTTCTCCTAGTTAAACTATTGAGAGATTAGATTATTAATTGTACAATATATTGTAAAACATGTATTGTGAAACACAAACTTGTTATGATTAAGGTTAATGCTCATGTGTTGCAACGAGGAAAAATACTGGATAACATGTATGTATTGTAAAACACAAACTTATAAAAAAATTATTGCTAATCTTTCTAAAATCTATATCTCTAAAACATATCGTCCATCTGGCACTCGCCCCACGCGTGATGTCCACTCCGGCTTCGTGCAATCGCCCCCCACATGTGTAACCGTTGCGACGCACAGGCATTTACCTAGTATAGCAGTAAAAAACAAGAGAGACCTCTGGATCGTCGATCCAGTACGTAAGTTATTTTATTGAGCAGGAAGGGTATATAGTGTATAGACTAGTGACGATTTCACGTGTTGACGGTCACTAACATCAATTATAAACCGTTAACATAACTTGTATAAATACAAAAAAATGATCACCAACATAGGTTTAGGGGTTTAAACTAATAAACTCCACGAGCTTTGGTGATTTATATAATGTAGGAGGATTTATCCAGAAAACAGCGCCGGGATCACTATCATACTCTCCAAACAAGCAAACCGATATTAGAAAGAGATTTGACCCGCATCTCCAACACCAGAAGACTCTAGAAGACACCAGAAGGTGACCCACCGAAGGGGGCCCACCTGGCATTGAGCCAGGTCAGCCGACCCAGGTCGGTCGGCCTAGGTGGGTCCCACTGGTCAGCGTCCTTCGCAAGTCAGTTTCCACCTCCATTGTTGTTTCAAACTTATTTTGCACTCTCTTGATGAACTTCTTGAATTGTCACACCCGGTTTTCTAAAGAACAAAACCAGGCTAATCATATATGTGCCCAGAAAGTCCACACATATGTCAGAATAAAAAAAGTATCAGAAACAATGTTATTATATAGCGTATACATAGCTATAAATTAACACTTACATTAGAGTATCGCGAAACGGTGACTAAACTTGAGGCTCCATTCTTCTCAGGGACGGCTGACTAGGGGCTCCGTATGCCAAACACTTCTGAAAGACTTCTGGAAACTCCACTACCTCTTTATCCTTCTTCTGAGCAGCACCTCACTACACACTGAGGTGTGGTGGAAATAGCAAGAGTGAGTCCATGTCAAACTCAACAAGTATAACACAGGGTTCATGAGGCACAAAAGGCTAGACACTGTTTGACTGCATTTAGCTTTTATTCATCATATAATTAGCAATTGAGTAGCATCAAAATATTCCAATTTCCATTAATGAACCAATGATCAATTGTAATACGGATAATGAATAGCATTAACATGAGCACAATAATAACAACAGTAATTAAGCATGATATAATAATGGTGATAAACTATTCTGTAAGAATCCCCATAGCCGCTCGTGTCTGTGAGCACGGCTAGTATACCAGTTTATTAAACTCTACGTAGAGGTGTACACTTTCATTGTGAGTCATGATTTCCATATGCTAAGGGGTCATAAATCCTTAAGCACAAGAAACCATATAAAGCCATTTAAAAGTTCGTCTAACAAGTTAGGGCCATTAGATTCACTCGGCAGGCAGATGTAGGAACCTCCTTTTCAAATGGCACAATTCCTTCTCGGCTATACTCATAGACTAGAGGTTGTCCTACACCCAACGTGTCAAGCCATTCTTACGTCAATTAAGATAACCACTAACAAGCTAGAAAAGGTCTCTTGAATGACTAGAGCCAGAGCCATATAGCCCTCACAGCTGTACTGTATGTCCCGGTTATCACTTACAGGTAAGTCCTTATGGAGAGAAACTAAAGCAACAATATAACCCCTTACTCTAGCCCCTTTTCAACAGTAATAAAATTATCTTAATGGTTGGTTGCTTAATCCATTAGTCAAATTACAAGATCATTGTTCATAATTAAGCACTAGCAATAGCTACCCAAATGCATAACCCATAGGTGACAAGGAAACAAAATATCAATAGCTAAGTTATAATCTCTATGGTAGTCAAGGAGAACACATGCATATGTATGATAATTTCAGTGAATAGGACAACAAGGATGGTCCCATGTTATACTTGCCTTTATGCTTGTTTTCCACTCAAGGCAATTGCTCGTAGAAATTCTTCGGTCTTCTCTTTTGTAGCTTCCGGCCTCCAATGCTAATGAAACCGCGCTTCCTCTACTCGCAACAACCAGGCAACACAAACAGACAAACAATACACACATCTAAGAACATGCATCAAACAAAAGAAACGTTTTAAAAGAGAGCGCACTAAACGACATGGTACGTTGCTACAATCACGAAAACGCAAGAACAACGGATAACAGAGCTACCATTAAAGAGGACACGCGACTATCGAGACGATTACAACATAACGCAGAAGACCGACTATAAACTTAATGCATATTAGTTATTGAAATAAGGTGATAAACATTCTGAAGAAGTATTCTAAAATTAGATTAATCATTTGAATTACAAAGCTAGGTTTAACCCTGGTCATATTTTATTTATACATATTTTATAGTGTTCAAGTCATCTAAATATTTATAGTTTAGAAAACATAAAACATGAGAGAAGACTAATCGAACTACTTTATGTTTCAAGGTTACCTAAGAAAGTCATCATAAATGAAAAGATATTAATGTTGATATTCACCATATTAACATTTAATATTATTTAAGTCACTTAAGCATATATGATTTAGTAAGCACAGTACGCATGATAACAACAAATCGATCCATCATGTTTCGTGATTAGCTTAAGCAAGTTATAATTAAAAATAAAACATTTAAGTTGTTATTTATCAAGTTAGCATTTTATTCACAAGATGTCAAGATTATAAATCTAAGTTGCTTTTAATAGATTAAAGACAACAAATACACATCAACAAAATTGCATTTGACGTGGCTTTATATGAATCATGTTTAAATGAGGCAAATTATAATTATAATTAATAAACACATATCTAAGTGGTCAATAATCATGTTGGCATTTACTTATAGAAGGCCAAAACTATAAAGCTAAGTTCATGCTTAGTTACAAAGGACTGACGTGACAAGATTATATATTATTTTTAATTATAAAACTAATAACAAACATATTAATTAATATAATATTCAGCTATATATGGAAAATCATATGACATGAAAAACATTAGTGCTACTGCACAGAGAACGTCGATGCGAATCTAACACAACTTAATTGGAGCAAAACATATTTCTAACGAATAAATACTCGAGGATTAAAGTTGTATAACTATGAAGAGCAGATACATACTCTAATGTGAAATTATCTACACAAGTCTATCATATATGTAACGTACTTAGACTAAGCAAATTTTAATTTAAAATATACTGTACACTAATCATATTAATCAATTTAATATTGAACTATATATATAGAAAACATGTGGCAACTGAACGAAAGCACTTATGTTTCGAGGTTGAACTAAGCATCTTATAATTCAAAAGACATTTAGTTTAATATTAATTAGATTAACATTAATTTAGGACAGACTAAAGTATAAACCCGTGTTGCGTTTAATTAGAAACTCAATTACGCAAGCATAAATCAAATTAATATCTAACTTATAAATTTTAAAGATGTAAGACATGTTAAACGTTGTTGCTAACACATAACTTCGATAGGCACTATTGCAAAACAACAAAAACGGATTTAAACCGGGATTTCTTTTAATTGAAAAGCTATTAAATAAATATATTAATCTAATTACTATTTAAATTAATAAATTCATAATCAAGTGACATGATAAACATCGTTACTAATACATAGTTTACATCGACACAAACACGACACGACGCGAATAGAATTGCAACCCTTAGTTATTTTCTAATTAACAGCGATTAAATAATTATTAATCAAAAAGTTTCTACATCAATAAATTTATAATTATGAGACATGACCAACGTTGGTACTACCGCGTAGAGCGTGATTACACGAACCTAACGCAATCGGAACGACTTGAATCAGACTTAAAACGAATGAACGAAGCACGTTAAAAGTTGAGTGGCAGTTTGTAAATACCGTCATCTTCTTCGTTTGGCATATACGAACGTCATGGCCATGGAGACGGTCGGCTGCTGCTCTTGCGCCGGAGGGAGGACATGGCCGAGGCTTGGCCGGCCAGGCGCGCGGCGCGGCGCCTAGGTAGCAGCGGCGTAGGGAAGGACGTCCAGTGGCTAGCCTGCACGACGCGCGGAGGCGACGGTGGCCTGCCATGGCCGAGCAGCACCGGCTGCTCCCGTTCGAGGACAGGGGCTGGGCGTGAGCAGGGCAGCGCGGGGCTCCGGGGTCGCACGGAAGGTTCCTGCGGGTGAGGACCCTCCGGGTAGCGACGTACGGGGCTGCGAGTTGGCTGGAAAAGACGATGAAGATGGCCGGCCATGGTGCTCGTCACCGGAAAAGAGGAAGAAGGTTAGGGAAACGACGAACGGACGATGGATTCGCGAAAATAAAGTTGTGCCGGTGAAAAGGACGACGAGACGAACCTCGGAGTGGAAGCGGAATTCGCCGGAGATGTCCGAGGTGGCTGGAAAAGCTCGCCGAACCTTCGTCGAAAGTTCGCCGGAACGCAAGCTGTAGATGAAGAACTTCGATGAGAGGTGGAGGGAGCTACGAGTGACGGCTCGCGATAAGGGTTGTACTTCTAAAACCAGGACGTCGAGGGCTACGCCGACATATATATAGTTCAATATTTGTGCTGATGAAATAGCAAGTTTACAATCAGGATAGAGCAAAATCTCCGTGACTGCTATGTCTATAAATATATTCCTGTATCATGGGCTCATGGTGCTGTCACGGCACTAAGAATGCTAGAGACCTAAGCACACGTGAAGCATGACCTTGCTAGATTTGTTTTAGAGACAATTGCTGGTGTACTACAGATTAACTAAATTGTAAACCACATATGTTCGATTCGGCCATGATGGAATATTTGATTTTGAAATCTTTCCTTCTGTTGTTGCTCCCTTTTAAAGTGCCCTCCAAAGTAGTTAATGGCAAATACTAGAGAGCTTTACTGTCCGTTTCAGGAACAGAGAACATGTGGAAAAAAGAAACAAAAGCAAAGGCAACATGTAACACCCCTGGTGTTATAGTAACTAAAAACCTGCCATGTCATCATTTTGCACTGCAAATCATCCATGATTAGGTTAACAATGTTATGCATCAACTAAAATGAGTTTGAATTCTTAGGTTCGATGTGTTTCTCGTTGTGTGGTTCGAAATCCGAAAACCCTAATTTCGATTATCACTGCAAATACTTAGTTTATGCCCTGCGTAATTTGAGGTGTATGACGGTGTTATACACTAGTGCCAAGTGTAGGGTATAAGCTCAAGTCCAACCTATAAAATGAAGCTTCAAGTTTGAGTTAGGGTTTGGAATCCAAAGCTTGTTACAAGTTTTCTGATTCGAATTCGAATTCAAATTTGAGGAATTACTAAAAGAATTTCTTAAGTCAAATTGGTCAACCTAGGGAGCCATTTGGTCAACCATTTGAGGCTTGACTCAATGATACCCTAGGGTGAAGGTGTGATTCCTAAGTAACCAAAGTTAAGAAAGAATCAAGTTTCAATTCAAAACTTTTCCGAAAACCCTGAAAAACAAAACCCTAGTTTTACCCCTTTTGATATAAATCAAAATCTAAGCAAAATTTGGGAAAAAGTGTAAAACCAAGTTTGTAGATCTTTTCAAGGGCTACAAGTTTGGTGTTTTGAGTTTTCAAAGTTTCAGTGTAAAATTTGAAGTAATTTTGAAAAGATTCAAATCCCAAAATTGTCCCCTTTTCATTTTCCCTATCCAATTTCAAAATGGAGGAATAATTTGGAAATATTTTGAATAGCAAAGTTGTAGGTCTGCCCTAGATGTACAACTTTGGTATTTTGAGTTTTTGAAGTTTCAATACAAAATTCAAAGTAATTTTGGTTTTTTAGATTTCCCAAAAATGTCCCTTTTTGAATTCAAATTCAAATTTCAAAAACTAAGCCGAATTGGAAAATGTTCATATTGAGAAAGTTGTAGATCTTTGAAAATGGAACAACTTTTGTTTTTACAGATTTTCAACTTCTGTTGAAGATTTGAGAGTAATTTGAAATTTACTTCCAGTGGCAGTTCTGTAAATATTTTGAAATCCGCGCCAACCACCGAACGCCACCTCCCCCGACGCCGGCGACCTTCTCCCCGCTTCCAGGCGCGCCCGCGGCGTCCCGCGACCGCCTCGTCACGGCCGTTTTTCTCCGCGTGTCGCCACAGCACCGCCTGGACTCGACTATAAAGGCCATCGTCGTCGGCTAGGCCGATTTCTCTTCCTCCTCCGATTCTCGCCGCGACCGGTCACCGCCCTCCGCCGCCCAAATTCGCCGCCACTGTTGCTTCACCGCCCCACAGCTCTCGCCTCCAGCTCCGCAACGTGTGCGCGCAGCTCCTGGAGCACCCAATTGCGTCTCACCTCCTCTGCACTAGCCCGCGCATCCGCTTCTTCCTCGCGGCCGGCAGCGACGCCACCGTGACCGCCTCACCGTGGACCGGCCATTCCAGCGCCTCTCCGTCAACCCCAAGCTGCTCAACGTATTCACTGTGAGCCCCTGCACGTGATGCTTCTCTTATTTTAACCGCTACGCCTTGTAGTCGCATTTTGTTCGTCGCGTCGCCGGTCAGGTCGCCACCGTGGCCGCCATGGCCGCGGTCAAGCCTCCTCCGTGTAGTAGAAGTGCCAATTCGTGCCTTAGATGGGTTCGCGAGGTTCAGGTGATGCTGTTGGGGTGGTTGAGGTGATCCCGATGCTCCGAAGGCTCGTCGTCGGTGAGCTCACCGTCGGCGGTCACCGTGGTAGCGCGTCCGCGTGCGCGGGAGAGAAGGAAGAGAGGGAGGCGAGGATGACAGGCGGGTCCCGGGCGTCAGAGAGAGAGGAGCGGGAGCGGGCACGTGAGCAGGCCGGGCCGCGCTGACGGGCCGCGCGCGAGCGGCTGGGCCGGGCCGGGAGAGAGAAAAGGAGAAAGGCAGTCCGCGTTGGAAATTTTGTTTTTCTTTTTCAAATTTGTAAAATAATTTTCAGTTTTGTTATTTATGTTATAAATTATTCATAATTACAAAAATTGTGAAAATTTTTGAGTAACCCTTTTACACTGTGTAATATTTAATAAAAATAATAAATATCAATTTTAAGTACTTTTTATAGATTATTTAATTAGTCCATTTAATTCTTAAGTGGTCCTTAATTAATTTTTCTAGGCTTATTTATTAATCCAAAAATCATGAAAATTATTTTATCATCTAATTATGATATAACCTTCTTAAATTAAAAATTTTAGCTTAATTGGATTAAGTTAATTTTTATTCTTAAATTATGCTTTAATTAATTAATTAATAAGGTAATTAGGGCATGTTAATTAATGTTGTTTGACTTTATGATTGAGTGTTGACTTTAGGTCATTAACCCTTAATGACCTTTAGCATTATTAATTGGTTGCTTAAGCTTTCCTAATTATGTTGTTAATTCCTAATTTAATGTCATTTCGTGTGTTTAACAAAATTCCGTAATAAGTTGTTTAGGGTAATCGGACCCTAGATTAGGGTTAGGTTAGAAGCTTTTGTTGTTCAGCTGTACTGTGAAGGGAAGTTGTACTCAAGTTGTTAACTCTGTTAAGCATTCATCGAGCATCATATTTATTATCTCATTATCCTAAAGCATGCATTATCATTACGTATAGTTCCCGTAAAAGAGGAGGGTACCGAAGTCGAAACCGTCCCCGCAGAAGAACCGTCGTCCGTGGAAGTAGGGTTTGACATCTGCGGTACTGAACCCGAGCCTGAGTTTCCCGTCGACCAAGGCAAGCCCCGGTTACATCTAAACTTACCTTGTGATTTAAAAAGTTTTACTTAACTTTTATTACGGCTCTATTGAATTAAGTGCTAGGAGTTGAGTGGCAACCTAATTACTGCATTATCATCCTTGATATTCCAATATCATCCTTGTTACTGTTTTGATTTAAAAATGCTTAGTATGCTTAGCATTGCTTAATGAGAAAACTTTAAAACTTTTAAACAAAGTTTGAAGGGTTGTTGGACAATCACTTGATGAATGTTAATGTTGATAATTTGGGACCGGTCGGTGGACTTGCATCGGGAAAGGAGTCCCCCTATAGTGTCTTCGACTGAGTCAGTTAAGGACTGTACCGTTGTCTGAACTGTGTGCGTCGAGACTTTGTAACTGATCACATGCTCCGGTAAGCCTAAGACCTCGGTAACACCAACATGTGAATGGCCAACCGCGCACTGGGAGTGGAGAGATGGCGAGAGTAGTGTGTACCCTCGTAGCCAAGGGCTGGATTGGAGGTGTACTATACTCTCGGGTGGCGCTAGACCCGGTCATGTTTTGGAGGATCCGAGTGAAGGTTGATATATGTCGGTTAGAGTCCTACATATGTCGTGTGATTAGGAATCCCCAGCTGGGTTTAATCGATTCGAATCGTCGCTGCTCCTCGATTAAGGAGACTCGATTCTCTGTTCAACATCGTAGAAAAGAAATGGAACTTTGGCCGGAGAATCAGAAAGATATTGAATGAGATACATGATCTAGATTAGGATCACTTACATTCTGTTGATAAATAATATTGAAATAAAAAAATCATGATCTTAAGGATGCACCATTTGTAGCTTTTATGCAAAAGAACTTGACTTCCTGCTGGAACCTCACCTTGATTCCCCTAAGCCTGCATTCCTGAGTCGTTCCACTAGTGTTGTCGGTTAAGTCTTGTTGAGTACTTTCGTACTCAGGGTTTGTTAAACCCCTGTTGCAGGTTCGTCTCATGAGCAGGTGTGTTTTGGACCCTGTTGCATGACTGTCTTTGCGGCAAGCGACGACGAGTAGAGATGTTTGGCTCTTGGGCAGAGCATCGCGTTTTGGTGTTGTAATAATATTAATAATGCTACTCCACTACTATAATTGTAACACTAAACTTAAGTTTTATAAGTTTGGAACCTCAAGTTTGTAAACCTATGTTATGTAAGACTTCCGCTTTTGTACTCTGATGTAATTTATTATATAAACTGTTGTAATATTGTGATGCCTCTGTAATGTGATCCTGCTCAGAAGATTGTGGATGATTCGGGTTTCCCGAGGACACCCGACAGACTTCTTAAGATCTGTGGTACACTTGTACAGTGGTTAGAAGTCTTTAAGACAATAACAAGTACAGGTAGGCCATAGTAATTAGGAGGTTCTGCCACACAGCATCACGAGAAAGCCAGCAGTCACATAGGAATTTGTGGTCAAAAATTAAAAAAAAGTTTAATTTAGGTTAAAACTAGAGCTGCAGCCTTTTATGAAATGGAGGGAGTACTAATTTGACTTTGTAAACTAAACTGAGTGAGCTTAGCTGATTAGGTACCTTTATACCATATGGTGAAACATATTTGCTTGAGTTTATGTCCTTGACATGGTAGCTCATATTTTTCTAAATTTATTCTAAAATTAACATTATAATTTTCCTATTGGTAGCTGGTAAATCCGTCGACAACAAGACTTAAACTTGATTAGGATAACTCAGCGAGGGGCAGGACCACCGCGAGTGCGGGATCTTGGGTGGTACAGCTTGCTTGAGTGTCTAAGGAAGTAAGGATCGAGGGTGGTACATCTGTTGTAGTGAGTTGGAGTGACCTTGTACAGAACACATGCCATATTATGGTCATGGTAACCCTAGTATCTTGTATTGATCGGATAACCATACGAATTCGGTGCAAGGTGGAGCTTGGTGGTAGCTAGGAGGGTTAGTGCTTCAGCTATCAATTAATTCATGAGTAGTTTGGCCACGCTCCAAAAAGGTGAGGAATATGAATCAATCCTTATCTAGGCACATGCATGGAGGTTTGATCGCACAATTATACACATCTGCAGGGTTTTTACTTTTGTGGTCATTCTTGTGATGATCACCACTGTTTTGACTTCTAGCTTCAGAGTAGAGAGACAAATATAGATTAGTTAGTTAATATGGTTCTTCAACTTTTTTTTTTGATGAAACAGGAGGGGTTTGAACCCCTACTGTGAAATTTATTAAAGATCCAACAAAAAGTACAACAAGTCTCAAGAGACAAAGAAAGTCAAGAAGAAAATAAGGAAAATTACAGAAAAGCTTCTAGCCATAAATCTATAAGAGGATGATAAATTGATCTTGCTCGTAGTATAACTAGAGCAAATTCTTTGCGAAACACCAGCTTGCATCGATGTAAAGAATGGGGAACATTTTTTAAGATGACATCATTTCTCATTGTCCAAATTGACCAACACATTGTTATGACAATCTCCATGAAGAAAGGAAGCTGTAGTTGATCTCTGAAACTTTCTGTGATAGTACCTGCATCAGAGGTGTTGGGCACTACCAAATGAAGAGCATCCCAACAGGCTAGAGCGAAAGGGCACTGGAAAAGGAGATGGATCAAATCCTCTTCAACAGCAAAGGCACAAAGAACACATGTGTGATCGGGTAATTGCATATTCTTCCTTTTGAGTAGAGCTCTTGTATTTAGCCTGCCGTGCAAAATTAACCAGAAAAAAAATTTCCTTTTGTTTTGGCAAGAAAATTTCCAAAGCCAAAAAAAGGATTGGTGGATGTGTCTATGCCCAATCAACTGTTTGTAAGCCTTCCTGGAAGAGAAAAAAGGAGATCCCCAAATATAGGTGCAAACATCAGTATCTTGTTGAAATTGAATTGACTGCACAATGTCATTGAGTTGCAAATACTGTGCATAGGCTTCAGGAGGTAGCGGTAGATGAAATTGAACATGGAGAGGTGTCTCTGTAGCTGCTAGGTGCACTGATATATTTTGATTTTTGGCAAAGGAAAACAATTCAGGGAAAGTTTGCTGTAAACTGTACCACCCAGAGGTCATGCCAGAGGAAGAAAGATTTACCATCTTTTACTGAAACCATAGCCATTCCTTTGAACTGATCAATTAATTTTAAAATGTCTCTCCACCAGAAAGAACCTCTAAAAGTAGCTCCAGCTATTGGGAGTCTAGCTCTTGAGTAGTATTTTGTCCACACAAGTTGCACCCAAGGTATTTGAACTCTATTGTAGAACTTGTGAAGATGCTTAAGTAAGAGACTTTCATTCTGAATAGTTAGATTAAGAACACTAAGTCCTCCCTCTGGCTTGGGTAGACAGACTAAAGGCCAAGCTGCCTTTGAAGGCTTTTTGCTAGAGATATCAGAGCCTCTCCACAAGAAGTGTTTCCTATATTTATCTATTTGTTTAATAATAGTTTTAGGAAGCAAGAAACTGCTCATTGCAAAAGTTGGAAGGGCTGTGAGGACTGCATTTGTGAGCTCTAAACGTCCAGCTTCAGTAAGATAAGAGCTGAAGGCAACTAATCTTCTTTCACATTTAGACACCAAAGGCCAAAAATCAGCCACAGTAGGTTTGACCAGACTTAAAGGCAGCCCTAAATAAGTAAAAGGTAGTGACCCTTTTGAGCAACCAAAAGTTGTTGCTAGCTTGTCAAATCTATCCTCAGCTATATTGATAGGCATCATCATAGACTTATCGAAGTTTACCTTTAGTCCAGTAGATTCAGCAAACGTGTGTAGAAGAGACTTTAAAAAGTTCAGTTCAGCTACATCACCCTTTATGAATATAAGAGTATCATCAGCATATTGCAAAATCGGGAAATCGGTATCATGTGAAAGAGGCAAAGGCAGTGAGAGGTGATTGGCTCTTGTAGCATTGTTCAAGATAGTCTGAAGAAAATCTGCAGCTAGAATAAAAAGAAGAGGAGATAGAGGATCCCCTTGTCTAACTCCTCTTCTGCAATGGAACACTTTACCAGGGACCCCATTCAGTAGAACAGCAGATGTTCCAGATTGAAAAATAAGCCTCATCCATTGTAGCCACTTAGCTGGGAAGCCTTTGTACTCCATGATTTTGACCATAAATTCATGTTCTACTTTATCAAAAGCTTTTTCAAAATCGAGCTTGAGAATGATGAATTCTCTTTTTGTCTGGTGACATGTATGCAGATATTCAAGTGCCCAGGAGATGCAGTCTTGGATAGTTCTGTGCCTAATAAACCCATACTAATTTTTGTGAAGGAGAGTAGGCAGCTTGAGTTGAAGCCTGTTAGCCAAGAGTTTGGTTATGATCTTCACTGATGTGTTGAGTAGGGATATAGGTCTGTAATCTGACACCTTCAGTGCATCATCCTTCTTTGGTATCAGGGTGATTAGTGAACCATTAATACTCTGTAGACAAATATTTCCTGAGTGAAAGGCTTCAAAGAGTCTATAGAAATCTTGACATATGATTGACCAGCACCTTTTCAGAAAATCAGTGTTGAATCTATCTAGGCCAGGTGATTTATCTGAGGGGAGACTTTTTACTACAGCATCAATTTCTTCTTTGCCAAAAGTTTGCACTAAATCATCAAGATCTGCAACAGCTTGTGGAAAGAGAGCATTTAGATCAAAGTCAATTGAGGTGAAACTAGATGTACCTAGCCTCTCTTTGAAAGATTGCCAGATTAAATTTGCTTTTGCAGTATGATCAGTCAGAATAGATCCTTGTTCATCTTGAAGTTGAGTGATTAGATTTTTCCTATATTTTACAGTTGCATGGGCATGAAAAAACTTGGTAGAGGCATCACCAAGGGTGACCCATTTAATAGTTCCTCTTTGTTTCCAATAAGCCTTCTGCTGCCTTAACAGAGAGATAAGCTTTGTCTCTAGTAATTTTCTGAAATTCCATTCCACAAGAGTTAAATCTCTGAACTCCTCCAAAAAAATTAATGAAGGTTAGAATAAGCTTGACATTACTGATGATCTCTTTGAGATTAGATAGGGTCTTCTTCCATTCTTTCAAGACTCTTCTCAAATTCTTGAACTTAGCTGTAATATTCTTTGCTGCATCATCAATCTACAAAGGTGTGTACCAACCCAGAAAAACCTGATTCATAAAATCATCATACTGCAACCAATAATTTTCAAATCTGAAAATGTGACTTTTAGGAATCTGAGTGGAAATATTAATAAGACAGGGAACATGGTCAGAGGTCTCCGAAGTCATTGTAGAAGCAGTAGTATTTGGGTAGGAAATGATCCAGCTAGAGGATGTAAAAAACCAATCAAGTCTCTCTAGCAAGGGAGGGTGCTGTTTATTGGACCAAGTGAAATGTTGTCCTTTCAAGGGGATCTCAATCAACCCTAAAGCACTGATAGCAGTATTAAACATGAGCATGTCAGAATAGTCTGCACCTGGCTTATTACGATCAAAAGGGTTTCTATATAAGTTGAAATCACCAACTATGAGCCAATCTACCTCATGCAGCATCTGGATATTCTGGAACCAATCAATAAAATCTTTCTTGCCAGCGGGGGTACATGGAGCATAGATGTTTGTAAGAATCCAACTAGCATTAATGTGAATCGAAGATAAAAGAACAGAGGAAGCATATTCATTTTGAAAGACCAGAGAGCCCAAGAAAATGTTACTCTTCCAAATGATTATAGAATCCCCCGAAGCTCCATTAGAAGGAATAAATTCAAACTGATCAAAAACAGGAGGACAAAATTAACGTATGAACATGATGTCAAAATGAGATCTTTTTGTTTCCTGAAGACAGATTACATCACAGGAAGATTCAGAAATACGATCATAAATAGCATTCCATTTCTTATCAGAGTTAATACCACAAACATTCCAACTTAACACCTTCTAACTTTTAGCATACATTATTAAAACTAAAGCAAGTGAGTTTTTCTTAGGGAAGCAGCAATAAACTACTTCTTGAACTTGGATGTGCTAGCACCATCCCTGTCTCCTTCCGATTTCTTGGTCTTCTTGTTCTTGGGTTGACCCACAGTGCTTGGCTTTCCAGGTTTAGCATTGAGGTGGTCATCAGTGAGGGAAGAAGCATCAAGCTGACAAAAAGTGCTTCCAAGCTCCCAAACTACAGATGATCAAAGAGAGGGGGGATTAGCTGAACACCCGACACAATTCTTATCTCTACAGGGGAACTTTTGAACCCTAGAGTTTTACTATGGAGACATCCACTTCGTCGAACATTTGTATCAGAGATATGGAGATCCTTACCACGCTTTCCTCGTGGAATAGATTTGGGTGGAGCAGCAGATGGTGGAGTCACCAAATCCACAAGGTTGAGGCCAACAGAGTACTTGGTGTTGTCAACAACACCATGGGTTCTAGAAGTTGTTCCCATTAGCTCTGATTGAGTTGGATTCATCATTGCAGCAAAGGAGGGTTCGGTGAGTGAAGGCTCTTCCTCATTATCAACTTCTAAAGAGTCAAGGCAAGCAGGAACAGGGGGATCAGAGCAAGAATATTCAGAAATGACAACTAAAGGTGCTGAATTGGGAAGAGTAAAGTCAAAAGAATTACCCTTAAAGAGCTGATTCAGTGCAGCCCAAGCTGGTGATTGCAGGAAACTTTGAGCCCACTCAAAAGATCCGGGCTTTAGAAGAAGCAGAGTGAAGAAGTCGACCCATTGAGTTGGGATGGTGACTGTTGGGAGTGAACGGTCCACTATAGAAAAGTGGTTGGCCCAACACCTAACTGCAGCTGCACTTGGGCCTTGTGAGGGCAGAGCTAAAACAGGATCCACTGGTGGCACAAAAGTTTCTACAAAGCCCAGTTGGATATTGCCCAGATCAAAAATATCATTCTATTGCTGCAAATCAATCTGAGGTTGAAGGTCATCAAAAGCAATTAGATCCTGGAGTGGCACTTCCTCAACTTGTAGTGGTGCCATATGTTGGAGATCAGGAAAGTTTGGGATCTGAACTGGAGCAGGAGGAATAGGTAAAGGTGGCTGCTGAAAGTCATCATCCTCATCTGTATTGTCATCCATAGCTAAAACCTGGCCTTCAACCAAAGGAGGTGGCCCATCAACCATTTCTGCATTCAGTGCCTGAATAACTTCTTCAACTGGAGGCAAAACAATTTGTTGCACATTGTCTGGTGCAGGCTCATTTCCTATGACATGTTGAGGCTGCAGAGGGATCAGAGGTGGGGGTATCTCTACATTTAGTTGCTGATGAAGGTTGCCATCCAAATCTTGGACTGCCTAATGGGGCCAAGCACCCCATCCCATTGCTTGCATATTTTCCAGTATAAAAGGTGCCGGTGGATCTTTAGGTGGTGGTGGTGGACCTTGACCGAACTGTCCAAAACCATGATAGAAGAAAGCATTGGGGTTGAAGTCATCATCTCCAGGTGGTAAATCTTCATCTTGTGCAGCTCCACCAATCATACGAGTGTGAAGGACTTCACATTGGACGGTCCAACCATCTGAATCAAAGTTAGTGCCCTCAGTGAACACAAAGAACCAGGGTATTTCATCCAGTTCTGAAACTCTGACTTTAACCAGAGCTCTGGCCAAATGAAAGTAGTCCTCCTCCCATAACATCAACTGACCAAAAGAGGATACTGCTTTCTCTAACAGTGGTTGTGTCCAAAGATCTAAATCTAGTCCAAGAAGCATCAGCCAGGCTTCATGAGTCATGACAGCCGTCCTATTGTTCCAAGCTTTGTTATGTTCCACAAAAGAAATTGTCCCATCACCATACTGATGCGGACTGTTGTCAATGAGTAGGTCTTTTTCAAGAAGACAGTTTAACCGAACAAAAGCTTGGCCATGGGGACAAGGCTGCATGGATTGGTACCCCATCCGCTTATGATTACGAAGGAAATGATCTAGAACGTTCCGAATGTCCATGAAATCAATAGGCCCCTGCGGAATGGGATTGAACGTAGCAATGACCAGATCATTATTGCGTTTAGGCACGTGACCCACCACAACCCGACGCATGAGAGGACGGCCATTGATCATCTGACGTTGAGCGTCATGCGGTAAGAAAGGCGCTGGATCAATGAAACGAAACGCCATGGAGCTCTACGGTAGTGATGGAGGAGTTACTGTAGCCGTTGGGGTTTTCTCATACCAAAAAACATGAAGAACTGAGGGAATGGACTGAATGCCCAACATTGCGCGGGCGAACTCACCAAAGCTACTGAAGACTGGCGGGGAAGGTACAGCGGAGGAAGCAGCGCTATCCCTGTCACACCCATTTTTAAGGATAAAAATAGGATGCATAAATTACTCATGTGCGCCCCAGGATATGATCGCACACATAAGTAGACAAATTACATAGTATCATCACAATGCTTATTACATAGCGAATAAATATTTAAGACATAGTCTTGAACGATAAATAATAATAATAACTAATAGTAATCTCCAGCGGAAACTCCACACAGGGACACGGTTGACTGGTTGACACCAAGACTAGTACTCATTACGATAATCTTCCTCATAATCTTCATCTGTTATGGTGGAAATAGCAAGGGTGAGTCCATGTCGAACTCAACAAATATAACACAGGGTTCATGAGGCTCAAAAGGCTAGACACTGTTTAACTGCGTTTAGCTTTTATTCATATAATTAACAATTGAGTAGCATCAAGATAATCCACCTCCCATTAAAGAACCAATGATCAATTGTAATAATGATAACGAATAGCATTAACATGGGCATAGTAATAGTCAACAATAATTAAGCATGATATAACAATTATGATCAACTATTCCATAAGAATCCCTAAGGCCGCTCGTATCCGTGAGCATGGCTAGTATACTAGTTTTTAACTCTGTGCAGAGGTGTACACTTTCACTGTGAGTCATGATTTCCAAATGAGTGGGGAGATCAAGCCCAAACACCGGAGAACCATATAAAGTCATCCAAGAGTTCGTCTAACAAGTTAGGGCCATTAGATTCACTCGGCAGGCAGATGTAGAACCCCCCTTCCCTGTGGCACAACAACCGCAGCCTATACACACTAGGCCAGGGGCTCGCACTACACCCAACGTGGCAAGCCTTTCTTACGCCATTTAAGGTAACCACTAACAAGCTAGAAAAGGTCTCTTGAACAACTAAAGCCAGAGCCATATAGCCCTCACAGCTGTACTGTATATCCCGGTTATCACTTACAGATAAGTCCTTATGGAGAGAAACCAGAGCATCAAAATAATACACATGCTCTAGCCCCCTTTTAACAGTAATAAAATCATCTTAATGGTTGATTGCTTAATCCATTAATCAAATTACAAGATCATTGTTCTTAGTTTAAGCACTAGCAATAGCTACCCATATGCATTCCCAAGGTTGACAAGGAATCAAGACAACAAGCACTAAGTTATAATCTCTAAGGTTGTCAAGGTAAGCACATGCATATGTATGATAATTCAATGTTTAGGTAACAAGGATAGTCCTGTGTTATACTTGCCTTGATCAAAGCTCTCCAAATAATACTGCTGACTTGGCTCAAAGTAATACTCTGAATCGTCCAAATACTGCTCACCTTCTATACTCGATCATCAATCAACAACATACATGCATCCAATCAAACATACACAAAGCAAACGAAGAGATATAATTAGAACAGTACACCAAAAGTAACAAAACAGTAATAAAAGTTTATAAAACTCTTCTACACGTTTCTACGATCACACAGACGCAAAGATCACCAAAATCGGAGTTAAAACGTGAAAGTTATGAATTTTCTAAGATTTCCTATAGATAAATAATTACTTAATTATAAACTCGAAAAATAAATTATCAAAACTAACTGTACAACTACACTAACATGTAGAGTTCGCAAATACGAACCTAACGCAACTTGAACGGATCAAATCGGAGTTAAAACGAAGTTTTTATGACTAAAACAGTTCTAGTGGCAAATCTGTAATTTCCTGAAAACGCATTTTTGAATAAACCGGAAAAAAATACGCTTTCAAAACGCGAAAACGCATTTTCCTGAAATACGTCAAGGACCGTGGGTTGATTTCCAAAAACCCGAGGGTCTCTTTAAGAAGTTTACCCGCGAAAGGGTATCTTCTGATCAGAGCCCTTGATCTCAAATCCAACGGCCCCTGCTTGTCACCGATAAGAACGGCTGTGCAGCCGCCGCCCCACCCCATCTCCACGGCGGCGCCATGGCCGGCGGCTCGCCGGAGACGCGATTCTCGACCTATACTTCACTACAAGACACGCGGATGGTACCAATCGAAAGAGAAGCTTCACGCGAACTCACCTAACGCGGAAACAAAGGCAAATCGCGACTTGAGTTGGTCAGACGGCTTCCAAGGCGGACGGCCGATCCCCTAAACACGGTAAAGTCACAACAAGGCCTTAACATTGAAATTGAGAGCACAAATAGGTTCACAAAGGCAAGCTAAGGCCAGTAGAGCAACTTACAGCGGCTAAAACCCTAGGTGACCGCCGAATTTCCCCCCACAGCGGCGTCTAGCTTTTCCGGCGGCGGTGAGAGCTCAAACAACAGGGCTAGTTCCCTTTTTGATCTAAAACCGACCGGTCAAGCATCGGCTCTAGCTTAAATAGGGATTAGCGTGATCAATTTGGAAAGTGACTCCCTTGGTTCGCGGATTCGATCACGGCTCGGTGATAGAGTTCGTCTCCAGCTTGGTTACGATAGGAGGGAGAAACGTCTGACAACCGGGACCCACTCGTCATAGGCCGAAAGAGGATGAAGCACGCGAGCTCGGTTCTGGGCCGGCCCACCGACGCATAGGAGAGCGCCGCACCAGCCCACTGCCGCGGCCCAGCGCGGGCACGGGAGAACAGGCCGATCCGTCGGTCCTTCGGCCCGCCAGGTAAGTATTCTCTTTTCTTTTTTTTTTGTTTTCACAAATTATCTCAAATAAAATTTCTAATCCAAAATAAAATAAAACAAATCCACACCACATAACAAAATAAATGCAACAGCATGAATGCAACATCAAATATATTTTATTATTATTTTAATTTGCCATTATTTGTTATCTAATTTATTCAAAATTCATTATCTCTAAAATTTGGGTGTTACAATCCCGATGAACCTCGATGTCCACGTCGTCGTCGGGAAATTCCGGGGCCTGAATACTCCAGGGTCTCCTCCAAGGTATTGTGAGAGGAGGAGGAGTATGACCAATGAGATGGAAAAAGTAGTCTCTGAAGGAAGTGAGGCGTCGCGGGGGATTGACCAAAGGGGGTCCATCTGTCATAGACGAAGACAGACGAGTGTTTCTAGGTATGGCGAAAATCTGGGTATCCTGTTTGGGCAGGTCTATTGAATTCCGTGGAAGACGGCAATTAGCAACCGAATGACCGTAACCATGGCAGGAAAAGCAGCGTATTCGGTTGGTGCAGTTGGGCCTAGAGTGATCATGGGCCAAACAACGGGAACAAGAAACCTGCCTAGCTTTTAGCCCAAACCGAGAATGTAGCGGATATTTACCCAAGATTCTAGGTCTTTCTTTTATGGCTTGAATTGAATCAAGATGCGATTTAGCCGCACCATTAAAACGATTAAAACCCGCAAGATGAGTTGACTGAGTAAAAGATTTAGCAGGATTTGAAATTTGAAACCTTAGGCCATGATCGGAATTCGACACCGGAATGGAGTTAGCTCCGGTGAGGGGTGGAGCACGTACCGACGAAGATGCATTATGCTTTTGAACAGTAGTCCACTTTGCTTGTTCTTCAGCTTCCCAACGACGGAACTCAGCTATGTAGTTTGGTCCTCCACCATGCCAAAGGTTGAAGAAAACCTTAAAGCTAGAACACTCAAAAGATCGCAGACCATAGATGTGGAAACCCACCTCCTGAGAAGAAACTGAGAAACGAAAGACACGACCGCCAAGAAAAAGGACTCAGAAAAGCTCAGCTGAACCACCAATTACGGATTGTAAAATGGTGGCTACCGTCAGCTCAGTGAGCCTAAACTTACAGCGACCAAAGGAGAGAACCAACAAGAACTCAGGAGATCGAAGAGAGGGGTTGTGACAAACCGGGAAACTAAACCTACGAAGAACTTCCGCTTCCACAACCTTCCCCGGCCTAAAATTGAGGTCGGAGAGCGCCATGTCAAGAGCAGCTCGCTCTCAGCAGGCTAGCCACCGATCGGAACTATAGGATCAACCAGTACGGGAGACTAATCTCAACTTTATAATGTTTACTTAATCTTTCACTAGTATATAATTATCAAGTAGAGAATAGCATGTCAGCCTTAACATATGCCATGCTTTTATGCAATTTGGACAAACAATAACCCATAAAGTTTCTCCTTTGCATCCCAAATATATTTATGTTAGACTAAACCCTCTAAGTACCCTTGTACTCACGATACTGTTGTTAATTTGTTCCATGTAGCCGAATACCATGGTGGTCGCTTGAGAAACCCTCAAGTTTAATCGGAGGCATAGAAGTGGACAAGGCGAGCACCCTTCCCCGCTTGATGTGTACAATAGAGGAGTGATAAAGACGCAGCGTACTCATGGGACATAGTGGTGTAGCATTGGGTAGTGTTAGAACTCATAGCCAGTGATCCACCTATTATTTTGACTTGTAATTAAATTATCAATTTATCATAATTGTCTGTCTAGGTGTGAATCCCGAGTGAGTTTGTTCTTGGTGTGTGGTTACCGTGTGTGTATACTTGTGACTTGATCACGTGGTTACGTGCTTGCTCGCGGATGACAATGTTGACAAAGAAAAGTTCAAAGCACGCGGCATGCAATTGTAGGAAGCACATAGCTACAAGATCCTTTCTACATACCTTGTAAGGCATCTTAAAATGATAAGTATATTTCTTGAAGTCTCCAAATTGCATGTCAGTCTAATTTTCAATCTTAAATTATGAAATGGGGCAACAGACACCTTCAATTGTCAAAACAGGCCAAATTTGATCCTCTAGCTGATTTCATAGGTAGCTTTCAATGTTATAAAAATAATAAAAAATATGGTTTGATCTATAAAAATTATAATTAAGTTATTTAAATCAAATATGAAACTAGAACCAATTTTTTCTAAAAATAGTATGTACTTGTTTATGATACATATGTAGTTATTTGGAACGAGTTTATTTTGTTCCTATTGTTGTATTGCTTGTAGTTGTGCTCATTATTTAGTTAAAAAATATCCAAATGATTCTAAATAGAGCACCAACAGATAAATCACAATTTTATAAGAAACTTAGAACTAGTTTCATATTTTTCCGATTTAAAATAAATTAATTATGAATTTAAAGATCAAACCAATTTTTTATTATTTTTGGATAATAGAACATCACCTCTGAAACCAGTCAGAAGATCAAATTTGTCTAGTTTCGATAGTTGGATAATGTCTATTACTCAGTTTCATAATTTAGGGTTAAAAAATTAAATTGATGTACACCTTGGAGGTCACAAAATATATTTCAACATTTAAAAAAATGCACAATGTGAAAGGCAAGGCCAGGAAGAAATTGCGTGAGACATTCACATGAACAATATATACCACGAACTTTGAAACTCTATGCTTTTTAGACCAAACTTGCTAGCACTCGAATGTTCGATCTGGGCGCTAGTATCTGGATGATGTTCGCACAGGGAGCGAACGAGCACCTAGCGCGTTGAACTCGTGAGGGAGCGCACCAGTAGTGGTCCTGAGCCACCCTGGACATTGCCCACGCCGCCCCCAAACGTTGTCTGTGTGGCCGGCCGTTTCCCACGAGCATCCCATGTGAACACTCGATCTACTTTTGAAATATCCAAATGCAATAGTTGTAACGTACAAAAGAAGACATATGAAACACTTTAAACAAGCGTATGAGACACTTGCAAAAATGCCTGAAAAACATTTGAAAACCATTGCAAACATATGTAACATCTAGATCTACTTTTGCAACATCCAGACAAAACACTTACAAAATTCATCTCGAATAGATGAAACATTTTGAACATACACTTGAAACATATGTATATAGCCATTACAACATGTGCAACATCCTAATATACTTTTGCAACATTGATATACAATACTTGCAACGTACCTCGGAAACATTTGAAACACTTGAAACATGCTATCGCAACATACGTTTTTAGCGTAGCATCTGCGTGCTGCTAGGACGAATGGAGGCTCGTCGATGCGGAGCTCAACGCCGGCACGGAGCTCGAAGCTGCGGAGTGGCATGGAGGTCGCCGGTGTGGAGCTCGTTGGTGGCACAGACCTCGGCAGGAGCAGGGGCAGGTAGATGGAGCACGGCCGCGACGAGAGACGCGAGTCTAGGAGTGAGCTAGCGAGCGCCTAACGCGTCGGGCTCGCCGTTCGCGGCACGGGCAGACGGCGGGGCGTGAGCGGGGGCAGCACAGGCGAGGACGGGAGTATGCAGGCGGGGGCGGCATGGGCTGAGTGCGGGTCCGTCAATCCGGACGGAGACGAACGCCGGCGTTTCCGTTTTCAGACTAAAATCTTTTTTGAAACGACGGATTGCATATTAAAGCGATATTGGTCAACAGTAGACTGGCAGGTAGTTTTACATCCTTTCGATTTGCTTTGAAGGTTGGGCGGCTCATGGTTTTGAAAAGCAACAAAATCTACTTCCGAATTTGATGCATGATGTGTTGCCACAGCGCCATAGGACTATATAAAGATTCATGAAGCGTAGAAATATCTCTGAAATTAAAAAAAAGGAAGGCATGAAGGGCGTGTAGGAAAGCAGGAACACGAGCTTTTGGAAGATGGGAAGATGATACGCCATCATGGTCTTGGCGAAGCACCCTTTAATTTGGTTCCAATTGCGATCGAGCACCAACTGATCCCCTTTTTTAGAGGCAGACACTTGAACTGTTCTTTCCCATGTTTCTGGTCATACATGCATCATTGTACCAGAAGGAAGTCATCCATAACAAGGAACCAGGGCCCTGCGGCATACGGCCTGGTTTAGATTGAAGAAATTTTTAATTTGATGAATAGTATCACTTTCGTCTTATTTGGTAAATATTGTCCAATCATGGACCAACTAGGTTCAAAAGATTCATCTCGTGATTTCCAACTAAACTGTGTAATTAGTTATTTTTTTTACCTACATTTGATACTCCATGCAAGCGGCTAAAAATTGATGTGATGGAGAGAGAGTGAAAAAACTTGGAATTTTGAGGGAAACTAAACGAGGCCGAGGAACATCAAACAAGTTACCCAGTGCAGCCTATGACAAGTCCGTAATAGTAGTAGTGAGCTAAAGGAAAGTAAGAATCTAAAGTCTGTCCACTAGGGTCAATCAATTATAATTTGGTCCTTGGCAGTTCCTTGCTCTCGGCCCAACTACAATATGATTAATCTATCAGGAGCAGCAAGATTTGCCTGGTCCAGTGAAATCTGCTTGCCACTACGAGTGCTGTTTCAGGCGGAGATGCAGATAGATCATAGATGTGGTCACAGTGTAGTCAGACAATCTGCCAGGAAGAATCTGTATCTATGCTTTGTTTCTGCTCTTTACAGTAAGGGTCCTCCATTAGTTTGCGTTTGCTGCTTGCTTTCGCTATTTTGCTATAGCCAAGGTCAGCATGATCCAAAAGGTAAAAAAGCAAGACCACCATGAACAAAAGGATCTTTCGGCCTAATTTACAATTTTATTTTCTCAACACAAATTTTAATTGTGGTTGACACATCACTTTAATTATTAGTTATGCTCCAGGTGATGTTTTGTAAATCCTTCGAATCTTCTTGAGCAAACAAAATGGGAAGGAAAGGAGATTTTGTTGTTCTTATTTATTTGTGCTTAGGAATTGGGTGCTCTCGAGGTTTACTCCATTGATTCATAATGTGCGTATGAATAAAAAATAGGATATCAGTTAAGAGGTGGTAGCTACTAATGTCAATAATGTGATGCTCAGAAAGTATACCATAAATTCTAAAGGAACGGAAAATCGACTAACATGATCTTTTAAAGATATCTGCACTGGTATGTTGTCGATCATTGCTTCTTTTTTTCTGCGAGACCGATCATTGCTTGTTTGGGTTGACACACAGTTTATAATTCTAGGAAATTATTGCTATTGTTTTATATTTTTTACCTTTTACAAATGGTATTTCCATGCCCTTGCTAGGATCGAACCTAGGTGGAGGCTTTTGCAGGTCTCTTGGGTCATCATTCTGATTCTCTATTTTGTTTGTGCTTCATCTGCCAAAAGTAATGGATAGTAGTAATATTTTTTTTCTTTGCTTTCTTTCTTTACTGATCGTGCAGAATTAAAGATATTTCCTCAAGGAAGTGCAGCATGAGAATCATGTGGTGGCAATGGTTAATACTCCCTCCATCCCAAATTATAAATCTTTCTGTTTTTTCTAGATGCATAGTTTTACTCTATATGTATATATACATGATATATATCTAGGTGCATAGATAAAGCTTTGGACCTAAAAAAGACAAACCGTCTTATACTTTGGAACAAAGGGTATACCATTTAGGCTCTGATGGATTTGAATGGTCTATGTCAGAAGTCCTTGCAAATGGTATAAGGTTGTGTCAATGTCGTCTTTATTGTCGAAATGAAGTATCTCACCATGTGCCTACTTGTGTGGGTGGTCATGCACGTATGCTTTGAGATATCACTTCTCACTTTTGGAGTTTTGGTGTCCTTTCCCTTTCACATTTTCTTTAAAAAAAATCAATTTACCTTTCCCAAACAAACATGGTTTTCATGTATTGCGTGTTGATCTTTGTACTGTATGATTGATATACATCATTCTAAACCTGCAAGATTGCTTAGTAGCTTATGTGGACACAAGTTAGTATTGAGGAAATAAACAGAAGCCTTAATTCCCGTATCGAACCTAGGCAGAGGTTTTGCACCTCTCTTGCCTCACCTAAAACATCATGATTGTCCACTTTGTTTATGTTTCATCAATCCTGGTCACTCCATCAACCTTGAGATCTGTCAGCTCACTCATTCAAATGTGCTCATAAAGGTACGCATGCGGTGAGTGTCTATGTTGGCACTACAATTTGCAAAACAAAAAAAAAATACATTTGATTTTTGTCCACTTTGTTTCTTGTATTTGCTAGATTAAGCAATTTCTATAAAAAAACTGCAGTTTGAGAATCATCCATGAACAGTTAGGTCAGCGTGAACCTGAATGGTGTAAATCAAGTTATGAAGAAAAAATAATATAACATTGTTTAAAGTATATGGGAACAATAAAGGTTATATTTCCTATGTTATATCAAATTTCTTGTTGGAATAATTATCTTGCTTTGTACATAGCTGCGTGGGTGGGTCATGCATATATGCTTTGAGATAATATATCTCCTTCCTTTGATTAGTCCTTTTCACATTGTCTTCTAAAAATCCATTTCATTCTTTTCTAAATATAAACTAAAATGGTTTTCAGGCAGTGTATGTTGATTTCTTTGTACTATATGATTAATAGATTGGGTTGGTATACTTGAGTATCTTGAGGTATTGACTATTAAATGTTTTGGTCGTAGATGCAATGCTCTAATCTATATGATCCCTTGATCACAACATAGTTTCCCATCAATAAGCATACTCACATGATTTCCTACAAAACAATGAATAAAAGGACCAATATAAAATTTAAAATGGATCAATTGGTTCTTTAGGGGTGATAGTCCTACTTTGATATAACCTTTACCCATTTGTGTCTTGCTCTGACCATTCTACTCCCAATGTAATACTCAGCTATTTTTGTGTCTATTATGATTTAGGAACTATTATGTTATTTACTGTTATATTGGTTTTTAATTGCTACCCCTCCATTACATATTATAAGACGTTTTAGCTTTTTTTTAGATACATAACTTTTACTATGCACTTATATATACACTATGTCTAGATATATAGTAAAAGTAATGTATCTCGAAAAGTCAAAACGTCTTATAATTTAGAACGGAGGGAGTAGCAATTATACACGTGCATTGCAATAGGACATACAATTTGTTGTGTGGAGCTCATGTCAATGATAATAAGCTACCTATTTAATTGGGCTTGGACCAACCTACAATTGTATAAGTTCCAAGACCAATAATAAATGCTAGTGCAATAAATGATTAATAGTAAATTGATCAGAGATTGAGTCAACTTAAATAGGTATCTATTATGTGCACCTATTGTAAGTTTAAGGAAGGTGGAAGGCGAGCCACACGCCCACACACTTTATGTGATGCAAACGAACTCGGACAATCGGGACACAACATGAGTAAGCAGCATCAATAAAAGTTTGTAGTTCCAAACTCTCAAAGCGAGAAAGATTATATTAGATGGATCTTGGACTGGTAGACAGAAGAGAAGTGAGGGATGGATGGAGTAGAGAGTGAGGGATTGAAGAAAGAATTTTTCGCTTTTTAATATTAAGTATATTGTTTCATAATAAATTTAAAAAATCAACGAGTATAATTTGCTCAAGCTGTTATTTTCTATGAGGTAATTGAAATACCACAACAAAACTCAAACCGGCCTCCTATTTTGATCTTGTTAGCGTAGAAATTGTGGAGGATTCTTGCCACGGCCAGAAACACTCTTGCATTTCTTTCCTTCCCTAACAGGCCATTAGAAGAATGAGAAAACAGATGGCCTTCTTTAGCACCTCTCTTTCCATGGCCAAAGAGGTCCACCAGTCGAGCACTGTTGTGGTATGTGACTAGGTCCTAGGATGAATTTACAGGCAAAACGTCCACTATGCAATTTGTCCCCATATGCCCTTTGGAGAACCTACAAGTAGATAGAAGATGGTGAGCCATTTCTGGCTCCTTGGGACACAACTGGTATAAGGTAGCATGCGGCCATCCTCTTGCCGCATGGCCATGGAGTCCAGAATCTATTTTGTATTATGAACAAGACGAAGAGCTTTGCATCTTTGGAGGCGGCGCCCAAGCCTTCTAAAATAGGGATTTTTGTTTTATTTTTATTCACTGGAAAACATTTTAGGTTTGGCTGAACCTGAATGCATGGCGTATTATCAAATCCTGAAAAAAAAAACAGTACAATGATGTCGTTCAAAGTATGAGGGGTCAGAAAAAGGGTGTAGCTCGTGTGTAGATACCTGCAGTTTTCTTGTCGGAACGAAGTATCTTGTCGATCGTGTTCGCTGGTGCTTGGGTGGGCACGTATGCTTTGAGATAACCTATCTCCAAGCTTTGATCAGGCCTTTTCGTCTCACCTTCTCTTCCAAAGACCCGACGACATTATTTCTTATTCTTCTTATACCAAAAAAAAACATGATTTCCGTGTACATGTTGATTTCTACGTACTAGGCCTTTGCTGATTGGTGTGGTTGTAAAGCCATGTACTAAGATTCCTGCCTTTTCCTTTTGCTTGGAAGTCATCTGACGAAGCAAAAGCAGTCATGTGTGCGTGCCTGTCCAATTCGTACGAACCTATCTGCACACTGCAGTGGTCTTTTGCTCCGGACAGGAGGAAACGAAGTGCGAGATGGGATTTGTGAACAATATACTAATGATAATGATGCATATGAATCTAAAGTTCTTTTATGCAGCGAAGGCTACCGGAAGCAGCAGTCCAGACATCCACATCCAAAAGCAAGTCTCTGTAACTCTGTTGGTGCATGCGCTGTAGCTAGGGATGTGCTGAGTGCTGTGTCTATGCATGTGTATGATTACAATATGCCAACCACTTGGATCGAATTAGGGAACCTAACGAACCATATGGTTCGGTCAGTGTATGGTTCGGCTGCTCTAGTGTGGGCATTGGTTTATGGGGCCATGTACACAGAAAATTTCTCTCTCCGTCCACTCACGTTACCAGGAGCATGCATCTGGCAGAGCCAACGTCCGCGCAAGAAACAATGGCTGTGTTCAGATCCGAAATATTTAGGGGAGAAAATTCCTGTAGCGCTTTCGTTGTTATTTGGTAAAATTTATCTAACCATGAATTAATTAGATTCAAAAGATTCATCTTGACATTTACAAACAAACTGTATAATTAGTTATTTTTTTACCTACATTTAATGCTCCATGCATATGTCTAAAGATTCGATGTGACAGGCGGCAGAGAAAATATTTATTTTGGGAAGTGAACTGGGCAATATTTAACTCCATTGGTGCGGCGCGTGTGTGAGGCTCGCTTTTGCGTTTGACAACGGTTCGCTTCCTCCGGTGTTCACGGTTCAATTTCCTTCTTTCATGGTTCGATTTTCATCGACACTGGAGCTGCTCTTAGTCGGAGAGCAAATCCATGCATGCTTAGCTGGCACTGAAGGCTCAGTGAGGCTATATATATATATATATATATATATATATATATATATATATATATATATATATATATAGGGAGAGTATACTCTATATCTAGCTACAAAATAAGTTATTTTGTAGCCACCTCTATTTATGATAATTTTATATACTAATTTACGACAATGTTAGTATATATTTACGATAGTTGAATTACTATAACACATAGGGATATTTACCATAATGTTATAGTAAATCACATAGTAAGGAGTTACTATAATCTCATAAATTAGCATAGCAATTATCGTAACTCAAAGTGGCTACAGAATAAGTTATTTTGTAGCTAACTATAGGGTAATATATATATATATATATATATATATATATATATATATATATATATATATATATATATATATATATATATATATATATATACACACACACACACACACAATTATCGATATGCAATCCAAATTAAGGCTCTGTTTAGTTCCCACCCAAAAACTTTACAGCTCATTCCATCAAATGTTTGGACACATACACGAAGCATTAAATATAAATAAAAAACAACTAATTGTACAATTTGCATGTATTTTGTGAGACGAATCTTTTAAGCCTAATTAGTTCATGATTGGACACTAATTGCTATAATTACACATGTGTTATAATACCCCCGAAAACTTTACAGCCCCTGAACTAAACATGCCTTAAGAGCAACTCCAGCCCAGCATGTAAATTGGGCCCCTATATTTTTCATTTGCAGGCTGGTCTGCAAAATATAGGGACTCAAATTTACTTCCAACTCCAACCCAAGATCCTATCAGAGCTCCCATAAAAAAAAAGACCCTACCGCTCCAGCTCCCAAGCAGGCCCTGCGCAGTCGGCTGGCGCCACCAGGACCATCGCCTCCATTGTCCTCGACTCCGCCGAGTCCTCCTTCACGGCCTCCTATGCACGGCAGGACTGCTGCTCTGACAGCCTCTCCACGGCGTCCGAGGCGTCGGCGCTAGCGGCGTCGTGCGACGACGCGGTGGAGGACGCCATCGTCGTGCGGGGCATTTGCAGATTGAAGGAGTGGCTTTCAGGTTTTCAGCCTAAATGATAGCCACTGTTTTTGCATTTGCAGATTGCACAGCCACAAAAAAGGGAAAGAAACAAATACATAGATACAAAACTGAACTGCACAGCCACATTTGCAGTTCGATGCACGAAGCTTGTCTCCTTCCCTCATTCCAATCCCAAGTGAGCAGCTTCATGAAGACCTTCTCCTCTCCATGTCTCTGCTCCATTGTTGGCAGACAAGGAGAGATCGATGGCACAACATACTCAACACATGATGTCCATACCCATGTACACAGCACACAGCACGAGAGGGAGAGGGAGAGGCAGGGGCAGGCGAACTGATGACCTCTCGTCGTCGGCGGTGTACTGGCGGCCTCCGCCTGCGGATCCAGCAGCATAGGTGAAGAGGAGCACGGTGCAGCGCGTGCGGGAAGAGGAGTGGCGGTAGAGGAGCAGTGGCCGCGGTGGTGGAGGAGCAGCGGTCGCGGCTTCAGGCGGACGCGAGGATGGCCCACGCGGCGCGCCCCCACGACGATCCCGCGGCTCAGGCGGGCGGTGGCGGCTCCCCGCGCTGCCACAAGCCCATGCGATGCCCGCGCGACGCGCGAGCGTGGCTGCAGCCCCGCGACAGGCTCCACGCGGCGCGGTGCTCCTGGGGTGGACGGGGGCGCTCGTGATGCCGTGCCGAGGTAGAGTCCGGGAGGCGAGGAGGCTCGCGGCAGGAGCAGCACGGCGGCGGGGAAGACGAGCGGCGGCGGGGAAGACGATTCGGGGGAGGAATAGGAGGACCTGTTTTCTGGGGATCTGAAACTAAATTTTGACAGCTCTCCTAAAATGGGAGCCCAAGTAGGAGCTGCATTGGACTGGATTTTTTTTATCAAGTCCCTAAATTTGGAATAGGGACATGTTTAGGAGGTGGGCTGGAGTTGCTCTAAGTGTTCGTGCTTTATGACACAACAAAGCGACATGGCACTTGGCCAACTTGATTTCCATAAGCAAATCGGTGCAAAAACAAGGACCGAGAAGGGGCTGTACTAGCTCAGAGAAAAGCTAAGGGGGCAAGGCGATTGGATTTCTGAACTCTTGAGGCTATGGATCCGTACAGAATTATGCACATACACAAATGTAGTATGCTAGCACATACTATATATGGTTTGTACTTCTTAATTGAAAGGCAGAGCTCCTGCTATTGCGTTCAAAAAAAAAAACTATATATGGTTTGTACTTCTTTAGAGATAATATACAAACAAAAGTTAAGGTAGTTTAAATTAAAGGGAGCCGAATGTATCTTGTTACCCGGATATATATGCAGTATGTGCTAGCATGTGCCGGCAACATTTTTTTTTTAAAAAAAAGAATATTGGATTAGTATTTCCGGTTTGATCCTATCTTGAGATACAGACCAGAGATCACGTCTCCACTACCACCAAACAAGCCTGCGAGGTGAACTTACGGGGTGCAAGTCTTGAGAGTTGGCACGTCACAAGCTGTTTGCATTGGCTAAACAAGTTCCAAGGTATAAATAACGATAATGCTCTCACGCGGGCGTAGGTCTGTCCGGACGCCACGCGCCACACTTCGTCTCGCTGTTTTCATCCGTGCTGCTCGCTCCCACCTGCGACGCGTGCCTCACCTGGGACGTTGCGCGGCCTACCCACCGCGGCCATCCCTTGCTGCGCCGCCATCCCGTGCGCTGCCTCTGCTCTCTCCATCTCTCGTTCTCTATCTCACGTCCGCTGACAGCAGAGCGCCTCCCTGTCCTTTTCTCCAACCCCCAACACCACCAGGATGCCTCGCTGCCGCCGCCCCTGCTGATGGCCGCTGGGCGCACATGCCGGGGCGCCTTGGATCGTTCCCGTCCGAGCCTAAGGCACCTACGAGTGCGGCTCCCACACCGATGGTCGGAATCGACCGTCCCAGGCCTCCCCTCCTCTATATTGCAAAATGCATGCTTCATGTGTTTCAAACGCTTCAGAGGTACGTTGCAATTGTTTTATATGGATGTTGGAAAAGTAGATCAGGAATATTTGCACATGTTGTAAGTGTTTCAGAGACATGTTGTAAGTGTTTGTTCAAATTATTTTATTTGTTCTAGATGTATGTTGCAAGCAATCTAATCGGAATGTTGTATATGTTTCACACATATGTTGTAACCGTATGTTCAAATGTTTCAGTTGTTTTAGTCTTATGTTGCGGTAAGTGTTTTCATGTTGCAAGTTGCAAGTGTTTAATCTGGATGTTGTATATGTTTCACACATATGTTGCATGTGTATCTTCCAAATGTTTCATCTCCTTCAAACGTATGTTGCATTCAAGTTTTTTCACGTCACAAGATACGTTCAGAGAGTCAAGGGAGCACGACCCGGGCGTTAGGGATGGGGCACGGCGAGCCGGAGGGCCTGTGGAAGGGGCGTGCTGGGGCCGGAAGATGGGGCACGCGGCGCGCCAGGGGCTGCGGATGGGGCGGGCTGGGGCCGGCACGCGCCACGCTTGTGGACGGGCGCGCTTTGAGAAGACAAGCCACATGTTGTGGAAAGGCTAGGGCGAGTCGCTCGTATCAGATGGGCTCATGTTGATTGTATCATACGGGTGGAGAGCTGCATCTAGACACGCTGCTGGGCTGGATGACCGTGCGCCTATAAATAAACTTCATAATTAGCCATGTAGATCTTAGTGGGCCGACTTGATAAGCCACTATCCAAAACATAAAGGTCACTGTAAATATCCATCGGGTTAGCTCATTAATTTTTTTTATCGTATTCTGTTAATTCATCAATGGTTTGGCGAAATAGCTTTGTACTACATGAGAGGGAAGCGGTACGGTTAAAGCCACATGTATGTTTGATCCTCCCAACCTGAGACCATACGAGCTAGATCGTAAGCACAGGAGTTACAAGACCTGAAAAACATTGACTGAAATAAAATTCAGACTTATTAATTCTTAATTTGGCCCCCCTGAACAACATTCATCGTCCAAACAGACTAGTCAAATGAGTTAGACTTCAGTGCACGCATTCTCTAGAATGAATGAACTAGTCTGGTGGACTGTATGACACTGCCATGAGAGCTTTCATGTACACTTGGGCCTCTGCGAAGGCATCGTTATGGACAGAGCCAACCTTTGTCCTGCACCAGCCAAGATAGCATGGCTTTATTAGTGATCTTCGGCCATAAAGCCCCAACCTCCTGTTTTCCCTTCTTTATTTAGGTTCCTTATTGGTTCTCGACTTGGTATAGATACTCGGTTATTTTTTAAATTGCATCTGAGCTTTTAGGTCTTTTTTTTATTATTCATGCACCGGTTCTAAACAAGCCGGTTCTAGCAATTCTCACCTTTCCGGCTTTGCTCCATTGAAATGCAGATCTCCCACCTCAGTCTCCTCCTTGCAGCTCCTTAGCGGGCGCACACACTGGAGGCCGTTTGGTTCACGGGTGAAACGCAGGAAAAGTACGGGAACCAAGTTCCTATAGTTTTGAACACTGTTGCAGCGTTTGGAACCAAGGAATGAGCCTATTCAAAACATGTACTTTTGGAGGAATGGGAAAATCTACTCTGAGCTAAGGGAACCGTTCCTGCACTGCTCGCGCGCTTGTTCACGTACTAATCAAGCTCATGAGCCGGCGCCGTATCTGCCCAGCGGCCCAACGGCCCAGCATGCGCCACTTGCTAAATACTGCATGCGCCAAACATTGGACTAAATGGACCAGGACTGACATGCAATTAAACACGACGTGTGGTAACATCTTAAATTTATAATCTATCATTAATTAAGTACTAATATTTATTATTACTCACATGATGTCTATTTCTATATGTTACATGTTCCTACGTTCCAAACACCTTCTCTCGTTCCTTTCCTGTTTTCTATTCCTCTGTTTTTGCTACCACATTCCTATCTCTTTCCTATGTTTTCATCCATTCCTTTGTTTTAGGTTCCTTCGTTCCAAACAGGCAAAGCTGTTCTTATTACAGTACCTGACATATCGATCGTGTGTCGTGCCGTCTCGTCTCGCCGGCCACTAGAGTTTGCGAGACAGCAACCTCAAACTATGGAGGCCGGGCCGACAGGGAGCTGGCCGCGGTGTGGACAGGTCTACAGCAACATCACAAAACAAGGGCTTCGCTAGCGGCGGGGACGGCAGCCGCGCGCACGCCAACCGCGGTCTCGTTCATTGGCCGACCGTCGTGGCGTCGTCGTACCTAAGGCGGGAAGGGCGCCTTCCCGTTCCTGGCATGCGGACGAGAGTTCACTTCACACCAAATGTGCAAATGCCGTGCCTGTTGCTGGGCCGAAAATGGGAAGGGCTTTCCTTTCCTTTATTCCATTGCACTTGCAACAATACACTTGGGCCAAGGCCTCACTCAGAGGCCATATACACTGCCTTCGGTGCTTTTTTTCGCGATCGTGCCGAGGCACGTATTTCATTAAGCAGAATAGAGTTCTATTATAAGGGTAGGGATGGCGGTAATTCGAGGGTTACCGAGGCCGACCCTAAACGAAAACGCGTGGGGCTTTAATTACATGATACAAATTTTGCGACAGCTCAGGATGAACTCAAGCCAGAGCCAACAGAGCTCCAGGGTCCCTGTAGCCCGCGAGACACCAAGCCGATGTTGAGACTTCATTGAAGGTCCTCGCGTTCCGTTCCTTCCAAATGGCCCAAGCGATGAGGAAGAAAAGGGAGTCAAAACCACGGCGTTGTAGCTTCGGCAAGGCCTTCCTGCTACGCAGCCACCACTGGATCGCCGGTGAATCCTCGACAGTGATGTCGTACTGAAGATGGAGCTTTCTAAGCCAATAGTCCCAGACCTTGCGACTGAATGAACATCCAAGGAGTACATGGTCCATTGTTTCTGCGCCCTGATCACAGATGATGCATGTATTCGAGTCTTGCAATCCATGACGGAAGCGCTTGTCCGCCGCCCAGCATCTACCATGCATGACCAACCAAAAGAAAATTTTGACCTTTGGTGGCGCCGAGGTCTTCCAAATCTGCTTGGCACCGAGATGCGATGATGATCCGAGGAACATAGCACCGTACGTCGAGGCTGCTGAGTAATTTTGATCCGCAGTGAGCCTCCACGCAACTATGTCCAACAGCGATGATAGTTGTACCCCTTCCAGCAGGTCACACAAGTGATCAAATCGGAGGAGAACCCGCATGGTGATCGGCCCGGTGATTTGTTGAATCGAGGCATTGTTGTGGAGGGCCTCGGCAACGGTGGCCTTTCACTTTCCGGAGCTCACCGCTACGAAGACCGCCGGCGCAATGAACTCTATGCTGCTGCCATTGAGCCATCAGTCGGTCCAGAAGAACGTGGACTCGCCATTCCCAAGCATAAATACGGTGGTCACCTGGAACACAGCAACCACCGCTCGTTCACGCGAACGTAGGGCCGGTCGATGTTCCGTGCCTGTCTGCCACTCCCATCGAACACAAAGGGTGATTCCAGCGCGACGAAGGTCCGAGACACCTAGACCGCCAAGTTCTCTGGGTCGACAAACTGTTTCCCATGTAACCTTGCATCTACCTCGGGTGACAGTGTCTGAGCCACACCAAATGAAGGTGCGACGCAGCTTGTCAATCGACTCCACGGCCCACAACGACAAGCACAGGGTGACAGACATATGCGTAGGGATGGCAGACATGGTTGCTTTCACCAGAGCAGTGCGACCAGCGGTGTTCAGCAAATTGCCCTTCCACTTTGGGATTCTTGCCGCCACCTTGTCGATGAGAGGTTGTTCATCCGATCTCTTGAGTCTCCGAACTGATAGGGGAACCCCAGATATCGACATGGGAGGTCCTCGATCCGGCAAGAGAGGACATCCCGAACTCTGGCAACGTCAATCTCTGAGCAATGAAGTGGTGTCGCTAACTCGCTACACTTTTATCAAGGTTGGAGAAGAGGCCCGACGACAGGCCGAACATGTTCAACACTGCTTTGATGGTCTGGAGGTCATGCATATTAAGGACGATGAATAGCACCAAGTCGTCGGCGTAGAAACTCGATCTGCTGCTGACACTGCTGTGCAATGGTGTTACGAGCTACTGCTGCCTTAGGTGTTTTTCTTGTGTTGCATTCTGTTTAGTTATTGTAGAAGATCATGCTATACGATTTTTTTGCCATTAGCGCGGGTATAGCTCAGTTGGGAGAGCGTCAGACCGAAGATCTGAAGGTCACGTGTTCGTTCGATCCACGTTCACCGCAGTTTGTTTTAATATTTAAATTTAAATTTTGCTATTTGGAAATGCAAAATGTTTTCTGTTGCTGAAACAATTTGAGATTCTTCGTTTCCTTTGCTTTTCTGTTGCTGAACAGTTCTGGATTCTTCATTTTCTTTTTCTGCACAACATCATGACATTCGGCTGCACAGTTTTAATGTTGTAAGTATTACTCAAAATACGCCTGAAGTTTAACAATGACGCAGACAGAGGAATCGCCACGTTAACATGACAAGTGCCCCGCCAATGCCAAAAACGAAAAAGGGATTAGCATACGAAGGGCATGGTGCTTGGCTTGTTCTTCTAAGTAGAATAGCAAAGTCAATTTTCTTGGTGCTACTAAAATTTTTACAGGGCTTTCTTGTACGCTGCTAAAACCCAATTCACTTGTATATATATTACACCCTCCATTCCAAAGTATAAGGCGTTTTGAGTTTTTAAATACATCGCTTTTACAATGTATCTAGATATAGTGTATAATAAAAGCTACGTATATAGAAAATACAAAATGCCTTACAATTTAAAATAGATGAAGTACTTTACTTCAATTTTAATTTTGTACCTTAATGCCTTTCTTGTGTTAGATTCAGTTGTCTTTTTACGGGACATAGGGAGAGGCACTGTCATCTTTTGAAATAGCATTTTCCCCCTATTTATACGAATGAAATATCCATTGTAAACTTATCCTCCCCATGGGCTCAATCACTACCGTGTTTACTCTGTCGTCTTGGCTTGCTCACACCCACTGAATCCTTGGCGGGTAGCTCACACAAGGTAAAGCTTGTGACGCAAAGGAGGCGCTTCAGGGGCAATGTTAGCACACACCGGCATTCAGGTGAGGTCGAGCTAGGCAAGCACGTTCGCATCGCCAAAGCACACGTGACAACGCTTCCTTGCTAGGCGAGGGCATGGTGGGACGGCTAGGCGAGAGCACGCTGAGGCAAGGATGGATCTAGGATGAAAGTTCAGGGGGCTAAAGTCATCATCTTCAATCTCCGTACTTTTCTCCTCAAAATAGCCATAGCAAAAAATTTTGAAGGGGCTCTAGGGGGGCTCGAGCACCCCCGCACCCTGCGCATCTGGAAGACTGCAGCACCATTGATTTTTGTTGGCTTCTTGTAGCGTCAATTTTTTTCACCAATATGTGTGTGGCCATCCACTAAGCAATCTATGAAAATCTCAACCTAAATGTTAACATTAATAGATGTATAGAAAACACTAAACCACTTATATATTTGTCTAAATATGCTACACAATAGCTAGCAAGGGGGATTTGGCCAAAATTTATTCTAATGCATCGTGAAGACGCAAAATCGTCTTTTCTTAACCACCTTAACAGCTGACCAATGGAAGTAGCGTGGAAGGGATAGAATGTTGAACTAAAAAAAAATTAAGATTTAATGGCATAAGAAAGTCCTAGCTATAATCTTTAGTGGCGCTGAGAAAACTAGCTCCCTCGAGGCCCTTACCGGTTTGGTTACTCATGCTCGACACTTTCGCCTAGACCTGTTAATGGGCCACCTAACCCGATGTGTCCAAAAACACCGACCCGACTCGTTAGTGTGGTCTAGGCCATAATTTGCGACCCGTGAGCCGATTCAATCCGAAAAAAATGACCCAAAGTGAGAAAACCCGATAAATAGCCAAACCCAACCCAATCCATCAATGTGTGTCAAGTCGGGCTTGGACCAAAGATTTTGACCCAATTATTTTTTTCCGGTTCGATCCAAACCTGACCTAACCCGATGTTTGATCAGCTTTTTTTTTTTGAGAAAGGTGTTTGATCAGCTTTCACCACAAAAAGAAATCACAGCTGTGAACTGTGATGCAAATGCGAACGACCTTTTCTCCTTTCAAAATGCTCAAGTCATCTCCCATCTGACGACTGGGGTTATTGTGTCACAGCTCGCAACCACCACTCAACCTGCATCGTCCTCCAGTCACCATCAGGCGAGGGCGAGGAATATCACTTCATGCTGCTCAATCCGATGCCCTTTTGTCGCTTAATCAGTTGGGCGCATAGATAACCAAATGATGAACTATATCTAAGCCATTGAATAATCCGTCGGAGTCTCGGAGACGATGCTCCAATAATAGGCCTGTAGCCTGGCCCTTTTTATTCCTGATACAAACGACAAGCTTGATTGGAAAATTTGATGCGTGATGCCTCAGATGGCCATTTGGCTTTCCTGCGCTTGTTTGTTCCCATGATCCCATCGAAGAATCTCACGCTGCCAGAACCAGAATTTTGGAGCTCTGACTACGTAGTTCGTAGTGATAGGGTTCATGCACTGCTGGACCGTACTGTACTAAGCCTCGCTTGAAAAAAGCGATGCTTAGCTCTTTCTAGGCGCTAGGATAAATTTAATACTGCACCACATCGTGTCTAGCTCATACTTGACCCGTTTCTAAATTATTTATTTTAGCTTTATTCCAAATCAGGTTTCTCTAGTTTTGACTATGTTTTTAGAAAAATAGATTAACATCTACAAGCTCAAATAGATGTACGACATATATATCCAGGGGCGGAAGCCGGCCTTGTTCATTGCTGTCACCTAACAACAATGATTATTTCCTATGATTTCCATTGCAAATTGATGTTCATATGTGAAGTTAAGCCATGGTGTAGTAGAGGTGACATCAATGGTTTCTCAAATAAAAAAAGGGTGATATCAATGAAATTTCCAGCTATATCCGCCCTTGTCGACGTGGATGCCATAGATTGGAAAAAAAAATCGGTACAAACTATATCAACCCTGCCTCTCTGCATACATGCCTTGGATAGTTGTCACGTGTCCGGTCAACGTGATCCAACAGCGCATGGTGGAGGCAGAAAAGGAGCGGACGTGGGAGGCCACCGAAGCTGCGTGCGGAACCCGCGAGGAAATCTTCTAGGCGTGCTATTGGATCGAGTTGACCGGCAACTATCTACAGCATATATGCAGGGAGGCATGGTGGATATGGTTTGCACCGAATTTTTTCCCATAGATTTCGATCGTTGAATGCTATGCATTGTGTCTACGACGCGCCTTGGCAATTGGCGTGACATGTCCTCCTCCTGCTTTGGGGTGTCAGTTTGCTTCTTCCGTAAGCAGTTCCGGCACTCATGCTCGCGCCTGTCCTTGTTGCTGCCCGATGAGTTCAATTTAGGCGTTGCATCTGATCTCCTTGTCAATTTATACGACAGAGCTTTCTTCCTTACGAGAGCGCGCCATGGCCGAGCCTTGGGACGTCAGTCGTTGCGCCTAGCCGGTACACACAGCTCGAGCGGCCGGCCGGGACGTTGATGGATCGGAGTATAGTACTTGCGTGCTGTGTGTCTGCCGTAGAGCACTTGCACTTCTGTTTCGGCACTTGCGCGCAGAAAAGCTAACGCCAGCACTGAGCTGAGCTGAGTCTCCTAAAGCTAGCAAGTTGCATCTCAACATAGAAGCTAACAATGCCCTCCGGCCGGCATCTTGTAAGCACGGGTTTTGTCACGTCACACGCTCACCATATATAATATCCCGAACACCTCACTGGCTCGCTGCAGGAGCGAACAACTAGATCGACTAGTGCACTCGCTGCGCGCCGCGCGTATGTGCATGTACGGTTCGTCGCCACCACTACCACCATGGAGATGCTGAGCCGAGGTCTGCATGGCATGGCGAGCCCCGACGCCACCCCCTACTTCTCGGGCGCGTCCTCGCGGCGCCGCAGCGGCGCCGACGAGGTAGACGACGAGGAGGCGCTGCAGTGGGCGGCGATGGAGCGGCTGCCGTCCTTCGAGCGCCTGCGCACGGGGCTCATGCTGGCGGCGGCGGACGCCTCCCCCGACGGCGGCCGGAGGCGGCGGTTCGCGCACGAGGAGGTGGACGTGCGAGCGATGGGGCTGGCGCAGCGCCAGGCCTTCGTGGACCGCGTGTTCCGGGTCGCCGAGGAGGACAACGAGCGCTTCCTCAAGAAGCTCCGCGCGCGGATCGACCGCGCCGGCATCCAGATCCCCACGGTGGAGGTGAGGTTCCAGGACCTCAACGTGGAGGCGGAGTGCCACGTCGGCACCCGCGCGCTGCCCACGCTGGCCAACGTCTCGCTGGACGTGGCCGAGGGGCTGCTGGGACGCGTCGGGGTCAGGCTCGGCAAGAGGAGGACGCTCCACATCCTCAAGGGCGTCTCCGGCGTCGTCAGACCGTCCAGGATGACGCTCCTGCTTGGCCCACCGTCTTCCGGCAAGACGACGCTGCTGCTGGCCCTGGCCGGCAAACTGGACCCCACTCTTGAGGTGGGGAACGAAGTTTTCTCGATCGATCGATCCTTTTGTACATGCATGTTGGCAACAAAACCGACCGATCGAGAGCACAGATTGGTCTCCATCGTTCGGCTGTGGGCTTACGTCCTGACGGCGCGTGCAGGTGAGCGGGGAGGTGACCTACAACGGGTACGGGCTGGACGAGTTCGTGCCGCAGAAGACGGCGGCGTACATCAGCCAGAACGACGTCCACGACGGCGAGATGACCGTCAAGGAGGTGCTCGACTTCTCCGCGAGGTGCCAGGGTGTGGGCCAGAGATACGGTGAGCGGCGATCGAGCTTGTCTCTTGCTTTCTTCTGATAATACTAACTAATAAAGAGTATCAGAGAAATGTTAAATAATCTTCTTGCCGCACGCAGAGCTGCTCAAGGAGCTGGCGAAGAAGGAGAGGCAGCAGGGGATATATCCCGACCCGGAAGTCGACCTCTTCATGAAGGTGTGCACGTCTTCACTCCCGTACTCCGTCTTGGTATAGATGGAGTACGCTTCGACTTTGTGTTGCACACACAGTTCTTTATTCCTTCTACAATGACAATCTGTAGGCAACTTCAGTTCATGGAGCCACTCTGCAGACGGATTACATTCTCAGGGTAAAGCCCCAAAACCAAACCTGTATAGCTTCATTTCTTTCTTTCTTTCTTTCTTTTTCGTGTGGTCATCAGATGGAAAAAATTGTTCCCTAGTTAGCGAGGAACCAAATAACCAATTGTTTTGAAAAAAAGGAAGTATTTTATTTGGCTACAAAAACAATTTCAAAGGAAATTGGAAAAGGAAAAAAGAAAAAAAATAAGGGGGGAACCAAGCCGGCCCGAATGCTCTTTTGGGCCCGCATACTTGGGCCTTGCAAGAGCCCTTTGTTCTTCCCGAAAGCGAAAAGCCGCCCTCCGTTTCGCCAAGCCCCTTCCACGGCAACAGCCTCGACACCTCCTTGCCGACGAGCGTCGACTGGGCGGCGAGTAGGCTAGGAAGGCGAGGTGTTCGCTTGCTTGCCACACCGACAAGACGGGGGCACACATCGCATTCCTGGCTTCTCTAGCAAAAATCGGACCAATTTGGCGATGTCCGCGGTTGTGATGCCATTGCCGCCGCTGGTGCGTGCAGATCCTCGGGCTGGACATGTGCGCGGATATCCTCGTCGGCAACGAGCTAATGCGCGGCATCTCCGGCGGCCAGAAGAAGCGCCTCACCACAGGTACCCGGCGCGCCCTCTCCTTCATCCGCCTCAAATCCGTCCGCGCGTCTGCGTCTGCTCGCGTTGCCTCCGTTCCGTTGCTACAACCGCGCGTGTTTGGTTTCAGGGGAGATGCTGGTCGGTCCGACCAAGGTGCTGTTCATGGACGAGATCTCCACGGGCCTTGACAGCTCCACCACCTTCCAGATTGTCAAGTGCATCCAGCAGATCGTCCACATGGGCGAGGCCACCGTCCTGACCTCGCTGCTCCAGCCCACGCCGGAGGTCTTCGAGCTGTTCGACGACGTCATGCTGCTGTCCGAGGGGCAGATCGTCTACCAGGGGCCCCGGGAGTACGTGCTTGAGTTCTTCGAGAGGTGTGGCTTCCGGTGCCCGCAGAGGAAAGGTGTCCCTGATTTCCTTCAGGAGGTTTGTTACTTCGTGGCAGAAAACTTCCTAGTACATATTTTTCCAACATTATTTCGCAAACATGACATGCTTTTGTTAGAGAACTGTATAAATCAACATCTAGAGGGCTTCTTTATTTGAAAATTTGCTATGCCTCATGTGTTGTTTACTAATAGCCAGTAGGTTTAGCACATTTAACCTACTTTTTAGAGTTACTAGAAAGACCAACTTCTTATAGTTTGTAAAGCTTCTTCATACATCTAGTTTCCTTCTTGGTGAACCAACGTCTGTTAAAAAAGTATGCTGTTTCAGAAAGTGTGTAGTGAAACTTCTATAATATGAAGATGGACCACCATGTCACTAATAGGAAAGAAATATTGGATTGGTCACGTGAGATTGTACCATTAGGTTTATCAGGAAAACTTAATGATTTTTTTTTCATTCTTTCAACTGGCACATTCAAGTACAAAATAAATAGCATATTGCTTTTGATCAGGTTACATCAAAGAAAGATCAGGAACAGTACTGGATACAGAATGAAAAACCATATCACTATGTATCAGTAACTGAATTTGTTGCAAAGTTCAAGAAATTTCATATGGGGAAGAGCCTCAGAAAACAACTTTCGGTTCCTTTCCACAAGAGAAAAATACACAAATCTGCTTTGGTCTTCTCTGAAAAGTCTGTCTCAACGTTGGAGCTTCTCAAGGCCTCTTGGTCCAAGGAATGGCTTCTCATGAAGAGGAATTCATTTGTGTACGTCTTTAAAACAGTTCAGGTACCTAAAAGGCCAGTCCCTATTCTAAACTGTCTCCCTTTGATGTGAGCTTAACATCTTTGTCTTCCTATGGTAGAGTACTTAACAAGGATATAGTTCTTTGTCTGATCACATTCCTTTCTTTTGAAGGGAACTTTTGTTGCACTAGTAGCCTCAACGGTGTTCTTGCGAACACACATGCATACAAGTACTGAGGAAGACGGGCAAATCTATATAGGAGCACTTCTTTATGTCATGATAGTTAACATGTTCAATGGTTTTGCTGAGTCATCTATTATTTTGGCAAGACTCCCTGTAGTCTACAAACATAGGGATTTTTTGTTCTATAAATCATGGACTCTTGTACTTCCGAATGTTCTAGTGAGAGTTCCTGCCTCCATATTCGAGTCAATAGTTTGGGTAGCTATAACTTACTACAGCATTGGCTTTGCCCCTGAAGCTAGCAGGTGCGCCATTATTATAATTTTCTCCAGTAAATAAAATTGTATATACATTGAAATTTTACATTTCCTCCCTGAACAAATCAGCAACAATTCATCTTTCCACAGGTTCTTCAAACATTTAGTTCTCGTCTTCTTTATCCAGCAGATGGCTGCAGGACTCTTCAGATTTGTCTCTGGTTTATGCAGAACAGTTATCATAACTAACTCAGCAGGGTCACTTGCAGTCCTTTTCATGTTTACACTAGGAGGATTCATCCTACCAAAAGGTAATCATCCATGATCCCCATTCTCCTTTACTATGTAGTTAGACATAGTTTGGGTGCTTTCCTCAGTTTCATGGTAGTATGATTTGATAAATATTGTTATTCCCAGATATAAAGGGTTTGAAACTCACAGTTGAGTGCTAAAAAACCTCAGCATAAACAATGGGAACTGAGAGGTCTCAAAATCAGCAAATCATTTGTTGTTTTATGAAAGAGCTCACACAAAGAAACATGATTTGTTGATTAATAATCTTTTTATACTGACACTTCTGTGTTGAATCTTACTGTGGAAGTGACATCACTTAACTGTTGTTCATTGGTATAGATGCAATTTCAAAATGGTTGATATGGGGCTATTATTGTTCACCTCTTACTTATGCATACACTGCTCTTGCCTCTAATGAAATGCACTCTCCAAGGTGGATGGACAAATTTGTAAGTTAACTCGTGATCATACTATTGTTGTGTTCTCATACAAAGTTGTTTTTGACTTACTTCTTTTGAATCAATAGGCACCTGATGGTAGGAGATTGGGAGTGGCAGTTTTAGAAAACTCAAGTATCCCCACCAACAAGGAATGGTACTGGATTGCTATGGGTGCACTTTTAGGTTTCACTGTTCTATTCAATGTGTTATTCACACTGTCACTTATGTACCTAAATCGTAAGTATCTACTCTACACCTTAATAATATGTTACATGCAGTCTGCTCCTTTATTTTCTTAATTCGTATTGTTCTTGTATATGCTAACCTAATGCTTTCATTGAGTCAACACTTGGTCCTTTGATATTGGTATCTTACTAGACCGATTATTCTGCTCCTTGAATTAGCTGTTGGAAAACCACAGGCAATTCTGCCTGAAGAAACTGATACAAGTCTAGAGGACACTGAGGAAGGAAAGATGTCAGATATAACACAGAGAACAAAAATCCCGACATCAGAACCGTTATCCTCAAATTCTATGATCACATGTAAGATTGTTTCCATCTGTTTCGCTTTCATTCTTCCTTTATGTTTGAAAAAAGGGGTAGGCTACTTTACCTTTAATTCACATTCTACTAATGTTTTAAATTGTTTTAGTGGATAAGGTACTTGAACAGTTACATGGTCAGTCCCCGAATACTTCTGATAGGTCACACATGAATGCTTCTATCAGAATTCATCCAAGAAGAGGGATGATTCTTCCATTCGAACCCCTCTCCATGTCCTTCAGCGAGATAAATTACTATGTTGACATGCCTGCAGTATGTTGCCTGTCCATATATTGCTTTTTTCCACCGCTGCATTTCCATGTCATTTTCCATTATTATATCAATGACCATTAGCCTTCCATTATAATTATCTACTCCCTCCAATTGCAAATGGAACTTGTTTTAGGATGTGTTGGTCAAGCTTTTAAATTTTAACCATCACTATATATATAAACGGTTTGTAGATTGAGAATATTGAAATAACTAATTTCAACATTGAAAAGATGCTCACAACATATAACTATTATTTTGGAATAACATAACTTTGTATACTCTCCTGTGTGTTCGAGAAAGGAAAAAAAATAACTTCATATAAATCACTATCCATTATCTAAGTGTCATATTGGAAACCAAGTCAATGTCCTGAATGACTTGCATGTTGCATCTGCAATAATAAGGTCCTGTGAGGTAATTTAAGTAGACCACAATATATCTGGAAAACTTAGATCGGAGTATGAATTTCTTCATTATGTTATTTTTGAATAATGCCATTTTTGTGTTGGTGGCTTTTAAGTTTTATCAGCTAATGCATGAATCTAAGCATTAGGTTTGTCAAGATTTCAGATTGGGACTATTGAGTTAATAGATTTCTAGAAAAGCTCTTGATTATGCTGATGCATATCTTGCAAACATGGCATGTTATTTTATGAGTTATTTGGGCACTGCGGTGGTTATATCTTATTTGCAGTTTGTTAATATGCCAGGAGATGAAAAGTCAAGGAGTAACCGCAGATAAGCTTCAGCTGCTGTCAGGCATATCTGGGGCTTTTCGACCTGGTGTCCTCACTGCTCTTATGGGTGTGAGCGGGTCTGGAAAGACTACTCTCATGGACGTTTTATCTGGAAGGAAGACTGGTGGATATATTGAAGGAGAAATTTATATATCTGGTTACCCTAAGAACCAAGAAACATTCGCAAGAATATCAGGTTACTGTGAACAAAATGACATCCACTCTCCACAGATCACTATAAGGGAGTCCCTGCTCTTTTCTGCTTTCCTGCGTCTTCCTAAGGAAGTCACCGACCAAGAAAAGAAGGTGCTTTCTTGTTCTACTCACAGTATGAACTAACAACTGATGTCTGTAGATGGTGAGGCGTGATAACTCCCTGCAGTGTTTACTGGGGTACACGTGTAGTTATTTTGAGGTGAATTAAGTCCACTAAAGTTGGTTTACATCTGCTTATAGATAGTGAGGCGTGATAACTCCCTGCAGTGTTTGCTAGGGTACTCGTGTAGTTATTTTGAGGTGAATTAAGTCCATTAAAGTTGGTTTACATCTGTTTAGATATTCGTGGATGAAGTTATGGAATTGGTTGAGCTTAGCGGCCTCAAGGATGCTATTGTTGGTCTCCCTGGTGTGAACGGGCTCTCAACAGAACAAAGAAAGCGATTAACAGTTGCTGTAGAGCTTGTGGCAAACCCCTCGATCATCTTTATGGATGAACCAACTTCAGGTCTTGATGCAAGGGCTGCTGCAGTTGTTATGAGAACTGTTCGGAACACCGTCAATACTGGAAGAACTGTTGTCTGCACTATCCATCAACCAAGTATTGACATCTTTGAAGCTTTTGATGAGGTAATGCATTTGCATCATGCAGTAATGTTATTGTCATATACACATATAGCAAGTGCTTCAATCTTGCAGCTGCTTTTAATGAAAAGAGGAGGCCAGATCATATACTCTGGGCCACTGGGTAGGAACTCACATAAAGTTGTTGAATACTTTGAGGTATGTGATATTTAAGCTACTTCCAATTATCACATAGCTTTTAGCTTTCTGTAATCTTGTTTTACCTTCAACAGATTCTGCAGTAATAAGGATACATTGATCCTGCTCTATTTGAAATTCTTTCTTCTAAAATCTATATATCATGGTGTATTCTTTTAAATATGTTTATCCTTTTATCAAACCAGGAAGTTCCTGGAATCCCAAAGATCAAAGAGGGGTGCAACCCTGCTACATGGATGTTGGATGTAACCTCAGCTTCTACAGAGGTTCAGTTGAAGATTGATTTTGCAGAACATTACAAGTCATCAACTATGCATCAGTAAGTGCAGCAGGACCCTTTTTTCTTGGTGACAATGTATTGAGAAAAAAAAAAGAATACGTAAGAGAAACCGAATATCATTGATTTTATAAGGACCAGGACTTGAACCCATGGCTTCAAACCACCACAACCTTGTCCGCTGCCCCTGCTGCTTTGCGAAGGAGCAAGCATCCACTGTAGTGCTGGCAGTACTGCACCATCAACATGTGATCCGTACAGATTTGTGTTGATACACCACCCGCCTTGAAATATACTACAATTCATGCTTGAATAAACCTACCTCTTCCTTCTTTTTAAAGCAACCAGATCTTTTGGGTAATGTCTACTTTGTTGTATGACTGGCTATTTTCAGGCGGAACAAAGCATTAGTCAAAGAGCTGAGTAAGCCGCCTCCTGGTTCCAGTGATCTCTACTTCCCCACTCAATACTCGCAGAGCACCTTTGATCAGTTCAAATTCTGCCTCTGGAAGCAATGGTTGACTTACTGGAGAAGCCCTGATTACAACCTTGTCAGAATGGTCTTTGCATTATTTACTGCCTTAATGTTGGGGGTTATATTTTGGAGGGTTGGCAGTAAGATGTATGTTCTTACCATGCTAAGTTGTTAACTATGGCTTTGCAGTCATTTATTTTATTGTGAATGTATATTGCAGGATCCTTAACTATTTATTATTTGGTGCAGCAAGAGTTCAGCAGATCTTTTGATCATCGTCGGATCAATGTATTTTGCTGTCGCATTTGTTGGCTTTGACAATTGTATAACTGCTCAACCTGTTGTTTCTGTGGAAAGGACGGTCTTTTACAGGGAGCGTGCAGCTGGAATGTACTCAGCTATACCCTATGCTTTCTCACAGGTCAGTATGAACTAGCAATCAATTCAACTGAACTGAAAAAAAAATACATTGCAAGGTTATGCCAAGTATGATGTACATATTTAATATGTGGCATAAGGCAGAGACAAAATAATTTGAATTGATGTTCTATCTGATAGCATGTGAAATAGTAATCAGTTCTTTTCTCTGTTCAGGTTGTTGTTGAGATACCATATGTGTTCGTCGAGTCTGTCATATATGCTCTTATTGTGTACTCAATGATGTCTTTCCAGTGGACACCAGCAAAGTTCTTCTGGTTCTTCTACATAACATTCCTCACGTTCCTCTATTTCACTTACTATGGTATGATGAGTGTTGCCCTAACACCAAACCCTCAGGTTGCTTCCATATTTGCCGCTGCATTCTACGGTCTCTTTAATCTCTTCTCAGGGTTCATTGTTCCAAGATCGGTGAGTCACTGTCCTGCTTCTCTAAAGTTACTTCAGCGACTTCAAAGCACTGTGCACTACAATCTCTGTGGATTAACTCAAATCATATCTTGTTCAGAGAATCCCGGTGTGGTGGATTTGGTACTATTGGATTTGTCCAGTGGCATGGACAGTCTATGGACTGATTGTGTCGCAATATGGTGATGTGGAGGATTTCATCAAGGTGCCTGGGAAATCCGATCAGCAAGTCAAGACTTTCATCAAGGACTACTTTGGCTATGACCCGGACTTCATGGGTGTAGTGGCAGCAGTGTTGGCTGGCTTTACTGCCCTCTTTGCTTTTTTGTATGTTTACTGCATAAAGAGATTTAATTTCCAACAGAGATAAAAGTACAGGCCTCAGTTTGTCGTGTGCATTGAGGGTGTATGTTCGATAAAATAAAAGAATATCTAAGGTTTCATTAGAGGGGTACTTGTTAGTTATAGGTTGCACCCAGCTATGTATCTTGTGGCTGATGCAAGGAACTTATAGAAGGCTGATTTTTTTTCTGCACCATTTAAATGCTAGATTTGCATTAGAACCGTGATCCATGGATACCAACGATTTCCTCATGGTGTGATCTTTGTCACCAATATATTTGCCCGTCTAGCTCAGTCGGTAGAGCGCAAGGCTCTTAACCTTGTGGTCGTGGGTTCGAGCCCCACGGAGGGCGGATTTTTCATTTTATTATGTGTTTTTCTTCTTTTTGATTTTTTCAGAGAATTGGAAATACTTGCGCTATTCCTTATTATGGCTATTCCTTATTACAGGTAGCAGCCACAGTATATGTTGATACGCGCCCAACAAATGATTAGACGTTTATACCTCACGCCACATCTTAAAATAAGCTATGCTTGAACGTTTGGTACTCTCTCTCTATGTACCCAGTAAAACGTCCTCTGCTGAGAGTCTCCAACCATGTGTATTTAGGAAATTGCACACAAGAATCCTACAACATCAAAATTAAGGGCTAATAAAACACCCTAACCTAATCTCATGGCCACGATTCGATGTGTGATGCCAGGCTTCTCACCCGGCTTCTCACCCCGCACCTCCTCACACGGATTCTCACGATTCAACGCCGCGGAAAAAACGGAGTTCGTGAACTGCGGCCAGGGCATCGCACCCATCCCGCGCCTCCTCACGTCCCATGGCTAGGGTTCCCCGCCGCCGTCCTGCCGGTGCCGCTCGCCGCCCATCTCCAGGCCGTTGCTGCCAGGTTGCTCGAAGTCGTGCTCGCAGCTCCGGGCCCGGCCAAGCGGCAGTCGCCCTCGCCAAGTCATGCGGAGCGGCCGCTCGAGGGCTTGCCCCATGCCATGCGGCGGCGCCCTTGTCGGGGCCGCGCCGCCACCTCCGCACTCGCCAACGACGAGGTGTGGAGATCCACGGCGTGGTCCAGGGACAGGGAGGGGCAGGTCACATCGCGGACGTGGTCGCCGCCGCTTGTAACATCCCGGATGTTAAGAAATAATTAAAATGTGATAATGATGCATCATCAAGCATAAGTATCAAGTGTTATGCCATAAATGCATTCATATTGCAATAATAGATACTCCCTCCACGTTGGTAAAAGAAGTCGTTTTAGACAACGACACGGTCTCCAAAGCATAACTTTGACTTTATTTTTCTATAAAAACATTTATTTAAAAGTAATATATGTATACTTTTATGAAAGTATATTTGAAGACAAATCTATTCATATAGTTTTCACATTTCCAAATTCAATAACTTAAAAGTTATTCATGATTTATATTCCCAATGTTTGACCTAAACCTTGTCCAAAACGACTTCTTTTACCAACATGGAGGGAGTATCATATGTTGTATATGTTTCAAGTATTGTTTTTAGAATGTTTTAGATGATAATTGCCCTGTTTCAAATATGCGTTACATGTTGCATTTATAGCATTGTTATGTTGCATATATCATGTCTATGTTGCATATGTAATGTTGCCATATGAAATGTTTCATATGTTTCTTTGTCATGTTCACATATTGCATATAGGGCTTTGTTGCGGTACTCCCAAATCACTGTGAGTCGTTCATTGATTTTGATCGAACGGTTATGATCACTTATTACTTCCCAGGAGGTAACATGTGACATATATATTTATTTGATTTTTATTTTGTAAAGTAGGATAAATTAGGAAAGTTTTAGATATAAAAGTACTTTGTTTAGATTTGATTGATGCATGCGTGATCTGGTGGATATGGTAATTTTTTATTTTGCAAATTTGGACTTCATATATTTTGATTACCATGTAATTTTACATGTGAACTGATACACTTGAATTTGCATGGATGTGATTTGCCTGTGTGCCAACGTGACATGTTAGCGTGGGTTGCATTGTTAGCGTGTAATACATGATTGCGTGTACGTGATTTGTATGTGGTACCTGGGCATACGTGTTAGATTGGTGGGTAAAGTACATATAGCGTATTACGTTTACAACTTTTCTGATCCGGTAACAATATAATACACTTGATTGTAAGTTTCTTTTTTATGTATCGTCAGTCAACATTACGACGCATCACAATCTCGTAACGTGTCATGTGTTCGTGGGCAGGCTGTGGACTGCCGGCTTTAAGGACCTCATCGTACCTAGCTGTGGACATGCGTCACACAGTCGCAGCTTTGCATGTTTTGCTAAAAGAACAAGAATTGCATGTTTTGCTAAAAAAAAAAGGCACGAATTGCATGTTTTCTTCTTGTCGCCGATGATCCACGTACCACGGAAAAGGAAGGCCATGCGGCTCGCAAAAGGAAAGGGGAGCACCTGCTGGTTTTTGTCTCCCTGGTTTGAGGATTCGATAATATTTCTTCTTTTTCTAGATTAATTAATTAGGTCCGGTTTAATTCCCAAAAAATTTTACAAAATTTTTCAGATTTTCCGTCACATCGAATCTTTGGACACATGCATGAAACATTAAATATAGATAAAAAAATAAAACTAATTACACAGTTTAGACGAAATGGACGAGACGAATCTTTTAAGCCTAATTAGACCATGATTGGACACTAATTGTCAAATAACAATGAAATTTGCTACAGTGTCATTTTGCAAAAAAAAATTGCAACTAAACAGGCCCTTAATTAGTTTAATTCAAAAAATCCAAAAAAATCAAGAGCTCAGATTTACTTGAGATATTACCTCCTAACGAATAAAAGGTGTACTGTAGCATTGCCCATATATATATTAGAGGAGACGAATACGACAGTCATTGCCCATTGGACACGACCACTTTTATACACCTCAGCGAGCGATGTCTCACCATGTGACTGACGTTTGTGCCAACTCACGCACATCAGGCATTCAGGCTACTCTGCCCAGTTGCGGTTGGACACTTGTACATGCCAGCAGTTGACGGTGTTGTATAAAACAGCGAGGACCAGCTGACTCCACGTCTCGCCGTCGCGCGCACGCACGTCTCGCATCGCATCGCCACTTACACACACAAAAGCCGCACGATTCCACTCCATTCCATGGATCACGACACGGCCCGGGAAGAGGCGGCGGCCGTGTTGTGGCGCGGCACGGTGCGAGCCGTGGCGTCGGGGCCGACGCCCGACGAGGCGTGGGCGCTGCTGGGCGACTTCTGCTCCCTGGACCGGTGGGTCTCCACGGTGCGGACGTGCCGGCGCGTGGTGGAGGTGGAGGTGGAGGGCGCGGCGGAGCCGGAGCCGGAGGGGCTCCCCACCCCCGGGTGCGTGCGCTACTGCGAGGGTCCCGTGAACATGGCCGCGCCGGGGGAGCCCGTGGGGTGGTCCAAGGAGCGGCTCCTGGAGACGGATCACGCGGGGCGGTGGTACAGCTACGAGCTGCTGGACAGCAACAAGGGCTTCGGCAGGTACCGGGCCACCGTGCGAGTGGAGCACGACCCGGCCGGGTGCGCGGTCAGCTGGTCGTTCGAGGCCGACCCAGTGAAGGGCTGGACGCTGGAGGGGTTCGTGGGGTTCCTGGACAAACTCGCGCGTGGCGTCGCCCAGCGGCTCGAGGAGGAGATCATGGTGAAGCCATGAATTGGTTTGTCGCGCCAAAAATGGATTGGTTTGTAGGCGCGCGCGGGTGTGTTTCCAGATAATTTTGCTTCTGTTTTTTTTTTTCATTATTAAGGTACTAAACTTCAAAGTGCATACGTGTTTTATGTTCGTGTATAAAATTCATGTTCGCCGTTTCCTCCTGCTTTCCCACCTCGCGGACCTTGCCGCTGCCCGGCTCGAGTCCTGCATCGACGCGATCCTCCCGCCTCGAATCCACATCCTGCGCCGCGGCCTCCTCCCGCTGCCCTTCTTCCACTGGAATGCCGCGCGATCCGTGCCTACCTCCGCCTCCGCCTCCGCCTCGGCTCGCCCCGCTTCGATCCGCCGTGTGCTGTGGCATGATAGGCCACGCCCCACGGCGCCGCACCCCACCGCTACACGGCCCTCAAGGCCGCGACCAAAGCCGAACCCTCGGTTCCACCCTACGCCTGTAGCTCCACGGCGCCTCGCGCGCCAGGTGTTCACCGAGAGCGCGCTCATCTGCGGCTATGCAAAGGCTGACGGACCTGGACGCGCAGGGTGTTCGACGAAAACCTGAACCGGAGCCTAGGTTCGTGGAACGCCTTCAGAAGCAACTTCTCGCAAGACGGCGAGCGGCAAGTCCAAGGAGACGTTGACGTTGTTGCGCTTGGTGATGTTGGCTTGTCGGAGCAGATGCACAAGTGCATCTTACTGTTCTAGCGCTCTGGCCAACTTGATGTGACACTGCCCAATGCATTGGTCGATATGTGTGCCAAGTGTGGCCGCACGGACCTCACAAGAAGGGTATTTGAGAGAATGCCTGTCAGCGACGTGTCTTCATGGACAACCATGATCACAGGGCTTGCAACGCATGGCGAGGATCAGGGTGCACTGAACAAGTTTCTTGATATCCAGAGAGAAGCAATACAACCAAATTGGGTGATGATGTTAGCGGTGCTCTCTACTTGCGCGCTCGGAGGGCTGGTGGATATAGAGAGTTGGGGTTGCTGAAGCAAATGGAAGAAGGAAAAATCATGGTAGTTTTGATCTAAAAAATCATGGTAGTGCCAACCGCTGAACACTACCAGTGTGTGGTGGATATGCTTGGTAGCGTTGGCCATGTGGATGACAGGATGAGGCAGGTGCTTTGGTGGAGCAGAGTACGCCAATGGAGGCCAATGTGGTGATAGGGGATTGGGGAACATTGGTCGGTGCATGCGAAAAACATGGTAATGTGAGTGTTGGAGAGTGGGTAGTAGGAAGGCTTGTAGTTCTAGAGTCTGAGCCATGGAACAACGGGGTTTATGTGGTGTTGTCGAACATATATGTTGATGTCAGGATGTGGGGTGGGATCGAGAGGGTGAGGAAGATCATGTCCGAGAGGAAAGTCACAAAGTCTCCTAGCTGCAGTCTGTAGTTCATAGAGTGATCATCATATCTAAGGTTTATTCTCTGCTCTCTTTTATTTCCTTTGCAATAATCAATACTTTTTCAAGAAAAAACCAAATTCACCTTGTTTGCCATATGACCACATGTCCGTGTCTATTGTTGCCAGCGAATATCAGGTATAATCGATCGGATTAATAAAAGTGGTTGTTGTCTGATCAAGCATAGTATGTAGGTGTTACATTGCAGCACAAGAACCATCATCCATTCATTCCTCACAAAAAGAAAGGAAGAAAGCATATTTAAGTGAGCCGCATTTCATACTTGTGGAGCCCATGTAAACCAAAAACTGACAGGATCGTTGAACATCTGGTAATCGGACAGGTATTTTTCTTCTTCTTAATACAATAATACAAAGCTCTCCTGTGTGGAAAAAGATATTTGTAATAAGTGCTATGCCATTATTACACTTCAATATTTTCCCATTACTTGCTTGAGCTAGTGTCAGGTATCAAAATACCAAGGTCCCCAACGGATGGCGAAATACGGCACCCTGCACGTTTGCTAAAACCCCATCGTAGGGGCCCTGGTAAAACCGACCCACTAAAGGCGCTAACAGCATGTCAATCGCTCAAAACCGAGAGCCAACCTCCGTCCCGCCCGAGCCTTACGGAGAGGTTTTGGGCGAAATAGGCGCCTTGGGCGGTAGTTTCCGCCTCGTCCGAGCCTGTATGACGTCATCAAAGCACCCAACCCCCTCGACGTACTTCCGCCTCGCCCGAGGGACACGTGGAGTCCTCTGGAAAGACGGGGAGCCACGGGGGCCCCCAACCACGGCACCCACTCCCGCCGATGGGACAGATGTGACTGTGCACAGTGAACAGGAGCACGAGAACCACGCTCTGACCCAACATGACCCCGGTCATTCCACCACCACGACATCCATACCTCAACAGCGATGGGGTGACAGCAGCTATACCACCTACTCCCCTCTCTACGCAAATCCGGGCGCCTGTACTGCCCGTCCTCGACGGCATAGAAGCACACAGGACGAAGCGTGGCCACAACATATTGCACCAACAGATGGAGAGGCCAAAAGATCAACGTCTGTTGCATCACTGCGCTACAGGGGAAACTGCTCCCACCGGATAAGGAGGAAGACGACCGCACCCGAGGCCACCTTTTTTGTTTTTCTCTTTCGTCTTTTCCTGTTTCGTCTTTTTACCACAAATGTAACCCAAGCCCTCCCCTTGGAAACTATAAAAGGGGAGGCAGGGGCCACATCTAAGGGGACCCCGACAAAACTAACGCAAAAACGAGAAACACACACATCGCTAAGACAACAACACACACACATCACCCCTCAAAAAAGACCTAGGATCCGCTCTCTTTCTCGAAAGCTTGTAACCCCTACTACGAGCACTCCGGTGTAAGGCAACACAAGTAGCAGTAGAACCCACTAGACGTAGGGATTGCCTTAACCAGTATATACCCTTATGTTCGCTTTGCACACCATCCAGGCCTAAATGCGCAGATATAAATTCACTCGTCGCTCTGTCTAGACCCCCGGTTCTCTAGACACCGACAGTTGGCGCGTCAGGTAGGGACCTTCTGCGCATCAAGCTCCACCTCTTAGGTCTCAATGGCCACCCTTCGCATCCGCTTTACTCTAGGCTCCCATATCCGGTTTGGCAGCCTAGATTTCCTCTGCACAGGAGTGGACTACGATTTGGTCCTTCTTTCCCCCTTCGTCGACATCGACGCCATCTCTGAGGCCATGTTCAGCCTTCGCCTGTACACCGACAAGGGGCAGGCCCCAGAGAACGACTGGCTAGGAAGTTCTCGAGGCAGATCGACGCGGGCCGGTAAGCCGCACGGCCACGGGAAAGCCCATGGCCAGTCACCGACTATTTTTCACCTCAATCCATCCGCGGGAGAGATTCCCGTGGATCTACCGACTCACCATGCGCAGCCTATCGCGGAAGTCCTCGCGACCACCGAGACGGCCTCTAGCACCAGCTCCGACGAAGACGACGGCAGTTGGGCCAGTGCCGACTTCTCTGGGCTCGACGACCCGGGGGCTTTACGTCGCTTCATCGGCGTCTGCGACTACCTCCTCGACAGCGGTGACTCCGACGATGGCGGCTACGAACTCACGTGGCCATGACGCTAGGAGGCAGAGGCTGCGCACGGTGTCGACACGCCACGATCGGTAGATCACCGCATCACCCCCTGCCCAAGATCTATTATCTTGTTTTTTGGGAAGTTAATCAGTTTGCGCATACATTCGAAATTTAAGCCCATTACTCACTGAAATTTATCCTCTCATTTAAACTGTGAGATAAATCATCAACGAGAATTACGTAATGCGGTTTGTCCACTTTACGGTCCCGTCATGACACGGAGTTCGAAGGCTGGCCCACGAAGGGTTCAACAGCCGCTCCAAGCCACCCGAGTGAGGGATGGCATGAGAAGGGGCACACGAGCGGCCGAAACCCGGACGCACTGAGTGTCGAGGGCCTTCTCGAGCCATGTTCAAGTCTAGGCCGGTTTACGGTTCGGGAGTTTTTTTCCAAAAAAAGGCAACAAGCCCTCGGGGTCGGTCGAACAACCCTGGGAACTCCCTGAATCAACCGCCAGGAATTTTTGAAGCCGGTCACTAGCTTACCTCTGTCGGATCCCCGCGAATAGGAACCAGGGCTTCACTTGAACTAACCCGATTGTAACTCAACAGACACCACGGCTCGACCCAGCGAAGGATGCCGTGACATTGTCCAAACCCTCCTCTTTGCGAAAAAAGATGCGCGAGGGATATGCTAACTAAGACTCTTGACCGGGCCCACGCGCGAGCAGGATTTCGAAGGACCCAAGGGCAAAAATGTCCGACCTGCGAACGAACCCTTCCGAGCGCCCCAACGAGCCTATGACCCTAGATCTAGGTAGAGGCATCGATGAGGATGCATCCAACCCCACCTTGGGACGTGGGAAACCGCTACACCTAAACGTCTTATTAGTCTGTCAAAAATCACACAAGCTACGTGCACACGAGTTCTTTCCTTTCTAAAACCCTTCAAAAAACGAAGTCTTGGCGGTCTCGCTGGCCGCCATTGCCAATCGAATCAAGGCAAAACAAGGGAAGACATGAAAGCGAGACAAACACGACAGCAATTAGACGAGCTTAATTCTTAAATAAAGATTTATTTTACATTAGGAAAGGGAGAGGTCCTAAGCTAGGCCTACAGGTCCTCGTTGAGGACTTGGTCCGCAGGGACAAGGGCAGTGACAACGTTCGTCGCCGGCTCGAAGCCCTCGAGGAGGTCCTCGTAGTCTCTCAGGCCCTCCCCCATGGCGAAGCGTTCGACGTCCTAGAGCTCCACGTCGGTGGCCACCTAGGCCATCGTCAGTGCAACGACTGCTCCTCGACGAACGTCGCGCTCGATCACCACCCGGATGAGTGCCCGCGTACTGAGGAGGCGCTCCTCTCGGCGCCCCGCTGGAGCGCGAACGAAGTCGGCAAGGACGTCGGCAGCGCTACAGAGGGACTCCACCTCCGTGAGCAGCTCTGCCACAAAACAAAGCCAAGAATAAGACATCGCACTAACTAAAAAACAAAGCAAGGAGACGGAGGGCCACTCATCGGTGCACCGACAGTCGGACTCCGTCCGTTGCGAGCAGGCGAGCGCCGCCTCCTCCTCCAGCGATGTCACCACCACCTTAATTGTGGCAAGCTCATCCCGGGCCTCCTATAGTGGCGTAGGGACACCCCAACACGCTGCGTGTTGGGCCTGGCCGTAGCCAGACGTGGAAATGGCGCCCGAGGGACACGTGGAGCCCTCTAGAAAGACGGGGAGCCACGGGGACCCCAACCACGGCACCCACTCCTACCGATAGGACAGACGTGACCGTGCACAGTGAACAGGAGCACGAGAACCACGCTCTGACCCAACATGACCCCGGTCATTCCACCACGACGATATCCATACCTCTACAGCGACGGGGTGACGACAGCTATACCACCTACTCCCCTTTCTACCCAAATTCGGGCGCCCGTACCGCCTGTCCTCGATGGCACAGAAGCACACAGGACGAAGCATGGCTAAGCATGTTGCACCAGCGGATGGAAAGGCCAAAAGATCAACGCCTATTGCATCACTGCGCTATAGGGGAAACTGCTCCCACCGGATAAGGAGGAAGACGGCCGCACCCGAGGCCACCTTTTTTATTTTTCTCTTTCGTCTTTTCCCATTTCATCTTTTTTACCACAAATGTAACTCAAGATCTCCCCTTAGAAACTATAAAAGGGTAGGCACATGCCACATCTAAGGGGACCCCGACAGAACTAACGCAAAAACGAGGAATACACACCTCGCTAAGACGACAACAACACACATAACCCCTCAAAAGAGACCTGGGATCCGTTCCCTCTCTCGAAAGCTCGTAACCCTTACTACGAGCACTCCGGTGCAAAGCAACACGAGCAGCAGTAGAACCCACTGGACGTAGGGCCGTTGCCCGAACCAGTATACACGGTACCCTTGTGTCCGCTTTGCACACCATCCAGGTCCAAACGCGCAGATACAAATTCACTCGTCATTCTGTCTAGAGCTCCGGTTCTCTAGACACCGTCAGCTAGGTTAGCATCAGTCATTTTTATCCATGTCTAGAGATATGTTCCCATCAAATTCTGTTACTTGTACGCAATTGAGCTTGATTCTGACAGATGGATCCATAATGAAAATCAGTGTGCTTCTTGAGTCTTTCATTGGTTATATTGGTGGGGTCACACACACCCGAGAAAACTCGGTACCTGACTGCAAATGCAAAGTATAGTACTTAAGTATACCCAGGATTATAAAGTGACCAGTTTTCAAATAAGATTCTTATAGTATGCAGTGCCGTCCACATGACACGTGGCAATTACTGCCGCAATCTGCTCACGGGTGCGCTGTGTTTTGTCTCCATGTCTAGTCTCCAAATACTGTCAAACAGCAAGTGCAGACAGGACTCACGGGTGCACCACATACTGCTGCCACAACATGCTAAAAGGTAAAAAGGCTGCCTAGACTGAACCGTCTACTAGTAAACACCAAACCAGCCAGGAGCAGCACCGATGGGTTCCATTGGTAATGGCCGAAGTGACTCGGTGGTCGGTATCCAGATGCCACCGGCGGGGAGCAAGATGGTGCTGGAGTCTGAGGCTCTTCCGGTGATCACAGCTCCGCTGCCAAGATGGCCACGGCTGGGCGTGGTTATGGTGGCAACCCGAGCTGCAGCTATGGTGATGGCACTGCTCTCGATGTCGCTAATGGTCTCCTCCAAGCAGCAAGGCATTCTCACCATCTTTGGCATCGAGATCCCGCTCTATGCCAATTGGTCCTTTTCTTATTCCCTGCAGTAAGTTTTTGCACCGTCGAAGTTGAAATTGAAATGTGTACTTATGCTTAGAGAAAATACTGACTTGCTCTGGTGGTGCTGTTCATGATTTTAGATTCTTAGTTGCGATGTCTACAGCTTCAGCTGCCTACTCGCTGGCACAACTCCTCTTGATTGCACACAAGGTCGTGAAGAAAGCCCCCATTGTTCCTTCTGGACGCCACGCATGGCTGCTTTTTGCCGGGGATCAGGTTTGCCAGTTCTTGCCTTCTTGGCCATTTTTATGTGATTTTGCGACGTCCATCTAATCATCGTTGTTTATCCGTCACTATACTTCTAGTATTTGTTGTTTTATACTACATTTCATCTTGTTTGTTGTGTCTGCATCGTGTATTTTGTGTTTTCTCTAATGGACGGGTCAGCAGCCATTGCCAGTGTAGTTAGGGTTAGTTGAGTTAGTTCAACTTTGAGTTTGGAGTAGTTAGACCAAGATCTTGCTGGAAAATGGCGAAAAATTTAGGGTCCATTTCTTTCAGCTGCAGCTTTTGGACTTTTGACTTGTTGCTATTGACTAAATGCCCAAAAAAAAATCTCTCAGCGTGCTTTTCAACTTTTAGTTTATTTGCTCAAAAATCAGTTTTCTAGCTTTTCAAAAGATAGCTTTTCACAAAAAAAAAGATAGCTCAAACTGCTAGGTTTTTTGTTTCAACTTGGCTAACAAGCAAACATTAAGATCTCTCAAATTGGGAATGCCTAATTGTGAGCAACGGAGCAGGGATGAGGAAGAAATTGGGGAAGGATTGGAGAAACTGGAAAGGAATTCAGGATAGGCAGAGAAGAACAGGGTAGGTTCAGACGAGTTCTTAGAAGATAACAGGATTTGTGTTTACAAAATGGATGATCCCCTTTCCAGGGTACTCTCTCGCTTATATTACAGAGGCCTCTGCCTCACCGGCGCGTGCAAGCGCTTACTCGTCGCGGTAGCGATTGTTGGGCCTTCGGGGCCTGGTGCCGCGCCTTGGGCCTTCCTGAGTCGCGCCAGCGCCTTAAGTTGTCGGATGATCCACAGTGCTAACACCAATCCTCCAAATTCTTTTAACACGCTAACTCTTTTCCAGTTAGCTAGATGATACTTGGTGTGCTCCGATATTTTTTTTAGAAAAGGGAATATATATTAATATCTGAGCTTCTGCATCGACCAATGCATATAGCTGTTCATTATTACAAGCGTTCACAAAACAAACCAGGGAATCTCAAAAACAAAGACTTGAGCCATAGAGCAACGAAATTATTAGAAGGAACAACTAAAAGGTAATTCTATTATTGCCTTGCGAACATCTCCATCGCTGCTGTCTCAATAGTTCTGCAGCCCAAGTTCATCATAGGGCGATCCTCTTCCTTCTGAAGCAAAAACCAATACCTAATCCAATAGGCCCCCTTGAAGATAACCTGCAAATAAGATGGTGCTACATCCTTGTCAAAAAACAATACCATTTCGGGTCAACCAAAGCGCCCAGCAAATGGCACTAGCACCCACAAGAATTTGAGATTTCATTTTCTTGTTTAAACCTTCCAACCAACTTGTAAACATGTTGTGCATACTATTTGGAGGTTTTAGGTTAAAAGAAACATGAACAATTCTCCATAAGAATTTAGCATAATGACAGTCAAAGAAAAGATGTTGTATGAATTCGTTTGAGGAACAAAAACAACACCTCCTATCACCTTGCCACTATCGTCTAGCTAAATTATCTTTCGTCAAAGTTATACCCTTGAACAGGTACCACACAAAAACTTTAATTTTGAAAGGTAGTTTAAGTTTCCAAACTAAAGTGTTAATCGGCAAAGCCTGTATACTCGACAAACCTTTGTACATGGAATTGACCGAGAACAACCCATTCTGATGCAGCCCCCACACAAAGCGGTCTCTCTGGTTTCTTAGACGTACATCTGCCACCATGGCCACCACATTGTGCCACCCTTGCAGATTAATTCCCATCAGAGATCTCCTGAAAGCTACATTTAATGGCGTTGTAGCCATTACAGTCCTAACAGATGCACTTTTCTTTCTCACAATGTTGTACAGTGTCAGGAAAAGCGTTTTCAATGGGCGTGGCGATATCCACGAATCCTCCAAAAAACGCACTTGGGACCCATCACCTAGATCAAACCTACCCATCGAGAGGAACTCATCCTTAACCTTCATGAGGCCAGCCCAAAACTGAGAATCCTCAGGCATGTATTGAACCTGAGTCAACGTTTTATCCCTTAAATACTTATTTTTGAGCAAATGTTGCCAAACCCCATCTCCATTTAACAATTTGAAAAGCCACTTACTTAGTAAGCATTTATTATGAACACCTAGATTTAGGACTCCCAATCCTCCTTGGCCTTTAGGCGTACATACCACCTTCCACTTTGTCAATTTATATTTTTTTCTTATGATCATCACTCTGCCAAAAAAACCGAGATCTAAAATAATCCAACTTCCTCAACACCCCTCTAGGTATTTCGAAAAAGGACATCATGAACATGGGAAGGCTACTTAGAACCGAATTAATGAGAACAAGCCTCCCTCCTACCGACAACATCTTACTCCTCCAACCGCTCAATCTCTTTTCAAATCTTTCTTCTACATGTTTCCAGTCCTTATTCATGAGCTTTCTATGGTGCATAGGAATTCCTAAGTATCTAAAAGGGAAAGATCCTGCCTTGCAGCCAAAAATTTGTACAAAATCATTTTGATTATTTTGGGCTACTCCATAACAAAATAATTCACTTTTATGGAAGTTGATCTTGAGTCCTGAAAGTTGTTCAAAAGCACAAAGTAGAAGCTTCATGTTTTTGGCCCTCTCTAGATCAGTGTCATCTGCATACTGAAGGACTGAGAGCCCTTCATCGACTAAATGCAGAACAACTCCTTAAATTTGTTCAGCCTCTTTTGCTCGTGAAATAAGAACTGCAAGCATGTCAACCACTATATTAAACAAGATCCCACATTGTCATTCTATAAACTTATGCGCTCCCACATAGCCTTTTTTAACTAAATTCTCTATCCAATTAATCCAAGTTGGGATAAAACCTCTTGTCTCTCGGCTTTCAAAAAGAAGTCCCAAGTCCCAACAGACTCTATCATAAGAATTTTATAGTCTAGCTTAAGAAGTAAGAACTATACCCAGCTCTTTGCTGCTGTGTAAGCTATGCACCAATTCATGGGCTATGACCACTCTCAAGAATACATCTACCCTGTATAAAGGCACTCCGGTGAGGTGAAATCAACCTACCAGCTATTTTACCTAATCTTAGAGTCAGTGACTTAGAGAAAATTTTAAATTCTACAGTTAATAATTAGATTAATGGGTCTAAATTTTGCATGGTTCTTGCACCTTCCTCCTTTGGAATTTAAGGTAACCATAGCACAGTTGAGTCTATATAGATCTAAGTTACCTTTGTAGATATCCTCAAACAGAGCTATAAGATCACCCTTTACTATGATCTAGAACTTATGATAAAACATGAAGGATACTCCATCAGGTCCAGGAACGAATCAGTGTCACAACTAACACCTGAACACTTCCTCAATTTCACTCTCAGAAACGGAAGTAGTAAGAAGAGCATTTTCCTCCTCTGTAACTATTTCCTCGTGCTCCAAAAATCCTGAGCTAGGTGGATGTTAGGACTATCTTCTTTTCTAACAGATCCTTATAGTAGAAACTAACATCAACATCCATCATGCCTTTTTGGTCCTCAACTGGATCATTAGTGCCCTCCAGAACCTCTACTTTCTTTTTCCCACTCCTTTGGTTGGCTACTGCATGGAAATAAGCAGTATTCTTTTATCTTCTAAACCCCAGTCGCCCAGATTTTATCCAATTCTGCCTCTACCTGTCTGATGAATCCAATGAACTCTTCTACTCCGTATATACGTAAGATGGAGGTTTCCAGATTTCCATAGTATTATGAGCTTAAGAATATTTTATTCTGAGTCTGGAGCTTTCTAACAGTATCACACAAACAACATGAACTTTCCATGTGACGTCTCCAATTAGAAAATGCCGAGTGTGCTGCAACCCTTTGTGTACCGTGGTTGGTCAGATCATAGACAGCGCTTGCTGGATATGGATGTATCTTTTTTTTTATTGGTATCTTGTATCGCTGTACCATTTGTCAAAGTAACATTAAGTGGTTGTGGATAGGATATCTGAACGTAGCCCAGGTAACACGACAACCATATGTAATCCAACATCCATATAAAGAATCCTGGAGACTGATTTTAGTTTTGTTTACGATGCCTGTCCTTAGCTTTTGTTTGCTTCTAAAGCGTTGTTCATCGGCTCATCGTTGCCTTTTTGACCAAAAATCGAACTCAGGCTAACCTATCTTTCAAGTACTAGCATAATCTAACCTCGTTAGTTGTACCACTACGAAGCGATAAGTTTCTTTACCTCAGCGAATACAACCTGAACATTTGGAGCCCTATGAATCGTCAGCATTTTCATGGAATGATGGAATACCAGGGATAACAGCTATCTGGTGCCAACATGTGACAGGTGTTTTCGCTTGCAATGATGAGCGCTGGATCAGCGGCGGCGGCGGTGGCCAATTTGAACCGCACCGGCATCCGGCACACGGCCCTCCCCAACTTCTGCAAGCCCCTGCCACGTTTCTGCGACCTGTCGGCGGTCTCCATCGCGTGTGCCTTCCTCAGCTGCGTCTTCCTCGCGACTTCCGCCGTAATCGATGTTATCTGGTTGTCAAGTCCGTGAGAGGTGTGATCCGAGTGACGGCACTGTGCTACTACTGTACTCGAGCGCTGCGCGGATGTACCCGTGTCTGTAAATCAACTGAACCCATACTCTCCACGGTCACCTGGATGCTGATGCGCCGCATCACCTCAATGTTGTCGGGGTTAGCAATCCTGCGAGACGAGTGCTGTACGTGTACCTGTAAGGTAACTATCACTGAGCTCAGAACATCGCTGTAATATTACTACGTGATGCTTGTTTGTAAAGATAAGAATGATCTGGATGTCGATGTGCAGTGTCGCGGTCTAAAGATCCAGTTGAGTTCCGTGCCAACACTCCACTGCCCCCAATCATCATAACTACTGCGAATATATCACGGGCTCCAGATAGAATGATCTGGATGTCGATGTGCAGTGTCGATGCCCTGTTCGCTCCGTACTTTCCGGCTTTTTTTTACTCAAAACAGTATTTTTTTTGTCACGGCAAATTAGTAAACCATACTTTCATTGATATTTTTTTAAGGGGTTGTTTAGTTGGTGAAAAAGTTTGGGTTCGGTTACTGTAGCACTTTTCGTTTTATTTGACAAAATTTATCCAATTATGGACTAACTAGGCTCAAAAGATTCGTTTCGACATTTACAGACAAATTGTGTAATTAGTTATTTTTTTACCTACATTTAATGTTCCATACATGCGTCCAAAGATTTGATGTGACGGGTACTGCGTAAACTTTTTTTTTTTTTTTGGGTTGGGGAGGAACGTCCGCAGCGACGCAACACGTACAAAGCCAGTCGTGGACGGATCGGAAGAGGGAACATGTGCAACCCGGATCTCAGCCATAGTTTACGCCGGCGACCTCGGAAAAATCGGCGCAAAGTGATCGGGTCTCGCTCAGCGGTGACTTGCCGACTTGCCGTTGCCGTGCTGTCCGTCTGACTCACTGGAGTCCTCAGCGCCTCTCCTTTGCCTGAATTCCTACCGCCGCGGCAACCTTTAACCCAGCTCGCCGCCCGCCGCTCGCGGTAATGCGGTGCCTCCACTTGTGATACCCGCGTCCTCGCTCCCCTCCCCATCCTCCTCCTCCTCATCTACCGTGCCGCCCATTCCCCACCCACTCCCTCCCACCGCCGCCCGCAGATGCCGCCCAAGGTGGTCGCCGCCGCCGCGGGCGAGGCCCACACACTCGCCCTCACGGGTGAGTGGAATCTCCACTTGCACGCGCGAATTCTCCTGCTCCCTCGCCGGGATTCAGTATCCAGTAATCTGACGAAAGGTTTCGTGGCTTCTCTCTAATTGCAGGTGACGGGCAGGTGTACTCCTGGGGCAGGGGGCCGTTCGGTCGCCTCGGGACCGGCCGCGAGGACGACGAGCTGGTCCCCACCGCGGTGGCGCCCGCGGTCTCTGCCAGCGGGACACCGCGGCCCAGGTTCGTCGCCGTCGCCGCTGGTGCCTACCATAGCCTTGCTCTGGACGGTTCGTGCTCTGTTACCCCATCCGCTCTCTGCTTGTGTTCGGTGAAGCTGTTGTTGTGTGCTGAGCTATTCGAGAACCTAGGCCCTGTTTGGTTTCCGAATCATTCGGTTTAACTCGCATCACATCAATATTGCGGCAAATGCACGGAACTCTCATCATATCAATGTTGCGGCAAATGCATGGAGTACTAAATATAGACTAATTGTATGTATATCGGCACAGATTAGGAGTAATTTACGAGACGAATCTATTAACCCTAATTAGTTCAAAATTAGAAACTTTTTGTCAAATAAGACGAAAGGCCCTTAGAATTACGTTACATTAGTTACAGCACTCTGACCAGCCATGTAGAAATGGGTTTGCGTTACTGTGTCCCAAAGGGCGAGTTTGCGGCTGCCGACTGGCACTTTGATTTTCCGGTGCCCAGGACGGCTGCTCCTGCACATGCCATTCAATATCTTTGCTTTGAAATTTTCTGTACCTCGTCTTTTAGGACTTCCTGCTATTAGTCTGACCCAGCTCTGCTTTAAATGGCTGAATCCGTAGAAAAATCCGTAGATTATCTAGGTTTTTATATGAATATAACTTTACGTTTTGCATTTGCTGTGAGTATTTAATTCCATTATGTGCAGAATGTTTATCACTGCAATTCTTTTGCCAAAAGCAATTTAACACGATCATCAGCATACATGTGAAATGGGTGCCATACTGATTGCTGAATAAGTTCAATGTGGCAGATGAAGGTTCACTCTGGTCATGGGGTTACAATCTCTGTATCCTTTACACCACTTTGATTTAAATTTTTTTAACTTTGTTAGCCGCAAATCTCTCAATTGATGTGCCTGCCATTGTCGGGTGTACTTCACTTCCTTGACTATTTAACAGATGGTCAACTTGGCTATGGGGATCAGAATTCCCTTTTTCCATGTTTGGTTGAGCAATTTCAGGATCTAGGTTCTCCTGAAACACTGAATGATGAAGACCAGGACACACGTGATCGGACTTGTTTAAAGGTATATGAGCGTAATATCAGTTTTGAAAATTCCCAAACTATATAAGCTTTAAGATTGTTAAGAAAGTTTGGCTTTCTATTGATAACCGTGATGTATGTTTTGTTACAGCTGTCTTCTGTCAAAGCAGGTGGCATGATGTCATTTGCCATAGACAGTTTGGGGGGCCTTTGGATATGGGGAAGTTGCCCACAGCAGACTGATGCTGGAGAGTTTTGTATTGCGAGTAGCTCTATCCCACTACCCGTTTGGGATTTCCATGGACATACCGTTGTTAAGGTTGCCTGTGGTAATGAGCATGTAGTAGCTGCAGTTAGTGTTGGCGAGACCTATACTGAAGGTGACCTTGTTTGTTATGCTTGGGGAAATAACAACCATGGTCAGTTGGGTCTAGGTGACAAGGAAAGTAGATCTCGTCCTGTGCTTATCTCAGCATTTAGCGAAGGATCTTCTTGGGAGGTGTATGAAATTGCATGCGGGGCTTCCCACACTGCAGTCCTTGCCAATAAGAAGTCTTCTGACCAGATAGAATCTCGGTGCTGGACATTTGGCCTTGGTGACAAGGGGCAGCTTGGCCATGGAACCACAGCCGCCATTTGCTCACCACAACCTGTCGATGGACTACCAACCGGATCCTTCCTTATTTCTCTTGACTGTGGATTGTTCCACACAACCGTAGTCTCCTCTGATGGAGAGGTGTGGTGCTGGGGAATGGAGAGAGGTCTTGGACTGTGCCCAGATGCTAGCTTTTCGGGAGTTGATGAAGGGGATGCTTTGTATCCAATAAGGGTTCAGTCTCCTGAGACAAATGGGTTCAAGTTTCTTGGTCCAGTGCAGATCGCCTGTGGAGCTGCACATACTGTTCTTGTTGCTGGTGATGGGTATAGGATGTGGGCATGGGGCAGAGGCCGCAGTGGTGTGCTTGGGAGAGGCCAGACTGCTGACAGCTACATACCATGTGTTGTGATGTGGCCTCCACTTGATGAGAACTTCCAAGAGATCCATGAGGACCAAGAGGGAGGATCAACATCAGGAGTGAATGATCGCACTAGCACTGAGTTGAATCAGAAGCTATCTGCTGCCTCAGAGGAGTTACAATTCCTAAGGTCAAAACTGACATTGATGGAGCGATATGCCAATATACTTCACATCTCAATCTTCCGTAAGCCACTTGATGAACGGGCGCTACCACGTTCACTTCAGGAATCTTCTGTCTTTGATATCAGAAAGGAATTTGAGAACATTTTGGATGCAGCAGACACTGATGAACTTAATCGTTTTGAGATCTTCTACCGCAGCATGCTTTCTGGCGTGAAAGACAAGCTTCTGAAGAGAAGAGTCCAAGAGATGGTCCAACAATGCATTATTTCACTCTCAGCAGGGAGGCAAAACCCTCAAGATAAGTGAATTGATTGAATGATTATACTTGTTACCGGACTGCAAGTGAGTACAGTATCTCCAAACTTGGTCTCATCAAAATTGCAATAACCCTGTTTATGCCAACCCACTGTGGCTTCTGTTTCTTCAAATATAAATATAAAGTGAGTTAGTAAATCTATCCTGGCATCAAGATCATCACCTGGCCGACCATTACACAAAGACGGCATTACTCATAGTGAGTGAGTAAATCTATCCTGCCATCAAGATCATCACCCGGTCGACCATTGCACAAAGACGGCTTTACTCACAGACTCACACTGACATGTAAGCGTATATGTTGTTTATGAAATTCCTTATATGATAAATGCATCCTAGATAAATTGAATCCTGTGTAAAGGATTTCTCTATGGGTTCTCATAGACGGACAAGAATATATGGTTAAAGTGTTATTGGAAAAGCTTAGGCAAATGCCAGTTTAAATTATAAATACTATCAAGGTGATGCGCGTAAATAGTGCGGGTAGCTAGTTTTTTTTTATCATGCTAACATTTGAGATTGTTTATTTGAATATTTTGCAAATGGTTTTTCTTTTTTTTTATTGTATTTATCCGCTCTTCATGAGTCTCTACTGCATGTCTCTCACAAAGATCTTCCGTTATTAAATTTTGGATCATCTTATACCTTTTCTTGCGTGGATCAATAGTTGCCTTTTTGCCGTAAAGATCATTTGCCAGATTACTCATGTACGACGATAGACCCAATGCTTATTTGGATTCTCTTTTTCCAAAGGTTTTAGACTTGCATATATGTTCTCCTTTTTGCCATAATAGATCGGGCCTTTTTTCTTTGAAAATACTTCTGTTTACTTTTATTTTTGTTGTTTTCATCTTTATGACTGTATTGAATATAATAATAAATTTACATTACCGGTAGAAAAATAAAACAATTTATTGTCATTGGTCATGTATAGTTTTCCTTCATTTATTTTGAAATGTGTGCCTTTAATCTCTGATTCTTATACAGTGTACTTCATAATGTGCATCATCGGTAGTTTTTTTTCCTAAAAGCAACATAATCGGTATATACACTATTTTTTTTCTTTTCCTTAGGGCCCATTTAGGTTCTTGAAATTGAATTCATTCTAATAATTATAGTTTAGGCACAAATTAATTGAACTAATATGGTTATATATGGAATACATTTGTATATTATTGCTAGCCATACGAGGGAGATACTTATATGTTATTTTTTTACTATAGGGAAGCGAGTTGAAGAGCGTATTATAAGTTGGAGGCTAGAAACATAGCATGGTGATCTATATAATTAATTTCCATCTCACACTCTATGAATTTGACATAGGCTTATACGTGAACTTTAAAAAGTTGTGAAATGTCAAATTTCAAGCTAAATAGCCTAATCCATTAAGTAGATTCTAATTCCTCCGAATTGAAAGGATTCAAATGGCCCCTAGGATATTTTCGTAGTTTCATTAGCTTTTTTTTTCTTGAGCAAATTGTAGTTTCATTAGTATATGCTTGAAGCTGCAGCCCATTTAATAATGTTTTTATTTAATGGGCCACCATAGGATATTTTTTCTAATTCATTAGCGGATGGTCTTGGTACGCAGCTGTATCTTCCATTGGAATTTCTTTTACACGACCCGTCGTGCTTGGAGCCGAGCGTGCGACGCCCGCGCCCGCGATCGCATCCCACCGGAGATGAAGAAGGAACGGCAGCTAGGATTCTAGCAAGGAGCTCACCGGCGTTGTAGGCGAGGAATTCGTCGGCATTAGCCATTAAGTAAGCAAATCTATTCTCGGCGACCTTAGAATGGGGTTTTGGGGGGGGGGGGGGGGGGCAGCGGCCGCGACACGGCGGTGGAGGCGGGCGAGATGGCGGCGAGCGGGGCAAAGGGAGAAGGCGGTTGGACGGGGCTAGCGGCGGGGGCGTTGCGGCGGAGCTCGCCGGCGTCTTGCCCTGGGATTAGAATGGGCGGGGTCAGGGGGCAAGGGCAAGGACGAGGACGGCGTCGGCAACTTCCCCGTCTTTAGGGAAGGGTGGGGGTCGATGGGTGGCTGTGGGCGACTGTCGGCGGCGAGGAAGCCACTGGTCAGGGGTGGCGGGTGAAAAAGGCGGGGTGGGGTAGAAAGGTGCAAGGACGTAGAAGGGTGCAAGGACGGCGGGGTGGGGAGGACAAAGATGCGGGGCCGGTAGCGTAACCGGCCGTGCGTTATTGGTGTCCTTGATTAAGTGTCGAACTGTCGATGTTGATCTCGGCACGTTTCAATCTTCCTCTCTCAAGGAATCCTTGTTTAGCTCCCCAATTTGTTCTTAATCAAATCCTAGTTGGGGACCTTGGGGAGCCGTCGAAACGCCGGGAGCCTGGGAGGAACCTTCGAGACCTCGCCGGAGCACAAGAGCCGCGCCGGGATCTCCTCGCAATCACAAGGGCGGTGTGCGTCGGGCTTCCCGGGACGGGATCTCGCCGCTCTCGCTGCATGCGAAATACTCCCTCCGTCTAAGAAAACATGCAACTACGGGTTGCGTGCCGGTAAAAGTAGTTTACGTTTGACCAAATTTCTAGTGAATACTATTCACATTTATGACTTCAAATTAATTTATTAAGAAAATACATTTCGTAATGAATCTAATGGTATTTATTTGATATCATAAATATTGATATTTTTTATCTATAATTAATTGAACTTGAGATACTAAACCATGACACTGTGCTAGAATTGCATGTTTTCTTGGACGGAGAGAGTACTCCATCCACTGATCCACCGGTCACAGCTTACGTTACGCGCGCCGTAAAATAGGAATGCACAGTGCTCAGTGTCGCATCCGTTCCTTTTCTTGTCCGCTGAACAATTTGATTTGTGCGGCCGGTGGCACCGTCACTCCCGTGCAGTTCAGTGTTCACATGGGTCGTGGGAGTCCGGCCCGGTCTGTCCCGACTCCCGAACAAGAGGTCCGCCCGCCCCGGCGTGCGAGTGCGAGTGCACAGAAACTCGTGCCGCCCACTCCAGCTGAAAACGGATCAAAAGGGATACAAAACGTGCTCCCGCTAAACAAATGTACTACTGTTAGGGCAGTTCCAACGAAAGAAACGAGTAGTTTCTATAACATAGGATACCGTATCAAAAAAGTACTGTATACCATATTAAAAAAGTATTGTTTTCCAATCCATAGTTTCTATGAGTAATAATTATTTTCTCTTTCTCCTCCCAACTCTATCTTCTTCCTCCAATGGGAGTGTGACACGAGCTCCCTAGAAACTGGTGGTTTCTCCCCAATGATGATTTCATGGTTTCTTTGTGCATTGGGTTAAGAGTAGACCTGATTTCTTCATGAAGAAACAATTTCTATGATTTTTGCTCTCTTTCTTTATTAATTATGTTGTCACGTCAGCATTTTGCCTACATGGTAAATCATTTAATGAGAATAGAAACCATGGTTAATAAAGCATTGGACTGCCCTTACCACTCCCGGGCACCGCTCTCCCAGTCTCCCTCGCGGCTCCACCCCATATCGCGATTAATTAAATTAAACTAGTCTAACCCCGAACCCCTTTGGCGGTTCCGGCTGCGCGAAGCCGGTGGCGCGGCGACGTGGCCCTTGCTGGGGCGCCTCGAGTCCAGTCCCAACGCACCACGGGCGTGCGGCCGTCGTCGCGCCACGTCCGCTGCGGACGTGCCCGCACCTGGCCCTCGCCAACGCCTGAGTGCCTGCCCTCTGACGGTTGGGCTCCTCGGCGGAATATATAAGGCGGACCCCCGGACAGCGACGGGCCACCACCCATTGGGTCAAACTACTTCGCGTCCGCTCTCCAGTCCCCGGTCGGGCGGGCCATGCGATGATGCTGCCGGTTGCAGGTAGGGACGAAAACGGACGGAATTTTTCCGTATCGTCCTGTTTCATTTTCTATATTTTTTTTTTGTCTGTTTTTATATTTGTAAAAATAAAAAATAGTGTTTTCCGTCCGTTTCTGAGTAATCTCATTTTAATACGGAATAGACCCGTTTTTATTCCGTTTTCAATCTATGCCCAACATGTTCAACAATTACATGTCCTTATGTTATGTTAATATAACTACGAATCACCAAATATGCATGTTATGTTCACATACATAACATGTAAATGAATATTAAACTTTGTATATATTATTACATGACTTTATATATATATATGTATACTTTGAAAATATTAGATTATGTGATTTTAATTTAATTTTCTGACTCTCTAACCGTATTTATTTGTTTTCGTATGTCCGCATATTTCGATTCCGTTTTCGAACCCAAATTTTTCAAACCCGGTCTCATTTCTAAAAAAAATATAAAAATAAAAATAGAAATATGATTTTTCCGTCCGATTTCATCGTCATCCGCAGACCGACGGGTGGGAAAGGTACGGCTACGTGGCGCTTTTAATTATCATCAAGCCCAGGTGCGCGCTTTTGGAAGACAAGCGCCCTTTTGATCCACTTCGTGGCAGGCGGTTTGTCACGCGAGCCGAGCCAGACGGCAGTCACCGGTCGCTGGGCCACGCCGGGGTCACCGGCCCGGCTGTCATGAGACGGCAATAGCACAGGCCGCGTGGCTTGACGGCTTCCGTCTTTTGCGTGGTCCCCGCGGTTTCCATTATTAGTAGCGCCACGTCACAAGCGGCTGCTTTTTCGGAATTTTTAAATGATAGTTTCTGATCTTGATCTCGTGCTCGAGGCAAATCTCTATGGGAATCGCCGGGGAAGTAGTATCAGTAGACCGGGGGAGAGCTAGAGGAGTAGGGTTGGAGAGGCGTAGGGGCGCGTGCGGCGCTCGAGTTGTTCTTCCTGGGCTTGGCCGGCTCCGTTTTCTTCCACCTCCGCGTCGCGGCAGCCAGTGGGGTGGGTGTGTTCTGTGGGCGTCAAGTCAAGACAGCGTCGTCGCCGTTTCATCTCCGCGGTCAGGTTTGGTGTCTACTGGTCCTGTAGCAGTTCGGGGGCGAGGGAGATGGAGTGATGGACTGGCCTGGTCGCTGTGCCGCTGGCTGCCGCTCCGAACTGGGGCGAGGGCGAGGTGTTCGTGGGTAAGGGTCGCGGGCGTTGTGCGGCTGGGAGGCGGCTACCGAGGCGACGGAATTAAAGCGGTAGGAGACGAGAGAGCCCCGATTTATAAAGCGGCCTTGTGTGGCTCGCTGCTCGCCTCTGCTCCACTCCTCTCACCTGGTCATTGCTCCTCCCACCTCGCGTTTCTTCGGCGGGCTCAGGTGGCTGCTTGCTGCTGGTTCAGATCCTTATCCCCTTCGCCGCATCGAGGCCGTTCGGAGCTTGGAGTATGGAGCTGTCCTTTCTGCTTTAGAAGATGGGTCTGGCGGAGCAGTGCGTGGAGGTGCGGGGCGCGGCGAATCGGAGGTGATCCCGGTCATGGGGTAGGGTGGAGGGGGTGGTGTGTGTGGTATGGAGCCGTCCCGTGGCGCTGCTGGCGGCGGGCGGCGGTGGGGGGACGCAGAGGCGGAGGCGGAGGCGGAGGGCGATGCGGCGGAGGAAGGGAGACGAGCGGAGGACGGAGGCGAGGTGAGCCTGCGGGAGTGGCTGGACCGGCCGGGCCGGGCGGTGGAGGCGGCGGAGTGCGTGCACGTGTTCAGGCAGGTGGCGGAGGCGGTGGCCGTCGCGCACGCGCAGGGGGTGGCCGTGGGCAGCGCGCGACCGTCGTGCCTCGTCGTGTCGCCGCCCTTCGAGTTCGCGCGCGTCGCCTTCATCGAGTCCGCCTCCGGCTCCGACGCCTCGGGTTCGTGCTCGGGCTCTGACGCCTCGGAGGACGCCGACCCGGACGCCTCGCCTCCGCGGCGACGCGACGGCGCTGGCCGCGGCGAGGAGCGCGCGGGGAAGTCGTTCCCGCTCAAGAGCGTGCTGGCCATGGAGCTCAACTGGTACACCAGCCCCGAGGAGGCGGACGACAGCGCCGCTACCTTCGCCTCTGACGTCTACAGACTGGGTGTTCTCTTGTTCGAGGTGCGTTTGCTTCACATCAATATACTTCTGTTTTGCGGCACGTCTTGACATCGCTTGTGTTTGCTTCTCGGACTGCAGCTCTTCTGTACATTCGAAACCATGGAAGACAAGATGCGGGCAATGGCTAATCTGCGGCACCGGGTGTTGCCACCACAGTTGCTGCTCAAATGGCCCAAGGAAGCATCCTTCTGCCAGTTGCTAATGCACCCTGTTCCAGAAACCAGACCGAAGATGAGGTGCGTCGCGTGTCACGTACTATGTCTGAGTGTGTTACCCCAGGAGAAAGGTTGCATGAGCGGTTTCTTGTTTCACATTAGGTAGCATGAAGTCCTTTATGCATATATTAGTAATGCTTCTTCTCGAAGCTGGGAACTGCATTTGTTTGTTAGTATATGTGCTGTGGTTGTACACTTTTTAAGACACTTCCATCAGTTGCCCGGAAACAATAGAATTTATTAACAATTAACAATGCTCCACATATTCTAGATTCGACACTCTTGTTCTAGCCTTAATTTTATGTGGAAAAAATGCAGCAAACAATAAAAAAGTTATAACTAACCATCATACCATGCACTTGCTGTACAATTCTGCCAATTTGTGAAAGTCAGACATGTCATTTATCCTATACTGTTTCGGTTTTGATACTATTCATAGTTCATGTTTATTTCAAATCTTCAGTAGAAAAATGTGGCTGTATTGCAACTGATGGAAGTGCCAGCACACTTCTTTTTGTTTTAGGAGTTCCTCAGTGGATCTTTATCTTTGGCTAGAGACATCTGTTTGGACAATAGACCATTGCTGGATTTTAGTTGAGGTTAACATTTTTTTTTCTCCATTGCCTTCTCGCTACCTCAATTGCTAGTTGGTCATATGCTTGCCCTTGACGTAATTATTTCAGAAAATTAAATAAAGATATGTATCTGCATATTATCTTTGTGTTATCCAATGAGGTTGTGCCACATTGACCTTCTCCCCATTCTTCTTTTTTGTTTCTTTTTGTTTGACAGTGAGGTGTTGCAGAGTGAGTTCCTTAATCAGTCAAGGAATAGCCTGGAGGAGCGTGAAGCGGCACTTAGGTTACGCGAAGAGATAGAAGAACAAGAATTATTGCTGGATTTTCTTCAGCAATTGCAGAAAAGAAAGCAGGATATAGCAGACAGTTTGCAGGATACTGTTGCTTTCCTCTCTTCTGACATCAATGAGGTACTCCACCAGCAATCTGCACTTGGCCACTGCGTGAACTTCTCATCCGATTTGGATAAAGAGGTGTGCTCTGCAACTGTTGAAGATCGGAGTGATTGCGGATCCAGAAAGCGATTCAGACCTGAGCTGCAAGGTGTTGACATGGAGGAAAATAACCGTAGTGTGGAAGAATGTTCAAGAACAGTGCCATCCTCTGAGTTAATCCAGGAAAGTGTTCTGTCAAAAAGCTCCAGGTTGATGAAGAACTTCAAAAAACTTGAAACAGCTTATTTTCTAACAAGGTCCAAGTTGGCGAAGCAAGTTGGCAACCAAATAAGTAGTTGTCATCAAGTTGTTAAGAGGGCTACTGGTTCAGCTATTGGGACTGAGGGAAGTTCAATAGATGATTTTTCTTTGGAAAGGCAATATGGTAGAAGGCAAAGAGGCTGGGTGAACTCTTTTCTTGAGGGGTTGTGCAAGTACTTGTCATTCAGTAAGTTGAAAGTTCGGGCAGAACTGAAGCATTGTGAGTTGCTGAACTCATCAAACTTAGTATGCTCCGTAGGGTTTGACCGGGATGGGGAATTTTTTGCAACTGCTGGTGTAAATAAGAAGATAAAAGTATTTGAGTATAATATGATTGTAAATGAACACCGTGATATTCAATATCCTGTGGTAGAGATGTCTAATAGATCGAAACTTAGTTGTATTTGCTGGAACAGTTATATGAAGAGCCATATAGCATCTAGTGATTTTGAGGGTATAGTACAGGTAAGCTCTGTGGCATGCTTTTTTATAATTAAATTTGTATTTGATGCAATTACCATAAGATCCCTGTATTTTCAGGTTTGGGATGTTACTAGGAGTCAAGTTTTTGTTGAGATGAGGGAGCATGAGCGACGTGTGTGGTCAGTGGACTTCTCAATTGTGGACCCAACAAAATTGGTCAGTGGGAGTGATGATGGATCTGTGAAGCTGTGGGATATGAATCAGGCAATTTTATTCTTGCACCTACTGTATGTCAGCTTTTGAACTAACGATAGCGTGGTTATCGAACTTGTCTGTGAATGTAGAATTGCTTCTCTCCATTGTTATAACACATTTTTATGAACTGTGCAGGCTGGGAGTATTGGCACTATTAGGACAAGGGCAAACGTGTGTTCTGTCCAATTTCAACCTGATTCTGCTCGCTCCATTGCCATCGGCTCTGCAGACCACAAAATTTACTGTTATGATCTTCGTAACATACGAGCTCCTTATTGTACACTAGTTGGGCACACAAAGACTGTAAGCTATGTTAAGTATCTGGATGCATCAACAATAGTATCTGCGTCTACTGACAACTCATTGAAGCTTTGGGACTTGTCGATGAGTCGAGGAAGGGTAATTGACAGTCCACTTCAAACATTTACGGGGCATACAAACACAAAGGTTTGATAAAACTTTCACACATACTTGTTCTCTACTTCTCTTTTCATAATATGGCTCTACAAGTGATAGTGTCTAGTTTTATCTGATGGACATACTTTGCTAGTTTAATTTCGAAAGTTGTACCATTGCAATTAAACACTAATACTGTATGTATGGAGTATCCTAGTGTGACAATTATCTGTGCTATCCTATATACAACTATAGTGCCTTTTACAGCTGTATCTGATTGATCTGTGATGTTATACAGTCATGAACATTGGTGATCCAGATGTTCTTTTTCTTTTCTCTGGATCAATGAGAGCATTTGTAAGATTTTTCTCTTTTGATGGATCAGTGTGCAAAGGAAGTGCTTTAAATTCCATTGCACCAGTTGTTTATTTAGATATTTAGATTGCTTGACAACCTTAAATTGTTTCACTTAGTGTGTTTCCCACAGATTTAATTACCAGCTTATCCCTGTAGCATATTAACATAGTGGTTAGTTTGAGCAGTTGATTGATCTCATGAAATATTTTAGTGTCTCAGTTGAGTTCATAATTAACTCTCCCATGTATACAGAGGTTACCCTTGAGCTATTCCAACATACCCTTTGTATGCTGAGTTGGTTTCTGTGCTGAAAGACAGTGACATTTTCATTGAGTGACCCATTTACTTATTTGTTAAACCTTTTGACCAGAACTTTGTTGGCCTTTCCATATCTGATGGTTACATCGCTACTGGCTCTGAAACAAATGAGGTATGCATTCCATAGCTAACCTTCCACAAACTTGTCTGAACATCTGACTGCTAGTTAGATTGACCAGGACTTTACCTACCTTTATGCAAAATCATAGCGCACGCAAGTAAACATTGCATTTGTTGCAAGGAAGCTGATGTTTATTATTGATGGATATAGTGTAGTTCAGGATGCTCATGATTTAGTCTTCATTTTCTATGCCATGTGTATATGCCATATACAGCGAGACTGGAGTGGTTTTCATACTTCTCTAAGTTCCCGCTTTATATAAAGGAAGGAAATGAAATTATGATGGAAGCAGGTGCAAATTAATACCCTGTTGTAGGTGAGCGGTCATTGTGTAGTGACTAGGTTTTAAGAGCATGTGCTGTGTCAAACTGTCAATAGAGAAATGTCATGCATGAACTTAGCATCCTCTATTTTTTTATAGATTGGTACATGTGTCCAATGCCTATTCATATCCTTTTTTTTTAATGAGGAATTCTGGAATTGCATCGAATAAAATGTTTAACTCACCTTTTCCTTCTTACTATTTACCACAGGTTTTTGTCTACCACAAAGAATTTCCCATGCCAGTGTTGGCATATAAGTTCAGCGTGACAGACCCTATATCAGGCCAGGAAATCGATGATCAGTCACAGTTCATTTCCTGCGTCTGCTGGCGAGGGCAGTCTTCAACTCTTCTTTCTGCAAACTCCAGCGGCAACATTAAGATCTTAGAAATGGACTGAGCCACTGAGGTTTGGAGTTTGCATCTGCTGAGTCTTGGCTATAAATGGACTGACTTCTTACCAAGGTTGTGCGCGTGTGTGGCTTCAAAGTTTGTGGCAATTAAATTCAGAGTTGCCAACGGTGCGAGGTGCAGCTTAATCCGAGTTGCAGAGTTGGGAGAGGTAGGAGTAGCTGTAACAGATTTAGCATGGTTTGATAGGATTACAGATTAGCGTGGTAGCAAAAGAAGCATAAATAGGAAACAGAATTGAGGCGTGGGATAGTCCCACAAGGAAAGGTTTTGTACATCATTGGTTCGAGGTATACTTGTACAGGCAATCAATCCAGCTTTTACCAAGCAGCATCAGGCTTTTACCCTTGCGAATTGCGATAGTGGTACTTGAAAGGCAAAAAATATAAAGTGGTCTACATCTGTTGAATCAAAGATCAGCATTTGGCTCATTAGCTCTCTTTTTACGTATAATATATTGATAAATGTGTTAGCTTCCAGGCATGCGGTGCCCCTTCGATCAGGTAATATGGTTTTTCTACGCAATCCTAGGACTTCTCGGCGTTCGTCTCCAGACGGAGAGGAGCCATGCAACAGGATACAAGAATTTTTCATTAATTGTCTATGAGCTTGTGTTTTTTTCTCGAACGAGAACTTGGGACATACCCCTGATATGTACTTCCTCCATACTTCCTTCATGCTAAATTGTAAAATTGCAAGACAATTTAGCATTAGATATATAAATTTGACATGATAGGTGCAAATAAAAATCACATTATAGAGGCTGGGACCTTTTTCATTCACTTAATGAAATTTTCCCTTGTTTTAAAAAAAATAAAAATCATGTATCTAAAAAGATAAGAGCCAGAACGTCTTATTTGAAACGGGGTCAGTAGATGATTAGATGAGCACGCTGTCCACCCGCTATCCCTCACCGGCCCACACCACCCTCCACCACAGAATTCATATTCTTACTGTGTCTCGAAAAGCACCTCAGCTGGTGCCTGGTGGCCTGTGTTACTTTTTCAGCTGAGCCGCGAGAGTGGTTTGATTGCTCCGCGGATCCGTCATGATTGATTGCTCCGCGGACGTAATGGTGTATACTGTAGACCGTGAACGTAGTAGCAAGATCCCGGAACATGGAAGTCGCCAAAAAAAATGGACAAACGAGCTGTGCCAGCCGACTCCAGCTATGATGAATGCGCACGGAGCTGCAGATGGACGCCGGTCCCCGGCTCCCGCGCAGGCGCAGCACGGCCAGGCCAGGAACATGGACACGCGCGGCGCGACGGAGGAGAGGCAGAGGCCCTACCGTCATGAACTCATGATTACGACGTACGAGTCCCTTGCAGAGGATGAGAGGAAGAGGAGGTCGCACGGCACGGCGTAGCAGTTGCTTGGCTGTCTGGATTCACCTCCACAACTTCAACATCGGATGTTTGATATATGCACGGTGTATTAAATATAAACTAATTATACAACTAAATGCATAGATCGAGGCTGTTTTGCTAGATGAAAATTTTAAACCTAATTAGTTCATAATTTGATAATATGGAACATGTGCTAATGACAGATTAGCTATCGATACGTCCCACGATTCCACCGCAACGGGCCCGGCTCCATGTCGGACTCCGGCCATCCGCCCGCCATCACGGCTTATTCGTAGTACCCTGTTCTGGTGAATGATCTTGTAGAGAACAGGTTTCTGGACGCAGTGCAGATGAACCCGAGAGGCCGAGACTGTGCGTCTTCACTCTTCAGCGGTTGTCTGATTGGTTCTGAACCAGCACCAATTGGTAGGAACAGTATCAGTCCACTGAAATCTAATGGTTTGTGTATTGGTGATGTTCGTTGGGAGCTTTGGATTGCTCGGTCCCTGATGTGACGTCGACGTCGTTCGATGGGTACAGTCCACAGCACACAGCTACCTCTGGGAGGGGACATCGTCCGCTCATTAGCCTATCCGCACTCATAGATCTCTATATTCATCCTCTATACGTCCTAGTCAGCAAGATTCTTTCCTCTATACTCAATTCTTCTGCACCTATCCATCATCTATATCATCCTCTATCCACTCTATCCACTGTGAGACCACTTGTATATCCATATGTGATCTAGTTTTGAAGGATTTATTGAGACGAATTGAATGGTGCAATCGAAATTTAATTTAGATTTTTGGTTTGTGAGTTATAACATTTTTTCTTTTGTTTAGCCAGTGGGGCCGCCACTGCCCACTATAAAGTAAGCACTGTACTACTCTAAATATAGAGTAAGTAAAAGGATATAGTATTATTTTAGAGTACCCAATGCAACAGTTTTTACTCGGTGTATAATCCTATCCTACGAATGATGGCGATTTATGAGACGTACTCGTACTACGTTCCTATGGAATGGCGTGTGTTACCTGTGTACGAGGTGATGAGGGCTTGAATTGTCTCGAGGACCACACAGCACGACAGCAGCAGCTCTCAAGCGTACACCGTACAGCACGCACGCCCAGTGCGGTCCCTGCGCGAACAGAAACGAACTATTGCAGCCCTCGGCACTTGACAGTTAGCAGGGATGAAAACGAAATTGATAATTTATGATTTTCGGAGATCATTTTTGAGTTTTTTTTTATTTTTAGGACTAAACAAAAATGATAGTGATAATCAAAAAAATAAAAACGAAAATAATAAAAATAATCAGAAATGAAAGCGAAAATGATTTTGTCCTCTTCCCATCGTTTTTAAGATTGCCGTATTTAGCCGGTAATTTACCGTTAGTGGTTACCGATTCAAAGACCTTGAATCCTAATTTATTTACATACTATATAATGCATATACTTTAGGTCTAACTAGCCCACATCTAAGCATCCCATCTGCACATATAAGCACATAAAGTAAATATTTTTTGAAAAGGAACTATACGGGCAAGTATTTCATCCGTACAGGAACAAGAAGGCAATTAGTCAATCATGTACTACACCCTAACTCTAGCCTCACCATGATCACAAACGGATCTTGGGTTTAGCTTTTCGAGACCTAAGATGATGTGAACTATGATTTTAGCTTGTGGTCTTGTCAATTATGACTTTATTTATTATTATTATCTCGTGAGATAGGTCGAATTTTATGACTCTTCTTATGTTCTACAGTTTGGCATGTTTATCGTTTCTGAGGATATCGTTCTCATTCTCATGAATTCCGATCATTATCTATGTATTTTTCGATCGATTACTATCGTTTTCGAAATTACTGGAATATCGGTGTCCTATTCGTTTCCGACGATATCGTATCGATTTCGTTTTTTAAAAAATGTAAAAATGAAAGTGATTTCCGATCGTTTTCATCCCTAGCGGTTAGCTTGTGGCATGGCACGGGGACGAGAGGTGGGCGTGGGGCCGGTTGTGCCGTTGGGCTTTCGTCTTCGTGTCCGTGGGCCGTGGCGTGGCTGTTACGACCCAATGGTACACCGGAGGTCGTCGACTCGTCGTCATAGCCGCGCCCTGGCGTGCGTTGGACAGCAGTCGGCAGACATGTTGTGTGACGCAGCACACCATCAGAGGTGCGTGCTTTCTCGAACTGATCGAGCATAGAGCAACATTTCAACAACACGTAAAGTAACGAACCACAAAGATACATCGGCTTCATGACCTTATTAATTTTACAGCCCCAGCCCCAAGGGATGCGAATGCGAATGCGATGCGCGCCATCGAGCCCTTTGGAAGTCTAGAGATTCGGTCACGGTCAGTAATTAACACTTGGATGGGTCTTGCGGCGCGAACGTGAAGCGGCCGGCGGAGAAGCGCGCCTGCAGGCCATCGGCGAGCGTGACGAACCTGCGGAACTTGAGCGGCGACCCCTTCTTCCGGCCGCCGGGGCTGACGGCCACGCGGCACCCGCGCGCCGGCGACCGCGGCACGTACACCTTGCAGTTGTTGCGCGTGAAGGGGGCCGCCTGCATCCCCACCTGGATCAGGAAGTAGCCGTGCGCGTTCGTGGTGTTCCACACCGACAGCGCCCGGCGGCCGTGCCGGCACCGCAGCAGCGCCGCGGCGTCTGCACGCACGCATATATACTGTGGTCAGAAATGACTGGAAATCGATGCTGACGATGAGCACGTACAGACGAATGAAGGAACCGACTTACTCCGGAGAGGCGACGCGTCCCTGGACTCGACGTAGCCGCGGTACCGGCAGCTCTTGCACCAGACGACGCCCTCCACGCCGATGGTGAAGTTGAGGTTCGGCTGCGGCCGGGGCAGGCCCATGGCCGAGCCTGGGGGTGGCAGGCCGCCCACGGCGAGGATCACAAGGATCAGGCCGCAGCCTAGGACGAGGCTTCTCGCTAGAAAAGACGCCATTGTAATTTGTAACTGATCGATGCTGAGGGTGACTGCTGCACCAATTATATATCGAAGGGGAAACTATGACGTTCTCTGGTGGATAGTGGTCACGGCAATGCAAGCCCCAGCTGAAGAGCAGCGCAATTTGTAGCCAACTAGAGCACGTCGATCGAGTCAGAGAGCAGATTCAATTCCGGCGGCCTGGCTCAAGCTTAGAGATACCGTCAGATGCTTGCGTGTGCTCGACAGATGCGGCGTGCATTACATTGCATGTGGCTTGGCGGTGCATCGCAAGCGAGTAGCATCATCCCATCCGTACGTGATTGCTGCTCGTGCACTTTAGGGCTCGTTTGGTTTGCCCTGTTAAAGTTTAACAGGTGTTGACCATAAGGTTGATCATAGAGTATTCGGATAATAATAATGGACTAGTTAGGCTTAATAGATTCGTCTCGTAAATTAATCCCAATCTATGTAATTAGTTTTTATAATTACTCTATGTTTAACACTTCTTGCATGTGTAACTGATCAGGCCGCAGCCTAGGACGAGGCTTCTCGCTAGAAAAGACGCCATTGTAATTTGTAACTGATCGATGCTGAGGGTGACTGCTGCACCAAATATATATCGAAGGGGAAACTATGACGTTCTCTGGTGGATAGTGGTCATGGCAATGCAAGCCCCAGCTGAAGAGCAGCGCAATTTGTAGCCAACTAGAGCACGTCGATAGAGAGCAGATTCAATTCCGGCGGCCTGGCTCAAGCTTAGAGATACCGTCAGATGCTTGCGTGTGCTCGACAGATGCGGCGTGCATTACATGCATGTGGCTTGGCGGTGCATCGCAAGCGAGTAGCAGCATCCCATCCGTACGTGATCGCTGCTCGTGCACTTTAGGGCTTGTGTGGTTTGCCCCGTTAAAGTTTAACAGGTGTACCATAAGGTTGATCATAGATAATGTTTTTCTAAACACTAAATGGTAAACAGTCGGTCACCCTTCGTTTAGCGTTTAGACCGTTTAAACAGAGTTAAACGGCCTAAACGGTTTTGTACAATAACAATAAAATATATATATTTATGTAGGTAAAAATAAAATTTGTTAGAACCCATACATATTTACACATGTAAAAATCAAATATTCTACCAAATAATTTTGTTGGAAGAAATCTAAATCCCACAACACTTCATATAATTACAATGTTAATTAGTTTCATGTTAATTGTGATAGACGTAGTCCTTTAATTCACTTAGTTATGGATTAAATGGTTGTTTAGCTCATTTAATCATGTTTAATTTGATTTTATTTAGACCGTTTAGACGGGATTGAACGGTTTAAACGGGTTTAAACGACCCAACCGTTTAATTCACCGTTTAAGGCCTAAACAACACGGCTTACTTCTGTTTACCGTTTAAACGGTGTTTAAACGGACTAAACGGCCGTTTAGGCGAACAGTGATCATAGAGTGTTCGGATAATAATAATGGACTAATTAGGCTTAATAGATTCGTCTCGTAAATTAATCTCAATCTGTGTAATTAGTTTTATAATTAATCTATGTTTAACACTCTATGCATGTGTCAAACATTCGATATGATAAGTATTAAAACAAATAAGGGAACCAAACACCCCCTTATACTACCACAAGTGGATAAAGCTGTACTTGCTTAAATCTACCTGAAAAAGATTGCAAAGAAAAAGACACTAAATTGTTTTACAAGCTTAGTAGTAATTAGCACCCCCATGATTGATGATAGTACGTAAAGATTTTCAAATGGGCCGCCTGAAACGGGCTGGCACGAGCCCGGTGCGAAAAAGCCCGGCCCTAGCCCGGTCCTAGCTCGCTGAAAGGTCTTGATGGCTAGAGGGGGGGTGAATAGCCTTTTAAAAAATTCTACAAAGACAAGCTAAACAAGTTTATCAATACAACAAATAGCGAGATGCGAGTTTTGCTTAGCTTACGGGGTGTTTGCAAGCCACCTATCCAATTCACAATTCTAGTATATTTGCACTCAACCGCACAAGTCAAACCGAGAGGGAAACTACAACTAGCAAGCTACACAAAAGAGCTACTCTAGCAAAGTAACTAAGAAATTAATACAAGAGAGAGTTAGAAGGGTATCACCGAGGGGCGAAGTATTGAGCCAACCAAACAATATGATCAAGAGATGAATTCCACAATACACAACCGCCGGGATCGATCAATCACAATAAGAATGATGACACAAAGATTTATCCCGAGGTTCACGTGCTTGCCGGCACGCTAGTCCCCGTTGTGTCCCTCTTCACCACGTGGTTCGGTGGCTAATCGGTCTCACACCGAGCCTCTCAAAAGGCGCCACAAGAACCTACCAAATGGCAAAAGGTTGCAATGACACGAGCAATTCACTGATGTTGCCTTTGGCGCTTCGCCGAGGTAGGCACAAACCCCTCACAATCACCGGAGGTGGCCAAGAACAATCACCAACTCTTGCCAACGCCTCCAAGCTGCTCCAAGCCGTCTAGGTGGCGGCAACCACCAAGAGAAACAAGAATCCCGCAGCAAATCAACCACCAAGTGCCAACTAGATGCTATCTCACAATGCAAATACACTTGGATCACTCAATCTCACTTCGAATATGCAAAGAAGCAAGAGAGATGAGTGGGAGGGGAGTTGCTTAGCTCAAAGTGCTCACAAGTATGTCAAAATGTCAAGAGAGAGAGCCTTGAGCCGGCCAACTAGTATTTATAGACGTACCCCTTCGAATATAGCCGTTAGGAACGAGATCCAGCTGAAATCGCGGTGACCGGACGCGCTGGTCCAACTGACCGGACGCGCCGGTCGCGTAACGGCTAGTTTCGCGAAGCACTGACCGGACGCGCCGGTCGCAACGACCGGACGCGCTGGTCACGACCGGACGCGCCGGTCCCGTGACTGACCGGACGCGCTGGTCAACTCTGAGCCACGCACAACGAACCAGCGACCGGACGCGCTGTTGTACTGACCGGACGCCACAGTGCCCGCATCCGGTCGGAGTCCAGTAAGCTCCCTGGACGACCGGACGCGTCCGGTCGCCTGTGACCGGACGCGCCTCGCGTCCGATCACACAACTGAAAAACGCGCAGACACTGGACACTGACCGGACGCGTCCGGTCACACAGTGACCGCGTCCGGTCCAGCGTCCGGTCACCACTGTGACCTCCGTTCGCTTCCGTTTGATTTCCGACTTCCGGCGTAGTAGAAAATAGGCATTTCATTTCCCCGAAATCGCCTGAATCCCGCGCTCGCACGCTCGGCGGGAGGGAGAGAGGACCCCAAACCCTCTCTACCGCTTAAACTCCAACGCCATCGCAAATGTGCTAACATCACCAAGTGATCATGTCATGTGCGAGTGTGTTAGCATTTTCACAATCATTTTTCGAGGCGTTATTAGTTCTATCCAAATGCATATGATCATGAAATGCACACCTAGAGGCACTTAGGAGTTCAATAGCCGCGTCATTCCCCTCTTTATAGTACGGCTATCTATCCTATAATGTAACCACACCCACTAGGTGTCTTGGTTACCAAAACACAACCCTTAAGCATATACCTTTGCCTTGATCACGTAGGGTTGCGTCCAAAACCAAGTGTGGCCATCATGATCACCATGTCCATCTTGCCACCAACCTTGGAATGTACTAATCCTCATATGCTACAAACAACTTAGGCATAGGATTAGTACTTAGGCATTGTCACTAATTACCAACACCAAACATAGGACTTTCACTCGCCCCAGCCGTGCCCGTGCCTGGCCCGGCCCGGTGCCGTGCCCGTGCCTGGGCCGAGGAGTCGGCCTGTAGTGCCAGCCTGGGCACGGCCCGTTCGAACGGGCGGCACGCCTACGGCCCGGCTCTGGGGGGCGCCGGCGAGGTGCGGTATATAAGCCACCCGCCGCGCGGCCGCACCCCCAGTCCCCCACCATCCAAACCCTAGATCATTTTGCCTGCTCTCGTCTCCCTCACGCCGCTCTCGTCTCACTCGTCGCACTCACCCACTCGCTCCTCGCTCTCGCCCGTTCGCTTGATCGTCGCCTCGTTCCCCTGCTCCGCCATGTCCATGGCGTTCTCCGGCGGGCAAGGGGTCAGATCCGGTGGGTTCCGTCCTCAATCTCTCTACTTTCACTCTCTGCCCTCAATCTCCCTCTTCTCTCTCAGATCTGGTGGTTCCCACCCTCAATCTCCATCTGTTCCCTTGTTCTTCATCCCTGAAAGTCGATTGAGACTCGTTCTTAGCATCCTCGACGCATCTCTGTCTTCTGTCCGTCGTTCTCATCGTCGGCCGCCGCAATCCCCGGGGCTCCGGTCTCCGTTGAGGTACCCGGGGTGTGCATCCGGTCCATCTCATCGTCGTTTCCGGCGCTCCGGCTCTAGAGGTAACCCTAATCCCCTACCCAAACCCTAATCCCGTACCCTAACCCTAATCCCCTACCCTAACCCTAATCCCCTACCCTAACCGTCTTTTTCTGTTGTTGATTGATGCAGCCGTCGAGGAACCGGAGACGACAGAGATGGCCCCAGGCGTAGGCCACGCCGATGAAGGGGAGTTTGATCACTCCCAGAACGACGAGCTGCGGATGTGTGGGTTAGCCGGGGATGATGAGGAGGACGATGTCCGCGAGGACTGCGTCAAGTTATTTGGGTGGTCGGTTGCTGATCCCTGCGATCCCGGTCCATGGGGAAGGGGCCGATCCCGATGCCGACGGTGGCGACAGTGAGGTGGCAGGCTCCAATCGGCCTTCTACCTCTGCTGTCTGGGATGATTTTGAGAAGCACTTCAAGAAGGTGCCAGGTAAGGCGAGACCCGTCAGGTATGCTGCCACTTGCAAACATTGCAAGAAACAATACTCTGCTTATTCTGCTAATGGCACTGGACATCTTAGTCGACATCTTAAGGTTTGTGTTAAGCGTTGTGAGAAATGTCGCATGTCTCAAATTCAAATTGATTTTAATCCTGATGGTTCTGTTCGTCGCTGGGAGTACAATCCTGATGTAGCTCGTGTTGAGCTTGTTCGTATGCTTGCTAGGCTAGATTTACCTTTACTGATTGGTGAAACTGATGCCTTTAAAGATTACATTAAAACTCCTCATAACCCTGCCTTTGCACCTGTCTCTAAGAAAACTACTGGTAGAGATCTGTTTAAGTACTTTAATGGTAAACGTGAAAAATTAATGACTTGTTTGCAAGACAATGGTGTTTCTTCTGTTGCTGTTACCTCTGATATTTGGTCTGGAAAGGCCAAGGAAGATTATCTGTCTGTTGTGGCTCATTTCATTAATGTTGATTGACAATTAGAGAAAAGGGTGCTTGGTTTAAGGTTGATTGATGTCTCCCATAATGCTGAAAACATTGCTGGGCGTGTTAAAACTGTCCTTGTTGAGTATGGTATACTTAACAAGGTTTTTTCTGTGACTTTGGATAATGCATCTGCCAATAAAAATGCAATGGATAAACTGAAACATATACTTAAAGAGTATTTAGGTGCTGATCTGTTTTTGCATCAACGATGTGCTTGTCATATTATTAACCTGATTGTTAAGGAAGCATTGGCTGCTGTTAATCCTCTCATTGACAACTTTAGAACTGCAATCTCTTTTTTAAACTCCTCTAATCAAAGAATTGCTGCATACAAGAGTTATTGCATTGCTAGCAGTGTTAGACCTAGGAAGTTCTCACTGGACATGGATGTTAGGTGGAACTCCACCTACCTTATGCTGAAAACATTGTTACCTCACAGGAGTACTTTTAGTACTTTCATTGAGGCTAATTACCCTAGACCTGCAGGTAGTCCTTTCCTATTGACTGATGATCACTGGGATATGGCTACTAATATATTGCAATTTCTTGAACTGTTTCGATTCTACTGTTGCTTTATCTGGTGTGTACTATCCTACTTCTCCACTTATGATTCATCATATTGTTAAGATTGCTGTTCACCTGCATAGATATCAACATGATGAACATCTGAGATCTGTTGTGCAGTCTATGATTGACAAATATAATAAGTACTGGAAGAACATACCTGATCTTTATTCCATTGCATTCATACTGGATCCAAGAGCTAAGATTAAGGGCTTTACCAAAGTGTTTAGAAAGTTGAATTCTCTTTTTAATGTTGATTACACTAATAAGTTGCTGGACACCAGAGCTCTTCTGTTTAGAATGTACAATAGGTATGATGCAATGTATGGCTCTGTTAGGCTCAAAAGGGTTGTTCCTGCATCCCTTTCTGGTAAAAAAAGAACAACTTGGGCTGACATTTATGATGATGATGAGCTTGATATTGGAGTTGGCTGTTCTTCCCTCCCTCCTAATCTTGATCAGTCCAGGGGTGTTTCTGCCACTTCTTTGCTACAAGCAGCTTCTGCTTCTAACTCTAGTGAGCTTGCATCGTACCTGGACTCTGATACAGTCAGCCAGTTAGATGATGATTTTGACCTAATACAATGGTGGCATGAGCACAAGCTTACTTATCATGTGCTTTCTATTCTTGCAAAAGATATTTTTACTGTGCCTGTGTCAACCATTTCTTCAGAATCTACCTTTAGCACTACTGGCAGGATCATCGAGGAGCGTCGCCGGAGGCTGAACTCTGAGACTGTGGAAGCACTAACCTGCATCAAGGACTGGGAGAATGCTGAATCAAGACTGCAGCACGTGGTGGAGGATAAGGAGTTGGAAGAGGCCTTTGAAGCACTTTATCTTGATGTTGATTAAGCTCCCTATTTATGTAATGGTTCTGTAATAGCTATTAAGACTTGGACATGCTGGAGGCTGGATGTAATGAATTTATGAACAATTTTAGGAGCTGGCTGTACTCTTTTCCTGTTTAGGGTTTCTCACAAGGGTGAGTTTTACCTAAACAGGTTTTTAATGAGGCAGCCATTGCACAGCTCCTACTTTAATTAGTTTTAGTTTCAAAACTTGCCTGTGTTTTTTGTTGTTCTTTGCTCTTTGCTGTTTTTTGCTGGTATTGTTTGATATTTTTGATGAGTTAGAAGTTATCTCTATAAACTTATAATTTGAATGAATGTTTTTGTAAGTTCAGTGCCAGGGCCGGCACGGGGCACGTTGGGCTGCCGTGCCGGCACGGCACGCCAGGCACGGTCAAGCAAGTTTAGTGTCGTGCCTGGGCCTGAACTCCGGCACGGTGGCACGGCACGGCACGGCACGCCTCATCAACCGTGCCTGCCGTGCCGTGCCCAAGCGGGCCGTGCCCAGGCGGGCTAGGGCCGTGTAGTGCCGTGCCAGCACGTTTGGAAATCTTTAATAGTACGTACAATTGACAGGGAATCCCTGAAAACCAAAAAGGCAAGTCTCAAAGCATGTGGCGCCGTACATGGGGTGCATGCATGCACGCAGCATTGCATAGGTTCAGTTGTTGCTCTTGCTAGCAGCAAAGGGGCGGCGATACTTCAATTTGCATGTGAAGATGTCTTGATTCATTGAGGGTCGCTATCTCGTGATGACCGAGTTGCCTTGATCACATTAAAGCCACCCCACGATGTAGATGCGCGAGCAACCCAAAAACCAATGCTGCAATTATGCTTGTCCAGAATGGATCGGGCCATCAACGTAAAAAAAAGAATGGGTCGGGCCAAATTGGCCAGCATGAGGCTTGTATGTTTGGCCTGTCCCTAAGCATGAGCATGCCCATTTTGTACAGTGTCGGGGCGTGGAGAGACACATTGGATAGTATGGGTACGATACGACCAAGAGCATGTGGCGGAACGCCCATGCTCTAGTGTTGTGTTTGGGCCCTGGAGAGACACATTAGATAGTATGGGTACGATACGACAAAACAACTAGTTCGTAGAGGCACGTGAACCAAGAGTATATATATGTCGCCCTAAACCCTAACATCATTTCTCCACTTGGCCACTCCCTACCATCTCTTGTAGCATCGCGCTTCACTCTTGCTCCTCAGGCCTCACCTCCTTCCACACTAGCATGACTCCATGGTGGCATGCCCCATCTCCTCATCAGGTCGACCTCTCTTAATTTAGTCTCCATTCCTATCCCCATCCCTCTCCTATCCTCTTGCCTATGACTTCTCCTCGTTGGTCTTCTTCATCGAACCCTAGATCCGGTGATCCTCTCACCTTTGTGGTCTCGGCACCTCGTCGTTGATGGTCTAGTCTCCAAAAGCGCAATATGTACGTTGTCCAACCCTAACCCTAACCTTTTCTATTCCAAGATCTAGTATTTCCTTGTGCTCTTGTTTGCTTATTTCTTGGGTTACTGGTCGATGACTCCATCGTACTTGTGCTGCACGTGCCATTGAGGTACCTGACATGCTGATGCCGAGGTCAATGGAGGGGGTAGGGGACATCGATCCTACCTCTAGTGACTAGAATTCATCAAGATGGTGGGGATCATTGGAGAAGAGGATGACGATGGGCAAGGACGCCTTGTTCGGCAATAGTGCAAACTAAACCCATAAACTTGGCAATCGCGGGGTCGGGAGCCGAGGTGGCTACTGCTAGCAGGCCAAGGCTTTGTAGGGGCTCCGATCCTAGGAGGACATTGCGATGGCGAAGGTTGGAGCCAAGGCACTTAGGGGGAGGGTGGCTCTAGGCTGAGGTGCTACGAGGTTAAGAGGTGCACAACAACGCAGGCGTCGTCACCGGTTCCGCCCACCACTATGTCGACAGATCTGATGAGAAAGAGGCCCGATCTAACATGGAGGAGCTCGAATCCGATGAATACATTGTAAATCATGAGCGAATCCTTTCCATGTCTTCTTCGCCTTCCTCCCTCTTTCTCACTCTCTCCCCCTCCTCATAGGCGTAGTGGTGTGAAAGCAAAGGGCATCACGTCAGCATGGCAGTGCTCAGATTGATGCCACGACTGTGGCCCAAATTGAGCCCTAGATCGATGCCCCACGCTGCTCATTTCTTTCTTTTTTTATTTTATTAACAAAGGCGGCGGTCGTACAATTAGAAACTTTGATTTTGATTCAATGTCTCTATTAATCAAAGTTTCTAATTGTATAACCGTCTCTAGAATTAGGTATTGTAGTATTGTACATTTTAATAATAGCATTGCATTGGTAAAAATAGAGAAATAGAGTAAATGTATTTCTTAGTTATCTTTTTTGTGAAAATAGCCGTGGTAAAAATTTATTAGAATGTAGAGGGTAATTTATTTTATTTTATTTTTTGACGTACAAATGGTTTGAGAGTTTACTTGGAGGCTTCTTTTTTGGAATAAGATATTAGAAATGAGACACGTTTTTAGAGCTTTCTACTAAAAATTGTTCCTCTAAAAAAAGACACATTTCAAGCTGCAGGAAAAAAATGGCGATGTAGATGTTTTCCGTGGCCCGATTAATGTTACATCGTCAATTATTTCCCGGCAAAGATGTAAGATATATACTCCGTATATATATCTGATGAATTGCGTGCTTCTCGACGTCCAGAGTCGGTTACGTAGCTACGGAGTACGTGTAGTAGCTAGCACTTGGCGGGGTTCTCCGGCGCGAACGTGAAGTCGCCGGCCGAATAGCGCGCCTGCATCTCGCCGGAGAGTGGCACGAACCTTCGAAACTTGAGCGGCGCCCCCTTCGGGTTGGGTTTGACGGCCACCGTGCAGCCGCGCGCCGGCGACCGTGACACGTACACCTTGACTCTGCAGTCCTTGCTCTTAAAGGCCGCCGACTGCCAATCCGCCAGGATCAGGAAGTAGCCGCCGGAGTCCGTGGTGTTACACACGGACACCGCCCTGCCGTCGTCGCCACGCTGGCACTGCAGAAGCGCTGCAGCATCTGCAATAATACGTGCATAAAAATCAAAAGGTCAGGCAGCAGGCACCGTGGCAGATGAGAAGACGAACAGTGACGGCCGCCGGACATAGCTACGTACTCGGTAGAGGCGACGCGTCCATGGATCGGACGTAGCCGGCGTACCGGCAGCTCTTGCACCAGACCATGCCCTCGACGGCGACGGTGAAGTTGATGTCCGGCGGTGGCTGGGGCAGGCCCATGGCCTCGCCGTGGGATGGCAAGCAGACCACGGCGAGGATCACGAGGGACATGGAGACCACAAGGCATCTGGCGAGGCAAGCCATGGTAAGCAGGTATGTGCTCCTGTCAAAGTGTCAAAGAAGCTAGAAGCTATGCTGTTTAACGATGTGCCGGTAGGCCTTGATAGTTGATACGAGAAGATGGTTCAATTTCAATTTATAGGAGCACGAGGTGGACGTGGTGAGAGTCACCGTCAGACAGATTCCGTTGTTGGAACAAATCATTTCGGTTTGCACTTTGCAAGGAGGATGCGTGTGTATGGAGCTTGGTTGGGGAAACGGGGCTCACACGTTGGCCGCCGATCACACATCCATGCATGTGATTCGGATGTGCATTGCATGCGGAAACTGCACAAGTGGATTATGTTCCAGTTATTTAACTGTACTGCCTAGATGCTAAAAAAGGTCAACCCAATTTTATCCACATATTTAGGTAGGTCGTGTTTAGTATGGCCAAAAGTTTAGTTAGCCAAAGTTTAAGGACTAACGCCCATTTCGCTTGGCTTATACTCCCTCCGTCCAAGAAAACATACAATTCTATCACAGTATCACGTTTTAGTATCTTAAGTTTAACCGATTATAAATAAAAAATTATCAATATTTATGATATCAAATAACTATCATTAGGTTAATTACGAAATGTACTTTCATAATAAATTGATTTGGAGCCATAAATATGAATACTATTCACTAGAAATTTGGTCAAACATGAACTGCTTTTTCTGGCACGTAACCCATAGCTGCGTGTTTTTCTGGACGAAGGGAGTAAGCCGTAATTTTTCAGCCAACGAATAGTGTTTATCTCTCACAACAAATCAGCGAACAGTACTTTCAGTCATGGTTTTTTAACCAAGCGAACAGGGCGTAAAATTGTAGACCAAGTGATCTAAAGTTTTTGTGAAGGTTAGCTAAAATTTAAACAACACATCTCTATTCGCTTGAGCTTATCAGTCAAAATCATCCATTCATAGAACAATATTTTTTTTGAAAGGACGGCAAAAGCTTTATCGTAATTTTTATTAGACGGAAAAAGCAAAAAAAAAAGGTTTTAGTTAAAAAAAAGAGCTACTCACCTAGGCGCTTCAACCGGAATTAAAAGAAAACACCAAAACAAGATAAAAAGCCTGAAACCACTCTCGACCAAAATAAATACTGACTGAAGCGCAACCCGCTAACATCTAACAATAACAAAGGCCCCTTAGGCAGCAACCGAAAATGATAACCAAGTCAACTAACTTGAGGACGTTCTAGGAACTATTGCCATATTGTATTGGTTGATATCATCCTAACATAAATTAGCTACTTCTCTTGCTCTCCTTATCTTCAGCCAAAAATACAACTAGCCGAACGTAGCCCTGTATGCTAAACTTTAAACCATGTGATACGCCGACGGCCGGTGAAGCAAGCATTCGTACTACCCTCACGAACTAATCACGATGCAGTTATTGGAAGCCTGAAAGCCTCTCTCGCGCTGATGCATGAATGCAGCATTGCTGCCATAGTGCCATGCACGCAAGGAATTCGTTACATTTTTTCCTCTGACCAGCAGGCAGCAGCAAAGGTGGCGGCGGCCATACTTCTTTCTTTGCATACAAATTAAAGGGTTGTCCTTGTTTTTAATCTGTGATTGGTGATCACTACCGCAACAATTCGGTTCACGGAATCGCCGCCGCCCCACGACTAAAGCGCGCGCGCGCACGCACGCGAAGTCAACCCAAAGATCATGTTTCCCCAGTTGGGCTCTCGTGGCTGCTGTGTTTTGCTAAATGCTAAAGCAAACAGAGCGGCCGTTATTAGACCAACAGGATTATGGTGGTGAGATTTAGGGCTCGTTCGGTTATCACGGATCTACTTCATAGAATAATTCCTGACTGAATCGCTTCTCTAATTTGTATAAACTTTTTTCATTTGGAACCATTCTTAGGGGAGTCCAGACTGCCGAACAGGATCTCAGGGATTGTTCGGTTATCTTGGAATGGGGCGAAAAAATATTCCATCTGATCAATTTATTATATGAATTAATTAGTTAATCATTTTATTCGGGAATCGCTCGAACGAAGGGTTTATGGACAACTGAACGAGCCCGGTTGGATCCGATACACTTATGATGCAAAAATACGTATAGGGATTAGGAGATACGATCAATGATTCCCTCTAGCACTAGCGCATGCGTGTACTTGCTACTTTGGACTACAGCCCCTCGGTCAACTGCGGGCATTGTAACATGATCAGATAAGCGGAACCATCAGGTGTATGTCAGCCTTTTCTTTTCTTGAGATTTCAGTTACTCAGCTTCTTTCTTTTGCTAGTTGCTACTGCTCGAAGTAAAAGATGAGATTAGTTAACGCAATGATTAATTACTTCTGGACCGTTTTAACATCGATAATGATTGTATACGGACGTCTGTCCGTGCCGGACGGACCTGCTGGCAAGCCGGAAGGCCTAGAAGGCGTTCTTATCAGCTCCCCTCGATTTCTGAAAAAAAAACGAAAAACAATTCACCGCAGCGCCGCACCCCCCGGCCGTGCTCCGCAGCGTCGCGAGCCGACGACCTCATTCCTTCCCGCCTCCCACCCGTCTTCTCCACACCCCCGTTTCCTCCCTGGCTGCCAGCAGCGGCACCCTCACCGACCTCGACGCGCGTCCTCACTCACTCTGGCGTCCTCCTCCCCCATCGCGGTGTCCTTCTCTGCCCACACCGGCGTCTTGTTGGTATTTATGAACTTAGCACTTGTTTTAGTAGTCATCTATTAATTACCTACACCTCTAGCTTACTTGTACCACGTTGTCGTCCCTAGTGTTGGAGCTAGAAATGCTTGTTGGCACTACCTAGCATTAGTACTAAGTAGTTATCTTATTATTTCATGTGACTAAAAATAATATAAATGTATGAATGAAAAGGTATCCTCAAGTGCATAAATAATTATACCATTATAGCATTTTACCCGAGAGTATTCCAGGTATCATTATTTATATTTTACCACTGGGAAGGGATGGCTATAGGAATATGATATTCACTTGTACATGTAATGGAGAGTTGACCATATCCAATCTATCTACTCATAACAGGGATAAGTCACAAGATAAATGTATAATGAATGATAAATGGCAAGTTATAAATGATAAAGCTCACTCAGAGTACTCCATTCTATAGCATTAGCATGATTTAGGTAGAGTAGAGAAATATTCCTAAGTCATTCTTAATCACATGTCAAAATATACTATGATTAGTGTAATTACACCTAGCAATCAAGGTAAGACAACTTTATAACTACACATAAGGGACAGTACTAAGGAAGATCAAGAACAGAGCAAGTCTTCCTTCGTAATCGAGTCCTACTTTTTCTATATTCGGGGAGTGGACTACAAAGGACTCAACGGGAGTATCACATCCGCGCGATCTATCACATGACCCGGAATATAGGGTGCATCCGCAGGTAAACAATATATAAGCACCACACTTACACGCTATCGACCACTCACCCATTGTACTTCTAGGTGAGCGCTATACGATCTTATGCTTACATATAAAGACAAGTTAACTATACTAAGCATATAATCAAAGTAGACGATGAAAAATATAATTAAGAACATGAACAATATATAGAGTAATGTCGAATCCATTGTAGCTAACAAATAAATACAGAAAGATACAAGAGAGATACTACAGAAAGCTTTACCAAGCCGCGCTCTTGACATGATCCGGAATCCCAACGAAGCTTGCCTCCCTCTAATTCTAGCCTAGGTAGCTATGCCCTAGAATATGGTGGAGTTCTGAAGAGATTAGGGTTTCTAGCTCTGATGACTTGATCAAATAACTTCAATGCCTTGAACCCAGAGGGCAAGGGCTTGCTTATAACAGGCCGGTGGGATGAACCAGAGCCCTCGAATCAAATCGGCCTTGATCACCGGCTTATATGCAAACTCTAAGACGGTGGAGGAACCGACGTAGAAGCGAGAGGATGACGGGTGGACCCCATGGCCGGCTTCTAGATCCTTCCTATATTGGTTCCCGCATAGGATATGCTTTTTAACCCGATGTTGACGGTAATTAACCATCAACTTTATAAGTCAACAAAAATCAAAAGAAGGGTTAAAATGAGCTTCACCTTAGATTTAGGGGTTTTAAACTAACAATTTCCACGAGTTTTGGTGAATGTCTATTTCTGCAGGGGTTATCAGGAAAATACCAAAGGAGACCCACATGTCAGATTTACATAGAGAGAAATCAACCCTACTACAAAAAAGAATAATCTAGAAGACTCGAGAAGGCACCTCCTCGAAGGGGAGGGCCATTTGGGCTGACAGGTGGGGCAGCCGCCCCTGGTCCTGGGCGCCCGCCCCACTCAGGTGTCCAATCAGGTGCAACCTCGCGGATCCTGCCTCCACCGCCTTTGAGGATGAATAAAAACCGTAGATCAAGGTCGGTTTGATCCGAGGGCTATGGTGCTTCCTAGAGGGCTATATAAGCAAGGCCCCTCACCCCAGGAGAAACCCTAATTCATTAGCAATTCATTAGCAGAGGGAGCCATCAGCAAAGCTAGGGTTTAGAGAGTTTCTCTCAACCAGAGAATTAAAATAGCTACTCCAATTCTTCAACTTCTACATAGGTTAGATTAGATAGAGGAAGAGTCGAGCGACTTGTGCTCGGAATTCAGATCTTCGTCATCAAAGTATTGGTACTATTTTGTATCTTTGCTCTACTACTTTAATCTAATATGATTATGTTTCTATTTATTATGTTCCTAGTTTGCTCTAATAGTACATTTGATATGGTTATGATTGATAATGAGTTTATGTATAAGTTTGCAAAGCGCTTAGCTCTCTTCGCGAGGGGGTTAAGTGGTAGACCACATGTAAGCGTGGTGCTTAGATGCTATTTACCTGCAAATGTATCCTATTGGCTGGGTCGTGTGGTAGTTCGTGGAAGTGACAGTTCTATTGAGTCTTATATAGTCCACCCCCGTTGATAGGACAGGCACAAACAACATTACATAGGAAGTCATGCTATGTTCTGGCTTTCTTCAGTAATATTCCTTATACATAGATGAAGAGTCTTTTATGCTATATATAATAGTGTGTTTGGTAGAGTAGATGAATGACTTAGTAGATTAGAACCTACCTAGAATTCAATCTCTTGAACTAATCAGACGTCAACCTGCCTTTATGATGAGTAGTCTATCTCTAATCTCTACGTGATTTATTCCCTATGCTTTACAATTCAATTATACTTATTTATCATGGTTTATCCCCTACCAAAGTAAGTGACTGTGTGATTGATTTCTCATAAGTAGTCGTATTTTGCAAATCCATCCCTTTAGGTTTAAGTCCTTTGTTCTTTCCCTTGAGCTAAATATAAATTAACGATACCTGAAATATTTTTCGGTGAAGTGCTACGATGGTATTTTATATGTACGCTTGCGGATCCCATTTTTATTTTAAGAGGAGCAGTTCTATAACAACACTTCTGGTGCCATGCTAGGGATGACAACTTAGCTTAAGTGGTGTTAGAAGTGTCAACACCTGATGTGTGGGTCTTCTTTGGCTCTTTTCCTGAGCAACCCCTGCAGAAATACAAATTCACCAAAACTTGTGAAATTCTGTTAGTTTAACCCCTAAGTCTATGTTGGAGATTGATTTATGCCCTTATTCATATTTGGTTGACGATTTATAATAGTAGTTAACTACCGTCAACATGGCTCCTATCTCGACCCCGGCGTCCTCCTCCCCCACCCAGCAAATCCTTCTCGCACCCCGGCGTCCTCCTCCCCCACCCCGGCGGCACCCCTCCCCTGACACCGGTGTCCTCTCCCATAGGAAGCTCCCAATGCCCTCAAATCCAACAGCCATGGTGCTTCCCACGCCAGGTTGTCCCCCCATGTTGTAATTGTATCTTTCAATTCTTTCATTCGCTTCAGAGGTATGTTACAGTTAAATCATATGAATGTTGTAAAAGTAGATGGGGGGATGTTGCATATGTTGCAAGTGTTTCAAAGGCATGTTGCAAATATTTGTTTAAAATGTTTCACCTGTTTCTAGACGTATATTGCAATCGTTCTAATCTAGATGTTTCATATGATTCACACAAATATTACAATAATATGTTCCAAATGTTTCACCTGCTTTAGTCTTATGTTGTAGCAGTTTGTTCTATGTTGTTGCAAGTGTTTTATTCAAGTGGGCAATAATATGTTCCAAATTTTTTACCAGCTTCACTCTTATGTTGCAGTAGTTTGTTTCATGTTGTTGCAACTGTTTTATTCGAGTGTTTTATGTTGTTCGGTCAGGGGGCGAGCCGGGGGCCGGCGGACGGGGGCGCGTGGCTTGTCGGGGGCTAGCGGACAGAGATGCTGGGGTCCGACGGATGGGGGTGCTGCGGTCACGGGGGGCGTTGGGGCGTGCTCGTCGCGTGCGTGGGGCGATGCGAAGGCGGGCGCGACGAGCTGCGGCGCGAGTTAGGGGCACGCGGCTCACCGAAGAGCTAGCAGACTAGGGCGAGGGCGTGCATGTGGGGCGGGGGCGAAAGCGGACGCGGGAGGGTTGAGCACTTGAGCGGGGCGTCCGGATGCGCGTGGTGCGATGGACGTTCGGGGGCTAGGTTAGCCATTTTAACATGGTAGGAACTTTATAGCTAGGCCCATGATGATAGCACGAAAAGCTTGGGCTTACCTTATAGCCCATGTTCACTAAAGGTGGAAATTAATATTATAGTAGTATGTAATATTTAAAATTCACTAAACGTGGTAACTAAAATTTCTTTGGGGCCAGCATTATGACTTATAAGGAAGTGTTGTAAGAATGTAAGGACCAAATGACCTCAAGATATCAGGGGGGAGTGATTTGAGTCTCTAAAAAATTTTAAACAATAATCTTAATCTCATAAATACTATTTCACCCATAACAAGAGCTAGCCGTATAGCTAAATAAAAGATGGGTCCTTAGTGCCATCAAACTGAGCCATGTCCTTAGCATACACACTCGCAATAGGTTTTTAGGATTGTCAAAATTGAACTTATTACCTAGCAAACCACACTAAGACAAAATAAAGTCTAAGAACCACTCAACATTTCAAGCACACATAAAAATGACAATGATAATAAGGGCAAGAAATAAAAAAAGATGGACAAGGGACAACTGGATTTTTTCCCATGGTATTGAGTAGTTGCCGGTGCTCCCTAGTCCATATTGGAGCACCCACTAAAGCAAGGATGAGATTCCTTGCATCACCAAGGCTCAAGATCCACTAGGACTACTCACGCTCCATTCTAGAGTAGCATATCTCAAATCAGGCTCAAAGCTAGGAGCCTCCCAACAAGAACTTCGTATGGAAGGTCACCTTGTCCTCCATCGAGACGTGTAAGAGCGGGCAAACTCCAAGAGTAACAGGTTTTCAATCATCGCCTAATCAAACTCCATGTCAAGAACACAAAGATGCACAATGAATTCATGCAGAAGCACTCATCTTGGCTTGAACTACCCTCAAAGCCTTCACTAAGCTTCTCTATATATGTGTAACTATGTGTGGTTAGAGAGCTCAAAATGAGATGTAGAATACACATATAGACCAATGGTGAGGTCCTAGCCATTGGAAAAAAGGCTGCTAAAAAATAAACAATAGATGATCCGTCGAGTTTCATTAAGAGGTGCACTAGATCATCTGGTGGCCCTGTTCTTCCTATTTTTCCAATGGTCACGGTTGAGGATGTTGAATATTCCTCATCGGATGATACGTTGCAACCATTAAGGTGCCCAACGGATCATATGCGAAGCACATCAGTAGTCATGTCCAAGTTGAACAAACCGTTGCGCGGTATTGCTAGATGATACAGCCCACCAAGGTCCACACAAGACCCATCATTGTATCTTCTTCTAGGCAACACTACCTAAAACACAATACAACGCAATTTCGTCAGACAATCCAGTGGCCTTAATCAACTGTTCCGGTGAACTTAAACCAGAAATTTGACTCAATGAAGTCCAAACTCATCTAATTCAACATATTTGAGATCCTTGACTTATGTCTATATGTTTGTGCCACTCTTGATCCAACTTGCTTAGAGTTTATCTCATGCATGCATCAAAGTGATGTCGAGGTCCACACAAGACCCATCATTGTATCTTCTTCTAGGCAACACTACCTAAAACACAATACAAAGCAATTTCGTCAGACAATCCAGTGACCTTAATCAACTGTTCCGGTGAACTTAAACCTGAAATTTGACTCAATGAAGTCCAACCTCATCCAATTCAACATATTTGAGATCCTTGACTTATGTCTATATGTCTGTGCCACTCTTGATCCAACTTGCTTAGAGTTTATCTCATGCATGCATCAAAGTGATGTCGACTCTAATTTTGATCAAGTTAGTAGTCTTGACCCCCTTAATAGTATGGCCAAAGAAAAACAAAAGCCCTAACACCACGCTTAAGTGCTCTAAACACCAAGTCCACATTTAGACACTACAATGTCCTTAACCTTCACAAACACTATCGGAATTCGGCTCTTTGCTGAGTGCCAAGTGGTTTGCTGAGTGTTTTTCTGACACTCGGCAAAGAACGAGTGTTTTTTACACTCGGCAAAGAAAATTTCAAAGCATATTTTGAAGCAGTAAATTAATTCAAATGAAAAGGTTTTCAACTACAAAGTCATATAACTCATCAAGATGTACAATGTTTGATTTGGTCATTTCTTCAAATGCCAAAGTGAAAGTAAATTTGTTCACAAATCTTACATATCTCTCTTGTAGTTTATGAAACTACAAGAGAGATATATAAGATTTGTGAACAATGTTAAAACGACCATGTCGATGTACAGATGACCAAACAACCAAAATAAACTTTGTAGATCTCGAAAAGTTATGAAACTTTGTAGTTGGCAACTTTTTGATTTGAAATCATCTTGTCATACAAAACTGCGTTTGAATTTCAAAAATATAAATTTTGATTTTTTTCAAACGACCTCGGATGGAAAAACAACCAAAATAAACTTTGTAGATCTCTAAAAGTTATGAAACTTTGTAGTTGGCAATTTTTTGATTTGAAATCATCTTGTCATACAAAACTGCGTTTGAATTTCAAAAATATAAAATTTGATTTTTTTTTTCAAACAACCTTGGATGGAAAAACAACCAAAATAAACTTTGTAGATCTCTAAAAGTTATGAAACTTTGTAGTTGGTAACTTTTTTATTTGAAATCATCTTGTCATGTAAAACTGCCTTTGAATTTCAAAAATTTAAAATTCAAAATTTTCAAACGACCTCGGATGGAAAAACAACAAAAATAAACTTTGTAGATCTCGAAAGTTATGAAACATTGTAGTTGGCAACTTTTTGATTTGAAATAATATTGTCTTGCAAAACTGTGTTTGAATTTCAAAATTTTGAAATTCAAATTTCGTAAACGACCTCGGATGGAAAAGCTTCCTAAATGAAAAGTGTAGATCTCGAAAATTTATGAAACTTTGTAGTTGATAACTTTTTAATTTGAATTCGTTTAGGGCTTAAACAAGCAATTTACACTCGGTTTAGTATAATATTTGGGGAACCAAAACTATATATAGACACATGTGAGTGTGTAGTGCAGTGGTTAGAGGAGATACCGGGTTCAAATCCTGCCGGCCGTGAAAAATGCCGCAACTTGCGACTTAGACGGAGAACGGGCGGGCGCTGGCCAGTGGGGCTCTCCCCCAATTAAAAAAATCCATATTTTTTCGGGATTTTTTCAATTCAACCTTTGCCGAGTGTCCGATAAAAAACACTCGGCAAAAACAGCTTTGCCGATGTTTTTTTTTACCGAGTTACACTCGGCAAAGCCTTTGCGGAGTGTATTTGGGACAGCAAAGCGCCCGACTCCGGTAGTGAAATATCATTGATCCATATGACAAATCCCTGTTTCTACAGGCACATAGGTAGAGACGAGCTAAGAAGCCGTTTCTAAATCTATTTCAACTGCCTCTAGATTAAAAAGAGTTTTCGTGGTAGGTCTAGCCACAATGAGAAAAATTCCAATACGTTACACTAACATTTGAAGATCTTTGGTACCGAGAGGCAGGGCTAGCCATGCTTAACGAGATCGCTTGCACGTGACATGTAAGATTGTTTATTGGAAGCTATGCACCCTTCTAGAAGATCGACCTGAATGTATTAAACCAAGGTCCAGCTAGCTCGCTGGTTAAAAACCATTCTATGATGGTTGCGGCGGTGCGCAGATCCTTCCAATGTCTAGATGCGTGATTTGAGATCTGATCTAGTGTTCAGATCGAGCATGCAACTTCGCCGCTGCAAAGCCGGCGATGTCAACACACACACACACACATACAAAAATGAGAGAGGACAAATGACAACTTTTAAATGAAAGAAATAAAGAACTAGTACAAAAAAAAGTAGCCAATGAGAACTCAATGTCACCGACAACAATCGACGATAAACCGAAGTGTCGTCATCACTGCTAGAACTGGACTTCCACTAGTAGAATGTAATGTACGTAATTGAGCTAAGAACGCAATGCCTAGCGAGCTAGTACTTATTACTTACTGGTTGGATCGACTGAGATCCAACGTACGTACGCAGTCTCGTCGCGCGTTCGACGGCCGGCGGCGTCGAATTGAACGTGCATGTCGGCCACGTACGCCCGACCCATGCGCCGACCACGGTGGTCTCGCTCGCCTGTGTCCAACGGTATCTGAACGAAGAGGCCGGTCGTCGTCGTCGTCAGTAGGGGCACTGGCCTTTGGCGGCGGGGGCGTAGAAGAGGACGCTGGTGGGGGTGTAGATGCCCTGCAGCCCCGCCGGCGGGATCGTCCTGGTCTCCCTCACCAGGGAGAGCCCGATCCACTGGTTGGGCGGGTAGTAGGGCTTGCTGCACTGCGGCGTCGGCGACGAGAGCAGGTACATCTTGCACGTCCTGGCGTTGAAGTTCTTCATGTCGTAGAACATGATGAGGAAGTAGCCGTTGGCGTCCGTCACCGTCCCCGTCGCATTCACCACCTTCCGCCCGTAGCACACCATCATCGCCGTCGCCCCTGCAATTAATGCATGCGCAACGATGTAATAATGCATGCATATACTGGGAGAGTCGGAGATCAACAGCTAGCATTTGTCGCACGCACGTAGTTATGCATAATGCGGACCGTACCTTGCAGAGGCGACGCATCGATGCCGGTGTTGTAGCCCTTCCCCTTGCAGCTCTTGCAGTAGATGGTGCCCTCCACGATGACGAAGGGAAGCGGCGGCGGCGGAGGAACGAGGGGCAACAACGGCGGCGTGGCGTTGTTGTAGGCCGAAGGCGGCAACGCATTGTCGCCGGGCGACGACGACGGCGGCGGTGACGCACCATTGTTCACGACGGGCGATGGTGACGGCGACGGCGGCATGGCGCTGTCGTAGGCTGATGTTGGCGCCCTGGCCTTGTCGTCGGCGGCCATCGCGTGGCGGGCGGGGACCAGCAGCGCCGCCGCAGCGACGAGCGTCGCTACGGCCAGAAAGGCCCGCCGGCTACTCAGTGAAGCGGAGGCCATCAGCTGGGTTCTTGGCTTGGCACGCTCTTTGACTAACAATTACTAGCTCTTAATTAACTGAAGAGCTGGAGTTGGAATAATGAAGTGGGTGACTTGCGTGCTCTCGGACACGAGCCAATTTATAGGGCGATCGATCTGGGTCACTGGGTCTCCGTCCACATGGCAGCTTGTTGCCGTTTGACCAGACGAGCAGCGGTTCAGGCTGTTCAGCTCAAATCAGATTCCTTCCATTGTTCAGCAAGTTCAGGCTGCATTAATGAATGAATGCAGGACTAGGAACAGTAAAAAAAGTGCCGTTCGATGGGGAGGTTTTACGCGGCCATGCGGGGCATCAGGCAGCAACGTTCTTCTCCGCCTCGTTCTCCCCTCAGAAATGCTCGTTTTGCGGGTTGAATGCATCGTAGAACTGAAAGAAATCGATACTTTTTTTTTTGAGACGAGAAATCGATACGTTCGTGCACTGAGAAGAGACTTGGTTTGCGCGAGGCCGGATCGGTTTGCGCGGAGAAGAGACTTGGTTTGAGTTTTGACCGCACCGTAACGATCATTGCGCCTCCTGCGGGCAGCAGCTCCGCGTGCCGCCCGGTTGTTTAAGCGCCCCGGCAATAAATGCATCGCTAGTTTATCTGCAATTTGCTCCATCACACGCTGGTTTATTGTGTGTCAGGTGCTTAGCTGGTGCAAGTACTTCATCGATCGCGGCGCTGACCGTTTCACCCGTAGAAACACTAGCACTAGCATTCACACGCCGAGGAGCAGGAGGTCTTGGATGTGTAGCAAGGAGACTGAGAGAGATGTTCCGCGTACCACCATTACAGTTGCTCTGCAATGTAGGAGAAGCAAGAGACATCTAGAGGACGTTTACAGGATGTCAATTTTCTCATCGACAACGCAATATAGTCGCTGAAGCTGCACAAAGAAAATAACCCACGAGCCACAAGTAGACCTGGCCATTGGTCCATACGACCATTCTTAGCTGAATTTGTACGGCACTCTAGAACCATCCTAATCTCATGGCCCTTGCAAAATTTCCTAAGCCATGTTTAGATGTCATCCAAATTCCAAGTTTTTTCACTCTCTCTCCATCACATCAATTTTTAGCCGCTTGCATAGAGTATTAAACGTAGGTAAAAAATAATTAATTATACAGTTTAGTTTGAAATCACGAGATGAATCTTTTGAGCCTAGTTGGTCTACGATTGGACAATATTTGCCAAATAAGACGAAAGCGGTACTATTCATCAGGTTCAAATTTTTTGCAAAGTAAACAAGGCCCTAGATGAACTATGCCTAGCCCCAAAAGAGTCGGCCTTTTGGAGCGTGGCTAATTTACTTTGCATTTCCCACCGGTCAGTGTCTCGGAGCCAGCCCACAAAAAATGTTTCCTGATATTATCGATTTTCTTGACCATCGCTCTAGGGGCCCTTTTAGAGGTAAGGCAATGCACAGCTTGTGAAGTGAGAACCACTGTAACCAAGGTCGATTTTCTTGCGTGGTTTATGTTCTTGTCATTCCAAGTTGTGTGTTTGCTTACGACTTTGTCAACAAGAGGTTGAAAATCGGTCCTTCAAAGTCTGGTGTTGGTAAGAGGTAGACCTAGATATTTTACTGGGAAGTGTCTTATTTTCACAGGGAAGTTAAGCAGGATTTCATCAAGGTCCGTTCCCTAGCAATGGATGGGATGATAGTTGATTTATGACTGCTGATGCTTAGACCCGACACTTCGCCAGATTTTGTGAGGATGCCGGCAAGAGCAGTGACATCCTGTTTTGAAGGTCTGATAAAAATTATTGTGTCGCCAACGTACATGGAGGCATGCATAAAGTAAATTTACCCCTAAGCTTTGCCAAGTGACCTTCCTCCGCTGCCATATCAAGGAGCTTTTGCAATGGATGGATGGCGATGACAAAAAAATAAGAGGTGAAAGGGGTCGTCTTGTCGCAATCCCCCTACCATGCTTAATGGGTGCAGTCGGAACCCCATTGAGCAAGATACGAGATGATATGGTCAGGGCGGCAACCCAATCTCTCCATTTGTGAGGAAGCCTAGCTTATTCAAAAGGGTGAGCAAATACTCCTAGCGAATTGAGTCAAAATGTCTTGCTTGAATAACAAATTAAAGTTGGAATTTTGAATCTATGTAAGCAACGCACTACGCACGTACTAACATGAAGTTGTCATGGATGCTTCTCTTTTTAATCAAGGCGCTCTGGTTCTTGGATATTAGCTTGCTCATTGGGGCACAAGGCGCATAGGTAGGACTTTTGCGATAAACTTTGCAAAAGAGTTGAGTGAATTAAGCTTATGGATCAGAAATCCGAGATGGAGTCAGCCCCTTCCTTTTGATGGATTAGGACAATGCCTGCCGAGTTTACTAGCACCAGGTTGGAAGTGCACAGAAGATTGAAATGCCGTGTTCATGACAGCCCTCTTTGACGACGTCCGAGCATTCTCTGAGGAAAAAAAAAACACTAGTGAAACCATCCAGCCCGGTACTTTGTCAGGAGGCATCTAGTTGATAGCACGTTTAATTTCGCCCCGTTTGGTATGGATTCTACACCAGCTCCAGGACCAGTTCGAAGCACTTTCCTACCAAACAGCTAAAAAGGAAACAGCTCCTTCGACGGAGGCGTTGGCGACGGTCGAAGCCGAAAAAACGAGCTTCTCATGGCTCCCTCGTCCTTGCTTGTGGGCTAGCCCCGAAATACCCTCGCACGAGGCAGCTCCGCGTCGCTAGGGTGAACGGAGGCCGGATGGAGGCACCGGCTCGCCGGAGGTCGACGGTGCCCAGCGCCGCCTCGCCGAAGCCGGAGCCAAAGCGCGCGCGCTGGAGTGGAGGTGGGGGCGGGCACGGGCGTGGTCCTGCGGAGGCTCTGCGCGCTGGGAGCAGCAGCGGCCGGTGGCATACGATGCGGAGTCGTGTGCGGGACATGGAGGCAAGAAGATACGCCACCGTTCTTTTTTATAAGGACGCGGAGGCTTAAGAACGTTCAACTTGTCAGAGAGGAGGCTGGCTCATGAGATTTCGAAAATGATCCTGTACCATCGATTTTTCTTCGAAACTGCTCAACCCATACCTCAACCTTTGGATGTGGTTTTTTCTTTCTCCTCGCCTTAATTTCTCTGTGGAAGAATTTTGAGTTGGCATCTGAGACGCGGGAGACCCTGTTTGACTCTCTTGCTCTCTGAAGGACAGTGAGGCCCAGTGCCCTACATGGTTCCGTTTCGGGCTGTGCACAGCCCACCCCGTCTGCCTTCATCTCAACCCCATGCGTCTTCGTCTCGTCCCACGCGCGCACTTCGTCCCGTCTCTACGCCCGCTGGTCGTCTCTGATCTCCTCCTCTCTCTCCGCGCGGGCAATACTCAGGAGTCAGGATGAGCAGTTGAGGACAAGCATCCCCCAGCGCGCGCTAACGCAGCACCACCGTCGGCCGGCCCCCCGCGCACTGCGCACATAGTTCGCTCGCCCCTGGCCGTACAGCATAAAACACCTACAACATGAAAACATTTGAATGCAACATACGTTTGAAAGTAGATGCAACATTTAGAACACGCACTTGCAACATGTGTGTAAAACACACGAAACATCCAGATTTGCAACTTGCGACATGAAACAACTTGCTACAACATAAGACTAAAACAGCTGAAACATTGGAACATACTGTCGCAACATATATATGAAACATATGAACATCCAGATAAAAAAAGATTGTTACAGATGTTTGGAAACAGATGAAACATTTTGAACAAACGCTTGCAGCATGTCTCTGAAACACTTGCAACATATGCAACACGTACAACATTCCCCAATCTAAATTTTGCTACATCAAAATAAAATAATTACAACATATATCTGAAACATCTGAAACACTTGAAACATATATAACATAGGGGAGGGAATGTCAGGCAAGTCAATTCCAGCCATCAGGGTGGGAGCCAGCGGCGAGCTGTGGCACGCGAGCACCACCAGCACCGCCCGCGCTCGTGGGTGCCCTTGGCTCGGCCGGAGAAGACTTAAGGCGCCACATCTCACGTGTGCCCCAGCGGCCATGGCGGGGCGGACAGATGAGCAGCCATGTCGAGCGACGAAGGTGGCTACCACGCAGGCGAGCGACACAGGGAGCGAGGGCGTGCGGCACGGCCGGTGACAGGAAAGAAAACAACGCAGCAGCCCTATGAGCGCATGCTGGAAAAGAGGACGGACGGATGAACAACCACGCTAATTGGCGGCGAGCGGACAAGCATGAAGGAGTGGGTGTGGACTCGGGAGAGAGGGGCAAATAAGCACAAGGGAATGAGGATTTGTTTTTGTTTGAAGCCCGCTCCCGGGGACCCGTGTCCGGACGTCGAGGCATGGACGGACGCCCTGTAGGAAGTATTTGTGCTCCCTATTCCCTAAGATTATATTTGATAGAAGAATTATTTAGTTATATAGATAATTTATTTGGGTTGGAACAAGACTCTATGTCAGGCAAAAACACTGTTCTCATAGAACAAAATGTTTAAATACACGGGTAAAATTTATGCGCATGGAACAAAATTATGGACATTCGTGGAACAAAAACATATACACCTAAAAAAATGTATGTCTAGAAGAAAGTGACAACTATTGATCGAACTCGGGGAACATAAGCTTGTACACCTCTGCTTTTTTTTAGCAGAGTACACTTCTGCTTGCTGTGCCAAGGATCAGTTGGCTGGGTTCCTATGGGTAAAACCTGCATAACTGGGTTCAAGTCCTTAACTTGGCACAATTGCTTCTATTTTCTTGGGCTTATTACAGGATTTAACAACGCTATGCTTTCAGTGGTAGGCGACGTTCCCGTCGACAGCGAGGCGTCTATGGTGACTTCGTAAATGTCGAGATCTACCGGCTCAGTCCTTCAGAGGTGCTCACAGGGGTATGATTTGTATACGTGTGTTCACTACATTGTTGTACCGTGTAATTTAAAAAAAGTTCCTCTCGCTAGAGAATTTTTTTTATTTTTAGCCCAAATTTGAAACAAATTTTAAATTTAACCCTTGTTTCAAAAAAATTTTAAATCTAACCCGTTTGGCCCCGCCACCATGCATGGCGGGGCAAATGCACTGAACCCCGCCATGCATGGTGGCGGGGTACACCTCCGACGTGGCAGGGGTGGCAGAGCACCTCGCCAGCGTGGCAGGGCTGTACCCGGCCACCCATCATGGCGGGGTTGCCCTAACCCACCATGATGCATGGCGGGGTACACCCCCGGCCATATAAAAGCCCGGACACTTCTTGTTTTTGGTCATTCACCCATTCCATTTCCCGCAGCGCCCTAGGACCGAGCTCCCCTCCCCTCAGCGTCCTTCTCCGGCGTCCCTCCCTCCTCCCCGTCAGGTATGGGCCATCGTCGCTCCTTGTTCCGGCCACCCCTTCTCTGCGTGTATCGTTTTGTGTTGAAATCGTTTCGTTTTATTAGATGGAGGACTCGTATCGTGAGTCGATTTGGAGGAAAAAGGGTCGTCCTAGAGAGATGTACCCCGACGTGTCTTGTAAGGATGCGCCCGTTCCTCCCGAGGAACCTATACCTAACTGTGATTGTGGTCATCCGGCACACGTGGGCCAGTCGAGACATCCCGATACTGCGGCTCGTTGCTTCTACACATGTTATAGTTGTAGCGTAAGTAATTGTGCCCTTTGTTGTTTTTATTGGTTGCTGATGTTGTATTCGCGATGAGGTAATTGAAACTTTTGTATAGCCCTACTTCCGGTGTTTTTTTTTCCAATGGATCGATGGCCCGGACAAGTTTGATCCAAGGATTCTCCTTTTCTACCCCGGCATTGATCATTGCAAGCGTGAGGTGTTTACTCGCTGGGTTCCGCCCCCTCCAAACCCTCCTCCTATGACGGACGAAGAGAAGGCCGTAGCATCGGCACGGCGGCTCGAGGATCCTCCAAAGTGCCTTTGTGGAGAGCAAGCCGTGATAAACCCACGCAATGAACAAGAGTTCATTTGTCCTCTACGACATGAGGTAAGGTTTGAGTGAACCTTGGAATGTCACGTTCTATATGTGTGTTTTACTGTTTTGATTTTGTAGGATCATGATTTTTCAAAGTGCCGTTTCAAGGAATGGATCTATGGTCCAAAGAGCCATTGGCCGGAGCCGGAGAAGAATGTGGAGGTGCCAGACTGGAAGAAGAAGAGGAGGTCTATTGCGCCTCCTGTGATGTGCAAATGTGGTGTTGAAGCTAGCTACGGCCTTGTCCCTTCAGGCCTTGGTATTGGGCACTTCTGTGGCCACATGATCGATTATGACGAGGTTTGCTAGGACTGTTGACAGTTGGCGGTAATGGTTTATTTTGTTAACTCTGGTACGCTAACTTTGTATTCATCTATTTGTTGCAACAGAGCACTCAGAAATGCAAGTGGGAATCATATTATGATGTGTATAATTTCAAGAATGAGTATAAGACAATGGTAGCAGTTCGCAATAGCAGAGGATATCCTGCAAGCTACGTCACTGATTTCGTTAAGAGCCACAAGAAGAAAATGCTACGACGGGCCCAAGACCTACGTGTTCGTAACCCGGAGAGTATTGCGTGGAAGAAGTGGTACGAGCAAAAGAAGAAGGATGTAGAGGAGTACCAGGCACGGAAGGCTGAAGAGGATGCAAGGAAGGCTGCAGAGGAGGATGCGAGAGCAGAGATGCAAGGCTTGAACGATACTATTGACTCATTATGTGCGAGTGAGTCATAGCGTTTTTGGAAAGTCAAACTTCTTTGTTTTACTGTCAATAAAGTCATTTCAAAGATCCTGTTAATTGTTTGCATTTTGTACTTGTAGAGATTGGATGCACCGGCGGCTGGGAAGCAGATATGGCTCGTGCTAGGTACACCGCAAGTCGTCCGATTGTGGTTGACGAGGAGGCCGAGCCGGAGGAAGACGACGACACCGGGAGGATAGGCGAGCTCATTCGTCTAGCCGAAGAATTGGGCTACCCTCAGGACGAGGATGCGTTCGACTCATGGGGGCCAACAGACATGACCCAAGAAGAGGCCGAGTTGTACTCTCAGGCCGCGGACGAGGCGGAGGCGGCTTACTACCGGCGTCAGGCCTCTGAAGCCAAGTCAGTCGAGGCCACCAAGGGTAAGGAGGTGGTAGTGGAGGATTCCGAGTCCGAAGACGAGTTGCTTACGCAGTGGTGCACGCAATTTGATTGACGTACAAGTGTCTTTGTAATAATTTAAATTGTCACGTCTTCACGTTGTCGTTGTTAGTGTTTGTCGTTTGTAGTGGCGTAGAAACTTTGTGTCGTGTACTTTGTCAGTGTTGTACTTTGAAACATGTCATTGTACTTTTATCACATCGTCATTCGCTTCATTTGTTGGTCCACTCACTAAGATTGTTATGTGGTTTATCGCGGCAGTGTATAAATACAGTTTCTTAGTGCAGTTCCTGCGCGGTCGAAGTTCCTGCGCCGTACCGGAAGCCGCCCTCATCAAATGCTAATGCCCACTTGGCTTTATTTTCCATCTGCTGGTCTAACCATGCCTTGCCAGCTTGGTTAAGCATCTTCTCTAGTTCTACCATAGTCTCGTTGAACTCGCGTTCCGTACGTTTATTACAAAGCTCCTTTAACTTGTCAGCCACATCCTTCTTGCGTTGACGCCGCCAGAAATTGGCGGCAAAATGTCGCATGCACCAACGGTGCACTAGAGCCGGGTGACCATCAATGTGTTCATCGGCTGCATTTAGAATTTCAATGTGACGGTCCGAAATCAGACAAATGGTGCGAGAAGGGCCAAGCACATGAACACGGAGCAGACGCATAAACCATGACCATGAATCGTTGTTTTCCCCCTCTGCCAAAGCAAAAGCCATTGGTACTATCTGAGCCGGGGGCGAGGCCGGGGCGCGGGGGCGAGGCCGGGGCGCGGCTTATATTTAAGCCGCGCCCCGCCGTGACCGGTGGCGGGGTACACCCCGCCATGATCGGTGGCGGGTTAGGCGTACCCCGCCACCCATCATGGCGGGGTACGCCCCGGGTGACGCCACGTCACCATGCCACGTCGGAGGTGTACCCCGCCACCATGCATGGCGGGGTTCAGTGCATTTGCCCCGCCATGCATGGTGGCGGGGCCAAACGGGTTAGATTTAAAAATTTTTTGAAATATGGGTTAAATTTAAAATTTGTTTCAAATTTGGGCTAAAAATAAAAAAAATTCTCGCTAGATAGGCTGAATTTTGCTCAACCTGGGCCCAAGTAAAAAAAACAAAGCTAGCTAATTTCCCGTAATTGGATTGTATCCTACGTCTAAATTTGATATGGTCCACTTTCATGATACCAGGGCTTTGTACCATGAGGCTGGACCGTATAATTCCAGAATTTTCAGACAGGCCCATAACTGTGAACGTTGTTTACCAACATTGTTGGGCTTGGCCCAGTTGTGGAGTCCATGCCAGCAACAAAATCTTGCCCATCGACTCATGATCAGACGGTTGCCGTTTCACACGTCCTTAGGGTTTCCTCTCCGCTCATAACACAGCCGCCGTTAAAAGGCCAGGAGGGGGCAGCCTGGTGCCGGCTGAAGCGTTGCGCGGCGGATTTGTTGTGATACCCAAATGCGTCTACGCGTTATGTTTTATTCGTTTGATTTTGTTTTTTCGCTTCTCGTTGCTATTCGTCTTCTTCGTTGCTTCTCGTTGCTTAATCTTGGGAGCAGTGATGCGATCATTTTAGTATGATCCATGAGATGTGATTATCGATCTCTATATTGCTACGTTCTTGCTGAGCTCCTAGCACCATGCGCACATATTTGTAGGCTCTATATATTCTATTTGGATTCAGGGTCTTAAATCTGGTTTTAGCGTGATCACTATGGATTCAGAAACGCATAAATTTATCTGCCTGCGGTATTCCTGCGGCTGTTTCCCTCATTCCTGGTTATAGCGTTTTCTTTTGGCCTCGAGCGGCACGTGCTGCAGGTGAGGAGCGACCGGTCCTGAGTTCGAGCTCTCCTCAGCTCAAGCTCAGGATTCCCATCAGGGTTTTTTCCCAATTTAATTTAAAGTGAGTGAGATATGTGTCTGTGGTGTTAGGGTGTGGTTGTTCATGTGCTACAACTATACCTAGATGAGAGACGTAAAAAAAAATAACAAGGATATATTTGAACAGCAGAAAGAGTTCAGTTCCAAAGGTAATTTCTCCCATCTGCATAATACATTAACACGAACCTGAAACTTGTTTGATCTGGGACAACTGTGGATAACAACCAGTCAACCATAACCTACAGGGTACAGAGGCATTCGCAGAATCGGTTAGCCTGACAGGACGTGGCTCTGGATCTCAAAACTGTGTAATCCTGGATCCATCCACGACCTTCCAGCCAGCTCTAGTTGAAACCTGCACTTGTTTGCAGAAAGTTTCAGGTTAGGTGTACTGAAATAGTTGGTCTGAGTCGAAGTTGAGAAGGCCGCATAAGGATTGTATTGTACCCAGTTTGAGTTCCAGGCCGCTGCTTGGTGGGGCCGACCCTCCTTCCCCGTCGTTGTTCGAGGCCTCAGAATGAGCTAGCTGCAGGCAAAATTACAAGAAAGACAAATGTTCAAAGTGAAAACTTACAAAGGAAGCAAAATTTACAAGAAATTCTGCACTAGATGCAGAACATAGGAAAATAGAAATTTGTATAGACAAATGCACACAAAAAAGTCAAAATTAACAAAGGAAGCAAAAAATGATTGATGTGCTCACAAAGCCAAGGCCGTGTGTAGTAAAGCGAAAGCCTTAAAGCTATTCCACCTTCAAGAGCAAGAGCATCTGAGTGCGTCCATGGATGGGTCGACGTACATGTTGTAGCCTGGCGACCGTTGCGTCACTTTTTAGGCCTCGTTTAGATGCACTCAAAAAGTTAAAATTTTTTCACTCTCTCTCCGTTACATTAATTTTTAGACCCATGCATGAAGTAGTAAATGTAGGTAAAAAAATAACTAATTATACAGTTAGGTTAGAAATCACGAGATGAATCTTTTGAGCCTAGTTGATCCATGATTACACAATATTTATCAAATAAGACGAAAGTAGTACTATTCATCAGTTTGAAATTTTTTCAGCATCTAAACGAGGCCTTAATGGAGCAGTGTTCGTGACACTAGCATGAGTAGCGCATGGTTCCTCTGAATGGATGGACAGCTATTTCTGTCTATATTTTTGTAGGGAACCACCGTCCCATTTCACTGAGTGTCTATTTTGTAGGGAACTAGCATCCCATTTTATTGCCTGAAAGAAATGCCTATTCTTGATAGACTTGTAGTTGCTACAATCTGTTTACATACCTATTATCTCGGTTTCAACTATCAAGTTGCACTCTCCTCCATCTCAAAAGGAAAGATGAGAGAAGTCCTACTGTCACCAAAGTTGAACTCAAGAGTTTCTGAATAAGGTTCTCAAATAAGGCCACGTTTAGTTAATTTTTTTTTTGATTTTTGTCCATCACATCGAATCTTAGGACGTATGCATGGAGCATTAAATGTAGACGAAAAAAAACTAATTGCACAGTTGGGTGAGAAATCGCAAGACGAAACTTTCGAACCTAATTAGTCCATAATTGGATACTAATTACCAAATACAAACGAAAGTGCTACAGTAGCAAACCCCAAAATTTTTCTCGAACTAAACTTGGCATAAGCTGAGCTCAGACGGATTGTTTGTTTATCTGAAGCCATAGGTAGGAAGATTCTTTTTCCTGCTATATGAACCATATGTTTGGTTGTTTGTTTGGACGGTGCAATCCATCAAGAAATGTTCTTAGACAAAGAAATGTACTTAAAGCTCACATGCTACCTCTTTATACTGGATTTGTTAGTTCTACTTCTACCATACTACTCCCTCTGTCCACAAGATGCGATTATCACTTTTCAAAGAGTCAAAAGATTTAAATTTGACCAAAGTTATTATAAAGAAAAAATATTAACATTTATGAAACAGAACAAGTGTCATTAAACTAATTATTAAATATGTTCTCGTAGCTAACCAAGTTGAAAACATAAATGTTAATACTATTTTTTTACTATAAAATTCATCAAAGTTAAGCTAGTTTGACCGGCACAAATAAAATAGTTGTATTCTTGGGTAAAAGGAGGGGGCATTTGGTAGCCACACATCTACCCAAGTAGCAGTAAATAACAGGTGGTTTCCAAGTTAAACTACGGACATGAACAGGACTTCGAAAGTTGTATATCGAACAGGACTGGACTGTCCAGCGCCCAGCCGCCATCAGGGGACTACTGGTAGAAGTAGAATGATCTGTTTCAGCAATACTAGTGCAGCATCGGGGTTCAGAGCGTCTGGCTCAAAAAAAAAGTATATCAATAAAAATGGCATATTTGTACAGAGGCACTCGTGATTCGTGCGTTACTATCAATTGCGAATATTGGAATTGGAACAGGGAACAAGTGACAGAAGAGCAGGATTTGCAAAAGATCATTTTGCTCACCGTGTCGCACAACCCGTAGCGCTCCTCGTGGCGTCCTCTGATCTGCACAGCCAGCAGAATCGAGAAGCTATCAACCAACTAATCTAGGGGCCGGTTTAGTTGCTAAATTTTTGGCAAAATGTCACTGTAGCATTTTTCGTTGTTATTTGACAATTAGTGTTCCATCATGATCTAATTAGGTTTAAAAGATTCGTCTCGTTTATTTCGTCTGAACTGTGTAATTAGTTTTATTTTTTATCTATATTTAATGATTCATAAAGATTCGATGTGACGGGAAATCTGAAAAATTTTGCAAAATTTTCTGGGAAGGCCTTGGAGAAGACCAGCCAGCCAGGGCACATCAACATCATCACAGGGGTGTACACAGTAGGCGTGATACGATACGTACGATGTTCTCGAGGTAGTTGATCTCGCCGCCGATCTTGCGGTCCTTCTCGGAGCGCACCTTGTGCACGGCCGCCTCCAGGTTGTGCTCCAGCAGCTCCAGCGACGGCACCGTGTACTGCTCCCCGTCGTCCACCGTCATGAACCGCAGCTCCTTCTCCATCAGCTCGCACATCTGCTCCGCCTTCTCCAGCTCCGCGCGCCGCTCCTGCCGCCGCCATCGTCGTCGCCGTCGTCGAGCAAGCAGAGCATCACCATTACATTACTGCTAAGAACATGTATGCATGCTTTGCCACATGCTCTACTTACTTAAATAAAATTACCTGGCGAATGTCGGTCCAAACCTTGGTGTGCGTCGCGGCTTCGTACCTCTCGACCAGGTCCTTAACAGAGGGGACGGTGGGCGAGAGGTAGTGGTAGAGCTTGCCGGAGGTGGAGAAGAGGAGCAGCAGCAGGTCGACGTCGCACAGAACGGACAGCTCCCTCGCCTTCTTGAACAGGCCGTCCCGGCGCTTGTAGAAGGTGGACTGCCGCTGCGTCGGGTTCTCGATCCGCTTTATCTCGCTGCGGCCCCGACCCATCTCGTCGTCGCTCCCGCCGCCCCCGCGCGCCGCCGCCACGGCGCTGTTGCGAGAATATGGAAACCGAGCTAGCTACCTCACCGAACTGAGCTCGGCACCGTGAGCAGCTCGCTGGATGTAACAGTCGAGACCGGAGGCGAGGCGAGTGAAGTGAGCGAGACGGTGCTTGCCTAGCCGAGCTATCCGTCGCCCGTTGCTTGCTTTAAAAGAGGGGAACGAGGGGGTGCTGGTGGCAATGGCAAGGTAGGATGAGGCCAAGTGCCCGTAGTAGCGAGACATGATAGTCTAGTGTAGCTGCTCCCTGCTCCACGCTCTGCCGGTAGCTTTGTCTTTGTGGGTCAGGGTGGTGCGTGGCCGCCGGCAGTTGGTTGGTCCTGGTCGTTCGTTCCCCACTGGCCCCTGCTCGTGCTCGTTGCCATTGCCACTTGCAAGTTGCACACTGTACTGCAGGCCTTGCAGCTTTGCAGTTGCAGGGGAAGGAGGGGGCACCGAGCAGGGCATGGCTGGACTGGCATTGCGACGTGCATGAAGCGACAGAGAGACGTGTCGAGCGCTGAGCACAGTGGATCCATCGATCATCACCTACAGTACTCCTACGTTTGCTAGCGCAGCGGCAGCGCAACTGGGCAATGTAGGAGTGGGAGTAGACTTGTAGAGTAGAGAGTACGTATAGTGGTGGCTTCTGTATTAATCCCTCCGACCCGGAATAGATGGCGTTATTGGATATGTGCATATCAAATTTTTTCAATTTTGATTAGATTTGTAGAAAATACGTACAACATTTATATCTCCAAATAAATTTATTATAAAAGCATATTCAACGATCTATCTAATGGTAATAATTATATATTATAAATATTAATATTTTTATATATATAATTGGTCAAAGTTTAAAAAAACTGACCTTTCGGGAAACAAGAATGACATCTATTTTGGCACAGAGGAAGTATTACGAGTACGCACAAGCACCTACGGAGTACAGTACAGTAGTAGACGCAACTCGTGCTTTGCGTTTTCTCTGGGAATAAGGATAACTTGGGGAAAAAATGTGTATTTAAGCAATAAATCTACAGAAATATACACTTTAGCCATTATGTAGTTTAAACAATACACTTTTGTTATTTGAAATTCTTTTAAACTTAACACATATGTAGTTCATCCATCCATACACTCACACCAGAAAGTTGAGAAAAAAATAATTATATGAAAATAACAACATTCATGTGCATGTATACTAGTAAACAAGAATATATTTTTTTCGTCTTGTAGTGCACATACAAGTGAAATTTATGACTTCGTATGATTTTTTCAAAAAATGAGATTACATCCCAACTTTTGCATGTGAGTTATATATAGATGCACTACATATGTGTCAAGTTTTTAAAAAAATCAAGTTACAAAAGTGCATTTTTTAATTCATTTTTTCATGTTTTCACATAGTAGGCGGTTTCCATCACATATTTTCTCATCAACATAGAAAAAATAGTTTTTGACTTCTTTTACTTTGCATCTACGAGTATCCAGTTGTAGAGGATACAACAAGCTAGGACCAACTTGTGTCTTGTAGGGGTGAAAGGGTTTGTTATCAAGGATTCTGAACCTGTTCTTGAGGGCACCAAATGCTCTCTCAATTGTCACTCTTAGAGAAGAGTGTCTACGATTGAAGAGCTCCCTCTTGTTCTGGGGCATGTTGTTGCCATACTCCTTCAAGTGGTACCTTGTACCACGAAAGGGAGGCAAGAAACCAGGCCTAACAGCATAACCAGCATCAACAAGATAAAATTTGCCTATAAAGGTTCAAACATGGCCAAATTTCAGAAGAACAACTAAGCAAGATTAATACTGCTGGGTTGAAAAGGGCAGCAGAATACCTGGAGGGACTCGAAGACCATCAGATCTCTTTAGGGCATCAGCCAAGATAAGGGCATCATGTGCATAGCCTTCCCAGCCAGTTAGGACATAAGTAAACCTCAAGTCAAAGGACATAGTAGCCATAACATTCTGGGTAGGGCTTGGCTTCCTACCTCTAAAGGCAGCTTGCATGCTCCTTGGCACTCTAGCTAGGACATGTGTTCCATCAATAGCTCCAATACAGTCCTAGGCCTTGTTCACTTACCAAAGTCGGACCGGCCGAATCGGCACAGTACACCACTGTAGCACTGTAGCACTTTTGTTTTTATTTGCTAATAATTGTCCAAATATTGATTAATTAGGCTCAAAATGTTCATCTCGCAAAGTACAACAAAACTGTGCAATTAGTTTTTGATTTCATCTACATTTAGTACTCCATACATATGCCGACATTTTGATGTGATGGGGAATCTTCTTTTTACATAGTGGAATTTGGAGGTGAATTTGGGTATCTAAACAAGGGCCTAGACAAAATTGAAATGGGAGGTAGGTTAGGTTCGCAGGGCAATTCACAATTATTAGTTCCTCCAAGTAAATGAACATGTGCACCAACCTTGAACCAAGGGTACCACCTTCTGCTACCATGGATCTTAGGAGGGACATTAGTACTAGGTGGCACAATGAGTTCATTCCTCAACTCTCCCACTGCATGCAAAACCTTCTGGAAAAACCTGCTGATGGTCTCACCAGACCTCCTAAATGTGAGGTCTATCACTCTGAACCTCTCATTGTGCCCAACAACATGCAGGAACATTGCAACCTGCTCCTCAACAGTTGCATTGATGGTGTCTGTCACCAGGTCCCTAGCTCTAAACATGTCACAAAGCTGGAAAAAGGGTGCCCTTCTCATCCTAAGCAGGTTGACACAGTGCAGATCATCTGAATTGTAGATGTAGTTTAGGTTGGTCATCCTTTGTTGGTCCCTCTGAGTCATGGGGCCATAGGGTATGGAGAGGGGAGCTGACAGTCTCCTCCTAAACCAGAGGAAGAACCAGCTAGCCACTGCAGTTACAAATGCAGCAAAAGCTCTACGCCAAGCTTCATGGTCCATTTCTAAAAAAAGGGGCATTTGTATGCAGAAATTAGAAATGCTAGCATGAACCACTGCTGTTGTGATGTTAGCAGAGAAATGGTTGACGCGGTTGCAACACCAAATGGTGGCCATCCAGCTCTACCTCGAATATTATTAATCATTGACCTAGGCACTGAACTCGGTTTATTGAATCATCGATATCATTGCATACAGCTCAGTTCGATTCTAATAAAACTCAGTCATCGTACTCAACAGATTAACAATCATCATGTGTACTGACGAAATCACCGTCTAATCGGCCAACAAACACAGATCTAGGGATGCAACATCCAGATTTGCATGAAGAAAGCACAGATCTAGTCATACATCAAGAACATGAACCCTAGACAACATCGAAACCGGCGAAATAAAGAGAAACTGAGGTAGAAGAAGAGGGGTGAGGCGAGTTATACCAGTCGAAACATCAGAGAACCAGCTAGGGTCTACCGCTGGAGGGAGACGCCGACGAGCAACTGGCAGGGAGAGGGAACCAAGCTCACTGGAGGAGTAGAGGCAGTAGAGGAGGAGTGGAGTAGGGGCGGCGGTAACCTTATCCCTAGCACCGCGCGCGCCCTTTTATCGCTGGACGGAGGCATCTCCCGCCAAGGGTTCCCGCGCGTCATTAGGGTTCCCGCGCTGCGCCACGCTGTAACACCCCGGTGTTATGCAAGGCATCTTTGCATGGCAATCATATTGCATTTCATTCATATCATTATAATCCTGTATGATAATGGTATAATTCAAGTAAAATGAAAGCTTAAACATGCTACATTTCACGAATTAAAATAATATGATAATCACATTATATCAAAATCCTTGCAACCATAATTCTTATATCACTTGGAACCCTAGTTCAAATTTTGGAGCTCAAATTTGGTCAAAAACTTGTTCAAAAGCAATTATGAAAAATATTCAAAAGTATTCCCTAATTTAGCTTTTATTTTGCTATTTAAAAACTATTAGGAATTTTGAAATGGCCCCTTAATCAAAGTTGTAGAGAATTTAATTTTGAGCAACTTTTATTTTTGGGCCAAGTTTATAAAATGTCTTCTTCTTGTTCAAAATGTGGCTTGAAGTTTGAAATACATTTGAAATTGAATTTGGAAAATCGAAAAATGGAATTTTGTCTTAGCAGGCCGCGTCCTCGCTTCCCGGCCCGCTCGCGAAGCCGCCCGGCCCAGCCAGCCTCGCGCGCGCCCGCGCGACGCAGTCGGCCCGGCCCGCGACCCCGGCCTCCTTCCTCCTCCCGCGCGCGCCCGCGCAACGCTGGCCGCCGCGGCAGAACGCGCTCGCCGCGTGTCGGCCATGCGTTGCCGCCGCTCGCCGCGCGTCGTCCTCGCCCTGCTCTCCCGCCAGCGCGAGCGCACTCAAAACGACCGCCCAAGCCTCCTCACTCCCTCACTTCCCCTCCCTCACCCGCCAGCCACCCCTCCTCTCTCCACCGCGCGGGCGGACGGCTCGCCGCCGCGAACTCCGGTTTTCGCCTCCCCGTTCCGGCATCGTCAGGCCACCATCACCCGATTCACCTCGCACCGAGCTCCGCTCCGCTCTTCCCTCCTCCGAACAAGCTTCTCCGCCCCCTCGCCGCCTGCGGTAGGGCTCCTTTCTTCCTCGCCTCGCCGCGCCACCGCCACGGTGCCGACGAGCCGCACCTCTCCACCGTCTCAACCGCCACCTCTGTGCTATCCCGCCCTGTCGTCTCGTGTTGGCCACCTCTCGGCGATTCGATTGCGCGCCTTGGTGGGTCATTGGCTGGCCGGAACCGGCCGATTGGCCGTGACCGCCGCCGCGACGTCGTCGTCGGGAGCGCCGGCGACTCGCTCGGCTCTCTTCCCCCCCCCCTTCCTCGCTCGGTGGGCTGAGCCGTGCCAGCGGGCCGAGCCCGAGCAGGCCGGCTCGGTTTCCTCCCCCGCGCGAGCGAGACGGGCCGCGACCGCCGTGGGCCGATCATTTCCTCGGGCCGGCCCAGCGACGTTTAATAAACCCATTTCATTTCTCTTTTTATTATTTTTGATGAAAAACAATTGGGAAAAATGATTTCTTGGTCATTTTAGCTCCAAAAATTGTGAAATAAATTTTTATATACTCATTTGAATCAGATCTACAATATAAAAATGTTGCATGTCAATATTTCATTACTTTTCTGTAGTGTTTTAATTAATCTTGGAAATTGGTGTTTTCTTGAAAAATTGATAAGAAAATTTAGAAAAGTCAGAAAATTATGATTCCAAATTTATTAATCTTTTTGTGACATGTACTTTCTAGGGAAATTTTATAGCTTGGTTGTTCTGTATAAAAATTTGTAGTTGTAGTTCAAATGCTTTCTATTACCAATATTTGTTATTTTTGTTATTTAAATAAATTTGAATAAAACATGCAAGTAATAATTTTTCTATAGTGTTTGTTTAGGTAGTAGATAGTAGAAAAAATTCCTAAATCTGTTGTTTGATACTTTTCAAAATGTAAAGTAGTTTAAATGTCTATTTTAGGCCTTAGTTTGTTATTTTTGTATAGTAAGTTCTAAATATCCAAATGCAGTAAAAATTTTATGTCAAGCTATTTTTGATATTAGTAACCCACTGTAATTTTCTAAGATTTTTCTGAGCTACTAAAATATGTGTTGCTGTTCAAATGTAGTGCTAATTAGGGTTTCCCTTTTATTCTTTAATGCAAAGATAATTAGTAAAGTATACTTTGGTGTATCTTTGAAGCACCTTGTTAGTCAAGTACTCTTGCATGGTAGAGAATAGTAGTGGTAGTTTTCGAGTACATGTTCTTGGATGATGTAGACTACCTTGTAGAAGAGTCATAATTTCCGCATGATCCGATAACGTAACATATCCACTTCATCGCATGCACACCGCATCATCATCATCTCATGTCACTTCTGCATTGCACCTATGCATGTGCACTCATACTTCTGCATCATACAGGATCGCAGGAGGTGGTTCCGACAGTAGTTCCCGAGGACGCAGAGGAGCAGCCCGAGGAGCCGGAGCCAGCAGAAGCAGAAGAGGAGTCCGGTGAAGAGCTTCCGGAGTGCCCCGACCATCGTCCCAGTACCTTCGAGCGAGGCAAGCCCCGGAGCATTTCTCCCTCGGTTTGCAAAGAATTATTTACTAATTTCACTTAATCTGATGCATTAAGTTTAGGAGTTGTTTGCAAACGTTGCTGCATTATACCTTGTTCCACCTTGTTTTACCCGATCCTTGTCACCCTGGTGTCCACGGTCAATACTTGCTTAGCTTGCTTAGACCGGTAGAAGTCGGGTGATTGCCTGTCATCCGCGAGCTATAGGGGATTACCTGGTTTTATGTGAAAGAAATGTCATGTGAATAGCTAAGTGTGGGAATGAATATGAGACCGGGCGGAAGCTTGCAGGGTTCTGGACTGTAGTGTCTTCCGTCTGTGTCGATTAAGGACCGTCCGATGTCGGGCCTCGGGTCATGTTGAACGCATGCCTCACATTTAGCTGGCCGAATAAAGTACCTTTCGACCGCGAAGCCGGGAGATTATTCGGGCCGAGTAGATTGCCCGCAACGCACTGTACCGGAGCAGTAGTGGCAGGAAACGGGGGCGCGATGATAAGGCCAAAGAGCAGTCGGGCGGCCCCCGGGTACATGTGGTTCCTGGCAAGCTCGCGACTTTACCTGAATGGTTGACTCGGTGACCAATACCTCACTTTAGCGGGTGAGTGAGGTTTGTGTGAGGAATAAATTACCAGCTGATTAATAATCGATTCGAATCGCCATCGTTCACTGGATAGTGAACACTTGACTTGAGTTACTTCATCGTAGTAATACTGATGAAACACTTGGATAGTTATGAGGAAATGACATGGTAACTATTGTTAATGATCAATGGTAATCCTTGCTTGCTTAATTACATGGTTACTTTAGCATAAAGTGCAAACATAGTTGACAGGAGAATAAAGATTTAAAAGATAACATGCTTAGTAAATGCTTTGATAAGCTAAAAATGCTTTTCTTGCAAATGAGTCAGCTACCCCACCAAAAAGCCTATCATGATCCTTGGAGTCTTTTTGTTTTGGTTCTGTCGGGTAAGTCTAGCTGAGTACCTTCTCGTACTCAGGGCTTTGTTCCCATTTGTTGCAGATGGACAGATGTACTATGGTTATTGTATCAACTGTCTATACCCTGCGATGGGCGAAGCCTAGGACCATGGGCAATGGTCACTCACTACTCCTCGCCTGATGCTTTTGTGGGAGATGATCGCAAGCTGGCACCGTATTTTGGAAAGGATGTGTGTGTGTGTATGTGTGCCTTGAACTAATGCTTCCGCTACTTTATTTGAAACCGGTTTGTAATAACTATGTTTAAACTCCGATGTATTTTGTGCCGCAAACTACTGTGTAACTTATGAAGGTAATCGCTGAACTTATTACGATCTTGGCTGTGATGTGAAATGGTTTGAAATCCGTCGAGATTTCACGGACTACCGGGTTATACGGGCTTAAGTTTGGTAAATTGTCCGTCCGTTGGATGATTTTCTTACTTAATCTCGTATAATTGGGCGGTTCTGTTACAGCTGGCATCGGAGCATGGTTTAGCGTAATTACTGTTCATAAGTGTATTTAAACCAAAACCTTGCTTAAAAAGTGTGATTTTGAAACTAAAAAGTGTGCCAGTGGTCATATCCTGTATGCCCAGTTAAGGACTCTAGGTGGCTATTTAAGTACTAACTTGGGGTTCTTGCACCATATTTCTTTTTCGTTGCTCATACGGCGTGCTATTGTATGAGTGCCACTTAATTGAGTGGTAATGTATGGATCAGTTACCTCTACGCTTCGGTAAGTGTGAGTTGTGAGAGCATGATCGGATACACCGCCGATCTAGGGAAAGTGCTTATATGATACTTGGATAATTACATGTTTTACACATGTTTTTATAAAAGTGTCGCATGTGTGGGTGTTCCGTCCGTTGAGGCGATGCCGTCAATAGGACGATGTGTTTGGGTAGTCACTACCGTTGTACACGCATCTGGGGATTCGTGTAAAGCGTGTAGGTAGATTTACTGCTTTCATGCATTCATGGGGAATGGGCTGAAATGAGTTTTCTGCAGGTACATAACAGCGTATCGTGTAGACCGAATTAGTTACGTATATGAGAGATCGTTGTATGCCACCGAAATCACCGTTAGATGCTTTTTCATAAGTTTGTGAGAACGTAAGACTCGTGCATGCATCATATTGTTTGTGCATTCCATTCATGGCATGCATTCCTCCCCTTATAAAAGGATTATCCCATTTCGATAAAAGTAACCTCAACTAAAATATGTTCTCACCGGGTAATTTAAAACTTGTGCTACAGATGGCCCGCACGAAGCAGACTGCCCGCAAGTCCACTGGAGGAAGAGCACCCCGTCGTCAGCTAGCCCCGAGGGAGCACCGCAACACGGACACTTTTCTAAGCGAGTTTGGCATGCCCACCTTGCTTTGGAGAGTGCTCCATGATGTGGGGTACCCGGAGGGACAAGAGCCAGTTTACTCTTGGAGCGAGAGTCAGCTAGCTGAAGATGGACTTGCTGTGGTAGAGATCACCGTCCCTGCTCTTGGTGATGCGCCAGAATGGGATGGTTGGCATCTGGAGTTCGAAGGACGCACTCCAGTCGAGGGTGCAGAGGGCGCAGCTTTTCGCGTCATCCGAGACATCATGAGCAGATTTCCCAATGAGTTAGCAGCAGCTTTGGCCGGTACCTTCCCGAGAGATGATCCTCGCGACGCCATTTGGGTACAGCCGCAAGGAAGTGCCCTGGTTAGAGGCCCCAGTGAAGGACGGGCTAGCGACAACCACACCATGAGTGCCATGTATGCAGCCATCAGAGCATACCAAGGTCTGGAGAATACCTATTGGACCTTGACTGGCCTACGTGGTGATGATCGGATTGAAGCAAGGAAGCAGAAGAAAAAGCAAGCGCGTGCTATAGCTAGCTTGCAGGAGCAGTTGGCTGATATGAGCTTGCAGCGGGACCGAGCTCTCGAGAGAGGCGAGAGTTCCATGCAGCAGGTTCAGAGGCTGACTCAGGCCAACAGGAATGCAGATCGCCTGTTGGAGCAGCTAGTACAAGAAAGGAATGAAGCCTGGAACGAGAGAGACCTTCTGAGGCAGAGGGTCGAGGAGCTAGAAGAGTACAATGCCAACTTGCATGAAGAGTTCCATGCCCTCTACAACGGGATAGGCCCGTATGCTCCTCCGAACGCCGCTCAGATGGACCTCGACGACGACGCCGCTGCTGAAGGTAGCGATGGCGACGCCTCCGACATCGACGATGGCCCCGAGGAGTAGGATAGTGTCCTGCGTTAGTAGCTAGGCTTGACGCGATGGCCTTCTTTTGGTTTTCATGTGTCATGATGTATCCTGTTCGACCTTGAGACTGACGATCTTTTGGAGTTTGGTTGTGTATGCGATACCCGAACGCATAAAAGTCCAGTGTATGTATGCTGGCAACGTGGTTGTATGGAACATGATGTTGCATTTGAAGTAACTGAATTGGTGCTGTTGTTTAATTGGAATGAAATTATTGCGCCTCTGTTTTCTTGTATGACTTGTTCTCTCCAATGAATTCAGTATGGCATAATTGTTCATTCGGACACAATTTTACAACCTCACTCAATGGTGCTTGTTGCTGAAATATGCAGATGGCCAACACTCGTCGTGCTACGTATGAAGCCGCTGAGACTGGTGGCAATGGTGCAGGAGCTGGTGGAAGTGGTGCCAACAATGTCAACCACCAAGAACCACGTCCAGAACCGCATTTGCCCCCTCCTCCGCCGCTTACCGCAGAAATGTTCTTCACACAGTTCCTTGGAAGTCAGCGCAGTACTGAACAATCACAGAGGAATATGGAAGACTTTCTGCGTACCATCGCGGAAAATGTTCAAAGAGGAAATAACCAAGGTGGTGGCCATGGAGTGAACCAGTACAGCAGTTTCAAGGATTTCATGGATACGAGGCCACCTATTTTCAAAGAAGCAGCAGAGCCACTTGATGCCGAGGAATGGATTAACACTATGGAAGATAAGTTCCGTGTGTTAAGGATGACAGAAGTTCTGAAAGTAGAGTATGCTGCGCATCAGTTACAGGGACCAGCCGGAATGTGGTGGAAGCATCACCGCAGTACTTTTCCTCCTAATACCCAGATCTCTTGGAGGGATTTTACTGAAGCTTTTAAGGGAGTTTATATTCCCCCAGGGTTGGTTGAGATGAAGCTTGGAGAGTTCTTAGCCTTGAATCAGGGAACCAAGACAGTGACACAGTATCTGCATGCCTTTAATAACTTGTGCCGCTATGCCCCAGACATGGTTGACACAGATGCAAAGAAGATTGCTAGTTTCAAGAGAGGGTTGAGTCCGAAGATGATGAAGCATGTGGGTACCAATACCCGCAACAGATTCAACGACTTTATCAGTGACTGTTTGAAGCAAGAGAAGAACAATAATGCTTACACCGCAACCAAGAACCGCAAGAGAGTGTTCGAGTCAGGATCATCCCAGTCCAGAGTTGTCCCTGCCAACCGTCCATCTTATCGTCCGTCCGCACCTGGTGCGAGGTTCAGGCCGCCGCAGCATAAAACTCAGAACTACAAGGGGCCACAGAAACCGTACAAGATGGCAGTGCCACCAACAAAGACCAACGCAGCTGCAGAACAGAGCAACTCCAAGGGAGCAATAGGGTCTGCTGGTACAGTGAAAGGGCCCTGCTACAACTGTGGTCAGCCAGGCCACTTTTCCAAGTTCTGCCCTTATCCGCCTAAAAAGAAGCAACAGACTTACAATGCCCGTGTGCACCACACCGCCATTGATGAAGTTCCTGAGGGAGAGCCTGTAACTGCCGGTAAGTTTCTTGTGAACCATCACCCTGCAGTTGTTCTTTTTGATTCTGGATCTTCGCATTCTTTTATGAGTCAAGCATTTGCACGGAAGCATGAACAACTATACACAGAATTGAGTTATGGTTATCGCATAAGTTCAGCAGGAGCTGATGTGTTAACCAATAAAATGGTTAGAGGGGCAACCCTTGAGTTAGGTAGTCGGAAGTTCAGAGTGAACCTGGTAGTTATGCCTGGGCTAGTTTTGGATGTAATAATAGGAATGAACTGGATGAAAGACTGGGAAGCAGTCATAGATACAAGCAGTCGGATGCTTACCCTTAAAGATCCCCAGGCAGAGGGTACTTTTCAGGTACCATTGCCTAAAAGAACAGATCTTGTGAGTGTGACCTGTGCCATGGAAGTTACTCCTATCCATCAGATCCCCGTAGTATGTGAGTTTCCGGATGTGTTCCCAGACGAATTGCCTGGCCTTCCTCCAGATAGAGATGTTGAATTCGGAATCGAGTTGATCCCCGGGACGGCTCCAATTTCTAGGAGACCTTATCGGATGCCTCCGGATGAGTTAGCTGAGTTGAAGAAACAGTTGGAAGAGTTGTTAAAGAAGGGGTTTATTCGCCCAAGTAAGTCTGAATGGGGATGTCCTGCCTTGTTTGTAAAGAAGAAGAAAGAGGGTACTCTCAGGATGTGTGTGGATTACCGACCTCTTAACGCTGTAACCATCAAGAATAAATATCCACTGCCTCATATTGATGTTCTGTTTGATCAGTTAGCTAAAGCCAGAGTGTTCTCCAAGATAGACTTGAGGTCAGGGTATCATCAGATAAAGATTAGACCTCAAGATGTTCCGAAAACCGCCTTTTCTACCAGATACGGGTTGTACGAGTATCTTGTTATGTCGTTTGGACTAACAAATGCTCCTGCATATTTTATGTATCTGATGAATACGGTTTTCATGCCAGAGTTGGACAAGTTTGTAGTTGTCTTCATTGATGACATTCTAGTATACTCTGAAAACGAGAAAGAGCATGAAGAGCACCTGAGAATTGTCTTGACCAGGTTGAGAAATCATAAGTTATATGCTAAGTTCAGCAAATGTGAATTTTGGTTGAAGAAAGTTCCTTTCCTCGGCCATATCCTATCTGAGAATGGAGTTTCTGTAGATCCGAGTAAAGTGCAAGAGGTTATGGATTGGAAGACTCCAACCACAGTGTCAGAAGTCAGGAGTTTCCTAGGCTTAGCTGGTTACTATCGCCGCTTTATCCCAGACTTCTCGAAGATTGCCAAGCCTATGACAAGTCTGTTACAGAAAGATCACAAGTTCGCGTGGACAGAGGAGTGTGAGACAGCTTTCCATACCTTGCGGAAACTGTTGACCACTGCTCCAGTTCTTGCGCAACCCGACATCGAGAAACCTTTTGATGTGTTCTGTGACGCATCAAAAACAGGACTAGGGTGTGTGCTAATGCAAGAAGGAAGAGTCATTGCTTATGCCTCCCGACAGTTGAGAAAACATGAAATCAATTACCCGACACATGATCTTGAGCTTGCCGCTGTAGTGCATGCCTTAAAGATTTGGAGACACTATCTACTGGGTAACGTGTGCAACATTTTCACCGATCATAAGAGTCTCAAGTACATTTTCACCCAACCAGAATTGAACATGAGACAGCGGAGATGGTTAGAGTTGATCAAAGACTACAACTTGAATGTACAGTATCACCCCGGGAAAGCCAATGTGGTAGCTGATGCTTTAAGCAGAAAGTCACATTGTCTGAATGTGCAACCCTTGCTTGAAGATGGTTTCGATCTAATGCACCCTGCCGTGCTACAAAGTATTCAGGTCAGTTGTTCCTTGGAGAGTAAGATTATAGAAGGTCAGAAAGCAGACAAGGGGATATTCCATATCAAAATGAAGATTCAAGAAGAACCCTCGAAACACTTCCGGGTAGATGAGCAGGATGTGTTGTGGTTCGACAACCGTCTTGTTGTTCCAAAGGATAGAGAGCTTAAGAATAAAATTATGGATGAAGCTCATCTCTCTAAGTTGTCTATTCATCCTGGCAGCAGTAAAATGTATCAAGAACTAAGACCTCGTTATTGGTGGACCAAGATGAAGAAGGAAATTGCAGCGTATGTAGCCAGATGTGACACGTGTTGTAGAGTAAAAGCAATTCACATGAAGCCTGCCGGAATGTTACAACCTTTGTCAGTACCAAGTTGGAAGTGGGATGACATTAGTATGGATTTTATCACAGGTTTACCCACTACTCAAAAAGGTCACGATTCCATTTGGGTAATTGTGGATCGTCTTACTAAGACAGCTCACTTTTTGCCTGTCAAAACGGAATATAGACCACCTCAATATGCTGAGAAGTATATTGCAGAGATTGTGAGGTTGCATGGCATACCAAAGACTATAGTATCTGACAGAGGGTCACAGTTCACTGCTCACTTTTGGGAGCATTTGCATAAAGGTTTGGGGACTAGTCTGATTCGTAGCACTGCCTATCATCCTCAAACAGATGGTCAGACTGAGAGAGTTAATGCTGTTCTAGAAGATATGTTAAGAGCTTGTGTGTTGTCTTCCAGAGGTTCATGGGAGTCATGGTTACCATTAGCAGAGTTCTCATACAATAACAGCTATCAAGAGAGTATCAAGATGGCACCTTTTGAGGCTCTGTATGGTCGAAAGTGTAGAACACCGTTAAACTGGATTGAGCCCGGAGAAAGAAGGTATTATGGTATTGACTTCATAGAAGAAGCCGAAAAGAAAGTTCATATCATCCAGCAGAATATGAGAGCAGCCCAGTCACGTCAGAAAAGTTATGCAGATAAGAGAAGGAGACCGCTTGTGTTCGAAGTTGGCGACTATGTCTATCTAAAAGTTACGCCAATGAAAAAGAAAAGGTTTGGTGTGCGCAGAAAGCTGGCCGCCAGATTTGTGGGACCTTATAAAATCCTGGAACGAAAGGGTCCTGTGGCTTACAAATTGGAATTACCAGAGTCAATGGGTGCTATATTCCCAGTTTTTCATGTATCACATCTCAAGAAATGTTTGCGCATTCCAGAGGAACAGATTGAACCTCGAGGCATAAAACTGAAGTCAGATCTGGTGTATCGTGAGCAGCCAGTTCGAGTTTTGGATACCAAGGAAAGGGCTACTCGAAACAGTGTGGTGAAAACATATAAGATACAATGGAGTCATCACGATGAAGGGGATGCGTCTTGGGAAACGGGTGAATACTTAAAGAATGCTTATGAAGATTTTTATAACAAATGGTTCGTAACCCAAATCTCGGGACGAGATTTTTATAAGGGGGGAGGGCTGTAACACCCCGGTGTTATGCAAGGCATCTTTGCATGGCAATCATATTGCATTTCATTCATATCATTATAATCCTGTATGATAATGGTATAATTCAAGTAAAATGAAAGCTTAAACATGCTACATTTCACGAATTAAAATAATATGATAATCACATTATATCAAAATCCTTGCAACCATAATTCTTATATCACTTGGAACCCTAGTTCAAATTTTGGAGCTCAAATTTGGTCAAAAACTTGTTCAAAAGCAATTATGAAAAATATTCAAAAGTATTCCCTAATTTAGCTTTTATTTTGCTATTTAAAAACTATTAGGAATTTTGAAATGGCCCCTTAATCAAAGTTGTAGAGAATTTAATTTTGAGCAACTTTTATTTTTGGGCCAAGTTTATAAAATGTCTTCTTCTTGTTCAAAATGTGGCTTGAAGTTTGAAATACATTTGAAATTGAATTTGGAAAATCGAAAAATGGAATTTTGTCTTAGCAGGCCGCGTCCTCGCTTCCCGGCCCGCTCGCGAAGCCGCCCGGCCCAGCCAGCCTCGCGCGCGCCCGCGCGACGCAGTCGGCCCGGCCCGCGACCCCGGCCTCCTTCCTCCTCCCGCGCGCGCCCGCGCAACGCTGGCCGCCGCGGCAGAACGCGCTCGCCGCGTGTCGGCCATGCGTTGCCGCCGCTCGCCGCGCGTCGTCCTCGCCCTGCTCTCCCGCCAGCGCGAGCGCACTCAAAACGACCGCACGAGCCTCCTCACTCCCTCACTTCCCCTCCCTCACCCGCCAGCCACCCCTCCTCTCTCCACCGCGCGGGCGGACGGCTCGCCGCCGCGAACTCCGGTTTTCGCCTCCCCGTTCCGGCATCGTCAGGCCACCATCACCCGATTCACCTCGCACCGAGCTCCGCTCCGCTCTTCCCTCCTCCGAACAAGCTTCTCCGCCCCCTCGCCGCCTGCGGTAGGGCTCCTTTCTTCCTCGCCTCGCCGCGCCACCGCCACGGTGCCGACGAGCCGCACCTCTCCACCGTCTCAACCGCCACCTCTGTGCTATCCCGCCCTGTCGTCTCGTGTTGGCCACCTCTCGGCGATTCGATTGCGCGCCTTGGTGGGTCATTGGCTGGCCGGAACCGGCCGATTGGCCGTGACCGCCGCCGCGACGTCGTCGTCGGGAGCGCCGGCGACTCGCTCGGCTCTCTTCCCCCCCCTTCCTCGCTCGGTGGGCTGAGCCGTGCCAGCGGGCCGAGCCCGAGCAGGCCGGCTCGGTTTCCTCCCCCGCGCGAGCGAGACGGGCCGCGACCGCCGTGGGCCGATCATTTCCTCGGGCCGGCCCAGCGACGTTTAATAAACCCATTTCATTTCTCTTTTTATTATTTTTGATGAAAAACAATTGGGAAAAATGATTTCTTGGTCATTTTAGCTCCAAAAATTGTGAAATAAATTTTTATATACTCATTTGAATCAGATCTACAATATAAAAATGTTGCATGTCAATATTTCATTACTTTTCTGTAGTGTTTTAATTAATCTTGGAAATTGGTGTTTTCTTGAAAAATTGATAAGAAAATTTAGAAAAGTCAGAAAATTATGATTCCAAATTTATTAATCTTTTTGTGACATGTACTTTCTAGGGAAATTTTATAGCTTGGTTGTTCTGTATAAAAATTTGTAGTTGTAGTTCAAATGCTTTCTATTACCAATATTTGTTATTTTTGTTATTTAAATAAATTTGAATAAAACATGCAAGTAATAATTTTTCTATAGTGTTTGTTTAGGTAGTAGATAGTAGAAAAAATTCCTAAATCTGTTGTTTGATACTTTTCAAAATGTAAAGTAGTTTAAATGTCTATTTTAGGCCTTAGTTTGTTATTTTTGTATAGTAAGTTCTAAATATCCAAATGCAGTAAAAATTTTATGTCAAGCTATTTTTGATATTAGTAACCCACTGTAATTTTCTAAGATTTTTCTGAGCTACTAAAATATGTGTTGCTGTTCAAATGTAGTGCTAATTAGGGTTTCCCTTTTATTCTTTAATGCAAAGATAATTAGTAAAGTATACTTTGGTGTATCTTTGAAGCACCTTGTTAGTCAAGTACTCTTGCATGGTAGAGAATAGTAGTGGTAGTTTTCGAGTACATGTTCTTGGATGATGTAGACTACCTTGTAGAAGAGTCATAATTTCCGCATGATCCGATAACGTAACATATCCACTTCATCGCATGCACACCGCATCATCATCATCTCATGTCACTTCTGCATTGCACCTATGCATGTGCACTCATACTTCTGCATCATACAGGATCGCAGGAGGTGGTTCCGACAGTAGTTCCCGAGGACGCAGAGGAGCAGCCCGAGGAGCCGGAGCCAGCAGAAGCAGAAGAGGAGTCCGGTGAAGAGCTTCCGGAGTGCCCCGACCATCGTCCCAGTACCTTCGAGCGAGGCAAGCCCCGGAGCATTTCTCCCTCGGTTTGCAAAGAATTATTTACTAATTTCACTTAATCTGATGCATTAAGTTTAGGAGTTGTTTGCAAACGTTGCTGCATTATACCTTGTTCCACCTTGTTTTACCCGATCCTTGTCACCCTGGTGTCCACGGTCAATACTTGCTTAGCTTGCTTAGACCGGTAGAAGTCGGGTGATTGCCTGTCATCCGCGAGCTATAGGGGATTACCTGGTTTTATGTGAAAGAAATGTCATGTGAATAGCTAAGTGTGGGAATGAATATGAGACCGGGCGGAAGCTTGCAGGGTTCTGGACTGTAGTGTCTTCCGTCTGTGTCGATTAAGGACCGTCCGATGTCGGGCCTCGGGTCATGTTGAACGCATGCCTCACATTTAGCTGGCCGAATAAAGTACCTTTCGACCGCGAAGCCGGGAGATTATTCGGGCCGAGTAGATTGCCCGCAACGCACTGTACCGGAGCAGTAGTGGCAGGAAACGGGGGCGCGATGATAAGGCCAAAGAGCAGTCGGGCGGCCCCCGGGTACATGTGGTTCCTGGCAAGCTCGCGACTTTACCTGAATGGTTGACTCGGTGACCAATACCTCACTTTAGCGGGTGAGTGAGGTTTGTGTGAGGAATAAATTACCAGCTGGTTAATAATCGATTCGAATCGCCATCGTTCACTGGATAGTGAACACTTGACTTGAGTTACTTCATCGTAGTAATACTGATGAAACACTTGGATAGTTATGAGGAAATGACATGGTAACTATTGTTAATGATCAATGGTAATCCTTGCTTGCTTAATTACATGGTTACTTTAGCATAAAGTGCAAACATAGTTGACAGGAGAATAAAGATTTAAAAGATAACATGCTTAGTAAATGCTTTGATAAGCTAAAAATGCTTTTCTTGCAAATGAGTCAGCTACCCCACCAAAAAGCCTATCATGATCCTTGGAGTCTTTTTGTTTTGGTTCTGTCGGGTAAGTCTAGCTGAGTACCTTCTCGTACTCAGGGTTTTGTTCCCATTTGTTGCAGATGGACAGATGTACTATGGTTATTGTATCAACTGTCTATACCCTGCGATGGGCGAAGCCTAGGACCATGGGCAATGGTCACTCACTACTCCTCGCCTGATGCTTTTGTGGGAGATGATCGCAAGCTGGCACCGTATTTTGGAAAGGATGTGTGTGTGTGTATGTGTGCCTTGAACTAATGCTTCCGCTACTTTATTTGAAACCGGTTTGTAATAACTATGTTTAAACTCCGATGTATTTTGTGCCGCAAACTACTGTGTAACTTATGAAGGTAATCGCTGAACTTATTACGATCTTGGCTGTGATGTGAAATGGTTTGAAATCCGTCGAGATTTCACGGACTACCGGGTTATACGGGCTTAAGTTTGGTAAATTGTCCGTCCGTTGGATGATTTTCTTACTTAATCTCGTATAATTGGGCGGTTCTGTTACACACGCCGTCCGGGATGGAGAGGGAAGCTCGATTTGAGGATACGACGCGAGCCGGGACGGAGGGGGGAATGAACGGAGTGGTGCGGGGAAACAGTGTGATGCAGGCAACCAAACGACGGCCAGGTGACGTAAATAGGACGGGATGGCCATTTGCTCCATCCGGTGCAGGCAACCAATCACCCCTTACAAGAATCTTAGAGAATTAAAACATCTTAAGTTTAACCAAATTTATATGATAAAATAATAATAATTTTATGATACTAACTAAATATCATTAGGTTCTTTATTAATTATATTTTCATAGTATATCTATTTGATGTCATAAATTTTTGTAATTTTTTCTATAATTTTGATCAAATTTAAGATGTTTTGACTCTCCAAGATTTTTAGAATAACTTATCATTTGGGACGGAGAAAGTACAAAATAAAGCGAAGCATCGGCAAAAACTAATGATGTTCATACAGCATAGTAGTACATATGATCACTTCACAGCTCAAAAACAAATGCCGATACTGTAGAATGAATGGGTTCCCTGCCTCCCTAGTCCACGGACCACGGCCATCCGCGCGCGCCCATCCAATCCGACCGAGATCCACATGACATGAGCTGCAGGTTGCAGCCTGGTCGACCCCCCACTATTGCTACTCTTATTTGTCCCGGCTGAGCTTATGAGCACGGCTTATCAGCCGTGGAACAGTGTTTTTCTCTCACAGCAAATCAGCCACAGCCGGCTTATAAGCCAAAAAAATAGCCTACCGAACAGGGCCTGTGTTTTTATTAGATGTTAGTCGACTGAGTACCTTTTTTTTTTGCTAGATCTTGAGCATGCGCAAATGCCTGATCTACACGTTGATCGTGGAAGCCCCCGGGCTGCAGTTTCCCGTTTGAGCTAGGAATCGCGCCCAGCTCCACACGAACGAACTGTTGGGCCGCGAATCGGACATGACAGGCCAAGAGCCGAAAACACCTTCCCGGAACGGTAAAACGCCCTCTTTTGTTGGGGGTTGTTTAGATGTTTTCAAAATTCCAAATTTTTACTTTTCGTTCCATTACATCCAATCTTTAAACATATGCATGAAATATTAAATATAGATAAAAAATAATTAATTATAATTATGAGATAAATTTTTTGAATCAAATTAGTTTATAATTAGACATTAATTATCAAATATAAATGAAAGTGCTATAATAGCTAAATTCTAAAAGATTTTTTATCTAAACACCCCCGCTAGCGAATTGAAGCACCTGGGGGCGGCACTAAGGATTTCGTAGGATTCGGGGAGGCCTGGCGGACAGCGGAGGAGGTGAGGTGAGGACGGCAAGTGGCAGCGCAGCTACAAACCTTCGCAACAGCAGCACGGCACGGGGCTACTGCTCGGCTTGGTACAGGTATACAGTACAGTAGGCGTGTAGTGGAGTGGAGTATAGTACAGCCATACAGGGAAGAGAAAGACGACTCCTCACGGCCACTGGCACGCAGCAGCGCAAGGCCACTGGCGCGCTCTCTCTCGGGCGCTGCTCATGTGACTGATGCGACACGAGGACCGCAGATGACGCGACCTATCGTCTACTCCGTACTTATACTTACTACTCTGTCCTTTTTAAAATAATATCGATATGATATTTTTGTTGGTCATACCTTTTAAATTTTGTTTAATTTTATAAAAAAATATTAGCAACATTTATATATCTAAATAAATTATTATAAAAATAGATTTAATGATCTAATATTTCATGGCCGGATTTTGATGGTTAAACATTTTTTCTGTGGTGTGGTCTTTGACCGTGAGACTGTATTAATTGGCCTGATTCTACCATTTGGTAGATAAAGCCGGATATATATTATCCATTATTAAAAAAATATAACATAAATATTAATAGTTTTTTATATATCTAGTAAAAAGTTGACTACGTTTAAGTTAGAAGAGGACAGAGCGAGTAAGGCCTGGTTTAGTTTCCAAAATTCTTTGCCATAGCCCATCACATTGAATATTTGAAATATTCATGGAGTATTAAATGCACAGTTCTCGGAGAAATCGTGAGACGAATCTTTTAAGCTTAATTAGTCTATGAAAGGCCGTAAGTGCTACAGTAACCAACATGTGCTAATGACGGATTAATTAGTATAATTATATTCATCTCACAGTTTTCTGATGGGTTATGTAATTTATTTTTTTATTAGTATCCGAAAACTCTTTCTGACATATAATGTGACACTTAAAAATTTTCTTTTGGCGAATTAAACGCAGCCTAATATGCATCTTGTGATCTCGAGGGGCGTGTTTGTTTAGCTCTTGCCGCCTTGCAGATGAGTGCCGCCTTGCAGATGAGTACTAGCGCATTCTCAGGCAGGACAGACTGATGTAACTCAACTACCCTCGCCCGCGCTGGACCAACGCTTGTCCTAGGAGACTCGATTTCGTTTCCCCGTGGCCACTGGCCAGGGCGACCTAGGCCAGTTGTGCAAATGTCCAGTTGCAGCAGGTCAACCATGCTTTGGCTCAGGTCTAAGTAAACGAACACGCTCGAGGTGGCCTCCTAGCAGGCTCATGGGCTCGATCAATTGGTAGCATTTTGGGCGGCGTGGATTCCTCCTAAAAAATTGGGCGTGCAGGTGTTCTTGCCAATTTTTCAAAAAAAACTGGCGTCCATGGCCAATGCAACAAGAATGCAGTCTTGCAGACCATCAAATTCTTGCAAGCGCTCACTTCTTCCTTCTAATCTCGTATCGCTGCCTGTCGCCTTGGCTGCTTATCTGGTTTTCCAACTTCACGTGTTTGCTTGTTTTGGCGTCTCCTCTCGCCGCACCATCCTCCTCTCCATAGCTGGATCACCCCTTCCTTTTTCTGAAAGACCAGCAGGAGCTTTGCCAAAATGTATTAAAAGGTGAAATAACAGTTAAGCAAAACAGTTACAATACCGTGTGAAAAAAGGGTAGAAAACAACAAAAGGATAACCAACAAGTAAAAAATATCAATGACAAACCATTGTCATGAAAAAATCCCGATCCAATAACAGTAGAAGAAGGATCACGAAGAAAACATTAAAACTATTGCCAAAGACGCAAAAGAACTCTAAAAAGGGAAACAATATCTATCCATCCTGACCTTTGTCATAGACACCTTTGTCATACATAGCTTGATGCTGCTAAATGTCCTCTGTTTTGTGGGAGTAAGAGTTTAGGTGGGAATGAAAATGGAAGTTTAGAGGCTTGAGTCTCACCAATCACTTTCTCGGAAGAGAAGGGAAATAAGTAGCAATTGTGCTTTTAGTAGAAGATGAACACATTCTCATTTTACATCATGATTTATCATATAAATTTTCACTCAAAAACCTACACACCTAAGAGTGGATATGTATATTCTGTTTTAAACTCCTCTCTTATTTCCCTTCTCAAAACAAACAGGAGACTAACACTAATAAAATTAAATTCTATTCTTAATTGTATCCATCAACTCTACCACTAATTTCTATATCCCCGGTAGGTATCAAACGCATGATGCAGATCAGTCGTTTAATTGCCTGATTTTTTGCGGCGGGTACCCACGCCTGTTGCATGCATCCCTATAAATCGGTCGTGGCCTCGTGGACCATGGCCTCATGGGCTCATGGCTAGTAGGCTAGGCAGCAACCGAGAATTGACACTCTAAAATGTCCATTTTGTGAAGTTATAAAAATGTGGAACGGACTTCACCATTGTGTTCCTCTCATCGAGACGGTCAAAAAAACATATATGGAACGTCTAATTCGGAGTTCGGATGAAGGAGTTATGTCCCCGGGAAGATGCTCCAGTATCGGCAGTTCCGACTCAAGTCGGAAGTTCTGACAGTCAGCAGTTCCGGCAAACGTCGGCAGTTCCAACTGTTGGTAGTTCCGACAGACGTTGGCACTTCCGGCAGACCTAATAAAAAGGCTTGTTCAGATCTGGTCTTCTGGATTCCGATCCGAACTATTCCAAACTTGTGGAAAACTTGAAAAATAAGGCTTGGAGAGGTTTTCTACTGGGATAAGACCACCCCTCTCTCTCTATATGAGAGAATCATGGCCGATTGAGTTCCCATCCGTCGGTTATCAAAATACCCATAGTACCTAACAGAGGGTAAAATACGGTACCCTACACGTTTGTTAAAACCCAATCGTAGGGGCCCCAAAAAGCACTGACAGCATGTCAGCTGCTCAAGGCACGAACGACGAACTCTATCTCACCCGAGCCTTGCGGAGAGGCCTCGGACATGATAGGTGTCTCAGGCGACATCTCTCCACCTCACCCGAGCCCCCGCGACGTCATCAAAAGAGCCCGACTCCCCGCGGCGCGTTTCTGCCTCGCCCGAGGGGCACGTGGAACCCTCAGGCAAGACGGGGAGCCACGGGGGCCCCAACTACGGCACTCGCTCCCATCAATGAGATGGACGTGACCATGCACAGTCAACAGGAGCACGGGAACCACGCCCTGAATCGACGTGACCCCAGTCATTCTACCACGACGACATCCATACCTCCACAGCAACAGGGGTGACGGCAACTGTGCCACTTAACCTCCTCACTACGAAAACCTAGGCGCACGCGCCACCCACCTTCACGGCACAGAGGTGTACAGGTCAAGACATGGCCACGGCACGTCACACCAGTGGATGGAGAGGCCAAAAGATCAACGCCCAATATGTCTCCACACTACAGGGGAACTGGTCCCACCGGATAAGGAGGAGACGACCACGCCTGAGGCCACCTTTTTTCTCTTTCATTCTCCCCGTTTTTACTCCTTTACCGCAAATGTAACCCAAGCCCTCCCCTTAGAAGCTATAAAAGGGGAGGCAGGGGCCACATCTAAAGGAGCGATTAAGCAACAACAGCTAGAGCCCACCTCAGTTGAAACCACACATCGCGCACCACCACTCACAAGAGACCTAGGATCTACTCTCTCTCTCTCTCTCTCGACAGCTTGTAACCCCTACTACGAGCACCCCGATGCAAGGGAACACGAGCCGCAGCAAAACCCACTGGATGTAGGGCTGTTCATGCCCAAATCAGTATACATCCCTGTGTCCGCTTTGTATACCATCAAGGCCTAAACGCGCAGATACAAATTCACTAGTCGCTCTGTTTAGACCCCCGGTCACCCAGACACTGACAGTTGGCGCGCCAGGTAGGGGCCTTCTGCGCGTCACGATCCATCTACTAGGTCTTGATGGCCAACCCCCGCATCCGCTTTACCCTAGGCTCCCATGTCCGGTTCGGCAACCTAGATTTCATCTGTACGGGAGTGAACTACGATCTGGTTCTTCTTCCCCCTTTCGTTGACATTGATGCCATCTCTACCTTTGCCTGGGCATAGACAAGGGGTAGGCCCTCGAGAACGACTGCCCAGGAGGTTCCTAGGGCAAAACAATGTCGGCCGGTAAGCCACATGACCACGGGAGGGCCCGTGGCCAGTTTTCGACCGCAATTCGTTTTGATCCGTCTGCGGGGGAGATTCCCGCAGATCTACCGACTCCCCATGCGCAGGCTATCGTGGAGGTACTTGTGACTACAGAGACAACTTCTAGTATCAGCTCTGACGAGGACGACAGCAGCTGGGCCGGCGCCGACTTCTCCGGGCTCGGCGACTCGGGGGCTCTACATCGTTTCGCCGACATCTGCGACTACCTCCTCGACGACGGCGACTCCGATGACGGTGGCTACGAGCTCATGTGGCCAAAACGCCGGAGGGTGGAGGTCACGCACGGCGTCGACACGCCAGATTGGTAGATCATCATATCATCCCCTGCCCAAGATCTATTATTTTGTTTGAGCACAATCTTTTTGTACCCGTGAAATCGTTGCACGTTCTCTGCTACAATTTATTTTGTCATTTGCGAGTTAAATCATGAGTTATATTATCAGCGATAATTACGTGATACGTTTCCGCCCTTTATGGTCCAATTACGGCATGGAGTCCGAAGGCTGGCTTGTGAAGGGCTCGACAGCCGCTCCGAGCCACCCGAGTGAGGGATAGTATGAGAAGGGGCACACGAGCGGCCAGTACCCCGGACGCGCTGAGCGTCATGGGCCTTCTCGAACCATGTTCAAGTCTAGGCCGATTTACAGTTCGGGAGTTTTTTTTCTAAAAAAGGCAACGAGCCCTCGGGGACGGTCGAATGACCCTGGGAACTCCCCGAACCAACCGCCAGGAAATTTTCAGGCCGGTCACTAGCTTACCTCTGTCAGATCCCCACGAACGGGAACTGGGGCTTCACTTGAACCGATCCGATTGCAACTCAACGGGCACCACGGCTCGACCCAGCGAGGGTAGCCGTGGTGTTGCCCAAACCCTCCTCTTTGCGAAAAATATGTGTGAGGGATATGCTAACAAAGTCACTTAACTAGGCCCACGCACCAGTACGGACTTCAGAGGACCTAGGGGCAGAAACGTCTGGCCCACGAACGAACTTTCCCGAGCGTCCCGATGGGCCTGCGATCCTAAGACTTAGGCAAGAGAGTCCGACCCCTCCTCGGGGCATGGGACCCAGGGGCAGAGATGCCCAACCCACGAACGAACTTCCCCGAGCGTCCCAACTAGCCTACAATCCTAAGACTTAGGCATGAGAGTCCAACCCCTCCTCGGGGCACGGGACCCAGGGGTAGAAATGCCCGACCCACGAATTAACTCTCTCGAGCGTCACGACATGCCTATGATCCTAGATAATGGCAGAAGCCTCGATAAGAACGCATCCGACCCCGGCTCGGGACACGGGAAATTGCTACACTCAAACGTCCGATCGATCTGTCAAAAACCCCGAGAGCTACAGGCACACGAGTTGCTTCCTCCCCAAAGAAAACCGTCAACAGGCAGGGTCTCGGTGACCTCGCCAATCGCTATTGTCAATCAATGCAAGATGAAATAATGGGAATGGGAAACAAAACATGGCAACGATCAGACAAACTGATTTCTTAGATAAACTATTTTACATTTATAGGGGAAGGGAGCCCTAGACTAGGCCTACAGGTCCTCGTTGAGGACCTGGTCCGCGAAGACTAGAGCAGCGACGACATTCGCCGCTGGTTCGAAGCCCTTGAGGAGGTCCTCGTAGTCTCCCAACCCCTCCCCCATCGGGAAGCCTTCGATGTCCTAGAGCTCCACGTCTGTAGCCGCTTGGGCCTTTGTCAGCGCAACGGCCGCCCCTCAACGGACGCCACGCTCGATTGCCGCCCAGATCAGTGCTTGTCCGCTGAGGAGGCGCTCCTCCCGGTGCCCTGTTGGAGCACGAACAAAGTCCGCCAGGACATTGGTGGTGCTGCGGAGGGACTCCACCTTCGCGAGCAGCTCTGCCCAATACAAATGTCAGACACCAGACATTGTATCAACCGAAAGGCGAAATAAGGAGACGAAAGATTACTCACCCATGCACCGATGGTCGGATTCCGTTTGCTATGAACGGGCGAGCGCCGTCTCCTCCTCCAAAGAGGTCACCACCGCCTTGACGATAGCTAACTCCTCCTAGGCCTCCTAGAGCGGGGTAGGAACACCCCAGGCCACCGCGTTCTGGGCCTGCCCATACCCCGACGTGGAGACGACGTCGGGATTAAGGCGATGGCGGCGAGAGGGCACCCTGTTCCCTTCTCCCCACGTACCCACACAGGAACCCCTGGACGAGTCGTCGTGCTCCATGGCTAAGGTGGCAAGGAAAAACAAAGAGCAAGGACAAAAGAAGAGAGATGCCAGGGTCGGGCACCACGACTCAGGTTATAAAGGGCCCCGAAGAGGCCTCTCAACTCCCAGGCATTCAATACAACCAACTGCCCCGCTCATCTCCCAAGGGAGCCACGTCGGTCTCACGCCACACCTCGAGAAGGTGAACCGTTCTCGCAGATGGTTTACGCCCCATTTAATTGTGACAATGGAGTCTTGTGTGAAGATAACCGACTGAACATGAATCACCCACCTTCCCATGCACCGCAACACAAAGCATCACAATAGCAACTGCCTGGCATGACCCTTCGTCTTCCCCAGGCGGACATACTCGCTCGATTCAAAGCCCTTAAAGGGATAACTCATCCCTCTAAGGCCTTGGGGGCTACACTCAGCGGGTGCGCTCGTGCGCACCCACCGAATAGTCTTCTCAAAACCAAATAAACCGTGATAAGGCCCAAATGGGATGACGAGGGCCCGCGTATATCCCTCCGTTCTGCTAAAGAGCGCAAGGGAAACAATATGACAGCAGAGAGCCCATCCGGTCAGTCCTTTGCAGCGCGCAAGGGCTCGGGGGCTTCTCTCGCATCCTGACCTAGCGAATGGTCAGGGCCAAGGCCACAGGGGCTCCCCACCTGACCCGCGGCCATACAAGAAACACCATGCTTGCTCAATTAAAATCCCTTGAAGGGATAACTCATCCCTTTAAGGCCTCGGGGGCTACACCCGCAGTGTGCACTCGCGCGCACCCACCGGACAGTCCTCCTCTAAAACAAAAACTAGTCAAAAACTACCCGCAGGCGCTCGTTCTCAAGCCTCTGAAGGAGTGTTGCACTCCTCCATTGGCTCTGGGGCTACTGTCGGGTATCAAAATACCAAGGGTACCCAAAAGAGGGTAAAATACGGTACCCTGCACGTTTGTTAAAACCCTATCGTAGGGGCCCCAAAAAGCATTGACACCATGTCAGCTGCTCAATGCACGAATGACGACCTCTATCTCACCCGAGCCTTATGGAGAGGCCTCGGGCATGATAGGCATCTCGAGCGACATCTCTCCGCCCCGCCTGAGCCCCTGCGACGTCATCAAAAGCATTTGACCCCCCGCGGCGCGTTTCCACCTCACCCGAGGGGCACGTGGAACCCTCAGGCAAGACGGGGAGCCACAGGGGCCCCCAACTACGGCACTCGCTCCCATCGATGGGATGGACGTGACCGTGCACAGTCAACAGGAGCATGGGAACCATGCCCCGAATCGACGTGACCCCGATCATTCTGCCATGACGACATCCATACCTCCATAGCAACAGGGGTGACGGCAACTATGCCACATAACCTCCTCGCTACAAAAACCTAGGCGCACGCGCCACCCACCTTCACGGCACAGAGGCGTACAGGTCAAGACATGGCCACGACACGTCACACCAGCGGATGGAGAGGCCAAAAGATCAACGTCCAGTACGTCTCCACACTACAGGGGAACTACTCCCACCGGATAAGGAGGGCGGCCACACCCGAGGCCACCTATTTTGTTTTTCTCTTTCATTCTCCCCATTTTTACCCCTTTACCACAAATGTAACCCGAGCCCTCCCCTTAGAAGCTATAAAAGAGGAGGCAGGGGCCACATCTAAAGGGGCGATCAAGCAATAACAGCTAGTGCCCACCTCAGTCGAAACCACACATCACGCACCACCACTCACAAGAGATCTGGGATCTGCTCCCTCTCTCTAAACCTTGTAACCCCTACTACGAGCACCCCGGTGCAAGGCAACACGAGCTGCAGTGAAACCCACTAGACGTAGGGTCGTTCATGCCCGAACCAGTATACATCCTTATGTTCGCTTTGCACACCATCAAGGCCTAGACGCATAGATACAAATTCACTAGTCACTTTGTTTAGACCCTCGGTCCCCTAGACACCGACACCATCTATCCAATCGATAAACAAATCAATCTACTACCTCTACTCTAACCCTTCTACCCTCTTCTTCTATCTCCATGCTATTCATCCCTTGATCCACGACCAAGGATGGTGCCCTAGGCTTGTCGACCGACCTAGGGCAACCCGGCAACATCCTTGCCCTGACAGGGTCCCTCTCGGGTGAGAGCTTCGACGGTTTCTTTGCTAATTTGCTTGAAAACTAACTGGTTCTTCATCACGTAAGCACGTTGGTTATCCTTTGGTAGTTTGCTTGCAAACCTCTCCGTTCTTCACCGCGTAAGCATGATATCTTCACTGCGTTCTTCAGTCCGTAGCAGCCCAGACGTCTAAGGCCCTGTTGGTGTGTGATTCGGATCACTTCCGATGTCAACACACTTTTTGACGACTCTACTGGGGAAGAATTTGATTCGGCTCTACTTTATAGCCGATTCTTCTTGCCCTAGCCTTATTCCTCGCTGATCTATCTTCTTGAGTTTGCCATTACCGTTGCATCTGGCCTAAAAGGCTGGTCGCATTTGGTTTTGACCCCTTGTGATCTTGTTTGCAATTTTGCAACAATCTGCGCTGCTAATTGGAAAATTCAACAAGGCGATCAAGTTGTAAATCATGGAGTACCGAGGTGATGCATCACAAAACTACTAGTCACCCGAAGGTACAACTTGCAAATGCATCTTATGATCCCAATAGTTATTTTGCAAGTTCTATGAGTTCTCATGTTGGTGTTGCTAGCTATAATGATACTAGATATGTTGCATCGGCTGATACTTTTGATAATGCTTCTCATCATACACATCATAGTTATGGATATCATGGTCAAGAGCCGATGCCTACATTGAATTCTTTGAGTTTCAATGCTAGTAGCAACATGCAACATGTAAATCCTTATTCATCAGCTATAAGTTCATAATATGTGGTTCCACCACAAGACATGTCGATGAATGAGAGAATTGGCTCTGACAATGCTAATTATTTAGCCAATTTCTCTCAAAATTCAGCACCAAATGCCAATGCTCCTATTCATAATTCGGCTTCACATGTTACTCCCAACTCGAGCCGAATTAATGAAACTTTAGCAAGGTATTTAAGTGCTAATACTCATGATTTGGCTTCATATGTTACTAGTAACCATAGCCGAATCAATGAAAATTTAGCATCTTATGCAAAGATCAATACCCATAATTTGGCTTCATATTTGGCTCATGATCATAGCCAAATTAGTAAAATTTCAGCAAGGCATTCGAGTGCTAAGACTCGTGATTCAGCTCTATATGTTGATCTCAAATCAAGCCGAATCGAGGAAGATTTAACCATACTGGAAATCCATATAGCTCCTCTAAATAGAAGGTGCCCACTTATCATAGAACATATTAATTATGCTATGATTGCTTGAAAACTCCTGATGGTTGGTGGATACCTGATTTTTATGAATTTACTGGTGAAGATGATAAGACTACTGTGGAACATATTAGTATATATCTCTCACAACTAAATTTTGCCGTAAAGAAGACTATATGAGAGTGTGAAATTTTCTTTTATCTCTTACCGGTATTGCCTTTGCATGGTTTGCATTTGCCCTGGTGCACTGTTGGTTCATGGTCTCAATTAGAGGAGCAATTCTATGAATATTTTGGAAAGACCAATGAGAAAAGACCGATCACAGTTAAGTCATCGGCTAAAAGAGGATTGCTAGTGGGCATGAAAGAAAGAATTGATTTGGATATAAGCAAAGGTTCGGCTACAAAAGCCGAACAACACAATATCCTTTCTGAATCAATCACATCTCAAAAAACAAGTCTTACTACAGAAAAGCATGAAAACGCTAGAAATCAACTAGACTTGATTTTTCAGGAGCTAAAGGGGTTATACATTTATCTAATGATTACCGCATCATTGATGGAGATCAAGCCCCTATAAGCAACAAAGGTGGGCTGCCTTCTAGCTCAAAATTGGCTGAGCCAATTGCTGCGTGCTTTGAGTCACCTAGGCCAACTACCCAGTCGGCCAGGCCCACTGCCTCTGTGCCTGCTAGTGCCCAAGTTGGCCTAGCCGACTTTCTCGGATCCAGTAGCCGCCGATGCATCTTTGGATGATTCCGCACCTATTGTTGATTGTTCTCAGGAGATAAAGAGCAACATCATTCAAATCAAGGATGTGCACTTTTCCAACATGATCAACAAGGTAGAGAACACAAATATTTTACTTAAATTCTAATCTGGTCAAACTATTTCAATTTCTACATCTATTAGAGATATTCTTGCTAGTAATTGTAAAAGACCGATTGAGAATGGCATAATATTTGTTGGTGAGAAAATAAATTTGGATTCTATTGGCCAGCACATTGTGCCATATGGCAAGGCCGATGCTAGTGGTTCATGAAAGGTAAAGCTTCCCATAAGTAATTGCAAAGGTGTGGTCGAATGGGTTGATGTTAAATCTGATCCCTTTGTTTGCCTAGCTTTAAAGCTGACTCCACAAAAGAATCGACTAAGAAAATCAAAGTACACCTTTGGCTTTACTTTTTTTGATCATGTCTTTGATGTCTTGCTTAAGAATAATTTTATTAGAATCATTGATCGCAATGCTTTGCCATCTATTCAAAACTTAGAAGAGCTTACATATTGCAAATGACATAATTCATCTGATCATAAAACTTCTAATTGCAATGTGTTTCGTCGAGTGATCCAATTGGCCATTGATAATGGATGATTGAGATTTTCTGAAGCTCAACAAAAGAATCAATTGGATTCAATTGGTCTTGATGGCAAACAGGTTTCGAATCGGCTTGCATTAGCCGATTCACTCAAAGCTCAAGGCTCCAATGTCCAAGATAGAGATCAAGTGAAGACAAGGTTGTTGTTCATGAACTACAAATTAAAGATACTCAAGAGGACAATAATGTTATCACAATTTCAGAAGACACTAGGGGACAAGTGAAATCTCTCCAATTAAAGCAAAAGTCGATTGATCCCGTTGAGTATGGGGAATTGGCTAAAGATCCCCCTCTAGAACATGTCTGTCAAGATGGGAAGAAGGAGGATGCCCATAAAGCTAATGAAGGTAAAGGCCATGACAAACAAATAAGTAGAAGGCCGAAGCACAGCTTTGAGGAACTTCTAGCTAAATATGAGAAGATAGCAAAAGCAAATGTCAATAATCAACCAAAGAAAGTCCAATCATCAAAATTTCCTTCAAAGCGCAAGTCTTAGGAGTGGAATGGGCAAGATGATAGATATCACGCAGCAACAACATATTCTCCTTTTGAGTAGCCAATTCCCATGTCGTATGGACCACAACCCACATATTTTTATCCTTATTCATCTTGGGGCTGGTTTAATGAGGAGGCACATGTTTCACCATATTTTAGGCTGGAATATGTAGAGTATGCAACTCCTAGACATTCAGAGAGATCATCACCTTATAAAGACCGTTTTGATCAAAATCGGTCTGGAGCTCAACCGAAGAAGAAGGCGGTAAAGCAAGTTTACCGCATAAAGTTTGATGATCAAAAGAAGAAAAGTTCAGAAGTGAGTTTAACTATCAAAAATCCGATTACATTACTGAAAAATCCGGCTATTGATGGCAAAGAAGTGAGAAAATCATCTATTAATATTCTAGGTGCCAAATCTAAACAAAAGAAGGTGGGAGTGCCCAAAATCAAGAAAGTTTTGCCGCTGTTCAAAGCAAAAGTAAAACCAATATGCTCAATCGGTTTACCAAAGTGGCAAGAAAACAAGTTACAAAAGCTTAATGCAGAGAAGCTAAAAGAAAAAGGCTTGGCATGGGTTTCCAAAGCAAGTATTCAAGCTCAGAAGGATGATGTCAAGCAAGTGGTGCAACAAAGGCAAAGGAGAGAAGGAGATTCAAGAAACAGTTGCCAAGCTGGAGGTTTGCACCAAATCATCAAAATCATTGGTCATGGCATCATCCATACTCTCTGCCTATGCTTATGTGGAATTCATCCCTTGGTATGTATGGTTATCCCTCAACTTCTTATTTTGATCCTTGGTATAGATCTTTATGTTATGGAGGGTTGCCAAATTATTTTACTTATCGATGATCATGAGCCGAAATATTTATTTCGGTTATGCATGCTCCTGTGGATGAATTTATATGACCGATATTTTGATATCGCCCTTAGTGTAAAAATAAACCGATGAATGCTTGTGACCATCGTGCTAATAGAAAGCCCCCATGAAATTTACATTGATGGCTTTAAGGCCCGGGTGGCATGGAATATGCATTTTGGATTTACTTCATGTATGTGATAATATGATTAATCAGCTTACAAATGAGGCTAAGTTGGCATTGTTATTGCTTCTCCCAATGGTGCTGAACTTGAGATGCCAAGCCGATTATATTTCTATTGTACCAACAATCAAACCGAATACGAAGCTCTCTTATTCAGGTTGATTATGTTGCGTTCCATGGAGGTAAAACATATTAAAGCCTACGGTGACTCCTTGCTGGTGGTGCAGCAAGTTGCTGGAGAATTTTAATGTTTAGATGGATCACTATGAGTTTGTTTTGATGCTTGCCTTGATATAATCGTTACTTTTGCCGAATTCAAGATGGGGCATATTCTGAGGCATGAAATCAAAAGACTAACATGTTAGCTTAACAAGCATCTGGCTATGACTTCGGTGGGTGTAATTTTCATGTTCAAGAAAAGCTGATGCATGAAGATTTACATTTTTCGTGCAGGTACAGACCAGTCCGCTAAGCCAATTGACCAAGTCGGCTCAGCCAGCTCCCCTTCTGCTGTGGCCAAGTTGGCCTGGCCGACTCCCCTGTGACTAATCTGGTCAATTCACCCGAGAAGCTCCCAAATTGGCCCGATAAGATTTCTAGTGGTATTGAGGCCGATTTAGATGATTGGAAAACTCCCTTATTAGCATATCTACGTGATCCAAGTGCTAAAGTCGACAAGAGTGTTTGGCGTAGTGCTTTCAAATATGTGTTACATAACGATGAGCTTTACCGAAGAACCACCGAAGATTTGCTGTTGAAGTGCTTAGGATCTGATCAAGAAAGAGTGGCTATGGGAGAAGTCCATGAAGGTATTTGTGGTACGCATCAATCGGCCCTGAAGATGAAGTGGCTATTGCATAGAGCCGGTTTCTATTGGCCTACTATGATGGCCGATTGTTTTCGTTACTACAAGGGTTGTGAAGAGTGTTAAAGGTTTGGAAATATTTAACTTATGCCTGCTGCTATGCTTCATCCTATTATCAAACCATGGCTTTTTTATGGTTGGGGGCTAGACTTCATTGGCCAAATTCATCCCCCCACCTTCCAACAGACACCGATTTGTGTCGGTTGCTACGGATTATTTCACTAAGTGGACCGAGGCAGTTCCTTTGAAGAATATGACACACAGGGAGATAATTGAGTTCATTACTGAGCATATCATTCATAGATTCAGTATCCCTGAAACATTGACTACAGATCGAGGGACATCATTTGTGTCTAAGGAGGTGAGGGAATTTGCCGAATCATATAAGATCAAGTTGCTCAATTCGTCTCCATTCTATGCTCAAGCTAATGGCCAGGCTGAGTCTAGTAATAAGACTTTGATCAAGCTTATTAAGAAGAAAATTGAGAAAAATCCAAGGAGGTGGCATGAAGTTTTGTCTGAAGCTCTATGGGCACATCATATTTCAAAACATGGTGCTACCAATGCCCGCACCCCTTCAGCTATTGGACAAGCTGCATCAGCTATAAATTGCTGACAACCCATGAGCCTTTTTTTAACCTATGAATAATATAGAAATGTAGTATGCTTCTTGAATGAATGTAAATTTGCTAGGCAGTCTTTGTCATAAAATGGCTGCTTTGTGTTCTTAAGGTTAAGATTATAGGAAATTTGGCTACACCTTGAAAATTTGGAATTATCTTTTGTTGTGCTATACTAAATGAAATTATCGGGGGAGGTAGCAATATGAAATACTATCTGATGTTTTTACTTCAGTCATGTGCTTAGGACACAGATGGCTACTCAGAATGATGAAGAACGTGTAAGAAAATTATTTAGTGCCATAGGAAAAGTTTTGGACAGCTGAAGAGAAATATTTTGATGCTATAATTTGGAATTTTCTTTTTAATGTAAATATATAGAGAGGCCATGGCTGATGGTGGAGTTACTACTGGGCTTCCTTGGGACCTTGCGTTTGGTCTTGCATCTTAGACAGTGACCATTGGTTCCATTAATATATTGTTGTGATACACTCTTTGCATATGTTTGTATCATGCTTTAGAAAACTGAGTTCCTTTATGCATTATTGTTAAATATTCAGTTTATGCCACCGCTCCCTGCACTTTCTCATAGATATTTTTGCGTAATTTATATATGTTGTTTAGGTTCTTGGTGCTGCAATCATGGTGAGGCAAAGAGGAAAACATCTAGGACAATTGTAAGATCAGGTCACCTCTCCTTCAGTGACTACAATAGCCGGGGTTGAAGAGCTCAAGAAGGGTGTGTTTCATGGAACGCCGATTAGTGTTGTTGCTACTGCAAAGCAATGCCGCGAACTGTCATATAATTTGATGTTCATTTTGGTGGAATTTGACAATGCTGCATTTTGTTGATATACATGCCTTGTATAGTTTGATTAATATTTCATTTTCACTTATACCAGTGATGCAAGTTAACATATCATGTTTTGCTTTAACTTCATTATTGGCATCAATATCGTTTTGAAAACCCTTTTATTGAAGCAACAAATTGAATTAATATAGTTTTTTCATGCAAGTTAATAGATCATGTATGTCGCTTTAACTTCATTATTGGCATCAACATTGTTTTGAAAACTCTTTTATTAGAGCAACAAATTGAATTAACATAGTTTTTAGACCCGTAGCAACGCACGGGCATTGGCTAGTATTAAAAACATACGTGTATAGCCATTGCAATATGTGCAACATCCTAATCTACTTTTGCAACACCATATGAAACACTTGCAACATACATCTGAAACATTTGAAATACCTACAGCATATGCTTGCAACATGCGCTTTCAGTGCAACATCTCCTTGCTGCTTGTTTTTGTTGCTTGGGAATGGAGGCTCGTCGGTGTGTGGAGTTCACCGGTGTCGAGCTCGCCAGTGGCGCAGAGCTTGCCACTCCGATGGAGAAGGCCGCGCTAGGTCGCTCTAGCGGAGAAGATGGACCACGCGCTGGAGAAGGCTGGTGGGCGGCTGCGGTGGGCAGGAGATGCCATGGAGAGGGAGGAAGACGGGCAGCCACACTAGGGCACGGTGGAGATGTCGGCCGGCGGTCGGACATCGTGAATAATGTCGAGGTGGTGCGACGGAGTGCGGTCGCTGCGCTGCGGTGAATAGCCTTCTAAAGCGGATGAGTGGACGAGGGGCTTTTAGAGCATATGAGTGGACAAGAGGATACAATGTTAGACAGTTGGGCTGGTGTTGCGGCCCGCAAACGCGGCGTCCGGACCATCAAACGGCCAGGTGGAAGCATTTCCGTTAGATGAGACACTTAATTTGGCATTTGAATGTGATCGCCGTATGTTAATTAGGCCGGCACTCCCAACGTACGTAGCATTTTTTATCATGAAGAAATAATGTTCTATCTTCTATGGATTGTCCCCTTAGTATATCGATTAGATATTCCACGATGTTTTTTTATCTATACCTATGAGATGCACAGCACGGCGGGTAAAAACTATTTGTAGAGGCAGAGCCTCTATTTGTGGTGTTTTTTTTCATCTACCTGTGAGATGCACTACTATAGTACTATAAGATTTAGATGGCTAAAAACTATTTATAGAGATGGAGCCTCTATTTGTGCGTCGAATTTATAAACTGGGCTCAAAAAACAGCAAAACAATTTGAACTTACATCCTCATGCCTCTCTTGTTACTTCCCATACCATGACACCTCGCAGTCAATTTGTGACTAAATAGCAGATATATTTCTTTTGTACTTTAATGAGAATTGTAATGTATATTTGAGACCAAAAACAAATTCAAATAAAAAATTTTGAATTGGAAAAATTTAGATCTCTTTGAGTACTGTAGCTTTGGTTTAGTTCAGTTCTCCATCCGTGGCCATTTGGGAAATTAAAAAATGAATTTCAAAGTTATTATTTTAAACTAGAATTTTTGGGTCTTAAATGATTTTAGATGACAATGTTGCCAACTACAAAGTTTCATATCTGTTTGATTACTACAACTTTGGTTCAAGTCATTTCTACACCTAAGGTACCTTGGATTTTTTTTAAAAAATAAATATGAAAAATCTAAAAATTTAAACTCAATTTAAGAAACCAAATGATTTTAAATGAAAAGATAGTCAACTAAAAAGTTATAAAACCTTTTTAGTACTACAACTTTGGTTTAGTTTTTTCTTTTGCATTCGAGATCTTTTGGAAAATTCAAAGAATAATGAATTTCAAAATTATAAACTTTAAACGGTTTTTTCTAGACTAAATGAATTCAAATGGAAAAGTCATCGACTATGAAGTTTTAGTTCTCTTTAAGTACTACAACTTATTTTGTCTTCATCCGACTTGATTTGAAATTATGAATTTTATTGTGCTCCAACCTAATTTTAGAAGGAAACAAATTGACAGCCACCTCTAGAAATCTTCTATGTCTAGAGCCGGCTGCCAAGGCAAACCGACTCTAAAAATGGTTTTTTAGGGACGTCCTGGCTTGCCAGCTGCCTTTAAAAATACAGTCGCCGCTAGAATTGATTTATTGAGATGGGTCGGCTCAAAAACCATTTTTAGAGGCGGATCTTGATTGAGCCGTCTTTGCCTGACAGCGACGGAGCTAGGATTTTTGCGAAGGGTATGCCAAACAAAAATTTATATATGCAAACTGGTAAAATCCATTTAGCAATTTGGTACAGTATCTTAAAAATTGCCTCACAATTTGGTACACAATTACTAAATAGCATAATAAGTCTTAAATGAAGATAGAAATAGTTCAAATAGCACACTAATAGTTCAGAATATGCATGATAGAAACTTGACACAAATAAGATTACAACACTACTTTTTGGGCCTACGCTTTCTAATGGACATGAAAGTCTTGATTATATCATCTTCATCTACTTCATCCAAAATGTCTCTCTCTCAATGAACATGACAAGGCAATCATCTAATAAATTATCAGCCATCTTGTTTCTCCACTTGGTTTTGACAAAATCCATTCCAGAAAATGCCCTCTCAACACTTGTCGTCGCCACCGGTAGAAGCAATACCAATTTGATAAGCAAATAAACCAAATCATAAACTTTGTGCATATTTGTTTCCATGAGCTTAACCGAGAGGTCAACAAGGTTTTCTAGAACACTGAATCTATCATCTTGTCTCATGACATCAATATAGGTATCAAGTTGCAATTCAAGCTTTAGCAATTCAGAGCCAAATATGTCCTTAGGATAGAATTCAGCAAGTCGAATTGGAAGGGTTGAGGGCAGACATACAAGAAAGGAACTCCATATTAACCTCATCAAACTGATTATCAAGCTCTTGACTGATTTTATCAATAACACCAATGTATACCTCTCTTCTAAAGTGATCATCATTTGTTTGATCTTGGACAAACCTTCTTGATCTTCCATAAGGCACATAATTAGCCTCCATATCAGTAACTCCGACACCATGTTTATTGCAAAACAAAGTGACCTTTTGAAGGAAGTGATCCCATCCATTAGACCTCAAGTGTTGCATTTTGTTTTTTGCCACATTAATAAGTTGGATTTTGCTCCCTCCTTTGCAAACACTCAGATAATTCATTTGTATATCCAAGAATAACAAACAGGAAGTGTGCACTGAATACAAAATCAAATGACTCAAATGCTCCAACCATAAAATGAATTTTGGTCCAATCACTCTGATGTGTTGTATCCTATCCAAGAGTGATGAGTACATCACAGATTATGGGATACATAGCAATGATGCTGCATACAATTTTGTAATGAGAGCCCCACCGAGTCTCACTAGACCTAGACAACCCCATCTCTTGATTTAATCCACTCCCAATTTTGAGTTCCCCACATTCAAGTGCTTTCGTGATACTCTCAAGTCTAGCATTTCGAAGCATCCCATGATGCTTACATGAAACTCCAACAATATTTAGCAAGAGGGATACTTGGTCCAAGAACCATACGCAATCAGTATTGTCCTTAGCAACGGCAACAAGAACTAGTTGGAGTTGATGTGCAAAACAATGGACATAATAAGCAGAAGGTGACACTTGCATGATCAATGTTTTTAGCCCTTTAATATCTCCTTTCATATTGCTTGCCCCATCATAGCCTTGACCGCGGATGCTAGTTACAATCAAGCCATGACTATCAAGTACAGCTTCAGTTGCTTCCTTAAGTGATAAAGAGGTAATATCATCTACATGAACTACTCCAATAAAATGCTCACATGGTCTTCCCAATTTATCAACAAAACGTAAGCAAAGGGCTAGTTGTTCTTTATGCGATACATCACTAGATTCATCAGCTAAGATAGCAAAGCGATCTTCACCAATCTCTTCAATTATTTTCTTTCTAGTCTCTATGGCGAAACATGAAATAATTTGCTTCTGGATCATTGGGCTAGTTAATGAGCAATTACCTAGAGCATTGTTCAGCACAAACTTGTTCACTTCTTCACTATTTGCTACAAGAAATTTCAACAATTTTATAAAGTTGCCTTTGTTGCTAGACTCTTCACTTTCATCATTTACACAGAAAGCCTATCCTTGATGCAAAAGAAACTTGATACATCTTAGCGAATAAGTCAATCTGATCTTGTAATGCTTTATTTCTTCATCACTCCACTGCTCAATTTTATTATCAATTGCTGCATTAGGATTCAGATAGCCAATGTACTTCTCTTCAGCTTCCTTGTGTGCCTTAGATTTAGGATGCTTCAAAAGTGAAGTATCTCCTACATTCCAATTTCTCCATCCATCTACAATAAATGCATCCGTCCCTTTGCCCTTGTATTTTTGGTTTTTGAACAAGTAGCACACAAAGCAAAACACAGAATCCTTCTTGATGCTATATTTAACCCAATCATATTTATCAAACCATATACATGTGAAATTACGATCTCTATCTCCAATTTTCCTTTTTTGAAACTCATGAGCATAAGGTTGGAATGGCCCTCCAAGAATGTATGCTCTCCTAACTGCATCTTGATCATTAGCATGATAACTTGCAATGGGCAACCTTTCACCTGGATCATGTGGAAGGCGATCAACATCATAATCTGAAGGTGGCTGTGGGGGTCTTGGGGGCAACACATCAGTCACAACAGGAGCAGGAGTTGGTTCTACAACAGCAGTCACATCTTTATTTGTAACTACAAAAGGATCAACAATTTCTTCAATTATTGTATCTTCGTCTTCCACTTGATTTTACTCTTCCACAATAGGAGTTGATGAAGCACGTTTCTTTGTAGCATGTTTCTGAAACATAGAAGCAATGTATCCATCTCTCTTCATAGTTCAAAAATCATACAAAGGACATACTGTTCTGTATAAGTAGTAATCAACTAATTCGTCCCTATTCCCTAATTCCAGTTCTCATTGCCTAAACAGTAAAACTACACAGCTTACAGCTACATCAATTGAAGAATTGAACTAATTTGAGGAGAAATTGAACAACAATCAACAGTTAGGGTTAGAGATTTGGGGAAAAATGCTTCAGCATTTAGCATACCTTTGCTTCAACAGGGAGAGGGAGCCAGGGAGGGGACGCTGGTTGCCGGACGCCGGGAGATGTGACGTAGCGAGACTGCGTGTCACACCCCAAAATTTCTGATTTTGGGTTGTGCATAGAAAACACTAATTAAAATAAATGTTTTAATATTCAGATAAAATTTCCTAAGTTTAGTTTATGATAGCATCAATTAGTTACAAAAAAAATAAGAATCTTTAAATTTTTCTATACTAATTTGACGGGCTATTGTTTGATGTGATGTTTGCTCGTTAACTTTTGTGTGTCGAGAGCGAGCAAAGTCTTTAAAAATGTGTCTAGTAGGTCGATCTTTCTTCTCCGGCACGCCTTTATCTTTTTCCGCAATCAATATTCCTTGTTTCTCATCTTAAGTTCTCGTTGGAAGTTTTCTAAAATCTTTTCTTTATAACGTAAATTATTCCTTTCAGTTTCTCGTCCATCAATCAATCTCTACAAACTTCTCGAGAATTTTTCCGACTTTTTCTGTAGCTTGTTTCCACTTGTCTGTGAGCATAATCTAATTTTTAGATGCTCCAAAATTACTTTTCAGTGAGCTCCAAATATTTTATTTGGATTCCTCATGTTCCATAATGTCTCTGGAAAATTTCCATGAATTTTCGGAGCTTTCGGAGTATTTTTCATGGCTTAAATAATAATTCTGGACTTTTCTAGAATTATTTTATCTATGAAATTAATTAATTCCGAAAATAATAAATACCTCATTTTCCACCAAAGCCTGTGTGCAATAATCCTAAATGCCCATTCATTTATTTACTAATGGGCTTTAATAATTAATTAGGCCTATTAGTAAAGATGGAGGGTGCAACGTCAATTAGCACCATATCGCTAGTTGACATGGAGGTGGAGAGTTTTTCTCCCAATATATACGCACCTACCCCATGGGCAAAGCACACCAAAAACTACCGTGGAGGAGCCCCTAGTTTGGGAAATCTCTCGTGTAGTAAATCATATTTTTCTCATCCTTCTCTCGCCGCCGCTGTTGCCGCCGCCGCCGCTGTTGCCGCTCGCCGCCGCTGTTGTTGTCCGCCGCCGCTGAGCTCGTATCGCGAGCCGCCGCTCGTAGCTTCGTCCACCCCTCGCCGATGCATCTACAGCTTGCGTTCCGGCGAACTTCCGACGAAGGTTCGGCGAGCTTTTCCGGCCACGTTTCTCATCTCCGGCGAATTCCGCTTCCACCCCGAGGTTCATCTCGATCATCTCTACGCCGTCATGTATTCCTTTCCGCGAATCCATCTTCTATTAATTATGTTTATTTGCTCCATGCATTTGTTTCTTTAACGTCAAGATGTGGGTCAGTTTCGTCTAGCCAGCTACATTGGATGGGGACACATCTAGCCGTTCCGGCCCTGTTCCATGGTCCTGCGCCCCTCGTCTTCTACATCGGTCGTCGCCCACGCGCCGTACTGAGCGTTGCCGTGACCGCCGTCGACAATTTCTTGAGGACCCGGCTGCTGGTTCTGTCGTACTCTCGACAGCACGGTTATGCTGATGGTCAGCACGTCATCCGTATCAAGCTCATGCCACAACAGATATCCTTGTAAGTCTCCTAGAGCACTAGCGATGTCTCTGCTGCGTGATTGACACTAATCCGACGATCACTTATCTTTTCGTTTTCTATCTTGTTTTCCAGATGTGTTTACCTGGCCGCTTCGTTATCGTAGCTAGCCCAAGCCAACACACGGCAATTGTGGTGGTCTGCTTACTACAGTTTCCCTTCTGTACAGCATGCAACCATCTAGCGGCAATTCATGCAGTGCATGTGCATGCATATGTACGTATCTACTGTCCACCTGTGTTTTATTTAAGAGCACACTTTCATCATGTCAACACAGCTTGCTCTACCATACCGAAGCAAGGCAACTCACACACACGTGCACTTCTCCAAATTCACAACTTATATATTCTAGCTCTGTTTTAACTCGTTTTTGCTGCGTTAGTTTCATATTGCTGTGATCTACGGCCTAGCAGTGACGCTTTATCATCCTACATGCTTATTTGTTTGTAATTAAATATTAATTAATCTATATGAAACTCGTTTTCTAATCTAAAAAAAATAATACAGGCGTTATACTACGGTATTTGATATATAAATGTTAAATATAATTAATTACTAATATGATTAATTGCTAGTATAAACATGTTCCTAAATTATAATTTGCTTAGTTCAAACCCGTTGCATAGGATAAACTTGTTTAGGTGCTCTCACATGTCTTTTTATGCAAGGTAAAAGTTTAACTTGATTAAATAATATGACATGTGTCTATAATTAAAATGTTAATATTAACTTGGTTAATTTGCATGAAAATAGTTTTGTAATATAAAAGTAATATATGTTCATACTTCGGTGCTAAATACATGAATGTTAATGTGATTAATTGCTAACGAACACAAATGTATTTCTAAATTATAATTTGCTTACGGCATATACAATTAGGTTAAATGCTTTTACATGTTTATATCTTTTGCAATGATAAAGTTTAACTGAATTAGATTATATGATATTGTCTACAAACTAAACATGAGTAGTTTCAACATGGCTTTTGAATTAAATTATCTTTTGACTAATCTGGTTTTAATAACTCTTTACATTGTTTTGCTCAATTAAAATAAATCAAAGTATATTGGCCTTTTCTTAAATAGAATATTCTCGGTAGCTAGTCGCTTCTTTTTAACCGTAGCTCTGATTAGCGTGCTTTCCGCGTCTGTGTGTTCGTAGCAACGTGTAGGATCTCTTAAAAACCTTTTCACTTGCTATTTCTTATGTTTGGTGTACTGTCCTAATGGTAGTCTTGTTTGCTATGCATGGTTATGCTTGGATGCTTGTGTGGTGCTATATGATATTGTGTAGTCGGTGAGCTTTATGTGGTGATCAAGAAGCAATTATTGAGGTTTGGAATTGAAGAAGGATCTAAAGTTTAAGGCAAGTATAGCATGGGATCATCCTTGTTTCCTATTCACCTTTAATACACTTAATTCATGTGCATGTGTCTACCTTGTTACCCTTAAGGATATCCTAGCTTTTGTATCTTGTACCTTGACACCGGTGGAACATTGCATTGGGTAGTATTTATGCTAGTGCTCAAGATAAATAACCATGATCTGTAACTTGACTAATGGTATATGCAATAAACGTTTAAAAGATGCTTTATAGCAACATGACTCAAGAGGGCTAGAGCATTGGGTTGTTTTTATGGTGCTCTAGTTTCTCTCCTTAAGGACTTATCTGTAAGCGAACATCCGGGACTTACAGTACAGCTGTGAGGGCTACATGGCTCTGGCTTTAGTCATATAAGAGGACCTTTTCTAGCTTGTTAGTGGTTACCTTTATGGCGCAAAAGGGGTGTGTTCCGGGTTGGGTGTAGTGCGGCTCCTGTCCTTATGAGTATAGGCTGCGTGTCATTGTGCCATACGGAAGGGGGGCTCTACATTTGCAGGCCACAGAAACCTAGCGGCCCTAACTTGTTAGACGAACCTTTGAAAGACTTCATAGTGAACCCTGCCGACCTTCCTTGGTAGTGGGTCAAGAGGCTGATCACCTCGGGCGAAAGGGTAAATCACAACTCACAGTGAAAGTGTACAACCTCTGCAGAGTGTAAAACTGTTATAACAGCCGTGCTCACGGTCACGAGCGGCCTTGGACCCTTACAGAATAAATGATGAACACTGGTGATAATGTTAATATGGATGATATTGATGCTCATTAATGATTATTATTTCTTGCTATACATTATTCTCGTTTACATGATCATGAGGTTATTTGGGTAAACTTGTTGCCTACTCAACTGCTAAAAAGATGACTCACTAAAAGCTATTGCAGTAAACTCGTGTCAAACCTTTTGAGCCTCATGAACCCCGTGTTATATTTGTTGAGTTCGACATGGACTCACCCTTGCTATTTCCACCACACTCCAGTGTGTAGTAAGGTGCTACTTAGAAGAAGGATGAAGGTGTAGTGGAGTTTTTAGAAGTCTTTCAGAAGTGCTTGGCATATGGAGCCACCAGTCAGCCGTCCCTGAGAAGAATGGAGCCTGAAGTTTAGTCACCGTTCCGCGATACTCTGATGTAAGTGTTAATATAGCTATGTAATACGTTATATAATAACATTGTTTCTGATACTTTTTCATTCTGACATATGTGTGGACTTCCTGGGCACACATATGATTGGCCTGGTTTTGTTCTTTAGAAAACCGGGTGTGACAGAGTGGTATCAGAGCGGTGTTGACTGTAGGACGTATGCCAAGTAGCACTGGACGTATTCTAAAACTTAATTTATGATAAAACTATGTTGTCATCCCTTGACCCTTTGGTTTTGACTATTTCCTCTTCCTTGTCCTGTTGTATCCCTTCCTTGATAGCTTCCTTTGAGCTATTATTTCTTACTCCCTTGGTTTTTGATTTGTGTTGTTTTTACCAAAATTTTTCTGATCTTACCTTGTTCAAAAATTCGATGGCCTTTTCATCATCTATAATCTGCCATGTAGGATGACCAACATTGTTGAAGAAGCATGTGTAGTGTTGATGATTGTGTTGTGTGCTTGTTTTGCTTGATGTGTTGCTTGTGTGTTGTCCTTGTTCTCGTGTTTTGAAGGTGGCCCGGAAGGTTTTGTCTTGAGAAGTAGCCCAATCTATGTTAAGTGGGGTAGTGTCATCTTCTGTTCTACTTAATTTTTCAATCAATCCTAATTCTTATCATTTTCTTTTACACCGTTCCTGTCTACCCTTGGTTGTCATGTTGCCTTCTTTATCTCATCTTAATGGAGGATCAACACATGAAGGACTCATCAATAGTAATAAGCCTTAAAGAAAGTGTTGCCATCAATGACATCGTCGGGTGGAACAAGATCTTTGTTAAGTGGGGTAGCGTCCGCCACCATCATCAATCTCAAGTCACGAGACAAGAAGACTCAAAGACCAATCGCTGTCATAATATCATCTTTTGCTAGTCCTTGCCCCTTAACCAATCTCACTTTCTCGCCATCAATCTTTATCTTTCTTATCACCTTTTTGTTGATCTTCGATAGTCGTTCTTACACCTCATTAATCTCAAAACAATCTTAAAGAGCTATCTTCAATTTCTTTATCCAACTTTGTTAATCATTAATCTCTATATTATATCTCGACAAAGGTCTTAGAACAACCTTAATAATCAACTTTATCTTTCTTCCTAGTCTCTCCGAATCTCGGGACGAGATTCATGTTAAGTGGGGTAGAATTGTCACACCCCAAAATTTTTGATTTTGGGTTGTGCATAGAAAACACTAATTAAAATAAATGTTTTAATATTCAAATAAAATTTCCTAAGTTTAGTTTATGATAGCATCAATTAGTTACAAAAAAATAAGAATCTTTAAATTTTTCTATACTAATTTGACGGGCTATTGTTTGATGTGATGTTTGCTCGTTAACTTTTGTGTGTCGAGAGCGAGCAAAGTCTTTAAAAATGTGTCTAGTAGGTCGATCTTTCTTCTCCGGCACGCCTTTATCTTTTTCCGCAATCAATATTCCTTGTTTCTCATCTTAAGTTCTCGTTGGAAGTTTTCTAAAATCTTTTCTTTATAACGTAAATTATTCCTTTCAGTTTCTCGTCCATCAATCAATCTCTACAAACTTCTCGAGAATTTTTCCGACTTTTTCTGTAGCTTGTTTCCACTTGTCTGTGAGCATAATCTAATTTTTAGATGCTCCAAAATTACTTTTCAGTGAGCTCCAAATATTTTATTTGGATTCCTCATGTTCCATAATGTCTCTGGAAAATTTCCATGAATTTTCGGAGCTTTCGGAGTATTTTTCATGGCTTAAATAATAATTCTAGACTTTTCTAGAATTATTTTATCCATGAAATTAATTAATTCCGAAAATAATAAATACCTCATTTTCCACCAAAGCCTGTGTGCAATAATCCTAAATGCCCATTCATTTATTTACTAATGGGCTTTAATAATTAATTAGGCCTATTAGTAAAGATGGAGGGTGCAACGTCAATTAGCACCATATCGCTAGTTGACATGGAGGTGGAGAGTTTTTCTCCCAATATATACGCACCTACCCCATGGGCAAAGCACACAAAAAACTACCGTGGAGGAGCCCCTAGTTTGGGAAATCTCTCGTGTAGTAAATCATATTTTTCTCATCCTTCTCTCGCCGCCGCTGTTGCCGCCGCCGCCGCTGTTGCCGCCGCCGCCGCTGTTGCCGTTCGCCGCCGCTGTTGCCGTTCGCCGCCGCTGTTGTTGTCCGCCGCCGCTGAGCTCGTATCGCGAGCCGCCGCTCGTAGCTCCGTCCACCCCTCGCCGATGCATCTACAGCTTGCGTTCCGGCGAACTTCCGACGAAGGTTCGGCGAGCTTTTCCGGCCACGTTTCTCATCTCCGGCGAATTCCGCTTCCACCCCGAGGTTCATCTCGATCATCTCTACGCCATCATGTATTCCTTTCCGCGAATCCATCTTCTATTAATTATGTTTATTTGCTCCATGCATTTGTTTCTTTAACGTCAAGATGTGGGCCAGTTTCGTCTAGCCAGCTACATTGGATGGGGACACATCTAGCCGTTCCGGCCCTGTTCCATGGTCCTGCGCCCCTCGTCTTCTACATCGGTCGTCGCCCACGCGCCGTACTGAGCGTTGCCGTGACCGCCGTCGACAACTTCTTGAGGACCCGGCTGCTGGTTCTGTCGTACTCTCGACAGCACGGTTATGCTGATGGTCAGCACGTCATCCGTATCAAGCTCATGCCACAACAGATATCCTTGTAAGTCTCCTAGAGCACTAGCGATGTCTCTGCTGCGTGATTGACACTAATCCGACGATCACTTATCTTTTCGTTTTCTATCTTGTTTTCCAGATGTGTTTACCTGGCCGCTTCGTTATCGTAGCTAGCCCAAGCCAACACACGGCAATTGTGGTGGTCTGCTTACTACAGTTTCCCTTCTGTACAGCATGCAACCATCTAGCGGCAATTCATGCAGTGCATGTGCATGCATATGTACGTATCTACTGTCCACCTGTGTTTTATTTAAGAGCACACTTTCATCATGTCAACACAGCTTGCTCTACCATACCGAAGCAAGGCAACTCACACACACGTGCACTTCTCCAAATTCACAACTTATATATTCTAGCTCTGTTTTAACTCGTTTTTGCTGCGTTAGTTTCATATTGCTGTGATCTACGGCCTAGCAGTGACGCTTTATCATCCTACATGCTTATTTGTTTATAATTAAATATTAATTAATCTATATGAAACTCGTTTTCTAATCTAAAAAAAATAATACAGGCGTTATACTACGGTATTTGATATATAAATGTTAAATATAATTAATTACTAATATGATTAATTGCTAGTATAAACATGTTCCTAAATTATAATTTGCTTAGTTCAAACCCGTTGCATAGGATAAACTTGTTTAGGTGCTCTCACATGTCTTTTTATGCAAGGTAAAAGTTTAACTTGATTAAATAATATGACATGTGTCTATAATTAAAATGTTAATATTAACTTGGTTAATTTGCATGAAAATAGTTTTGTAATATAAAAGTAATATATGTTCATACTTCGGTGCTAAATACATGAATGTTAATGTGATTAATTGCTAACGAACACAAATGTATTTCTAAATTATAATTTGCTTACGGCATATACAATTAGGTTAAATGCTTTTACATGTTTATATCTTTTGCAATGATAAAGTTTAACTGAATTAGATTATATGATATTGTCTACAAACTAAACATGAGTAGTTTCAACATGGCTTTTGAATTAAATTATCTTTTGACTAATCTGGTTTTAATAACTCTTTACATTGTTTTGCTCAATTAAAATAAATCAAAGTATATTGGCCTTTTCTTAAATAGAATATTCTCGGTAGCTAGTCGCTTCTTTTTAACCGTAGCTCTGATTAGCGTGCTTTCCGCGTCTGTGTGTTCGTAGCAACGTGTAGGATCTCTTAAAAACCTTTTCACTTGCTATTTCTTATGTTTGGTGTACTGTCCTAATGGTAGTCTTGTTTGCTATGCATGGTTATGCTTGGATGCTTGTGTGGTGCTATATGATATTGTGTAGTCGGTGAGCTTTATGTGGTGATCAAGAAGCAATTATTGAGGTTTGGAATTGAAGAAGGATCTAAAGTTTAAGGCAAGTATAGCATGGGATCATCCTTGTTTCCTATTCACCTTTAATACACTTAATTCATGTGCATGTGTCTACCTTGTTACCCTTAAGGATATCCTAGCTTTTGTATCTTGTACCTTGACACCGGTGGAACATTGCATTGGGTAGTATTTATGCTAGTGCTCAAGATAAATAACCATGATCTGTAACTTGACTAATGGTATATGCAATAAACGTTTAAAAGATGCTTTATAGCAACATGACTCAAGAGGGCTAGAGCATTGGGTTGTTTTTATGGTGCTCTAGTTTCTCTCCTTAAGGACTTATCTGTAAGCGAACATCCGGGACTTACAGTACAGCTGTGAGGGCTACATGGCTCTGGCTTTAGTCATATAAGAGGACCTTTTCTAGCTTGTTAGTGGTTACCTTTATGGCGCAAAAGGGGTGTGTTCCGGGTTGGGTGTAGTGCGGCTCCTGTCCTTATGAGTATAGGCTACGTGTCATTGTGCCATACGGAAGGGGGGCTCTACATTTGCAGGCCACAGAAACCTAGCGGCCCTAACTTGTTAGACGAACCTTTGAAAGACTTCATAGTGAACCCTGCCGACCTTCCTTGGTAGTGGGTCAAGAGGCTGATCACCTCGGGCGAAAGGGTAAATCACAACTCACAGTGAAAGTGTACAACCTCTGCAGAGTGTAAAACTGTTATAACAGCCGTGCTCACGGTCACGAGCGGCCTTGGACCCTTACAGAATAAATGATGAACACTGGTGATAATGTTAATATGGATGATATTGATGCTCATTAATGATTATTATTTCTTGCTATACATTATTCTCGTTTACATGATCATGAGGTTATTTGGGTAAACTTGTTGCCTACTCAACTGCTAAAAAGATGACTCACTAAAAGCTATTGCAGTAAACTCGTGTCAAACCTTTTGAGCCTCATGAACCCCGTGTTATATTTGTTGAGTTCGACATGGACTCACCCTTGCTATTTCCACCACACTCCAGTGTGTAGTAAGGTGCTACTTAGAAGAAGGATGAAGGTGTAGTGGAGTTTTTAGAAGTCTTTCAGAAGTGCTTGGCATATGGAGCCACCAGTCAGCCGTCCCTGAGAAGAATGGAGCCTGAAGTTTAGTCACCGTTCCGCGATACTCTGATGTAAGTGTTAATATAGCTATGTAATACGTTATATAATAACATTGTTTCTGATACTTTTTCATTCTGACATATGTGTGGACTTCCTGGGCACACATATGATTGGCCTGGTTTTGTTCTTTAGAAAACCGGGTGTGACACTGCGAGAGGGAGGGGACAGCTCAGACAGGGATCCACCGCACCATGCGCCTCCGGGCTCTGGCCAAGCGCGGGCACGGCTGCGGTAGCCGGCAGCGGCGGACGTTGGCAGCTGGCGGCCGGGGAGGTGGGCCGACGGTGGCGGGGGCTGAGCGTGCGCGGCCTGCGCTTGGTTGCCCCTCTCCCGGTCGCGACGACGCGACGAGCGAACTCGCGCGGAGTCGTCGACGAGGCTATGGGCGACGCGAAGAGAAGAGCAGAGCCTTGTTTCTTTTTTTTACAGAGGGGTACTCCCATTGTTGGGCTGGGTTAGGGTATGCCATGCCATACCCGGACAGCCCATTAGCTCCGTCCATGTTGCCCGAAAATGCCTCTGTTGCTAAAAAAAATCATTTGTGTAGTAGTGATCCTTCCTGGTGTATTTTGAATTGTTCATGTAGTAGCCATGAGATATTTCATAATGTATTTTTGATTGTTCTCTCAATATTCATGAGCCGTTCTATGATGTATTTTTACAATATCCTTGATACATTTCATGATGTATTTTGGATTTGTTCCACCATATTTTCACTTATCTACGATACGTTCTGTGATGCAATTTGGATTATTTTATTTTTCATTTCTTTCACATTTTTGCCTTTTTAGCTATATATTTCACATCCCTTTTACTATGTGCAAGACAGTGATTTTAACTTGAACTATTTCTTCTATAGTACAATGAGTTTGATCTCAGACTATCATGACAATTATGTACTTCGATACTCCCTAGCAAGATCTACTCATTCTTATTCAAATGAAGAAACTTTAATTATGTCCATAATCAAGATACATGCATATAAACATATGATGCAATCAATGTGTACTTTTCAAATATATGGATGGTGCCTTTTTGTCATAACCACTCATGAAGAAAGAACCAAGAGATCGCAAAACAAAATTAAAATAATTTATTATGTGTCTGAATGGAAAATAAGCAATTATAAATCCAACTTGTTATCTACTAAATACATATAAAAGTTAGAGCCACAGCTAGTAGAGTGGATACTAGTATTGACATGCTAGTATGCATTGATGATGCTGGCACATGATGACCATGTGATGGACTTGGTGCCATAGTTGGCACTAAAAAGGGTGGTAATTGTTGATCTGGTGATAGTGAGATAGGTGAATCTGCAGTTGGACCAAAAATATATGGATGTTTGGTGCTTTGGGAGGATGGTGCTAACGATGGTTGTGGAGAAGGTGGGTGTGAGAGCACCATCGAAGGAGACAATGAAGGCATGTGCATAGGGTATGTCTTAGAGATTGATGATGATGGTGAAGGGGATATATGGGATAAATTTGGTGGATAAGCATGAATAGATCGTGGTGAATCCTTAGATCTATGAGGAGATAGTGAAGGTGAAACATGAGATGATGGAAAAGTAGGGCTAGAGATTGGTGAGCCTTTAGAGTTTGTGTGAGATGGCAAAGGTGTATGTGATGGTTCTAATTGTGATTTTGGAGATGGTGATGGCGGGATGGTATGTGGCATTACAGTTACTGGAGCTATCCTAGGCGTTTGCGATTTTGGAGCTGATGATAGAGGGAGGGAAAAGGGTGAACGAGTTTTTGGGACCTTAGGTTGTTGTGGCTTCGTATGTGGTGATAATGGATGTGTTGGTGCTACCACAGGGGATTGTGATTTGGGAGATGGTGATGGTGATGGAGGGTTGGTATGTGACAATGCAGGTGCTAGAGCTATGCTTGGGGGTTGTGGTTTTGGAGGTGTTGATGGAGGGACATAGGAAGATGGTGAATGCATTGGTGCCAATGTTGGGGACTTCTCTTTTGGATGCGATGATGGTGGGTGGGTACGTGATGATGCTGGTGCTATAGGAATCCTAGGGTTTTGTGGTTTTGGAGGTGGTGATGGAGGGATGGAGGATAATGGTAAATGTGTTGGTGCCACAATAGGAGTATGTGGTTTTGGAGCCAATGATGGTAGGTGGGTACGTGATGGTGTGGGTTCTAGAGCTACACTAGGTGTTTGTGGCTTGTGTGGTAGCGTTGGAGGAATAGAGGAGGATGGTGAATGTGTTGGAGCTACTATGGGGACCTTTGGTTTTGGAGACATTGATGGTGTGTATGTGAGTGATGGTGCTAATGTTGGAGACATATTGGGGGTTTGTGGTTTCAAATATGGCATTGGAGGCACAAAGGAGGATGGTGGATGTGTTGGGGCTACCATAGGGGATTGTGGTTCCGGAGCTAATGATTGTTGGTGCGAGGAGAACAATGAATGTTTTGGTGCTATATTAGTAGTTTTCGGCTTTGTATGTGCTGATGGTGATTGAGAGTGGAGCAATGAAGGTGTTGGTGCTATTGTATGGGGGTGTGGTTTTAGAAGTGTTGACGGTGGGTGGGTACTTGATGGTGCAGGCGCTAGAGATAACCTAGGGATTTGTGGCTTAAGATTTAGTGATGCCCTAGGAGGCTGTGTTTTTGGAGGTAGTGATGGTGGGTGAGAACGTGGCGATGAATGTATTGGTGATGTTGTAGGTGATTTTTGTTCTGGAGATAGTAAGGGTTGATGAGTGCGTGATGGTGCAGGTGTTGGAGCTACCCAAGGGATTTGTGGTTTTGGAGATGGTGATAGAACACGGGGGTAGTTTGGTGAATGTGTTGGTGCTACTTGAGTTTTATTTGGAGATGGTGATGGAGGTTGGGAGTGGGATGGTGAATGTGTTGGTGGTACAATAAGCGGTGGTGATAAAGGGTGGTCGTTGGGTGATGAATGTGGTGATGCTACTCTAGGAGTTTTTTGTGTAGATGATGATGATGCTGGAGGGTGTGATGCTGAATGGTTTGGTGTTATACTAGGGTGTTGTGCTCCAGGAGATGGTGCTATAGAAGAAAATGAGTGAGTTGGGGGAATGGTCGAAGGTGGACTACGTGGTTGAGGATTCAGAGATAGCGATGGAGATGGAGATGGGGAAGTTTTTGTTGGAGATGCCATTAATGGCACAGGAGAAGAAGCCACATATTCAAGCCCTAAAGTTGGAGATGGTGCATGTGAAAGTGGAAGGGGAGGAAATGACGGTGATGGCTTGGGTGATGAGGATGGTACTTCAAAAGTTGGAGACGATGTCAAAGGAGATTTTGGTGTGGAATAGTCCGGAGACGTCGCAATGGAAGTGAGTGGTGAGATGGACGGTGACAAGGAGGGAGCTCGCGATCGTCCAGGCGGCTCCGCCATTTTAGCCGTCACAACCACCAGGAGCTTCTGGCCTTTCTTGCATCGGCTGGCATCACCGCTGATGAAGTAGAACGACCCAGTTCTGTCCAACACGTAGGCCGAGTCGCCGTCGCGTAGCTCATCGATGGGGTCCTTCCCGTCGCACGCATCGTAGTGGCGCTTGTCCACGACCAGCAAAGAGTCCACGCCCTTCTTGTACTTGAACACTAAAGAAGCACAAAGCACACTTCAAATCACAGTGATCAAATACTTGCCGCTCATAACAAAAACTGAAGAGCTTCTTCCATTTGTACCAAGGGTGTCGGTGACCGTGAAGCGGTGGCGGGCGGCCCAGCGATCGTAGCTCTCGGCCGGCTTGCTGACCCAGCCATCCTTGTCGCCGACGAGGAACACGTTGCCGTGGGAGGTGGCCGCCGAGGCCGCTACGAACGCTGCGAAACCAATGGCTAGAACAAGGCTCATCGCATTACTACTGCAAGGCCCCATTGATTTGAGGTGTGACCTTGTGAGCACGCTGCATATGTGTTCGACAAAAGGTAGAATGTCGAAAGGGACTCGATCAAGGCTGTGCATATAAATAAGCAGGTCACCGTGCATAGAGATGGCAGCTAGCCGCTGGCAGTGTAGAACGAGCTAACACAGGCAGGTTTTTCTTCGTCGAGTCGAGTCCACCGGCCATGCATGGCCACTTTGCGTCGGAGGCGTGCTTCCGTGATAATCATAAGGGCCGGCCAGGTTGAAGGGAGCGAGGCTGCCACGGATACACCTTTGCGTGCTAGGTCTGCCGCTCCTTTGGATCGGGATGCATGCTGTAGACAACTTGCCGTGGAACTCGAGCGGAAAGGCATGGATGTTGCGTTGCCCTGTCAGTTTCGATCTAGATTACGCTCGGATGGCGCAGAGACCGAAGCTGTAAACAGTGAGATGATCGTGGCTCAAATTGTTTTCTTTTTTTTTTCTGAAACCTCTGTTTTAACGGAAGTCACCACACTTACTGAGGCTAAAAAGTCGAAAAATCAATCATGGACGTACTATAAAGCAATTTAATTAACTGAGGAACACTAGCTCATTTAAACTTTTTGTTTCAACTTTTGATCTTCCTTTTTGGCAGTCAGCCTCCCTTGTGTCTCACTTGAATTCTTTTTGTGTAACTTCAGAAATGGGCTCATCTTCAATCAGCAGGAAGACACTTAGACAGCTGGGCCTGCCGCTTTAAGAACAACAGAGCCCTCATTTCAGTTTGGCGCAACTACAATGTTTCTTTTTTCTTTTCAAACCGTTTAGAGTTCTAAAATTTTATTTTACTTTATCAGAATTCAAAATTTTATTATAGAATTTTTGGCTTATCTCAATGTTGATATGGTCTACGTACACGAAAGTTTTCTCAATGCAATCTATAACTTTGTAGTTCACAGTTTTTCATTTGAAACCATTTAGAGCTCTACATACATAGATCTTAAAATTTAAAATTTGCAAACAACTTCTCGACCACGTCCTAAACATGTGTGTTGTCAGGGGCTTACACACGCGGGGGGGTGGCGGCGTGGTGGTCGCGGCGGCTAGGGCAGAGGGCAGCGGCGGGGGCGGCGGAGGCGCAGGTGGAGGAGGCGGCGCGCGTGAGAGAGAGATAGGGAAAGAGCTTTCGCTCGTCTATTACTTGATCCATTCGATTACATCTTCCCTAGTATTTATAGTCCTCATGGGACTTGACTCCTAAGCAATCTAGGAGATCCTTATCGGATTCGGATTCTCCTTTCCATCTAACAAACTTAACTCCCTAACTTAACCGACTATTTCCAAAACCAACTAGGACTCGATATGGTAGTTGTTGATGACGGCGGCAGCCACAGCGCCCCCCTCCTCCCTTGGGCGCGCGCCTAGCCTAGGGCAGGCCGCGAGGCCCGGCTGGCACTGCAGCAGCGCCCCCTCCTTGGGCCCGAGTTGGCCCGTTTTCTCCGCCGACGAGTACAACCCGTGTTGGGCGTGTCACAGTACTCCCCCTTCTCCGCTCGGCGCGTCCTCGTGCCAAAATACTATCCAGTCGTCGACGCCGTCGGGTGGTAGCGCCCCTTCAGGCAGGATGGCCTTCATGTAGCATGTGATGCGGCCGTCGATGGGGTCGGCGAGGATGACGTCATGGCGCGTCCGCAATGGTGCAAACTCAAAGCAGTATTGGAGGCTGCCGATGTAGCCGAAGAGGTAATAGAGGATGTCGCCCGTAGCCAATCCAAGCCACGCATCCCCTCGAGCTGCAACAAGAAGAGGTCGTGGTACCAACGCTAGGATGTCGAAGCGAACCATCACTCGTGGGGGAGCGACGAACCGATTGATGTGGTTGTTGACGTTGGGGGCGTTGTAGACTTGAAGTCGGCGCCAAATCATCGTTGCCGAACGTGTAGCCGGCGATGTTGTGAGGTCAAGCATGGAGCCGAAGACGAAGGTGCCTAGGTCGAACGCGCCTGGCGAGAGGCGGTGAATGTCGGAGTCCGGGAGAAGGCCAATGTTGACGCTATCAACGTGGGCGAGTAGACGGCCAAGGTTATCAAAGAAGACCACCGTTGCCGCCGCTATCAGGCACTGTAGCAACCATGGGCGGCCCAGGAGGACATTTGTGGGCATCCCATTGTGTTGTCCCTGCGTCGAAGGTCTGTGTGCCCCCAATGCCAACAACTCCATGTTGGTGGAACCTCCGCGGCGTAGAACCTACAAAAGGTTGGGAAGCATGCCGATGCCGCTGGTAGGTAGAAGCGCCCGTCAAAGAAGATGAGGCCCTGATTCACGGACCACGCCCGCATGGCCTGACCATCCATGATGGTCATGGCGACGGTGCGGAGCTCCTGCTGCTCCCTAACAGCCTGATGCATGTGGGTGAAGATGATGTTGTCGGGGTCATCGATGTGGTCTAGGGCGTTGGGGAGTCGGCCTCTCTACGACCTGTTCATCACATTGCGAGGAGGCAGGGGGTGGAGAAGTCCGTGCTACGCATACCATTGGCGGGGGCACCAGGAGTGCCAGCACTGTCGTTGGTGCTTGGCGACGAAGAGTGGCATGGAAGGTGTTTGCGCCCGTTGCGGACACACTGTAGCTCCATGTCGGTGAAATCGAAGACAACACACCTAAGGCTAGTGTAACACCCTCGGTGTTACCGCACAATTTACGCACTAAAGCATATCATGAGCATCATCCCTATGTGTTTTTGCATAGAACCATTTGAGTAACTTAAAATAATTAATAAAAGTGTTAAAATGGGAGTTGACGCAATAGCCGTGTTATATCAACTAAGGTTGGAAACTAGTTTTTATTGAACAAAAGTGCTATAGGACATATAGGTGAACCTTAAATAAAGTTTGTAGTGCGAACTTTGTAGATGATGGTGCAATGTTTGTCATAACAAGGTGTCGTAGTTAGTTGATAGCTCTAGTAGCTCAAAAATCGAACTGGTAACAAAAACAGCCCAAGGCTTAGAGCGAATTCCAAGTTTGTTAACAGCGTGACGAGGCCATGTTTGGGAAATTTTTGTGCTTAAGTTTGTTAGTAGATTGTGTCGTGGCGTAGCCCTGGTAGCTAGCCCTAGGTACCCTCTCAGGTATGGTATAGTTGGTTGAGCTCGGGTTGGGCTGGGGTAGTAGATGCGCGCGCTTTAAAAATCGTGCACGTTATTGTCTCGATTGTTGGCCTTGGCGAGCGCGGTCACCTCGTGGGCCTCTGATGCCATGCACCTGGCCGCACTGCCATGCTGGGCTGGCCGGTCCGTCCTGGCCTGGCCATGGTCGGCCGTAGCCGGCCGCTGCCCCACGCTATCTCGCGCTGCCCGCTGCCCTCCCCGCGTTGCGCACGTTGGGGTCAACGCGACGTGGCGTCCGTGCTTTGGCCCAGTGCCGCTGTGGCCAGCCGACTGCCTGCTCACGCACGCCACTCCCTCACCACCGCGCACATCCTGGCGTGTCCCCTGTGCGCACATCGCCGACCGCGTCGGTCCAAGGCAGCCAACTCGAAGGTGATGCGGGTGCTGACCTTTCTTCCCCCGCTCTCTACCACCACGGCCGCCAGCCCACACTGTTCGGTTGCAACATGGTGGAGCCACCTCGGCCCAAATTCATTGTGCATGTTGCTTCGTAGACCAGTGCCCCAGTCACCCGTCCCCACCTCGCCCCGCGTCGCACGCCACCGAGCTCCAATTTGGAGTTTGCCCGGCACCGAGCCATTTAGGCTAAGCTCGGTCGTCATCCTCGATTGCCCGCAAGCTGTGCTCCTTGAGTCAAATTGAGGGCGCCAATAGCTTCGCATTAACCTACCCTTCACCCTGCGCACCATCCTGGAGGCCCTATCGCTGCCTAGTTATCGTTGGTGCGGCCGTGCTGCCGCGGTGCGCCGCCTGGACGCTCGGGCGCACGTGGCCATCACCGTTCCGACTGTCTCCGGCCAAACTGTCGTCGTGGGTGGGTTCGTGGTGAGTCATTGGTGCTCACCGTTGGTTCTACTATTTCCTGTAAGCACATAGCTCATCGGAACGTGGCTGCCGCTGCCGTAGGGTGCCCGTCGTCGTGGAGAAGCCGCACTACTGCATCTTGTCTCGTCCAACCGCTGTCCGATGTTGCGCGTCGCCCTGTAGGTGAGTGTCGGCCTCCTAGATGCGTCGGGGGGCTTCTCGGTGCTTGGGGCGGAAGTCCCGTGCCGTGCCGTCACGTCGGTGTGCGCAGGGGCGGCAGGGACCTGGCCGTGGTAAAGGGAATAGAGTACAAGGTCCTTTTTGCAATGTCTTGCTCTCCTAGAATAGTGCACGGGACTGCAGGTTTTTTTGTGGATACCGCGGGGGCATTTTTGCTTAACCACCTAGGCGCGTGCGGGCTCCCCCGCCCTGGGCCGCGTATCGTGGGCCGCCTTGCGCGGTTGGGCCGCAGGTGTGGGCGTGCACTGCGCGCGGATGGGCCACCTCGTGCGGGCCGAGCTGAGGAAAAGGGTTTTCCTTTTTCTAGCAATTAAGTATTGGTTTCTAAATTAGTTCCTGAGCTAAACTTCGATGATTTTTAGTGACTCGTGTAGATGTCCCAAATTTGTGAAACCACTTTAGTTAAGTTCCTAAATTCGTGGTCTGCCTAATGGTATAATTGGTCTATATGTTTCTGCGATGATGCCAAGATATATTAAATCGGTTGGAAAGGGTTAATATCATTCGGATAATGATTGTAGGAAATTTTGTGGCAAATCGGTAGCAGTTTTGATCGTGAAACTTTTCACGGTAGCCTCGTTGTAGTGTCATGTGCTTGCTGTAGGTTCCGTAGCACTAGTGATCGTTTTATGTGATAGCTAAATAGCCGCTAAAATGAGTGTAAATAAAAAGCATAATATCGGCTGTAAAATGAATGCAACTGTAAAATGAGTTGGACATCTTGCTTGATGAAGTTCATAGATGGCTTGTTAGCTTAGTCATTAGAGCTAGCTTTGTAGCTTAGCGGGTGCATTGCATTTTAAGAGTTGTTGTTGCCTTAATACTAAATGTTGCATCATTATCGCATGCATGTAGAGAACGACCTGGTGGAGTTCGGGACCGCTGACGAGCAGGACTGTGAGGAGATCGTCGAAGAGTACAAGAAGGAGATCTTCGTGTCAGAGAAGTTCCAGGAGCCGCCCGTGACTAACACCTCTGACCTTGCACCTGCCCAAGACAAGCCCTGGTGCATAACCCGTATATTTTGATAATCATGATATATATACATATATATATGTGTTGTGCATTTACGTTGCAAGAAATTCTATGATACCTACATGCATAGACATACCTACCTATGAGTCTTACTAGTGCAGGATCGCGTAGTGGCTATGCTTAGGTTTATCGGTAGCGTGGGTAACCTGTCGTTACTCACAACAGGTGATTATTATTATCATAAATATCACAATAAAATGGTGAAAAGGAAAAAAGTGACCAGACAGGGATGTGGTATGGGTTTTGGAGGGTGTAACAGGTTATGTCCCACGGTCACGGGGCATAGCTTGGTTGTACTATTTTTCCTGTCCGTGTCAATTAAGGACCGTTCGTTGCGTGGACCCTGGTCAAGTCACAGACTTATTATCCCGAGCACATGCTTGCTTATGGGAGCGGGAAGGCTTGTTACTCTCTTGTCATGGGCTCTGGCTCTTTCTAGACCGACTGATTGGAGGTGGGGATAGGTGAATTTTTTTATTTTTAGCCCAAATTTGAAACAAATTTTAAATGTAACCCGTGTTTGAAAATATTTTTAAATCTAACCCGTTTGGCCCCGCCACCATGCATGGCGGGGCAAATGCACTGAACCCCGCCATGCATGGTGGCGGGGTGCATGGCCCACGTGGCAGGGGTGGCAGCGCGCCTCGCCAGCGTGGCAAGGGTGTACCCCGCCATGATGCATGGCGGGGTATACCCCCGGCCATTTAAAAGCCCTAGCACTTCTTGTTTTTGGCCATTCATCCATTCCATTTCCCAGAGCGTCCCTCTCCGCCCCAGGACCGAGCTCCCCTCCCCTCAGCGGCCTTCTCCGGCGTCCCTCCCTCCTAGGGCTCCTCCCCGTCAGGTATCGGCCCATCGTCGGACCTTGTTCCGGCCACCCCTTCTCTGCGTGCATCGTTGTAGTATGTTTGGTTAATGTAGTTAGTAAAGTGTTTTGTGTTGAAATCGTTTCGTGTTATTAGATGGAGGACTCGTATCGTGAGTCGATTTGGAGGAAAAAGGGTCGTCCTAGAGAGATGTACCCCTACGTGTCTTGCAAGGATGCGCCCGTTCCTCCCGAGGAACCTTTACTTAACTGTGACTGTGGTCATCCGGCACACGTGGGCCAGTCGAGACATCCGGATACTGCGGCTCGTTGCTTCTGCACATGTTATAGTTGTAGCGTAAGTAATTGTGCCCTTTGTTGTTCTTATTGGTTTCTGATGTTGTATTCGCGATGAGATAATTGAAACTTTTGTATAGCCCTACTTCCGGTGCTTTTTCTTCCAATGGATCGACGGCCCGGACAAGTTTGATCCAAGGATTCTCCTTTTCTACCCCGGCATTGATCATTGCAAGCGTGAGGTGTTTACTCGCTGGGTTCCGCCCCCTCCAAACCCTCCTCCTATGACGGAGGAAGAGAAGGCCGTAGCATCGGCACGGCGGCTCGAGGATCCTCCAAAGTGCCTTTGCGGAGAGCAAGCCATGATAAACCCACGCAATGAACAAGAGTTCATTTGTCCTCTACGACATGAGGTAAGGTTTGAGTGAACCTTAGAATGTCATGTCCTATATGTGTGTTTTACTGTTTTGATTTTGTAGGATCATGATTTTCCAAAGTGCCGTTTCAAGGAATGGATCTATGGTCCAAAGAGCCATTGGCCGGAGCCGGAGAAGAATGAGGAGGTGCCAGACTGGAAGAAGAAGAGGAGGTCTATTGCGCCTCCTGTGATGTGCAAATGTGGTGTTGAAGCTAGCTACGGCCTTGTCCCTTCAGGCCTTGGTATTGGGAACTTCTGTGGCCACATGATCGATTATGACGAGGTTTGCTAGGACTGTTGACACTTAGTGCTAATGTTTTATTTTGTTTACTTTGGTACGCTAACTTTGTATTCATCTATTTGTTGCAACAGAGCACTCAGAAATGCAACTGGGAATCATATGATGATGTGTATAATTTCAAGAATGAGTAAAAGACAATGGTAGCACTTCGCAATACCAGAGGATATCCTGCAAGCTACGTCACTGATTTCGTTAAGAACCATAAGAAGAAAATGCTATGACGGGCCCAAGACCTACGTGTTTGTAACCCGGAGAGTATTACGTGAAAGAAGTGGTACGAGCAAAAGAAGAAGGATGTAGAGGAGTACCAGGCACGGAAGGCTGAAGAGGATGCAAGGAAGGCTACAGAGGAGGCTGCGAGAGCAGAGATGCATGGCTTGAACGATATTGACTCATTATGTGCGAGTGAGTCATTGCGTTTTTGGAAATTCAATCTTATTTGTTTGACTATCAATAAAGTCATTGCAAAGATCCTGTTAATTGTTTGCATTTTGTACTTGTAGAGATTGGATGCACCAGCGGCTGGCAAGCAGATATGGCTCGTGCTAGGTACACGGAGAATAGGACAGTAAAGCGGGACGCAGGAGTTGGTGCCACCGCAAGTCGTCCGATTGTGGTTGAAGAGGAGGCCGAGCCGGAGGAAGACGACGACACCGGGAGGATAGGCGAGCTCATTCGTCTAGCCGAAGAATTGGGGTACCCTCAGGACGTTGAAGTAGAGGAGGGTCAGGCAGCATACCACAGCCATAAGACACCGCTGTTCAACGCATGGGGGGCAACAGACATGACCGAAGAAGAGGCCGAGTTGTACTCTCAGGCCGCGGACGAGGCGGAGGCGGCTTACTACCGGCGTCAGGCCTCCCAAGCCAATGCAGTCGAGGCCAGCAAGGGTAAGGAGGTGGTAGTGGAGGATTCAGAGTCCGAAGATGAGTTGCTTACGCAGTGGTGCACGCAATTTGATTGACGTACAAGTGTCATTGTAATAATTTGCATTGTCACGTCTTCACGTTGTCGTTGTTAGTGTTTGTCGTTTGTAGTGGCTTAGAAACTTTGTGTCGTGTAGTTTTTCAGTGTTGTACTTTGAAACATGTCATTGTAATAATTTTCATTATCACATCTTCATTCGTTTCATTTGTTGGTCCACTCACTAAGATTGTTGTGTGGTTTATCCGTGTAGTTTATAAATGCAGTTTCTTAGTGCAGTTCCTGCGCGGTCGTAGTTTCAGGGCCACCCCGCCATTGGTGGGGGATGGCGGGGTACCCCTAACCCGCCCCCACCCATGGCGGGGTGGCCCTGAAACTGCGGCCGCGCAGGAACTATGCCTTCGTTTTGTGTCAACTGATCATCACAAATGCAGACATGCCATGTTGAGTCATTTACAGCAAGTTTACGGAAGTTATGACAGAAATAATTGCGTTTACGCCAAAGATTAAACGAGTGTTACCAACTACATTAGTCGAATCGAAATAACCAAGTAGAGTACTGCTGCTACACCTACACATAATTTAATTGTTCTAGCACTACATAACTATGATAACATGTGTCCAGCGCCTGCTAAATATGACTACTCTACTAATCGCCAGGGGTGTAGGGGTCTCACGGTCTCCGTCGCCTCCTCAGATTCGTAGGGACCACGTTGCTTCTCTAGCCAACGTCTGTGCGGTCCCGTTGCTGCCTCTCGCGCTGCCGCCTATGTCCATGATCGAACTGCTGCGTCGACGACAGCCCCTGCAAGCAAGCAACCTGATGAGCTACTCTAAATGTTGAGCTACGAACAGTAGAATTAAAGAGAAAGCAAAGCATAGGGACCTGTTGCTCGGCTGGTGTGTAGTTCTCTTGCTGTGTGTAGTCGACCCCCTGTGTACCAAAAGGAGCAGTGTACAGCTGTGAGGCACCCATCTCCTCGTGACTGGTGTAATCCCACTGGGGAACGTCCTCGTCGTCGTCATCGTTGTCGCCACTCGTCGTGTCATACTGAAGTGCCTCATCCAAATCGTCCGGAGCCGCTGGACCCTTCCCTCTATCCTGCGGAGTACGAATAGACGAGGACGCAGCCCTGGTGTCGCTAGCAGAAGCAGCTGCGGTGGACATCGTGTGGCTCCTGGACCACGTGGGGTTGTACGGTACGTCCAAAGTCATATCCGCACAGCTCGGCTTTTGAGCCAACTTTTTGCAGCCTTTTTTCATTCTCTACAGGTTTAGATGACAACAAGCATTATTAAGCATGAATTTTAAAGGTAACTGAGTTGTAGTCATGAATGTTACTATCAAAAGTACCTTGACAAAGGCGCGAAGAGGGTTGGTCTTGTCGTCCCTAGTCCGAAAAAGTTGCCTAGAAGCTTCCTCGGAGTAGTTCGACAACTGTTGTGCCTACAACATCACACAACGTTAACTCGATCATTTCAATTGAATTTTAAAACCCTTACCTCGTTTGAGAATGTAAGTGCAAAGTACTTACCACGTATCTATTAAGAGGGGCCCTAAGAAGTTGTGTTTGCACCCTTTGCGCATCATCGAACGCATCGGCGATGTCATCCTCATCGGCCGCATCTGCAGGCATGTTGGTGTACGGGACCATGAGATGAGTCCTCGTACTTCGCTACAGCCATTGCAGGTACTCCATCCATCTTGCCGGGTGGTGTGGCGGAATTTCGTTGATGTGGCGACGATGCCTATTATACCAACTGTTCAAATGTGGTTCGTGCGTCACCGCCCAATCCTTTTGCGTGGTCCGAAGCCTCCGATCGATCCTGCATTGCCATATTGCATTAGAAATGAGGCGCTTAAGTAGAATAAACATATTGGCATCGTACCCATGCAGCTGAGCGTTGGTGGAGTACAGCGGTGGAATTCCTTGCAACCTCCCGAACTGTCTGTAAACCCTGAAAGGGTAGTGCATCTCGACGACATGGAAGAAGATAAGTGGCCCTTCGTAAAGCCACTCGTCCCCTTCCTCCTCGCAGCGCGGACTAAGGTAGTCCTCTAGCTCCCACCTAGACCACGGTGTCCATGTTACCTGCAAAGTAAAGAAACTTAATTTAGTATCAATCTCATTGATAGTGCCTTTAGTAGGAAATGTGGATATAACTTACATAGTTGTGTGTCAACACGTCTATCGCATCCGTGTACTGCTTGTACCTCCTTTCCAACTCGCCCCTCACTACCTTAGCGTCTTTCCAAATGAAAAGGGCGGTGGGTCGAACGTCTTGATGCTGCCACTCCTGCAAGTTTACACAAACACGGTGTCACTAATCTCTTTAGTCGTATGAAGATATCAAAGTAGTCAATGTACTCACAGGCAAATGTGGAGGTTTAGTAGGCCTCCCAACTGGAAACCGCTCCCAAATCCATACTTGAAGTAGGTATGAGCAGCCACCTAGGTTGGCATTGTTCGACTAGCGACGACAGGCGGTACAAAGCTGACGGTATGTCCAAGCAAGGACCGCGGTACCCCAGCTATAGGTTGCAATATTCTCAAGTGGCTGGATTAGGATCCTCAAGAAAATCCAGTTGATGTTGTCGCCTGAGGAGTCGGGGAACAAGAAAGCGCCCAAGAAGTGTCACAACCACACCTTTGCATACACCTCGACCTCGTGATCTGGAGCACCGACCGGAGGCCCTGCACCAAAGTGCTGGGTTATCCATGACGTCGACACTCCTGAGGTATTCCTGCAATTACAATTGAAGTATTATTGCACAAAAATAGATGTAGCTGAAATGGGGCGCAAATATGAACTTACTTTGTGCCTTTAACTTCAGCCTCTGATGGCCTCCTACCACAGAACTGCTCCACCAAGTGTACCCAATTAGACTCGTTGACGACCCCAGTCACCGGATGACCAGCCAAACTGAGACACAATATCATCTTCACATTCTGCATCGTGACAGTCATTTCTCCACATGGTGTGTGGAAGGTGTGCGTTTCCGGTCTCCACCTGCATCATTACAAGTTTCTGGTTATAGGCAAATTGACGGCCCAATTTTACAAAACAAAGACAATAAATGAAAAATGCAATGTTACCTATCAACAAAGGCAGTAAGAAGTGCAGGGTCTAGTGTGGGGAGTGTATTATTGTACACCCGAACGATCTCAAGGAAGCCCGCCCGCTGTATGTAGGGCACGTATCGCTCGTCCCAGCTATGTACGCGGTGCGTGCGAACACGAAGCGCACGCAACGGCCTCTGCTGCTCCGACAAGGCCTGGGCCCGGTGGTCCTTGTCGTAGTCAACCTCAATGAGGCTAAAGCGCGGATGAGGAGCCCGCGCCTCCATCTTGCAACCCTGAACCTGCCTGTTTGAAAAAAACAAAGAAAACATTAATAACATTAGAACAATTAATAACGTTATAAAAAAAACAAAGACAAGTAAATTTGAAGATTATAATATCATAAATGCATGTTTACAATATAGACCACCTCTTGTCTCGCCCGCCTATGAAATCTAGCGTTATGACCAGGATTCTTGCAAATGGAGCAAAGGTTCTGAGCACGTTCTTCGTCAAAGTCCCCGCCACCATACATGTCGGCGCCGTAACCTTTCATATTGTCCATATCGCCTTTCAATCGCTTCTTCTTCCTCCTTCCCTTCCCTACCTTCTTCAGGTCCGGATAAGGCGCGTAGTCCTCACCATAATATGGAGGCCACTGTGACTCGTCAAGGTATGGCTCGAAACTCTTCTCCCAAACTTTGAGGGTGTTGGCACGGAGATACAAGGGTGACATGTATGGTGCAACTGTGTGGTCAAAACCTCTAAGCCAACAAGAGGTGATCATGTGTGAGCAAGGGGCATGCATGATCTAAGGGACGTTGCAACTGCATTCTACTTTATCAAGATCGACACGGTACGTTCGGCCACCAAATCGTTCGCCGCCCAGGTTTGTGCCCCCTCTAGCTCGTACGCAGAAAACAAGCATGTCCCGTCCATAAGCCTCGGCAACCTGTTGTTTGGCCAATTCCTCAGCCTCCTTCAAATATTCGTGTGCCGCCTTCCCCCATCTTCCAAGCTCCTCTTCATTCCTCAGGGCTAGGCCATACCGCTTAACAAAATACTCATTGCACTTCCTAAAAGAGAACTCAACAATACCAGACACTGGAAGAGATCGAACGCCTTTGAACACACGATTGAAAGACTCAGAGGAGTTTGTTGTCATGATGCCGTACCGGAAGCCGCCCTCATCAAATGCTAATGCCCACTTGGCTTTATTTTCCATCTGCTGGTCTAACCATGCCTTGCCAGCTTGGTTGAGCATCTTCTCTAGTTCTACCATAGTCTCGTTGAACTCGCGTTCCGTACGTTTATTACAAAGCTCCTTTAACTTGTCAGCCACATCCTTCTTGCGTTGACACCGCCAGAAATTGGCGGCAAAATGCCGCATGCACCAACGGTGCACTAGGGGCGGGTGACCATCAATGTGTTCATCGGCTGCATTTAGAATTCCAATGTGACGGTCCGAAATCAGACAAATGGTGCGAGAAGGGCCAAGCACATGAACACGGAGCAGACGCATAAACCAAGACCATGAATCATTGTTTTTCCCCTCCGCCAAAGCAAAAGCCATTGGCACTATCTGGTTCTTTGGGTCTACAGCAGCAGCCATCATCAATGTGCCCCTGTATTTGTCGGTGAGGAACGTGCCATCAACAAGAACAACTGGCCGACAATACTGAAATGCATGTTTGCACTGATCGAAATACCAGAACACATGGTACAGAATATGCCTCAACGGGTTCTGAAGATAGAACCCTCTTGTGTATATGAACGATCTAATGCCAGGGTTGAAGTGTTCCATCGCACACAAAATGCGTGGAACCCTGTTATAGGCTTCCTCCCAGCTACCCCAACGAATTGCCAGGGCAATTTGCTTTGCCCGCCAAGCCTTTCCATACGTGACCTCATACCCAACAAATGTGACTATGGTCTCCTGCAAGAAAGACACTGATACGTCGTTGTCCTTATCTACAAGACCCAATATACGACGGGCTAGATACCGAGCCGTCAACTGGGGATGGTGCCTTTTACCCTCATTAGTCTGGCATCTGTGCGGCTGTTCCACCGAAGTTACCTTCCACTTACCATCACTCCGCCTCTTTCGTGCATTCAACTTCCACGAGCACGGGAATCCAGCCTTACATAATATGTGAAATTTTACCTCCTTGTCAGAATGTCGAACCGTGTAAGGCCTATGATGATACACAGCATAGTCCTGAAGGAACAACTTCATCTCCGACATCGTATTGAAAAGCATTCCCTTCCTCAGTATTAAATTTTTATGGTTGTACAATGATTCCTTACACATCTGCAAACCCGTGTCATAAACTGCCATATGCGACATACTTACATCGTTATAATTTGGCACACCGGTAAAAGGCAAGCCAGCCTCCCTCAGCTGTGTAAGCTCTGCCGATGTATAAGAGGGTGGTGCAACGTATTGTTGTGGCTCCCTAACCCTGCTCCATCCTTCATATTCCACTCCATCATCTGGATAACCGGTGGCTAATGTGCCCTGACTCTGCATGCCATGAAGTACGTCAAGCGGTACTCCTGAGGGCATGCCACGAACTGGTGTACACATGGCAGGTGCACCTCCAGAGGGCATGGCTTCAACTGATGCTCGCATGGCATGTGGACCTCCTTCCTCATTTCCTGAATCGTCAGAATCAGTGCTAACATCATCACCAATCATTTCCTCCGCTGCCGCCTCCTCCTCCTCCTGTTCAAACTCGTCTACATCAAAATTATTGCTTATATGACCAACTGGAGGAGAATGAACCCGCTCCTACGTCAAATTACCATCCAAGTCCATACTCTCCATAGTTTGTTGCATCTGCACACCACAATCTCCTAGAGTATCACTGTCGAAGGACGGCTCCTCATTCTCAACATTCTCCAGCACCAACTCAGCCATGCCGATATTCGAACCTTGGATGACCCTATTGTATCGGGACCACTCTGCTTGGTTGCACAAGTCCATCATCACATAGTGTGCCCTATTCTTTCCAACATCGAACCTATCCTTTAGTGTGAAAGCCTCGCCAAACTTCAAACTCAAACGGTCACATAGATCGCGGAAACTAGGGGTGCCATCAAACCATTCCAATTCTTCATACATATCCTCAAACTGGCAATCCTCTCTCCTAACACTTCCTCCGTAAAAAACTCTTACACCGTAATCCATCTACAAAACGATTTGACATCTGATTATCAACTGACCAATATGGTACCACTAATTACTACATAACTAACTAACTAACCTTACTTACCTACCACGTAACTAACTTACTTAGTAACTAAATAACTAATATTACCTAATAAAATCCGAATAACTAATAATCGTTAACTAATTAACTAATAACTAAATAACTAATACGAACCCATTAACTACAAACCAATATTAACTAACTATCAATAATATCGTTAACTACAAATCATCGTTAACTAACTAAATAACTAAATAACTAACTAAATAACTATTGTTCAATAACTAAATAATCGTTTAATACAATGAATAATAAATAATTAACTAAATAAATAATAATAACTTAATAATATTTACTACAAATAAATAATAGAAACAACAAAATAAAAAAATTACCGTAAATCGGGTTGCGGCGGCGCGACGAGGTTGCCCGGGCGGCGGCGTGCCGGGGCAGGACCGGGGTGCAACGGTCCGCGGCCGGGGTGGCGGCACGGGAACGGCGGCCGGAGACGCGGCCGAGGGCGCGGTCGCCGGGGCCGCGGCGCCGGGGGCGCGGGAGACGGCGCGGCGGCGCGGACGGCGGCTGCGGCAGCGCGGCGGCCGCGGCAGCGGCTAAGCGACGGCGCGGCGGCGGGGGCGCAGCGGAGAGCGGCGTCGCGGCGGGGCGCGGCCGGGGCGGCCGGGGCGCGGGGGAGGAGCTCCGGGCGACGGCGGCGGCTCCGGCGGCGGCACAGCGCGGGCAACGGCGGAGGCGCGGGTGGAGAGTGAGCGAGCCGGTCGAGCGGGCGCGGCGGGGCGCGGCTTTTATTTAAGCCGCGCCCCGCCATGATGGGTGGCGGGTTTGGCCTACCCCGCCACCGATCATGGCGGGGTACGCCCGGGTAGCTGCCACATCAGCGTGCCACGCGGGAACTGTACCCCGCCATCATGCATGGCGGGGTTCAGTGCATTTGCCCCGCCATGCATGGTGGCGGGGCCAAACAGGTTAGATTTAAAAAAAAATTTAAACCCGGGTTAAATTTAAAATTTGTTTCAAATTTGGACTAAAAATAAAAAAATTCGGATAGGTAGAGGTCTAAGCACTCCGTTGGGGCTGGGCCTCAAGTGTCGGGGCTTGGAGTCCAAGTTTGGACGGGGACCTAGAACCCTTGACAGGAGTAGAACGGATTGGTCTCACTTGTGCCTGGGGTGCAAGTGAGGCATATGTTTTCTAGGGTACCCAGCTGGGCACATTGATTCGTGAATCGTCATTTCTACGTGACGGTATGACTTGACTACACTCTGGCACCGTAGTAAGAACTGGCATATGAAAGATGAAAATATGGCTCTGATTGCCCAACCCTTGCTTGAATATAGAACAGGTGCTTACATAGGATGTTAGATAATGAATAAAACATGGCTGCTAATAAACAAAGGGAGTTAAGGACGCACTCTTAGTATTGCTTTCCGCAAATAAGAAACCCACGAGCCACAAAGCCTGTCATGGTCCTTGAGAGTCGGGAAATATATTCCCAGACGGGTAAGTCTTGTGAGTACATTATGTACTCAGGGTTTATTTTACCCTTATTGCAGGTGCACCTTGAGCAGTTAGGCCTTGTGTGGTGGATTCTTCTGGTGGGCATAGACGGATTCTCATAACGCTCCACTAGATGTTCATTTTATTTTCACTGTTTATTTTATCACACTCTGAAACTCTGGTATTGTAATAAAAGATTTCTGAGACTCTATGTTGTATGAAATGGACTAAGTATTGTAAGTTTGTACTCATTATTGGATCTTGGATATAAACATGGATTGTTTCGAGTTCTCCCGTTAGGTGTGCTCGACAGAACTACTCGATTTGGTTCCTTTTAGGGGTACTTAGTGTCTAGTGGAAGACAAGTGCCCCCGAAAGCGTGCTAAATCGAGCGATTCTGCCACAGCTAGCTAGCCAAGGCGTGCTGAGTACGACGTCGATGTCGTTGCCGATGTCGAGGAGGTAGGCATCGATAACGAAGGCGTCGCTGTCGATGCATAGTGGTACATTGAAGGAAGTAGCGCGGCATGTTACCTCGTTCCCACTGCCAACGAATATGGTGGTGTTGATGCGTTGTTCCTGAAGACCAATGGAGCGGGTGACGTTGATGTTGATGACGTTGTGCATCGAGCCCGAATCCACCAACACAAGGACACCTACGCCATTTATCACCCCCTCAAGGTACATGGGGGAGGCGCCTTGGACCCCGGATTGAGTCCTGTCGATCATCATCATGAGGTTACTGTCGGCCTCCTCCAGGTCAAAGTCGTTGACGGTAGTGATGTCGAAGAGCAGCTTGCACTTGTGGCCATGTGCAAACGACTCGTCGCAGTTGAAGCGGAGACCGGCACGACGTCTCTCCACCATCTCTTCAGCGATCAGGCGCTTGAAGGGGTGGAAATTGGGCGTTGCAGCACCCATTGTCGTTGTAGTAGGCGTGGTCGCTGTAGTTGTGGTCATGGTCACCTTTGGTGGAGGAAGGCGCCCCGGCTTCAAAGCCGGTGCCTTATTCACGTCGGCGACGACTGTGAAACGATGCTCATACGCCCGTGCGAGCGACATGGCCGTCTCCATGTCCTACGGGTCGAGCAGCCTGACGTCCGTCTTTAGTGGCTCCAGCAGTCTGGCGGTGTAAATGTTGACTTGCTATCGCCCGTCGAGGTAGCCGGCGTGAGCCACGTGCACTGTGTAGTCGTCAACGGTGCCCATCTTCCTTAGGGAAGCGAGCTCGCCCAAGGGGTTGCGTCTGGTGGGGGGGGTCCAAAACGCTCGTTGACGCACTGCGCAAAGTAAGCCCAGCCGTCACATCGTTGTCCTACGAGAGCCTCATGTACCACTGTTGTGCAGTCCCTGTAAGATGATAAGAGGCGTACCATGTTTTCTCGCTCTCGGGGGTCCTCTGACCCTTGAAGAACTACTCGCATCGGTTGAGCCATGGAAGGGGATCCTCCTTGCCATCGTAGATGGGGAAGGAGAGCTTGTGGGGCAAATGTCGATGGCGGGGAAAGCGCCTGGTGCCGCTCCCTTGGCTGGATCTCCGGTTTGGGCTCCTCCTTGCAGAAGAGCTTGGCCTCCACCTTGGCGGTGATCTCCGGTATCGCCTGTGTCCCGGAGTTGTCGTCCAGCGCCTTGAGGAAATCGTGGCCGGCTTTCTTCATTGCGTGCCTGGTGGCGATCTCTAGCTTGGTGGCGAGTATCTCCTTCTCGCGCTCGAGCTCCTTTTGTGATGTCCCTCTGCGAATGCCCTTCTCGATGTTTGAGAGGCGGTCGTTGACGTTAGCAATTTGCATGTGGACGGAGTCGATCTTAGCGAGGACGTCCTTGGAGAAGTTGGCGAAGAGCGTTTTGAGCTCTGTTAGGTCACCCATGGCAGCGGCGTGGGGATCGCAGTGGTCTTCGGATACCAAATGTCAGGGGCTTGCGCGAGGGGAGGGGGGTGGCCGGCGGCGTGGTGGTCGTGGTGGCTAGGGCAGAGGGCAGTGGCGGGGGCGGCGACAGAGGCGCAAGTGGAGGAGGTGGCGCGCGTGAGAGAGAGACAGGGAAAGAGCTTTCTTTCGTCTATTACTTGCTCCGTTCGATTACATCTTCCCTAGTATTTATAGTCCTCGTGGGACTTGACTCCTAAGCAATCTAGGAGATCCCTATCGGATTCGGATTCTCCTTTCCATCTAACAAACTCGACTCCCTAACTTAACCGACTATTTCCAAAATCAATTAGGACTCGATATAGTAGTTGTTGATGACAACGGCGGGACCGGCGGCGGCGGCGCCCCCCCCCCTCCTCCCTTGGACGCACAGCCGGCCTAGGGCAGGCCGCGAGGCCCGCTGGCGCGGCGGCGGCGGCGGCACCCCCTCCTTGGGCCTGAGTTGGCCTGTTTTCTCTTCCGAAAAGTACAGCCCGTGTTGGGCGTGTGACACGTGCACCACCGGTCACCAGAGATTGGCACAGCCACTGTGCCACATGCTCACACAGCTGGCTCCAAGTTCCTACTGCAGTCTGTACTACTCGGAAGGACTTCATGAAGTACTCGAGTTTCCTCGAGTTTCCTTTGGATACGTGGATGGTTGAAGACTTGAAGTTCATGCCCATGCACAAACACTTCGAGAAACAACCTCTGGCGCGCGCCATTGATTTCTCCCTCTGATTCCAGTCGAGCTCGTACATGTTGATATATCAATGTGCCATATCCGTGTCGCTCTTCCACGCCGACGCGCACTCGTCACAGATGGGCTAGCTCTGCATCTGTTGCCGCTCTGATGCCACGCCGATCTGCACTGCACCCACGCAAGCTTATTATGGACATAGTTTTTCGAACCGGATCGGAGATCGAACCGGCGAGGCCGTCGGTTCAATGGTTCAATGGTCCAACCGTTCAGAACCGGTTGAACCGCCGGTTCGTTAGTTTTGGACCGGTGAATCGAACCGGCCACAAATACTTTGAACCGGTGTATATATATATGATTTAATTAACAATCGATATTGATGCAGTGTATATATAATTAAATAATTGACAGATGGAAATATAAGGTTCACACATCATGAAAATATAAGGTTCACAATACAAAGTGCGTGATAACAATATAACATAAGGTTCATCTTGACACAACACAACGAGTTTGGGCTGGACGGAGAATCTCATGACCTTTAGTGAACTTTCTCATTAGATACAATGGGAAGCAATGGTTGTAGACATATTTTGTAATGATTGATGCATGAGCTACGGTATTCTTCACTAAATCCTCCTTACCAAAGTCTGACAATATCAAATTAACACAATGGGCAGCACAAGGGGACCAATAAATGGATGGGAACTCATCTTCTAACTTTCTACCAGCAGCAACCATGTTTGAGGCATTATCAGTAACAAAATGAACCACATTTTCAGGCCCAACATGATTAACTACATCTTTGAACAATTTGAACAAAAAATCTCCAGTTTTGGAGCTATCAGTGGCATCAACTGACTTGAGAAAGACAGTACCTTTGGGACAGTAGACTAAGAAGTTGATGAGGGTCCTTCTCTTTCTGTCAGTCCATCCATCAGCCATAATAGTGCATCCAGTTTCCCTCCAATTTTTGCGGAATCCATCAACAAACTGCCTAGTCTCTTGAACACATTTTGCAAGATATGGACCACGCATCTGATTACAAAGCGGCGCCTTGTATCCACCTCCAAATGCACATACAGCATCAAACATTGGCTGATAAAAGACAGAATTAGTTGCATTGAATGGAATAGATGCATCAAGAAACCATCTTGTCACACACATATCTGTCTTCTCTTTCACTGCTTCTCCTTGAAGAACACTCTTAATTGTTGGTTGATCCCCTGGTCCAGTTCTAGGCTTGAAGTACTTGCCAACACTAGGAGTAACAGCAGGTCTTTTTTTTCCTTTGGTTGATGCGGCTGCAGCAGCAACACCCACAGATGGAGTTGCATTAGTATTGGAGACTTCAACAACATCTTCCTCTCCAGGTTCTGGCCCATATGGGTGCCCTTCCACATAGTCCTGTTGCATCTTCTTTTTCTTCTCATTCCAATTTTCAATATTTTGATACATTGTATGCTCAACCTCAGGATCTACCTTCTTACATGCAACTACATTACCAGGATATTTGGCCAAATGTTCCTTGAAACGATGGATTCCTCCTCTAAAAAAGTCGCGTTACAGTACATGCACATGCATTTGATCTTCTTTCTTCCTCCTTCCATAATCTGTGTACAATATTCCCATGCTGGATCAGTTTTCCTTCTTGTCCTTCCTTGTGTGGCAGCCTCTTGGGATGGGGTTGAATTCTGGTTAGAATTTTCAGTGCCAACTGGAGTAGGAGTGTCTGAAGAAGCCACTGTGTGTGAAAACCCAGAAAAACAAAAAACAGTAAAAAGGTTATCAATTTTCACATGAATGAAAATGTTGAACTTAGTCACAGTCACAAATTAACCAGATCTGGACATTGCTAATATACTCTAGCACTAAACATACTAATAGAGAGCTTCACCAATAACCAATCATCAAATAACAACAGCCTAAAAGTTAAAACTTGAACTCACCAGTAGTCATGTTCTCGCTTCTCGTGCAGCTGTGGAGGTGGAGCAGAGCAACTTGTCCAGACTCCAGAGCAGAGAGCAGAGCAGTAGTCCAGGCCTAGCACTCTAGTCTCTTGCAGGCTAGCACAAATTAACCAGATCGGTGTCCAGACCTAGCAGTCTAGCACAGCAGAGAGCAGAGCAGCAGCCAGCAACCGTCCAAGGCTCAGCCGCTCAGGGCCCTGGCCGCAGCACCGCTCGCCGCTGCCGCCCAGGCCTGGCCCGCTAGCGTGCTCGCCACAGCAGCTGTCGGTGCCCGCTCGCTGCAGCAGCCGCCGCTGCCCTCGCCTGGCCCGCGCGCCCCGCAGTAGTGCTGCCGCAGCTCGATGCGCCGCCGGCCGCCGCAGCTCCAGCTCGATGCGCCGTGCCGCCGCCGCCGCCAGTAACGAAAGTGGCTGGCTAGGAACGAAAATGGGGAAATTTTCCCTCCCTCACGTGCCCAGTAGCCCTAAAGGGCACATTAAGACATTGTGTCAATAATACCCCTGAACAGATAACCTTCTCCTGAGCCCACAGAGGGTATTTTTGGATAACTTAAAAAACCGGTCCGGTTCACATGGAACCGGCCGGTTCACCGGTTTCGTTAAAAACCGGCCGGTTCAACCGGTTTTTACCGGTCCGATTGCATGGCCGGTCTTTTAAGTGAACCGGACCGGTGTAGGCTCTGGTTCGATCTTTTAGCGGTCGAACCGCCGGTCCGGTCCGGTTCAAAAAACTATGATTATGGAGAGCCACAGCGGTGGTAGCTGAGTGAGAGTAAATTCCTGAACTATCGCAGTGTAGCTAGCCTGCATTCAAGGAGGAGACTGTTGTCAAAGAAAAAAAAAGGAGGAGACTGCAAACTGACCGGGCACCGGCCATTAACGCCACACCTGCGTCCTGCGCGCGTTGCAGGGCGAGAGCGAGGCACGCATGCATGTACGTACGCCCCATCACCGTGCCCTGGCCCTGCTAGAAGTGTTGTCGAGGACCCTCGTCGCGCCGCGTGCACGCGCTCGGCGCGGCGACGACGACACGACGGCACCACCTGCACATGGCCGTCGACCTTGGTGCATACTCCTACTGGAGTAGCTGGTGGTAGTGGTAGAGAGTTCCGCAGAAGTGCATGGCGTTCGTTCGTGGCGCGTCGGTGCGAGCAACTCTGAACTGGGTCACGGTAGTGAAAGGATGTTACGAACGGTGCAGGCCCATCAAGGCGTGGCGTCACGGCCCATTTCCATTTCAGTGAACTGCGCGGTGTTCACCAGCTACCTCGGCCGGACTCTTTTCCCCTCTCTGAGTGTCAGTCTTTCAATGCATTTATTTGGCTGCAACAGGTGCACCGTCCTTTGCCCTGTGCATAATGCAGATTTTTACGGCCCTGTTTAGTTCCACGAAAAAAACACTATGCGAAAAAAAGATTCTCCGTCACATCAAACTTACGATACATGTATGAAGTACTAAATGTAGATAAAATCAAAAACTAATTATACAGCTTGGTTGTACTTGGCGAGACGAACGTTTTGAACCTAATTAGTCAACAGTTAGACACTATTTGCCAAATAAAACCAAAACGTGCTACAGTACTTTTTTTACACCTTTCTACACATCTAAACACACCCTACCATGCGAACGAGAAGGCGCGAGCTGTTATATAGAGACCAGTAGCAAGTCAGGACTCAGGACTCACTACACCTGGAAAAAGCTCCAGCAAGCTTCAGCAGCTACGAAAGCTAGCTCATTCTCATTGCCTCCTTGCAAGGAGTTGTGGAGAGATGGCTAGGCCGGCTCTTGTGCTCGTGTGCTGCTGCCTGCTGCTGGCGTACGCCGCGGCAGCGCGCGTTCTCGGCGAGGGCGAGCCTTTTGGCGGTCTGAAGAATGCAGCGCGCCGTCTCGTCGAGGGCGAGCCTTTCGGCGGCCGGAAGAACCCCGCCGACCCGCACCATTCTCCCGGTTCGAGGACCACGACTTCCAGTTTTTTCTTCGGTCTTATCTTATGGGATTCTCAACTCACACGACGTAAAACCTGTCTTGGTGTGTGTGTTCTGTTCTTTCCTTGCAGGCTCACACGGGACTCCGCCCTGCTCGCCGTCCATCGGCCCCTCGCCGACCACGCCAACCACACCCGGCGGTGGTGGCGGCGGCTACTACCCGCCTTCGCCAGACATCGGCACTTCCCCGGCAGCACCGACAACTCCAGGCGGTGGCGGCGGGTACAATGCTCCCCCGTCACCGTCCAGTGACACCTCCCCGACTACGCCCGGTGGTGGTGGGTACTACGGTCCTCCTTCCCCGTCCTCTGGCACCTCCCCGACGACGCCCGGCGGTGGCGGTGGCGGATACAGTGCTCCGCCTTCGCCGTCCAGTGACACCTCTCCTTCGACGCCTGGAGGTGGTGGTGGGTACCACGGGCCCCCTTCGCCGTCTAGTGACACCTCTCCATCGACGCCCGGAGGTGGTGGTGGGTACTACGGACCGCCCTCGCCGTCCTCTGACACCTCCCCGACCACGCCCGGCGGTGGTGGCGGCGGGTACAGTGCTCCCCCTTCGCCGTCCAGTGACACCTCTCCATCGACGCCTGGAGGTGGTGGTGGGTACTACGGCCCGCCCTCGCCGTCCTCTGACACCTCCCCGACCACGCCCGGTGGTGGTGGTGGAGGGTACAGTGCTCCCCCTTCACCATCCAGTGGCACATCCCCATCGACGCCTGGAGGAGGTGGTGGGTACAACGGCCCCCCTTCGCCGTTCTCTGACACCTCGCCGACCACGCCCGGTGGCGGCGGGTACTATGGCCCCCCTTCGCCGTCTTCTGGCACCTCTCCGACCACGCCGTCGGCGCCTAGTGGCGGCTACTACGGACCTCCATCGCCGTCCAGTGACACTTCGCCGACCACTCCTGGCGCCGGTGGCGGCTACTACGGCCCTCCCCCGCCGTCCAGTGACACTTCGCCGACCACTCCTGGCGCCGGTGGCGGCTACTACGGCCCTCCCTCGCCGTCCAGTGACACTTCGCCATCCGCTCCTGGCGGCGGTGGCGGCTTCTACGGCCCTCCCTCGCCGTCCAGTGACACTTCCCCCACGACGCCTGGAGGCGGCGGTGGCTACTACGGGCCCCCTTCGCCGTCCTCTGACACCTCCCCGACCACGCCTGGCGGCGGCGGCGGGTTCACGCCGACTCCAGACGTGCCGTTACCGCCTATCAGCACATCGCCGCCGTTCTCTCCGCTGACGCCAACACCGACTACCCCGACGCCCTACGACCCCAACACGCCGCCCTTCACGGGCCCGTGCACGTACGTAACCCCTTAAACCCTCGTACACAACACCGCTGGCACGCTAACGTATGCAACGCTCCTGTTTCCTGGCTTTGCAGCTACTGGATAATGCACCCGGGCGTGGTCTGGGGCCTGTTCGGCTTCTGGTGCCCGCTGGTGCGGCTGTTCGGCCCGAGCGCGGCGGTGCCGTTCGGGCACGACCTGACTGTGCCGGAGGCGCTGGCGAACACGCGCCAGGACGGCGTGGGCGCGCTCTTCCGCGAGGGCACGGCGTCGCTGCTCAACTCCATGGTGAACAACAGGTTCCCCTTCACGACGCAGGAGGTGAAGGACGCGTTCGGGGCCGCGCTCGGCTCTGGCAATGACGGCGCCGCCGCGGCACAGGCGCAGCTCTTCAAGAAAGCGAACGAGGGACACGTCAGGCACAACTAGGCAGCCGCCGTATGTTATGTAGTACTGTATGTTCCGTAGGCATGCAAGCTGCCGTGCAGCTATGTGCGCCGCGTGCATGGACCATGGAGGGGTTGATTAGGATCTGCACGTGTTTGATGATGGGCTCTTTGGCTCTACTATCTTGTATTAGGTGTGCATGTAGTCTACTAGTACCTCTGCTGCTAAGTTGCGATCTTTCAATTTGTCTGCAGAATAAGAGTATGCAGGCTTATAAATTTTCAGCACTGCAGAAGTAATCAAGTGGATACTGTAACCGAGGTTGATTGGGTGAACTAGACTTTTGTTACGGCACAATGAACACCTTTGGAAGGAGCCAGGACTAATCAAATTTTCGTGATCTGACGGGCGAAATTTGGCTCCGATGCTTATGCTCATTTGATGTGAGAGAAAAATATTGTTCGTTTGCTAAAAAGTACTGCTGAATTAGTTGAGAGCAACCCTCCAATTAAGCATGCCTAAGAAATTAGCAATCAACTTTTTTAAGGAGGGGTGATTTCATTCATTCGTACCCATAACGAGTACGCATTACATAAAGGAGCCTGGTAAAGAAAAAAATACATTAATGCTATCACAGGTCCTATTCTTGAACACCCTATTCTTCGGGGGTTTCGGGGGTGTTTAGTTCCAAAAATTTTCACCCCAAAATATCACATCGAATCTTGCGGCACATGTATGGAGTATTAAATGTAGACGAAACAAAAAAACTAATTGCACAGTTAGAGAAAAATATTGTTCGTTTGCTAAAAAGTACTGCTGAATTAGCTGAGAGCAACCCTCCAATTAAGCATGCCTAAGAAATTAGCAATCAACTTTTTTAAGGAGGGGTGATTTCATTCATTCGTACCCATAACGAGTACGCATTACATAAAGGAGCCTGGTAAAGAAAAAAATACATTAATGCTATCACAGGTCCTATTCTTGAACACCCTATTCTTCGGGGGTTTCGGGGGTGTTTAGTTCCAAAAATTTTCACCCCAAAATATCACATCGAATCTTGCGGCACATGTATGGAGTATTAAATGTAGACGAAACAAAAAAACTAATTGCACAGTTCACCGTGAAATCGCGAGACGAATCTTTTAAGCCTAATTAATCCATAATTGAACAGTAATTATCAAATAAAACAAAAAACTACAGTACCCGAATCAAAAAAAATTTTGCCAACTAAACACCCCCTTCCTCTCCGATCACCAACGTCAGGATCAAAGAAACCAGAGCTAAATCATCCTCAGCTGACGAGGTATGGCCATTAAAGGCCAATATAGTTTTTAAAGCCACAACATGCGGTATCTGGATAGACCACTGAGACTATCCGCACTCTTCGACCTCTATATTCATCCTCTAAAAATAATATTTCATCCTAGTCATAACAAAATATACAGTTTCCTGCACTCATCCATTCTCTATATCATACTCTATTCTCCGTGGGACTCACTTATCACTTTATCTAAATATATCCATGTGAGATCTTGTTTTGAAAGATTTATTGTAACGAATTTAATGGTGCAATCGGAATTTAATTTGGATTTTTTGTTTGTGCATTATAACATTTTTCTAAGGTAATTGAAATACTGAAGCAGTGGGCCCCGCGAATGCACTCTCTCCCTCCGATCCGTGCCCAACAGCAGCAGCAGCGTGCCCGCGCATACACTCTCTCCCTCCCATCTCACACGAACAGCACCAGCAGCGGGGCCCGTGCATGCATTTACCGTTCCTACTGCACGCCGCTCGATTTGCCGTCTGCAGGATGATACCGTGTGTGCTAGAGTATGCCGCTGCAGCGATTTTTCTACGGCAAAGGCATTTGGCAGTTTCTTTTACAGGCACCGATGCACATGGTCTGAACAAAAGGCAACCTCGCCAGATGGGTAGAAGAAGCCTTCCCTTCTCAAGTATGAGCAACTGCACTACCAAGTATCAACTAGGCGGAACCAGCGGGCCGGAGGAGAACCTCAACTAGGCGAGCAGATCAAACACCATCCCCCTAGCAGTCAAATTGCAACCCATGATGGCAGTGCCAGCTATTTGGGCCGCGTTCCCCCAACGCTATCAGGCCGTGAGTCTTTACAGACCTTCAGAACCTTATGTCTAAATAGGCCTAATGGTCATTGACTCATTGCTTTCTTGAATTTATCCTAAAGCCCTTTAGCCCAAGCCCAAATATTTCCAGGTTAGGGTGGATTCCACTATATTCAGCCCGTTGGGCCTCACTTCACCGTGCGTCTCTGAACTATTCTCTCATTCCATTTCCTCATAAAAAAAATCAACGTCATGGTTCATGAAAAAAAAATGACGTGATTGTTGTGTTGGTGTTAACACATGAAACCACTTCAATGCATGGAGTATCTATCAGCCATGTTCTCTGCCTCAAATTTCTTGGTTGAAAGTGAAACCCTAAAAGAACATGTCACGGGCCAAGATTTTGGCCGGCTTCTGCTTGCTGCTGCACCATACAATGGCACACTTTTCCCTGTTCCATGGAGAGCTCTGCGCCTTTGTCTTCTTGTCTAGCACATCCAGAGACAGAAAAAAAAAAGGTTTTCGTTGGCCATCCACTAACCCCTGATAACCACCTTAGGACAGGCAGCTTCCCAAGGGATTGACCAAGTAAACATCTTTGTCACTGCAGATGATCATGCAGATCAACATCTGCATATTACGGGTACGCGGCGATTTAACTTACCTCACATCAACAAAAGCTAGCCAGCTTTGATCCGTATCCATCTCGCCATGTGAAAGCTTCTGGGCAACTACCGTATCACCTGCAACCAATGCGTGAAAGCTGCTCCAGGCATGTGCCACTTCACGTTTGACATTCCGTAGAACTTTGCTGTCGAATGCTAAAATGGCAAAATGGATGCACGATAATGCCATTCCTTGTGGCAGATCATTGCCTGCATGCGTTCCCATCTGCTTTTACAAAAAGTTCTGTTGTTGACTCCTGAGCCAAGACAGTAACAATGTGCAGCTATCCTGTCTTCAGAATTCAGACCTGACAAGGCAGGAGATCAAATTGCATCACTTCTATTTTGAGAAGAAGTCTATAGACTATAGCCATCGAACTCAGCAAAAATTCAATGGCCAAAAATAGATCTCTTCTTTTTATTTTGTGAGGCATGCTCCACAAGAAAGAACAAAGTATCTATCTCCAAAATCATGAACTGTCACCTCCCTTTTAATCCTTTTATTTATGTGCCATGGATGGAAAATTGAACCAGGTTGTTGTGGAGCAGGTAGATAATGCGAGTGCTCTGAGACAACATACCACCAAGCAAAGCAGACACCAAATTTAGTGCTGAAAGGAACAATTCAACAATATTGCCGGCTGATCAGATTAGTTCTCCCTACTTCTCCTTATATAAAATTATAAACTCCATTCTTAAACCACAGAATGAATTTAGGGGACTGCGTTGCGCTTCGTGTAAATCTCCGGTAAAAAAAGGACGCCTGAAGGGCCGGTGTTGCTGTGTTTGCCCGCTTGGTCGCCATGCCCATGAATCTCGCTATTACGTAGACCAATTGAATGCAGTCTACAGCGAGCACGTACGTACCCTGCGTCCCTGCCTTCTTGGTTTCCTGCTCTACCATAGCCCCGTTCGGCAGGCTATTTTTTGGCTTATAAGCCGACTGTGGCTGATTTGCTGTGAGAGAAAAACACTGTTCCACGGCTGATAAGCCGTGCTGATAAACTCAGCCGAACAGGGGACATGCTGACAGGAAACAGAACCAATCTATGTACAGTACAGTAGTGTGACTAGTGAGCGTATACGTCGATTACATGCTCGTGATCACTGTTAGGCAGGATCGGAGTACAGACTCTGCTCGGAAAATTTTTTACTAGCACCGTTCAAGCAATCAACCCTTTATTAGACACGATTGCCCTCCCGTCTGGTTGTTTGCCCATACTCGATTGCCCCTGAGCGCCGATGACGTCCCCAGGTCGTCACGACGTCACCGTTATCTTGGTGAGATCAGTCAGGTGCCTCGGTGGGGATCGGTAAAAGCATGCGCCACCACTGCAGATTGCCGCGACATGCGTATGGACGGTACGGTCCCCGGTAAAATATCGGGATCCAGGATGAAGTGAACGTTACAACTCGGAACTAATAATTCGGCAGTATCTTCTGGCCAAATAAGAAACATGATTAATCAAGTATCGACCTGCACTTGAGAGCTTCCCATACTTGTAACTCTGTTATCGTCTTAATGAATATCACACGAACTGAATTCAGGTTGGAGTGAAAACCAAGAGTAGCAGTAACTTGAGGCGAGGAGATATATGATGCATCGTCTCGTCTAATAAACTTCAAAAGCAGCGCAGGGACCAACCGTGACCACCAACGGGCACGCGACAAAGTCAAGTAGGTCCAAGGACAAGGACCGGCAGCCGGTACCGATAGATCTCGCACGTACTACGGCTGCACTGCAATGGCGTTTACTGCCACTACAGTCTACTACTTCTACCGGCCGGGGCAGCAGAAACAAGTTGTTGCGGCGGGGTCAGTCGTCCGCCCCGCTGTAGCATGTGCGTCCTGTATCGCACCATTTTCAGGTTTTCACCATGGATGGACATGTTAAGGCTGTAGGATCGTAACCAGCAGATCTAGCGGGTGCATCTTTACTTATTTGGGATAAACACTAGAGAAATATCTTAGAGAGGGAGAGTAGCAAAGGGTACGGACCATACCTTCGGGCCTTCGGGCTTGAGGGTGAAGCAGCTCGTCGCGGTCGGTGGTGAGTTTGCAGTGGCGTCGCCGGTGGCGCAGTGGACGTCGCGGCGTGGAGCAGAGGCGGCGGTGGACTTCCCGTCGCTGGCAGCGCCGCCCTCTAGATCGGCTAGGGTTCAGAGTGGGTGACGGCTGGGCGAACCTCGTGTTTTGAGCCCGTGACCCCCACTCCCTCTTATATGGCACTGTGCGACGGGGGCCCACCAACCCTGTTGGGTTGGACGCCCCCGATCAGGGCGGAGATCAGGGCCCGAGTCGGCCGTTGGACTTAACTCGGAGGAGATCAATTCTAACATTCTCCCCCTTGATCTCATCTTATACTTTAACTTTAAACTTTGACTTTAATTGCTTTCACTTTTATTTGTTCCATCACAAATTAGTGTATAGAGCACGCCTCATCGTCGCGGTCAGTCGCCGATAGATTTAACAGCTACAGTACACATATCTGATCTGAAACAGATTCTTTAACTTTGGGCCCTTTATTGTCCGGAAATCATAGGCTATACCATAAACCCATGTCGACTGTGTGTTCTCTGAACACACTTGGTGGTAAACCTTTGGTAAGCGGATCCGCAAGCACTTTCTTGTCACTTATATGTTCAATACCTTTCAGTATGTGTTGATATTTGGTAACGCAATTAGGAAATAAGATCCGCAAGCGCACGGATATCGGTGAGCACTTCACCCGAGATGTTATCCTGGGTATCGTATTTATATTTTTACCTTTAGGAGAAAGAGTGCATCTGACTAACCAAATCTATTACTACTAACCTTTAGGCTACAACCACTATGATTCGATGTGAGTGATGTATAGAGAAGACTACAACCGCATTCTTCTTCTAACCTTGGTAAGGATGATCTATTGTTCTATTGGGGAGGTTTACGGAATCTAGACACCACAAAGGATGTTCAACCCGCACCTATAAACCCTATCGATCCTGCTAACGGGATATAGAATACAAAGGTAACTCGGAATTGTCACGTTCCTCGCTACTACCACGGTCCGACTAGACGAAGGGATATCTATGAGTATCCTAGCTTAAACACCACGTTTACGCTAGAGATGATTACTCTAAACTCTACGCGAAGAGATCAAAGTAAACTCATAAACCAAAGAACAATAAAACAAAGAACTTACTAGAATTTAGAAGTCGAAATACTGAAGAATCCTGAGAACAAGCCTCGGGTTAGAAGAACTTGCTCCCGCAGGTACAACCTCGGAGTAGACATCGACAGGCCGGCTTCCTCCGATCTACACCTCCACTCTATCTCTCTCAATCTAGTAGAACTAATTCTACTTTCACATTGGATGCTAAGCCCTAAGAGGTGGGAACCCTAGAGGGAACCTCTCTCTCTAAACCCTAACTAGAGATATGCAACTGAATAATGAATTGGGGTCTTCTCCACCAGGGGTCAGGGGCCTTGCTTATATAGCCCTTTTGGATGAATCTGGACCGTCGGATCAAACCGACCTTCATCCTACGGTTTTCCTTGATCCTCAAAGGCGGTGGAGCATAATCCACGAGACTCAACCTGATTGGTCCCGGGGGCAGGGCGGGCACCCTAGGGCATAGGGCGGGCGCCCTGTGTCCGACCCCGTTACGGCTCCCGTTCGTTCCCGTGGCTTCTGGAATCTTCTAGATGTAAGATAATTACGTGTTCGGTTAATATCCCGTCATTAATCCGACATGTGGGCCTTTCTTCCGTATTTCCTGATAACCCCCTACAGAAATAGATAAACAGCAAAACTCGTGGAATTCTGTTAGATCAAACCCTAATTCTAGGTGTTGCTTGCATATAGGTCCTTTTCTTTATTTATTTGATGGTTATAATTAATACTTAAGAACCGTCAACAAACACCCCCATACTTAGGCTTTTACTCGTCCTCGAGAAAAGGTTGGTTAATAAAACATCTGGGGTTGAAACATTCTTTCATACCTGCAGGGTGTTGTAAAAATCCACTGTGCACTTATAGTCAGAGAAATATATGGTCAGAGTAAAGAGCCTTTCTTCTTCTTAATCCCTATCACTTGGAGTTTTTACATATTTTTGAAAAGAAAAACTTAGCATACCTTTATCCTCATAGGTGCTCTCAGAGTCACTCATTATCTTTTATATTTCTCTCTGAGGCTGTTTTGATTTTGCAAAAATAATTCTTTAAGCATACATACCTTGCATTTATTGTATGGTCAAAACCGGATCCGAGGAGAAAAATACCATACTCTTTAGATCAAAGACTTTGAAAATTAAAAACTTGTCACTCTTACTGGCATATTGCTTATTAGAGGGACCATGGGCTATCATTTTCTTTCCATCATATTTTTATCATATCTCATTTTTTTCATTTTGGGTGGATACCGAGGTACCTCTAATTCTACTGCCGGACACTTGTCCATTTTTTTCCACGAGGTTATCGAGCACTTGCTCCTTTTTTATTTCCTCGATATATTTATAATTTTGCATAGCCCATGCCTCTAACGCAATAATACTTCGGAAGAGTGAATCTTTCTGAATAAAAATGTCTTGATCTTAGGAGTATGATAAATTTCTCAACAAGGGTCTAACTTGTTTTGAACAAACTCAATACAAAACAGATAGCTTTAATTAATATTTTCATGTTTAGCAGGCATATAAAACTTGAGGATGGTAGCTATAATTTTGAGATTTTTAAAACAAATTCTCCAAGCAATAAAGATACTAAGAATAAGGTACTCATACCCTTACCATCTCTTATTCCATAATGACTTTTAGCAACACAGGGTTTTGAAATAATTTTAATAATTGCAGGTTTCCAGGAAATATCACAGAGTGAGATTGATCATGATTATAAGCATTTTTATCCTTTTAATTTATCATGTTTAGAGAGATAAAATTCTGCACAAACTAAGGTGAGTGTGTAAGTGTGTAATAAAAGTGTGCAGAGTGTGTACCTGGTTCATGGAGTGGTGCGATCGAAGTGTGTGTGACATGTCAGGGAATCTCCCCCATACTTGTTTTCTGCTTTCTTGCACAAAAGTAAAGTAGAGATACACGAGGCATAATAATAATAATAATCTTTATTTGTCTTGAGGCATTTATTACACTGACTAATGAAGCGAACTAATCTAAACTGAATTGAATCTAATTGAATCTAATGATGAAGACTAAGACACACTGCCTCAAGGTCTAATCTAGATAGCTCAGTGCCGCTCACGCCTCCTAAGACTATGCTCTAACTCATCGATCCTCTTGTTGGCGTCGGCAAGGTCATCCCGTAGCTTTAGGATCGTAGTGTTATGGTTGAAGGTCCTCCGATCCATAGAGATATTGGAGTTCTGAATTTCTATAATGCTGTTCTTGATCACCCGTAGCTCCTCATCCACATCTGCAATGGTCCTGCGGCGCTTGGGAGGTGTCTCGAAAGCATTAAGAGCATGCTTGGGTGCTTCCTTCGGAGGAACGAAGCGGACCTTAGCTGCCCTAACACCCTCGAAGTAAGGTCTCTCCTCCGTGGTATAGCGGACACTAGAGATCTCGCCGCTCCGGTTGGTCTTCACTTCGATGATCCGCTCATTGGGTTTTGGCGGTAGGATCTTTGTTCCGGCTGGTACCTTGATGATCTCCTTCCCCTTCGACGATGATGGCGAGCCTTCGAGCAATAGGGGCTGCGTAGGTGCGGTAAGAACTGGGCGAGCAAAGTAGGATTGGGCAGAGCTGTGTTGACGTGGTGGCATGGCTTCTAGCTGTCGCTCTGTGATGGCCGGGACGAGAGCGTAGGCGTCGGGATCCTCCTTGGGCTTCTTGTTGAGGTCGTAGGGGACGACTTCCCAATCGACGTGGAACTTCTCGGCCATTGGAGCAGCTAGGAACTAAGCAAGATCTAATTTGAGGAAGGAGAGAAGGCTTGAATGAATTAATGCTAAAAGCTGACGTTGGGGGTCTGTTAATATAGGGGGTAAAAACTGCTCTCGTGCATGGTCGGGACTCTTCCCGCCGTCATGTTTGCGAAACAAACCGAGGACGGAATTTTCCAGATAGCAACGGGCGAGGTTATCGCGTGGGAGAAGTCTGGGGCCGAGGGGAGACAGGGGCAGGGCGCCCGCCCTCATCCTCAGGGCGCCCGCCCTGTGTCTGGCTCCTCTACAAGCCTGCTTTCTCGAGCGTGTTTCTCACCGTGTTTTTATCCCGAAAAATATATACTTGGCCCAAAAACGTCAAATTAAAAGCGTCGGGCTTTAATTTTTAATTGGAAGGTAAAAATGGATCACGTCTATTTCTTCTAATTCTTTATTGGGTTCTAAAAATAATTTAAGACGTTGACCATTTACCTTGAATAACGTACCTTCGTCATTTTGAAGTGTGATAGCTCCGTGGGATGATGAATGAATTACCTTGTATGGTCCTTCCCATTTACTCCGGAGTTTTCCATGCCCGAAAAGCTTCACCCTGGAATTAAAAAGTAATACCTTATCTCCGGGTGAGAACTCCTTCTTCTTGTTCCTCTTGTCATGCCATCTCTTGACTCTTTCTTTGTAGATCTTTGAATTGTGATATGCTTTCTCCCGCCATTCTTCTAACTCCGATAATTGCATTCTTCTATGTTTTCCGGCGATATCTAGGTCCATATTCCATCTTTTTATGGCCCAGTGTGCCTTGAACTCAAGTTCAACAGGTAGGTGACAGGTCTTTCCGTATACCAATTGGTATGGAGACATTCCAATTGGGGTCTTGTATGCTGTCCGGTAAGCCCAGAGTGCATCGGGTAACTTGTCCTTCCATGCCGTTCCCATCTCGTTCACCGTCTTCTGAAGAATGTTCTTGATTTGCTTGTTAGAAGTCTCTGCTTGGCCACTTGTCTGAGGATGATAGAGAGTAGCGACGTTGTGACGGATTCCATGTCTTGATAGATAGTGCTCGAAGCGCTTGTCAATGAAGTGTGATCCTCCATCACTTATCACTATCCTGGGGACTCCAAATCTTGGAAATATGATTTCCTCAAACATCCTCTTCGAACTGATATTGTCGGCATGTTTGCAAGGTAGTGCCTCTACCCACTTGGAGACGTAATCAACCGCCACCAAGATGAACTCACACTTCTTAGATGGGGGAAATGGACCCATGTAGTCTATTCCCCAGACATCAAAGAGTTCAATCTGAAGGTTGTTGGTGAGTGGCATGGCATCCCTTGTATTTATGTTTCCGTGCCTTTGACATGGCCCACATCTTCTGATATATTGCTTCGTGTCATCGTACATCGTAGGCCAGTAGAATCCACATTGCCAGATCTTTGAATGTGTACGGAATGCTCCATAGTGACCTCCGTATGGTGATGAGTGACATCTGTCGATGATCTTCAATCCTTCCTCAGTGGTCACACATCTTCTAAGTAGGCCATCAGCGCATACTCGGAAGAGATATGGCTCATCCCATATATGTGAACGACTTTTCTGAATAAGCTTCTTCTTGTTTGCTCCGGGTGGTACATAACCTGAAACCATAAAATTAACAATATCTGCATACCATGGGTCAGATCTGTTAATCCCGTAAAGCATGTCGTCCCGGAGTGAGTCATTAATGGGGGGTTCCTGTGAATTCTTAAAGTACATTCTAGACAAGTGATCAGCAACAGAATTTTCTACTCCCTTTTTATCTTTTATTTCTAAGTCAAATTCTTGGAGTAATAAAATCCATCTGATTAAGCGAGGTTTAGCATCTTTCTTAGTGAGCAAATATTTTAGTGCAGCATGATCAGTGTAAACAATTATCTTAGCTCCAACTAAATAAGATCTAAATTTATCAATGGCAAAAACAACAGCCAGAAGCTCTTTTTCAGTGGTTGCATAATTAAGTTGAGCTCCTGTCAAAGTTTTACTTGCATAAGCAATTGCATGATGCTTTTTATCTTTAGTTTGTCCCAAAACTGCCCCCACAGCATAATCACTAGCATCACACATAATTTCAAAAGGCAACGACCAATCAGGGGGTTGAATGATTGGTGCAGAAATGAGTGCTTGCTTTAATAAATTGAAAGAATTTAGACATGCATCATCAAATTCGAAAGGAGCATCCTTGGCTAGCAAAAGAGTAAGTGGTCTCGCAATAAATGAAAAGTCTTTTATAAATCTGCGATAAAAACCAGCATGGCCAAGAAAACTTCGAATTCCTTTTATATTCACAGGTGGAGGTAGTTGTTCAATTACTTCAATTTTAGCTCTATCTACCTCAATACCTCTTTCAGACACTAGGTGTCCTAGCACTATTCCTTCTCTAACCATAAAATGACATTTTTCCCAATTAAGGATTAAGTGCTTTTCTTCACATCTTTGCAAAACCTTATCTAAGTTCTCAAGACAACTATCAAAAGTTTTTCCATAAACTGAGAAATCATCCATGAAAACTTCCATAATCTCTTCAATCATATCAGAAAATATAGACATCGTGCATCTTTGAAAAGAAGCTGGTGCATTACATAACCCAAAAGACATTCTACGATAAGCATACGTTCCATATGGGCATGTAAAAGTGGTTTTGCTTTGATCATCAGGATGGATAGGGATCTGGTGATACCCTGAATATCCATCTAGAAAACAGAAAAACGAGTGTTTTGCTAACCGCTCAAGCATCTCATCTATAAAAGGCAAAGGAAAATGATCCTTTTTCGTGGCTTTATTAAGTTTTCTATAGTCTATGCACATCCGCCACCCAGTGACGGTGCGTTGCGGAATTAGCTCATTCTTATCATTAGTAACAACAGTCATGCCTCCCTTTTTAGGCACAACTTGAACAGGGCTTACCCACTCACTATGCGGCACAGGATATATAATCCCTGCATGCAGCAACTTTATAACTTCTTTTTTAACTACCTCTCTCATCGCGTTGTTAAGTCTACGTTGAGGCTCTCGAGAGGGTGTAACAGAAGGATCTGTCGGAATACGATGGGTACAAATCATAGGACTGATTCCTGTGAGATCTTGAAGTGAGTAGCCGAAAACAGAGTGGTGTTTTTTAAGAATGGTCATTAATCGCAGAGTTTGCTCCTGAGTGAGTTTATTACTAACGATCACAGGAAACTCTGGATTATTGTTTAGGAAAGCATAGGTAAGACCGGGTGGTAAAGTTTTGAGTTCTATGGGGGGTCTAGGTGTTTCTGCAAACTCATCTAAGGGTTCAAGTTCAGAAGGTTCAGCCTCTTCTTCAGTGAAGAAGGGGGCTTCCTCTTCTAAGTCTGGATCATCTAAAAGTTCTAGAGATGCAGCCTTTACCTCCTCCATAGGGTCAGGCAAAAGATATGGCTCGGTCTTATTATTCAAGGAGTGAGTTATTGTAATTGGAAGTTTAAAATCCTTTCCCAAGGAAATGTAGAGCTTTCTAGTTTGACCTTCATAAAGGAGTCTTCTAAAAGGTTGTCCAATCAGTAGGTCGAAACCCCATATATCAAAGATATAAAAGTTCAAATGAACCATGGAGCCTTCTACCATAAAGGGTAGGACATTAATAATTCCAAGACTGGGGACTAATCGTCCCGAAGATTCCTTTATGACCTTTGTTGTGGGGGTTAAAACAAGTTTCCCAAATAAATTAAGTGCAAAAGCTTCGGACATAATATTGATCCCCACAACAGGATTATAGAGAGCGTTAAATTGATCAGAATTATAAGCACAGCGTATAGTTATAGAGGGTGTGTCCACTCGGATTACTTCAGAGGAAAGCTCTGACTCCTCTAACCATTCGCTACTCATAACCGAGATAAGCTCTCTCAATTGACGTTCACTTGGTAAACAAATGCTAAATTGGCCGTTTTGGGGTCGGTCTATAGAATGGTAGTTTGAAATGTTTCCAAAATCGGCAAAGAGATCGGATTCTATGTCTAGCATGAAATCAGGTGGTGGAATTTCTTCCTTTTGTGGCTCAGAACCTGGGATAGCTAAAGTAGATGAAGAATTCGGCAGAGTGTCTACTTCGGCTTCGTAGGTTTTATCATGGAGGGCATTATCCATCTCAGCTTCTAGGATTCTATTCAAGATCCCCTTAGCTTCATCAGTAGGGATACGAAAGAAAGAACCTCTAGCCATAGTATGCAGCATTTGTTTATTATCTTTCTGAAGACCTCGAAAAAAGTGAAATAAAAGAACAGTGTCTTCAAGCAAAAGTTTTGGACCAGATTCTAAAAGATCAGAAAAACGTTTCCAGGATTTCCCTATAGTTTCATTATCTTTTTGTTTAAAAGATAGGACTTCGAGTCTAAGGTCACCAGTACGGTCAAGGGAATAAAAATCTAGATAAAAGTTGGCTCTTAAAACTCCCCATTCACCTTGCTATTGACTTACCTTCTGACTATACCATCGTCTAGCTTCTCCTCTTAAAGAAAAAGGAAAAAGCTTCCAACGTAAAGTCTTATCAGAAATGCCATCAATGCGAAGACAATCGCATGTCTGCTCAAAATCTCTAATATGAAGGTAAGGGTTTTCGTCTTCCTTTCCCGAAAAAGATAAATTTTGAATCATCGCAATCAACCTTGAACTTAACTTATACTGGGATGTTTGGATAGGCTGTGATGACTCCCATGGTAAAAGGTCAGTTGCTGAAGGTGTTGCGGCATCAAAGATAGATATAGAACCTTGGTTTTCCATTTTTGGTAAAAAGAAAAGAAAGAATGAAAAAGATAAGAAAATAAAAAGTATGAATACAAGCTAGTAGTAAGACTCAAGGTTATCTCAGCAAACCGTCTTTCTCCCCGGCAACGGCGCCAGAAATGCTTGTTGATATTTGGTAACGCAATTAGGAAATAGGATCCGCAAGCGCACGGATATCGGTGAGCACTTCACCCGAGATGTTATCCTGGGTATCGTATTTATATTTTTACCTTTAGGAGAAAGAGTGCATCTGACTAACCAAATCTATTACTACTAACCTTTAGGCTACAACCACTATGATTCGATGTGAGTGATGTATAGAGAAGACTACAACCGCATTCTTCTTCTAACCTTGGTAAGGATGATCTACTGTTCTATTGGGGAGGTTTACGGAATCTAGACACCACAAAGGATGTTCAACCCGCACCTATAAACCCTATCGATCCTGCTAACGGGATATGGAATACAAAGATAACTCGGAATTGTCACGTTCCTCGCTACTACTACGGTCCGGCTAGACGAAGGGATATCTATGAGTATCCTAGCTTAAACACCACGTTTACGCTAGAGATGATTACTCTAAACTCTACGCGAAGAGATCAAAGTAAACTCATAAACCAAAGAACAATAAAACAAAGAACTTACTAGAATTTAGAAGTCGAAATACTGAAGAATCCTGAGAACAAGCCTCGGGTTAGAAGGACTTGCTCCCGCAGGTACAACCTCGGAGTAGACACCGACAGGCCGGCTTCCTCCGATCTACACCTCCACTCTATCTCTCTCAATCTAGTAGAACTAATTCTACTTTCACATTGGATGCTAAGCCCTAAGAGGTGGGAACCCTAGAGGGAACCTCTCTCTCTAAACCCTAACTAGAGATATGCAACTGAATAATGAATTGGGGTCTTCTCCACCAGGGGTCAGGGGCCTTGCTTATATAGCCCTTTTGGATGAATCTGGACCGTCGGATCAAACCGACCTTCATCCTACAGTTTTCCTTGATCCTCAAAGGCGGTGGAGCATAATCCGCGAGACTCGACCTGATTGGTCCCGGGGGCAGGGCGGGCGCCCTAGGGCACAGGGCGGGCGCCCTGTGTCCGGCCCCGTTACGGCTCCCGTTCGTTCCCGTGGCTTCTGGAATCTTCTAGATGTAAGATAATTACGTGTTCGGTTAATATCCCGTCATTAATCCGACATGTGGGCCTTTCTTCCGTATTTCCTGATAACCCCCTGCAGAAATAGATAAACAGCAAAACTCGTGGAATTCTGTTAGATCAAACCCTAATTCTAGGTGTTGCTTGCATATAGGTCCTTTTCTTTATTTATTTGATGGTTATAATTAATACTTAAGAACCGTCAACAGTATGATTCCGGACTTTCTCCTTTACAACGTATAGCTTTAATGTCAATATGTTTGGCAGCACACTTGACCCGTTGTCTTAGGAGCAAACTACTTAAATGGTTATTGCTGTTGACAACCATTATCAGTTCCGGGCATAAGTTCACTTAACCATTTCACCTGTCCCGCAGCCTCATATCATGCTATACTGTAACTTTACATCACTGATGATACTAGTACTGTCTCTTTGGAGCTTTTCCACAATAAAACTCCAACTACGAGTGTTAGCTACTATGTGGGTTTCACTAAACATCTCGCCAAAATTTAACATTTGTACCCACAACTACCTGAGAGTACTTGTTCTTTCTTTCTTAGCATGAGGCCGACATTCTTAACTCCATTCCAGTGATCTATATCTGGACTGGACTTTTGCCAAAACAACCCGGATATGTGAACTGTGTCAGGGTAAGGTCTTATCTTTGTACTTATTAAGCTTCCAACAGTTGAAGCATATAGGACGTCCATCTATAACAATCTTACATTGCTTTTGGAACATTAAAGTTCTCAAAACTATTACCCTGACCATGGGAACAGGCGTAGGTTTACCCGCATAGGTACTTTATTTCTTTAGAAACTTTTCTTAGCATGCCTATGCGATAGTCCTAATACCCCTTTTTCTTCTATCTCGGTGAATTTTAATTCTTATAACGAGAGGCATTTCACCGAGAACTTTCTTATCGAACCTTGAGGACAAGAACTTCTTCTCATGCAGTAGATTGACATCACTACTAACAAGTAAGATGTCATCCACATATACAGGATTAGGAAATAAATTTTCCATTCTATAACTTTGTACAAACACAATTGTCCTCTCATTCTTCTTAACCCAAAATTTCTAATTGACTCTTCAACTTTAAATGTCACTGTCTAGAGATTTGTTCTAGTCCATAAGAGATTTCTACATGTGGCATCTCTTACGTTCTTTTCTTTCCATGACAAAACCTCTGGGTTGTGCCATGTAATCATTTTCATACAAATCCCATTGGGAAATGCTATCTTTATTTTCATCTGATGTAACTCAGATCATGATGTGCCACTAGCACTCATTGTAATCTATTCATTCGCTTCGCGCAAAATCTTTTGATTCAAGTCGCGCTCTACATCTTTACATATTCCCTTTAGAGTCACATTTTGTCTTGTAAACCCATCACAGTCTACTGTTTTGGCTCCTTAGGAATTTATTCTAGATCCCAAAATATTATTGGTATTATCGATTTCATTTCATCTTTCTTTGCTTCTTGCCACTTAGACAAGTGAACGCCTCTCATGGCTTGGGATTTCCCTCCATTTGAATTTCATTAACATAGACTTTATAGTCATCAGAAATATCTGATTTTCTTATTCTTTGAGACTTTCTGGGGCCTCAGTTACTAGCATTTCTTGACCTTTATTGCCAAAAGACAATTGATTCTACAAGGTCCTGTGTAATAAGATCTTTGTTTACATTATTTATCCTCCTTGCGGAGTTAGGTCTTTTTGTACCATGCTCCCCCAGATTGTCCTATCTTTAAACTTTCTCATTTTGGGTTTAATCTGCTAAAACTCATATGGCGCATTTAGCACCGTCTTAATAACTTTGAACACGTCCAGTATGAATACTGGTTGACTATGCTATCTTTCTATTGGAACTGTAAAAGGTCCATGGATTTAGCTATTTCTTTACTTTAGGGGTATCGATATTATGACCGTCTTACTCCCCCGACGATCACATTCATCTTTTATAGATCATTTTAGTATGCATCACATTGTCTGAATTATGGAGAAATATCTTTCTTAATTATCTTTCTTAATTGATCTCACCTTTCTCCCCCTCGAAATGTGGTACGAACTTTTCTACCACAATTTCGAAAACTATTGAGAACTCTTGTGAATGAGGAAACTTTGATTACTTACTTCACCCACATGATTACATCATGCAAATGAAATTATTTCTTAATTCGTATGGGAGTACTTTTTCCTCATTTCACTTCAAAAACTCAACAGAGTATTTTATCATTAATACTTTCGCAAGTCACACTTGCATGTCATTCTTATCTCGAGGTTCGTCTGTAACTTTCTGTTCTCCTTAAACTCATTGAGTGCTTAATTACTATGACACAATAGAAGAGCACTGTCAAGCACATGAGTCATCACAACTTTCTCCTGCCGTGCAGGATAAGTACTATGCCAAACTTCTCCCGCCATGCAGGATTGATTAATACAAGTACTATGCCAACTTTACCCCGCCATGTGGGTATTTTTTCAAACTTTTCCCGTCATGCGGGTACTATCACAAACTTTTTCCCGCTATGCGAGATAATTTTTTTGAAGGGACATAAATATCAATATTGGCTCATATTCAATCATCAAATTTAGAAATAAATCCAAATACTCTTTAACACACATGCTTAATCCGACGTTGGTCAAATTAAACATGCATGTCACTTATTACATTTCAAATCATGATGATTAAGACTAAAAAATTATATTACTTATTACATCTTTTATCATGATGATAAAAACTAAAAACTAAATTCTTCTTCATAAGGAGTACATAAAAGACATCTTTTAAAATAAACTCTTAATGTTCTATTTCTTGGATCAATATCCTAGAATTCTTTTTCTTTTGAAGCCATTCTTTAAAGAGACCGCAGTCCCTTACACAATGGTCTTTTTTCTGCAAAAAATTGTACTTTTCATCTTTTGAGTCACAAGTACCCAACTCATTTCCTTTTCACCCTTGAAGAATAAAGGCATGAAGTTCTTTGTCTGAAAACATTAATCAATAATCAACAATAACAAGCATGAAAATAACCCTACGTTGGTCTGGTTAAAGACATGCATATTAAACTTTTAAATCTTTAAGTTCTATTATATATTACGGTTGGGCAGAAATAGAACAAAACAACATTCTTCTACATTAATTCCACATCACCATTGGGTAGAAATGGAATTAACATTTGAAAACTCAATTATCTCATAACCCTCTTCCAAATTAAATTCTCCCGTTGGTTCGAATTTAATTAGAAGATCATCATCATCATTGCAGCGGAAACATGAAAATACATTACATTATGCTCGCTCCGGAGCATCTCTTGTTTCTTATCCATTCTCTGAAATTGGTCACTTTGATGCAAAATTTATCAGAGATTTAAACTTTAAACATAAAACCCATAGAATTATAATATTGTTATCATCAACGTTGGTCAGAAAATAACAATACCATAATTTAACTTTAAACTTAAACTCATAAATAAACTTATAATATTGTTATCATCAACGTTGGTCAGAAAATAACAATATTATAATTTATCTTAACTATAAACCGACTATTCCTCCAATTAATTTTTTTTCTGTTGGTTCCAATTTTAATTGGAGGATAAACTTTTCATTATTCATTGAACAACTATAACTGCTCTTCAAATTAAATCCTCCTGTTGGTTCGGATTTAATGAGAAGACAATAAAACTTTTCTTTGCAGCAGAAACATTGAAAATACTCTTAAAATAATACTTATTCAGAAGCAATTTACTTTACTCTTCTTCTCTCTAAACAAATTATCACGTTGGTTCAAATTTGAGAAGAGATAAAACTAGACAATTATTATCAAATTTGCTTCTGAAAAGGAATTAAGTCAATTCACAAACTCTGGAGTTCTTTGGCCCGACATGGAAACGAGTGGCCCGCGGCCCACTCGAAACACGCACTGCCGCCCAATAGCTCGGCCTCACTCGCGTGAGGACAGTGCAACCCAGCAGGCCCGCTCACGGCGGTAACATACGGCCCAGCAGCTGAAAGCAGCTCGCTGCGCTTTCGGCCCAAAGGCCTACCCCTGCGGCCCTGCCGCGGCCCAGCAGTGAATCCAGCCGCGAGCTGAGCTCCCCCGCGCGCCCAGGCCACAACCTGGGCTTGGGCCGGGATTCCGCTCGCCCGCCTGGGCCAATTCTGGTCCGGTGATATTCAGCCGTTCATCACCATCTGACCGCTGAGCTGCTTTCTCGGATGAACAAAACGACCGTCGCTGCCGGCTCCCACTGAAAACCCTAGCTAATTTCCTTCTGCTCTCGTTTCTCGCTCAAGCAACCGCCGTGCCGAGCTCGTGGGCTGCAGCGATGGTGGTCGCCAGCGGCGGCGAGGTGATGGCCCCGCTGGAAATCGCACCGGCGGCTCCCCTTGCCTCTTTGCTTTCTCTTCCTCCTCCCTCTCTTAGCCACAGCCGCAGCAGCAGAAGCGGCCGGCCAATGGCCACCCATGGCGACCCGAGGTGGTGGCGCCGCCACGGCACCTCTCGCCGGAGCTCGCGTGCGGCCGAAGCCGCGCGCGGCGCCGTCGAGGGGCACCGTGATGGTGCCCTTTGCCTGAGCCCAAGGCGAGATGCGCGCCGGTGAGCCGACCGCGCTCCCCACGGCTCAGGTTCCTTTCCCGCTCGCCGACGGTGCGGCGGCGGCGGCTCTTTCTACGTCTTCCCGCACGGCGTCCAAAACGCCGCCGGTGGTGACGGAGGTGAGGCTCGGGTAGGTCATCCCCATTTCCGTCCTCATTCTTTTTTTTTCTTTTCTTTAGGGTTAGGGTTTGGGGATCTTTCCAAAATCAATTTGGTTCATCTTTTCCTTTGCTTTCCCCTACTAGGGTTTGATAGATCCGAATCGAAGTCTTTTCTTCTTTCCCGACTTAGATCCACTCACTAGGTAGGCTCTTGATACCAATGTTAAGGCTGTAGGATCATAACCAGTGCATCTTTACTTATTTGGGATAAACACTAGAGAAACATCTTAGAGAGGGAGAGTAGCAAAGGGTACGGACCATACCTTCGGGCTTGAGGGTGAAGCAGCTCGTCGCGGTCGGTGGTGAGTTTGCAGTGGCGTCGCCGGTGGCGCAGTGGACGTCGTGGCGTGGAGCAGAGGCGGCGGTGGACTTCCCGTCGCTGGCAGCGCCGCCCTCTAGATCGGCTAGGGTTTAGAGTGGGTGACGGCTGGGCGAACCTCGTGTTTTGAGCCCGTGACCTCCACTCCCTCTTATATGGCACTGTGCGACGGGGGCCCACCAACCCTGTTGAGTTGGACGCCCCCGATCAGGGCGGAGATCAGGGCCCGAGTCGGCCGTTGGGCTTGACTCGGAGGAGATCAATTCTAACAGGACACCGTCAGAAACCAGTATCGGCAGCAGCATCTGGTTCGTTGTTTCAATGCCTGGTAAATCCATGCCATATCTGTTGATACCGGCCCAAGTGCCTCGGTCTCTGCCTATGCAATACAGCATGCATGTACGAGTAATGGAGTACAGTAACTGATAACTCTGATCATTCAGTCATTCTCTCTGTGCCGGCATCATTAACTCCGATTGGCCAGTGGCCACCACCTCCATGCTGGCAATGCGTGTAGCTTAGTACAGTATACTAGCTAGCGTAGCGTTCAAACAAGCGAACCGGGGCAGGCCGCCTCAGTCCAGACACCGTCGTCGCAATGTCACATGGCGATTTCGTACGTTCAGCCAGACAAAAGCTGTATACCAATCGATCTCGTGGGAGAGCCGAGAGCGAGACGCAGACGCGGCAATGCACCACCGGATAAGCCATGGGACGGACGGGACGGCGATGGCGATGCGTCTGTCACTCTTTCCCACGAGGCAGCGTCGTCAACTTGGGGGAGGCCGCCGCGCCTATCACCCTCGGGGTTTCTGTTCTGTCGGTGGTCTGCTCAGCTCCCAGCTCGCGCAGCCGAGGTCGCTTTCCGGGGGGTCAAATCCGGCAAAACCCATCGCCCATTCGCCCCGCGCCCCCTGCTCAGCAGAATTCCAGATTCGCAAACAGCAACCGCGGGCCGCCGGCCTTCCCCTTCGCCTTGCCAGTCGCCACACTCTTGTTTTGCCACCTCGACCCCCAGTGCCCACTCCCAGCTGTAAAACTCGGGGAGCTGGTCCTTTCCTTATGACTCCCCGCCCCGCGCGCGAACCCGCACCGCCCTGTTTTCCTTCTCCCCTGCCCCGCGTTCCCACTCCGCACCCGCGCGCAGGGGCCGCACCGCACACCCTCCATCCTGACCTGCGCTGGCCGCGAGCGCGTCGTTACTTGAGCGGGAGCTCGGGGTCAGTCCATAGTTGTAGCTCTGCTCAGTAGGTTGATGAGCAGCGGCGACGGCCAGTCCGCCCAAGACAGCCTCGCGTAGAGCGAGCGAGCCGTCTCCATGGCGGCAATGAGGGTGTACATCACGGCGACGGCGGCGACGGCGGGCGCCGACGACGCGACGCAGCCCAAGGCAGCGCAGCCACAGCAAGCGGCGCGGCGCGGGTGCCGCTCGGCTGCCGTCACGGGGCTCCTCGCCGGTCTGCTCCTCTTCCGCGCCGCGCTCCTCGCCATCGAGGCCGGCGCCTCCCTCTGCCCTTCCACGACCGGTAAGAACTAAAGTGGTCGCCTCTCGCTTTCATTCACACAACGCGCGTGCCGTTTGACGGTCCATGGAACTCTTTGTCACTCTCGCTCTCATCATGCTTCAGGGTGCCTGGACTGGCGGGCGGGGCTGGGGCGATGGCTCTACGGCGACGGCGGCGACGGCGACGCGACGGAGGTGAGTGTGAGTCCGACATTGCCGCCTCCTTGCGTTAGGCTCGCGCAGCACCAAATTTGCGTTAGGTTAGGCTGGCTGGCGCAGCACCAAATTTGCGTTAGGCGCCGGTTTCTTGACCATTTTTTTCCGTCCCGCGCTGCGCCGCGGCGGGGAGAGTGGAGGGCAAAAGCAGATGGGCGACGCCGCACGCACGCGGCTGCGCGCTCACGCGGTTTTCATCCGGTTCGGCTCGTTGGCAGGGAGCGCCTAGCCAGTCACGGGAATGGGAATGTCAGGGCCGGGCGGCCAACACGTCGCGGCGTTGGCGACCACGTGGCCGCCCGCGCCGTCCTGCTGACAGGTAGGCCGTGTCGAGCCGTTCGGTCCGGTGTCTGCTCCGGGCGCCGTACTTGCAGTTGCAGTCTTGACGGCGGTTGGCGACGCACTGACTGACCGAGTGAGACTGTGCTTCCATTTTTTTTTTTTGACTTTTGCCGTTCCAGGAGCCGGTACGCTCATGGTAACCAATCCATTTGCAACCCAAAGTCTAACTGGATTCAGCCGTATATGGTAGACTATTACAACGCAAAAGTAGGCCTCACAAGAAGCTAAACGCGCACTGTTCTTTCCGTTTGGAAAGCTAATTAGGCATGTAAAAATAGTAAAGAACTACTCCTAGTAGTCCTTAGTCAAGTTATGCACAAAAAAACTGCCTAATTTGATGAGGTCCGGGCGCGATTCATGCGGACCGGATCGGGACTACCCGTAGATAGATTCGTGTGACCTACACTGCCGCATCGCATTCTGCGCGGACCCTACGAGTTGGTGGCTTGGATCGGACGTTGTGTCCTGCCAACCGCTACGGAAACCGAAGGCAGGCAGCCCTGAGCCCTGCGACTTTTGCTCGCTACTCGCTAGGATTCCTATTCTCTCTAGGACGCGCTGTGCGATCCAGCTCGGATGATGGGGCCTTGCGTTTGGAGCTACGTGGACGGTGGATCTTGCAAGCGGTCGTGGGTTTGTGGTCCGTGAACCATCCATGCAACCATGCATCCCCTTGTGATTTTTCTTTCTGGTAGTCTAGATCGTGCCGAATAACGTTTGTTTTCATGCGCATAAGCTGCTAGTACTACCTAATACTACTTGGCTTTTCTATTTTTTCTTCATCCAAAGAAATTTCCTTGATGCTATATCTGTACTGCCCGTGTACTGCGTGGTACACGGATGGGATACTCACGTGTACTACTGTACGTCTGTACCTGTGGAATGGCCAGGAATTTATGAAGGAATGGAGGCGTCACAGGGAAGCCACCCTGCTGGACCCTGTGGTGGTGGAAGCGGCGCCGGACTCCCTGGACGCGCTCATGGCGGAGATGGCCACCATGCTGGCGTCCTACGACCCGATTGACATGGAAGCCGTGGCGATCAAGATGATGGCCATGGTACGCGGTATATAACAACCTTATCAGTTCTCCGTTATGGCCTTTACTAATCTTCACTCAGCTTTGATAACCTGGCATCATGCTTGCATGTTACTACAACCTTAGCTCAAGTAAGTGCTTTCAGCTTTCCATGGCGAAAGGCCGCATTATGCATGGTCTCTGCCTTTTTGCGCATTCTCTAGTCTAGACTTCTGAAACGTACTCCCTCCGTCCATTTATATCTGTCGTCATTGGCGTGCGTGTCACTAGTTTAATTCGATTTATAGAAAATACGTGTAACATTTATATCTCTAAATAAATTTATTAAAAAACTAGATTCAAATATCTTTCCAATGATACTAATTATATACTATAAATATTAATATTTTTAATATATATTTAATCAAAGTTGCTTCTCGAGAAGCGCAAACGACAGATACTTAAGCACAGAGGTAGGATGGTGTACCGGTGTTGGCGGTGTACATTGTTTACCTTGATCACGATTATCGAATTGTCAAACATACAGACCGGCAATTGTTCAGACATGCCAGCCTGTGACCGTATGGTTTTCTTGCACGCTGGGGGTTTGTCGTAGTCTTTGTTTTTTTTTAAAGAACAGGAGGGGTTTTGAGCCCCTACTGAAGATAAATTAAAGCTAAAAGAGTATTGTTACAGGGAGTTACCAAAGAAAAGGAAAAAGAACACATTACAAGCTTTCTCAGAAGGTAAAAGGGAACTTAAGGAACCAGGAAAGAGATAAAAAAAACTAACAGGCGCACCACAACAGGTTTAATACTTATGAAATTCCACTTATCCATTCTTGTAACCTTTGGAAAGTTATTTTGGTTTTTCTAGATGAAAAGTCAAAAACGACCTATAAGTTAGAACGGAGATAATAAGAATTACCAAGGAAACCCTTTTCTCGTGTAGTTTCCACGAATTCTTGCATTCCAAAGATTATGTGTCTATTTAAAAACTTTATTATTGGTTTAACTCTTGGAAACAAATACTTTTCCCCAGCTGCTGAAGATGGATCGGAAGGTAAAGTCATCAAGGATCCGGGCTCTGTTCAACCGGCACCTGGCCTCGCTGGGCATCCCCAAGAGCGTGCACTGCCTCGCCCTGCGGCTCGCCGAGGAGTTCGCGGTGAACTCCGCGGCGCGCTCCCCGGTGCCCCCGCCGGAGCACGCCCCGCGCCTGACCGACGCGTCGTGCCTCCACGTCGCGCTCGTGACCGACAACGTGGTCGCGGCCGCCGTCGCGGTGGCCTCCGCCGCGCGGAGCGCCGCCGACCCTGCCAGGCTGGTGTTCCACGTGGTCACGGACAAGAAGAGCTACGTGCCCATGCACTCGTGGTTCGCGCTGCACCCGGTGTCCCCCGCGGTCGTCGAGGTCAGGGGCCTCCACCAGTTCGACTGGCGCGACGCCGGCGTCGTCGCCTCCGTCATGAGGACGGTCGAGGAGGTCCAGAGGAGCTCGCTGGAGTATCACCAGTGTGATGGATCGGCAGAGAGGGAGCACAGACGGCTCGAGGCATCCAAACCGAGCACGTTCTCACTCCTCAACTATCTCAAGATCCATCTCCCGGAGGTAAAATGGACGGACGTATATGGCACCGTTTGATGAGTGAAGATGTGCATGTGTGCCTTTGTGCTAACATTGGTCTCTGGCTTGTTTGCTCGAGCAGTTCTTCCCTGAGCTTGGTAGAGTGATGCTTCTCGACGACGACGTCGTGGTACGCAAGGACTTGGCCGGGCTGTGGGAGCAGGACCTTGACGGGAACATCATCGGCGCGGTCGGTGCTCACGAAGGCAGCGGCGTCTGCGTCGACAAGACCTTTGGCGACCACCTGAATTTCTCGGACCCCGAGGTGTCCGGCCGTAGCTCGCAATGCGCGTGGTCGTGGGGCGTCAGCGTCGTCGACCTCGACGCGTGGCGACGAACAAACGTTACCGAGACATACCAGTTCTGGCTACAAAAGGCAAGTTCCTTGTCCTGATTCCTGAAAAATGCAGCATTTATCATGCCAGTTGCCAGGAGCAAGCAGTTCGTGGCAGATGGCCTCGCTGCCGGCGGCTCTGACACCTCGTTGCGTCATGTGCAGAACCGGGAGTCGGGCTTCAGGCTGTGGCAGATGGCCTCGCTGCCGCCGGCCCTGATCGCGTTCGACGGGCGCGTTCAGGCGATCGAGCCGCTGTGGAACCTGCCGGGCCTCGGTTCGCGCGTGCCGCACCCCGACCTTGTGCGGTTCTCTGCCGTTCTGCACTTCAGCGGGCCACGGAAGCCATGGCTGGAGGTCGCGTTCCCGGAGCTGCGGCAGCTGTGGCTCGCTCACTTGAACGCGTCAGACAGTTTCTTACAAGGATGTGGTGTGGTCGAATGGCAGTAAACGGGGGAGAACAGCAGAGCATCGACCTTCGAGTTGGGAGTTGGGAGAAGTACAGTAATTTGGTTCAGATCTTCAGGATCACGGATTTGCCGGGGGGCAGAGCTGGGGTTCTGGGAGAGGGAAGTAGGTGTTGCCTGCAGTCTCTCCTGGCCTTCAGGCTCTACACACAATCGACATGTTCCTATTCTAGTAAAAGACAGTGTGACACTAGAACAAGGGAATATAACATTCCCACCTCCAGCGTTCGCAAATAAATGAGTATATCTATTTAGAATAGAATCATGGTATTTAGACCACACTCCACCATACAATAATACAAACTTAAGACAAAAATAAATGAATGAGACTCATGCCCTTGTCCTAATCCAACTTCGTCACCCAAACTTGGTGCAGAATTCCAACATCATGGCCTCCCGTAAGCGACTGACTTCTCGAGTAAAGACAGAACACAATATATCTCGCACAAATTTGAAGCTTAACCGCCCAAGAAGTTGGGGTTGCATAAAAACGCCATTTGAGGTTGTGTGAAAATGAACCTCCGAGGCGACGCCTCCAAGGGCAAAAACGACAAGAGTCACTATGTAGCCTGCCTCAAAATTTGAGGCAAGGTTTTCACCTACAGATTAGTGGAAAGGATGTTATGGAGTGTCGTGACAACATCTTCGCGAAGGGAAACAATGCTCCAAGGCGCCGCTGTTGTCGAGACTAGTCTCGTGTTTCCGGAGCGCGCAGTGTCTTGTGCGTCGTCGCCCAGGGATGGTTCCACGAGGTCGGGCATAGGGGTTGGATCTCGGGCTAGGGTGACGAGGAAAGACTAGGTTGGGCCAGGATAAAATCCGTGCAGGGCTTAAACGAACAAGTCTTCCTTCATGGTATGGGTTCCTTTATAGCCTATTTGTTTGTCTGCATATACCAGAATCAAACTCTGGAGAGTGGAGATGGAACCTCATTGAGTTTGGTTACCTGCATGGAAGTCTGGACTGGCTATCCATATGCAAAAAGCACCCGAAAACCTAGCTCGTTAGATACGGATTTCTTGGTTACCTGCATGGAAGTCTGGACTGGCTATCCATATGCAAAAAGCATCCGACAACCTAGCTCGTTAGATACGGATTTCATTTGCGGTTTTGGCTCGCACAATGCAACACAAATTTTATTAATGATCTTATTAACATGCGATTACTATATTAAGAGATATTAGTGTATTTTAAAGTAGATTAACATAGTACAAGTAAAGTATGGACTATTAGTGTATTTTAAAGTAGATTAAGATATTACAAGTAAAGTATGGACTATTAGAGTGTAAACAAGTTAAACATTATAAGGTTACTTGTTTATATATTTTTATTTTATACTGTACAATTTTATGCAAATAACCAAATACTATCTCCTTTCAGCAAAATCTCTATTACATATAAATATATAGCCAACCAAACAAAACAGCTTGCACAATTTTTTTTGAGCAAAAACAGCTTGCACAGTTGCACTACCGTAGCCTATCCAGCATGGACCTGGTTCCATATGCCATCCAGCCTCATAACCAAAAAGGAAAAAGTCTACATCACCCCCTGAAGTATGGGGTGGTATCTAATTTACCCCCTCAAGTATGAAACGGTCTAATTTACCTCTGAACTTTCCAAAATCGTCTACTTTACCCCCTGGGGCAGTTTTGGACGGCGGTTTGCTACAGTAACCATGGTTTTGCTACAGTAGCCGAATCTTTAAAAATCATAGTAAATTATAGAAAATCGTAAAATGAAAAATCCAATTTTGTTAGACTCCACATGAGTAGATCTACACAATAAACATATAATATGATATGCTTTAGTACAAAGTTTTTGCTATAGCTTTAAATTTATTAGGATTTTCCAATAAATTTAAAGCTACAGCAAAAACTTTGTACTAAAGTACACCATATTATATGTTCATTGTGTAGATCTACTCACGTGGAGTCCAACAAAATTGGATTTTTTATTTTACGATTTTTCTGTGATTTACTATGATTTTTTAAAGATTCGGTCGCTGTAGCAAAACCATAGTTACTGTAGCAAACCGCCGTCCAAAACTGCCTCAGAGGGTAAAGTAGACGGTTTTAGAAAGTTCAGAGGATAAATTAGACCGTTTCATATTTGAAGGGGTAAATTAGACACCACCCTTCAGGGTGATCTACACTTTTTCCAACAGGCCTTGATCCACGCGGGTTGGGCCAGCCAAGCAATACTTATTAGGACCGGACCGGACATCCAACCGGCGAGGCCGTCGGTTGGCTGGATCTCCGGTCTCCCGAGCATTGGTTATGAGCCCCCACCTCCGGCCGTTTCCGGTCCAACGGAACAAGGCCTCACTCAATCCGACGCCTCCTCCCTGTCTCTCTCGAGATTCCGGACTCCGGAGTTCGTCATCGACGCAGTCGAAGGGAACTCGTCGGGGGCTAGCTGGTCGAGAGCTTGTCCGGCGGCGGCGCCCTTGGAGGCAGAGGCCAGCGGGCAAAGAGGGGATCTCGTTGGGGGAGATAGGCCTTAAGCAACGGAGGCGATACTAATATTTAGTCGCCTACTCAAATTCTTCCTGGAATCCACCGAAGCCCTGTCTCCCATCTACTGGTTCTGAAAGTGGAGTTCCATCCGCGCGTCGATTGATTTATTCTATTTGCTGGTAGTGGTAAGGAAGCCTTGGTTTGCTTTGGCCGGGTTCTAAGGATTAGATTCCTTCGGTTTCTCTCTGCATCACGAGAAATTATTCTTTCTCTTCAACATGCCCAATTTGTTGCCACTCATGTCTCATTTGCTGCGTCTCATGTATACAGAGCTGGCCTCCATTAGTTCCATGTCGAGGCTGCGAGCTCTGTGGCAGGCTTCCTTTAACGCCACAAAGAGAGGTAGGTTCTTCCCACAAGTCAGACCTTTTTGCTGTGCTCACTATCAAAGTTTGGTTCATTTCCTCGATGAAACACTTGTACTGGTGCCTGTAGATGCGCCGTGCATAATCTTGGTTCTGTTGAGCCGTTCAATGATAATCATTTAAGGTGTAGTCAAGGCCATCGATCTCTCCCTGTCTCCCGAGCATTGAGGATTTGACTTTCTTGTGTAGGAATGGAAGGCAAAGAGTATAGCGTTGCCAGGGTTCAGAATAAGAATTTTCCTAGTGACAGTTTGTAGTATGCCGAGTATTATACATGGTATGAAATTTGCAAGCATATCTGATTGTCAGCTAGATATTAATCATGTTGAAGTATCATTATGAATAGAATATAATGCCAGTTTCATTCCATATGTACCAGTAGTAGCCTTGAGACGTTTTACAGGGTGTTTGGATCCGGTGACTAAAATTTAGGAGGTGTCATATGGGGGTGTCGTATGGGGTGTTCGGATACTAATAGAAAAACAAATTACAGAATCCGTCAGTAATCCGTAAGACGAATTTATTAAGCCTAATTAATCCATCATTAGCACATGTTTACTGTAGCACCACGTTGTCAAATCATGGACTAATTAGGCTTAAAAAATTCGTCTCGCAAAATAGTCTCAATCTGTGCATTTAGTTTCGTAATTAGTCTATATTTAATACACCATGCATGTGTCCAAACATCCAATGGGACAGCGACTAAATTTTAGGAGGGGAATCCAAACACCCTCTTAGTAGCTGACTAGCTGCTACTGATGAATTGCAGATCTGAAATAGATGTGTGGTGTGTGGAATTCATGGTGCCCCTGTAGGAATAGCATGTTGTGCTAATCTGTAAACAAGGAACTTATGGAAATTTTGCTTTTAAGTGTGCAGAATAAACTCTTCTGGAAAATACATAACCTCCTTAACAATCTTGGTCTTTATTAATTCTTTGTTCTATATGCTTAATTGTCAGCTCTTGTATGGAGTTCAGATGATCTAATTCCGCCAAGTGAAAGAAGTATCTTCAATTTCAACTCAAAAGATGAGCTGAAAAGGTGGCATTTGTACTCAGATTCAGAGTATGGAGGTACTGTCTCACTTTCAAATTATACTTTTATAAAAGTTATTAATTGCTGTGGTTTCTCTAAATACTGATCTGATACTATAGTATAATTTGTCCTTGTGCTTTGTGACTGACTAGCTGGGAGATACTTATGGATGATTTGTCTTGTGTTGAAAATGCTCCTTTGGTTTTGTTCTCAGAATATGTTAATAAGATGCCCTTTTGAGTTTCTGATGGTTCATAGCGGAAAAATGTATTGCAGTTCAATCTTGTCCTGGTAATCCCCAGTATACTATTTCTAGAATCATCCTACCCCTGAGTCATCCTAATGCAAAATCCTTTTAAAGGAAACATATTACAAACTAGTGTAATACATGGAGATATAGAGAACGTACTCCATTGATTCATTGATTCTCCCTTTGCTGCCTGCATTTTCTCCTTTCTTTGCCATCAGCATGAATTATATGTAGGGTTTATATATAACACTATTATAGCTTGCTTTCCAGATAGTGATGCATGGGAGTTGACCACCCCTTGTGTTTATCACCACAAGATACTTGATACTGCATAAACTGGTGCTGTGGTTATCCGCTGCTAGTTTTAAACCAATGGATCGGATAGCTGACAAAGTGACGGTATATCTTACACGGGTGAACCTTTCTGCAGGAACAGGAAAAGCATTAACACTTTAGTTTGTTGTGCACTCATACAGTTGTGCCTTAGAATAATATGATTGGACCTGTGAATTCGATAGACTATATTTCCCTACAACAGATAATACCTTACATGTGTAGTAAATTCTTATATTTTTTATGGACATTTTCAGCTTTGCTGCAAATTCCTAGGTTCTTGTTTACATCTATGATAGAATATAATTGGACAAAGTTGTTATCCAGGCTTGTCTTCTGCATCCTTGGAAATAACTGATGGCACTTCAGTTGGAGATACTCCATTAACTGGTAATAATTGTTCTACGTTCTTAACCTTTCCAGCTTGTGCCAATCATTTGAAGTTTAGTTTGAATTGAGTACTTTCTGGTACAAGAGAAAACAAATGATGTATTTGTAGCTTCTTTCATTTAGCATAATAAACCTCATTAACCTTGAAATGTTTTAGTGGTTTTCTCGGAAAATGTCTGAGGCGAGTCCAAATTATCAGTCGATACCAGCTGCTGTATAATTTTTTAGTAATCGAATTGAAGCATGCAGTTTTTTTTTTACTTATGATTTTCTTAGACTGGTTTGTAAGGTAACTTTTTTTAACATGTATATTCTTGAAGGTGTGTTTTCTGGTAAACTTTCTTTGGATATGTCTGAGGAGTCAACATGGAGGATCAGGCGCTATGGATTCTGCGGGATGCGATCAAAGAAGGTACATTTTTCTGTTTTAGGGCGGCACTGGGGTACTAACCTTAGATGCACAAATGTTGTCACCAATGATGGTAAAATATTTATGTGGTGGCTCTTGAAAAGTGGTTGCCAACTACTAACCAGATATAACAAAATAGTTCTTTGAAATGCCACTGCAAATACTAAGCATACCCTATCTAGGCTTAAGAGGGTTGAACGTCTTAGGGCTTTAGATCAAATTGTTTTGTTCTGTGAAGGTCAGTGTCTCAGTGAAGTCATATCAAGTGTCCTAGGATTCAGTAAATGATGCTTACTTAGACTACCTTCTAACTCTACAAAATAAAAAAGATATATAGGTGCCTAAGCAGATGCTAGCTGAATGTCAGCAGAAGTTAATCTGTGGAGTGCTGATTAAAAAAAATTCCTTTCTGCTGTTTCAGTTTGATGGTTTCATTGACCTTGATGCATATGATACAATAGCAATGAAGATCAAAGGAGATGGAAGATGCTACATATCTACCGTATGTTTTCCCACATAATAGTTACTGAATATTTGATGTTCAGTCAGTATCGTTCTGCAGAATCTGAAATTTTAAGTGCAGATATACACAGAGAATTGGGTGAATTCACCCGGACAACAAGAAGACAACTCATGGCAGGCTTTTGTGTACATACCTCAGGGCAGATGGCAAGTCTTGAAGGTAAATTATCATTTGCTATCATTCAAAATTCGAAATATGTGTTCTTTTTATGATGAAGAACCCGTTCCCATTCCATACAGATCCCTCTTGATCGATATTTACCCACATGGAGAGGAAATGTGATTGAGGCAAAGTTGGAAATGAACCCTGCTCGAATCATGGGGATGTCTCTCTCTGTAAACGCAGAAGGCGGTGTTCCTGGTGCCAAGACTGGGCCGGGTGATTTTAGGCTTGAGGTTGATTGGATTAAGGCGTTGAGAACACTGTGACCTCCACAAGTCGTAGTCTTATTTCACTGCTTGAGGTTCACATCGGCCTTTTCCTTCTCTTCTGTTTCATCCTGCTCCGGGGCCGCTGAAATTTTATCAGCCGACAAGAACCACAGGAGTTGCCAACTCCTGTGTGCACTCTTAGGTGTATGCAATATTTGTTTTTGTACTAGTAGCGGCTTCTGCAGTTCGGCATCAATGCATAATGGATTTTGCATTACTTTTGAGGTTTATGAATAAAAAATGATTGAAAAATGGAGCATTAGTTAGAAGGTGTTCCCCTTGGAGTTTGGACAGATGTTACTTTTCTCGCTAGTGGGTCTGCTCGGCTGTGCTTCACCCTGTATCTGATCAACCGATCTAATGATGTTCATTACACCCTGACAATAATGGCAGAGTAGGGTTCAATATAATTTTTTGACTGTTCAAAGTACTACTGTTTGGGGCCTGTTTAGATCCCAGAAATTTTGCAAAATTTTTCAGATTCCCCGTCACATCGAATCTTTGGACACATGCATGAAGCATTAAATATAGATAAAAAATAAAACTAATTACACAGTTTAGACGAAATGGACGAGACGAATCTTTTAAGCCTAATTAGACCATGATTGGACAATATTTGTCAAATAACAACGAAAACGCTACAGTAGCGTTTTGCCAAAAATTTTGGCATCCAAACGGTGCCTTGATCATTTGACTTAGACACGTTCACTTTGATTTCAGGTAAACAACTTCGAAATGCATGCTAGAAACCGGCACTGTAGCAGGAATGCAGGATCCAGAATTGTCAGCCTGCTTATTGCACGTTTTGATCGAGTTCAAATGATCAGTTTAGACCTCTTTGGTCGAATAACACATTTCTCAGTAAGGACTTGTTTGGCTCCACTCCAATCTCCATCATTCCGTATTGGTTGAGAGGGTTCCAATAAATGCGAAACGGTATAGATTGGAATGCAGCAAAACAATATGTGAAATAAGGTGAATTAGAGTATAGCTAAACAAGTCTGGTTTAAAACCCGTGACAGTAAGCAATGGAAACTTCTACGCACGCCTCAGCCTCATGGAGAGGAGTTGAATTACATTCAGAACCAGGATGCTAATTTGCACGTTTTCCTCGACCTTAACCCATCAGACATTCAGACTGGATTTGTTTGACCGAAGAAACACATGTTTCCCACCAAAAAGTACTAATCCCGTGACAGTAGGCGATGGAAAGTTCCCCAAATGGATGCAGGAAAGGAAACAAACAAGTAGCGAATTCAAAGCTCTCTCTCTTTACAAATTGAGATGCAATGTGATCATGGTCCACGGACCACCAGGAAAACAAACGAACAAAATAGGCAATGCGCCGACTACAAAGACAAGCGGTGAATGGTGACGACTAGTCTTGCTTGAATGTTGAATGTGCTCAAAACAAAGGACGGGTCAGCCTTGTTATCATCCTTCGATGAAGCCGGTCATGCGCAGCACGGAGTTGCGCAGGTGGCTGAGCTCGCGCGCGCGGCCGGGACCCGACCGCAGCGCGAACGCCGCCGCCCCAGCGGTCCGCCTCCGCGAGACCAGCACGTGAGGCGGCACCATCGTGCCGCTGCCGCTCCAGCCACCGTCCTCGTCCTCGTGGTCTCGGCGTCGGGCCGCCGAGCTCGCCGCGGGCCTGGGAATGTCCACCGGCCGCGACCCCGGATGGATCGGCCTCTCAGTCTCAGGGACGCATCGCGGAGCCGGCAGCGTCCTGGACCGCGGCGCCACGGACGACGAGCTGCAGCTGGGCGTCGCGTCGCCGCCGCCGTCGTCGTGGTGGGGCGCCTCCGGCCACAGCACCTCGGACTCGCACAGCTCCTCGGCGGCGCTCGCCATTGCGTCGTCTGATGAACTCCCGCTGCGCGGTTCGGGATCGCTCTGGAACTGGAAGTTGGAATGGATGCTTCGGGCTCTCTCTGGGATAAAGCTGAATTCGCTTGGCTTGCGGTGGGCAAAACAAGAAGTTTCTCGTGCGGCGAACCGGAGCGGGGGAGGGGCGCGTATATATAGACGCGGCGTGTTCATTCCCGGCTGCGCGAAGCTTCCCACAATCCCACGTACGGCAGCCGCGTTGGTGAGCGCTGTGGGAGACAGAAAAAGGGGAATGGAAAAAAATCGCAGACCACGCACAGACTCACACGGGCCGAGGTCAATGAACGCCACGAAACGGCTGCACAAAAGAAGAGGTGACGCGTCAGACCAACGGACCTGCGCGTTTAACATCAGTACTTTTGTTTTCTTTTTTTTAAAAAAATAGAAAACCACAATCACTTTTGGTGTGGGGAATTCAGTATTTTTCTCGCTGGACAAGAACAAGATAGTGGTAGCGTTTGTTTGGCGGTCCAGATTAACATCAAAGTTAATTTGGCCAAAGATGGCTACAAGCTCCTCAGCAGCTCTGCATGAATTCCTGATGAAAACTCCACATGATATAAATATATAAATTGTTCCATCTCAGATGCCCCAATCCCTACACGTCGGCATACTTCCAGGCAGTTCGATCGTAATCCGCGGTGTCTGCGTTGCTCTGCCGCGCCGCAGGCGCACACACAAGCCGTTGGTCTTCAGCTGGGAAGCATACGGAATCTGAGGTGCGTACGTGCTGATCTCAGTTTACCTTATTTTTTTTCCGTGACTCGCGATATACGGAATGTCGTATACTAGTATACCATGCGCAATTATATACTTGTGTACTAATGTGCTGTGAGATCCCAATTAATTTTGGGAATTTCGTTTGACTTTGGGGAGCTGTCTACGAATGTGGCGTCGTCGTCATCTCCGTGCGGCGGAGTAGTAGAGTGGCGCCTAAGCAATTACGGGACGATAATGGTCCACGTACCCACCGGCTGCGGCTAGACGCGCGTTTGAACCAGCAAAATGCTGAAAACCGAAACCTGCATCTGCATGCAGCTAGCGTACGAACGGACATAATCTATTATTTACAATTTTTTTGAAAAAAAGAAGATGTTGTAGAGTCGTTTACTCGTTTTCAAGCGACACTTGGCATGGCGATCGGCATGATCGCACGTATGCAAGCGCGACGCGTTCTTCGTCGCCGTTGGCGTTTCCAGGATCCGGGGAAAACGAGCCCGCCCATCTCGCATTCTCGCTACGAGTCAATGATGGTTCATCACTGCGGACACCGCGATGATTGGAAGGAGAAGGAGCGCGTACAGTACGTGAGGCTGGGAGAGGGAGCAGGTGGCGATGGGATGGGCTCACGCCTCTCTCCTCACGCCTCACGCCCACATAACTTTCAATTCTTTATTTACTGATGAAGAGTTCTTTCAAAAAGAAAACCTTTCTTACAAGGTGAGCACTCTGCTGGAGATTCAAGGGTCCGTTTGTGCCTCAGGTTAGTCACGTCATAGGCCCCGTTCGGTTGGGTTGATAAGCCGGCTGAAAAACACTGTTGGCTAATTTGTTGTGAGAGAAAAATATTATTCCGGCTGAAAAAACAAGTTGAAAAAGACGGATTATAAGTCAAATGAACAGGCTCATAGTTTTTATGGCAGCTGTTTGGTTCACTGCCACAGCTATGGCGTGCCACACTTTCTTAGCACCCTGTCCTACACGTTATAGACTTATTTTCTTGCCAAACTGTGCCATAAGTGTGGCTTCAATTTTTCTCACCGAACTTTCTCTGACAACCACAGTTTATCGAAGGTTAGACGTGACACGTTCCGGTTACGAACCAAAGACTCTTAGAACAAGACCGTGTCAGTTTCTTCGGTTGCCCCAGTAACCAGAACTAATAAAGAAATACTTATATATAAATGGCTGAAACCACGTAGCTAGAAAAACAAAGGACATCCACATCTCGATTGTATGCTGCTGCTAATGCTCTGATGTGTCCTATCTGTCGACGTGCAACGTAAGCTCGTTGGTTGTTGCGTTTTCTATCTAGTACTAGTAGACGAAACAATGGACGCTTCTGGTAAGTCGATGATTATTTCACTAGTTAGTTTAGCATATAGCAACAAACATGAGGCTGGGAGAATGAACAGGTGGAGGCGTGGCGCAGAACCTGAAATCTTAAGAAATACTAGTACTGTACTTTTTTTAATTAATTGTGCATGTAATGTAGTTTCACATCTTTGTCATTGTGGGCAAGGAACCCAAACCAGCGTGCTCACGTCCTGATAGGGCGGCGGGACCAGCCAATTGGGAGTAATCCCCAGTCCCAGTTCCATCCATTTCGTGTAGACACCTGTGCTAGTGTACACCTGGACAAGGGTTACTTGCAGAGGTAAATTTCTGCGTATCAACTTGGGAGAAGAAGATAATGTTATATATATATGTACGGGATAATTATGTTGAGGTGTGAGTCACCTCATAGGTGTAAATGTTATCATCAGAAGGTATATTACTTGAAAAAAAATCCAATTCTTCCTGAAGATAGGTTCCTTCTTCAAGGACAAATCACTAGCCTATACATAAGTTCATCTGAACAACTGAACCTAATAACTCTGGATTCCACTGCATTTTACTATCGCCGTATCACTATCACGCACTGGCATCCAGCGTCCGTTCCTACTACACGACAACATTTAGAACAAAATAATAAACGTGACCATTCCATCCATGCATACATGCATATTATTCCAAGATCTAGCTCGGATCTTTAACAAAACAAAAAAGAGCTAGCTCGTCTTTCTTTCACTTTCTGTCACGTTAATTCACACACCTGCAAAAAACCTATGAACTCAACACTGCTTCGTTCTCCGAGTGAACTGAAACGGGAGAGCATTTTCCCACAAATTTCGTAGCACTACTCACGCATCTTCCTTGCCCTGGCCCTCCCGCTGGGCACGATGAGCATCATCATCGCCTTGTCCCTCTTGGCCCTCCGATCGACGATGACATGCGGCGGTATGAAGACATGGCTGCCGACGACGGCGCTACCGGCACCAACGCCGCCGGCGTGGCTCGCGCTAAACTTGCTCGATCCGGCCGGTGCTCGATCGGTGCCTCTCGCGGCAGCGGCACCGACGACCTTCTTCCGGCCGGGGATGTCGATGGGGGAAGAAGCTTTGTGTCCGACTTGCAGCTTCAACGGCGGCTGGTGCTGGCTGCTGCTGCCATCGTCGTCGTCGTTGTCGTCGATGCCGATTTGAGAGAAATACAACCGGGGTGATGACTCCTGGAAATCTGCTGCGTGTGGCCATAGGATGTCTGCTTCTTGAAACTCTTCCTTCTCCTGCAGCTCGGCGTGCAGCATCTTCTTGCTTGACCTTGACTTGCTCGGGATGTTTTTAGGAGAGGATAAGAACGTATTAGTACTAGCTAGTGGAGGTATTCGCATGTCTTGAACTATCTAATCGATCCCGTCATTTTCCCTGTTTCGATTATATAATACAGTAATCATCATATCGGTTGGCGATTGCCAGCAAGTAACTGCATCTGTTGCGGTCTATATGTACTGTTGTTTGAGCGAGTCAAGAACCCAATAGAGGCAGGTCAGGAGTCAGGACCGCTGAATCAGCAGTAACGCGTAAATCCAATTCTAGCTTGTTTGAACCAGATGCATGGGCGAATGCACCGATGCGTGCATATAATGAAATCCGCCTCACATTTCGTATGAATTTACAAAGGAATACAAAATGCCTTGCCATCAATTCTTTTTCTTTCGAACCTCAATCTCACAAAAGGAAATCATCCAATCGGGGACTGACTCAAACAGTGTGACATATTCGACCGTTTGGATCGGGGGATGGACGCAAGCTTGCTTGCTGGTCGCTGCATTATTAATTCTAAGCTAACCAGCGAGGTGGACAGCCACAGCCCGGACCGACGGACGCGTGCCAGGCTATTGGGCATTGGCTAGCTCTCGATGAAGCCGGTCATCCGCAGGACGGAGTCGCGCACGCGGCGCAGGTCCCGGCCCTTGAGCGTGCGGCCCTGCCCGGAGCACACCGAGGACGCCGCCCGGCGCCGCGCCAGCAGCACGTGCGGGGGAACCGCCGCCTCGCCGTCGTCGTCTCCCTGATCCTCCCGGTTCGTCTCCCGCTCGCCGGCCACCCGCCGCGCCCTCGAGGTGGCCGGGATCTCGATGGGGTCCGTGAACGGCGGGCGCTCCCGCTCGGCCTGCTGCGCCCACGCCGCCGCGTTCTGCGACATGTTTTTCTCAATGATGAGATCAACAACCGCGACTTAGCTTTGCAATTAGAGTAGTACGCGCTGAAGGAAATGTGATGGTACTCTAATGGTTTTGCCCAAACCTCTCCGTCTGCCGCTCGGCGTGGGGCGAGATATATAGGGCGCGGCGCCCGGCGGCCACCTAGGCCTGGTTGCTTGCTCGCTGGCTGGCTAGGTGCCCGTCCGTCCACCTATAGCTAGCGACCCGGGACCGGGTCGCTAGCCAGGTTCCGTGTGGCGCTGCGCCGCTTCGTGTGACAGATAAGTATGCGATGCGGCGATGATGGGCCTTGACGTACGAAACGGGAAGGAATAATTCGGCGGTTGAGGTCGACCGATCGAGGGCTGCGAACTGCGATGCGCGCGCGGGGGCGGTCCGGCCGGCCGCGCCCGGTGCCGTGGGGGAGGCAGGCATCGAGGGCAAAGCCATATTCCAACTTGTTGCTTTTCCTTCCCTTCCCTTGTGGTTCAGTTCTCAGGCAGGCGCGCGTTCGGTTGTGTTGTGCGGCGGCGCAAGTTTGGCGATCTTCGCGTGCCAACAAAACTCGTGATGCTTTTCCGATGTGCTTTTGCCTTTTGGACATCGTATGCTATGCTGTCATCCCTGACACCTGTTCGTGTTCTCTGTTCTGTCCCTGGCGCCAAGAAAGCTGATCGGGTCGCTTCCTGTTCCTGGTCGATCGGTTTGGTCACGGCGGAGAATTGAAATATGCTCGTGTTCCTCCCCCACGTGTGCGCATCTGCGTGCGTAACGCACGTTTGCGAATGACACTGACGTCCGGAGAAAGATAAAGGGTTTGCATTACACGCGTCGCGCAAAGATTAACGTCCCGTTCGCTTGGCTAAAAAGTCACGACTGAAAGTACTGTTCGCTGATTTGTTGTGAGAGAATAATATTGTTCGTTGGTCGAAAAAATATGGCTTATAAAACAAGCGAACAGGGCTTAACAGCGCCATGTTGCACATGTCTATTTGGTTTGCCAGCGATCGATCGACCAAGTCACAAGTTGGCTTTTGGTAACCTCATTGCATATGCATCATCTCTGATCGATAAGCTGGATTCAAACTGGCGCGCGTCTGCAAGGCTTCAGAGAATCACGCACGGACAATTTGAGAGAAGGGACAAGATTCTGATAGGCAGATTAACCAGATCGGCAGTTGCCGCTGATTAGGATCAGCTCGCTAGGTTGCACGCGCGCGGCTAGCATACCAAACACGCAACTTTTGCAATGAACGTATGGATTAGGATAGGACAGGAGCCGTTGTGCCTGTGGGCCTTTGACATCTGGCTGTGTGTGTAACGAGCTTAACGTGTATCAGCCGGTATCTCAAGGGAAACGATGAGCACGTCGGTTTCCCAGGCCGAAAAGCAAAAGCAGAAGGGCAGGCTAGGCATTGCTTTTGCTTGTCTTGAGTAAGAGCCTAAGAGGCCTATCCGAACTGCAAGCTACTGCACTGCAAGTCAGGGGCTGCTTGGTTAGATGTGTTAAAGTTTAACGAAAGCTGTAGCACTTTTGTCTTATTTGATAAAAAGTTTTCAATTTTAGACTAATTAGGCTTAATAGATTCGTCTCGTAAATTGCTCCTAATCTATGCCGACATACATGCAATTAGTCTACATTTAGTACTTCATGCATTTGCTGCATCATTGATGTGATGGAAGTTAAACTTTAACACACATGAACCAAACAGGGCCTTAGCTTATCCACCGGGAAAGTTCATGCATGGTTATTGGACGTAAGAAATGCGTGTCGGATGCATGATCAATTAGATCAGGCCTACTGTACATTTCATATTTGCAATCCGATACCTTTTACATACGAGCCTGTCGAAGATTTCAGGATTTGCCCATATATGCGGCTAGTAGTCGGGTCAAAACGCAGTCAGTTTTGACGAAGACGCTGCTTACTGCAGTTTCAGATAAACCTGTTGCGGAAACCATCTGCCCGGGGTAACGCAAGCGCGATCGTGCATCAAGCGTGCAGTGCCGTCATTGTCGAGTGCTTTATTTGGATACAACCAAACGACTACTACTCCTACGTGGCTACGTACACCTTAGCAGCCGCTGAAAGTTTAGAGCTTAGGGCATGTTTAGATTGTAAGTTTTTTCACTCTCTCCGTCACATCGAATCTAGGGACACATGCATAGAATAGTAAATGTAGATAAAAAATAACTAATTACACAGTTTGATTGTAAATTACGAGACGAATCTTTTAAACTTAATTAGTCCATAATTGAACAATAATTACCAAATACAAAAAAAAATGATACAGTGTCAGATTTCACTCTCAATTCAATCTAAACGAGACCTTACTTCTCGGGAACGGACAATCTACCGGTGGTCCGTACAGGCGAACTGGACAGAATATCCCTCGATTCTGGACTCTAGCCACGAGTCCCGTGCCAGTAGCTTTCTGCTGTGGTGTGGCAGTGTTTCAACGCACAAAAAGTGCCGTGTTGGCGTGCGCCACGGCCCACGGATGTGGATCATACACCTGTAAACGCCGAGCGGTTTGGACAAGGGACAGCCAGCCAGCGGTGTTCGTGCACTTCTCAAGACTGGAGATGGTACTTGTTTGGATAAGGATACAAAGCAGTCAGAGATTATAACATCATCAAGTAGCGGTTTATAACGTCAAAAGATGCGCCAGAAATTCGTGACAATTTTTCAGAAACAGTGCTACACGTTCCAAGTAAAAAAAATAGGATTTCTGTTTATATATAGTTCAATCAGTCGCATCTGACAACAGAATATCACACAAGCCTGGGAAGTTTATTTTTTGTTCCCCTTTTTTTTTCTCTTTGATTGAAAACTTGATGTGATTATTATTCCATAACACAGCCGAAGGTTTCGTTGCCTTCCACTTCTTGAAACACGGTATGGCTAAACCTATCCTTCAATTTTCTGTCTGCGCGAGCCAGTAGCTACCAAATGACGATCACGCAACAAGAACAACAATGGGGCTCCTCACGACATGGGCGCCGTCGCTCCACGCATACGAACCCGCCACGAACTGCCCCCTCGCTACGCGTCCGCTACTACTCCCCTTCTTCGCCTCCATCGTTATCCTGAACGCCTTCTTCTCGCCGGCCCGCGCAAAGCTGAGCCGTTTCGGCGAGACCTTGACGGAGACGCCCGCGGGCTCGACCACGGCGACGGTGTACCGCGCCTCGCCCGAGCCGACGTTGGTGACCGTCCGGTGCACGGTCACCGAGCTGTTGAGGCCGTGCACGGCCACCGAGGGGTGGTTCAGCTGGTAGGGCGGCGGCGGGCGCGCCGGGCACGGGAACGAGCGGTCGAGCTGGGAGCCGGCGCTGGCGCACGCGAAGAGCAGGTAGTCCTGGTACGACGCGTCGTACACGAGGCCCGGGTCCAGCGCGTGTTTGGGCCGGATGTGGCCCGAGCCGTAGTCCATGGGCCCCGCGACCGAGCCGTCCCCGTTCATTAGTGGGCCGCCTTCCGCGTTGTTGGTCGTGGCTGGAATGATAACACAAAAGGCTCGCTCGGTTCAGTGTTATGTTCGGTAACCTCAGACTCAGAGAGATGCGGCAGGGCGGCTGCCTTTGATGGCCTGAGACATTTACCGGTGGTCATGATGGCGGATCGGATTGCGGCGGAGCTCCAGTCGGGGTGCGCGGCCTTGACGAGGACGGCGGCGGCGGAGACGTGCGGGCACGACATGGACGTCCCCGACATGATGTTGTACTGCACCACGCGGTGGTTGCCGTCGAGTTTCGTCGGTGACGACGCCTCGCTCCACGCCGCCAGGATGTTCAGCCCCGGCGCTGTAATGTCCGGCTGCGTCGAGGGCAAACAACAAAATTAGCGCGTAGTACTTACTTGTGCTCGATCTGGGGCAAAGTTTGCAGTGTCATGTTTACGTTAGTTATTACTGTATATAAGACGACGCTGCACGTTGTTACGTACCTTGAGAATGCTGGGCTCCAGGACGTTGGGCCCACGCGACGAGAACTGCGCCATCACCGGCGACGGCCGGACGTTCACGACGGTCCTCGAGGGGTCCAGCACAGCAGTCGGGCTGGAGCTGGAGTTGATGTAGCTGACGATGGTGTTGGCATCGGTCGCGGCGACCGCGGTACCCGGGAGGACGTGCGCGTCGACGGGGACCTCGGAGCCGGAGGCCGCTGGGTTGCCGAGCAGAATGGCGGCGCCGCCCGCGCGCTTCACCTCCAGACCCTTTTCCACCCGCAGCCCAGCGCCCCTAAAGCACACGACAATCTTGCCTCGCACCCTGTCGCTGGACAGGGAGTTGGGCAGGCATTGGCTGCGTCGTGGAACCATGCTAAAGAACTTAGCACTATTCATCATCGTTACTACAAGAACAAGAGAGGTTAGTGCGGTTGATTGCTTACTTGGAAACATTAGCGGGAGTCCCAGGAACAACTGCGTCTGCTGCATAAACCAAAGGATAGGGCTTGTTGCCGGGCAGCTGGTATGGTGTTACAGTTTGACCCTGACTCCACGGAATTAAAAACAAAGTCACATGTCTCGCCAATTGCAATTGATGCATGTACGTTTTGCACGCAAGCTGTTTGATTCTTGTGCTTACCATGACCATCACGCCATTGCCGAGCTTGATCGGGGAGTGGAAGGCGCGGTCGATGCTGCTGGCGGCGACCGTGAGCATCCACGGCGCAAGGTTGGACACGGTGGCCGGCTTGGGCCCGGAGTTCCCGCCGCTGCACGAGACCACGACGCCGCGCTTGGCGGCGTGCAGCGCCCCCAGCGCGATGCCGTCGTCCGCGAACCGCAGCGGCGTCCCCGAGGATCCGATGGAGACGCTCATGACGTCGACGCCGTCGCCGACCGCGTCGTCCATGGCGGCCAGCATGTCGGCCTCGAAGCAGGTGTTCTCGATGTTGGGGTTGGGCCCCGGGATGGGCCAGCACACCTTGTAGACGGCCAGGCGCGCCAGCGGCGCCCCGCCCGAGGCCGTCCCGTTCGCGAACCCGCCCAGCGCGGACACGCCGGGCACGGTGTGGCCGGCCACGGTGGACGCGGTGTGGGTGCCGTGCCCGTCGTGGTCGCGGGGCGACCGGAAGGCGTACGTCGTGTTGAGGCCGCCTTTGTAGTGCGCCTCGTAGGCCTTGACGTAGTATCGCGCCCCTATGATCTTCCTGCGTGCTCCACAGTTGACTCCAGTCAAAACTTTTTTGTCAGAAGATGGACATACTTTTAACGGTGTCAGAAAAAAGCGAGAGTGAGATCGTGGTTGGTATAGCGCTGACTCGAATCTCAGTTACAGTCAGAGTGCACTGGTGACACTGCCACGATCATTTGGATGGACCAACCATGCATCACGGGTAGTACGGCGTATGGGGGCACCAACTCGGTTTGCAGGCAGGAGCGACAAGGCTGGTTGGTCACATAAAAAGGAAAAAAAATGATAATCGAGGAAGGAACCTCTGACAGCCCGGGATCTTTGTTGTGTTGGTAGTGGTACCCATCTCGAGAATGGTATCACGGGGGTAGGGGTAAGACTACGGCAGTGGATATTCTATAACGATACTCTAAAACTTTAGAGTACGAATAAAGAGTAAAAACTGCTGCACTGAGTACTCTGAAACGATACTTTATCTTTTCTCTCACTCTATATTTAGAGTAGTACAATGTTTACTCTATACTCTATAGTGGCGGTCCCATTAGCTAAACAAAGGGAAAAATGCTATAACTCACAAACCAAAAATCCAAATTAAATTTCGATTGCACCATTAAATTCGTCTCAATAAATCATTCAAAACTAGATCACACATGGATATATTTAGATAAAGTGATAAGTGGGTCCCACAGTGGATAGAATGGATAGAGGATGATATAGAGGATGGATGAGTGCGGGAGAATTAAATATAGAGGAGAGAATCTTGTTGACTAGAACGTATAGAGGATGAATATAGAGGTGTATGAGTACGGGTAGTCTAACTACTCGATCTGCAGCATAGTGTATATCTATCTTCTTCAGAGAAAAATATCTCTGATAGATTGAGAGAGTTTGTACGCATGCGAAGGTCGCGTCTTGATAGTTGGCAACCGTTTTTCCGTCTCCGTGCATGCATGGTGCAAGGCTGCAACTGCAAGCAACGGCTACACGGCACAATGGAGGCGGCGAGATTCGTTACAAAAAGCCAAGCTGAGCCTGGCTCTCCGCTATGATTGGCCCGCTGCGCGAGCTCCCGCGGACACTGGTTTGTTTGGACGTCTGCAGAGTGCACAGCCTGCGCCACGGTCCCGACACAAGAGCGCATGGTGATTGCAGCCCCGATAGCATCTCTTGTGATCTTATCGACAAGAGCGCATAGCGATCATATCGATGATGAATCTTTTATATGGACTTCGGGTCGCCGCTGCCGGCCGATAGTTCGTTTATACACGTTATCAATACAAGGATGTCAGGTAGACGATCGCTGACCTGTTACAGGACGAGGAGCTGAAGGAATCTCCGCCCTGGCACGTCCCTTTCCACCGCGCCGGCACCGGCCCGAGCCCTTGGTCGCTGAAGCTCCTCGACTCCGGCCAAATCCCTGCCAGAGTGCAAGCAAGCAAGCAAATCAAGACATGATTGAAACGACGAACGCGGATGCGTGGATGGAGCGCTGGATCTCTCACCGGAGTCGAGGATGCCGACGACGATGTCCTCGCCGGATTTGTCGAGGGACGGCAGCCATTCCCTGCCGTCGGGAGGATTGATGAGCCCTTCCTCGAAGCCCAGAAACTGCCAAGACCTCGTGGTATGCAGCGCCCACCTCCCCTCGCTCCGGAACGCAGACACCACCTCGCTCCTCTCTGCACGCCGGCCATTGTGCGCAAAAGTCACGTATCAGCCAAACACAAGCTTACAAATCAAGGACTGCGCTAGACAAGGAAAAAATATATAGGGCCTGTTTAGTTGCTACAAAAGCCAAAAAAAAAGTTTACGCAGTACTCGTCACATCAAATCTTTAGACGTACTAATTGCACAGTTTGTCTGTAAATGTCGAGAAGAATCTTTTAAGCCTAGGTAGTCTATAATTAGATAAATTTTATCAAATAACAACGAAAAGTGCTACAGAAATTTTACCTAAAAATTTTCAACAACTAAACAGGCCCATAATGCAAAAAATATGCTCATCGACACTGTTTACAGTACCTGATAGTTTCGTGGCCTGTTCCTGGGAGAGGGTAGCCGCGAAGCCATTGAGGGTGTGCTTATAGCTGTACAGCAGCGACGCCCGTGCCTCTTCCTCGCTGGTTGAACAATTTCATAGAGCATGCGTGAGTGAGGCCGTTTGGATGTCAAAATTTTTGGCAAAACGCTACTATAGCGTTTTCGTTGTTATTTGATAAATATTATCCAATCATAGTCTAATTAGACTTAAAAGATTCGTCTCGTCCATTTCGTCTAAACTGTGTAATTAGTTTTATTTTTTATCTATATTTAATGCTTCATGTATGTGTCTAAAGATTTGATGTGATGAGGAATCTTAAAAAAATTTGGTATTTTGGGTGCAAAGCCCTGAATTGGTTTATACTCCTACTAGCTGCTCATCTAGCAAGTCCCATCTTTGTCTGCAAACTTTACGATGACTGCACGCAACGGAGAACAGAAGTGACTGATAGAGTGCATGACATGTCGCTGCTGCTGGCAGCACGGTAGCTAGTTACCTGCTCTTGACGGAGCGTAGCAGGGTGTGATGATCCTCCAGGATTGCTTCCTCCGCCTTCTCTCCAGCGTGCTCTCCCAGGTACACTATGTAGGCCTGCTCATAATAGCACGCAATAATTACCAGCATAATCGACCCATATAGTCTACAGTACTCTCCATGACTCTTCTTCTCCACTTGCTGTGCACAACAGGCACCAGATAAAACCTACAGTCTGGCTTTGCCAGCGAAAATTTGGAGGAATGAGCAGGAAAGAAGAAACACGGAGTGAACTGAATGAAGATGACCTGATCTTTCTTTGTGGAGGCAGAGACATTGCACAAGGAAGAGAGGGTGAGGACGAGGAGAAGGCTCGGCAAAGCCGATGCTCCTCTCATCTTTTTCCTCTGAATGCCTCGCGTGCCGATGCGCAAATTGGCGGCTCGGGAGCTGTTTTTATATACAATCAGAGGTGGAGGTGCGGCCAAGCCATGGAGGCGATGGATAGGGGAGCAGAGAGGCGGACAAACATGGGCTGCGCGACTCTGAATGTCTGGCCCTCTGAGATGATGGCCACCAGCTTATCTTTTTCTTTAATCCATTATTATAACTTCGCTAGATTTTTTCCGTAGCTTGTCAGTTGTCCCTCACTCCCGGCCCCCTCTCTGCACTTGGAATTACACGAATCTTTTCCTCGAGATAAGGAGAATCTTTGCTTGCAGCTTCAAGTTGCGGCGAACTTAGGAATCTTTGCTACGGTACTCACGTTACCTCATAGGAGGTAACATTTCCGGTAAATCATAGCCCTTGATTTTTACGGACAAAATATTTTATTAAGTAATTAAAATGTCTAAAGAGTAAAAATCATAGCCAACAATTAAAGAAACAAATCCTCCCAGAAGTCACATACAATTAAGAATGGAATGTCATGCATGCATGCATTTATCACGTACGTATTCAATTAAGCACATATGTTATTTGTTTTTTATATGGTATATGCGTGGAAGGAAGCGTTGCTTATTATAAAAAAGAATAATCATGGATATACGTGTATGACTGATATGTTTGACTCTATGTGTGTGGATCTGACTTAGTATTTCATTCGGGGTTCAAAATTTCGGTGAAATTTCACCAAAATTTCAGCGAGGATTCATCGAAATTTCCTGAATTTAGGTACTTTTGGTAGCGGCCGAAAGAAAAAATCTAAAATTTTATATTACACTAATAATGTATAGTCATAAATCGTGCTTATATTTTGTTTAGATCTAAAAATTTTAGAAAAAACATACTTTATGTTTAAGTCTCTAAAAAAATGTCACCAATTTTTTATCGAAGTTCATGAAACTCGATAATTTAAGTGGTTGCCGAAATATTTCTAAAACCAAAATTGAAAACCCTGATTTTATTAGCAAGTGACTTAAATATGAAGGGTGTGAAAAAACATTACAAAAAATGACTAAAACGCACCTTATTAGCATGTCATGTCACGTTGTCAAAAAAATGCAATGATTAGGTCCACCATGTTCATTACAATTTACATCCTCCATGATCTAACACAACATGCAAATTAGATCTAATTGAAGATATTTTTCCTATTTGCTAATATATACATTTCTTCCTTCTATTACCTTGTATGAGGTAATATTTGATAAAAGTCATCTAGATCGACGGCTCATAGTCATTTGGGTGTACCATAGCGTAGCCCATAGTATATACTGTCAATCTTTCGTTCGCTATATGGCTTGTACTGTGTCGTAGTAGTTCAGGTCATGTAAATGTTCAGCAACTCGCTCCTCTTTCATTTTCAGGCAAAGGTTTCTGAGGCAAATTAAATCTCCCCGTGCATTAGCATTAACTCATGGTCATGGACCATATACTATAAGTTCCATCGACAACGGAATGCCCTGTTGAAAGGTAACTCGGAGTCCCAAAGCAAATAAAAAACGTAGGAAAAGGACGCCTCCACAGCTCCACTCCATCCTCGACTCGAGTTCTAGCAAGTTGCCTGTCACGCTGTGTAATCTGAACATTCACATCTACGCGTAGCTATCACCCTTTGTCCTGCATCGAGCACGCACGATGATTATATATGGATTCCGCCATGGATTGACGATGGAAACGGAAACCGACCCGACTGGGCCGTCGTCTTCATGCGTGCTCTAGCTGCATGGACGCGAACGGTTTATGACTTGAGTATAAACAAGGGTGCCCATTGCTTTCGTGTACAGTGGCTATGATGAGATGCTTCCGAATACAAAGCGCCACTACCGTTTGGGCCTCTCGTCATCAGTAGCAGTATATATCATGTTTTGACTCGGGGCGATTCCTCGTGCGAATCTAGATAGAGTACTTTGTTGGAATGATCTCCACTAACAAACCCAACTGTCTGTTGGGCCTTTGATCCGCGCCCTGATCGGGGGCGCCCAGCCCATCCATGGCTGGCGGGCCCCCGTCACCCTGCGCTATATAAAGAGGTGGGGGCCGGCGGCTCTGGACACGAGGTTCGCCTGAGCCGTACTCCCACCTAACAAACCCTAAAACCCGATCCACTGAGGGGCGCAGGAAGTGACGGGAAGTACTGCCGCCTCGCCCTCTTCTCCGACATCGACAACCACCCGACGGACGACATGGCTGCCTCCGGTTCCTCTTCCTCCACGCCTCCCACTGATCTGCTCTCTCACTCTTTCCCCTTGTATCTAGATGTGTACTGGAATGTCATAGTACCCACCGATCTACTCACGGTGGTCCTAAAAGTCCAACATACTTGTGATACCCACAAGCGTCGCTGCACGTCGAACATAGAGCGGCCCTGTTCTGCGGTACTGCCCTGTTCTGCGGTATTGCTTCAACAGTACTTTTCAGCAAATGAACAATGTTTTTCTCTCCCAACAAATCAGCATAAGCCAAATTTCAGCAAAACGGTGGAGCTCCCATCGGCTCCAACTTCTCTGATACAACTACTGTTCACACGCAGAAGCTCTTTTTCTCCCTCCTCTCTTCTTCTCCCATAAAGTTGGTGGAGCCAGTCACTTTGACTCCCCTGCTCCGGCGATGGTACAGCCACAGTGCGGGAGCCGAATAGGAAGGAGCCTCGGCCAAAGGGGTCCTAGATTACTCCCTCCATCTTACAAAAAAGAGTGTCATTCTCATTTTTTAAGAAGTCAAATGATTTTAACTATAACTAAATATATATAAAAAATATTAATATTTTATGATGTATAATTAATACAATTAGATGCATCTCTGAATATATTTTTAAAATAAACTTATTTTGAGATACAAATGTTGTAAATATTGTCTACAAATGTAGTTAAATTAAAGAAAATTTGACCAACGCTCTTTTCTGCGATCTGCACTTTGCCAGGGAAAGACGGATGGTGGGGTTTGGGCCCCGATCCACGACGTTCCAAGGCCTGTCAAATGAGCCCAAAAGTATCGGGGCCGATAAAACCCATCGAATGAGAAGACGAGGCCTTTCTAAGTTGGACTTCAGAATCAAATCAAATCCCAAAATTTCCATCTCCAGTTCTGTACCTGCCTCCAACGATGACCCTAGCTGGAGCCTGTCGCCGCCGGCGAGCGCCGCGACCCCATCTCCCTCTCTTCGTCATCGTCCTCCTAATCTTCTCCCTTCCAATCCCACGCGCTTCGGCGCTCCGCGTCCCGCTGCGCCAGGCAGCCACCCTCGTGTCCCTCTCCCATTCGCTCCTCTCCCGCGTCGCCGCCACACGTGCCGCCCGTGGGGACGCCGCGGCGGCCGCACGCGCCCGGCGAATCGCTTCTCTGCTGTCGTCCCGTGGCGCGTGGGGACTCGGCTGGGACTACCTCCGCCACTACGCCTTCTCATCGGCCACCGGATGCGGCCTCTCCTGCGCGGCCGCCGCCTCTCGTCTTATCGCCGCTGCCGCGGAGGCCTCGCGCCTACGCTCCGCTACTGACGCTGCGCAGTGGATGCGCCGCCACTACGGAGACATCCGCGACGCCGCCGCGCAGCTTCTGAACGGCCTTCTCCTCGCCTTCTCCGAAGAGGTAACAGACCTACTCACTCGTGGTGCCTCTGATTCACACATTGCGATTAGTGACATTTGTTGCGGTTTAGGGGCCATTGAGAGAGGTGGTCATGGATGTTAAGTGGGAAGTGGAGGAAGGGGAATTGCTGAAGGATTGCCTGGAAGTGGGAGCTAAGGACTTACAGGGTTTGCTTGTCATTGCCAAAGATCTCTTCGCTGGTGTTTCAAGGACTTCTACGCCGCATAGTGAGCTCTGAGGTTTGGTGACTTTAAGTTGCCTTTTCTGATCTTTTCAGGAACTCACGCATATGCTTGTGTAATCTAGTTTACTTTAGAAATTTGGATCTTGACCCGTATTGTACATAAACTAAATCCTTGTGATGTCACTGTTGTGTCCGCTACTAATGGGCATTGAATTCTGAGCTGTGCATAATTGCTAATCTGAATCCATTTGTTATCATGGCGCTACCAATAACTTTGGCCCTTTTTTTTTCTCAATGCACATACTATTTTATTGATTTAGTGGGAAATGTTGGGCATGAAATTGTCCTATGCAAACATTGTATAGAGATAATATAAGATGTAGTTATTCACCAGTTAGGTATTCAAATAAAGGCCGCAGCTATTTTCATTGTGGATTTTGAATGAAAGAGCTTAGGATATGCCCTTTTGTTTGGTAATAGGAGCTCATACTTTCCATCTAGAAAGGGATGGTTCTGTTGCCAAGAATTTAACATATCAAAAAGATGAACCACCCATGCTGCCCACAATGTGTCCTATAACTGCCTGTCCGGTTTATGCATGCTTAACTTTTCTGTACCATAGAACAAATTCACATTAGTTAGTACCAGGCAGCTATCTGGCATTGGGTATATTGGGACCTAAAAAAAGTATGTGATAAGTAGATGGGGAACCTTCTGCAGTGGGTGGTTCAGTTAGTGCCTAAATTGTCAGATGGCTCGCCACTGGCTGATCTGAAATTATACCGTCAAGCTCTCAACTGAAGATTCATGCTAAGTAAAAAATATGACTTATCAACATTGATTAAATTAGTCCATGATGGTAATGGAAATTCCTGTTACTTATCAAAGTGATTCGGAGAAAGAGATAAAAAGTATTTTGTATAAATAGCACCAATTGAATTACATAGCCATGAGAAGCTCAGACATTCTCCTTTATGAAATGTTCCTCCAGAAGAAAAAGGTCTTCTCAAACCAATTATAATTGTAAAATTTTGTTACAGGATGTTATAATTTCAGTCTTGAAGAATAATATTTTTATTTTTGTGAATGATGTTATATTATTTTATGATCCAGCGCCATGAGTAATCACAATTCACAGCACAATAACCAAAGCATGGAGAATAGAAAAAGAAAATTCAGAATTTTGGCTGTGTGCTGCAATGTTCGTGAACGTATCAGATCCAACTGTTTCATTGGACCCACTCTCAAAACATCGAAACTCCTCTGCTTGGTGATACTGCTTGTAAGTTAATATATATTATGATATTCAACAAGTTTTATTGATATTCAAACTTATGAAAATAAATATATTGTATTTTGAATCCAAAGTTTGTGAGATCTGCATGCATATTAAATCAACGGCTGGCAGAGGAAAACTGCATGGCAAATATTCCTCGTCATTTCATTAGATCAATGGGCTTGATGTAGAATCCATCACCTGGATACCCAAAAATACTGGTTGGTTCCCATGTAAGCTTGAAAAACGCCTTAGGTCTTACCTTCAGGGGTACTTAACATTTATCAACCACTCCCCATTACATAAATGTTGCTTTTGGTGCACTTGTAGGGTAGTACCATATAGGTCATTATTTCCTCATGTCACTTCCCTAGCAAGTCAGGCCTTGATTAGATGGCAAACTTTGGAGGCAAAGTTTGCATAGTAAGTGTCCCGTCACACTGTAGCAATTTTGTTTTTATTTGGTAATAATTGTCCAAATATTGATTAATTAGACTTAAAATGTTCGTCTCGCAAAGTACAACAAAACTGTGTAATTAGTTTTTAATTTCATCTGTATTTAGTACTCTATATATGTGCCGGCATTTTGATGTGACGGAGAATAGGAATTCTGCATAGTGAATTTGGGAGGCAAACTTTGGAATCTAAACAAGGCCTCAGTGATGTTAGTGGGCTAATATTTATTTGTGCTTGTAACTGGGTCAAGTTGCCTCGGTTCCATCTGTCCCTCGTACCTCTGTCCTCTGGTGATAAAACCTCACAACTATAGCTGAATGAGGTCCTGCAACCTGTGTCACCTACAAGGCAATCTTAGTTGCACGATGTGAATTCTGGAATCACTTAAGGGCCTGTTTAGTTCGCAAAATTTTTTGCAAAAAATCACTGTATCAGACTGTAGCATTTTCGTTGTTATTTGGTAATTAGTGTCCAATCATGGACTAACTAGACTTAAAAGATTCGTCTCGTGATTTACAGCTAAACTGTATAATTAGTTTTATTTTTTTATCTACATTTAATGTTTCATGCATATGTCCAAAGATTGATGTGACAGGGAATCTGAAAATTTTTAGGAAAATTTTTGGGAACTAAACAGGCCCTAAGTTTACTTTGATCAAACAGCATAGTCATAGGTATTCAGCTTTGAAATATTTTGACCTGTATATTGTTGGTTGAATACCTGTCTACATCATATGCGCGGGTATGTGCTGGTAATGTACCTACCCGAAACTTGAGTGTTCGCTTGTACAGTTATGGGCTTATTTCCACTCCAGAATTAGCAAGTCTAGATTAGGCCATAATGAAGCATCATTACCATACATTTACTGACATTTGATTAGGCAACAATTGGTTATTGGTCCTTGTTAGTGCACCACTCATCATCATCTTATTCTTGAACTTCTTCCTGCCCTAATACTAAGAGCACGTCTGATACCCGCTTATCTGGGGTAGGTAATGGTTCCTTGTTTGGTGAGATGGCTTCAAACGACAGCGGTTGCTTTGCGCATTACACATTTTTTTTAAAAAAAAAAACTCGACCTGTGGTTGGGGGCGGGTGTGTGCGGCTTGGGGGGGGGGGTGGTAAGACAACCCCCGGGCATTGTGCTTAAGAAGAAGACCTTCTCACGTGGGTCGAGAAAACCCCCGAACCTCTGCCCCACCCGTAACACAGCGGCACCGCAGCTCCCGTGAGACTGGGCTGGCTTTAGACTTGTGCTTTGGCGTGGGGCAGACGAGGGGATTTTTTTTCAACGTGCAGATAAACTACGCCTCCTCCGGCCAACAAATCTGCCCCCGAGGGGGTTCGAATTCTGACCGGCAGGTTGCAAAGCGCACAGCTAGACCAACTGGACTAGCGTTCACTTGCATGTGCATTACACGTTACTAGCAAAATCATGAAGTTTGGCTCATATGTTTCATGAATGCATGTTGTCTATCTGAAACTACTTTAGATTGAATCTTAATGTTTCAAACTACTTGTGTGGACATTCTTTTTGTAAGGCAGTAAATGTAAGTAAGATGCATCGGTGCTGAACTAAATGTAAGATGTATCGGTGCTGAACTAAATGGAGTACGGCAAAGAGCCGATGTAGTGGTTGATGCAAATGTGCTGTGCTCATGATGAAATGTCTTTTGGCTAAGCCCTCTGTTCTCCAATTGCTGGGGACTGGGGTTTGAATGTTTGATCAATAGTTCAATACAAACGGGGAAGTCAGCACCAAACCCATGTTACTTGTTTTATGCGCCTATATACTTTAATGTAGCTTGTTTCGGTGTTAAAAACAAATTGAGGGTACTCTGGCCGTATGTCATTTTCCCATAGGCTGGAGCTGGGCTGGTCGACTTCATAGATCTTTTTACCTATATTTGAGGCTAATGTGGTCACCAGCTCGATGCATTTATTGACGGATTTGTTTCCCTCTAGATCTGCTTCTTGTTGAAGCCAAAAAAAAATGCTAGTTTTTTCGTTGTAAATAAATTGAATTTTGACTCAAGCTACAGCTAGGCTGCGAAGCACTCATGGAGCAAGATTTGTACATGCTGTATGGGTTGAATTATTAGGATCTAATCATGTTGGCGGCCGAGAAAACCGATGGAGGAGTTACTCTCTGACGCACGAACAGTATCGTAAGCCTTTTCTGTTCTGTTTTTAGAGAAAAATCAGCAATAAAGTCGCAAGTTTTACAATGTATATGCTTTATCCCTGTCAACTGACAGTATCTGTTGTGTTTGTTTGGTAAAGGTAAAACTGGCATGTTTGTTCTGGCTGGTGGGCGGTGGCTGTGTAGCACACCGGCAGGCAGCCAGGCACTCAAGTTGATCACTGGTCAGATCCATCAGTTCACTGGATACTTCTTTGTCGGTATATTACCTCCCACAAAATGCACGACGTACTATGGGTGTAGCATTTTGTTTTAGTTTTGAAAAAAAAAATAGGATGCATATATCTACGGTGCACTAGTCCTGGTGTTTGCTGGGACCCTATATGCAGCAGACACATCGATTGTGCTCGTATTCTGAGAAATCAATGCTACGAGACGTCGCCGAGATTGCCGAGTCGGGCAGGGACCAGCGGCAGCTAGGTGAGTGCGCTCCAGATTTTTGCCCGTGGAGCCGGTCACGGTCAGCCGGAGGCTGGGCTGACAACACGGTCATAATTCCGTGGCCCAAACCGAATCACATCACACCTGGCTGGCTGCACCTAGGCCCAGGCCCGCATGCAGGTAGCCCGGTGCATTCTTGCGAGTTCGCAGCCCTTGTTCACAACACGAGTAGGCATTACACACGTCCTTGGATCACCAAAATGGCCACGTCACAATGTTAGTCAGAAGGCTGTAGTTGTAGAAAGCGTGCGTGTAGAGCAAGAGGGCACTAGGGCAGGATGTGCGCGGGCGGCCCCCGCGGTTGGGGGAAGTAAAGCGCCGCCGCGGTAGGTTCCACATCCTCCCCCCCCCCCCCCCCCCCCCCCCCCCCCCCCCCCGCGTCATGTGCGCCTACCTGTAGGTGTAGCTCGCTCCCTCGCTCTGGGCGGCGCAGAATGCCGGCCAGCTCACTGGATCAGGCAGGGGAGGCTGCATGCGTCGTCGAGCACTACAGGAAAATGATTTCGTGGGGCTGCTGCACTGTGCTGTACCGTGCCGTCGGCGTTTCGACTTGAAGGAGCTGGAGCTCTCTCCTGCACGCTACCTCCTTCCTACCGCCATTAATGGATCGGAAATGCCTCGCCGTGCCTCAGCTCTCGAAGCACTGCATGGTAGTAATTGCGGTGTGTTCAGTTGGTGAAAAATGTGTGAAAAGTTATTGCCGCACTTTTCGTTGTTATTTGGTAAAATTTGTCTAACCATAGATTAATTAGGCTCAAAAGATTCGTCTCGACATTTATAGACAAACTATGCAATTAGTTATCTTTTTTACCTACATTTAATACTTCATACTCCCTCTGTTCCTAAATGTTTGTCTCTAGAAAACCGTGTTTCCCTCACAGACACGCTTTCCGGACGATACACAAAAAGAGACAGAGAGTACATGTGTTTAAAGATTCAATTTGATGAGTGAAAGAAGAAATATTTTGGATTTACATGGAAAGTGAACACACGCTTGGTACATGCCGAGATGCACTGCTTTCTGTCGGTAGAAAAGCCTTTTGTTTCTTTTCCAAAGGAGGGCCGAAAGAAACGGCACGGTAAGCACTGTTGAAGCACAGTGAATTGAGTATTGAAGTACTGTCGCCGCTGCACGGCAGGGGAACGATCCATGCACCCCACAGCCGACAGCATGACATCACTGGAAAAAATTTTTTGACTTTAGTTACTGCAGTACTTTCGTTTGTATTTATCAATTAATGTTTAATTATGGATTAATTAAACTTAAAAGATTTGTCTCATAATTTTTTACTAAACTGTGTAATTAGTTATTTTCGTCCACATTTAATGCTCTATATATATGTCAAATATTTGATGTGATGAGAAATCTTAAAAAATTTTAGAAGCTAAACCTGGCCCAGATCGATGAGTAACGCTGCGAATGAACCCGTCATCACGATGCGCGCACGCACCACGCAACGCAGTGATAGCAAGATACTATGGCTTTGATTAGATATCCAAATTAACCTCTAAATTTCACTATATAAAAAGAAGATTTCCTATCACATCAAAATATAAGCATATATATGAAGTACTAAATATAGATAAAATCAAAAACTAATTACACAGTTTTGTTCTACTTTGTGAGACGAATATTTTAAGCCTAATTAATCAATGTTTGGACAATTATTACCAAATAAAAACAAAATTGGTACAGTGTAACATGACGTTTACTATGCAAAATTTACCTCCTTTGGGTTTGTTTAGTGGGTAAAAAAGTTTGGGTTCGGCTACTGTAGCACTTTTCGTTTTATTTGGCAATTTGTGTCCAATCATAGACTAATTAGGCTCAAAAGATTTGTCTCGTGATTTACAACCAAACTGTGTAATTAGTTTTTTCTTTCGCCTATATTTAGTACTCCATGCATATGCCGTAAGATTCAATGTGACAGGTACTGTAGCATTTTTTTGGTTTGCTTTTTTGCAAACTAAACCGGCTATGTCTAAACATGGCCTATAATGTACTGTGCTTCTGTATTTTCACTGGGATCATCAGCCTTGCATAGGGCGTGGCCTGGGGAATTCAATGAAGTGACGAGATCCGTACGTCTAACCCCGGCCCGCTGGCTGCTGCTGCAGAACAGGACAGTAAGTTCAGTTCCGTCACCGTCAGTAATCGGGTCCTTCGGACCAGGGCAGGGGATGCGGAACCGCGGAACGACATGGCCACGTTGCTGCGATTGAATGCGCGGCGGCTCCCAGAGCTTCCGTCTCCAACTCTTCATCGATGGAGCGCCCACACTGGACACTGCGCTGCATGCGACCTTGCCATATGCAGAGGCGAGTGTGCACTCCATCCCTGCACTGCAACGCGCTGCCGTTCTCACCCCAGCTGCCTAGCCTATATAAACTGCCGCGTGACTCGCGTGTCGTTCAGGGACGCAGCAGTTGCTTGGCCGCCATTGGTCCACCGCTCGATATCTCCTTTTCCTGATCTCTCTCTTCTCCGCTTCCCGAGCAGCTAGCGAGCTCCCGACAAGTCGTCGCCCGGCACGCTCGCTCGCTCTTTCTAGCTGCTAGCTAGTACTGTACGTAGCTAGAGCATTGGCCGCGCGCGCCATGGAGGTGAGGACGACGAGGCGTCTGCTGTGCCTGGTGGCGGCCGTGAGCTGGGCGCTGGCGGTGGCGCGGTGCGACCCGCAAGTGCCGTGCTACTTCATCTTCGGCGACTCGCTGGTGGACAACGGCAACAACAACTACATCATGTCGCTGGCGCGCGCCAACTACCCGCCCTACGGCATCGACTTCGCCGGCGGGCCGTCGGGGCGCTTCACCAACGGGCTCACCACCGTGGATGTCATCGGTAAGCTGCTAGCTACACGATCGGCCGGCTTGGCCGGCGGTACGGTGTGGTCACACGCTCAGGTCGATCGAGCAGGCTAGGCTAGCACAGCAGGTAGGCAGCTGTTGCTGTCTATCGTTTGTCCATACTAGCTAGCTCTATAGTAGCAGGTGACGTACGTGATCGATGTTTTATGGTCGTCATGCAATATCAGTCGTTTTCGTTTTCCGAGAAACATATTTAACTAAATATATATTAAAAACTATTAAAATTTATGATACATAATTAATATTATTAAAAATATCTTTGAATCTAGTTTTTTATTAAATTTATTTGGAGATAAAAATATCGCACATATTTTTTATAAATTGAGCCAAACTTACAGCACACACTACAGTTATTTAGGGACGGAGGGAGTTAAGACAGTCTGGGTGATGTGAAATGTGATAACATGTAACCTGACAATGACACCGTGAGAGACGGATGGGAGTTTGGTAGCTGTAGTTGTTAAAGAAGGAAGAGGTGAAGAGCCCACGAGCTAGTGCAGTACAGTCCACACTAGCTGATCACTCCTCGGTCATCCAACTTGCCAATGTAGCAGCGTGAAAGAAGGTGCTCGGTCGATGACTGTTACCTGGAATTTAATACGTACAGTACACTCGGGGTGGATAGAGATACGCGGCTATAGCTAGATCTGTATAGGAGGATGGATCGGATGAAGATACACCGCCTACGTTCAATTATGTTTGCTACTAGTAGTAGTATAAAACTTTGCACGAGTCACTCGTGCCAGAGCTCCCGAAGCAGACGTCTTACGTCCATGTGTTTTTCTTTCATTTTTTTTGGATGAATTATTATGTGCTTAATTCCTTTGCAATAAATTGCACAGCTCAACTTCTGGGTTTCGACAACTTCATCCCGCCGTTCGCCGTAACGAGCGGGGACCAGCTCCTCGGCGGCGCCAACTTCGCCTCCGCCGCCGCCGGCATCCGCGCCGAGACCGGCCAGCAGCTGGTATGTATGCTAGCGAACCCAATGCGTGAGATCGAAAAAGAGAGAATCAACAAGGCAACAACCACTAACTAGCTAGTGCATTGCACGCCTATATGGTGCAGGGCGGGCGGATCCCGTTCGCGGGGCAGGTGCAGAACTACCAGACGGCGGTGCAGACGCTGGTGAGCATCCTGGGCGACCAGGACACGGCGTCGGACCACCTGAGCCGGTGCATCTTCAGCATCGGCATGGGCAGCAACGACTACCTCAACAACTACTTCATGCCGGCCTTCTACAACACGGGCAGCCGGTACACGCCCGAGCAGTTCGCCGACTCGCTCATCGCCGACTACCGCCGCCACCTGCAGACGCTCTACAGCTACGGCGCGCGCAAGGTGGTCATGATCGGCGTGGGGCAGGTCGGGTGCGCCCCCAACGAGCTGGCGCGCTACAGCGCCGACGGCGTCACCTGCGTCGACCACATCGACGGCGCCATCCATATGTTCAACCGCCGCCTCGTCGGCCTCGTCGACGAGTTCAACGCGCTGCCCGGCGCGCACTTCACCTTCATCAACGCCTACAACATCTTCGATGACATCCTCGCCAACGCCGCCTCCTACGGTAATTAGTAGTAGTAAATATATACACAGTACGTCTGTGAAATTGGTTGGACCCGACGATGATCATGCATATCGATCACCGGGCGTGCATGGCGTACGACGTGCAGGGTTCACGGTGACCAACGCCGGGTGCTGCGGGGTGGGCAGGAACAACGGGCAGGTGACGTGCCTGCCGTACCAGGCGCCGTGCGCCAACAGGGACCAGCACATCTTTTGGGACGCGTTCCACCCGTCGGAGGCGGCCAACATCATCGTCGGACGCCGGTCCTACCGCGCCAAGTCGCCCAACGACGTCTACCCGATGGACATCAGCACGCTCGCCTCCATCTGACCTCATCCGTCCAAATTATAACAGCAGTTCAGTTCATTCCCCTAATAGAGTCCACCGTACCCACCAATGCAAAGGGTGCAACGGATCTCGAATATTCTTTCCTGTACAAGCTCGTATATCTGTAATTTTTGCAACTCATACTTTGGTATATTTGCATCGGATACTTAGAAAATAATTGATTCACTTTTTTTGCTTTTATATATGCTCATGCATGCCTGAATGGGCGAAAGATCAAAATTATTGGACAGGCAACAATCACATGTTCTTGTAACTTAATTAGTCAGATAATAAATTTGTTGTGCGGTTGCGTTCGGAATTTCGGACAAGCGTATTTAGCTGATGAGGATTTCACAAATACACCACCGAATTTTCAGCTTCATTCAAACCATGCTCTCATAGGCCCATGGCATCTTTTCTTGAACTGTTGGCAATCCAGACGTAATGATCAAACACACACGCATACGATGTCGGCACAAATAATTACACAATGCAACCGATAGAAATACAGCAATCCACGGCAGGCATCAGACTTGCACTTGCTTCGGTTTTCACCCGAAACAATTCAGATTGTTTCGCCTTCACCCCATCTGAATTCTGAAACTATGAATTGAATTCCTTCAGTTCAGCGCACGCCTAAGCTAGGTCCTCTTGGCTTCCTCTTCAGCCTGCACACAGTTTCAGACGCTTCTCCGTCAGAAAGAAAGAAAAAAAGCCAAGGCGATTCCAAAACTATCACCGAAATCCTCTGTTAAAAATGAACCCTGGGCAGCTGAGACGAAGAAAGAAGAACTCACAGCTCGGATGATCTTGTCGAGCGCGTCGGGCCCGTGCGTCTCGATGAAGCGCTCGACGGCCTTGCGCGCGTCGAGGCTCATCATCTGCAGCACGCGGCGCTGGCGCTCGTTGTAGTTGGGGCTCACGTAGCTGCCGATCTTGAAGTAGCGCCGGACGTGCGCTTCGTAGATGTAGGCCGCGCCGTTGAAGATGGGCAGCACCAGCCAGCAGCAGAAGAGCAGCTTCATGTACGGCCACAGGGGAAACCTGAGAAAAGAACCGCCGCGCGATGAGCCGCTGATGGTGAATTCTTTATTCATGGGGGCTCAGGCGCTCAGCGTGTGGCCACCGGAAGAATTGTTAAACTTACCACTGCAGCACTTTCCAGCATGAGAGCTCGAAGAGGGTGATCAGGGAGTACAGGACCCAGTAGGTGAGCCATTGCTGATCGTCCAGGGAAGAAGGGCTCTCTATGGCGCGCATGGACGCGTAGCTGTTAATTTTGATCTCTATTAGCATCCAGCACACGGTACTGTGGTGATTGTGTCTGAAACTCTGAACTGAAGGAGTGGGTTGTTACTTACAGAGGATACAGCAGCATGATCCCTGGCCTATCCGGCGCAAAAAAAAAAAAGAAAAGAATTATGGAAATGGTCAGAGCTCATGTGGATCAAAGAACAGAACAAGGCCAAAAGGCTTGGGAACAGCCATTGGCATGTAGAGCTTACCCAACAAGGGCGTCCAGATTTCTAGCAAGTGTACCAAGAACACCCATGCTCCGTTGTCACGACTTGCGACCAGATTGGTCCAAGGTTTCTTGATCTCCTCGTTTTGAGATTCTCACTTGCGAGAAGCTTGGCCTGACGTTCTTGATCTCCTTCCTTTGCGACGGTGTAGACGACAAGGGATGCGCAGATGGATTTATACTTCTGTGAAGGTTGTTTAATATTGTGGGGATTAAAGAAGAGGAGGAAGAAAGGCATCCGTGCTGATACCATGCAAAGTCTTCTTTACTCTTGGTTCAAGGAAAGTAAGAACATTGCAGTTGGAAAGGTCTGAAGCAACTGCGTGCATCACCAGTAACCTTTTTCCTAGGTTGTAGGATCAGAGGGCTCCCAACAGTGAAGCTGCAGAAGTTTTTAGTGGGAATCAAGGAGCCAGCAGCTATCATTTGCACCGCAGCTGATTACCATAAAGGCCAAGACTGATGAATCTGGCAAAAGGACCATTTCATTCTGAATGTTCACTTCGACTATCTTTCAGATGTAAGAAAGCCAAAATGGTGAAACATGCAGCTTTGTAACAGCAGTGACTAATAATTGCAAATCAATCAAGTGCAGCATCCGAAAGTTTGCGTGATGGCTTACAGAAGCTGACTGAAAGTAAATTTTATGCTTTACTTTCAAGCTTATAAATAATACAGTACACCGTCTGTGAATTGAACTGCTGCCCATCAAGTGGGTTCATAGCAAATACTGCTTAGTCTTAGAAATTGAATGTCCACAAAACACTCAAGTAGTTAAAATCTGTACAGTTGAACTGTCCTCAAGCTTTTGCCAGATATGGCATGACATGTAATCAAACAATCAAATAACGTTGCACATTTGACCGGGAAAATTACAAGAATAAAGCAATCCATCAATTGCTAAACTATCATGTTCAGAAATGTAGAGCTCTTACATGTTTCCTGTGCCTGACTGTTTGGATACTGAAAAACTCCAGAGCTATCTTCAATGAGGACACCTTATTATTTTTTTTCTTGCTTTCCACTATAATACAACTGAATTGATACCACTATCAACTGAGAAATTGGTGGAGTATAGCAGTTTGGAATGATCATTCAGGTTTTGACCTGGCTTCAACATGGTATTAGCCCCTGCAACCACCCCAGGCCTAGACCATGTTTCAATAGGCGGAACTGGACCAGAACTGGCCCTTGGATTGTTGCTTTCATTTCTTGACGTTTGAACAGCATCTCTTGCTATTCTTTTACTAAAATCAAGTACCTGAGGACCAACTGCATCACTAAGTGACCAGCCAGGTGAATGGTTCACAATGTTTGAGCCCATAGACATAAAATCCTGTGTATCTGTAACAAGTTGTCTCTTTGCAGGTTGTTGTGAAACATTATCTGTTGCATAAGCTGTTCTGTTGCTTATTGGCTTTGCAGGTTGCTGTGAAACATTATCTGCATAAGCTGATCTGTTGCTTATTGGTTCGGCAAAGCTAGCAACCTTCCTACCATCTGCATTTGTAAGACTGCCCACACAAGCTGCTCTGTCAGTGGAAACAGACTCGTTAGCCAAACCAGTTGCAAGAGAAAGACTCAGTCCAGGAGAAGAGCTTCTGGACAAAGAATTATTCGCACCATACTCAAAAAAGGATGTGACAGATGCAGAAGATGACTGCGCGCCAGGTATCTGGTAGGGTTGGCGAATAGGCATAGAACTAGGATCATTGTAAGACAACAAAGTGGATTTCTGATACTTTTCCTTTATGCTTGCATTTAGCAACGATTTTGGAACCGGGGGAGATCGGTTCGCTGCTGGACCCACAAAACACTGATCTTTCCTACTCATGTGTGCTGCAGGAGTCCACAAATGAGACTGTTGATTCTGAGGAATGCTTATCAAATGCGGTGGTTGATGTAGCTCTAGATGCCTGGTCTGAGAGTTGGTGCTGACTATAGCTGCCTTATTGAGTTCAGCTTGACGAACAAACTGATTACCAAAATTCCAAGTGCGATCTTTCACTGTTGGAGCACTATTTATTGGTTGTGGCCTTCGGTTATGGAGGCCACTGAAAGTAGTATTTTGCCCTGGCACGCTATTGTTGGGAATCCTTGCCAAAAAATCTGAAGAATTGTTTAGATGCACTCTTGGTGTCACAGAATCCTGACAAGGGAATGATCTCTTTTGGGGTAACTGACATGAGATTGTGGATAGGCGGCTTGTTTCAATGGCAACATTGTCAGGACTCACTTGATCCATGGTCAATACATTATGATCCTTGCTATGTAAGCAAACTGAGACAGTCTTACCCATCAAACGAACTGTGGGTTGCTGCAGATGATGATCACCTTGGCCCCCATAACCATCCAGAGCTGGTTTCCCAACTTGAGAGCTGCTTAGACCAATCTGTTTCTGACCTTGCATTACATAGGTCATGCCACTCAACAACTGCTGTTTCTGATATCTTACTGCGTTCATTGACTCTGCATTACTAAACCTGTTTTCACCTATCTTTACATTGCAGTTTGAGATCTCCATTCTTTCAAGGCCCGGTAGCTTCATAAAAGCCATCCCAATGTTAGCAGGACTGCAAATTGGGTGAAGTTTTGAGTGCGAACTACCCTGGTTATCTGTAGATAGTGCCGCACATAAATCCACATGTTTCCTACTTCCATGGCACACATTAGTTCTGAAGTTACCAGGTCGGGTAGTTGGGACGCATTCCTTGGCAGGCATACTTCTGAATGAAGACTTGTCATTTGAATCAACTCTTGTGCCTGTATGTGATACTGCAGAGGGCAACACGCTAGCTTGATATGAAAGTTGGTTGGCAGGCACCGGTAGTGCAACCACTGCACTAGTGATATCAATACTCTTCTTGCCCTTAACTGGTACATCTTTATATTTAGTTTCTTCAGTTCTGGTTCTCATGGTGGGTGGACTGCTAGTAGAAATTGTACCATGCTTTTTTATTTCCTGAGAGCAGTTCTTGTTCACATCAAAACAACCCTGCAGAGGGTTACCAGAACCAGATTTTGACCTCAGAACAGAATGAGAACCTAAAGCAGAAACGTCAGTAAATTTCAACTGCATATCACCAAGACTTGGTTTCACCATATTGATGTTCTTATGATTCGGCAGACTATCAATCCCAACAGTGGAAGGGTGACTCCCTGCCACATCATTGTGGGAGATGCATGCTGGCTCAGTGTCTTCACTTTTCTCCAAGTCTTCAAGAGGAGATGGCGTCTGAGCAGTGATGTCAGATGCATCTATCAGCTCCAAGGGTACAGCTTCTGGTATAGAATCTGCTTCGGTTTGATTTGTTATAAATGATTCTTCTATAACCGTTGGAAGTTCATGAACACCAGTCCGAAACATAATCTTGGAGCTTTCTAATTCGAGGAGAGGGAGATCTCCAAAGATATCATCTTTGGGCCCTGTGGAAGTTTTCACCATTTCATAGCCAGTATTTGTAGGATTATTAGTTGAACCATTGACTTCTATGACTTGCTTATTTACAGAGTAGGTCACTTCCTTTATCATGAAGAGGTCACTATTCATTTCACTAGAAGGGTCTGTTCTTTCTCTGTTTCGCTTATTCACGCTGTTTTCATGAGTTGGCATGCGATCACGTGCCTCTTCCAGTTTTTTCCTTGGTTCAAGTTCTGTACTTGTATGGACAGTAGAACTTTTATGCTTTCTCAGCAATGCCATAAGCAACTTGTGTTCACGCAAACAAGATGTTGACTGAGGCTTAGCAATTCTCTCCTGTTAATGAACAAACATTACTTACTATGAGCTGAAAATAAGGAGCGAAGCTTCATAGAGGGAAAATGAATATTTATGCATTTTGGTTGTAGATTGTTCAAAAACAGATCGCAAGAATACTATCGTGAATGCATCTCCAATACATTTTGTTACACTATCTCTAGCACAAAAGAATGAGAACATGATTTCTTCCTGGAAATGCCTAGCTGGTGGAGAGTAGTTTAGTTTAGATAAGTTGAATTATGGCTTACAACTCATCAGAGTTCTAGAACATGATTTGGTAGATTGTATTACTGTCCTCAGCAGGGGGTGGGGGGATCATTATTCATTAATAGGTTTAGTGTTTAAAGATGGTAACACTCCTCCACTAGCATTAATTGATCAAGAACAAAATCCTACAGCAGGAAATTCACAATTTTTGAACCCGCTGCGTTGAACTATGCCATTACTATCTGGGCATTGTTCAGTACATTGCATACAACTTTGATGTTAATAGGCTCAGTGTTTGAAGATGGTAACACTCCTCCACTAGAATTAATTGATCAAGAAAAAAAATCCTACAGCAGGAAATTCACATTTTTTTCAACCCGCTGCGTTGCACTATGCCACTATCTGGGCATTGTTCAGTACATTGCATACAACTTCGATGTCTACAGGACCAGATTTCTTGCACATTGTTGTGTTCAGTCCAATGTGCTTGTGGCTCACCCTAAACCTAAAACTCTAAAACCTACCAGCCCACCAAGCTAAAGCACATGCACCCATGAAGCAAAGCCATACCTTGTTCGTCAGAAAGGACCTAAATTGAAGCACACGCCGCCGTTTCCTGGCCCTCTCGGCCGTGGAACTCGAGCGAGATCCCTTCCTCTTGGCCCCCTTCCGCAGCGCACCACCGCGGCCGCCGGCTGCCGCGGTCTTTCCGCCCTTGGCTCCAGCCAAAAGCCGGGCCTGCCCCGCCGCGAGCTCGTGCTGCCACCAGCGTGACAGCGGCTTCGGGTCCATCGGCGGGAATCGCGGCGGCGGCGGCGGTTCCCCCTCCCCTTCGCTGCAGCCGCCGGCGACGAACGGGTAGCACTCGGCCGCGTCGACGGCCCGCATCTTCGTGGCGTAACCCCTGCGCCATTCAGTCCAACACAGGTGAGCCGCGTACGCTCGGGAACATCCCCGCTCGCGTCAGAACAGAGACAAGCCAAACGGTCAGAAGACGAAGCAGAAGCTGGAGCCGGGAAAGACGGAGAAGGACGCGCGCGCTTACCGTATGGAGAATGGCTCAGCGGCAGCGGGCTTGGCCATCCTGGCTTCCTCTCACCCGGGGCGCAGGCGCGCTCCGCCGGCGAGAGATGGGGATGGGGGGTGGGGTCTGCAACGCGGAGGAGGTGGGGAGCAGTTCGAGCTGAGAAATGAGACGAGCGAGCGAAGGGAAGGGCGGAGAAGACTAGAGGAGCCGGCGAAAAAAGCGAGTGGAGAGAGAGCGGGGCGTGGGGCAGAGGTGCAGCCAGTGAGTGACGAGGGGGTGTGGGTCCCGGCGCGCGGCGGATTGGACGTCAGGGTTCACCGGCTTTCAATTACTTCCCTGCCTCGTGAACCGCGCGTGTTCTTCTTTGGTGGGGCTGGCCGCGTCGTGCACGCTGCGCGCTGTGGTGCCGCGGCGGCGGCGGTGGTGGGCGGTGGGCCGGGGAACGCAGACTCGCTGAGGGGACCGGACCGGGTGCGTAGGCGGCCTTGCCCGGCCCCCGTGGCCCGTGGGTCCCGCGTCCGCGTTTCGGGCTTTCGGCTGCCCGAGCGACCGACTCGTGTCAACCTGCTCGGCATGATGTGTAAATTTTTCAAACCGGGGATTTTCCATTTCCAGTAACAAGTAACGGAAATACGGAGTACAGCAGAGTTTTAGGTAGCTCAGGAAGCAAAAATCGGCCAGAACAAGCCACCAAAGTTTTTTTTAAAGGCGCCATCAACGTTAGAAGACAGAAAAAAAGAGCGGCCAGAACAAGCCAACGACAAAACAGAAAGAAACGCCATCCATCAGCATCTTCTTCTCATCTACAGAAAACACACCTGCCCAAGAAGCATAAGCGCACATGCATGACAAATTACTTCTAGAGTATTATTCAAAGTCGTTTCTTTGAAGCAAAGTTTGTTTCTAGTCTTCCGTATTGCCCACTAAATGGCCGCAATGGCTACACCAAAGAATTTTTTTTCCCTCTCGGTATCCATTTCCGACACCGTTTCCAGCATCGCCGGGGAAGAAGGGATGTCAGTGGCCCCCAAACACATGACAAAGGTAGTCTAAAAATCACGTTAGCACTACAACAGGAAAAGAGCAAGCGCTGCATACGTTCATCTCGATCACAAAAGTAGCAGGAAGGGTCTTCCATTGCCTTTTTGATCGTGTTATGGCAAAAAATAGACGCGATAGTTTAGCGATAAAAAAATGGATCATTTGAGTTCGCAAAGTTTATTTCGTGCACGACTCCTCTACGAAGTCAGCCTCTCTTCTTCATCATCTCTGACAGGCTTAGAAGGGGCTCGGAGGAGGTAGGACGGATCGACGATGGGGACAGGAGAGACGGCGGTGAGGCGGAGGCGACGATGACACTATTGGAGCGAGCGGCGGAGGAGACGGCCAGACAAGATTAGGGCGGGGGCAACCATGGCCATGGCGTTCCACAACCGGACGTCGAATGATGGGAACAAGAAAAGAGTGTGCGACCCTGCCGCCTACCAATAGCGCGACTCTCACGCAATATGTGCGTTCGTTCGAGTTGCCTGGGAAGAGTTTATTTTCTCCTCTCCAGTCAATATGGTGTTTGAATCTTTATGAACGTGATTGTAAATCACACAAAGGTTTTATACAAGTCAAGTTCGTGGGCGTTGAAAAAAGATCAAATGAACCATGAGCAGCAGCAGAACCCCACACCGTCACCGTTGCTTCCTTTCTCCACTCAAACCGACTGTACCGTCTCCCCCTCAGTTCGCGTAGTGCCTTCCTGGTCTCTTTCCCAACCCAACGCTGCCAGGATGCGTCACCGTCGCGGGCCGCTGCCCCTGCCGATGGCGGTTGGACGCGGGTGCCGGGGAGCTTCAGGTCGTCTCCAGTCGAGCCAAGGAGCACCCACGAGCGTACACGGTGTCGGTGGTGCTCGCACGCTGTCGGCTCCCACCTTGACGACCGGAATCAACTGGCCTCGTTCTCTCCCCCTTATATTGAAAACGTATGTTTCAATTGTTGCAGATGTTCCAGAGGTATGTTGCAAGTGTTTCGTATAGATGTTGTAAAAGTAAATCAGAATATTACATATGTTGCAATGACTATACATGTATGTTGCAAATGTCTGTTTCAATTGTTTCATCTGTTCTGTGACGTAAGTTGCAAATGTTTTTAGGATGTTGCGTATCTTTCACACATGTGTTTACAGGTGTTTTTGTTAGGATATTGCATATGTGTTGCCATTTTTTAGGTATTTTCGCAAGTGTTTTAAACGCATGTTTCGAGTGTTTTATCTTTTTTCACACTCATATTGCAAAAATTTCATTTAGATATTTTAAACATCTATAAATCGAGGGTGTACATATTGTAATATGACTAATCTGTCGTCATGGCCGCCTGCTGCACCTGCGCGTGGAAAAGCGAAGGGACGAAGGGTTAGGCGACTGCTCGGGCGTGCTGCAGCCGCGGGCTCCGGGCGCTAGTACTGCCCCTTGCAAATCTGAACGGCGAGCAAAATAGCCGCTGGCCGTGGCAGATGCCTGCAACATCGCTGCTGACAATGCCATCACGCAACACCTCAGCCCAGTATCATACAAACTGAACGTTAGATATTACTCCGTATAAAACTTTGATTAAAGTGGCATCTCCAATATTACAGCTCCGTACTATCCCCCTTTCAGATCTCTTAAGATATCACACACAGGCTACATTTTTTTCAGAATACGGCCCTGGCTACAACATCGATCTTTTTACTCCTTATTACGAACGTGTCACAACGAAAACCGGCAGCTCAGCTCACGGGAAGGGCGCGTGGCGCTTCATCTCGGCCGGGACGACGTCTACCGCGAACCCCTTGCGGTGCAGCCGCCAGTAGTCGGCGTTCGGGTTGATCCACTCCGGCTCGTCCATCTCCACCCTCGCCGCCTTGAGCCCCCCCGCCGAGCTGTCGACCCCGTACCTCTCGTCACGGTCGCGCACCAGCTCGCCGCGCGCGCGGCCGGGCTCGGCGGCCTGCGGCGACACCATGAGCGCCGGCGCGCCGAGGGGCAGCGCGTCGCCGCGGTCCACCTGCCAGGTGCACCAGAACTTGCCGTACGTCTTCGCGAGGCTCGCCATCTCCGAGCTCTGCAGCGCCTCCGGCACGCCCACGTCGGTCCACAGCCCGGCCTTCACCTCGTACGCGTGCGAGTGCCACAGTCTCTGCTCGTCCGGCGGCAGGCCCTCGAAGATGGTGTCCGACACCATGTACTCCACGCCTGCCAGCATCACAACTATACTATTTGTAACGGTGCGGCGTGCAGCGGAGAAGAGACGGCGGCGGTGCGTACCGATGAGGTGGGCCGAGGGCTTGTCGGAGTCGTAGACGGCGCACTGGAGGACGTCCTGGTTGAGCCGGGAGACGAAGTGGTGCACCTCCATCTGGCGGTGCAAGTCGTGGGCGTACAGCGCGAAGCTGCACGCGTGCTGCTTCATCTGCCGCACCGGCTTCAGCGCCTGCACCAGCTGCGCGCCCATGTCCAGGACCTGCGAGGACACCGCCGTTGGCCTGCCCGGCGGCGCCGGCTCGGCGGGGCCCGACGCGGGCGTAGCAGCTGGATTTTGATCGCTAGAAGACATTTTTGCTTCGTCCCAAACCGACTTCAGATCGCACGAGACACTGCGTGGTGCGTGACGGTGCCTGAGTGAAGGAGCGTGGTTTTTATCATGTCGGGCTCGCGGCTCATGAGCCAGCCGTCCGACACGTGCCGCGCAGATGAAGAACGTGGCATCTCGCATGCAACGAATCCTTCCAGATCATCAGATGGCCAAGCAAATCTTTTTGCCAGTTTGCCACCAGCCCACAGCTCACAAGAGACGACGCGCAAAGTACGCATCGGTGGAGGCAGCCATCATTCAATTCTAGAATCTGCGGTGGAAATAGAGTCATATCATTGACTCGTGCGTTACAATTGTACTGCCATTTGATTGCTCCCCCTTGTGAACTACACAAAATAGATAACTTTAAATTTTTTATCTTAACATACTTAATTTTCTCAGTTCCTAATACATTTTTTAATACTCAATCTCTACTCTTTAAGAGATGAGTCCTAAACTAGTTATCATTCTCACTTACTAATATACTCTTTTTTCTAATACACCTTTCTCTTTTCTTAAGACACCTCTCTCTCTCTCTATTTCCTCCTATCTCCTTGTTCTCTATGCACATATATTTTCACTTTTCATAAATTTCTGTGTCTAAAACTTCAAATATTCTCGTGTTGAAATCTAAAACATCAAATATTATAGGACGAATGAGTTTACACATATGTCCATTGTAACCGTATGTGTCCGATGTAACTAAAATAAACTTACCCCACTTGTTTCACTCCGGGCTTATTTGGAACCCCAATGTTGTGCGCACTACTTGTATGTGTCAGTTGTAACTAAAATAAACTTACCCACTTGTTTTGCTCGGGGTTTATTTGGAACCCTAGTGCGCATGCGACACATATGTCTGCTGTAACTAAAAAAACTTACCCACTTGTTTCACTCGGGGCTTATTTGGAACCCTAGTGCTGCGCACACGGTGCGGTTCCGTGACCGGCTGACCGTAGCCTACAAACCGCGACACGAAAAACACAAGCGGTAGTTCATTCTTACTGTCTGTGCATTGTGCGGTAAAAAGCATTCATATTAAACATTTGGTGGGATTTTTTCAATTATCTGATTTCAATAAGAAATAAACACGTCCTCATCTAAACTCGAACACACTGCAAAGACCCCAGACATACTTACATGTACCTATTCCATAGCCTTAGAAAGTAAGGCTCTACTCTCTTCGTCCTTTGTTATAATATTAACATTTATGGTATATAATTAGTATCATTAGGTTAGATAAATTGTTGAATATAGTTTTTAATAAATTAATTTAGAGATATAAATGTTGCTAATATTTTATAAACTTAGTCAAAGTTTTTTTTCTAATACATATTTTATAGTAACAGATAAAAAGGGACATACAAAGTATAATAGTTGCTAAAGTTTAGCTCTTGAGGATCCAAACAGTAGGTCTAATGGGTGGGTTAAAGTTTAGCTAAAGCCCAACTAGTTATTAGTTCAGTAGTCCTTCAAACCCAGCTAATGTTTCAAAAAGTCACCTCTGTCTTCTATTCTCTCTCGTATCTCTCCCGCTGTGTTAGCCTAGGATGTAGCAGGTCCAGTGCATCAAAACAGACCCTAAGCACACGCGTAGGTTTAAGGGAGCACATTTAGTACAGCTGGGGAAATTACTATAATACCCCTATTTGAGGGTATGCCATCACTTCTTTTTTCTTGCGAATGCCATCACTTCAGTTCACGCAGTAAATGGTTTACGGTAATAAAATAAACCAAGCACAAGTCTGGCCAGAAGCTTCATATCACAGAAACACTTAGCACAGCACAGTTGCACAACAAACGTGTGGACAAGAATAAACACAAGCCAATAAACAAAGGGTCATCAAAGACAGTGCAGAAACTTCCAGGACATCTCCGGCGCTAGTTGCGCCTGGAGATTCGAGAGCCTGACTGGCTGGCTTGCGATCAAAATTTGCCATGTCAAAGATTTGGTAGGTAAAAAAGTTGTCATAGATTTGGTAAACCGAATGTAAGAGATTGATAAGTTTTGGTAGCCAACCAAATAATAGCCAAAATTATGGCTTACTAAATCTTTGGTTTGGCAAATTTTGGAAGCCAAACCAATCAGGCTCCAAATCCTAATTCCGCGCCATTGCCCTCACTACAAAAGACTTCGCTCGTGAGGCTTGCTTCAAACTGACATGCAATCCACTCCATCTTCCTCAGCCTACAATCCATTCCCTCTTCAACCATGGCCATAGATCTAAACAAAGTAGCAGATGAAGCAAGTGGACAGCTCTTACCTGTCCTGAATGAAGAAACTCCTGATGAGCAGGGAGATGAAAATGAAATCCATCATCTTCGGGAAGATCAGGTTCATCTCAAAGAAATTGAAGTCCATCGACTCCAAGAAGGTCAAGCCCACTATCTCGATGAAAGGGAACACAGAGCTGTGCATGGCATAGATCTCAAAGTTGTTGCTTGTGAGGGACAACAAGAACCTGATGCAGGTAATGTTTCTCTTAATTACATTGTTACAACAAGTAAATGACTTGAAAACACAAGTTTGAACATTCAATTACCTATCCTTGTCCCACCTTATTGCAGTTCTTGCTGTTGAGGAAGACCATCAACATGGAGATATCAACTTTGATGGTCCACATGAACATGATGTATTTGACCTCAACTTAGAAGCTTCAGATCACCAACAAGATGGAGATATCAACTTTGATGGTCTACATGACTATGGTGTATTTGAACTCAACTTAGAGGCTTCAGATCACCAACAAGATGAAGATATCAACTTTGATGGTCCACATGATTACAATGTATTTGACCTCAAACTAGAAGCCTCAGATCACCAACAAGAGATGCAACAAATGATCAGTAAGCCTGATGCTGTGGACATGACCTTTGACGAAGAGGAGTTGGAGGACTCCGATGTTGAAGAAGATGAACATGCAAATGAAAATACTGAACATCAATCTAGAAATTTGACAGAAGTTGAAAGGCAAGCAATATATGCAGCATTGCTTGAGAGAAGTAATCGTGGAAGATTAAAAAGGAATGCCACGAATATAGTAACTCAAATGTTCCAGGTCAGTAAATATCAAGTACGAAATGTTTGGCGGAGAGTGAAGCAGTGTCGTGCACAAGGAAGACCAGTGGATGTTAGATCAAGGAGGAAAAATTGTGGCCGCAAAAATATACAAATAGACCTATCAGATATCCTTAGTGTCCCCTTGCATAGGAGGAGCACTATACGATCTCTAGCTAATGCTATTGGTGTAAAGAAGAGCACTATGCATAGAAGGTTTAAGGAAGGGCTACTACGATGTCACTCTAGCACCCTCTCATAGTCACAAAGTTTATGGGTCGATGGGGTCGAGGTACAGGTCGCGGTACGTGGTACGCTACTTGTGAGAGATTTTTACACTTCGGGTTGAAAATGAACCCATGAACCTGGGTCGGGGTCGACGAACCCGGGTCGAGGGTCGAAGGTGGTGAACCCGTTTTATGTGACTATGCACCCTCTACCACGGGAAGAAAACAAGAAAGAGCAGTTGCGGTGGTGGTGTGTTTCCATGTTAGATCACCGAACATTGCCAAACGAATGTTAACTATCTGTACAATACTAACTCCTGTAAAAGAATGTTAAATATGTTATCCAGATTGTGTCCAGAAGTTCATGAATTTCTCGAGAAACATAGATTGCTAGAAAAAGAATAGTCCAAAGCCTCATGAGCTTCTTGAATTCAGCCCGTCTCCCAAACGCTACAGACGCCATCTGCTTATCTGAACAAGCTGTGAATACTTAAGAGAGTTTGGCATTATGCTTGAATGTTACTGACATGAGAATAACATTTTAAAACAAAATTGCAAAAGCTAATTTGTGAAGCTGCTAATGTTATCTAGCATAAAATCAAGCAACAGCGAACAGGCAAAGCGTACTTAGAACAGCGGTTATGTACCTACTGTGTACCTAGGAGTAGTTGATTTCTTAATCATAACCAAATTGCCATCAGAAGGGATGTCATGTATTCATATCACCGCGGGTTGGGCCACTAAGTGCCCATGAACTGCTCATAGCCCTTGCGCAATAATCCCAGCATCACTTGGCAATGAAAAGGGTTGTGAATAAATGCTTTCTTGCACAACACCTCACAAAACCACAAAACAAATGAAGTTTCCTCTCTTTCTGGAAAGAGAAAGAGAGAGAAATGCAAAAGGATGCAGATCCAGGGCCGAAAACTGCTGCCATCAGAAGGGATAATACATCTGTTGTGATCTCATCGCATCAGGCAAACACAAGCCACGAATTGCTCAAAGCCCTTGCGCAATATTCCCAGCATCACTTGGCAGCAGAAAAAAAAATGTAGATTCGGGGATACAAGGAAATGAACTAATGAAGCAAGGCACGCCCGAAGACTGGGAGGAGAGACGAGGAGCCGGCGGCGGCTCACGGCTGCGCTGGAGGAGGCAAGAAGCAACAAATCCCCCATGGTTGCTGCCTTGCTGGTTGGAGGCGGCGGGCGGCGGCTGTGTTCCGGGCACAGCGGTAGGGTTAAGGGGTGGCTTGCGCTCTCATGGAGTCATCATGGGCTAAATCGGGCTACCAAAGATGGGCTTGGCATCGCAATGGGCTCACGGGCCAACAAGGGGATGGGGCTCAATAAAAAGAACGAAAGGAGTTTCTCATCTAAAAAAAGGGGGAGTCCTACTTGTCTGCTTCCCGAGTTCAGACTCCACAAGCATCTGTTGACAGTTCATCACCCTTCTCTAGCCTCCAATGGCGTGCTCACTCCCGCTCCACGCCCCCCTCTCCTCGTCGCCTCGTGTCCTCTCCTACCTCCCCACGCCCAGAACCCTCCTTCTGTTCCGTCGAGGGCCTAGGGTTCCGCGCCACCGCCCCCCGTCCCCGCCTCGCGCGCTCCCGGACGTTGCTGCGGGGGCCGTGGCGAGCATTCGGGACGCGCTGGCCGACGCCTTCTTGACGTCGCCGCTGACGTGGCGGTCCGCCGCGGCCAGCAACCTCGCCGTCTTTGTCGCCGGATCGCCGGTGCTCCTCTCGGGCCTCTCCGCCTCCGGCTTCGCCGCCGCCTATCTCCTGGGCACCCTGACGTGGCGCGCGTTCGGGCCCCCGGGTTTCCTCGTCGTTGTCGCCTACTTCGTTGTGGTGAGTCGATCCCATCGGTTCTCATTACCCTGTATGGACTAGTTTAGTTTAGATTTAATCGGATTGTGCTGTGGAATGATAAATCCTCCTGAGGTCTGTCATTCTACAGCAGCTTAGTAGTTGTCTCAGATGGGTCCTGTTCATGTTTGTAGTTTGTAAGTGCTAGATTGAACCTAGCTACGAGGGCTTACTGTAATCTGTTTGTACAGTTTGCTTAAAAAAATATATAGTTCTATTGTAGTTTCACCCCTTAGAATTAGAATAAAAGCGTTTATGGCCTGCACTTGTGCATACTATTTGCAATGCTAATGACATAGTATAGTTGTGATGTACCCAATTAGAGACCAGAGGAGTGGAGGTTTTTCCTCTTGGTTTTATGGGTTGAGCTAAAATGAACAAGTTTTGTTTGGATATGGATGTATTTGCTCTTGGTTGCTCATACTTAGCAACCTCATGATAATTTGATAATTAATTAAAGTGCATTGGTGGTCCTTGAACTTGTCACGCGGTGTCATCTAGGCCAACTATTAAAATGCTAATGTCCAAATCTCCTTTATCCAAATGATGTCCAAATCTCCTTTATCCAAATGTACCAACTGATGTTGCTTCAAGGTGACAAGGTGACATGCGGCCATGCTGAGTTTCTGACTATTCTTCTCTTCCTCCTCCAGCCCACCAGATCTATGGTAACTCGTCCTATGTATCTTCTCATCAGTCCATAACCCAACCTCCCTCCACTCCTGCTTTGTTTCATCTTGCTTGCCCTCAAGCCATGGACTGCTGCTGAATCATTGGCCAGGGCGACCATTTTATTGTTTCCCATGCGACAGGGAGGGTGGAGATGTCCGGCAAGCAAGTCTCACCAGTGAGGTGGCGCGGAACGTACACCTAAGTTTTGGAGAAGATTTGAAGATGGACCTTAATCAAGAATAAGTTGGATCGCAAATTGGGGTTTACCTGATCTCCTTGTGGCTGCCATCAGCAATACCTCCTTGAGAGTTGGGAACCACTTGTGCGCGCAACAATCCTTTGACCTGGTACTACATACTGTGCTCCGTGTGCCTTCCACTGTGCAATGGCTCCGATAGATCGCATCTCACTGCGCAACAATCCTTCAGCCTTGTTGTACATAACACCACCCTCCACCTTTGACCCTCTCTATCTCTCCCTCCCTACCTCCTTCTGTGTGCTGAATCAGCTGGGGCCATGTGGCAACTTCTGTGCTCAGGCTGCTCCTACTACCATTGGTGACTTGGGGGCGCTAGTTTCAGCTTCCACACCTCAACATCCCAGAGACCCACCTGATGAGCACGAGCCGCATGCTGCTCACTGGCGGAGCTACATTGGCGCCATCATGGTCTGTAACCCCGCCTTGGAGTAATTTCCGAAGGATCAAACTCTTGTGCATGGCTGCATGTACGCCTATACCTGCACTCCCACAGCGCACATAGCACATATGCATGCTACTTGCTACATGAACTCTCAAGTCCAAAGCACACTGCTCTTCCCATGCATTTATTTTCGCAATTGTTTTGGCTTCACTTGAGTGTTTTGTTGCAACACTGCTATATTTCTTATATGCTGATTGCATTATGAAACTTTATTGTTGTGGACTTTAAGCGCTTGCACCAGTACACTTAATTATAATGTGTCTAGCACACTCCAATAATAAGCATAACAGGCATTAGCTTCACTATTCTTCAGTGTGCCTATTATCCATCTTCTCGTAGGATAATGGCCACACCGCGCATGCGACACTAGCAACTGAGTACCTAGAATGAGCTCATGCTGCTCACTACCTTGTGCCTCCTCGCCATGTAGTGAATAGTGGGAGATTACAAATATGCAAATGCAGCTCTATCTATATATATAGGCTGCCTATTCTATTGCTGTCCTATTATGCGATTCTACTTTCTTCAAAATATAACACCCATGATGTGTGGCTCCTTTTTACATATGAAAAGAATAATTATGCGCATGTTGATTAGTGATTGGCCCGGACACCCCCGCCGCCACCCCCCCCCCCCCCCCCCCCCCCCCCCCCCGCGTTCTGATTTGTTGGCACACACAACATTGTCAGCAGCATTGGGAACAGGAACAGAGAGAGGAAGCTTGCGCATTTGTGCACTGCCAGCATGCCTAAACAGGCAGGTACATTTCAACTAGGGAGCTTTGCTCCTTTGAACAACACATTTAAAAAGTTTAACCATTCAGGGCGGATCTGCATTTTAATAGTTGAGGGACTTCGGTGACCCTACCGGACAAGTTTGAGGCCTGTTCATGCATTTTATTCTTTTGATCATCTGTGCAGTCTATGATTTTTTTCACATCATACTAGCATATTTCATGATTTTGGTTGCTTGCTGTAGCTGACAAAGCCAGCTAATTTGCCTTTTCTGATGTATCATCAATCATTTTAATCCTTTTAGGCTATCAGCCAATTTGTTTAATGAGCATTAGATATGCAGGGCACAGCGGTTACTAAGTTGAGGATAAGACAGAAGGAAGCTCTGGGAGTAGCAGAGAAAAGAGGAGGAAGAAGAGGACCTGGAAGTGTTATTGGTTCTAGCGCTGCCGGTTGTGTTTGTGCCCTACTATCAATATATCATGCTGGTGGTACAGCGTCCTCTGAGATCTGGAGACTGGGCTTTGTTGCTAGTTTCTGTACTAAACTAAGTGATACAGTTTCAAGTGAAATAGGGAAGGCTTTTGGAAGAACAACGTAAGTTTAGTTTTTATAACACATCATTATGCAGCCTTCATAAGATTTCATCATGTAGACTTCCATTCTTTTGTAGAATGCAAGTCTATATGGAGTTCTAATAGGTTCTCATTTCTCAATACTGAATGCTCAAATCTTGGTTCTTCTGTAGAATAGGTACCTGGTGACAACATTAAAGGTTGTTCCTAGAGGTACAGAAGGTGCAGTCAGTATTGAGGGTACTATTGCTGGAATTCTAGCGGCTGTATTTCTTGCAGGTTTTGGTTATCTTCTTGGGCAGGTACATATTTTTTGTTTGAAATTCAGCACCATCAGACGCGTCCTTGATCTTGTCTTTAGTATACCAGTGTTTAGTCAATCTATAAATTGCAATTTCTATATGGAAGCTATAGTGACTGAATTTTATACTTCTTACACTGGACTATAAAATTGGTTGTCCCTCCTCTTTTTGTACGGCACATTTGGATTTGAAAAATTCTTGAGAAGTATATTTCACCATTGAAGGGCAGGCCTGGTGCAGCTGGTGAGTGCTAGCTCGCCGAGTCACCAGGTCCTGGGTTCGAAGCCGTCTCTCTGCAGAATTTCTGCGGGGGTAAGACTTTGCTTCGGTTATTTCCTTCCCCAGACTCCACTCGTGTGGGAGCCTCTGGCACTGGGTCTGCCCCCCCCCCCCTTTAAGTATATTTCACCATTAGTTTATCTTACAAAAAATCATCAATTGCCACAAAATTGATCTCTGAAAAATGTATCTTTTGTTGTAAGTTTTGTAAATAATAGACATGCATATAATTTGACTAATTGTTGTCAGAATTTTACGAAGATTGACGTTTTCCAATCCTAATACACCAAGAAGAAAGGAGGGAGTCCATGATTACTGAGAAAAGAATCCTGTATTCCTGTGTTATGCTGCAGGTGGATGTATCACAAGTTGCAGTATGCGTTCTTGCCTCTCAGATTGCAAATTATGTTGAGAGCTATATTGGGGCGACTTTACAAGACAAGGAAGGTTTTGAATGGGTGAGTTTGCACTTTTACCTGACTAATTACTGATGCTTCATCTACAAAGCTTGTTTGAACTTTTCCCAGTTAATCCATTTCTTCATTCGGCATGTTGTTTTTTTTTGGGTGCTAACTGTTATGTTATTTGCAACTTTGCATCACCAAATTGGCTTACATGAAGTATTGCTGGAGTACCAGTGGTGTATTAATAGGGCCATCATCATTTCTGTGTGCCATAAATACATCCGCTACCCTATGGACAACCATCTTATATACAGATCAATTTTAGTGTAAAGAGCTGAGGACATTTTCAGCATGTGGCTTAATGCAACCAAGTATATAGTCCAGATCATTTTGGTATAACCCAATATTGATATGGCATAATGCAAAGGACATTATATAATTTTATTTGCTGGTATTTATATAGCTTTCGTATGTTTAATGACATGCCTGCATCTTATTGAGAGTTAGAGAATAAATTAGCTGCTACCACACTTGATGTCTGTTTCTAGGCATGTAAGCTAATTATAGGATGCATCATATGTACATAGTGCAGCATTCCATTTGTCAACATTGTTTTTGATATCTTTTGGCGGCTACCTGGAAGCTTCTGTTCACAATGATCAACTTGAATCTGTGACATCACTTGAGGTTTTCTTCTGGATGAAACTTTTTGTTGCAGGAAGACCATTTATATTGAGCCTCACTGTTTCTTATTCTTTGTGTACCACGCTTAGGCTTACTTCATGGATTTTTTTTCTCTTGAAACTAATGGTGAATAATGTTCTACGCAGCTGAATAACGATATTGTCAATGTACTGAATATCTCCATTGGTGCCATATTGGCTCTTCTAACGCAGTGGCTGCTCGTGAGTTGGAGATCTTAATTTTTCCTTTTGACTTAGCTCTGCCTCCACTACTCGAATTTTATTCTTGTAGTAGCTGCTATATTTTGCCCATCTGAAATGTAATCATAGATTCACATTTAGGCCGTCCTAACTTTCTCTAGGTTCCAGTCTTTGTTATGTCTACTGTGAAAATGCAAAACTGTCTTTCCTTCAGGTACGTTGAGGATTTTTCTAATTGTGCTGCTAACTTAGTGTTTAAGGCAGTTGTTAATTAAGATCTGTTTGATAGAGCTCTCAAAGCGGCTTCTGGGCTTAATCTAGAAGCTCTGTTAAACAACCTTTTTGGGGTCCTTTTTTTTTGAAAAGTTTTTGAGGTCCTTTGAGAAGGGCATGCAGGACATGCTTGGTAGCTTTGCATTACCAGCCCAATTCGGCTCGCTTGCGTTTAGCAACGCCACGTCGCCACTCGCCAGCGGGTGCTTCCCGCTCTGTATCATGACTCGGCGAGGCGACACAGAAGCTGAGCAAAGAACCAAGCTGGCCCTGTATCAGCTGGTGTTTGTCCGGTAAGCTGTGTTTACTGTAATACTCTAGCGCGACAATCTCCTCAGGCAGATCTTAATTTTTTTTAGAAAAAAATTCCTGTAGCACTTTCGTTGTTATTTGGTAAAATTTGTCCAACCGTAGAATAAATAGGCTTAAAAGATTCGTCTTGACATTTACAAACAAACAGTGTAATTAGTTTTTTTTTTTCTACATTTAATGTTTCATATATATTCAATGTGTCGGGTAGTGATTAAATTTTTTTGGGTTTTTTTAAACTAAATAGGGCCTAACTGTAAACAGTGACGTTCCTTTATTTGAAGACATTTGATGGGACATGGTGCGTCGCGAGGTGACGCGGTTGCAGGCAATCTCTCCAACTGCGAGCATCACATGCCGTGCTTGCTTTTGTAGAGAATCCGGTGTTGATCGGTCATCTCAGCAGTGACTCAGTCTGCTGCTTGCTGCACCCAACACCATTGCCTTCAGCCTTCGGTACCACCAACGCCTGAGTCAGACAGCCTTTGTCACGTCGGCTGGGATGTGTATAGCTGTGGCCACAGGCCACACCTGGGTTGGGATTTGGGAACTTGGCAAGGATGAAAACGGACGGGATGAATCCCGTTTCGTCCGCAACCGTATACCGTTTTTTCCCGACCGTTTTCGTTTTTTCCGGGATAAACGGAAACGGGACCGAAAACGGGATGGAGTAAACGGAAACGGGACCGAAAACGGTAGAGCATTTGTCCGTCCGTATTTGCGGTATCCCGTTTTTAACCGGGATATCCCGTTTTTCGTCCCGTTTTTCTTCAAAACGGGATGGGTCTGTTGGGCCTGTTTTTTTAGAGATGTTGGGCCTGTTGGGCCATGAAAGCACATGCCTGAGTTGTTTTTATTTTTCTTTTTATCTGTGTGGACATGTCACATATATATTAAAGTCATCATTTTTTTGTTTTGGTAGAGTGCACAGCAGTATGCCAGTGTCCGTCCTTTCATCATCTGATAATTCATTCATCTACGAGCGTATTTATGTGTGGGCACTGGGCAATATATATTTTATATGCGGCATACATGTTCCGGCTTAAGTTTCCGCTTACCGTTCGTTTCCGTCTATTTTCCGACCGTATTTACCCGTTTTCGTATTACCGTTTATCCCGCTACCGTTTTCGTTTCCGGCTGTCCGGCTCCCGCTCCCGTTTCCGTTTAAAAATATGAAAATGAAAACGATAGAGCGATTTTCCGTTCGTTTCCGTCCGCTTTCATCACTAGAACTTGGGACTTGGGGTTTTTGAGGAGTTGCATGATTCGTCTATAATTTATGGGCAAAGGCCTCGTGCCGCCGTGCGGGTGCGGGACGTGCACTCGTGCCACTGCCGCGGCGTGAGACTCTGAGCCGCATCTGTTCCCACCTGAGTCCTGACTGCTCACTGGTCATGTTGTGTGCCATCCATTTGGAGTGGGATTTCTGTCACCCTTTGCTTAACTCCGTACGCCTTTACGTGTACAGTGTTCGCAGTATTTGTTTGCCGATGAAGGTGTGTTCTTCCTCCCTGACGAATCTATTGAAATTTTGGTATATAAATATTAGCATTGTTTCGATTTTCTATAAATCAACTTAAAATGCTTAATTAATACGTATATTCATTTTGGACGGAGGAAGGAGATAAGCGCCAGAATCTTTCGTTCACCCCAATGGGAAAAAAACCCCTCTTTCCAAAGTTGTGATTGACATGTTGCAGAGGTGACATGCTGCAATGCAGGCATTGCAGGTTCGCTTGGGTTGTGAAATTATGGAGCTCAGGCAGGGGCCCCTCTTTTGCATATTAACCCGATCCAGCGATCTCAGTGACAGTGTTGGAGGTCCTAGCAGATACTACCCCTTGTTTAGTTCGCTAATTCTCCCCAAATTTCACTGTGTAAAAAAAGATTTCCCGTCACATCAAAATGTTGGCAAATGCATGAAATACTAAATGTTGATGAAATCAAAAACTAATTGCACAGTTTTGTTGTACTTTGCGAGACGAATATTTTAAGTCTAGTTAGTCAAAATTTGGATAATTTTTATCAAATACAAACGAAATACTACAGAAATTCTGATACAGTGTTTTTCTCCCCTATTCTGTGAACTAAACGAGGCCCTGACTCGGCTAGCGCCTGACCAGTCAAACTACGTACTAGCCTCGTTACATTGTACCAGTCAAACTACGTACTAGGCCCGATTTAGTTTGCAAAAAATTTTGCAAAATTTTTCAGATTCCCCGTCACATCGAATCTTTGACACATGCATGAAGTATTAAATATAGATAAAAAAATAAAACTAATTACACAGTTTAGACGAAATGGACGAGACGAATCTTTTAAGCCTAGTTAGTCCATAATTAGATAATATTTATCAAATAACAACGAAATTGCTACAGTAGCGTTTCTCAAAAATTTTCGGAAACTAAACAGGCCCCTAGCCTCGTTACATTGTACTACTCCTACAGCAAGGACCATGTGTCAAGCTTACGGTTCCTTTTGAATGGCCCCTACTAGCACTGCGTACAGAGCCAGAGCGGAGGCAAGATTGGCAAGATCGCCCTCATATATTACCTGCCTGATGCGGACCTCCGACCTCCGTTTGTGGAATTACGAGCGACCCGAACGCAACGTCGAGCCCTTGCCTGAACGGGACCCTGTGCCCTAGGCTTGTAGGAGTACGTACTACCTCGCGCGCTTTCTCTCTCGTCGTCGCGTCAATCGAGTCGTTCACGCGAGTCACGAGCCCCCAATTTTATTGCTGCAAGTGCAAGGCTTCCTGGCGAGACTCCCCGTCGTCCCCAGTCCTCAAAGGCCCAAACCCCACAGGCCACAGAGCCGCACGCGCGAGCGAGCGCGAACACCATGGTGCCAGCGTTCATTGCCCTGCTGCTGTCCCTTCTCCCCGTGGCCGCCGACGCAGCGGCAGCGGCAGCGGCAATGGATCCAACAGAGAGGGAGACGCTGTTCCGTGTCATGGAGGCCGTGTCCTCCGACCGGGACTGGCGCGTCGAGAGCCCCGACCCCTGCGGCGCGCCGTGGCCGGGGCTCGAGTGCAAGCCGGCCGCCGCCGACGCGGGCGCCGCGGCGGCGCGCATGTACGTCACGCGGCTGGACTTCGGCGTGGAGCCCAACCCGACGTGCAAGGACACGGCGTCCTTCCCTCCCGAGGTGTTCTCCCTGCCGCACCTCCAGTCCCTCTTCTTCGTCGACTGCTTCACCAACCCGGCCGCCGCCACGACACTCACGCTGCCGGCGCCCGCCAACCTCTCGGCGGCCTCCGGCCTGCAGCAGCTTAGCATCAGGGCGAACCCGGCGCTGTCCGGCACGATGCCGCCGGCGCTGGCCAGCCTCCGGGCTCTCCAGGTGCTCACCGTCTCCCAGAACGGCCTGGTCCGCGGCGAGATCCCGCAGGGCATCGGGGACCTCACGTCGCTGGTGCGCCTTGACCTCAGCTACAACTCGCTCTCGGGGCCCGTGCCGACCCAGATTGGCCAGCTCAAGAGCTTGGTCGGTTTGGACCTGAGCTACAACTCGCTGTCTGGCGCCATCCCGAGCCAGATCGGCGAGCTGCGGCAGCTGCAAAAACTTGACCTCAGCTCCAACAACCTCACCGGCGGCATCCCGGACACCGTCGCCAACCTGACCTCGCTCACCTTCTTGGCGCTCAGCAACAATGGCCTGACTGGCCATTTCCCTCCAGGCATCTCCGCGCTGCGAAACCTCCAGTACCTGATCATGGACAACAACCCAATGGGCGTCGCGCTGCCTTCCGAGCTCGGCAGCCTCCCCCGCCTGCAAGAACTCCGGCTGGCCGGCTCCGGCTACTCGGGCCCGATACCGGAGGCGTTCGGCCAGTTGGCGAGCCTGACGACGCTTTCGCTGCAGGACAATAACCTGACGGGGCCGATCCCCGCGGCGCTGAGCCGGTTGGGCAGGATGTACCACCTGAACCTGAGCAACAACGCGCTTGGCGGGGCCGTGCCGTTCGACGGCGCGTTCCTGCGCCGGCTCGGCGGGAACCTCGACCTGAGCGGCAACTCCGGGCTGTGCCTGGACGACCGGAGCGTCCTGCGGGGCGTCGGGGTCGGCATCGGCGCCTGCCGAGGCAGCGGCGACGGTGACACCCCGTCGTCGTCGGCGCGTACTAGCTCGGGGAGCAGAGCTCCGGGAAGAGGTTTGCTTACGACGAGTGGTTCCCTGTTATGCCTGCTCAGCCCTGCGTGCGTGGCCGTATGCTGCCTTTTTGCCTTGAACGAGCACGCTCTGTATTGATTGGACTCTTGTGATCGTAACCATTATTGTACTAGGCATTGTGCGTTGCAATGTTAGAGCACATCTTCAGTAGGCGTCTCGACCCCTCCTGTTCTACTCAAAAAAATGTTGGGGTACATCGGGTGGCTCCTGGCTCCTCCGTGTGCGCTGAGTGAAGAAGCCGTTCTATTTCTATCCTCTCAAGATGATAAAATGAACTAGGAGCTATTTTTGGCTTCACCTATTTTGGCATACCGTAGCGAAGAGCTAGAGCCGTTTAAAATCGTAGCACACAGGACCATGAGCGTAGTTAGCTACTTAGCTCGTTGCAGACTGTTTTGTTTCATGGTTTTAGCGGAGAGCAACAACACTTTTAGAAGGAGCCGAGGAGCACTGTGCGCGACAAGTACAACGCACCTATGTTGGGTTGATCTCTGTTGACGGTCATACAACCGAGTCTATATAACGCTTATTTTTGGGGATAAAGTGAGATCGGACAGGGATGATCCCAATGGTCCTGTTCATCTGGCTTATAATCCGTCTTATTCGACTTGTTTTTTCAGTCGGAACAGTATTTTTCTCACACAAAAAATCAGCCAACAGTGTTTTTCAGTCGGCTTATAATTCCAGCCGAACGGGCCATTGTTATTTGGTTTAGGCATTGTAAGGACAGATCATCCTCCTAGGAGGCATTTCTCCTAAACACGGGGCATATCCTTCTCTTCAAAATCTAGGGATGAGTTTGTCCCTCCTCTACGGTGTTAATCTCCATTTCGTATTCCTCCTTCCCCGGCTCACACGTTGTCCTCCTTAGCCTCAATGCCTTAACACCCGTCGAGCTCGTCATGCCCTCATGTATTTTGTCTCCCCACTCCTTGTATATCTCACCTTGCCTCATCTCCTCTCCATACCTGATGCAGGCTACAGGTGGCATGGGGCGAGGGTGGCATCGGCGAGTTCGAGGTTGACCTACACCAACACGGTAGCAGGGGAGGCACTGGTGGAGCTCAATGTGTGCTAGCCACGTGGGCACCATTCGTGAGGCATTCGCTACAAGCGTGTAATATTAGGCTAGCAACTGGAGTCCACTTCTCGGGAACATTCATCCTAGATTCAATGTCCTCAACCCCAATGCAAACCATGGATGCCTGGTTGCGTAATGCGATATTAAATGAAACTGCTAGGTCTCATGGTAAACCAACATTCTCGTGAGGCTGGCCAAGTCTCAACAAACTAAGAAGTCGATCTTTGCTAGCGTTGTAGTAACGGGAAGCTCGTCGCCTGTCGAAAGATTTTACTCTGGCAATACATAAATCAGATTGGCAGCACACAAGACATAGTGATTATATTGCTTCAGGCACGTGGTACCTTATGTCCAATTTGAAGTAGCTCTCTTTGTATTCGTATGCTCGGTTACAGGAGGTGTTGATTCTAGCATGTGCTAGAAACTGTTCGCGTAAACGGCCGTTTAGTCCGTTTAAACACCGTTTAAACGGTAAACATAAATCAGCCGTGTTGTTTAGGCCCTAAACGGTGAATTAAACGGTTGGACCGTTTAAACCCGTTTAAATCGTTCAATCCCGTCTAAACGGTCTAAACAAAATCAGATTAAACGTGATTAAATGAGCTAAACAACCATTTAATCCATAATTAAGTGAATTAAAGGACTACGTCTATCACAATCAACATGAAACTAATTAACATTGTAATTATATGAAGTGTTGTGCGATTTAGATTTCTTCCAACAAGATTATTTGGTAGAATATTTGATTTTTACATGTGTAAATATTTATGGGTTCTAGCAAATTTTATTTTTACCTACATAAATATGTATATTTTATTGTTATTGTACAAAACCGTTTAGGCCATTTAACTCCGTTTAAACACCGTTTAAACGATCTAAACGCTAAACGAAGGGTGACCGACTGTTTACCGTTTAGCGTTTAGGAAAATTGTAAAGGATTCGATCCTGATCGGTAGTTGTTGTGCACAAATGGATAGTTATTGTGCACAAATACTTCGGATGAAGACCACCTTGAATGGCTTTGGAATCAAGTTCAAGAAAGTGTCATTGCTATGTGACAATGAGAGTGTAATCAAGCTAACCAACAATCAGGTTCAACATGCAAGAACAAAGCACATTGATGTCCGCCACCATTTCATTAGAGATCACCAACAAAAAGGGGACATTTGCATTGAGAGCGTGGGCACCGAAAATCAACTTGCCGACATATTCACCAAGCCACTTGATGAGAAGAGGTTTTGCAAGCTAAGGAATGAGTTGAACATATTGGATTTCTCAAATATGTGTTGATGCACCCCCACTTATATGCCATGTCTCTCCTTCGAGCAATCCAAGGTAAAAGTTGATTGGCATGACATACATTCTTGCTAAGGACTTGTTTAGTGCATCTAGTCATTCCTATCATGTTTTATAGGCTCATTCATGAAAATCAAATGAATTTGATGCTTGTATGGTGCCACTATTGCTTCTATGCTTGACTTGATCTAGTGGTAGCATATGACACGTTTGTGGGCTTGTGAACCTAGTGTTTGATCTAGAAAACAAACTACAAGTGTTTAACTCAACATGGTCAAGATAACCCTTGAAATGAGGTATGAAGAAGCTTGTCCTTGGATCAAACCAAGTTAAATATCTTTGACAAGTGTTCTAGATTGAGCCAAATTTAAAAAAAGATCCTCATCCCACTGATTGACTTTGATAATCTTAACCTATCTAAAATTGAACCTTTGTGGTCATTGGTGACAAAGGGGGAGAAGTAATGCACAAAAATAGTGAAAAAATGACATAGGGGTGAAATATGAAAATAAGGGGATCAATTAAAATTTGAGCACACAAGTAAGGGGAGCAAGCTCATAAACTTGTATGTTGCATTTGAATGTGCATTACATATATATGCTTGCATGACACAAGTTTTAAATTAAAATTCCATGCTTGTGTGGTGTATGCTAGTTGTAAGTTTGAATGATGAAATGGGAAACTAGCATGCATAGGATAGTTAGATATGCCTTGGTTTTGTTTTTCAAGTGGTATTAGAGCCTTGCATATAATGTGATCTCACGAGGTATCTAGTGTTTGTGTTTTGCAAGAAATTCCAAGTGGTATCTAACTAGCAATGGTGCTAAGAATGGTATATTTGGTGCACTCCGATTGATATTACGCTTCAAAGGTCCATCTCTTATACCTTAGCATCATTTTGTAGACATTGACCTCCCACATTTTCTATCCATGCATACGTGCAAGCTTCAATCCAAACTCTTAACACATATGTAGAGGGAGCTAATGCTACCAATTCGGATTCATAAAACTTGCCCATATCCTTTTACACATGGTAAATATGCTTGGGCAAGCAACATGGATTCAATTAAATTTCAATTCATATCTTTATGAAAGGGTTGTCATCAATTATCAAAAAGGGGGAGATTGAAAGCTCTAGTTTGGTTTTGGTGAATTGATGAAACCCTAAGTGCTAACCTATTTGCACTAGCGATCATGAGAACAGGGAAGCACATTCCAAGTGGTGGAGCTAATGATAAAGATCATGATGGTGGTGATGGCAATGGTGATCAAGTGCTCGGGCTTAGAAAAAGAAGAAAGAGAAAAACAAAAGCTCAAGGCAAAGGTGAAACTTGATAGGAGCATTTTGTTTTGGTGATCAAGACACCTAGTGGGTGTGATTACATTTAGAATAGATAGCCGTACTATTAAGAGGGGTGAAACTCGTATCGAAATGCTATTATCAAAGTGCCACTAGATGTTCTAACTCATTGCATATGCATTTAGATTCTAGTGAGTGCTAACACCCTTGAAAATATCTGTGAAAATATGCTAACACATGTGCACAAGGTGAAACACTTGGTGGTTAGCACTTTTGATAAGGGTGGCGAAGTTGGTGAAGTCGAGGAGGTCACTGGAGTTGACTAGACGCAGGACCTGACACTGGACCTGCGCGTCCGGTCAGTGTTGCCAAAGTGGCGCCACTCTCGGCCTACGATCAAACGCTGGGGAGAGTGAGTGGTCGGACACGACGCTTGTGCGTCTGGTCAACGATGACGTATGGTGACGCAAGGCGTTGGAGTTGGCCAGGGAGGATTGGACTTGGGACTGCGTCCGGTCACGCTTGACCTGACGCGTCCAATCACGATTTTCCTTCTTTGGACCCTTACTAGATTTGACCAGACTCTGTGGGGCGCAGTGTCAGGTCACGCGGTGGTGCGTCCGGTCTCTGTGTGTTGGCTACGTTGGAGCGCGTGAGCAGACGCAGTGGCGCAGCGTTAGGTCACGGCTAGCTGTGTTTGGTCGTTACTTGATTGTTGGCATGGAGTGACTTGACCATTGGGATCGAACGGAGGAGCTCAAACACGGGGACATGTGGCCGCCGATCCACGATCAGACGCAGGGGTGCCACGCGTCCGGTCATATCGACCGGCGCATCCGGTCACCCCGATTTTAGAGCTGACAGGGAGCCAACGGCTCTATTTCGAGGGGGCCTCTATTTAAGCCCCTTGGCCGGCTCTTGCTCACTCTCTTGGCCATTTTCATTGACATAGCAACCTAGTGAGCTGAGCCAAATCCCTCCCACTCATCTCCATCATAGATTCATCATCTTTGTGAGATTGGGAGTGAATCCAAGTGCATTGCTTGAGTGATTGCATCTAGAGGCACTTGGTGATTATATTTCGCTGCGGGATTCGCTTGTTTCTCTTGGTGGTTGCCACCACCTAGACGGCTTGGTGCAGCGAGGATCATCGAGCAAAGGAAGGTGATTGTCTCCAGCTCCAATCGTGGTGATTGTGAGGGGTTCTTGACTTTCCCCGGTGAAGAGCCAAAAGGTACTCTAGTGGATTGCTCGTGGCTTGTGTGATCCTCATCTGTGTTGATTGTGCAGCACCCGATTGCGGGTTAGGCGTGTGATGCCTATAAGCACGTGAACCTCCAAGTGAGTGAATCACCACAACGAGGACTAGCTTGCCAGCGAGCAAGTGAACCTCGGTGAAAAATCTTGTGTCATCTGAAAGCATCTAGGCCCCGAGAGTTGGTTTCGGCAATTGATGACAACGCTTTATTACCATGACTAACGTGTGTTTTGCAGAAACTTTGGTAAGTTAGGTCATGGGGTTGATAACTGCTTTGGGCACTATGGTATTCATGCCCCTTGATGGAAATCATTTCGGTTTTCAAAGGATTGACATCAAGATTAAGGACGGTTAGTTCCGGATGTCAAGGTGTTGAGTTACATTCGGAATAGTCGTTAGGATCTTCGCTTTTTCCTTTGGCCGTACTATAAAGGGGGCATGAGCGAGTAGCTTGACCTAGGTGAGTCTTTTGTTTAGGTGTGGTGCACACTTGTTAAACTTAGCACTAGGTAGCTCTAGAATAGCTCAAAGTTCAGTTGGAAGCAACTTGGTTCAAGTTGCGTCGCGTTTCGGAGGTTTTAGAGCTGTTTTCCCTTGACCGGACGCGGTGTCTGCCTTGACCGGACGCGTCTGGTCAGTACTAAACTGCTACCGTATTTCAGCGCTGTTGACCGGACGCGGTCCTTGCGAGGACCGGACGCGGTGTTCAGGTTGACACGTGTCACAGAAGGGAAATCACCTAACCGGACGCGACTGGGAAGTGATCGGCGCGTCCGGTCACGTTCCAGTAAGGTACTCTGACGATCGGACGTGTCCGGTCATCACTGATCGGACGCGGTCGCGCGTCAGGTCAAAGTACAGTAAGCTCCCTGCACGATCGGACGCATCCGGTCACCCCTGACCGGCGCGTCCGGTCACTCAGCGTAGTGTTTCAGGTTTTCGACCGTTGCGTTCGACCGACGCGTCCGGTCATGTTGACCTGCGCGTCCGGTCATCGCGTGTTTTGCTGAGTTGGCAGGTAACGGTTGGATTTGTCTGTGGGGTGTATAAATACATCCCCTCCACCTCTTTTAGAGGTCTCTTGCTCATTTGTTCAGCTGAGAAACACCTTTGGAGTGCAAGGGAGTGCAAGAGCTCTAGTGAGGGTAGTGATTTGAGAATCAAAGCTTGAGAGTCCCTCACTAGTGACTAGGGAGTAGCAAGTGTGCATCCATCTTCTCATTAGGCTCGTTGTGGTCAAGTGAGAGTTCTAGCTTGTTACTCTTGGTGATCGCCATCACCTAGATGGCTTGGTGGTGATTGGGAGTTTGGTGATCATCCGGCGGAGCTTGTGGATGACCCAACTCATCTTGTGAGCGGTTTTGGGCAATTCACCATGACGGAGTGTCGAAGAATCAGCCCGTAGAGAGCACTTGATCCTTGCGTGGATCAAGGGGGAGCTACACCCTTGCGCGGGTGCTCCAACGAGGACTAGTGGGGAGTGACGACTCTCCGATACCTCGGGAAAACATCGTTGTGTTCCTTGCCCTTACTTTCAAGCATTTACTTTCTCGTATTACTTTCATTGCCTGGTTTACTTTCCTAGAATGGCCATGCTAGACTAGGATTGGAACTTAGGGTGCAAAACTTTTACCGGTAGAATCTCTAGGAACACAAGTAGGCACTAGGGGTGAATTTCGGCTTGTAGGATTTAATTCTTGCATTTAATTTTTAGAAAAGCCCAATTCACCCTCCCTCTTAGGCATCTTGGTCCTTTCATCATCATTGTCTCCGAGGATTTCATTGGTATTCATTATGATTGATTGATTGTCTCTTGCCACGGCGGTATAAACATCATCCCCTCTCTTGTATTTACATTCCTAGTGTAGCTAAGCACTTTAGTGTAATTAGTTTTGAGAGATAACTTGTGTATTGTCTAGTGGTTAGTGAGGCTCTTTAGTTAGTCTTTGAGAGCTCACTAACTTAGTGGTAGTTACATAGCCTCTTGTGTGTGAATTAGATATCATAGCAACTAGAATTATGGATAGGAGGCTTGCATTTTTAGTAGGCTAGCGCAACACTTGCTTTGCTTCATAATTGTCTAATCACTTGGCTTAAGTGTTGATGTAGAAATTTTTATAGGCTATTCACCCCTCCTCTAGCCATTAGGACCTTTCAACAGTACTATTATCCAACTACAAGAACCTCTACACCATGTTTCTATGTCAGGGTCTGCTCTAAGTCATATGCTTGAGAGCTACTCTGTTTTTATCTAGGTGTCCAAATCTATAAACTAGCGGTGTTTAATCCATATAAGCATAACAACCTACTCCTGCTTAAGTGGTAGCTACTCGGTGGACTCCAACCTCCAACTAACAATTATTCTCTTAGTTCTGAAGTACAAGGTATGGAAGGTTCAAAATTTGTTCTAAATATAAGCTCATATGGATTGCTCAATCATATCCATGTATGATTGTCATTTAAACTCCATCCATGTATGGCTTTTAAACATCATGTTGCCCAAAATTACTCATGTTGGTAACCAAAACAGAAAAGCTATCCTTTACCTGAGTAATTTGTTTACATTCATCGCACAAATTCTGGTATGTCAGATTTGATTTTGTTCCCCATCGTGATGTCCAGGGATGAAGCCAGAAAAAAAATTAGGAGGGGCTGAACAACGGCATTGGTGTGCTCGCCGAGCGCCAGCCGCTAGCGCCCGCTCGCCCGCCACCACGCCTGGCTGCCCGCTCACTGCTCGCCAGCAGCGCCTGGCGCTACCTAGCCGCTCGGTCGCTCCCCACTCGCCTGAGACGTTGTGTGGTAGCGTCGTAGTAGGAGTCACACGCCCGCGCCTGAAGCCACCGCTCGATTGGAAACTTGAGACAGAGTTTCTTTCACTTATTATACTTCAGATTGGGTCTTGCCTGGATAATTCTCTGCCTCTATAGATCTGGCCCAATTAGCAAGAAAAGAGGTTCAACAAATCTCAGCCCCTCCTACCTGTACATCTACAGCTGAAATTTCAGGCGACAGCTCTAGGGGGCTTCGCTTGCTCGCGAGCGGTAGGGGGGCTGGAGCCCCCCTAGCCCCACCGCTGGCTCCGTGCCTGGTGATGTCCTATACGGTGTCCAGTTTATTTTAAAATTTTACTCAATGAGAACATGTGCGCTAGGGACGTGGTGTTTGGTAGCTAGACTATAACATCCCGGATGTTAAAAACAATTAAAAATTTAATCAAGTGCATAATTAGAGCATAAGCATCAGTTATCATATCAAACAAGCATTTCATGTCAAATTATTACTTGTCAATTTTGCACATGTTTCATGCATAGCATGGTAAGTTTCTAATGTTGTTTATGTTTTAAATAAAGTACTTGAGATGTTTCACATGTTTCAATAGTAATTTGATAGGTTGTTTTTACTAGTATGCTTAATACGTTAATAATGCCATGTTGCTTGTCACATGAAATAATGTTTTATTAGGGTTAAAAGGATTAATCAAGTTTTAGTTAAAAAGAATAATCAATTGAATTCAAAACCCTGATTTTCGGAAAAGAAAAACCTTGTTTTTACCCCTTTTGAAATAATTCAAAATCTAAGTAAAATTTGGGAAAAAGTTTAAAACCAAGTTTGTATATCTTTTCAAGGGCTACAACTTTGGTGTTTTGAGTTTTCAAAGTTTTAGTGTAAAATTTAGAGTAATTTTGAAAAGCAGCAAATCTCAAATTTGACCCCTTTTCATTTCCCTATTCCAATTTTAAAATGGAGGCAGAATTTGAAAATGGTTTAAAAAGAAAAGTTGTAGGTCTCACCTAGATGTACAACTTTGGTGTTTTAGGTTTTCAAAGTTTCAATGTAAAATTTTGAATAAAACTAAAAAGATTCAAATCCCAAATTTGAATTTCAACTCAATTTCAAAAAGTAGGCATAATTGGGTGATGACCCCAGTATGAAAGTTGTAGATCTTCAAAAGTTATACATTTTCTATTTTTACAGATTTTCAAGTTGTATTAAAAAATTTGAAGTAATTTTGAATTTATAGAAACCCTATTTTTGTCCCCTTTTTAAATTCCAATCCAAATTTCAAAAATTATTCAAAATATGAGTTTGGTCACAAAAGCAAAGTTGTAGAGTGTAGATTTTTGAGCAACTTTGGTTTTTGGGAAATTTTGGGTTTCAATGAAAAATCAGAAGTAATTTTTGAAATTTCAAAAGTGAGGTGGCATGATTGCTACAGTGACTAGCGTGCTCTGTTTTCCTTCTCTTACTGTCGCCGGCGTCGAGGTGGCCGTGTCGCGCCTTCTCGCGCGTGGGCGCGCGGTCGTCCTCGTGGCCGTGCTCGAGAAGCCGCTACCGAAGCCGCGAAGTCGTCCTCGCCTTTTTAAAGCCCGAGCAGCCGGCCGTTGAGCTCTCTTTCTCCTCTGTTCTTGCCACCGCCGCCGGTCACCTTCACGCGCCGCCGCTCGTTGCTTTCCCAACCGCTAATTCTCCTTGCACCAAGCTCCGCGACACCATCGCGCACTCGCCTGACCTCACCGTAGCATCTCATCGCGCCCGAGTCGCTATTGCCACGCATTCCTCCTCAACGCCGGTCAGTACGCCGCCGCGCACCACCTCTCCGTGGCTAGGCTTCACCGGTGAGCTCCGAATCAATCCGAACACCGTTCTAGCCTCGCCTTGTGCTCGTGATGCTTGGATGCTTGAGCTTTTCGCGTTTTGTGCCCAGATATCATCGGAACGACGGCTCGCCGCCGTGACTTTACCGCCAAAGACATCCACCACGCCAGTAGCCGTACCCGCTCTACCCCCGCCTCAATTCTCTTCACCTATGCATTCGTGGTGAGCTCCTGGTTCTGATGCGCCCTCCTATTTCACCTCTATCGCCTTCTTCTCGTTGGCGTGTGGTTGCCGCATCGGCATGCCCGCCATGGCCGCCGCCGCGGGTGCTTGGGTGCACTAGAGCTTTGTTTTCCTGTGTCAGAGGGTGTGGGTGAGAAGGAAGAGTGGTTCGGTTAGTCACCATTGACTCGGACCTCGCCGTCGGCGTGAAGCACCGGCCAGCCACCGCTCGGCCATGGCCGTCGTGTTCGGCCCGAGCAGAGAGGGAAGAGAGGGAGAGGATTTGGGTCGGCCGGTTAGTTGGGCCAGGGAGTGCGGCAGGGGGCGCGTGGCTAGGCCGACTGGGCCAGAAGGGAAGGAGTGGCCGGCCTGTGTTGAGGTTTTTGTTTTTCCTTTTTCTAAAATATCAAATAGTAACTGATTTTGTTTATTTTGTGGTGTTTTTTTGTAGAGCTCCAAAAATAGTGAAAAATTTTGTGTAAGCTTTTCAAGATGTAAACTAATTAGGAACAATATTAAATGCTAATTTTGATTACTTTTTGCAAGTTATTTAATTAGCTCTTTTAATTAATAAATGCTTATTCCATGAATTTTAGTGAGTCAAATAAGTATCCAAAAATCTTGAAATTTTGTGAATATGCTTTGCATGGTAAGATATACTTTCACAAAAAAATATTGGTACTATTTTGATAACTTTTAATTATATACTTTATTTCATGCCTTTTATTTATTATGTAATAAATGCTTATATGATTAGAATAAATCATAATTTAAGGTTGGTGTGATTTTGGGATTGAGTGATGACCTTGGGTCATTAACATGTAAAGACCCTTGGCACTTTAATTAATTATTTGAGTTCATGATTAACTTGTTAATTAAAGAATTATTGATATGTGATTAATGTAATTAGCATATGTCATTAGTAGTTAATAACTTACTTATGTTAATACTTAGTGGTCTTGTGGTAGAATTACTTCTTATTAGATGCAACCTCTTGGGTAAAAAGTAAAGTTAAATAGTTTTCTTAACAACATCTTAAGGTTATTAAAGTTGTTTAATAATTCTGTTGGATTGCAACTGTACCGCGAAGGAAAGTTGTACTCAAGTAGATAACTAATGTTTATCCTTTCTAAATGTCCCTTTTATGCTATGCTTTATTCATTATCATGCATCATGGCATGCATTCCATCATGTTAAGCATCGCATCATTTATATACATGTAGTGCCTACGAGAGTGAGAAGATTCGTGGTGAACAAGTGATGACGAGGTTGGTGTTGATCAATCTTCGGAAAGGTGTCATCCACCGTGATGTTGGTGTCAAACTTGACTTCTACGAGAACTAACCACCGTTGCAATGCAGGCAAGCCCCGGTGCATTTAAATCTACCTTGAGATTTACAAATCTTTATTATTTATACTATGGTTTACTGCATTAAGTACTTTGGAGTTGAGTGATAACCCAATTGCTGCATTGTCATCCTTGATTATTGCGATATCACCCTTGATACCTGTTTTACTGGAAATGCGTAGTATGCTTCGCTATGCTTATGAGTTAAGCTTTTTAAATGAATGTTTACTCGGCCATGATGACGTACTTTATGAATATTGAAATATGAGAATGAACTTATAAGATCGGGCGGGTGGTTTGGCCACTGCTAACTTGCATTGGGAAAGGAGTCTCAATGTAGTGTTTTCACCTTATCAGTTAAGGACCGTACGTTGTTGGTCCTCGCGTCATGGAGTTTTTATTAGTACTGGCCATGTACCCATGTCGGGTAAGCCTTACTTCGACTATTCCATTACGAGAACGTCTAACCTCGCACTGGGAGTGGAGAGATGGCGAGAGTAGCGTGTACCCTCGGGGCTAGAATTGGGCCGGGTTCGAGGAGTACTGTGCTCTCGGGTGGCGATGGACACGTTCTGGTTTTGGGTTACTCGGGTAAGAGTTGATATATGTAAGATTCAGTTCTACATATGTTGTGTGGTTAGGAATCCCCAGCTGGGTAAATGAAGCGGTTCGAATCGTCGTTGCTCCACGAGAAAGGAGTCTTGGCCTTGCACCAACATCGTAGTTAAGAACTGGAATTGAAAGAGAATGAGAAAGGTCTTGATGAGAATTATTTTGATCTAGATTAGGATCACTTAGAATTGGTTAATGAACCATCAATGGTAAAAGTAAAATATTGAAGGTAAGGACTTACTTTAGTAAGCTTTTCTGTAAAAGAAATTTTGATTCTTGAATACCCGTACCTTGATTCCCTAAAAGCTAGCATGCCCTTGGAGTCTTTTTCTTAGTCGGGTAAGTCTTGTTGAGTACTCTCGTACTTAGGGTTTGTTAACCTCTATTGCAGGTATTGACTGGTACTGTTAACCGAGGTCATGTCGGTGGGCTCGATATGATCTGGTTGTCCTCTCCTGACTTAGGTGCTCTACCTAAGTTGTCTTCTGTAGTTCTACTCGACTTCCGTAATACAAGTTAAGTTTGTAAAAAGTTAACTTAATCATGATTTATAAATTTATTATTATTATTCTTCCGCACTCTGATGTAAAGTTTTGTAACAAATGTTGTAATGTTGTAGTTACTCCTTTGTTGATCCTGGTATGAGTTGTCAAACGTAGTTGAATCGGGGTCCTGTGAGGGCACCCGACAGATCTTCTTAGGTTATCTGGTGTACATGCATAGCTGTCAAAGGTCTTAGGGACAATGACAGGTGCATGTGGGCCATATAATTTAGGAGGTTCTGTGACATAGACCCTATGGTCATTGGGATGATCGCTGCTTCTTTCGTTCGTGAACTGCCTATCAATTACCTCCCTAGTACTATACAGTAACTATGTATTATTATATAGACTATGAATTAGTTTTTCTATTCACCCTAGAGCTCAACTATACTTATAGTCCTTAATCAGGTGTAATTGATAGGTATTATGGATGTATTTAATACTAATTGGAAATGTTTATTAGGCACATGTGTGTCTCATAGTTTTATTGCATTGTATTTACTTTGATTTGTTTGTTTGATTCAGTGCCATCAAATCATTTTGTTTTTTTGCATTCCATAGAATTTTTTTTGCATTTTTGTACTTTGTATATTAGTTTGTTTTGTTTGTTTCATGCAATGTTCTCATATTGTTTTTGGTATTTGCAATCCATAGAAAATTTCTATTTTTTATTTTTTTTACTTTATTTGATATCTTGGGTTCATCCAATGGCCTCGGAAAGTTTTGTTTTTTTCATTCCATAGAAATTTTTTGTTTTCTGTATTTTGTTATTTTTCTTGGTTCTTGCAATGGCCTAAGAATTTTGTTTTATATTTTTTTTGTCTGCTTTGTTCTGTATGATTGCTTAGGTGACCATTAGGCTTCAATTAATCAAATTTTGCCTTTTTTGTGTTTTTTTTGTTTTTCTGGTATCTGGAGTTAGAGGTGTAGGTCGAGGCGGAGGTGGACGGAGGTGGAGGCGAAGTCGTTTTCGGTGTCGATTTGGTTTCATTGGTGAGCATTTCATTCAGTTTTTTGATTATATGTTATACATGTGGCTGCTATTGTTCTGATTCAATGTTGTTGTCGCCGTTTTTCTTCTTCCTGTATTGCTATTTGTGTTGTGGAGATGTTCAGGTAGAGGCTGAGACGGGGGTGGTTGTTGATGGTCCTTCTATGTCATCGGTGAGTTTTCAGAGTTTGAGGTACTCCACTCCTAAATCATCCCAATTATCCTCTCTCTTCTTTTTGCTAACACAGTGTATCCTTTACATTTGGTTTGAAGCCTTGTAGGTTCTGAAATGTTGTCATCCTACCTTTAGGTACTCTTTGAAATTTTTCTTTGTATCCGTTTTGTTCCTCATATAGTTTTAGATCTAGTTGTGTTCTTCAATCAGTAGTCATTTCTTGTATATTTGTCCAACTACTTGGATCTCACTAATTGGCAAGGTGTAAAGGTTGTTTGAAGTTTATTTTTCCTGTATTAATTCATGTTTTGTTCTATTTTTTTGAAATGTCGTTCGGGTTTTCTCGATCTGTAGTTTTGATTCTTTGATTATGTGTTTGTTCCTTGTCATCTTGCTTCTTCTTGGCAAATTTATTTTTTTATGGACTATGAATTAATTTCTTATTTACACTAGAGTTTAACTATACTTACGTTGCTTAATCAGGTGTAATTGCTATGTATTATTGATGTAGGTAATACTAAATGAAAAAAATTAGTAGTTAATTTGTTTGATTCATCCGTAGAACAATTATGTTTTTTTTGTTCTTAGTTGTTTTTCTGTATCACTTGTTCTTGTCATTTTGAATATTTAATTTATAAGGTTTTTTGTATTTATAATTTAGAAAATTCTTGCTAGTTTTGATCGTGCATGAAGGTGTTCCGAGGGAATGCAAAATTCATGTGATTTCAACTCCTGTTTCACTTGAATTATGGTCCTAGTTAGTTTTGAGTGATTTGACCTTTAAGATGACTCGTGTGACCATAGAGCCTTAATCACTCAGATTTTGTTTTTTATTCCATTTGTGTGATTTGTTCCCTCAAATTACTTGAGTGATCAGAGGGGGTCAAATCACCCAAGTTCCAAATAGACAGATCCAACCAAAATCAATGACATGCATACATGTTTTTTTAAACTATGTCTTACTAGAAAATAAAGCAAGTTAATAATGAAACTAACTAATTAGTTAAGACAAGTTAGTCTTTTGCAGACTCATTCATCCTAAAATTACTTTGGATACCTTATATTTCGAAACAGAGGGGTAGTATTTTTCAATGGAATAATAGGTGTTTAGACCGACTGCACTGCATCCGGTAAACTCATCCTGGAGGAGTGTATGCCGTAAAAAATGAGCTGCAGCGCGTCCGGTATCACATGCTGTAAATTCTCCCGTCCGCTATGTATAGAGGAAATAGCGGTCGTCCGGTACCGCACGCGTTCGCGTGAGAGCGCGCGCGAGAGTCACAGGCAAGAGAGAGTGTGTCTCGAAGTACGTGTTCAACTTTTTCACTTATAAAAAATATTATAACTCATAAACTAAAACACCAAATTAAATTCCGATCGCACCATTAAATTCGTTTCAATAAATTCTTCAAAACAAGATCTCACATGAATATATTTAAATAAAGTAACAAGTGGGCCCCACAGTGGATAGAGTATGATATAGAGGATGGATGAGTGCGGAAGAATTGAGTATAGAGGAGAGAATCTTGATGACTAGGATGTATAGAGGATGAATTTAGAGTACCACGAGTGCGGATAGCCTTACGGAGATTTTAGCCGAGAATCTAAACATTATCCAACTAAATTTTAGGTGGTTAATTTTTAATTTGAACTAGCAGTCATGTGCAATCCAATCGTACATGCTGGTCTGCCCCGTCTCACAATCTGCATCAGCAAACACAACATTTCTGCATCAAAAGACAGTGGCCACACTACACCCTGCCACCCATCTGAAAGCCAGCGGTACTCTAGTTGCAAGCTAGCACAATGCATTTTCGGTCTTCCGATTAATAGACGATATCCCGCCGCCGCCGCCGGGCAGAACACGAACAAGGAAAATAGCCATCAGCCTGCAGTTGCAAGAACAGTGGACGTCGTCTCGGCAGCTCGCTGGCCCGTCGATGGCCACCGTACCATCGCGGTGTCACACCGGCACCCATCGCCGCTTGCCACGCTGTATGTCTGCTCAGCTGCGAGGGCCCGGTACCCTGCGCCCTGCGCCTAGTCGCCCAGTGATAGCGACCATGTCGTGCCAAGCTGGCGAACTGCGTTGCCGTGTTGTTGAGACTATCCGCACTTATGGACCTCTATATTCATCTTTAAAAAAATATTTCATCCTAGTCACTATAAAATATATAGTTTTTCTGCATCTATCCAATCTCTATATCATCCTCTATCCACTATGGGGTCTACTTATCACTTTATCTAAATATATTCATGTGACATCTTGTTTTGAAGTATTTATTGAAACGAATTTAATGGTGCAATCAAAATTTAATTTGATTTTTTGGTTTGTGAGTTATAACATTTTTTTCATCGTTGAACAAGTGGGGCCCGCGCTGGTACGTGCTCTCTCTCCTGCTCTCTCTCACGCGCGCGTGGACAGCAGCAGCGGCGGGGCCCGCGCATGCAGGTAGCGGGACGCGCGCTATTCCTCTGGATTTGGCGGACGAAGTCTCTGTGGCGCATGTCTTACAGTTCCCGGTGCAACTCTTTCCATCCGGTATATGCCGATGTGGACAGGTACCGGATGCGTTTACAGGTACCGGTGCAGCTCGTCTGACAGCGTCACAACATAGAGAGCACGGCGCACAGGCATGCCAACGTGGGGGTCTCGGGTCTTGGGGGCAGTGTCGTCACAGGCGCCGGGACGACACTGACCAGGAGTGGCAGTTGAAGTGAAGGGATACGGCTTGGGATGCCGACTTGAATCTGATGGGGGCGGCCGGCGAGCAAGTCGGAAGTCTGCGTACTGTGCGTCGTACGCACGTGTCTCGCTTCGCCCGACGGTTGCCAGGGAGCGCACCCTGCCCAGCTAGAAACCTTGCTGTTGCAGCATCGCGGTTGTGGCCATGTGGGCTTGTGGCGCCAGCTTGGTGCTTGCCTCTCGTTAGACCCAACTCTAAATCTTAGAGAAGTCTTCGAACAGGTGTTAAAAATTTTAAGATCTAAAGCTTTAGATCTTAAAAATAAGGTAAAGTGCTCTAAATTTTTTAAACATCTAAAGTTTAGAGGAGGGCATTCAAATAGACCTTTATACTAGCTCCGAGTGGAGTTAAATAAAAGCTCCGGGTGCCATCACAGTAAGTAAAAAGGTTCATATCGCAATTTTGGTGGGGTGACGACGATGATAAGAGGAGGATTCATTGGCAAGCCTGGTGGAAATTATGTACATCAAAAGATAGAGGTGGTATGGGGTTCAGAGATTTCCATTGTTTTAATCTGGCTATGCTTGCAAAACAAGTCTGGAGACTGCTCTATTATCCAGACTCCTTATGTGCAAGGGTGTTGAGAGCTAAATATTTCTCAGATGGGAAACTTCTTCAGGCACAGATGAAGAGTGGAAGTTTGTTCACTTGGCAAAGTGTGCTTGCGGGGCTTGAGTGTTTTAAACGTGGCTATATTTGGCGTGTTGGTGATGGCACGCTAATAAATATTTGGAGGGATAATTGGATTCCAGGGAGTCATAATTTGAAGGTTCAAACATCGAGAGAAAACATTCTAGTCTCTATGGTGGAGGAGCTTATTAGCCCGATTGATGGAAGGTGGGACGAAGCCCTTATCAGATCATTATTTTGGCCAGAGGATGTGCATAGGATTCTACAAATCCCGATTTACAAAAACATGGAGGATTTGGTTGCTTGGCATTTCAACATAAATGGATTGTTCACAGTCAAATCTGCGTATCACTGTCAATGGTCATCGAAATTTGGGTCCAGACCACTTACAGTATCAGCAGGAGGATCAGGGGTAGATTCAGTATGGAGAAATTGTGGAAACTATCTATTCCTAGCAAGGTGAAAATTTTTGCATGGCAGGCATTGCATGGCTGCATTCCCTGTCATGTGATTTTCACAGACAAGCATATCACAAATGTAGTTAATTGCCCTATGTGCCAAACGGAGGCGGAAGATATTAAGCACGCTTTATTTACCTGCATCCGTGCGAAGGAAGTCTGGGCTTCGCTGGGCATTGAGGAACACACTCAGAGGATGATGATCGTTGATAGATCAGGCTCTATTCTTATCCAGGAAATTAACAGAAACGGTGGTGAGGTGAAGGAGCTCAACCTTGGTCGAGCTGAACTCATCTTGACCGGTTGTTGGTATATTTGGTGGCAAAGACGTCAGTGTGCTCATGGTGAAGATATCCAAAATCCATCAAGATCAGCCTTGTCAATAGCAGCAATTACAACGAATTATGCGGTTGCATCAAAGAAGGGAGCAGTAATCAATTAAGGCTGGAAGAAACCTTCAGAGGGATGTCTGATGATTAACGTGGATGCCGCCTACGAGGCTACGATGGCATAAAGGGATTGGCGATCTCGGGGGCGGTTATTAGAGATTCCACGGGTGGAGTCATTGCTGCTTCACATAGTTATATACCACATACAATAGACGCAGCCACAACAGAAGCATATGCACTGAGGGATGGACTCCTCCTGGCGCAACAAATTGGTTGTACTCGAGTGGAGTTCCAATATGATCGTATGGAGGTAGTCAACACGATGCAGGATGGAGGTTTCTCTGCCATGGCTGCAGCGGCAACCTACGATGAATGTGCCATCTACTGGAAGGAGTTCGTGGCAATTTCAATTAGTCATTGTAATCGAAGCTATAATTCAGTTGTCCATGAGTTAGCTAGGCAAGCTTTACTAAAGAAAAGCTCTCAGATTTGGGTAGATGATCCCCCTGTATCTATCCTACAGTTGCTTGTAAACGATATATCCATTTTGATGAATCAATAAAGTTTGCTGAAAGTTCAAAAAAAAGAGTAAAAAAGTTCAAATGAGATAGAGTGAACTGAGCATGCGAAATGAGAGGCTCGTAAAAAACAGATATATGGATACTGAGTAGATGTAGGTCCTGTTTGAATCTATACTGGATTCTAGGAATCATGATTCTCAATAGCGATTTTAGAATCCAGATTATAGGTAACAAAAACCCCTCCCGTTTGGACCTTGAATTCTAAGATTGAGATTATAGATATTTGAATGCTTCTTTTCTCCATGATTCCCTTAAAATTTTTTCCTTGACATCATGCAATTTGGCGACAATTACAAGCGAGAATGCTGCTCAGCTTCCCTTCAGAATAATGGCTTGCGACATTAGGACTTCCAAGTCGATGTTCACCTTGCAAATGTTCTTGTCATTTTCATGGCGTCAAAAGCACCCAATTACTAGCTCAAAATAAGTGCAGATTTACAGAGCCAGACTACTCATGTTAGCCTTTACTATAGATTGGATCATTGGAGATTTGAACTGCTGACGGGTGACGTAGGTGCGGGCGTGCGGCCGGTGATATGAGGGCATGAGCGGAGACGTTTGCGCTCATGCTCGGGCGAGCCGGAGGAAGCGATAGCAGTGGTGGCGCGATTGAAGCCAATTCAATAGTTATCCAAATAACATAGTTTGAATCATGACTGATTTCAATACCAAAACTGATTTAATATTGAACTTAATTCAATTCTACATAATTATCCAAATTACATAAGGTAGCTTGAATCATGACTGATTTCAATAACAAAACTGATTTAATATTGAACTTAATTCGATTCTGGATCCTAAATATCTACATCCAGACGTAGCCTTACATTAGTCAATCTTTAATTCTCGCATCCAACACGCCTGCAAAGAAACTGTGCCCTCTGTAACGGAATTTGTCTTTTGGCACTGCTAGCGTCCGGACGTCCGGACGGACGCTCGCGGCTGCAGTCCGTTTTCGTGCATCCACGCATGGGCCTGTCACCTGTGCCGGCCAAACGTTGCTCACCTGCGCGTGCGTCTCGTGTGGCCAGGTGGGGGCCGTGCCGCCGAACGTCGCCTGTCGGTGTCTAGAAACGGGGGTCTAGGCAGAGCGACGGGTGAATTTGTATCTGCGCGTCTAGGCCCGGATGGCGTGCAAAGCGGACACAAGGGTGTATACTGGTTCGGACAAGAATGACCCTACGTCCAGTGGATTCTACTGCTGCTCATGTTGCCTTGCATCGGAGTGCTCGTAGTAGGGGTTACAAGCTTTCGAGAGAGGGAACGAATCTCAGGTCTCTTGGGGGGTATGTGTGTGTTGTCTTAGCGAGGTGTGTCTGTCATCCCTAGATGTGGCCCCTGCCTCCCCTTTTATAGTTTCCAAGGGTAGGACTCGGGTTACGTTTGTGGTAAAAAGGTAAAATAAAGAAAAGACGAAAGAGAAAAACAAAAAAGGTGGCCTCGGGTGCGGCCGTCTTCCTCCTTATCCGGCGTGAGCAGCTTCCCTTGTAGCACAGAGATGAAATGGGCATTGATCTTTTGGCCTCTCCATCCGCTGGTGTAACATGCTGTGGCCATGCTTCGTCCTGTGTGTCGAGGATGGGCGGTACGTGCACCCAGATTTGCGTAGAAAGGGGGATAGGTGGTATAGTTGCCATTACTCCCATCGCTATAGAGGTATGGACGTCGTGGTGATGGAATGACTGGGGTCATGTTCGGATCAGAGCGCGGTTCCCACGTTCCTGTTTACTGTGCACGGTCATGTCCGTCCCATCGGCAGGAATGGGCGTCGCGGTGAGGGCCCCCGTGGTTTCCCGCCTTGTCAGAGGGCTCCACGTGTCCCTCGGCGAGGCAGAAGTATGCCAAGAGGGTCGGACACTCCCGTGCTTAAGTTGCAGGGGTCGAACGAGGCGGAAATTGTTCCCGACAGAGCGCAGGGGTCGGGCGCTTTGATGACGTTATGGTGGCTCGGGCGAGGCGGAAACTGTCGCCCGAGGCGCCTATCTCGCTCGAGACCTTTTCGCAAGGCTCGGGCGGGACGGAGGTTGTCTTTCGGCTTCGAGTGACTGACACGCCGTTAGCGCCTTTAGCGTGTCGGTTTTACGGGGGGCCTACAATGGGGCTTTAGCAGATGTGCAAGGTGCCGTATTTCGCCATGCGTTGGGTACTCTAGTATATTGATACTCGACATCGCCCTCGTGGGGACCGCTCGTGCCCCCTCTCGCCTTCCACATGCATCCCATGTGCAATACCCGATCTATTTTTGAAACACTCAGATGCAACACTTGCAACATACAAAAACAGGCAGATGAAACACTTGCGAAAACACTTTAAAACACTTGAAAAACCATTGCAAAAGTACGTAACATCTGGATAAACACTTTCAACATATGTGTGAAAATATATGAAACATTCAAATAAACACGCTTACAACATACGTATGAAAAAACAGATGAAATATTAGAACGACTCTTGCAACATACATGTACAGCCATTGCAACATAAGCAACATACCGATCTACTTTTGCAACATCCGTATGAAACGTTTGCAACATACCTCTAAAACATTTGAAACATTTGAAATGTGAGCTTGCAACATGCTTTTTTACCCTTCTTCCGTGTAACGCAGAGCAGAACGGGAAACGGACGGTTCCGGCTAGCCGGCGCCCGAGGATGGTGGCGCGGCCTGGCGGCGACCAGCGGCACCTAGCCTGGGCCCGGCCAGCGATGGCCCCCCTCTCCTAGGGTGCTCCTGGCGATGGCTGTGAGTGGGAGGTGGAGGATGGGCCGCGGCGCGTCGGAGGTGGAGGTCTTCTTGGTTGCCGACCAGACGTCCGGACCCCATGGTGGAGCGACAGCGGCGGACGAGCGGTTGCAGTCTCCCTCTCCACGAGCAACAACGCCAGTCGATCGGCAGGTTTGTTGCCCGCGGCGAGCGGCCCCAACGACAGAGAAAGCGAGTGAAGGACGAGCGATGCGGTGGAGGTGCCTGTGGCGGTCGGTGCTGGGTGTGGAAAGTGTCGCTCTCTTTTCTTTTTTTAGAAAATGTGTATATGCCGTGAGGGGAGGAGGACTGTGAGCCAGTTCGTAGGATGAATGCGGGACGGACATCCGCGCTGGAGCATTAGTGTTTTTCTTTTGCCTCAAGACACCGTGAAGTGCGAGCCACACTACAGTGCAATTGCTTTGTTTATGGTGTGTTTGCCATACTGTGGCGTTGTTACTGTGGTGTTGTTATGACGAGTGAACATGACTGAAATTATTCGCTGCTTTGCATTGTGCTCGTATTTGTTACTAGAAAACCAGGCGTGAAGTGCGAGCCACACTACAGTGCAATTGCTTTGCTTATGGTGTGTTTGTCATACTATGTCATTGTTATGACGAGTGAACATGACCGAAATTGTTCGCTGCTTTGCATCGTGCTCGTATTTGTTACCAGAAAACCAACTATGAAGTGCGAACCACACTACAATGCAATTACTTTGCTTATGGTGTGTTTGTCATACTGTGTCATTGTTACTGAAAGGATCAAGATGCCCAAGAGGGGGGGTGAATTGGGCTTTTCTAAAAATTAATTGCAAGAATTAAATCCTACAAGCCGGAATTCACCCCTAGTGCCTACTTGTGTTCCTAGAGAGTCTACCGTTAAAAAGTTTTGCACCCTAGTTTCCAATCCTAGTCTAGCATGACAATTCTAGGAATGTAAAACAAGCAATGAAAGTAAATACGAGAAAGTAATTGCTTGAATGTAAAGGGGCAAGGAACACGGCGATGTTTTTCCGAGGTATCGGAGAGTCGCCACTCCCCACTAGTCCTCGTTGGAGCACCCGCGCAAGGGTGTCGCTCCCCCTTGATCCGCGCAAGGATCAAGTGCTCTCTACGGGTTGATTCTTCGACACTCCGTCACGGCGAATCACCCAAAACCGCTCACAACTTGAGTTGGGTCATCCACAAGCTCCGCCGGATGATCACCAAACTCCCAATCACCACCAAGCCGTCTAGGTGATGGCGATCACCAAGAGTAACAAGCTAGAACTCTCACTTGACCACAACGAGCCCAAATGAGGAGGTGGATGCACACTTGCTACTCTCGAATCACTAGTGAGGAAACTCAAACTTTGATTCTCAAATCTCTATCCTCACTAGAGCTCTTGCACTCCCTTGCACTCTAAAGGGTTTTCTCAGATGTTTGAATGAGCAAGAGACCTCTAAAAGAGGTGGAGGGGTTGTATTTATACACCCCTCAGAGAAAACGAACCGTTACTTTCTGACACGGGGTCACCGGACGCGCCGGTGCAACGCACCGGACGCGCCGGTCCCCCGTAACGGTCAAAACCCGTTTTTGAAATCGAACCACCGGACGCACCGGTCAGGTAGCACCGGACGCGTCCGACGTGCAAGGGTGCTTACTGGACTCACACCGGACGCGAGGCTGCGTCCGATGCCTGAAGACCGGACGCGTCCGGTCCTCTCAGGACCTTACTGGACTCGCACCGGACTCGCCGATCAAGTCCAGTATCGCGTCCGACGGGCGTTCTCTCTCGGTGACACGTGTCGGTCGCTGACCACCGCGTCCGGTCCTCGCGAGGACCGCGTCCGGTGGTCAAGGCCGAAACCTAGTCGCGGTAACGTATACACCGGACGCGTCCGGTGTTCCCGAAGACCGCGTCCGGTGCCTGGAAAACAGCCCGAAACTCGTCGAAACGCGTCGCAACTTCAACCAAGTTGCTTCTAACTGAACCTTGAGCTAATCTAGGGTTGCCTAGCGCCAAGTTTAACAAGTGTGCACCACACCTAAACATAGGACTCGCCTAGGTCAAGCTACCCATTCATGCCCCCCTTTATAGTACGGCCAAAAGAGAAAAACGAAGATCCTAACGACTATTCCGAATGTGTCTCAACACTTCGTCATCCGGAACTAACCGTCCTTAATCTTGACGTCACTCTTTTGAAAACCGAAACGATTTCCATCAAGGGACACGAAGCCACAGTGCTCAAAGCAGTTATCACCTCCATGACCTAACTTACCAATGTTTCTGCAAAACACACGTTAGTCATGGTAATAAAGTGTTGTCATTAATTACCGAAACCAAACCTTGGGGCCTAGATGCTTTCAATCTCCCCCTTTTTGGTGATTGATGACAACACTAAGTTTCAAAAGATTAGAGTGAAGGTTTTCGAGCATGCTTGGTTCACATAAGCAAAAGACAATAAGCATACATGGTTAGGAATTGCTTATGTGCTCCAAGCCAAAAGAGTGTACTTCAAGAGATAAGACAACAAACGTTAGTACACAAAAAGATATAGCTCATAAGTAATCGGAGTAAGGCACGGAAGCACAACCTTAGAGCTATAGCTAAAACGGTGACATATATTAATCACTGAGACGGATAACACATTAAGACTCAAGGTTTACGACTCAACGACAATGTCACACGAATGCAGTGCTGAAAATAAACAGGATATGCATGAATGTAGCACACGAAAAAACGAAAACCCACTAACAAACTCCCCCTGAAACTACTCTCTCTCCCCCTTTGGCATCAAGCGCCAAAAAACTAATCTAATCTGACGGGGGGACAGACGGAGTCGTGTCGGGTGCCGAGGTGCGCGGAGTGATCACGAAGTGAAGCGAATCCTCGGAGTCTGAGCTATCTGGCTGACCCTCTGAAGAAGCACGTGGCTGTGAAGCGGTCTGGGTCTGAGCAGGAACAGGCACTGACTGTGAAGCAACAAGTGGATCTGTCTGAGTAACCTGAGCCTGAAGTGCGCCAGTAGCTGGGGGATCTGTCGAGGCAACTGAAGAAGGGATGGTCTCTGTAGTCCCTGTCCCTGTCACTGGTGGAACGACTGCCTCGGAAGCTGACAACCCTGACGAAGAGTGAAACGTAGTCGTGTGCGAGGGTGTCGGCTGACCAGTCAACTCGCTGTAAGTGGCACTGAAGTCACCAAGAGGTGTGCCTGTCAGAAGGTGTGGGCGAGGCTGGTCTGACGGTGTAAACCCCGTATGGATAGGTGTGAAGCTCGGGGACTGAAAAGACTGGGGAACCTGCTGCTGTGGAGATGTAAACTGAAAGCTCGGCTGTCCCTGACTGGATGGACCGCTGGAATGCAAAGCCGGACCCATGATAGATGCAGGCGGAGGAACCCCAACTGTGATGAGATGCCGCAGAAGATCCATGTACTGCTGCTGACTCTGTCGCTGCATCTCAACCTGCTGCCTCTGGATCTCTAGCTGTTGTCTCTGAAACTCGTCCTGGCGAGCCTGTATCTGTGCTAGTGCTGCAGCTGTATCCTGTGCCTGGCGCTGTATCTGCTGCTGCTGCTGCTCCTGAGCCTGGGTCAGCCTCTCAAGGATAGCCACCATGGCTGGGTCTGAGCGGGAGGCTGAGCCAGATCCACCGGCCTCGTGGTCGTGAGACCGAGGAGACCGGTACCTGGGGATGGGCTGGTAGTCCTCATCGGTGCTGTCAGAAGTAACATCCTCAGGTATCTCAGCAGGCTGAGTGTCAAGGTCTGCGAGCTCTGCCTCGGCAAGCTCGTCAACTCTAGCGTCCTGCTCAGCTGCTGTCTCAGGAACATCAGGGCGCTCACGCTGTCCTGGTGCTGGAGCCTGCTCTTTGGTAACTGAAGCCCAAAGCTGTCTGATGTCATAATCAGGGAATGCTGTAGTAGTGTTGGCAATCTCTGCCCTGATCTCTGGTGGCATCTGGATAGCAGATCTGATAATGAAGCAAATCCAGTGGGCATAGGGAAGCTGACGGTTACCCTTGAAGCCCTCAGCAATAGTGTCCTCCATCTCACTGAGAATAAGATCCCAGATATCAAACTGACGCTGTGTCACGAGGTGGTGAACAACCCAAAGCTGCATCCTCGTCATTCCCTCTCTGTAACCAAGTCGAGGCAGTAGAGTGCGTCTGAGTATAGCATCCAGAACTCGGGCTAGAGGTGTCAGGCTGGCAGGTGTACGACGTGACCCTTCGCCAAAAGGCTCATGAAAGCAGGGTCGAACCAGGTCGGTGGGTGGCACTGAACCGCCGTGAGGGCGTCTGGGAGGTGGAGTCTGACCATAGCACAACTGGTGGATCCTCGTGTCAGAAGCAGGTAGTCTGAGGATCTCTCGGGCTCTGGAGCTGTAGAGTCTGTGATCGCTGCCTCTGAATGCGAAGTGAATAAACTCATGTGCAGGATCAATCCACAAAGAAGCATAGAACTCCCTGACCCATGTGCCGCAGTAAGCACCTGTCCGTCCAAGTAGATCTGATAAGCCAGGCAGATAGGACAGGTGAGGACGGAGCTGCTCTCCCACAACATCAACCAATGCCTCTAGTCGACATACTCTCTGAGGTCTGAAAGCTATGCCGCTGTCAACTAGGGCCCTGTAGAAGTCCTCCTGAAGTGGGGTATAGAAACCCTCTGAAGCTCTGGGATCTCTGACAGGTGGAAACCATCGACTAACCTCCACAAACCTCAAGTTCTTCACCTGACGTGAAGAAGCACCCCTCAGGTCTAAGTGCACAACCGGAGGTGACCCTCTAACTCTGGGAGGAGGTCGAGCTCCACGACGCGGGCCCTCTGGCCTGGGTGTCACCTGTGAACGAGCACGTGTGGAGCGGCGACGTGGTGGAGACTGAGCTGCCTGCTCCTCTGTATCCTCAGTGGCCTGTGGAGCCTCAGTAGTCTGGGTAGCCTCAGTAGCGGGTGTAGTCTCTGTAGCCTGTGTCTGCTCTGAGGGTGGATCAACTGACATCTGCTCTGAAGGTGCTGTATCCTCGGTACCCTCAGTGGCCTCTGTGCCGAGCTGTCGACCTTCAAGGTGAAAGCGACGCTCGCCTATGTGTAACCCACTGCGTCTGCCACCTCTCTCTGCCTGCTCTGCGGCGTCTGCCACGGCCTGAGCGACCTCTGCATCTGAAAGTGTCCTCCTCTTCTTCTTGACTGCAAACTTGATGCGCTTACCACGCGCAATCTCATCACGACGGGGAGGACTGTTGTCCCCGTCACCAGGAGCACCACCGGCGTTCTTGCAACGCACCATGCTGACTGACTGCCTGAAAACCTCTGTGAGATGATGAACTGACACTCGAGAGGCTTGGCCTCAATCCGTATCCGCAGGCTTGGCCTCGGATTAAGCAAACAGATCTGACTCGGCACACCGACTGACTCGCTGCACGTATGGAATAGAGAGATATACAATAAGCATACATATATCTGAAGATGCGAAGCCCTAGATAGCAAGCACGTGAGATACGAAGTGAAACGACGCTAAGCTACCTCGGATCGACGAGACAACGGTGAAGGGACGAGGTGATCTAGTTCGCGAGAACTCCCGAGATCGGCGATTGAGCACTGAAACGACCAATCGAGATAGCAATGAGAGGTTATGGTTAACGGCAAGCCCTAACGAGGAAAGGAAATCGAATTGACTTGAAACGAGAACGGAATCGAGTCGAGCCGTTACCGGAGTTAGGGTTACCAAACCCCAATCTAGGGTTTAGGGGTAAACCCTAGGTGAAACCCGTGGCCAAAGAGGAGGATTCGAGGAGCCCGGGCACTGCGGCGCTGGAGGAGACCACAGCTGGTTGGCACACCGGCGGCGAGGTGGACAGCGGCGGTTATCGGCGGCGCACGGTGGTGGCGCGGGCGCGGGCTTGCGAGCAGAGAACGAGCTGGGCGCGGCGCGGCAGTGAGAGAGAGCGGCAAGGCTCGCCGGAGAGCGAAGGCGCGGCGCGTGGAGGCTCGCCGGCGGCGAGGAAGAAGCGCGGGAGCGGCGGAACGGCGACTAGGGCATGGCGGCGGTGGATGTCGGGCGGATGAGAAAGAACAGAGAGAAAACGATTCGGTTATATGAGGGCGAGATCCGCTCGATTCGGTAGCACCGGACGCGGTGGTCAAAATCACCGGACGCGGTGGTGCAGCGTCCGGTGACACTCCAGTAAGCGCCTGGAGTGACCGGACGCGTCCGGTGTGGACAGACCGGACGCGGTCAGAGTCCGATGGCTGAGTGCTCGGGATTTCATCGCGGAGCACCGGACGCGGTGGTGGTAGCCGGGACCGGACGCGGTGGTGGTCAGAGGCGCGTCCGGTGCAGCGTCCGGTGCCTAGATCTGGACTTTGTCTTCTGGAAAAACGGACGCGCTGGTGGACACCGGGACCGGACGCGGTGGTGAAGCAACACTGCGTCCGGTGCAGCGTCCGGTCGCTGTTTTTCGCCATTCTTCGTTCCAAACTTCGACGCGACTTCTCCCAATCAAGTTCCAATTCAAAGAGACACAAATAAACACCAATTGGAACCTGATATGAGTGACCTCACTCAAACCCTCAAATTTTTTAAAATATTTTGCCTTAGGCTAGTATAATTTTTACGAAAATAGGCAATAAACACCCGAGGAGCAACGTATGGCCATGCAATAGAGTTTTCGGACCTTTAGGAGCGTCAAATGCTCTCTCTATTCATGGATGAACACAGAGGTTGCTCAAAGCTAAACCGAAAAGGAACGACAAAACAAACAACCATGCATATGCAATGCAATACAAGAAAGTAAAGCTAGGTTGCTTGTCAAGTTTGATCCACGGTTAGGCTTCTTCACTCCTCCAAAGGAGGGTTATCGTAACCGTGTTAGCCAAGCCCTAAATGCATTGCGATAAAGTAAACGTGACATATGATACAATGCAATGCAAGGGACAACACGCGCTCATTTTTTAAAGTTACTTGAATCAAGCACATTAAGTTCACTTCTTAGCCTACAAAAGGTAGCCTCGTCCAAAGGTTTAGTGAAGATATCCGCTAATTGATTTTCACTTCGTACACCTTCTAGTGAAATGTCATTTTTAGCAACGTGATCTCTTAGAAAGTGATGGCGGATATCAATGTGCTTGGTGCGTGAGTGTTGTACCGGATTGTTAGCAATTTTAACGGCACTTTCATTGTCACATAAAAGTGGCACCTTTTTAAGAACAACTCCATAGTCTAGGAGGGTTTGTTTCATATATAAGATTTGTGCACAACAAGCCCCCGCGGCAATGTATTCCGCCTCGGCGGTGGACAAAGCCACACTATTTTGCTTTTTAGATGACCAAGATACTAAGGATCTCCCAAGCAAATGGCACCCTTCGGATGTGCTTTTTCTATCAATTTTGCAACCGGCATAATCCGAATCGGAATAGCCAACTAGTTGGAATCTAGCTCCTTTGAGATACCATAGACCAATGCTTGGGGTGTACTTAAGATATCTTAGGATTCTTTTTACGGCACTTAAGTGAGGTTCTTTAGGGCACGCTTGAAAGCGAGCACACATGCACACACTAAACATGATATCGGGCCTAGATGCGGTAAGGTATAACAAGCTACCAATCATAGAACGGTAGAGAGTTTGATCAACCGGTTTACCTCCCTCATCTAGGTCGAGATGTCCATTTGATGGCATTGGGGTCTTGATTGGCTTGCATTCTTCCATTTTGAATCTTTTGAGAAGATCCTTGGTATACTTTTCTTGAGAGATGAAAATTCCTTCTCTCATTTGCTTGACTTGAAAACCAAGGAAGAATGTGAGCTCACCAATCATTGACATCTCGAACTCCTTCGACATCAATTCACCAAACTCCTTGCAATAATCTTCATTTGTTGACCCGAAGATGATATCATCAACATACACTTGACAAATGAAGATCTCCCCATTAAGCTTCTTGGTGAATAGTGTGGTGTCGACCTTCCCAATGGTGAAGCCCTTCTCAATGAGGAAATCCCGGAGGCGCTCATACCACGCTCTAGGGGCTTGCTTGAGCCCATATAGCGCCTTGGACAACCTATAAACATGATTAGGATATCTAGGGTCTTCAAACCCGGGAGGTTGATTGACATAGACTAGTTCATTAATAAAGCCATTTAAGAATGCACTTTTCACATCCATTTGATATAATTTCATATCATGATGTGATGCATATGCAAGGAGGATACGAATGGCTTCAAGTCTTGCAACGGGTGCAAAGGTCTCTCCAAAATCAAGGCCTTCAACTTGAGAGAACCCTTTTGCAACTAGTCTTGCCTTGTTCCTCACTACTATGCCTTGGTCATCTTGCTTGTTTCGGAACACCCACTTGGTTCCAATGACTCTTGCCCCTTTAGGACACTCTTCAAGTGTCCATACTTCATTGCGGGTGAAGTTGTTCAATTCTTCATGCATGGCATTCACCCAATCCGGATCTTGAAGAGCTTCTTCTACATTCTTAGGTTCAACACAAGAGACAAAAGAGTGATGTTCAACGAAAGAAGCTAGCTTTTGAGATCGAGTCATTACTCCCTTTGAAGGACTCCCTAAGATGAGTTCTTGTGGATGAGCTTGAAGTAGAGGTGAGTTTCTTCTATCAACCACTTGAGGGGGTGGATGGGGAGCATCAACATCTTGAGCTTGTGCCTCGGCTTGTTCATGAGAGACATAAGTATCTTCATTTTCAACTCTCTCATTCTTGTCATCATCTTGAGGCACACATGATGAAGATGGTGGATCAATGATTTGCACATCGTCTTCATCATCTTTTGGCTTGATGTCTCCCACCGGCATGTTCTTCATGGCTTCCCTCAATGGTTCATCACCTACATCATCACAATTCTCAATTGCTCCTTGGGAGCCGTTAGATTCATCAAATTCCACATCATATGTTTCTTCAACCAAACCGGTGGTATGGTTAAATACTCTATATGCTTTGGACTTTGATGAGTAACCAACAAGAAAACCAATATCACAACGTCTTTGAAACTTCCCTAGGTGTTGACGCTTCTTGTAGATGTAGCATTTGCAACCAAACACCCGGAAGAATGAGACGTCCGGCTTCTTCCCATTAAGCAACTCATAGGGGGTCTTGCCAAGAAACTTTTGGAGGAAGAGGCGATTTGAAGCATAGCATGCGGTGTTGATTGCCTCGGCCCAAAACTTCTCGGGAGTGTTGTACTCATCTAGCATTGTTCTTGCAAGGGTGATCAAAGTCCGGTTCTTTCTCTCAACTACACCATTTTGTTGAGGAGTGTAGGTTGAAGAAACTTCATGCTTGATTCCAATTTCATCACAATAAGCTTCTATGTTGGTGTTGTCAAACTCTTTGCCATTGTCACTTCTAATCTTCTTTATCTTGACTTCAAATTCATTTTGAGCTCTCTTTGCAAACTTCTTGAAGCAACTTGCCACTTCGGATTTGTCATGAAGGAAAAAAGTCCATGTATATCTTGAGTAGTCATCCACTATCACAAGACAATAGAGATTACCACCCAAGCTCTTGTATGTTGTAGGCCCAAACAAGTCCATGTGTAGAAGTTCTAGCACTCTTGAGGTTGACATGAAAGCCTTGGTGGGATGAGTGTTTGCAACTTGTTTGCCGGCTTGACATGCACTACAAGGTTTGTCCTTTTCAAACTTCACATCCTTCAATCCTCTTACTAGTTCTTTCTTCAATAGCTTGTTGAGAGTGCTCATTCCAACATGTGCAAGCCTCCTATGCCAAAGCCAACCAAGTGAGGTCTTGGTGAACAAACATGTCATCAAATTTGCATCTTCGGAGGTGAAGTCAACAAGATAAAGATTGTTGTATCTAAAGCCCTTGAATATCACTTGCTTGTCATCTATCTTTGAAACTTCAACTTCATTTGGTGTGAACAAGCATTGGAAGCTAAGATCACAAAGTTGCCCAACGGATAACAAGTTGAAACTCAATGAAGCAACATAGAGCACATTTGAGAGTGAGTGATCATTTGATATTGCAATCTTGCCTATACCCTTGACTTTGCTCTTTGAATTATCCCCAAATGTGATCTTCTCTTGACATATCCCATTCTCTTCAATGGAGGTGAACATACGAGGATCACCGGTCATATGTTGAGTACAACCACTATCAATAACCCAATGAGATCCACCGGTCTTGTAGTTCACCTACACACAAGAGATCAAGCTTTTTGTTTAGGGACCCAAACTTGAGAGGGGTCCTTGACTTTCTCAACTAGTGACTTGGCAACCCATATTTTCTTTGGCCTATTCTTGTTTGGGGGACCCAAAAACATGACTTTCATCTTTCCATTTGAATCTTTTCTTAGCATATAATGAGCATTGAAGGCAAAGGGTCTAGCATGCTTGGGCAAGGGTTGTGGTGGTGGAGTTTTGCATTCATGAGCAAAGTGACCTTCTTGACCACACTCAACACATCTCTTTGGCTTGGGCTTTGACTTGCTTTGTTGTTGAGCTTTTGCTTTCTTCTCTTGATTTGCCAAGTACCCAATACCACTTCTATCCATCTTCATTACGGTGTTCATGAGGAGCTCACTTTGCAAATATTGACCTCTTGTGAACTTGCTTAGGCCGGTCTTGAGATGCTCTTTTTCTTGCTTGAGCTTCTTGTTCTCTTCAATGAGTGACTCATTTGTTGTTTGCTTCTCAAGAGCCATCAAACCTTTAAGCTTCTTGTTCTCATTTGCAAGCTTCTCATTCTCACACTTGATCTTGGCATAATCATCATGGTTGCATGACTCAACCACACTCTTGCCTTTGCTACTAGAACCTTGCTCAATGCTTTCAATGATCAAATCATCACATGATGTAGCTATATCACACTTAACAACATTGTTAGTAGCATCATGTGTCTCAAGAGCAAGTTCATTAGCAACCACAAGACTATCATAGTCAATTTTTAATGTGTGTATTTGTCTTTTAGAGAGCTATGTCTAGTGATGAGCTCATCATGCTTCTTCTCAAGTTTATCATGTTGATCTTTAAGCTCTTTGTTAGAAGTTTTGAGCTCCTTGAGAGTGGAAGACATACTTTCATTTTGATCTCTAAGCTCACCACTAGTCTTTTGAGCATTTTCAAGCTTAGATGAGAGTGATTCATTTTCATTTTGAAGGTCATCATTTTCACTTCTTGTCCTTCTTATGATTTTAGTGTATTTGTTTAGCAATTTTACAAGTTCATCATAAGAAGGTGCATCAAATTCATCATCACTATCACTATCATCATCATCATCACTATCACGATTTTGTACCTTACGTTCACCCTTGGCCATGAGGCATAGGTGAGTAGTGGACGATGATGGTGAAGAGGGCGGTGAAGGTGGTGGTGAAGATGTCGGTGAAGATGATGGCCCCATTACAAATGCGGCAACCTTCTCTTTCTCATTATCGCTCTCATCTTCGGAGGAGCCACAAGATGATTCAATGTCGGTGAGCCAATCACCAACAATATAGGCCTTTCCACCCTTCTTCTTCTTGTAGAACTCCTTCTTCTTGCCATCCTTCTTCTTGTATGGCTTGTTCTTCTTCTTCTCATCTTCTTCATCACTTGAGTCATTTTTCTTGCCCTTGTTCTTGTTCTTGAACTTGTCTTTTGGTGGTCTAGGGCATTGATGAGCTAGGTGGCCAAGTTCACCACAATTGTAGCAATCCATCTCCGAGATGGGCTTTCTCTTGCTACTTGTGAAGAATTTCTTTTTCTTGCCATCGAACTTGATGCCACTCTTGTTGAGCTTCTTTAGCATCTTGGTGGTCTTCCTCACCATGAGTGCAAGTGATTCATCATCGATATCACTTTCACTTGAGCTTTCTTGCACGATCATGGCTTGGCCCTTCTTCTTCTTCTTCTTGTCATGGCTAGCTTTGAAGGCCAAGTCTTTCTTCTTGGAAGATGATGAGCCCTCTTCCGGAGTGATGTGCATGTACATCTCATGAGCATTGATCTTCCCCAATACTTGAGTCGGTGTTGCGGTGGAGAGATCACTTTGATGAAGCACGGTGACAATGTGACCATACTTCTCAACGGGAAGCACACTCAAGATCCTCCTTGCAACATCCGATTGACTCATTTGAGTGAGTCCAAGAGCATTGAGGTCCTCTACAAGAACATTCAAGCGAGTGTACATTTCATTAGCACTTTCTTTGGGAAGCATCTCAAAAGAATTAATTTTCTTTAAAGCAATATGATAGCGTTCCTCACGCTCACTCTTAGTTCCCTCATGGAGAGCACAAAGATTTTGCCACAAATCATGAGCGTTCTTTGCATTACGCACACGATTGAAGATATCTTTGCCTAAGCCCCGGTAGAGTGCATTTTTGGCCTTTGCATTCCACCGGTCGTACTTCTCCTCGTCACCCGTGGGGTTTGCGGGATCCTTGATAGCGGGAAGCCCTTCGGTTGCGGCTCTAAGACACCCGACATCTATGGCTTCGAGGTACGCCTCCATGCGGATTTTCCAATATGGAAAATCATCCCCCTCAAAGGTGGGAGGTGGTCCTTCCCCGTTAGACATCTTGCTCTAGGCGGTAAAGCCTAAATTAGGAGCAACACGGCTCCGATACCAATTGAAAGGATCAAGATGCCCAAGAGGGGGGGTGAATTGGGCTTTTCTAAAAATTAATTGCAAGAATTAAATCCTACAAGCCGGAATTCACCCCTAGTGCCTACTTGTGTTCCTAGAGAGTCTACCGTTAAAAAGTTTTGCACCCTAGTTTCCAATCCTAGTCTAGCATGACAATTCTAGGAATGTAAAACAAGCAATGAAAGTAAATACGAGAAAGTAATTGCTTGAATGTAAAGGGGCAAGGAACACGGCGATGTTTTTCCGAGGTATCGGAGAGTCGCCACTCCCCACTAGTCCTCGTTGGAGCACCCGCGCAAGGGTGTCGCTCCCCCTTGATCCGCGCAAGGATCAAGTGCTCTCTACGGGTTGATTCTTCGACACTCCGTCACGGCGAATCACCCAAAACCGCTCACAACTTGAGTTGGGTCATCCACAAGCTCCGCCGGATGATCACCAAACTCCCAATCACCACCAAGCCGTCTAGGTGATGGCGATCACCAAGAGTAACAAGCTAGAACTCTCACTTGACCACAACGAGCCCAAATGAGGAGGTGGATGCACACTTGCTACTCTCGAATCACTAGTGAGGAAACTCAAACTTTGATTCTCAAATCTCTATCCTCACTAGAGCTCTTGCACTCCCTTGCACTCTAAAGGGTTTTCTCAGATGTTTGAATGAGCAAGAGACCTCTAAAAGAGGTGGAGGGGTTGTATTTATACACCCCTCAGAGAAAACGAACCGTTACTTTCTGACACGGGGTCACCGGACGCGCCGGTGCAACGCACCGGACGCGCCGGTCCCCCGTAACGGTCAAAACCCGTTTTTGAAATCGAACCACCGGACGCACCGGTCAGGTAGCACCGGACGCGTCCGACGTGCAAGGGTGCTTACTGGACTCACACCGGACGCGAGGCTGCGTCCGATGCCTGAAGACCGGACGCGTCCGGTCCTCTCAGGACCTTACTGGACTCGCACCGGACTCGCCGATCAAGTCCAGTATCGCGTCCGACGGGCGTTCTCTCTCGGTGACACGTGTCGGTCGCTGACCACCGCGTCCGGTCCTCGCGAGGACCGCGTCCGGTGGTCAAGGCCGAAACCTAGTCGCGGTAACGTATACACCGGACGCGTCCGGTGTTCCCGAAGACCGCGTCCGGTGCCTGGAAAACAGCCCGAAACTCGTCGAAACGCGTCGCAACTTCAACCAAGTTGCTTCTAACTGAACCTTGAGCTAATCTAGGGTTGCCTAGCGCCAAGTTTAACAAGTGTGCACCACACCTAAACATAGGACTCGCCTAGGTCAAGCTACCCATTCATGCCCCCCTTTATAGTACGGCCAAAAGAGAAAAACGAAGATCCTAACGACTATTCCGAATGTGTCTCAACACTTCGTCATCCGGAACTAACCGTCCTTAATCTTGACGTCACTCTTTTGAAAACCGAAACGATTTCCATCAAGGGACACGAAGCCACAGTGCTCAAAGCAGTTATCACCTCCATGACCTAACTTACCAATGTTTCTGCAAAACACACGTTAGTCATGGTAATAAAGTGTTGTCATTAATTACCGAAACCAAACCTTGGGGCCTAGATGCTTTCAGTTACGACGAGTGAACATGACCGTAATTGTTTGCTACTTTGCATCGTGCTCGTATTTGTTACCAGAAAACTAACCGTGAAGTGCGAACCACACTACAATGTAATTGCTTTGCTTATGGTGTGTTTATGTTGTTGTTACGATGAGTGAATATGACCAAAATTGTTTGTTGCTTTGCCTCGTGCTTGTATTTGTTACCGGAAAAACCTGTAATAAAACACGTTGTTGACGTCGGATCGACTCCCGATCACAATGGCAACACAAACACAGAAGTAATGCAAGAGAACAATTGTGAGACTATTCTTTATTGCTTTCTAGATATTGATGATTACAATAGGGGATCTCCCACATATATATATCCCGAATATGTCCTAGAGTTTGGTAAGCGCCCACGTAACAAACGGACTAGGATTAGAATTCTTTCTTCTCCTCTTTCTATATTCCAAAGTCCGTATGTTTTACAACACTCCCCCTTGGGCGATTACTACGATATTATGCCTCGTTAAAAACTCCATCCGAAAAACCCAGTGGGAAAAAACGGTTAATGGAGAAAAGAGTACATATATACCGTTCTTGTTAATTGCACATATATTGCCTCATTAAAACCTTTATGAGAAACTTCAGGAAAACTCACAATAGGAAAAGAGTACAATAATAATCTTCAAGACTTCATTGAACATTCTTCTAAAATGGTCACAGTGTCTTCTAGACATAACAATCAGGTTTATTTAATCAAGGAGTTCTCCCCCTGACTCTTGTATTTCTCTTAGTCTTTTCATGCCAAGCCCACGTATGCACTTTTCAAAAATTGGTGGGGCTAAAACCTTTGTGAATACATCTGCAAGATTATCACAAGATTTGACACGAGTTACCATAATTTCTCCATTCTTTTGCAACTCATGCGTATAGAAAAATTTAGGCGAAATATGCTTTGTGATATTTGATTTAATATAACCCGATTGAACTTGTGCAATACAAGCTGAATTATCTTCATAGATAATAGTAGGGGTAGGCGCAATATTGATTCCACATGCATTCTGTACATGCTGATGAACACGCCTAAGCCAAATGCTTTCTTTGGCTGCTTCATATAATGCAATAATTTCAGAGTGGTTAGTGGATGTTGCTACCATAGTCTGTTTAGATGACTTCCAGGAGATAGCTGTTCCACCACTAAGAAATACATACCCAGTCTGTGATAATCCGTTATGGGGATCAGACAAATATCCTGCATCCGTATACCCAATTATGCTAAGATCTTGTTTCTTCCGAAAATATAATCCAAGGTCAATAGTACCTCGAAGGTACCTAAGAATTCTTTTTACACCACTCCAATGCCTTTTGGTAGGTGCCGAACTAAACCTTGCTAATAGGTTAACAGCAAATGCAATATCGGGCCTAGTACCATTTGCAAGGTACATTAACGCACCAATAGCACTTAAATAGGGATACCCAGATCCTAATATTTCTTCACCTTCTTCTTTGGGTCTAAAAGGATCTTTTTCTACGTCAAGGGATCTCCCCATCATGGGTGTACGTTCAGGATGTGCATTTTCATGATGGAATTTCTCTAATACCTTTTTGGTATATGTAGACTGGTGCACTAAAATCCCTTTGTGGGTATGCTCAAGCTGCAAGCCTAAGCAAAATTTAGTTTTACCCAAATCTTTCATTTCAAATTCAGATTTTAGGTAACTACTCGCTTCTTCTATGTCTTTTGTAGTTCCAATGACATTCAGGTCATCTACATAGACTGATACTATACAGAAACCTTTCTCAGATTTTCGTATAAATACACAGGGACAATCTTCGTTCTTCAGGAATCCCTTCTCTTCAAGAAAATCGCTAAGACGATTATACCACATTCTTCCAGATTGTTTTAAGCCATAAAGTGATCGTTGCAATTTTACGCTATACATGTTACGCTTTTCTGGTTTAGGGACAGTAATACCTTCGGGGACTTTCATATAAATTTCAGCATCTAATGACCCATATAAATATGCGGTCACGACATCCATTAATTTCATCTGCAAGTTCATACTTGCTGCCATTGATATCAAATACCGGAATGTGATTCCATCCATTACAGGAGAATAAGTCTCATCGAAATCGATGCCGGGTCTCTGCATGAACCCTTGTGCTACTAGTCTCGCTTTATATCTTACCACCTCATTATTTTCGTTCCTTTTCCGAACGAAAACCCATTTATGTCCTACCGGGAATATACCTTCAGGGATTAGGCCTACAGGACCAAATACTTTTCTTTTATTTAGTGAGAGTAATTCAGCTGCGATTGCTTCTTTCCACTTAGGCCAATCAGAACGTTTCTTGCATTCTATCAATGTTTTTGGCTCGGGATCTAGATCAATTTTTGCAATCTTCTCAGCAAAATATATGTCGACATTAGTAGTCTTTCTATCATATACTTCTCCTGTTTCAACATAATTTGTTGAATTTTCTATTATTCTTTCACATTCATCCTGATTAACCGGTATATTTAAATCAGGAATTTCCGGTCTCCCATCGTGAGTTTTTTCAATGTGCACATTCTCACTGGGTTGTTCATCTTCAAGATGCGTCACTACGGGTGTACCTTCACTTTTATTCTTATTTTCTTTCTGCCCAGTCTTAAGCTTCTTAGGACGTCTCCATGTAGCTGTGGACTGAGTAGATGCACCTTTTTCTTTATTAGTATTTCTACTTTGTCTCCCCCTCTTCAGAGTACGAGGAGTCAATGTAGATTTTACTTGGAATTCCAATTCATCCACTTCATGTGGTATTTCTATTCTTTCAGGTGCGTTTACTGCAGGTATGTGAGATTTCATAATCCCTTTAGTATTAGTGAAGGCTTCAGGCAGCTCGTTTGCAATTCTTTGCAAATCTATTATATTCTGAACTTCAAGTTCATTTTCTTTAGTGCGAGGATCCATTCCAACGACCCCAGTGCTTTCCCATGTAATTTCTCGGCATTCGTCCCTAGCGAGGTACTTTCCTCCCCCTAATGCTGGGAAATGATCTTCATTAAAAATACTATCAGCGAACCGAGCCGTATGCAAATCTCCAGTTAATGGCTCTAAATATTTTATTATTGATGGGCTTTCAAATCCTACATAGATTCCCAGACTACGCTGAGGCCCCATCGTTGTTCGCTGAGGTGGTGGTATAGGAATGTATACAGCACATCCAAATTTACGCAGATGGGAGATATTTGGTTTTATTTTTCGCACTAATTGTATTGGTGATACATCATGATATGCAGATGGTCTAAGTTGAATTAATGCTGCTGCATGCAACACAGCATGCCCCCAACAAGTGGATGGTAGCTGACTATTTTGTATCAACGGTCTTGCAATCAATTTGATCCTCTTAATTAATGATTCTGCTAGACCATTTTGTGTATGCACGTGTGGCACGGAGTGCTCAACTTTAATTCCCAGAGCCATGCAATAATCATTAAATACCTTCGAGGTAAATTCTCCAGCATTATCCATTCTGATGGATTTAATTCTTGAGTCTAGAAAATTGGCTCGTAATTGAATGATTTGGGATATTAATCGTGCAAAAGCATGATTTCTGGTAGAGAGAAGGCATACATGGCTCCACTTCGTGGAAGCATCAATTAACACCATAAAGTACCGAAATGGCCCTGACAGGGGACTAATCGGACCACAAATATCACCCTGAATCCTTTCCAGGAATGATGGTGATTCATCTCTCACTTTTAAAATAGAGGGTCGAGCTATTAATTTCCCTTTGGCGCATGCAATGCACACAAAATCTTCATGATTAGGGAAATCATTTTTCTTTAAATTATGACCATTTGAATTATTAGTAATTCTTTTTATCATACTTAGACCAGGATGTCCCAAACGATCATGCCATATTCTGTATGACTCATTATTTCTTAGGATCGTTTGCATTGTAACATGTTTTTGAGTTGGCTTAATATATGTGTAGTACAATGCTTGGCGCATGGAAGGAAAAATTTCGACAATCTTCTTGTTGTCTTCCATTGACTTAGTCATGATTAAGCGTTCTTCGCCTTCATCATCATTTGTTTCTAAATGAAAATTATTTGCACGTATATCCTTAAATGAAAGCAACGTTCTAGTTGATTCTGGATAAAGTAATGCTTCTTGAATTACTAGTTCTGTTCCATTAGGGAGAATTATAGTGGCTCTTCCAACGCCAACTATATGTGTATCACTTCCGGTGATAGTAGTAATATTTTCATCATTCTTTCTAATAGTCTGAAAATATCGTGTGTCCCTAAGGATTGTATCGGTTGTGCAACTATCAATTAAACATAATTCCTCTTCCATAGCCATTTGTACTCCACGAGTTCTATAATAAAGCAATTTAATTTATTCAGCAAGCAACTAAAATAAGCTTTAAAATAGAACAATAATATAACTAAGAATTTATTTAACTGAAAATCGTCTGCAAGACTCTTATTACATATTTAGGCTCTACATGAGCCGACTATAAACCACATATTCATGCAAGAATTAAAATACTTAATGTATACTATTATTTATTACTATACTACTGGATAGCTAAATAAGAGCTCAAATTAAGTCTCCGTGCACATCTTCCTCTTCTTCTTCTTGAATATCATCAGTTTCCATGTCTGTACGCATGCCTTCAAGATTTTTCATAATAGCGTCCCAGCTGTCATTGGATGTGATGGCTGCGGGCACATCTTCAGTCTTCTTTGAAGCTTCAGTCTCTTCTTTTTCTTCAGGTTCAGAAGATTCTTGCTCCTTGGACTTGGAACATTCTCCAATTTCTAGCTTCTTGGTAGAGACAAAATTAGCTTCATGCTTAGCTTCATGCTGATTATTCTTGAGCTGAGCCTTCAATTCTTGATAGAGTTTCACTATATGCTTAGGAGTGCGACAAATTCTAGACCAATGGCCTTTCATCCCACACCTATAGCATTCTTGGTCCTGTTTGCCATATTCTCCCCCTGGTGGAATCTTCTTTGATTTCCACTGTTCCTTCTTCTTGAAGTTTTGAACCTTCTGGTTCTTTCCCTTCCATGGTGCCTTCTGTGGCCCCTTCCCTTTTCCTTCATTCTTCTGAGACGAGGAAACAACATGTGCTTCAGGCTTACTTAAGCTGCCAGTAGGACGAGTTAGATGGTTCTGCATCAACTCTTCATCTTCACCTTGGTCTTGCTGTAAAGCATTACTAAGGTCAATGTACTTCTTGTACTTTTCTTTCTTATACTGACGACTTAAGTAGGTGAGTTTAGGGTGGAAGGTTGAGAGGGTTTTCTCTATGAGGTCTGATTCAGTCAGAGTAGTGCCACATAGCTTCATGCGTGTGACAATCCCATAGAGCTTGGCATTGTAATCCTCAACAGTCTTGTAGTCTTGGTAGCGAAGATTCTGCCATTCACGTTTCACCCGAGGGAGAAGTACAGTCTCCATCTTTTCAAAGCGTTCATGTAACGCATTCCACAAGACTTGAGGATCACGTTCAGTCATATACTCATTCTTCAATGATGAGCTTATGTGATGCCTGAGAAAGTGTAAAGCTTGCGCCCTTTCAACACTTGTTGCTTTCTTGTCATTGTTGGGTTTGATAGCATGCAAGAGATTCTTCCCATCCAAGACAATCTCAGCATCTAAGGACCAAGAGAGATAGTTGCTGCCATTCGGGGCCAGCTCAGTGATCTCTCGCTTCACGAGGTCAGACATGTCTACATGATAAAATAATGTGCATATAAGTTTACTGCTAGTAAACATATAGTATACAAAAGCAATGTGGATGGAAAAATAAACTTTGCAATATAATTTATAGCATCTTCCGGTATTAATGGTTTACAATTTTCAGAATTAGTCACCACTTAAATATGCTATAAAAAAACTTAATGAGTCTCATAGGGGGTTTCAAATCAGAGAACTCATATAGATATTAAATTGCTAGCCACGGTAAAGGATGAACAACAGGAAAACAAAAACCAGATTCTGTATCTTATTTCCTACAGTATTCAACAAAGCAAAGCAACACGTAATTAGATGGGCTGGACTGTGCGGCCCATTTCACTTCATGTCGTGAGGGCTTTTAAAACCCTAGCTGCTTTCCACACCTTTCCCCTGTTTTCCACACCTTTCCCCTTTTATCTATCCGGTGGTGGCGCAGCTTCTAGGCTCAGCGGCAGGCCAGCAGCTCACCTGCAGGTGGCCGAGATTCGCATGCGAGCGTCTTAGAGGTGAAGCGTGTGCGAGGCCGCGTGCAAGCAACCGGCAGAGGTCATGCGCGTTTAGGCAGCGGCATAGTGGAGGCTGCGTGCGTTCAGGCGATGGCAGCCGCGCGCGTTCAGGCGGCGGTGGTTCGCATGCAAGCGAGCAAAGCCACGGTGTCCATAACAATTTGCCGATTCAATTCTACAATGGTGAGTAGGGCTGCTACTTCTAGTAGATCTAGATTCACGTGAACGGGTCTTCGTGCCTGTTAGATTCGGGTTCATATTTGATTAATCAGTCTGCAAGCTGATCTATGTTGTCGTTGGACTTCATGCCAACGCTTTGTACCCTATTAATTTGTTGATGTTGCCCTGATTTGGCGTTCAAGCGCAATACTGTGGATATGAATTTTCTCGGCATCTAGTAGATTAGAATGCATTCAATCTAATCTACTAAAAACACATATTCTTCCATACCTTCGATTCGGTTCTTGAGTTCGAGAAGAAGCGAAGGCTGTCGCGTAGGACAGTTCGGCTAGGCCGTGGGGACCTGCCGGCGTGACGATGAGTCGATGCAGTTCAGGTACGTCAACAACGTCGATGTTCTCGGCGTCGTCGAAGTGGACGGTCCTAGCCTGCATTGATGTACGAGACTTGGCGTCGACTCCGGTGATGCCGATGTAGAGCGGTCGTGCTGATAACGTGTAATAAAACATGTTGTTGACGTCGGATCGACTCCCGATCACAATGGCAACACAAACACAGAAGTAATGCAAGAGAACAATTGTGAGACTATTCTTTATTGCTTTCTAGATATTGATGATTACAATAGGGGATCTCCCACATATATATATCCCGAATATGTCCTAGAGTTTGGTAAGCGCCCACGTAACAAACGGACTAGGATTAGAATTCTTTCTTCTCCTCTTTCTATATTCCAAAGTCCGTATGTTTTACAACAAAACCAACGGTGCAAAGGAAAGGAACGACGAAACTGGGCAAATCACAACGGGAACGTGTTGCCAGTGCCACCACCGTTGCAAAGAAAAAGGGCACCGACCCGTCACATCTAATCCCGCAAAACGACAGAGACAGACCGATCGATCCCCCCGCGTCTGCCGTTGCCCCCCACTTGCCCGCCCGCCTGGCCCTCACCGCCACCAGCGAGCCGCACGGGGGCGCACGCATCTCCGCGCGCCACGGAATCCGCCTGCGGCCTCGCGAATCGCGTCGCGTTGCGGTGGTCGCTTTCGGCCCTGGACCCCGCTGCCGGAAGCCCGGAATCGAATCTCCCGTTCTCCCCTCCTCCCCCTTCCGGCCTTCCCCTCCGTCCTCCCGACCCGTGAACGACGCATCGATTCGCACCCTTCCCCCCTCTCGTCTCTCGCGGCATCTCCGCCGCGCCCCTCCTGACGAGCCGCCGCCGCCGCTTCCCCTCCAGCGGTCAGGTAGGGTCTCCGCCTCAGTGCCTCCCTCCCCTTTCTCTGCCTCCTCCTCCTCCCCCTCACCCTCCGTGGTCTGGGATTCGGCGATGCGCCTTTTTCCTGAGCAGCGAATCAGTGACGCGCTAGTGTTTCGGGTCATTGGTGCTCGTTTTATTGGTCGGGAAGTAAGCGAGATTCGGTGGTTAGCTGCCATGCAGATCTGTGAGCTCTCGAGCGTGGGATCGCGTCCTGGTTGTTCGGGGGCTATCGGGCTTTTTAGACCTGAATCAGGTGGGGGAAAAGGTGGAGTCAATTTTGAGGGAGATGCTCATTTTCCCCATAGAATTAAGTATTTCCGTGCTTTCGCTCGAACTAATTGGAAGTGCGGGGACAATTTCAACTGACGAATCAGCTGGATCTGACCTGCTCGATAAGCTTTCATAGCGTGTGATATGCATGTGAATTTTGCAGCGATTGCATTCGCGTTTCCTTAATCATATTTCGGTTTGGCTGGAATTTAGGCAGAAGATGGAGGGAACGGGCAAGGATGGCAATCCTTTGAGGAATTACCGGATTGGTAAGACTCTGGGGATTGGCTCTTTCGGTAAGGTGAAAATTGCGGAGCATATAAGCACTGGACACAAGGTGGCAATCAAGATCCTCAACCGTCGTAAAATCAGAGGCATGGAGATGGAAGAGAAAGGTTGGTGTCTCATGGTTGCTTGCCTTGCCCTGTTAACCTTACTAATTGAACACAGAGTCTAGTATTATGTATGTGCAAACATCCTTCATGGCAATTCGATTTTCGTCTAATAAACGTAGTTAGTTTCAGAGGACTATGCAATTATCTGGTTTAGTGGTATGTGTTAAGGTTCTACACCACTGTTATCCTAATTGAACTTCTCATATGGCATGACACTGTCCTTACATTATAATGTACATAATTTCAAGTGATATAAGCAACTTGCTAGCGCACCACTATTTTCTTGCTGTTCATTTGGAAGGACAACTGTGCATATTTCTTTCTAACGTTGGCTGGGACTAATGATTACCTGCAACCTTTAGCTAGTCACGATTCCAATGAGTTTCATTCATCTTCTATATTTGCTATTACCTATCTAGTTGCAAGGCTGTTATGTGAACATTCTGCCTGAACTGCTTGATGTTTTACCTTTTTGCAGTTAAAAGAGAGATTAAGATATTGAGGCTATTTATGCACCCACATATCATCCGCCTCTATGAGGTTATAGACACAGCAGCTGATATTTATGTTGTTATGGAGTATGTTAAGTCTGGGGAATTGTTTGATTACATTGTTGAAAAAGGTAGGCTGCAGGAGGAAGAGGCTCGCCGTTTCTTCCAACAGGTGATGCTTTATGGCCCCGATCCCTTTATTGGCGAGATTCTTTTCTATTTCTTTGCTTTGTTTACATGTGCTACAATTGCATGATAAATAGACGGTGACTAGAAGGCTTCAGATCAAAACATATGTGTTATTCCTCTTAAGTGCTCGTATATGATAGTATACTCTTTCCTTGACCCCCTTGCTACAGATTATATCCGGTGTTGAATATTGCCATAGAAACATGGTGGTGCATCGTGATCTAAAGCCAGAAAACCTCCTTTTGGATTCAAAATGCAATGTTAAGATTGCAGATTTTGGCTTAAGTAATGTTATGCGGGATGGCCATTTCCTCAAGACAAGTTGTGGTAGCCCAAATTATGCTGCTCCTGAGGTAAGCTTTCTCTATTGAGTTGAGGATAAAAAGAAACCAATAGATCAATGTGGTGCTGTATTTCCACCCTTACAATATCCTTTTATTTTCTGTAGGTGATATCTGGTAAATTATATGCTGGTCCTGAGGTTGATGTATGGAGCTGTGGGGTTATTCTGTATGCTCTTCTATGTGGTACTTTGCCATTTGATGACGAGAACATTCCAAACCTTTTTAAGAAAATAAAGGTTAGAAACCATCTGCAGTGTTCTATATTAGAAATGTACATTATTACTTGGTCGTGCTGATTTAGAGCTTATCTATATCTCCCCTCTTGCATTTTAGGGTGGAATATATACACTTCCTAGCCATTTGTCAGGTGCAGCAAGGGATTTGATTCCAAGAATGCTGGTCGTTGACCCAATGAAGCGGATCACCATTCGTGAAATTCGTGAACATGATTGGTTCAAAATTCATCTCCCACGCTATTTGACTGTGCCTCCTCCAGATAGTGCACAACAAGTTAAAAAGGTACAGTTTGTTCTGCATTACTTTGCATTGATGTACTGCGCATTCAGCTAATATACCCACTGTGCTTTGGGTGGCACTTGTGCTAAATACTTCTCCGGCTCCCTGTGATATCTGAACACTAACCCCCTAATGGACCACCACAGCACCAAATGGGCACATATGTCAACGTCATTGAATTGGGATAATCAAGTACCCCTCCGTTCCAAATTATACAGTTCATTTTAGCTTAGTCCTAAGTCAATCTTTCTAACTTGACCAAGTTTATAGAATAATTCATCAACACCTATAATATAAAGTTAGTTTAATTAAATTCTCCATGAAATATGTCTTGATAGTCCATTTATTTGAACTTGTAGATGTTAATATATTTTTCCTAAAAACATGGTCAAAGATAGAGAAGTTTGATTTAGAACAACAAAGCTAAATGGAACTGTAGTCTGGAAATTAGGGAGTACTATCTATTTTCTAGGTTGTAGCACCTCTCTATATGAGGCCATGGTCTACATTTTCAGATAGCAATCTATATGAGGCCATCGTCCGGCGATGTTATACGGTGCTGAGTGTTGGCCTACAAAAAGGCGACATGTCCAGCAATTGAGTGTAGCAGAGATGCGTATGTTGCGTTGGTGTTGTGGGCACACAAGGAGGGATAGAGTCCGGAACGACGATATTCGGGATAGGGTTGGGGTGGCACCAATTGAGGAGAAATTGATTCAACATCGGTTGAGATGGTTTGGACATGTCCAACGGAGGCCTCCTGAGGCGCCAGTGCGTAGTGGAGTTCTAAAGCGGGCCGATAATGTAAAGAGCAGTAGAGGTCGACCTAAACTAACTTGGGACGAGGCTGTTAAGAGAGATCTTAAGGAGTGGAATATCTCCAAGGATTTAGCTATGGATAGGAGCGCTTGGAGATTGGCAATCAACGTGCCGGAACCGTGACCTCTTTTTGTCTCCCTTTATGTCCTTTTTTGTGTCTTCCTGTTTCTCGTCTCTTTTGGGTTTCATCTCTAGCCTACCCCAACTTGCTTGGGACAAAAGGCTATGTTGTTGTTGTTGTTGTTGTTGTTGTAAGAACGTTAGAAATGACTCCGCTCTACGTTTTGACTCTACTTGTCTGTCCAAAAAAGAATCCCTTCGTCTGATAACATCCAGGGCTCCACTGTGGTGTTTACCATGTTATGATATAGACATCATTACACACTGTCCCTTTTTGTGTGATTTTTTTCTGCTGCATTGTTAGTATCTTCGATCTTATTAAAGTATTTCATCTTCCTAATTATGTTTTCTGTAACCTTTTTTCTTTAAACTGTATATAGTATCCACAATATTTGGCTTCGGAAGTGTTTGGCGTGAGTAGAGGAGGCAAACGGGAAGCGAAAGACACATGGTGGTGGAATGACGAGGTGCAAAGGGCTATTAGGGAGAAGGAGTGTTTCAAACGTCTCCACCATGACAAGAGTGCAGCCAACATCGAGGGCTATAAAATAGCGAAGAGGGCTGCAAAGCGAGCTGTGAGTGTAGCAAAAGGTCAGGCGTATGATGGCCTTTATCAGCGGCTAGGCACGAAGGAAGGGGAGAAGGACATTTATAGGATGGCTAGAATCCGCGAGAGGAAGACAAGGGACATCAACCAAATAAAATGCATCAAGGATGGGACAGATCGACTTCTGGTGAAGGATGAGGAGATCAAGGACAGATGGAGAGAGTACTTCGACAAGCTGTTTAATGGGGAGAATGAGGGTCCTACCCTTGAGTTGGACGACTCATTTGACGATACCAACAGACGCTTTGTGAGGAGAATTCAGGAGGCAGAGACCGGAGAGGCTTTGAAGAGGATGAAGGGAGGTAAAGCGATGGGCCCTGATGGTATCCCCATTGAGGTGTGGAGATACCTAGGCGCCAGAGCGATAGTATGGTTGACTAAGCTTTTTAACCTTATTTTTCGATCTAACAAGATGCCTGAAGAATGGAGAAGTATATTAGTACCTATCTTCAAGAACAAGGGAGATGTTCAAAGTTGTACTAACTACCGTGGGATTAAGTTGATGAGCCATACGATGAAGCTCTGGGAGAGGGTTATCGAGCATCGCCTAAGGAGAGTGACACATGTGACCCAAAATCAGTTTGGGTTCATGCCTGGTAGGTCGACCATGGAGGCGATTTTCTTATTACGACAATTGATGGAGAGATATAGGGAGCAGAAGAAGGACTTGCACATGGTCTTTATTGACCTCGAGAAGGCATATGACAAAGTACCGAGAAATGTCATGTGGTGGGCCTTGGAAAAGCACAAAGTCCCAACTAAGTACGTTACCCTCATCAAGGATATGTACAGGGATGTGGTGACGTTTGTCCGAACATGTGATGGCGACACCAGTGACTTTCCAATTAAAATAGGACTGCATCAGGGGTCAGCTTTGAGCCCTTATTTATTTGCTTTGGTGATGGATGAGGTCACAAGGGACATACAAGGTGGTACCCCTTGGTGTATGCTCTTTGCTGATGATGTGGTGCTAGTTGACGACAGTAGGGCAGGGGTTAATAGGAAGTTAGAACTATGGAGGCACACGTTAGAGTCGAAAGGGTTCAGATTTAGTAGGACTAAGACCGAGTACATGAGGTGCGATTTTAGCGCGACTAGGCATGAGGAGGGAGACGTTAGCCTCGATGGGCAAGTGGTGGCCAAGAAGGATACTTTTCGGTATTTAGGGTCGATGCTACAAAAGGACGGAGACATTGATGAAGATGTTAGGCATAGAATTTCAGCCGGCTGGTTGAAATGGCATCAAGCTTCTGGCGTCCTCTGTGACAAAAGGGTGCCTCAGAACCTGAAAGGTAAGTTCTATAGGACGGCGATTCGTCCGGCTATGTTATACGGTGCTGAGTGTTGGCCTACAAAAAGGCGACATGTCCAGCAATTGAGTGTAGCAGAGATGCGTATGTTGCGTTGGTGTTGTGGGCACACAAGGAGGGATAGAGTCCGGAACGACGATATTCGGGATAGGGTTGGGGTGGCACCAATTGAGGAGAAATTGATTCAACATCGGTTGAGATGGTTTGGACATGTCCAACGGAGGCCTCCTGAGGCGCCGGTGCGTAGTGGAGTTCTAAAGCGGGCCGATAATGTAAAGAGCGGTAGAGGTCGACCTAAACTAACTTGGGACGAGTCCGTTAAGAGAGATCTTAAGGAGTGGAATATCTCTAAGGATTTAGCTATGGATAGGAGCGCTTGGAGATTGGCAATCAACATGCCGGAACCGTGACCTCTTTTGTCTCCCTTTATGTCCTTTTTGTGTCTCCCTGTTTCTCGTCTCTTTTGGGTTTCATCTCTAGCCTACCCCAACTTGCTTGGGATAAAAGGCTATGTTGTTGTTGTTGTTGTTGTTGTATAGTATCCACAATATTTTCCTTTCCACTTGTGTAACCTTTTTTTCTGTCTTGTGTGAATGTGATCTACTCTAGCAGTATTGGGTCTGCATTGTGGTAGCATGTTTTTTTTTCTTTTCTTCTGGCCACATAGTTTACATAAGATAATGTTTATTTGCTCCCCTTTTGTAGATTGATGAGGAAACTCTCCGTGAGGTTATAGGTATGGGGTATGACAAGAACCTGTTGGTGGAATCAATCCAAAACAGGCTGCAAAATGAGGTATTATTTCTTTTGCACTTTATTGTATTCATACATCTTTTTGTACTGTAATGATCGTGACTGGATTATTGGACTTAAAATGTACAGGCGACTGTTGCTTATTACTTACTGTTGGACAATAGGCTTCGTACAACCAGTGGCTATCTTGGAGCTGAATGTCAAGAAGCTATGGTGAGCAAATGAGTCATATTATATTTTTAACCCTTGATAGTTTGGCTTCCTCTGAGTAATGCATCTTCCACAGTTCCACATCATAGAATGTTTGCTGTGGTAATTTAAGTCCAGACAATTTTCCACATCATATATTGTTTGCTGTGGTGACTTAAATCCAGACAATTTTTCTGTTTTGTTTTCTTGGCACATAGGACTCCTCATTTTCAAACATAGCATCGTATGAAACACCAAGTTCAGCACGTGGTAATCGACAGCAAATATTTATGGAGTCTCCGGTTGGCTTGAGACCGCATTTTCCAGCTGAGAGGAAATGGGCTCTTGGGCTTCAGGTAATCTAATTTCAAGTTGCCTCTATTGTTTAACTATTTGCTTCTTCCATTCAACATTTGTTTGTTTTGTGTTAGTCACGAGCACATCCAAGAGAAATAATGACTGAAGTGCTGAAAGCTCTGCAAGAATTGAATGTTTACTGGAAAAAGATTGGTCACTATAACATGAAGTGCAGATGGAGTCCTGGCTTTCCCGGTCAAATTCATAACAGTCATAACTTCAGTGCAGAGTCCATTGAAACTGATGGCCAAAGTGAGAAGTTAAATTTAGTTAAGTTTGAAATTCAGGTATGATTCATGTTTTTTTTTCTGTTTCTGGTATATTTAATATTTATTAATGTCTCAATAGAAGTCCTTCTGGTGCGATTTACAATCTCCTACTGTCTTTATACCCTCTGGTTAAACGCTGGGACCATTATCGGTGTTATATGATACTGCAAATCTGACTCTCCCCCTGAGATCCCTTGCGCTTCGATATCCTTTTATATATACAAAATTTTTAGTTGTTAACATGTGGAGATAGCCCATTATTTTAAGGATGGGACAGCTTCACAAATCTCGTGCAGTACAAATTGCACTTGCTTTTCATATCCCATGCACTCTGCCATCCATATGCTTGCTCCAATAATGTGACTGCTTCCATCCGATGCAGATTTAGTCAAGACTTATTTGAATTGTATTTATCATTATGTATAAATTGCACTTGCTTTTCATATCCCATGCACTCTGCCATCCATATGCTTGCTCCAATAATGTGACTGCTTCCATCCGATGCAGATTTAGTCAAGACTTATTTGAATTGTATTTATCATTATGTATAACACACTGTACGTTTTGTTTCCATATATATTTACCACTTATGTTGCGCACTAATTTGTGGTGCTGACATACCTGCATTTGATGCAGTCTCGCATAATCAAGAATCCTATACGACTGGGACCGCATTTTCTTTATTCGTATTGTGTGCGCTTTATTTTTCATCTTTGTGATGTGTCGTCTCTTGTTGCAGCTTTACAAAACAAGAGACGAGAAATACCTCCTCGACTTGCAAAGAGTCAGTGGACCACAGCTCCTCTTTCTGGACTTGTGCGCGGCCTTTCTAGCTCAGCTGAGAGTTCTTTGATTCCCTGTGTCTGCTTTCCATCAATTGCATTCCTTGCATTACACTAGAGGAATGTCGAATCGCTCACAAAGCTGTAAATAGTAATCATATCTCCAGTAGTTTGATTTCTGGAGTATGTAGATTGTAGACATGCGAAGCTGTTGTGCCTGGCTATCTTCTGAACCAGACTTTGTGGAGCTAGATGGCTCCTGGTTCTTTACAGCTGGCCGGCTGCTGGTGAAGGCACTAGGATATACAGTGAACTAGATCAGTGCTTTTGCTGGCTTTAATGTCTATCTACATGAATAATTTCAGCTCTCACAATGGTAATTCAAAGCTGAGCAGCGTACAGGTCAAGTGAGATGCATGTTAAGGCATCGTTTACAACCTCTCAGTTTGGCATTACTTTTGACTGGAGTTAGGTACACGAAGCAACTTCTAGTTTACAGTCGGACAGGTTGCAGCATGATCATGAAACATTATATTCAAGATTTTTTGTCGGCGAGAGTTCGCTTTTACTGTATGTGCTAAAGTTGAACCCAAATGTACTATGCTGAACCTATTTGCCTGCTTGGCCCAGGCAAGGATTCCCAGGTGCTGGATTTTGGTGGCCTGGGTCCAGATTTCTTGCCTGGCTGCAAACCTTAAACCTGCCTGGCAGCCAGCAAGCAAACATGCCCTCATGAATTTTGGTCCTCTTTGAACTTACTACAAAGGGTAAATCGAACTACATTGATAGTTCATCCAGTATTGATCAATATCGTTTTCTGTACGATGATATTGTTTTTGACCATGGAAGTTTTCATTTGGAGATTTTAGCACAGTCATTTTTTACTGTTTTTATTAGATATTTTGAAAAAAAATAAATCCCATACGGATTGGTTTCGGATTTTGTATTACAGTATTGTTTCTGACTTATTAATAAATATTTTTTTCAAAAATTATCTAATTTGTTTCTAGGAAACATGCAATTAAATCTTGTTTAGCTTAGAGAGTTCAATTTTAGTTTTGACAAAAAATATGAAACTACTTTGATTTTGTTTCCTAAAAATCATTATCGCCTCACTTGAAAATGTTTAAATCTTCAACGGATTCCTTATGATGTTTCTATCAAACCCGAGGTACCAATTACCCTCCCCATCGCACATGAGCTGCCTACACGAACAAAAAATCTAAGTAGTTGCTGAATACCTTCTTGTTCCAAGATGATAACAAATTATAAATGTGTAATCAAGAATGGTGGATAGTTCAAGCGTCTCTGGATAACTAGGAACTCAAATGTGATACAATACTAGTCCTAAGAGGCTAGTAACATATTTATTACATCAGATAGGTCTCATTGCAGTAGTCTCGACAAGCGTGGACAATGAAGGCATGCCACGATTAAAAGTAACCACAACATAATACAGATCCAACAGACCCAGAAAGAGGTCTCGCTACGGATCCCAATGCCACGTGCTTAGTTGGGTGCAGATACGACCTTATTCGTACGTCACGTCAGGATTGAAATCCGGATCTTCCTTTGTTCAACAAAGCAAGGGTGAGTACAAAGTACTCAACAAATCCAACCTTATCCTACGGAATGGGATATCAGTATATGCATATGGATAAATCAAGGATAAGGCTTGGTTTATTTGCATAAAGCTATCTTTTTACACATGCAGGGTTTCATTTTATAAATACATTTGCAAAAGACATATATTTTTTTATATATAATAGTATTTCTGAAAAAGGGGTTGATCATAATTTTAGGTGTTGCTGAACCCTCTGTTCCCGCAACATATGGCAGACAACTATTCATTTCCAAAATCACACTCACTCTCCTGTTTTCACTCATCCCAACCCATCTAGTTGTTGAAACCAAAACATAACTCGTCCGATACCGCGGACACGTCTATCCGGACAAATTTTACACTCTGCAGAGGTTATACACTTTCCCCACAAGTAGGATACCGTAGATTAACACCGTCGTGCAAGCACAGATCCATCAAAGCCATTACCCTCCATAGCTAGCACTGGCGCTCACCACGGGAACACTAAGGCCACATCTCATAGTACGATAATTTACAGAGCTCTTTATATTTCGTACAATATTCATCAATTTCCACATACATCTCTTAGTGTCCCGTTGCACACCTGCCTTCAGGTGATTGCTATACCAACTAGAGGGATGTAGACTAAGCCTTTCCTATGCAAGGCAAGTGGCTGTACGATAAATGAGTTAGGCAAGATGAATCATCAACTCAGTCCTTAATCGAGACAAGACGGATATCTTCATGCTTAACCACAAAAGGTACCAGCCCCAACACCACGACATCCCACAAAAGGAACACATATCCGCCCCATCTCTAGGGTAATCACCATCTATAACTTGTTCATTAACTCTTTCATAATACCCACAATTTATTATCACGACTCACACAATTTTGCATTTAAAATCATTGCATTTGAGGAAAAACATATGATAAGTATTCATGATGAATACCAAGTCCTAAGCATACTAAATAATAATATTTTATCATAGCATATTATTTGTTCCTAAGTTTGAACAAGACAATTATCAGGTAATATCAATTCAAGGATGGCTATTTAAATGGGTTTTAGCTAAGCAGCGAAAATACTTTGTACGTATAACGTACATGCAATATTTAAAATGGCTTCTACAGATCGTGTTTAAAAATAGGATTAACATGCATCAAAAGGGAATAAGCTAGACTTGCCTCCGTTGGCGTCCTCGGCAAACTCCTGCTGGCAGTCCGGTTCCTCGGCGTCGAACTCGCGGCACTCACCTCTGACGTTCTCGTTCTCCGGTTCGTTCACTCCGTCAGCTAGAAGTACCCAACGAGCGCAACAGACAAACAAGCACAGATAAATAATCACATAAATTCAAATGAGCTCTAAAAATTATAAAATTTATATGAGAGATAGATCATGATTTAAGATGAATTTAGAAAGAATAATATTTGAAATCAGAGTTGACATGTGGCTCTGCAAGATGGCCGAATTTTAATCACGCGGAAAAGAATAATACACGATTAAGGAATAGGTGATCACGTGGGCATTTGGCTTGGCTGGTAGTGCATGTTGTATACTATGCGTGTGCTATTTGGATGGAGTTGTAGCTTAGGACCCATACATCATACACACATGCATGAAAAGGGAGAGAGAAAAGCTAGCAAGGGTCTTCTTCTTGCTTCTTGCATGGACGATGCCATGGTTGAGCTCGTGGAGCTCGAGAGCGGCTCGACACAGGCAAGGGCAAGGGGGGAGTAAAGAGAAGACCACATGAAGAGTGGGGAGAGCAAGGGAATGCTCATGGGCTGCTCACCTCGTCGTGCAACGACGGTCGAGCCCGGCTCGTGCGTACGACTGTATACGGTATACGCGAGGCAAGTGAAGGGAGAGTAGGCAAGTGAGTGATGAGCTGAGTGTGCTGCTGTGGAGAGCAACTAGGCGTGCCTTTTTATAGGCCAGGAAGTAGGGATGTGCCACTGGCTTGCTTGCTTGCCTTCAATGGCATCGTTGTGGTCGGATGCTTGGGCGGTGCGACGCGTAGCGAGTAGATGCTTAGCATGCAAATGGACGGTGTCTAACCTTGCATGGTGGTCGGTGCCTAATTTTGCATGATGGTCGGTGCCTAATTTACATGCATGCATGAACTATCTATATGTGTGCATGTGTGTGTGCACTACTGACACTTGTTTGCTTGTGCTTTGCAGGCTGGTGGTATATGCATGTTGTATGTGTGTCTTGCTTGTTTGCGTGGTAAATGGTAAAAGTGAATATTACCTCGGTGGGTGCTTTGTCTTGCTTCGTTTGCCGCGTATATACAAATGTGCTGTGGCCATGCATGGAGAAGAAAGATAGAGGGAAAGGTGGGAGGTGTGACCCGCTGTCGTGGAGGCGTACGAGCTGCCGCAGTTGGCAAGGGGGGTCTGGGCACAGGTGAGCTGCGGCGGCGATGGTGGTGGGGTCAGCGCATGCGGCGTTGTTGGGTATCGGGCGAAGCGAGAGAGAGGGAGAGAGAGGGATGGAGAACGGGCGGGTGATGCCGATGCCACGGTGCATGATAAATTGAAGAGAGATAGTTGGGATGGATATAAGATGGATAAGATTTAGAAGGATATAGAGCTCAGATGACTTAAAGTTTTTGAAATGCATTAGAAAATAATTTTTAACGCGAGTGATTTTTGAATGTGAATTTTTGGATGTTACAATAGTAATTGGGACTATGAGCCAAAAATACGTGAAGAGTATGTTTAAGAGTCTTTTTCAAACTTAATCTTTAAATCCTTACTTGGAGAGCCATTTAAATAAAAATTGCTTTTCATATATTTTCATTCTCCAACAACTTCTCCATATCTTTTACATGTTTTAGAGAGCCAGTCCCGCTATTCATTTTGGCTAACGAGAAATCAGTAATTAAAGAAGCTGTTCGAAAGCATTTTTACCAAAATCTATTCATATTAATAAAAAAACGATATATAGAGACTCTTAGAATTGCTCTAATGGATAAGGATGGTTGTGCATAGCTACCATAGCTTTGATGTCATCCTTCCTCGGGTTTTACAGTTTGATGGGGTTTTAATAAACTCCATACAATCTCGTTCAATCCCTTCCAATCAAGTAGGAGATTAACCGAACAATGCCTTAATGTGTCTTTTTGCCTTCTACATAGTCTATTAATTGACAATATTAACTAATTGTAATAAACAAGAACATCCACTAGCAAAAAGACAAAACTTGTTAAGAGCTAAATTAGGCAATTGAAATAGGGAGAGTAAATCAAAGCAATAGTTAGTTTAAGGGGCTATTTGGACATAGGAAAATTTAAAGGGACTAATTTGAACTTTTTCCATCTATTATTGTCCTTCTCAGTGCAATTGTAATGATATGATATATGTAAACATAATATTAAAGGCGGGAAGAATTATTTCATAAGTCGTCTGACATGTAGGACCATGTTATGGTTGCCTTATATGGAGTTTCATTCTTATTTAATGAGATGGCATATATGCAAAAATAATGACGTGACATATAATTGTGAGGAGAGAAATGAACCCAATTCACACAGTTATCAATGATGTATTTTGGATACTAAATGAAACTTCACTAAAAGTTTTTTGTTTCATGTTCACGTGTTAGAAACTGAGTGAAAATCCAGTAAAAACATTTCATTTCATAACATCGTGCATCATTGAAATATTTAGACCTATAAAACGAAATTAACTTGTGCCTGTAGATTTTATTTCATTTTATCATTCACGGCACACTCTTTAAAAAATCTTTCACGCATCGCTCTATAAATTTTGTTTTAGGGTCTAATTGGTTTGCTTCCAAAATTTGTCATGCTCTCACCTTTGGTTTGTCAAATCTATAATAATTTTTTTTACCTAATTTTTGGCTTGCCAGCATTGCAAATTTTGGAACTGCACAAGCCCTTATTTATCATCCACGCCTCACTTTTAAAAGTAGGGTAACGAAACACTGAAAAATGCCCCATCAGAGTGATTGATTGCTACGGTAATGCATGACAGTATTTTAGTTACAGTGGTGATTTCGCGCCGGTATGTTACAGTGCTTGGCGGCCAATCTGGACTGCTCGCTTTTGATCCCGTGCTGGCCGTACCTACTGCTAACCCTCACAGGAAATTGTTCTTAGGAAGAACTGATCCAAATTTTCAAATGACAAGTCATTGCACTTCAAGAACGAGAATGATTTAGAAAAGAACGACAATATTTGCCACGCTCTGATTGGATTTTGACCGGATTTTACAGTACATAAACCCACGAAAGAATCACATAGCAAAACGGACCACACTATTCTAATAAATCTCAGATCCAGCAAAGACAGAAGGAGAAACAACGGATGCATCGCGAAAGCAAAGGTCAGATGGAGCAATTCCCGAACAAGGCGGGGCGCAGCGGAGGCATCACTTCTAGCGGGCGTGCGCGGCGCCGGAGGGCGGATCGCAGGAGAAGACCTGGCGTGGGAGGCGCCACGCCTCGGTGGCCCCGAAGCACATGTCGTCGAGCGCCTCGCTGCGGCACCACCGGCACCCAGCTCTCGCCGCGCAATCGCCCGGCGTCGCCAGATCCTGGCACGGAGACGGCGGCCCCGCGCGGGCCGATCCGACCTTGCCCTTGCCCTTGCCCGCCGCGGCGGCAGCAGCGGCCGCCGGCGCTGAGACCGCCGTCGCGCAGACGAGGAGGACCAGCACGGCTGCGGCCGCGGATCTGGTTCTTCTGGCCATCTTCGGATGCAGTTGTCAGGGGTCCGAAGGTACGAATGCGGCGGCTTCACGTGACACAGGCACACAGCACACAGTGGGTATAATCCGGTGCTGCTTTCTGTTCCAGCGGTGGGATTGACGAAAGGTGGTCGTGTGGGCCGGCCCATAAGAGAAATGCGGTTCCTTCGTCCGTTTCAGTCTTACATCAGCCAACCGCCCAACAGCACTTTCCATTTCCCACAGTTTTTGGGTCGAACTTTTTAAGATGTGCGTTGAAGCTCCGCCAGACCCAAACATTATTCTCCACGCGTGCGCGAGTCATCCTGGCGACGCGCACTTTCCGTTCTTAGCTCCATTAGATATCCACTTTCTATTTTGGGTATCTACTTTCTATTTTAGATTTGCTTTCTTTCTTTTCCTGTCACTGATCGTGGAGGGTGGACGTGCGGGAGGGGAGAGAGGCGCATGTGTGTGTCAGACCTGTGTCAGATCATGTTTATGTGAAATATGCATATAGTGCACAAAACTTTAAAATATGATAACTTTCTTGTCAAACATCTATTTTTAATTCCGTTTGTACCATTACGTTCGTTATGACGAGATCTATGAAAATAGATCCATGTTGGATATGTTTCGAGACAATTTTCGTGATGATAAAGTTTTGCACTTAGGAGTATAAAGTTTTAAATGTTATAGTACAAAGTTTCAAAACTTGGAGTGTTACAGAACTTTTAAAGCTTGAAATACAAAGTTTTAAATGTGCCAATATAAAGCTCGTGAATTTTAAAAATAAAATTTAAAATTATAAAGTTTTAAATAAAAAAATAAAAATTTTAAAATGTGCTAGTATACAGTTTCCAAATTTATAAAGTGTAAAGTTTGAAACTACAAGTTTCAAAGTTTAAAATACAAAGTTTTAAATGTGCTAGTATAAAGTTTTAAATATGCTAGTATAAAGTTCCTAAATTTTAAAAATAAAATTTAAAATTACAAAGTTTTAAATCTGAAAGTAGAAAGTTTTAAATGTGTCAGTATAAAGTTCCTGAATTTAAAATTTAAGTTTAAAATTATAAAGTTTTAAAGTTTAAAGTACAAAGTTTTAAATATGCTAGTATAAAGTTTCTAAATTTTAAAAATAAAATTTGAAATTACAAAGTTTTGAATCTTAAAGTAAAAAGTTTAAAATGTGCTAATATAAAGTTTTTAAATTTGAATTGTGTGAGATTTTAAAACTAGCAGTACAAAGTTTGTATTTTAATAGTTCAAAGTTTTGAACCTAGTGATACAAAGTTTGTAATGTGGTAGTTCAAAGTTTATAAATTCAGGAGTACAAAGTTTGTAATGTGATAGTTCAAAGTTTTTAACCTAGCATTACAAAGTTTATAATGTGATGGTTCAAAGTTTATGAATTTTAAATGTAAAGTTTTGAACCTAGCGGTACAAAGTTTGTTGTATCATAGTTAAAAATTTATAAATTCTGTAATTTAAACCTGGCAGTACAAATTTTAAAATGTCATAGTTCAATGTTTTGTAGTTAGAAGTATAAAGTTTGTAATATTAAAGTCAAAGTTTTATAAATTCTGAGTTCAAAGTTTTAAATCTAGCAGTGTAACGTTTTATAATGTGATAGTTCAAATTTTTGAATCTAACAGTACAAAATTTTGAACTTAGTACGAAGTTTATATAACTTCATGCATTTTTTAATTTGTTTACCTTGTATTGTTTTTTTTCAGAGTATTAATGACAACTATTTTGGTATTAAAGAAAACGGAAGCCACATGTGCTTTATATTTAGCTATTTGTATGTTGACAAATAAGATGCACTTTTTTTCTAGTTTTTTTTCTATGATAACCAATTTTAATTTTCTTGTATGGGTTGAATTATCAATCTTGTATAAAGTATTATGAAATATAATGTATATGATTTTTTAAAAATAGGACTTCCACTTCCATATGGATGTCAAACCAACTCTCCGCCCTTTTTATCTTCCATAAACCCGCTATCCCGAAAGAGAAAAAAAATAGCTCGTAGAATCCAAATTAGACTCCACAAGCTGAATGGGCTCCAGAATCTAGATGGAAGAAAAGTGAAAACTAGACACCGAAAAGTGAAAAGTGAAAAGCTATACATGAGAAGGGAGGAGAAAGTAAGCTGACGGTGGGCGTGCGCTGCTACTGCAACTAGCGCATGCGCGCCGACTAAGACTCCCGTCCGCCAGAGGGCCTTTCCGACTCATGGCACGTTTTCTAGTTCAGTTGGTGCGCCATGCAACTCTTAAGGTCAGGATAAGTTGAGTTGAAGTCTCACTCTGGTCAAGACGGCATAAACATACACCCTCATCTCTACATGTATGTTCTTCCAATCACATAATGTACCATGAAATTATCCTCCAGTAGTTCTAACCGCACTCAGATGTTCATGCTCAATAGGACCCTCCAGTAGTTCTAGTATTACCGTACTGGAATGTTCAATAGGACAGAGTAGCTAGTATAGCCCCCCTGAAACGGAGCCTGAAGAAAGATATGCACAATTGACGACTCACACGAGGAAATAGACCAACTGTGGGTCGACGCTCTTGTGAATACGTCTAGCACGAGTGCTACTAGTGGTAGCCAAGGACTCCGCCAGGCAGTGCGCGAATGCCATGTAGCTCTGGTAGCCGTTCTCGGCTTTGACTCGTCCACCGGGATGGCCGACGTTGTTTGGCACAAGTCCACGGGCGCAGCTGTGCCTGTGGTCGTAGTGCCAGTCTCCGGTTTTCCAGTCGAAGGTGTATAGCGGCAGGAACCGGTGGCCGAAGCTGGCGACGAAGCCAACGGCGTCCAACACGAACTCGGCCTCCTGCATCGACGTGTAGTAGGCGAGGCTGACGCGCGTCCACCCGGGTCGCACCCCGTGGTAGCCCTGTACAAACGTACCATCCGAGTAAAACAAGTGACCAGTCACTCGATCCACGTTTAATCATTGGGTTTACCTGCTCCACGGCAGATCTGATGGCTTTGGCGCGCGCCGGACTGATGCCGAGGAGCCGGTGGGCGTAGGGCCCCGCGCACGCGCACCCCGCGCGCGCCTGCACACCGAACAGGTCGTTCAGAAGCTTCGCCACGAACCGGCAGTGCAGCTGCAGCCTACTGCCCCATCCGCCGTCGCCATCGGTCGCGTCTCGGTCTCGCGGGGCGTACACCACGAAGGAGAGCACCGGGAGCCGAGGCGCGCTCGCGGCGTCGTCGTCAGCGCCTTGCAGCAGGCGCAGGTTGGGGTTGCCCCCCGCGCGGACACGGCGGAGAGCCAGCGCGAGCATGCGTGCCTCGTGCGCCTCGATGCACGCCTCCCCGACCCACTCCTTCACCCGGAACGCCAGCGCCGCCCGGACCTTCTGTATGATGGCCGGCGTTCCGGCGTCCTCGCGCTCCTCGGCGTCCTCGCAGTACACCGTGTCGCCGTAGGCGCTGACGTAGTGTACGGTGCCCCCACCGCAGGTGGACGGCGCGGTGCCGCGGAGGGCGTAGAGCCGCGACGCCATGGCCAGCACGCCGGGGCTCCCCGGCCCGCCGAGGAACTTGTGCGCGCTCAGGAACACGGCGTCGTAGCCGTCGTCCGCGTCGCCGTCACCAGACGGCCGCATGTCGACGCGCACGTAGGGCGCGCTGCACGCGAAGTCGAAACAGGCGTAGGCGCCGTGGCGGTGCAGGAGCGCCGCCACGGCGCGGGTGTCCGTGCGCAGCCCGGTGACGTTGCTGCACGCCGAGAAGGCGCCCAGCATGGGGCGCCCCGACGGCGCGCGCGCCGCCAGCTCCGCCTCCAGCGCGGCCAGATCCAGGAGGCCGTCGACCTGCAGCCCGATCTCCACCACCTCCGCTAGGCTCTCCCGCCAGCTGAGCAGGTTCGAGTGGTGCTCGTAGGGTCCCACGAAGACCACCCACCGGTCGGACGGCGGCAGCGCGGCCAGCACCGCCGCGCGCAGCGTCGGTGGGACGGCCATGCCCGTCACCTCCTGCAGGCGCTTGATGGCCGCGGTGCAGCCCGTGCCGCAGAACAGCAGGATGTCCTGCGGCCCGGCGCCTAGGCTGCGCTTCACGTACCGCGCCGCGTCCCCGGCCAGCTTGCTCGTGTGCAGGCCCACGTAGCTGTCCGTCGTGTGGGTGTTTCCTGCCAATCGCCGTCCACAGACGTATAAGCACCGAGTCGTATTCATTGTTCGTCGAGGAAAATAGGAGCTACTCACGGCACGTGTGCTGCTCACCATAGAAAGGCAGAACGTTCCGAGACACGAACTCCTCGACGAACCGCAGGCAGCGGCCGGACGCCGTGTGGTCCGCGTACGTGATGCGGCGAGTCCCGAACGGCGACGCGAACTCTGCTTCCGCACCGATGATCTGCGACCTCAGCCACTCCAATTTCTCGGTCGGTGCGTCGTCGTTGTTCGCCTCGGCCTCCTTATTGTTGACGTCGTCACCGTGGCCCAGAACAAGACCATCGAACAGGAGGCCATCGGAATGCTCTGCTGCTGCTGGCACTGCTACAGGAGATGCAGCGCCGGTAGATACATTACCGGTTGAAACGAGCGGCACGCGCAGAACGAGAAGCGGCATATCCAATTGGTGAATAAAAATGGTGGTTTAAGCTGACGGTAATCTAATCCGATCGAGTGGGGAGACGAGATGTCGCTGAACGAAGGATCGTTTGAGCAGGCATATATAGGGAGGGAGCTAAGGCTAGCTGCTCTTCCGGCCTTCACGTAGGAGTAGAACCAACCCAAACATTTTCCTGCCGGCTGCCGTGCCGTGGGAGACGGGACGAGCAAACCAAGGACTGATCACATACCAAGGGGCCGGCAGACCGCCAAAACCAAGTGCACAAGTGCAACGCACCTACACTTGTGAATTGTGATGGGCATGGCCGGCCACCTGGGTCGCGGTTGCCGGCGAACGAAATTAGGCAAATGGTGCCCGAAAGCCCGTAGGCGAGCGCGCGAAACGGTGGGGGGCGTATCGGTTCGGTGGGCTCGTGGCCTGGATGGCCCCTGAATCTGATTCGAGATCAGCAACGCGGCGGGCTGGAGGCCAGCCGCGTCACTCCACCAATCAGAGCGAGCAGAACATGTCATTCTGGCAGGTGTGGGTGGTTTTGTGTTTGCAGTTGGAACCGGCCCATTGGAAGACTTCTCTGCTCCGCCGGACAGCAGGCAGCCTGAGCTCGGCCTGCCCAACGAAAACATGGAGTTAAAGGCCCATTAGGAAGCATGAGCTTGGCCCGTGCGAAGAAAACATTTGGCCCGTCTTATACGCAGGGACCTGTCCAAACAAACAGTCATCACTTAGCCACTGGCAATACGTCGCGAGATGCCAAGATAGACCGAGGGATCGGCGACTCCGCCGGCGAGCTGCGACGGCGGAGGGTTCTGACGTCGGATGATCCCCTACGTGACCCTCTCTATCTCTCTCCCGCGTGGGCTGATCAAGAGACTGCCCTGCACGTAGTTGCCTGGCCTTGGTGGGATAGGACCTAGGGTTTGGTACCTAGGGAAACTGATCTCAACAGCGATGGCGGAAGTTTCAATGGTGAAGTTGAAGGACAAGAAGAGCAAGGCGAAAGTGCAAGGTAGCAGCGGCGCAGTTCTTTTTTCGGCGAACTTCTAGGAGGGAGCCCGCCCGACGGTATGAGTTGTCTCAGCGGGAACTGTCGCGGATTGGGCAGCGCTGCGACAATAAAATAACTTTGTGAGTTAGCAAAGAAAGTTGCCTTACCGTGCTTTGTGTCCTTGAAACTCAGGTCCGCCGAGCATGAGTGGAAAGTCTTTAAGGTACCCTAGGTTTCGACAATGCTTTCGCTGTAAGTAGCTCAGGGCGCAGTGGTGGCCTTGGAATTTTTTAGAACAACAATACCAGGGTTGAATTGTTACCATACTCTCAATATCACATTGATACTATTATTACAGAGAGTGGGGTGAGCCGTGGCGTTTGACGTGTGTCTATGGTGAGGCGCAGGTTCCGGAACGCCACAAGACATGGGAGATGTTCAAGTTCATTAAGGCTTCATCTCATCTGCCATGGATGTGCATTGGAGATTTCAACGAATATCCAAGACAGTTAATCAGCTATCGATAATGCACACGTAGTGTAATATCCGTTATCCGAGAAGGTGGCTATACCATACAAACCATGAATCGGCCTGACTTCAGATACGTCCGGTGGAAGAAGAACCTTCCGCGGGTGGACACGTGGATCCGCCACAAAAATCTGAATACCGTGTGGATACGGTCAATTCTTTGTTTCCCCGTGAAAAGGATTCACGGAGGACATTTTGTCCACACTTGAGCCGATCACAATTTAGTTCACTGAATTCGCAGCCCGACATGTATGTTATCCAGAACGAGAAGGATCATGAAAGCGAGAGAGCATCTTTCGACTGTTAGCAGCTTATTTATACGCGTATAGCGAGTAGCGACGGCATCTTTCGACAGTTAACACTTATATATATATATATAGGAAAAAGTCTACTTAACCCCCTGAACTATCAGCAAGTGTCTAACATACACCCCCAATTATAAAATCGTCTGTTTTACACCCTGAACTTTTCAAAACCGTTCAAATTACACCCTAGAGCGGGTTTGGACGGCGGTTTTGCTACAGTAACCATGGTTTTGCTACAGTGACGGCGTTTTGACTTTTTCTTTTTCTATTTATTTCCGTTGAATCTTTGAAAAATCATAGTAAATCACAGAAAAATCATAAAATAGAAAATCTAATTTTGTTGGACGCCACATGAGTAGATCTACACAATGAACATATAATATAGTATGCTTTAGTACAATTTTTTTCTGTAGCTTTAAATTAGTTAGAAAATCAAATTTTATCTGTAATTAATTGGAATAATTCATAGCTACAGCTTCTATAGTCCAATTGTGGTGAAATTTTTATGATGGGGTTATTATTATATGCTTGAACTATAGTAAAAATTTCATACTCATTGGATCATATATAACTTAGTTATAGATTTATTTAGGTTTATGTTTAGATTTATGCTTGTTAAATTTATGCTTGTTAAATATAAATAAATCTATAACTAAGTTATATATGATCCAATGAGTATGAAATTTTTACTATAGTTCAAGAATATAATAATAACCCCATCATAAAAATTTCACCACAATTAGACTATAGAAGCTGTAGCTATGAATTATTCCAATTAATTACAGACAAAATTTGATTTTTCTAACTAATTTAAAGTTATAGAAAAAATTATACTAAAGCATACTATATTATATGTTCATTGTGTAAATCTACTCATGTGGAGTCCAAAAAAATTAGATTTTCTATTTTATGATTTTTCTGTGATTTACTATGATTTTTTAAAGATTCAGCGGAAATAAATAGAAAAAGAAAAAGTCAAAACCGCCGGCACTGTAGCAAAACCATAGTTACTGTAGCAAAACCACCGTCCAAAACCGCTCCAGGGTGTAATTTAAACAGTTTTGAAAAGTTCAGGGTGTAAAACAGACGGTTTTATAGTTGGGGGTGTAGGTTAGACACTAGCTGATAGTTCAGGGGGTTAAGTAGACTTTTTTCTATATATATATATATGTGTGTATTTCTTAGCTCTCCTAGTATTTTCTCGACCCCATGGTCGATCATGGAGAAAGGCCCGGACGGATAGAATGGTTATTTTGGCTAGATTTTGCGGTGCTTGCAGACTTGCTTATACAAGTTACAACACCCTCCATGGCCAAGCGTCGTTTTCTTCTCGTACTATTTTCACTGCTTTTTCTTGAAGTACTAGCCAGGTCCCCCGCGCTTCGCGCGGGTAAGACTGTTGCAAGCGGGGTGAACTGTTCATATCGGATTAAGTACTGTTCATACCGGGTTAAGTACTGTTCATATGGTCGGTACTGTTTATATGGATACTATTTATCTGGCTCCGGTACTGTAGCTAACGGGTGGTACTGTTCACGGAGACCCGGTACTGTAGCTAACACTGTAGAAACTGTAGCTAACTCACCACGTTTAAAGTCTTACTAGCCAGGGCCCCCGCGCTTCGCGCGGGTAGGATTTTGTTGCAAACGGGCTGACTGTTCATACCGGGTCGAGCACTGTTCATGTGTGTCTGTACTGTTCATAAGAGGGAACTGTTCATCGGATCCGGTACTGTAGTTAAAGGGCGGTACTGTTCACGAAGGTACTGTAGTTAACGGGTGGTACTATTCACGGAGGCCCGGTACTGTAGCTAACACTGTAGATACTGTAGCTAATTCACCACGTTTAAAGACTTATATAGATATAGATATAGATATGAATCTCACAAGTGGCGCCACTTGGTGGCGTGATTCTGCAGGTGCCGCGCGATATACAACAAAAAACAGAGATACGTGTTTTCTTTCATTCTTTTTTTTTCCCAGAATTTGCATGGCACGGAAGCATGGAACAACGTCTCCAATAGTCCTAACGTAACGACTAACAAGACAGCTAGTGGCCGCTTCAAATATCTATCCGTATTATTTTCAGGATTCCGGGTGATATTTTACATACGCACTGTAGCTGACTGGAGCATTTCTATGTCTTGCACGTGGACGCGCCGTTAGACCCGCGTACATCTGCTGAATATTGTGTTCTTCAATTATCGTCAGTAGTCGTCGACACGCATACTTTTCTCAACGTGTAACTTTCTTCTCCTAATGCAATAGCCCCGAAGAATTGAAACGCGCTGTTGCTTAGCGTGTCCTGTGTGGCAGCGAGAAGATTAGAGGAAGATTAGGGGATTTTTATTTTTATAATAATATTATACTCCTGCTTGGTTGCGTTCCCATCCCGTCAATCTTCAATCTCCGTCGTCCACTGACTACTGACGAAATATTTTTAGTGCCATTGTGTTATCGAACATTGTTTATGCGTTAGGAGACGGGGTTCGATCAGCAAGTTCGTCATTTGGCTCTACAACAAGCCATAGCCACCAAAAACCTGTCGGCGTCCATCAAAGTTTAGGTCAAGCCTTGTCGACCTTTCTTTCCATTCCAGGGGTAAGTAACACCGTAACAGGCTAACTGCTGCACTAGTGCAGATAAAACTGGTTTTCTTTGGAAAGTAGCCAAATAATCGTTTTCTAACAAAGCATCATCCGGATGGTTTAGTTTCGATCGCACGGCTGGCGGCTGCGCCTGTCGCCTGCCCTGAGCTGAATTTCCACGCCAACACAAAATAAGCCGCTCGCAACGCACCAACGCGAGTTGAGATTTGCCCCGTGCCGCGTCGACCGGTTTCCCACTTGCAGATTAACTTCCATACCCGTGCATGGTGTCCACGATCGCGCTGTTTTGGTTAACATGCACGAGTATGCTTTTGCAAAGGCTTGCCGTTGGTCACACAACCGGACAACGCAGCAAGTGGGAAAAGGAAGCGACAACGAAGGAAAACGGGAGCTGTGAGAGCACACACCACACTCTCAGAAGGAGCATCATGCAATGTGCAACTTGTTTGATGAAGCACCGGAATTGGCCTGCTGGGGTTGCCAAACTGCGCACGCCACTGCGGCACTGCCATTTTACCTGAGTCGTCGTCGCTCGTCTCATCGGCAAGGCAACGCAGGCATAAACATTTGGAGAAAACACGCGTGCCGCGTGCGCGCGTGCGCCCGAGAGGAAACAGACAAACCAGCAGGAAAAGGCGGCCAGACAAGGGTAGTACGCACGAGAGCAACCGGACGGATAGGCACGGGCGCCCGGCCACCGTTCTCAGCTCTCACCCGGCGGCCGGCACACCACAGACGCGAGCTGGAGCAGAGAGGGCCGCGGTTGTCTGGGCACGCGTTCCGTTCTTATCCACTCCGGCGCGGGGAGCCGAAGCGGCGCGGGCCCAGCCGGGTCAGGCCACGCGGCGGAAGCGGTGCGGGCGATCTTCTTCATCCACGTCGACACGGTCAAGGCCTTCTTTATCCCTGATTTATTCCTGATCACCCGGCGCGACCATCCCCGGCCACTATTATTATCATCAAATCATCACACATCACACCTACCCGTGCCTCCTTTCCCCTTTCCATCGCCGATTCCTCGCCTCTTCTCGCCAGCTCTGATTCGCCTCGAATTCCCGATTTGCCGACCCTAGCGACGCCGACGCCGACGCCGTGGTGACGCGACGCGCATGGAGATCTCCTTCGAGGCGTGGGAGGGCGTGCAGCGGCACGGCCAGGACCTCGCGGACCGCCTCGCGCAGGGCTTCACGGGCCTGCTCCAGGCGCCGCCGCAGTTCCCGTGGCCCCCCGCGCCGCACAAGCGGATGCCCTTCGACATTGACCTCCCCGTCGTCCCCTTCGGCGCCGGCGCCGCCGGCCGCGGCGTCCCGGGGAAGGACTTCCCCTTCCCCTTCCCCGCCGCCGCCGTCTCCTCGGTCATCGACATCGGCGGCAGGCTGGGCCAGGCCGGCGCCGAGCTCGGGGCGTCCGTAGGTGGGGCCGTGCAGCACGCCGTGCGGCACCTGCCCGTGCCGTTCCGGAACGGCCAGATCCGCCCGCGCAAGCTACCGCCGCCGCCTCCTCAGGCGCCCCTGCCACCCGCGGCTTCGGTGGGCGACGGGGCGGTAGGGCTCTCCGTCGAAAGGGCTGCTGTGGATAGGTGCCCCCTCGAGGCGGCGGCGGCGGCCGCCGCTGCGGCGACCGGGAGCGCTGCCGCATCGAGCGTCAGCGGTCATGTTGGCGGAGACGATTTGGACGAGGACGACGAGGGTTTCGGCTGCGATATTGGGACTCTTGGGAACTTTAAGAAGGCCAACGTATGATCTAACTCGTGCTTTCTGTGTTATGGATTTTGGCGAGTCGTGAAGTTCGCATCTCATATTAGGCGCACGATCTTAGTTTAGGGCTCCTGTCTTTACATAACTTAGAATTGAGGGTGTCCGGTCTAGCAACTAGTTACATGTCTCTGCCATCTGATTTATTGTAATCCTCTTCCTCACAGTTAATCATATAGCCACTGCAAGGATCTGACATTTTAATCCACGGATTTAAGCCATGATCTTTAATCATCTGCTGAATGATCCTTTTTTTGTCGAGAGAAACTAAGATTATTGCATGCAATCCTTAACTCAACTCACGAACAACGTACAACCTAGAGATCACAGGCAAATTGCACTTCTACCTTGGTACACACATGGGTGTTATGTGAAAAGTTGTACAAAAAGTACTTCAGCTAAAACTAACCTAACATTTTGAATCAACCAAATGTTTTTTTTATTGGATGGACTTGTGGATTTGCTGTACAGTTTCTAATTTCTTTTGATGCTACAGCGGCATGTCACAAACTCACAACATAGTACTTATCTTCTCTCTTGATGATTATATAGGGTACTGTAAATATGTCGGCAACATACAATACCAGGACTCAGGACATCGAGAGTTCTGTTGTTGCATGTGGAGACCTCTGGAGGCTAGAGGCATCGCGTGGCGGATCAACTTCTGGAAATGATACTTCGCCCCTGTACCTTGTCCAGTTGGGGCCTCTACTATTTGTTCGAGACTCTACGCTTCTCTTGCCCGTTCATCTTTCAAAGCAACACCTGCTTTGGTATGGTTATGATCGCAAGGTACTCAGCCTTTCTAAGCATGGATTTTGACAAACCTTGTTTTTTTTTGCACGACGGACGAACTGAATTTCATTACCCTAAAGCAATGAAATTACAAAAGTTTAATGATCCATAGTGTGATACTCCACCGCGTTAATGACCTGCCAGATTGAACTGAACACGCAGGGTTCAGCTAACAGGCAACCAAGCACTTTTGTAATGGTTTATCAAATCAAACATCTTTTAATGATTTATCAACTAGTTTGAATTACACCTGTATTTGGTACTTTATTTTGTTATATTTTATTATCATTAAATATAGTGCTCCTTTATATGGGCAATGTTATGGTCTTTATTGTTTATTAAAGATTAAACTATAGGCCAGGTCTACCTTGATGTGCAAATCTATCTAGTCTATTGCAATGCATATGATGTACAAAGATGTTACTAGTAGTTTTGCTATGTATGAGCTTATGTGGGATTGTTGGTCATTTTTTCTATTGCGTATCTCTGACATAATATACTTCAGATACTGTCTTCTTCCTTTATAGTTAAAACAAGGCGTTTGTTTTTAAAGGCTTGAAAGTCACCCCCCCCGGCCCCCCCTCCTCTTTCCAAAATAATCATCATTCACATACCCCAAAGCTAATTGAATAGCTATGGCATTATCTTAAATTTAACGTACGACCCGCAGTTTACAATCACTGAACTACCGTCTATGATGTATAAATATGCATCTATGTCTTTCTGATCTGATATTTTCTCCTTTTACATTGCTAAACTTGATATTCCATTGCAGAATGGAGTCCATTCCCTCTGTCCAGCTATATGGTCAAAACATAGGAGATGGTTGATGATGTCAATGATGTGTCTCAATCCAATAGCTTGTGTAAGTCTCATTCGTCGTCCTCTTTAATGATGTGAGATCTATTCTATTAATATATTAAGATTAAAATGACTGACTCAATGATCTTTCAGGAGAGCTTTTCGTTGTATTGCCTTGTATTGTAGTTATGTAACTATAGGATACATTTTGTCATGGTTCCTCAATTGCAAGGTTACCTTTTCCCTGGTAGTCTGAGAGATAAGCACGTTCATTTGGCTTTGAGTCTAACATACCATCGATCGGAATGATACTAAAAATTCGTTAGTTTATCAGCTTCTTTTCTGTATTTGGCAATGAGTACAGTAGCCGACCTGTTTTCTGAAAATTGTGTTCATTTATAATGCCACAGCAATGCTTTCAAAAATATCAACAAGCATAGTCCCAGTGATTCCAGTTAACTTTGCTTGGTAGTCCTTGCATTTTCCTTGTGCGTATGAAGCTGAGTATTGATAATATACTACCTTTATTGCAGTCGTTTATGGATCTGCAATTCCCTAATGGGCAACTGACATATGTTGCTGGTGAGGGGATATCAGCCAGTGGTTTTCTTCCGTTATTTGGTGGGTTGCTTCAAGCTCATGGAAAATATCCTGGAGAAACAAGAGTGAGCTTTTCTTGCAAGGTTAGTATTTTCAGTTTATGTTCCCTATATCAATCAGTTGTGTAAAATTTTGTTTGTGTACTCTTTAAGTAGTCTATATCAACATTATATTAGCCTGCCAGGTTGCAGGCCCTGGTATTTCTTAACAAATTGTGCAAGTACATAGTGAGTCATGAAAGAATGGCGATATGTATTAAATGTGTGACCAGTAATTGCTATATATTATGGCTTGTCATCAATTTTTATGATGTTTCCTGTGTTCCAATAGCATATGAGTTCAATCTGACACTTGTTCCCTCTTTTCTTTGAAGAATAAGCGTGGCACAAGGTTCGCTCCTATGTTTCAATGGCCCGACAAGTCTGTTTCATTAGGAGTTACTCAACCCTTGGCATGGAAAAGATCTGGTCTTATGGTGAGACCCAGCATACAAGTCAGGTAGTTTTCTGAAAACATATGGACGACTCCGCAACATTTATGTTTGGCAGATATGTAGGTTTTGATTACAGAAACATCAAATTAGATGACAAGTATCTTACTGGATTGCGAAATAGTTATCTATAGTATAGGGACCTATAAACAGATTTCTTTTTAGTAACTTGCTTGAAAATGATTATTTCTTCTTGCTATCCTCATGTTGTGCTAAAAGCTGTGCTTGTTACATTATTAGAATTTAAAATGGGAATGCTTGACAAATAGTCAAATACTGTATGCTAGGTAATTGTTGGCAGATGTAGTTCATGAATAGTCTTGTTCTTGGTTGTTGTTTTGTTTGAATCCTTGTCTCTCTGTTGTAACACCTTGTTCTCGGTGCTCTGTTGGCAGTGTGTGCCCTACGTTTGGAGGAAGTGATCCTGGGGTACGTGCAGAAGTTGTCCATTCATTGAAAGAGGAATTGAATCTGATGTGTGGCCTCTCTTGCACACGGCATCCATCGGCTTATACTGCCCTCTCTGTAAGCTCTAGTTAACATTTCTGATTGGTTCTTTCTATAGGATTATAGTTTGGATGTAACTTAAATCTCTACATGGCAGATTGGACGATCAAAGTGGAATGGTCAAGTGGGTAGTTCTGGAGTGGTAATCACTTTGGAAACACCTCTTAATAACATTGGAAGGCCGTCCTTATCTGTTCAACTGAATGGTGGTTTTGAGTTGTGATCCTTCTGACTCCTGCACTGAAGCTGTACATACCAGTGTATATATTGCCATCACTAATGTTCGTGCTACTCAGCCGATCAACCTAGAAAAGTTTGTTGAAGTGGGCTGCAGGCTTGCAGGTCGTTTTTGTTACTGTAGTCTAGGACTCAGTCTCGACTCAACAAATCAGCAGCGACTCATGCGGGCACAGAAGTCAAACTGCTCTGTTCCCCACTCAAGACTCATTGCAATCCTTAAAAGAGATTGTGATACTTGCAGCAGTTGAGCTCATATTTGTAGTTCATGAAAGGGGAGAGCCACGGGCTCATGTTGCTATGGCCTGCCAGGAGCCACGCGGTCATGCAAGATGTTCATCCAGAAGCTCATTCTTTTGGTGCAAGACTGATAATATGTATCTCAAACTCAGCAATTGAACATTGTTAACAATTGTCTTGTGTATCACCCTGTTCGTTTGAACTATTCAGCGGAATCAGCAGCCATCCAGCAGTGTTTTTCTCTCACGAACAGTACTTTCAGCTACAATAAACCAACGAAACGAACAGGCTGATAATATCTGGCCACTGATCTGTTCGCATCGTTGGATGATGGGACAATCTAGCTGGTGTGTTATTGGCTGCAATCTTGTATTCCCATACATGTATTGGTCAATGAATGGAAGACTAGCGATCCCTGAAATATATACTTATGCAAATCTGCTGTCGCTGGTGTCCATTCCGTGCTAGCTTCAATTTGACAAATCTGGTAACGGTGTCATCAGCATGTTCCTGTGTTTTTAGAGGAATTCAGGTAGTTTTCTGCGATTAGGTTTTAACTACTACGTAGTTCCAACGCTTGCATTTATGGATGGATGTTATGAACCAGTTGAAATAATTTTGCGATTTGTAACCGAGTACCAGTTCAATATATATAAGCGCAAGGAAGCATGCGTTTATGAATGTTACGAAATAGATATGTGATTTGTAACCGAGTATCAACCCAATATAAGTGCAAAGGATGTGCCCTCGTTAAGCAGCAGGTGAAGCATCTGCGTCAATAACACAAAGCTACTCTACACGCTCTTAGGCCTTGTGTTGCAATCCCAGTTCGGCCATGAAGATCGCTCTCACAGCTGCGCTACCACCAATGCTACTGCTCCTCATCTTCTCACCGGCCGCCATGTCCTCGGCTTTGGTTCCATCCGGCCCCGACGAGCACGGCCCCGGCGTCTACATTGTCTTCGTCAGCCGCGCCGACTACGTTGATTCCGTGGACTACGACCTCCGCCTGCTCGCTTCCGTCGTCGGCAGGTCGCTGTGATCACGTCCATCCATGCCCGCACTAGCTATGCCCGTACGTCCGGGGAGGCGGGGAGCTCACCAGCACTGACCCATCCTTCGCTTTGTTGCAGCAAGGCAGAGGCGAAGGCTGCGCTGCTCTACCACTACAGCAGCATCGGCTTCGCGGCGCGGCTAGCACCGGAGCACGCCCATCAACTGTCAAGTGAGTGCACCTGGTTAATCTAGATCAGCATTATTATGCCTCATGGCATTTTGTTACGTCCGAAGTTCCGAGTGAGTTTCAGAGAACGTTTCGGTTTAATGTGTTTCAGAGAAGGACGGTGTCGCGGTCATCAAGGACAAGACGTTCCGTATCCAGGAAGACGGTGGCTTGCCTGGCTTCTTCAAAGAGAATAATGTCTGAAAGATCAAATGCACCTCTTCTGCACGATGCTTAGACACGTTTGGACTTTGGAGCACACAACTGCGGAGATCCGAAACGTGTTATATGAGAACATACTCATTCCCTTCTCACGATCTGAAACATGTTCACTGAAGTTTGGAGTACACTTTTATGTCCTCTTTTGCAGATCTCCTGAATGATTAACCTAGCAAATCTCACACTATTATGCTTACTTGAAACATGTTCACTGAAACGTGTTCGCGCGGAGGTTGAAGATGACTGTGGGAGAGACTTCGCGATGGGCATCTGGTTGGGAGTTGGGGCGCCTGTGGGCCAATATTATTAACGGGGACACTAGCTTTGAGCTTAAGCCAGCGTTAATCACGATGGTTCAAGCTAGTTCGTTTTGTGGGAAAGCCCACGAGGACGTAAATGCTCACCTCTAACACTTTTTAGAGATTTATACCACATTCACCATTAAGGGAGTGACCTAAGAGACTATACGTCTTTGCTTTTCCCCCTTCTCTTTATTAGGAAAGATCAATCAATGGTTTTACTCTAACCGCAACGCTGTAGATACATGGGTGTTCCATTGCTTTCCTAGTCAAGTTCTTCCCTATGGAAAAGACTAATGCTCTTCGCAATAAGATTTCTAGTTTTCAACAACTAGCAGAAGAGTCGATTCCTGAGACTTGGGAACGAATGCAAGAGTATGTCTCTGCATGCCCACACCATGGCATGGAAGACTGGCTTTTGATCCTGAACTTCTACCATGGGTTAGTTCCGTTAGATAGGAGCCATTTAGATGCTGCTGCTGGTGAAACATTCTTTTCGCTAAGTGTTGCAGATGTTAAGATGTTGATCGAGAAGATGGTTTCCAACCAAGGATGGAGCGACGATCGACTCCACCCCCGCAAACGAGGTATGCATTCAATTAAAGAAGTTGACATGAATCTGCACGCGAAGCGAGTAGAACATTATGAGAAGATGAGTGCCCAAGAGACACTCAAAGTCATGGATCCCATATGACTTGCGAAGTCTGTGGAAATATTGGACATTTGGGAAATGTCTGTCCTGAGACCCACGAGGATCTCAACTTCATCAGCAATGACAACGGATTTTGTCCACAACAACAATAAGGATGAAATCAGCGCGTCAACGATCAAGGAGATAACAATTACTACTCTTCTCAACGTCCGAGTAATCAAGGTAATAGTTATGCTTTCCTTAGTACCATGTTCGCTTGAACTTATCAGTGCTACTTTTTAGTCATGGAACAGTGTTTTTCTCCCATAACAAATCAATATTATCATCAGCAGCAGCCGAAAAACCAGCCAATCGAACAGAATGTTGGAAAAATCAGCATCCGAACATAATGTTAAAAAATATAAATCAGCAATGGTAGAATGACTGATAGTATTAATAAAAAGTTGCATTCTCATGACAAGATGTTGGAAAATATAAATGCTAAATTGGATGAATTTTCTTCTGCCTTAAAGAATCAACTTAGTTTTAATAAGATAATAGAAACACAATTAGCTCAAATAGCTGCTGCCATACCATCCTATGAAAAAGATAGAATTCCTGACAAACATGAAGAAACCATAGAGACAACCAACCTTGTTACGACGAGGTATGACTTTTCTGTAAATGGTTGGGGATTTCCTATTAAGAAAGGTGATCCTGGGACCCCGTCATTACTTGCTCCATAGGACTCCACACTTTTCATAATGTCATTTGTGATTTAGGATCTAGTATTAACATTATATCTAAGGAAACTTATGATAGATTGTTTTACACTACCTTAGCTCCAATCCCAATTTACCTACAGCTAGTCGATCAATCTGCCCATTATCTTGAGGGAGTAGCCACCGACTCCTTAGTTAAAGTAAGGAGTGCTTATGTTCCTACATAATTTATGATCTTAGACATGGGCAACAACAAGGATACACCTTCAATCCTTGGTTATCCTTTCCTTAATAGTGCAAATGCTTGCATATATGTGGCTTTTGGGCAAATCCAATTCCACTTTACTAGAAGAAAAGAAATATTTGCTTTTGCCTCTGGATAACCCATCTTTGATGAGAAACCGGAAAAGAAGAAGCATCCGACGAAGAGAATCAAGATGAAGAAACAAAAGCTGATTAAAGAACCAGAGAAGCCTGTCAAGAAAAAGAATAGAAAGAGATGGCGTAAAAAGAAAGATTCGTCCTCAACATTGTCATCCCTTGAACCTGACAAGGCCTCCGAGGTGGAAGAGGAAACAACCCCGCTCAAGAAAGAATGACCTTGAGCCCGTCAAAAAGGTAAGTTTTTCTGTCCCCGCACATTTTATTGCATTTCAGTAGTTGCATCTCATATTTAAATTCCCCAATAAATTTGCTTTGCATTGCATGATTAGTTAGTTGTATTTAGCTACTCTATGTTAATAAATAAAGTTCTGTAGTAGCTATGCATGATAGGATAGAGTTTGCATTTAAATAAAATAAACTAAAAAACAAACAAAATATATATATAAAATATTTAGTAATAATAATAATGAATAAATTATCTAGTAGTAATAAATAAAAGTAAGTCATTTATGCATCATTCTAGTAGTAGTAGTTAGTCAATAAAAAAAGAATCAAAGAGCTGCTAGAAGATATTCCAACCAATGCAAAAGGCAAGCTTGGGGGAGATGTCTCTCCCCACTCAGGCATGACAAATCCTAAACCCTCTCTTTACATTCATGTTTGTTTTTACAGTGCTAATATCCATGATCATAGGATGTAGAGATGAGTGCCTTGAAACTTATCTTAAAAGAAACTCTGCTCTAATAAACGATGATAAAATATTTGAAGATGATGAATAGTTGCTTTGTGATACTTTGCAAAAGCTTGTTATACAACCTGATACTTCTTAAGTTTTGAGCATGATAATTTAGAGTTCATCTTAAGTTGAATACTTTTGTAGACTGCAAATGCTAGAACCAAGTCTAAGTTCTTGTAAGGTGTGTTGTAGCTAAAATTACAGTAAATCTTTGAACCTATCTGAGAAATGGTAAAAACAGTGGAGTTTTGTTTTGCAAAATGCTAAAACTCTCTAGTTAGAAGTTTCGCAATGGTGAAAAATTCCTACTAGAGCCAAATACATATGCTAAAACGACCTGAAGCTTTAGAGTGTGAGAATGTTAAGTTATTTGGAGATATTTAAGTATTTGCCATTGTTACGGATGACACCTCTTTTGCCAGTTTTACACGAGCACCTACAGATTTGTCATCGCAAACAGTAAACCTCCTGTGTTTTTGCCACTTTTGCTGACGTGGCATGCCACGTGAACATGCTAGCGCAGCAGCGCCCTCGAGAGCCGCACGAGAAAAGATCTTGTTGCCCTCGTCTCCTTATGTCTTGTGGCCGGATGCCTCTGAGACGGTCGGACGCCGCGTCGCTCCAGAACTCGACTCAGCGCAGCGCCTTGTTGACGCAGGCCTTGTCGAGGCTGTGGCGCGTGCACGGCGTGGCGGTTGCCTCGTCGTCATGCTGCTGCGACGGTGCCTGCGGGTCCACTGGTTGGAAGCACGAGCCGTGGTGAAGAAGTGGAGGACGTCCAGGCCACAACCCACAGCAGAGGACGCGGTCTTTGGTGACGAAGAACATTCCCAACGTGGCTCTGGCACAACTCCGGCGCACCCTCGACGACGCGGCTCCGGTCCTGCCCCCGGCGGCGTGGCATGCCCTCGGTGCGGCGGTTTTCTCTGGCGCGGCCGCCTTTCCCGTCGCAGTGGCCTTCCCCAGCGGCGCAATCAGCCCCCGTCACGGTTGCCTTCTCCGGCAGGGCGAGCAGCCCCCGGCGTGGCCGCCTTCCCCGACGCAGCGGCTTCCCAGTGCAGCAGAGAGATGAACAGAGAGAACATTGAAGAAGATGACACATGGGACCTACGTGTCATTCTCTGGTATGATTAGTTTAGGTAGTGCTGCTAGAGTTGAGAGCAAAATATAGGTAGAATGAAAATGAGTGGCTACCCAAATAGAGAAATAGGTAGTGTGTTTTAGATAGTAGCGTAAGAGATGCTCTTAATCTGAAGTCCATCTAACTCGTGGGCCCACGAAAGGAAATGAATGCCGAATCTACCAAACCGATGGGAAATCTGGACAAGTACTGTGATCTAGAATAATTAGCGTCAGACTCCGACCGGCTGGGAATTTGGGAAGGGTGGAAAAACTGTGGAAGCAAAAGCAGTGAAGTATTAAATGTGAAGCACCACCCATGCGCTCACGCGCCGAGTCCCTGCGCGGACTGCGGAGGCTGCGTGCGCCGCGGGAACGAGATCCTCTAACTTCGACCTCTGCGACTGCAGAGTGCAGTCGGAGACGGATCACCGTCCGCTGAGGATCCAACGGAGGCAGCCCCACCAAAGTCTATAGCAGACCATTCCAGTGGCCCATCGCAGCCCACCATGCCAATAACAGCGACGTCCGTCTCTTTCCCTCCGGCCGCCGTCTCCGTCGTCGCAGGTGCGCTCCGCCTCTCTCCTCGCCGTCACAACGTCTGCTCGAGCGACGCGAGCTCCATCGCCTTGTTCGGAGCAGACGCCGCACTCGAGCTGCTGCGGGCTCTTCCACCGCCTCCTCGAGTTCGCACAGGTCTAGCACGACGGGACGGCGGCGGGCAGGGGCAGGGGAGGAGCATCAGGACCGCAATGTTCGCCTCCAGCACTGGTCTGCTGATGCAGCCCGCCGTCGGCACGCTGGTCTGGCTCGTCGCCGTCGCAACTGCTGCAGCCGGGTCCAGAAGGTGGTCATGCGGGCTGGGAGCATGAGCTGGTTGGAGTTGGACCTTCGACTGAAGAATTCAGTGCTGTAATTTGTGCGTAAATTGTGCAGCTGCTAGCAATTGTGCAGGAAATTAGATAGGAAGGGACAAGTGCTAGCCAAATCAGAGCCAATTGTACGTATTTGGATTGTGATGAAAATTGTTCTGGAATGTAATGGTATTACTAGAATAAAGAGAAGGCATTGCATTTTTTGAAAGTTCAGATGCTGCAGAGCCAATATCAAGTCCATATGACATGTGAACACTTATACTAGAAATCAGTCAACCAGAAAGATCATCAGGTTGCAAAAATCAGTAATATATTCTGAGTTCTGAACATATGGCAATATTTTTAAGATAGTAGACCTGAACATACAAATTATAGTGCTGAAGCTGAACATATATCACCAACGAAGCACACATACATGCTGATGCATTAAACAAGGAGCACAACTTATTCCACAATTGCTAGAACCCTTGCTTCCTGTCCAATTTCCTGCACAAATTCCTAACATCTGAATGTAGTGCTTACAAAACACAACGCTTACAAGCTCAGGAAGCAAGTATGTGGATGCAGTGCTTATAGCTTATTCCACAATTACTAGAACACAATGCTTACAAGCTGTGGATGTAGTGCTTACAAAACACAACGCTTACAGACACAAAGTGCTAGCACTCTGAAGATGGGTGCCGCTGAACAACTAGCTAAGGAAGCCAGGTGGCTCTCAGGTCGTTCTCCACATCTGGAGCTCGTGTGCCAAGGGGGCTCCACCTTGCCTACGGTGGAGGGGAGAATAGGCATCTCACCGGCGAGTGCGGCCCGAGCACAGCACTTCCTGCGGAACGACGAGCAGCAGCTGCGCGTGTGACGACCCAGGCGAGGAAGACACCTGATGCTCTGGCTACGAGCGGCAGCGTCCGGGAGGACCACATCTTTGTGCCGCGGGACGAGGGTAGGGTGGCAGACGGTGGGGGCTGGTCGGCCGGAGTGCCGTGACGGCGAGGAGAGAGGCGGAGCGCACCTGCGACGACGAAGACGGCGGCCGGAGGGAAAGAGACGGACGTCGCTGTTATTGGCATGGTGGGCTGCGATGGGCCACTCGAATTGGTCTGCTATAGACTTTGGTGGGGCTGCCTCCGTTGGATCCTCAGCGGACGGTGATCCATCTCCGACTGCACTCTGCAGTCGCAGAGGTCGAAGTTAGAGGATCTCGTTCCGCGCCGCGGACTCGCGTTGCAGGCCTCTCCAGAGGACGTGACGCCAACGTGGGTGGCTGGCTCAGACTCGGAAACGGGAACGGAAAGGGAGGCGCCAAGGAGGCAACGGCTAGCTCGGTTTGAAGCGCGAAAAGGGACCCCGCCCGCCAGCTCAGAAGCAGAGCACGGCACGCACGGCTCAGGCTCGCCAGTCGCCACTGATCCGACAAAACCACCGCCCTCGGCGAGCGCTTTCCAGCTGCGAACCCCACCACTCGTCGTCCACCACGGCAACTCAGTCGAGCGCGCGGGCCGCGGCGTGGCGCCTGGCGCAGCACCGCGCCCCTGCCCTGCTCCAATGACCGACCAGTCAGTCTCCATCGGTGTGATTTGCTCGGCTACCGGGGCCAGGCCCGCGCCCGCCGCCACGACGATTTGTTTGTCAGTTCCTACTTCCTACTGCTGCCACACTTGCTCCGGCTACGTACTCCACCGTATGATAATCATGTGGATCAAATGTTTTGGCCGTGTGCTAATGACGGACCAGTGGTCCGTCCAAGGGTCGGCGGAAAGGGCTACGCGGTATACGGGCAGAGTGTTGAAAACCGCTTGACGTGACGAGGCTATTTGCTAGGAACGCGGACGCCGTGGCGATTGGAAAGCAGTTACGCTACCGCCGTGCGAGTAGGATCACCGGTGCTTCGCTATCGCTAAAAATATGAATGCGGCGATGCTACGAGATCGCGATCGCCTGCACCCGGTACGCCAATGCCCAAACGAGTACGTACCGGGGAAGCAGATTTCTCGCGTTCGTTGGCTAGATCAGAGCACTCGCAATCCGACCGATGGACCCCAACAAAACAAGTAGGACTAGTGAAATTCTACGCTGGTAGCACAAACACGTAGCCCATCAACATACAGATCGTGGTTCATAAATCTCATATCCGGATCCAACAAAAACATCATTTGAATGTGAATTAACCCCGATCCTGGTAGATATAAACAAAAAAGGGAGTCTAAAGGCGCTGCCTGCTACGTACTACAGCTTTCTTATGCTCCCTCCGTCTCAAGATATCTGCCGCCGTTGATATACGTGCCTTAAGTTTGATTCGATTTGTAGAAAATATGTGCAACATTTGTATCTTTAAATAAATTTATTAAAAAACTAGATTCAAAGATCTTTCCAATAATACTAATTATGTACCATAAATATTAATATTTTTAATATATATTTTATTAAAGTTATTTTTAAAAAAACGTAAATGACGGATATACAGGGACGGAGCGAACACGCACGAGCACGATCCAGGCAGCGGCAAGGGCAGGGCAGCGGCTGCACAGGAGGTCAGGAGCCGTGCCGCTGCACCCCAAGCCCTACCACCACCCACCATAAAAACCCCCCACACCACCACTCGCACTCTCGCAGCAACCAGCTCGATCCGCCTCCCTTGGCCGCCCATTTGAATGTGAGAAAGAGAGGGAAACTGCCGCCCAGCTACGGCCATGCCGAGATCCTCCTCCAACTCCAACCCCGGCTCCGGCTCGTCGAAGCTCATCCTGGGGGTGGGGAGGGCGATGGCGACCATCCTGGCGCTGCCGCTGACACCGATCTCCAAGGCCAAGCTGGGCCTGCTCCTCTTCAAGAAGCGCGCCTCCTCCGCCGCCAGGCGCCGCTGCTACAACTACAAGCCGTTCCGCCACTACAACTACGCCTACGTGGGCGAGTACCAGTTCTCGCCCTCCCGCTCCCCGCTCCTCCCGGGCCCGCCGCCCCCCGGCGTCACGGCCTGGCGGAGGGCCGCCGCCAAGAAGCGCCGGAGCAGGGCAAGGATCATCCTCGCCTCCCTCTTCTGCGGCACCGACGACCTCGACGTCGCCGTGCTAGACGGCCTGGCTCGTCGGGGCGACGCCGAAGGGCGCGGGGACAGGGACCAGCTGGTGCTCGCCCCGGCTCTGGAGTGGGGGCGCCACGACGATGCCGACGACGAGGAGGAGGTGGAGGACTACGGGGAGGAAGAGGATGGGGACGAGGAGGTGGACGGCCGCGCGGAGCGCTTCATCCAGCGGTTCTACGAGGAGATGAGGCTGCAGAGGCAGCGGTCTCTGGTCCAGCGCCGGCTCTAGACGCCTTCTCGTTTCGTCCGTTGCTACTGTCGATCGGGTAGAATCAGTTGATTGTCGCTGCTATCTTAGCTGCAGTTCGGTTAATCTCTTCGTGTCTTGCATTTGCATCGTTCGTGTTTCTGTTGTTTTTTATCATGGGGTAATTTTGTTGTCCGAGTCTCTGGTGAGACATTCGTCTTCCCTGCTGTAGTCTTACTTTTAGTATTCATCACCTATATATAATCCATCCTTTCCTTGGTATGTTGCAATGTTCGTTTTTGTAGTGTTTTGAGTTTGTACAATTATTACAAATCAATGCGTGCTAGTACCTGTTTCTATTGGCACAGATGGTAATTTCGGATTCAAATTCGTGTTCATGGATTCTTTAATTCGGAATTGGAATTTGGAAAGGAGCGGCCACCGACCAGAGTAGGTACCAGAGCAAATCATGGAAAATGGTCGGCATATATACTGTAGGGATAACAAGTCGAAGAACAATTGACGGTCAGCTGTCTCGTATCCTAAATAAATTAAGCTAATCGAGGAATGCCTTTTTGACAGAGTACTGCTTCGAGAACTGGCGCTGATTTGTTCTCTAATTCTTGCCTGTTTCCTGCCAAGTTATCCTCCACTCGACCAGACAGTTGACAAGCTGTACGAGTACAGGGAAATATATTAAAAAAATAACATTTCCGATTCAATTAGTGGTAAACTAGTACTATTTCATTTGCAATCGCCATGCCAAAAGGTTGAACATGTGGATTTTGAATTCTCTTGGTTGCATCGAGATTCAGAGTGGGATCCTAAAGCAGAACATGTACTAAGGTGGTGTTTAGTTCAGCTGACTAAAGTTTAGGAAGTGCGACTAAACGGTGACGCAGGTAGTATTTGGATACTAATAAAAAAACAAATTACATAATCCGTCAGTACTTCGCAAGACGAATTTATTAAGCCTAATTAATCCGTCATTAGCATATGTTACTGTAGCATTTATTGTCAAATCATAGACTAATTAGGCTTCAAAGATTTGTCTCACAAAATAGTCTCAATCTGTGTATTTAATTTCGTAAATAGTCGATATTTAATACTTCATGCATGTATCCTAACATTCGATGGAACATCGACTAAAGTTTAGGGGAACTAAGACTACCCGCAGTGGGTACTCTAAAACGATACTCTAAAGCTTTAGAGTATGAATATAGAGTAAAAACTGCTGCACTAGGTACTCTAAAACGATACTCTATCATTTCTCTCACTCTATATTTAGAGTAGTACTGTGCTTACTCTATACTCTACAGTAGCAGGCCCCACTAGCTAAACAAAGGAAAAAATATTATAACTCACAAACTAAAAATCCAAATTAAATTTCGATTTCACCGTTAAATTTGTCTCAATAAATCCTTCAAAACTAGATCACACATGGATATATTTAGATAAAGTGACAAGTGGGTCCCACAGTGGATAGAGTGGATAGAGGATGATATAGAGGATAGATGAGTGCGGGAAAATTGAGTATAGAGGAGAGAATCTTGCTGACTAGAACGTATAAAGGATGAATATAGATGTTCATGAGTGCGGGTAGTCTAAACACCCCTAGGCAAACTAACGGACGTCCAGCAAAAGGTGCCTTTTTCGTCACACACAACAAAATGTACTCTGTCGTACAATGTTATCAGTTGGGTAAAAAGTAGAGCGACGAGAAGGCCACAAAAATTAGGAGACACTTCTAAGCTTTAGCACGTTTCCATTAGAACATACAAAGGGTAAAACAACTGGGAGGCCCTTCAACCTTACATGACTCTGTACAAAATTTACTGTAGAGAAAAAAAACAAACATATCCGCAATATCATATTTATCCATAATCATGCGAGCAGAAGTCCAAACATGTCAATATCTCACATAGAGCAGTCAATACTGTTGGAATGTAATCCGATTAGTGGGCCTGCCTATCTGGGCTCCCCACCTAGCCTATATGTACGCACTGTGTTCCCCTGAGTAATACATTGAGTATTCCCGTATTCATACTCTTTCATGGTATCATGAGGGTTACGATCCCGTAACTCCCGCTTCCGCCTAAACCTAGCCGCCGCCGGTCCTCAAGATCGGCCGGCCACCGCCGACGCTGGGAGTCTTCGCTCGCCGGCCCCCTACACGCGCGCCCCGGCACCGTGCCCCTCCTCTCCCTCGCGGCCACTGCCGATACGTCGCCGACCCGCGCTTCTCCGCTCAGCCGCCGCCGATTCCTTCGTCGACTCGCGTGGCTCGCGATCGCGTGATCCGCAGCCGCCGCCGATTCGCTGCTACGTCGCGCGTGATCCCGCAGGCCCGTGTCACGCGCGCGTGATCCCATCGGCCCCGTCCGCTGCTACGTCGCGCTCGCCTGGTACCTGCCTCTACCCCGCCGATGGCAGAGACCGAGGCTGAACGCGTCGCCCGGGAGGCGAAGGAACAGCGCGACCGGGAGGCCGCCGCCGCCCGCACCGCCGCTCTCGACGAGTACGAGGCCAAGCACGACGATGTCCACGCCGCTGCCATCGCCGTCCTCAACATCAAGGTGCTCGTGCCCGTGATCCTCGATCGCGTCGCCAACAACGCGTGCCCTCTTCCTCGTCGTCTTGGGCAAATATGCCCTAACCGATCACGTCCTCACCGACGTGGTCAACGACGATCGGCCGGCTTGGGTGCAGATGGATTGTATCGTCCTCACGTGGATTTACGGCACCATCAACACCGACTTGCAGCAGTCCACGATGTTGAAGAACCCTAATGCGCGCGTCGCATGGGTACATCTTGAGGATGAGTTCCTCGGGCAGCGTGAATCGCGTGCCCTCCTGCTGTTCGCCGAGTTTTGCATGATGAAACAAGGGGCGTCCTCCATCACGGACTTCTGTCGCCGCCTCGAAACGATGGCTGCCACCCTCTGCGACTTCGGCGACCCTGTCGGCGACCGCACCCTCGTTTTCACGCTCCTCCGCAGCCTCAGCGACAAATTTCGTCCCATGGTGACGAATATCAAGTTGCGGCAGCCATTTCCCACCTTCGCGGAGGCGCGCACCCTTCTGCTCCTTGAGGAAATTGACCTCAACGACTTCACCGGTGACATCTGTGCTACGTCCAGCACCACGCCGCCCCCTACCCTCGTCATCGGCTCGTCATCCACCGCTGCTGGTCGCGCCCCTGGCGGCGCCCCTGCTCCTGGCCGCGCGCCTGGTGGTGCTCCTGGCCACACCGGCCAAGGCAGTGGCTCGGCAGGCAACCAGGGCGGTCGTTCTGGCCGACGCCGTGGCCGCGGCACCAACAAGCAGCAGCCGGCGCAGCAGGGCTCCACTGCCGTCGCGCCTCGTCCACCGCCGATGTTGTACAACCCTTGGGCGGGTATGGTGCAATTTTGGCCGCACCCCCCAACCACCGGCAGCGCCCTGGGAGCACCCTACCACCCTCCCTCACCAGCCTACACAGCTGTCCAGCAGCCGCAGCAGGGCTACCAGGCGCCCTATGGCTCCGGTGCACCACTCAGGTACGACTACAGGCCGCCAGGCCACTACGTCACCCCCTCACCGCAGCAACAGCAGGCATGGAATCCCATGCACGGGGGAGCTTCGACACCTCCTCCCTCGCCAGCAACTTCAATACCATGACGCTCACTCCTCCTGGCTCCGGCGAATGGTATGCTGATTCGGGTGCTGGCTCCCACATGGTCAACAACGCTGCTATACTTTTCACCTCTCACCCTCCTTTATCATCGCATCCTTCATATATCATTGTTGGTAACGGGGATTTACTTCCTGTCACTTCCGTTGGATCACACTCGTTTTCGACCTTACGACGTCCTTTAGTTCTTTCTAATGTTTTAGTTTCACCAAACATTATTAAGAATCTAATTTCCGTTCGTCGCTTCACTACTGATAATAACTGTTCTATCGAGTTTGATCCTTTCGGCCTTTCTGTGAAGGACCTTCAGACACGGAGCGTGATCGCTAGGTGCAATAGCACGGGTGATCTCTACCCGTTCTTCCCGCCAGCACCACTGCCTTCACTACCGCTGCATCCTCCACTACACTATGGCACCGTCGTCTTGGTCATGTCGGTCATGAGGCTCTGTCCAAGATCATTAGTACCAATGCTATTTCATGTAATACGCGCCATGATAGTCATGTTTACCATGCTTGTCATCTCGGCCGCCATGTGCGCCTCCCTTTTAGCATGTCAAACTCTCGTGCATCGCATCCATTTGATTTAATACATTGTGATCTTTGGACATCCCCAGTGGTTAGTGTGTCTAGCTACAAATATTATCTTGTCATTTTGGATGATTGCACACACTACACTTGGACGTTTCCTTTACGCCTCAAGTCCGACACTTTCGGTGTTCTTACTCAATTTTTCTCGTATGTGCGCACGCAGTTCGCCTCCTCCATCAAGGCGGTTCAGTGTGACAATGACCGTTAATTTGATCATTCTTCGGCCCGCACGTTCTTCCTCACCCATGGAGTCGTTTTTCGCATGTCGTGCCCATACATTTCATAGCAAAATGGGCGGGCCGAGCGCCCCCTTCGCACAATTAATAAAATTGTGCGCTCCATTTTATTCCAGGCCAGTCTTCCTCCGGTTTATTGGGCTGACTCCTTGCACACCGCCACTTATCTCCTTAATCGTCACCCCACCAAAACCCTAGACGACAAACCCCCCCACTTTGCTCTATATGGCACGCAACCCTCCTACGATCATCTTCGTGTCTTCGGCTGCGCTTGCTACCCTAACTTATCATCCACAGCTCCACATAAACTTTCACCTCGCTCCTCTCTGTGCGTGTTCCTAGGGTATTCTTCCGAACACAAGGGATATCGGTGTCTTGATCTTCACTCTAACCGGATCATCGTCTCTCGCCATGTCACCTTTGATGAGACGGTCTTCCCTTTCACCGATATGTCCACTTCACCCCAGGATCCCACTGCACTTGATTTTTTGGATGCTGCTGATGATTCCTCTTCACCCATCGGGTCAAGAGCGGTGCTTGCAGGTACACGCCTTCCCGGGGGCATGGACGCCGCCCCAGGGAGCCACGGCACCCCCAGCCACCCCTCGGCTAGCACTGCTGTTGGACCGGCTAGTCCAGCCAGCCGCCTGGCCACGGGCAGCCACAGCCCGGCCACGGGCGGCCACGACGCTCCAGGACCATCTGGTGCTGCTGCCCCTGTGGACACTTCATCCCAGGTCGCTGCCAGCGGCGTCGGACGGCTCACCGGCCGCACCTCCGCCACGGCACCTCAGCCGCTCACGCCCGTCGTCAACGCGCATGGCATGCGCACACGTGGCAAGGACGATTTTCGCCATCCCATCGACTGCCTCAACCTTCACGCAGCGACACTGTCTTCGGTGCCTTCCTCCATCCGTGCCGCCCTAACTGACCCTGCCTGGTGCCTTGCCATGTAGGATGAGTTTGATGCTTTGCAGACCAATAACACCTGGACTCTGGTGCCCCGACCATCTGGAGTTAATCTTGTTACAGGCAAATGAGTGTTTCATCACAAGTTCAAGTCTGATGGCTCTCTTGACCGCTACAAAGCCCGATGGGTGCTCCGTGGTTTTACACAGCGTCCAGGTATTGACTATGATGAAACCTTCAGTCCTGTGGTCAAGCCAGCAACTATTCGGGCAGTTCTTACTTTGGCACTCTCTCGTTCATGGCCAATTCATCAGCTCGATGTGAAGAACGTATTTCTCCATAACACCTTGACTAAGACAGTGTATTGTGTTCAACCGACTGGCTTTGTTGACACCTCCAAACCAGATTATGTGTGCCGTTTGAAGAAGTCTCTCTATGAGTTGAAGCAAGCACCTTGAGCCTGGCATAGTCGTTTCGCCGCTCATATCACCTCTCTTAGTTTTGTTGAGACTAAGTCTGACACTTCACTGTTCATTTACAGTTGGGGCTCTAACATGGCTTTTTTGCTTCTCTATGTTGATGATATTGTTCTGACTGCCTCCTCCATGAGTTTTCTTTAGCGGATCATCAAAGCTCTCCGCCAAGAATTCTCTATGACAGATATGGGGTCACTTCATCATTTCCTCGGAGTCAGTGTGCAGCGCCAGAGTGACAGCTTGTTTCTCTTGCAGCGGCAGTATATGTTGGATATTCTGGAACGTGCCGGTATGCTTAACTACAAGCCTTGTAGCACCCCTGTGGATACTCATGCCAAGCTCTCTGCTGATGGTGTCACAGTCGCCGACCCCTCCCACTATCGCAGTATTACTGGTGCTCTTCAGTATCTCACCTTCACTCGTCCAGATATTGCCTATGTTGTTCAGCAGATCTGCCTCTATATGCATGACCCTCGAGAGCCTCACCTGGACGCTATGAAGCGCATTCTACGCTATCTTTAGGATACTTTGGACCTCGGTCTTCATCTTTACCGCCTGCTTTGCTCATCGCGGGTGGGCGGGTGGCTAGCTGCAGTTGCGGAGCTAGCGCTGAAAGCAAGCAGGGGCCAAACGGAGACGGAGACGGCTGCCTCGGCCCTCCGCTCCCGGCTCCTCGGGCCTCGGCGGACGGAGACGGCACTACGGCCGTCGGCTGCGCACGCACGGGAGTTGGATGAAAGGATGGATGGGTTGGCCTTGGCCACCGGATGGGCTATAAAATTGGGCTTTCTTGTTGGTCCAATTGTTGAGCGAAAAAAGACACAAAGCCCAACAATATGCTAGAGGAGGGCCATCATCACTCGGCCTTTACTGCCTAACTGGCTCAAAACGCGAGAGAGTCTTCTTCAACCTCCTGCAACTCGAAGCTCTTGGCCATGGCGGAAAAAATGGAGAGGGGGCTGCGTGGCCGCGTGGGGGCTCCAAGGGCTCGAGGCCCTGGCGCCCCCCGCCCCCCCCCCCCCCCCCACCTGCCCCCACGCTGGATCCGCCCTCGGCAAGGATCCCTCTGCGGCCCTTCCCCTCCTACGTGGGTGGCTGCATGGTGCGCGACGCCGGCGGGCAGCGGCTCCCCACCGACTGCCCCACTCCCACGCCCGCCGCGGCGCAGCTGCTGTGCGCAGTTTAAGTGCTCAAATTTGAGTATGATTACGCAAGGGCAGCAAGGAAGAATGCTGGTACTGATTGAGCTTGCTGCAACAGTAAGTGGAGCATATTTAATTTTGTTTGGCTTGTTTAGTACAGTAGGTATTGTGCAGACATGAAGCAGTGTACCTGCAAATCGCAGCTACCTTTTCCCTTATACTTGGCTTGATGCTATTGATTGAAAACCCACATTTGTTCCCAATGTTTTGCTGAATGCCGATTTAGTCGTGAACATGCTATTCTTGATATACATTCGAAGTTATTGTTAGTCCTAATTGCAACTACAAAAACCATCTCAGTTTATCAATATTGGTTTTACGAATGCAAGTTTAACACCTATTGTCCAATTACCGACTAAAATAGAATTGTCATGTGATGTAGCAATATAAATATGGTATATTTTGATAGATATACTTGGCGGTCCGCCGTACCTGAAATTTTCGGCTGGGTCCGCCAACTCACAGTTTCAGGGATGAAGAAATATATGGCTGATTTGGCTAGTGCAGGTCATATAGCTAACAGAATTGGAAACATCAATACACCCCCAAAGCACACAAACAACAAAATTAGCATATTCAAGAATTAGTTCTGGTTCCCCATTAAAGACTTGTTAAACTCAAGTTTCAACTCTGACCCTCGAAGCAGGATTTGTGAAACTGAAAACTCAATAGAGATCATCACAGTACTTGTACTACCGATAGCAGTGAGCTCCCTCTGCGTATAAGATCCTCAAAATTTGAAGAAGGCTTTATCATTGTTTTGTTAAGAACTGAAAACAAAACAAGCACTATAACAAAAATATATGTATAATATTTCTATAGTCCTGATGAAACATCCACCATCGCTAACAGTACAAAACAATGTTAATAACATGAACTACGCCAATCATTAGTGGCAAAGAAATACTCTGCATCAGAACAAAACAATACTATGCATCGTAACAAGTTTAGGGACATGCAGTGCACCATTGGAAAAATGTTTTCAAAGTTTATGGACCTAAATGGCATTCTTTGACAAGTTCAGATCCACTCATGCATTTATCTCAACTAAATAAATAGTTCCACATACTTCAGAGGTAAATAATCATTGCTTTTGCAGGCCTAGATGAATTCAGAAACCCATTACTCAATACTCAATACTCAATACTCAATACCTGAAATTGTAAGCACATGCACACACTCACTCATACATCAACTCGGGAACAACAAAGTGCTAATCTCAGATGTCGGCATTGGCTCTGATTGACTGGAAATTAAAAGCAAGATCCAGACAGTACCAGCACCCATATTATTTTACCGCTTAAAATTATCCACAAGTTTCAATTCTTATAACAGAGCAACTCTGTTTTCCTTCTGGCATCGCTGAGTGCAGCAGTGGCATAGGTAAAGGTCACTGGCCGGCTTATAGATTCCTAAAAAATGGATCTCGGCATCCGGAGAGGCTCTATGTTTAGGCTCCACTAGCTCAATCTGGTCACTGTCCCAATCTTTGCTTGTCCAACAGTAGAGCTCGACAAGCTTCAGAGCTCTGGCCATCCTAAGCAGAAAGGTAAGAAATCCCAACTGGCAGTCTTCCCCTCCAAAATACTCGAACACCACTCTGTTGATCGAATGCTCAATGCACTTAATAGAATTTGCAGTGTCCCATTCTTCAACACTGACCCGCTGGGAAATGGACTGCTTATTAGGCTGCACGGGTGAAGCGTTGTGAACACAAAATCAGGAATGAGACATAAATTTCTTTGACACATCAGAGGGGGTAAGCAGTTAGCATGAAGGTTATAGTATTACCTCGACACGGAGCACCTCGAGACAGGGGAAACATTTGAGCAATTGAACAACAAAGACGGTGTATCCCTTCTCGGAGAAGGGCACCTGGATGGCCAAAGTCTTAACACTGTGCATCGTTGTGCTGAGCTTTACGATCCCTCCCTGGAATATGCAGAAAATGATCGGATTCAGAAGCCAGAGCCATTTCAGAGCGATATGATCCGAAATGATCAGAGCTGCGACTAGCAGTCGAAGAAACATTACATCATACACGGTGTCATAGAGAATCAGTGGGCGGACGGTGATCCCGAGGTACCCCAGCACCTGCAGCTTGGGCGCGGAAACGATCTTCACCTTCACCTTGCCGCTCGGCAAACCAATCCCCACCAGTTCTTCGAGGTTTGGGGCGTCCTCAACAACGAGCTCTTTCAAGTCGCCGAAGTCACCGTACAGGCGTGCTAGGCTCTTGGACCGGAGGCAAATCTTGTCCAGTCCAATGATGTTCTTGAGCTTCACGCACTCCAGGGAGTTGCAGTGGGATAGGATGGCCTGCAGGGAGTCCTGGGACACGTTCACACTTGACAGGTCGAGTATCTTGAGGGCGGGGAGCCGCGGCGCGGGCGCCGGCCAGGCATCCGGAAATCTGCAGTAATGCACTTTGAGGGTTTCGAGGGAGGCGAGCTCGAGGAGGGACCCAGGGAGAGTCAGCATGGAGATTGCGTAGAACATGTCGACGTCGATTTCCCGCACGCCGTGACGCGCGAGGGCTCGGAACCAGCCGTCGACGACGCCCGGGCGGCCGTTGAACCCCCACCCGTACATGACGAACCGGAAACTCCGGATGCAGATGCGCGGGCGGGCGGCGAGGATGTCGGTGATCGCGCGGATGAACCAGCCGCCGCCGCGGCCTCCCTCCGGTGGGAACGGCTGGCACGCGTTGAAGTCCAAGAGGTATTGGTCGAACAGGCCGCGCCATCGCGACGAGAGAACTGTCGTGCGCCCGGCGTCGCGGAGGGGGAGCAAGGAGAGGACGGACAGAAGGACGGCGTCTGGGAGATCGCTGATTCGATCCCTGCCGTCCCCGGCCGGCCGATCTGCGGTGCAAACCCTATCCCCGCAGCCGGACTCCAGGCGAGCGCATTTAGCCGCCCGTGGACTGCCGCCGAATTCCTCATCGGTGTCCACGGCCCGCGAAGGCGGGGCTAACGCAGGCGGCGGGCCGTCGGAGTGCGGGTTCGAGCAGCTCGACGAACCCGGCGGCCAATCCACGATCTGACCCTGCCGCGACGAGATCGACGAGGGGGAAGAGGAAGGGCTCACCCAACTTCTCATTGTCTGCCCGCGGCCGCCAGTCGGTTTCCTCGCATGCTGCGTACAGACGGAAAGAAGTTGAATGATGGGAAAAAAAAATGGGGCGGGTGATGGGTCGAACCACCGTGCGCCCCCCTGGCTAGATCGTCGACGCGTGGCCAGCGAAAACAAATCAACGTGCGTCGTGCAGCCTCCGTGACGTGCAGGCCCAAGTCCACAACTCGCTCGCTTGATATTTGTTTGCTGGCCACGCGTCGACAATCTAGCTAGGGGCGCATCGGTGGTTCCATGCACCCATCGCCCACCCAATTTTCGCCTGATGAGGAGGCCTTGTTCTGGGAGCTGAGTGGTGGTTGTGTGAAAGGCTGCTGAGCTACGAGAAAAACTATCGTGAGCTATGGTAAAGCTGGCCGTTTCGTGGAAGTGTCGTGGAGGAGCTGCGAGGAGTTGTTGCGACTTGTAGTTTCTTTAGTCCATTTCCTCTTTACAAATTAAGAAATATTTTTACTTCTATTTGATATTTGATTCCCTTATACTTTTACAGTTAGCCCCTTATCCTTAGCCCCTTCATTAAATCGGGAAATCGAGCGGCGACAATCGGGTGGCGGAGGATGACCGCGGCCGGGGATGAGAGGAGGGGGCGGAGGAGAGGCGCGGGCGTTCGCAGGCGGAGAAGGGAGCCACGAGGATACGAGGGAAGCACACATCATAGCCGCCACTGTCGGGCTGCTCGTCCGCCACCTTGAGCACACATTGCAGCCAGGGACGTCGAGTGTCGCGGGTTCATAATCACGGCGAGCATCGTGGTTGTTCATCGGAAGTCGATGCGTGAGTCTCCGGTGCCTCGGACACTCAAAACATGGAAGGGACACAACTCGATTTATCCTGGTTCAGAATTCGCTCTACGTTCAACAGTATAGTGATCTTCGTGTTAGGGATGCCCAATCGGGGGTTATAATAGTTTAGATCGAGAGATTGGTAGGGAATTGCTCAGTGCTAATCTAGCATTCGTTTGTCTTCTTCCTCTCAGAATAATTAAGAATCTGCCCAAGGATAAAATATCAATTCACGCCTAACTTAACACCGTTGGTGGCCAAATCTAACAAAGGCCACATAAGAGCAACTCTAGCAGGCTACTTAAACACACTGCCTATCCGACATTTGGGTAGTGGAGGTTAAAAAATACACTCCATCAGGCTAACTATCAGACTACCCAAATTTATTGGCCCAATAATTTTCTCCTCCCACTACCTACTTTTGTTGGGCCACAATTGAATACCTATTTTCTCGTTGGTTATCCCCTCCCCAAGTCTTCTGTTTGCCCGAGTCCGATGCTGCTGCTGCTGGGGAGCCCTGACGTTGACGCAGGGAAGTCCGACGCCCCACAGGGTAGATGCCGCGACCGCCAGCCCTTCTATGCCAAATCTGGACGTGGCCCTCCTCCGCCGGCCATCCTCCACGGGGCACCTCTGGCGCTAGCCCTGGGCGTTCGGTAATACCGAACCGATCGGTTCGGTTCTTCAGTACCCATGCAAATTCGGTTCCACAGGAAACTGGTACCGATCGGTTCCTAAAATAACTCGGTACCGAGAAAATTTGGTATCGGTACTTTCGGTTCGGTTCCAGTATTTATCGAAAGAACCGAACAGATTACAGCAGCACCTAACATCAAGTTCAATAGCCAATTTTGATAGAAATTCAATATGATTTCATATAGAATAGCAGTGCCAAAATCATACATATAAAAAGCTACAATACTACAGGACAAATACATAATATAGCTGTCCACAATAGACCCATCAAATCATCAATATATTACTTAGTACTCAGTAAATTCGGTACGTCAGTTTATTGAGGTAAAGAACCGAATATACCTCGGTAAATTTGGTTCCTGAGAAATAGGAACCGAACAAGAACCGAATATTTCGGTTTTGGTACTTTCTGTTCGGTTCTCGGTTCTCGGTATTTCGTGCCCAGGGTGATCTGGCACGTGGCGAGCTACCTTGGCACGGCGTGCGGCCATCGGCGCAACAGGCTGCCCTGGCATGGGCACAGTGTGGGTGCGACTGCTTGACACGGTGGCCATCCCCGACACTGCAAGCCGCCCCAGTGCGCCACCTCCCACCCTGGCCTCAGCTTCGTTCATCAATGGGAGAAGAATATGAGAGAGAATGACATATGTGACCCAATTTGTCAATCGCTACTAAGATAGGTTTGAGTAGCCTGTTTTAGGTATGAAATTGGGTGGCTACTCAAACAGACAAATAGTTAGTTTATTTTAGGTAGCACTACTGGAGATGCTCTAAACAAAGTTGTATTTCGGACCAAAGAAGTAACCTCAAAAATAAAAAGACCAAGAACGGAAACCAAACTTTTTTTTAGCGCCTAGAAAAAATTCTCTATTTATGTCTACTTATGCCACTACAAGCAGATCAAGACACCATCTTAGAGCATCTCCAACAGCACCCCCTACTTGACCCCTACTTCAGATTTAGGTAGTGGAGGTTAAAAAACCAACTCCAACAGGTCCTCTACTAGACCCCCACATTTGTTGGCCTCCTACTTTTCCCCCTCCACCCTCTATTTCTGTTGGCCCCCTATTCTCCACCGTGCAAAATCTGGATGAGAGAGATGACAAAAGAGCCCTACATGTCATTGACAACTGAAACGAATTTGAGTAGTATGGTTTAGGTAGTATTGCTGGAGTTAGAAGTAAAATATGAGTAGTCTTAAAATAGGTGGCTTCCTAAATAGAGAAGTAGGAGGTGTGTTTTAGGTAGTACTGCTGGAGATGCTCTTAGTGCTTGAACATGTCATAAACCACTATATTTGCATGCCCACATTAACAATGACCAAAACTATCATAAGAATGTTTATTATTTAAACGTGCTTTTTTATAAATGGCTGCTTAACCGCCTTTGCAAATCAATCTCATTTTTGTTTACATGTTATAAGAACCATATATTCACTACTCGCGTAGGGGCACGCGTCAAAAGCTAGTCTTAACAAACCGGTAGGAAAGGGACGGTCCAGCTCCAGCGGTGCCACTGACTGAGATGGCTCGTCAATTGTCATCCGTTATATCATTGTTCTCCTGGAACACGTCTTCTTCGGTATGCCTTGCGTGCCATACGCGATCATCAAATATATAAAAGCAACAAATGATCATCGTGCAAAAATAGCATATTAAGACCCTGTTTGGTTCGCACATGTTAAAGTTTAACTTCTATAACATCAATGTTGCGGTAAATGCATGGAGTACTAAATATAGACTAATTGTATACATGTCGGCACAGATTAGGAGTAATTTACGAGACGAATCTATTAAGCCTAATTAGTCCAAAATTGAAAACTTTTTGTCAAATAAGACGAAAGTGCTACAGTATTTGTTAAACTTTAACACCCAAACCAAACAGGTCCTAACACAGAAAAACATATGCTACACTAGTAGTACTAGTATATTCCTTTCGTTCCTCTATAAGTGTCGTCCGGAAAGCGTGTTTTGAGGGAACACGATTTTATAGAAACCTAACATAGAAAAACATGTACTACACTAGTAGTACTAGTATATTCCTTTGGTTCCTTAATAAGTGTCGTCCGGAAAGCGTGTTTTGAGGGAACACGATTTTATAGGGACACATATTAAATGAAAGAGGGAGTACATGATTGGACTGACCGGATTTCCAGTTCCGCTGCTGATTTCGTCCCCAAAAGGGCCAATTATTTCATCACCAACGGCTTGTTTAGATTGAAAAAAAGTGAATCCGATGAATAGTATCACTTTCGTCTTATTTGACAAATATTATCCAATCGTGGACCAACTAGACTCAAAAGATTCATCTCGTGATTTCCAACTAAACTGTATAATTAATTATTTTTTTACCTACATTTAATACTCCATGCAAACGGTTAAAAATTGATGTGATAAAGAGAGTGAAAAAATTTAGAATTTGGATGTCACCTAAACAAGGCCTTGTTTAGATGACAAAGTTTGGAGGCAAACTTTGCATAGTAAGTGTCCCGTCACACTGTAGCAATTTTGTTTTTATTTGGTAATAATTGTCCAAATATTGATTAATTAGACTTAAAATGTTCGTCTCGCAAAGTACAACAAAACTGTGTAATTAGTTTTTGATTTTATCTATATTTAGTACTCCATATATGTGCCGGTATTTTGATGTGACGGGGAATAGGAATTCTGCATAGTGAATTTGGGAGGCAAACTTTGGAATCTAAACAAGGGCCAAGCCCCAATTTCCCCCACGTACTTTCCCATCGCTCCTCGATCTGCTACCCGTACCCGCATTCATAGATGCGACCGAGCGCCGGACAGCGCCTAGTGCCAACTAGGCGTAGCCCACCGGCGCAGACTGGGCTCGGGGATCCCCGTGTGCGGCTCTACTTCAACAGCTGGCGCCACAGAAACGTCAGTTTTTTGTCCGCGTCAGGCGCCACGGCCCTGCCAGAGCAGCAGCGACGAGAGCATAGAGCAACGTGACGAGCGGCGAGCGATCCGGGCCAGAGCCGCGCGTCCTCCTGCGTCGCAGGCGCTATGTCGTCGACCCCCTGGCTTGGCTTCGGGATGTCCCGTGTCCGGGTGGGCGTAGCGCGTCTGCGTGTGCGTGGCGCCGACCTTATCCCCGCGGCAGTGTGGGTGGTGCCGCTTTCCAAATCCAGCGCACACCACCCCCCCCCCCCCCCCCCCCCCCCCCCCCCCCCCCCCCCACGCCCCACGCCACGCCGCACCTGGTGCTGGTGTGTTGGCGACTTGGCGTGTAGCCCCACTTCCCTTCCCCCGTTGCGCGGTGATCTCTCTCGCGATAAACCAATCGATCGAGCAATCCAATCGCGACAGAAGTAGAATCGGGGGATCAATCTGGGGCGCGTTTCGTCCGGTCGTCCGCCATGTTCTCGCGATCCTACACCAATCTGGTCGATCTCGCCAATGGCAACCTCTCCGCCCTCGACTACGGAGGCGGCGGCGGCGGGGGTGAGGGCGGAGGCCGGGGCGGGGGTGGAGGTGGAGTTGGAAGCGGAGGCGGGGGCCGCCCGCCGCGGGCGAGGCAGATGCAGCGGACGATGACGACGCCCGGGACGCTCGTGGAGCTCGACGAGGACCAAGCGGGCAGCGTCGCCTCCGACGTGCCGTCGTCGTTCGCCAGCGACCGCCTCATCGTCGTCGCCAACACGCTCCCCGTGCGCGGCGAGCGCGGGCCCGACGGCCGCGGGTGGAGCTTCTCCTGGGATGAGGACTCGCTCCTCTTCCACCTCCGCGACGGCCTCCCCGAAGACATGGAGGTCCTCTACGTCGGCTCCCTCCGCGCCGACGTGCCGGCCGTCGAGCAGGACGAGGTCGCGCAGGCGCTCCTCGACAGGTTCCGCTGCGTCCCGGCCTTCCTCCCCAAGGACCTCTGCGACCGATTCTACCAAGGCTTCTGTAAGCAGACGCTCTGGCCGCTCTTCCACTACATGCTCCCCTTCTCCCCGGACCACGGCGGACGCTTCGACCGCTCCCAGTGGGAGGCCTACGTCCTCGCCAACAAGCTCTTCTCCCAGCGCGTCATCGAGGTCCTCAACCCGGAGGACGACTACGTCTGGATCCACGACTACCACCTCCTAGCCCTCCCGTCCTTCCTGCGCCGCCGATTCAACCGCCTCCGCATCGGCTTCTTCCTGCACAGCCCCTTCCCTTCGTCGGAGCTCTACCGTTCTCTCCCCGTCCGTGATGAGATCCTCAAATCGCTGCTCAACTGCGATCTGATTGGGTTCCACACCTTCGATTACGCCCGGCATTTCCTGTCCTGCTGCAGCCGCATGCTCGGGATCGAGTACCAATCCAAGAGGGGATACATTGGGCTCGATTACTTTGGACGCACGGTGGGGATAAAGATCATGCCTGTTGGGATTAACATGGTGCAGCTGCAGTCACTGCTCCAGCAGCCTGATCTGGAGCGGCAGGTCGCGGAGCTCCGGAACCAATACAATCGGAAGACTGTCTTGCTCGGTGTGGATGATATGGACATTTTTAAGGGGATTGATCTGAAGATTCTTGCGTTTGAACAGATGCTGAAGACGCATCCAAAATGGCAGGGCCGGGCAGTGTTGGTGCAGATCGCAAACCCAAAAGGCGGCAGCGGGAAAGACCTGGAGGGGCTACAGACTGAGATTGAAGACAGTTGCAGGAGGATCAATGAGCAGTTTGGACGGTCTGGATATAGCCCTGTCGTGCTTGTCAATAGGACACTGTCAAGTGTTGAGAGGATGGCTTATTACACCATTGCAGAGTGTGTCGTTGTCACTGCAGTCAGGGATGGAATGAACCTTACACCATATGAATACATTGTGTGTAGGCAGGGAATTCCAGGTTTGGATGGTTCTGCGGATGATAGACCGCGGGGGAAAAGTATGCTAGTTGTGTCAGAATTCATTGGCTGCTCACCATCGTTGAGTGGAGCAATTCGGGTAAACCCGTGGAACCTTGAGTCAACAGCAGAGGCGATGAATGAGTCCATCGCTTTATCAGATAATGAGAAGCAACTGCGACATGAGAAGCACTATCGGTATGTCAGCTCACATGATGTTGCCTATTGGTCTAAGAGCTATATTCATGATTTCGAGAGAAGCTGTAGGGACCATTTTAGGAGAAGATGCTGGGGTGTTGGACTAGGATTTGGATTTAGAGTGGTTGCTCTTGACCGCAATTTCAAAAAGCTTACTGTAGATTCTATTGTTGCGGATTACAAGAAGTCAAAGAGCAGGATCATACTACTGGACTACGATGGAACCCTAGTACCACAAACTACAATGAACAAGACTCCAAGTGAAACTGTTGTTAACATGATGAATACCCTGTGTGCTGATAAGAAGAATGTTGTTTTTATTGTAAGTGGAAGAGGAAGGGATAGCCTTGAAAAATGGTTTTACCCTTGCCCAGAGCTTGGCATTGCTGCTGAACATGGCTACTTTATGAGGTATAAGTCTTTCCATAGTTTTCATGACTATTTAATTTATTACAGTTCTTTAGTGTCTTTCATTGCCTCTTTGCCTTAAATGCAACTGATATTCATCTTAGCTGCTAATATAAATGAATGCAAAAGAAAGTAAAGAGAAGATTTTCCTATTTTTGTGATTAATCTGTCACAAAACTTTAGATTTCCTCCCATTGCAGCATGCCACTATTACAATTTCCGTATCCTAACTTATTCTTTTGATTAGAAGATCAGCCAAAGCTTCTTACATGAAAAGCTCATTCATGATCTGTTTATGCTTAGTAAACTCTGTATTACGAAAATCACCAACCAAAGATTTCATTATCTTTGTTGTTGATTAAGATGGCTCAAGCTCAACATTGATTTGGTGAACCTGTTGTCATGTCATATTTGTCCAAAACATCACCAGAACATATACCTAAAAGTGCTAGAAAGACAAGAAATATGCTTTGCATTTTATCTGTATGATTCCGATAGCTGTCGTGCTTTTGATGCATTCTAGTGCAGTGCAGACAAGAAATATGCTTTGCATTTTATCTGTATGATTCTGATAGCTGCCGTGCTTTTGATGCATTCAGTGCAACCCCATTACCTACTCTGATATTGTCATGTTGGCAATGCGTCATTCCTATTTTAAAAACTATAAGGGCAGTGACAATCACGCCTTTTAGTGACAATCACACATCAGATATGTAAATGTTTCAGCAAGGCAACCTGCTCAGGATAGCTATATGTTTAGGACTGATAGTAAGTATTAAAGACTGTAATTATTATTGGCTGACAGCTTTGGACTTATGCATGACATATGAATACGCTGATCATCAATGAAATGTTTATCCCCATGCATCAATACTTTATCTTTGCATCCACACAACACTTTGATAGTTCAATATAACCGAAAAATCTTGTCCTGTCTTTTGGTATGATTATTTTAGTGGCAGTATGTGTTTATTGCTCAATCAAGAATGAGCACACAGCACAGTAAAAGGTCTGATTGATAGCTGGGCTACTGGCAGTATGCACAGATTCATTGTTCTCATCTGGGTGATAAAATAGGCTGTGAATGGCTTAACACTTCCAACTCTGCAACTTGCATATCGAAAGTGCTTGCATGTAAACAGTCGGATAAACTTTTAAACTTCTGTGTTCTTTGATGGTTTTATAGGATTCTTTTGAATATTTGTGAGTTTGAAGTGATGTTAAACATTGGGATTTCCTAGGAAGTTTGGGACATATCTCAACAGTTGCTTATGTCTGCAGGTGGACCAGAGACGAACAGTGGCAATTACAGCATCAGACATCAGATTTTGGATGGATGCATATGGCTGAGCCGGTAATGAAACTGTACACAGAGGCAACTGATGGATCATATATTGAAACCAAAGAGAGTGCTTTGGTCTGGCATCACCAAGATGCTGACCCTGGTTTTGGATCTGCACAAGCGAAAGAAATGCTAGATCATTTGGAAAGTGTCCTGGCCAATGAGCCAGTCTCTGTAAAGAGTGGCCAGCATATTGTAGAGGTTAAGCCTCAGGTATTGAATTTCTCCAAAACACATTATTTACTCCGCATGGTTGAAATTGATACTTATGTTGTGGATGTTCACGTTCCCCACACCATGTGCAAAATAGTGTACCTATTAGTGTTTCTTCTCTTTACCTGACATTAACTCGGGTTAATTTACTATGAAGTCTGTCATTTAGGCCATAATATTATCATTCATCTTCCATGACATGTTATGATGGCAAGGATAGAGAGAAATTTGAACTCGCATGTGCTTAAAATCCGTAAAACTTATCTAAGTTGTATTTGCTATGAAACTTCCTCATCAAAGTCCTTAGTCTGATTTTGTGTTGAAATTGATTTCTCTGTTGTCAGCAGAAATTTAGTCACTTGGTCCTCCGAGTTTAACTCCCTGCTTTTCTTTGATTGCAGGCTGTCAGCAAAGGTTTTGTTGCCGAGAAGATACTTTCAACTCTCATGGAGAAGGGAAGGCAAGCAGATTTTGTTCTGTGCATTGGTGATGATAGATCCGATGAGGATATGTTTGAACAGATTGCTGATAGTATGAGGAAGAGCATGGTTGATCTCCAAACCTCGCTGTATGCCTGCACAGTTGGGCAGAAACCAAGCAAGGCCATTTACTATTTGGATGACGCTAACGAGGTCTTAAACATGCTAGAAGCACTTGCTGATGCATCAGAGGAGGCTAGTTCTGCTTCACCGGAAGCAACGGATGGACCATCTACACTGGAGGAAGCATGATAATGGCATCAGGTGTCATCCTGAGGAGGTGGAAGTGCTTAGCTGATTTGGCACTGCCACCACCAGACTAAAACTGAAGCCGATTTCGTTCAGCAGGAAGTGAAACATTAGCAATACCAGGATAGTCAATGTCAATAACCTAGTTGTTTCTCTGTTTCTGCTTCCTTTTTCCAGTTTACCTTAAGGTAGAGTAATTTTCATATTGTATCTAGTAGTAGATAGGAAAAAGTGCCTGGAGGGAAGAATCCATGGCCGGCATCTATTTACCTTTTTCATCTTGGTACCAGTTAAGAGAGAATGGAGTATTTCCGCGAGTTCATAGAATATAAGCCGAAATTAGTAGGTGGCCATTGGGATTGTGCCTACTGGTGCAATTGATCTCAACCGTCTTTTCTGTGATTGAAGCCTACGCGAGCAGAGGCCAGCACGATACCTGAAGAAGCTTGTTCTTGCATGTCAAACAATTCCATTACTTCAATAAACAGAAGGAACTACAAATGGATTTATATAGGATATCAAAGAATATCGTGGACTCGTGCGGACAAAAATTAAATTACGGGCTGCATCTGCAGATCTGTCTTTATAGCAGTCTAGGAAGTACATCAAAATGGATCCCCAAGAGGCCAAGAGCAGAGAATTCAAAGCAGCATGTGTGAGCTACTGCGATGTACTAGACCCGTTTGGATAGATGAATCGGTCCTACCAAACAGTCGCACAAGGGATCGATCTAGCTAGTCATGAACACGAACATTGATTCTAGTGTTTCTTTTCTTTTGTGTTTACTATAGGGATCAGAATCGTCGCCCAAGTAGTTTATCGTGATTCTATTTCTTCCTTCCCTACCAGGCTACCACAGTTCCAGTCTAGAAATACTTATAATGATTCTGAGAGAACTATTATATAGCGACGTAGCCTCTCTTAGCGAGAAGGATAAATCTTGGAGAGCGGAAAAGATGGATATAGTTTAGACAACCTATTGGGGCCTAATTTTTTTTTATCTGTTTCTAAACTTCGTGATAAAAAGCTACATAGAAATTAGAAAGCCTCTTATTAGACATGCTCCGCTTGTTTCCTGACAGTGTTCTGTATTAGCGATCACTGCATCAATCGCTACCTGATGGAAAGGGACATGTCGTTCCAGCTGAGGCTATTCCCTCTTATCCATCGTGATCCATGTAATTGAGCATTTTTCACAATCTGCCCTCCAAAAGAGCATAAAATGAATTTCCTTTCTGGTTGAAGACAAAAATGTCCTAGTTATTTGTGTGTGGTGTACAACCTGTGGCAAAATCATGAGGGCCCATGCGCTCATCCAAGGATTTTTACATGACAATTGTGGGCTCTGCTCTGGAAGATAGTAAGGTAAAATGCAAAAGTAGAGGCACTGAAGATGCAATATATCACCAACAAATTGAGATTTTATCATCGCCGGGAATATCATGGACGATCCATTTCTCCGCCGAACTCTTCAGTACAGCCCAGGCACAGGCACTCTTCTTCCCCTCAACAAATTTGGGCAAGAAAACATGCATATATTGGCATAGCGGGACATGTTCCGACATTCTTCAATGTTTAGTGGGACATGTCGCTGTTGGATCGTTCCGATTTCCGAAGAAAGTTGAAGGAAGCAAACGCAAAATACGATTATCGGCAAGGTGGATATTGCCAAACGGCAGAGAAAAATCGCGGGAGAGGAGTGGCGGAGAAAAATCAAACACACACCGGGCGCCAACCGCCAAGAAAACGGACAGGAAAGCAGAGCAGAGCGAACCCCACCGGATCCACACCGCCTTCTCCTCCCTCCCTCCCTCCCTCCCTCCATCTCTCTCTCGCCGGAGCCAGATTCAATACACGCTGCCGTCTCATCCGATGGCTCCTCTCCTTTCCAAACCGCTGCTCGCGGACACCGGCACCAAGTTCCATGCGGCCTCAACGCCAGTCTCGTGCTCCGGTAGCCCACAACGATATGCCATCGCAGGGTTGGCTGGGGCCGGAAGAAGAGACCGGGACTGGCGCCGGAGGACGCGGGGAAGAACGAACTTGAGGGTGAAAGCGGTGGCGGCGGAGTCCCGCAGCTCGGAGGGGGGAATCGCTGAAGATTATTACGCTGTTCTTGGCGTTGTAGGTGCTCCATCCTGAAAGCATTCTTTTTTTGCAGTTTACCTTTTTTTTTGCGATAAACCCTTTCTTTTGAATTGTCTAGTTTTTGTAGAAGTGGAAAATAAGCAGCGATTTTTTTCTTCTTACTTTGAAAATATATCTTCATGGCAGCAATTTTGAAATGGTTAGGCAGAAGAAATACTATGCAGTTGGGCTGTTTGTTGCAACCCTGAAGCTACTGTAGTACACAGAATTTCATTCTCGCATGTTTGCAGATGCCAGATGCAACGCCGAAGCAGATCAAGAAAGCATACTACAATTGCATGAAATCATGTCATCCTGATCTCAGTGGGAATGACCCTGATATGACAAATTTCTGCATGTTCATCAATGAAGTTTACACGGTACAGTCTTAGCAGATAGAATCCTGCCATTTTCTAAACATGTTTTATGGAGAGCTATATTGCAATTTTGTGTGAAGCTAATATGAGCAAGTGAAAGCAGGTGCTTACCGATCCCATCCAGCGAGCAGTGTATGATGAGATACATGGGTATGCCGCGACTGCAACCAATCCTTTCTTGGATGACAGTGCACCCCGGGATCACGTGTTTGTTGATGAGTTTAGCTGCATAGGTATTGATGGCTTTGCCCAGAACAGAAATTGCATTTGGATTCAATGTAGTGAGCTCTTAATTATGTTCTGCTCACACATCGCTGCAGGATGCAAGAACTGTGCTAACGTGTGTTCTAAGGTCTTTCAAATTGAGGAAGATTTCGGACGGGCAAGAGTTTATGACCAATCAGGCAGCACAGAACTGATTCAAGAAGCTATTGATAGTTGGTGAGAATGGAAAAATATTTTTGCCTTGACTTTTGTTCGTTAATCTATCCATGATCCAAGCATCCCTACCGAAAATTGGTGTGAAGTGGGCCAAACAGATATTTCTTTTGGTTTCAAGTCCTGTATTCTGACTACCTGTTCTGATAAACTTTCGTTTTTGTCCAGCCCAGTTGACTGCATTCATTGGACTTCAGCTGCGCAACTTTCGCTCCTTGAGGATGAAATGCGCAGAGTAGAGAGAGTAAATGTACGATTATGTTTTCTGATAATTTCGATGGCATGATCATGTTTCTGAGTTTCTAATTCTGATTGCAGCTAGTTAACAATAGAACCAACCTTCTCTATTCAAACCAACAATAGATGTTATCGTCTTGTACTAGTATATGAATCTTTTTCAATTTGAACAGGTTGGATTAATGCTTGCTGGGATGGGAGGCTCAGTTGATGTGTTTCGGATGGTAATATATCAGTTCCTATATATACTCCTATTTTGTGTTTACATTATCCTGTTGAAATGGGTCACCCTCTTTTCTGCAACAGTTGTTGTGTTGATAATGCAATCACTTCCTGAAATTGATATATTATATCAGAAAACTTCTTCCAAAGTCAAATCAGCCACGGCTTTCTAACATCTTATAATATGTCTTCTGCCTTCTCAGGCAAGCTCACGCTGGGAGAAAAGACAAGCCAAAGTCCTGGTACAGTTTTCTGCTTGATAGACCTGCCCTCATTAGATATACATGAAGGAATAACATGATGACACATAGCGTTTTTTTTTTTGACATATGAACTGCCTGCATTTCTTATAAACTAGTCTGCATCTTGCAGGAGAAGGTCAGAAGGCGGATGAGCCAAGATGATTCCAGTAAGGGTGGCTCATGGAGTGATATCTGGGGTGCACCAACAAGATACGAGAAGAACGGTAAAACTAGCATATTTATTAGTCTTTGTAAAAGTTGCCCATACTTTTATGTTTTCTATTCTTCACATGAAAACCTCGTTAACGTTCCTGCTAACTCAATAAGCAGAAGAGGAGGCAAAGGAGAGAGCAAAGCGAGCAGCGGCTGCAGCAAGGAGGTGGCGAGAGTACTCAAGGAAAGGCGCCGACAAGCCTCCAACATTCAAACTTCCAGAGGCAGTGCCCAACAAGGAGTGAGAACACAACAATCAGAGATCTTAGGAAACATTACAGGGATACTGGGATACTTAACCCCCATTTACTTCATGTATGTATAGCCTAATCATTTACAGAGAGCTGTAGCCTGTATAGTATAGTATTTGCTCTTTGATTCCACATGGTATACCTGTAAATCCTCTGTTAGTGATAGCTCGGGTCGATTACCCATAGAGTTCCTCAGATTCCAGATGCAAAACAAGTGTACACAGAAAGTGACACCTTGCTACTCTTACAATCATAATCTATATCAAATGAATCGGTTATCTTTATGTGAGCCTCAAGTGATCATACCTGAAAGACGAACTGCGTAATAAACCACAATAATCCACAAGTACAAGTACAACCATGAAGAGATGCCGTTATTCAGAGATGGAGCAAAAATTTACTTTCCCTAGGTTCTGAATGGAGAACCCTTTATCTGACGGAGCAAGCGACCGCGTGAGCCCAGGACCTGAGATGCGCCTTCATGGCCACGCCTTCTCCGGGCGGCGGCATCGTCGCCTGCGAGCACCGGGCTCGGGCTGCCGCAGCAACGCGCGCCCGCCGCCTCTGCTCCTTCTGCCAAGAGACCATGCGCTCATCCCACTCCCAGCTGCAGCCCCTCGCAGCTGCAATTCGCACCATTCCGCCCTCTGCTCTTTGCCCCGTTTGCACCGCTGCCTCCTTGACGCATTTGGGGGGCTGGCAAGGGCTGCCGCGACCGCTGGTCGTCTTGTTGGTTTCTGATGCCGAATCTTGCTGTGGCTCTTCTGCACACTCGCTCTCCTTGTGCTTGGAGGACGGCCGGAGGAAGACGCTGGAGTAGAACCACAGGGAATCCATGCTCGAAAGAACCGCGTCCCCTTCCATTTTTCGGGCGGGCTACAGGTAGAGCAGGGCCCTGTGGTATGGGTTTGGGCAGCCACAACCTGGCTAGAACTGAGGAAAGAATTCCTCAAAAGAAGAATAGAACTGAGGAAAGAATTGGAAGCGACGGGGATTTGGGCTTGGGTGCCTGCTGCCCGGTGCCAGCCATGTCCGTTTCAAAATGAAAGGCTTTGCTTGGGTCGGGTCACTCGGGTTGGGCGCAACGGCTCGGTGCCTCGGTCCTTAGGTGCCACTGCGGTACTAGCTAGCCAACTGCGCAATGCGCATGCAGCATCGCTGGACGTCTACCAAAAAGTTCTTCTTTTCACGCGTCTTTTTAGGAAGGCCAGATTAAGTTCAAGGTCAGATTGCTCCGTCAGGACATGGGTGGGCCGGTCAAAAGACCCACGGGGAGCTGGCGAGTGGAGCCTCTTGCCAGCCTCAGAGCGGACTGGACTGGACTGGAGCTGGATACTCCTCTCAAAAAGAATTGCAACGGTAGGATTGGAACAACCGAAAGACTTGCGCCCGCACGTGGGGATAGTTGCGCGCGTACCGATGCTCGAGCCGCTCTGTCCTGATCTCTTGGATTCGCGCGCTACTCGTGTCAGCTCCGCCGCCTGCGCTAGCTCCGCTTCCTGCGTCTGCGTTCGGACCGCTACCTTCCGCTCCGCTGCCCACGCCGCCCGTATGACTCGGCCCTGTCTCTTCCATACCGGCGCCTCGCCCGCCTCTTCCACACCGCTTTGCGCCTACCTCTTTTTGTCCGGATGACTCCCCCGCCTCTTCCACACCGGCGCGCGCACCCTACGCCTCCTCCCCACATCAACGTCGCCATGGCTCTCGCGCTAGCTCTCTCTTTCTCGCTCAACAACGCTACATTCAAATCTACTTTTGCAACACTTAGATGAAACAATTGTAATATACGTCTGAAACAGATGAAACATTTGGAACATACAAATGCAACATAGCCATTGCAACATCAACATGTAGATAAAACACCTATAATATACGTCTGAAACAGATGAAACATTTTGAACAAACTCTTGCATCGTATGTTTATAACCATTGCAACATGTGCAACATCCGAAAACTACCATTGCAATATCCATATGAAACATACCTCTGAAACAGTGAGTGTAACTGATCGCTAATTATCTCTTTCTAACTATTACTAGTGCTCAAAGACTCAAGAATTTGTTTATTAAAACAGTACGTGATTCCACCATTTTCACTAGCTTAATCTCTCCGGTCAAGGTTGACTGGCCATTGGCAATCATAAATGTTCTTCTCCTTTAGCTTCATAAATCTTCAGTCCTACTGGCTACTGAGCACTGGCTAGTACACACTAGGGCTGTGTTTAGATCACTTGAAAAGTGCACTATGCAAAAAAAGATTCCCCGTCACATCAAACTTGTGATACATGCATGGAGTACTAAATGTGGATAAAATAAAAAACTAATTGTACAGTTTGGTTGTACTTTGCGAGACAAATGTTTTGAGCCTAATTAGTCAATGATTGGACAATTATTACCAAATATAAATGAAATGCTACAGTGAATTTTGGTGCTCCAAAATTCAGAACTAAACACATCCTAGGCTGAAGTATTGGATAGACACCTATCGGTGACCGCAAAACGGCACAAACTCGCATATAGGCACGTTAAGTTCCTGCCTCTGAATGCCATGCCTCCGCCGGTGCTGAGTTCGTTCGCCGCATTGCAGCGTGTTTTGGCATCAAAAATAAATTGGAATAGATAGCATGCCACTGCGAACCAAACGTGCGCCAAAAATACGGCGCGAAGGTCCGGCAGCGAACCAAACGCACCCATAGTTTTCTGTTTCTTATTTAATACTTGTTTATATACAAATGTATAACTTGGGTTCAAGCTTTTCACAGTCCCTTTTCATCGATGGTCTCCTGATGTCTACGAAGGAGCGTGGTTCCTGGTTCTAAAAAGAGTATCACTATGGTGCTTAAGTTTGACTATATTTCTATAAAATTTTAGCATCATTTATATTTTCAAATAAATTTATTATGAAAAATATATTTAGTGATTTATTTCATGGTACCAATTATGAACCATAAATATTAATATTTGTTATATATATTTGTTAAAGATTAAAATATTTTATTTTGATTTCTCGAGAAGTGGGTTACTCTGTGTGGTACGGAGGGCAATGCGGCACGGTGTCGTGTTGTGGTGATGCCGAAAGCGTAGATGGCGAGACGGGCACACGACACTGGCACTATGCAGCACAACACTATTAGGCACAGCACTACGCGGCACAACTGATTAATCGTGTTGTGCCAGCACGTGCCACCGTGCTGACATCTCGGCCTAGGCACGACACTACGACAACCTCTTAGTCGTGCTGTGCCGATGAGCACGGTAGCCCACCGTGTCACCCTGTGCCTAGCTCGTCGCGCTACTGCGACGCCGTGCCTAGCTCGCCTTGCAGCCGCACTGCGGAGAGGGAGCACCATCTCCCGCGTGGGGCGCGCGACACTGCTGCTCCCCAACTCTCTGGATAAGGCGTCGTACCGCACAAAAGGGAGCCCTTAGCCCCGCACCGCCGACGCGTGGACCCGTCCACTGTCACGTGCCCTGGGCCTCAACCATGGTCGCGAGTGCGCCGCGGCCTACCAGTATGCTTGAGGAAAAGAGTGGAGAGAGAGTAAGAGGTTAGGGTTTGAAAGAGATAACGAGGTACTTATATACTTGTGCTTTCGATCCAAAGGCTCTTATTTAATAGAGGTTCATCCAAGAGGCCAAATAGATTGGGTCCTACAGTGCCAGCCTAAAAACCGTGACGTGCCCTATGGACTGAAGTCATAGCCCAAGCACGGAACTATACCCGTGCTGGCACTAGCACTATGAGCTTCGTACGGTGCCGTGCCCTAGCCATGCTTTTTCGGGCCGAGAAAACTCGCCGCCTGCAAAGAGGAAAGAGATGCGGCGGAATGTGCGCCTGCCCCCAGCGGCCTCGGCCTCACCAGCAGCAACTCAGCTGCCTGCCACTACCATCGGGCATGGCCGCATGGGCACCAGCTCATTTTCGCATGAGCATAGCTATGCCGGCCCGTGCATGAAAATTGAAAAATGATTCTCTCTGGTCGATCGCCACGAAGCATTCATTTGGCATGATGGCTGGCGATTGTTGCACTTGATCAGTTACAGAACGCAGAAATGAATTAAGGTTACCACGATCGAGGCAACTGGGGCAGCCACACTCGTAGGAGAGAAAGAGGAGCTCGATCGGTTCCCTCGCGCTTTCGGAGGCGATAGAGCAGGGGCACCGCGGGGACATCCGGCGGCACATTCGTCAGGAAAAATCCGGCGTGGGACCTCCAGATCGCCATCAGGCAAGGAAGCTCCTCTGGTATAGTCCTCTTGCCCTCCTCCCTTCCGGCATATGCTGTCTCGGATCCATTTCCGGATGCAACCTCCCTCGGCGCGCGGTGCCTGTGCATCTATATATATTTGCGTCCGCCGGGGCCAAGCCGCGGACATGTGTGCTTGTCGGTCGGCGAGCACCGTAGGAAGAACAGCCGTCGGCCCAGTGGCAGCACGGCGGTCGAGGTGCCGGCGCCGGCGAATTACGGGGCAGTTCGTCTTTGGCACAAAGGCACGTCCAGAACTACTCGATGAGGGTCACCTGAGCTGAACATGTGTGCCAAAGGAGAATTGCCCTGCGATTCGCCCGTGCAGAAGCGGAATCCGTTTGGATGCTGCTGGGTTTTCTTCCTTTTCCTTGATGCGGCGTGCGGGAGATCTGAGTGGAAGTTTGAGAAAAACCTGCATGTGGAGCCTGGTGAATCGCCCCGAACCCCCGAGATTCAGCCTCAGATGCGTTGGCATCATCACCGGTTCTGTACGTCACTGTTGCCTGGGCTGCTGGCGTGTAGGTGCTCGTTGCAGCACATATGATCTGTATTCTCTAGGGCATTTAGCATCTGATCCCCGAGATTCAGCCTCAGATGCGTTGGCATCATCACCGGTTCTGTACGTCACTGTTGCCTGTGCTGCTGGCGTGTAGGTGCTCGTTGCAGCACATATGATCTGTATTCTCTAGGGCATTTAGCATCTGATCCCCATATAGACATATAGTACAAGATAACAAAATGATAATGTAACAAGACGAGACAAAACGAGGGGGGCAGCTTGATTGGCCGCGCAGCTAGTATTCTGTACGGCACATAGCATCCTGCATGTGAGATACTACTATGCTAAGATAATATGTGCATCTGATCCTTATACTACTACTACAAGATAGTAAAATAATAATGCAATGAAACTAAACAAAACGAGGGCGGCTGCTTGATTGGCCGCGCAGCTAGCGTTTACTCGGGGGATTGTTAACTCCTCGTGCCCGCGCGACGCCGCCATACATAATCTGCCACGCGCGCGCCACCACCCTCCCCTTCCCGACGAAGCAACTTGCCGGGGCACGTCGCGATCCCGGGCGCGCTCGGTCAAAGCCATCTCGGTCTCGGATCAAGTGGCGCGGTACTTTGCTAGCGACGGGCGGACGGGCGGGCGCAAGAGTCGCCGACGTGCGTGCACATTGGCGGAGACAGATCGAGTCAACCCTTTAGTTATAGTACTATACTATGGCTGTGTGCCCGTGTTTAGTTGGTGATGTAAAATTTTTGGAAGTACAATAATTCTTTCGTTTGTATTTGACAATTAGTGTCTAATCATGAGCTAATTAGGTTCGAAAGATTCATCTTGTGATTTATAATCAAACTGTGTAATTAGTTATTTTTTTACATATATTTAATGCTCTACATAAAGATTTGATGTGACGAGAAATCTTGAAATTTTTTTTTGAAGTTTGAAGGATCTAAACACAGCCATGTATATCGCCGCGTTGCTGTCAGTGTCAGAGTCAGGCATGCGCTCGGCTCGTCGACGACGGCAACACGGCGAACGCGAGAAGAATGCATGTCGAGAGTCGAGAGGCAGAGTTCACACCGCCGTGGGCCGTGGAGCCGTCGTGTCGTGTGCCAGTGCAGCACGGCAACGAAACGCATGCTCGCTCAGCTCTGTCGTCGGGACGCCCATCGGTGGTGACATTGACACAGTATCCTTTGAAAGACTTGCATAGAACTTGCCTCTGACACGAAAGCGCTCGGACTAACAAACCTTTGCTAATTTCCGCTGTCATGAAGAATTCGATGTTTACTACAGTAGTATTATCCATTTGCGCAGGACACGAACGAAAGTGACCTAGCTAGGCTGGCATCGTTGGTTTGAATTGATTGAAACAAATGTTTAATTCTCTCCCGCTCTCGTGGTTGAACGTACCCAGTCTTGCACAGAAAAACAAAATGCTTCAACCAAACCATTGACAAAAAGAAGAAAAAAAAAGATCTGTGTGTCCTTCTCAATCCCCTCCTCTCATCCCCACCAAATCAACTCGATCTGTGCGACTGCAAAAATGCCTTAGCTTTGTTCTTCTACTATGTGCTACCGTGTCTGTGTATAAACAACCAATCAATGGAGGACGAAGGAAAAGCTAGGGGACAACGGGGAAGAGAACAAGCAGCCAAAAGTAGATAGATCAAGAGGAGCTCTACATGAGTTTATCTGGTTCTATTTGAATCCGTGTCTGGCTTGTCCCACATGTTAGTGACCTAGCTAGGCAACGGTTGGTTTGATTGAAACAATGTTTACTAATTCTCTCTGTCTGGCTCTCGTGCTTGAACGTACCCAATCTTGAACAGAAAACAAAATGGTTCAACCAAACCATTGACAAGAAAGATCTGTGTGTCCTTCTCAAACCCCATATCATATGCCAGCCCGACCGAATCAACTCTGTGCAAATGCAAAAATGCCTCAAGTTTTTCTACGTGCTACCGTGCCGTGTCTGTGTCTGTGTATAAACAACCAATCAGAGAAGGTTGAAAGAATAGCTAGGTGATGAGTGATGACAAGGGGGAAACTGAAGAACAAGCCAAAAGTAGATAGATCAAGGAGCTCTACATGAGTTTATCTGGTTTTATTGGAGTCCGGGCAGACTGCCCCACATGTCAGTCCAGGCCTGCTGTGCTGCTCCGCCGGCTGCTCGACCTTCAATCCACCTCACTTCACCCCGCCCGCCACCGGAAGCCCGTCGCCGGCGTGCCGCCGAAACACCATGGCGCACTCGGGCAGCTCGCCGAGGCCCGCGAACATGGCGTCCTCCTCGCCCCCTTCCCCGTAGTCGAACAGCCCGCCGACGTCGCCGAACTCGTCGGGGAGGGGCGCGGCGGGCGGGGCGGCGGCGCCGAAGAACGACATCGCCCCGTACAGCATCTCGTCCGCCGCCTCGACGTCCGAGGGAGACGCCGAGGAGGTGACGGACACGCCGTCGTAGAGCCACCTGAACTCGTCGTGCACCTCGACGGCGGCCGCCGCGCCAACGACCTCGGTTTCGGCTGCAGCAGCAGGAGCGCCGCCGCAAACCGCCGTGGCAGCGGCGACGTCGTGGCTGCCGGATGACGGGGACTCCGCCGCCGGCTCTGGAGCCGGGACTGGCAGCTGGGCCGCCTTTGGCTTCGGGGCCGGGCGGTTCTGCGCCCTCGCCACGGCGTCGGAGTGGCTGTGCTCGAACGAGTACGTGACGATCACCTTGTCCGGCTCGGCCCAGCTCCGTTCCACCTGCTTCCTCGCCGGGCACCCCTTGGAGCTGCTGCACCTGTAATAAGCCCTGCCCCCGCACGCCAAAACCGAAACCCAGATCAGCAAAACTCTACAGAAATCTAGGGGCAGTGATGCATCCACAAGAACTCGAAGAACACGGGGCGGCCATGTAAACCATGGATGCATGATCGATTGCTTCTATCTAGAACGTGTCGTGTACCTCGGAAAAGGCGAGCCCTTGATGGGCTTCTGGCCGTACTTCCGCCACGCCCACGAGTCCGTCCGCGTGTTGCCCTCGCCGACGCCCTTGGGCCGAGGGCCGCTGACGTCGGCCAGCGGCACGGTCACCACCCGCTTGTTCGCCGACCGCCTCCTCCCGGTACCGGTGGCAGCAGCTGGCGACGTCGACGGTGGCACAGGCGACACCGGCGACCCTGGGCAATCAGCCGACGACGAAACGCCACCAGCAACGCCAGCCTTGCTCTCACCGCCGGACACCGTCGGCGTGGACGCCGCCGCCCCGTCGCTCCACTCGCCGTCCATTTGCCTGGCCAGCCCCAGAGAGGAAGAAAGCGCCCGCGCGGCGTGATCGACTGGAGTGGAGACGACAGACAAGACAACGGCCGGGGCGCGGCAGGTTTGCCGGAGCAGTTCTCGGGCTCTCGGCCTGATCCGAATCCGATGTCACCAGCTGCCCCGAGGCAGGCGCATCCTCCGCGGGATATAAAGAAACGCAACGGCGGTGCGGTGTGGAAGTGAGCTAGCTAAACTAGTACCACGGTCGAGGGAGGCTACGTACGTCGCGGTGACGGACGGTGTCGCGTCCTCGGTTCGTGCGGTGTGATTGGCGGGGAGGACGTGGGTTTTTGTGGGCGCGCACGCTGGCTGAGCTAGGCAGGCTTCGAGACCGCGGCGGGGAACTTAAACAAAGAGGAGAGACAGCCGGACAAGCTGCTTGAGAAGACGAGCGCGAGCGTGCGACGGCGACGTCTCCCCAACTATCTATCCCCATGTCCGTCTTGATGATCGATCATCGTCCCTCATCTGTCAGCGGTTGCTTTGCTTATTCCTTGGATCGATCTGGAATTAGACGAGAAGCAGTATTAGTTGTCTTATTAATTAATCATCGTACGCATATTATGCATTGGAGTGGTTGGTGCGTAATAGCAGACGAGCGTGATTTCGAACCGAGGAAGAAATCAGCAGCAGCTTCGGTTCGCCGTCATGCCCACGCGCTGCAACAGTAGCTGTAACTGAGACGTGCATCGCAGTGGCAGCTCATTTCAGAGCCGGAGCCCGGCAGACCCCATCACCATCCCACGCGTTTCTATCGAGGGTTACATTGACAACTACATACGCCGGAATTCTTTTGCCGCCTACAGTACTTCCTATAAAAGAATCTATTCTAGAGGCGTGGGATATTTCGGCAGATGCGTCAAGCTAAGAGACAGGAGTAAGGTCGTGGTAATTCAGGACAGGACTTGTCGTTATCCATCCGTTGCTTGGGGAAGAAACAACAACAACTTCGCTACCAGCCAGTAGTACCATTTCTTGAGAATTTTACAAGTCGATTACTTCCTCTAGTAGAGTCTAGATATGATATGATATTCTGGCCTAGGTCAGATTAACCTTTGGATGCTGGGAAACTGAAGGCGGAAAGCCGAATCCCATTCCCAGGACGGCAGGACGTCATGTCAAACATATTCCTTAGCAGCTTCGTGTTTGACAGATCCAATAAATCCAACCGCAGCCATCACCATCATTGTCCAATGGTGAACGGCCTTGCTCGAATTCTTGCATGGAAATAGACATCACGCGTTCCATACATCGACAGCAACACGAAGCCATCGTTTTTTGTTTGTTTTGCGAATTCTTCGATAGTGCTCTGACGCGATTATTCAATCGTTAATCTGTTCAGTTATGGCATCACAATCCTTCTCGGCTGCTGAATTTGTTTATTCCTCGGATGTTGTCATCCAGACTGTGAGTCCTGATGACTAGTTTTTTTTTAGATGGAACTGATGACTTGTTCAACCGAGGCCTCAATCATGAAGTGGCAGCGGCATCACACCAGCAGGCAGCACCAGCTGCATCTCGTCTCGCTCACCACTTCACCAATCCACCGCTGCCTCTGCTTCCATATAAAACTCCATCCCATTTGACAAAAAGCTCAACCACAGGTTAGTTTATCTAGGGATCGGAAGAGAGGGTGTAGTGCTACTTCATGGCCTGCTCAAACCTCCCTAGCATTGGATGGGAACGCGGGAACAGCTGGTGTTTTGAAATAGAAAAAGGAAACAGAAAATGATTGTGGCATATGTTAAGCTGATCACCAGCAGAATGCAGCATGCATGTCTTGTATGAATAGTTTTAGTAATACCATCAGCGCAATCTGGGGCTGTTTGATCCATACACTCTCAACTGCGCAAGCCCTCAAAGTGGATGGCATCATGGGACAAGATCTTCTAGTTTATGTCTGAACTATTTGCTTCGGGAGTCTACTGTTTGTTTGTTATAATCATTACGGGAATGAATCGCATATGTTGGTTTAGAATTGCTCGCTCTATGAACTACTATGAGATTTAGTACATCCATCTAGTATCTAGACTGAGCACGTAAGATTGAAGTGCTTTCACCTGTAGTATATGGAACTATATTTATCATCTTTGATGAGATGAAATTATAATGATCATCTAATTCAAAGGCCGTCTATCCTTTTTCTTAAAAATTCAGAGGCAGCGCAGCGACTAGGGGACAGGACAGGTCGACAGGAAGCCTTTTTTTTTAGTGGAGACAGGAAGCCATTTGTGCCTGAGAGGGCCGCACGGAAAGCCCTTTTGGGCGAGAGACCGTGGAAATGTAAGCAGCCCATCCAAGGTTGTGGGTGCCTTCTCAGAGATGCTAAGGGCCGTTTTGAAGCCTATATAAGAAAATTAAAGAAAAAGGCCGTTTGATGGGCATGGGAGGAGCCCAGCACTGCCTTGATTACGTTCACACTTTAGAATAAGAGCCCACATTGACGTCGCGGCCCACCGGCAGGGACCCGGAGGATTCGGAGCCTCCCCTCCTCAAGCGCAGCAGCTGCGCGCTCTGCCTCAGCCCTCAGGCTTCGATTCGAGCGGTCAGCACTCAGCACCCTCTCACACCGCCGCCGCGGCGCCAACATGAAGGCCATAGGGAACGGCGGGGAGTGGTGGTGGAACATCCCGTCTCTCCGCCGCAAGTCCGACTCCCGCCGCCGGGGCCGCCGCAACACTGACCCCCGCGGCCGCCGCCGCGCTCCCCCGCGGGAGACGCTCTCGTCGTCCTCCTCCTCGGAGTCCATCGAGCAGGGCGGCGGCTGGCCCATCGAATTCCCCTTCAGGCAGGCTGTCACGGCCGCCTCTCTCACCTTCACCGGCGACACCATCGCGCAAGTCCGCAGCCGCATCGTCGACCGCCGAAGATACTGTCCCGACTCCGACACCAAGGTCACCCATCCCCTTTGTCGTGCACCTTATGCCTTTGAATGCTTAGCCGACTTGGTAGTGTTTTTTAATACTCCATCCGTTCCAAATTATAAGACGTTACTGTAAGAGATGTAAGAGTGGGAAATTGGGGAGAATGCTCAAGTTCCATTCATCACCGTGTGCTGTTACATATAGAGGTGCCGAAGCACTGGAGGCCGATCCAGAGATCGTGGTCATCCCTCACGCCTACATGCTAGGAGTCGTGTACAAAAGAATAGGAATTACAGTTAGGAGCCGGTGGCTCAGGAACTAACTAGCCTATCTATCATGCGCCTGAAGACCAGGTCGCTGACAGTTACTGCTTTTACTCCTATAATTTGGAATGGAGGGAATAGAAAGCATGAGAGCAACTTAACTCCATATAGATTTTGGTTTTGTAAATCCATATAGCTTTTGGTTTTGTATGACTGTAACTCGAGACCATAGCAGATGCCACCTCAACGCTATTCCACTTCAGTATTTTTTACCTTCAAATGCAGATTAAATTGTAATGCTCAAGTATGTGCATTGTGCAGTGCTCGTGTGATCCAACACTACCAAATCAAAATTTTGGATAGTATATATGGTGCTGGCATTGTAGTATTGGGCATTCTAATGAATGCTTGTGCAGCACATCATATTGTAATTCTGATATCTATCAAGGTGCTCGTTTCAGGAACTCATACCAGACATATTGCTGAACCATGATTGGATCCGTGCGCTTCGTATGTCTTCCTATGGATTTCTTCTTTATGGTCCAGGTTCATACGCATGGTATCAGCTCCTTGATCGGTGCATGCCCAAGCAGACGTTTGTAAATTTGTCTGCTAAGGTACACTTTGCTTCTCCATTGTAGCCTAATGTGCTGGGCTATTTAAGTTTTTTAATGCAAAGCATCCTTTTTCTTATAACTATTTGTCATTTCAGGTCATCCTGAACCAGATCGTGCTTGGTCCTTGTGTTATTGCTGTAATATTTGCTTGGAACAACTTATGGTTGGGGAAACTTTCCGAACTCCCATCCAAATATCAGAATGATGCCCTTCCTACGCTTCTATATGGTAATCCTTCTGCCTGAATGTATTATATCTGAACAACTTTGGCAGAAATAACTGATACTATTATATGTTTCACTCTGTTATGGATATCACAGGGTTTAAGTTTTGGATTCCTGTATCGATTGTCAACTTTGGGTATGGATACTTGGCTTATCATTTTTCATATTCATCTCAGATGTTTCTAATCATGGCTATAGTTGAATAAACTGGGTGCCTTTTTAATCACTGCTTAATCCATTAGAGCAATGCAACTGGTTTTTATGCTAGTTTTTTATGCGCGTACCAGGGTTATTCCTTTGGCTGCTCGTGTCGCCTTCATGTCCTCTTGTTCCATTTTTTGGAACTTTTATCTGTCGACCACAATGAGCAAATGAAACCTCCAGTTGTCAGGTTGGTATTTACCCAACTCAATCTTCAACCTATAAACTTCTATTGCCTCGGTTTACATTTGTAATTAGTGAACAACTTGGCTGATAGTACCTGCACTTGTTGACGTTTGACACCATGTAAACTAATTTCTTTGGTCACCTGATGTGGATCATTTCATGCACAGTTGCCTACCTATCTGGAACTTTCTGCTGAACAATCTGACATGGTTCCTGATACTCTGATAGAGGGTGCAAAATGTATGTAATTTTGCTCAGGCTGGTTGGATTCATTAAACAGAGGAGCATCTGAAGGAGTTAGTTTCAGCAGGCATAACAGTGTTGTAAGGTTTGTCTTTGGACAGTCCGTGTGTTGTAGTGACATTAAACTGTGAGGCCTTACTCAGATGTTGATGAGAGGTCAATGGAGGGTGTGCAGTTTTGTCTAATTATGCATGGAGCATTTGTCTCCAATTTGACTTCAAAAAATGGGGATGAGTTTGTTATGTGGGATGTGTATTGTAGTAGCAAACTTATTATCAGTTTCCCTGACCAGACCATCTATCATGGAGATCAAAGACATTTGAATTCCACGCTTGCTTGATTAGAAGTGCATCTGTTTCCACGACCATCATGATCCCTAATCACAACCCCACCCGCAACATGGAGCCCTCCTAATCTTTCTAGCCATGGGAAGAGAGGGGGGGGGGGGGGGGGGGGGGGGGGGGGGGGGGGGAGGGGAACTGGACGTTGAAGACGACATGAGCCCTCCTAATCTTTCTAGCCATGGGAAGAGAGGGGGGGGGGGGCCGGGAGGGGAACTGGACGTTGAAGACGACATGAGCCCCTCTACTCTTCTGTTCTAGATCCACCTGCCTGCCCCTTCCGACCAAAATGTGTACCAGAGTCCAGAGCTGAAAGGATCTATCAGAATTTAGGGTATGTTTGGTTCAAGACGCATCACATCACGCTGCAAGTGTGGTGAACAATTTCGGCGCCAGACCTTAGGGCATCAGGCAAGGTTTGGCGTGCCGAATATCTGGTCACCAAGCAAGCACCAGACTAAGAACCTTCGGGTGTCTCCCGATGCATTGCTTGTTTTACTGGCTGTTCTCTATTCCTCCAAAAATCAAAAGTATATTCATGATCTCTCTGCCGCGTAAGTAGAACACTATAAGCCAGTTTAGCAGCCTCCCTCCCTCATGTCATTCATACTAGCATTTCCATGTCAGTGCCAGAACTTTAACAAGGCTTTCTATTTGCAAGGCCACTAAATTCTTCATCACTGTACCTGCTAACATGCAATCCACGAGCTTACTGTGCACTTGGGTCAGCCGACTCAAGAGGCCAAGAGGCAGCCACATTTCTCTCAAAAGTTCCATTTAGTTAATTCAACTGTTTAAAAAAATGTATAGATGTGTTTGAAAAAATTTCACAGTGAAAATATGAGATGCAGCTAGCATGAATGCAACATACATTAATGTTGAATGCATTCATGCTATGCATTTGTCTTGGTTGCGTATTATGTTTTTTTTATTGTGGTAGACTTTAAAGCGTGAAAGGCAGGCCTGGTGCAGTTGGTGAGTGCTAGCTCGCTGAGTCACCAGGTCCTGGGTTCGAAGCCGCTTCTCTGTAGAATTTCTGCGGGGGTAAGACTTTGCTTCGGTTATTCCCTTCCCCAGACCCCCACTCATGTGGGAGCCTCTGGCACTAGGTCTGCCCCTTTTTTTAGACTTTAAAGCACGTTTATGCATTGATTAGAATGTTTTAAGAATTTTCTAGATGTTTCTGGATATTTTTCATTTTCCTAGAGCTAAATCTATTTTTTTAAGCATCTAAAGATATTATCGTGAGCTCTAATCTAAGCATTAATATTTTATTTGAATTCGGCGTATCCCAATCTATCTTTAGAATTTTTTGGAATTTTTAAAGGCTTAGATTAGAGATATTTTCTATGGTTTAAAAACATAAGTATTTATCATTTTTTTACTAATAAATATAAAACCATCTTCAAAACCACGCCAAACCAGGACAAGGAAGTAATTTGAACGGTTTTGAGAGTTCAGAGTAAAACGTCTTATTTTGAAGTTAGATGAAGAAAATCAAACTACGGAGACAGTTCAGGGAGACAGAATAGACTTTCTCCAACTCAGAATTACAGATCCCACATGGACACACAAAAACTGAGGCCCAAGAAAGAACAGAAGAGAAGAAGATAACTTCCGGGCTACTTTTGAAACAAAACGTTGGTAGCTTGTTCAACCCCTATTTGTCACCTTCAAATTGTTTCAAAGAGGGAAAAAAATTCTGAGTTTTCCCCCTTCTCCAATTATTCAGCATATAACTGGCGCTGTAGTGGAAAGTCTAGTAAAATACAGCCCAATCATGGGACATAATGTTCAGCGTCCATGGAGACCAAAGACATTTATTAGTGACTTCCGAATACAAAGTTTTTATTCTGGTCTGCCTATAAAAAATTTACACAGCATTTTGACAGAAGAATTTGCTATGCCACTTCTATCATCGTTTTTTACATGTCAAGAAATATACAGAATTGAGAGAGACAGAAGGATCTACAAACTGACACGGCTACAGCCTACAAGGTACAGACAGAATAAATTATGAATGCTAAGTTAACAGGTTGTAAAATCTACGATTCAAATTCTTCTATCTTGGAGATTTGGTCGAAATGCATCTTCCACACAATATGAGCCTTGATATAGGGCGGGACCTTCGATTCCTGACCTTAATTGAAGAGAGCTGTGGGGAAATAATTGAATTAGTCAGAGAAGGTAAAATCATCAAGCACAACTCTATTTTAAGCCAAGCAGGATTTCAAATGCTCTGTTGCAATTGCCCAGAAACTCAGACTCTCCAGAACACGATTTTGACTAATAATGCTATCTTGACCTACCTATAAAACCTTGTAAGATTATAATCACAAAAGTGCTCTGTTGCATACACACAAAACCTCGAAAAGCTATTATAATTCTGACCACAATTTTGGCAAAATACCATCTAAAAATTGCCATCACCACAGGAATATAAATAAACAGATGCTAATCTTCACTTGTTTACACTATGCAGCCATATCAATGAGATGTAAAGTCCCACAAGGATGGCAGAAATCAATTTAGCATGCATGCAAGATGACACCAATTCTCTTCTCTTCAGAATCAAGAGTCCCAGAATGTTCCTCTCCCTTGGCACTTGGTTAATCTATTTAGAGGCATAGTAGTATGGTACTCTTCTACTTAAACAAATTCGTGACAAGATAAGATCTACTTCTTTAAAGAGTAATTTTGACTCGAGAAATGACCGAAGTAAAGATATATCAAATCCACGTACATGTTCAGGTGAAAGGAGACTACGGAACTATCCAGACTTTAAGTACCATCCAGTGAAAATACATGATTAACTGGTCTGTTCGATACATCCACAATATTTTTCAGACAAGCTTCTTTTTTTTAGAATATATGCAAATGAGTTGTCTCAAATTTTGTCAGACTAATATGCAAAATGAGTTGTCTCGATTTTTGCCAGACTAATACGTAAATGAGTCGGTCTCAGAGATGAAAATAGCTGATACAAGCTAAAATGAAAGTTTCGACCCAGTAACACTGAATTCATTGGGGGTATCCACAGATTATGATATAATACAAATATGAAAGATTACCTTCCGACGAGTCCTTGAGGTTCTCCAACAAAGCAGACTCGATTTAGGCTCCAACCTCCTGCGTACAAATACTTTACCGGTGAGAAACATGCAGTACAAATGCACAACCTCAATTGACAAATGAGTCGAAACATGTCTGGTACAATGGTATGGAGTATTGACCCCCTATATGTTTAATGGTCCTTGTGATTTCAGGAAAATTATTATGTGACCATTGGGTGTTGGCAGAACTTTTTCATACGAGATTTATTTTATTATTTCTAATGTGAAAACACACAAGCATGAGTTCTTATATAAAAGTTTGACTGAGTTGATTGCAGGATAACAACACTTACAAATTCTCTTGCTCTAGCTTTTCAGCAATCGATATAGCTTTTTGTCTAGACCAGCCTCCTCGTTGAGAACAAGCTTCTGCCCTCCCAATAACATGAGCAAGAGATACCTTTCCTTTTACTATGCTGTTCTGTCGACGCTGTATGTTCCCATTTCTTCCTTTTCGATTAGTCATGCTCTCTTGGTTTGGTGATGACAAAGCTTCTTCCTCCCATACATTCTCCTTTCTTCTTTCATTTATGTCAAGAGCACCATTATTTGTTTGAGCATGCCAATGCATGTGAGAAGGTCCAACTTCAATTATTTCACCTTCTGTTAATATGTGGGGATCAGATTGCATCCATCTAGTCTTACTAGAGTTAGCTCCCTTCACAACACTATCCTTTTTAAGCCTCGTAATTAGATTCTCACCTCCAGAAGAGAGTGGACTATGTTTAGTAAAGGTCCTCCTCAGTGTCGCATTGGAGGAGTCATTCTCAGGGTAAGGAGACATTGATGAAGCATGACCTACTTTTGCGTCATTCTTTGATTCATATCGGATTTCAAGTATTATAGCAGAACGAAGAACAGACTCAAATGCCTGCAGAATCTGAGCTCTGTAGTTTTCGGCTTTGGACTTATTGATATGTGAGCTAAATATTAGTTGCACTGTTGGTGCTGTTGGAAGAAAGGAAGTTGATGTTAGAAAATGATCTGCTAGAAAGACAATCTAGCAACACTTTGCATCAAGTACTCAAGTGAAAGACCACATAAAGTTATACGGATTGAGATTGAGAACACCAATTAACCACTATCAGAGGCATTGCAGCTTAGAATATATGTGCAAAGCAACAACAGTAAAAAGTCAAAACAGTACAAATAGAATTTTATGAGCTTAGCTAGCTACATGCTTCTACATTGCTACTTTCTTCCATACACTTTGATTTCAGCAGTAAAGTTATAATGTTTGTATTCCTACACCTAAAAGGATGCCATAAACCCAATGATAGATATCCGATACTTTGTTCGGAGCCGAGATAAAAGCAAGAGTACTGCATCTTACTTCAGAAAAAATCCAAGAGTTACTAGAAGCACCAATACCACAAACAATAGCAAGCAAAAACTTGGTTGAAATGTCTTTTTATACTGTTTATACAAAATATTTCTAAACGAGCTTTTCCTCTCTGTTTTAAGCACTGAATCTCTCTTTTTTTTTTTGCAAATATTAAGTACTGAATTATGGAAACTTATTCTTGGACAAATTGTGATCATTGCAAAAACTGATATGGAGTAAAGATTGAGAACCTTACCTGTGCCTAGGCTGACAGAGTTTAGCCTGGCCTCTTTAGCCATCATTTTTCTCAATGTATCTGATTGGATACTCTCAAGCACAGCTTGCCAGATCATTTCATTTTCCACTTTTCTGTGTTTAGTTCCCTCATTTGCTCTGATAGAACTGGTTGACAACGCATGACCATTTTCTGTGTGATCAACAGTTCTCCTTTCCCGATAAGACGTGCTTGCCAGGTTACCTTTATGCTCAACTGCTGAGGCGCTCCCTATACCCCTATCAGGAAACGAACCAACCAGCACACCATGGTTCAAACTTGTACTAGTTGATGAACTAGGCAACAGGTACTGTTTATCAGGAGCGAGCTGAAGCAGAGCAGCTGTAAGCCAGGTTGTCTTGTCACTAGAAACCCTCAACTGCTTTTCAGCTTCAGACAATGTTTTCAAGGCCTGGCGTAGTTTTTCCATATCTTCCTTTGACACTGGAAATCATGGCAAAAGAAAAAGAACTAGATTATGCCAATGCAGAATTTTACCGTAAGAGAACAGTGATGCTGGAAATTTTTTGAATATTTTTGAACCATACTGTGGCTAATGAACATTGCTTACAGGTAGGACGTTTGAAGAACTTTCTCCTGGGCCTTTCTCGAGTAAATGCATAGGAACCAGCAAGAATATCAGTAATTATTGTGGCAAGCTGAGACATCAGTGCCAAAGGCTCAACACCGGTTTCTGTGATGTCTCGTAGCGTCTTCACTGTGTTCACCGTATCGGCAGATAGTGCCAAATCAAGCAAATCAACCAGTTTATCATCAGACACCAGGCCAACCTGTAAAACAAACGGGGGACTAACATTTTATTGTTGTGTCAGAGTAGACCGGATGATGAAGAGAACTAAATGAAAACAGAATTATGATCCCTGTCACAGGGATACAAAATCAGTTACTTAGTTCAGCACAGAAATAAGAATATACCAGTAAGATAGTAGTGCTTGCAATTTGCATCTGTCTATACTTTAAAGGACGTTTGAATACTAGATATATGGGGAAACAAATTTGCACACTACTATCTATTTAATTAGATTATATGACATGTTTCAGCAGCACTAAAGTTATCAAGATATTGACCGTAAAATCCTCCAGAAATTTATATTCAGCCATAGAAATTGCAGAGTAACGTGGGAAAACAAAACAAAAACATAGATGATACTGTAATGCTTGTGAGATATCTTACCAATTCTTGGACAAGAGACAAGGAAATCCTTTGTCCCAGCAAACTGAGTTGATCAAGAGTCATCTCGGCATCCCTCAAAGATCCATCAGAACGGGATGCAATTAGCTTCAGTGCATCTTTATCAACATCTAGACTCTCGCTGGTGCAAATCCACTGCAATGTATTGACAATGTCTGACTCCCTCAGCTTTGGGAAAAAGAACTTCTGGCATCTCGACAGGATGATATGAGGAAGTTCAAGGTTTGGACAGACAAGGATAAACACAATGCGACGGGGCGCCCGGTCCACAACTTTAGAGATAGCACTCCAAGTGTCAGCTGGCAGAGTATCACAGTCATCAAATATAAACACCCTGTAGTGTGATGGTGCTGGTGAAAGCATCACATTATCGAGGACGTCCACAATGCCATCCATGTCGATGTTGCCAACAGGCCCAATCTCTATCAGGCTCCTGCTCTTGCCAAGATTGTGAGCGATGCACGACGTGCACGAGTCACAGGGCCTGGGGTGCTCAGAGGAGAGGCAATTGAGCGCCTTGGCGAAGACACGGGCACATGAAGTCTTGCCCGTGCCGTGCGGCCCATAGAACACATACACCAACCCAATCTTCCCCCTCAGGATGGCATTGGACAGCGCCTGCACCACCAAGCTCTGCCCAACAACGTCTTTGAACGTCTTTGGTGCGAATTTCTGTGTCAGACTACGGTGACGCCCACGGCCATGCTGCGAGGCCTGTGACTTCTGCCCTGACTGAGACTCAGACAGCAGGTCCGAGTCCATCTCGCTGGTCTGGTTAGAGAAAATCCCAAGCTCTCCAGAGTAGCTTCCAGAGATGGCGCCAATGCGGTTGCGAGCACCGGAGGTGGCAGCCTCAACCAGCAGGGGCAGCGCGTCCGAGTCCGAGCTGGTCGACGAGGCCAGCCTCTCGGACTTAACAGGGAAAAGGGGACGAGAGGCATTGACACGGCCACCCGAGGCGGCGGCTTCTTCAGACTTTCGCCCCGCCGCCGACTTGGAGTCGGAGAGGCCGCACGAAAGGCTGCGGCCGGCCATGTCGAGGATGGACTTGCCGCGGTGGTGCAGACGCGACCAGTTCCATGGAATGCCACAGACGTTGCGCGAGTCCGGCGGCAAATGCTGCTGCAGCTCCTCCCCGCCATCGTCGTCGTCGTCGCCATGGAACAGGTATCTGTTGCCGCAGACGGCCTCCTGGGAGCTGGAGTTGACGGAGAGCGCGGCCGCGCGGTCCGGAGGCTTACTGCCAGCGGTGGCGCGGCGGCCGGCCCGGCGTTTGAACCGGCGGGGCGGGCGTCGGCCCGGTTTCGGGTGGGGGTGGGGATTCTCGGCGAGCTGGTCCAGGAGCGTCTTGAGCGCCCCGGCGCTGCGGCGGGACTTGGTGGCGGCGGGGAGATCGACGTCGTCCTCGGTGTCGGCGTAGGCGTCGGGGTCGGCCGCCACCCTGGACGACTCGACAGAGCGGCGCGTGGACGGGTCCCGCAGCGATCGCGAGCGCTGCAGCGCGAGAAGGTCGCGCATCAGCGACGCGGACGCCACGGACGCCGGGCTGCGCCTCCGGCCCGACGACGACGCGCCTCCCGCTCCCGCTCCCCCGTGCGCGTGCCCATGGTGGTGGCGGAGGTGGATGCAGTTGGTGAGGTGCGCGTGGCCGCGGAGGTGGCCCCCCGCCGCGGCACGGTCGGGCGCCGGCATTGCGGGGCGGCACGGCTCGTGTCTCTCCCAGTACCACTACCTTACTGAGGCGCGAGGGGAGAGAAAAGAGACACCCGCCTCCGGTAGGCCATTTGAGGAGGGAGCCAGGGAGGCCGGCCCTGGGCCGCCGGTTGGCGTGTGATTATGGCGGTGTGGTTCGGAGATTTCGCCTTTTTCGTTGGATTCTGGAGGGTTTCACGGAAAGAGCGATGGAGGTAGGGGGAGGGCGAGTCAGTTGGGTGTGGTGTGGCGGACTGGGTGGGTGGCGAGTGGCCTCCGCCTCGTGCCGGGTGTGGGAGCGGGCGGTGCTTTCGGAGCTCGCGCCCGAGGCGTCGGGGGCGGGGGGGAGGGGAGAGGAGTGGGGGGATCAGTTCAGAAGGGAAGCCAGAGCACGGCACGAGGCCACGAGGGCAATGGGCCCTGGGGTCCGCGCGTCTGCCGCGGGAGTGTGGCGGCACGGCGCTACGGGCACCCGGCAGAGCCCAGAGCTATGCCCCGGCTCGGTCGGCATAACAAGCAGCTGGGGCTGGGAGCGTTTCACTGTTTTGCTTGCTGTTGTGCAGTTGTCGCGTCGCCCGCGGAAGCTGCGGCAACAAATAGTCCGTTGATAAGACGCGGCAGAATGTGCCGTGGGCCGTGGCCTTTGGCTCGCGGACTCCAGTAGAGTGGAGTAAACTATCCCCGCGGTACTCCAGTCCGGCAAGGCGGCAAGTCCTCCTACCGTTTGTTTTCCACCTTGATGATTGGCTGCCGCGCCTACCCGGGCTGCTGACGTGTCGGATACACGTGAGGCGCGGCACGGTTCGCGTGCTCAGACTACCCGCACTCATGGACCTCTATATTCATCCTCTATACGTCCTAGTCAGCAAGATTCTCTCCTCTATACTCAATTCTCTCGCACCCATCCATCCTCTATATCATCTTCTATCCACTCTATCCACTGTGGGACCCACTTGTCACTTTATCTAAATATATCCATGTGTGATCTAGTTTTGAAGGATTTATTGAGACGAATTTAATGGTGAAATCGAAATTTAATTTGGATTTTTGTTTGTGAGTTATAGCATTTTTTCCTTTGTTTAGCTAGTGGGGTCCGCCACTGTAGAGTATAGAGTAAGCACAGTACTACTCTAAATATAGAGTGAGAGAAAAGATAGAGTATCGTTTTAGAGTACCCAGTGCAGCAGTTTTTACTCTATATTCATACTCTAAAGCTTTAGAGTATCGTTTTAAGTATCCACTGCGGGCAGTCTCAAAGCAGGCGTCCCGCCTGTAAAAGAAAGTGTGCGTACCGATCGGGATCGGGTGGTGCACGCCGTCGCCTCCCTGTTCCGTCGGTGCAGTGCTGGCGTGCTGCTACCAGCGTCTAGCGCGGCCGGCAGGCTACACGTTCTCCGGCCGTCGACTGAGGGCATCTAGTACTGGTGAGTAATTACGCTGAGTCTGCCTGGGTGCACAGTGCACTTGCCAATGATTTGGGGTGTTTGGGCCGGCAGATTGGCCCGGTAGATAATACGGGCACGGTACGAGAATAAAGAGCGAGTGAGGGGACCTGAGCGGCAGGACGCGCCGCTATGGTCTGGTCGTTTCCGGGAACGGCTAGATCGCAGTCGCGGGAGAATAATGCCGGTCCCGGCGCACACAGCACAGACACACCGCGGAATGGCGTCGAGCTCGCGGCGGCCCATGGCCGGATGCTCGAAACTCGAATCAATACTCCAGATTCTGCTGCAGCATCTGTCAAATGGACACGGGAGGGTCGATCCAGGATTCTTGCCGGTACTGCGCAGGCAAGGATGTGCTGAAAGCAAGGAGGCCCATGCGCCGCCTTCGAGTGCGCTGTCAGAATCTACTAGGCTCCTGGTCTTGGTTGAGTGCGGCTTCGCCTCTTTGTTTGAGTATGCTCCCTCCGTTCTAAAATAACGATAGTTCTTGTTCTCTGAGAAATAATTTTTATTAATTTTATATATAAAAAATATTTATAGTATACAATTAGTATCATTAGATAGATCGTTGAATCTATTTTTATAATAAATTTATTTAGAAATACAAATATTGTACGTATGTTTTACAAATCTATTTAAACTTATGGCACGAAAACCTAAAACAAAAGATAATTTGGGACGAAGGGAGTAAGCGGTAAAAACATGCAGCCAAATTACGCGACTATTTGTTCTCGTTGAGCTTATTGAAGAGACGGAGAAATGGCAGAACAAACGGCACTAATTGTTCCATTTTCGAATGGTCCGCCAATTGCCCAGTTTCTTAGAACGTCGTCAGTCGTTTAATTCTACTTTTATTTAGGATCCATTGAATATAGAAATTTCACAAAAGTCATATAAATTTTATAAAAGTCAGTTTATTTTTATAGAAAAATTATTTGTGCATTCTAAAGGAGGCCTTAGTGGTGAACGCCATGCGGCTGCGAGGAGTAACGATGCTGACATTCGTAGTTTCTTTTTTATTCAATTGAAAATGCAGGAGCAGGTGTTATACTGCTCATGACACTACCCACGGGCGGACGTACACCGCCTGCGCTTCCCAAGTGGAGCAAACAGATAGCGCCGTAGTGCATGTCACGTATCCGTGCGTCCAAACAAGATGAGCAACTTGTTTTGAAGTGATGGGGACTAACCAGCGTAATGTTGTTTCCGTGGACATCAACCCTGAAGGTGTACGATGACATCTTCAGCGGTGACCCTAGTAATATGCAGGCACTACGTGAGTTGTTCCCACCGGACGACGATATGGATGCGCGCAAGCAGCGTTGCCGCCACCGCTCACGCGGCTCGGCCATAGCCTCCTAGTCGGCGCCGCAATTCAAGTTGATTAGTGTCCAATGTAGCATCATAGTTTTTAGTACACTAGGGAGGGTCCGAGCATCCATATACAATCATCTGACCTCCTAGGGCGCCGTTAAGGCATGCTGTATTAAATTTTTTCTCTACCTTAATACAAAGACGCGTAAACCTTTTGCGTGATCGAGAAAAAATACTACTCATGATGCATACGCTTAGGTTCATATGCCGCTGAGCGCTGAACAATTAAGCTTTCCCTGACATATTAGATGATGAATTGAACAAAAGGCTATAGCAGGGTGGATCAAACGAATCTAAAGGCTTCTAGGTCACTCAAGCCCCATGGCACACAATCTTTTCCCTATCAAATCCTAACCACCATCACCACCACAATTGAGTATGCTAAGCGAATCTCCTTTTCTCCAACAAGCTTTGCTGGAGGATAGACAGACAACTTGGAGTACTTTAGTGTACTACTCCTATCTAGCTACATTTTCCATCACTAAACTGCTAGGAGCACATCTAGTTGCACTAGCTGCAATGGAAAGTTGCGAATAAACACTTGCATAGCCTCTATATGAACTAGTAGCACTATAGTACTAATCCCATGCTACGATCTGCATGTGGATAAGTTGTGGGCTAATCTCAGTTGTGTATAAACTAGAGTAGCCATAGCCGTCCGTAGGCAGAATCTTGCCTAGTAACCCCGTCGCGGCATAAACTAGCAGTTGAGCCGGGACTTGGGAACCAGAGCTCCAATCAAACAACGCTCGATGCCGGACTCCGCATCGTGTGTGCCGCCGCACAAGCGCTTGCTTTGCTGCGCTTCTGACTTCTCCCATCTCCGTGCACATGCATTTGGGCTCTATCTCTGGGCCGGACAAAAGTAGCTTTGCAGCCGCACGCTCGGGTTCACTCTCACTCGCCAGCGGCCAGGCTTTTTCTTCCTCCTGCATTGCCTTTTGCTCTTCGTCTATCTGAACTCGATTTTGCAGGTACTCCCTCCGTCTCGATGAATGTGTAATTCTCGTATCCGAGAAATCAGCCATCTCAAATTTTGATTAAAATTATATAAAAAAATACTAACTCTTATGAGACAAAATAAGTACCGTTAGATTAGTTATGAGATTTATTTTCATAATAAATTTATTTCGAGACATAAATGTTAATACTTTTTACTATAAATTTGGTTAAAGTTGACATAGTTTGAACAGCACGTTTCCCATAATTACACAATCAACCGGACGGAGGGAGTACGATTACTCCACTGTTTTCCTGCAAGGCGGCTGCAGCTGAACCATGAACTGACAAATGGAGCCGGAACAAGAAGTGAGGCCCTGGGACCGAAAGGAAATGCCCGGACAAGGGCACGAGCCACGGGTGGCCACCAAATTTGAAATGGCCGTGTCAGGAGCCGCTGGGCATCTTTCCAGTACGATCACTATTTTGTGGGGTTTTTTTTGTCGACTTTGTCAATTGTCAATACCAACGTGTTTATAATGCTCGTCATGGAATCTCTTTCTAGCAGCAGCAGCAGTATTAAGCAAAAGAATCATCGTCCGTCAGACTTCTGATCTTGCTCAAATTTGTTATTGCCGAACTTCTCCAAATCTTTTGCTGCGGTCTTTGTAAATAAACAAAATAAAAGAAGCTGAACAACTCCCATCAAGAGGCTTGATGAGCCCGCTGTGCTACGGCAATTGCACCTACATCCTAACCGTGAAAAAAAAACCCTCCAGCCGACGCCGGATCTCAGATCTGGCAAACACGCAAAGGTCCCAGTCGCTCATCATCTGGCCTGTTTCCAGGTCAAAGCCCGTGAATGAATCAAGCAGCAGCAGCAGCAATCATGAATGCCAGGTCCCAGGTGCATCCTTTGTCCTGACGCTGGAAAATCTTTGCATTAACAGAGAGTGAGAAAGACACGTCAATCTGTCGGTACTCGGTACAAGTCATTCCAATGAGAAGGACCACATAATTGAGCCTCCCTAAGCATCGCACGGCAGCAATTTCAGGGTAACAACAGACATTGAACGACAGTACTGGAGGTCAAGCAAAAGATCTGGTTAGGTGCAAAGGATCTATGCAGGTGATGGCTCAACTAAAAACAGCAGAAAAATAGCCAGCACCAACTGACTGTCCTCTCCTCTAAAACTGTCAGCGCCCTTTACAAATGCCACATGTGATGGATGCCGCAATGCCAGCCACTGCGGCTTTGGCAAAAGGCCCTGGTGCAGAAATGCTGAGAACAGGTAGGACGTACACCACTTGAAGGCCAAAGCAAAGAAGATTTGTTCTGAAAAAAGGTTCAGTGAACGTGATTGATAATAGGCAAACCCACGAAACCTTCAAGTGTCCTTCAGACCCAGTTGACTAGTTGAGACAAGCAGTAGGTGTTATATGCTGAGGTCTGCGGTTATTGCTTCTCAAGTCTAAGGTATGACCGTATGAGAGTTAACAGCGCTACAATCCAGGACAGGGGACAAGCAGGAGAACAGCTGAAATCAGAATCTGCCACATCATATAATATTATTGAAGTTCCAATCAGATCAAGGTTGATGTCAGTGAATAAATGCGATTTACATAATTTACATTGGACCCACTTTTATTTTATGAATTTAACCGTCCCTAATCAAATTTGTTGGCTCGCTTAGAACATACTTTGGAAGTTCATATTTGGCACCTGCAATACAGCGTACAAGGTGATTAATAATTTGAAAATTCACCAGATTACACCAAACCATGATATGTATACGCAATACCTCTTTCATCATAGCAAAGTGTCATGTCAGAATTTGATACAATGATGCCAGCGCTATCCACTATGGTTTGTGCAAGTGCTAAATCAGAATCTGCAGCAGCTCTAAGTGCGTCCCAAATCTCTGGAAGAAATATAAAGTTAATTTTAGTGTAAAAAAATCACAGCAATGTATTTAAATTTCCGTTATAACGGTAACAGAAATGGGAAGGAGCCTCATTCCGTAAAAAAAATGATTGTATCTAGTGTGTTTAGTGCTGTGTCATCAGCAGAACATCAATATTTATGTAAACAAGACCATACACTTCAGTAAATTCATGACAGTTGCAAAGCATCTACATGTTTTAAACCTTTTCTGCATAATAAGTAAAATTACAAACAGCGCTAGTTGAGAAGTAACAAATTTGCATGGTGGTCATTCAAAACCATTGAAAGCTGTTCGTTCCCTGGGTGGCATAGCAGATGTCAATTTCTACTCTCGTTACATGTCATCTATGAACTTATGGTACCTCTATATACATATTTCTTTTCCTTTTAAGACAACAGATATGTCAAATTTAACACCAACTAGAGGGGTGAATTCCCAAGACAGCAAAATCAACATTATTTTGACGTGAATTCAAAGTATTGTGCTGCCACATTTATTTAGCAAAGCTCAGTCGCGCATCAACTTAGGACCAGAAAAAAGAGTGGTCCAACATGCAGTATAAATGCATCACAGATTCACTAATAAATGCTGACAGTAGAAAACTTAAGCAGCATCAGTAAATATACAAAATGTACCTTTCTGTCCACCATAGTGAGGAGCAGTGTCCCAAAATTCATCACGCATCTGTCTTAGTTGTGCCGGCGTTATCGCTTGGGTGTGCTTCCAAGGCTTTGGTTTTTTCAACTTCTTACCATTATCTGAGACAAAGAGAAAGTGTTGAGCATTAATAAGTGAGTATATCAGCACAATGGTCTACACTGTAAATAAGCAATGCCATCAGACCACATTCTACCAAACAAAGGTTGTGCACAAAACGAGGCCAAATATCGTTCAACTTCGAAGCATTGACATATGATAGATGTCATTTTTGCTCTTTCTAAACAAAGATCAGAGCATGCTGATGAAATACTTCCTCTATCTAAAAAATGATGACGAAATATTGAATGGACCTGTTTAAAAACAAACCTATTAATTCCTCTGGTAAAAAGAAAGTGATGATTTGGATGCCCACACAGTACCTGATTTTCTTAAAACATTAGTTTCAATTCTAGTATATTTATAGAACATATAACTTATAGTATTATGAAAAAAAAATTGACAAATTTAAAAATTATCATTATGGCATGCCAAGTCATTTTGGCATCAGCATATTAAATGGTTGACCACATGCTTTCCAAAATATCACTATTTTTTTGCTTGGGGGGTAGTTTACAAGCATGTATGTGAAGGCACTAGTTTTACAATCCATAAATTCTTCACATGATGGTAGAAGATAAAAATATGTCTTCACCTAAAAACCTAACTCTCTAGATTTAAAGGCGTTTTTTTAGGCATACAAAAATGTTACAGCTTGATGAACCTTCTAAAGTAGTCTAAACTAGTACACTAAGGATGCATTAGATCAGAATCAATAAAAAGAGTGAAGTCATGTCCCTTGGTTCAACAGCATGACTAGTGTTTATCAAACAAGGAAAGGGAACTACTGCACAGGCAACCAATCTGCTATCGTCATCTTGCTCCTATCGGATCTGTGCCTGATGGATAATGTAGGTGCAACCAAAATAATTATCTAACACAAAGCAAATCCTCTTAATCAATCAATGGCTTTCCTCCAAGAAATAGATCAAATTATCACTTCAATTTATCTTGCATATCACTGTATCGTTGATTTTGCTACCATAAGGAAAGAAATTTTGCTTAACCAATGAGATGGCTCCCCCCCCCCCCCCCCCCCCAACAACAAGAATAAACCATCATTTCAGCTAGTCATTCACACTGTACTACTATCTCATCGGCTGTGTTTAGATCACTTGAAAAGTGCACTATGCAAAAAAAGATTCCCCGTCACATCAAACTTACGATACATGCATGGAGTACTAAATGTGGATAAAATCAAAAACTAATTGTACAGTTTGGTTGTACTTTGCGAGACGAATGTTTTGAGCCTAATTAGTCAATGATTGAACAATTATTACCAAATACAAACGAAATACTACAGTGAATTTTGGCGCTCCAAAATTTAGAACTAAACACAGCCATCTTTAAAATTCTGCTGGGCATGAGCAGAGCGGCAGAAGTGCATCTGTCATATGAAGAATAAATCGTTACTTTCATGACAACCAGTCATATCTTTGTCTCCCCAACAACTGTATGATCTACCTTTTGCCCAAAAGAGAACAGGTCCTCCCTTCAATTGCCTTGTGGCAATAGTTACTAAGATCTTCTCCGCCCATCCGTTGGCCGTGAACTGCATCACGATTCACAAGAAGCTGTGCTACAGATAAGCCGATCACGGCTCTTCCCTGGTACCACCTTGGTGATGGTCCTGGAGCTCAATTAACCATCGATAGCAGGCGTAGCTAATTCGAATTACCAATCATTGCCCAGCTTATACAAGAACCAAGGACGCTAACAAACTAGCTACCCACTGTACTCTAAACTCGGTTCCAGAACCGAATTACAGAAGATGCAACGGTCATCCAATACAAGATCCCAATCTGAACCGTACAGAAAACAACGGAGAAGAAACAGTAGACTAGGCAGGAGGATAGACCGTCAGTCTTTGGAGTGGATCCAGCGCATCCCATGGCGAAGGTCGATCAGACGGTCATGGGCGACCACCTCCCCCTTCTGGAAGCTTCTGGAGTCTGGACTCGGTGGCGCGGCCGCGGGCGTAGGGATGGGATGACTTGGGGAGCGACGTGCGAGAGCGGTGGAGAGCTGAAAAGCGGAGGCGGAGCAGGAGTTGGGGGCGGTGGACGGGACGGACGCATCGGTAGGTGGTCGCGCACGATGCTAGCCAACAAAAACCGGTGCGGGTCTCGGCGGATACGCCGACGAACAACTGAACAAGGTGGTTTTGTTCTCTACTCTTCGGCCCCTTTGGTTTTTATTTTCTGAAGTTGGGTCCGTCGTATGTATGGGCTGGCCCGGCCGAGCGCACACCCTTCATAGCCCAGAGTCGGACTGGTGACACAAATGGGCTTACAATAATTCAATCGTGTTTCAGCCCTGTCTTACCTGTTCGATTCTTTTTTTTTTTTTTTTTTTTTTTTTGCTTATAAGTGTTTCTGCCCTCCTGGCTGTCTTTGCACCCCACCTCTTGTCGGTCTCAGTGGGGGTTTCATGGCTCAGTTTTCAACACACTCATATTTTAGAAACAGTGCAGAAGAGTTTTATTCCCATGAAACTCTCTCTACTCCCATGAAACTTTCATCATCTCTCTTCATCAATACAGTGACATATCAGCATATTTAATGCCTATGAAACACTAAAAATCCCATTGAGACTAGCCTTATCACTGTGTTTTAAAGCGCATTTGTGATTTTACCCTCGTTTTTTTAACTTTGTGATTTTACTCCTGCGATTTTTAAATAAAGGAAGGCTTTACCCCTGCCTGTGAAGTCACTCTAACGATGTTAACTTTTGAACAAAAGAACAACTTTTCCGTGCATTTTTAACCCTGTTTTATTTTAATATTTGTGTTTTTCATCTATTTTCAGATCAGATCAACGGTTGTGATTCATAGACAATTCCGTTAAGGTAAAAGCAGTCAAACTGTAGAAAATTTTCCATAGGCCTAGTTGGGGTGAAAAGTTAAAAACTTTTTCAAGATTTTCCATCACATCAAATCTTTGCACGTATGCATGGAGCATTAAATATAGGTAAAAAACAACTAATTGCACAATTTATCTGTGAACTAGGAGATGAATGGGCGTGTTCGCTGGTCTGGTCCATCCAGACCAGCCGGCTGAACCCCTTAGCAAATACTATTCATCAACCAGCCGCTACAGTATTTCTCTCTCACAGAACCAGCCAATTTCAGCCGAGTTTCAGACCAGCGAACGGGCAGAATCTTTTGAACCTACTTAGACCATGGTGAGATAATAATTACCAAATGCAAACGAAAGTGCCACGACACTTTGCAGGCAATTTTTTTTTTTGCCATCTAAACAAGTTCACAGTGTTTCGACTAAAAAGTCACATTAACTGAGTTCGAGTAATCCAGTCAGATGCACATGTGCATATACATATGAACATTACAAACTGAAACAAGCAACAGTACAAAACCGAGGTCCACCACTTCCAGTGTCTTGTATTCATATATGAACGTTTGTACCCTCTAGCGCAGCAAGAGCATGTTTGTACTGTAGGTCAATACTAGGAATCACCGAATCACCACGAACAGGGGAGGGAAGGAATAGCGGAACCGAGATGATCTCCCAGTCCAGCATCATCTGGACGCACCCTAGCCACACCTGCAAGATCACCGATGCGACCACGACGGACGGCAGGAACGCCACGCACATGTAATCCAGAAGCGCCATGTCGGCCAGGTGGTGCGCCAGGGACTCTCGCACGCCGCTCGCGCCGGGGGGGGGGGGGGGGGGGGGGGGGGGGGGGCGCGTGCCCACCCAGGGGACGCTCGCGCGCACGCCAAGGGCCGCCCGCGTGCTGCCGCGAGTTCCCTGGGGGCCACCGCTCGCATGCCGGGGACCGTCGGCGCTCCGCAGTCCGACGCCGCACGCACGCGGCACGCCAGGACCCGCTCACGCACCTCCGAGCATGCCGGGTCGCGCGCCCCGCCGCGAGTCCGCCAGGGGCCGCCCGCGTGCCGCGGCGAGCTCACCGGTGGCCGCCCGTGCGCCGCTGCGAGCTCGCTGGGGATCGCCCGAGCACACGCTCGGGACCGCTTGAGCACCACTGTCTACCACCGGGAGGGAGCGCGAGCCGGGAGGGGGAAGGGGAGGCGGAGAGGAAGCACCGCCGCCGGGAGCCTCGCCCAAACCCTAGCTCGGGATGGGGGATGAAGCGCCCGACGCGTTTCGTGAACGAGCGTTGGTCGAGCGAGTGACTGAGTGAGAAAGGAGCTTCTAAAGGGTATTGCTGTCTTTTCGTCTAGTTATTTTTCTTTTTTATTCTTTTGCCCATTTAAACCCACCAGTTTAAATGGTGCTTGGAGCAGAAACACCAAAATCCTTTTTTTTTATAAAAAGGTTTGATTCATTTTTTAATTGGAAAGGGTCCTTTTTAATTTTAACATTCATCGAAGTTCATTTTACCTCTGCAATTGAATGCCGGATTTTTTTTCAGTTCCTTTAACTTTGAAACCGGTGGAAATTGCTCTGTAGGCGGTTACAATAACAGTTTTGTCTGATGTGATGTAATGTCAGCCATCCTTTCTTCGTTACGTCAGCTACAAAAACCATATTACGATAAATCAGACTACTTTAATAATTTATTTAAAAGTCAGATGATTTTATCAAAAAGTTTATAGAAATATTTTTATCTTAAAAAGTTAAAATTATGTAAATATCTTTGTTTTTACACAAAAGTTGTGCAAAAAAAATCTTCCTGAAACCTGATTCAATCTTCGAAAGATCGTAGAAATTTTGTTTGAGCTCAAAACAAATACTAAACCAGTTTTGAAGAATTTTTACTAAAATCATGGTCTATATTATAGTTTCTAATTTTTAGTTATTTTAATCTTATAGTCTTCTTTTGGTGTTTATTTAGGGCAGTGCTAGCGTCCGGATGTCCGGACGCCCGCGCCTGCACTCCGTCTCCCCCAGCGCGCACCTGCAACCCGCGCCCGCCTACGCGGGGCCCGCACCCCCCGATTGCACATGAGGAGTCTCGCCTCGCGCCCCCTCTGCTTCTCACGCGCATGCACGCGGCCAGCGCAACAGGTGGCTGTGCCGGCATCCAGAAGAGAGGGAGGGGGCGGCGTATGCCCTGCCGGTGGCGAGAGGAGGAGGAGCACCGAGGCGAAGGTGAGGCAGCAGATCTACTTTTGAAACATTCAAATGCAACACTTGCAATATACGTCTGAAGGCAGATAAAACACAGGAGACATGTATCTGAAACACTAGCTGCAGCACCAGATCTACTTTTAAAACATCCATATGAAATACTTGCAACATACATACAAAACAACTGAAAAACTCAAAACATGTGTACAAAACACTTGCAAAAACACATGAAAAACACTTTATATATGTGAAAACATATGCAACATCCAGATGAAACACTTGCAAATATACGTTTAAAAAACAATAGAACATTTGAAACATACACTTGAAACATACATGTATAGCACTGCAACATATGCAACATTCCAATCTACTTTTGCAACATCAAGATGAAACACTTGTAACATCCATATGAAACATTTGAAACATACTCTTGCAACATGGGCTTTGCTTAGACGAATGGAGGCACGCCGGCGCGGAGGTCGACGGCGGCGCGTGGACCTCACTGTGCGGCAGCAGCATAGGCAACTCACCGGTGGTCGCGGCGTCACACGAATCTCGTTCCCCCTGTCTGCTTGCTAGAGCATCCGTCATGGAGGCTCGCCAGCTCAGTAGAGGCAGTCGCGGTAAGAAGGCAACACGGTGGAGGCGGGCGAGGAGGCAGCGTGGAGGAGGCCGCAGGGGATGGGCGCAGCGTTGCGGGGGACTAGCGGCGGCGAGGCAGAGTGGGGTGGGCGGACGGGCACGGCGACGCAGGAGGAAACGACGCAGCAAGCATCGGGGCGCACGAACGAGACGAGCGGATAGTATCGCTAAGTGGGCGGCGTGTGCGGGAGTGAGGGAGGGAGGCGTCCGTCCGAACGTCTTAATTGTATCATTATCATATCTGTCTGTTACATTGTGAATCCGTGTCCTAATCAATATGTTCTTTTTTGTCCTAGCGGTTTTTCCTTTATTATCGTCATCAAGGGAAGGTTAGCAATATTGGAAGTGGTCCCATGGTGGGTGTTGAATCGTGAACAAGCTGAGACATAGTGTCGATCCAAACGTATCGTCGAAGTGGTGATTGGTGAACGTTGCTGTCTTGCTGGCACCTTCGATGTATGTCTTTCAGCCGTGCCACTTCTTTCCGACGTCCGAACCAGTGGGGATTGCATTTTCACTTTCCAGACCTTTGACAGTCCATCTTTTCCACAAAGCTGCTACTATTATATATTATTGATATTTAAAAAAGCCAAGGTGACTGGGCCTTGTTGCAACCAAGAAAGAACATGAACAACCATCAAACACCTCCACTACCATTTCAACATCGACTTCTTTTTTTTTTTGTTGAACGAATATCACACAATGGCCCTGTTCATCCGGCTTATAATCCGTACTTTTTAACTTGTTTTTTCAGCTAGAACAGTATTTTTCTCTCACAACAAATCAGCCAACAGTGTTTTTCAGCCGGTTTATCAGCACAGCAGAACGGGGTCAATTACACGATCAACTTCACTTTCATGCTTATCACACAATTACACGGTCAACTTCACTTTCATGCTTTGTTTTCCTTCTCGAGACGGACCTCCAAATTCTTCTGACAACAGTTTTCCCACGACGGGCGAACAATTTCTTCTGATGACGAAACATCAATTAATGGAGTACAAGTACCCCTCAGTGAAGTCCATGGACTCCGTGCACGTCTTTTAAGCTTTTATTTATTCATTCACCAAGCCGCTATCTTGGGTGTTGGTTGATCACTGTGGCTTCTCCCCGGGGTTGAGAAAGGGACAAGCTTGCGGTGGCGGGACAGCACCTGATGCGGACACGGCAGCGGCCTCGCTGAGCCTCTCGGCGAGCGCCACCTCGCCGCGGTCCTCCTCGGAGGAAGCCACGTTGGGGCCCTTGAGAAGGCCTCCCAAAAGCTCCCCCGGGTCGTAGTATACCTCCACGTCCTCCGCCCGCAGCTGCTCATCCACCTACTCACACAATGAGTCAGTGACAGAAAGGCGACTGATAGCGTCATCTACATATCACAAAGTCGTCACTATTACCTTTTTTTTTGTAGTGCTAATAAAGAAGAGATAAGGATCAGCTGTATCTTGCTGCACTACATAACTATCGTATCACTTTTATTTATTACTAGTATAAATCGTATCTCGGTGAACATGACAAAATGGTCAATTATTCATACACTAAACTACTATCAAGAAATAGTGCGCCGATTTTTTTTACCAACACGCGAACCGGACTGTCGATGGCTACGTCTACGTACAAGCATCTTGCTCCTGCTCTTCGCTTGAGTTATTTAGCAGTATTTTTCTCTCACAATAAATTAGCGCGGCCATGGCAGCGCGGGGCAAAGGAAGTAATATAACCTTGAGGACGGCGACGCCGTGGAACTCGACCTTGTCGCCGGTGGCGGCGTGGCCCTTGTAGGGTCCCTCCTTGTGGCCCCAGTGCCGGAACTTGAAGGCGATCACCGGCGGGCCGGAGTAGACCCTGAGCACCTCCCACGCGAAGCCCCGCGGGAACGCGGCGCGGAACAGGTCGTGCGAGGACTGGAACGTCTCGGCGGAGGCGTCGTACGCGCCGGCGCTGGGCAGCAGCGGGCCGTCCAGCAGCGCGTTGTAGCTGCCCATGGCCAGCGTCTCCTCGCCGCTCCGGGGACGCCCGCCGTTCACGGACAGGCGGAACTTGCCCGGGCTCACGGACTTGAAGTCCGACAGCCGCGCCTTGTGCGACAGCTCCATCTCCCACGTCTTGATCGCGTTCTGCACGATCTCCTCCAGCGAGCCCGCCGGCCACTCCTGCACGCCACGCCGTCGTCAGCAACCAAGATGCTATCTGTGCATGTGTGAAGAAGATCGAAACCAACACGTCGTCGAACCTGCGTGCGCTCGGCCTCGAAGAGGGCGTTCACGGCGTCGTACGAGGGCGGCGCGCCGTGCCGCCACACGGTGTGCTTCTCGCCCTCGCCAGCCAGGTGGGACCGGTAGCGGTCGCCGCCGGAGGAGTCCGCCGCCGTCGCCTCCATCTGATCGATCCGTGCACGCGCAACAAGGTCCACGGTTTGCACGGCCAGGCGTTTGTGAGGGCTGTCTGGTGCGCGATAGCAAGGTTTTAAAGGGGTGTGCGTACACGTCAGTACGCTCGCGCATTGGTCCACTCCAAAACCCACGGTGTGCTGTGTGTGAATTGGATGCGCGGGCCGTTGCGCGGGTTCTTACAGATCGACGTGCATTGCTCTCGTTGGATATAAGCAGTCACAAGTTTCCGGAACGATTGGGTCGTGGAACGAGGATCGTGAAACGTGGAACGCTCATTGAGAAAGGATTTTCCACTGTCGGGACAAAACTGATCTACGTTTCCGGAACGGGAACGCACGTTCCCAGAACGTGGAACGTGGCACCGTACCAGGTTCCGGTGACTATGGATATAAGTACGTCGCAACTCGCACAACGAACAATAGATTCATGGGCAAGTCTAATTGACTGCCTCGTTTGGACTTTGTCCAGGTGCAGTGCATGAATATGATTCATCCGTCGCTAGTGTCGGCTGTGTGCCACGATGAGTCGTGCCGTCGAAGTACTCCAATTGGGAGAACTTGTGTCGAGGGTCGGAGTGATGATTATGGTGTGCTACTGCGAAGATATGCATGGAGGATGGCGCAACTGGATGTATGTTATCCAATCTACGAAGTAGACTGAATTGTTTCTTGCCCCGCCTAGCAACAACACCGGTCGTTGGATTTTATAGGCTATATAGGAGCTATGATTATCCAAGTTACCTAGCATCAGGGCTCACAACCAAACAACCCTATTTCTATTTTTATTATAATTCAAACTGTTTTAAGTTTGCTAAGTTTCTACAAAAAGATATTAATATTTATAATACCAAATAACTATTATCCATAACATGAAATATAATTTTATAGTACACCTAAATGATTTTATAATTACGATGGTTGGGAAAGTACCATGGTACCTCATGGTACTTTTGTTTTTCCTATTTTTTGGACATTTAATTGTGAAAGGTCATTTATAAAAAATAATTACTGTTGTTTAGGGCATAATGGTAATTGACCTTTTAGCCTTATAACGCTAGCTGCTAGGGACGAGGTGTCCTAGGGCTTGTTCCGCTCGGCGCAGATGCAGCCGCCGCGACGTGCCGGCGTCTGTACACTCGTCCTGGCAACCCCGCCGCCGCAGCCTCATTCTGCTCGCCCCAACAAGGCAGCAACTGCTAGCAGCTGCAGAAGCGTAGTTGGTGCATGGTTGGCCGGATCTTTTTGTTGTTAGTAGTTTTTGGTGGCCAGACTTCCTAGGATGTGTGCATGCTTCACCTTTATGGTGTTCCTGGCGGAGCATTGCAGGTGTGCGGGGGCCGGGGGGCGGGGGCGGGCATTACATCGTGGCGCACCGGCTGCTGCGCCACCATGCGGCTGTCGAAGCATGAGCCGATGCGTGTGCGCATGCCGGCAGCAGGGAGAGCGTTAGGGGTGGGGGACCCGTCCGGTGTTGTGGCGGGGCGAATGTGGACGGCGAGCCTGCGAACAGCAGGGATGAGGTGAGAGGCTGGAGCGGTTGCGGCAGCGGCGCAAGCAACGGCCGTCGGCGCGGCACCGGCGGACCGGGAGCTCCGAGCAGGCGCGATGGGACAACTGGAGATTGCTTTCCAAGAACAGATGGAAATTATAGATTTACCCTTAACCGAGAAAATTAAGTAACACAAAAATTTAGGAATTGGCCCACGAATTTTGGTACTAGTCCTACTTATTTTGGTACTGTCTCCACAATTTTTGATAGTACTAAGTACTTTCACATAAGTACCTCCTATGTTCCCACTTCCCACCGTTCGATCTCGCTCTATGGATGGTCCATATTTTTTATAACCATTGTAAAATTTCTCTTTATAATTTTATAGTATTTCCACCATAGGTTTTTTTTTGAAACAAACACGCAGAGTCTATTCATTCATTCACAAGAGGTTCAGCCAAGTAGCGAACCAAAATATCAGATACAAAGCTAGGGAGGGGATCAAACCAAACATTGGTTGATCCAAGGGTCCCAATCAGGACTTAGACGTGCGAGATCATGAGCACTCCTATTACACGATCTAGGAATATGGAAACTTGAACTGAATCAAAGAAAAACCAAATTAGCTCCCTCAGCTGGTGTGAATATGCATGGAGGATTGCGCGATTGGATTTGCCCAATTTCCAGAGTAACAGAGTTGACTGAATTGTTTCTTGCCCTCCACCCATCCCCTACCACTCACCCCAACCAAAAACAAACTTTGGAACTCTTTGGTTTAGAGATGAGAAAGGCAGACCTAGTAGCAACAACCGTCGTTGGATTTTGGCCAATGGTGATTTATGAACTAGCTTTAAGTATATTGTTTTATATTTAAATATATAGAAGAAAAGGAAAACACATATCTTGATCAAAAGCTAGTCTTGTGTACATGCTTCAAGATCATGTGAAGTTGTCACGTGGGATCATTCATATTATGAGCCGTGTGCTAAAAGTTAATATTATTGGAGAAGTTGTTTTACATCTAGTAACTATCTCATATTGTTGAGCTAGGATATCCTAGGCTCCAACCAAACAACCATATTTCTATCTTTGTTATAATTCAAATTGTTTTAAGTTTGACTAAGTTTCATAAAAAATATCCAATTTGACAATACGAAATAAGTATTATTAGACCCAATGATATGAAATATAATTTTATATATCTAAATGGTTTTATAAGTGCTGATACTTTTCTCCATAAATTTGATTAAGCGTATGATAATTTGACAAAGAAAAAGCTAGAAATAAAACCATTTTTAGAACAGGAGGAGTAATTTCTTTCTTTCTTTTATTTTTTGATGACGAATTTGATGAGTAAAGGTACAAATGGTGCCGCTCGATAGGACAACGGTCCCGTCTTTTTCCTTCATTCTTCCTTCTTCATTTTCATTTTCTATGTACCCATCTTTCTTTTCTTTTCTTTTCTTTCTTTTTTCTATATTATTTTCTTCTCCCTCCTTTGCAAACTCATCCTACGTACCCATTTGCTCCTATATGCTTTAAACAAAAGTTTCTTCAGCTATCTTTCTTTTTTTTGAAAAAAATAACTACAAAAGTTATTTTTAAAAATATATGTCCAGAAAATTTTGAAGGTATAAATTGTGCTTTGATATGTTTTTATATGTAACTTTGTTGATCTGAGGTTTAGAAAGAAAATCAGGTACGATCTGAGTTGTTAAGGAAAAAAACTTGTATAAAAAACATTGTTCAACGAAGTTGTTCTAGAAACTAGCTTCGAACAATTTTTTTTTCTTGAAAGGCGAATTATGTTATTGTCATTTGAAAGTTTAATTTATTACTTTGCAGGAGATGATTGATCTTGCCGTGCTAGATTTATTTATCCAGCTGCTGACAGCTTCACTAGCGGCAGCGGCGCTAGGGGGCCACACACCCTAATCCTCCAGTTAAAATAGGAGGATCACCTTTAATTCTTGTGCTAATTAATGTGTATTAAGTGAACTTGGCCCCTCTTGCCTATCAAAAAAAAAACTTAGCCCCTCTTGCTAGCTAACCACTACTGTCTGTTTGACAATGGTCCCCCTATATCAATTTTCTGGCTCCGCCCCAGTGGCCGGATTAGTGGCTTCATGTGATATGATGCAGAGAGGCGGCTAAGCACGGATAAGCAAATGCAAAAGGTCGATCTTCACGCCTGATTGGTGAACTGAGAATCAAAGCATTAGGGCGTCCCAACAAGTCTATTTGCGCTAGCTATTTGATGACGTGGACGAGAGAGAACTAGAAAATTTCAATCACCAGCGACTAACTCGTCGCCTAGCTCGCACACTTCCCTGTGCATTCACTCTCTGGGTCCACGGTCCCCTCGCATACGTGCTGCCTGCTTGGACTTCTTTTCATTTTTTTTATTCCCACTCGCTAGACGAATTGTACTTCCTCATTGAGGCCGCCCTTAGATGAACAAAGCCTGTGTTTAGTTGCATCAGTAAAGTTTTTAGAAGCACGATAACACTTTTATTTGTACTAGTAAATATGTCCATGCGTTGCTACGGGTTAATAATATTTTTTTTAGTTATACTTTTTTTAATGGTATTTGTGTGTTGATATGATTTAATTTTTTATATATTTTTAATATGTTTCAGCTTGAGCGTTTAATTTTCTAGCTCTTGAAGAATAAATACATGACAGTATAGGTTGTAATTTTTTAATCTTTGTAGAACCAATTATGATAGAATTTTCATTTTGTCTTTTATATTTATTTTTACTTTTACAATATATGTGTAGGAAACTACATTATATTTGTCTAACAATTTTGCCTAATTGAATTTGTAGATTTTAAATTACTCAATTAGTTCCTTTCAATATTAAAACGTAGAAACCGGATACACTTAAGTTGTTGTATTTTTTTTAGAAATTGAATTTATGCATGGACTCATGGAGTACTTCATTTGTCCTAAAAAGATGCCATTCTCACTTCTTGAAAAGTCATACAATTTTAACTTTAACCAAATATATAAAAATACTAATCTTTATAATACATAATTAGTATTATTAGGTAGATTATTTAAATATTTTCATAATAACTTATTTGTAGATATAAAATTGGTTCACTTGAAAGATTGTTTGTGCAATTGTTGAACTGTTAAAACGGGCTGGGAGCCGGTGAACCGTGGTGATTTTTTAATTTAGCTTAAAATTTTTTTTGCTGTGTGTTTGAGAGAAGGTCATTTGTTCAGGGGTATTATTGGGAAAATGTCTGATTGTGTCTATTGAGGGTTGCTGGCACGTGAGTGGGGGAAATCCCTTTTCTGGCTTGCGGCACATCTAGTAGCATTCGTGATTTCGTGAGCAGTGGCTGGCCGGTGGCGCATCAGGCTCTGCGTCCGGTGGGGAGCGGGCGAGCGGCTGCTGATGGCGGGCGCCGGTGGCACCCGTCAGGCCGTCAGCCACAGAACCTGCCCCCAATTCCGGCCCGCGTGTATTGCGTCACCCACACAAGCCACCCGTCAACACAAAGGGGCAAGAATTAGCACCAATCACCTGTCCTTATCAATTCATAAACTGATCCGATGAGAAGGAAAGAATATCATGTTCATGCGGCATGCATGAACCTGACTTCAAAAGGCAGAGTCAATCAATGATAAAAAAAATTGGGATAACACACAGTGAATTGCGCATAGAATTTATTGACTATTTAAACATAAGTATTACATGGACCAGGTAGTAATCTTATGAAAAAAAACCCAAGGACTATTATTACAACTAAGGAATATATATTATATTTTTAATTTTTGCTTTTCTTTATTAAACTAAGAAATTCCAAGACTCCCATGGGCATGTTGTCTTCCGATTCGTTGTCCTCGTATGTTAGTAGTTGCCCCAAAAATTGTTTTCTGAGTTCGTATGCATCCTCCTACATATTCACCATCAAACAAGTGAACGAATAATATTAACATCAAATGTGAAAATAAATACATAATCGATGAATTAAATGTTTTTTATATTGACCTTTAACGTTGGCAATTGCAGGTTTTCGCCTTTCCACGAGGTCATGAAGAGCAAAACAATATAACCAGACAACTCCCTGATAATAATGGCAAAAAAAATATTCTTGTTAAGCAAAGAATATTATTATACAAAATTAATCTAGAAATAAAGATTACCTTTTGTAAACTAGATTATCATGTAGTATTATTTGATGCCACAGAAAAACATTTTCATTCCATCTAGACCCAGGCCAAGCTTTTGACATGGCTTTTGGTAAGTACTCGGCAATCCATAAAAGTTTCTGCACATATTTTGTATTTGGGTTGTACCGGAACATAAGATCAAGTGGGATAGGGTCTAAAATATAGACTATTCTAGTATCTTTGTCCAGTATAAATAGAACAAACTCCCCGCCACATTGTGTTGGAATAAGAATCTGATATAGGACAGAGTTTAGAAATGACATTAGTTTTGACAGTTGTATGTTCAGACACAAATAGTCAAAGTACTGTTCAATATAAATAGAATGAAACCACCATGGATTGGAATAAGAATCTGAAATAGGTTAGAAATTAGATATGTAACAAAATTAATTGTGCTGATAAGTATAGATGAGAGTGCTCTTACCAATTTGCATGATGAGACACTATAGTTTATACCAGGCCAGCAACGAACGGAATCTGCTAGTCGTTCCACATCTAATTTTTTCCGGAAGTTTGGGTGTCGTCCAAAATCCGTAATCATCTAGGATACATATATAAAATAATTGTTTATAAAGGTGATAAAAAGAATCGGTGTGTATATATATATATAGAGTGAATATAAGAACATACCCAAAATTGCAAGTCTAGATAATGCTTTGATATCATTCCTCTCTGATTCTTCACCATTTGAATGTCGTCAAACATATTCTTTTGTACAGACAAATTAAAAGTATCTAAGTCCATGGGCATATCATCGTTTAGAATTTGTTGTATTTTCTTGAGAGTCAAGCTAATGGAATATGGTTTCGAGTTTTGAACCCAGACTTTCCTATCAAACATAATGAAAATAAGACAATGCATGCTGTCAGTACAATTCAGTTATAAAAAATGAATTAATAATGTGAAATGGTGCTTACTCCAAGGTTTGTGGAAAATTAATTGATTTGATGTAGTCACAAAGACCACCTAATAACTCACGTATACCCATCTTAGAAAGAATAGATATTAGTGAGTAGTATTTATTTTCAACGAATAATGGGCACGCTTTTGATTTCTTTTCAACATCTGGTCCTTCCAATATTATAACATCATCAGGACTTGTCTCATTGTCAATATTTTCTTGGAAGTTTGTCACCAATTCCATTGTGTTTGATTTCCAGCATAACAATATACCGGCTAATTTGTACCTAAAAAGATTAATATTTTCCTGTATGATACAAACATATATCATTATATATATAGAAAAATTAAACATGACTTAATTATGTCTATCAGCAATCATAAGAGATATATACCTGTGTAATTTGATGAGATAGTGTATCTCCAGTCCAGTATTCCATGAATTTGAGCACAAAGAGCCCGCAAGATGAACTGAATAGTTAAAATAAAATTAATTAGTCAACATAAATAAACCACAAGATGACAAGAAAATATGTGTTTTTTAATGTACCTATCTTGCTGGATTGGTTCTTTTAGTTGTTCTTTGAGCTTCCATTCAGTAACATGAAAATCTTTCCAATTATGGTTATTAAAATTTTGTTGACTTTCAAGAATGTCCAAATGATATTGTATTCCCTGTAGCTGTAGAAATAATCAGATGTTTAGAAATCTTAATAAACAAAATGGATGGATTAATTTAATACAAATTTAATAGAGTTATTAAAGCTATAGAAACAAACCGCAATAGTGAGGTCAGCACGGTTGAATTCCCAACACAATGAATCAAGTACTTGTATCTCGGACTTTCTTGCATTCAAAACAGCTAAATACCAATGAGTGTCTTTGATATTTATTGGTAGAAAAATCTAAAATCAAGTCAATGGATTAGCTGTAGACATAAAATTAGGAACTAAGAATATACTAAACCTAGTAATAATCGACAATGGAGATAAATGTTACCATTTCATGCTCAAGATAGTTTTTGACAATCTCTGTAATAAAACTATCATCTTCATATACGCCCATGCTGCCATCCCTTTTAAATAAACGAGTAATAAAGGGATTTTCAAAATATACTTTAGCATCATCCATATTTTGCAAATGTACTTGTTCCTTTATACAACATGTATAAGCACTGATCATCAACAAATATTTTAATACAAAACATTAAAATCAATTTTGATACTGAGAAATAAATCGCCTAATCATTAGGTGTTCTTACATCATCGTCTAACCACTTGCTTTGGTCTAGGAGGCACAACAATTGATGCTGCTTCACAGATATTTCATCTATCTTCACCAGCAAATCGTCTTTTGAAGATGTTTCTATTATTATTTGGGCACATATGTCCATATTGGTCAATGTATAATCTGCATATAATTCAATATGGATTAGCTTTATATCTCAGTACTATAATCAAAAGATTACATACCAAAGAACAGATATAAACGAAAAAAATACCTTGTGGGAGATAGTCATACGTATCACCAACATTGTTTGATGTTTCTATGGTTGGCAATGCAACTGAAGGCATTGAATCAACAATAATAACTTCACCTGAATGTTTTTCTTTACTTATCTGCTCATCTTTGAATTCACAAACTGAAGATAATGTCTCTCTGGTTGGCGAAGCAGTTGAAGGCATTTGAAGAACATTTTTCATTTTATCTGATTCCAACAGATCAAATTCTGTACATTTTGCTTTCTTTAAAGGTTGAACATCAAAATTCTCAACAGTGCTTGATCCAACGTTATTATCCATTTTTCTATAAAAAACAAACATTTAATTAATCAACACAATTGAACTGCACATAGATCCACGATGGGCGTTGAGTTTTATCACAAAATACACAATTGGGACTGCATATATTGAACAACTGAAAAAATAAAAAATACTCTTAAAAAGTGAGCATCAGCTAAGCATCAGCTACTTAAATATTGTACAGAGGGTACAAACTCGGTAAACTAAGATCTACAATCGGGACACAACAACTTATATTATGTAAAAAAACCATCGAAGTAACAGAGACGAAATATAATCAAATAGAAAAATTGACGACAAAAAGGTGCTAATGGTTAGTTAGCTAATAGTCTATAGCTAATATTAGCTAGTTTAGTTGGACTAATGAAATAGTTGTTATTTGGGTTTCTCCGGTGGTTTTTCGTACTAAAAAGGCTTGTTTTGCATCCGTAGATAGATCCAGATACACAAAGGGAGGGGAGGCGTCGACCCGCAACCAAAAAAGGAACTATAGATCTACCGCACTACGATTTGGAGGAAAGAGATGCCTAAGCGTCGGGTGGAGGGCTATCAGAACCAGCGCCGCAATGGAGACTTGGCCTGCAAAAGATCACGCCCAGCAAGACGGTGGAAGCACCTAGACTTGCTTTTATTTATGTGTCACTAAATGTAGAAGCGAAATGTTAATAAATTATCTAAAAGGATTCCAATTGCATGACAATGCAGGTTTGCACAATACCTCCCTCTAATCAGGAATCCTCCTAATTTGCTTGCATCATGAATCTAGCTAGGGAATTCAGCAAACAACTTTGTAGGCAACTGGAAACACATACTTGTTATCAGTATTGGACACCGGCAGTTGAAACTTATGTGTACAACTTTGATCTCTAAAAATAGCTAGCCAGATCTCATAACGAAAAAAAACTGAAAACATATTAGAGTTCAAAGAAACGTATGTATGTATGCACGCATATAGACCCAATATCAGGAGGATGTGGAAAGGAAGCTAACCTTGTCAAACGTGTGTCTGGCGAGAGCAGAAGATTTGGTTATTGCTCAGCTCATCGAAATAAGAATTTGAAGTTGACGAAGATCAGGTGCAGATCAGGTGCTCGGCGAGATCAGGTTGTGCTCGGCGAGATCAGTACTTGTCGTGCTTGTTGAGATTATCCCAAAGGCAGCAAGATTATATAAGTCCAAAAAAACCAGATCGAATTAGGGTCAGATGTGGTGTTCGTAACTTACCACGGATTTGATTTCTCGATTTGATTATCCAATTTCGATCCGATTCCAACTCCTTCGATCTGGACGGGCGTCGACTCCAACTCCTTCGATCTGGACGCGCGTGTGGGCGCACCGGACGGCCTTGCGACGGCCGGGTGGGCAGCAGCCTTCTACATCCAAGACAAGCAGCCGGGAGGCCAGCCGGACGGCAGCCTGCTACATCCAGGACGAGCAGCCGGGAGGCCGGGCGGACGGCACCCTGTGACGTCCGGAACATGTCGGTGGGCGACCTTCTGTGGCGGCGCACGACGGAGCTATCCTGGTTGGCCGTCGATAGGGTACGTTGGCGTTGCTGGATGGAAGCTTTGGTGGCGAGGGAGGGAGTCGACGCGGCATCTGCGGCGCCCGAGGGAAACGAGGCCACCGGCGTGAGGAGAGACAACGAAGCATCGGTGTGAAGGAGAGAAGAGAACGAGATGAGGAAATTGTACGTGGGCTGCGCAGCGAATGGGCCGGACCAAGTTAGTGGAGTGAGACTGTTGGGCTGAATTGAATGGGCTGGACGAAAAAAAACGCCTAAAATTTTGCCTCTTTATTATTAGGTATAGATTTAGATTAATATCAACCTAGTCTTACATGTAATCTTAGTTGAGTAGGAGTCTTACTCGAGTTGGAGTTTGATATATTTGGATTAGTATCAACCTAGTCTTACATATAATCTTAGTTGAGTAGGAGTCTTACTTACATCTTACGCGGAAATTTTGCCTCTTTATTATTAGGTATAGATTTGACAATTAGTCTCCAATTATAGGCTAATTAGGTTCGAAAGATTCGTCTCGTGATTTACAACCAAACTGTATAATTAATTATTTTTTACCTATATTTAATGCTTCATACATACGTCAAAGATTCGATGTGACGGGAAATCTTGTAAATTTTTTAAAAGTTTGAAGGAACTAAACAGGGCCAAAGTGTTTGTCAAATGATGCTGTGACGGAGACCAAAAGACAAACATAATCGAAGTACTCGGCATGGCCGGCCCGCTCGCTGTCTCTCGTTCGTCGTTCCTCCCGTGACCAAGTCGTCATCTCTTTTTTATTAGAAAAATCGTCATCTTGCAACAGAATCAAAGGAGACAGAACAACTCTGGCTGCGGCTGGCACTGTGGCACGCAGCACTTCTGCACTTGTGAAGAAGGATGTTGCTCCAGAACCAGCACTTCTGCACTTGTGAAGAAGGATGTTGCTCCAGAACCAGAAGTGCATGAACCCCGATGAGGCACGCCAGCGACTTGTTGATGCTCTCTGGACGTCAGCATCCAAGGCTGCTCAAACGAACATGTTGATGCAGATGGAGCTGCACTTGAAATCTTGAATACATGCTATGAGGCAAGTGCAGAAAAGTTTTATCCCCATATTTTGGAAACAGTGCAGAAGAGTTTCATCTCCATGAAACTCTTCATCTCTCTTCATTAATACAGTGCCACGTAAGCATCTTTAATGCCCATAAAACTCCATAAAACCCCATTGAGATTGGCCTGATGCTATTGAATACATGCTATGATGCTAGTAGTGTTCAGTGTTCACGGTCAATCGGATCGACCTCGCAAATTAAAGAGCGTGCATGCATGAATCTCGGGCTTGGCACCAGCAACTTGTATAGCCCAGGAGCACACTAGGAAGGAGTATTTACTAGGCTCTACTCTAGAGTTGCCTCAAAATCAATAGAGAACCTACATGCATCTTTTACTAGCTCAATTGTCCTTCCAACTCGCTACACTGCCTATTTTATCTTTTGGAAGAAACATATTGGAGGAGGAAGTGAGTCTAGTTAATCTAGTTGAAATAGAAGGTGTCGACATGCATGCCAACCACCTAGGTCTAAATCATCGTTAACTCAAATTTGGGTGCCTTTTTTTCTTCTTAATAGAAATCATGGATTTCCAGTACTACATAACGGACCAATTGCAACAGCTCTTACTGTTGCTCCTAAATGGCTTCCGTTTTTGTTTGAGTGGGAACATATTAGGCCATGATGGCCAATACATGTCTGAATTCTAAGAATCAGGTTTATAATACTATGATGCAAGACATAAACAAATCACTTGTGTCACCAAAATGGTGCATATCAATGACTAATTCAAAAATCCAGATGTCCATCCTGGCACAACAAGGGAAACTACAACAAATAGACAGAAGAGTAGAGATGGAAATGCATGTTCCAGCAGATAGTTGTGCATTCTGAAAGCTGGTAAAGTTCTGAGCTATTTTTCGTTCTCTTTTATATGTCCTATTTACACTACTGATTGTGCAGCTCACTTTTCAGAGTAAAACCATATACCAGCTGGTACTGGTAGCAACAAGAAACCGTCTGTCTGCATTTTCTTGTTTCACAACCACACTGGTACAACCCCGTTCGCGAAAAAAAGAGAAATCCAAAGGGGTAAAGAAAGTCAACATGGTGGTAAGGCATATTGCGTATGGTTTCATAAATAAAAAAATTACCAGAGTCCCAAATCTCCGAGTGACATTTGGACATCTCCTAGTCACATCACTCTTCGTTTTGCAATAATAATAACCTATCTCATGACAGCAATGAAGGTTGAATAAAGAAACAGAGTCATAGAAGCAAATAAAAAGTACAGGAGCTCTTGAAAAGTACAAGAGGTCTTCACGAAATATATCACGCTCATAACATGTAAGGTAAACAGGGCAGTTCAACAGGCTGCTTCATTGGGCCAAAAACAAGTATAATGCATTTGTGACACCTTATTACCTGCCAAACTACTTGAAACTTCCTCCGAACTCATGCAACTCATTGGATTTCAGCTTATATCCTCGTGCACACATAACAAAATAGTTAACCAACAAAGAAGCTGATTGACAAAACGAGCATAGCAATATAGGGTGCGTTTAGTTCATTGAAAGTTCCAAAAATTTTACAAGATTCCCCGTCACATCAAATCTTTGGACACATGCATGGAGTATTAAATGTAGGTAAAAAAAATAACTAATTGTACAGTTTATCTGTAAATGTCGAGACGAATCTTTTGAGCCTAGTTAGTCCATGATTGGATAAATTTTACCAAATAACAACGAAAAGTGCTACAGGAACTTTACACCAACTTTTACACCATCTAAACACTACCACATAATAGTAAAGATTTCTGAATCCCAAACAACTGAGACGCCAGGTCGTCAAACTAGGTACCTCATTTCACCCAGAAGTCATTGACCTTGCACTTTTTAATTACGAGTTCCTGTCGTCAAGTGTCTGAGTCAAAGTAATCTTTCAGTTGGTTAAGCATCCAGGAGATTAAAATGTAAGTATATCGAAAGGGAATTTCTTTAAAAATATATATTTCAGGAGCTGTGCTGTGGTTGTGCCTATGGATATCTACACAATCCATCCTTAGGATGGTAGCCGAGCTAACAAGCTGTGAATCCACATGGCCCAATAGTAGAAGCAAAATCAAAACAAATTTACACGGAGAAACCAGGGCAGCATGAAAACAATCAGTAAGCTTGCTAACAAGAAATTACAGAAGGGCTGCTGTCTCCAACAACAATGACTTTCTCTCTCCTCAGTAGTTTGGGTGTGTGCCACTCTTCGGCCATGCCACTGCTCCATGAATTTTTTCACTTCCAACCCGGTAATGTTTTTGGCATCTGAACCACATATTTCACAGCGCCTGCATGGAAACTAAAGGTTTAAAATTCTTGGTAACTTGACACAAGTTCCAGAGATCTAACGAGAGATCAATATGAGATTGTGAAAGCATAAAGATGATAAATAAAGCGAAGTGCTGCTAGCTGCAAACTACGAAAACCTTGCTGAATCAGTTGGTCTTATAACAGTAAACAGTGTGTGTGAAAAGGCAAGCAGCTTGCACATGAGAGTGACATAAAGCCTTAAAGCAGTCACAGATCACCGATGCAAAAACTAAAAAGTACGGGCCCAGCAACCAAAGCGCACGGATATAGTTCTTTGCTTCATCTACGCCATCATTTTCCCCCCAAAAAAACAGAGGAGGCCTCATCAGGTAATCAATGTTTTTGCTCAACATTTGAACCTGCGGCTTCAGATAAGTCGATCAAGCCAAAGGCATGCTAGTATTAGTGTAGGGTTGCAGTAAAATAGCTGCATTGTTCCAGCTGCCCCATGTGAATTCGAGAGTTTGCCTACGAAACTGGTATGACCCTAGAACTATTCAGATCAAAACACTCCCTTACGAGTTACTACGAGTTAAGTCATCACCATTCACCGTATGTGCAGTCACAACGCCCCTACAGCCCCTGTACCGTTGCAGGCTTGCGGCACTCGCTAGGGAATTAGCGCAAACACCTATCCCGCATCCCAACCCTAGATCACTGCATATATATGTATATATCAAAGAAAGCGAGCAACATGATCCAGATGATCCAGCGCAGGATTGAGCGAGGGATACCTATCGCCCTTGATCCTAAACCACGCCTCGGCGCATTGCCGGTGCGCGGCGCCGAGCTCGTCCTTGCAGCCGCAGCCTAGACGTATCACCTCGGAACCTGGCACCGCCGGCTCGCCGTCCTCGGGACCGAGGTGGCAGATCCGGCACCCCAGCCCGGGGGCCTCCGCCGGCAAAGGCGCCCCCTCGATATCAATGACCACAGCATCCATCGGGAGGGGGATCGGCGGCGAGGCGCCGGCCGCCGTGGGCGCGGCGGCGACGGCGTCTTGCCGCATGCGCCGGAGCGGGTCAGGCCAGCGGGTGCGTGTCGGCCGCGGCGGTTCCGGACGGAAGCTACGGCAACGGGCGGGCGGGCGAAGCGGAGGAGGCAAGGGGCGGTATATGAGGGGGAGGGACGCGTGGATGCCGCGGGTTGGGTTGGTCTGGCTTCGATGCGGGCGCGGGAAGCGCCGAGCCACCGGCCCACCACACGGGCGGGCGGGTGGTGCCCGACTGCCCGGGCCGGCACGATTTTTTTTTAAGACACTGGGCCGGCACGAGACGAGAGGCAAAGCCGGAGTGCCGGACGCCGGGACGGAGGCGGGACGCGAACGGTGTGGCTCGGGGATGCCTGCCGACGCGCACGTAGGTATATCATCAGTCCTGACAGTATCTGCCGGCTTGCCAAACCCTTATTGAGCGCGCGTGCGCCGCGACTAGTGCCAACGCACGGATAGGAGGCAGGCACGACATGAGGCAGCGGCGTTTTTCTCCCTCTAGTTCCAGTTAGGGGAGAGAGGTCTCTGGCCTTAGGAGAAGCGAGCTCGGGGGGTGGCCGTCGATTGGTGGCGAGCAAGGCGGTGGCGACGCCGTTGAGCGGGTAGGGAAAGACAATCGATGGACGAGGTCAGCTAGGGGAGCGGCCAAGTGCAAGGTTAGGGGAGGGTGGGACAGCGGCGGCGGGTGGTGGGCGGTTAGGTCATTGGTTGCCAAGGCGATATCCGAGGCGACGACAGTTAGAGATAGCGGTAGAGATAGACGATTGAGATTAGGGAAGGGCGAGAACAAGCGGCGGGGGTGGGCGGAGGCCGATGAGATCGTCGATAAGGTAGCTACTGGCCAGGGCGACAGTGGAGACCAGCGATGGGCAGGGCGGTTAGGGATTTGCAGGACGTCATCCAAGCAAAGAAAAATCGTCGTTAGAGAGAGGAACTGCACATCGCAATATATATGGACGCGTGCATGTCAGTTAAGAGAGTTGTATGGGTGTACAACCGTACTATGACAACGGCCATCAGCTGCCGGTCACAGCCGTGTCTCTGAGTTTTCATTCGTTGCCCCCACCCACCGCCGTGCGCCAGTTCGAATAGTAGTGCCGTGTTTTCTAAGCGCAAGAGACATGCGCGTATTAGAGCGGCAAGGTTTACCATCCTGCGTTACCGTAACGCCGCAAACAATGTGCCAATATGTGACAGAACTTAGGTGTTTGATCAAGGGCTAAAGTTTAGCAGATGTCACATCGGATATACAGATACTAATTAGAAAAAATAAACATAAGCTTAATTAGATTTAATAGATTTGTCTCGTAAATTAGTCTCAATTTGTTAACTGTAATCCGCCTGAACTATTGCTAGCAAAGCACAAAGCAGGGAAAAAAATGTTAATCCTGAAACCCGGTGGGAAATGAAGAGATTCTCAGTTTTCGGAAGAGCACGGGGCATGCTTGAAATGAGGAATGTGCGACACGAAACGATTCAATCTCTCATCATACAGTTCAATCTTGCAAAACAGGGAAAATGTTTCCATGATCCGAACAAACCTGCTCCTACCTATGACGAACTGAACTTGGGAGATTGTCCAAGTAATTTCTGATGTTTGGTTGAAAGTTTAAACGAACTTCTGGGGATTTGGACTCGAAAGCCACTTCATCCCAAATCCCAAACTCGGGTACAACTAAACTTGAGACCCAATTGTATTAGATCAAACGGAAAGAAAATGGTAAAAATACATACGCGTTAGGAACCGAATGCGCTCGCGGCGCGGATCGGAGCAAAGAACACCCGACGGGGAATCAATTTAGCCAGCCTAGATCGGGGAGAGGAGCTGGGCGAGGCGCGGCTTGGGCTCGGAGTTCATGCCGATGAGGATGACGACGGGAATGAAGCCGTAGTGGGCCACCACCTTGGCCTTCTTCATCGCCCACGTGCTCCACTCCCGCGCCCGCCGCGCCGCGCCGCGCTCTCCGCCGCTGACTCCGCCCCGTCCGCCAGGGCCTTTCCCTTCTCCGCCGTGCCAGATGCCATCTCCGCCTCCGTCAGTTGAGAAGACGAGAGGGAGAGAGAGGAAGGAATAATAGGCTGGACCGCTGGAGATTGCAGCTCGTGATAGGCCAGGAGGCCGCTGACGGATGAATCGCGACAGGGAAGATGCGATTGCTAAATTTGTCGAGGTGCTCCATGTAATTGAAAGGTGAAAAAAATAACGGAACATTCGGGGGTCTATTTTGAAAAACCGAGTAGTGGCTGGGTAGTGCCTTGCACGGCCGCACACTCTGACACTCGTACCACCAGATAGGGATGAAAACGGACGGAATTTTTTCCGTACCGTTCTGTTTCGTTTTCTATATTTTTCCGTCCGTTTTCGTATTTACGAGATCCTGTTTTCGTATTTGCGGAAGTAGAAAATGGTGTTTTCTGTTCGTTTCCGAGTAATCCTGTTTTAATATGGAATAGACCCGTATTTATTCCGTTTTTATCCCATTTTCAATCTATACTCAACATGTTCAACAATTACATGTCCTTATGTTATGTTAATATAACTACGAATCACCAAATATGCCTGTTATGTTCACGTACATAACATGTAAATGAATATTAAACTTTGTATATATTATTACATGACTTTATATATGTATACTTTGAGAATATTATATTATGTGATCTTAATTTAATTTTCCGACTCTCAATTCGTATTTGTTCGTTTCCGTATGTCCGTATATTCTGATTCCGTTTTCGAACCCGTATTTTTCAAATCTGATCCCGTTTCCGAAAAAAATAAATATAGAAACGGAAGTAGAAATAGGTTTCGTCCGTTTCCGTCCGTTTTCATCGCTACCACCAGATTCGCCACCGCCGCATAGGGCTTTCCACCCGTCGCCGACGAGCCGCACGATCCGAGGGGAGAAAGGGAGGAGAAGGAGAAGATGGGTGGCGGGATGGAGGTGCACAAGAACAAGTGGATCGAGGAGTGGAACGCCGGCCGGGAGAACCTCGAGTTCAACTTCCGCTGGACGCGCCGCAGCCTCGCCGTCGTCGGCCTCTTTGGCCTCGCCGTCCCCATCCTCGTCTACAAGGGCATCGTCCGCGATTTCGTACGCACGTTCCATTCCCCTCTCATGAATCCTTTCCCTTTGTTGTTAGGGTGGCTCACCTAGATTCAGATCGGGCTCTTGCTGTAGATAAGACGCATCCGTTGCGGTGGAATGATTAAGTTCCTTTTTTTTTTTAACTTTCATCCAAATCGAATTGTGAGAATGAGAATGGTTCTGGTTGAGAGTCGAGCCCATCCTTATATTGGTACTAATTTGTTGGCTTGTTGCTTAGAAGGTCAAAGCATTGTAGCATTACACCCTCTGGTTCTTATATAACCATATATGTATCATTTTTCTCGAATGGAAATGTGAATTGTTAAATCTTGTTGATGGTATTATAACACTTCACCCGTGTTTAGCCAGCCCTGAACCTTCTCAAGGACATCAAAGATTTCGTTTCCTTTTTATATGTATCGCAGTTTCTGCTGTAATCCAAGTAGAGAATACTTACTTCCCCTGATCAGTAAGAAAAGTTGGTGACTACTGTCTACTGGTGTCTGGGACACAGAGAATAGGAAAAAATTCTTGTTGTTTTCATGTTTTAGCATCAGTGTTGCTGTTAACTTATGTGTTGCCATATACTTGTACGTGAGATAGGAGAGGTCCATGTACGTGTATAAGCTGTGTGTGTACTTGAACGACCATCGACTAGTGCATCTATTATCCCCAAAAACTATCTTTCATGGTATCACAAGATGGTTCGATTCTTCGACCTTTGTGCTTCCACTTACCCTAGCCAACGTTACCCCAGTGCAATCGCCATCACAAGATCAGTTTCCCTGGTCACCTGTTCATGTGTCACTGGTTTCTCTCCCATCTTCTATTCCTGTTAACCATCTGCCATGCTGCCCTATTACTGGTTCAGAATGCGTATTTTTTTCTGTTGCAACACAACCTGACCCTTCCCGGCCTTCCTCCCTTCGCTGACTGTTGCTCAAAACTATTGAGAGCTCGAGAATGCGATGAACTAAAAGGGAGCTACACGTGGGGGCTAAGCTGATGAGCATGACTCTGAGGTTCATTGCTACTAGCACTTGTGTTACATGGCATGGCACTAGAACTAATAATCTTTGCAATGGCTTCATGAGCGAACCAAGTCGACAATGCCAAAGTGTGGTCGTGGGTGCGGACGTGCGGTAGCAGCAACAGCCTAGGCACAACTGAAGGGGCACAGCTCGCAGGTTCTATTGCACCTGGCAATCATGCTCTGTGTGCGCAGATCCTTCACAGAAAGACCAAAGGGGTCAAACTCAATGGAACCCTTATTGTCTGGCCTGAAACGATAAATAGAAATAGGATTCTAATTATGTTTGGAGTAACCAAAACATTTTGAACGAAAAGGGGACCACGCTCGGTAGCAAAAGAACAAGCTGGTAGAAGTAACTGGAAGCATAGACCCATTATCTACAATGATGGATGATGGATGAATGAGTGGAAGGTGAAGGTGAGCAAGAAAAAGAGAGTATACTGGCATCTAACAACATGTGCGAGGAAGCACCCGAGTCCATGTACTACTCACCAGTGGACAGGGCCAAGTCAATGTCATGGACTCATGGTGTTGAAAGCGTTGCAAGGGACTGTTGATCCCAAGAACCACTCATCTTCGGGTGCCAAAACGCTGCAGGCTGCTTCTGTTGTGTGGGAAAACCACCATACTGGAATGGCGCTGCACGCTAGCTGGTGTGAGAAACTGGGCGTGGAAAACCAGCAGTGCCAGGTAGGCTGCAGTGAGCGTATGTGGAACAGGAGGCGTCCATGGTGTTGCACAAGCCCAAGATACCAACAAGCTAGTAGGAAACCCATGCGGCCACACCTGAACCATTCCCATCCATGGGTTGAGAAAGGATGAGAGTGACACGGGGGTGCTAGGAGTGGAGGAGGTCAAATTGTAATTGAAATTATAGCCGCCACGATCCCGACGGGCACGGGCGATTATTGGACTGCCACTGATTGAAGGGTGTTGAATACTACTGCTTGGTGTTACCGCCACTGGTTGGTAGCTTGGCACATTTCCTTGTTCAGCCTGTGGGGGAGTGTTAGCTGATGTGTATCTGTATGTGAGATAGTAGGGGCGTGTTTGTTTCCCTGGACGTCTCCAGCCTGGTCGGACCAGGAGAGCCAGGGTCCTGGAGGACAGGCCCAGTAGGTGCAACAGCTGCTTGTTTGGTTCTATTTCTCAGCAGAGACAAGCTACGTGGAGATTTTGTTTGTTTGCCTGCACATGTGTATGGGGTCACCTTGGAGTAGCATGAGGTGAAGTTACCACCCAATTTTTCCCCTTCTCTTCTTTCAGTAATTTCTACGAACAGGTAGAATGCATACACCGTTCATGGCTGCAGCACTGCGTCCACGGCCATGGGCAAGCGCGAGGTCGAGCCTTGGTCCCGACGAGCCCAGTCCCGGCCGCCGCAACCGGGTGAGCGCCTGCGCTGTTGAGGGCGAGCGCTGGTCCGAGCCGCCATGGTCGAGCTCGAGCCCCGTCCTGGCCGCCGCCACCGGGCGAGGCTCCCGCACAGTTGAGATCGAGCGTCGATCAGGCAGCCATGGGTGAGCTTGAGCCCGGTCCTGGACTCCCGGCCGTCGTCACCGGGCGAGACCCCCGCGTGGGCGAAATCTTGAGAGGAGAGAAGAGGGGCGACGGTGGTGGTGCGACGGGATCCTGAGCAGAGAGAAGAGGGGCTGCGGTGGTGGCGCCGGTGGCCGCGAGATAGTGGAGCAGGGCGCTGGTGCCCGCGAGGTGGCGGCGCCGGTGGCTGCGAGCATCCGCGTTCGCTTCGTCGAGAGGAGCGGTAAGGGAGACAGAAGGTTACGGGAGGTGATGGAAGCAGCGGCTGCTGCATGGAGCGGACTGGGTCGGAGAGGAACGGAACTTGATTTCGTTTTTTTCGGATGCAGGCTTTGACATGCTTTAAGCACCGTGCGAGCTTGGCCCATGCCGTGTCCAGGGTATCAAACAAGATGAGTTGCAGCCCACCAGCCTGTCCCGAGCCCCCGTCCAGGGAAACAAACAGGCCCTAGAGAGTGTACTTGAGGGCATCGAGCTCATGTCTATATATGTACTTGAACTACCATTCATTAATGCATCTATTATTCCCCAAAAAGTATTTTCTGACAGTTGCAATTGATATTGTTTGATTGCTCAGCTAGTATAACCGCATAAGGTTGATTTCCTTGCCCACTTTGACCCTCATATTATTTCTCTCTAGAGCATGCTCTATCATTGCTGTCCAAGTCCATCTTGTTTCTTAGTTTAAATATGAAATAGTTCATGATATGAGTGATATCAGCTAGGAATGGAATTATTCCCCCCCCCCCCCCCCCCCCCCCCCCTCCCCCCCCTCCCAAAAGGCATCTCAGACATTCCATGCCACCAGTTCAGCATCAAGAAACAACCATATCCATATATAGCATTACCCTGGAGTCTTTCAAAAAAAAAGAAAAAGAGCATTGCACTGGAGTGGTGGAGAACATGGTAACACTTTGAGCATCTGGCCCAAATATTACACCAAATGTGTCCCAAATCCCTTACCTTGTGAATTCATAGTATAACCTTTGTGTAGTAATGTTCGATCAACAAAAGTTATTCAATTGTCAACATGTTGATTACGATGGGTTAAGGGGGATGTCAATCCAGCTTTTCACATACACACAACTCTGTTAGTGGAGGGGTGATAGGGTAGTCCCTATCCCTGTTCGCCCCCTTGGAAAGAGGACTGGATTATTAAGCCTTTTATTGCCTTATTGTTTTTCTTTTTTTTTTGGTCTTAGTGTACTTTTGTTAAATTGCACAACAATATGACTTACTACATGTTGCTTCAAAACAAAACAGAACCAGCATCGTTAATTTGAAGCTGAAAACAATCTACAGCACAGTTACCAATAAGCGACAATTGCACATTCTCATATTCACTTCGGGTATTGCTTATGAACATGCTCTCTCTCTCTCTCTGTTATTGTAATCTTGCATAACATGGAAAAGGTACTTTGTTTGTATGCACTCGTATTTACCTCAATCCATATGTATCGAAGTGGATTGGGGTGGAAAATTTTCACCCTAATCCACTTCAACACGCATGGATCAATTTTAATGCGAGTGCATCCAAACAAGTCCTTAAGGTGAAATATTGTCGTGCTGGATTTACATTTTTACATGCATCATTACAGCACTGATTTCTCATAGTTGCAAATGGTTTAAAGACGTTTTACTTGATATAACATCAGTTAAAGATAACCAGCTGAAATTAGGCTAAGCTCTATTCGATTTTTACTTTTGAAAGTTTCTGTGTTGTAGCACATGCAAGATGAGGATGCAGGAAGACCACCGAGGAAGTTCTTGTAACCTGCAGGTTCATACCCTTTTGTTTCAAGAAATAAGCAATATTGCCAGATGTGGTAATGTCAACTTGACAAACATAATGCTACTCGGTTCTTTGTAAGCACTTTTAAGTTGCTATATATGCTATGTTCCAGGTGTTTTTCCTTTGAGGAACCTATGTAACGTCTTTATATGAGTAACTATAACTATGGTTTATTGACATAAATATATATTTTGTATATACTGAGAGGACACACTACATTGCGGGTGTACCCGTGGTTTGCTCGACAATTTCAAATAGCGTAACCGACCCTGTTCAATGGGGACTAATTTCTCGAAGGATACATGAACAGTTGAAATTCCTATGCTCTGAAGACGACGGGATCTTTGACTTTGAAGTCACTGTGACTTGTGACCATTATGATAGGTAAAGGTACTTAAGTTTTTAAACATTAGATTCTCCCTTCGTCCAGAAAAACATACAATTCTAGTATAGTGTCACGTTTTAGGATCTTATAAGTTTGACCAATTATAGATAAAAAAGTATCCATATTTATAATATCAAATAAATATTATTAGATTAATTAAGAAATGTATTTTATAATAAATTGATTTGAAGCTATAAATATAAATACTATTTACTGGAAATTTGCTCAAACGTGAGCTACTTTTTTAGCACGCAAACCATAGTTGAATGTTTTCGTGGATGGAGGGAGGACCTTTAGCTATCATCATATAGTGGTCAACTTTGTAGTTGTAGTTTGTACAACTTGAACTTTCAGCACACATATTCTATGAATTATATTTTATAATGTACTAGCTTTTTCAATAAAATAAAAAAGAAAATCGGAGTTGGCGTCTAATGTGAATGAAGTGGAGTAGTAATAATATGCAAAAATCGAGTCAGATCCAATTGTCTACAGCGTTTTTCAATCGGACGGCTCACGTCCAGCAATCTCCGTTCTGGTCCCACCAAATCCACTTCGCAGTCCTTCACTCCACTCTCCTCCAAACCCCGCCGCACACTTTTCCTTCTCCCCGCCTCCAAGAACACAAAAACCCCGACCGCCGGCGGCGGCCATGCTCCTCCACCACCGCCTCCTCCCTCGCCTACTGCTCGTTCCTTCCACCCACACCTTCACCACCCTCCGCCCCTCCCGTTTGCCGCTCCGCCTCTCCCTCTCGCCGCGCTTCTCCGCGCTGTCCCACCTCGCGGTACCGCAGACCGTCGACCAGTCCGACGACGAGGGGGCGCCCCAGGGGAAGGTGCAGGTCAGGCTTCCGCTCGACCGCCTCTTCGTGCCGCCCGGGGCAACCGTGGATGCGGGGGACCAGGACGCCGTGAGCGCACGGGTCCTTAAGGGCTCCAACATCGTGCTGGGCCCATACGCGCGCGGCGACGCGCAGGTGGTCAACGCAGATTTTGTGAAGAGCAGCGTGCGTCCCGATGACTGCCCTCGGGACGGTCTACCGGAGTTCGCACTCGTTGGCCGGTCTAACGTCGGCAAATCGTCGCTGCTCAACTCGCTTGTCCGCCGCAAGCGCCTTGCACTCACCTCCAAGAAGCCTGGTAAGTTTTTGCTTTGCCTGGATCATTGCCTTGTACGGTTCTCTCTACAGCGTTATCGAGTTTAGGATTTAGTGATTAGTAGTTAACAGAGGTCCTACTTGTTGAGGAAGTGAATCTGAAGGTGATAGTGCATCGGTTTCGTTAGCTGTAGCTACTGTCAGAGTTGGTGAAACCGTGAAAGGTCGGGAGGATCTGTGAATTCGCGCAGTTGTGTTTGAAGGAAGCGTTGTTTTGTGGAATTGAGATAGCCCGTTGCTCCTACAGTTTGGATTGTGTTTGGTCTGAGGAATCAGTCCATCCTAGATGAGGTGGTGCATCATGAGTCCATCCCTCAAATTTGGTGAAATGACTCTATTCTTCATGCTTATACTAATTATTAGCTTATGAGGAATGAGTTAGTGATGGATCAACTCATTCCATTCGACAACCACATAAAAAGTGAAGTGAGAAAATGATGGACTAATCTATTCCACAAACAAAACACCCCTTAGAACATTTGCAAGAGAACCTCTATATGGCTCTTTACTAGAAAATTTAGAAAACAAAAATATCAGGCTCCAATAGACTTTCTAAACCACTCTTCATTTTTTTCCATTCTCCAAAATCATCCTTCTCGCTCCATTAATTGAGAGGCTACATCGCTCTCTAAATTCAATATATGGTAGTTCTATCATGACTTTTTTCACATAAGGAAAATTATGATAAGCCATTGGAGTATAGAGAACGGAACTTATAGATTCCGTTGGAGACACGAGATATACAGAGAGAATATTCATGGGATGGCTCTCCAAATAGAGATATAGACATTGAATTTTAGAGAGGCTCTTGGAGTTGCTGTTAAGCTGAACTTCCTTTGGTTTACCATAGTCATATGTGTTGTCCTGGCTTGATCTAAAATCTAAATACCATTTCTTGTTGTAATGCTTATCTTTTGGAAGCTCTTGTCAGCCAGGTACTCTGTTCACATGTTTAGCTTTATTTAAGAGCTACCATCACATGGAACTAGAATTTGAGACTACTTTTCCCCAGCTTCTTACTTCTAACTTCTAAGAGCTATTTTCCCATGTGAGAATACAAAACTGTCTGGTTAGGGATTATAACTAGTTATCTCTAAAATCCACTAAATTGTGCTCTGGCATCAATTATCTCTAGAAAATATCTCTGCAAATTCACAACCTAGTCTTCTTCAGTTCTTCCGGCTTGATCATTTGTGCACCTTTGGTTTTACACTTTGGAGATATACTGCATCTTTACAGCAGAAAGTTAATAAAGGTAACAGCAGTAACTGTACAGAGAAGCTTGTTTATTTCATTAATTTTGTTGGTTATTTTCATTATTGCAGGGAAGACCCAATGTATCAATCATTTCAAAGTAAATGACAGCTGGTATCTTGTTGACTTGCCTGGTTATGGGTAAACTACTGACCAGCAGACTTTTAGTTTTTAATTTTTTTAAAAAAAAACATGTAGATGAACGTATTTGTATTTTCTTATGGTTAAAAATATTCTTCACATAGAAATGAATGAGGTGCCATATGATGTTACATGTTCAATCCTCTAAAACAAGTCAGAATCAATTGGCAAGGGGTTAAGAATTACAGGAGTTCCTTAAACAATCCTAATCAAACCCTTTTTGACTTATATTTTTTACTTTATTCTTTATTTATTTCACCAAAAAAGAGCTCTGCCCTTCCATCTCTTGGATAAATAGAGGGGGGAGGGCAGAGCCTTGCTACTGCACTGCAAATATTACTGGAATGGATCTGGCAATAAAGGCCAATGCATGGTCTGTCCAAGAAACTAGTAAGAATGTAAGAAAGAGTTTTTCATTTGATAAGCTTATGAAACATCTTGCATTGGTAGTATATGCATGAATGAGATACGGTTTTATAATTCAATCTAAATGTGAAAAACACCATGGCATCAAATCGGTGTTTGTGAGTTCAATAGTTTGTTTTACAGACTCAATATTGACTGAGAATGTCTGTGCCTAATATTTTTATGTATTCGACTTCGATCTATATCTCAAAAACTCTACGTTGCTACATGATCTTGGATTTTTCTTTGGGCAAATTAATCAGACTACCTGTTACTTGTCATATGTATAACAGTGAGACATGAAAAAATAAATTTGCATCCCATTAGTTGGAGGATATATTTAGTCGAGATATTATCCATTTTCTTGCATTAACAAGAGCTTTTATTGAACAGATATGCTTCTGCACCACAGGAGGCTCGTACCAATTGGGATGAATTTACCAGAAATTACTTTCTCAGTAGGGAGAATTTGGTATCTGTTTTTCTCCTTATAGATGCAAGTATACCTGCCAAGAAGATTGATCTTGACTATGCTAGTTGGCTTGGTCAAAACAAGGCAAGCATACTTCTGAAACGACTGAATCATTAGGAGTGCTCTTTGATATTGTTAGTAGATAATCTAGTTGATCTGTGCAATAGAAAATAATGCTGCTGAAGTCTAAAGGCTGAAATATCCCAGTTTGTCAAGTTGAATATCTTGTGTGCACATGATTCTAGCAATAAGCTGAACCAGATTTGTTTACAATCATTTTAGCTTTCACACACAATGTGTATGGATGCTATCTGTTCTTGTTAGTCAAAGTTAACTATGATTGACTGATTTATTTACCATCATAATGAAAGATGTATACTTGTCCAATAGAACAAATGTGGCACTGTATTAGACTTTAGGCAGCAGCAATCAATCTTTTCCTAGAGGTTTGAGTTAGAACTTGGAAGGCACATTGCCGTCCTGGGACAAAGCAAACCAAGAATTTGTTATTACTGACTTATTTGCTCACACAAAGAACTTAACTTGGCTAGTCCTAAGTTTTTTTTTTATCATGAAATTATTCGATCATTTAGGACATAATTGCAATGGGCTCTCAGTTTCTGCATTTTGCCATTGGGTTTATGATGTAGCCTGCTGTTTGTATTTTGTGCTATCCTTTTCAAAACCCAACGAAGTCTGCAGAGTGCAGCTTAATTCTGGAATCTGGACCCCTTACCTCATTTTTAAAATTTATAAGACTATATACAAAGTAAAAAGGAAAAGGATCTGGTAACAGTCCGACATATACTAGTACACTGTACTAAAAAATTCTGAAATGGTGTTAGCTTCATGCCTTTTTTTTACCTTTTTCTGTCCTGGGCATAGATCCAATTCCATTCTTCGCAGTAAATACTGCAGTGCGCCAGTGCCCACAGCCACCCGGCCCTTCGCAACCAGGCCTCTCAAACCCTGGACCGGTTGTCCTACCCAGTCAATATCAATTAGCGGCCCCACCTTCTCATGCAGTTATGCTCTTCTGTCCTTGCTTCCTTCACCACGAACCATTATTTCGCCTACTCTCATTTCTGTTTTGCTGCAATCTAGTGCAAAATAATCCTCTTTGGGCAGGGACCAATTAACAGCCCCACCTCCTTATGCCTCTTCTGTCCTTGCTGCCTTCACCGCAAAGCATTACTTCACCTACTCTCATTTCTGTTTTGCTGCAATCTACGTAGTGCAGAATAATCCTTTTGGATGACCTATGTTGGCATGAGCCTTGGTCCTGGGGACACCAGCTAACATACTCCTTTTCAGACATCAGTAATTGATGGACTTGTGTACAGTCTGATGTAGTAACTAGTAATGTGATTGCCATCACATCCGTATCAAACATGCATTATTGTTTACCCATGTGAAGAATTTATAGGTTGTTGAGCAATAAATCTGGCACTGTTTAGTTTTACGCTTTGGCTGTGTTTAGTTCCAAATTTTGGAGCGCCAAAATTCACTGTAGCATTTCGTTTGTATTTGGTAATAATTGTTCAATCATTGACTAATTAGGCTCAAAACATTCGTCTCGCATAGTACAACCAAACTGTACAATTAGTTTTTGATTTTATCCACATTTAGTACTCCATGCATGTATCGCAAGTTTGATGTGACGGGGAATCTTTTTTTGCATAGTGCACTTTTCAAGTGATCTAAACACAGCCTTTGTTTAGTTTCAGAGCGTAAAGTTTTGGGATGTCACATCGGTCTCACATGGGGGTGTTGCATGTGGTGTTTGGATACTAATAAAAAAAAACAAATTACAAAATCCGTCAGTAAACCGCGAGACGAATTTATTAAGCCTAATTAATTCATCATTAGCGCATAGGCTACTGTAGCACTTTATTGTTAAATCATGGGCTAATTTAATTAGGCTTAAAAGATTCGTTTCACAAAGTACTCGCAATCTGTGTAATTAGTTATTTTTTTAGTCTATATTTAATACTTTATGCATGTGTCCAAACATCCGATGTGATAGGGTGTAAAGTTTTAGCGCGAGAACTAAACAAGGCCTTAATGTTTTATCCACATTCTGTTCAGGTTCCCATGACCCTTGTGTTCACAAAATGTGACAAGCGCAAGAAGAAGAAGAATGGCGGCAGGAGACCTGAAGAAAACGTGGAAACTTTCCAGAGCCTAATCCGTGAATACTTCGAGGCTGCGCCTCCTTGGATCATGACGAGCAGCGTGACCAACCAGGGCCGCGATGAGATACTCCTGCACATGTCTCAGCTTTAGGAATTATTGGCTCAAGCATTGAGATGTTAACTAAATCGGACCGAAGCAACTGAAACAGCATACAGAGCACTGTCTCTCATTAATGCATCGACATTCAGCAGTCGGCACCTCCGCAATCAGGCCTTTGCACCAACTAATCCGCCTTTTGAGCTGTTAACTGTCCAATATGACCCCTGTACATGATTACCCAATCAACACTCTGGGAATGCAGACAAGGTGCTAAAATCAGCTGATCCTGAGTTTTTCTATTGTGTACACGTACAATCCCAATGTTTTCCCCTTGTTCTCTTCTGATTATAGGTTTGTGCATGCTGTGGGATTAAATGATTAATAAACCCTGGTGTCAGCTAATCATCAGTGGGAATCTGACTTTTTTGTTTGTTACTTATGTGCTCCCTTGGACCCTGCAGCATACAAATGGCAGAAGGTGCATGAACCTGACCTGTCAAGAAATGGCTTTGTTGTGTACAGAATGTATTGAGAGCGCCACATTATTGGGATCCCCTTCTGTCATACAGTGTCTTCTGTACGTAAAATATAAATGAGAACAGAGCCGGTGGACCGGTACAGGTTTGCCTGGAGACAGAATGCTGATCATATAAGTATCTAATATTTACAGGCAAACTTGGCTGTAATTTTGTTGATCCTGGTGAAACCATAGGTTTTCGGTAGTCCTTCTGTCCTACACCTATATGTTAGCAATCGGAAAGGAGCAGGAAGTTCAGAGCAAAGGCAGGGAAGAACAGCAGTAGGCTGGGAACGGTAGATGAGTTCTTAGCATCAGGAAAAGTTTGTTACAACTGGGTTCATACCCCTCTCACAAGGCAACTCACAGATCTTATACTCGATACTCACGCGCACGCACACAGCTTCACGTGTTCCTCCATTCAGGGCCAAACACACGCCGGTTCATTGTCTTGGGCCGAGCCGGCCTTTTCTCCCGAGGCCTATCTTCTCGTCCTTCTTTTGCCAGACGTGGAACAGCTGCTCCTGTTGCCGGTCCAGTTGTCGTCGATGCAGTCGATGCAGCAGGGCTAACACTCCCCTCCCCTTGCGCGCCTGGATCATTCCAAAGGCTGGCGCGAGGAAACTGCTGCTTGAGGTACTCCAGATCCTCCCAGGTAGCCAAAGAGACAGGGATATTAGACCATTGAACAAGACCCTGATGGAGAAGACGCGCACCTTTCTGAATTTGCCGGCGCTGAAGAATTTTTTCTGGAATACTCCAGAGAATGGAGGCTGGTGGCGGTGATGGAGTAACCTCATGGCGAGCACCGATGGCTTTCTTAAGCTGCGAGACATGGAAAACCGGATGAACAGTGGATGTGGCTGGAAGCTCTAACCTGTAAGCAACACTGCCGACCTTGGACACAATTTTGAAGGGACCAAAGAACTTAAAGGCCAACTTCTGACTGGAACGATCGGCCAATGAAGATTGCACATAGGGCTGCAGTTTGAGGAAGACCCAATCATCGATCGCGAACTGACGTTCTGAACGCTTGCTGTCAGCCTGTTTCTTCATGCGCTGTTTGGCTCTCAGTAAATGCTGACGGATGACTTCAGACATAAGAGAACGATCGTGAAGCCAGGTCGTGAGATCAGGAACCGGTTGTTCATCAGCCGGACTGACGCCGAAGTGTGTCGGAACATACCCATAAAGGACCTCAAAGGGTGAACGACCGTGAGCTGAATGCATGCTGGTGTTATACCAAAATTCTGCCAAGTCCAACCACTGATGCCACTGACGAGGACATGCGTGGACAAAGCAACGAAGAAACGTTTCAAGGCATTGATTCACCCGTTCGGTTTGTCCGTCCGACTGTGGATGATAGGCAGTGCTCATACGCAATTCCACTTTAGCCAAAGCAAATAATTCTGTCCAAAGCTTGCTGGTAAAAATTTTGTCACGGTCTGAAATGAGCGTAGAAGGCATACCATGCAGGCGATACACGTGAGAGAAAAAGACCTTGGCGACCGTAGCTGCAGTGAATGGATGACGGAGGCCAATGAAATGTGCATATTTTGAAAAGAGATCCACAGTGACCAAAATGCAGCTGAAACCCGCAGACAGGGGTAGTCCCTCAATGAAATCCAAGGAAACCATCTTCCACGCTCGGTCAGGTACCGGTAGTGGCTGAAGTAAACCCGGAAGTTTGGAACGGTCAGGCTTAGCTTGCTGACATATTTGACAAGCCGAGACAAACACACGGACAGCGGACTTCATGCCAGACCAGGCAAATTGTTGCTTCATGCGGCGGTATGTGACCGGAATGCCGGAGTGGCCCCCAATTGCCGTGGAATGCATGGCCTGAAGAAGCTTGGATTGCAATGCCGAATCGGCCCCAATCCATAAACGCCCTTTGTAACGAATGAGCCCGTCGGCCAGAGTGAAATGAGGGATAACCACTGTGGAAGAGGATAGCTTGCGATACAGTTCTTGCGCCGCGGCATCAGAGACATAAGACTGGCGAACTTCATCTAGCCACTGGGGTTGACAAACTGACATGGCAGAACAGTGAGCATGAGGTGCACGCGACAGTGAATCTGCGGCGCCGTTGTCAGAGCCCTTACGATAAATGATGCGGTACTGAAGACCGAGCAGCCGGGCAAAAACTTTCTATTGCCACGGTGTGTGGAGCCGTTGTTCCGTAAGCTGAACCAAACTCTTGTGATCTGTCACTATGTGGAACTCAGCATGCTGCAAGTAACTACGCCACTGATCGACGGCCATAAGTATTGCCAAATACTCCTTCTCGTACGTGGAAAGCCCTTGTAACCGAGGCCCCAAGGCTTTGCTCATGTAGGCCAGTGGGTGACCTCCTTGTGTTAAGACAGCACCCACTCCAGTACCACTGGCATCTGTCTCGAGCACAAAGGGCTTGGAAAAGTCAGGTAACCCAAGCACCGGTGCTGATGTGATGGCGTGTTTGAGAGCTGAAAAAGCCTCCTGATGTACTGCTGACCAAACGAAAATAGCCCCCTTCTTAAGCAGGTCTGTCAAGGAACGAGCCAAAATGCCGAAATGTCGTACGAAGCGACGGTAATAGCCAGCAAGCCCCAAAAAACTGCGAAGATCTTTGACTGATGTGGGCGTGGGCCACGCCATGACAGCACGAACCTTCTCTGGATCAGTAGCAACCCCAGAAGCAGAAATGACATGGCCAAGATATTTGAGCTCACGCTGGCAAAAGCACATTTGGACATTTTGACTTGCCATTGGTCGTGCAGTAGGACTTCCAGAACCTGCCTGACATGTTGGACATGGTCCTCATAAGTATGACTGAAAATTAAGATGTCATCGAAAAAGACGAGTACACACTTTCGGAGCAGTGGCCCCAGAGTGAGATTCATGGCTTTGAGAAATGTAGCAGGAGCACCAGTTAACCCAAACGCCATGACACGAAATTCATAATGCCCCGTGTGAGTTTGGAAAGCTGTTTTGGCCTCTTCACCTGGTTTCAGACGAATCTGATGATAGCCCGCTGCCAAGTCCAAAGAGGTGAACCAAGAAGCCCCGTGAAGCTCATCGAGAAGCTCTTCGATCACTGGTACAGGGTATTTGGACTTGACTGTGATTGCATTAAGTTGCCGGAAATCGACACAAAAGCGGAATGTGCCATCCTTTTTCTTGACCAAGAGCACGGAGGAAGAAAAGGGGCTATGGCTATGCTGCACAATCCCGGAGCTGAGCATATCCGCAATTTGACGCTCAATCTCATCTTTAACCGCAGGAGGATATCGATAAGGGCGAACGGACACCGGGGTAGCACCAGGCAATAGAGGAATATCATGCTCACATTCGCGCTGTGGAGGATAACCAGCTGGAGGTGTAAAGACTGACTGGAAGTCCTGAAGGAGTTGTGCGAATTCGGTTGGCAGTCCATCAGTCTGAGAAGAAGAGCTAGCGGCAGAAATAAGAGAGACCTGAACAACTGACCCAGGAGGCAAATCATGCAGGTCACCTTGTAAGAGCCGAGAAGCCCCGCGTAAGGAATTTTGAGCCATTTGTGGCGCCAATTGACTTCCATGGGACTGAAATGAGATAACCAATCCATGCCCAGTATCAAATCATATTGCGCCAGGGGAATCACTTTAGCACAGGACTGAAATGTGCACTGTTGCATAGACCACTCGAGATGTTTAAATTCAGTGGAACAGCTCAGAAACTGACCATCAGCAATCTTCACCTGAATAGAGGGACTGAATGAGGTCTGTCCTTGTAGCCGAGCAGCAAAACTGGCACTAAGAAAAGTGTGTGAACTGCCCGAATCCAGCAGGATATGAGCCGGGATTCCCTGAACAACCCCCTGGAATTGAATTGCATTAACAGCAGACTTGCCCGACAACGCGGAGACTGAGAGAGCCAATAACACTTGTGCGTCAGAGCTGCCAGATTCATCAGTAATGCCTTCCTCGGAATCCTCCGAATGACAGATATCCCAGAACTCCTGCAAAACATGTAGCTGTATTGTCTCGGAGCAGCGGTGATCACGAGACCATTTCTCACCACACTTGATGCAGAGACCGCGAGCACGACGGTAGTCACGTAGTGTGCGAAGCTTGTCATCCACTCCCCGGGGCCGACGATCGTCGTTGGGAGACGGATCAGCAGGTGCATGATCAATCTTGTCTCCCCGCGGTGGTAGCGGCAGAGGTAAAGCGCCCTTGAGTGCTGGTTTGCCAAAGGAGTACGAATCAGGACGGCGTAGCTCCTTTTTCTTGGTGGGGTCATGCAGCTCCTCCTGCAGCAAAGCGAAGACACTAGCAGTATCGAATGTTTGGGGACGCTGCATATGCACTGCATTGCGAATGTCATCTTTGAGCCCATCAACAAAACGCATGGCAAAGAAGACTGGGTCAGTACCACGACCATAGGCTACCAACGAATCGATCAACCCAGCGAAGCGATCAATGTAGTCCTGAACAGTAGAAGTTTGACGGATACTAAACATTTGCCGGACCAAAGCTTCATACTGAGCCTTCCCAAAACGATCTAAGACCAAGTGACAGAACTCCTGCCAGGGAAGTTGTTTCACCTGGGGATCAAGAGATTGTAACCAGCGCACTGCAGGTGATGAATTGACGAAATTCATCGTGGCACACTTGATCCAGACAGCAGGATGAACAGTGTATAAATCAAAGTAGTCTTCGCACCAAGTAATCCACAACCTAGGATTCTCGCCATCAAACTTAGGAAAATTCATCTTAGGTATTTTGTTCCCCTGATGATGAGTGCCCCAAGGCGGTCTCGGCTCATGAAAGCCGGTTTGCCCACGCCATCCGCCAAGGTCACCACCAACGCCCCCAAAACCCGCGGTCCCCAAAGCCGAGCTAGACAGAGATCGATGTTATGGCGGGATGGGAATGGGGAGGGGATGCAATTGCGTACCCTTTGAAAGGATCAAGATGCCCAAGAGGGGGGGGTGAATTGGGCTTTTCTAAAAATTAATTGCAAGAATTAAATCCTATAAGCCGGAATTCACCCCTAGTGCCTACTTGTGTTCCTAGAGATTCTACCGATAAAAGTTTTGCACCCTAGTTTCCAATCCTAGTCTAGCATGGCAATTCTAGGAAAGTAAATCAAGCAATGAATGTAAATACGAGAATGTAAATGCTTGAAAGTAAGGGCAAGGAACACGGCGATGTTTTTCCGAGGTATCGGAGAGTCGCCACTCCCCACTAGTCCTCGTTGGAGCACCCGCGCAAGGGTGTAGCTCCCCCTTGATCCGCGCAAGGATCAAGTGCTCTCTACGGGTTGATTCTTCGACACTCCGTCACGGTGAATCACCCAAAACCGCTCACAAGATGAGTTGGGTCATCCACAAGCTCCGCCGGATGATCACCAAACTCCCAATCACCACCAAGCCGTCTAGGTGATGGCGATCACCAAGAGTAACAAGCTAGAACTCTCACTTGACCACAACGAGCCTAAATGAGAAGGTGGATGCACACTTGCTACTCTCTAATCGCTAGTGAGGAACTCTCAAGCTTTGATTCTCAAACCACAATCCTCACTAGAGCTCTTGCACTCCCTTGCACTCTAAAGGTGTTTCTCGGCTGATCAAATGAGCAAGAGACCTCTAAAAGAGGTGGTGGGGATATATTTATACACCCCACAGTCGAAACGAACCGTTACCTACCAACTCAGCAAAACACGGGGTGACCGGACGCGCCGGTCGAAGTGACCGGACGCGCCGGTCCCCTGTAACGGTCGAAATTCCAAAAACTGAGCTGAGTGACCGGACGCGCCGGTCAGGGGTGACCGGACGCGTCCGATCGTGCAGGGAGCTTACTGAAACCACACCGGACGTGCGACCGCGTCCGATCGGTGATGACCGGACGCGTCCGGTCGTCGCTGGACCTTACTGGAACGTGACCGGACGCGCCGATCACACCCAGGTCGCGTCCGATTGGGTGTTTCCCTTCAAGTGACACGTGTCGGCTCTGACCACCGCGTCCGGTCCTCGCAAGGACCGCGTCCGGTCGTCAGCGCCGAAACTCAGTCGCAGTTTTGAACTGACCGGACGCGTCCGGTCAAGCCGAGGACCGCGTCTGGTCAAGGGAAAAAACACCCTAAACTTTCCGAAACGCGTCGCAACTTGAACCAAGTTGCTTCCAACTAAACTTTGAGCTATTCTAGAGCTGCCTAGTGCTAAGTTTAACAAGTGTGCACCACACCTAAATATAGGACTCACCTAGGTCAAGCTACCCGCTCATGCTCCCCTTTATAGTACGGCCAAAAGAGAAAAAACGAAGATCCTAACGACTATTCCAAATGTATCTCAACACCTCGTCATCCGGAACTAACCGTCCTTAATCTTGACGTCACTCTTTTCAAAACCGAAACGATTTCCATCAAGGGGCATGAATACCATGGTGCCCAAAGCAGTTATAACCTCCATGACCTAACTTACCAAAGTTTCTGCAAAACACACGTTAGTCATGGTAATAAAGCGTTGTCATCAATTGCCGAAACCAAACCTCGGGGCCTAGATGCTTTCAATCTCCCCTTTTTTGGTGATTGATGACAACACTAGGATTCAAAAGATTGGAGTTGAGGTTTTCGAACATGCTTGGTTCACATAAGCAAAAAGCAATAAGCACAAAGGGTTAGGAATTGCTTATGTGCCCCAAGCCAAAAGAGTGTACTCAAAAGATAAGACAAAAAGCGTTAGTACACATAAAGATATAGCTCATAAGAAATCGGAGTAAGGCACGGAAGCACAACCTTAGAGCTATAACCAAAACAGGTGACATGGATTAACACTGTAACTAGATAGACCATTAGACTCAAAGTTTTTCACACGACCACATGTCACACGAATGCAATGACTGAAAAGTAAACATGATGCATGAATGTAGCACACAAATAAGAACGAAAACCCTCTATCAAAACTCCCCCTGAAACTACTCTCTCTCCCCCTTTGGCATCAACCGCCAAAAACTAGTCTAAGGATCTGACGGGGGAACAGACGGAGTCGTGTCGGGTGCCGAGGTGCGCGGAGTGATCACGAAGTGTAGAGTATCTCCCTCGGAATCTGAGCTATCTGGCTGACCCTCTGAAGAAGCACGTAGCTGTGAAGCGGTCTGGGTCTGAGCAGCAGGAACAGGTACTGACGTAGTAGCACCAAGTGGATCCGTCTCTGTGACCTGAGCCTGTAGCGAGCCAATAGCTGGGGGATCTGTTGAGGCAACTGATGAAGGAATAGTCTCTGTAGTACCCGTCCCTGTCACAGGAGGAATAGCTGCCTCGGGAGCTGACAACCCTGAAGAAGTAGCAAATGTGGTAGTGTGCGAGGGTGTCGGCTGACCAGTCAACTCGCTGTAAGTAGCACTGTAATCACCGAAGGGTGTGCCTGTCAGGAGGTGAGGGCGAGGCTGGTCTGAAGGAGTAAACCCCGTCTGAATAGGCGTGTAGCTCGGGGACTGGAACGACTGGGGGACCTGCTGCTGTGGAGATGTGAACTGGAAGCTCGGCTGTCCCTGACTCGATGGACCACTGGACTGTAAAGCAGGAGTCAGGACAGAAGCAGGCGGAGGAACCCCAACAGTGACTAGATGGCGCAGAAGGTCCAGATACTGCTGCTGACTAGCTGCACTCTGTCGCTGCATCTCGTACTGCTGTCGCTGCATCTCAACTTGCTGCCTTTGGATCTCAAGCTGCTGACGCTGAAACTCGTCCTGACGAGCCTGTATCTGTGCAAATGCTGCAGCTGTGTCCTGAGCCTGACGCTGTAACTGCAGCTCCTATCGCTCCTGTGCCTGGGTCAGCCTCTCAAGTATAGCCACCATGGCTGGGTCTGAGCGGGAGGCTGAACCAGAGCCACCGGCCTCGTGGTCATGAGGCCGAGGAGACCAATACCTGGGGATGGGCTGGTAATCCTCATCAGTGCTGTCAGATGCCTCATCCTCAGGGAGATCAGCAGGCTGAGCATCAAGATCGGCAAGCTCTGCCTCAGCAAGCCCCTCAACAGTGGTATCCTGCTCAGCTGCTGTCTCAGGAACCTCAGGTCTCTCGCGCTGTCCTGGCACTGGGGCCTGCTCTTGTAACACTCCGGTGTTACGCAATGCATTTTTGCATAGCAATCATATTGCACCGCATTCATAACATCATGATCATGTGTGACAATTTGTAATTTGATTTAAACAAAAGCTTGAAATTAACGTATGTGATAAATTGTATTAACATGATAATCACATTTGTACCAAAACCTTGCAACTATAAATTCTACATCACTTGGAACCCTAGTTCAAATTTTGGAGCTCAAAATTTGTCAAAACTTGCTTAAAAATAATTATGAAAAATATTCAAAATTTTCCCCTATTTTAGCTTTTATTTTGTCATTTAAAATCTATCAAGAATTTTGAGATGGCCCCTTAATCAAAGTTGTAGAGAATTTAATTTTGAGCAACTTTTATTTTTGGGCCAAATCCATAAAATGCTTTCTTCTTGTTCAAAACATGGTTTGAAGTTTGAAATACATTTAAATTTAAAAATCGAAAATCAAAAATTCATTTTTTCCCCTCGCGGGCCGCCGCCTCCGGTTCGGCCCACGGCCACATGCGGCCCGCGCCACCCGCGCGCGCGCACCCGCGTCGCCTCCGCCCCGGCCCGGCCCAGCCGGCCACCTTCTCCCTCCACTCGCCCGCGTCCGCGCGCTGACGCCGCGCCACGCCGCGACCGCGGCAGAGGAGCACCGCCGCGTGGCGGCCCCGCGCCTGCAGCGCCCGCCGCGCGTCAGCCGCGGCCTGCCACCGCACCCATGCGCCCGCCTACACCTGCCGCGGCCCGCGCATTCGCTCGCTCGCGCCCGCACTCCCTCCTCCTCCCCTCCCGAGCCGAGAGCTCGAGCTCCGCCCTCGCCGCGACCGCCGCTCCGCCGGCGTGAAGCGCCTACACCGCCGCGCCATTTCTCAATTGCCCGCGCCCACAGCTCCGCCTCGCCTTCCTCCGATTCAAGCTCGCGTTTGCGCCGCCTTCCGAGCTCTAGGTGAGCTCCTCCACGCCTCGCCACCGACGGCCATGGCGCCACCGCGCGCGGCCTCCCGTCGAGGCGGCTCCTCGCTACCCGCTCGCCCCCCTTTTCTCCAAAAACGGATTCGCCACTTCACCGCGGTTCACGTGCGCTCGTTGCCCCGCCTGCTCGCGACCGGAGACGGCCGGTCGGCCGCAGCCGCCGCCGCGACGTCGAGCGTGCGAACGCCGGCGACGCGCTCTGCTCCTCGCGGGGGCAAGACCGTGCCCCTGGGCCGCGCCCCGAGCGGGCCGGCTCGGTGGTCCTCCCGCGCGCGCGAGACGGGCCGGAAAACGGCCACGGGCCGACTGTTGACCTCGGGCCGGCCCAATTCCTTTTTCAGAAAAACAAATTTCGATTTCTTTCATTATTCTTGATGAAAAAAAACACTTGGAAAATGATTTCTTGGTCATTTTAGCTCCAAAATTGGTGAAATAAATTTTTATGTACTCATTTGAATCAGATCTACAATATAAAAATGTTGCATGTCAATATTTCATTACTTTTCTATAGTGTTTTATTTAATCCTTGAAATTGGTGTTTTCTTGAAAAATTGATAAGAAAATGTAGAAAAATCAGAAAAATGTGGTTCCAAGTTTATTAATCCTGTTATGCCATGTACTTGCTAGGGTAATTTTATTTCATGGTTGTTCTGTAGAAAAATGTATAGTTGCAGTTCAAATGCTTTTTATTACCAATATTTGTTATTTTTGTTATTTAAATAAATTTGAATAAAACATGCAAGTGATAATTTTTCTATAGTGTTTGTTTAGGTAATAGATGGTAGAAAAATTCCTAAATCTGTTGTTTGATACTTTTCATAATGTAAAGTATTTTAAATATCTATTTCAGGCCCTAGCTTGTTATTTTTGTGTAGGCAGTTCTAGTTATCCAAATGTAGTAAAATTTTTGTGTCAAGCTATTCTTGATATTAGTAATCCACTGTAATTTTATAAGATTTTTCTGAGCTACTAAAATGTGTGTTGCTGTTCAACCATGGGACTAATTAGGGTTTCTCTTTATTCTTAATGCAAAGTTAGTTAGAGAAATATACTTTGGTGTATCTTTGAAGCATCTTGATTGTCAAATACTCTCGCATGGTAGAAACTAGTGTTGGTAGTTTCCGAGTACATGTTCTTGGATGACGTAGACTACCTTGTAGAAGAGTCATAAGTCCACATAATCCGATAACGTAACATATTCATTACATGGCATGCATTCCGCATCATCATCATCTCATGTCACCTCTGCAATGCACCTATGCATGTTGCACTCATACTTCTGCATCATACAGGATCGCAGGAAGTGGTTCCGACAGTTGTTCCCGAGGACGCAGAGGAGCAGCTCGAAGTGACGGAGCCGGAACCAGCAGAAGCAGAAGAGGAGTCCGGTGAAGAGCTTCCGGAGTGCCCTGACCACCGTCCCAGTACCTTCGAGCGAGGCAAGCCCCGGAGCATTTCTCCCCCGGTTTGCAAATAATTATTTATTAATTTCACTTAATCTGATGCATTAAGTTTAGGAGTTGTTTGCAAACGTTGCTGCATTATACCTTGTTCCACCTTGTTTTACCCGATCCTTGTCACCCTGGTGTCCACGGTCAATACTTGCTTAGCTTGCTTAGACCGGTAGAAGTCGGGTGATTGCCTGTCATCCGCGAGCTATAGGGGATTACCTGGTTTTATGAAAGAAATGTCATGTGAGAATAACTAAGTGTGGAAATGAATGTGAGACCGGGCGGAAGCTTGCAGGGTTCTGGACTGTAGTGCCTTCCGTCTGTGTCGATTAAGGACCGTCCGATGTCGGGCCTCGGGTCATGTTGAACGCATGCCTCACATTTAGCTGGCCGAATAAAGTACCTTTCGACCGCGAAGCCGGGAGATTATTCGGGCCGAGTAGATTGCCCGCAACGCACTGTACCGGAGCAGTAGTGGCAGGAAACGGGGGCGCGATGATAAGGCCAAAGAGCAGTCGGGCGGCCCCCGGGTACATGTGGTTCCTGGCAAGCTCGCGACTTTACCTGAATGGTTGACTCGGTGACCAATACCTCACTTTAGCGGGTGAGTGAGGTTTGTGTGAGGAATAAATTACCAGCTGGTCAATAATCGATTCGAATCGCCATCGTTCACTGGATAGTGAACACTTGACTTGAGTTACTTCATCGTAGTAATACTGATGAAACACTTGGATAGTTACGTGGAAAATGACATGGTAATTATGGTTAATTATCAATGGTAGTCCTTGCTTGCTTAATTATATGGTTATTGTAGCATAAAGTGCAAACATAGTTGACAGGGGAATAAAGAATTAAAATATGACATGCTTTTGTAAATGATTTGGTAAGCTAAAAATGCCTTTCTTGCAAGTGAGTCAGCTACCCCACCAAAAAGCCTATCATGATCCTTGGAGTCTTTTTGTTTTGGTTCTGTCGGGTAAGTCTAGCTGAGTACCTTCTCGTACTCAGGGCTTTGTTCCCACTTGTTGCAGATGGACAGATGTACTATGGTTATTGTATCAACTGTCTCTACCCTGCGATGGGCGAAGCCTAGGACCATGGGCAATGGTCATTCACTACTCCTCGCCTGATGCTTTTGTGGGAGATGATCGCGAGCTGGCACTGTATTTTGGAAACATGTGTGTGTGTGTGCGCGCTTTGAACTAATGCTTCCGCTACTTTATTCGAAACTGGTTTGTAATAACTATGTTTAAACTCCGATGTATTTTGTGCCGCAAACTACTGTGTAACTTATGAAGGTAATCGCTAAACTTATTACGATCTTGGCTGTGATGTGAAATGGTTTGAAATCCGTCGAGATTTCACGGACTACCGGGTTATACGGGCTTAAGTTGGGTAAATTATCCGTCCGTTGGATGATTTTCTTACTTAATCTCGTATAATTGGGCGGTTCTGTTACAGCTGGCATCGGAGCATGGTTTAGCGTAATTACTGTTCATAAGTGTATTTAAACCAAAACCCTGTTTAAAAAGTGTGATTTTGAAACTAAAAAGTGTGCCAGTGGTCATATCCTGTATGCCCAGTTAAGGACTCTAGGTGGCTATTTAAGTACTAACTTGGGGTTCTGCACCATATTTCTTTTTCGTTGCTCATACGGCGTGCTATTGTATGAGTGCCACTTAATTGAGTGGTAATGTATGGATCAGTTACCTCTACGCTTCGGTAAGTGTGAGCTGTGAGAGCATGATCGGATACACCGCCGATCTAGGGAAAAGTGCTTATATGATACTTGGATAATTACATGTTTTACACATGTTTTTATAAAAGTGTCGCATGTGTGGGTGTTCCGTCCGTTGAGGCGATGCCGTCAATAGGACGATGTGTTTGGGTAGTTACTACCGTTGTACACGCATCTGGGGATTCGTGTAAAGCGTGTAGGTAGATTTACTGCTTTCATGCATTCATGGGGAATGGGCTGAAATGAGTTTTCTGCAGGTACATAACAGCGTATCGTGTAGACCGAATTAGTTACGTATATGAGAGATCGTTTGTATGCCACCGAATTCACCGTTAGATGCTTTTATTTCATAAGTTTGTGAGAACGTAAGACTCGTGCATGCATCATATTGTCTGTGCATTCCATTCATGGCATGCATTCCTCCCCTTATAAAAGGATTATCCCATTTTGATAAAAGTGACCTCAACTAAAATATGTTCTCACCGGGTAATTAAAAACTTGTGCTACAGATGGCCCGCACGAAGCAGACTGCCCGCAAGTCCACTGGCGGAAGAGCACCCCGTCGTCAGCTAGCCCCGCGGGAGCACCGCAACACGGACACTTTTCTAAGCGAGTTTGGCATGCCCACCTTGCTTTGGAGAGTGCTTCATGATGTGGGGTACCCGGAGGGACAAGAGCCAGTTTACTCTTGGAGCGAGAGCCAGTTAGCTGAAGATGGGCTTGCTGTTGTAGAGATCACCGTCCCTGCTCTTGGTGATGCGCCAGAATGGGATGGTTGGCATTTGGAGTTCGAAGGACGCACTCCAGTCGAGGGTGCAGAGGGCGCAGCTTTTCGCGTCATCCGAGACATCATGAGCAGATTTCCCAATGAGTTAGCAGCAGCTTTGGCCGGTACCTTCCCGAGAGATGATCCTCGCGATGCCGTTTGGGTACAGCCGCAAGGAAGTGCCCTAGTTAGAGGCCCCAGTGAAGGACAGGCTAGCGACAACCACACCATGAGTGCCATGTATGCAGCCATCAGAGCATATCAAGGTCTGGAGAATACCTATTGGACCTTGACTGGCCTACGCGGTGATGATCGGCTTGAAGCAAGAAAACAGAAGAAGAAGCAAGCACGTGCCATAGCTAGCTTGCAGGAGCAGTTGGCTGACATGAGCTTGCAGCGGGACCGCGCTCTCGAGAGAGGCGAGAGTTCCATGCAGCAGGTACAGCGGTTGACTCAGGCCAACAGAAATGCAGATCGCCTGATGGAACAGCTAGTACAAGAAAGGAATGAAGCCTGGAACGAGAGGGACCTTCTGAGGCAGAGGGTCGAGGAGTTAGAGGAGTACAATGCCAACTTGCATGAAGAGTTCCATGCCCTCTACAACGGGATGGGCCCGTATGCTCCTCCGAACGCCGCTCAGATGGACATCGACGACGACGCCGCTGCTGAAGGTAGCGATGGTGACGCCTCCGACATCGACAACGGCCCCGAGGAGTAGGATAGTGTCCTGCGTTAGTAGCTAGGCTTGACGCGATGGCCTTCTTTTGGTTCCCATGTATCATGTTGTATCCTGTTTGACCTTGAGACTGACAATCTTTGGAGTTTGGTTGTGTATGCGATACCCGAACGCATAAAAGTCCAGTGTGTGTATGCTGGCAACGTGGTTGTATGGAACGTGATGTTGCATTTGAAGTAACTTAATTGGTGCTGTTGTTTAATTGGAATGAAATTATTGCGCCTCTGTTTTCTTGTATGACTTGTTCTCTCCAATGAATTCAGTATGGCATGATTGTTCATTCGGACACAATTTTACAACTTCACTCAATTGTGCTTGTTGCTGAAATATGCAGATGGCCAACACTCGTCGTGCTACGTATGAAGCCGCTGAGACTGGTGGCAATGGTGCAGGAGCTGGTGGAAGTGGTGCCAACAATGTCAACCACCAGGAACCACGTCCAGAACCACATTTGCCCCCTCCTCCGCCGCTCACCGCAGAAATGTTCTTCACACAGTTTCTTAGAAGTCAACGCAGTACTGAACAGTCACAGAGGAATATGGAAGACTTTCTGCGTACTATCGCGGAAAATGTTCAAAGAGGAAATAACCAAGGTGGTGGCCATGGAGTGAACCAGTACAGCAGTTTCAAGGATTTCATGGATACTAGGCCACCTATTTTCAAAGAAGCAGCAGAGCCACTTGATGCCGAAGAATGGATCAACACTATGGAAGATAAGTTCCGTGTGTTAAGACTGACAGATGTTCTGAAAACAGAGTATGCTGCCCATCAGTTACAAGGACCAGCCGGAATGTGGTGGAAGCATCACCGCACCACTTTTCCTCCTAATGCCCAGATTTCTTGGAGGGATTTCACTGAAGCTTTTAAGGGAGTTTATATTCCCCCAGGCTTGGTTGAGATGAAGCTTGGAGAGTTCTTAGCCTTGAATCAGGGTACCAAGACGGTGACCCAGTATCTGCATGCCTTTAATAACTTGTGCCGCTATGCTCCAGACATGGTTGACACAGATGCAAAGAAGATTGCTAGTTTCAAGAGAGGGTTGAGTCCGAAGATGATGAAGCATGTGGGTACCAATACCCGCAACAGATTCAACGACTTTATCAGTGATTGTTTGAAGCAAGAGAAGAACAATAACGCTTACACCGCATCCAAGAATCGCAAGAGAGTGTTCGAGTCAGGACCATCCCAGTCCAGAGTTGTCCCTGCCAATCGTTCATCTTATCGTCCGTCCGCACCTGGTGCGAGGTTCAGGCCGCCGCAGCATAAAACCCAGAACTACAAGGGGCCACAGAAACCGTACAAGATGGCAGTGCCGCCAACAAAGACCAACGCAGCTGCAGAACAGAGCAACTCCAAGGGAGCTATAGGGTCTGCTGGTACAGTGAAAGGGCCCTGCTACAACTGTGGTCAGCCAGGCCACTTTTCAAAGTTCTGCCCTTATCCGCCTAAAAAGAAGCAACAGACCTACAATGCTCGTGTACACCACACCGCCATTGATGAAGTTCCTGAGGGAGAGCCCGTAACTGCTGGTAAGTTTCTTGTGAACCATCACCCTGCGGTTGTTCTTTTTGATTCTGGATCCTCGCATTCTTTTATGAGTCAAGCATTTGCACGGAAGCATGAACAACTATGCACAGAATTGAGTTATGGTTATCGCATAAGTTCAGCAGGAGCTGATGTGTTAACCAATAAGATGGTTAGAGGGGCAACCCTTGAGTTAGGTAGTCAGAAGTTTCGAGTGAACCTGGTAGTTATGCCTGGACTAGTTTTGGATGTAATAATAGGAATGAACTGGATGAAAGACTGGGAAGCAGTCATAGATACAAGCAGTCGGATGCTTACCCTTAAAGATCCCCAGGCAGAGGGTACTTTCCAGGTACCATTGCCTAAAAGAACAGATCTTGTGAGTGTGACCTGTGCCATGGAAGTTGCTCCTATCCATCAGATCCCAGTGGTGTGTGAGTTCCCGGATGTGTTTCCAGACGAGTTGCCTGGCCTTCCTCCAGATAGAGATGTTGAGTTTGGAATCGAGTTGATCCCCGGGACAGCTCCAATTTCGAGGAGACCTTATCGGATGCCTCCGGATGAGTTAGCTGAGTTGAAGAAACAGTTGGAAGAGTTATTAAAGAAGGGGTTTATTCGCCCAAGTAAGTCTGAATGGGGATGTCCTGCCTTGTTCGTAAAGAAAAAGAAAGAGGGTACTCTCAGGATGTGTGTGGATTATCGACCTCTTAATGCTGTAACCATCAAGAATAAATATCCCTTGCCTCATATTGATGTTCTGTTTGATCAGTTATCTAAAGCTAGAGTGTTCTCCAAGATAGACTTAAGGTCTGGGTATCATCAGATTAAGATTAGACCACAAGATATTCCGAAAACCGCCTTTTCTACCAGATACGGGTTGTACGAGTATCTTGTTATGTCATTTGGACTAACAAATGCTCCTGCATATTTTATGTATCTGATGAATACGGTTTTCATGCCAGAGTTGGACAAGTTTGTAGTTGTCTTCATTGATGACATTCTAGTATACTCTGAAAACGAGAAAGATCATGAAGAGCATCTGAGAATTGTCTTGACCAGGCTGAGAGATCATAAGTTATATGCTAAGTTCAGCAAATGTGAATTTTGGTTAAAGAAAGTTCCTTTCTTCGGTCATATCCTATCTGAGAATGGAGTTTCTGTAGATCCGAGTAAAGTGCAAGAGGTTATGGATTGGAAGACTCCAACCACAGTGTCAGAAGTCAGGAGTTTCCTAGGGTTAGCGGGTTACTATCGCCGTTTTATCCCAGACTTCTCGAAGATTGCCAAGCCAATGACAAGTCTGTTACAGAAAGATCACAAGTTTGTGTGGACAGAGGAGTGTGAGACAGCTTTCCATACCTTGCGGAAACTGTTGACCACTGCTCCAGTTCTTGCACAGCCCGACATCGAGAAACCTTTTGATGTGTTCTGTGACGCATCAAAAACAGGATTAGGGTGTGTGCTAATGCAAGAAGGAAGAGTCATTGCTTATGCCTCCCGGCAGTTGAGAAAACATGAAATCAATTATCCGACACATGATCTTGAGCTTGCCGCTGTAGTGCATGCCTTAAAAATTTGGAGACACTATCTACTGGGTAACGTGTGCAACATTTTCACCGATCATAAGAGTCTCAAGTACATTTTCACCCAACCAGAATTGAACATGAGACAGCGGAGATGGTTAGAGCTGATCAAAGACTACAACTTGAATGTACAGTATCACCCTGGGAAAGCCAATGTGGTAGCTGATGCTTTGAGTAGAAAGTCACATTGTCTGAATATGCCACCCTTACTTGAAGATGGTTTCAATTTAATGCACCCTGCCGTGCTACATAGTATTCAGGTCAGTTGTTCCTTAGAGAGTAAGGTCATAGAAAGTCAGAAAGCAGACAAAGGGATATTCCACATCAAAAAGAAGATTCAAGAAGAACCCTCGAAACACTTCAGGGTGGATGAGCAGGATGTGTTGTGGTTCGACAACCGTCTTGTTATTCCAAAAGATAGAGAGCTTAAGAATAAAATTATGGATGAAGCTCATCTCTCTAAGTTGTCTATTCATCCTGGCAGCAGTAAAATGTATCAAGAACTAAGGCCTCGTTATTGGTGGACCAAGATGAAGAAGGAAATTGCAGCGTATGTAGCCAGATGTGACACATGTTGTAGAGTAAAAGCAATTCACATGAAGCCTGCCGGAATGTTACAACCTTTGTCAGTACCAAGTTGGAAGTGGGATGACATAAGTATGGATTTTATCACGGGTCTACCCACTACTCAAAAGGGTCACGATTCCATTTGGGTAATTGTGGATCGTCTTACTAAGACAGCCCACTTTCTGCCTGTCAAAACGGAATATAGACCACCTTAATATGCTGAGAAGTATATTGCAGAGATTGTGAGATTACATGGCATACCAAAGACTATAGTGTCTGACAGAGGGTCACAGTTCACTGCTCACTTTTGGGAGCATTTGCACAAAGGTTTGGGGACTAGTCTGATTCGTAGTACTGCCTATCACCCTCAAACAGATGGTCAGACTGAGAGAGTTAATGCTGTTCTAGAGGATATGTTAAGAGCTTGTGTGCTGTCTTCCAGAGGTTCATGGGAGTCATGGTTACCATTAGCAGAGTTCTCATACAATAACAGCTATCAAGAGAGTATCAAGATGGCACCTTTTGAGGCTCTGTATGGCCGAAAGTGTAGAACACCGTTAAACTGGATTGAGCCAGGCGAAAGAAGGTATTATGGCATTGACTTCGTTGAGGAAGCCGAAAGGAAAGTTCATATCATCCAGCAGAATATGAGAGCAGCTTAGTCACGACAGAAAAGTTATGCAGATAAGAGAAGGAGACCGCTTGTGTTCGAAGTTGGTGACTATGTTTATCTAAAAGTTACGCCAATGAAAAAGAAAAGGTTTGGTGTGCGCAGAAAGCTGGCCGCCAGATTTGTGGGACCTTACAAAATCCTGGAACGGAAGGGTCCTGTGGCTTACAAATTGGAGTTACCAGAGTCAATAGGTGCTATATTCCCAGTTTTCCATGTATCACACCTCAAGAAATGTTTGCGCGTTCCAGAGGAAAGGATTGAACCTCGAGGCATAAAACTGAAGTCAGATCTGGTGTATCGTGAGCAGCCAGTTCGAGTTTTGGATACCAAGGAAAGGGCTACTCGAAACAGTGTGGTGAAAACATATAAGATACAATGGAGTCATCACGATGAAGGGGATGCATCTTGGGAAAACGGGTGAATACTTAAAGAATGCCTACGAAGATTTTTATAATAAATGGTTCGTAACCCAAATCTCGGGACGAGATTTTTATAAGGGGGGAAGGCTGTAACACTCCGGTGTTACGCAATGCATTTTTGCATAGCAATCATATTGCACCGCATTCATAACATCATGATCATGTGTGACAATTTGTAATTTGATTTAAACAAAAGCTTGAAATTAACGTATGTGATAAATTGTATTAACATGATAATCACATTTGTACCAAAACCTTGCAACTATAAATTCTACATCACTTGGAACCCTAGTTCAAATTTTGGAGCTCAAAATTTGTCAAAACTTGCTTAAAAATAATTATGAAAAATATTCAAAATTTTCCCCTATTTTAGCTTTTATTTTGTCATTTAAAATCTATCAAGAATTTTGAGATGGCCCCTTAATCAAAGTTGTAGAGAATTTAATTTTGAGCAACTTTTATTTTTGGGCCAAATCCATAAAATGCTTTCTTCTTGTTCAAAACATGGTTTGAAGTTTGAAATACATTTAAATTTAAAAATCGAAAATCAAAAATTCATTTTTTCCCCTCGCGGGCCGCCGCCTCCGGTTCGGCCCACGGCCACATGCGGCCCGCGCCACCCGCGCGCGCGCACCCGCGTCGCCTCCGCCCCGGCCCGGCCCAGCCGGCCACCTTCTCCCTCCACTCGCCCGCGTCCGCGCGCTGACGCCGCGCCACGCCGCGACCGCGGCAGAGGAGCACCGCCGCGTGGCGGCCCCGCGCCTGCAGCGCCCGCCGCGCGTCAGCCGCGGCCTGCCACCGCACCCACGCGCCCGCCTACACCTGCCGCGGCCCGCGCATTCGCTCGCTCGCGCCCGCATTCCCTCCTCCTCCCCTCCCGAGCCGAGAGCTCGAGCTCCGCCCTCGCCGCGACCGCCGCTCCGCCGGCGTGAAGCGCCTACACCGCCGCGCCATTTCTCAATTGCCCGCGCCCGCAGCTCCGCCTCGCCTTCCTCCGATTCAAGCTCGCGTTTGCGCCGCCTTCCGAGCTCTAGGTGAGCTCCTCCACGCCTCGCCACCGACGGCCATGGCGCCACCGCGCGCGGCCTCCCGTCGAGGCGGCTCCTCGCTACCCGCTCGCCCCCCTTTTCTCCAAAAACGGATTCGCCACTTCACCGCGGTTCGCGTGCGCTCGTTGCCCCGCCTGCTCGCGACCGGAGACGGCCGGTCGGCCGCAGCCGCCGCCGCGACGTCGAGCGTGCGAACGCCGGCGACGCGCTCTGCTCCTCGCGGGGGCAAGACCGTGCCCCTGGGCCGCGCCCCGAGCGGGCCGGCTCGGTGGTCCTCCCGCGCGCGCGAGACGGGCCGGAAAACGGCCACGGGCCGACTGTTGACCTCGGGCCGGCCCAATTCCTTTTTCAGAAAAACAAATTTCGATTTCTTTCATTATTCTTGATGAAAAAAAAAACATTTGGAAAATGATTTCTTGGTCATTTTAGCTCCAAAATTGGTGAAATAAATTTTTATGTACTCATTTGAATCAGATCTACAATATAAAAATGTTGCATGTCAATATTTCATTACTTTTCTGTAGTGTTTTATTTAATCCTTGAAATTGGTGTTTTCTTGAAAAATTGATAAGAAAATGTAGAAAAATCAGAAAAATGTGGTTCCAAGTTTATTAATCCTGTTATGCCATGTACTTGCTAGGGTAATTTTATTTCATGGTTGTTCTGTAGAAAAATATATAGTTGCAGTTCAAATGCTTTTTATTACCAATATTTGTTATTTTTGTTATTTAAATAAATTTGAATAAAACATGCAAGTGATAATTTTTCTATAGTGTTTGTTTAGGTAATAGATGGTAGAAAAATTCCTAAATCTGTTGTTTGATACTTTTCATAATGTAAAGTATTTTAAATATCTATTTCAGGCCCTAGTTTGTTATTTTTGTGTAGGCAGTTCTAGTTATCCAAATGTAGTAAAATTTTTGTGTCAAGCTATTCTTGATATTAGTAATCCACTGTAATTTTATAAGATTTTTCTGAGCTACTAAAATGTGTGTTGCTGTTCAACCATGGGACTAATTAGGGTTTCTCTTTATTCTTAATGCAAAGTTAGTTAGAGAAATATACTTTGGTGTATCTTTGAAGCATCTTGATTGTCAAATACTCTCGCATGGTAGAAACTAGTGTTGGTAGTTTCCGAGTACATGTTCTTGGATGACGTAGACTACCTTGTAGAAGAGTCATAAGTCCACATAATCCGATAACGTAACATATTCATTACATGGCATGCATTCCGCATCATCATCATCTCATGTCACCTCTGCAATGCACCTATGCATGTTGCACTCATACTTCTGCATCATACAGGATCGCAGGAAGTGGTTCCGACAGTTGTTCCCGAGGACGCAGAGGAGCAGCTCGAAGTGACGGAGCCGGAACCAGCAGAAGCAGAAGAGGAGTCCGGTGAAGAGCTTCCGGAGTGCCCTGACCACCGTCCCAGTACCTTCGAGCGAGGCAAGCCCCGGAGCATTTCTCCCCCGGTTTGCAAATAATTATTTATTAATTTCACTTAATCTGATGCATTAAGTTTAGGAGTTGTTTGCAAACGTTGCTGCATTATACCTTGTTCCACCTTGTTTTACCCGATCCTTGTCACCCTGGTGTCCACGGTCAATACTTGCTTAGCTTGCTTAGACCGGTAGAAGTCGGGTGATTGCCTGTCATCCGCGAGCTATAGGGGATTACCTGGTTTTATGAAAGAAATGTCATGTGAGAATAACTAAGTGTGGAAATGAATGTGAGACCGGGCGGAAGCTTGCAGGGTTCTGGACTGTAGTGCCTTCCGTCTGTGTCGATTAAGGACCGTCCGATGTCGGGCCTCGGGTCATGTTGAACGCATGCCTCACATTTAGCTGGCCGAATAAAGTACCTTTCGACCGCGAAGCCGGGAGATTATTCGGGCCGAGTAGATTGCCCGCAACGCACTGTACCGGAGCAGTAGTGGCAGGAAACGGGGGCGCGATGATAAGGCCAAAGAGCAGTCGGGCGGCCCCCGGGTACATGTGGTTCCTGGCAAGCTCGCGACTTTACCTGAATGGTTGACTCGGTGACCAATACCTCACTTTAGCGGGTGAGTGAGGTTTGTGTGAGGAATAAATTACCAGCTGGTCAATAATCGATTCGAATCGCCATCGTTCACTGGATAGTGAACACTTGACTTGAGTTACTTCATCGTAGTAATACTGATGAAACACTTGGATAGTTACGTGGAAAATGACATGGTAATTATGGTTAATTATCAATGGTAGTCCTTGCTTGCTTAATTATATGGTTATTGTAGCATAAAGTGCAAACATAGTTGACAGGGGAATAAAGAATTAAAATATGACATGCTTTTGTAAATGATTTGGTAAGCTAAAAATGCCTTTCTTGCAAGTGAGTCAGCTACCCCACCAAAAAGCCTATCATGATCCTTGGAGTCTTTTTGTTTTGGTTCTGTCGGGTAAGTCTAGCTGAGTACCTTCTCGTACTCAGGGCTTTGTTCCCACTTGTTGCAGATGGACAGATGTACTATGGTTATTGTATCAACTGTCTCTACCCTGCGATGGGCGAAGCCTAGGACCATGGGCAATGGTCATTCACTACTCCTCGCCTGATGCTTTTGTGGGAGATGATCGCGAGCTGGCACTGTATTTTGGAAACATGTGTGTGTGTGCGCGCGCTTTGAACTAATGCTTCCGCTACTTTATTCGAAACTGGTTTGTAATAACTATGTTTAAACTCCGATGTATTTTGTGCCGCAAACTACTGTGTAACTTATGAAGGTAATCGCTAAACTTATTACGATCTTGGCTGTGATGTGAAATGGTTTGAAATCCGTCGAGATTTCACGGACTACCGGGTTATACGGGCTTAAGTTGGGTAAATTATCCGTCCGTTGGATGATTTTCTTACTTAATCTCGTATAATTGGGCGGTTCTGTTACAGCTCTCTAGTGACTGACGCCCAAAGCTGTCGGATATCATATTCAGGAAAAGCGATAGTAGTATCTAATATCTCAGCTCTGATCTCTGCTGGAAGCTGAATGGCTGATCTAATGATGAAGCAGATCCAGTGTGCATAGGGCAGCTGACGATGTCCCTTGAAGCCCTCAGCTAGAGTGTCCTCCATCTCACTAAGCATGAGATCCCAAATGTCGAACGGTGTCTGTGAGAGGAGGTGGTGAACAACTCATAGCTGCATCCGAGTCAGTCCCTCTCTGTAGCCAAGCCTGGGAAGAAGAGTACGTCTGACTATAGCATCCAGGACTCTAGCTAGAGGTGTCAAGCTGGCAGGAGTGCGACGAGACCCTTCGCCAAAAGGCTCACGGAAGCAGGGTCGAATCAAATCTGTCGGTGGCACTGTCCCGCCGTGAGGGTGTCTGGGTGGAGGAGTCTGACCAAAGCAGAGCTGATTTATCTTCATATCTGAAGCTGGGAGTCTGAGAATCTCCCGCACTCTAGTGCTGTACAATCTGTGGTCGCGGCCTCGGAATGCAAAGTGAATGAACTCATGGGCATGATCAATCCACAGTGAAGCATAGAACTCTCTGACCCATGTGCCGCAGTATGCACCTGTCCGTCCAAGAAAATCTGACAAGCCTGGCAGAAAGGACAGGTGCGGACGAAGCTGCTCTCCCACAATCTCAACAAGTGACTCAAGTCGACAGACCCTCTGTGGTCGAAAAGCAATACCGCTGTCAACAAGAGCTCTGTAGAAATCCTCCTGTAGAGGAGTATAGAAACCCTCTGAAGCTCTGGGATCCCTCTGAGGTGGGAACCACCGACTGACCTCAACGAACCTCAACCCTTGCACCTGACGTGCTGTAGCACCCCTCAAGTCAAAGTGCTCGACCGGGGGTGAACCTCTAGCCCTGGGAGGAGGACGTGCTCCACGACGCTGGCCCTCTGGCCTAGGAGTCACCTGAGTACGTGTGCGTGTGGAGCGGCGACGCGGTGGAGTCTGAGCTGGCTGCTCCTCTGTGCCCTCTGTGCCCTCTGGAGCCTCTGGAGCCTCTGTAGGTGGATCAACTGACATAGCATCTGTAGCTCCAGTGTCCTCTGTGCCCTCAGTGGCCTCTGTACCAAGCTGTCGACCTTCAAGATGAAAGCGACGCTCGCCAATGCGTATGCCACTGCTCCTGCCTCCCCTCTCTGCCTGCTCTGCTGCATCTGCAACGGCCTGAGCAATCTCTGCATCGGTAAGTGTCTTCTTCTTCTTTCTGGCCATGATCTTGATGCGCTTTCCACGCGCAACCTCAGACAGACGAGGAGGACTGTCGTCCCCGTCACCAGGAGCACCACCGGCGTTCTTGCAACGCACCATGCTGACAAACTGTCGGAAAACCTCTGAAAGATGGTGAACTGTCACTCGAGAGGCTTGGCCTCAATCCGTATCCGTAGGCTTGGCCTCGGATTCAGCAAACTGAGATCACCCTGACACACCGACAAACTCGCTGAAAAGACGGAATAGATGGATCTACTATAAGCAACATATATAACTAAAAGGTATGAAACCCTAGAGATAGCAAGCATATGAGATAAGATATGAATCAAAACGCGATAGCTACCTCGGATCGACGAGAAGACGGTGACGAGATGAGGTGACCTAGATCGTGAGATTCCCCGAATTCGTCGGACGAGCTCTGATTTGTCGAAACACGAGACAATTAGGATTAATGAAGAATAAGTTACGGCAAACCCTAGCGAGGAAGTCAAGGAGACGCGAAACAACCTCGCGAAGAAGACGACGCGCGACGAAACCTCGACGACGAACGGCCGAATCGCGTTACGCAAACCCTAGGTTAGGGTTAGGGCAACTCAACGCGAATCGATCGGAGACGTGCGCGAGGCGGTCAATGGCCGGAGGTGGTGCTTGGCAGCCTAGGGCGAGGCTCACCGGCGGCAAAGGCACGGCTAACCGGCGGCGAGAGGCGAGCGGGCGGCGGTGGCGCGCTATGCGGCTGGTGCGGGCAAGGTGCGGGCTGGCGCGCGTGCGCGGGCGAGGAGGCGCGGCAGCTACGGCGAAACGGCGGCGAATCGGCGGATTCGGCGATTAGGGCTTGCGGCGGCGGTGAAAAACGCGAGCGGGATGAAGGAGTATGGCCGAAAACGAACGGTTTTATGAGGGGGTTAGATCCGCTCGTCACGCGATGACCAGACGCGGTGGTCGATGTGACCGAACGCGGTGGTGCAGCGTCCGGTCACACTCCAGTAAGCTCCTGGAGCGACCGGACGCGTCCGGTTAGGACTGACCGGACGCGGTCAGAGTCCGGTCGAGGGGTACTCGGGAAATCTTCGCGAATGACCGGACGCGGTGGTGGTAACCGGGACCAGACGCGGTGGTCAACAGCAGCGTGTCCGGTGCAGCGTCCGATCACTAGATCTGGAGTTGGTCTTCTGGATGACCGGACGCGCTGGTGGATGCCGGGACCGGACGCGGTGGTGAAGCATCACTGCGTCCGGTGCAGCGTCCGGTCCAGCGTCCGGTCACTGTTTTTCGCCCTTCTTCGTTCCGAACTTCGACGCGACTTCTCCCAATCAAGTTCCAATTCAAAGAGACACAAATAAACACCAATTGGAACCTGATATGAGTGACCTCACTCAAACCCTCAAATTTTTCGAAATAGTTTGCCTTAGGCTAGTATTATTTTTAAGAAAATAGGCAATAAACACCCGAGGAACAACGTATGGCCATGCAATAGAGTTTTTGAACCTTTAGGAGCGTCAAAATGCTCTCTCTATCCATGGACGAACACAGAGGTTGCTCAAAGCTAAACCGAAAAGAAACGACAAGCTAACAACCATGCAAATGCAATGCAATGCAAGAAAGTAAAGCTAGGTTGCTTGTCAAGTTTGATCCACGGTTAGGCTTCTTCACTCCTCCAAAGGAGGGTTATCGTAACCGTGTTAGCCAAGCCCTAGATGCATTGCGATAAGATAAACATGGCATATAATACAATACAATGCAAGGGACAACACACGCTTATTTTTTAAAGTTGCTAGAATCAAGCACATTGAGTTCACTTCTTAACCTACAAAAGGTGGCCTCATCCAACGGTTTAGTGAAGATATCCGCTAATTGATTTTCACTTCTTACACCTTCTAGTGATATGTCATTTTTAGCAACGTGATCTCTTAGAAAGTGATGGCGGATATCAATGTGCTTGGTGCGAGAGTGTTGTACCGGATTGTTAGCAATTTTAACGGCACTTTCATTATCACATAAAAGTGGCACCTTTTCAAGAACAATTCCATAGTCTAGGAGGGTTTGTTTCATATATAAGATTTGTGCACAACAAGCCCCCGCGGCAATGTATTCCGCCTCGGCGGTGGACAAAGCCACACTATTTTGCTTTTTAGATGACCAAGATACTAAAGATCTCCCAAGCAAATGGCACCCTCCGGATGTGCTTTTTCTATCAATTTTGCAACCGGCATAATCCGAATCGGAATAGCCAACTAGTTGAAATCTAGCTCCTTTGGGATACCAAAGACCAATGCTTGGGGTGTGCTTAAGATATCTTAGGATCCTTTTTACGGCACTTAAGTGAGGTTCTTTAGGGCACGCTTGAAAGCGAGCACACATGCACACACTAAACATGATATCAGGCCTAGATGCGGTAAGGTACAACAAACTACCAATCATAGAACGATAGAGAGTTTAATCAACCGGTTTACCTTCCTCATCTAGGTCGAGATGTCCATTTGATGGCATTGGGGTCTTGATTGGTTTGCATTCTTCCATCTTGAATCTTTTGAGAAGATCCTTGGTATACTTTTCTTGAGAGATGAAAATCCCTTCTCTCATTTGCTTGACTTGAAACCCAAGGAAGAATGTGAGCTCACCAATCATTGACATCTCAAACTCCTTTGACATCAATTCACCAAATTCCTTGCAATAATCTTCATTTGTTGATCCGAAGATGATATCATCAACATACACTTGACAAATGAAGATCTCCCCATTAAGCTTCTTGGTGAATAGTGTGGTGTCGACCTTCCCAATGGTGAAGCCCTTCTCAATGAGGAAGTCCCGGAGGCGCTCATACCACGCTCTAGGGGCTTGCTTGAGCCCATATAGCGCCTTGGACAACCTATAAATATGATTATGATATCTAGGGTCTTCAAACCCGGGAGGTTGATTAACATAGACTAGTTCATTTATAAAGCCATTTAAGAATGCACTTTTCACATCAATTTGATATAGTTTCATATCATGATGTGATGCATATGCAAGGAGGATACGAATGGCTTCAAGTCTTGCAACGGGTGCAAAGGTCTCTCCAAAATCAAGACCTTCAACTTGAGAGAACCCCTTTGCAACTAGTCTTGCCTTGTTCCTCACTACTATGCCTTGGTCATCTTGCTTATTTCGGAACATCCACTTGGTTCCAATGACTCTTGCACCTTTGGGATGCTCTTCAAGTGTCCATACTTGATTGCAGGTGAAGTTGTTCAATTCTTCATGCATAGCATTCACCCAATCCGGATCTTGAAGAGCTTCTTCTACATTCTTAGGTTCAACACAAGAGACAAAAGAGTGATGTTCAACAAAAGAAGCTAGCTTTTGGGATCGAGTCATTACTCCCTTTGTAGGACTCCCTATGGTGAGTTCTTGTGGATGTGCTTGAAGTAGAGGTGTGTTTCTTCTATCAACCACTTGAGGAGGTGGATGGGGAGCATCAACATCTTGAGCTTGTGCCTCGGCTTGTTCATGAGAGACATAAGTGTCTTTATTTTCAACTCTCTCATTCTTGTCATCATCTTGAGGCACACGTGACGAAGATGGTGGATCAACAATTTGTACATCGTCATCATCATCTTTTGGCTTGATGTCTCCCACGGGCATGTTCTTCATGGCCTCCCTCAAGGGTTCATCACCTACATCATCACAATTCTCAATTGCTCCTTGGGAGCCGTTAGATTCATCAAATTCCACATCATATGTTTCTTCAACCAAACCGGTGGCATGGTTAAATACTCTATATGCTTTGGACTTTGATGAGTAACCAACAAGAAAACCAATATCACAACGTCTTTGAAACTTCCCTAGGTGTTGACGCTTCTTGTAGATGTAACATTTGCACCCAAACACCCGGAAGAATGAGACGTCTGGCTTCTTCCCATTAAGCAACTCATAGGGGGTCTTGCTAAGAAACTTTTGTAGGAAGAGGCGATTTGAAGCATAGCATGCGGTGTTGATTGCCTCGGCCCACAACTTTTCCGGAGTGTTGTACTCATCTAGCATTGTTCTTGCAAGGGTGATCAAAGTCCGGTTCTTTCTCTCAACTACACCATTTTGTTGAGGAGTATAGGTTGAAGAGACTTCATGCTTGATTCCAATTTCATCACAATAAGCTTCAATGTTTGTGTTGTCAAACTCTTTGCCATTGTCGCTTCTAATCTTCTTTATCTTGACTTCAAATTCATTTTGAGCTCTCTTTGCAAACTTTTTGAAGCAATTTGCCACTTCGGATTTGTCATGAAGGAAGAAGGTCCATGTGTACCTTGAGTAGTCATCCACTATCACAAGACAATAGAGATTACCACCCAAGCTCTTGTATGTTGTAGGCCCAAACAAATCCATGTGTAGAAGTTCTAGCACTCTTGAAGTTGACATGAAAGCTTTGGTTGGATGAGTGTTTGCAACTTGTTTGCCCGCTTGACATGCACTACAAGGTTTGTCCTTTTCAAACTTCACATCCTTCAATCCTCTCACTAGTTCTTTCTTCAATAGCTTGTTGAGAGTGTTCATTCCAACATGAGCAAGCCTCCTATGCCAAAGCCAACCAAGTGAGGTCTTGGTGAACAAACATGTCATCAAATTTGCATCTTCGGAGGTGAAGTCAACAAGATAAAGATTGTTGTATCTAAAGCCTTTGAATATCACTTGCTTGTCATCTATCTTTGAAACTTCCACTTCATTTGGTGTGAACAAGCATTGGAAGCCAAGGTCACAAAGTTGCCCAACGGATAATAAGTTGAAACTCAATGAAGCAACATAGAGCACATTTGAGAGTGAGTGATCATTTGATATTGCAATCTTGCCTATACCCTTGACTTTGCTCTTTGAATTATCCCCAAATGTGATCTTCTCTTGACATATCCCATTCTCTTCAATGGAGGTGAACATATGAGGATCACCGGTCATATGTTGAGTGCAACCACTATCAATAACCCAATGAGATCCACCGGTCTTGTAGTTCACCTACACACAAGAGATCAAGCTTTTTGTTTAGGGACCCAAACTTGAGAGGGGCCCTTGACTTTCTCAACTAGTGACTTGGCAACCCATATTTTCTTTGGCCTATTCTTGTTTGGGGGACCCAAAAACATGACTTTCATCTTTCCATTAGAATCTTTTCTTAGCATGTAATGAGCATTGAAGGCAAAGGGTCTAGCATGCTTGGGCAAGGGTTGTGGTGGTGGAGTTTTGCATTCATGAGCAAAATGACCTTCTTGTCCACACTCAACACATCTCTTTGGCTTGGGCTTTGATTTACTTTGTTGTTGTTGAGCTTTTGCCTTCTTCTCTTGATTTGCCAAGTACCCAATACCACTTCTATCCATCTTCATAACGGTGTTCATGAGTAGCTCACTTTGCAAATATTGACCTCTTGTGAACTTGCTTAGGCCGGTCTTGAGATGCTCTTTTTCTTGCTTGAGCTTTTTGTTTTCTTCAATGAGTGACTCATTTGTTGTTTGCTTCTCAAGAGCCATCAAACCTTTTAGCTTCTTGTTCTCATTTGCAAGCTTCTCATTTTCACTCTTGATCTTGGCATAATCATCATAGTTGCTTGACTCAACCACACTCTTGCCTTTGCTACTAGAACCTTGCTCAATGCTTTCAAAGATCAAGTCATCACATGATGTAGCTATATCACACTTAACAACATTGTTAGTAGCATCATGTGTCTCAAGAGCAAGTTCATTAGCAACCACAAGACTATCATAGTCAATTTTCAATGTGGTGTATTTTTCTTTTAGAGAGTTATGTCTAGTGATGAGCTCATCATGCTTCTTCTCAAGCTTATCATGTTGATCTTTAAGCTCTTTATTAGAAGTTTTGAGCTCCTTGAGATTTGAAGACATAACTTCATTTTGATCTTTAAGCTCACCACTAGTCTTTTGAGCATTTTCAAGCTTTGATGAGAGTGATTCATTTTCATTTTGAAGTTCATCATTTTCATTTCTTGTCCTTCTTATGACTTTAGTATATTTGTTCAACAATTTTATAAGTTCATCATAAGAAGGTGCATCATATTCATCATCACTATCACTATCATCATCATCATCACTATCATGATTTTGTACCTTTCGTTCACCCTTGGCCATAAGGCATAGGTGAGTAGAGGACGATGATGGTGAAGGAGGCGGTGAAGGTGGTGATGAAGATGTTGGTGAAGATGATGGCCCCATCACAAATGCGGCAACCTTCTCTTTCTCATCATTGCTTTCATCTTCGGAGGACTCACAAGATGATACAATATCGGTGAGCCAATCACCAATAATGTATGCCTTTCCTCCCTTCTTCTTCTTGTGAAAATCCTTCTTCTTGCTATCCTTCTTCTTGTATGGCTTATTTTTCTTTCTTTCTTCTTCTTCATCACTTGAATCATTTTTCTTGCCCTTATTCTTGTTCTTGTACTTGTCTTTTGGTGGTCTAGGGCATTGATGAGCTAAGTGGCCAAGTTCACCACAATTGTAGCAATCCATCTCCGAGATTGGCTTTCTCTTGCTACTTGTGAAGAATTTCTTTTTCTTGCCATCGAACTTGATGCCACTCTTGTTGAGCTTCTTTAGTATTTTGGTGGTCTTTCTCACCATGAGTGCAAGTGATTCATCATCAACATCACTTTCACTTGAGCTTTCTTGCACCATCATGGCTTGGCCCTTCTTCTTCTTCTTGTCATGACTAGCTTTGAAGGCCAAGTCTTTCTTCTTGAAAGATGATGAGCCCTCTTCCGGAGTGATGTGCATGTACATCTCATGAGCATTGATCTTCCCCAATACTTGTGTCGGTGTTGCGGTGGAAAGATCACTTTGGTGAAGCACGGTGACAATGTGACCATACTTCTCAACGGGAAGAACACTCAAGATCTTCCTTGCAACATCCGATTGGCTCATTTGAGTGAGCCCAAGAGCATTGAGGTCCTCTACAAGAACATTCAAACGAGTGTACATATCATTAGCACTTTCTTTGGGAAGCATCTCAAAAGAATTAATTTTCTTTAAAGCAATGTGATAGCGTTCCTCACGCTCACTCTTAGTTCCCTCATGGAGAGCACAAAGATTTTCCCACAATTCATGAGCGTTCTTTGCATTACGCACACGATTGAAGATATCTTTGCCTAAGCCCCGGTAGAGTGCGTTTTTGGCCTTTGCATTCCACCGGTCGTACTTCTCCTCGTCACCAATGGGGTTTGCGGGATCCTTGATAGCGGGAAGCCCTTGGGTTGCGGCTCTAAGACACCCAACATCTATGGCTTCGAGATACGCCTCCATACGGATTTTCCAATATGGAAAATCATCCCCCTCAAAGGTGGGAGGTGGTCCTTCCCCGTTAGACATCTTGCTCTAAGCGGTAAAGCCTAAATTAGGAGCAACTCGGCTCCGATACCAATTGAAAGGATCAAGATGCCCAAGAGGGGGGGTGAATTGGGCTTTTCTAAAAATTAATTGCAAGAATTAAATCCTATAAGCCGGAATTCACCCCTAGTGCCTACTTGTGTTCCTAGAGATTCTACCGATAAAAGTTTTGCACCCTAGTTTCCAATCCTAGTCTAGCATGGCAATTCTAGGAAAGTAAATCAAGCAATGAATGTAAATACGAGAATGTAAATGCTTGAAAGTAAGGGCAAGGAACACGGCGATGTTTTTCCGAGGTATCGGAGAGTCGCCACTCCCCACTAGTCCTCGTTGGAGCACCCGCGCAAGGGTGTAGCTCCCCCTTGATCCGCGCAAGGATCAAGTGCTCTCTACGGGTTGATTCTTCGACACTCCGTCGCGGTGAATCACCCAAAACCGCTCATAAGATGAGTTGGGTCATCCACAAGCTCCGCCGGATGATCACCAAACTTCCAATCACCACCAAGCCGTCTAGGTGATGGCGATCACCAAGAGTAACAAGCTAGAACTCTCACTTGACCACAACGAGCCCAAATGAGAAGGTGGATGCACACTTGCTACTCTCTAATCGCTAGTGAGGAACTCTCAAGCTTTGATTCTCAAACCACAATCCTCACTAGAGCTCTTGCACTCCCTTGCACTCTAAAGGTGTTTCTCGGCTGATCAAATGAGCAAGAGACCTCTAAAAGAGGTGGTGGGGATGTATTTATACACCCCACAGTCGAAACGAACCATTACCTGCCAACTCAGCAAAACACGGGGTGACCGGACGCGCCGGTCGAAGTGACCGGACGCGCCGGTCCCCTGTAACGGTCGAAATTCCGAAAACTGAGCTGAGTGACCGGACGCGCCGGTCAGGGGTGACCGGATGCGTCTGATCGTGCAGGGAGCTTACTGAAACCACACCGGACGCGCGACCGCGTCCGATCGGTGATGACCGGACGCGTCCGGTCGTCGCTGGACCTTACTGGAACGTGACCGGACGCGCCGATCACACCCAGGTCACGTCCGATCGGGTGTTTCCCTTCAAGTGACACGTGTCGGCTCTGACCACCGCGTCCGGTCCTCGCAAGGACCGCGTCCGGTCGTCAGCGCCGAAACTCAGTCGCAGTTTTGAACTGACCGGACGCGTCCGGTCAAGCCGAGGACCGCGTTCGGTCAAGGGAAAAAACACCCTAAACTTTCCGAAACGCGTCGCAACTTGAACCAAGTTGCTTCCAACTGAACTTTGAGCTATTCTAGAGCTGCCTAGTGCTAAGTTTAACAAGTGTGCACCACACCTAAACATAGAACTCACCTAGGTCAAGCTACCCGCTCATGCTCCCCTTTATAGTACGGCCAAAAGAGAAAAAACGAAGATCCTAACGACTATTCCGAATGTATCTCAACACCTCGTCATCCGGAACTAACCGTCCTTAATCTTGACGTCACTCTTTTCAAAACCGAAACGATTTCCATCAAGGGACATGAATACCATGGTGCCCAAAGCAGTTATAAGTCTTATAACCTCCATGACCTAACTTACCAAAGTTTCTGCAAAACACACGTTAGTCATGGTAATAAAGCGTTGTCATCAATTGCCGAAACCAAACCTCGGGGCCTAGATGCTTTGACCCTTGACCGGGGATATGGGTTCGAGACCCTTTCCCCGGTAACTTGATTCGACGCCGTGCCCAACTGGGCGGATGATGGAGCTGCCCGCCGGTGCTGGCGCAGTGAACGCGAACGGTGGCGGCAGAACTCCTGTTGATGCAGCAGCCGTCGACTCGAGAGCAGTACGGCTGACGGTCCTGCGAAGTGCGGTCATCTCGGTCCGAATCCGCTCCACCGACTCGTCGGTCTTGCGGAACGCACCGATCTCGGCGCGCATCTCGTCCATGGACGCGTCCACCTTGGGCTTCCATTCGTCGAACACCTGAGCGGCGTCCTCCAACTTGTCGAAGCGGCCCGCGATGGTGCGCTCGACGGCGTCGATCCGCGAAGAGAGTCTGGAGTCGATGTTCGAGATAGAGGTCTGCACGACCTTGATCTCATCCAGGAGCAACTTGAAGTTGGGATCCATAGCGCCCTGCTCTTTGCGGAAGCGAGTATAGTGGTCGTGGATGATCTCGTGGGGTTCCAGCGTTGGATGCCCGCCGCGCCACCGCCAATCACACCAACCTCGGCTCGGACCTACAGGATTTCGACGGCGCCACCGAAGTGAAGCCGGAAATTAACCTGCCGACGGGGATCACGGTGCCGGATCGAAGCGGTGGTGAGGAGATAGAGATAACCCGCGAATCGGTGGCTCTGGTACCAAATTTGTTAGCAATCGGAAAGGAGCAGGAAGTTCAGAGCAAAGGCAGGGAAGAACAGCAGTAGGCTGGGAACGGTAGATGAGTTCTTAGCATCAGGAAAAGTTTGTTACAACTGGGTTCATACCCCTCTCACAAGGCAACTCACAGATCTTATACTCGATACTCATGCGCACGCACACAGCTTCACGTGTTCCTCCATTCAGGGCCAAACACACGCCGGTTCATTGTCTTGGGCCGAGCCGGCCTTTTCTCCCGAGGCCCATCTTCTCGTCCTTCTTTTGCCAGACGTGGAACAGCTGCTCCTGTTGCCGGTCCAGTTGTCGTCGATGCAGTCGATGCAGCAGGGCTAACACTATAGTTTAAAGTTCTGACACCCATGTCTTCCTCTTATAATAAAAAAAACACATGTTTGTCCGTATTACGGCCACGTCTTAAAAAGCCGTGCGCCGTCTACGCGATAGATGCTTGTATAATCCAAGCGAACAGCTCACCTGCCTAACCACAGCTGGAGCACGCATTCGCCGCTAAACAATGCAATCAGCGCGTACTGATGCCATGGAGAAACAGCACGCTAACAAGGTGTTGTTTTATGCTTGGTGGTGTGTGCAAGCAAGGCTGCAAGGAATCGTTCAACGCTTCAGTTACTTCCGTAATGGTACGGTAAAGTACGTACTTGTAGTATACTAGTAGACAGTTTTTTTTGTTTTTTTGGAACGTTTATACTAGTATAGACAGTTGTGCCGCGGCACACTGGTGTGCAGCTGCAGAGTGGTGAGTGGAGTTGCCGTAGTCAATGCCCGGTACTCGCCGGCTCCAATGTACTAGTACTCTAGTAGTCATGCGCAGTAAGGGCAGTTGCAGCCTTGCAGAAAGGGTAGTTGATCGCACGGAAAGCAGCAAGTAGACGGTAGACGCAGCCAACTGATCAATCTACTCCCGTGTCTTTACTTTACCCAAACTGTGTTGCGGCCCAGCGCCTGCCTTGCACTTTGCACTGCACCTGTGTGTTCTGTTTTGAGCCAGTCTGCGATCAGAAAGCTGTAGCTGTTCCCTCCCTTCACGGAAAGCTTACTTTCAACCAGCTGACTCCCGCGAAAACACGCAGCGTTCCACGTGCACGCAGCGCGGCGCTCACGAGCCGCCCACGCCCAGCCCCATGCAATGCGACGCACTGCAGCACAAGCAACGCATCGTCGCCACATTAGCATGGCACGAAGAACCAATCTTAGTTTCAAAAAAAAAAGAAAAAAAACCAATCTTGTACGTATTCCTTGTTCATTCAGACTGACTCCAACAGTCACCACCCAAATCCAAGACCCATTTATAGATTTGGGTCTCCCAGTTCCTTTGGGTCACGCACCCAAATCCTCCGCTCTCCAACAGACGGAGACGCATCGGTCCCTCTCCCTCTCCCTCTCTCTCTCCCTTCCCTCATGCCCCTCGCAAGTCCGGCCGGCGTCGGCACCGTCCCTGCCCTCCCTTCCTCCCTCTCCCCTCCCTCCCGATCCGCCGCGGACCCTCGCCGCGCCGGCTCCCCGCCGCGGTCCGGCTGGCCGCGCCTCGCCGGCAGCACGCGCCCTTTGAGGTGGAGCGGAACGGGTGGCGTGGCCCCTTCCGCCGCCTCGCGAGCGCCACCGGTGGTGAGAGCCGCCGCGCGCGAGATCCGGCTACCCTCTCCTCCCCCCGCCGATGCGCCCTGCGGTGGTGGCAGAGCGGCGCCGGCGCGCGAGATGCGGCATGGCCCTGCGGTGGTGGCTGAGCGGCACCGACGCGCGAGATCGAGTCTCCTCCCTCTGGTGGGGGCCCCGCCTGCGTGGAGACGCAGAAGGACGGAGGGAGGACGCAAATTTGCCTCTCGCGTCGGCTCCCACCCAAAAAGGGTCACTCGTTTGCATAGCCCGTTGGAGGCTGTTTTGTGCAGACCCAAACGCTGTGAACAACCCATTTTGGGTTTGGGTCACGGTATGCCTCCTCTGTTGGAGTCAGTCTGATAAGGGCAGTCCCAATGGTGCATTGATGATGGTTTCTATCCTCATTAAATGACTTGCCACGTAGGCAAAATACTGACATGGCAACGTAATTAATGAAGAAAGAGAGCAAAAATAATAGAAATGGTTTCTTGATGAAGAAATCAGGTCTACTCTTGACCCAATGCACCAAGAAACCATAAAATCATCATTGGGGAGAAACCACCAGTTTCTAGGGAGCTCGTGTCGCACTCCCATTGAAGGAAGAAGATAGAGTTGGGAGGAGAAAGAGAAAATAATTATTACTCATAGAAACTATGAGTAAGAAAACAGTACTTTTTTTTTGTGCGGTATCCTATGTTACAGAAACTACTAGTTTCTTTCATTGGGACTGCCCTAAGCTAAATCCAGGAAGACTGGTAAACGCATCTGGGATACAGCGAATACGGCATCCGGCGGCCGCGCACAACGTGGTGACCGTACCCGTACGGTCGTAACGGCGCCATCTCTTCTCCCCCACTTACGTTACTGTACGTGCGAGCGAGCGAAGCGAGAGCGCGCCCACTGCCCACGACCCGAGGTTGCCCACTCCTACCACGGCACCATGTCTCTGTCTGTCTGCACGCCTGGGCGGCCGGACCTGGCGGTTTTTTGTTCCTAGCTCGCGGCTCGGGCGGTTAAAGCCGCGCGCGCGAGGCCGCATTAGCCCGGCACGAATGCGATAGACCAGCACCCGCTCCCGCTCCCGCTCCCGCTCCCGCCCCCGCCTTCTCTTCACAGACCACAACACCCCACGCCGCGCACACCGCTCAGAGGCAGCAAGACAACCGGCGAAATCAAGCAAGAGCACATGCACCTTCGCGAGGCCATGGAGGACTCCAGCGCGGGCGCTGGCACCGGGCGCAAGAAGCTGAAGCACCGCCTGGCGGCGATCCTCTCGGTGTTCTCCCGGCGCGCGGGGGGCGGCGGCAGCAAGCGCCGCGACAACGAGGGCGAGGCGAAGCCGCCGCCGCCATTGGCATTCCCGTCCTACTCCCGCCTCGGCAGCGGCAAGACGAAGCCCGGGGGTGGGGGTGGGAGTGGGAATGGGATCGTCGACCGCCGCCTGTCCCTCTCCGCGCCGCGGCCCGCGCCGCTGGTCCACATCACCATCGACTGCGCGGGCCGCCGCTCCGTCGACGCGGCCGACCCGTCCCTCCTCGCGCTCGACGCCGCGGACGCCGGCAGGAAGGCGGAGCGGCGGTCCACGGCCGCCACCGGGATGCCGCACGAGACCGCCGGCGAGTGGGAGGGCCGCAAGTGCCCGCCGTCGTCCCCGTTCGTGGCGCACCACCTGCCGCCGCTGCCGCCCGTGGCGAGGTGGAAGGAGCGGGCCAACACCAACGGCGCCTCGCGCCGGCTGTCGACGCACTCGTCGCGCCGGCTGGTCAGCAGCTCGTCCTCCGACGACGAGTACGACGAAGACTCGAGGAACCTCTTCTCGTCGCGGAGCTTCTCGTCCGACTCGTCCGACTTCTACAACTGCCCGCGCAAGAACACCACCACCACCACCAGGGCGCGCGCGTCCGTCTCGGGCCCGTGCCGCGCGCCGCCGCCGGCACCGGCCTCCGCCGCGCGGCGCTGCGGCGCGTCGCAGAGCTGCCGGTACAGTTTCGAGCTTCCGCGTGGCTCCACGGCGTCCGCCGCGACGGACGGCGGCTTCGCGGTGGTGAAGCGCTCCGCCGACCCGTATGAGGACTTCCGCAAGTCCATGCAAGAGATGATCGCCGCCGAGTGGCCCGCCGCTGGCGGGGACAGCAACGACGACGGCGAGGGGGACCACAGCGCGGAGCGGCTGCTGGAGACGTACCTCGTGCTCAACTCGCCGCGGCACTACCCGGCGATCCTCGCGGCGTTCGCCGACGTGCGGGAGACGCTCTTTCCATAAGCTTCGTCGTCACCAACGGTCGGCTCAGCGGCGCTGTCGTGTTGATAGGATTAACCTTGTCAGACGGAAGTAATGGCAATAGAATTGAGCATGTGCTTTGTTGCGTGCGTACGTGCATTTGGCTCTGCCGTCCTTGGCCTGCTAACCACTGCTTAATGCAGACTCTGTTCTGTAGTCTCTGTCTCTAATGGGTAATCTCTCTTGGTCTCGTTCATGTTAATTTTGCGAGCTTGGTCTGTTGTGTACTGTACATATTACCTCTTTTGTCGTCCTTGTATCTCTAGTCTCGTTGTTATTAATGTATATATTTTCCCCTGTCGTGTATACTCCCTCCATACTAAGAAAAATAAAATTGTTTTTTACAGTGACACGGTCTTTGAAACATAACTTTGACTCTTATTCTTATAAAAATATTTATCAAAAAGTGATATGTGTATATTTTTATAGAAGTATTTTTTAAGATAAATCTATTTATATGATTTTTATATTTCTAAACTCAACCACTTAAAAATTATTTATAATTTATATTCTCAATGTTTGACCTAGACTTTCTCCGAAACGACTTCATTTTTTAAGTAGGGAGCGAGTAATGAGCAACTTATGCCGGAAAATGGGTACTTCGGAGCTCGGTGCGCTCTGTGAATGCTCTACATGTTTTGAGAAGCGTGAATTTGTTTCGTGGCACTAGATCTAGTATTGGATTAGTAGCTACTGTGTTCTGTATCATCTTTTCGACTCTGACAAAAAGAACTCTTTTCTGACAAACACGGTCCACAATCCATCCGGCATTTGACTCCGCTTTTTATTCCAATCGCCGCTTTGGCCAACTCTTGAATAAACAAAAGTTCTCCATGACGAAATGATTCAGAGTCCCAAGTGCATGTGGTATCACTGGCAAAGAAACACCTAGTTTATTTCTTGACAACTTAGAACGTACTCTCCGCTTTGTCTGACTCTGCTTCAACGAAGGAATAGAAAAACCGTAGAGTCGTCCGGCAAACAACGAGGATGTGTCAAACTGGCAACCTCCTCATCTCGAACCACCCAGGCGTATGCCGCAGCCATTGCCGGAAATGCATATATACTCCTTCCTACGATACGGCCTGGAACAGGAAGACTTCCCGTCGTGGCGTCGTGCATGCTCTGGGAACGTTGCCTTGTGTGGTCTGCTGTCTACATAGTTTCGGCAAAGACGAGACTCCAGGCCTCCAGCGTTCGGACTTCGGAGAGCAGCCATGTGCGCGTTGGTTGGCGACCTGGCGTGGTTGGTGACCATGTCGCATCCGTGTGTGATGGTTGGCGAACCGCATCGCACCAAGCCACCAACCAGGCAGCCCGCAGCCGTCCGCCGTCCGCGCGCGGCCGCGGCGTGAGACCGCTTCGACGCGGTTGGGATTTGCACGTCGCCATCCACCCGCAGCAGCTTCAGGCCGGCGCGCCTGATTGATTCGATCGGGGGCATCGGGCAGCCGCGCCGTCGCCTGTCGTGGGCCTTGCTCGATGCTCGCGGCTCGCCCGCCGCCCGCGCGCGCGGGAGGACGTGCGCCATTCAGTTTGAGCTATTCGCTGGCAGTGGCAGTCGGGGAGAACGGGCGGATGCGTTCCAGTTCCATGCACCTGCCCGCGTCTGCCTGGTGCTAGTGCCACTTGATGCTCGCTCGATCCACTAGTGCGCTGCGCGCTCCCGGTTTCCGCGCAACGCGACTGCACGGCGGGCCTAGAGCGAGCAGAGAGCGCCCGGCCCCGTGCCCGTCCCGTCCCGAGCGCTGCCGCGATCAATCGACCAAGACGTGACGCCGTCGTCAGAGCGCCAGTTAGGCTAGAATGTTGCCAAACCTGGTCGCGTCTTTTCACTGCCGAACACGCCCAGGTGTGTGTGTTAATCAGTGCCCTGTGCTCTGCTCTCCGCCTCGCGTGGCCCGGCACGTAGCCAGGCTTAGGTCTCGCCGTTTCGTCTCGTGCACATGCACTCCACTCTTGTGTCGTGATGTTGCACAGTAGCGTACTAGCATCAGATACGCAATCAGCCAGTGGTTAAACGACTGGCTCCTGTAAAGTCTACGGCTGCTCGGTGATTCGCCGGCCACTGACAGGCGTACGATGATCTGCCTGAGACTGTAAATATCGGCTGACGCGTCCGATTTCTGTCTTGTTTCATTCCCCCTGTTCGGCTGAGCTTATCAATATGGCTTATTAGTCGTTGAACAGTATTTTTCTCTCACAACAAATCAGTCACAGGTGGCTTATAAGCTTTAAAAAAACAGCCTGCCGAATAGAGGCATTGTTGTTCGTGCGGAGAAGAGGTCGGACGGACGGAGGGCATGAACTGACGTTTCGAAGTATGGCCGGTGCCCCTTTTTGCCGATCGGCGGTCCGACGGGATGTTTTGGCCGCCGGGTATCCGGCCGGCGTTGTCACGTCTTGTCGATGCTCAATTTCGACCGAGAGAGTGAGAGGGCCTCCCGCCTCCAAAGGTGCAAGCACAACCTACAACCACGACCCACATGCTCGCGGCGCCTGCATGCTAGCACGTCGTCGGGCACAGTACAGAAGGTCAGAAGCTAAGCTAGCCAGTGGCGACCGAGGTACAGTAATCATATAATCATACCCTGCACTGATCACCCATCCTACGACAAGAGCACACCTACAGGTTGATGAGACATGATGCAAGCCTTCACAAATCGATTCGCGAATAACAGCCCTCCGTATAACACTTTCACGCGATAGCAAAGGGAATAAGGGACGTACTCCGTAGGCAAGACTCCATGAACATAGTAAGTGATACTCCTAAGTCTACTGGGATCTTTGCATTGGATGTACCAGCATGTGATAGCATACGCTGTCTGAGTTACAGTAGAAACAAGAAACATCGAAGCATCGACAGTCTGAAACCGCTGCTTCGCTTTGCGCGTCTCATTGGCCGGGATTATAGTAGTGGCATGCGTCTACAGCGGTGGGAACAGCTAAACACTTTTAGAATTAGATAGACCTCGCCGTAGAGCACAAAAAATATGGCCTCGGAACTTGCGGACGTGCGGATGCATGTTTCGGCAAAGCGCCAACATGAAGGCCCGTCCCCCAGCAAAGATTCCTCCGCGGCGGGGCGAGGGCGCGACCGCGGTCGTCGTCGATCGAGCACGAGAGCAGAGCTGTCCTGGCGGCGGCCCCGGGCGAAATTTTCCCCCCTCGATCTGCTCGTGGACGCAAAGGAAGCCGGGCACGAAGCTCGTTCCACTTCAGTGTCCAACACAAGGCGATCGATGCGCGTTCCACTTCAGTGTCCAACACAAGGCGAAGCTCGTTCCACTTCAGTGTCCAACACAAGATTCCTCTCTATGTGGTGCTCGTTTTCTTTTGCCTAGAGCCCCCATCGGAGATGCGAAGACACGCCGGTGTCGCCTCGGGACGTCACCACCGTGCTCGGGCGCGCGTGGCCAGGCTCAGCCGAGCCTCCTCTGACTCAACCTCCCCCTCGGCCGTGTTTGTGGTAAGCTCCTATTAGTCTACCACCCTTTGGGTTAGGTGATTGTCGGTGTCTAGAGGACCGGGTGTTTAAATAGAATGACTAGCGAATTTGTATCTGCACTTCTGGACCCTGATGGCTATGCAAAGTAGACTCAAAGATGTATACTGGTTCGGGCATAAACGGTCCTACGTCTAGTGAGTTTTGCCGGGTTCATGTTGCCTTTCACCGGGGTGCTTGCAGTAGGAGTTATAAGCTTTCGAGAGAAGGAACATGTTCCAAGTCTCTTGAGTGGTGGTTGCAACTGAGATAGGTTCCAGTGGTTGCTTCTTTATTCTCTTGATTTTTCCATCGCCCCTAGACGCGGTCCCTGCCTCCCCTTTTATAGCTTCTAAGGGGAGGGCTTGGGTTACATTTTGCAGTAAAGTGGTGATAACAAGAAAATGAAAGAGAAGGACAAAAAAGGTGGCCTCGGGAGTAGCCATCCTCCTCCTTATCTAGTGGGAACAGTTTTTCTATAGCGTGGAGTCATGCGCGGCATTGATCTTTTGGCCTCTCTGTTCGCTGGCGCGACGTGCCAGGGCCATGCCTTGACCTGTACGTCCCTATGCCATGAAGGTGGGCTGCGCGTGCGCCGGGATTTTCGTAGCGAGGGGATTAGGTGGCACAACTGCCGTTACCTCCATTGCTGTGGAGGTATGGGTGTCATTGTGTTAGAATGACCAGGGTCATGTCGAGTCAAAGCGTGGTTTTAGTGCCCCTGTTAACTGTGCACGGTCACGTCCATCACGTCGATGGAGCGACAACAGTGCTGGGGGGTCCCCGTGGCTTCCCGTTTTGCCTGGGGGTTCCACGTGCCTCTCGGGCGAGGCGAAAATGTGCCGCAGGGGTTCGGGAGCCTTTGATGATGCCGCGGGGGCTCAGACGAGGCGGAGAGATGTCGCCCGAGACGCCTATCGTGCCCGAGGCCTCTCCGCAAGGCTCAGGCGAGATAGAGTTGTCATTTGTGCCTTGAGCGGCTGACATGCTATCAGTGCTTTTTGGGTCCTTACGGTGGGCCTACGAACGTACAAGATGTAGTATTTTACCCCTTGTTGGGTACCCCGGGTATTTTGATACCCGACAGTGATAGGTGGCCTAGCTCGCCGAGTGATGCGCCACCGTCGAAAACCACCGTGATGAGGACATCGCCAAGATGGAGTCGAGGACGACTCCAATTCAAGAAGGGGAGGATGATGAGGACATCACCATGCTAGACACACCGACGCCATGGTCTTCCCTAAGTTATAATTCGTCCCCAACTCAGCTGCCACGTCGCTCTCGGATTCAGCAGACACGTTGTCACTATTTCGGTCATAACTTTCTCATACGACATCGAAATGGGGTGTTCTTAGATGCGTTGAAAAAGGGACGACGACGCCGTCGTTTTGGATCTAGTCCCAGCTCCAGAAGGTCCGTGGATCATTCTGTGTGACCATGACAAGATGTTGCGTCACCTATTTAGGCTAACTTGGCCATGTATCGTGACGGGCCTTAAACCTAAGTTGTGGGCGCCCAACCCCTGGCCGTCCCCAATCCTAGGTTGAGTCTTAGACTATAAACAAAACTACCGTCACTGCTAGACAATTGGGTTTTGTTTAGAGTTTAGTTTTCCATCGAGAAACTGAATTGTTCATTGTAACTGTGGTGACAAATCCTTTTACAGTGATCCAGGGCCTCTGTTCTTGATCTCCTCCACTGTGTCGATTAGTCCTTTGGAACTGAGTTCTCGAACCCTCTATTGATATTCGTGTTATTTATATTTGCAATTTCAGATTGCATGTTTTACCTTCTTGCTTGTGCTCTTCGATTCGCTTGCAGAAAAAGCCTTCTTGACGAGGTCAATCAAGTTGTCCTTGGTTGATAACCAACGGAGTAGTGGTGTAACAGTTGCAGGGTTCGAATCGTGTCTGATTTAAAGCCGGATCGCCAACGTCGAGATCTCCACAAATCGAACTTACCGGCTACCTCTCGGAAGATCGGGCCTGTACATATCACACCGCTCACCGCTGTAGCCCGCGCTAATGTACGTCCTGGCTTTTGGTTGCCTCCCTGCGTCGTTGTTCGAGCCTTAGACAGTGGCCAACCACTTAGCTTGGCAAAATAGGCCCCTGGTGGACGGCACAACCGCCTAATGTCAGCCGACGCTATAGATGGCCATCGGGCCGGGCCGGCCCGGCCCAAAGGCACGGCGGGCCGTGCCGTGCCGTGCCTCGTCGTGCCTCGTTGTGCCGCCGTGCCGGCCGTGCCGTGCCATGGCCGTGCATCGTGCCAGGGGGTCGGCCCAAGGCACGGCCCACGGGCCACTTTTCCGTGCCGTGCCGCCCGGTGAGCACGGAAATTTTCACCGTGCCGTGTCGGCCCATGGCCCGTGTAGCAAAAAAAGAGCTCATTTTTTCACAAAATCACAAGTTTACAAAGTTTTTCACTATTGAGTACCACAATATCATATCAACTAACCAAAATGCATAATATCAGATCAGATCACACAACACACGATATAATAGGAATAACTTATCAAAATGAGCTGTTTTGTGCAATGCTGCCTCATTAAAAACCTTTCTAGGTAAAACTCACCCTTGTGAGAAACCCTAGAAAGGAAAAAAGAGTGCAGCTAGCTCAAAATATTCAAAGTATCAGTGTTATACTGTTATTACAATAGCCAACATTAGTGGAAAAATCTCAGATCACAGACTCACTCTCAACTCTCAGATCACAGACTGCACTGCACTGCACTGGAGACTTGATCGAACTCACCAAAATCTGACCAAAAGTACTTGTCAAACTCACACTAAGTACCAAAATAGATGAAGCAAGCAGCAGAGGGGATGAGTAGTTCACCTTTCTCTGTAGTTGTTCTCTTCTCCTATCCAGCACCGGTGCCACTGCCGGTGGCGCTGCCAGTGGCGCTGCCTTCACCACCAAGTTCATCCAGGAAGAGGTTTTTGAATGCCTCTTCAAGGTCTGTGTCCTCAACAGAATACTGCTCCCTTCTTGCTCCTAGCTCCCAGTCTTTGATGCAGGTGAGCATCTCCACATGCTCAGGCAATAAGCGCCGCCGCCGGTCTTCTAGAATCCTTGCTGACAAGCTGAAACATGACTCAGAAGAGACAGTAGATACAGGAACAGACATGATATCTCAAGCCAAAATAGATAAGATTGGATAGGTTAGCTTGTGGTCACGCCACCAGAGCAATATGTCAAAGTTTGGATCATAGCATGTAACAGGATCACTGTCCAAGTAAGCCGTAAGCTCACTAACAGCAGAAGGAGTAGAGGTAGCTGACGGGGAACAGCCAGGGGATGCACCAGGACCTCCAAAGATCCTTCCCCATGCCTGCTTTCTCTTACCAGAACAAGATGGTGGTTGTACAGGCCTTTGAAAACTTGCTGCACCCCTAAATTTCTGCTGATACTTGCCAAACAGTCTGGTCAATTCATCTTTGACATCACCTATAAATTATAAGAGACATTAAGTGCCTTACCAAGAAGTTCAAGCACATTAAAAAAACCTTTCATTTTAGCTCTAGGATCAAGAATGAATGCATAAGAATAAATCAGAGGAATTTTCTCCCAATATTTTAGCAATTTTAGCTTCATAGGAGTAGCAATGTTTCTGAAATTCTGATCTCTTTCAGCTTTCTGCAAATGTTCAGCAAGTTCAAGGATATGATGCAAAACAAGTGGTGAAGTGGGATAATAAACACCAGAAAGAGTAACAGTACAATCATAAAAAAGTTCCAGGAACACCATGATTTGCTCAGCAACATACCAATGTTGTGGAGTCAATAATTCTGTACCATAGTTAGAATTAATAAACACAGAAAACACTTCCTTGTATGGCAATAAGTGTTTAAGCATCAAGTAAGTAGAATTCCATCTAACATCCATGTCTAAGCCAAACTTCCTAGGTCTAAGACCTTGAGCAATGCAATAATTTTTGAACAATGCAATTCTCTGATTAGATGAATTTAAAAAGTTTATTGCAGTTCTCACATCATCAGTAAAAGGTTTTAACCTTTTCAAGCCAGATTTAACAATTAAATTGATGATATGGCAATCACAGCGCTGATGAACAAGCAAGTATTTAACTTTGGTAGGCTCATCACGTGTAGGTGCAGGATAAGAACCCAAGTAACCAAACAAGATAGGTTGCAAAATTTCATGAGCCTTTGAATTAGAGGATGCATTGTCTAGAGTCACAGCAAAAACCTTATCACTCAGCCCAAATTCCTCAACTACCCTAGCAATTTTATCAGCAATATTTTCACCTGTATGTTTCACCTCAATCAGCCGGAAACCAATAACTTTTTCTGTATTTCCCAATCTGCACTAACATAATGAGCAACAACAGAGATATAATCTTCCTTAGCATTACCAGACCAGATATCAGAGGTCAAATAAACAGAGGATGTAGCAGGCAACAAAGATTTCATAAGCATATCACGCTGTTCACCAAAAAGCTTAGCCACATCTCTAGTTGTGGTCTGCCTAGATACCTTTTCAAACAGAGGGTTATGAGCACGTTTAATGTAATCTTCCCAAGCTTGTGTCTCACCTACACCTAATGGAAGGTCCAGCCTAGCAATCAAACGGTATAGCTCAATGCGGGCAACCATTGGATCATACACCCAATTTTTCAAACCGTCATGATTCAAAGCTAGCCTAGACTGGACCATAGATGCAGCATTACGTTTTGACATACAAGATTTCATATGACGTCGCAAATGGCCAGTGCTAGCAGCAGAACGAGCAGTGTAACGAGAACGACAATGCTTACAGATCGCAGCAACACGAGTCTTACCTTCCTTGATCTCATGGAAGTAACCCCATACATCAGATTTCTTACCGGTGCTAGCTCCAGAGGTGGTTGAGGTAGCACCAGTGGAGGCAGCCACTCCACCCTCGTCGTCGTCGTCGATCTCGATGGTCTCGGGCTGGCTGCCGATGTTGGCGTCACCGAGGTCGATGCCGAACAAGCCGGCTGCATCATCACGCATGTCATCGTCGTCCTCAGCCTTGGCTTCTAGCTTGTCATCCGTGTGCGACGCTAGGTCATTGCCATCGACGAGGGGTGGATGTTCATCCACCCCACGTGTTGCGAGCCCATCACCTGCACCAGACGACGACGACAGCCACCCTCGACCAACTGCTCCAGCACGACCAGCACCGCCCCTCAACGGCTGCTTCGGCGGCCTAGCCATGTCTAGTCCACCAGAGGACGAAGACGTAGCATCAGGCACGTTCCTGCACACAGACGAAGAAGAAAGAAGATACACAGTAAGAAAAAAATACATGAACTGCAAGGGCGAATGCAGATCTACGATGCTAGGGTTAGGGTTTAGGGTTCACAGTACCTGTGCGACCGGAGCTCGGTGCCAGAAGATGCGGAAACAGGCCAACAGGAAGAGAGGAGAAAGACATAAAGCTAGAGATTAGAACGACGGTGAGCGGCGGCGGGTCGTCAAACATGAACTACAACTCATATGGTTCACCAGAGGAGGAAAGGAGGGAGGGGAAAAGAGGAAACAGTGGAAGCGAACTTAGTCGGCGAGGAGGAGCACCGGCGGCGAGGTCACCGGAGCAGAGCAGAGCAGTGGCGGCGAGATGTGCTGCGACTCGCGACTGGCGACTGCGAGAGCAGAGAGATCGGCTGCGTGGTGCGGGCGACTGGGCGAGGAGGGGAATTAGGTTAGGGTTTGGGAAATGGGGGGACCGGGAGCGCGGCGGCTTATATATGGGGGGAGCGCGGCGGTAGTGGGCTGGGCCGGCAAAAACGCAGTTGGGGCACCGGGCCGGTTGCCGTGCCGGCCAATTTATCGGGCCATGCCCGGGCCGTGCCACGGGCCAGGGTGGCGGCCCAGGCACGGCCTGGTGCCTCGGGCCAGGCCGGCACGGGCACGCTGGTACCGGGCCGGGCCGTGCTTCGGACCGGGCCAAATCCACGTGCCGCGGGCCGTGCCAACGGGCCACGGGCTGCATGGCCATATATAGCCGACGCCACGCCAGCGAGCGTGGGAACATCAGGGACCATCCTGATGCGTGTTGACGGTAGATAAGTATCATTTTTAACCATCAACATAGCATGAGAAATGATCTAAATATAAAATACTATCTAGATATAGGGGATACACTGACAGAATTCTATGAGTTTTGGTGAATATCTATTTCTGCAGGGGGTTATCAGGAAAGAACTAAAGGAGGTCGACATGTCAGATTTACATAGAGAGAAACCGACCATACTATAAAAAAGTATATTCTAGAAGACTCGAGAAGATCATCTCCCGGAGGGGAGGGCCCACAGGCCAGGCAACAGGGGTGGCCGCCCCTAGGCCTGGGCGCCCGCCCCCCCCTCAGGTGGCCAATCGGGTGCCACCTCGTGGATCATGCCTCTACCGCCTTTGAGGATCAATAATAATCGTTCATCAAGGTCGGTTTGATCCAAGGGCTGTGGTGCTTCCTAGAGGGCTATATAAGTAAGGCCCCTGGCCCCAGGAGAAACCCTAACCTAATTCATTATTCATTCATCTCATTCAGAGAAGCCCTAGAGCCATCATCTCAATTAGATCTCTAGTTTAGCATAGCTACATAGGATTAGAACTAGAAGGAGCCAAGCATTGCTTGATTTTCGGATCTGTCAGGAGAATACTTGGTAATTCTCTCCTACTTTTGTATTTGTTCTTATATTATTCATCTAGTTCATTATTTGTATGAATATGACTTTAGTCTATTCTATCATATTGGATATGACTTTGCTCTATTTGATTATGTTCTCAATTATATTGTTCTTAGTCTACTTTGATTATATGCTTGACATAGTTCGATCAGACTTATATTCAAGTATAGGATCGTATAACGCTTGCTCATTGATATCATGGGTGAGTGGTAAACATTGTGTAGGCGTGGTGCCTATACCGTATTTACCTGCGGTTGTACCCTATATTTCGGATCGTGTGGTAGATCACGGGAGTGACAGTCCTGTTGAGTCCTCTGTAGTCCACCTCCCGAGTATAGGGCAGGCAGAGCACAACTATTACAGGGAAGTGATGGCTATGTTCCATATCTTCCTTAGTAATATCACTATGCATAGATATAACCTTTTCTTGCTATGATTGCCAAGTGTAATTGCACTAATCATCGTTTGCTTTGACTTTATAGTTAGAATAACTTAGGATTTATCCCTATAGTTCTTCCTAATCCATGCTAGTGCTATATATCTAGAGTAATCTATTGAGATGTTTATCATTATATGGCTATGTGCTTACCAGTTATCCTTTATTATTATTCATATATATTATTTATCTTGTGACACTTATCCTGTATAAGAAGAGAGATAAATACATGGTTATGCTCTCCATTAGCACATGTAGTGATGTTCATTACTCATTATCCTTAGCATTCTTTCCCAGTGGCAAAAATATAAATAACGATACCTGGATTACTCGCGGTTAAAATGCTACATCGGTATTATATGTGCGCTTGTGGATTTCATATTTATTTCAGAGGAGTATTTGCATATTTTAGTACCAGCACCTTTGGTGTCATGCTGGGGATGACAACCTAGCTTACGTGGCATTAGAGGTGTCAACAATGCGAAGACAGGTTTCTCTGGGGGTGTGCCTGCAAATCATCTCTCTGTGAGAATAGTGCACGCAGTAGGCGCCAATTATGCTAGGACACAGGGACCTTTCTAAAAATTGTCATCGCGCGTGGGCCTTTCGGCCTTGGGCCGTCGCGCCACCCGCGCGGGCTGCAGTAGGACTGCTGGGCCGAAAAGGGTTGCCACCGTCCCTTTCCATTTTCTAAATGCATTTCTAATATAAGTTTCTAGTTTAACTTGTAAAATCAATATAAAATAGTATAAAAATCCAAAAATTGTGAAACTAATTTTGTTAAGTTCCTAAAATCATGCTCTAGTTGTTAGTGTACCTGGTTCACATAGCTCTAAAATAATTCTAGGTTGCCTTAAATATTTTAACATGCTTAATTTTTTACAATGTAAACTTATAGAAATTTGTAGGGCAAAATGGTGATAGTGTTAGCATTGGAAATTTTATAGTAGCTTCACCGTATTATTATGTGCTCACTGTAATTTTTATAGCTTTAGAATAATTAGTTGATAAGGTAGTTAATGAGCACTAGTTCAAATACATATATTAATCAATGGATAAATAAAGGAACGCCTAGGAATTTCATAACTAAAATACTTGTTAGGAAATAACATCTGGTTCGACAATGGAAATGCATAGCCTAGTACGTTGGAACTAGCTCGATAACTTGAGTGGCGAAATTATAATTTAAGCGTTGCACTTGTCATTGATTATTTACGTTTTCACGTTGCATTCACGTTTATCATATTAGGAACAACGATGGATTGTGGGGTCATCTACAGTAGCGAAAAAGATGGTGTCCTGATGATCGTGTTGCCATCATGGAATGCTAACTTTTGGTTATATCTTACCTAGGCAAGCTCCGATGCATAACCTCTATTATTTTGTACTTTTTTTTATGCTTGTGCATTAAGGAGTTGAATGAAACCCAATCATCTATATTTCCTTATCATATGAGTCTTACTAGTATGATAGGATCATGTAGCTTGCTATGCTATAGGACCCTGGTAGAAGTCGAGTGATTGTTTGTCCCTCGCGAGAGACATGAAAAGATATTATTGTTATTATTATCAGATTACTATCATATGGAATATATATATATATATGAATGATAATTGGAGACCGGGTGGGACCATACTTTGGATTTGGGTTTGGACTTGGTTGGGCAACTGAGCGAGGCTCAGATTGCATTTGTCCCGCATATGTCGATTAAGGACCGTTCGTTGCTGTGGATGGTAGTCAGGTCACAGACTTATTATTCTGAGCACATACTTGCTTATGGGAGCGAAAAGACTTGTTACTCTCTTGTCATGGGTTCCATCTCTTTTTAGACCAACTTTTATGGGTGGATTATGGGTGGAGGTCTAAGCACCGCACTAAGAGCGGGCCTCAGGTGTTGGAGGCTTAGAGTCCAAGTTTGGACGGTGACCTAGACCCCTTGACAGGAGTAGAGCGGGTTGGTCTTGTCTGTGCCCGGGGTATAGATGAGGCTTGTATTTCAGGGTACCCAACTAGAATACATTGATTCACGAATCACCGTTTTTAGACATGATAATGACTTGGCTATAGTCTAGCACCGTAGTAAAAACTGAAATATGGAAGATGATAAAATGGTTCTGATTGCTCAACCCTTACTGGAAAGTAGCATAGATGCTTACATAGAATGGTTGGTTAATGAACTAATGATGACTGCTAATAAAAATTGATGCACCTTTAGTAACGCTTCCTATAGTTACAATAACCCACAAGTCAGATAGTCTTGCATATCTTTGGAGTCTTTTGTCTCCTCCTGACGGGTAAGTCTTGCAGAGTACAATTGAGTACTCAGGGTTTGTTCTACCCTGTTGCAAGTGGCAGGTGCTGATAATGCTGACCATGTGTGTGGAAACCTCCTGGTGGGCTCAGCGAGGGTTCCCTTTACATTGTGGACATTGAGTTTATTTAAAGTTCCCACAAAAACATTTTGTAGAGGAAAAACTTATAACCTGCTATTATTTCATGTATATAAATGCTCATCATTTTAATGTCGACTTGTCATTAAATGATTATTATTTTTGCTAAAACTCTAATAACATGATTATATTCCGTTGTTGATGTTGTATTAAAAGTGATGTAAGAAATAACTAAAAATGTTGTAAGCCTTATTCTCTCATTTATGATCCTGACAAAAAATATGGATTTTCAAGTTCTTCCATAGGGTGTGCTCGATAGAACTGTCTGATTTAGCTCACTCTTGGGGTACTTAGTGTCTAATAGAAGACAAGTGCCTCCAAAAGTGTGCTATTTTAGGCGGTTCTGCCACAGTGACTTGGGTTAGGGTTTTGGTTTATTTATGCAGAAGCCAAGGTCCCACCCTATTCAGTTTGCCCTCTACTACACTTGTATTCTCTTGTGCTTGTGTAGTTGCTAGAGTAGCTCAACTAGTTGAGTTGATTATTTCGAGTAGCTGCTTATTTTGTAGCTTGGTTAGTTCAATAGCTTTCCTCGGTTAGATTGAGTGCTCTAGTAGTAGTAGATGTAATCCTTGCTACTAGAATTATTTAGGAGACTTGTATTGAAGTGCACTAGGCTAGGCTTGTAGTGGCTGTTAGGGCTATCTCTCGTATTAATCACTTGTGCCTAGTGTTGTTAGCTTGTTGCATTGAAGGAATTTTTAATAGGATATTTAACCCCCCCTCTATCCATCATAGATCTTTTCAGTGTTGCAGTGTTGATAGTCATATATCCACTAGATCATACATAGTAATACGCATTCATGTTTAATGTAAAATGCTGCTATTAAATCTAGTGTTGTAGATAATAACAATACACAAAACTACAAACTTGCTTGCAATTAGTGTAAGGTAGAGATATAGACTCAATTGGAAGGGACACGACTAGGACTACAAGTCCTCATATATGCACTTTACCATAGATTTAGGATAGCTATGCCTATTAAATATATACTAGGTCATACCTCACACGCTATAGAATCTTTAGGATATTATTTCCAAAATGCAAATTTGAAAAGTATGTGTAATAGTATAATTGAAACTTATTGAAGTCATATAAGAACCGAATTCCTTAAATGAATACATGATTGTTAAAATAAAGATAAATGGATGATTATATTGAGTAGGAAATAACATAAATGTGTAGTATATGTGAAACTTGGGCACATTGCGTAATAACCAATATTCCTTAGATGGTAATATCTACATGGTTTGAGACAAGTAGATTTGTGGATGGTCATCCAGCAAATGTATGGTAAGAAACATGGTTCAGGTAAAAAGAAAACAAAACTCATGTATTGTGTAACCGTAACTACATTTGGAATGATAAAATAAAATTCATGTATAGCATTGTTGACGAGATGTGGTCGGCAGTCTACCGAGGGTTATGCCCATGGTATTAGATTATCGGTGGAGGTGCGCAAGACAGCGAACTAGATGGTGATGCAAGAGGAACACAAGATTTATCTAGGTTTGGGCCGCGAATCGCGTAATACCCTATGTCCTGCGTCTCTGTGGATTGTATTGATACGTGATGATGAGATGTTTTAAGGGGGGTCCTTGCCCACCTTATATAGTATGAGGGGCAAGGTTACAGATCTAAGGAATGTAACCTCAACCGATTACAACTGTTGTATCCACGGAGGATACGATATCTATTCTAACCGACTTTATTTCCTTTATCATCAAGTAGTCTCTGCTTGCTCCGCACGGTTCGCCGAGCAGTTCAGAGTTTCGCGTAGCCATTTCTGGTGAGTTGGGCCACCTTGTCTGGCGCGGCCCATGTGGAGCCATGAAGGTATATGGGTCTATACCCCCGCAGCCTAGTCCCTGAGCACTATGTATTTTGAAGTGACACGTCGTCTTGTCCTTCTCCGACCAGTGAGGATTGAAGCCTTGAAGCCCCCGACTAGAAGGATGGTCTACCGAGGAATATTCCCATCCTTCCAACCAGTTCAACTGATAGTCGACCACCGCACTTGTCAAAAAATGCCTTGTTAGAAAAATGCATGGTGCTCTAAGAAAAAAGAAAAACAGTTCATCTCTGACGAAGTGTGCCCACTTAAGTTTCATTGTGGAAAGTTAATGATGCATGGCACCATTGGCTCTGCCATAATGTCAAGAGATGTGATCCTCAGGATCTAGTTGTGTTAAGGTAGGGGTCGCATCTTTGGCACTATGCAGCAAATTATGTTTGCAAAAAAGTTAAGCACATTTACCGCAAGGTGAAGTGTGCCCACTTAGTCCCCGAGCCTGACAGCAGGTGACTTGATCATGTGGTGTCAGGGTCTAAAAAACATCCCCAACTCAATTGAGAATTACGCACCATGGCTCTGTCATGGCACAGTCCCTAGCTCTGTTGTGGGCCCAGTCCCTAGCTCTACTGTGGATAAGAACCCATGGCTCTGCCATGTGGCAACTCCCAACTCTGCTACGAGACGTCCCCAACTCAGTTGTGGGCCCTAAAACAGAAACAACCCATGGCTCTACCATACGGCAGCCCTCAACTCCACTGCGAGGCGACCCCCAACTTAGTTGCAGGCCCAGTCCACAGCTCTGCTGCAAATTCAGTCTCTAGCTCAGCCATGGATAATAAGAACGTTAATCCTATGCATACAGATAAATCTACCTCGTGGCAGTCCCCAGCTCAGCTATGGGGTCATAACATGGACTGGCACGCTAGAATTGGACCGTATTTACTGAATCAGGCCCACTCTGGGTTCCTTAGCACAGTCAAGGCCAACGTAAGGCTCGCTTAGAGATAATGATTGAGGAAGCGAAAGCGGCGCATCGGGCGCGGTTACCCAAAAACCTAGAAGTCAAAGGGTCATTCCGCTCTTATAGATACCCGTGCGGCGGCGCCTCACTTCTCCCACTACATCCATTTCACGTCAGTTTATCTTCCACATAGCTTGCTCCACCTTCTCTGCCAGTTCTATCACCGCTGCGCCCACAAGTCCAAACCCTAGATCCAATCGCCGCTAGATTTAGCTGCTCCATGGTGCAGATTGAAGAGTTGCTTGGGTTGTTTGACCGGAGCTGGCTCAATGGGCCGACGGTGGCACTAAACTTCATCTGCAGGTCGGTGCAACCATGCAAAGAGCGGGTGCATCTACTGTATGAGTACTCAGGGTCAGGTGACCCCACTAGGGATTCTGCAAAGAACCTCTCGCGTGAGGAGGTGAACTGGTGGTTGGCGCAGCTGTTCGACCTGACAGGATACCACCAACTGTTGAACACGATGAAGGCGTACAAATTGACAGCATCACCACCACACGTATGTCTAAATCGCCCATAGTGTTAATTTGATATTGATAGGTGCTGGTCTGCAACCATAACTCATGATCTAATGTTTGCAAGATCCGTGGCCAGGACCGAGCAACAGTGTACGTCTCTGACAGCCCGCCGATGACTGGCCAACCGATGTAGACGCGCGGGAACTATAGATGACAAGGAAAGCAGTTGGGAAGTGCCCCACACTAGAGGGGCCTTCCCAGAAGAGGAAGTCCACTAACCCCCTAGGCACGGGGGGTCCATTGATTATCGTCTATGAGGAGAGCAGCTAAAAATGATGCAGAGTCGTGGCTGGCCTTAGTGATGACGAGGAAGACGAGGAGGACGAGATACCACTAGCACGCCGGCAGAGGGTGCAAGGGGCGCCTCGCACGTCGACGCCACCAAGGGCACCCACACCGCCTCGAGCAGCGAGACCCCTAAGGGCAGCAACATCGTCCCGAGCAGCGACACCGGCCTAGACAGCCATACCGAACACGGGCCTGGCTGGCTCAGCAGTCCTCGAGGGTGTTCGAGCTAGGAGGAAGTGGGCGAGCAGTAGCCAGATGGCTGGTACCCGCACTATAGGGAGTGGGAGCCAGAGCGATCAGTCGTTTAGGGCTGCATTCAGGCACTCAGAAGTGTAAGTAGTTTCATAACACTTTTTAATATCCGAATGCAGTAGCTTATTAGGCTCGTGTAGGCCGGAGTCCACAGAAGATGTAGAGCACCCCACTGGCAACCAACTGCCATCATTTGGGGAGAGCAGTCATACTACCAAGGAGCATGCCGGACCTAGCGACACTGCCGACCAGCACAGCCCAGAGCAGCAGCATGAGGAGCCCACCCCCACTAACGAGGAGCCCAGTGCCGCCTCAGGCAGTACAATGGGCGTTGTAGTGGTTGATAAGAGCGACACCAGTAACCCTGCCACGGAGGCTCCAATAGTCAATGCTGCTGCAGTTGAGGAGGAGGCGGAGATTGAGGAAATCGTCCACCCGGAAGAAGAAAACATGGCACCTCAATGTGTCCGGGTTGCAAGAAAGCAGGACGACGAGTGGGTGTTCTATGAAGAAGACCACTCGGACCGAGCCGTCCATAAACTGCAGCGGGCAGTAGATGACCTGATGGGCCAAATAAAGGTAAGAGCACTAGAACCCTGATCTTGCCCATTAAGCTTTTGTAGAAATTGTTGTTACTGATCCTTCATTGTGTTGTAGAGCATTGAAAAAACATTGGAGTACCAAAAATGGTGTTTTAACACAATCGTCCCGATCATGGAAGAAAACAAAGCCTTGAAGGGGGAGATAGTACGCCTGCAAGAGGCGCTACAACAGGCCCAGAACAAACGGGACGCATTGCAGACCAGCGTAGATGAGCAACGCCACCTCCTTGACCAGGAAAAGAAAGGTATATGACAAAATCTTCATATATTATTCTCATGACTGGCTAACAACCCATGTTCTGCTCGGCAGGCATGAAGGCAGAGAAGACGCTCCTTGTTGACAAGCTAGCTCAGCTAGCGAAAAGCAACAAGGAGCTGGTGGAGAAAAACAACCAGCTCGAGAAGGAGCGCAAGGATGAGGTTCTCGCCTGACTAGCGAGAACACCAAGCCAAAGGAGTGGGTGACCAATCTAGACAAGGACTTCTCAAGTAAGTTGTCGACCACTCAATCGTTGGTTTCCTTTAGTATTATTCATCATGCTCAGCATGGTCTTATGCTCAAATGTAGTCGTGCGCCAAAATTCCAAGACACACCTGGAGGCGCTGATAAAGGAGAAGGAGCATTTGGCATCGAAGTGCAAGGCGATGGAAGAAGAAATAAAGTCTGTGCTGGACCTGATCGACATGGAACCTGAAGAGGGGCGAACCGACCGACTAACCAGACCAAAGGCCATTATCGAGAAGTGCTAGAGCTCCTAGGCCTACTTCAAACAATACATCCGTGATGCTGGCGAGTACATGGCTACCCACGTCCTAGCCGTGGTGCGGTCACATTACCCCGACGTGGACCTGGAAAGGCTTGAAGCTGGCATGTCAAGCAACACTGACCAGGTGAAGGCAGAGCAACTCAGAGCCTCCTCCTTGGCGACGGCCACAAAGATGATTACTGACATAGACCTGTATGGCGAGACTGGGCAAGCTAGTCAATAGGTTAGAGGTAAAAAGAACTTCTGTTTTGCAGTTTGAATTATAACAAAGCAGTCGGTGCTTTTGTAAAAACATGGAGCACTCAGTGTCCATGTGATATAATACATAGTTGTGATTTTAGTTGTGAAAACTTTATGATGAGGACATCGCCACGCTGGACACACCGATGCTATGGTCTTCCCCAAGTTGCAATTCGTCCCCAACTCAGCTGCCACGTCACCCTCGGATTCAGCAGACACGTCGTCATTGTTTCGGTCATAACTCTCTCATACGACATCAAAACGGGGCGTTCTTGGATGCGTTGGAAAGGGGATGATGACGCCGTCGTTTTGGATCTGCTCCCAGCTCCAAAAGGTCCGTGGATCATTCTATGTGACCACGGCAAGGTTCTGCATCACCTATTTGGGCCAACTTGGCCATGTATCGTGTCGGGCCTTAAGCCCAAGTTGTGGATGCCCAACCCCTAGCCGTCCTCAACCCTAGGTCGAGTCTTAGACTATAAAAACAGCCGCCACCACTGCTAGACAATTGGGTTTTGTTTAGAGTTTAGTTTTCCATCGAGAAACTGAATCGTTCATTGTAACTGTGGTGACAAATCCTTTTACAGTGATCCAGGGCCCCTGTTCTTGATCTCCTCCACTGTGTTGATTAGTCCTTTGGAACTGAGTTCTTGAACCCTCAATTGATATTCGCATCATTCATATTTATAATTTCAGATTGCGTGTTTTACCTTCTTGCTTGTGTTCTTCGATTCGCTTGCAGGAAAAGCCTTCTTGGCGAGGTCAATCAAGTTGTGCTTGGTTGATAACCAACGGAGCAGTGGTGTAACAGTTGTAGGGTTCGAATCGTGTCTGATTTGAAGCCGGATCGCCAACGTCGAGATCTCCACAAGTCGAACTTACCGGTTACCTCTCGGAAGATCGGGCCTGTATCTCATCACTTTATTTTTATCGTATTTTATGGTAAGCGCGAGTAGTTATTCTGTCCTAGAATTACTCCAGCCCATGTCTAATCAGCAGTCCGAAGCGTGAGGCACAGAGCCTAGGCACGCGTAAGACTACCGACCGCAGCAGGAGCTACCGCTGACCACATGGAACGTAGTGAACAGATCTCATGCACATGTGGGGAGAAGTCAGAGACAGTGCAGGCTCTAGGAAACTCAAGTAGGAGAAAAAACTGGTCGACAAACCACTGAACAAAAATTTAGGAGATATTGTGATGCACAGAAGAGATGGCAACAAAAACACAATGAAACATTTATTAAATACTTGAGGTACAAAAAGAGTACATATCTTTCTTAGTAGCAGATTAAGCGTAGAAGTGCCTAAGGTGATCGAATGCCATGAATTCGGGATATCGACTCCATCGAGATCACACATCCTATAAGAAGTAGGCCTAGTGACCTCCTTGACCATGTAAGGGCTCTCCCAATGTGATGCTAACTTATGCAATCCTTCTGTCTTCTGCTTCCTTCGTAGAACCAAAATTGTCGACCACGAAGAATCTGTCCTTGAATTGTGGTTATAGTACCTACGTAAGCCTTCCAAATATTTAGCCGTGCGCACGCATGTGTCAAGACGTTGTTCCTCAGCGCAATTAACCTCAAGCTCTCTGGCCTCGGTCGTCCTCTCCTCCACATGGTTCTCGACCCGTGGTGACTGGAAAGCAATGTCAGCTAGCAGCACGACCTCAGAGTCGAAGACCATGAAGTATGGGGAAACGCCGGTATTGCGACTAGGCTGGGTCCTCAGTCCCCAGACCACGGCTGGCAGCTCCTTCAACCATCTCCTAGGATGCTTATTGTTTGCCCTATACAACCTTTTCTTTAGTGCATCAAGGATCATACCGTTTGCTCGTTCAGCCTGCCTGTTAGCCCTTGGGTGCGCCACCAAAACGTACTTGACAACTATGCCCCTGTCATCACAGAAGTTTCAGAAATCGTTACCGGTGAACGTGGACCCCAGGTCGGTGATGATGCTGTTAGGCAAGCCAAAGCGGTGGATAATTTCGTTGAGCAGCTCAGCTGCCTTCTTCGCAGTCCCCGAGACTAAAGGCTTATACTCAATCCACATAAACCCAGCGAAAACCTCCAGGAGCCGGCTTGAAAGGCCCGATCATATCTGGTCCCTAGCATGCAAAAGGCCAGGACGCTAGAATGGTCTAGAGTTCGTGGGCTGGAACGTGAGAGTCTGCTTGGCGAAGAACTGGCACCCCTCATAGTGATGAACCAGCTTCTCGACTAAAGGGTCAAGATGGTGGACTAGAGGGGGGGTGAATAGTCCTTTCTAAAACTTAATTGCATTGGCTAACCGAAACAAGTGTGAAATTAAATCTATCGGTCTAGCCAAGACTACACCCCTCTATCTATAACTCTAGCACCTTACAAAAGATCCTAATCAAGCAAATAAGGTGCCTTCCTAGCAAGAGCCCACCTAAACAATTCTAGCTTGCAAGGTCACACAAACCTATGCAACTAGTACTTCAAGCACTGGGGAGCTCCTACATAATTCTAGTAAGCAAAAGCACAAAGCTCCTAGTCTCACTAGCAATGCTCAATAACAAGGAAACCAATGCCAGATTAGAGAGCACCAATTACTTAGCTACACAAACTAAACAATGTGACTAACAAGATTACACAAACCAAATTAGCCACGCAAAGGGGAAACTTCTAGCTACACAAGCAAGAAGATATCTTGCTAGCTACACAAGCACAACTAGATACAAGAGCAACAACACAAGCAAGGTATATATGAAGGTAAATACAATCTTGTGTTGCATGAAGACAAACCACCGACAAGAGTAGACAATGTTGACACGGTGATTTTCTCCCAAGGTTCACTTCGTTACCACCAAGCTACGTCCTCGTTGTGTCGACCAACACTTCGTGGTTTGGCGGCTAATCGGTATCCACAACCGAGCTCTCCCAAAGAGCACTGCAAGAACCCACCATCAAGTGTGGTAGCTCAGTGACACGCTCTACTAGAGTTGCTCCGTCTAGGAGGTGGCAACCTCCAAAAGTAAAAAACACCACCAGCTTGCAACACAATCACCTAGTGTCACTCGATGCAATCTCACAATGCAATCGCACTAGAACCGCTCTCTCACTCGATCCGATGAACACTATCAAGCATGAGTGAGTTAGAGGGCTCCTAAGCACCACAACATAAGCTACTAATGCTAAAATGTGCTCAGCTAGCCGCTAATGCTGGCCAAGGGGCTATTTATAAGCCCCTCCATGAAAAGAGTCATTGTACCCCTTCACTGGACACAACACGAGGGCATCGGATGACAGCCCCGTGTCCCTTAGGGTTGAACGTCATTCGTCAGATCTCACTCGCAACGGTGAAGATGCGTTTAGTTAAGTTTACACCGGACGCTCCGGTGCTCCTCATTGGACGCACCACACGCGGCGTCCGATGCGGTCCAGAAAGCTCCCCGAGCTCAGAAATGCGCATCAGATGCATCCGACTCATCACCATCGGACGCGCCACCGTGTTCGGTGCCGTCCAGCTTTTTTGCCACACGCCACGTCAGCAAGCACTCGATGCTGAACAATGTTCAACCAGCGTCTGATGCAAGACTGTCGGACATGCCGGTGCAGCCTCCCAACCATGCAGCACCTAGGGTTAGCCACCGGACACGTTCAGTGACTTCAGAGCCAACGTCAGGTGCAGCGTCCATTGGTCCTTTCACCTCCAAAACTTCACCTTTGGCGCAGTGAAAAATGGGCATTTTACTTCCATAAAAGCGCCGAACACCTCTCTACCTCTCAAACTCCAGCTCCTTTGCAAATGTGCCAACACCACCATGTGCAAGTGTGTTAGCATTTTCTTAAATATTTTTCAAGGAGTTAGCAACTCACTAGATCCTAGCAATGATGCAAAGTTAGATCACTCGAGTGGCACTAGATGATCGACATGCAAACAAGTTTGCCCCTCTTAATAGTACGACAATCTATCCTAAACACGGTCATAAACTTCTCTACACACCTATGACCGGTGAAATGGAAATACCCTAGGTTATACCTTTGCCTTGCCCATTTCATTCCATCTCCTTCAATATTGATGCAACACATGCACCAACATGATCAATAATGATATGATCCACTTCATATCATCACATGATCGTATTGGTTCATCGATCTTGACCTCACTTGCTCTTCACCGTTGCGTCGGTCCATCGGTGCTAAGTCTTGCTCAAGCTTCACCGTCACACGCGGTTCCTCGCTTCAAAGCCTCTAACTTGCCCTTCACACTTGCAACCAGTCTGTCGAACCAAGTCATGTCTTGATCTTCTCCACCTTGATCACATGACTCAATGTCATGTCTCATGTGCAATAAGCTCCTCCATCATCACATGTGCAAGCTTTGCAACATCTCCAACCCATTTCCACCCCATGGCATATGTTGCTCACACACATGTACCTGTGGACTAATCGCCTGTGTATCTCACATAAAACATAATTAGTCCACCTAAGTTGTCACTCAATTACTAAAACCAAACAAAGACCTTTCATCGGCATCAGCGACAGCTGAAGGCCAATAGAAACCTGCTTGGAAAGCCTTGCCGACCAGTGTGCGTGAAGCAGCATGGTTGCCACAAGTGCCAGCATGGATCTCTTCCAAAATTTTTAATCCGAATTCCTAGGACATGCATTTTTGCAACAATTCCTCATTCGTATTCTTGCGCATAAGTTTCCCCTCGACCAGCACATAATGCTTGCTACGCCGTATGAGGCATTCCATCTCGGTCCTGTCCTAGGGAACCTCTGTGGAGGTGAGATACCTGATGAATGGTTCTCTCCAGTCTGCGCCGGTGGTCGGAATCACAACGACCAGCTGATCTATAGATTACTGTTTGGCCATAAGCTTCGCTTCTTCCTCGATGGATGGCTTAACAAGGTCATAAACGAAAACCCCATGGGGAATCACTGCCTGGGTTGATCCTAGCTTTGATAGCTTATCAGCTGCCTCATTGTCAACCCAGACCACGTGATGGAACTCCAGGCCATAGAATTTATTCTCCAGCTTTCTGATCTGCACATAGTAAGCATCCATTCGTTCGCTGGTACAGTCCCAGTCCTTGTTCACCTGGTTTATGACAAGAGCAGAATCACCGAACACCATGAGCCTTTTTATGTCGAGCTCAACGGCGATGTGAAGGCCATGCAGAGCTACCTCATACTTAGTGGCGTTGTTGGAGGCCTTGAAGTGGATCCAGAGGAGATAGCTCAGCCTGTCCCCAGATGGCGAGATGAAGTACACCCTTGCCCCAGCACCGTCGATATTGAGGGAGCCATCAAAATACATCTTCCAGTGCTCGGGGGAGTTGTCGGAGATGGGTGTATTCATATATGTCCATTCAACAATGAAGTCGACCAGTGCCTATGACTTGATAGTCGTGCGGCTTTGAAATTCCAGCGAATATGGGCTAAGCTCCAACGCCCATTTGATGATGCGCCCATTGGCATCTTTATTGCGCAAGATATCCCCCAATGGAAACTCAATGACCACTTCAATGGAGTAAGTGTCAAAATAATGACATAGTTTACAAGAGGTGATCAGGATAGCATAGAGCAGCTTCTGGACCTAGGGGTAATGGGTCTTAGACTTGTTGAGTACCTTGTTGATGAAGTATATTGGCCGCTGGACCTTGTACACATGCCGGACCTCCTCACGCTCGACGACAATGGCGGTACTGACTACCCGATTGGTGGCCGCAATATAGAGCAACAAAGTCTTGCCTTCCTTGAGCGCCATCAGGACCAGAGGAGATGTGAGAAACTGCTTGAGCTCTGCAAAAGTAGTGTTAGCTTCCTCCGACCACTCAAACTTCTCCTTTGCCTTGAGAAGTTTGAAGAACGATAGACCCTTTTCGCCGAGCCACGATATGAATTGACTCAGGGCGACCATGCACCCGGATAGCTTCTAAATGTCCTTGATGCACTTGGGCGGTTTCATCTTCATGACTGCTTCGACTTTTCCCGAGTTAGGCTGTATGCCATCACAGCTAACTATGTTGCCGAGCAGTATGCCAGACGGCACACCAAATATGCACTTCTTGGGATTAAGCTTTCATTGAAGCTTATTGAGTGCCTTGAAGATCTAATCGAGATCGTCGACTAGGGTAGAGGCCACTTTGGTCTTCACCACTATGTCATCAACATATGCCTCAATGAGTTGATCTCTGATCTAGTCTTTGAGGCACTGCTAGATGGCTCATTGATAGGTTGCACCTGCGTTTTTGAGTCCAAATGATATGCTCATGTAGTAGTAAGCACCGAAGGGCGTGATCAAGGACATCTTGATCTGGTCCTCTTCTCTTAGAGAGATCTGATGGCAACCAGAGTAGCAATCTAGGAAAGATAAGAACTCGCAACCAGCAGTAGAATCTATGACCTCGTTTATACAAGGCAAACCAAAGAGATCCTTAGGGCAGTGTTTGTTGATCGGTGTAATCAACGCACATCCTCCATTCATTATTCTTTTTTTCTACAAGAACCAGGTTAGCAAGCTACTCTGGGTGCTGCACCTCTTTGATAAAGTCAACAGCCAAGAGCTGGTTTACTTCTACCCTATTTGCCACCTTTTTGTCCCGTGCGAACCGTCGTAGCTTCTATTTAATTGGCTTGGCGGTCTTCTAAACATCCAAGGAGTGCTCGATCAACTCCTGAGGTACTTCGGACATGTCTGCAGGTTTCCATGCAAACACACTAATGTTCTCCCTTAGGAAGCTGATGAGCACATCTTCCTATTTGGGGTCCAGGGCGGCCCCGATGCGAGCCGTCTTGGACTTGTCGTCTAGGACCAGTTCCACCTCTTTGGTCTCCTTGGACTTTGCAGCAGCACAGGTGGCTTCTTTGCTTGGAATCTCTAGATTGGCAGGAGAAATCTTCTTGGCGTCGGTGATGGACTGCTGCATGTAGATCGAGAGCTTGAGGGCTTTAACAGTTGCATAACCCTCCTTCTCGCAGTTGTAGGCGATGAGAGCATTACCCCTGAGAAAGTGTACGCCCTTCTCGGTTGGCATCTTCAGGAGCAGGTAGACGTAGTGCGGTATTGCCATAAACTTGGCCAGAGCTAGTCGGCCTAGTATGGCATTCCCTCAAAGTCCGCTATGATGAAATTGATGTAGTCTATATGAAAGTGGTCGGCGGTGCCGAACTGGACTGCCAGTGTGATCTGTCCCAAAGGTTGAGTGGTCTGCCTCGGGAGCACTCCATAGAAAGGTGCGTCGTATGGCTCGAGGTCTTTGTTGGGCATTCTTAACGTCACTACCAAAAGTAGACTTAGTTTTCTAATTCTGATAACGGTGCCAAAAATGCCGAACCTATCCCTCATGCCACTTAAGCCAAGTTGTCATCCCCAGCATGACATGAGAGACGCGGTATTGAAATATGCAACTGCTCTTCTAAATAAATAATAAATAAGATCTGCAAGCGCACAGATTAATACCGATGTAGCATTTTAACCGGGAAGTATTCCAGGTATCGTTATTTATATTTTTACCACTGGGAAGGGATTACTAACATCAATGTTGATTATGGAATGGAATATAGGAATGAGTATCAATCATTGCATGTATAAGTGAGAGCATTCATCTATCTCTTGCATACAGGGGTAAGTGTCACATAAAATATAGATAAAGTATGAATCGTGACAAAGATAATTAATCTGATCAGCTAGCCACATATAATAATGATAAGCACCTCAACAGATATTCTAGCAAGTCATTAGCATGGTATTAGGACGAACTACAAGGATATTTCCTAAGTTATTCTTAACTATAAAGTCTAGCATATCATAGTTAGTGCAAGTACACTTGGCAATCATTGCGAAAAAGGACTACGCCCATGCATAGTGATATTATCAAGGAAGATGAGAAACTAGCAATCACTCCCCCATAATAATGTTGTTCTGCCTGCCTTACACACGGGAGGGGGACTATATAAGAACCAACGAAGCTGTCACCATCGCGGACCACCCCACGATCCGGCATATAAGGTGAAATCGTAGATAAATATGGTCTAAGCACCACGCCTACACAATATTTATCATTTACCCATGGATCCGATGGATAAACGCTATACGATCCTAAACATGTATATAATTCCAATCTAACTAAGCCAAGCGTATAACTACGATAAACTAAGAACAATATAATCGCAAACGTAAACAAGTAGAGCAAAGTCATAATCAATATATTGAAATAGAACAAAGTTGTATTCATAATATTGAAGAACAAAGATGAACAATGAAGAACAGTAAAGGAATTACCAAGAATCCTCTTGACAGATCCGGAAACCAATCGAAGATTGACTCCTTCTAGTTCTAATCCTATGTAGCTATGCTATACTAGAGATCTAGTTGATGTGGTGGCTCTAGGGCTTGATCAGAGACTCTCCTCCTGAGATTAGGGTTTGAGGAATTGAGAATGAGGGAGTGCCTCCTCCAGGGGCCAGGGGTCCTGCTTATATAGCCCCCTCAAGTGAACGTGGGCCATCGGATCAAACCGACATTAATCACACGGTTTTCCTTGATCCCTTAGGTCGGTGGAGCATAATCCGCGAGACGGAGCCTGATTGGCTCTCAGGCCAGGGCGGCCGCCCTAGGGAGCAGGGCGGGCGCCCTGCCTCCGGGCCCGTTCGGCCTCCCGTTCGATCTCGTGGCTTCTGGAGTCTTCTAGATGATAGAAAATCGGTGAACACGTTATTATCTCTATGTAAACCCGACGTGTGGGCCTTTCCTCCGTATTTTCTGATAACCCCCTGCAGAAACAGACAAACACCAAAACTCATGAAATTCTGTCAGATAAAACCCTAAGTCTAGGTGTTGGTTGCATTTGGATCCTTTTCTTTATTTATTTGATAACTATATTTGGTACTTAAGGACCGTCAACAAACTCCCCCAAGCTTACCTCTTGCTCGTCCCTGAGCAAGGATAGACTCATTATGGATCAGAAGTTGCTGCAACGCCTTTGAACGTTGACGGTACATATGCTTTCAAATAAGGTCTCATCCCTGAGTTAGAGTAAACTGTCAAGACTTAAAACTTACTCATTTTACCTTTCACCATGGGGCTTGCAACCGTCACCTGCATCTTGAGTGGTTAAAAGATAGAACGGTCTAGTCAAACGCCATGTCTCTTATTCTTGATCAGCTATAGCTCTGGAGTTTTTGCAAATTTTTCAAATAAAACTCAGAGATTCCTTGTATGACTTTCTCCGGTCTCTCTTTTGTGGTATTTCTGGATCCTTACCAAGGCAGTAATGGTATATGCCTTCTCTCTCAAAGTATGTGGTATTTATGGTATAAGACGTAGTGACATTGCCTTTTCTTTCACCCTACTCTAATAAGGCTTTGATATCTAGAGCTCATAGGTGGGAGATACAGTATACATACTCATAGAACATTTATTGCATAGTCAAACCATGGATCTAGAGAAACAAGTCAATAAGTCAAATCAAGATGTGCATGTGTGGTGAATGAGTGGTGTATGGTGATAACAAAAGTCTAATGCTCTTTTTGAGGGAATACACACCTTTCTTGCTTTTTAAAACTTTTGAGGGGAATGAGATGCTCTATTTTTTTTTCTTTTTTTTTCTCTCAGGTGGGTATCTTGTACCCCTAATTCTACTGTCGGACACTTGTCCATTTTTACCTCTCGTCTCACTTTTTCTTTCTTCGAGGTTCCGAGCACTTGCTCCTTTTTATTTCCTCGTTTTTTAGAGCAATCTCCCTCTTTTGAAAATATAGCAAGTGGTAGTAGAAATGACTTAAGCATTAACTTCACAGGGAATAACAGAAATGAGATAATGTTTTTGGCTATTCTCTCCCGGGTCAGGAGTAGAATAATTTTGGGTGAATCTGGAGATGGAAATGAATGGATATATGTGGATGCGTACTTCCGGAGTAGAAGCAGCATGTATGAGTGAACGTGCAAGTGAATCTTGATTTTAACCACATGACAAGTTCCTAAGGGTCTACACAGCTTGACCACACTCAATGCCCATAAGCAGTAAGTAGTAAAAGTGCGGCTCTTATTCTAACAAGCATGTATATATGGCTGTGGTAGGAATTTAAACTCTCATCATACAGGAACTCATCATGCAACATTTTAAAGATTTTCAAAGATAAAATTCTTTAGAATTCTAGCATCTCTAGGAACAGATAAACAGCAGCTCAACCTTCCCATATCATATCCGCTAACAACTTAGACTTCAGATCAAGTTCTCTTCCCAGTAGTTCAGGTTTAGAGCCAGTTTTAAATTATAACAGTTATGTCTAAACTAGAGAGAGAACAAATTTGAAAATTAGGCAGAGCAACTATTCATCATATCCATACTAGAGTTTTATTTTCAAGATTCAGTTTAGCATAGCTACTTTATTTATTTATTAAACTAAGCAAATATATAAACACAAAATATTTATTTGGGTTTTCATGATTATGCATCTTTTTATTTTAATAAAGCATAGGTATAAATGTAGATAGAAATACTTATCGGGATAAATGGGGGTGCTCTCTCCCAAGCTGGATCTTGACGTAATTTCTTCTGATGTAGCTAGCAGGTGCAGAGGTGTATTTGAATGTCGGCAGCACCCTGACAACGATTAGGATGTCCTCCATCTGCTAGTCTTCCTGAATTCTGTGGAGCTCAAATAGACAACAAAGCTTCATGGAACTTGATTAAGCGTTAGCATAAATATCTAGCCTTTATCATGTATGAGCTTCCTTGATAAATGTCACTCTCTATTTTTATTTTCATTTTTATAGAACAGAAAAAATATATTATTATTTTTTATGCCACCACAGTGAATGTACTTATGGGTTTTATGCCACTCGCATACTTACATGGGGCTTACTGTTTTCAACACATTTTTTTAGACAGAATGAACATGATTAACTGAGCAATAATTAAAGGGAAAATGATAACTACCAAGTTTACCTCTTGGCACGGCGTTCGGTGTTTTTAAGTCCTCCGAACAGGACTTCTTTTCTTCTTAGTTGTCCTGGGATTTGGGTGGCGTAGACGGTGGTTCCGGCAGCGCCTCCTCTTCTTGTGTAACTGTCTTCACTTTCCATACCCGACTTGGTGCTTCGGTCTCCTGTTGTGTATCCTCGGGCCTTATGACCTCTCCTTCATAGTCTGCCCATACGTCCTTGATGGTTTGCCTCCTTTGGTTACGGTTACGTTGCCTTCTTCTTGTCCTGACCTGCTTAGAATCTTCAACTATATAGTTAGGGTCATTAAAGTAGCGGCGTACCTTCTCAGGGGGGAAATGCATATCGACTTCTCTGGTTCCAATGTAGATGATTGCTTTGACGGTGCCTAGGAACGGTCTTCCTAGGATGATGGGTGGTTCGTACTCGTCGTCTCCCATGTCAATGACCTGAAAGTCTGTATGGACAAAATGATCGTTAATTTTAACAGGGACATCGGTTACTATACCTTCGACCTTTCGGGATGTCTGATCTGCCATCTAGAGCTGAGTGTATGTTGGTTTTAAGGGCATGGTCCCGTACAAGAGCTGATAGGTGACTGTGGCCATTATGTTGACGCCTGATCCAGTGTCGCAGAGCGCCTTCTAAAAGGAGTATCCATTGATTGAGCACTCAATGCTTGGCATACCTGGGTCGTCCTTCTTGTTCAGGAAGGGCGACTTGAGTCGACCATCTTGACCTCCTTGAACTGCAGTGACCATCTTAGCTGATTTGGTCTATCCTTGGTTGTTCTTGTTCTGCTTGTTCCTCCTGTTGGTCCTCTTCCTTGGTTCATGTTGGGGTTGCTCTGGGATTTGTGTAATCTTGTTCTTGAAGGAAAACGTCTCCTTCCTCCCCTTGATGTTGAAGTTGATCTTCGCAGCGCTAGCGTAGATGACAGCTCCCGAGGTGTTCAGGAATGGCCTTCCCAGAATAACTGGTGACCTCTCATCGGACCCGGTCTCTATCACCACGAAATCAGTTGGAGCATACGAGGTACCAACTCGGACACACATGTTCTTTAATATTCTTTTAGGAAAGCTTAGTGTCCGATCTGCAAGCTGCAAACACATAGTTGTTTCTGATAAAGGATATGTAAATAATTTTTCATAGAGTACCCTGGGCATAATGTTGACGCTGGAGCCAAAGTCGCAGAGTGCTTCTGGGAAGTCCACCATGCCGATGGAGATCGGGATGACGGGGCGTCCTGGATCGCCTCTCTTGACTGGCAGAAGGTCATTATGTACTCCGACAGTGGGATTACTCCAATAGTTACCTGCATCAAACATGTCTACAAGATTTGCAGATTCTAATCCTTCCGGTTGTGATGGTATACCGGGGTTAGTAGCAGGAACAGCAGCAGCTATTTGATTTAACTGAGATTCAATCATTTTATTAAAGCTAATTTGGTTTTTGATGGCAGTAGAGAAATTATCCATTCTATTATTTATGTTTTCTAGTATTTTATCATTGGATGCCAATTTCTTAGACAAGTTATCCATTAGCTTTCCTTGATTAGACACTAACTCTCTCAGGGGTGGAAAATTATTATTGTTGTTGTAAGAGTTATTACCTTGATAATTACCTGAGTAGTTACCTAAGTAGTTAGGCCTCTGTTGATTCCAACCTTGATTTTGTTGAGGACTTTTGTAGTTGTTGTTGTTGTTGATGTACCTTGCATCCTCAAGCATCTCAGGGCAGTGATTGCCTGAGTGTCCAGTATCTCCACATTCCTCACAAGTCATGTGAGAGTCGTAGACGTTCATGACTTCTCTTTTGTCTCCAGCTTTGTCATCGAGCTTTTTCATGAGTAGGTCTAACTTTGTAGACAGCATGTCTACCTCCTTGAGCTGGTGCATACCTCCACCCTTCTTGTGTGTTTGGATCCTCTCTTCGTTCCAACCTTGGTTGGACGCTATCTTCTCCACAAGGGCTGTAGCTTGTGGTATGGTGAGTGATAGAAATGCGCCTCCAGCTGCAGCATCCATGGTCTCACGAGCACTAGTGATGAGCCCATGATAAAAAGTCTGCATAAGTAGCCAGCTCTCCATTCCATGATGGGGACATTCTAGGATGTAATCTTAAAAGCGCTCCCATGCTTCTGGAACGGATTCATTATGTTGTTGATGAAAACTTGTAATCTTCCCACGGAGAGCATTGGTCTTGCCCATGGGAAAGAACTTAGCCAGAAAGTTTGTAGAGCAGAGTGCCCACGTAGTGTTCTTATCCTTCGTCGCGTAGAACCACTGCTTCGCTCTCCCCAATAGTGAGAATGGGAAAAGGCGAAGTAGTATGGCGTCTCTGGGAACATCTAATAAAGTGAATGTGCTGCAAATCTCTAGGAAGTATTGGAGATGAGCACTTGCATCTTCGTGCGGCTTCCCACAAAACTGGTTGGCTTGTACCATGTTGATGAGCCCTGGCTTGAGCTCAAAGTTCTTGTCGATGGCCGCGGCAGGTCCAGTGTGGATGTTGTCCGTAGTGGGAGCTGAGAACTCGCAGATCGTCTTGTTCGCCATGGCTGCGAACTCTGTTGACAAATTCCGGATGAAACTTCGGCGGTCTTCTGAATTGGATGAAGTGTTGCGTCGAAGTGTTGACTTCTTGAGCTTGGCTCTTGCCCCTCTAATTAATGCTTCGGGGTTGTCAACAAAATTTTCTGGAAGATGTCCTCTATTCATACATCACCCTGCAAAACAATAAGAATGGAAAAAATACAGGGGTAAATCTGTATGGGAGAATTGATGATCTCAATCACTTAATGATGCGAATGATGACTCAAATTCCGTATTCATTCCTAAGTTATTCTTAACTATAAAGTCTAGCATATCATAGTTAGTGCAAGTACACTTGGCAATCATTGCGAGAAAAGACTACGCCCATGTATAGTGATATTATCAAGGAAGATGAGAAACATAGCAATCACTCCCCCGTAATAATGTTGCTCTGCCTGCCTTACACACGGGAGGGGGACTATATAAGAACCAACGAAGCTGTCACCATTGCGGACCACCCCACGATCCGGCATATAAGGTGCAATCGCAGATAAATATGGTCTAAGCACCACGCCTACACAATATTTATCATTTACCCATAGATCCGATGGATAAACGCTATATGATCCTAAACATGTATATAATTCCAATCTAACTAAGCCTAGCGTATAACTACGATAAACTAAGAACAATATAATTGCAAACATAAACAAGTAGAGCAAAATCATAATCAATATATTGAAATAGAACAAAGTTGTATTCATAATATTGAAGAACAAAGATGAACAATGAAGAATAGTAAAGGAATTACCAAGAATCCTCTTGACAGATCCGGAAACCAATCGAAGATTGACTCCTTCTAGTTCTAATCCTATGTAGCTATGCTATACTAGAGATCTAGTTGATGTGGTGGCTCTAGGGCTTGATCAGAGACTCTCCTCCTGAGATTAGGGTTTGAGGAATTAAGAATGAGGGAGTGCCTCCTCCAGGGGCCAGGGGTCCTGCTTATATAGCCCCCTCAAGTGAACGTGGGCCGTCAGATCAAACCGACAGTAATCGCACGGTTTTCCTTGATCCCTTAGGTCGGTGGAGCATAATCCGCGAGACGGAGCCTGATTGGCTCTCAGGCCAGGGCGGCCGCCCTAGGGAGCAGGGCGGGCGCCCTGCCTCCGGGCCCGTTCGGCCTCCCGTTCGATCTCGTGGCTTCTGGAGTCTTCTAGATGATAGAAAATCGGTGAACACGTTATTATCTCTATGTAAACCCGACGTGTGGGCCTTTCCTCCGTATTTTCTGATAACCCCCTACAGAAACAGACAAACACCAAAACTCGTGGAATTCTGTCAGATAAAACCCTAAGTCTAGGTGTTGGTTGCATTTGGATCCTTTTCTTTATTTATTTGATAACTATATTTGGTACTTAAGGACCGTCAACAGTCTTCTGGCTTAATGTCTAACTCAGTTAGAGCGTTGCAGAAGAGGATGTAGAGGGCGCTGCCACTGTCGATGAGCACCTTCTTGAATCATACATTCCTGATGATAGGGTCCAAAACAAGGGAGAAGCATCCTAGCTTCGGAATATTGGTCCACTGGTCAGCTCTGCTAAACGTAATGGGTTGGTGCGACCAGTTTTGATACTTGGGGTCAGCAACCTTTCCATCGGGGATGTTGAGGGCCATAACAGCTCGGGAGGTAAGCTTCCTCTGTCGCCCGTTCTCTTGGGCAACTTTTCCACCAAAGATGCTGCGGACGCTTCTATCGGGATCCTTGTAGGCATGACGAGGGTCCTTGTCGCGTTCCTCTTCGGTCTTGTCCTCCTCATCAGGTCTCTTGTCATCCTAGCGGTCGTCATTGTCACCGTCGCGCTACCTTTTGCGGGGGTCCGAGCGGTAGATAGACTTTAGACCCCTGCAATCCCCCATTGTATGGTCGAAGTCTAGATGAGCCAGGCAGGGACCCTAAAGGATCTTGGAATAAGCATCCTCATGGTTGCGCTTGGGCGCTGGCTTGATGGCGTTGACGGCGTTGTCGACTGGTCGGTTCTGGCTCTACCGCCCCCTAAAGTCATCCTGCCGGCGCCAATCACGATTGTCATTACGGCGGTCATGGTTTTCATTGCGCCAATCATCGCGGTGGTTGTCACGATGCCGATCATCGCATCGGTCGTCTAGGCGGTGATTTTGCTGGTCGGGGCATGGAGCTTGGCTAACTCTTCTTTGATCTGCTAGTCGGCCTCATTAGCATCTGCCCACTTCTTCGCCACCGTGAGAAGGTCCTGGACTAAGTCGGGCCTCTTGCGAAGAAGTTTGGTCCTAAGAGCATCATGGTGGCGGAGGCTTTTGATAAACGTAGAGATAGATTCATCGCTGTTGATGTTAGGGATGGATATCCGTGTCTCTGAGAAGCGGCGGATGTAGTCGCACAACGGTTCATTTGGATAGTCTCTGACTTTCTTTAAATCATACTTGTTGCGGGGCTGCTGACAAGTGGCCATGTAATTGTCAATGAAAGCCCTCCTGAGCTGAGCCTAGGTGTCGATGGAGCCTTCCCTCAAACTGAGAAGCCACTAGTTCGTGGACTAGTTGATGACCATAGGCAAATAATTGGTCATCATGTCTTCATCGCCATGTGCTTTCGGACAATGATTTCATACAGTGTTATCCACTATTTAGGATTGGCCTTCCCTTCATAGGTATCTAGATCGTGGAGCTTGAAGTTTCTTGGCCAGATGATAGCACGAAGCTGGTCAGTGAATGGCCGGAGGCCGGGGATATGGCCAGCACGCGGTGCATAGCCACGGCCGGGTGCGCCATGTGCTTCAACATATTCCCGCCTATGCTGCATCTTAGATCCATGACGCTCCTCTCGATTGTTCTCAATGTGATCCCTCAAATTCAAGTTGACGCTGAGATGGTCACAAAGGTCACCTCCAAGCTGCTCCACTTCCTAGTCGGCACCACGTTGTCTACCACGACCGCCACCGTGGTTTGCAACACGCTCTCCTCCATGACATGCGCCACGCCCGCCTTGTTGATTACGTTCGCCCCTTGATCGGCGTCATGCTCGCCTCGCTGGTCGGCATTGCGCCCTCCGCCTTGATCTCAGGGATGGTGTGCCTCATAGTTTACGTCATTGCCCTGGTAAAGATAGGGACCTCCTCGTTGACGGTGACTTCGGGTGGTGGACGTCGACGGAGCGGGTGTACGCCTGTCGTTGACCTGGACTGTGGCCGCCTTCAAATAAGCCTTGACAACGTCAAGTGTCAGGAATTCAGAAAGCTTGTTCAATTCGTTCATGGCAACGGCAATGTTGGCACTCGGTGTTTTGAACACTTGCTGGTTGTCGCACATGTCGAAAGCGTCGGTCAGATCACGGTGGATATTGCGCTGGCCACCCGCGCCTGCGTCAGCCATATTTTCTTTAGCATTCTACGGGTCGACTCTCCAAGCCCTACGATCGGCGTTTCTTTCCTCCTGAGCAACCCTCTCTTGATCAGTCTCCCTATCGCGAGGGGCTCGTTGTTGCTAATGGCGAAGACGATGCCTCCAAAGCCGGGTGGAAAGGCTGAGAACTCCTGCCCATATGGATCAATGAGGGTGCAGGTATAGCTTGTCCCATGAGATTCGGTAGACCCGATACTTCCTTTCGGGATTGTAGAGAGCGAGTCCTCTCTGATCTGTCTGATCTCTACCACGTTAACAATAGGTGTAGGGTGGTCTGGTTCAGGCAGGTCTATCAGACAGAGATCCGAAATATGGTCATGCTCAGCGGGATCCATGAACATGTGTGGTATGCGGGCGGTGTACTCGGATGCCGCGTTCGCCAGCCCGTATGGGTAGGTGTTGGGTGAGTGTTCCATTAGGGCTTCGTAATCCCCTGACCTCAGGCTGGTTGCGGGTATTGGTCGGTAACAAACCATCCGCCATTCTGGAGTCACCGTGATCACGAGATCAGGGTCAGGGCGCCTCTGGCAGCTAGCCCGAGCTGGTCAGGAATGACGATCCTCAGCAGATCGATCTCTGATCAAATCTACTAAGGTTAGGGCTTCGACCAAACCTGTGGTGACCCGATCGATAGACTCGACAAGATCGGTATTGTCAAGACGCCTTCCTTGATAGCGGGGTAGCAGACAGTGGGTGGTCGGAGGAGGCGACCCTGAGAGTGGTCCCGAGATGAAATCCTCCATTGTCAATGTAGACTCGGTTGGCGTAGGAGGAGTCTGCACCACCTCCACGCCTTCAGCGGGTCCGTCAGCGTCGGTGGTCCAGGTGAATGTCCCGATCATGAACGTCAGTACCGCCGGAAGGACCATGGAAGTAGGGAAGTTGACCATCTGGCTCACCATAGAGTCTGCACGCACACCCCCTACCTGGCGCGCCACTGTCGATAAGATGTGGTCGACAGTCTACTGAGGGGTATGCCCACGGTAGTAGATTATCGGTGGAGGTGTGCAAGACAGCGAACTAGATGGTGACATAAGAGGAACACAAGATTTATCTAGGTTTGGCCCGTGAATCGCGTAATACCCTACGTCCTGTGTCTTTGTGGATTATATTGATACGTGATGATGAGATATTTTGAGGGGGGTCCTTGCCCGCCTTATATAGTACGGGGGCAAGGTGATAGATCTAAGGAATCTAACCTCAGCCGATTACAACTATTGTATCCATGGAGGATACAATATCTATTCTAACTGACTTTGTTTCCTTTATCATCAAGTAGTCTTTGCTTGCTCCGCATGGTTCGCTGAGCAGTTCGAAGATCCGCGCATCCCTTTCTGGAGGTCACCTTGTCTGGGGCGGCCCATGTGGAGCCATGAGGGTATACAGGTCTATACCCCCACAAGCATACATGATGTGATCACTCGTAGCAACTTTTATAAATGAAATAGCGTTGAAGAAATTAAGTGGTACTAAGATTTGTATATTTTTCTTTTGTTAAAAATGACTAGGAGATGTGAATCTATCTTTTTTCCCCCTTTTGGTGTGTGACAAATAGTGAGGACAATGTGATTTTTGAATAACGTGATTGGATGATTTACCTATAGATCCATCTACATAAAACTTTTAGCATTGTGGTTGCATTCATATATCTTTTGTCGATGTCGTGCCTACAATACGGCCGCGGGCGGTGCTTGCACTACCGCTCTGGGCCATGCCCCGCCCATGCCCATGCTGCGACGTCATTAGCCTGTTGAAAGCCCGAGTTTGGTTTTGGATAATTGATGAAACCTAGTGTAATAACCCTTGTCCTAAGTGTTGTGATTGAGATAGGGTTGTACACACCCAGGGATGAAGCCAGGAAATAATCAAGGGGGGCTGAAGGTCGTCTTCTACCTCTAGCAGCCCCTCCTACACCTTCATCCATGGCTAACAAATCAAGGGGGCTGAGGGGGATTCCATGTGTTCGGCGGAGGTAGGGGGCTCGACCCCGGCTTGCCCTACCACTGGCTTCATCCCTATACACACTAAATGGTGGAGCTAGATGATGGTCATGGTGATGGTGGTGGCCAAACTTAAAGATCAAGTGCTCCAACTTGGAAAAGAAGAAACAGAAAAACAAAAAGGCTAAGGTATTAAATAGGTTTTTGTTTTGGCACTCAAGACACCATAGAGGGTGTGAGTGTGTTTAGGATCGATAGCCGTATTATAAAGAGGGAAAAATTTTGGCTAAGCGGTTATCGAGTGCCACTAGGTGACATGATTCTTGCGTATGCATTAGGGACCTAGTGTGCTAACAATTAACCCTTGTAAAATGCTTTGAAAAATACTAACATACGTGCACACAAGTTCTACACTTTGTGGCTAGCAAGTTGGAAGCAAGGGTGAAGTGGTTGTTGAGTTAGAAAAAGAAAAGGAGAAGTGACTGAGGTGTTGGACCCTGCTTGGCCGAGTCCAATGATCTGCCTAAGAGCAAGGCGCGCGGGCACGAGAGCGTCAGACCCTGGTATTTGGCAATGATGGACAGAACGAGCACACTATTCCTCTGCACGAGAAAGAGCGCAGCGAGCGAAGGCGCGACACATGGCAGTGTCGGATTCACCTCTGAGTCCGATGGTAGGCGTCAGACCGGCATCTGACGGTTTTTACCATTCTAGAACCTCTCTACATATATTTGGAGGGCATCGGCCGGTCCGACAGTGGTGCCTAGCTTGGTCCGACGTCAGCTTTCTCTGCGTAGTGGAGAGGCGTTGGGTGGCAATGGTCGTTTCGTTTGAATGGGACACGTGGCGGCACTAGAGTGGCCTTGGCAGGGTGTCAGACCCTGCGTCGGACGGTCTGATGCCCCCGCAGGGATGGTCTGACAACCCTCCCCAAGGTCTAATGGCTAGTGGAGCCTTGAGGGCTTTATAAATAGAAGAGGCTCGGCTTTGGCTCACTCTTTTGCACATTTTCACCTATGATACATTCTTGTGAGCCTAAGCAAACTCCTTTCACTTATCTTCATCATTGATTCATCATCATAGTGAGACTAGGAGTGATTCATAGTGTATTTGCTTGAGTGATTGCATCTAGTGGCACTTGGGGATCGTTGTGGCTGCGGATTTCTTGTTACTCTTGGTGTTTGCCGACACCTAGATGGCTTAGAGCAGCAAAGGAGTATTGGCACGAGTTGGTGATTATTCGTGGCCATCTCCCGGTGATTTATAAGAGGTCTTGTACCTTCTCCGATGGAGAGCTGAAAGGTAACTCTAGTGGATTGCTCGTGTCATTGATTTACCTCACTTGTGGGTAGATTCTTGTGGCGCCAAGTGTTGGCTAGGTGTGTGATACCTATTAGCACCAAACCACCAAGTGTTGGTCGACACAACAGGGACTAGTGTGCTGGCAAGCACGTGAACCTCGGGAGAAAAATCATGTGTCATCTTATGATTGGATTTCTTCTGGTGATTGATTAGGATTCATATTGATTGGTTCATCACACTTGCCACGATGGTATAATCACCCTACTCTCTGTTGTATTACTTTCTTTACATTCTTACCTAGTGTCAAGCTCTTTAGTGTAGCTAGTTATGAGAGCTTGTTAGTTTGGTTAATGAGGCTCTTTAGTTAGTCTTAGAGAGCTCACTAACTTAGCAAGTAGAAACCTAGGCTTATGAGTGATTTAGTGATCATAACAACTAGAATTGTTGGGTAGGTGGCTTGCAACCCTTGTAGAGCTAGAGCAAAATTGCATTTTGTTGTTTAGCATACTAACAAATTGCTATAGTGATTTTATAGAGTTTTTATAGGCTATTCACCCCCTCTAGCCATATTAGGACCTTTCACCCATGCCGCTAAAAGTGCCAATTTGGTTTTGATAATTAAGTGATAATCTTCGCCAGACTAATGAGGTTTCATGTGAGATGAACAATGATTAGTCCATGAGATAGGTTGAGCAAGCAATGAAGGTCATGGAGGAGAGATGGCATGTTCATGTGATGCAAGTGCTCAACTTATGAATAGTTGATGAAGATGAGATGATAAAAAAGAATAAGCATATTGAATATGGTATATGACATGGTCTCATATGACAAAAAGATGGTGAAGATCAATGCAAGGCTTGGTTGCAAATGACCATGTGCAAGTGAGAAGGACAAGCAAGAGGCTCAAGACGTGATGACCCGTCGAGGTGGTGAAGAGTGAGTATAGGGCTTGGCGTCGATGGACCAAGGTGAAAGGATCAAGATGCCCAAGAGGGGGGGTGAATTGGGCTTTTCTAAAAAATAATTGCAAGAATTAAATCCTACAAGCCGGAATTCACCCCTAGTGCCTACTTGTGTTCCTAGAGAGTCTACCGTTAAAAAGTTTTGCACCCTAGTTTCCAATCCTAGTCTAGCATGGCAATTCTAGGAATGTAAAACAAGCAATGAAAGTAAATACGAGAAAGTAATTGCTTGAATGTAAAAGGGGCAAGGAACACGGCGATGTTTTTCCGAGGTATCGGAGAGTCGCCACTCCCCACTAGTCCTCGTTGGAGCACCCGCGCAAGGGTGTCGCTCCCCCTTGATCCGCGCAAGGATCAAGTGCTCTCTACGGGTTGATTCTTCGACACTCCGTCGCGGCGAATCACCCAAAACCGCTCACAACTTGAGTTGGGTCATCCACAAGCTCCGTCGGATGATCACCAAACTCCCAATCACCACCAAGCCGTCTAGGTGATGGCGATCACCAAGAGTAACAAGCTAGAACTCTCACTTGACCACAACGAGCCCAAATGAGGAGGTGGATGCACACTTGCTACTCTCGAATCACTAGTGAGGAAACTCAAACTTTGATTCTCAAATCTCTATCCTCACTAGAGCTCTTGCACTCCCTTGCACTCTAAAGGGTTTTCTCAGATGTTTGAATGAGCAAGAGACCTCTAAAAGAGGTGGAGGGGTTGTATTTATACACCCCTCAAAGAAAACGAACCGTTACTTTCTGACACGGGGTCACCGGACGCGCCGGTGCAACTCACCGGACGCGCCGGTCCCCCGTAACGGTCAAAACACGATTTTGAAAACGAACCACCGGACGCGCCGGTCAGTTAGCACCGGACGCGTCCGACGTGCAAGGGTGCTTACTGGACTCACACCGGACGCGAGGCCGCGTCCGATGCCTGAAGACCGGACGCGTCCAGTCCTCTCTGGACCTTACTGGACTCACACCGGACGCACCGATCAAGTCCAGGTCGCGTCCGACGGGCGTTCTCCCTGGATGACACGTGTCGGTCGCTGACCACCGCGTCCGGTCCTCGCGAGGACCGCGTCCGGTGATCAGGGCCGAACCCTAGTCGCGGTAACGTACACACCGGACGCGTCCGGTGCTCCCGAAGACCGCGTCCGGTGCCTAGAAAACAGCCCGAAACTATCCGAAACGCGTCGCAACTTCAACCAAGTTGCTTCCAACTTAACTTTGAGCTAATCTAGGGTTGCCTAGTGCCAAGTTTAACAAGTGTGCACCACACCTAAACATAGGACTCGCCTAGGTCAAGCTACCCATCCATGCCCCCCTTTATAGTACGGCCAAAAGAGAAAAACGAAGATCCTAACGACTATTCCGAATGTGTCTCAACACCTCGACATCCGGAACTAACCGTCCTTAATCTTGACGTCACTCTTTTGAAAACCGAAACGATTTCCATCAAGGGACACGAAGCCACAGTGCTCAAAAGTAGTTATCACCTCCATGACCTAACATACCAATGTTTCTGCAAAACACACGTTAGTCATGGTAATAAAGTGTTGTCATTAATTGCCGAAACCAAACCTTGGGGCCTAGATGCTTTCAATCTCCCCCTTTTTGGTGATTGATGACAACACTAAGTTTCAATGGATTAGAGTGAAGGTTTTCGAGCATGCTTGGTTCACATAAGCAAAAGATAATAAGCATACAAGGTTAGGAATTGCTTATGTGCTCCAAGCCAAAAGAGTGTACTTCATAAGATAAGACAAAAAGCGTTAGTACACATAAAGATATAGCTCATAAGTAATCGGAGTAAGGCACGGAAGCACAACCTTAGAGCTATAGCTAAAACGGTGACATATATTAATCACGGAGACGGATAACACATTAAGACTCAAGGTCTACGACTCGACGACAATGTCACACGAATGCAATGCTGAAAAGTAAACATGATATGCATGAATGTAGCACACAAAGAACGAAAACCCACTAACAAACTCCCCCTGAAACTACTCTCTCTCCCCCTTTGGCATCAAGCGCCAAAAAACTAATCTAATCTGACGGGGGGACAGACGGAGTCGTGTCGGGTGCCGAGGTGCGCGGAGTGATCACGAAGTGAAGTGAATCGCCCTCGGAGTCTGAGCTATCTGGCTGACCCTCTGAAGAAGCACGTGGCTGCGAAGCGGTCTGGGTCTGAGCAGGAGCAGGTACTGACTGTGTAGCAACAAGTGGATCTGTCTGAGTAACCTGAGCCTGAAGTGCGCCAGTAGCTGGGGGATCTGTCGAGGCAACTGAAGAAGGGAGGGTCTCTGTAGTCCCAATCCCTGTCACTGGTGGAACGACTGCCTCGGGAGCTGACAACCCTGACGAAGTGTGAAACGTAGTGGTGTGCGAGGGTGTCGGCTGACCAGTCAACTCGCTGTAGGTGGCACTGAAATCACCAATAGGTGTGCCTGTCAGGAGATGCGGGCGAGGCTGATCTGACGGTGTGAACCCCGTATGTATAGGAGTGAAGCTCGGGGACTGAAAAGACTGGGGAACCTGCTGCTGTGGAGATGTAAACTGAAAGCTCGGCTGTCCCTGACTCGATGGACCACTGGAATGCAAAGCCGGAGCCATGATAGATGCAGGCGGAGGAACCCCAACTGTGATGAGATGCCGCAGAAGATCCATGTACTGCTGCTGACTCTGTCGCTGCATCTCAACCTGTTGCCTCTGGATCTCAAGCTGCTGTCTCTGAAACTCGTCCTGGCGAGCCTGAATCTGTGCTAGTGCTGTAGCTGTATCCTGTGCCTGGCGCTGTATCTGCTGCTGCTGCTGCTCCTGAGCCTGGGTCAACCTCTCAAGGATAGCCACCATGGCTGGGTCTGAGCGGGAGGCTGAGCCAGATCCACCGGCCTCGTGGTCGTGAGACCGAGGAGACCGGTACCTGGGGATGGGCTGGTAGTCCTCATCTGTGCTGTCTGAAGTGACATCCTCAGGTATCTCAGCAGTCTGAGTGTCAAGGTCTGCGAGCTCTGCCTCGGCAAGCTCGTCAACTCTGGCGTCCTGCTCAGCTGCTGTCTCAGGAACATCTGGGCGCTCACGCTATCCTGGTGCTGGAGCCTGCTCTCTAGTAACTGAGGCCCAAAGCTGTCTGATGTCATAATCAGGGAAAGCAGTAGTAGTGTTAGCAATCTCTGCCCTGATCTCTGGTGGCATCTGGATAGCAGATCTGATGATGAAACAAATCCAGTGGGCATAGGGAAGCTGACGGTTACCCTTGAAGCCCTCAGCAATGGTGTCCTCCATCTCACTCAGGATAAGATCCCAGATGTCAAACTGTCGCTGTGAAAGGAGGTGGTAAACAACCCAAAGCTGCATCCTCGTCAGGCCCTCTCTGTAGCCAAGTCGAGGCAGTAGAGTGCGTCTGAGTATGGCATCCAAGACTCGAGCAAGTGGCGTCAGGCTAGCAGGTGTACGACGTGACCCTTCGCTAAAAGGCTCGCGAAAGCAGGGTCGAACCAGGTCGGTGGGTGGCACTGAACCGCCGTGAGGGCGTCTGGGAGGTGGAGTCTGGCCATAGCACAACTGATGGATCCTCGTGTCAGAAGCAGGTAGTCTGAGGATCTCTCGGGCTCTGGAGCTGTAGAGTCTGTGATCGCGGCCTCTGAATGCAAAGTGAATAAACTCATGGGCAGGATCAATCCAAAGAGAAGCATAGAACTCCCTGACCCATGTGCCGCAGTAAGCACCTGTCCGTCTAAGAAGATCTGATAAGCCAGGCAGATAGGACAGGTGAGGACGGAGCTGCTCTCCCACAACATCAACCAATGCCTCTAGTCGACATACCCTCTGAGGTCTGAAAGCAATGCCACTATCAACTAGGGCCCTGTAGAAATCCTCCTGAAGTGGGGTATAGAAACCCTCTAAAGCTCTGGGATCTCTGACAAGTGGAAACCATCGGCTGACCTCCACAAACCTCAGACTCTTCACCTGACGTGATGAAGCACCCCTCAGGTCTAAGTGCTCGACCGGGGGTGACCCTCTAACTCTGGGAGGAGGTCGTGCACCACGACGCTGGCCCTCTGGCCTGGGTGTCACCTGTGTACGAGCACGTGTGGAGCGGCGACGTGGTGGAGACTGAGCTGCCTGCTCCTCTGTATCCTCAGTGGCCTGTGGAGCCTCAGTGGCCTGGGTAGACTCAGTAGCGGGTGTAGTCTCTGTAGCCTGTGTCTGCTCTGAGGGTGGATCAACTGACATCTGCTCTGAAGGTGCAGTAGCCTCGGTGCCCTCAGTAGCCTCAGTGCCGAGCTGTCGACCTTCAAGATGAAAGCGACGCTCGCCTATGTGTAAGCCACTGCGTCTGCCACCTCTCTCTGCAAGCTCTGCAGCGTCTGCCACGGCCTGAGCAATCTCTGCATCTGACGGTGCCTTCCTCTTCTTTTTGGCTGCAATCTTGATGCGCTTACCACGCGCAATTTCATCACGACGGGGAGGACTGTTGTCCCCGTCACCAGGAGCACCACCGGCGTTCTTGCAACGCACCATGCTGATCAACTGCCTGAAAACCTCTGTGAGATGATGAACTGACACTCGAGAGGCTTGGCCTCAATCCGTATCCGTAGGCTTGGCCTCGGATTTAGCGAACAGATCTGACCCGACACACCGACTGACTCGCTGCACGTATGGAATAGAGAGATATACTATAAGCACATATATATCTAAAGATGCGAAACCCTAGATAGCAAGCACGTGAGATACGAAGTGAAACGACGCGAAGCTACCTCGGATCGACGAAACGACGGTGAAGGGACGAGGTGACCTGGTTTGCGAGAACCCCCGAGATCGGCGATCGAGCACTGAAACGACCAATCGAGATATGCAAGGGATAGTTACGGTCAACGGTAAGCCTTATCGACGAAAAGGAATTGACGAGAACGAAAGAAGTCGAACAAGGCAATACCTCGAGCGAGGGTTAACAAACCCTAAGCTAGGGTTTAGGGACAAACCCTAGGTGAAACCCGCGGCCAAAAAGGAGGAATCGAGGGCACGAGTTGGCACAGGGGTGCTGCGGCAACTGCAGGGGAGCCACGGTGCAGTGGAGGGTGGCCGGCGGTGAGGTGATTGCGGCGGATTTGGCGGCGGCGCACGGCAGCAAGCAGCGGCAAGCAGGCGCGCGCGGGCGCAGCGGGGCAGCGCGCTGGGCAGCGAAGGTGTTGTGGCGTGGCTGGAGCGCGTGAGGGGTCGCCGGAGAGGAGGTGGAAGGCAAGGGCGCGGCGGCTCCGGCGAGAACGGCGGCGAAACGGCGAAGGAGTACGGGCGGCGGCGGATTCGGCGGATAAGAAAAAAACAGAGAAGATGAATCGGTATTTATGAGAGGCGCAGATCCGCTCGAAACGGCATCACCGGACGCGGTGGTCAAAATCACCGGACGCGGTGGTGCAGCGTCCGGTGACACTCCAGTAAGCGCCTGGAGTGACCGGGCGCGTCCGGTGTGGACAGACCGGACGCGGTCAGAGTCCGATGGCTGAGTCCTCGGGAATTCATCGCGGAGCACCGGACGCGGTGGTGGTAGCCGGGACCGGACGCGGTGGTGGTCAGAGGCGCGTCCGGTGCAGCGTCCGGTGCCTAGATCTGGACTTTGTCTTCTGGATGACCGGACGCGCTGGTGGACACCGGGACCGGACGCGGTGGTGAAGCAACACTGCGTCCGGTGCAGCGTCCGGTCGCTGTTCTTCGCCATTCTTCGTTCCGAACATCGACGCGACTTCTCCCAATCAAGTTCCAATTCAAAGAGACACAAATAAACACCAATTGGAACCTGATATGAGTGACCTCACTCAAACCCTCAAATTTTTAAAATATTTTGCCTTAGGCTAGTATTATTTTTACGAAAATAGGCAATAAACATCCGAGGAACAACGTATGGCCAAGCAATAGAGTTTTTGGACCTTTAGGAGCGTCAAAAGCTCTCTCTATTCATGGACGAACACAGAGGTTGCTCAAAGCTAAACCGAAAAGAAACGACAAACAAACAACCATGCATATGCAATGCAATACAAGAAAGTAAAGCTAGGTTGCTTGTCAAGTTTGATCCACGGTTAGGCTTCTTCACTCCTCCAAAGGAGGGTTATCGTAACCGTGTTAGCCAAGCCCTAAATGCATTGCGATAAAGTAAACGTGACATATGATACAATGCAATGCAAGGGACAACACGCGCTCATTTTTTAAAGTTACTTGAATCAAGCACATTAAGTTCACTTCTTAGCCTACAAAAGGTAGCCTCGTCCAAAGGTTTAGTGAAGATATCCGCTAATTGATTTTCACTTCGTACACCTTCTAGTGATATGTCATTTTTAGCAACGTGATCTCTTAGAAAGTGATGGCAGATATCAATGTGCTTGGTGCGAGAGTGTTGTACCGGATTGTTAGCAATTTTAACGGCACTTTCATTGTCACATAAAAGTGGCACCTTTTCAAGAACAACTCCATAGTCTAGGAGGGTTTGTTTCATATATAAGATTTGTGCACAACAAGCCCCCGCGGCAATGTATTCCGCCTCGGCGGTGGACAAAGCCACACTATTTTGCTTTTTAGATGACCAAGATACTAGTGATCTCCCAAGCAAATGGCACCCTCCGGATGTGCTTTTTCTATCAATTTTGCAACCGGCATAATCCGAATCGGAATAGCCAACTAGTTGGAATCTAGCTCCTTTGGGATACCATAGACCAATGCTTGGGGTGTGCTTAAGATATCTTAGGATTCTTTTTACGGCACTTAAGTGAGGTTCTTTAGGGCACGCTTGAAAGCGAGCACACATGCACACACTAAACATGATATCGGGCCTAGATGCGGTAAGGTACAACAAACTACCAATCATAGAACGGTAGAGAGTTTGATCAACCGGTTTACCTCCCTCATCTAGGTCGAGATGTCCATTTGATGGCATTGGGGTCTTGATTGGCTTGCATTCTTCCATCTTGAATCTTTTGAGAAGATCCTTGGTATACTTTTCTTGAGAGATGAAAATCCCTTCTCTCATTTGCTTGACTTGAAAACCAAGGAAGAATGTGAGCTCACCAATCATTGACATCTCGAACTCCTTCGACATTAATTCACCAAATTTCTTGCAATAATCTTCATTTGTTGACCCGAAGATGATATCATCAACATATACTTGACAAAGAAAATCTCCCCATCAAGCTTCTTGGTGAATAGTGTGGTGTCGACCTTCCTGATGGTGAAGCCCTTTTCAATGAGGAAGTCCCGGAGGCGCTCATACCACGCTCTAGGGGCTTGTTTGAGCCCATATAGCGCCTTGGACAACCTATAAACATGATTAGGATATCTAGGGTCTTCAAACCCGGGAGGTTGATTGACATAGACTAGTTCATTTATAAAGCCATTTAAGAATGCACTTTTCACATCCATTTGATATAATTTCATATCATGATGTGATGCATATGCAAGGAGGATACGAATGGCTTCAAGTCTTGCAACGGGTGCAAAGGTCTCTCCAAAATCAAGGCCTTCAACTTGAGAGAACCCCTTTGCAACTAGTCTTGCCTTGTTCCTCACTACTATGCCTTGGTCATCTTGCTTGTTTCGGAACACCCACTTGGTTCCAATGACTCTTGCACCTTTAGGATGCTCTTCAAGTGTCCATACTTGGTTGCGGGTGAAGTTGTTCAATTCTTCATGCATGGCATTCACCCAATCCGGATCTTGAAGAGCTTCTTCTACATTCTTAGGTTCAACACAAGAGACAAAAGAGTGATGTTCAACGAAAGAAGCTAGCTTTTGAGATCGAGTCATTACTCCCTTTGTAGGACTCCCTATGATGAGTTCTTGTGGATGAGCTTGAAGTAGAGGTGAGTTTCTTCTATCAATCACTTGAGGGGGTGGATGGGGAGCATCAACATCTTGTGCTTGTGCCTCGGCTTGTTCATGAGAGACATAGGTATCTTCATTTTCAACTCTCTCATTCTTGTCATCATCTTGAGGCACACGTGATGAAGATGGTGGATCGATGATTTGCACATCGTCTTCATCATCTTTTGGCTTGATGTCTCCCACGGGCATGTTCTTCATGGCCTCCCTCAAGGGTTCATCACCTACATCATCACAATTCTCAATTGCTCCTTGGGAGCCGTTAGATTCATCAAATTCCACATCATATGTTTCTTCAACCAAACCGGTGGCATGGTTAAATACTCTATATGCTTTGGACTTTGATGAGTAACCAACAAGAAAACCAATATCACAACGTCTTTGAAACTTCCCTAGGTGTTGACGCTTCTTGTAGATGTAGCATTTGCAACCAAACACCCGGAAGAATGAGACGTCCGGCTTCTTCCCATTTAGCAATTCATAGGGGGTCTTGCCAAGAAACTTTTGGAGGAAGAGGCGATTTGAAGCATAGCATGCGGTGTTGATTGCCTCGGCCCAAAACTTTTCCGGAGTATTGTACTCATCTAACATTGTTCTTGCAAGAGTGATCAAGGTCCGGTTCTTTCTCTCAACTACACCATTTTGTTGAGGAGTGTAGGTTGAAGAAACTTCATGCTTGATTCCAATTTCATCACAATAAGCTTCAATGTTGGTGTTGTCAAACTCTTTGCCATTGTCACTTCTAATCTTCTTTATCTTGACTTCAAATTCATTTTGAGCTCTCTTTGCAAACTTCTTGAAGCAACTTGCCACTTCGGATTTGTCATGAAGGAAAAAGGTCCATGTATATCTTGAGTAGTCATCCACTATCACAAGACAATAGAGATTACCACCCAAGCTCTTGTATGTTGTAGGCCCAAACAAATCCATGTGTAGAAGTTCTAGCACTCTTGAGGTTGACATGAAAGCCTTGGTGGGATGAGTGTTTGCAACTTGTTTGCCGGCTTGACATGCACTACAAGGTTTGTCCTTTTCAAACTTCACATCCTTCAACCCTCTTACTAGTTCTTTCTTCAATAGCTTGTTGAGAGTGCTCATTCCAACATGTGCAAGCCTCCTATGCCAAAGCCAACCAAGTGAGGTCTTGGTGAACAAACATGTCATCAAATTTGCATCTTCGGAGGTGAAGTCAACAAGATAAAGATTGTTGTATCTAAAGCCTTTGAATATCACTTGCTTGTCATCTATCTTTGAAACTTCAACTTCATTTGGTGTGAACAAGCATTGGAAGCCAAGATCACAAAGTTGCCCAACGGATAACAAATTGAAACTCAATGAAGCAACATAGAGCACATTTGAGAGTGAGTGATCATTTGATATTGCAATCTTGCCTATACCCTTGACTTTGCTCTTTGAATTATCCCCAAATGTGATCTTCTCTTGACATATCCCATTCTCTTCAATGGAGGTGAACATACGAGGATCACCGGTCATATGTTGAGTGCAACCACTATCAATAACCCAATGAGATCCACCGGTCTTGTAGTTCACCTATACACAAGAGATCAAGTTTTTTGTTTAGGGACCCAAACTTGAGAGGGGCCCTTGACTTTCTCAACTAGTGACTTGGCAACCCATATTTTCTTTGGCCTATTCTTGTTTGGGGGACCCAAAAACATGACTTTCATCTTTCCATTTGAATCTTTTCTTAGCATGTAATGAGCATTGAAGGCAAAGGGTCTAGCATACTTGGGCAAGGGTTGTGGTGGTGGAGTTTTGCATTCATGAGCAAAGTGACCTTCTTGACCACACTCAACACATCTCTTTGGCTTGGGCTTTGACTTGCTTTGTTGTTGAGCTTTTGCTTTCTTCTCTTGATTTGCCAAGTACCCAATACCACTTCTATCCATCTTCATTACGGTGTTCATGAGGAGCTCACTTTGCAAATATTGGCCTCTTGTGAACTTGCTTAGACCGGTCTTGAGATGCTCTTTCTCTTGCTTGAGCTTCTTGTTCTCTTCAATGAGTGACTCATTTGTTGTTTGCTTCTCAAGAGCCATCAAACCTTTGAGCTTCTTGTTCTCATTTGCAAGCTTCTCATTCTCACACTTGATCTTGGCATAATCATCATGGTTGCATGACTCAACCACACTCTTGCCTTTGCTACTAGAACCTTGCTCAATGCTTTCAATGATCAAATCATCACATGATGTAGCTATATCACACTTAACAACATTGTTAGTAGCATCATGTGTCTCAAGAGCAAGTTCATTAGCAACCACAAGACTATCATAGTCAATTTTTAATGTGGTGTACTTGTCTTTTAGAGAGCCATGTCTAGTGATGAGCTCATCATGCTTCCTCTCAAGTTTATCATGTTGATCTTTAAGCTCTTTGTTAGAGGTTTTGAGCTCCTTGAGAGTGGAAGACATAACTTCATTTTGATCTCTAAGCTCACCACTAGTCTTTTGAGCATTTTCAAGCTTAGATGAGAGTGATTCATTTTCATTTTGAAGATCATCATTTTCACTTCTAGTCCTTCTTATGATTTTAGTGTATTTGTTTAGCAATTTTACAAGTTCATCATAAGAAGGTGCATCAAATTCATCATCACTATCACTATCATCATCATCATCACTATCATGGTTTTGTACCTTTCGTTCACCCTTGGCCATAAGGCATAGGTGAGTAGTGAACGATGATGGTGAAGAAGGCGGTGAAGGTGGTGGTGAAGATGTCGGTGAAGATGATGGCCCCATCACAAATGCGGCAACCTTCTCTTTCTCATCATCGCTCTCATCTTCGGAGGAGCCACAAGATGATTCAATGTCGGTGAGCCAATCACCAACAATATAAGCCTTTCCACCCTTCTTCTTCTTGTAGAACTCCTTCTTCTTGCCATCCTTCTTCTTGTATGGCTTGTTCTTCTTCTTCTCATCTTCTTCATCACTTGAATCATTTTTCTTGCCCTTGTTCTTGTTCTTGAACTTGTCTTTTGGTGGTCTAGGGCATTGATGAGCTAGGTGGCCAAGTTCACCACAATTGTAGCAATCCATCTCCGAGATGGGCTTTCTCTTGCTACTTGTGAAGAATTTCTTTTTCTTGCCATCGAACTTGATGCCACTCTTGTTGAGCTTCTTTAGCATCTTGGTGGTCTTCCTCACCATGAGTGCAAGTGATTCATCATCGACATCACTTTCACTTGAGCTTTCTTGCACGATCATGGCTTGGCCCTTCTTCTTCTTCTTGTCATGGCTAGCTTTGAAGGCCAAGTCTTTCTTCTTGGAAGATGATGAGCCCTCTTCCGGAGTGATGTGCATGTACATCTCATGAGCATTGATCTTCCCCAATACTTGTGTTGGAGTTGCGGTGGAGAGATCACTTTGATGAAGCACGGTGACAATGTGACCATACTTCTCAACGGGAAGCACACTCAAGATCCTCCTTGCAACATCCGATTGACTCATTTGAGTGAGCCCAAGAGCATTGAGGTCCTCTACAAGAACATTCAAGCGAGTGTACATGTCATTAGCACTTTCTTTGGGAAGCATCTCAAAAGAATTAATTTTCTTTAAAGCAATATGATAGCGTTCCTCACGCTCACTCTTAGTTCCCTCATGGAGAGCACAAAGATTTTGCCACAAATCATGAGCGTTCTTTGCATTACGCACACGATTGAAGATATCTTTGCCTAAGCCCCGGTAGAGTGCATTTTTGGCCTTTGCATTCCACCGGTCGTACTTCTCCTCGTCACCCGTGGGGTTTGCGGGATCCTTGATAGCGGGAAGCCCTTCGGTTGCGGCTCTAAGACACCCGGCATCTATGGCTTCGAGGTACGCCTCCATACGGATTTTCTAATATGGAAAATCATCCCCCTCAAAGGTGGGAGGTGGTCCTTCCCCGTTAGACATCTTGCTCTAGGCGGTAAAGCCTAAAATAGGAGCAACACGGCTCCGATACCAATTGAAAGGATCAAGATGCCCAAGAGGGGGGGTGAATTGGGCTTTTCTAAAAAATAATTGCAAGAATTAAATCCTACAAGCCGGAATTCACCCCTAGTGCCTACTTGTGTTCCTAGAGAGTCTACCGTTAAAAAGTTTTGCACCCTAGTTTCCAATCCTAGTCTAGCATGGCAATTCTAGGAATGTAAAACAAGCAATGAAAGTAAATACGAGAAAGTAATTGCTTGAATGTAAAAGGGGCAAGGAACACGGCGATGTACAAATCAAAATTAATGATGAAAAGATGTTATACCTGCTGCTAAGTAAAAATCTGAACAACAAAAAAGCTCTATCGGATCTCATGGACAAAAAGGAACAGCCCTTTTCTCTCTTCCATCTTGGATATTCAGATTTAGTTTTGATGCATGCAACGAATTGATGTTTCCCTCGATCTGCCATCTCAATTCTCAAACATGCAAATTTCCCCTTGAATCAACCCCAAAACAATAAAATAAGTTACTAGGGAGGACAAAAGCAATCAGATCAAAGTACGCTAGAACTTGAGCACATAGCACGCACCCGAGCACACATGACGATGAGACGATTGCCGGCACCTGAGCATGCAGCAGGACGAGATGAAACATGAGCAGGCATCCTAACCTCGTGCCAAAAAAAGCCGAGGGCCGCGCTAAAAACAACAACAAAAAAGTTCATTTTACTTCTTTAAACTATCCTCATAGTCTAATTTTCCTCCCTAAACTCCAAAACCGGATAAACCACCTCCCTCAATTTTTAAAACCATTCATTTTACCTCCCTGACTCGGTTTTAGGTGGTTTTCAAAGGCAGTTTTTTCTTTTTCTTTTTTATTTATTTTGGTTGAATTTTTGAAAAATAATAGTAAATCACAAAAAATCATAAAACAGAAAAATCTAATTTTCTAGGACTCCACATGAGTACATCTATACAGTGAATATATGATATGGTATGCTTATAGCTTTAGATCTATACTTTTATGTAATTAATACAAAGCTGTAGTTTCTATGATCTAATTATGGTGAAATTTTTATGATGGGCTAATTAATATATAATTAAACTGTCTTAAAAATTTCATGTTCATTGGATCATCTATAACTGAGTTATAGATCTATTTAGTTTTATGCTTGTTAAATAGTTTTAAAATTGTTAAAAGTGTGTAAAAATAGAAACAAGTATAATTTTTTTACTATAGTTAAAGCATACAATAATTAGACCACCATAAAAATTTTATCATAATTGGACCATAGAAACTGTAGTTATGAATTAATTACAGAAAAGCATAGATTAAAACTACAACAAAAACTTTGTACTAAAACATATCATATTATATATTTACTATGTAGATCTACTCATATGAAGTCCAACAAAATTAGATTTTATATTTTATGATTTTTCTATGATTTACTATGATTTTTCAAATGTTCAGCCAAAATAGATAAATAAATAAATAAAACAAAACCGCCTTTAAAAATCATGTATATCTGAATCAGGGAGGTAAAATAAATAGTTTTTAAAAGTTAAGGGGTTGTTTATCCTGTTTTCTAATTCACGGAGGAAAACTAAACTTTGGCCAAACGACAAACGCTGCGCCAAAAAGAAAGAAAGAAAACGAGCCGCACATCTCGTTGTTCTGGGAAACAGGCCGTCTCTTCATGGGCCGCACATCTCGTTGCTCTAGCTGGAAGCGTAGTTGGTCTCCCGCGTCTCGGCGTTTGCTTTTTTTTTTCGTCTCGGCGTTGGATGGAAGTGGACGGTCCGATTTTGGTCACTGCAGCCATACGTCGCTCGGGCGAAGTCAGGCGATCTGATTCCCTTCCTGTTCAGGGGGATCCTGGCCCCCTCCCACCTCGGGCGCTCTCAGGCGCGAATCGGATCCTGGCGGCCCCCTCCCACCGGGCACTCTCAGCTGTCGGCGTGGTGGCGTGCCTCGGTTCGCTGACTTCGGCTCTTCTCCGCCCTTCTGCCTCGAGGTCTGCACCTCCTCGACTCGTCGCCGACCTCCTGTGATCCTGCCTCGACCTCGGCCCTCCACTGCAGATTCAAGACATGGAGGATTACCCAGCCATAGGTGCACAAAGTTGCAAATTCTAGCTTGTTGTACTCTACAGATAATAAAGAATGTGCTAGGGTTTATGTAGATTTCGAGATAAATAAACATTGTTGTGCATTGATGTAGAAACTTATCAAGGGAATTCAACAATAACTTGTATAGATCTGTTTATCTGTTTTCCAAGTTCTCCAAAGGAAACCTTTTCTTATCTGCACAAATTTAGACACGTCATTTACTGAGTTTTACCATACTGTTGAGTTAGTTGGTAAGCTGAGAATGATCTATTTCAACTTCAAGTGAAGTGTAGCATATTTTGGAATAAGCAGGAGCCTGGAAGATTAATTACAAAACATCTTTTCAAAAGGAAAGGCATTGCAAAGCAGCATAGAGTCATGTGGTGCAGCGGTTCTGCTATACTGAACTGGGGAGCAGTTTTGTCTAGAGAAACTGTCAGTTTTCACTCGTGTAGTATAGTGGTACTATATTGTGGTCCAAGTTCAACAGGTTTTACAATATTTGTTCGACATTTGCATAACTCAGATTCAGTTGTCTGATCAAGAGTTTTTGTTTATTTAGGTTCCACTTATTTGGGGGAGTTTGATGACGGAAAGAGCAGCTGTAGAAAGCTTCTAGATGGGCATAATCGATATCGCTGATGCAGGAAGCCACAACCATCAACCAGATACCATGGCTTCTGCAAGCTTTATCACATGGCGACAAGGTCTCTTCCTTTTACCATTTTCTATGTTTTTCCCTAGTCTATATTTGTTTCAATAGATCTTCAGAGTTATGAAAGTGTAAAACCAATATATGCATACATAAACCATGAAAAGTACACCGGTGATCAGCTCTACCTCCCTGCTTTATTAAACTTGTAGAGCTTGCATAACATTTCAACATGTTGCAGAACTGAAAAACATGGTTCATAGGATGCTACTCCACCATGCTGCACTTTTTTTTTGCCCTTTCAGCTATTTTCTTTCATGCATTGATCTGCCAATGGTGCCCTTATATTTGATGCAAGCTCCTTCTAATGCTTTTTAGATCCCAACTGCCCCACCAAACCTTTTAGATGTGCTGCCCATAATGTTCTTCACCACTTGTGGTGCTTACAGAGATGCAACTTAATCAGAAACCCAATCTGAGTTGCTTCTTTCTTCCACTAGAACTGATCTACATGTGAGACTTGCCTTAATATATTGCACACTACATGCAAGGCTGAGTTTCATGTATTTTGCTCTGCCAAGTGACAAGTTATGTTTAGCCATGGAAAAAATATGCTGATTCAATTAGTTTGTTTGTTCATTTTGTCAGAGAAATACTGGATAATGCCATGGGACAAGTAAATCTTTTAGTACTCGATTTATAGTATCTCAGTGCTAACTAACCATCCACCTAACCAAATAAAACTAGCTATACACATCATGCTGAAAGCTGAATAGAAATTAACTTACTACCATGTAGTGCATTTGTAGTCACTAAGCCTTTCCATTTAGGCTCTGAAAACTGCTGTCACTTGGTAACATTTCTTAATTGGTTATGCATACTTTGTAATGCATCTCTAATAATTTTTCCCTTGCACAGAGAGAGCAAAAATGCTTAACCACAAGAACCCACCTTTTTGTCTCCACCTGTTGGGGAAAGCCCTTTTGTGTATGATCGCCCGTTGGTCAGTACTTGGCGTTTGCTTTAGAAGAGTCTGCTGCTGTTTTAGTCAACTACATATTTTGGTATGGAGAGGGACCTGCAATGCACATACTTCTGAATCTATGATGTCTCCTAGCAACATGAGCAAGACAGATGTGTATTGGAGCAAAGTCTAAACAAGGTAGTAATTTCATTTATATCTAACCGAATTGTAAATCAATTAATTAGGCATTGACATTGTTGCTGATCACCAATGCAGAACGCAGTGCTCCATCCATCGGCCCTTCAGCATTCACAGATTCACCTTTTAGTGGCAGAGGACCACAAACTTTGTGAGCAGGTAGAAACAGCCGAGTTTACCCCTTCACATGTTTATTTGATATTTGGCATTGAAGAAAACTGTTGTTGTTTTAGTTGACTAGACACTTTTGTGAACTTCTTTGTGACATATGGCTCCTCATTATGGGTGATTTCTTTTCATATTATAATCATGGATCTGCTTTAGTACCATGAATGTGAATTTAGATCAGTGTTACAGAATACCGGATAAAACATTTCATACTTAAGAATTCTGATCATGCATGATATATGGCTAGAAAAAAAACCAAATGGGCTGTACCGTGCTAGGCTGCTAGCTTACTAGCTGAAACGAACAATGTCTATTGCTACATCCGTCCAAAAATGATGCAATTCTAGATATGGCCAAAATCAACTATCTTAAGTTTGACTGAATTTATAGAAAACAATATCAACCTTTATGTCTCCAAATAGGTTTAGGCCTCCTTTGGTTTACAGGAATTCCATGGGAAAATGGAGGATTTCCTTTTCTATAGGATTCAACACTGTAGCACCCTTTGGCTCCTAGGATTGAACCGTAGGAAATTTGAAGGAAACATTCCTGAGCAGCTGATTTCATAGGAAAAGTACGGGAAAGAAATATCCACTCCTACATCTTTGTTTCTGTGGCTTGCGTAGAAACGAGGCCAATCAAGAGCCAAATCAATGATATCACAGAGAAATAAGAGCTAGAAGACAAGCATCACATCACACCACGGGAGATTATACAATTCCTATTCCTATTGTTGGAGTATATGTCTGTGGCCCATGTGGCTAGGCCCATGAGGCCCATGTATGCTACCCTATATAGCTACCCTTCTAGGGTTAGCCTAATCTATCTAGTCCATTCATTCCAACATGGTATCAAGAGCCTAATTTTTCCCCTTCTCCCTCCCTCCAGCCGCCAGGCCGCCAGGGGCCGCCGCCGCCCTCACCGGCCGGCCATGGCCGAGCCTCCACCTCCCTCCTTCCTCAACCTCCCTCCCCTCTCCCACCCCACCTCCTGGGCACAGATTCCTGCTTCTTCCCTTGTGCCGCGCCCTTTGGGGCCACTGGCCGCCGCCGCCTTCCCTGGCGCCGCCGGCCGCCGGTGCCCCCTCGGGCGCAGGTGCGGGCCACGCCTGGGCCCCGACTGGCGCGGGCGCGGGCCCCACCTGGGCGCCGCCGGCCGCCACTCCCCTGGCTGCCGCGGCCTGGCCTCCCCTGCCGGCCAGCCAGCCCTGCACCGCCTCCCCTGGCCCCGCATCTGCCACCTCTGGCGCTGCTGCCGCCACTCCCCTAGCTGCCGCGGCCTGGCCTCCCCTGCCGGCCAGCCAGCCCTGCGCCGCCTCCCCTGGCCCCGCATCTGCCACCTCTGGTGCTGCTGCCACGGCGCCGCCGGCCACCACTGCCACCTCTGGCGCGGGCCCCCACATCTCCACCTCTACTTCCTAGGCGCACGTGATGGGCGCCGCCCCTCAGCCTGCGCCGCCCGCTCTGGGCCCTGACCCGGCGCCGCCGGCTCCTCCTCCGGCCGCCCATCCACCAGCGCCGCCCACCACCATCGGAGGGCTGCTGCATGCCATGCGCGCTCCCTCTGCTGGTGCGGCCCGGCCACCGGCGCTGCTGCCTGCCATGGGTGCTGCCACCACCGGCGCTGCCCTTGGCCCGGGCTGGACCCCCCCGCCTCCGCGCCCCTCTTCCCCGCGGCATGGGCACAGCAAGCCATCGCCTTCGCTGCTGGCAGTGCCCCCGCGGCAGCGGCTTTCCCGGCCGCCCTGGTCACCTCTTCTTCCTGGGCTCAGGCCGCCCTGGGCGTGGCTCCTGCGCCGCCCGGCCACCCTCCAGCAACGCCTGGCCACCCTCCAGCGCTGCCCGCCGGCGCGGGCCACCCCCCGGCCGCCGCCCCCCTGGATGCCGCGGCTTGGCCGGCTACCCTCTTCCCTACCGCCGCTACGTGTCCGTCCGCTACGCCGCCGTCGTTTCTTCTGGGTTCTCCCCCCGGGCCGAGCGGGGGTGGGGGGGGGCCGTGGCGGACGCCGTCGTCGCGGACGAGGACGTGGTGGGGGTTCTGGTTTCCACGACCCGTCATGGCCCTTCCAGGCTCCCGGTGGTGAGCCTCGCCCGCCGGCCGCCGCCATGCTCGCTGCTGCTTCTCCCGGGTTTCACCCGGCAGCATTTCAGTGGGCTACACCTTCCAGCGCCTCGCCCGGTTGGGACTCGGCGGCCTTGGCACACTCCTTCAGCACTATGGGCCCGAGAACTCCTGTCGGCCCACTGTGGATCGCCGATTCGGGTGCCACCTACCACACCACTCCTGACCCCACTATACTCTCTTCCGTTCAACCTCCTTCTTCCTCTCACCCTTCGTCCATCATGGTCGCAAATGGGTCATGCCTCCCTGTCACGTCCGTGGGTGCCGCCGGCGCTCATGGCTCCTTTCGTCTTCCTGATGTTCTTGTGGCACCTTCTATGGTTCACAACCTTCTTTCTATTCGTCGGTTTACAGCTGACAATTCCTGTTCCGTGGAGTTTGACTCTACCGGTCTCACTGTCAAGGATTTGGCTTCCCGGCGTCCTCTGCTTCGGTGTGACAGCACGGGGCCCCTTTACACCCTTCGCTTCCCGGCGTCTCCTTCGTCTTCTTCGCCGACCCCTTTGTCAGCTGCTTTCGCCACCACTCCTTCCTCCACCACTTGGCACCGGCGCCTCGGCCATCCTGGTCGTGATGCCCTGATGCAGCTCAGTCGTAGTTCCGACATTCGGTGTCCTCGGACTCCCGGTGAGCATTTATGCCATGCGTGACAGCTAGGTCGTCATGTCCGTCTTTCTTTTCATAGTTCTTCTTCCCGGGCGGCTCACATATTTGATCTTATACATTGCGACCTCTGGACTTCTCCTGTCATCAGCGCTTCCGGCTACAAGTTCTATCTTGTGCTGCTTGATGATTTCTCTCATTACTCCTGGACTTTTCCTCTTCGTGCAAAGTCTGACGCTTTCCCCGCCATTCTCCACTTCTTTGCTTGGGTGTCCACACAGTTCGGCCTCACCATCAAGGCCGTCCAGTGCGACAATGGTCGTGAGTTCGATAACTCCGCTCCCGTGACTTCTTTCTCTCTCACAGTGTCCAGTTGCACATGTCTTGCCCGTACACCTCCTCCCAGAACGGCAAGGCTGAGCGCATGATTCGCACCACCACCGAGACCATGCGCACCCTCTTGCTTCAGGTGTCACTCCTTGCGCGCTTCTGGGCTGAGAGCTTGCACACCTCCACCTATCTCCTTAACCGCCTTCCTTCCGCTGCCTGCCCAGCTCCCATGCCACACCACGCCCTTTTCGGTACCCCTCCTCGGTACGACCACCTTCGTGTCTTCGGGTGTGCGTGTTACCCTAACACCACAACTACCGCTCCCCACAAGCTGGCACCTCGTTCGACTCTCTGTGTCTTCCTCGGGTACTCCCCGGATCACAAGGGGTACCGGTGCTATGATCTTACCTCTCGTCGGGTCCTCATCTCTCGCCATGTGGTGTTTGATGAGTCTGTCTTCCCCTTCTCCTCCACCCCCACTCCCACGTCCACCCCGGATCTTGACCTCTTCTCCTTGTTTCCCACTGACGCGGTGGTCGAGCCACCTTTTCGGTTGTCTCCCACAGGTACTGCTCCACCGTGCCCTTCACCGGGGCCGTGCCCTCGCTCGCCGCCCGCCGATGACACCCCCTGTCCGGGCCTAGCGGGATCCCCTCACGGGCCGGCCACCGTCACTACGCCTGACGTGGGTCCCGGGCCGTCGCCCTGCCACTACCTGCGCGCTTCGCTCAGCCGACGCTCGTCTACCAGCGCCGTGCACCTCCTGGGTCGGCCCCCGTTACTACGCCTGACGTGGGGTCCGGGCCGTCGACTCTGGCACCACCTGCGCGCTTCGCCCAGCCGGTGCTCGTCTACCAGCGACGTGCACGACCGGAGCCGCCGCCTACGTCTCCATCGGTGGCTCCTTCGTCGGGGTGCCCTCTACCACCGACTGCCTCTTCTCCGCCGGCGACACCGACACCGCCGCCGAGATCCCCGGATGCCCGTGTCACGACGCCGGTGTACCACCTCCTGCTGCTTCACCGACATCCGCGTCATGTTCACCCTATGGTGACGCGCTACGCGGCGGGGACCCTGCAGCCCCGGGCTCTTGCGGCGATGCCCGGGGACTCGCAGGTCTCTCCGGTACCCTCTTCCGTCCGCGAGGCCTTGCTGGACCCTCACTGGCGCCGCGCGATGGAAGACGAGTATGCGGCTCTCCTCGCCAACCGGACCTAGGATCTGGTGCCACGTCCCCCAGGCTCCAACGTCGTCACCGGCAAGTGGATCTGGACACATAAGCGCCGGGCTGATGGCACTCTCGAGAGGTACAAGGCTCGTTGGGTTCTCCGGGGTTTCACTCAGCGGCCTGGTGTTGACTACGATGAGACTTTCAGTCCAGTGGTGAAGCCGGCTACAGTCCGCACGGTGCTCTCCCTCGCACTCACTCGATCTTGGCCCGTGCATCAGCTGGATGTCAAGAATGCCTTCCTGCATGGTCTTCTCACTGAGACAGTTTACTGCAGTTAGCCGGCCGGATTTGTTGACTCCTCGAGTCCTGACATGGTCTGCAGGCTCAACAGATCTCTCTACGGCCTCAAGCAGGCGCCCCGGGCATGGAACCATCGCTTTGCTGCCTTTCTGCGATCACTGGGGTTTGTGGAGGCCAAGTCCGATACGTCACTGTTCATCTTCCACCATGGAGCTGAGACTGCGTATCTACTGCTCTATGTTGATGACATTGTCCTCACCGCCTCCAGTGAGTCACTCCTTCGCCGCATCATCACCTCTCTTCAGCGGGAATTTGCTATGAAGGATTTGGGTGTGCTCCATCACTTCCTTGGGGTCACTGTTGCGCCTCATCCTGCTGGACTCCTTCACCAGCGGCAGTACACTCTTGACATCCTTGAGCGCGCGGGGATGACAGACTGCAAACCCTGCTCCACTCCAGTTGACACGCAGGGTAAGCTGTCTGAGGCTGAGGGGCACCCAGTGTCTGATCCCACCACGTACCGGAGTCTTGCTGGTGCTCTCCAGTACCTCACCTTCACTCGACCGGACATCACTTATGCGGTTCAGCAGCTGTGCCTTCATATGCATGATCCGCGGGAGCCCCACCTCACTGCCCTCAAGCGTCTCCTCCGCTACCTCCGCGGCACTGTGGGCTACGGCCTGCTCCTTCACCGACGGTCCTCCTCCACTGAGATGGTTGTCTACACTGACGCTGACTGGGCCGGATGTCCGGACACTCGGCACTCCACCTCCGGCTACGCTGTCTTCTTGGGCGGCAACCTGGTGTCCTGGTCGTCCAAGCGTCAGCAGGTGGCCTCCCGCTCCAGCGCCGAGGCGGAGTACCGCGCTGTGGCCAATGGTGTGGCTGAGGCTTCTTGGCTCCGACAGCTCCTGGCCGAGCTCCATAACCCTCTTCTTCGGAGCATGCTTGTCTACTGCGACAACGTCAGTGCAGTCTATCTCTCCACCAACCCCGTGCAGCACCAGCGGACCAAGCATGTGGAGATTGACCTTCACTTCGTCCATGATCGAGTGGCCATCGGCGAGGTGCGAGTCCTACATGTACCTACGACGTCCCAGTTCGCCGACATCTTCACCAAGGGCCTCCCGTCGTCGACCTTCACCGCCTTTCGCTCCAGCCTCAACATCACCAGTGGCTAGTTGAGTCTGTGGGGGGGGGGCTCGTGTCTATTTTCTTTTCCTGGTGTACAGTCTGACTCCACTGCGTCGGTAGCTCAGACTGCGGGGGGGGGGGGGGGGTTGTGTTGGAGTATATGTAGCCCATGAGGCTAAGGCCCATGTGGCCCATGTAAGGAACCTATATAGCTACCCTTCTAGGGTTAGCACAAATCAATAGAGAACACCTTCTAACATGGTATCCAGCCTCTGTTTTTCCCGTTCCTCACCTTGAGCCGCCGCCGTGCCCTCTGCTCCCGCCGGCGCCCTTCCTGCCGCCGGCGCCGGCATGGCTGACCGGCCCCCTTCTTCCCCCTCCATCTTCTCCCTCTTCCCCTCCCCCTCCACCCTTTCCTGGGCCCAGGTCGCTGCTGCAGCGCCTGGGGCTCCGCCCGCTCCTCTGCCGCTCGGGCCGCTCGGCACAGCGCCCGTCGGCACAGCGCCCGTCCGCCCGCCGCTCGGGGGTGCGCCCCTGGCTGGCGCCGTCCAGGCCGGGCGCGGGGCCCCCCACCTCTCTGCCGCGTCCTCCCCCCTCCCTGCCCACCCGGCAGTGGCTCTCTCTACCGGCGCTGATGCTGCAGCCACCGGCGGTGGGGAGGACTCTGCTCCAGCGGCCGCCGGTGAGCAGCACCTTCTCCCGACGGCCCGATCTCCTCTGGTCCATGCGGGACTTGGCGCAGACACCCTCCAGGCTTCCCTCACCACTCTCCTGGAGGCAGCAGCCGCGGCAGGGGGCTCTGATCCCCTTCCTGCTGCCCTGGTCGCCCTCCTGCGTGCCGCCGGGTCCGATGCCGCCGTCCTCCATCGGGCTCCCATGCCTTCTGGTGACGGCTCGCCTGCACTTCTGGGCCCGCGCTCCGACTCCACCCTCGCCGCCGCCCTTGTCGCTGCCCGTGCGGCCGCCGCGGAGGGGCAGGCTCGTGTGCGGGCCGCCGCCGCCGTCTGGGAGCGTGAGCGCGACGCGGCTGACGCCCTGGCTCGCCAGATCGCGGAGGCCGAGCATCTACTCAACCCTCCCGTGGGCCAGGACGCCGGCGCTACCTCCTCCGCCTCGCCGGGACGCCGCCTGTCCCACACGACCGTCCTCTGGCACGACCCGGCGGACCCGCTCGTGGCTCAGCTTCACTACCAGGCCGGGGGGGTCCAGAACATCCGCCTCCTCGTCCCGGTCGTCCTCGAGCCGGAGTCGCCCTCCTACGCCCGCTGGCGAGATCTGGTGCTTCTCACTCTTCGCCGCTACGCCCTCGACGACCACGTCCTCGTTGACGCGTCGGTCGTCGTCCAGACCCCGTCGTGGCTTCGTCTGGACAGCATCGTCCTCTCCTGGATCCTGGGGACGATCTCCCTGGACCTCCACGACCTCGTCCGCACCTCTCCTGACGCACGCCGGGCTTGGCTCGCCCTTGAGGGCCAGTTCCTGGGCAACGCGGAGGCTCGGGCTCTGCGCCTGGACGCGAGCTTCAGGACCTTCGTCCAGGGTGACCTCTCCGTCGGCGAGTTCTGCCGTCGGATGAAGGGCATGGCGGACTCCCTGGGGGACCTTGGGTGGCCCGTGGAGGATCGCATCTTGGTCCTCAACGTCCTCCGGGGGCTCAGCGACCGCTACGCCCACCTCCGGACGTGGATCACCCGCCAGAGGCCCTTCCCCACCTTCCTGGAGGTCCGTGATGATCTCGTCATGGAGGAGCTCACTCAGGGCCTCCAGCCGGGCTCCACCACCTCCGCGGGCTCCTCGTCCACCTCGACGGCCCTGGCTGCTACTTCGCCGCGCCCGCCTACTCCACCACGGTCCGCCGCTCCACCGTCGCCGTCTCTTCTGGGTCCCCCTCCCCCCGGGCCGAGCGGAGGTGGGGGGGGCCGTGGCGGTCGCCGTCGACGCGGCGGGGGTCGCGGGGGTGGCCGGGGCGGCCACACCCAGCCTCCGGCTACTGGTGGACCGCAGGGGGGGCACCATGGCCCTCCTTCCAGCACCCGTGGTCCGGGCGCATCTCCATGTGGCCCTACCACGCCATTGGGGCTGATTCGCGCCCACCGATGGCCATGTTCACCGGCGCTCCTCCTGCTGGCACTACACCCGGCGCCTTCCCTGCTACGGCGTGGCCTCCTCCTTCTGGGCCTCTTCCGGGGGTCGCCGGATGGGACCCGACGACCCTGGCCCGCTCCTTCAGCACCATGGGCCTGACACCTCCGGTCGGACCTGAGTGGATTGCTGATTCGGGAGCCACCTACCACACCACTCCTGACCCCGGTATACTTTCGTCGCTCCACTCTCCTTCTTCCTCCCTTCCTTCGTCCATTATGGTCGCCAATGGTTCTTGTCTTCCTGTCACGTCTGTGGGTACCGCCGGTGCTCATGGCTCCTTTCGTCTTCCTGATGTCCTTGTTGCTCCTTCTATGGTTCATAACCTTCTTTCTATTCGTCGTTTTACAGCTGACAATTCTTGTTCTGTGGAATTTGACTCTTCTGGTCTTACTGTAAAGGATTTGGCTTCCCGGCGTCCTCTGCTCCGATGTGACAGCACCGGGCCCCTTTACACTCTTCGCTTCCCGGCGGCGCCTTCATCTTCTTCGCCGTCCTTTTTGTCAGCTGCCTTCGCTGCTTCTACTTCCTCTACTACCTGGCACCGGCGCCTCGGCCATCCTGGACGTGATGCCCTGATACAGCTCAGTCGTAGTTCTGGTCTTCCATGTACTCGAGCTCATGATGAGCAACTGTGTCATGCGTGCCAATTGGGCCGACATGTTCGTCTTCCTTTTTTCAGTTCTTCTTCTCATGCGGCCCGCATTTTTGATCTTGTACATTGCGACCTATGGACATCTCCTGTTATCAGTATTTCTGGTTATAAGTACTATCTTGTGGTTGTTGATGATTTTTCGCATTATTCATGGACTTTTCCTCTACGTGCGAAGTCGGATACATTTACCACGCTCCTTCACTTCTTTACTTGGGTGTCTACACAGTTCGGTCTCACCATCAAGGCCGTCCAGTGTGACAATGGTCGCGAGTTTGATAACTCCACCTCCCGAGCTTTCTTCCTCTCTCACGGTGTTCAGTTGCGCATGTCTTGCCCATACACCTCTTCGCAGAATGGCAAGGCAGAGCGGATGATTCGCACCACCAACGACACCGTGCGGACTCTTCTGTTTCAGGCCTCTCTTCCTGTTCGCTTCTGGGCTGAGGGCCTGCACACCTCCACCTACCTTCTAAACCGCCTTCCTTCCGCTGCCTGTCCCGCTCCCACCCCTCACCACGCCCTCTTCGGTACCCCGCCTCGGTACGATCACCTCCGCATGTTTGGGTGTGCATGTTACCCCAACACTGCTGCCACTTCTTCTCACAAGCTGGACCCTCGCTCCACGCTCTGTGTCTTCCTCGGGTACTTCCCGGATCACAAGGGGTACCGCTGCTTTGACCTTGCCTCCCGACGTGTTCTCATCTCGCGCCATGTGGTGTTCGATGAGTTCGTCTTTCCCTTCTCCAGCACCTCTACTTCTCCGGCCCCTGACCCACCCACTCTGTTTCCCACTGACCCGGTGGTCCAGCCACCGTTCTTGTGGTCTCCTGCAGGTACCGCTTCACCGCGCTCCGCGCCGGCCACCGGTCCCGGCTCCCCTGCGAGTCCGGGTCCCTCGTCCTCCGGCGCGGCCCCGTCTCCTTCAGTTGGTGCAGACCCGGGGCCTTCGTCCCCCGCTTCTGCCCCGGGGGGGTCGTGCCGGTTGCCGACGCCGGATCCCGTCTCGGCACCCGCACCGGCGCCTCCGTCGAGGTTCGCCGCGCCGGTACGGGTCTACCAGCGCAGGCCGCGGCCTCCGCCGCTCGCGGTCCCTTCTCCACCGGGGACACCGACACCGCCGCCACTGTCTCCACCGGCCCGTGGTACCCCGCCGGTCTACCATCCGCCGCTGCTTCACCGACACCCGCGGCATGTTCACCCGATGGTGACACGACACGCGGCTGGCACCTTGCCGCCTCGTGTCCTCGCGGCTTCGACCGACGACGCGGTGGTCTCTCCGGTACCCTCCTCCGTCCGCGACGCACTGCTGGACCCTCACTGGCGCCGCGCGATGGAAGAGGAGTATGCCGCGCTACTCGCCAACCAGACGTGGGAGTTGGTGCCCCGGCCGCCGGGCGCCAATGTCGTCACCGGCAAGTGGATTTGGACTCACAAGCGCCGAGCGGACGGCTCTCTCGAGCGCTACAAGGCTCGATGGGTCCTCCGGGGTTTCACTCAGCGCCCTGGCGTCGACTACGATGAGACCTTCAGCCCGGTGGTCAAGCCGGCCACAGTCCGTACAGTGCTATCCCTAGCGCTTGCTCGGTCTTGGCCCATCCACCAGCTGGATGTCAAGAACGCCTTCCTCCACGGCCTTCTTACCGAGACGGTGTACTGCAGTCAGCCGGCGGGGTTCGTCGACACCACCCGTCCTGACATGGTCTGCCGGCTCAACAGGTCCCTCTATGGCCTCAAGCAGGCACCTCGGGCGTGGAACCACCGGTTTGCTACTTTCTTGATGACCCTGGGATTCGTGGAGGCCAAGTCTGATACGTCCTTGTTCGTCTACCACCATGGGGCCGACACTGCATACTTGTTGCTCTATGTTGATGACATTGTCCTCACCGCCTCCAGCGAGCCACTTCTCCGGCGGATCATTGCAGCTCTCCAGCAGGAGTTTGCGATGAAGGACCTGGGTGAGCTCCACCACTTCCTCGGTGTCACTGTTGAGCACCGTCCTGCTGGGCTTCTTCTTCATCAGCAGCAGTACACTCGGGATATCCTGGAGCGGGCTGGGATGTCTGACTGCAAGCCCTGCTCCACTCCGGTCGACACGCAGGGCAAGCTGTCGGAGACTGCGGGACCTCCGGTGGCCGACCCCACTGCGTACAGGAGTCTTGCCGGGGCCCTTCAGTACCTCACCTTCACCCGGCCGGACATCACCTATGCAGTTCAGCAGGTCTGCCTCCACATGCATGATCCCCGGGAGCCTCACCTCACGGCTCTCAAACGTCTCCTCCGCTACCTCCGGGGCACACTCGACTACGGCCTCCTCCTACACCGGGCCTCCTCCACCGACCTCGTCGTCTACACCGACGCTGACTGGGCCGGGTGCCCGGATACTCGCCGCTCCACCTCCGGCTACGCCGTCTTCCTGGGCGGCAACCTGGTGTCTTGGTCTTCCAAGCGCCAGCCGGTGGTCTCCCGGTCCAGTGCCGAGGCGGAGTACCGCGCCGTGGCTAACGGCGTGGCGGAGGCCGCCTGGCTCCGGCAGCTACTTGCTGAGTTGCACACTCCACCCTCCCGGAGCACACTGATCTACTGCGACAATGTCAGTGCGGTCTACCTCTCCACCAATCCCATTCAGCACCAGCGGACGAAGCATGTCGAGATCGACCTCCACTTTGTCCGTGATCGGGTGGCCATGGGCGAGGTGCGGGTCCTTCATGTTCCGACGACCTCCCAGTTCGCGGACATCTTCACCAAGGGCCTCCCGTCCTCGACCTTCGCCGAGTTTCGCTCCAGCCTCAACATCACCGGTGGCTAGTTGCGTCTGTGGGGGGGTTGTGTGTGTTCTTTCTTTCTTGTTCAGCCTCGAACTCCGCTGCGACGGTAGTTCAGACTGCGGGGGGGTGTTGGAGTATATGTAGCCCATGAGGCTAAGGCCCATGTGGCCCATGTAAGGAACCTATATAGCTACCCTTCTAGGGTTAGCACAAATCAATAGAGAACACCTTCTAACAGGTTGGAGTATATGTCCGTGGCCCATGTGGCTAGGCCCATGAGGCCCATGTATGCTACCCTATATAGCTACCCTTCTAGGGTTAGCCTAATCTATCTAGTCCATTCATTCCAACACCTATTCCTATGAATTTCCTATACCCATCCAAGCACCTACCTTGATCCACTGTTTTGCAATCCTACGTTCCAATACTATGATATATATTCTATAATAAATCAAATTTGAAATCTCTCTCACGTGGCCATCTTCGATGTCCCAATCATTGAAGCCAAGCAAGAGAATTTGGAATCCGGCCAGTTGGGTAACCAGTTCCAGCTTAGGATGGATATATGTGGGGAAGAAGCTCCTAGCATCTTCCAGGATGACTTTCATTTCCTATTCCAGTCTCGCAAGATCTGAATAGGATTGTGAAAGGCTGTGAATTTTGAATGGTTCCATAGGAGTTTCGCCCACCCTGGTACTTATTCAGTATCATAAATGTTAGCACATTTTTGTATAGATTTGGTCAAACTTCAAATCGTTTGACTCATTGAAAGTGAGAATTACATTTTTTTTTGGGACGGAGGCAGTACTTTCTAACCATATGTGCAATATGGCCTGCTGTTCCTTCTCTTATGTAGCATACCTGTCTAAATAACTCTACATATATAACTTTACATTTCTTAGTTGTAATGTGTCAGATCCGGTTAACAACAATTTCAGGTGATATATGTACTGTACCAAGAGAAACATCTTCTTTCTCTATTTACAATTATAATTTTCTGCAATCTTTGCTTTCTTTCTTTTTTCATCCAAACTGAAGAGTTTTCTGCAGCTGCCTTTGTTTGGCTGGTAGGGCACACACCAATTTCTAGTGATATTTTTGCCAACTTTCAAACATACCATGTTGAGGATTTAAATGAACCTCTTATGTTGAAATCACTCTAGCAATTGAGATTGGTGCAGCCCCCTTAGTTCCTTCTTATTGTGTTTTTGCTTGCCCTTGGTGTGGCTGTTTTTATATTGAACTCAAATCCACCCTGTGCATAATTTCTTTTCCCCTTAATTGAGAGGCAGAGCTCCTGCCATTTGCGTTTAAAAAAAAACTCTAGCAATAGCGAGATTGCTATGCTGACAAATGATCTAAAGTAATGTTTGCATCTTTAATTTGACAAGTGTGCTTTCAAGCTCATGAAATTTCTACGTTTTTTATACATGACTTCATGCTTTATGGTTTGACACTGCCCTCCGAACGAGGTCCATTTTGTCTTTAGTCTTTATGCCATTTATATACCTGCATAGTGGAATTGTATTAAAAAGCACACAGCCAATGCAATACTAGTCAAGATCTATTTTTTCATTCCGCAAAGTGCACCTGTTACTTATTGAAATCTATAAATATGCCATGCCTGCGCACACTCTGAACAATCATTTCATCTCATCATCCTCCAAGGAATCCAGTGCCTACCTATTATTATCTCCAGCAATTCTTGAACTCCTTATGTAGCATCGCTTACCCTTGTAAGCTGACTATTGTCACTTTGCCACTCAAGTAGAAATATTCTGCTTAGGCCTTTCTGAAAGTAAAGGTACTTCCCATTTTCAAATAGCAGTTGCTAACTTGCTATGATAAACTGACGGAACATTCTAGAGTCTTCAATGTAACTTGAAACAATAGAATTGCATTCAAGCAATTTTTTATTCATATGAATATGATAGATGCAAGGACATTGAATCGAGCTAATTATATCACTTTGTTAAATCTTTTTTTTCTCGAACACGCAGGAGAGCTGCGTATCATTGTATTTAGTAGAAGAAAAATGAGTCATACATAGACCCAAACACACTCACACACCCCACCACACCTTCCCTGTTTTCTAAGGCATCACCTGGATCTTAGCGTACAACGACCAAGCGTCTAAGAAACTAGAAGCCCCTAGCAGTGAGCAAGGACAGACTTAGCTCCTGCCAAACACCACCAATGGGCTTCATCCCTAGCTATACTTAGGGCTATGTTAATGTTTGGTACAGTCCCATTGAAGACACAGTTGTTCCTGTGTTTCCAGATGCTCCAGGCGCCAAGTATAATGATAGAGTTTAAGCCTTTTCTTACATCCCCAGTGGTAGCTGCCTCCGCCTTTTCCCACCAGTCCTCCCATGCTGAATCCTTGGGCTGAGGCGTGAGTGAAGAGAGTCGAATGCGCTGCAAGAGAGAGAACCAGAATTGCCTAGCAAAAACACACCCAACGAGAAGGTGTTGAATGCTTTCCTGTTCCTGGTCACAAAGTATCTGAAATGCATACTATTTGCGTATTCGCCTTTTCCATAAAGAAAAAAAGGCGTATGCAATGTGGAATATGGTTCTTTATCTTTCTTATTACTAAGTCGTGTTAATGACACCCATAAGCAAAGATTCCAATATTATTATATTCGTGCATTAACTTACGCATGTGCAATAATCTTTGCCCTTACAAGTACAATTTGATTAAGGGCCTGTTTGGACCCATTAGCACTAAAAATTAGCTAGCTAATAGCTAATAGCTGCAATTTTTTAGCTAGCTAATTTTTAGTAGGAGGCCGTTTGGATCCACCTACTAATAGGTGGTTGGATAGTGAGTTGAAGGTGCATATGAACTATTAGCAACTCCAAACCAGCTAATGGAACTAATAGTTAGCGGCCCCTGAGCTAATAATTAGCAGGTTTGTTTGGATCCACTAGTACTAATTTTAGCTGCTAATTTTTAGTGCTAATGTATCCAAAGAGGCCCTAATACTCAAGGGACTTTGTAGTTTCTACCTATACTTGTTCCAACAGGTGTGTATTTATTTTTCAAGAGAGGCAGACTTCATCACCTTTTCCTGCTTTATCTATCCCTTTGCATATCCATTTTTTATAATCTTTTCTATATCCAGTTAGTTTGCACTGTCTCCTTAGCATGACATAAACTACTCATGAGATATGACTTAACGCTTTAGGTGCCATGGTATTCAGGACTTACGTTTCTTGAATCTAGTGTTACCTCAGTGTATATTTGTCATGGCTAACATGACTGCTGGTATTACCGTAAACTATGTTTATCGTTCCTAGCAAGTAGGCTGTGTTCTGTATGTAGGGGAGTTCTGCTCCAGTAAACAGTTTTACTAGGTGGAAGCACAAGTCCAGCTAGAGTCACACAAAAGCAACCCGCTGAAAAATCTACTTTCAGCTATTTTATATGTCAAGTTATGCTTCGAGAAAAAATATTTACGTAATATCATTGGCCGCAAAATTCCCATGGGAATCATTTCATTGTTCTTTTGGATCACTGCCACGCATTGGCTGGTCTGGAGTGCTACAGTAATCAATATAGTTGCATCCTTGCTGGTCAAATGCTTCATAAATTTATTAGTGTTCTTCTCTATTGTTTTAAGAAAAAAGTATATTTCTCACAGTCAATCATTGTTAGATGAACAATACAGAATAAGTGAGACAATGAAGCTGAGGAGTCTTTAATCTTTACAATAGTCTAGTGCATTAGATGGACTTGTTATGAGATCTAAACTCTTTTGCTTAATAACCCCCTATTCTACCCTATAGCTATTTCTATATATTTGCAGTCAAGTTCTAGGCTAGTTTCTGATAGAGTTTACCTGTTCTTTATGTAACATTCTACAATATGAATTCGCTTTTGGCTGAAAAAGTCATCAGCAACATAAGAGGCTGGAAAATGCCTGTAGTTATTTAATATAAATAGACTACTTCATAGGATAGATTCTCAGGCTTAAAAGGTGTAGTTGTATATTTCAAGCTACATGAGCATGCACCTTTGCCATTACTATAATCAGTTATCAAAACACAACAGGCAAAAGCACTGAACAGGAAATTTGTTCTGCGTTGTTAGTGGCTCTGGTCCCTTTTCTTTGTTTACAGTCGAGATACCCAAAACTGACACCTTTTCTAGTAGTTTATTTTCACCCATTATGATGGATCACAAAATATGGTTGAGTACTTCTTGCTTGATAAACACAAATTACAAACCATTATGATGGATCACAAAATATGGTTGTGTACTCCTTGCTTGATAAACACAAATTACAATAAGGATTCTACTTCATCTGTCTATTTTCTAGAAGAAAATTGTAGCCATGTACTGAACTTTACTGTTCTGACCTCTGACTTTCTCATTAGTGAACATTATGCTTTAGTAGCCTTGCATTTTATTCGGGAGGTGCCTATACTGAATGAACATCGATTTTTTAAATATGTATTTAGTGCAAATGGAGTGCAAATGTGCAATGTTCTACACTGCACAATTGAAAAGGACGAAGTGACATCAACCTGTAATGCTGTATTATCCTTTTCAGTGTAAACTGCCTTTTCTGCAAAGAACAGTACACACCTTAAATTCGACAATCTACGAAACAAATTTCTTTGTGCCTGCTGCAATTTGCCATTCTATAAAACTTTTCATCTGTCATTTTGCTTGTAAACCTTAAATGGGTATACTCCTTTGTCATTGGTTGATTTCTGTTCCTTTCTCTTCCACTGCAGCAGTGCAGCCCAAGGAATCCACTTCTATTGAGGTGTGTACGATTTTCCTTTTTTCAGTCCCAGGGACCGACTATCAATTGAAGCATTCCTTCATAACTCTGCACAGACTGCCTCTTTGTTGATGATGTAACAATTTTCAGCCTATGGCCAAGTAAATGCCTTTCTCGGATACTGCTTGAAACTTTGTATAGAGTGGGAGGAATTGTTACTGCCCATTACATGTTCAAATCATTCAAGGTCCTAAGCAGTGAGGTATGATTTCTACCACAGTTATTTTGACAACTATTTGTAAATGGAGGTGGCACTATGCTATTATGTTACCTTTTTACATAATATTTTATTTCATATCATGTGCCATTGTACTGGATACAATTAAGTCCTACTCTCTCCTTTCCAAATTATAGCCCACTTTAACTTTGTCCTGAATGAAACTTTGACCAATTTTTATAGAAAAATGCACCAACATCTACAAACGCTAAATAGTTTCATTAAATCTACCATGAAAGATATCTAAATAGTACATTTATTTGGTATTGTAGATGTTAATATATTTTTCTAAAACTTGGTCAAAGTTAGAGAAATTTAACTTATCACCAAGCTAAAGTCATGATTATACTTTGTGTATGTCACTAGCAACTCATGCCTAGACAATTACTTACCCTCAGATCAATATCTTTTTTCATGATATGGCATATTATTGATTAATCAAGGTTATAAATTAAAGGGATTGGCATAATGTAGCATGTTTGATATTGTTGAGCCTCATTGATGCTTTATATAGAGTACAACAAATCTTGGAGAGCAAAACGAATTTCCTAGAGATAAGGCAGTTGTCCTGGGATTGATACAAATTCAAAACTAACGTATCTCGAGATATCCCAGTATACTCTTAAGTATTAACACCTTTTCCCCGCCCTCCCCCATCCAGACTCGAGAAGAAGCTGAAGATATCCCTTACTGCTACTTGCACCGAGTCTTCTGCTGTTTCAACCTTGACTTGTTGCTGGAAGGGTAAACTTCTACATGCCATGTCCTGTAGTGCTCTACCTGCAACATTGCTGGGTCTGAGATGATTCATGGCATGTGAAACAGCATTCACTCCTACCGAAAGGGTAGTTGGAGCTGTTTCAGGAAACAGCATTCTGAGAGTGCTCTCACTGCAAGAATCCCCAAAAGCGATGGCTCAAGAGATCGCACTGTACGGTAGTGGGCTGGGTACAGAGGAATCTAGTGGGAATCCTGGAGCAAGTATACTGGAAGAATGGCAGGCATGAGCTACGTCTCAGTGGATCCTCCATCATTGGAAGATGGATCCTTGTAGCATGTGCTGAGTATGCAGCAGCAGTGATTTGGGTCTGATTGGTGCCAAGCAGGGTACTGCTCTCGTGCAGGGCAAAAAGGCCACAATTTGTTTCACCCACTGAGGAAGCTTGTTAGGTTCCCCATTTTTTTTGTGCCCCACAGCAGGTGGGCGTTGGTTTCCTGGGGAGGAAACTGGGTTTTTGTGAGTTGTGTTATGTGCATATTGTATGTATATCTTCTTAATGCAAAATGGTGTCTGGTTATCAGTCAGTGGAGAATACAAGAAGTTTGGTGAATGGTGAACCCATTGTATATATATCGCTATGTTGCTCAACAGAGCACACCACACCGGAATGGCATCATTAGTTTCAGTACTGCTTCACACCTGGAGCAGATGGATTTGTGTATGTTGCAGAAATCTATGTTGCGATGGAATGTGTATGTTGCGACGGATTTGTGGTCACACAAGAATGGACCAAGTTAGGAACGATGATATACGTGACCGTCTAGGGGTAGCACCAATTAAAGAAAAGCTTGTTCAACATCGGTTAAGGTGGTTTGGCTATGTCCAAAACAGACCTTCAGAGGTATCAGTGCATTGTGGAGTCCTAAGCCAAGCTAATAATGTGAGGAGAGATAGAGGTAGACCGAAATTGACATGGGGAGGCAATAAAAAGATATTTGAAAGCTTGAGATATACTTAGAGATCTATGTTTCAATAGGAGTGCTTGGAAAGCAGCTATTGAAGTGCCTGAACCGTGACTAGGGGCTCTTAGTGGGTTTACTCTAGCCTACTCTAACTTGTTTGGGACTAACAGGCTTTGTTGTTGTTGTTGTTACTGCTTACTACCCTCATTAAAATTAGAAGTACATAGTTCCTCCTATGTTTTCATGTTCTTTACATCTCCATTAGAGTAGAGACTACATAGCTGGCTGTGCTGCATAAAAGTAGGAGTAGGTGAGGTGGAAAGCAAATTAGCAGTAGGTTAAGGTAGTAAAGATAGTGAGGACACCTGTCTTGAATTTTAAACTTTATTGAAATATTCAACCGTCCATCATTGCATTAGATTCTTTTAGTTATGGGCAAATTTTGGTTCGTTCGAGTGGAACATGGGATTTTGGCTGAGTGCAATGGCAATTGTGGTCATTCTTGTTTGTTTGGAGTTGACATTTTGAATTGTTAGGCCCTACCAAGGAGAGATGTTGGGAACACCACTATTTTGTAGGGATCTTCTGAATGCAAAAATGAAATTAGGTATAGCACTTGGTCAGTCGGTTTGTAGGGGGTCATTTGTCAGGTGCAGTGCCACGATAGTGTGTTACAACATGAATTGCTGACGGCTGGCAACTTAGGTCTAAGAATTCCTTGATGCTGTGATGGAAACAAGTAGTCCATGAACAATCATTGAAAAAGTTCAAGAATGCTGAAATTTCCGATTTACCTAGGCCCTGCCATTCAGTGTCCCAATTCAAAGAATCGTCCTAAACATTGTTTTCGGCTAGTGATTTTCATGGTACCGGACACTGATGTAGCTACAATTGTGCCAGATGGTGACCAGTTCTTATTGTTCGTGGATGCTTCTAGGATATTTTTTCAGGCAAACAGTTCTGTGGATACTTCTAGGTTAGCTTCAGGAGTAGAACACACATTTCATAACATAGTAGCTTACATAACTATCTGAGAATAATTCATCTTTAACTGCATGAGATCATTGCTGGGGCATTAGATATGGCAGAATAAATCATGGCACACAATGGTTGTAGTTGCTTTTACTAATATATTAACTTCTACTATCCTTTTTAGGCATCTTTGCTTTAGCAGGCTTAGCTCTTACAGTTTAAGCATTAACTATGTACTTAAATCTTGCCATGAAAAAAAAAGTATATTCTCATGCTTGTTTTTTGAGGGCTATTACACCTCATGTACAGTTCTGTTATTAAACTATGTCACTAGGGTCTGATATCCTATGCATGTTCTCTTTTGTGAGACCTTGCCACACGTCTGCCTGAATCACTAAGTGATCCTCCATACTCACCTTTCTATATTATTTTGGAATGGGCGTACTTGATCTGAATCAAAATGAGACTCCTACATAGAGTATATAGGCACACAACTAGCTTAGCTAGGCCATGCATTCAAAAGCTGTGCATAGAACTCTAGAAGACAGACACCTTCAGAACTTCCTCCTCTCTACTCGTATTTCCCTAGTGTCCCTGTTCGCTTGCAGCCATCAGTGTTTTTCTTTCACAACAAATCAGCCAACAGTACTTTCAACCATGGCTTATCAGCCAAGCGAACAGGGAGGAGCAACGGCGGCGACCTCTTGAAAAGAACCAGGATTCTTATAAAGCATTCGCATCAGTCTTCACAGTGTCTTACGGAGATGCACACAACATATCTCCCCTATCCTTCTCTCTCGCCCATGCCTTCATAAGCAGCAAAGTTGGCTGGTTATTTGTATACCATGAAGCTTGAAGCCAACACATCCATTTCTCGCTAGTAAGATCAAGAAAAACCCACTGAAGCCTACTTCCTACCTGAATCTTCATGGATCCTTGGAGTGAAAGTGAGGGCAAGAGAGCCCATGATCCTATCTTCAAATGTTCCAGCCAAAACCACCACTTCAAGGAAATGAGGGCAGATGCTGCTGTCGCTCTCTCTGAGAGATGTACATGCATCCGGGTTTCATGTCCAATTATCGTGGGTGCAGGACCATCAGGGCTTGCTGTTGCTGCATGTCTCAAGGAGAAGGGGATCAGCAGCCTTATTCTTGAGCGCTCCAGCTGCATAGCTTCCCTCTGGCAGCTCAAGACATATGACCGTCTCAGCCTTCATCTTCCTCGGAAATTTTGTGAGCTTCCTCTCATGCCTTTCCCTGCCAACTACCCGATATATCCCTCAAAGCAGCAGTTTGTAGCCTACCTGGAGAGCTATGCTGCAAGTTTTGGCATAAGTCCCACATACAATCGCACAGTGGTGTGCGCAGAGTATGATGAACAGCTTCTGCTATGGCGTGTGAGGACGCAGACTTCTGTCACAACGGGACAGGAGGTGGAGTATTTATCCCGGTGGCTTATTGTGGCAACTGGTGAGAATGCTGAGGCTGTGCAGCCAGATATTCGTGGTCTACAAGAGTTCCCGGGAACAATCATGCACACCAGTGCATACAAAAGCGGCAGTGCATTCACTGGGAAGCGTGTTCTCGTTGTCGGGTGTGGAAACTCCGGGATGGAGGTGTGCCTAGACCTCTGCAACCACAATGCAGAGCCCCATATTGTAGTAAGAGATGCTGTACGTGACTTCTCTCTACTTCTCAATTGCTTTTCTTTCCTATGTTATTAATTAGTTATACCGTTCTGTTACTTATATCTGTTTCCTACTCTTAATTCTGTAAAGTGATAGTGCTGTAAATAACAAGAGGTGCCTCCTGGTTGCTGTTTTTGGTTGTTTATAAGTGCTGGTTTAGCCTAGTTATCAGCAACTTGTGCTCTTCTCAAGCTCATGAGCTTCAGGAAGGGTTAGAGCCTGAAAAAAAATCATTTTGTTGCATTAAAGGCAAGACCTTTCATGAGCAGCTTTATTTGCATTAAGTTATGCTAGTTCAGGGTAGTTGTCACTTAGGAAAGCGAGATATTCTTGAGATTGAAGGCTTCTGTGGCTGCTATTTGTATTCGCGTTAGTTCTTTCTCGGGATTCATCGCCATGCGTGTGTACTTGCAGCTATTCAACCATCTGTGTGCGTGCTTCACACCCATGTATGTTTTGGTTCTTTCATTGCTCTCTGCTAATATTTTTCTTGCCCCGAGGGTAGTGCAAAGTGTATTCTCGTCTATACTTTAATGAGAAAACTATGGTTTGCATGTACTAGCCATGGGTCCGCATTATCACCTCGAGAGTATAGCATAAGTTTGTCACTTTAAAAGAAACATTAACAAAATGGCTTGAGAACCTACCTTTCCCAACTAGGTGCATTCCTTTCTCACAGCTCTTTCAGCTTTGAAAGAGCTTAGTGTAATTAAAATAGTCACAATCTGCTTAACATTATGTACTATACTATGTTGAAGATAAGGGAATAAGTTTGGTCCAAAGCCCGCGTTTCAAAAAAAGAAAGTATGGTCCTGAACATGTTGCTACTTGTAGCATGCAGAAAGCAGCATTTGGAGAACAGATATTTATTCTGATTAATTGTCTGATCCAATCATTAGTCAGATGTTTCCTTTTGTTGTGAGCCCAGGCTAAGATTGTTTTCATCATTGGCAGGTACACGTCTTGCCCAGGGAGATGCTTGGTCACTCCACCTTTGGTCTGTCAATGTGGCTGCTCAAGTGGCTCCCAGTCCACGTTGTGGACCGTGTTCTACTGTGCATAGCATGGGCCATGCTTGGGGATACTGCTCAGCTTGGGCTAAAGCGGCCGGCCTTTGGTCCTCTTGAGCTCAAGTCACTGTCAGGAAAGACCCCAGTTCTTGACGTCGGCACATTTGCAAAGATTAAGTCTGGTGATATCAAGGTCTGTTTCACGCCACTGAGGCACCAAGCACGAGAGATTGATTGTTGAGTGGAATCAATTGATCAACCTCTGTCTTGATTTAGTCCTGACATATATTTTTCCCCCCATTGATTGAATCGTGCAGGTACGACCTGCCGTAAGACAGATATCAGGAAGAGTGGTAGAATTTGCGGATGGTGGGTTGGAGGAGTTTGATGCCATTGTGCTTGCGACTGGCTACAAGAGCAACGTTCCCTTCTGGTTGAAGGTACTTTTAATCCAAAGCTGACCATGTAATGAAAATATTGTAATTACTTAGAACAATAAGGTTGAAGTTAGACAAGAAAATAGTCATAATCATGCCTTTTTGCCAATTTTTGTAGTGGAAATAGATTGGTGAGATACTGTTCTCATGATGCATCCTTGATAGCTAAATCGAGTTTTGCTTTGAATTGGTCAGGACCGAGAGCTATTTTCTGAAAAAGATGGCTTGCCAAGAAAAGCATTTCCGAACGGGTGGAAGGGCGAGAACGGCCTGTACTCGGTTGGATTCACCCGGCGTGGACTGATGGGGACCTCGGTCGAGGCCAGGAGTATCGCCCACGACATCGAGCAGCAATGGAAGGCCAAAGGGATGCATCCGGATGGTTCCTCCAGCTCCCGTCGCTGTTGTTTACCATGATGACGGGAGCCGTGTCGTCTGTCATCTGATCTCGCTGAGAAGCTTGTGAATACACTAGTGGTAGGTTTGGTGAGTGATACGATATTTGCCGACTTGGGTGGTGGGCTGCTGTGAGTTGCCAAAGGGTGTATGCATTCTGCTGCTCTGTTGCTTGCGTGTGTAGTGCTTGTATAGGGGGTATGGGTATTGCACTGGCATTTTTTTGCGTTTGTTGGTTTTGTTGATGACTAAGCCTTTGTTTAGTCCATGATGTAAAATTTTAGGGTGTCATATGAGGGTGTCGTATGGGGTGTTTGGGTACTAATAAAAAAACAAATTACAGAATCCGCCAGTAAACCGTAAAACGAATTTATTAAGGGTAATTAATCCATCATTAGCGCATGTGTTACTGTAGCACTTTATTATTAAATCATGGACTAATTAGACTTAAAAGATTCTTCTCGCAAATTACATTGAATCTGTGTAATTAGTTATTTTTTAGTCTATATTTAATACTTTATGTATGTGTCCAAACATCCGATGTGATAGGATATAAAGTTTTGGCGTGGAAAAAGGCATAGGCATGCTCGAGGGGGTGAATACTGAGGTGCCCGTGTTCTTCAAAAGTCGGGCTCAGTTGACTTGGCCTCTACTGATAATGAATGAATCTTGCCTGGTTTTGTGTACGGTTTCGTGGCACTCGCTTTGTTGTTGCTGTGGTCACTGGTGACCTGTTATGTTACTAGTGTACCACTAGTACAACGATGGCTTTGCTCCATCACGTTACTTTCGGCACGGCACGGAGCTTTTGGATGGATGCTTTGGATGTCCCTCGCACTCCAGGACCATGCCCTACACAGGCTACAACTCTATCCTTGAATAAAGGACAAGATCGGATACCTACTGGGAATCCGTTCTTGCTTTTGGTGGCCGTGCACAAAACCAAAAGTTTCGGTTGCTGGGCAGCGAGCAGGAGCGGCAATGCAATCTTTGCGTTGCGTATCACCGGCGAAATGACAGTTGGATCGTGCCTGGCTGGCTGCCTGCCTGCCAAAGTGCCAAAGGGAAAAGGGCCTCCACCGCTCCGGGATCGGTACAGAGCAGGCACGATCCTACAGAGGTCACTTGTCCGAGGACGAGGTTATTCCTGGCGGTGGAAAGACAGCCGGAATATTCCACAGGACTTGCCTTGCCTTTCACTGTGGGGAAAGACAGCATGCGACACTAATATCTGTTCTTCACTTGCTGAAGAAACCTTTTCATCTTTGGCCTTGTTCATCCTGCTGTTAGCCTGTTACATAGTACCTCTTGATTCTTACTTGAAGCAATTCGACCGCGTAAGCTGATGCGTTTCCTGCAGACAATTGACTGTATGCATCAGCTCAAGATTTAACCGGCCGGCCGGCGCTTTGGGGGTGATTGGTTGCCTGCTTCTGCCAAGATGCAGCACCTCCGCATGCGAGAACGCCCGCGTGTTTGGTTAGCGCATGGGACAGGCCTGCCCAGCTAGCTGCAGAAATGGCGCCGGAGCTGTCCCGCGAGATGCGAATTTTTCGCTCGTTTCCACGGATGCAGGCTCGCGCGGTGCGCGGCCAGATGGACGGGCCTGCGGGCAACGACCAGAACTGCGAACGCGCATGCACGCATCCAAGCATCCAAACAGCAGCTCAGTTGGAGCAAGACACGCGCATGCTGCCATCCAAACAAGAGCTTGTGCACGAACTCAGCCAGGCTAGCGGGAGACAGCTTCTGCACATGCGAGCCAGGCACCGAAGAGAAGGAAACCAATCACCGATGGCCATTGCATGGATGAGTTGGTAACCACGCGTCAAGCGAATCACGGTTCATCTAGCTAGCTAGCGTTCAGCCGTCAAGGCTGTCTAATGATTGCTTAATAAACAATTGTACCTAGATGAGATCTCTGAACTGAAATGAGGATAAGCAGAGCAGTGGATGGAGAGGTGTCTGTGACCGTGGAGCCGCAGGCTGACGAAACGGAGATCAATTTTTAAGCGTACGTCATGGCGCAGGGCAGCGCACATGCGCGTCTGGTGCATCGATGCATCACATTCACGTCGTCCCTGCAAGCGCCAAGGGCTAGCGGCTGGATTTGACCCCGTCGAGGTGTCACAGCACGATGATGAGATGAAGTAAGCGCTAGCTAGCTGGTCGATAGCAACGTTTGTGATCTCTCACCACCCCGGCCGGTCACGTTAGAAAGACGGCACCGGTCAGTCGGTCGCGTCGGTCACTGCCACTGGATCTCTCCTCGACCTCCTCTCTCTCGGAATGTCTGCCTGGTACGGTCGATCTGATGGATCTCACTCACTGCGAATTACGAACCGTGCATGCACAGCACACCGATCGACGACGGGTCGTCGTCGTCGGCTATCATGGGACGTTGCATTGCACTCGGTGCGGCATGTGCGTCCATGCTCGCATCCAAGGAGAAGCGAACGGAAAAGGGAGTGCATCCATTGTAGCTAGCCTCCGTCTCCGTCCGCCTGGACGACTAGCGGCTAGTAGTACGTCATGGACGGTTGCCATCAGCCGAGAGCCAGTTGCAGTGGCTTTTAACTGGGCGGGCGAATCTAGCTTTGATGTTACGTTCAGGCCGGGGGGGCCATCATCATCGTCATGATGAGGCCCTATTAGTTTCACCTGACCAGACCAGACATATATGTACGCACGCATATTCGCGTAATCATGTCCTGCGCCGGCGGATGCATGATTACCGGGACGGCGACGTGCTCCTCTAACGCTAGTTGTGTCCTCCTCCTCCTCCCGCGGTGGCGCCGGCGCCGGCGAGTCGTCGACACGCGCGCGCGCATGCATGCAGTTTCCCGTCCAACAGGGGCACGGCGCCACTCTAGCCACTGCACCATGCAGCCGTTCGTTGTTGTGTGCAGAGTGCAGTGCAGATCCGTTTCCCGGACGGGATGGACGATCGACAGCAGCGGCCGGCCGCTTTGTGCGCGCGCCGCCCGGGTGGACTAAACAAGGCAACAAAAGGCTCGCGCCGAGGCCCCTAGCTAGCTAGCTAGCTAGGAGCTAAGGGGCTAGGACCCGACGACGCGACGCGACGCGACCCAAATTGAGTGCATGGCTGTGTTTAGTTCCATGCACTATGCAAAAAAGATTCTTCATCACATCAAACTTGTGATACATGTATGTAGTACTAAATGTGGATAAAATCAAAAACTAATTGTACAGTTTGGTTGTACTTTGCGAGACGAACATTTTGAGCCTAATTAGTCAACGGTTAGACAATTATTACCAAATACAAACGAAATGCTACAGTATTACTACAATGAATTTTGGTACTCTAAATTTAAGAACTAAACACAGCCCATGCATCAGCCGAGATGGAGGCATGGAGCACCCGGCCGGCGCGGGCGCGCGATCGACGAGCTAGCTGCTAGCTAGCTAGAGCACATGCCGAGCAAATTGTAAAAGTGCCCCGCCGGGCGGAACCCAAGGACCCGGCACATGCGCGCGTGCAAGCAACTGGGACACGGGTGCGCGCCGGGCTCGCTCATGATATCGGTCCTACGGAGTACTGTATCTCCTATCGCCGGCCATACCCTTCCTCTGATCCCACGCCTGCCATCCGGGCCTTTTTGCCCTTTTGCCATGTGTGAGAGTGACCACGCGTACCAGTACCACCGCCTGCACTGTAGTGTAAGGTAGTAGCCTCGCCAGTCGCCACTCGCACGCATGACGCACCGCACCTCCCAGGCCCTTGGAACGAATCCCCGTGCCTCGCTCTCCTGCTTTCCGAGCATGGCAGGGCCGGCTTGCCTCGGCCTCTCTCGCTGGCTGGCTTTCGATCGTGCCAGTACGTGCGGTAGAAATACACTACACGCATGCATGTTTCTCCTATCCTATATAATATAGTACCTAGCTATACTTGGAGGAGTGCAATGAAGAACGGTGTGCAGTGCAGTGCAGGGCAGGACCGCCGGTACATAAAGCTGCTCCTAGCCGGGTGCGCGCTATCTATACAGTAGGAGTATCTTCTAGTATCTCCTGAATGACACGGCCTCCTGATCCTGATGATGAATGATGAATGGCGACCGACCTTCCGTGGAACACTAGGTGCCACTTGCCGTCTTGTCAGGGCATATACACCGGAGATTCTCGCTCGTAGCCATGTCACAAAGGTGCAGTGAGTTGATTGGTGATTGGTCTACCATTTGCCGCCTGAGGCTTTTGTGGCCAAAAGCGAGGGCATTGCCATAGGAAGCCCATCACACAGCCATGAAAAGTCCATGCTAACAAGGCAAGGCGCTGTCTGTGTCAATCCATCGATCGAGCTAGCTACTAGTAGTTGTCTCGACCAAATCGCACGCCTCGCCCTTGATGCTTGGTCTAAATGGAGTAGCAGCCAATTTTTCAAAAAAAAATAAATGGAGTAGCAGCCGCTAGTGCGTGCTCGGACGGTGACCAGTGTGCTCTGCCTCTGCTCGATCTGTGCCGTGCTCTCAGTGTGCATGCGTGTTGCATGCTCTGTCGTCCCAGCTAGTGCCTCTCCAGCTTTTGGCGTCTCCCTCTCCTTCACCCGGCCGGCACGCCCAGCGGTCGTGCCAGTGCTGGTATGGTATCTGCTAATGCGGTGTAGAATCTATGTCGACCTCTGGCCGGGGGGATTTCATGCTAGCATCCACTACGGCCGCTCCTCCACAACCATGCATGCAAAGTAGCGTCCACCTGCAGGTGTGCAGTGCAGGTGGTAGGCTGCCAGCAAGTGGTTCACGCTTGACTGCCTTTGTGACATGAATTGAATCTAGAGATTCATCCAAGTGCTTCGTGCTATATATATTACCTGAAATACCCTCCTGGGCCTTGAGAGACGACGCAACGGCTTGCGTCACGCCCATGGCACCGTACTTACGTAGGTGCGTGCTTACACCAGTACTACCGCCGGAGCGTGACGAGCAGCCGACAGCCGAGGATGTCATCACAGATTCACAGCACAGGTAGAGAAGTGGAGCTGATGCGTAGCAGCTAGCAGACGTACGTGTGCAGGCAGCACATCATATATATATTTCGATCATTGTTGGTTTGAGGAAATAAAATTTTCTTACACTGTATCTGGTCTATGCAAAGTCGCGCGCTCCGGCTCCCGTATATCCTTCAAATTTAAGCATCCTTTTGTCATGTACATACCGAACACCGTTTATACTCGAGTCGTAAGATGTAGACAAGAAACGAAGCCCGGAAAGGCCCATATAATGTCACGCGATACTGATAAGCCCAAGTATATTCCAGTCCGGACGGCGTAACGCACAAGCTCCGGTCCGTAAAATGGGCCACATTTTCTTGCTCAGCTCGGCCTTGTTTTCCCAAAGAAATATCTAAATTCAATAAGGAGCTTTGTTGGCCCATGAAAGTGAGGCAGGCCATCGTTTAGGCCCAACACGAAGCTTTGTTGGCCCAAGAAAAGTACCCAAACGAGAGCTCAGAGGGGAAAAAGTCTACTTTTCCTCCTCTAACTCTAGTCAAAGTTCACTTTTCCTCCCTCAACTTCAAAACTGGACAAACCACCTCTCTCAACTTTTTAAACCGTACATTTTACCTCCCTCGAGCGGTTTTGAAGGCGGTTTGCTATAGTAAACGGTGGTTTTGCTACAATATCCGTGTTTTTGCCTTTTTATATTTATTTCGGCTGAAACTTTGAAAAATCATAGTAAATCACCAAAAATCATAAAATGGAAAATCTAATTTTGTTGCACTCCACATGAGTAGATCTACATAGTAAATATATAATATGGTATGCTTTAGTACAAAGTTTTTGCTATGAAAGTTTTGTCTTTTTCTTTTTTATTTATTTGGCTAAATCTTTGAAAAATCATAGTAAATCACAGAAAAATCATAAAATAGAAAATCCAATTTTGTTGGACTCCACATGAGTATATCTAGATAGTAAACATATAATATGGTATGCTTTAGTCCAACAAAATAATTATAGAAGCTGCAGCTATGAATTATTGCAATTAATTACAGAAAACATAGATCTAAAGCTACAACAAAAATTTTGTACTAAAGCATACCATATTATATGTTCACTGTATAGATATGCTCATGTGGAGTCTAACAAAATTAGATTTTCTATTTTATAATTTTTATGTAATTTACTATGATTTTTCAAATATTCAGACGAAATAAATAAAAAATAAGAAGACAAAACCTTCATAGCAAAAACTTTGTACTAAAGCATACTATATTATATGTAAGCACTGTTCACCTAAACGACTGTGAAAGCATCTAGGCCCCAAAGTTTGGTTTCGGTAATTAATGACAACACTTTATTACCATGACTAACGTGTGTTTTGCAGAAACATTGGTAAGTTAGGTCATGGAGGTGATAACTGCTTTGAGCACTGTGGCTTCGTGTCCCTTGATGGAAATCGTTTCGGTTTTCAAAAGAGTGACGTCAAGATTAAGGACGGTTAGTTCCGGATGACGAAGTGTTGAGACACATTCGGAATAGTCGCTAGGATCTTCGTTTTTCTCTTTTGGCCGTACTATAAAGGGGGGCATGAATGGGTAGCTTGACCTAGGCGAGTCCTATGTTTAGGTGTGGTGCACACTTGTTAAACTTGGCGCTAGGCAACCCTAGATTAGCTCAAGGTTCAGTTAGAAGCAACTTGGTTAAAGTTGCGACGCGTTTCGGGCTGTTTTCTAGGCACCGGACGCGGTCTTCGGGAACACCGGACGCGTCCGGTGTATTTGTTACCGTTGTTAGGGTTCGGCCCTGATCACCGGACGCGGTCCTCGCGAGGACCGGACGCGGTGGTCAGCGACCGACACGTGTCACCGAGAGAGAACACCCGTCGGACGCGCTACTGGACTTGATCGGCGAGTCCGGTGCGAGTCCAGTAAGGTCCTGAGAGGACCGGACGCGTCCGGTATTCAGGCATCGGACGCGGCCTCGCGTCCGGTGTGAGTCCAGTAAGCACCCTTGCACGTCGGACGCGTCCGGTGCTACCTGACCGGTGCGTCCGGTGGTTCGTTTTCAAAAACGGGTTTTGACCGTTACGGGGGACCGGCGCGTCCGGTGCGTTGCACCGGCGCGTCCGGTGACCCCGTGTCTGAAAGTAACGGTTCATTTTTCTGAGGGGTGTATAAATACAACCCCTCCACCTCTTTTAGAGGTCTCTTGCTCATTCAAACATCTGAGAAAACCCTTTAGAGTGCAAGGGAGTGCAAGAGCTCTAGTGAGGATAGAGATTTGAGAATCAAAGTTTGAGTTTCCTCACTAGTGATTCGAGAGTAGCAAGTGTGCATCCACCTCCTCATTTGGGCTCGTTGTGGTCAAGTGAAAGTTCTAGCTTGTTACTCTTGGTGATCGCCATCACCTAGACGGCTTGGTGGTGATTGGGAGTTTGGTGATCATCCGGCGGAGCTTGTGGATGACCCAACTCAAGTTGTGAGCGGTTTTGGGTGATTCGCCGCGACGGAGTGTCGAAGAATCAACCCGTAGAGAGCACTTGATCCTTGCGCGGATCAAGGGGGAGCGACACCCTTGCGCGGGTGCTCCAACGAGGACTAGTGGGGAGTGGCGACTCTCCGATACCTCGGAAAAACATCGCCGTGTTCCTTGCCCCTTTACATTCAAGCAATTACTTTCTCGTATTTACTTTCATTGCTTGTTTTACATTCCTAGAATTGCCATGCTAGACTAGGATTGGAAACTAGGGTGCAAAACTTTTTAACGGTAGACTCTCTAGGAACACAAGTAGGCACTAGGGGTGAATTCCGGCTTATAGGATTTAATTCTTGCAATTAATTTTTAGAAAAGCCCAATTCACCCCCCCTCTTGGGCATCTTGATCCTTTCAATTGGTATCAGAGCGGTGTTGCTCCTAATTTAGGCTTTACCGCCTAGAGCAAGATGTCTAACGGGGAAGGACCACCTCCCACCTTTGAGGGGGATGATTTTCCATATTGGAAAATCCGCATGGAGGCGTACCTCGAAGCCATAGATGTCGGGTGTCTTAGAGCCGCAACCGAAGGGCTTCCCGCTATCAAGGATCCCGCAAACCCCACGGGTGACGAGGAGAAGTACGACCGGTGGAATGCAAAGGCCAAAAATGCACTCTACCGGGGCTTAGGCAAAGATATCTTCAATCGTGTGCGTAATGCAAAGAACGCTCATGATTTGTGGCAAAATCTTTGTGCTCTCCATGAGGGAACTAAGAGTGAGCGTGAGGAACGCTATCATATTGCTTTAAAGAAAATTAATTCTTTTGAGATGCTTCCCAAAGAAAGTGCTAATGAGATGTACACTCGCTTGAATGTTCTTGTAGAGGACCTCAATGCTCTTGGACTCACTCAAATGAGTCAATCGGATGTTGCAAGGCGGATCTTGAGTGTGCTTCCCGTTGAGAAGTATGGTCACATTGTCACCGTGCTTCATCAAAGTGATCTCTCCACCGCAACACCGACTCAAGTATTGGGGAAGATCAATGCTCATGAGATGTACATGCACATCACTCCGGAAGAGGGCTCATCATCTTCCAAGAAGAAAGACTTGGCCTTCAAAGCTAGCCATGACAAGAAGAAGAAGAAGGGCCAAGCCATGATCGTGCAAGAAAGCTCAAGTGAAAGTGATATCGATGATGAATCACTTGCACTCATGGTGAGGAAGACCACCAAGATGCTAAAGAAGCTCAACAAGAGTGGCATCAAGTTCGATGGGAAGAAAAAGAAATTCTTCACAAGTAGCAAGAGAAAGCCCATCTCGGAGATGGATTGCTACAATTGTGGTGAACTTGGCCACCTAGCTCATCAATGCCCTAGACCACCAAAAGACAAGTTCAAGAACAAGAACAAGGGCAAGAAGAATGATTCAAGTGATAAAGAAGATGAGAAGAAGAAGAACAAGCCATACAAGAAGAAGGATGGCAAGAAGAAGGAGTTCTACAAGAAGAAGAAGGGTGGAAAGGCATATATTGTTGGTGATTGGCTCACCGACATTGAATCATCTTGTGACTCCTCCGGAGATGAGAGCGATGATGAGAAAGAGAAGGTTGCCGCATTTGTGATGGGGCCATCATCTTCACCGACATCTTCACCACCACCTTCACCGCCTTCTTCACCATCATCGTCCACTACTCACCTATGCCTTATGGCCAAGGGTGAACGTAAGGTACAAAATCATGATAGTGATGATGATGATGATAGTGATAGTGATGATGAATTTGATGCACCTTCTTATGATGAACTTGTAAAATTGCTAAACAAATACACTAAAATCATAAGAAGGACAAGAAGTGAAAATGATGACCTTCAAAATGAAAATGAATCACTCTCATCTAAGCTTGAAAATGCTCAAAAGACTAGTGGTGAGCTTAGAGATCAAAATGAAACTATGTCTTCCACTCTCAAGGAGCTCAAAACCTCTAACAAAGAGCTTAAAGATCAACATGATAAACTTGAGAAGAAGCATGATGAGCTCATCACTAGACATAGCTCTCTAAAAGACAAATACACCACATTAAAAATTGACTATGATAGTCTTGTGGTTGCTAATGAACTTGCTCTTGAGACGCATGATGCTACTAACAATGTTGTTAAGTGTGATATAGCTACATCATGTGATGATTTGATCATTGAAAGCATTGAGCAAGGTTCTAGTAGCAAAGGCAAGAGTGTGGTTGAGTCATGCAACCATGATGATTATGCCAAGATCAAGTGTGAGAATGAGAAGCTTGCAAATGAGAACAAGAAGCTTAAAGGTTTGATGGCTCTTGAGAAGCAAACAACAAATGAGTCACTCATTGAAGAGAACAAGAAGCTAAAGCAAGAAAAAGAGCATCTCAAGACCGGCCTAAGCAAGTTCACAAGAGGGCAATATTTGCAAAGTGAGCTCCTCATGAACACCGTAATGAAGATGGATAGAAGTGGTATTGGGTACTTGGCAAATCAAGAGAAGAAAGCAAAAGCTCAACAACAAAGCAAATCAAAGCCCAAGCCAAAGAGATGTGTTGAGTGTGGTCAAGAAGGTCACTTTGCTCATGAATGCAAAACTCCACCACCACAACCCTTGCCCAAGCATGCTAGACCCTTTGCCTTCAATGCTCATTACATGCTAAGAAAAGATTCAAATGGAAAGATGAAAGTCATGTTTTTGGGTCCCCCAAACAAGAATAGGCCAAAGAAAATATGGGTTGCCAAGTCACTAGTTGAGAAAGTCAAGGGCCCCTCTCAAGTTTGGGTCCCTAAACAAAAAGCTTGATCTCTTGTGTGTAGGTAAACTACAAGACCGGTGGATCTCATTGGGTTATTGATAGTGGTTGCACTCAACATATGACCGGTGATCCTCGTATGTTCACCTCCATTGAAGAGAATGGGATATGTCAAGAGAAGATCACATTTGGGGATAATTCAAAGAGCAAAGTCAAGGGTATAGGCAAGATTGCAATATCAAATGATCACTCACTCTCAAATGTGCTCTATGTTGCTTCATTGAGTTTCAACTTGTTATCCGTTGGGCAACTTTGTGATCTTGGCTTCCAATGCTTGTTCACACCAAATGAAGTTGAAGTTTCAAAGATAGATGACAAGCAAGTGATATTCAAGGGTTTTAGATATAACAATCTTTATCTTGTTGACTTCACCTCCGAAGATGCAAATTTGATGACATGTTTGTTCACCAAGACCTCACTTGGTTGGCTTTGGCATAGGAGGCTTGCACATGTTGGAATGAGCACTCTCAACAAGCTATTGAAGAAAGAGCTAGTAAGAGGATTGAAGGATGTAAAGTTTGAAAAGGACAAACCTTGTAGTGCATGTCAAGCCGGCAAACAAGTTGCAAACACTCATCCCACCAAGGCTTTCATGTCAACCTCAAGAGTGCTAGAACTTCTACACATGGACTTGTTTGGGCCTACAACATACAAGAGCTTGGGTGGTAATCTCTATTGTCTTGTGATAGTGGATGACTACTCAAGATATACATGGACTTTCTTCCTTCATGACAAATCCGAAGTGGCAAGTTGCTTCAAGAAGTTTGCAAAGAGAGCTCAAAATGAATTTGAAGTCAAGATAAAGAAGATTAGAAGTGACAATGGCAAAGAGTTTGACAACACCAACATTGTAGCTTATTGTGATGAAATTGGAATCAAGCATGAGGTTTCTTCAACATACACTCCTCAACAAAATGGTGTAGTTGAGAGAAAGAACCGGACTTTGATCACCCTTGCAAGAACAATGCTAGATGAGTACAACACTCCCGAGAAGTTTTGGGCCGAGGCAATCAACACCGCATGCTATGCTTCAAATCGCCTCTTCCTCCAAAAGTTTCTTGGCAAGACCACCTATGAGTTGCTTAATGGGAAGAAGCCGGACGTCTCATTCTTCCGGGTGTTTGGTTGCAAATGCTACATCTACAAGAAGCGTCAACACCTATGGAAGTTTCAAAGACGTTGTGATATTGGTTTTCTTGTTGGTTACTCATCAAAGTCCAAAGCATATAGAGTATTTAACCATACCACCGGTTTGGTTGAAGAAACATATGATGTGGAATTTGATGAATCTAACGGCTCCCAAGGAGCAATTGAGAATTGTGATGATGTAGGTGATGAACCATTGAGGGAGGCCATGAAGAACATGCCGGTGGGAGACATCAAGCCAAAAGATGATGAAGACGATGTGCAAATCATTGATCCACCATCTTCATCACGTGTGCCTCAAGATGATGACAAGAATGAGAGAGTTGAAAATGAAGACACTTATGTCTCTCATGAACAAGCCGAGGCACAAGCTCAAGATGTTGATGCTCCCCATCCACCCCCTCAAGTGGTTGATAGAAGAAACTCACCTCTACTTCAAGCTCATCCACAAGAACTCATCATAGGGAGTCCTTCAAAGGGAGTAATGACTCGATCTCAAAAGCTAGCTTCTTTCGTTGAACATCACTCTTTTGTCTCTTGTGTTGAACCTAAGAATGTAGAAGAAGCTCTTCAAGATCCGGATTGGGTGAATGCCATGCATGAAGAATTGAACAACTTCACCCGCAATGAAGTATGGACACTTGAAGAGCGTCCTAAAGGTGCAAGAGTCATTGGAACCAAGTGGGTGTTCCGAAACAAGCAAGATGACCAAGGCATAGTAGTGAGGAACAAGGCAAGACTAGTTGCAAAGGGGTTCTCTCAAGTTGAAGGCCTTGATTTTGGAGAGACCTTTGCACCCGTTGCAAGACTTGAAGCCATTCGTATCCTCCTTGCATATGCATCACATCATGATATGAAATTATATCAAATGGATGTGAAAAGTGCATTCTTAAATGGCTTTATTAATGAACTAGTCTATGTCAATCAACCTCCCGGGTTTGAAGACCCTAGATATCCTAATCATGTTTATAGGTTGTCCAAGGCGCTATATGGGCTCAAGCAAGCCCCTAGAGCGTGGTATGAGCGCCTCCGGGATTTCCTCATTGAGAAGGGCTTCACCATCGGGAAGGTCGACACCACACTATTCACCAAGAAGCTAAATGGGGAGATCTTCATTTGTCAAGTATATGTTGATGATATCATCTTCGGGTCAACAAATGAAGATTATTGCAAGGAATTTGGTGAATTGATGTCAAAGGAGTTCGAGATGTCAATGATTGGTGAGCTCACATTCTTCCTTGGTTTTCAAGTCAAGCAAATGAGAGAAGGGATTTTCATCTCTCAAGAAAAGTATACCAAGGATCTTCTCAAAAGATTCAAGATGGAAGAATGCAAGCCAATCAAGACCCCAATGCCATCAAATGGACATCTCGACCTAGATGAGGGAGGTAAACCGGTTGATCAAACTCTCTACCGTTCTATGATTGGTAGCTTGTTGTACCTTACCGCATCTAGGCCCGATATCATGTTTAGTGTGTGCATGTGTGCTCGCTTTCAAGCGTGCCCTAAAGAACCTCACTTAAGTGACGTAAAAAGAATCCTAAGATATCTTAAGCACACCCCAAGTATTGGCCTATGGTATCCCAAAGGAGCTAGATTCCAACTAGTTGGCTATTCCGATTCGGATTATGCCGGTTGCAAAATTGATAGAAAAAGCACATCCGGAGGGTGCCATTTGCTTGGGAGATCTTTAGTATCTTGGTCATCTAAAAAGCAAAATAGTGTGGCTTTGTCCACCGCCGAGGCGGAATACATTGCCGCGGGGGCTTGTTGTGCACAAATCTTATATATGAAACAAACCCTCCTAGACTATGGAGTTGTTCTTGAAAAGGTGCCACTTTTATGTGACAATGAAAGTGCCGTTAAAATTGCTAACAATCCGGTACAACACTCTCGCACCAAGCACATTGATATCCGCCATCACTTTCTAAGAGATCACGTTGCTAAAAATGACATATCACTAGAAGGTGTACGTAGTGAAAATCAATTAGCGGATATCTTCACTAAACCTTTGGACGAGGCTACCTTTTGTAGGCTAAGAAGTGAACTTAATGTGCTTGATTCAAGTAACTTTAAAAAATGAGCGCGTGTTGTCCCTTGCATTGCATTGTATCATATGTCATGTTTACTTTATTGCAATGCATTTAGGGCTTGGCTAACACGGTTACGATAACCCTTCTTTGGAGGAGTGAAGAAGCCTAACCGTGGATCAAACTTGACAAGCAACCTAGCTTTACTTTCTTGTATTGCATTGCATATGCATGGTTGTTTGTTTTGTCGTTTCTTTTCGGTTTAGCTTTGAGCAACCTCTGTGTTCGTCCATGAATAGAGAGAGCATTTGACGCTCCTAAAGGTCCAAAAACTCTATTGCATGGCCATACGTTGCTCCTCGGGTGTTTATTGCCTATTTTCGTAAAAAATTATACTAGCCTAAGGCAAAATATTTTAAAAAATTGAGGGTTTGAGTGAGGTCACTCATATCAGGTTCCAATTGGTGTTTATTTGTGTCTCTTTGAATTGGAACTTGATTGGGAGAAGTCGCGTCGAAGTTCGGAACGAAGAATGGCGAAAAACAGCGACCGGACGCTGCACCGGACGCAGTGCTGCTTCACCACCGCGTCCGGTCCCGGTGTCCACCAGTGCGTCCGGTTTTCCAGAAGACAAAGTCCAGATCTAGGCACCGGACGCTGCACCGGACGCGCCTCTGACCACCACCGCGTCCGGTCCCGGCTACCACCACCGCGTCCGGTGCTCCGCGATGAAATCCCGAGCACTCAGCCATCGGACTCTGACCGCGTCCGGTCTGTCCACACCGGACGCGTCCGGTCACTCCAGGCGCTTACTGGAGTGTCACCGGACGCTGCACCACCGCGTCCGGTGATTTTGACCACCGCGTCCGGTGCTACCGAATCGAGCGGATCTCGCCCTCATATAACCGAATCGTTTTTTTCTCTGTTTTTCTTCATCCGGTCGACATCCGCCGCCGCCGTGCCCTAGTCGCCGTTTCCGCCGCTCCCGCACTTCTTCCTCGCCGCCGGCGAGCCTCCACGCGCCCGCGCCCTTGCTCTCCGGCGAGCCTTGCCGCCCTCTCGCTCACCCGCGCTGCCCAGCCCCGCTGCGCCCGCGTCCGTGCCCGTTTGCTCGCCTCTCGCCGCGCCGCCGCCAAACGCCGCCTTCCTCACCGCCGGCGAAGCCCAGCCCGCACCGTGACTCTCCTCCAACACCACATCTACTCCCTCGTGCGCCCGGGCATCTCGATCCCATCCTTCGGCCGAGATTTGCTCCTAGGGTTTACTCCTAAACCCTAGCCTAGGGTTTGATAACCCTAACTCGAGGTAACGGCACGTTTTCGATTTCGTTTTCGATTCAAGTCCTTTCAATTCCATCATTAGGGCTTGCCGTTGACCATAACCCTTCACTGCTATCTCGATTGGTCGTTTCAGTGCTCGATCGCCGATCTCGGGGGTTCTCGCGAACTAGATCACCTCGTCCCTTCACCGTCGTCTCGTCGATCCGAGGTAGCTTAGCGTCGTTTCACTTCGTATCTCACGTGCTTGCTATCTAGGGCTTCGCATCTTTAGATATATATATATGCTTATTGTATATCTCTCTATTCCCTACGTGCAGCGAGTCAGTCGGTGTGTCGGGTCAGATCTGTTTGCTTAATCCGAGGCCAAGCCTGCGGATACGGATTGAGGCCAAGCCTCTCGAGTGTCAGTTCATCATCTCACAGAGGTTTTCAGACAGTCAGTCAGCATGGTGCGTTGCAAGAACGCCGGTGGTGCTCCTGGTGACGGGGACAACAGTCCTCCCCGTCGTGATGAGATTGCGCGTGGTAAGCGCATCAAGTTTGCAGTCAAGAAGAAGAGGAGGACACTTTCAGATGCAGAGGTCGCTCAGGCAGTGGCAGACGCCGCAGAGCAGGCAGAGAGAGGTGGCAGACGCAGTGGCTTGCACATAGGCGAGCGTCGCTTTCATCTTGAAGGTCGACAGCTCGGCACTGAGGCCACTGAGAGTACCGAGGCCACTGCACCTTCAGAGCAGATGTCAGTTGATCCACCCTCAGAGCAGACACAGGCTACAGAGAATACACCCGCGACTGAGGCTACCCAGACTACTGAGGCTCCACAGGCCACTGAGGATACAGAGGAGCAGGCAGCTCAGTCTCCACCACGTCGCCGCTCCACACGTGCTCGTTCACAGGTGACACCCAGGCCAGAGGGCCCGCGTCGTGGAGCACGACCTCCTCCCAGGGTTAGAGGGTCACCCCCTGTTGTGCACTTAGACCTGAGGGGTGCTTCTTCACGTCAGGTGAAGAACTTGAGGTTTGTGGAGGTTAGCCGATGGTTTCCACCTGTCAGAGATCCCAGAGCTTCAGAGGGTTTCTATACCCCACTTCAGGAGGACTTCTACAGGGCCCTAGTTGACAGTGGCATTGCTTTCAGACCTCAGAGGGTATGTCGACTAGAGGCATTGGTTGATGTTGTGGGAGAGCAGCTCCGTCCTCACCTGTCCTATCTGCCTGGCTTATCAGATCTACTTGGACGGACAGGTGCTTACTGCGGTACATGGGTCAGGGAGTTCTATGCTTCTTTGTGGATTGATCCTGCACACGAGTTTATTCACTTCGCATTCAGAGGCAGCGATCACAGACTCTACAGCTCCAGAGCCCGAGAGATCCTCAGACTACCTGCTTCTGACACGAGGATCCATCAGTTGTGCTATGGCCAGACTCCACCTCCCAGACGCCCTCACGGCGGTTCAGTGCCACCCACCGACTTGGTTCGACCCTGCTTTCGCGAGCTTTTTGGCGAAGGGTCACGTCGTACACCTGCCAGCCTGACGCCTCTTGCCAGAGTCTTGGATGCCATACTCAGACGCACTCTACTGCCTCGACTTGGTTACAGAGAGGGACTGACGAGGATGCAGCTTTGGGTTGTTCACCACCTCATGACACAGCGACAGTTTGATATCTGGGATCTTATCCTGAGTGAGATGGAGGACACCATTGCTGAGGGCTTCAAGGGTAACCGTCAGCTTCCCTATGCCCACTGGATTTGCTTCATTATCAGATCTGCTATCCAGATGCCACCAGAGATCAGGGCAGAGATTGCCAACACTACTACAGCATTCCCTGATTATGACATCAGACAGCTTTGGGCTTCAGTTACTAGAGAGCAGGCTCCAGCACCAGGACAGCGTGAGCGCCCTGATGTTCCTGAGACAGCAGCTGAGCAGGACGCTAGAGTTGACGAGCTTGCCGAGGCAGAGCTCGCAGACCTTGACACTCAGCCTGCTGAGATACCTGAGGATGTTACTTCTGACAGCACCGATGAGGACTACCAGCCCATCCCCAGGTACCGGTCTCCCCGGTCTCACGACCACGAGGCCGGTGGATCTGGCTCAGCCTCCCGCTCAGACCCAGCCATGGTGGCTATCCTTGAGAGGTTGACCCAGGCTCAGGAGCAGCAGCAGCAGCAGATACAGCGCCAGGCACAGGATACAGCTGCAGCACTAGCACAGATTCAGGCTCGCCAGGACGAGTTTCAGAGACAGCAGCTAGAGATCCAGAGGCAGCAGGTTGAGATGCAGCGACAGAGTCAGCAGCAGTACATGGACCTTCTGCGGCATCTCATCACAGTTGGGGTTCCTCCGCCTGCATCTATCATGGCTCCGGCTTTGCATTCCAGCGGTCCATCCAGTCAGGGACAGCCGAGTCTTCAGTTTACATCTCCACAGCAGCAGGTTCCCCAGTCTTTTCAGTCCCCGAGCTTCACTCCTATACATACGGGGTTTACACCGTCAGACCAGCCTCGCCCACACCTTCTGACAGGCACACCTCTTGGTGATTACAGTGCCACTTACAGCGAGTTGACTGGTCAGCCGACACCCTCGCACACGACTACGTTTCACTCTTCGTCAGGGTTGTCAGCTTCCGAGGCAGTTGTTCCACCAGTGACAGGGACAGGGACTACAGAGACCATCCCTTCTTCAGTTGCCTCGACAGATCCCCCAGCTACTGGCGCACTTCAGGCTCAGGTTACTCAGACAGATCCACTTGTTGCTTCACAGTCAGTGCCTGTTCCTGCTCAGACCCAGACCGCTTCACAGCCACGTGCTTCTTCAGAGGGTCAGCCAGATAGCTCAGACTCCGAGGATTCGCTTCACTTCGTGATCACTCCGCGCACCTCGGCACCCGACACGACTCCGTCTGCCCCCCCGTCAGATTAGTTTAGCTTTTTTGGCGCTTGATGCCAAAGGGGGAGAGAGAGTAGTTTCAGGGGGAGTTTGTTAGTGGGTTTTCATTTTTCGTGTGCTACATTCATGCATATCATGTTTATTTTTAGCACTGCATTAGTTGACATTCTCGTTGAGTCGTAAACCTTGAGTCTTAATGTGTTATCCGTCTCCGTGATTAATATATGTCACTGTTTTAGCTATAGCTCTAAGGTTGTGCTTCCGTGCCTTACTCCGATTACTTATGAGCTATATCTTTATGTGTACTAACGCTTTTTGTCTTATCTTATGAAGTACACTCTTTTGGCTTGGAGCACATAAGCAATTCCTAACCTTGTATGCTTATTGTCTTTTGCTTATGTGAACCAAGCATGCTCGAAAACCTTCACTCTAATCTTTTGAAACTTAGTGTTGTCATCAATCACCAAAAAGGGGGAGATTGAAAGCATCTAGGCCCCAAAGTTTGGTTTCGGTAATTAATGACAACACTTTATTACCATGACTAACGTGTGTTTTGCAGAAACATTGGTAAGTTAGGTCATGGAGGTGATAACTGCTTTGAGCACTGTGGCTTCGTGTCCCTTGATGGAAATCGTTTCGGTTTTCAAAAGAGTGACGTCAAGATTAAGGACGGTTAGTTCCGGATGACGAAGTGTTGAGACACATTCGGAATAGTCGCTAGGATCTTCGTTTTTCTCTTTTGGCCGTACTATAAAGGGGGGCATGAATGGGTAGCTTGACCTAGGCGAGTCCTATGTTTAGGTGTGGTGCACACTTGTTAAACTTGGCGCTAGGCAACCCTAGATTAGCTCAAGGTTCAGTTAGAAGCAACTTGGTTAAAGTTGCGACGCGTTTCGGGCTGTTTTCTAGGCACCGGACGCGGTCTTCGGGAACACCGGACGCGTCCGGTGTATTTGTTACCGTTGTTAGGGTTCGGCCCTGATCACCGGACGCGGTCCTCGCGAGGACCGGACGCGGTGGTCAGCGACCGACACGTGTCACCGAGAGAGAACACCCGTCGGACGCGCTACTGGACTTGATCGGCGAGTCCGGTGCGAGTCCAGTAAGGTCCTGAGAGGACCGGACGCGTCCGGTATTCAGGCATCGGACGCGGCCTCGCGTCCGGTGTGAGTCCAGTAAGCACCCTTGCACGTCGGACGCGTCCGGTGCTACCTGACCGGTGCGTCCGGTGGTTCGTTTTCAAAAACGGGTTTTGACCGTTACGGGGGACCGGCGCGTCCGGTGCGTTGCACCGGCGCGTCCGGTGACCCCGTGTCTGAAAGTAACGGTTCGTTTTTCTGAGGGGTGTATAAATACAACCCCTCCACCTCTTTTAGAGGTCTCTTGCTCATTCAAACATCTGAGAAAACCCTTTAGAGTGCAAGGGAGTGCAAGAGCTCTAGTGAGGATAGAGATTTGAGAATCAAAGTTTGAGTTTCCTCACTAGTGATTCGAGAGTAGCAAGTGTGCATCCACCTCCTCATTTGGGCTCGTTGTGGTCAAGTGAAAGTTCTAGCTTGTTACTCTTGGTGATCGCCATCACCTAGACGGCTTGGTGGTGATTGGGAGTTTGGTGATCATCCGGCGGAGCTTGTGGATGACCCAACTCAAGTTGTGAGCGGTTTTGGGTGATTCGCCGCGACGGAGTGTCGAAGAATCAACCCGTAGAGAGCACTTGATCCTTGCGCGGATCAAGGGGGAGCGACACCCTTGCGCGGGTGCTCCAACGAGGACTAGTGGGGAGTGGCGACTCTCCGATACCTCGGAAAAACATCGCCGTGTTCCTTGCCCCTTTACATTCAAGCAATTACTTTCTCGTATTTACTTTCATTGCTTGTTTTACATTCCTAGAATTGCCATGCTAGACTAGGATTGGAAACTAGGGTGCAAAACTTTTTAACGGTAGACTCTCTAGGAACACAAGTAGGCACTAGGGGTGAATTCCGGCTTATAGGATTTAATTCTTGCAATTAATTTTTAGAAAAGCCCAATTCACCCCCCCTCTTGGGCATCTTGATCCTTTCAGACTGTTTAGTCCGTTTAAACACCGTTTAAACGGTAAACAGAAGTCAGTCGTATTGTTTAGGCCCTAAACGGTGAATTAAACAGTTGGATCGTTTAAACCGTTCAATCCCGTTTAAACGGTCAAAACAAAACCAGATTAAACATGATTAAATAAGCTAAACAACCATTTAATCTATAATTGAGTGAATTTAAGGACTTCGTCCATCACAATCAACATGAAACTAATTAATATTGTAATTATATGAAAGTGTTGTGGGATTAAAATTTCTTCCAACAAGATTATTTGGTAGAATATTTGATTTTCACATGTGTAAATATATATGGGTTATAGCAAATTTTATTTTTATCTACATAAATATGTATATTTTATTGTTATTGTACAAAACCGTTTATGCCGTTTAACTCCATTTAAACACTGTTTTAATGGTCTAAACACTAAACGAAGGGTGACCGACTGTTTACCGTTTAGCGTTTAGGAAAACATTGTATGTAAGGATCCCTGATGAGCCTAGAGGGGGGTGAATAGGCGTATCTAAAAAGTTCTACACAAACTCAAAGGCAAATGTCAGTGATAGCCGGAAGTTCCAACACAAATTCCCGGAAGTTCCAGCAGCTACACGAAAACCACTACAACCTAGAATATGAACTTTGACCCAATGAAAACTTACAACCCCACTTCCTAGTGGTAAGATGAAGCGTTGTGGTTGGTCTTTTGACGCCGAAAAGTCACAACTCGGTAGATCGATTCCAAACCCTAAGAGGAGTTTTGGAGAGGATGAGAGACAGCAAAACAAATATGCAAGAACAAATTTCCAACAACAACAAGCACGCGAGACACAAGGATTTATCCCGAGGTTCAACTCGCCACTAAGGCTTGTCTACGTCCTCGTTGTTGAGGTGACCACTAAGGTCGGAGTCTCTTTCACCTCCTTGCCTCACTCAAGCAACCACAAAGATAAACTTGAGTTCTTCACTAGAAAACAAGGGTAATACAAATTTTTCAAGGCTCTTCCATAGGATGGAAGCTCTTGGTTATAGATTTATGGATCCAATTGTGGTAGAAAATTTATGGTAGCATTGTATGCTTAATCTGTAGTAAAAATTTCATACTCATTGGATCATGTATAACTTAGTTATAGATTTATTTAACATGAACCAATGAATATGAAATTTTTATTATAGTTCAAGCATACAATAATTAGGTGAAAGTCCCTAGTTTGGTTTTGGCTAATTGATGAAACCTAGGACTAACCTTTGTATCTAAGTGGATGATTTAGATAAAGGTGGTCATTGCATATGAGACATGACATTGACTCATGTGACCAAGATGGTGAAGACCAAGATAAGGCTTGGCTCGATGGACCGGTTGTGAAGGTGAAGGGCAAGTCGAGGCTTCGAAGCGAAGGACCATGCGATGGTGAAGCTTGAGCAAGACTTGGCGCCGATGGACCGATGCAACGGTGAAGAGCAAGTGAAATCAAGGTCGATGGATCGAGACGGTCATGTGATGATATGAAGTGGATCATATCATTTGGAGAAACAAAATGGGCTCAAGGCAAAGGTATAACCATAGGGCCATTTTGTTTTACACTCAAGACACCATAGAGGGTGTGAGTGGTTTAGGGTCGATAGCCGAACTATTAAGAGGGGAAGTCTTATCGGTTATTCGACGCACGGGTGCCACTAGGTGAATTCATGAAGTGCATTGCATGTAGGGCCTAGTGAGCTAACTGGAAAACCTTTGAAAATGATTGAGAAAAAGCTAACACACAAGCACATGGAGTTGTACACTTGTTGGTGTTGGCACATTTGCAAAGGTGGCGTTGGTCGCGCTGTGGTTTGCGGGTAGAGAGGGGTTTTGGTTCCTTTCTCTCTCCCGCCGAGCGTGCGAGCGCGGGATTCAGGCGATTTCGGGGAAATGAAATGCCTATTTTCATTGCGCCGGAAGTCGGAAAAGAAACGGAGGCGAACGCGGTCACAGACGCTGCACCGGACGCTGCACCGGACGCGGTCAGTTTCGACCGGCGCGTCCGGTCAGTGCAGCGCGGGCGTCAGGCGCGCGAGCTAGGGTTTGACACCGGCGCGTCCGGTGACCCACGGGACCGGCGCGTCCGGTCTGGCGAACAGCGAGTCACGAAGTCTTCGGACGCGGTGCGCGTCCGGTCCCTCACCATCGGACGCGTCCGGTGGTCCAGGGAGCTTACTGGACTCGCACCGGACGCGGGTACTGTGGCGTCCGGTGGTTGAGAGGAGCGCGTCCGGTGACGTCTTCGCGCGCGCGGGTTCTGTGCGCACCGGCGCGTCCGGTGGTTCGCAACAGCGCGTCCGGTCGCTCGTTTGACCGTTGGCGCGCAGTGACCGTTGGAGGATCTAACGGACGAATTTGAAAACAGAGAACACGTGGACGTCGCAGAGGCACCGGACGCGGTTGAGCGCGTCCGGTCTGTTACGACCGGCGCGTCCGGTGGTCCCGCGAAAAACGTGAGTGGAGTTGTAACGGCTCTATTTGGATGGGATGCTTATAAATACTTGTTGGCCGGCCCTTGGGGAGCTCTCTTGGCATTTCCAACATACTTGTGCATCCTTTGAGCTAAAGCAACTCCTCCCACTCATCTCCCTTGCTTGATTGCAAATCAAAAGTGAGATTGAGTGATCCCAAAGTGCATTGCATAGCTTGAGGGCATTTAGTGGCACTTGTGGGTGGTTTAGCCGGTGGATTTCTTGTTACTCTTGGAGAGTACCGCTCCTAGCCGGCTTGGAGATTGTTGGAGGCGTTGGCAAGAGAAGGTGATTGTTCTTGGCCACCTCCGGTTGATTGTAAGAGGTTCTTGTGCTTTCCTCGGCGGAGTGCCAAAAGCAACTCTATTACATTGCGCGTGTCATTGAGTTACCTCACTTGAGAGTGGTGTCTTGCGGTGCCTTGCGGGGTGTGCCTTGAGGGGCAAGTGACTTGAGGGTCACACCGAGGAACCATCTAGGTGTTGGTCGACACAACCGGTGACGTAGCTTGTCGGTGCACAAGTGAACACCGGGTGAACAAATATTGTGTCTCTTGTCTCCCGGTGATTGATCTTCATATTGTGTTGTTGTCAATATTGCTTGATTGTATATCATCTTGGTGATTGGCAACATCTTCACTTCACCGTCGGTATAATAATCACAATCCTCTCTCTTGCATTTATATTCACTAGTTTATCTTGTGTAGCTCTAGTAGTAGCTTTGCTAGTAGTGTTAGCTTGTTCTCTAGTGTAACCTTAGTGACATAGCTCTTGTGTGAACTAGAGATCTTAATCTACTAGACTTGTGGATAGGAGGCTTGCATCACAACCTTTGGCTAAGCAAAACTCGCTTTACGCCGTTTGTTATTCTAACAAGTTTGCTTAGTGGTTCTTGTAGAATTTTTAATAGGCTATTCACCCCCCCCTCTAGCCATCTAGGACCTTACAAGTGGTATCGGAGCCGTGGTCACCGTTTTATTCAAGGCTTAACATCCTTCGGTGTGAAAAATGGCTCAAATTGTGTTCAATCATGTTGGGGGCAAGCCACCGTTCTTTGATGGTGTTAGTTCTTTTGCTCATTGGAAGAGAAAGATGACAATGTACCTTGGTTCCATTCATGAGAGAGTATTGCAAGTCACCGAGAATGATTTTGCTATCATTGATCCCGATCATCTCACCGATGAAGATAGAGCAAATAGAACATGCAATAGAATGGCTCTCAATACACTTTACAATGGCATTGACACAAAAGTATTTGAGGGCATCAAGGATTTAGATTTGGCAAATGAAGTGTGGACAAGGTTGAGTGAAACATATGAGGGCACTAAGGTTGTGAAGAGTGCCAAGCTATATGGGCTCAAGAGTGAGTTTGAGAACTTCAAGAAAAAGGATGATGAAACAATCATTGAAATGTTTCATAGATTGCAAGTGATAGTCAATGATCTCAAGAGCTTAGGGCACAAGACTCAAGATCAAGATTTTTGTCACAAGTTCTTATTGAGCTTACCTAGAAGATTCAAGATGTTGATCATGATGTTGCAAAGAGATGGGCTTGAAGCAATGAAGCCTAATGATTTGCTTGGAGAGGTATTGACCTTTGACAAGTATGATCAAGATGTTGATGAGAAGGAGGAAGAAAAGAAGAAGAAGACCGTGGCATTCAAGGCCACCTCCTCAAAGGGCAAAGCTTCAATTCAAGAAGAAGATGACAATGAAGAAGATGAAGAATTGGAAGTTGATGATGAGGCACTTGCTCTAGTTGTCAAAAATATTGGCAAAATGTTTATCAAAAGAAGAGGCTTCAAAAAGAGAAATGACAATTTCAAGAGCAATGAGCAACAAAGGAGGTGCTTCAATTGTGATAGCACCGAACATCTTCAAGCCGAATGTCCCTATGACAAGAAGAAGAACAACAAAAGGGGCAAGTTTGAGAAGAAGAAAAGAGAGGCCAAGATGACATTCAAGAAAGGAAAAAATGGTGCCTATGTGATCACTTGGGAAAGTGAAGATAATGAAGAAGAAGAAGAAGAATCATCCAACAAGGCTTTTGCTTCCATTGCTATCAACAAGAAGCCATCACTATTTGATTCATCCTCTTCATGCTTCATGGCTAAAGAAGCTAAGGTATTATATGATGAGAGTGATGATGAAAGTGAAATGGAATATGCTCATGATAGTGATAATGATAATGATAATGAAAATGATGATGATGAACCAACTAAAGAACAACTATATGACTTGATGCAACAAACTAGAGACATAGCTATTGCCAAGCATAAAGAGTGTAAGAAGCTTTCAATGAAAGTAGCAATACTTGAGAAAGTCCTTAGTGAGCTTAAGACCACTCATGAGAGTCTAGTGGAAGACCATGAGGATCTTGATAAGGCTCATTCCAAGCTTGAAAAAGCTCACTCATTGCTACTTGAGCAACAAGCTAAGAAGGAGGTTGTTGTATCATGTGATATAGGTGTTACATGTGATATAATTGATAAAACCATTAATGAACCTATCATCATGTCAAATGCTAACCCTTCTTGTAGCTCTTCATCCACCACCACTAACTCTACCTCCACTACTAGTGATGGTTTCACTTGTGATGCCTCACTAATGATTGAGAATGAGACTCTCAAGAGAGAGGTGGATGAGCTCACTCACGCCCTAGGCAAGGCCTATGGTGGTGAGGCCCGCTTGCTTAAGTGCTTGGGTAGCCAAAGGTTCTCTCTTAACAAAGAGGGATTGGGCTACACCCCCAAGAAAGGCAAGTCGGCCTTTGCAACTCCAAAGCCTAGCTTTGTGAAGGGCAATGGTCGGTTTTGCAATAGATGCAAGCAAGTTGGGCACCTAGAGCATAATTGCAATAAAAGGAACCAAAGCAAGAACCTTGTTAATGCTATACCTTTTGATTCTTGCTATGTGCTTACCAAGGGTGTGAAGGGTGTGCAAGCTAAGTTTGTTGGTACACCAATTGTGGGCCCAAAGAAAAAGGCTATTTGGGTACCAAAGAGCTTAGTTACTAACCTACAAGGACCCAAGCAAAAATGGGTACCTAAACTTCATTGATTTGCTTGTAGGTCAATTACAAAGCCGGAGGAAGGCATTGGATTGTTGATAGTGGGTGCACTCAACACATGACCGGTACATCAAGAATGTTTGACTCAATCAATGACAATGATAGTGGTGTTGATTCTATCACATTTGGCAATAACAAGAAAGGCAAGGTTATTGGTTTGGGCAAGATTGCAATATCGAATGACATGAGTATCTCCAATGTGTTACTAGTTGAAAGCTTGGATTTCAATCTCCTATCCGTGGCACAAATATGTGATTTAGGCTACAAATGCATCTTTGGGGTTGATGATGTGGAAGTCATTAGTGTGGATGGTTCAAATGTGGCATTCAAGGGCTTTAGATATGAGAATCTCTACCTAGTTGACTTCAATGCTAGAGAAACTTCTTTGACAACTTGCTTAGTCTCCAAATCAAGCATGGGTTGGCTTTGGCATAGAAGGCTTGGTCATGTTGGCATGAAACAATTGAAGAAGCTTACAACTCACAATCTTGTCAATGGTTTGAAAGATGTTGAATTTGAGAAGAATAAGCTTTGTAGTGCATGTCAAGCCGGGAAGCAAGTTGGAAGCTCACATCCCAAGAAGAGTACAATGAGCACATGCAAAGCATTTGAGTTGATGCATATGGATCTATTTGGACCAACAACATATACAAGCATAGGCGGCAACAAGTATGGATTTGTCATAGTGGATGACTTCACAAGATTCACATGGGTATTCTTTCTTAGTGATAAAAGTGAAGTGTTTGACACCTTCAAGACATTTCTCACTAGAGTTCACAATGAGTTTGAGATTAGAATCAAGAAAGTGAGAAGTGACAATGGAAGTGAGTTCAAGAATACAAGAATTGAAGAACTTTGTGATCATTATGGTATTGGACATCAATTCTCGGCCAAGTACACTCCACAATCAAATGGCCTAGTTGAGAGGAAAAATAGAACATTGCTTGATATGGCTAGATCAATGCTTCATGAGTACAATGTGAGTCAATCTTTTTGGGATGAAGCAATCAATACCGCTTGCTACTACATCAATAGACTATATTGTCATCCATTGCTAGAGAAGACCCCATATGAGCTACTTCATGGAAGAAAGCCCAATATTTCTTACTTTAGGGTATTTGGTTGCAAATGCTATATCTTGAAGAAAGGCACTAGATTGGGGAAGTTTGACAAGAGATGTGATGAGGGGTTCCTACTTGGTTATTCAACTACAAGCAAAGCTTATAGAGTTTGGAACAATTCAAGTGGCATTCTAGAAGAAGTCCATGATGTGCAATTTGATGAAACCAATGGGTCACAAGATGAAGAAGAAAATCTAGATGATATTGGTGGAACTCTATTAGTGGAAGCAATGAAGAACATGGACATTGGAGACATTAGAGCAAAGCAAGTAATTGATATTCAAGATGATGATAAAAATCAAGTGCTCAATTCACCATTCAAGCAAGTTAGTGACTCTCAAGTGCAAGATCAAGGAGCTAGTTCTTCTCATCAAGATACATCAAGTGATCAACCAAGCTCAAGCAATCAAGTGCAAGTACTCCAACCACAACATGTTGCAAGAGATCACCCCATTGATAGTGTTATTGGTGATATTAGAAGTGGTGTGCAAACAAGATCAAGATTGGCTATGTTTTGTGAGCATGCATCATTTGTGTCAACCATAGAACCAAAGAAGATAGAAGAAGCTTTGAGGGATGCCGATTGGATCATGGCTATGCAAGAAGAGCTTAACAATTTCACAAGAAATGATGTTTGGGAGTTGGTAGAAAGGCCAAATGACTACAATGTGATTGGAACCAAGTGGGTGTTCAAAAACAAGCAAGATCAAGATGGCATTGTAGTGAGAAACAAAGCAAGGCTAGTTGCACAAGGTTACACTCAAGTTGAAGGCCTTGACTATGATGAAACATATGCTCCCGTGGCAAGATTGGAGGCAATAAGGATTCTATTGGCTTATGCTTGTGCACACAACATCAAACTATATCAAATGGATGTCAAAAATGCATTTCTCAATGGGATTATCAATGAGTTAGTCTTTGTTGAGCAACCGCCCGGATTTGAAGATGACAAGAAACCCAACCATGTGTACAAGTTGAAGAAGGCTTTATATGGCTTAAAGCAAGCACCTAGAGCATGGTATGAGAGGCTAAGGGATTTCCTTCTCTCTAAGGGATTCAAGATGGGGAAGGTTGATACAACTCTATTCACCAAGAAGATTGGAAATGATCTATTCATAGTGCAAATATATGTCGATGACATCATCTTTGGATCAACCAATCAAGCTTATTGTGAAGAATTTGGTGCTATGATGGCCAAAGAGTTTGAAATGTCTATGATTGGTGAACTTAGCTACTTCCTTGGTCTCCAAGTAAAGCAATTGAAGAATGGAACATTTGTGAGTCAAGGGAAATACATAAGGGATATGTTGAAGAAGTTTGGAATGCAAGATGCAAAGCCAATTTCAACTCCAATGGGTACAAGTGGCAATTTGGATAGTGATCTTAATGGCAATATGGTGAATCAAAAGGAATATCGGTCTTTGATTGGAAGTCTATTCTATGTCACCGCATCAAGGCCGGATGTCATGTTTAGTGTTTGCATGTGTGCTAGATATCAAGCCTCACCTAGAGAGAGTCATCTCAAGGCCGCAAAGAGAATATTGAGGTACTTGAAGCAAACAAGAGATGTTGGACTATGGTATCCCAAGGGGTCAAAGTTTGAATTGATTGGATATTCGGACTCCGACTATGGGGGTTGCAAGATCAATAGAAAGAGCACAAGTGGCACATGTCAATTACTTGGAAGATCACTTGTGTCATGGTCCTCAAAGAAACAAAATAGTGTGGCAATCTCTACCGCCGAAGCCGAATATGTGAGTGCGGGGAGTTGTTGTGCACAATTGCTATGGATGAAATCAACTTTGAAGGATTATGGCCTCAACTTCAAGAATGTGCCATTGCTATGTGATAATGAGAGTGCAATCAAGATGATACAAAACCCGGTTCAACATGGAAGAACAAAGCATATTGACATAAGACATCATTTCATTAGAGATCATCAACAAAAGGGAGATATTACAGTTGAGAGTGTTGGCACCGATGATCAACTTGCCGATATTCTCACTAAGCCACTTGATGAAAAGAGGTTTTGCAAGCTAAGGAATGAATTGAACATCCTTGATTTCTCAAACATGAGTTGAATGCACCCCACTCACTTACTGACATGCCTCTCCTTCGACATTGCAAGGTAAAAGTTGATTGACATGTCATTCATTCTATGCTAAGGACTTGCTAGAGCATGTAGACATAATAAGTGGTATGCATGAGCATTCATGATAAATCAAATGAATTTGATGGATATATGTTACCACTATTGCCTCTTTGATTGTTTTGATCTAGTGGTGGCATATGACATGTTTGTGAGCTTGCAAACCTAGTGTTGAATCTAGAAGATTTGCTATAAGTGTTTAATTCAACATAGGCAAGATAACCCTTATTATGAGGTGTGAAGAAGCTTGTCTTTGGTTCAAATCGAATTAAATATCTTTGGCAAGTGTTCTAGGTTGAACCAAAATTGATGAATTTTAACCTACTCCATCAAACATTTTTCTTCTCTCCACAATTTGATCCCATTTTTGGGTAAGTTGTTGACAAAGGGGGAGAGAAAAAGATGATTCAACATGATAAAGGGGTAAATAAAATTTATGCACACAAGTAGGGGGAGCAGGCTCATAAACAAAGTTGTTGCATTTGTTTGTGCATCTTCATATGACTTGCTCATTGCACATGTATTTAGATTCAATGTACATGTTTGTGTGGTGCAATGCTAGTATAGAACTTGGATGATGAAATGATCTACTAGCATGCATAGGAATAGTTTTACATATGGTATCTAGACTTGCCTAAAAGTTTTTACAAGTGGTCCAAGAACCTTTACATATAATGTTGATCTCACGAGGTTCTTGAGCTTTGTTGGGTGTCTAGTTACTTCATGATGCTAAGGATGGTGTAAAAGGCAACTCCGATTGGTATCACGCTTCAAAGGTCCATTTCTTACACCTTAGCATCATTTTGGTAGAATTACTCTCCCAACACTTCTATCCATGCATATGTGCAAAGCTTTCAATCCAAACTCTATGCACATATGTAGGGGGAGCTAATGCTACCAAAACCGAGCTTGTGATAATTGTCCAAACTTTACTTATGAGCAAAATGATTGGACAAGTATGACAAGTTCAAAACTTTTATTATCAAAATCATCTTTGTGAGGGTTGTCATCAATTACCAAAAAGGGGGAGATTGAAAGTCCCTAGTTTGGTTTTGGCTAATTGATGAAACCTAGGACTAACCTTTGTATCTAAGTGGATGATTTAGATAAAGGTGGTCATTGCATATGAGACATGACATTGACTCATGTGACCAAGATGGTGAAGACCAAGATAAGGCTTGGCTCGATGGACCGGTTGTGAAGGTGAAGGGCAAGTCGAGGCTTCGAAGCGAAGGACCATGCGATGGTGAAGCTTGAGCAAGACTTGGCGCCGATGGACCGATGCAACGGTGAAGAGCAAGTGAAATCAAGGTCGATGGATCGAGACGGTCATGTGATGATATGAAGTGGATCATATCATTTGGAGAAACAAAATGGGCTCAAGGCAAAGGTATAACCATAGGGCCATTTTGTTTTACACTCAAGACACCATAGAGGGTGTGAGTGGTTTAGGGTCGATAGCCGAACTATTAAGAGGGGAAGTCTTATCGGTTATTCGACGCACGGGTGCCACTAGGTGAATTCATGAAGTGCATTGCATGTAGGGCCTAGTGAGCTAACTGGAAAACCTTTGAAAATGATTGAGAAAAAGCTAACACACAAGCACATGGAGTTGTACACTTGTTGGTGTTGGCACATTTGCAAAGGTGGCGTTGGTCGCGCTGTGGTTTGCGGGTAGAGAGGGGTTTTGGTTCCTTTCTCTCTCCCGCCGAGCGTGCGAGCGCGGGATTCAGGCGATTTCGGGGAAATGAAATGCCTATTTTCATTGCGCCGGAAGTCGGAAAAGAAACGGAGGCGAACGCGGTCACAGACGCTGCACCGGACGCTGCACCGGACGCGGTCAGTTTCGACCGGCGCGTCCGGTCAGTGCAGCGCGGGCGTCAGGCGCGCGAGCTAGGGTTTGACACCGGCGCGTCCGGTGACCCACGGGACCGGCGCGTCCGGTCTGGCGAACAGCGAGTCACGAAGTCTTCGGACGCGGTGCGCGTCCGGTCCCTCACCATCGGACGCGTCCGGTGGTCCAGGGAGCTTACTGGACTCGCACCGGACGCGGGTACTGTGGCGTCCGGTGGTTGAGAGGAGCGCGTCCGGTGACGTCTTCGCGCGCGCGGGTTCTGTGCGCACCGGCGCGTCCGGTGGTTCGCAACAGCGCGTCCGGTCGCTCGTTTGACCGTTGGCGCGCAGTGACCGTTGGAGGATCTAACGGACGAATTTGAAAACAGAGAACACGTGGACGTCGCAGAGGCACCGGACGCGGTTGAGCGCGTCCGGTCTGTTACGACCGGCGCGTCCGGTGGTCCCGCGAAAAACGTGAGTGGAGTTGTAACGGCTCTATTTGGATGGGATGCTTATAAATACTTGTTGGCCGGCCCTTGGGGAGCTCTCTTGGCATTTCCAACATACTTGTGCATCCTTTGAGCTAAAGCAACTCCTTCCACTCATCTCCCTTGCTTGATTGCAAATCAAAAGTGAGATTGAGTGATCCCAAAGTGCATTGCATAGCTTGAGGGCATTTAGTGGCACTTGTGGGTGGTTTAGCCGGTGGATTTCTTGTTACTCTTGGAGAGTACCGCTCCTAGCCAGCTTGGAGATTGTTGGAGGCGTTGGCAAGAGAAGGTGATTGTTCTTGGCCACCTCCGGTTGATTGTAAGAGGTTCTTGTGCTTTCCTCGGCGGAGTGCCAAAAGCAACTCTATTACATTGCGCGTGTCATTGAGTTACCTCACTTGAGAGTGGTGTCTTGCGGTGCCTTGCGGGGCGTGCCTTGAGGGGCAAGTGACTTGAGGGTCACACCGAGGAACCATCTAGGTGTTGGTCGACACAACCGGTGACGTAGCTTGTCGGTGCACAAGTGAACACCGGGTGAACAAATATTGTGTCTCTTGTCTCCCGGTGATTGATCTTCATATTGTGTTGTTGTCAATATTGCTTGATTGTATATCATCTTGGTGATTGGCAACATCTTCACTTCACCGTCGGTATAATAATCACAATCCTCTCTCTTGCATTTATATTCACTAGTTTATCTTGTGTAGCTCTAGTAGTAGCTTTGCTAGTAGTGTTAGCTTGTTCTCTAGTGTAACCTTAGTGACATAGCTCTTGTGTGAACTAGAGATCTTAATCTACTAGACTTGTGGATAGGAGGCTTGCATCACAACCTTTGGCTAAGCAAAACTCGCTTTACGCCGTTTGTTATTCTAACAAGTTTGCTTAGTGGTTCTTGTAGAATTTTTAATAGGCTATTCACCCCCCCTCTAGCCATCTAGGACCTTACATTAGGCTACCATAAAAAGTTCACCACAATGGGACCATAAAAAACTACAGTTATGAATTATTTCGATTAATTACAGAAAAGAATATATTAAAATCTACAACAATAACTTTGTACTAAAGTCTATCATATTATATATTCACTGTGTATATCTACTCATGTGAAGTCGAACAAATTTGGATTTTCGATTTTACGATTTTCTGTGATTTACTATGATTTTTCAAAGATTCGACCGAAATAAATAAAAAAGAAAAAGACAAAACCGCCTTCAAAACCGCTTAAAACCGGGCCAGGGAGGTAAAACGTACGGTTTCAAAAGTTGAGGGAGGTGGTTTGCCCGATTTTAGAGTTCAAGGAGGAAAAGCGGACTTTCGCAAAAGTTAAGGGAGGAAAAATGAATTTTTTTCCTAAGTTCGATAAGGAGCTTTGCTGTCTCATGAAAGTGAGGCAGGCTATCATTTAGGCCCAACACGAAGCTTTGTTGGCCAAGTCAATACCAACCCAACGAACGAGCTTAGAGGAGACGCGTTCGTTCCTCTAAAATTCCACCATCTATGTCTCCGTTTGGATATTGAGTTCACTGTAAGAGTCAGTTCATTTCTCCACAGTACCACAAGGCTAATTTATACAGCAATCGAATAGCTAGAATTAATCCGGGCCTCATTCCGGAACAACCAAATGAGCCCTAGAAGATCTTTTTCCATCGTATTACTCATCCCTCTAAGAGACGCCCTAGAAGATCTTTTTCCATCGTATCACTCATCCCTCTAAGAGACTATCAAGTCTCGCTTTCTGTGTCCATTGATTTATATTTTGTTGGTATTAAAACTAACATGAATTTTGATAAGATTTTTCCTTGATTTCTGAGAATTAAACAAATCAATATAATTTATAAAAACAATCAACTTTGATGAATTTTAATTTAAAATCTATAATGAGTTAAATCCAGCTAAAATGGGATCTGCTATTTATTCTATCAATATACAAATATATGTGATCTTAGGAGCTTGATATAGTCACCTTCTAAACTTATGAAAGATAGGGAAACGAATGATTATGAAAGATAGGGAAACGAATGAAGTTTTGAAGCAAAGCACTGTAAGCGCAATGGCTCTAGTTGTCAGCGTCACAGGAACGAAGATGGCAAGGCACGCAGACTAGCCCAATTTGTCATGACCGAGTGGAAGGATAGCGTGTGAACAGGGAAGATGTCTTTTACTCATGCTATTGGATTTTTAAAAAAAATTACGTAGTACAACGCAGACACTTACAACACATGCACACTCACCCCTATGAATACACGTAGGTAAACCCTGTCCCTATAAACACCTTCGAAGGACTGAGCCGGCAGATCACGAGATTCACGAAGTCACCTTAGGCGCATCGCTGTCGACGGGGACATCACCTACCACTGAAAACAAAGCGCCGTTTAATCCTGAAATAAATCTAGGAAAATGCGAGCACTTGTACCAAGTCGAGGACTTGAACCCGAGTGGGCAGGTTCCACCACAAGGAACCCAACCAGCTGATCTATGATCAGTTTGCTCATGCTATTGGATTCTAGCGGTGATTTCTACGTGTTTTTTTTAAGGAAGTGATTTCTAAGTGTTGCATGCCAAAATATCGATGCTGCGTTGAGTACCGAGTCATATTGAGATGCTGTTATCTCCAATATGTTTCTTTGCCCTGTTTACCTCGCCAGCCCATCTCTTGCCTTGTCTGGCAAAGCCAAGTAGGTTTTGTCATAACTGTTTGGTTCCATATATATGCACGGACCTGTTCGTGGAGTGTTCTTATATCGTAACAAATCAGCATCAGCATTCGTAGCAGTCGTCTTTTCAGTCAGTCGAACAGAGCCAAAAGGTCCTGAGAAAGCAAGCTCGATTATGGAGGCTTAAGGCTCCATCTGAGAGGCACGAGCTTGATCCAAATCGTGGTGCGAGCTCAATTTGATGTTGTCTGATTCCATTTTCACTGTGAAGTTTTACTGCGAGGCAGCTGCGCTCGAATCAGGCAACGTGGGCTCGATTTACCACTGTACGATCGATTTTTGGGGGCGCCCGAATTCAAACGTTGGCCGTTGGTCGTTCGATCAGACGATCAGCGGACGTGCAGTCGCCGTAGAGTGCCGCCAATCCGACATGATTGATGGGTTTCCTCTTGAAGTCTGCGCGGGCGGGATCGGAGACAAAGGCACAAAGGCCTCCACGTCGAAAAGGCACGACCGGGCCCGTCGGTTTCTCGCCCTCAGGCCAGTCCGGCAGTCCGCCAGTGCGCGTCGAATCCATCCGATCCACATCCACCACGGCACCACCGCCACCGCGCCCGCAAAAGCGAAGCGAGTGTACCGCGACGACAGACAGACACCCCCGGCGACGGCGAGGCGATTGGCCGCTTGGTTGCGACGCCGACCCGGGCGATGACGTGCGCTCATAGCCCTCGCTTTTGGCTTGGCCCCGTCCCCGCACGCGACGATCGGGACGCCGGAGCGCGCAACGTGGCCACCGGGGAGGAGGCGACCTGTCAACGGCACCAGCGTCCGCGCGCCCCGGCCGGTTGCTTTCCATTGGGCCACCGTTTCCGTGGGCCTGCTGGCGGCGCGCGTGTTGCTGTCCGCGCCGGGCACAAATGGATTCAGGCAGTTGGCTGGCTAGGCTAGCAGCCTAGCACGGGCACCTCCACACCTGCGCTGCACATTAAGCTGCTCCATCTGCTAGTCCATGATACGTCTCTTTCAGTGACACGATCTCTTGGCCTGATACAAGTGCGACGTGGTGGGCTTGTAATCGTCGAAGGGGAGGGCTTTACTAGACTGGACGCATTAGGCAACAAAAGCGAGGCAAGGAATCTGTCTGGTGTACCGCACTTAAGATATTGCTGTGCTCTGATGTTTACCTTGATTTTAACCGCAAACGTGCCAGACCGACCTGCTCCCACCTTTTCCTTCCACCGCCTCCCTCAGTTCATCGTTCAGTTTCTCCGGAGGTCCTTTGTTAAAGGGTGAGCTGTGCGCCCCGTGCCCCCGTCCACACCTCAAGCCTCAACAAGGCAAAGAAAGTAACCAACATGAGGACTGAGGAGTAGAGTGACCGAGTCCAGCAGTCTCCCAAATTACGAGTAGCACAAACTTCTGTCCTGCTCGCTGTCGAAGCAAGAGTTTGGAGAAAACGCATGAGAATAGAGAGCGGATCTGCCGTCTGCGCATGTCATTCTAACGCCAAGCTTTTGTCTCCGGTGATCTCAATATCTCACCGTACACACGTCGACCAAAGAACCAAAGATCACCATAATTCTGTTCGCTTGACTGATTTGACTGGCTGAAAGTACTGCTGGTTGGTTTTTTTAGAGAAAAATATTGCTGACTGGTTGGCTGATTTGGTTGATAATCTCCAATTAATACTCCCTCCGTTCATTTATCGAAGTCATCTTACAAAAAAATTTCTCCAAGAATTAGAGTCGTCTAAGCCAGGGACCACGGTTTTCACGTCGTCCTAGGCGCATGCAACTCCTCTCACTAGCCTAATTAATTCAACGGGCTGCATGCGACCCCTCTCACTAACCGATAAATGGACGGAGGGAGTATCATATCACGTCACGCTACTAAAAAAAGCGCAACAGGCTAGGGAAGAAAAGCACAACGCCTGTAAACGGACATGCTATGACCCAGGGGACAGCGCGGCACTTTATGCCTGTGCCGCCACACGTGGCCCGTGCTACGCGACAAGCAACGAATCCTCCCAAAATCCGGCACACCACCAGCGCCACCGCCACATCACCGCGCAAATCACATGGCTCCATTTGTTGCCGACTTGCCGCCGAGCGCCGAGCCCGAACCGAGAGCCACGTGGCCTCCGTCCTCCCCTGGGCCGGACACACGCACTCGCGTCCGCGGCCCGTCCCGCGAGCTGAGGTCGGCAGCCGAGCCAGATATATAGGCGGCGGCAGGCGCTTTACCGCTCCGGACAGAAATATCTGTGGACGGGCATGTGGGACGAATAAACCCCCACGGCCACAACACACACACCGAGCGAACAGAACGGCAAGAGAAAGAAAAGCGAGCGGCTTTCTTATCCGGTTCTTCGCCTCGCGCAAAACGGGAACCGGGGGATCAGTTGTTCACTTGTTCTAGGGAGCAAGCGTCATGGGCAGCGAGTGCAAGGGCCACCTTCAGCTTCACGCCGCAGGCTACGGCTACGGCGTCGGCGTCGGCGTCGCCAGCCCGCAGCAGCAGGAGCAGGAGCAGGCGGGCGCCATCGCACCGTTCGTGGCGAAGACGTTCCACATGGCGAGCGACCCGGCCACGGACGCCGTCGTGCGCTGGGGCGGCGCCAGCAACACCTTCCTCGTCCTCGACCCGGCCACCTTCTCCGACTACCTGCTGCCCTCCTACTTCAAGCACCGCAACTTCGCCAGCTTCGTCCGGCAGCTCAACACCTACGTGAGTGCCCCGCCGCTACTACCTCCTCTGCTCCACTCCGCTCGCTCAGCTAGCAGTAGCAGTACTCCTCGTGTGATCGTAACACTTCTTGGCGTGCATACGGTTACAGGGGTTCAGGAAGGTGGACACGGACCGGTGGGAGTTCGCGCACGAGTCGTTCCTCCGGGGCCAGGCGCACCTGCTGCCGCTGGTCGTGCGCAAGAAGAAGAAGGCGGAGCTGCTGTGCGAGGAGGGGGAGGAGGTGCGCGGGACCATCCGGGCCGTGCAGCGCCTGCGGGAGGAGCAGCGCGGGATGGAGGAGCAGCTGCAGGCCATGGACCGCCGCCTGCGCGCCGCCGAGAGCCGCCCGGGCCAGATGATGGCGTTCCTCGCCAAGCTCGCGGACGAACCGGGCGTCGTGCTGCGCGCTATGCTCGCCAAGAAGGAGGAGCTGGCTGCGGGCAACGGGTCGCCGCCGGGGACCGTGGAGGCGCCGGGCAAAAGGCGGCGGATCGGGGCCGATCAGGCCGGCGCGGGCGGGGCCGCGGACCTGGTGCAGAGCCGTCGGGGCGCCGTGCCGTTCCCGTTCTCTGTTCTCGGCCAAGTGTTCTACTAGGGTAGATAGGGACAGGTCCGTGTAGTGGTGTATGTGGATATATGACTTGTAGCATAGCTTTGCCTCCGTTTACTGCCTACTGTTAGTAAGTAATAGTGCCTGAAGATAAGTTAAGTGTGGCGATTTAGGATCCGTTTGGGCATTTGGCAGCGCTCGTTACAGCACCTTGTTCGTCTTCGTGAGAATGGTTGCTCTACGGCTAAATAGTCAGAAGTCTGAAAAGAATCATTTCTCCGTTTACTACACTACCAGCTGGAAGCTAAAAATTACATGTTCCTCACCTTACTAGAATTATTTCAGAATCATATCCCACCTGCTCTCCTATTAGAACCACTTTCTCTTTCTTTTTTTTTCGATCAAGATCCCCACCTGATTACATTGAACGAAGAGCTGAAAATTTGTCTGAGAGTATGAGAAGCAGGGGTGGGGAGAAAGCTACAGAAGTACAGACTGTTACAGTGCGAGAGGTCTGTCCTATACGGGCAGGCCCACTGATCAACGTGCCTGATCACTGCTCTTAGAACCTCTTGAGTGGAGAGATCTTGGGCCTCATTCGGCTGGCTGGTGGCTGGTGGTTGGTGGCGGGTGCTGATTTGTTGTGAGAGAAAAATACTGTTGTCTAGCTGGTGGCTGGTGCTGAAATGATGTCAGAGAAAAACACTGCTGGCTGGCAGCTAGCCAGCCGAACGAGGCCCTTGCCTTGGAAAAATGAGTGCGTTCCGTCAGTTCCAAATTCTTCAAACCACCGCCCTGTTCGCTTGGCTAATAAGCTATGACTGAAAGTACTGTTGACTGGTTTGTTGTGAGAGAAAAACATTGTACCATAACTGATAAGTTCGAGTGAATAGGGCGCACAACGAGTATCATATGCAGGGAGCTAAAGAAGGTGTACAACTCTACCAAACATATTCTTATGGTTTGCTTCAATGTTAAATATGCATATGTATAGGTAATGCTACCATTAAGACTCCCGGAAGGCCGGATGCCTCGCTCAACTCAGTGTCGCATGCGCCGCTTGCCTAAAAAAAATCAAATCCCCACGGAAGCTTGTCTCCCCACTTTGCGGTCGTGCGTTGCAGCTTCACAGTGTCGTGCGGCCGTCGAACCGTCCCAATCCACCGCGCTGCCGCCGCTATCCCCCGCGGCGCCCCCATGTCGCGACACCTCCATCTCCCGCGGAGAGGAGGAATCCTCCGCGTGAGGTACGCTGTCAGCCGCCCCATCGACTGCATTTGCCGCCGGACCCGATCGCCGGCGCCTCGCCCTCCACCCCCAAGCTACATGTGCGTGCTTGGCGAGTGCAGCAGCGTCTCCATCCCCCGCCGTGCTCCGTCCTTTGCCGCACCTAGGCCAAGCAGCCAGGAAAGAGGTGCGTCACATGCCAAGGCCCAGGCCAGGCGTAGGCGCAACTGGCCGCTGCCAGGCCGTGCCACTATCCTCGGCTGTCGACTGGTCAGAACCAACCGTCCCCCACTCTACGCTGCGTTGTACAGAAGATGCGTGAAAAACACTTGTTGCAAGCGTCTGTTTCAAGTGTTTTCAATGTTTCAGATGTATGTTGCAAGTGTTTTATATGGATGTTGCAAAAGTAGATCGGGATGTTGCAAAAGTAGATAGGGATGTTGCACATGTTGCAATGGTTGTACACGTATGTTGCAAGCTCCTGTTCTCAATGTTTTTATGTAAGTGTTTTATCTGTATGTTGCGTATGTTTACAATGGTTTCAAGTGTTTTTCAGGTATTTTTGCAGGTGTTTTATAGCATGTTTTAAATGTTTCATTTGTTTTCAGATGTTTCAAAATTAGATTGAGTGTTGCATCTCCCTCCTCGCTTTTCTGCTATCTCGCCTCGGTGTCAGGCACAGGAAGGTTGAGGCGGTTCCCACTGGTGCGGACGGGCCCCCATGTGATTGCAGGCGGGCGTAGCAGGCAAGACATGGGCGGGCCGGTGGGGAGAAAGCTACAGAAGTACAGATTGTTACCGGCAGGCCCATTGATGAACATCCCCGATCACCGCTCTTAGAACCTCTTGAGTGAAGAGATCTTGCCCTTGGAAAAATCAGTGAATTCCGCCTGTTCCAAATTCTCCAAAGCACAAGTATCATATGCAGCTGGAGCTAAGAATCAAGGTGTGCTCTTATGGTTGGCTTCAATGTTAAATATGTATATGTATACGTAAGTGGCAAATGTAATGTTAGTTGTTTGCTCTCCATTGTAGAGCCTGTTGTTGACAGGAGGGCAAATGATCTGTTACTCGTGTAGAACGAATCCTCAGGCCAAGCAACTATGCCAGCTACAGAAGAACCGTTAGAACCGCTAGCGCTGCTATGGAAATCAGAATTCAGAACACTACTTGTTGTCAAGGCTCGAATGAAGCTCTCGTGGCTCGTGTCATACTTAATCCAAACAAATTAACCGTGAAACTGTCCAGGCTATAAAAATTGCCGTCTATAATGAAACGAAACTGTTTTTTTTGGGACTAGAATGAAGGATTGTTGGATCCGGCGTTTTTTTTTCTGTCTTGCTAGTCACCACCGCTTCTGTCTCAGTCTCACAAGGCACAATACTCTGCTTCCAGCCACCAGCGGGCCTGGTGTTTCATACTCTGGTTACGAGTTACGACGTGGCAACTTGTCTTGGTGACATCGCACACCATGCCCTTTTTGAAACATTTTGTTTCTAATTGCTTTTGAGTGCTTTTGGAGGATGTTTTCTTGGGGGGCAAGATTTGGATTCTCATTGTCTCCAGAAAACATAATCTGGCGATCCAGGACCATCTTTTTGCATAAGCTTTGTTCTCGAAAAAGAGAACCTGTGGGTCCTTCCGCGGTCAGTGGGCTTCCTCTGCGAGCGACTGCGGGTATACTGGGCCAATATCACAGGCAGGCCTGGTCTAAGACATTGCGCCAGTTTTCCTCAAAAAAGAAAAGAAAAGAAAAGAAAAGACATTGCGCCAGTTTCACCTGCAGCTTTTATAGGGAAACTAGCCAGGTCCCCCGCGCTTCGCGCGGGTAGGACTGTTGCAAGCGGGGGTGAACTGTTCATACCGGGTTAAGTACTGTTCATACCGGGTTAAGTACTGTTTACATGGTCGGTACTGTTTATATGGGGTACTATCTATCTGGATTCGGTACTGTAGCTAACACTGTAGAAACTGTAGCTAACTCACCACGTTTAAAGTCTTACTAGCCAGATCCCCCGCGCTTCGCGCGGGTAGATATGAGAGTGATAGGAATGCATGAATTTATTGTATTTGGATGTGGTCACATAGAAATATAGAAGTTTGGTAGGTAACCATTCAGTAATGATTCTGGAATCATATAGACCATGTATGTGTAAATATTATAGGGAAAGTGTGTTCTTTACATACAGTGGCAGCATTGCAATAGTAAGAATTATTGGTTCTGTGGCAGGGCAAAAGGCGCACGAATGTCTTGTTCTTTGGACCCAGGGCTATTGCTTGTTATGTCGATACCTGAAAGCAGCTCAGAAATGACATATGGCAAAAACAATTTGAGGTAAAAGAACAGTTATGTACTGACCAAATAGCTATGTATCATGTCATGAACAACTGTGGAGGGGAAGTTCACTACCTGAGAAGACGCGAGGTGTTCACCATTGCTCAAAGAAATTATAATGTTTTGCAAGAATGCACATTTGTCAAGGCAGGGCTGTCATGGGAATGTGTTCCACCGGAATGAGATTGATCATAAAAGATGATTAGTTAGGGGAAAAATAAAACATTCAGCATCTGGAACTACGTAGCTACATTGGAAACCTTCCGTCTCAAGTGAATCACAATTCACAGATATTATAGCCGTAATATGAATTCCTCGAAAAAAAATGTTGACATCAGTATCCTTAAAATTTATAGATATAATGGCAAATGCATGGCTCGGGTTCTGAAATATAGATATGAAACAAAGAACAGCCGCAGGTGTGAACCATACTGTGATTCGAACATAGTATTCAATTGTTTTAGGCAGCTGGAAAACAATGAGCCTATTAGAAGTCACCAAGGGTACACATTTGCCAAGGACTGCATGAGGGAAAAAAATGAAAAGCTAAATTAGCAAACATGGTCCGTTGTTTACTATGAAGCATTCCAACTTGCTTACCATAAGCAAAATGTGAGCATGTGTTTTTCATAAACATCAGTGCAAGCATGGCATGTACATTGGAAAAGCTTGCATCTGAACTGAATCACAATTCGCATGTATTATAGTCCTGATATGAATTCCTAAAAAAAGAAGTTGACATCAGTACCCCTAAAATTTATAGATGTAAGGGGAACTCTATAGCACGTCCTGAAAAATAGACTTGCAACAATAAGCAGTCGCAGGTGTGAGCCATTTTGTGATTCGAACATAATATTCCATTCTTTTAGGCAGGCTTAAAACAATCAGCCGCTCAAAAGTTCCTGCAACAGAGGGACTGCGTGACTGGGAAAAAATCTGAAAATAAATTAGCAAACACGGTCTGCTGTTTACTATGAAGCGTTCCAATGTGCTTACTATCAGCAAAATGTGAGCATGTGTTTTTCCGTAGACATGAGGGCAAGCATGGCATGTGTAGCGTAGCAAATAGAGTCCCAGTTTTTTATGTTAAGCATCTTCGGCTTCCACTTCATCTTTTCAGTGGAAGGAATAAATCGTAAGGCAAAACCATTAAAGTGGGATAACTTATAGAAGAATAGGGTCAAGCGAACAGAATCTTTTATAAGGCAATACAAAGTATTCTGTAGCATAATACTTTATTTAGTAATAAAGAAATTGTCCTGAGGAAACAATCATACAATTATAGGATGACAACAATATCTTTTGTATGATTCAAAAGACAATACCTTGGCTCTTCCAGAAATCAGTTAACTCCTTGCTTAGCTCACGCACACGCTGAGCATGGAGCAGGTTTGCTGATCACAAAATGGAAACAGCTCCAGAGTTTCAGAACCTCTCGCATGATGTTGTTGCAACCAAGCAATCAATATTCAGGTAGCGTTGCATGGAAGACATTACATAATTTAGTAAATTTCCAAAATCCCAAATCAATTCTATGAATTGTAAGATATTACATAATTTATTAAATTTCTAAAATCTCAATTCAATTTTACGAATAGGAAGGATAGACATTGTCCAAAAAGGTAAAGAAATAACAGAGTATATGGCATTCTTTATGAAATATGGAAATAGAGTCATCTCATATAGAACTATGAAGCAGGGAGCCGAGCCGTTACTATGCTATGGTCATGGCTGTCGAACACTTTTTTGTTCCAATATGACTGGAGAAAAGAAAAGTCAGTGTCCATATATACAGGAGAAAATGGTTGCAGACCTTAGAACTGCACATGGCAAGAGTAAATTAACTTAGCAGGGCAAGACATGGAGAGCAGCCTTAAGTATCTGTAAATCCGTCACTAATTCCCTTGCACAAACCTTAGAACATGTCATGAGCAATTGTGGAGGGAAAATTCATTGCCTTATAAGATGTGAGGCGTGTATCATAGACCATGGAATATAATTGGTCCGTACAGTATAGATCAAACTTGAATCAGAAAGAGTTGTATTAGAGAATAGGTAATTAGAGGTGGTTGCTGCTAGAGAAAAATGACTATACTTACAACACCTGGCGAAGCTGAGTATAACTATTAGAGGAAAAATTGTTACCCTATGAGCAGGGAGCCGTTTAGTAGCACGGATCATATCAAAATCGGCAATGTAGAGGTTGCACACAGACCGTGCAATTCTTACATGAGGATGGCAGATACTGTAGAGGGAAACCTGAAACAGTAGGACCTGCATTAGAGAATAAACAGTTAGAGCTGGTTGGTGCTAAAGGAAATTGAGTGTAGTGAGAATACTTGGCCATTTGTATTATATATATCTCAAAAATTTCAGCTGAGCAGTGTGGTCTTTTCAAAACCAATGACTGTCCATTTGTAGCATACTGATGAAGGTGACATGTGAAAAGTAGCTATGAGAATGCGGAAAGTGTTAAGCATATGCATTCTGAGACAAAAGAGTGCGTGACCAAAATTGGGAAACCAAATTAGCAATCCTGGTTTGCTGTTTACTTTGAGGCATTGAGACATTCCTACATACATGAAAATGCAAGCCATGGATTTAATAAAAGCAGCAGCACGATATGCGCATTGTATGATACCGATTTCCAAGCTAAATTTTCCGAAATGATCATGTTCTTGCAAGAAATGAACAGAAGGGCAAAAGTATTTTATTTGGATAATTTAGGAAACTAACAGGACGATAATTATTCTGTTATAAATAACATAAAAGATTCGACAGCATAATAAAGTAGCGGGCAAGCAGGGAAACACACAATATTGTAGGTAACAGGAGGCAAGCACAGAAATTCTGGAATGAGAATCTGGAAGACTTTACTGCATATATACTGGATGCACATGTGCATATGGATTGCTTGGAAAAATTATTGATTGGAAAATTGAATTAACTTTTGAGCAAGGGTACCTTCTCTGCCTCTTGGTTGCTTCTCTGAATATATAGGACTCCTTGTGCCAGATGTTGATATGTGCATCTGCATCTCTGTTCCTGGAGAGACGTGGGCATGGTTATCTGGTTAGCAACAAACATTGCTGTAGAGGCAAATCATCGAGCACGCGGTGTGCACCATCCATGAATGAGGCATTTGCTAGTAGAAGATGGGATCGGAGAGAGATAAGCACCATGCTGTCCACTGTTGGTGGGCCACGTCGTGGCGGCGGCGCGATGTCGCGCCGCGCGGCCGACAAAGGGTGCAGGCGGGCTGAGGGCGAAACCGGGTCGGCGGTGCGGCGGGGGCCATGTGCGGCCCGAGGGCAGCCACGTCGGTGGTGCGGCGCTGCCGTAGGAGGGCGCAAGCGCTCCGCGTTCCGGCGGGGTTGTGGGCCGGCCGCGGTGCTGCTGCGCCGCGGCGCTCCGGCGGGTTGCGCGGGAACCGGCGGATCTGCCTGCGACCGGGGCGAGGTCGTGGGGCTGGAGCGGTGCGCAGCCAGGTGGGCGCTCCAGCGTGCTGCAGTCTGAGGGCGCAGGCGGGGTCGCGGGCTGGTAGTGGTGCCGCGCTGAGCGGACAGCGGAGCTCGCACGGGAGGCAGGTACCGCCAGCTAGGGCGGCGCCAGGCCTGCTGCCTGCTGTGCTCCCCTGGTGCGGGGCTGCACCGAGGCGAGGTGCCGGGGAGGGGGAGACGGACGCATGCGAGGGCAAAGAGGCCGTGGCAGGCGGCGACGGCGAGGAGAGCGGAGTCGGCGGAGCTGGCGAAGTGGTTTTTTTTTAGCGTCTTTCCATTCTCTGTCACATGAATCGGTCGGATGGGGAGGGCGGCGGATAAATAACGATGGCATCGTCACCCAGTCTGGAGAGGAGTGCACTGGTGGTTCCAGAAGCGTGCGGCGTGGCGGGCGTCTGATGGCCAGCGGTCCGAGAGAGAGCAACGGAAGGGACTGTAGCTAACTTTACTGTAGCTAACTCACCACGTTTAAAGACTTCTATAGATACGTAGTTATGTTACGTCCGACAGGCTACAGCTCTGCGATACTACGCTCAAATGTAACTACAAAACTTGAGGCATGGCTTTTAGCCTGCCTAGTGGAGAGCCGAGCCTGTATGGAGTTAACGCCACACCATCTTGTGAGGTAATCCAAGAACAGGAGTAAATTGCACCGTACGTCCAACTTTTTGTGGATTCCCGTCTGGTTCCTCAAACTAAAAATATTACCATTTGGGTCCTTTATCTATCTGTTCCGTGCACCAATGGTCCAAAATGCGCCTCGCATGCACTAGCCCAGTGGCGGAGGCAGGAATATTTCTAGGTGTGGCGGATATCTTTCATTATGTATTTGCTCTTTGGTGGTGCTATTTTTTATGTTGATTTGCTTTACAATGTACTCAGACGTGAGACTAATAGCCGGCTGCCCTCATATCGTACGCCCATGTCGGCGCCGCGTCGCCAGTCGCTGCCTCGCGCCTTTGCACCAACTCCGGCTACCGCTCCAGCATCGAGTTGCTGCCTCTGCACTTGACGCGCCACCGTTTTTGGATTGGGATCGGTTTCGGTACTAAACATTACCGTCAGAGATTGAAGATTGGAGCAGATGATCGGCCAGAAAGACCAACCAGTACGATACTAGTGGCTTCCTTTCGTGGATTGTGGGCTTTTGAGGTAGGCCATCCAACTAGCCACCAGACATGAGATAGTGTCTCTCCCAGCCATTAAATCTATCGGTATTGTATTGTATTTTAGGTATATACACATAATATACTAGTCTTTTATATAAATTTAGGTTTAGGTATGGCCTCCGCCCATGGCACTAGGAGCTGACGTGGACTTGCCACCGTGGAGCCCAAGGGGAAGGGAGTCCACACCAAGGTACGCGCCTATGTGTGCAAGCGTGATACGTATTATCCTGGGCTACATGGACTAGGCTAGCTGGGACCTCGAGATAGGCAGCGCAGCGTAGTCCAGAACCTTCTAGAAGCCTTGGCCATGTTCTAAGCCGGAGGAGCCGCGTGCCGCCGTCGACCGGAGAGTCGCACGAAGCCGGAGGAGCCGCCGCGTCGCACGGAGCAGAAGAGCAAGGTGAAGACGTATAGGCGAGAGCGTGTCTGTGGGACGCGGCTGCCGTATACGTACGTGCGCGTGGAGGACCGGAGGCAGGCGTACGTACATATGAAGACCGGACGTGGCTGCTGTACGCGCGCAAAGACCGGAGGGCAAGCTCCAATGTGGCTCACGTGAAGATCCGAAGCCGACGTGCATGCATGGTGGATGCAATGCACCTTTTTTTTGCGATCAGGTGGATGCAATGCACCTGTGCCCAGCACGCATGCGTGTGTGCATTTGAAGATCCATGCAAGAAATATCCACGGTGGCAATGCCCACGTCAGCTCCTAGCGAACGCATGGCATGTTTTTGACCGTTGGTGCATGGGACAAATAGATTAAGGACCTAGATAATAACATTTTTAGTTCGAGGACTCAGATGGGAGTCCACTAAAAATTTAAGGACCCACAGTGCAATTTACTCGGAGAATAACATAGTCCTGCTCGATGTCCATAAAAATTTGTAACTGAAGTACTGCTATTACGTTAAGAAAACATTAACTACTGCATTTATTCTATGAGATCGATGTACCATTGGCAAAAGGCATGTTAAAAGTATTGCAATTCCAGCAAGCAAAAAAAAGATTAACTGTTGTGTTTGACTACTAGGGAATAATCTTCTTTATCTTGCAGAATGTTAGATTCCAGCTCCTAAATGTAAGTGTTGTATGTGTTTCCAAGCAGGTGTCATATTCATAATAACATTTAGCTTGAAAGAATACCTTGTAAACATATTCTTATTAGGAATATTTCATATGCATCACCAACCTTTTGCTTCAGTGTGCTCTATGTGTACAAAGTTCAATCAGAGAGTGCCACTACCACTCCGATACCAGAATTGCTTTACTCTTTACTACAGTGGGCATACACAACTCAAGCAGGTTGGTTGGCCCCCAATCAACTATGAACTACCCATCCTCCACTCAGAACAATCAATTCATTCACAATCGGCTCAATGAAAGAAACTGGAACTAGAAAACAGAAAGAGGATAGGCTGGTAATAAGAGGTTGCAGCTTCCAAAAAGCTGATAATCAAAATTCAAAATAAGATTGTAGGGTATCAAAATTCTGATGGTCAGGAGTCGAGTTATGAACAGATAAATTGTCTTAACTGTAGTTTCGATGAAGAGGCTACCTAACTGAATGGTCATTTGAAAGTTCAGATTTCTTCTTCATTACCCCTTTTTAGTTCGAGCCGTAGCTACCATGTTGAGCGCTAAAAATTTAATAAAACATGACGGTACAATTACAGCTGATTGATAAGTGAATTCCACGATATTCAAGTTGGAAGATGGTGGACATCCAAATTACAATCTTTATTTTGTTTGAAGCCCAGATTGCCTAATCTTCACGGAATATAATTTGTATAAATTGTAGAACATGAGTCAGGCATGAGAAGAAATGAAATACATTCTGGCCAGATCGAACAACAATCTGAGGGCATGCCAATGTAGTCCAAATCAAACAATCAGTCTAGGCAGACGCTTGGAAGGGAGGAAATTTCTTTTTCTAATGTTTGAACACAAGAATTAAGGTAGAGCCTCGCCCATTCAATCGATCTAGTTTGAAACCTCTACGTGTGATATTGCAATCAATCTACTCACTGATTCATAGTATTCTTCGGGAAATTGTTTGCTTTTGAATGCCATCGACACCTCTGAGCCCGTCTCCAGGATTTTGGTGGACTACATATTGAAGTTTTCCCCAAGCCCTTTATCAGCATCAGATTTTATCATAATCTGTTAGGTAGTTTAGTAGTGAAGTGAGAGGTATTGAGTTAGATATCAAAAAGTTTGTCTAAGATGGATCACAACCCAACCCATTCATGTTTGTGCCCTGCCAGGATGGTTTGTTTATGAGCCTGCTTTTTTGTTCCAAAACATGCCCAACCAAAATCATACCTTCATTTTGGCTAGGCAAGTTTTGGAACCCAACCAAGGAGGCTCTATGTACAGCAAACGAAGGTATTTCACATATGGAAAAAATGGTACTGTTGATTCTCTTTGGTTCTTGAGGAAGAGAAATATTTTCAAAACTTATATTCAGTTTCAGCACCATTGAAAAACATTCAGGCATGTGATAGCTATCAATGTTATATTTGGTCTAAATCTTGCTCCTACAGGCTAATATTTTCGACACCAGCTTGCAAATTATAGTTGTGAAGAAAGGTATAATTAGGTGGAAGTATGGTTAATCAAACACTTAAAAATTAAAAAAAGTTATTACGACAATAGACACTTTGGCCTTTTAAAGACTAAGATATGAAACAGGTTGGCCTTTTAGGCTTCAGCAGAAAAAACAAGGTTGAATTTGAACACTCTTTCTGTAGATCCCTAGATAAGAATGCAACAACACATCTGTAGAGAAGGTTCAGAATGCCCGGCAACGATAACAAACTTATACGCTGATTGTTGTAGATACAAGTGTCTAGCTTGGTAGAGGGCATCAGTAAGTCGTTCAATATTTATAATTTTGTTTTTTGAGACATTTATAAATTGCTAAAGGAAAGTGTATTAAAATTTAATTAGAGCTAATAAGGGCTACTAAAATTGCATATATCATTACCTGAAGCATTGAACTATTGTTATTTAGGATATTAGTGTTCCTTATGAGTTCTCTAATATCCATGTATTTGTGCACTTGACCCTAGATCATGAAAAGAAATGGACTATTGCAGGAGCACTTGAACTTATCAGGAAGTGACATGCCCATTGAATGACCTGCAGTATATATCGTATAGTCATGAATTTGATCGAGGAAAATTTTGAAGCAACACAAGGATGCGAAGCTTTGGAATTTGGATGTTTACTGCTAGATGGAATCGAAGGATCAGACCAACAGATAAATGCTCAAGACCATGGAGTTTTTGTGCAAAATCTTCATGGTAGCAGCAACCTTGAGGCCGACCTCAGCTTGGTAGTCTGTTGATGCAACAAGCATTGGCATTTTGCCAAGCACGTTGCGTGCGTGCTCTTGAATGATATACTCCAGAACTTCACCATAAAAAACGTGTGAATAAAGATTAGCATAACAATGAAATCGGCCAGGTATACAAACCTGCGAAGATAAAGGCGGGGGCTGGTCGGGGCCGCGATGCATCGATCCATACTGGTGAGCAAGGGGAGGCTGGGGAACGAACCAGGTGTAACCAAACCAGCGGGCGTCTATGCGGGAAGCGACGCAGGCACCCCAGAACAACCCCTACGCGTGGCATAGGAGGAGCTGCGGAGGAAGAGGTCGGAACGAAGCCGAGGAGGCTGCGTCTGTAGCAATACAGGACGAGGACATCGTGATGGACGAGGCCAGGTAGGCGTATGGCGGCCTCATTCGCGGCTACCACTCAGGAAGGCAGGACTGGGAGGCCAAAGGAGCTGGCGACCCGCCGAGGTGCCGAGGCTGGGAGCGCCGCCGCCTGCGCTCGGAACTTCTGTACTCGGCCTTGCCGAGTGCCGAGCGGGGGAGGCCAGGGAGCGTAGGCGGCGGGGGGAGGGGGGGCACCGTCGCCCGCGCGGCCCGTGGTCGGCCAGCCCACGCGGGCGCGCCGCCGCGCCGTTGCGCGCTAGCCGCGTGGGGAGGAGGGGCACCGTCGCCCGCGCCCTGTGCTCGGCCGGCGGTCCCGCACTCCCGCTCGGTGCGGCGCCGCGGGTAAGGCCTGCGCGTGGGTGACCGCTCGAGCCGGGGCCGCGGTTAATCGGGTGCGAGACCCGAACCGACTCGTATCGGACGGATCAGATCGCGAGAGCGCTCGATCCAACGGCTATCAAATTAACGGGTGACGTGGCCCTATCACGAGCCCGCTTTTGGAAGCAGGATAGAATATAGGCTCGACCATTGGCCCGCCGCAGGCTCGACCCTTGGCCCGCCGCCAGAACTCGTCTCGCCCGCGGCCGATCTCCTGCGTCCGCTCGCCGCGCCGCAACCCGAGACTGCGCTCGGTCGAGCACCACCTGGGGCCCAGCGTCCTCGCGAGTCGCGACCAGCTCCGGCGCGGCGTCCGCCCTCTGCAGCCCCGGCGTCCCCGCGACCGTCGCTGCTGTCCTACTTCGCCACTCGCCACCTTGGCCGGTGACGAGCACCACCAGGACACCAGGTATTCACTCCCCTGTCCCCTTGGTCCTCCCTGCTGTGCGAAGCCGTGCGCGCCCAAACCTTAACCTAATTCGTAGGTAAAACCGTGCGCCCAAACCCTAACATACCATTCGTGATCGGATCTGAATCTAATTACAGGTGTATATGCATGTATTATGATTACTAACTAAGATTGCTTTGCTAAAATTATTGGGTGTACATGTGTACACCCATGTCCTTTACTGGGTCCGCCCCTGGGTCCAAATGGTTTGCGCCGTGCTCGGTTCCACACGGGTGATTGCGCCGGGTCTGGTTTGATTTTGCTGGTACCAGTGTAATCATCATCCATCTAATGGTTCCATTAATTTGTCTCTTCTCGGTGCAGGAAAGATCCCTCTGTCCGTGATCTGTGACTATGGACTTGCTTTGCTTGGCCCTCGTTAGTCTGGTGCCTCAACCTGGACTCGTCGATAATGAAGAAGATGACGTTCAACCTGATTTCTCCGATGAGGAAGATTACCTGTTCAGTGATGCTGATTACGAAGAACTTAAAGCTGAAGATGGTACATACACTGTCTCTCTTTATTTTTCTTTCACCTACTACTTAATCATTCGCAGGATAAATTTGTTTATATAAGGCCCCATTTGGAACGTGTGGTTTCCACAGGATTCCTGCTGGAATGGAATTGTGCTGTTTCATTTGAAGCCATGCGTTTCAAATAGGGTCTAGAATAGAAAGAGTCGGGGATATAAAAAATGATGTTACCTAGTGCACCTGATTATTACCATGACGGGAAGTTTTTAAAGTGCCTATTGATTGATGAATTATAAATTTATAATTTGTATATGTTTTGTTGCTACCAGTGGCAGGATTTATTGAAAAACTTGGTCCTGTGGAACACGAAGAGAGACTAACCTTGATGAAAGCTTCTTTCAGCATCCCATCTGAACCTCTACGCCACGGCAACTTTCATCCCCTTCCCGAATGCACTAGAGAACGGAGGCATGTTGGGGATCGAGTTTGGCACAGATACTACCACATGAGTAAACTTGTTGAAAGTAAGTTATGTCATTCCTTCTACTTCCCTCGTCTTACACACATTTCAATATACTGCTATCTAACTGTTTTTAAGATTCAAGTTGGTGGTTGTGGAAGGATGTTTCACTTTCACTGCTTCTCTTAGGTCCATTGGTCTATACTAGATTATTTAATATTTTTACAATTTTCATTACTAATTTGAATGCCATTTAGAAACGGTGAGATGCTAGTGTATAATAACAATTATTCGGAAGGGAGGTGTGGGTGTACACCCCAAGAATCACGTTCAATTTTTCCTAACTTGAATTTGAGTGTAAGTATTTTTTGCAGGTATCAACTTCAAAATTTTCAGGGTATAATCGAGCATTTTTATTTAAATGATAATATAATCTATTTCACAACAACATAATAGTATCATTTTTATTTAAACTCCATAATAATACAGCACTGATCTCTTTCCGTACGTGTTCTTTTCATTCTAGCTGACTTGCCGGCAATGCGCTATACTCAATGCAATGATCCAAGAGTTGGGCAACAATGTTTTCATGACCCAACCCCTATTCTACATATTTTCAATGTGAAATTGCAAACATGTCTGGCGGATGTGACCAGTCCAATTGAGGTGTATGGGATTGTTGCCGTCCGTGACGGTGAGGACTATTGTCGTAATTATCTTTTTAAGCGATCACGAGAAGATCCACTTGATATTAGCCTTGTAAGTATTCTATGTCTTTGATTGATTTTATACTTCGCAAGTAAGCATTTTTTTTTCAAAGTAAAATTATGTAAGAAATTTGTATGAATATGCTGTAGCACATACTAGTTGTGGTCTTTTGGGTTCAATAAATCATCTCAAAACACTAGGTTATAAATATACTTCATATCCTGATAATGTGGAAATTATGCCAAAAGCTCCAAGTTGTCAATATATTTCCACTTAGGCATGAAAAGTCATAAGATTATTCAAATTAGCTATGGTATTAAGTAACAAGGTAGGATCTTGCTATATTTATATTCACGTTGCATGGTGATTGGTACTAGTTACGTGCAAAGCATGTGAACATCAAAATATGGACTTATATATTCTTGCTTTCTTACAAAATGACAGACTGATGGCTATCTCCGCTTGTTGAGCCCTAGAAGAGGCATGTCTATGAAATTCAATTGCCTAATTGAAGTTGATATCAGAGTGAAAGCAACAGCAGATGACGGTACAGATGATAAGACCCTGGCTGATAGTTGCACGGAGATTGTCGAGGATCAAATTTATTTTGAGTCTCTACACAGATGCACTATGAGCGGTCCATATGGTTCTGCAGTTTTTGATTTCATTGTATTTCGATGGGGTTTTGAGGCAACCATAGAGCTTGACTTCTTGGAAGTACCTGAAGGCGGTTTCGACATACAAATGTGTGGATACACCATTGTTCAGAAGAACTATTACGCTTTCATTGGCAAAAATTGTGAGTGTGACAGCTTCGTTAGCTCGACTGGGAGATTCCAACGGTATTTTGTAGCAGCTGTGCAAAAGGATGACTACTTTCTGGTGGACTTTGCGGAGGGAAAATCGCCTCTTGTTTTTAAACCAAATATTCATGGCAGCAAAGAAAAAGAGTACTCTTTCCGCAATGGTGCTATGGTGTCTGTTAAGGTGTCCTGGTCCACAGCTTTTGACTAGTTTGTATTGTGTATATATACCTAATTATAAAGGTAAAATTTCAGCCCATTTTTTTGGTCTATCCATTTTTTTTGGTCGTCTTCCTCTAACAATGTAGAGTTTCTTCCGTCCGGATTTCTATATATACGAGGTAGAATAGCAATAGCTCTTGTCTATAGTGACACGGAGTCCGATTCCAAAAAAGCTCTTAAAGTAACCTAAATAGATATTTTTTATCCAAATTGAATAAGAATTCTAACCTTAATAGAAAAGGATGGAAGAGAAATTAGACAAAATCTTATTTTCATTCTAATCTACCCCTAATATTTGTTATCTGGCCTCTTCACATTCTTTTTCGTTAATCTGATGCCCGTGGAAAATAGAGTGTGGATCTTTTAAACTCTTGACCCTCTTTAAGAAGAGATTTCCACTACCAAGATGTTAATGCTGTTTTGATTAGAAAAAATTATCTTATTACAACCTATTAAAATTTTGGTCTAACTAATCAAACTTTAAACTGAAATATTGACCAGTTTATTGTTCGATCTGGTCCAAATAAATTTGTCTCTAAACTATATATATTTACCAATGCAATCTCCGACCAGGGTTACATGTGAAAAACTTAGAGATGTCTCCCATCGTAATCATAAGCGGATAGACCAATTCTTGATTATGAGTCCAAAAAGGAAGTCATAGAACTCTATATTTGACTATCATTGTATAAATCTTAAAATATCTATGTGCTTTGTAACGTGAAAAAAATTATCAAGATTGTATTTTCAATTTTATACGGACTTGATAGGACATTGTTTTATTACAGCTAACATTAGCTTATATTATGAATGCCATAATCATCATAAATAAATTATAGCTTTTAATTTTATAGAAAAGGTATTATGAATGCCATAATCATCATAAATAAATTATAGCTTTTAATTTTATAGAAAAGGTAAAATATCAATAGATAAAGTACCATTCCTACTGTTTTTCCATGGATGTTTGATAGTCTTTTTTTCTTTCATTGCAACGTACAGACATATTTGCTAGTATATAAAAAATCCAGATCCTGCTTAGCGGGTGAGGCATGAATCCCCTCATACGTAGAGGGGAATGCAAATGTTAATCTTCTACGTGCACCAACTTAGCTGTGTCCCCACGTTGTTTTTGAGTTGCTACTAGTTTAATGTCCGTGCGTTGCGATGGGTGAAAATATATAAAATATCATTAAAAAAGATGCTAGTAAATCAATGTCATTGCAAATTATATATAATATTTTCAGCCCATAAAAACACAAATTTAAAAGAGAGTTATGATCCATTTGCAATGCGCTAACAGCTGTAGCGATCTTGGTACTCTATTTCTTACTCAAAGCAGTGAGTGGTGCAAAAACAATGCAGGCAATAAGCTGCAGGTTAGCCCACAACTCAAACCCCAGATTCAGTGCCAATCTTAACATAAGAGCTCTTACTCACATACATCTGCAAATTACAAATGCTTTTGCATTGATGCATCTCGAACTACATATCCCCAACTAGAACTGCCAGAAATAAGGCTGCATCCCATCGAATTGGATCAGGTATCTTCAATCCTTAGGTGTTCTCAACTGAATTGCCCCTTCAACGATCTGATATTTACATCACAAAGAGAGATTATTTATCAAAGTTTGAAACATCAGCATTGTTCGCCTAAAGGTACGTCTAGCCCGCGTTTAGACACTAGTCATGAGGTTAACGGCTAGTTTAGCCCCTAGAATTTGGGCTATACAGTTAGACCGTCTAGACAGTCAACTCTAGTCAAAGAACGTCTAGACATAGGGGCTAGACATGCATTATACACTATTAGATGATTGACTAGGTGTCCTAGACATAAGTTTAGGCATTGAGACAGCCCAAATCTCACCTGAACAACACACACTAAAGTATTCAACCACCGCGTGAATTGATACAGCTTATAATTTAGTTAATTATCATATCATATCACATCATGATATAGCTTATAATTTAGCTAATTATCTGATTTGATAATGATATAGATTATATTAATTAATTATTATCATATCATATCAATTGTCTAGCATGTTATAGTGATAATTGGGAAGTGAGAATTATGTTATTATCACAATATGTGATTCTCTTCACTTCCTATGGTTTCTAAATTATCAATTGTTGTATATCTATGTTAAGAGAGAATTGGAAACTATTGTCATTCATTGAAATCAGAGTTGTTCATATGTTATCAACTCATAACATTGTCTCTGTGTTTTGGATACTAGAGTACAAATAGTCAGTTACACGTGCATTTGTTTGATATTTGTATGAAATTTCAGTTGTTACAGTGCAAACTGTCTAATACGTCTAGACATGTCTAGTCATGGTATAGACCGTCTGCGTCTAGACGCTAGTTGGGAGGTTTGCGACTGTCTTGCGTCTAACGTCTAGGACAACACTGAACATCAGACTGCATTTCTTTTTTATTTTAACCTAAGCACACGAAGCTATCATTCTAGAGCATATTTGCCAGGAAAAAACAGAAAACTACAATGTCACACTTACCGAAGCAATCAGCAAAAGCCTCATGGTTACCAATTTCACTTTGTGGTTCTGCAACACCCTTGTGACTCCAAGTCTCACAATTTTCAATTGGCCTCCACTATCTAGGTTCTATGAAGACATTTCTAGCATCTTAACAAGATACGGAAAGAGTAAATTATGGGACAACCATGAAAGAAATCATTTGGATGCCTAACTGCTTCATTTCCTCATCTTACTTTGGTGGTTTGAGGTTGCAGTGGATGATGGATGTTCAAATAATATGTCTTAGCCTCGGTTGTGTCATCCATCAGCTTTTGGATATCATATATGTTTATCTCATTCTGTGTGGATTTAAGGGCAGCATTTCCAGCCTTTAGGCTATCGAAAACAGCCTTTTGTTTAATTGTTAGTTCATGTCTGCCAGCTATAGCAACCAAATAAAAATACAAGAAACTGAATGCTAATCAGTTCTAATTTCTTAAAAAGAGAAGCACACCTGAGCATAGCTTTGCCTCCGTCTGCCTACTAGTATACTAGTAAGCAATAGTGCTATGTAAACGCTGCAGAGCTAGGCCTCAGAAAAAGTTAATGATGTGTTTAGTTTGTGGAGTCATCCCATATACTTCATGAGATAATACATCATGAGTTCATCCTATGAATTTTGGTAGAATTAACTCATTCCTCATGCATATACGGAGTACTAATTATTAGCTCGTGAGGAATGGGGTGGTGATAGACCAACTCATTGCATTCTACAAACAAAATACAAAAAGTGAGGAGTGAGAAGATGTTGCATTACCTCATTCCTCAAACCAAATGCACCCTAAGTGTGACGATTAAGGATCCGTTTGGGCCTTCGCAGCCTTCGCAGTGCTCTTTACAGCACCGTCTTCGTCTTCGTGAGAATGGTTCCTCCTCGCCTAAATAGTTTTTTTTCATGATCGGGCATAGCCCGTTCTTCGTTAAGCAGTCCTCGCCTAAATAGTGATAAGGTTTGTCCTATACTGATGGGCCCACTGATTAACATCTCTAATCATCGCTTTAGAACCTCTTGAGTGGAGAGATCTTGCCCTTGGAAAAATCAGTGCGTTCCGCCTATTCCAAATTCTCCAAACCACAACAAAGTATCATATGCAACTGGAGCTAAGAATCAAGGTGTAGCAGAACTCTACCAAACATGCTCTTATGGTTGGCTTCAATGTTAAATATGCATATGTATACATATGTGGCTAATGTAATGTTTGTTGTTTGCTCTCCATTACAGAGCCTGTTGTTAACACAGGAGGGCAAATGATCTGTTACTCGTGTAGAACGAATCTTCAGGCTAGGTTCAGACCAAAGCAACTATGCAACCTAGCAAAGAACCATCAGAATGGCTAGAACTTATTAGCCATGGTACAGTGTTTTTCTCTCACAATAAATCAGCGAACAGTATTTTTCAGTCTGACTTTTCAGCGAAGCGAACAGGGCAGAAGACCCGTATGAAGCTCTCGTGGCTCGTGTCATACTTATTCCAAACAAATTAACCACGAAACTGGTCAGGCTATAAAGATTGCCGTCTATCTCCTGTTGTCAGCTAAAGAAATGAAATTGAAATTTTTGGGACTCGAATGAAGGATTGTTGGATCCGGCGTTTTTTTTTTTCTCTTGCTAGTAACCACCGCTTCTGTCCTGCTCACAAGGCACAATACTCTGCTTCCAGCCACCAGCGCGCCTAGTGTTTCAGACTCTGGTTACGAGTTAAGACGTGGCAACATGTCTTGGTGACATCACACACCGTGCCCTTTTTGAAATATTTTATTTCTAAGTTACTTTTGAGTGCTTTTGGAAGAGATTTTTTTGGGGGCAAGATTTGGATTCTCCTCATTGTCTCCAGAATAATCCGGCAACCCAGGGCCACCTTTTTGCATTAGTTTTGTTCTCGCAAAAAGAGAATTTGGGTCACCTTCCGCGGTTAGTGGGCTTCAGCTGCGAGCGACTGCGGGTGTACTGGGCCAATATCACAGGCGGGCCTGGTCGACATTGCGCCAGTTTCATCTGCAATTTCTAAAGGAAATAGTATGTAGTTATGTCCAACAGGCTACAGCTCTGCAAAAATCTCAGGCTCTACGCCGCTATCCATCCTTGAACTGGCATGATGTGCCGAATACTAATGTAGGTACAACCCATCTTTTGTAGCTGTTGCAGGGAGCGATCTTGTTCCCCCATTGCCGCTGAAAGAAAGCTTCATGCAACCACCCATCAAAGGTGCATGAGGCCGATCTCTTCCACATTAAGAAGCGGGCCGGCCATTGGGTGCACCGTCCATACAAGTATCAGTACCACGATGGAACTATCAATATTGCTGGTGCCAACCGTGGCTACATACGACGCTTCAGGCGGCGTGTCATGGTCTCATGGATGGAGCAGAACAAAATGATGGGCTGCACGCTGCAATAACCAAGGCCCCCAAATTTGGGATGCAAATTTTGCATAGTAAATGTCCCGTCACACTGTAGCAATTTTGTTTTTATTTGGTAATAATTGTCCAAATATTGATTAATTAGGCTTAAAATATTCGTCTCGCAAAGTACAACAAAACTGTGCAATTAGTTTTTGATTTCATCTACATTTATTACTCCATATATGTGCCGATATTTTGATGTAACGGAGAATCTTCTTTTTGTATAGTAGAATTTGAAGTGGAACTTGGGAATCTAAATAAGGCCCAAGCCGTTGGAGCTGCACTCCCTGATTGTGCAGGTCAGTGCACTGGGCGCGTGTACGCGCATGGCTCCTGACAATGTAACGCTGCTGCTGTCTGCTGGCTCTCGCTTGATTAACCACCACACTGGTTGGGTACATCAACACGTCATAAGTATATTTAAAAAAAAGCTACCAAACTAAGGCCTTGTTTAGTTGGCCCGATTTGGACAGTCAAAATCTGTATAGTAACATGTTCTGCACTGTAGTATTTCGTTTGTATTTGTGATTTTTTGTCCAAATATTGATTAATTAGGCTCAAAAGATTCGTCTCGCAAAGTATAACTAAACTGTGCAATTAGTTTTTGATTTCATCTACATTTAGTACTCCATGCATGTGCCGGCATTTTGATGTGATGGAAAATCTTCTTTTTGCATAGTGAAATTTGGGAGAAAATTTGGCATCTAAATAGAGCCTAGCTCTAAAAGGTGCTCTCCGTGTTAATATGATACGGTGCACAGTGCAGTACGTAACGTCGCCGTACTATCCAACGGCCAACCGTTTGCAAATCTGTCGTGCTGTGCTGGCTTCCATTTCCACCGCGAATTAACTGATTGATGGCATGGGGGGATGCCGTCGTTCTAACCGTACGCGTTTAATCTGCCTGTCAGACATCTCTGATCAGGACCTGCACGCCACTGCAAGTCTCGCTGGCCGTATATACTCATGGTGTCTGCTGTCAGTTTTTACGGCTGATAAAACAACTGAGGCTGTGTTCAGTTCCTAAAAAACACTATATAAAAAAAATTCCCGTCACATCAAATTTGTGATACATGCATAAGGTATTAAATATAGATGAAATCAAAAACTAATTATACAGCTTGGTTGTACTTTGCGAGACGAACGTTTTAAACCTAATTAGTCAACGGTTAGATACTATTTGTCAAATAAAATCAAAACGTGCTACAGTACTTCTTTTACCCTTTTCATGTAACTGAACACAGCACGATACTGTTTTGTTAAATCGGACCAATAAGTTCTTGCGAATAGAGTAGGCGTCGCAGCGGGACCGGCGATTTCACCGGCTGACGCAGCACTGAGAAAGAATAAAGGTGAATGGGTCCGAGACAATGGGCTGGTTCGGCTGGTGGAAAAGCCAGCTGGTTTCGGCTGGTTGAGTAGTGTTCTGTGAGAGGGAATAAGCTGAAACAAGCTGAAACCAGCCGAAATCTGACCAGCAGAACAGGGCCAATAGAGACAGCAGATTCTTCAAAAACCGTGCGAGACTAGCGCCGAAACAATCCCTAGCTATTCATTTTTCAGCCCTCTCTCCTCCACGTTGGATTCTGGCACTCAAATCACTGGTCCGAGGCCTTGTTTAGATTGTAAAAATTTTTCAACTTCGGCTACTGTAGCACTTTCGTTTGTATTTGACAATTAGTGTTTAATCATAGACTAATTATGCTCAAAAGATTCGTCTCGTGATTTACAACTAATCTGTGCAATTAGTTATTTATTTTACTAACATTTAATACTCTATGCATATGTCAAAAAACTGATGTGATAGAGAGAGTGAAAAAACTTAGAATTTAGAGACCTCGTTGGAGACGCCCCTACTATTGGTCGAGCGATGGTGGGTGAATGCATTTAACTACATTCATGGCGATTGAAAATGTATGGAGCATGGAGCATGGCTTGATGATGCGTTGTTCGTCCCTTATTGGTGATGCTTCGCTTGAGTTACTTTTCAATTACATAACAGTATTTTTCTTCCATAACATTTTAGCATAAATATTAATATAAATCAAATTTTAGCGTAAGCGAACAAATGTGTCCTCTCTGTCCCTCCGTCTCGGATTCTTACGGAGAGCCGTGATGGACGTCATTCATTTAGGTGTCAGTAGCTGCTATTTTTTTTCTTCCCAATAAAAAGCCGACTGCTCTTGCTCTAACTCTTTGCCATCTGTGGAGCCACCTGTTCGCTTGGCTGAAAATAAATGGCTAAAAGTACTGTTGGCTGATTTGTTGTGAGAGAAAAACACTGCTGGCTGGCTAAAAATAAGTGGCTGAAAGCTCAAGCGAACAGCCGTAAATTATTTTCGATAAGGACTTTCTTTATCGAAAAGAAATCAGATGTCAGTCGGCTGTAGCTAGAGCCTAGAGCGTCAGCTAATCGGATCGGATGCAGATATGCAGAAGGTGTTTGTTTTGTTAATTCTTTAGTTTTTTTAGTTTGTGGAATAGAATGAGCTAATCTATCACCATCTCATTTCTCATAAACTAATAACTAGTACTATTTATATGGAATGAGCTAATTTCACTATTTTTTTCGAAAATTTTCACTAAATTTGAGAAACTAAAATGTGTTGATTCTTCAAACAAAGACACTACCAGTGTCTAGTGGGCTATATGCGTTCAGGTCTTGTCATGGCCTTCTCAGACGAAAGGAGCAAAGGGAACCGCGGCTTCTGGAAATGGCGTGGTCAATACTAGCAGGCAGCAGCCACTTTAGTACACAAGATAAGCTGTACAGAAATGGCGTCAAAAACTTGGAAGTAATGGAGATTATGTGATCTTTTTTTGTGCTTGTGGAAATCCCCCAAATCAGTCATCAGAATCGGTTGCCTCCTGAAAGGCTGGAGCGACGTAATGATCTTTTGCACGATTTCTGTATGTAGCTCGGCCTCGTCTACCGTTTGCACTGGACCTTGATAGAGTTCATAGTTCAACAGTTCACTAGATCGGGTTGTATTCATCATGGAAAATAACTGAACAATGATTCACAGTGTATATAGAAGACCTAATATACCTACTACCGCGAGAACGACAGGGGAGAAAGGAATAGGTGGAGCAGAGATTCGCAAACCATCAAAAGCCGTAGTTGTGGAAGCTCCGGCCGGGGTTTCGTTGACGGACGCCATCTGCGCGCCGGCAGCGACGGTCGGTGGAGATGGAGAGATGCAGTGGTGTTGTCGGCGTCGGTGGCGCTTCCCGTCGCTGGCAGCGCCCCTTCTCAAGATCGGGTCTTAGGGTTAGGATGTCGGTGGGGAAATGGCTGCGGCGAACCTCGTCACTTGAGCCCCAGCCCCCACCTCCTATATATAGCGCTGTGCGACGGGGGCCCACCAACCATATTGGGTTGGGCGCCCCCGATCAGGGCGCGAGAACAAGGCCCATTAGGCCGTTGGGCCTAATGAGGGAGATCAAAACCTAACATTCTCCCCCTTGATCTCTCATCATCTTCTTCGTTCTTTAATTTCTTACTCAAACTTTCGATTCATATTTTTCTTGTTTCTATCCTATTCCATTGCAGATTAGTGGATTGAACTGTTTCATCGTCACAGCAATTAGTGCCGTTAGACTAACAGCTACAACACATTTCTCTGTTTTGGAATGAAGTTTCTTCTGGGTCCTTCGTATGTTCGGGAATCATAGGCTTTCCCTTAAACCCATGCCGGCTACGTGTTCTCTGAACACGTTGGGTGGTAAGCCCTTAGTGAGCGGATCCGCGAGCATTTTCTCTGTACTTATATGCTCAAGATTTATAATATGATCCCGAACTTTATCTTTTACAACATAGTACTTTATGTCAATGTGTTTGGCAGCACCACTTGACCTATTGTTGTAAGCATATTGTACCGCTGGGTTGTTATCACAATACAACCTCATCGGTTCATTTATTTCATCAATCACTTTCAATCCGGGTATGAATTTCTTTAGCCAATTCACCTGCCCCGTTGCCTCATAGCATGCTACAAACTCGGCATACATTGTCGAGGATGTAGTTACCGTTTGCTTGGAGCTTTTCCACGATATAGCCCCTCCTGCGAGAGTAAATATATATCCTGACGTGGATTTTCTTTCTTCTCCCGCATAATCGGAATCTGAATACCCCTCTATCTGCAGGGAATCAGATCTTCTATACGTTAGCATGAGGCCTTTCGTACCCTGCAAATAACGCAGGACTTTCTTCACCAATTTCCAATGTTCTATTCCTGGATTCTTTTGATATCTGCCAAGTAACCCGGTGACAAAAGCCAAGTCAGGGCGTGTACACACTTGAGCATATTGTAAACTTCCAACTGCTGAAGCATACGGTACCGCTTTTATTCGGTTAATTTCATATTCATTCTTGGGACATTGATGTTCCCCATATCTATCGCCCTTGACAATAGGAGCAGGTGAAGAACTGCACGCATGCATACAAAATTTCTTCAAAACCTTTTCTATGTATGCCTTTTGCGACAGTCCCAGTACCCCCTTTCTTCTATCTCGGTGAATCTCTATTCCCAAAACAAACGAGGCTTCACCGAGATCTTTCATATCGAAGTTTGAGGACAAGAATTTCTTCGTTTCCATTAGCAGACTGACATCACTGCTAGCAAGCAGGATATCATCCACATATAGGATTAGGAATATATACTTCCCATTCTTAAATTTTGCGTAAACGCAATTGTCCTCAACATTCTCCTTAAACCCAAAACCTTTTATCGTTCTATCAAATTTCAAATACCACTGTCTTGAGGCTTGTTTCAATCCGTAGATTGATTTCTTTAGGCGGCATCCCATATTTTCTTTTCCTTTTACAACAAAACCTTTCGGTTGTGCCATATAAACATTTTCTTCCAAATCCCCGTTAAGGAACGCCGTTCTTACATCCATTTGATGTAATTCCAAATCATAGTGGGCCACAAGTGCCATTATAATTCTGAAGGAATCTTTACATGAGACTGGAGAAAACGTCTCATTGTAATCAATCCCTTCTCTTTGCGTAAAGCCTTTTGCCACAAGTCGCGCTTTAAATCTTTCTATGTTCCCTTGGGAGTCATATTTTGTTTTGTAGATCCATTTACAACCTACTATTTTGGCTCCCTTAGGAATAATTTCTAAGTCCCAAACTTTGTTGGTACTCATTGATTTCATTTCATCTTCCATGGCCTTAAGCCACTTTGATGAGTGGTCGCTTCTCATGGCTTCTTCAAATGAGGTGGGATCATCCCCCATCTGAAATTCTTCTGTTTCATAAACTTCATAGTCATTAGAAATCGCTGACCTTCTTGTTCTTTGAGACCTTCTAGGGGCCTCTGGCACTTGTTCCACAATGGGCTGTTGTTGTTCTTCCTCATGTGCGACGTTTGGTTCTATGGGATCCTCAAGGACAGCCTCCTCAAAGACAGGTTCCTCATTTTCATTAGTTGTCGCCACGGGAGAACTTGCAACAGGTGTTGGCTCTGCAGTGTCCTGCACTGTCGGCTCAACAGCAACAGGTAGCGTAAAGAATGGTTCTTCAACCATCGGAGTGGGTACATGTACCCGTTTCTCCTGTAGGCTTATTTCTCGTGCTACCATGCTCCCCCTGATCATGTTATCCTCCAAGAACACAGCGTGTCTTGTTTCTACAATCTTCGTATGTCTGTCAGGACAATAAAATCGATATCCTTTCGATCTTTCTGGATAGCCAATGAAATGGCAGCTGACTGTCTTGGAGTCTAACTTTCCTATGTTTGGGTTAAACACTTTTGCCTCAGCTGGACAGCCCCACACACGCAAATGGTTAAGTGAGGGTTCCCTTCCTGTCCATAATTCATACGGTGTTTTAGGCACCGATTTGCTTGGTACTCGATTAAGTATGTGAATGGCGGTTTTCAGTGCCTCCATCCATAAACTAATCGGTAAAGTGGAGTAACTTATCATGCTTCTTACCATATCCATTAAGGTACGGTTTCGTCTTTCAGCCACTCCATTCTGCTGAGGCTCCCCCGGTGTGGAGTACTGTGCGACTATGCCATTTTCCTGTAGAAACTTTGCAAACGGTCCAGGAATTTGGCCATATGGGGTATGTCGCCCATAGTACTCTCCACCTCGATCTGATCGTACTATCTTTATTTTCTTATCATGCTGATTTTCAACCTCAGCTTTAAATATTTTGAATTTATCCAATGCTTCCGATCTTTCTTTAATTGGATAAACATAGCCATAACGAGAGTAATCGTCTGTGAATGTTATAAACGAATCATAACCATCCACGCTTTTCACAGGAAATGGACCACATATATCAGTGTGGATAATTTCTAAAGTTTCTGTGCTTCGTTTGGCATTTTTCTTAATTTTCTTGACATACTTTCCTTTGATGCAATCAATGCATTGTTCTAAATCTGAAAATTCTAAGTGCAGAAGAATTGATTCTTTAATTAGCCGTTCCATTCTCCCCCTCGAAATATGGCCCAAGCGACAGTGCCATAATTTCGAAGAGGCATCATCAATTCGCTTCCGCTTCTTAATTACATTCGCAGATGGGGAATCATTCTTATTCTCATCGCATACATTGTTCGCATTTTCATCAAGAGATAATAAATAAAGTTTGTCTTGTCGGAAGGCAAGACCAACACATTCATTATTAACAAGTATCTTACATTTGCCATCACCAAAATGGCAATCAATTCCATCATCATCGAGTTTCGAAACACTTATTAAATTTCTACGCAAAGAGGGAACGAAAAGTACTTCTTTAAGTCTAAGTACAAAGCCGTTGTACAATTCTAAAGACAAATCTCCAATTGCTTCAACATCGGCTTGTACTCCATTCGCAACTTTAATCGTTCTTTCTCCTCTTTGCAAGGTTCTCGTCCCACTTAACCCCTGTAAGGAATTTGCAACATGAGTAGTTGCTCCTGAATCAACCCACCAAGTGGATTTTGCATAACATAAATACAGGGATTCATCTACAAATGTAATAAATTCATCACCTCTTTTCAGTAGAGATTTCAGGAAGTCAGGACAGTCTCTTTTGTAGTGTCCCTTCTTGAAGTAGTGCTTGCATTGGTCCTTTTCAGCTCCACCATAGGAGTTGCTCTGCTGATTCTCAGGTTCCTGGGGTTTCTTTCCCTGTGAGGAAGAGGCCTTGTCCCACTTGGGTTTCCCCTGTGGTTTAGAATTCTTGTTATTTAAGTTCTTTCTTTTATTATCCTTCATAAAATGAGCGGACTCACTCTGTGAGGATTTTATCCTCTCCTCTTCTTGAGCACACATTGAGATAAGCCTTTCTATGCCCCATCTTTCAGGCTGCATATTGTAGTTCACAATGAAAGTATCATATTCCTTTGGCAAAGAAGCAAAAATTAAATGAATCAGGAAATCATCTTCCTTCAAATTCATCTCTTTGAGCTTAGATGCCGTGGTGTTCATCTTCAAAATGTGCTCTCTGATGCTACCACCAGTATATTTCTCATTCACAAGCTTCTTAATCAGTGAACTTGCTGTGGCCTTGGTAGACCCAGTAAACTGACTCTTGATTTTCTCAAGATATTCTGTGGCAGTAGCACATTCAGGGATTGAGCCCCTTATCTGTTCTTCTATGGTGGCTTTGGCCACCAACAGGCACTTGCGATTGGAGAGAGTCCATTGCCTATGTTCAAGGTCATATTTCATTCTTATCTCAGCATGATCACGCTTTCGAGTAGCGAAATCAGCGTCAGATTCATTATCACCTCTCACCGGGTCCTCTGGCTCAGTAGGACACGGTGAGGTGATGGCAAAATCGACCTCTCCCAACGCAAGTTCCAATTCATATTTCTCCCGCCACACACGGTAGTTTGTCCCGTTGAGTGTAGGGATGTTCGAGATGTTCACAATGCATTTGCCTCCTGAAACCACATCAGAGTAAGTGAGTAACATTTATACATGGAATCATATGCTTTAACTCAACGTTGGTCAAATTGAAACATATAATTCATTTATGCAATAATTTTACATCACCGTTGGGCAGAAATAAAATTAATGCACAATTTTCATGAATCAAAATCATAATATTGTTATTAACAACGTTGGTCAGAAAATAACAATACTACAATTCATCTTCAATTATTATTCATTTTTCAAAACCAAATTCTCCCGTTGGTTCGAATTTGATAATGAAAATAAATATATCAAGTACGCAGCGGAAACAATAATACAATTCTCATAATATTATTTTCCAGAAGCACTAAAAAAAATTTCATTATTTCTGAGCAAAAACGTCGTTGGACAAATTTGCCCGAAAATTCTTATCAAAATTTCATTCAAATTCATTCAAATATTCATCAAGAAAATGCTTCTGAAAAAAAATGGTTTTCTTCATATTTGGCCCGAGGGCCTTTGCTTTTCGCGCGCGCGGCCCAGCCAGCAAAACGCCTCGCTCTCCGCGGGCCGGCCCGTTCGGCCACTCTAGCTCGGCCCAGCAGGCCAGCTCGCCGACCAGCTCGCCCCGGCGCCCAGGCCACAACCTGGGCCTGGGCCGGGAATCCGGCCTGAGCCGCGCGCCCGCCTGGGCCTTTTCCGGTCCAGTGAACGGTGGCCGTTGATTTGGCTTGACCTAGATCCAACGGTCCACCGTAGAATTCGCAGGTATATATTCTGTGATATGATTTTCCAAACCCTAAAACCCATTTCATTTGATTCTCCACCCGCAGCCGCACGGAAGCCACACAGGACAACCGCCCGTGACACCGCCGCCTCGGATTCTATGCGCCGCCGCCGGCCCCCTCGCCGGCGCGCGTGCTCCCCAACGGGTGAGCACGCCGCCGTCGAGCGGCCTGGCCGCGGTGCTTTCTTGGCCGGCCCGGCGAGTTCTGCCCCCCGGCTCGGCTTCTTCCCCGGCGAGTCCGGCCCCGGCTCGGCTTCTTCTCCGGCGAGTCCGCCCCCCCCCCGGCTCGGCCTCTTCTCCGGTTCATGTTCTTTGCCTTTCAACTCGTTCTTTTCATTCATCCGAATGGGGATTAGTTAGGTCTAGAGTTCGTTCTTGTCGATCCGAATGGAGAAATGGAGATGGGGTTAGGGTTTTTAGGGTTCGGCTTTACCCGGTTAGGGTTACAGTGTTCATCCCGATTTAAAATCGGTTTACCCGATCTAGGGTTCTCGGTTCATAACCTCGCTCCGGTACCAATGATAGAGTTCATAGTTCAACAGTTCACTAGATCGGGTTGTATTCGTCATGGAAAATAACTGAACAATGATTCACAGTGTATATAGAAGACCTAATATACCTACTACCGCGAGAACGACAGGGGAGAAAGGAATAGGTGGAGCAGAGATTCGCAAACCATCAAAAGCCGTAGTTGTGGAAGCTCCGGCCGGGGTTTCGTTGACGGACGCCATCTGCGCGCCGGCAGCGACGGTCGGTGGAGATGGAGAGATGCAGTGGTGTTGTCGGCGTCGGTGGCGCTTCCCGTCGCTGGCAGCGCCCCTTCTCAAGATCGGGTCTTAGGGTTAGGATGTCGGTGGGGAAATGGCTGCGGCGAACCTTGTGGCAGAACCGCCTAATTTAATACCCTCCCAAGAGTACTTGTCTTCCATTAGACACTAAGTACCCAAGGGAGAGCAATAAACTCTGCGATTCCGTCGAGCACACCCGAGGGAGAACTCGAAAATCCACATTTTTACCTCAGGATCATAAATGAGAGATAAAGCTTACAACATCTTTACCATTTCTTACATCACTTTTAGTACAACATCAGGGTAATCCATTGTTTAATTATAACAGTGGAAAATAAAATGTTATCAGAGTTCAGCGGAAATGAAACCATTTGATGATGAGTTAAATATTATCATGATGAACATTTATATACAAGAATTCATAATAGGTGGTAAATCTTTCCTTTGTAAAACATTTTTGGTGAGAGTTATAAATCAACTCTATATCCGCAACGTAAGGGAAATCCTCACTGAGCCCACCAGGAGGTTTCCACACATAAAAGTCAGCTTCAAGAACACCTGTCACCTGCAACAGGGTAGAACAAACCCTGAGTACTCAATTGTACTCCGCAAGACTTACCCGTCAGAAGGAAAGAAAAGACTCCAAGGATATGCAAGGCTATCTGGCTTGTGGGTTATTGCAACTGCAGGAAGCATTACTAAAGGTGCATCCTTATATTTAACTTTTATTAGCAGTCATTGGTAGTTCATTAACCCACCATTCTATGTAAGCACCAAAGCTACTTTCAAGCATGTAGTAAGCAATCAGAACCATTTCACCATCTTCCACAGTTCTTACTACGATGCCAGATTATAGTCATGTCGGACCGTCAAATTGACGGCGATTCGCGAATCAATGTAGCCCAGCTGGGTACCCCGAAAAACACACGCCCCACCCGTACCGAGGTACAAACAGGACCAACCCATTATCCCCTTGTCAAGAGAACCGAGTCCCCGTCCATACTGGGACTCCAAGCCCCCGCCCTCTCGCGGTGCTTAGACCTCCTAATACCCATATATAATCCACCTTCAGTTGGTCCGGATGGAGCCGGAACCCATGACAAGAGAATAACAAGTCTTTCTAGCCCCCATCCGCTAGTATATGCTCGGGATAAGGAGATCTGTGACCTGACTATGGAATCCAATGCAACGAACGGTCCTTAATCGACACAGGCGGAACAAATGCAACCAGAGCCCCGCTCTGTTGCCCAACCAGGTCCAAATCCATCCAAGCCCGTTCCGCCCGGTCTCCAATTATCATTCAAATATGTTCCATGTGGTAGTAACATGATAATAATAACAATAATATATTTCCTATCTCTCGCGAGTGACGGGCAATCACTCGACTTCTACCGGAGTCCTGTAGCATAGCAATCTACACGATCTTGACATACTAGTAAGACTCATGGGATCAGGATATATATATGCAAGTGGGTTTCATTCAACTCCTTAAAACTTAATGCACAAGCATAAATAAAGTGCAGCATAATAGAGGTTATGCACCGGGGCTTGCCTGGGTAAAATATAACCAAAAGTTAGCATTCCATCTTCGTGATATGATCACCATAGCATCATCTTTCAGCTACTCCAGTTGATCCCACGATCCACCATCATTCCTATTATGATATGTATTGATGCAAATGCATAGATGTAAATAATCAATGACAGCCGAAATTCTTAGAAATCCGATCACGCTTCCAAAAGTACCATTTCTCCAGCAACTCCCGATGACTCCACAATCCATCGACGTCCCTCCGTCGGTGTCGAACTCGCGGTACTCGGCAAACATACACAATTAAATATTCACATAAATTCAACTGTGTTCCAAAAATTATGAAACTTTATGGATAGGTGGGGTTCGATTTTAGATGAATTTAGGAAGAAGAAGTGATGGAATCAGAGTTAGCATAGTGGAGATATTAATTGTGCAAGGTGGCCGCTAATTAATCACGAGGAGAGAAAATGAAATGTGATTAGTGGCCACGAGCTGCCGCTGGTTATTAGAAAGGGAAAAGGAATAAAGAAATTGGTGGAGTGGATTAATGGCTCAAGACTCTTGACTTTACGTGTATAGGAGCTGAGTTGGTTCTCGGCTTTGCTACTAGCACATGGCATAGGACAAGCTGCTGCTGTGGACTTAAATAAAGAGCAAAGTGGGTATACGGCTAGGATTCTTTGAGAGAGACACAGAGAGCACCGAGCGTTTGTGCTCCTCAGCTCGTCCACCATGGATAGCTGCTGGACTTTCACCTGATGGCGATTCTGGCCATGACTTCCAAATCTAAGGGCATGGGGAGGTAGAAGGGAGGTAGGGGATGTATGGGGACTATCTACCATGGTCAATTACAGCTTGAGGAAGGAGATCAACAGAGCGTAGCCTTCCCAGGCAAGAACAGAGAAACTCAATTTAGAGAGTAAGATGGTGAGCGGTGAAGTGGGATGGCTTGGCAGGCTTGGCGTGTCCTTTTATAGGCAGGAGATGTGGGCTGGAGGTGGAGCTGGCATTTGGCTAGCTAGTCATGTGAATTGGATTTCACGTGATGAACTTGGAGTGGGTCTTTGGTCATGAGTGCATTAATTCAAATGATAGACTTTGAGTGGTCTTTGGACTTGACGAGCACATCAGGACTAGAGTGTGCTTTGGGCTAAACGTGCTTGGTGGTGGGGTGCTGATTCATTCATGCAGGTCAAGGAATTAATGGGGGAAGGAGACCACAGGTCAAGGAAACATTAGAGAATGAGAAGATCAATTACAGATTAGCTACCTCAGCTGATTAATGCAGCTCGGGAGAAATCGATATACGCAACTTTCACGGGCAAGAACAGAGAAACTTGATTTGAGAGAAGCAAGTGAGTAGCGGAGCGGAACGGCTCGGTGTAACCTTTTAAAGGCAGGCGACGCGAAGGCGCGACAGCGACGCGTCGTAAGATTAGCGGCTAACTAGCTTGCTTAAAGGCAATAAAACGTCGCTGCGCAAGTCGTGATGCTTCGGATGAACAGTGTTTCCATGGTGCTACAGTGTTTCCACACCGCTACAGTGTTTCCACACCGCTACAGTGTTTTCTGCGTGTCGTGTGCGCTCCAAGACTCAGTGGCAGTGTTGACTCATGCTACAGTTATTTCCACGGTGCTACAGCTCATGCTCTGTAATGTTTCCGCTGCCATTATTAAAAGCGCTCCTCGTGCACGATTTAACTCTGTCATTATTAAAGCAATGATCATGATCAGTAATATTTTCACTTCCTCACATGATCATCAAGGATAAGCACTAGCTTCTTGATAGGATTATCCAACACGATCATGGTTACAGCAAAGGGTTAGCAAGTAATCAAGTCAAAGAGAAGCAAAGCAAAAGCCAGAGAGCATGGATGCGGATGGATGAGGAGACCTTGCAATGCAGCGAATTGCTGGGCCACGATGAGAACGAGACAGTAAAAAGTAATGCCAGGCGAGTACATTGCATGCCGGCAAAATAAACGAAGTTGCCGCGCTCTCTTTCTCGTCAGTTCGTGCTTAACAAAATAAACCCGTGAGTTTATATATAGGTATCGTTCTATTTATTAATGGATTTTATTTTATTTATAAAAGTTGATTTTCATGCTTAATCTAACAGGACAAATCGTTCTCTAAAATCATTGTCGAACATTCCTGAATATTTCTATGCACTGCGTAATTTATCCTGAGCGTTTATTTGAGTCCACGAAACTAAGTCACACGGGATTCACTTGTCGCAGCAAGTACGTTTTAAATTAAAAACCCGAGAAACTCGTTTCGGAAATTTTTCTTAGGCCTAAATCGCGGTGCTAAATAAGCTAGTAACACCAGGGGTGTTACATCCTTCCCCCCTTAAAAAGGATCTCGTCCCGAGATCTGGAACAAGAAACAAAAGAGGGAAACGTGATTACGTTTCACAGATCTGAGCTTACATAGGAGATTACATGACTTCGAACACCAAACTACTCCGGGATCTAGAGAACACGGCTAAGAACAAATCTAATACAACTCACAACCTCTCTAGAAATCGACGAAGACGGGGACAATGGAAAAGCAGAAGGAAAACGATTATCCAGAACATGGCGTATGCCCAACACAGCCAGAAATTGGAGACTGGTACAAAGATCATTGCGAACTCTAAAACCTAAACTAACCAGGGATGAACTTGAACTTCTCCATGGAAACCAGATCCCTTCTTCTCAAGTTACACCATTGCCTCTGACTAGCAACCCTAGATCTGCGAGCAACGACTGGATCTCGTAGCCCTACCTCCAACTACTTTCTTCCTGACTACTTCTCGAGCTTCTCCCACCAGAGCACAGACGGAGGAAGTCGATACTATGAACTCTACTCTGGATCTGGGGGTTGAATGGAGGAGAAGCAAGGTGGCATTATAAAAGCTTGGTGGACGGAGGTGGTGATGCAGTGCACCGGAAACGGAGGAGATGGGAATCACTGGGGGGGTCACAAGGTGGGGAGAGCGTCGGCCATGGTGCGCTCCCTGTGCGAGCTTGAGTGGGCAAAGGAGAAAGGAGGGGATGCGGTTCGCTCGACCAGGCGGCGTGCGAGCAACGGGGCCCCAAAGGAAAAGAAAGAGGGGGGGTCCGGTACGGGGACGAGAGCGAGAATCGAGAGCCGACACGGGTGCCGGGATCAGAGGGGCGTACAGTGCGACAAGACGAGGCGAGTGCGGCACAACGCCGTGGTCACGCGAGAACGGCACACGTGGGCCCCACCACAAACGGCGTCCACAGGGTACGCAGTGACAGCGACCCGGCGTATGTAGCGTGACCAAACCGGTCACAGGAACGACGTCAAGTCGGGCGATGCAATTTCTCTGACCTACGTGCGGGCTAACTTTCCTGTTGCTTTTCTCTTTCTTCTTTTCCTTTCTTCAAAAAACCTTGTTACCCCTGTTACTTTGACAGAGCACAATTCTATCAACCCATTGTGGATTTCCCATTCGAACACAAGGATATTTTTACCAAAGAGAATTTTTATAGCAAGAGCGATACCGCGGTGTAACTCGGTAAAAGCACTTGGTCAACAACCTCGATACCAGCGCGCGTCGAGCAGCGTCACCATGTGGCAGCTGTTCCACAGGTGGCCCTCGGTTCCGTCGCGGCACCATAAGCTATTAACTAAGTAACTATTACCAACTTACTCGCAGTAAAAACAACGGGGTCATAGACCACAGAATCAGAGGAGTAAGGGAAAATTCAGGCAACACAGGTTCCTTTCAAAATAAGGAACAAGTAAAGTAAATCCCAAGGCAGATTTAAATCAAGGGAATTCAAGTGTTCTGCTGGGACATCCACAATTAGTGATACAGTGTCCTCTATTTTCCAATCACGGCCGATCTGCTGCATCAGAATAGTTGTTCCCCTTGTAACCTGCTTATTGTCGTCTCAAGAACCCTAAGCGAATCGAACGAGGTCTAAGGAAAAACGACGTAACAACACAATGGATAAAGCAAATACTCATTCCCAACGGCCCTACACGGGTGCAACATACAGGCATACACTCTCCCACACTCGACACATCGCTCGAAACGTACAACCAGGCGCCCTTAACAACTACGGCTGCGGTACAACGGAAAGACTACAACACTAGGGGACAACGATGAAAAGCACTACTAGCAACAGTTACATCTTCCCTAGGACAACTAATCTACTTCGTCGGCCCAAACGGCTTCTTTCCTGGGCTCCTGGGGTTCTTCTGCTGCACTAGGTTGTGGATCTACTCCTTCTTGTGGTGGTGGCTGGGTGAGGGGAAGCAATGACTCTACTTCTGAGGCTTCCGTGGGCGGAGGTGCTGCAAAACCAGTTCTCCTTCTCTCCAGCGGATGGACAGGGATCCCCTCCAGGATTAAGGGTTCCTGCCTTTTCGTGGCGAGCGTCCTACGCTTGGCCCTTGTGGCAAGATAGGCGTCCTCCAGCTCCTGGGCATGACGGTCTTGGTCCACCTTGACGGCCTCCGCCATGGTAGCCTCTCGACTCTCAGCGGCTGCTAGATTGGCATGAGCTTCAGCAAGCTGCACTTCGAGCATCCTGGAGAAGATCTCGGCTTCCTCAGCTCGGTGGAGACACTCTCTCAGCTCCGAGGCCTGCCGGTCGTACTGCTCATCCAGAGCGAGCAAGTACGTGGTCAGGTGCACCACGGTCGGGTTGTCCTCTTGCACGTCCTGACCCCGCAAGGCCTCCATGCGAGCCCTCCATACTCGCCGATTCTTGTCCAAAGGTGGAAAGAACCGCATGGGGGTACGAGCAATGGGCTGCTCATAGATCTGGCACAGATGTCGCAAGGCTTTGCGGGCCACAACCTGGTAGGTGTCGCCGAAGCGAAACCCGGTTGCGGTCACATTCCAGGCTTCAGTGACGTCGGGAAACTCCTCACTCTTGCCAATGTAGATGGTGACCTTGCATCGCTCCATGCCATGCTTCATGTACTCACGACCCTCATACTCAGGACGCTCCCGAATGCCGAGTTTTTGTAGGGTAGCATACAGGATTTTGGGAAAACCCTCGGTGTTCAGGCAGTAGCTGCTAACCCAAACTCCTGCCATCCTAGGTGGGTGGTGGTTGCAAGGAAGGCTTGAGGAGAAGCTTGCTCAAGAGAAAAGGGCTAAGCGAGCTGGAATGCACTGAGTGGTGACACAAAGTGGCTGGGCTTGGCCCCCTTAAAAAGGCAGAGCGGCCAGTGGTCCTGGCGCAGACCACCCTCGAGCCATGCGTGGGAACCAGTAAAAGTACAACAACAGGATTTTTACGCACACGAGGTGGGCGGTGTCCGAGGCCATAAAGACTAGCACGGTTGCAGGGCAGAGGTCCGACAAGGGCGCAGAAGGAGTGCCGAAAACGTAAGCCCCGACAGTCATGAATCACGAGCGAACGCGAAACACGAAGCCACCGTACAACAGTAACTCCGGGACAGGGACGCGTGGTACCTAGAAACAGGGCACCTGCAAGTAGGACTCGCACGATGACTATAGCAAAATAGCGCGTCTGACTTTAGGACCGCACGCTACACACCAGTTAGTTTACCGGACGAAAGCCTACTTAAACTTATTCCGAAGACTTAACTATAGTAATAGGGCTACTTATATAACTTCGTATGCAAACGCCCTAACTTTTTGCAAAAATGTGTTGTCAAATTTTAATTTAGAAAGGAGTTTTGAAGCTTTATTTCCTCATTTATGCTCTGATACCACCTGTGGCAGAACCGCCTAATTTAATACCCTCCCAAGAGTACTTGTCTTCCATTAGACACTAAGTACCCAAGGGAGAGCAATAAACTCTGCGATTCCGTCGAGCACACCCGAGGGAGAACTCGAAAATCCACATTTTTACCTCAGGATCATAAATGAGAGATAAAGCTTACAACATCTTTACCATTTCTTACATCACTTTTAGTACAACATCAGGGTAATCCATTGTTTAATTATAACAGTGGAAAATAAAATGTTATCAGAGTTCAGCGGAAATGAAACCATTTGATGATGAGTTAAATATTATCATGATGAACATTTATATACAAGAATTCATAATAGGTGGTAAATCTTTCCTTTGTAAAACATTTTTGGTGAGAGTTATAAATCAACTCTATATCCGCAACGTAAGGGAAATCCTCACTGAGCCCACCAGGAGGTTTCCACACATAAAAGTCAGCTTCAAGAACACCTGTCACCTGCAACAGGGTAGAACAAACCCTGAGTACTCAATTGTACTCCGCAAGACTTACCCGTCAGAAGGAAAGAAAAGACTCCAAGGATATGCAAGGCTATCTGGCTTGTGGGTTATTGCAACTGCAGGAAGCATTACTAAAGGTGCATCCTTATATTTAACTTTTATTAGCAGTCATTGGTAGTTCATTAACCCACCATTCTATGTAAGCACCAAAGCTACTTTCAAGCATGTAGTAAGCAATCAGAACCATTTCACCATCTTCCACAGTTCTTACTACGATGCCAGATTATAGTCATGTCGGACCGTCAAATTGACGGCGATTCGCGAATCAATGTAGCCCAGCTGGGTACCCCGAAAAACACACGCCCCACCCGTACCGAGGTACAAACAGGACCAACCCATTATCCCCTTGTCAAGAGAACCGAGTCCCCGTCCATACTGGGACTCCAAGCCCCCGCCCTCTCGCGGTGCTTAGACCTCCTAATACCCATATATAATCCACCTTCAGTTGGTCCGGATGGAGCCGGAACCCATGACAAGAGAATAACAAGTCTTTCTAGCCCCCATCCGCTAGTATATGCTCGGGATAAGGAGATCTGTGACCTGACTATGGAATCCAATGCAACGAACGGTCCTTAATCGACACAGGCGGAACAAATGCAACCAGAGCCCCGCTCTGTTGCCCAACCAGGTCCAAATCCATCCAAGCCCGTTCCGCCCGGTCTCCAATTATCATTCAAATATGTTCCATGTGGTAGTAACATGATAATAATAACAATAATATATTTCCTATCTCTCGCGAGTGACGGGCAATCACTCGACTTCTACCGGAGTCCTGTAGCATAGCAATCTACACGATCTTGACATACTAGTAAGACTCATGGGATCAGGATATATATATGCAAGTGGGTTTCATTCAACTCCTTAAAACTTAATGCACAAGCATAAATAAAGTGCAGCATAATAGAGGTTATGCACCGGGGCTTGCCTGGGTAAAATATAACCAAAAGTTAGCATTCCATCTTCGTGATATGATCACCATAGCATCATCTTTCAGCTACTCCAGTTGATCCCACGATCCACCATCATTCCTATTATGATATGTATTGATGCAAATGCATAGATGTAAATAATCAATGACAGCCGAAATTCTTAGAAATCCGATCACGCTTCCAAAAGTACCATTTCTCCAGCAACTCCCGATGACTCCACAATCCATCGACGTCCCTCCGTCGGTGTCGAACTCGCGGTACTCGGCAAACATACACAATTAAATATTCACATAAATTCAACTGTGTTCCAAAAATTATGAAACTTTATGGATAGGTGGGGTTCGATTTTAGATGAATTTAGGAAGAAGAAGTGATGGAATCAGAGTTAGCATAGTGGAGATATTAATTGTGCAAGGTGGCCGCTAATTAATCACGAGGAGAGAAAATGAAATGTGATTAGTGGCCACGAGCTGCCGCTGGTTATTAGAAAGGGAAAAGGAATAAAGAAATTGGTGGAGTGGATTAATGGCTCAAGACTCTTGACTTTACGTGTATAGGAGCTGAGTTGGTTCTCGGCTTTGCTACTAGCACATGGCATAGGACAAGCTGCTGCTGTGGACTTAAATAAAGAGCAAAGTGGGTATACGGCTAGGATTCTTTGAGAGAGACACAGAGAGCACCGAGCGTTTGTGCTCCTCAGCTCGTCCACCATGGATAGCTGCTGGACTTTCACCTGATGGCGATTCTGGCCATGACTTCCAAATCTAAGGGCATGGGGAGGTAGAAGGGAGGTAGGGGATGTATGGGGACTATCTACCATGGTCAATTACAGCTTGAGGAAGGAGATCAACAGAGCGTAGCCTTCCCAGGCAAGAACAGAGAAACTCAATTTAGAGAGTAAGATGGTGAGCGGTGAAGTGGGATGGCTTGGCAGGCTTGGCGTGTCCTTTTATAGGCAGGAGATGTGGGCTGGAGGTGGAGCTGGCATTTGGCTAGCTAGTCATGTGAATTGGATTTCACGTGATGAACTTGGAGTGGGTCTTTGGTCATGAGTGCATTAATTCAAATGATAGACTTTGAGTGGTCTTTGGACTTGACGAGCACATCAGGACTAGAGTGTGCTTTGGGCTAAACGTGCTTGGTGGTGGGGTGCTGATTCATTCATGCAGGTCAAGGAATTAATGGGGGAAGGAGACCACAGGTCAAGGAAACATTAGAGAATGAGAAGATCAATTACAGATTAGCTACCTCAGCTGATTAATGCAGCTCGGGAGAAATCGATATACGCAACTTTCACGGGCAAGAACAGAGAAACTTGATTTGAGAGAAGCAAGTGAGTAGCGGAGCGGAACGGCTCGGTGTAACCTTTTAAAGGCAGGCGACGCGAAGGCGCGACAGCGACGCGTCGTAAGATTAGCGGCTAACTAGCTTGCTTAAAGGCAATAAAACGTCGCTGCGCAAGTCGTGATGCTTCGGATGAACAGTGTTTCCATGGTGCTACAGTGTTTCCACACCGCTACAGTGTTTCCACACCGCTACAGTGTTTTCTGCGTGTCGTGTGCGCTCCAAGACTCAGTGGCAGTGTTGACTCATGCTACAGTTATTTCCACGGTGCTACAGCTCATGCTCTGTAATGTTTCCGCTGCCATTATTAAAAGCGCTCCTCGTGCACGATTTAACTCTGTCATTATTAAAGCAATGATCATGATCAGTAATATTTTCACTTCCTCACATGATCATCAAGGATAAGCACTAGCTTCTTGATAGGATTATCCAACACGATCATGGTTACAGCAAAGGGTTAGCAAGTAATCAAGTCAAAGAGAAGCAAAGCAAAAGCCAGAGAGCATGGATGCGGATGGATGAGGAGACCTTGCAATGCAGCGAATTGCTGGGCCACGATGAGAACGAGACAGTAAAAAGTAATGCCAGGCGAGTACATTGCATGCCGGCAAAATAAACGAAGTTGCCGCGCTCTCTTTCTCGTCAGTTCGTGCTTAACAAAATAAACCCGTGAGTTTATATATAGGTATCGTTCTATTTATTAATGGATTTTATTTTATTTATAAAAGTTGATTTTCATGCTTAATCTAACAGGACAAATCGTTCTCTAAAATCATTGTCGAACATTCCTGAATATTTCTATGCACTGCGTAATTTATCCTGAGCGTTTATTTGAGTCCACGAAACTAAGTCACACGGGATTCACTTGTCGCAGCAAGTACGTTTTAAATTAAAAACCCGAGAAACTCGTTTCGGAAATTTTTCTTAGGCCTAAATCGCGGTGCTAAATAAGCTAGTAACACCAGGGGTGTTACAAACCTCGTCACTTGAGCCCCGGCCCCCACCTCCTATATATAGCGCTGTGCGACGGGGGCCCACCAACCATATTGGGTTGGGCGCCCCCGATCAGGGCGCGAGAACAAGGCCCATTAGGCCGTTGGGCCTAATGAGGGAGATCAAAACCTAACAGACCTTTCTTTCTCTAGACTCGATGCACGTAGCTGTCACTGTGTATTCATGCAATCCACTGTGTATTACCCGGTGACCTTAGATTCTACATATACCATTATTACATAACTGATTTTCAGATACGCCACTAATTTTTCCAAAAGGAGGCTAAATCAACAACAATCTCTAAGGCTCCATCAAATGAACCACATGTGAAAATACATTCCTAGATGTCTCTAAAAAGATATGAAAAGTGTTTCTATAGTTGGCTAAATTTAAAATCGGTTTCTAAATGCAGTTGGCTAATCAGTTTTTAGAAGTAGTTGATTTTAGAGATACACTACTACTGTAAAAACAGTTTCGTTGGTAAAAGGTGATATCTAGATCCAATTCGACGTGAATTCGATCAGTCTCCAACTCTCCATCCCTAGGAATGAAGGCTCAGTTCCGTGACTCCTCCGGCTTCAGCAACTCCTTTGGTAAAAACCCTACACCCGGCTCGGGACTCTTAGCTGACATGGTAGGAACCCAGATGTCTCCCTCCCTCTTTCGGCTTCAGCCTTTCACAGGATTGCGGACTTGCGGTGGCACATGGACAAGTGAGGGACGGCACCAAAGATGGGGATAGCAAAGGAATTGACTCGGACTAATTGCAGTTTAGCAATGCGGATGGGGTACCGCATTCTGTTCATACAGTTGCCAAGGCCCTAATCCCAGTATTTTAATCTTATTGTCCTAAATCAATAGCGACTGTTTTCAAATTTTCTTGTAATAGAAGAATTTGAAGCATACAGTGGGACATCTTGCAACAGTACCCATGAGGAGTACACTCGACGACACTGATGCAACGAAACTGAGAAAAAATGTGAAAGCAAGAGCTTGGTTATGGCATTCCCAAATATACCAGTTCCCTCGTTTGGTTAACGTTCACGTATGAATCATGGCCGGGTGGGTTGCGGTGCACCGTGCACGCATGGAAGTGAAGTACTCCGTACTGAAGTTCTTGTCCTGCCATCCAACTCCCAACCAAAAGGGAGACGAGCCGGCCCCAAGTTTCCACGCTCCATTACTTGTCCGCGGCCCGCCGGCCTTCGGAAGGACCTCTTGTTCCTCTCCAAGCCGCAAACGGCGATATTCACCCTGTTCGCCCCAAGCCGCAAACGGTGATATTCACCCTTGCTGTATGGTGGCCGATGATGCTGATTTGGTGTGAGAGAAAAATACTGCTGACGTCATCATTACAGATACAGAAACAGATGCACCCTTCCCGGTCGGTGATGATGGCTCGATCTGCAGCCCCCGGCAAGGAAGACATGCCGGCCAGAGCATCCGTAAAGTGCTTCGAACCGTACGCTGATCGCTGCAACTACCAGACAGAGACCGTAGTTATGGACTTATGGCCTAGCTGGTGGATATTATTGGTTCGAGGATGCCTGCTAGCCTCTTCGCTTGGGTTAAACTGTTTGACCTCCCGCCACGGACGACGGACCTGCTGTCCGCCGGTCGCTAGCAGGTGGTTTCCCAGCACAACCGTCTTCACCGCGGCGCGCGAACAGGCCGGGCGGTGCCGTGCCGTCGCACGTCGGCTTGGGGCGGTGACGGCCTGACGGGCATTCAATGGCGCGCGGCAGGCAGCCAGGTGGGGGGCAGTTGAGTTGCCGCGATACGTTCCCATATGGGCCAGGCCGCCCCGGTCGTGGTCTTGTCCCAGTACGGCTCTCTCTACTACCCAGACCAGTGTGCCGCCTGTGCGGCTGTGCGTGGTGCGTGCTGACCGCGGAGCGAGCAACACTGGACTTGGACCCGGCCGATCCCCGGTGGTTCAATCAGTGATGGCACTCTATTACTGTCAAACTTGGGCAAAATACCCGATACCCATTACACATATCCGAATTATCCGAACTTAGACCCGAATTACCCGAACCCGAGGTGCCTGATCCCAAATTCGGATAGCGATTTTGATTACCCGAAATTAGTTTAGATAATATCCCCCGGTACCCAAACTACTCGAACTACTCAAAGATTTATTTTTGTCTTTCTATTTATCATATGTTGTTAGTTAAACACTTTCACTTGTCACTTTATTAGAATATAATTCTCTCTATTTGAACGATTGACTGTAATATATTATTTTCTGCAAATTGCTGTTGAAATTCTATACAAATTACTGCTGAAATTATGTATAGATCGCTACTTAAATTTAGTGTAGTTTGTTGTTTTCCGTAAATTTGAGTATATCGGGTAATATCCGAATTCGAACCCGAATTATTAGGTACCCGAATTATTGGAGCAAAGCAATTTTTATTATCCAAATTTTGAATTACCCGACCTGAAAAAATCGGGTAACCCGAACGCCCAGGCTTAATTACTGCGGCTGCTGTGCACCGAAGCTGAGCAGCAGTGAAATGCTTTGCCAATTAATTCTCCCAACTCCCAATCTACTCCCTGGTTTTGGTTATAAATATTGGTTAGTACCACCTGCTTCAGGGCCATCGTCGTCTGCATCGCTCGCTCTCCTTTCACTGGGAAGAACATCTATCAGCTTGCTCATTGGCCATCTTCGTCTTCCATGGAGAGGCTCCTCGCCGGCCTACTTGGCTTCCTATTGGTCAGTCCCTCACTACCACGCCGTTCATCTTGTGCTTGTTGTTCTCCCATCATTTGCTTCATCAGCCTTACATGTATGGAGGGAGCGGACAGATATGAGGGAAGGAATGATGTTTTGTTTTTTCAGTAATCGTTTCTACAGCACTACGGAGTAGTACACAGCTGCTAGTGATGCCTATTAACATATTTTGCCGCATGTGGAGTACTATAAAGTTGTATGCTTGCTACTTGTATGAGTTTTTTTTTCTATTGTTATATATCGATGCATTTTCAGACGATGTTAAGGTTCTTTTCACCCTAGTAATGACATAAGGCGGTAGACGATCTCTGAAGCAAAGAGAACTCTTGTATTTGGCAACTTGGCATGCAGATTGCGTCAGTTGGAAGCCATGCAGCTCGTGCTCCGGATCAATACTGGAAGTCTGCTCTTCCCGACACTCCCATGCCGACCTCCCTCTCCCAACTCCTCAACACCCCAGGTATAACAATTTAACAGACAGCTCCAGATCTTCAGGCTTCAGTATGTAGATACTTTATATAGGCATGTCCATCATACAAACACACGTAATACTAACTTCTCTTCCCTGATTATATACGCAGCCGGAGGGGGCACGACCGTCAACGTCGGCTGGGGCGGTGTCCACGTCGATGCGGGGCACGGTAAGCCCGGGGGTACGACGGTTGACGTAGGCCACGGCGGCGTCGGCGTCAATGTTAACCCTGGCAGCAGCGGCAAGAAGCCCGGCGGCACCACGGTCGACGTTGGGGGCAAAGGGGGAGTCGGCGTTAAGGTTAATCCTGGCTATGGCAAGCCCGGTGGCACGACGGTTGGCGTCGGGAAGGGCGGAGTTGGTGTTAACGTCAACCCCGGCTACGGGAAGCCCGGTGGCACCACTGTTGGCGTCGGGAAGGGTGGCGTTGGCGTTAACGTCAACCCTGGCAAGCCCGGCGGCAGTGGCACCACGGTCGGCGTTGGCAAGGGCGGCGTTGGCGTCAACGTCAATCCTGGCTACGGCAAGCCCGGTGGCACCACGGTCGGCGTCGGCAAGGGCGGAGTGGGCGTCAACGTCAATCCTGGCAAGCCGGGTGGTACCGGCACAACCGTTGGCGTTGGCAAAGGCGGCGTCGGCGTCGGCGTCAATCCCGGGTACGGCAAGCCGGGCGGCACCACGGTCGGCGTTGGCAACGGCGGGGTCGGCGTCCACGTGAACAACCCGCGCAAGAAGCCCGTGAACGTCAACGTCTCCCCTTTCCTCTACAATTACGTCGCATCAAAGACGCAGCTGCACGACGACCCCAGCGTGGCGCTCTTCTTCCAGGAGAAGGACCTCCTCCAGCCCGGTAAGAAGGTGACCGTCCAGTTCGCCGACACCGCGACCACCGGCGCCAAGTTCCTCCCGCGAAGCGAGGCCGAGGCCATCCCGTTCTCCTCCGAGAAGGTCCCCGAGATCCTCGCCCGCTTCTCGGTGGACCCGGACTCCGTCGAGGCGGCGGAGATGGCGCAGACGCTGCGCGACTGCGAGGCGCCCGCGGCCAAGGGCGAGAAGAAGGCGTGCACCACGTCGCTGGAGTCCATGGTGGACTTCGCCACCGCCAGCCTCGGGACCAGCCACGTGAGGGCCGTCTCGACCGTCGTGGCCAAGGAGGGCTCGCCGAAGCAGGAGTACACCGTGACCGGCGTGAAGCGCGCGGCCGGCACCGACGACGGCCGCCTCGTGGCCTGCCACGCGGAGCCGTACGCGTACGCCGTGTTCGCGTGCCACCTGACGCAGCAGACGCGGGCGTACTCGGTGTCGATGCTCGGCAGGGACGGCACGACCGTGGACGCTGTCGCGGTGTGCCACGCCGACACGTCCGGCTGGAACCCCAAGCACGTCGCCTTCCAGGTGCTCAACGTGAAGCCCGGCACGGTGCCGGTCTGCCACTTCCTGCCGCAGGACCACGTCGTCTGGACCCGCAGCGGCTGAGGCTGCTGGATGGCCGCCGTTTGCTCTCGTCGCGCCGCCTGATGGAGTGATATGATGGTTTCATTGTGTTCTAGTAGCCTCTGGGCATACTGTCGTTTATGTTTCCAGTACTGTGCTTGATGCTTTTATGGATGGTGTTGCCAGCCAGTATCGACCACCTGCTTAGATTCTGATCATCTGTTGTATAGTTTTAAATAAACAGATATCTCTTTGTGGTTACTGCTGCTCTCAGCCTAAACAAACTTCTGTTGATCTCCAACGCTTCGTCTAGCAGACTACGCAGCCATCTAAACGCACGATACTACGCCTACGATGGTCGGTGTAACCACGTATAAAAATTTTTTTTGCTTCCTCCATCCCTGAATAAATCAATTCTAAAAAGAAACAAAATTAAGTAAATACATCTTGAAGTTTGACTAAGTTTATATAGAAAAGTATCATTAACAAACAAACATGAAGCACTATTTGATTTTGATATGAGTAGTAAAATTCCAGAGTGACCACTAAATACAAAAGTAGTTCCAAAGCCATCAAAAGTTCGTTAACTGAACTGAAACAGGTTTAGACAAGTTGAATGCACACTAACAATCAGATGCAACAAAAACTGATGTAATTACTGTTCTCACTTAATCAAATGAAATGACATTCCGTATAGAGGGCTAAATGAGGAAAATGTTAGATCATCCTCTTAACTATTTCTCTTCCGTATTGGATGCTTTTACATGTACATGTTTCCACATTTTCAATGCCTTTGATCTACACTGAAATTCTCCCTAGTTCCATACTCAGCAAACATTCGCGAAATTCTGATAATATGTACTTTCTGATAGAAACCATCACAACTATGACCAAGTCTCGATGTTAAGTCTACCAGCCCTTTCTAGATCCCTGAGCCATTTTGAAGCATCTGCTTGTTTGACACCACCTTCTTTACAAATAACCTCCTCTAGTGCAGCTGTAACATCGGCAGGCATTTTCGTCGAAGAGCCCGCAATGTAAATCACTGCATCGGACAGTAATAAGTTCCACACTCTTGAACTCTGTTCCTTTATCTTATGTTGCACATAGACCTTTTGAGGCTGATCCCGGGAAAAAGCAACAAATAAACCACCACCCTTTTTCGAGGACAACACCCCCTCATCCTGGGCATGAGTTAACCAGAAATCCTTGTATAGAAAATCGTTATCTTGATTTCTACAGCCAAAGAAGAACAGAACCGGGGCTGTTGGTTCTGCTGCGGCCTGTGCTGCCCTTTCCTCCACAAATGCACGGAATGGTGCACACCCTGTTCCTGGTCCAATCAACACGAGAGGAACCAATGGACGTGGAGGAGGCAGGGATCCTTGGTGTATCCAACACGGGATAAGATTGTCTGCACACAAGCATAATGTGAAAGAGGGTAGATGGTTGTGTTTTGGTCAGTACTGAGCAGCGTAGCTACAACAGCTAACTGAAGTTAAGCAGAAGAGAGGATACTAATTGCAGCTAATTCAAGCAGAACATTTTTTTCCACAACGGCAAGAGAGCCGAATTTCATTACTCGAAAGCAATGAAATTACAAGAGTTTGTGAATTACAAAAACTTAAAGAACGACCCATCAAAACGCGCTCCTTTAGACTGAACACACAGGGTTCAGTCAAAGGGCAAAGCAACTCCTACGTAGCCAAAGCCCAGAAACGTAACGAAATTCAAGCAGAACATACCTTTATTTGGATTGAGCCCAGCCAGCCATGTAGAGCAGAGTCCATGCCGGGTTCTCTTGTATGGAGTAACCCATGCTACAATGCTAACGGTCAAATGAATTTGATCTGGGTGTACCAGTGGGGATGATGAGATGGAAAAGGCTCTTTTCTTCAGTGGAGGCGTTAGTTGCACCAGCCATTCAAAAGGCATTTGCACTGAAGGAAAATCCTCCAACACCTAAAAATGCCACAAAATCATGTAACTACTGAACCATGGAAATTAACTGAAGAGAAAAATGGGTATATTATTGCCAAAATTATTCTGCATGCCAAGCCATCTATGAAAGAATGTTGTTAAGAAAAAGCTTCAGTGAAGCCTTCCTCACCTCTAGAACAGTCCTACTCTCCTTCTGATTGTACTGGTAAAGATCATCTCTTCCTTCAGGAGAAGCAAAATACTGAAGCCTCTCCTTTTCACGTTCACTTGTTGCAAAAAAGCTCAAGACCTACCAAAGAACATTGGAGTTATGTGAGCATTCGCAGCTTGGCATGACATATATTAGTTAGACATCATATCAGACGCATAGATATAAATATGTGACATCAAAAGAATAGAAAAGAGGTTATAAGATTAATTAATTCAAAATATTGGTTCTTACCTCAAAGAAATATCGGCGAGGGGAAGCTGACGCGACATCCATTGTCAAAGCAACAAAGGTCCTTAATTTGATGCGGTCCATCTGGCTATTCACAGCTAAACCCTTGGAAACTTTATCCCCACTTCTCACTCCAATCTGAGCAAACAAAAGGACATGCTTTCTCATTAGTTAACTAGATAACTGCCAACAGATGACAAGATAAGAAAAATGCACATCTAAGGGCTAGTTTGGCAGCCTCTGCTCTGCGAGATTCAGGTGGAGCGCTGCCAAACACCACTGCTACCGCCCGCTCCGCACGTGAAGCGTTCCAACCGTTTTGCACAGTCGAAAAAACCTGCTCCCCACGCTCTGCTCCACTCCCATCGTACTTCTCTGCTACCCCGCCGCCCTTCTTCGCCGATTCACAACTAGCTGACCTTGACTCATGGGAGGAGAGCACGATTTGCCGGAGTCCGACCTCAATCCATGCGAGGTCAATTCGCCGCTGCCGACCCTGACCCGGCCACGTGCTGACTATATGACGCCGTCGTCTGAGATGGAGCAACGAGAAGCTCTACCAAACGGTTCGTGCGGGAACCTGAGTGACTAGGAGCGGGAGCTAGAGCAACGGGAAGTTGTATTGGAGTTCTACCATGGCCCTAATTATCTCCCTTCTAACAGATTTATCATTTCAGGTAAGAAAGGTGTAATTGTCTAAACCATCTGATAAACTGATTGTAAAACAAAAATGTTGTTAAGCCAGCTGTATTTACAGCTACTAATGGGGATACGACAGGAAAAAAAAAGGCAGACCCAGTGCCAGATAAAGAAAGTTGCTGTATCAGGATACCAAAAACACAGTTACAAGTAGATAACTCTATTATACAGAACAAAATAGATTCACATACCGTTATGTAACAATCTGGATCCAAGTTACAGCGTTTAATGAAGGCATCGACAGCTGATGGATTTTGACTTGGTAGAATTTCAAGAGCATCACCAATTTTATAGCTGATGGCCTAACATGAGAAATATGCAATTATCTTCCTTTCCCATTTCTGAAGTATCACACATTCACACTTCATAGGAATTCATGAGAAAATTACAGTGTAGTATAAAAAAACACATACCGAAGATGGATCTTCCAATTCAAAGTGGCGAACATCTCTATCAGAACCCTCCTTAGTCAAACGCTGGTTTTTTACCTGAAAAAGGTGTTCAATATCATTAATTCATTAGCAACAGAAACAATAAAGAGATTAGTGCCGAATCATGATACATTGACATAACAGGACCATCATTTTCACCAAGCTTGTTGTCTGCCAAACTAGTCTTTAAAAATTTGCATCCAGTATCCACTAGTTAGTTAGGTTTGACTCTATTTCACCATTGTAAACATCTTGGAACGCCAATAAGACCTATTGGGGCAAAAATCTATCAATCTATAACGTGTAACTTCAAGCTGACCTCAGTACTGCAATGGTAGTGATCAGCTGCTCGAATTCAGCTCGTTGCAGGCTTGATTCGAGCTCCACTCAACAGGAGATCAAGCGAAGCTCGAGCTCAGGCCAAAGCTAGCAAGCTTTTATCGAGTGATCTCAAGTAGCTTGATGGAGCTAGTGTTAGTTAATTTTCTAGCATGTTTATCACCTTTCAAACTTACAGGCAGTCAACAAAGGCCCAAGGCCCAAGCAACTACCAGACTAGCAGACCACAGAGCCCACTCCTGTGTCCATCCCTCTGAGCCACCGATGCCATCCCTATCCTAGCGCTGCTTATTACCAGCGACTCAGTGAGTGCTGCCTCACGTCGCTGGCCAGTGACAAGCCGACCACCACATTCCTCACTCTCCATGCCAGTACCCTCTGCCATCGACCATCATGCCTCTCTCCCCAAACGGCCTAACCACCCCCTTTGCAACTAGAAATGTACTGCACTGCCATGCTCGACCCCACGAATATCCAGGTTGAGCTCCTGAAGACCTCAACACAGATATACTATTTCTCGAATTTGCTATCTTGTTCTTTTCCTTCGATTCATCCACTCGAGCGTTTTTTGAAGCATCCCTAGTTGTATCTTTCGACTGTGAATTTCTCGTTTGGGATCATGTCTTCCTCCACCCTCCCCATGACAATGACCATGACGTCAATGTAGATGCTGGTGGCGAGCTTTTCCGAGCCAAGCTCGAGCTCCACTGCAAGATCGAGCAGGATCCTGAGCTTGCTCGGGCTCGGCTCGAGAGCACGACCAGCTCAAGCAATAAGCAGGTAAGTTCACTTGAGCTCGGTTCATTGACAGCCCTATTTGGGAGGCCCGTGCCTTTTTCAACAATGAATTCTGTGAGTACTCTAGAGTCCAGAAAATAGTTTTTAGTACCACAGGAACAAAATTTAAATAATATCTATGACTCGAAATGGTCAGTAAGTTGTAATTATTATGGTTTCAAAGCAAAGGAAAATTAATTTAGATATGAAACAAGGATTAGAGATAACAATGATTCAAGTTCAAGCTGTGTAAAGAGCATATTACATACCATTTGAAGCATGTAAGGTGGCTCTCCATCAGCATGGAACCGTAGTGCAGGGGACATTGATCTTGCGCTACTTATTATTTTACTGGGGTCTGTGAAATAGACAATAGCTAAAATCATAAACAGGTACTGCAAAATAGAGCATGCCAGTAAATAATACCCAGCTCATCCATTCATACAATCATACCTGAAAGTATAGGATCTTGTGAAACTTCATTGGAAGAGTAATAAATGATATGAACTTTTGGATCCCCCAAAATACTCAAATTAGAATCATTGATATCAGACACTCTAGGTAAGAGTGATGGATTAATTTCATTCAGAGATTTCCACAAAGATAGCACCCAAGGATCTAAAGCCCCTTCATATCTGATGTTGCACAATGAAGAAAATCCATTAAAGTTGAGAAAAAATACTTCTGAGGGAAAAGAAAATGCCAATGTACAAATTTTACAACCGCAATGTCACAATTATTTACACAAAGCAAGTGAGATATTAAAATCATACCCTGAAGGGTGTTGGTCATCTCCCAGACCTATCTCTAGGACCGGTTCTGCACCAAGATGTAAAAGCCTTCTATCAAGCTTCTTTGCAGCAAACTGCAGTAGTAAACGCGCTAATGAAGGGCAAACAGAAACAAGAGGGCCATTGCAAAACAGAAGTCATGACTTATGAGAAGCATATTACAAGCTTACAGCCTCGTTTGATTGAAATAAGATACAAATACAGTTAAGGATAGAGCAGAATGTATGTTCAGAATATACAAAAGGAAAAGTTACAATGTTGTGTTGAGGTGCATGCAAATGTTATCTGAAGCTGCTACAGTGGTCATATTAGAACTTAAAAATATACTAGCTTCAGTTTACAAGCATTCATCTAAACAGTACTAGGACTAAAAAACAGCTTTATATCTCCCCCAAATATGGTGCTTAACACTTAATTGTTCATCGCAACCACCCAAAGCAAAGGGAACAGAGTCACTGAGCAGTATATGTCATTATAACCATATACTGTTTTCTAAAGATGCATGGTGTGGAACGTTATTCTGGCAATAAGTCACTAAAATGTAGGCAACTAACTGTAGTTATTTCAACAAATTTACACACATCATTGTACTGATGGCAACATATAATATGATTATTAGCAAGCTCAATTAGCCAGAAAAAAGTCTCACATTGTACTTCTGGTAACCTGAATCCCCGAGTCCAAACACTGCATGATGGATCCCCTCAAGCCATTGTCTGTCCAGATCCTTCCGAAGCAGGTACCTCCAAAACCCCTGCCGCAACATCCAACCAAAATCCCAATAAGCAATTCAGACGACTGGAAATAATCTAGTGGATCAAAATGTCCAGACCTTCATGGAATCCGGGGGATCGCCCTGCCCCGTGGTGGACACGACAAAGACCACGAACCGCTCGCTTGGCAAGCGACTCTGCACGAACAAACAGAGGCGTCACATTCGCACATGCACGGGTTGTGTGGCTGAGGGCTTTAGGTTTTGGAGCTTACGGGATCGAAGCTGTCCATGGAGAGCACGTCGACGGCCGGGCAGCCGCCACGTTCTGCCTCGCGGCCGACACGCTCTGCGGCGTCCATGGCGTTCCCAGTTTGTGACGCGTAGAGCACGAGGAGGCGGCCGCTGGAGGACATCGCCGAGTCAGACTCCGCAGACGAGGGTGCCATGGAGTAAGAGCTCAGAATCCGCTGCCTGCAGTAACCTAGCGGCGGCCAACAAGCGCAGCCAAGAGGCGCCTCAATCGGCTCACTCCGCCCAGGTCACGCAAGCTCCTGCCGCCGCTGCAGCGGTTCGCCCGTACGATCGCCTACCTTTAGCTTGGTGCTCGCTGGGCGCACGTGCCTCCCTTGTGTCCGGCGGCGGCGGCAGCGACGCCGCCGGTTGTCAAGCGAAACTGCGAGAGGGGGGAGGGTAGGACCGTAGGAGGGCGAAAGAGAGTTGCTTTCTTGCCCTGTTGACCATGACAAGGCCCAACCTATATTGGGCCTAGCCCGGGCTGGATTCTGAGGTATCTCTCTATGTGGCCCGGCGTCCGTCGTGGACGTGGTGTGTGGCCTTTCACATCGGGCTCATGGGTGGCGTCCCCATGGATCTGCTTTCAAACACTTTCATAAATTTCTTTTTAGAAAAAAAAGAATTTTAATAGTAAGAATGATACAGAAGCTTGAATTACATGAAAAAAAATCCAAATTAAGAATTTGAATAGGGCAGCAAACAAAAAAGAAGTTTCCACAGGTCCGGCCTCATGTTAGTTTTTCTCCAAAACTCTTAATGATTCATGCTAATTGTTCTGCAATTTGTTGGCAACTATATTTAGCCTTTGGCTCGACTTATAATAATGGATGATTGATCACAAAACTCATGTAGAAATTGGATAGAAATTTATGATATCTAAATAAATGCATTCTACATAGGAATCTAAAGGAATGTCATACAGTGCAATCCTTTGTCTTTTATTGAATCCGACTAGTTCAACTAATAAACTTAAGGTATTAGAAAAATGTGCTCCCCTCAAAAACTTAAGTTGTTAGTAAAATGTGCTTCCCTAACGCAGGGCTCCCTTGGGCTTTTAAACTTGGAAATAGAAATTGAGTGCAGTTATTTACTTCTCCTAATGTTGAGGCTCCCGCAGCCCTTAGACATGGAATAATGCGAAGGAGCATACATATAGAATTGGAACATATATGTATGCTCCTCAACCCAAGAGTCTGGAATTAGGTACATATTCCAACCCAAGATATTATCCATCACTCTCTAATATTAGGTACATATATTGATATAGATTACGCAAGCTAAAAAATTAAACTGATGAGAGAATGTCTTTAATTAACTTTATATGTCAATTATCTCAAAAGGAACATACATATAAAACCGGAATCCTTCACAATTCCAATTTATTGCTCTGGATTCTGGAAGGTAACACTACCACAATCCTGAATTACCTTGAGGGTTAGGAATTTTCTTGAGAATCAAAACAAAACCGCCAAGAAAAGTATAGTTTTTTTGGCGGTGTTACTGAACTCTAAAAAAAACATATATTCCTTGGAGGTTAAAGTAGCCCGCCAAGGAATATGGGTCTTTTCTTGAGTGTTATTACAAGCGGCCAAGGTAATTGCTCACTCCTTTGATGCTATTCAAAACCACCAAGGTAATTCATATTTCCTTGAGTGCTATTCGAAACCACTAAGGTAATTCATATTTTCTTGGGTGTAATTGGAAAACCCCAAGGAAATTCTCAAAGCTTTAAAACTTTTTTTTATTTTTCCAAATGACCTCAGATGGAGATTCATCATAAAGCAAAGTTGTAGCATTTGACGAGATCTGAAACTTTTTAGTTCAAACTTTTTTCATTTGAAATTGTTTAAGATCTCAAATATTCATTACAAGATTGCAAAAGAAAAGAATAATTCACTAAGTCACAAGTTACATTGAGATGCACTAGTAAGTGTGTTTCAACCCGAAGCTACAGGTTGATTCCCACGAAACACCTTTTTTTGCTCTTATTCTATATTTCCTTTGTGGTTGCTGGCACTCAGGGAAACTAATTTCCTTGACAGCTACGAATCATTGTTGAGTGTTGTTGACATCGTTTTTAGCACGTGTCAAGATGATCAGGAAGGGCTACTCAACAGAGGAAAGATTACCATGTGGATTGATAGCCAAGAGGAATAGGTTTGTTTTTGAGTGGTGGCAGCATATGGATTTAACTTGAAAGGTTGCCAATGAGGTTAAGGGTATTGTTGCCGATGCCGATGAAAGAGGGTTTGGAGACTGCTGCCGATGAGACAGGGGATGTATCGATGAAGACTGCAGCCGATGATACAGGGGATGTACCGATGAAGACTGCAGCCGATGAAACAGGGAATGTACCGATGGAAGGAGCTCGAAGGCTGCTGCCGATGGAACAGGGACTGTAACGCTGAAAAGAAGGTCGATGAGAGTACCATCGTGATTAAGGCGGACTATAAAGTAAAATAGGAGTTAATTTCCTTGTGTGTGTCTAGTGGAGTCTGAGTTGTATCGAAGTCATGTTTTTTTCCTTAGATTTGGATTTAGTGTCCTAGTCGTATTTGGTTATGTTTCTATAGATCAGGGTATAAATATAGAGTGAAGGGCAATGTAATATGAATCAATCAATATACATCAAGAAACAGCTTTTACTCTTATTTACATCTACTTTCGGCGACTTCGTCAATTTGCATATTTTTCCTTTTTTACGAGTTCTCATCGATTCAGCGAGTTGCATTGCTCTAAGTGCAATCTTCGACGATCCTCGAGTTCCGCGTGAGTACCTCTTGGCCGTGACTTCCGGGCGTATCGCTGTTGTCAGGACCAAAGTGCTCGTATCTTCATCCTTGTCGATTAACAGGTCAAATCGACTGGCACGCTTTGGATATCGATTTCGGGTATTAGCCCTTTGTGTTTGCAGATTTACTTTTGCATCAACACATCTTTTGGCACGCTCGGTGGGACAGATCTAGTCAAGATGCCTAATCATGAGATCGATGCTGGGAATATCATCGCAGTAACAGAAGAAGATCTTAAGGACGATCAGAAGCAGGCTATGGAGAGGGCTATTGAAGAATACAGACAGCTTTGCTTGAAGTCATTCAGCTTAAACAAAAGTGGACAAGTCATCCAGAAGCAGGACTTGCCGTTGCCTCGGTAGGTTACCTTTGATCCTAATCAGGGTAAACTTCAAGAGATGGTTAATTCTGCGGTGAATCATGCTTTGATTAATCACTCCAATGTGTTGTCCAATACTGTTCATAATGATGTGATTCGAACTTTCAAAGAAGGGCAAGTGTCACCTCGTTATGTTGGGCCTGCTTATCATCAACCAGAAGCAGCATCTGCTGTTGCTCCATCGGCTTCCCCAGCCGTTGCGGGTATAGAAATTTCTTCTCCTCCAGTATCAGCAGGTTTATCTAATGTACAGTCTACTCCGGTGCGTCCGGATTCAGCATTATCAGGATGAGTTCAGCTTGGTACAGATCTATCAGCATCAGCTTTATCAGGTCCTGTACCACAGAATAATCAAACTCCTGCTAATTGGTGGGGATATGGTATGCCTCCGGAGCCATCTACTTTCAATCACGGATCATCTCAAGTGTTTGATGCAGCGGGAAAAACTCCTATGCCATCGGCTGGTTTGCCGATAGCTCAAGCGCCTCAATATACTACAACTACCGTACAACCAAATCTGGGAGGTTTTCAGGCGTCTTTGGGTCAAACATCTAGCTCAAATCCATCGGCAACTTTGTTACCGATGCAACAGAAGGCTCCTATCGCTAGTCAGCCTGGAGTCCAGGTCATGCCTCAAGTTGGATGTAATTATCCAGCAATGCCAACAAGCTACCAGCCATCGGCAAACTTTGTGCCGATGAATACTAATAATTGGTCAGGGCAGTTTCCCACTCAACGTACAGTTCAGCCAAATCAGCAAGCCACAGGTGGTCATCAAGGTCACATGCATGCTGGTTTTCAGAATCAGGCATCGGCAGCTCAGCTGATGAACCCTTTTCAGCAAGTTAATGGGCCACAGATAGTAGCAAATGTGCCAATTGCTGGAGATCGTGGGCCACAAAGGTATGCAGAAGGGTATCAGCAGATGCCTCCAGTGGAGATTCAACAATATCGGCAGCAAGATGTCGATGCTTTTTGGGCTGATAAAATAGCAGAAATTATGAAGGATCAGTTTGGGATCAAGCCCAAAGTTAATACCTATTCTTATCGGACTCCGTATCCTCCGGCTTATGATTTAATTCCTCTCCCAAATCGTTACAAGGTGCCAGACTTCACTAAGTTTTCTGGGCAAGATGATACATCGACCATGGAACATGTTAATCGTTTTATTATTCAATGTGGAGAGGCAGCTTGTAGAGATGAATTGAGAGTTTGTTTGTTCTCATCATCTCTATCCGGATCAGCATTTACATGGTTTATTTCACTACCGCCAAATTCTATTATCACTTGGGCTGATTTGGAAAAGCAATTTCATAAGTATTTCTTTGCTGGAGTTCATGACAAGAAGCTTACCGATTTAGTAAAGATGAAACAGCGCAATGATGAATCGGTAGAAGGCTTTGTGCAAAGGCTACGAGATGTAAAAAATAAATGTTATAGCCTGGTATTGGATGATCGGCAGCTTGCCGATTTAGCCTTTCAGGGATTGTTACCACATCTTAAGGACAGATATGCTTCTCAGGAGTTCGAAAGCCTAAGTCATTTAGTGCAAAGGATTTCTGATCAAGACACTAGGGTTTTTGAACCTAAAAGAAATTGGAACAAGAAAGTTTCATTTGTTGAAGAGGCGGAAGATTCTGATTCAGATAATGAACCAGTTATCGGTTTGGCAGAGTGGGTTAAGAATAATAAGCCAATATCTTGTCCCTTTGGTCACAAAGAGCCGGAAAAGTTTACTTTTGACGTCACCAAAGCCGATAAGATATTTGATCTCTTGCTTCAGGAGGGCCAGATTAAATTGTCACCTAATCATGTGATCCCGTCGACAGAAGAGTTGAAGCATATGCTATATTGCAAGTGGCATAATGCAACTTCACACAGTACCAATGAGTGCAAAGTATTTAGACAACAATTACAGTTAGCTATTGAGTCTGGCAGAATAAAATTTGGCAATTCCAAGATTCAAAAGCCGATGAAAATTGATCAACATCCTTTTCCAGCAAATATGTTGGATGCTGAAGGGAAAATTAAGGTGTTGACATCGGAAGCTGCTGAAAAGAATGCATCAGTAGATCCCCAACATCGGATAACTACCGATGATGCAAAAGGCAAGGGGCTGTTGACGGAAAGTGGCGGTTCTGGGAGGCCTCCTCGATCTGGCATTGTGATTACTCATCGAAGACAACAAGAAGGCTGGCGTCAGCAAAGGGACCGGTATCGACGACAACAAGAGAAAAGGCGTCAAGAAGAGTGGAATCGGCATAAGGATCATTGGAATTGTCCGTTTTTTATTCATTGCTGGGAGGAAGGTATTAAGTTTCCTACTGTTGAAAATTGTCCAGAGTGCAATGGTTATTATGGAATTAATCATCCTGTAAAGAGGTTTCAGTCCGGTAATCAAGGTTTGCTCATTAATGAGCCGATCAGAGGGAGAGTATCAGTACATGATCGGCTGGGGGGCAGGCTTAGTGTACATGAAAGGCTTGGTAAACGCGTTGCATATTTTCCGAGAAACAAGAGGAACTTGAAGAGATGGCAAATACAAGAGTTCCTGATGAAGAAATATTTTACAGGGATCCTAATATACGTCGTGTGGAGACAACTTGGACTTATCAGCCAGTTTGAAAAACTAAGCTTCCTCAATGGTGTCCAGAGGGTTTGACCAAGACACAAAAGAGAAAAATACAACGAGAGCGTCAAAAAGATTTATATCAAGAAGAAGGTCCCTCCAATGAGAAACCTGGTAACCAGCAGTGGCAGATAAAGCACAAAAATAAAGGTCCATCGGCAGATGTCAATATGGTGTTTATGTTGCCGATGGAATTTTTGGCTCTGTCTGATAACGAAGAAGAGACTGTTTTCTCTGACCAAATAGTTTAATTAACGCTAGATCCAATGATGGCCATTTTTGAGAAGCCTGCCGATGATAAGAGAGAACACCTCAAGGCTTTATTTGTAAAAGGCAGAGTTGATGGGCAGCCTGTATCTAAGATACTTATTGATGGAGGAGCTACAATTAATATTATGCCTTACGTGATGTATCGGAAGCTGGGTAAGGGAGATCAAGACTTAACTAAGACAGATATGATGCTAAAGGATTTTGAAGGCAATGTATCACCAGCAAAAGGAGCAGTATGTGTTGAGTTGACCATCGGCAGTAAAACCTTACCGACAACTTTCTTTGTTATTAATGGTAAGGGTGCATACAATCTGCTCTTGGGAAGGGATTGGATTCATGCTAATTGCTGTGTCCCTTCTACAATGCATCAATGTCTGGTACAATGGATTGAGGATAAGATTGAAGTTGTTCCTGGTGATTCTTCTTATATTATCGCATCGGCAGAATCAGACACTTATGAGCGAACCAAGTGCATATCGGGAGAAGCCTGGGAAAAAGAGTTCCTCAAGATTGCCGATTACGAAATTCTACCGATCCAAGCAATCGGTTCTGAAAAAAAGTTTTAATGGATAGATTTGCCGATGATGGAAAATTAGGGCAAGGGTTTACATCGGCAGATGATTTAATAGAAGTAGATATTGGTAAAGGCGATAGGCCAAGGCCCACTTTTATTAGCTCTAAGTTAAATTCCAAGTGTAAACAGCAATTAGTTGATTTGTTAAAGGAATATAAAGATTGTTTTGCTTGGGATTATACTGAAATGCCTGGATTAGACCGATCTATAGTTGAACATTGGTTGCCTATTAAATCTGGATTTCGGCCACATCAGCAGCCGGCTCGTCGATGCAATCCTAATATACTTCCTGATATTAAGGCCGAAATAACCAAATTAATTGAGGCAAAGTTTATTCGGCAGTGCCGATATGCAGAGTGGATTTCTAATGTGGTTCCTGTATATAAGAAAAATGGGAAACTTCGTGTTTGTATTGATTTCAGGAATCTCAATAAGGCCACACCAATGGATGGTTACCCAATGTCGATTGCTGATTTGTTAATTGATGCTGCAGCAGGGCATCAGATTATTAGTTTCATGGATGGTAATGCGGGTTATAATCAAATATTCATGGCTGAAGAGGATATTTCCAAGACTGCTTTTAGGTGTCCAGGTCATGTGGGTTTATTTGAGTGGATAGTTATGACATTTGGTTTGAAAAATGCCGGTGCTACCTATCAAAGAGCTATGAACTTTATTTTCCATGAATATATCAGCACGTTGGTAGAAATCTACATTGATGACATAGTGATTAAGTCTGGAGACATCACAAAGCATCTAACCGATCTACGGAAGATATTGGAGTGCACAAGAAAGCATGGATTAAAGATGAATCCCAATAAATGTGCATTTGGTGTATCGGCAGGACAATTTTTGGGTTTTATGGTGCATCAGCGGGGCATTGAAATTAGCAGAAAATCTATTGAGGCAATTAACAAGGTTGTTGCTCCTGCCGATAAAACTGAATTACAGTCCTTGATCGGTAAGATTAATTTTATCAGAAGATTTATATCTAATCTGTCAGGTAAGATCAAGGCTTTCAGTCCATTATTGAAATTGAAAGCCGATCAGGAATTTAAATGGGGGGATGAACAGCAATTAGCCTTAGATCAGATTAAGAGTTATTTAACAAATCCTCCAATGTTAGTTCCACCCCAACATGGAAAGTCTTTCAGATTGTATTTATCAACTGAAGATACTGTTATCGGTTCAGTCCTTATTCAAGAATTTGAAGGAAAGGAGCGTGTTATCTATTATTTGAGCAGACGGTTAATAGATGCTGAAACCAGGTATTCGGCTATTGAGAAATTATGTTTATGCTTATACTTCTCTTGTATTAAGTTGAGACATTATTTACTATCGGCTGAATGTACCGTCATATGCAAAGATGATGTGGTCAAATATATGTTATCTATGCCGATATTGAATGGTAGGATTGGTAAATGGATTTTAGCATTATCAGAGTTTGACTTACGTTATGAATCGGCTAAGGCAGTTAAAGGACAGGTTATGGCCGATTTTGTTACTCAACATTGCAACACGGTGGATTCTCTGGAAGTTGCTCCGTGGACACTTTTCTTTGATGGGTCTACTTGTGGTGAAGGGGCAGGCATCGGTATCGTATTAATTTCCCCTCAGGGGAAGAAGTATGAGTTCTCGTTGCCGATCGTTGCTACATCGACAAACAATCAAGCTGAGTACCAAGCCCTGATAAAAGGGTTAGAATTGCTTAAAGAAGTACAGGCTGATGCTGTTGAAGTCTTTGATGATTCTATGCTAGTTATAAATCAGTTGATTGGGGTTTATGAATGCCGAAGTGAAATTCTAATTTCATATCATGAAAAGTGTTTGGAATTGTTAAAAGGGTTTAGGAGTTTTCATCTGGAGCATATTTCCCGGATGCATAATGAAGAGGCTAACCGATTGGCTCAGCATGCCTCAGGATATCAACTTGTTCAAGAAGCATTGACATCAGTGGCTGATACCGATGACTGGAGAAATGAAATTATTGATTATTTAAATAATCCATCTAAAAAGGTAGAAAGACGTATAAGGTTCCAAGCAACCAAGTATGTACTCCTCGATGATGAATTGTATTACCGTACCATAGATGGAGTTTTACTCAGGTGTGTTAGCATAGAGGAATCAAAAAGTCTGATGAGTGAAATTCATGAAGGAGTATGTGGGGCTCATCAGTCAGCGTTCAAGATGAAATGGATGATCAGGAGAAATGGATATTATTGGCCGGCTATTCTTGAGGATTGTTTTAAATATTTTAAAGGATGCCAGGAATGTAAAAAATTTGGTAATATTCAAAGAGCACCCGCATCAGCTATGAACCCTATAATTAAGCCTTGGCCGTTTCGGGGTTGGGCTATTGATCTCATCGGTCAGATTTATCCACCATCGAGTAAAGGACATAAGTTTATTCTGGTTGCTACCGATTATTTCACAAAGTGGGTTGAAACAATTCCTTTAAAAAAGGTGACATCGGCTAACATGGTTGATTTTGTGAAGGAGCATATTGTTTACCGATTTGGCATCCCTCAAACCATCACTACCGATCAGGGCACTATGTTTACATCGGGTGAATTTGATGAGTTTGCTATAAGTATGGGAATTAAAGTTTTGAATTCTTCACCGTATTATGCCTAAGCTAATGGCCAGGCTGAAGCATCTAATAAAGGAATTATCAAACTTATTAAGCGCAAGATTAAAGAGTATCCTAAAAAGTGGCATACAATATTAAATGAAGCTTTGTGGTCATATCGGATGGCATGTCATGGTGCAACCAAGGTATCACCTTATCAATTGGTGTATGGACACGATGCGGTATTACCTTGGGAGATTAAGATTGGCTCTAGGCGAATGCGCTTTCAGGATCAACTGACAGCCGATGATTATGATATTCTTATGAAAGATGAATTGGAAGATGTAGCAGGTCATCGGTTAAAAGCTTTGGTTAGCATCGGGGAGAATAAGAAAAGGGTAGCTAGATGGTATGACAAGAAAGTGAAGGTAAAGGAATTTATCGATGGTGAATTGGTTTGGAAATTGATTTTACCAATTGGGACTAAAAGTTCTAAGTTTGGCAAATGGTCACCTAATTGGGAAGGTCCATATCGGATAAATCAATCTGTTCCTGGTAATGCGTATATTCTTGAAACTCTCGAAGGAGTTGTATTTTCCAGAGCATTAAATGGAAAATATTTAAAGAAATATTACCCTAGTATCTAGATAGACGCATAAGAGTATAGTTGCCGATAACAATCCTATCGGCTGGAATTAAAACAAAGTATTAATTGTTGCCGATGCACTAATTTAACAAAGCCTGGATGGCTGATATCGCACGCAGGCGAATTTCATCGGCTTCTTTTAATTCTTTGGCGTCTTCATCGGCACTTCCTTCCACAGGTTTGAGCTTCTTTTTCAGGACCAAGGCCTTGCGAGCTTGGGCATCTCGTTCCTGTTGAAGGGCCTTGATGGCATCGGGAAGCTGGTCTTCTTCTTGTTTAGCTTGAGTCAGAGCTGTATCAACCTTTTCCAGTTCAGCAAGCAGGGCTGCTTTCTTTGCCGATAGATCTAAGATTTTCTGCCTAAGATCGGCACTGGAGGCTTGCAAGTTGTTGATATTCTTGTGCTTCTCGTCGGCAGTTTGCTTCAGCTGCAGCATTTCCTCTTTGAGTTGGGTCTGAGCTGCTCTATCAGCAATACGATGAACGGCCCTTTGGTATTGAAGTTGTCTACTCTCCAGATGGACCGCTGGAAAGATGATTTCTTCAACATTGGCAGGAACTTGGCCGTGGATCGTTTTGAAGATAGCCCTTGCAGGATCCGAGTCAATCACCAATTGGGCAGTGTCTTGCTGCAGCAGATTTAGGAGGGTTTCTAGCTTGCCATAGGTGTCTGACGATATTGTTCCCAACGCCAGGGAGGAACTCGCCTCTTCTCCGTCGTCATCAGAGACATCGATAGCAAAAGAGAATAAACTATCGGGAGAATCTTGTTCCTGTGAAATAAAGAGAATTAGAAATCCTGTTTATGATATTTGGGGATATAATAAACCAATCAATTAATTGGTTTACCTGCTTCAGGGCGATTTCTTGAGCTTGACCTGAGGGAGCAGCTTGTAGAGGATCATACGAAGGATCGGCAGAAGATGCCGATGGAATGTCTTCTATGATCACATCGGTAGTCGGCCCTTGAGGAATAATTGCCGATGATGTATCTTGGGCAGAAGGAGCAGTTTGTTCAGTAGGCTGACTGACGGGTGTTGAAGCAGACGCAGGGGCTGGTGTAGATTTCTGTCATTTCTGTTGAGCCTCAGCATCGGTCAAAGCTTTACGCTTTGTTTGTGCTTCAACAACAACTGGCTGGGGGCCATCAACATCTGTTGGTTGGGGAGCCTGCATGCTTGGCGTGCTTGCCGATATGCCCGTTTGTTGCTGCAAAAACGGGAATAAGATTGGATATTTAACAGAGAAAAAAATGTAAAAATAAAAAAAATACCTCCGAAGAAGGAGTAGAAGTCGTGGTGCTTGGTAAAGTTGCCGATGACGAACCAGCTGCAGCTTGCACACCCTGATAGTTGTGTGTTAATGTAGAGTATATTGGCAGAAAACAGAGTAAGCCAGGATATTACCTTAAAAGCCTTGATTAGGCTTGAAGCAGCGGCCTTCGGGGAAACCCTGGATGTTCCCGGTCTTGGTCTGGAAGTGATGGTTTTGGTGCGAGCCCTTTGGAAGGTCAAGGCTTCTAAGGTGGGGGCGTTATAGCCGATTACTGAGACCGGAGAGGCTGGAAGGAGGTTGAAGGGTTTCCACTTTTGCTTATCGGTGGAATTGGATCGTCAGCCTGTTTCAAAGAAGGTTAGCTACCGATATGCAGATACGAGGAAATAAAGAGACAAAAGTTAAAAGGAACTTACTGCATTATCAGGAATGACATATTCGGGATCGATCATATGCCGATATGTGTGAACAGATGTTGAAAACAACTGTTCTTTCCACTCTTGCCACCACTGCTTATATGACTCTGTTATGAAGGATGCTGGTGACCAGGTGGAGAGATCGACATTTGAGATATCGGCATCGGGAGCAAGCCTTACTATCCTGCTCCATTCAGTTCCAGTGGTTATGATTTCTCTGGGTTTTATCACATCGGCATAACATAACTTGATTGGTAATTGCCCAAAAGCCAGCTGGCGGGATACTGCCGATGGATTGTAAAATTCATAAGTAATGTGGGAAGCTTTCCCACTACCAAATGTGTTGACTGGAATTGCTCTGGGGGTAATAATAGCCATCATAAGACCATTGTCCTGGTTCAGATCACTATCGGCGAAATTGAAGAGGAGAGGGAACTTGTTATCCTCATCAATATAAGGTACCCAAGCCCTGAGGTCACGAGGGAGGCCATGGTAGAAAGTTTGAAAAAATCTGCCGATTTGGTCCTCATTGGCTTCTGTTCCGGGAAGGACAATTATTGCTTCGCCGAAGTTAAGAGGGGGACGTGTTGCCGATTCATCGTCTCCAAGGACGTAGTCTTCAGGAATCTCTCGTGGGAATTCCTGAGCAAAGAGATCCCACTGTAAACGCTTGTGCATGTGAGCGTTTAACCACATATTGACAAACCACCATGGGCCTCCCAGATTGCCGATGGGTTCGCCAAGTATAAGCTTCTGAGATACTTGGTGGAGAAGGTGGTAGGTTGAGCTCAGGAGATATCGGCCAAGTGGGAATCTGACACCGTTGGCTAAGAGTTCTGCTGCTGGGAGGAAATCATTAGTTGGTCCTACCGATCGACCGCAGAAAATAAACTTTTCCAGCCACATGTTCAGGAATGTGGCATGTTCCCTTTGATTGACGGTACCAGTCTTTTGGCACTCTTGGATGTAGCCTGTCCAGCCGCCGATGTTGCATGTATTAACTCTGTATTCAGCTTTTCTGCCAAAAATATGGCCTTCATCGACAGTTGAGATGTCCAAACCTGTGAGCATATAGACATCGGCAAGAGTAGGGGCACATGGGCCATGACCAAACATGAAGGTGTTGGTGGTGTCGGACCAGAACTGAGCGGCAGCTATCATCATGGATTCATTCTTTTGTATATCGGCAATGGATAGCCTGATACACTGATCTATCTTCCGTTCTGCCCAGAATACTTGCATTGATCTGTTGACCCTCAAGAACCAGTTTTTCCACCCTTTGGTGGGTTTGGGCCAAGAACGGAACGTGTCTTTCCACAGATTCAAAGAGAAATTTTGAGATTTGAAGGGAATACGATTTGCCTCTGCATTAATCAGGTCAGTTGGATCTGGGTCACCCATTGGACCTAGGCAATGGAGAGGAGGCTGATGGGTTGGAATCACCAGTGTGTTGCGAAGTTCCTGAGTTTGGAGGGTCAAGAAAATGGAAGAGAAAGAAAATGTCGGCTGTAAGAACTCGCAGGGAACCGAAAGGATTAAAGTAAAAGTAATAAGAGGAAGAACGAACCGCAGGGACGTCGAAGTTAACAGCCATTGCTTCAAGCAGATGAGGGCACGAGCTAGAAACTTGAAGATGACGATGGCTCTGGAGAGTTGAGGATGCGCAGTCGTTGATTAGGGTTGCCGCCGGAGTGAGAATGCCAAAGGATGGAGTTTGAAGGTAGAAGATGAGCAGCCCGGAGAAATCTATTTATAGGCCATTTGGAGTAGGGGTATTCTTGACTTATCTCTATGCCGTATGCGGATGGATCGAGGTGGTTCAGTTGGATATGGTAACTGTTCGCACGACGATCAAGGGATGGTACAGAAGATTTGACGGCAAGTAATCATGACTTGAAGGATATCTCGATACAAGATTTTTCAGTTCTAAAAAAATGATGCGTTGGGGTAAGATCTTGCTGATGGGTTGTTATTTTGGTATCTCAACCGTAATCAAGGCAAAGAAGGTTGGAAAATGTGCGATATTTATTGAGATACATGGAATTAGATCTAGATTTGATTAAATCTGATAACAAATCATGTTATGCTTGGAGAATGGGTTGAAGAAATAGGTGATAGCAAGCATCAGCTGGAGTAAATTTCGGAGCGTCAGTATCTTATACTCCGAAATTGGGGGGCATGTGTTGACATCGTTTTTAGCACGTGTCAAGATGATCAGGAAGGGCTACTCAACAGAGGAAAGATTACCATGTGGATTGATAGCCAAGGGGAATAGGTTTGTTTTTGAGTGGTGGCAGCATATGGATTTAACTTGAAAGGTTGCCGATGAGGTTAAGGGTATTGTTGCCGATGCCGATGAAAGAGGGTTTGAAGACTGCTGCCGATGAGACAGGGGATGTATCGATGAAGACTGCAGCCGATGATACAGGGGATGTACCGATGAAGACTGCAGCCGATGAAACAGGGAATGTACCGATGGAAGGAGCTCGAAGGCTGCTGCCGATGGAACAGGGACTGTAACGCTGAAAAGAAGGTCGATGAGAGTACCATCGTGATTAAGGCGGACTATAAAGTAAAATAGGAGTTAATTTCCTTGTGTGTGTCTAGTGGAGTCTGAGTTGTATCGAAGTCATGTTTTTTTCCTTAGATTTGGATTTAGTGTCCTAGTCGTATTTGGTTATGTTTCTATAGATCAGGGTATAAATATAGAGTGAAGGGCAATGTAATATGAATCAATCAATATACATCAAGAAACAGCTTTTACTCTTATTTACATCTACTTTCGGCGACTTCGTCAATTTGCATATTTTTCTTTTTTTACGAGTTCTCATCGATTCGGCGAGTTGCATTGCTCTAAGTGTAATCTTCGACGATCCTCGAGTTCCGCGTGAGTACCTCTTGGCCGTGACTTCCGGGCGTATCGCTGTTGTCAGGACCAAAGTGCTCGTATCTTCATCCTTGTCGATTAACAGGTCAAATCGACTGGCACGCTTTGGATATCGATTTCGGATATTAGCCCTTTGTGTTTGCAGATTTACTTTTGCATCAACAAGTGTTAGAACCACCAAGAAAAATCAGTTTTCCTTATCTTCTATCCTTGACGGGCTTGCTTGATGGTTCGTGGCCAATGATCATTTCCTTAACGGTTTAGTTATTTTTCTTGACGGTTTTGGGTAATCAAAGTAATTCAGGATTGTAGTGGCGTTTGATGACAGCTTCAAGCCTCGAGTCTTACATGGATGCATATAAGTCATCGAGCAAAATACATGAATAATGTGCGCATACATCATGGGGAGCAACAATAATATATAATAGTGATACACACAGTCACTTCCAACGAATTTCGTACCTGTCCTAGATGTCTTGTAACACAGTTACATAGAGCGCTTGTTTGTCGGGACACGTAAACCCCTGCTGCTATTTACTATGTAATCATGTCTACGTCGTCACTCGTCAGGCACGCAGCATTGGATCGGACTAGCTATATATACAGTATATAATATGTGTGTACTTGCATATAAGTACTCCATTTTTTTGGTAGCTTCTTGATGACAATGCGATCAGAGCTATATCCAATTGCACAGAGGTCGTATCTATCGATACAGATCGATATAAGCTAGGTAGCTCAAAAACTATTTGGTTGGAAGCCTGGCAAGCAAATACCTGCAGATTCTGGTTTTCACACGCATTTTTTAGGCAAGGACTGAATGAAGGACACATGCGTGCGCCCGTGCGGCGCCTCACCAAACACGATCTACCAGTCCGCAGAAATGACAGAATGGATGCTTCTGTTCCATCGCTTTGCATATAATGCACAGTATAGAACTGCAACTAAGCTGCATGGATCACGAAAACCTGTGTTCCAAGGAAACGCACGTACGCACTCGATTATTGTTTGCTCCAAAGTAAGGAGACAGAGAATAACGTACGCGAGGGCCGTTTCATTCAGCTTTACTACTTCGTACGTGAAACGTGCGCCAGCTGCTCATCATCTCCTTTTTAAAATTTTATTTTATATAAAGGGCCGGCCGGCCCGGCAGTAGTCTGGAGCAAGCCTCCGTGCATCGGCGGGCCGGATCGGAAGCCGGGGGCCGGGCGGACGGGGCGGTTGAACGGATTCAGCAGCCACCAGCATTCCAGCATCAGGGGTAGTTGAGATATATATGGTTGCTCACTTGCTCGATCATCTCTCTGCAGGCTTTGCGCGTGCACGTTTACCCAACTAAATCTCCTCTAGCTCATCTTCTGGTGCCTTCTCGTTCACTCACACTTCAGCTAGCTCTAGCTCTGCAAGGACCGTACGTTGGCCCTGCCTGGTGATGAGTTGTTGCTTCTATAAATCACAAGACATGCTGTCTCAACTCTCAAAGCCGCCTCCTATACACGTGACGACGACACGTCCCACTAGCTAGAAGGAACGCAGGCGCCGCGCGCCCGTACAACGAGTGGATCATTCAATGGAGAATGGCCAGCAGCTGCAAGGAGACGAGTCGTCGTCGTCGCACGCGCTCCCCAGCTTCCCCTACTTCGCCGTGCCGTCGCCGCCGTATGCACCGCCGCCGAGCTTACCGTTACCACCATCGGATGACCAGCACAGTACCCTCATCACAGCGCTCCAGCAGCAACCGTCGTCGGCGAGCAATAACGACGACCTTCCTCTTCAGCTGGGGCCTGATCAGCTAGCGGCGGCTGCGGCGGCGGCGGCGGCGGCGGCGGTGGCGCCGATGATTCTCCCGCCGATGGTGGACTGGTCGGCGCTGCTCCAGCAGGCCAGCTTGATGGGGCCCCTCGCACCGGGACTACTGCAGCAAGTACCGCCCCTGGAGTCGTTATTGGACCAGAGCGGGGAGAACGACGGCGGCGACGCAGGGAGTAGTAGTAGCAGCAAGGAGAAGGCGACGAAGGGCGGCGGCGGCGCGGCCGGCGGGAGGTCTGGGAAGAAGAAGGCAAGCAGGCCGCGGTTCGCGTTCCAGACGAGGAGCGTCAACGACATCCTGGACGACGGCTACCGGTGGAGGAAGTACGGGCAGAAGGCCGTCAAGAACAGCGAACACCCCAGGTTCGATTTCTCCATGCATGTTTTCGTTTCAAATCATTTCATATGCATGCACCGAGAGCCACCGACTTGATCGGGCGCATGCATGGCGCATCCATGCACACACGCGTAATTGCATATATGAACTTGCTGAAATATGATGTTTGCAAAGCACATGTGTGCATGTAACATATGCGTTTCGACTTTCGATTGGCATGCATGTTTGCATATATGCATGCATTCAAATGTCATCAGCTAGGTCATCATCTCGCTTTACAATTTAATTAGAAAACAAATGTTGATGGAGGCTCAACGCTCCCGAACTAATTTGCATGGCAGCATGGGCACGGTCGTGTGTGTGTCAGTGAGTGCGCTAAGCCGTGTGTGTGTAATTCGTGTCTATAAAACCACCGCCTACTTGTTGTTCGCCAAATTTCTATCTACACATCTACTTGCTTGTCCGCATATGCATATCTCAAAATGACAACATACATGTCGTTCATCTATAGCTAGGCGATGGCCCGGAAAGACACTACTTATGATGCCATCTACTTCCTCCATTCTAAATTATTGTTCCTTACTTTTGCTTTGTACTAAGTCATACTTCTTAAACTTTAGCTAGGTTTATAGAAAAATATATTAAAATCTACAATTTCAAATAAATGCCCTATCAAGATATATTCACAAAAAATAATGGAACTAATTTGGTATTATAGATGTTGTTGAGCATTTTCCTATAAATTTGATTAAAGTTCAAGAAGTTTGATGTAGCATAAAGCTAAAATTAACTATAATTTCAAAAGAAGAAAGTATTAATAGTTTTCACAGAGGACTAGAGCATGCAACATATGCATGCCATTAGTACATAAATAGTTTTTGACGATGCCTCCCGTTCTTTTCATCGGCTATCCATAAAGGATAGGCCCAGTAGAAACAAAAGTGTGAGCCCATGCCATTGCCATAAACCGTTAGTATAGACATATCTATACTGGCGATTGGATTAAGGGATTGCCAGTGTAAATCTGAGATTTATGCTGGCGGTAATCTTATGAAAACTGTTGGTGTAAATAGAATCTGTACTGGTGGTACCTTTAAGAAAACCGTCAATGTAAACCCAAGATTTATACTGGTGGTGGCCTTAAGAAAACCAAAAGTATACATGTGTTTATACACTGGCAGTTTTCTTAAGCTGGTTGCGAGTACAAAGAATTTGTTTTTTTTAAATGATCTCGGATGGAGAAATAACCTAATTCCAAAGTTATAGTGCTTGAAAAAAAATCTGAAATTTTGTAGTTGGCTACTTTTTTATTTGAAACCATTAAGTACTAGGAAATTTTATTTTAAGTTTTTGGATTTTGAAATCCAAATTTTTTGAATCCAAATGACCTTGGATGGAGAAAAGGCTTAAACCAAAGTTGCAGCAGTTCTCGATGAGATCTAAAATTTTTAAGTTCATTTTTTCATATGAATTTATTTAGGATCTCAAATATGCATTACAATATTTGATAATATTAATACAAAAGGATTGTAGCAACCTTTAGTCCCAAATTCATGAGTTGAAGATTTAGTTGAAAAGGATCAAAGTCTGACCAAACACGCCCGCAAGCGAAAAAAAAAATCTTGTGACATGCAACTTGTGAAAAATGGTTGTAAATATGTTTTCTTGCCAATTAACAAAAATACAAAAGAAAAATCCATTTCTAGAGACGATTCAACTATTCTTAAATCGGACTCTAAAACCAACGCCCCTATAAATATATTTCAAGTGTACAGTTGCATATGAGTGTCTCTTAAAAGTTTAAACCGTTATTTGTACAAACGTTTGCTTATAGAGACAGTTGCAAAAACTAGAAACCAATTCTTCGTATCTCTATGTAAGTACATATGATCATTATTTGTTACGATGAGATGAGATCTTGAGCCGAAATGTTATATATATAGACATCTCGATCTGTAGGGGAAAACTGACGGCCGCCGCTGCTGATACATGATGCATGCAGGAGCTACTACCGGTGCACCCACCATACGTGCAATGTGAAGAAGCAGGTGCAGCGCCTGGCCAAGGATACGAGCATCGTGGTCACTACTTACGAGGGCGTCCATAACCACCCCTGCGAGAAGCTCATGGAAGCGCTCAGCCCCATCCTCAAGCAGCTCCAGTTCCTCTCGCAGTTCTAACCGAAGCTAGCTTTGGTCATTATTATTATCTATAATTATACATACATATACACAGGCACGCACGGCCACCAAAAGGTCAAGCAGACAACATAATAATATATACTCCTAATGCACAAAACTACATATGTGATACGTGTATTAATATTGTAGCTAGTATTACACAAGAGAGTACAAACGTAAAGTATAGTAACCAACTGGAAAGGGGGAAGAAAAGGAGAAAGAATGTGCCTGCCTCCCCGATACTGCTGATCTCGCATGTATATGTCATATACCTTGTATATAAAGTTTACAAATATGTATACTGATGAGGGTGGATGAACATATATAGTAATATTCAGAGTCTCTTTTTTGTTTTAATCTTTTTTTTTCAGCATCTCGAGTATATTGCAATGCAAGCATGCCATCTACGAGTGTGTTTGGTTGGCGCCCTTGCCTACGGAGCCATGCTAGACTAGTCGATCCGACCCTATATGATGGAAACCGAACACATTTCATTGTTGCCTTAGTCAGACGCGTTTCCTGGAGCAACCAAATAGGTTGTTGTGATGATGATGATGAGAGTTGGCTCTAAAATGTTGTTAGATCAAACCAAGTCTGCTCCAGCCTCGAGGTCATATAAGGTGGGGGTCATGGTATTTGGTTAAGAGACATAGCCACATATATAGGAGACGTGGTCATCCGCTGACTAAATATTCCCTCAATACATGGGATCAATCAGTAACAAAAAAATTAAGGAATCAATATGGAATGTTGCAACCCTAATCGGTATCATGAGTATATGCCCCTGTTGATCCCCTGATGATATTATAACACCTGCTGATCCATAAGTACAAAAAAGGTCAAGTATACATATGGTCAGGCTTGTCTAGCAACACGACCAGTCATTTAGACATTCTGGTAAGTACTTACCCATCTCTACTATAATGGAACACTTAAATTATACTTGGTCCACCCAGTACAACGTCCCTCACTGAGAGCCTCCGACCATTATATACCCAGAAAACTGCACATAGGAATTCATCTCCGTTAAAATCAAGGGCTCATAAAACACCTAGACTAAATCTGATGGTCAAGATTTCATGTTTGATGCAAGCTTCAAACGCAGGCTCATCCCAGGCGCCCTCTGCCCCCGCACACGCTCGGCGACCAAGGATCGAATCCCCGCCCCTGGCACCTCGCGAATGTCGCATTTTCTTCTTTTCTACAGCTTCGTAACCTTCTCCCCGGCTCCCGCAGCAAGCTCGGAAATCCGCTGCATCTGGCAATCTCCAACCCCGCGTCGGAGCCGATCCAGCCAGGATCAAGACCCTCGTGCCCGATCCGCCGCCGCGCTGGCCTCCCCTCCCCAAACCCTAGGTAGGTACGAGTTCCCCACGCGCTGGAATCTGCGCTGCGGGAGGGATGGAGGCACTGGTGGGGTAGGCGGCGCGGAAGGCGCCGGCTGAGAACCGACCGCCCAGAACCTCTGCTGGCCACGCTTAAGGAGATAGGGAGGATCGCGGGGTCGCGGGGATGCTCACCGAGCAACTAGAGGGAGCGGGGAAGGAGCGGAGGTGCCCTTCCCTCGCCGCGCGCTCTCCCACACACCCGTCTCGGTGGCCGCATCCACCTCCTCCTCCACAGACCCGAGCGCAGAGCTGCGAGCGCTCTGCTCCCATGGCTAGCTCGCGTAGGCACTCTGGCTCCTCGAGTCCTTGGCGGAGCTGCCCGATGAGGACGCTTACGTTGCACTGTTCCGCCTCTGCGAGTGGCGCCCCGCGGTGGAACCGGGGCTGCACGCATGCGCACATGGACGACCAGCACGCGTGGTTCAGGCTCTGCCTCGGGAACGCCATGCTCAACATGCTTGTCAAGGTTCGGGGGACCTGGCATGCGTGGAGCGTGATCGCCAAAATGCCCGAGCGGGATGTCTTCTCCTAGAAGGTCATGGTGAGCGGGTACAGGAAGGACGGGTTGCTGGAAGAGGCGCTGGACCTGTAAGCACAGGATGATATGGCCAGGTGTGAGGCCGAATGTGTACACGTTCCCCTGCGTGCTGCGGAGTTGTGGGGGCGTCCCAGACTAGAGGATGGGGAGGGAGGTGCATGGCCATGTTCTTCGTTATGGGTTTTTGGGGAGGAAGTCGATGTCCTGAATACACTCATGAACATGTATGCCAAATGTCGGTACGTTGTGGCTACGCGCAAGGTGTTTGACACTATGGCCGTGATGGACTTTATCTCATAGAATGCGATGATTGTTGGGCATTTTGAGAATGGTGACCACAATACAGGGTTGAAGTTGTTTCTTACTATGCTGCACGATGAGGTTCAGCCTAACCTCAGGAACCTTTGTGATGGAAGTGGTGGTAAAGCTTGTTTCTTACTATGCTACACGATGAGGTTCAGCCTAACCTCAGGAACCTTTGGGATGGAAGTGGTGGTAAAGCTTGAGACAATGAGTGCTGAACAATCCGGTAAATGAGTGAATTTTGGTATGGATTGAATATGTTGTACCCTATTAATATTATATTATTGTAAAAAAACAATTATATTTTTTTATATAATATTATATGAATTGACTCAGAATATGAAGCTCACCAAATGGGAGGACCTGGAGGTACGTATGAACTACATCTCTAGCAACCAATTTTAAAAGTTTGTAATTTGAGTGCTACCAATTTGGAGCAGGTCCTTATCTGAGGATGTTGTTCTGTCAGAGTTCAGATAACTAGAGCAACTTTAGTTTCTGCAGCTATATGCTTGGATCTGCACATTGTTAGAGCAACTCTGATTTTTCACAGGCTTAATGAGAACTTGTCAGGCTGTCACTGAGTTCAGTTGATGCATTCAATTTCTGTTCCTTATGCACTGTATTAAGCAGAACTTTTGTGGAATTACAGAAATATTTGGTCATTTGGCATCTCTTGTATTAACAGGACTTCTGTTTTGTATTATAGAAATATTGCAGTGCTCGAAAGAAGAGTTCAGTAAATACAAGTAATCCTTGAAGCAACGGCTTGAGAGTCTGTCTCAGGAACATCTCATTAAACGTTGTAAATATTCCTCTTTCTTTCCCCCGGAGTTTCTTCGGTGACATTCAGAATGTGTCTTCTGTATAAAATGAGCTTATTGATGTGATATGTTAAAATTTTATTTTGAAAATGATTCTTGTGATGGGCCTATATATATGTTAAGAACCTGTAACAAAAATGTTTTTGTTGTAAACTAAGTGCCAACTATATGCCTACAGTTGATATGTTCTTATGTTTTAGTTCCAGCTAAAAACAGAGAGGATTACCATATTTCATCACTTCCATGTTTCTATCATAGGTTGGTGATCTTTTTTAATTTCCTGAAGTTATAGTAAAATATACAAGGACCTATTCAAACAATATAGCTATAGTTGCTTTGCTAAATTCTAATAGACCGTGATTGTAGCTAAAACATTATTATCTTGATAAAAATACTACTGCATTACCACTTTTATGAGACCAATGAGATTATTCAATCATCAGGAATATACTGGAGCTTATCAATCATCTTTTTAGAACAGTTGACTCACTAATTTTTTCTCGCCAATGTTGCAGATCAAGAGACATTTGAGAGGAAAATTGGTCGTCTTAGAACATTGTTCCAGTAGCAGCAGCAACAACAATGTGTACCGCAGCTGCAACAACAACAATGTGTACCGCAGCTGCAGGCTCCTGCCCATAGCCATAGTAACAGCAGAGACCTAGATTCACAATTTGCAAACCTGTCGCAACACAGCGATCTCAGTTTAGGGCGCGACGCTGTCTCTGGCCTTCGCATTAAGATTCCTTTGTTCCAGCCTTTGGATTTCTAAGCTTTGCAGAACTTGCTGCCCCCTTTTGAAAGCTCAAGTTTAGTTTTGGTAATTAATGACACCAAGTTGCTAATGCCATGTGTTAAGTGTTTTGAGTTAGGCATAAGCACCACATGTGATGAAGGTGTATGTGGCAAGGAGTGTGGCCACAGGATCACAAAGAAATGGTGCATGGACATGAAATGACGATCATGGTGGAGATGCACATAATATGATGGACATGATGATCAAGTGGAAGAAGAAGGATCTAAGAGCGCAAGGCAAAGGTATAACCATAGGGTTTTCCTTTTGCCGGTCTAAGATGAGTAGAGAAGTGATTGATCGAGTTTAGGATACATAGTCGACTATCAAGAGGGGCAATCACAGTTAACTCGGGAATCAAGTGCCACTAGATCAATGTCTTGAGCATATGCATTAGAATCTAGTTGAGAGCTAACATAACGCCTTGAAAAATGTTTGAGAAATGCTAACACACTTGCACATGGTGGTGTACACTTGGTGGTGTTAGCACATTTGCGAAGGCGGTGGAGTTTAAGTGGTGGAGAGGGGTTTGGGTTCCTCTTTCCCTCCCACCGAGCTTGCGAGGCGGGATTCGGCACTTTTTGGGGAAGTGAAATGCCTATTTTCTACTGCACCGGAAGTCGGAAAAGAAACGGAGGCGAACGGCGGTCACTGTGGTGACCGGACGCTGCACCAGACGCGGTCACGGTTTGACCAGACGCGTCCGGTCAGTTCTCGCAGCAGTCAGGCGCGCAGGTGCTAGGGTTTGCAACCGGCGCGTCCGGTTCCTCACGGAACCGGAGCATCCGGTCAGGCACCCAGAGGGGCAGAGCTGGTCGTAGAGCCGACCGGACGCATGGCGCGTCCGGTCATGTGCGATCGGACGCGTCCGGTCGCGGTGGGAGCTTACTGGACTCCGACCGGACGCCAGGTGCAGCGCGTCCAGTCAAACGCTAGAGCGCGTCCGATCACGGGAACGGTAACTTCTGACGCACACTGTTCACGCTTGTCCTGTAGTGACCGGACGCATCCGGTCACCCTGACCGGAGCGTCCGGTCAGCTCATTTTTTAACTGCGTCGTCCGGTAACAGCTAGCTGCGTACCCCTTCGCTATAAATAGAAGTTGTCCGGGGTTTGAGGGCAACTCTTGCATATTTTGAGACCTAGAGACATCCTTTGAGCTAGAGAACAACCCCTCCACTCATCTCTTTGCTTGGTTGCACATCTTGAGTGAGATTGAGTGAGATTCAAGTGCATTGCTTGAGAGTTGCATTCTAGAGGCACTTGATCTTCGAGTTGCTGCGGATTTCTTGTTACTCTTCCGTGTTTTCCGACACGGTAGACGGCTTGGAGTAGCGGAGGTGATTGAGCTCACAATTGAAGATTGTTGGAGCCCTCACTAAGTGTTGTAAGGGGTTCTTGATCCTTCCCCGCGGGAGTTCGCAAATTGGATACTCTAGTGGAGCTCATGGCTTGGAGGATCCTCATCTTGTGTGTGGTTGTGCGGTGCCCGCCGAGGGTTCGACTCTTGATAGTCGATTAGCTCGCGAACCGACAAGTGGGTGTATCGCCACAACGAGGAGTAGCTTGCCGGGAAGCAAGTGAACCTTGGTAAAAATCTTGTGTCATCTCTTTGCCGAGGATTTCTCTTGTGGTTGATCATTGTGATTGATTCTTCGAGTGCATTACTTCTCTACATCGTTGGTATAAGAATCAAGTTACTTGCTCTTTACTTTCTTGTACTAGTCCTAGTGTAGTTTGCTTAGTGTAGCTTTTATCACATAGGAGTAAGTAGCTTAGTGACTTAGTCTTGTTGGTGTGTATTAGAGATCATAGCCTTGCTTCACTAGAATTGTATAGGTGGCTTGCATAGTGTAGTTGAGCTAGTGCTAGAATTAGCTTAGCCATCTTTTTATACTAACGTGTTTATTTAGTAAAGCTTGTAGAATTTTAAATAGGCTATTCACCCCCCTCTAGCCATTTAGACCTTACACCTTTATGGCACTCTTTATGGTTGTTAGTGGCATCAAGAGAGGAGCAGCACCGGTGAACCGGGAATTTCATCCCTGAATAAAGCTGGAAAGGTTAACAAACAATTGTGGATCTTGTCCTTACTTGTTTCAGAATGTGCACATGACAGTCATCCTTAGCTTTTGTCTATTGTTTGCAGATTATAATATGTTGATCAACTTTAAGATCCTTCTTAGTAGCGTTGTGTGGGCTTGTCTATTTTTTTCTGAGTGTTAAATGACCAACTCTGCTAGACAATGAATTTGTGTTTCTTTCATCAGTTGATTTATTTTTTTCTAGACACTACCGTAGTATTAGCACAGGCAATATACTATAAAAAAATATCATCGTTTGGTTGTTTTCATGTGCATCCCTAAATGAAGCCGTGGCGTTAGCACTGGCATTATACTAGTACAACTTAATATAAAAAATAACTTAAGAACATATGTTAATTCGACATAAGTTGCTACATACTAAAAATAGAATCAGCTACTGACATATAGAACATAAGTTGTCATCACGTAAAAACTTCTTTAAAACATATGCACCATGGTTCTTGTTCTGTAGATCTCACCATAAAGGACACATTATTGGTTCAAGCGGAATTGAAGAAAACACTTTGTATAAAAATCATTCCATTTTAAAAGAGGAGGAAAAATAGGATAAAAGAATATCTAATTAACTACCACATAGCCATAAAAATTTTACGACCATTAGTCAGTATGGATTAGTATGCTTGAGTATACATAACCCTTTTCGAAAATTATAAGAAAGTAATAATACCTGAGCAGAGGTAGGGGAAATCCAATAACACTAATCGGTATGCCTGATGTAACCCTCATCAGCATGTCTGTTTATCAGTATACCTGCTGAAGCTCTAATTGGTAATTGGTATATGCGCAGTGACCCCTAATCAATATAGATAGTATGAATAAGTATATGAGACCCGTATTTGAGAATTTTAAAAAGTAGCAATCTGAAATGTGTAACACGTAAATACAACATTTAGAATTGCATAAAATATATTCTAAAGTATATGAATAATAAGTTTAGTTTTGTAGATTTCGTTGTAATCGCACAGTGGTGCAAGCAAAATTGCAAATGAATACTCTAATAAGAAGTTACAGTGTCCATACGTTTTTTTTAGGAAAGAGTGTCCTTCATACGTAATGCACACAAGCTAGCCCACACGGCATTTTTTTTGTGTACGTGGGCTGCCTCTCCCGCAGGTGTGCACAAGGCCAGCCCAGGCCAGCCCAGCAGTCCGCTCGCGGTTTGGTCGCGCGTTAAGCTCCCGAGCGCGACATGTAGCGCGATAGAGTGTTGTTGCGATGCTGCAACCTGCAAGGCTGCAACCCTTCCATTAACCCAGCGTGCGCGAGCTCCGCCCCGCGCAACGACTGGGTGGCCCATCGCTGCCGGCCTGCCGCCCTGCGCCAGCCGCCAAGTGCCCAGGTCTTCTTCGGGCCCTTCGCCGGCGACCACCACCAGGTACGCCCACCCATTGGTCTTCCCTTCCTGCTGTGTGAAACCGAGCTCCCAAGCCCTAACTTACTATTTGTATCCGGATCTGATCTATTTACAAGTGTATAATATGCATGTATTATGCCTACTAACTCCGATTGTCTTGTAAAAAATTATCGGGTGTACATGTGTACACCCATGTACTTTTCTGGGTCGGCCTCTCTCTCCGAGGGGCATGAATTTCAGCTGATGAACTCAGTTGTCTAAAATCTCATTTTCTCAACAAAAACGAATTGTCTAAAATCTCATTTTGTCAATAAAAATGAAATTGCTTCATTTCTGGTTAGATGTACTAACATGGATATGGATGGTTTGTCGTCCCCTGAACCAAAGTGAATGTATTTATAAGTTATCTAGTAGTTTTCCAAAGCAGCGGGGTGGAGCTTGAGGTTAAATTTAGAGGTGCCCAACACCAATTTAAATCTTGATTAGCAAAATGTTCTAAAATACCATAGCATCCTTTATAGAATTGCAAAAGTGAGGAGAGGCCATGGTCCACTATGGCCCTAATGAAGCTCTGCCTATATATGATGGCATGGATTACATGGTTTGTAGAGCGACGAAATGAGTTAATGTGGCCATGCAGTAATTCTTTTTTTTTTTCTGTGAAGCTATAATAGCACATATGTATTCATGTTATCATTTTGTTCTTCGGACAGGTTCCTAACTGCAGGTTAGTGCACTCAAGCTGCTTATCTGCTTACATCCCTATTTATTGCAATGCTGCAGGAAGGGGGAAATTTATTCAGGTGATCCAGTAACTGGAAAATGAATAAGGGCAAGATTTTCAAGTTGGCTAAGGGATTTAGAGGAAGGGCGAAGAATTGCATAAGGATAGCAAGGGAGAGGGTCGAGAAAGCCTTGCAATATTCTTACAGGGACAGGCGTAACAAGAAGAGGGATATGAGATCCCTTTGGATTGAGCGCATCAATGCCGGTACACGATTGCACGGGGTATGTATCTATTGCAGTCAACTTGTGAAAAAGAATGGAATTTTTGCATTTGTTGGGAACATATAATCATTCTAATTTTTTTGAAGCTTAATCATGCTAATTTTAGACCATCTAGTTCAATGCAATACTACCTGCCTTGCTTTTACTGTTGAAGAACGCTTTCTTGCATTTGACTATCAGGTGAATTATGGCAACTTTATGCATGGATTAATGAAGGAAAACATCCAACTCAATAGGAAGGTGCTCTCAGAGCTGTCGATGCATGAACCTTACAGCTTCAAGGCGCTTGTTGATGTATCCCGCACATCATTTCCAGGGAACAGGCCTGTCAGAAAGGAGGGTCTAGCAGCTATCTTGTGAAGCATATTTTCCAATGTGTCACTGAATTCATTATGGTCTTCCCTTCCTTGCAGTCCAGAGTTACTAATCCTATCTAGTAGCTTGTATTACCTGGTGACTCATGTAATTTTGCATTACTAGTATTTCTCCTATTCCCTTTTGCTACTACTTTTGATAGACATGACTGAACCGAAACACCTAATTACACAGTATTGTTCTTTTGGCCACCATCAGTTGGCTTTATGGAGATATAATCCTCTGTGTGATGTTGACAATTTCAGCAATCAAATCGATTCTGTATCAAGGTAAAAGAGATTTGAACCATGTGGCTTATCATAGTATGCAAAGATTTTATTTTCTGTTGTCTGCCAAGTTCTTTGCATGCATTTTGAAGAAACTACACCTATGTAACTTTTGATTTAAACAAAAAGAAAGGAATCTCTTGGATGGGCCTTTCCTTCTTGTCAAGGTAGAATGTATGCTGGTTAAGAATGTCCTTTAAGTTTCACTTGAAAGACTTATAGAGCATTCCTGCTTGATCACTGTAGCCCTGTTGCTAGTCACTGTTTCTTCAACTCCATACCTCTTTTGTCATGTAACTTGACATCTTGTAAACAACTTGTTTTTCATAAAAGATTAAAAGCCTATAAATTTCAACCTCGTGCCAAACAGCTGTAAGCTAATTCACCTTTCCTGATATGTATTAACGCAAAGTCTATTTTCCTGGGAGCCATCTTTGTTCAGATTATGTGTTTGCCAGGTGTTCTTTGTCTGTGTCTGTGTCTCCGTGTGTGTGTGTGTGTGTGTGTGTGTGTGTGTGTGTGTGCAGGGATGCACCAAGGCAATCCCTCAACGAGAGGTGTTGCTACCGATCACAATATACGCAAAGTGTTTCGGTGTGTACAGGGACTAGGCTAACTTTTCTGTGCTGGCGACATGGCCTCTTTTCCTTAGCAGAGCAAGACAAGAATAAGAGACATAAATTCGTATTCGAGGGAATGTGCACATCGCTTTTGTTCCCATCAAATGTGCACATCGCTTTTGTTCCCATGCAAGTGATGAAGTGAGAACACTGCACGTTGATCGGAGCAGCAAAAACCGGCCATGCGAGTGGTGCGCTTTGAGCTGCTAGCTTCTCTCTAGCTGGAATGCACTACAAGTTTTCATCAATCTGGAGAATAAAATCGCAGCGCATCGTTGCATTATCGACAGTGTCTTCTTGAAAATTGTTAATCCACAACTTCCCTTTTTTTTCGGCGCCTTTACAGGTTACGGAAAGGGACCTTAGTGTCTAAGTATACTGGAAGCTGAAAGATTGTGTGAACTGCAGAGGAAGTGGAAGTTCGTTGAGGTCTTTCTGCTTCCTTTGTTCATGTGTTGCTCTTCTGCCATTCGCCCACGTAGCACACTTCATTTTCTTTCCTGCTTTTAGATTGACAATATATCTATCTATTGTATCATACGAATACTAAAATAAACAACAAGCATATATCTTGTCGTTTATAATATTGGAATCGTTCCTTGACACTTGCATATTGTATCGGAAGTGACTTTCAGAATGATTCTGCTAAGGTGCTTCTGAAAGCTCGATATTTCATCATTATATAGATAACACCTCTTGCTTTTGCTACAAAAAAATTGTTGGGATTAATTGTACCGATTAGGTCACAATCACAAAGTCTGCGGCACCGGTTGAAATGCTGTGAATTGCCAAATATCCTATGCATTCTTTTCGAGTTTCGACCGGGGCAACATCAGGAAATTAGGTGAATTCTTATGGACCATGCTATGCTACAAACAGAAGCCTCATCTGGGAGAAGTCTTCGCAGAACATTCATGAAGACTCTAGCAGACGAGGACATGTAGCATAATCATGTATGGAGAGGTTTCTGACTGAAGTTCTTGCGAAGCAAAATCGCCACACTGTTCCATTATTCCACTGAGAATCAGTAGGGGTCCATTTTTCTCTATAGCCTATAGGCTGTATAGCCACATATCTCTTTCACTTTTGGATGCATAGTCTAGAGGTCCAGTGAAGGAAACGAATTTTGACACCCAAAAGTGGAAAAGGAAGGGCTACCAAAAGCTCAAGTACACTGGCTTCTGTTTCAACTCCTGGAACTCGCTGTTGGACGATGATATGGTAATGTAATAAGTTACAGCCATGCATGAAAGCAAAGCATGGAACATTAAGGCTTAATTAAGCTATCTTAATGTTCCTTGGAGCAGGTGGGGTTGTTCATCGCCAGGTCCTAAGATGGGTGGCCATCTCTGGAAAAGTGCTGCACAAGATCACCTGAGCTGAACACGACACTATGACATGCAGTGCAAGGTAGTCTGACATACGAAAACTGGTTCTTCCCTGACTGCGTCACGTTGCTTCTAGAGGCACCATTCGAACGCTTAGCATGGCAGGAACTACGGAGTATGTTCGCTGACTATCCTTGGTACTGTCTTTCTGCACCTTTATATTGTTTCTCTTTCTTTCTTTGCTATTTACGATACTCGTCCTTAATAAGATCTTAAGTCTCAGCAACCAAAGGATGATGGGTAAACCCCCACAATATGCCCACCTAACACTTCTCTGCCGAAGTAGCAGCCATGGTTTTGTTCGTCATTCAAGTAGATATATGAATAGGTCAAACTAGATGTTTAAATACAAATCTCATTGTTAATGCTTTTTACTTTCCCCTTAGTGATGATAATTACATGTTCAGATTAAGGGTTTCTTACTGTGCTACACTATTTGACATTGTCCTCTTCTGACTTGCACGCACCATCCTTCCTTGCCATCTCCATCACCAGGGAAACAGCGAGCTCACTAAACATTCTGAGGTTAGTCTATAGAGTGTTAGGTGAGCCGATGGCTGCTATCTGAGGAAGTCAGGATCAGGGACCTAGTTATTTTCAAATTCTAAGCACCATTTCAATTTCCTCATTTCACGGTAGTTGATCTCCGTATACTGTTCGATTGTGATCGCGTTGCGCATGTAAGCCATTCAGGTTAGCTTTAGATATGATACACCCTCGTATAAATTAGTGGTAGATAGGTTGTCAAGTAATAGCGTTAGATGTGATGCCCTCGTATTAGTGGTAGATAGGACATTCTGAATCCAAATACGCATGTAAGCCTTTCTGCTTTTAATATTGCACTGAGGTATAAATTAGTGGTACTGTGGTAGATAGGTTGTCAAGGAATTCTTCTCTCTTTTGTTTCCTTTTTTTTTTGTGCGTGGTGTGTGTGTTGGCCTGTTGGGGGTGGTTCCAAGCGCTTCTTCGTGTACAAGGAACCTAGCTGACTTCTGAAGCAATTATACTCTTTGAACAACAGATAGCTTTCTTAATCATCTTCCTTCGGTTTACTGATGATTATCTGATGGCCAACCTGATGATTTTTTCCTCCTCTCTTTTCTTGAAAACATCCATTTTGCAGCCACTCCTCTCTCAGTTGGGGTGCAGAACTAGAAAGGTGGCCCACACAAATGATAATGTAGGTAGCTAACTTTTTTCATTATAACATATAGGTTCGTTATTGTCTTCTCTCCTTACATCCTACTGCATCTGCTGAACTCCATATAACTATTCCAACGAATTTTTTGGTTTACTTGTCTTTCACATCTTTTTTTCTACTCATATTTCGTGGTTGTTCAATTTCTGTCAAAGCCAAATCGATAGACTTTGGTTTCCTCTTGGTAAGCCCCATTCCTCGATACAACCATTATGCGGGTCTCTCACAAACTGTTCAATTTCTTGACCCTCTTGTAAATTTAAATTTTGAATGATCTTATATCTCGTCTTGTGGGTCTATAGTTGCGTTTTTTTTTTAAAAAAAAACATCACGTTCAATACAATGTTTCTCACTTCTGCAGAAGCCGCTGCTGCCTCAACTAGGCGGCCCTTAGTTGTGTCAACATTCATCAACACCTCAAGCAATTCCAAACAAACTATAGAACCATCACTAATGCTAGCAATTTGTTGATCTCAGGTCTGCTACTCACGCCACTCTATAGTGTTTTGTGATCGTGTTTGTTGGCTAGGTTCTCACGAATAAAAAAAATCCGAACGAATGTCTGTTGTGCTGTACATGAGCTTCTCATGCATGTGTATCATGGAACTGATGGACCAATTGCATGTAAAATATGAAAAGCCTACATGTTTTTCATGATTTTATCATAATTATATTTCCTAGGTCCCTGCCATGAAATTTGTAAGATTTTATCTATGATCTTTGGAATCGAAATGTTTGGTTGTTTCCTCTTTGTCCATGTCAATAGTGGTGCCAAAACTTTGTGGCTAGGAACATGAGTAAAGAGTGAATTGTGAGCTTGCGGCTAGTATGAGAGGACACAAAGCTGAGATGATGAAGCAAAGAACACAACGAGAGGAGTGGCAATAAGTGCTTCAATGGTGTTTTATGGGCACGTGTGCCAAGATATTGGTGTCCGCCATGGATATTGCTTTGTACATGTCTGTAATCCCTCTCATAGACGTTTACTATGGTTTCCTTGTTTTTTGTTAACATGTTAAAAATCTAGTTCTATCCCTGATTAAATTATACACTATTATCTCTTTCTGTACATGTTGTGCCTCTATTGAATTCTTTATTCATTGTTTTTATGTGCCTTTTGATAGATCTAGACTGTTATGGTATGAGGACCAATGCACTATTTTTTATCCCTTGAGAGTAAAAGAAACAATTTTTTTTCTTTAATTTCACTTGCAATACACTAACTTTTGATTGAATTGTTTTTTCTAACATATGAAAATCAAACTACTACTTTTTTTAATATTTATTTTTTGTTATGATGTTTTAAATTATGTTTTACATGTATTCATTATTTAGATTTTCTTTAAACTCATATGAAAATCAATTTTTTTTCTTAATTTATTAGTCTGAAGATATTATTTATTGATTTTGTTAGGTATAGATTATTTTCTTTAATCTATGATGTTAGGTATAGATTATTTTCTTTAATCTATGATGTCAGATTGTCATGAAATTCAATTGTGTAGGTTATTTTCTCTTTTTTTTGTCAATGTGGTAACTATCTAGACCCTCTCACGAACATGGTGACTTTTTTATTATACATAATAATAAATAAATAAATAAATAAATAAATATATTGTTGAAACGTACGCATAGAGGGTGAACAGGTTAACTACTGAACTTAGCAAGTCACGCTATCATAGATCACTCTATGGATCAACCAATTACACAAATCCCTAGTGGAAAGTCGAAACTGCATTTTTTCCCCAAATCTTGTGATATGTGAAATAGAAGCATATTTTGGCAATCCGCCAAGTTCTTTAGGAAGATTGCTCGGATTGTGAAACTAAAAGCCCAAATGGTTTGAGTAGGTTCCATATTGAATTGTATTCTTTTAACTTTTATATAAAGACTCAAAGAGTACTTCCTCCATTCAAAAAGAATGCAACTCACTTTTCGAGAAAACAGCTAAAAACTAACAAAATTTATATAAAAAAACTACAAACATTTATAACAAGAAGATAAATCTTATTAAATTAATTATGAAATATATTTTTATAGTAAGGCCTCGTTTAGTTTTAGGGTGTAAAATTTTGATGTGTCACATCGAGTGTCACATGGAGATGTCGCATGATGTATTCAGATACTAATAAAAAAATAAATTACAGAATCTGTAAGTAAACCGTGAGACGAATTTATTAAGCATAATTAATCTGTCATTAGTGTATGTGTTACTGTAGCACTTTACTGTCAAATCATGGACTAGTTAGGCTTAAAAGATTTGTCTCGCAAAGTAATCGCAATCTGGGCAATTAGTTATTTTTTTAAGTCTGTATTTAATACACTATGCATATGTTAAATATTTGATGGGATAGGGTATAAACTTTTTGGGAGGAAATAAACATAGTTGGAGACCTAAATTTTAGTACTATTAAATTTAAGCAACGCCTTGTTTAGATGCACATGAAAAGTTAGAATTTTTTCACTCTCTCCATCACATCAATCTTTGGACCCATGCATGAAGTAGTAAATGTAAGTAAAAATAATAACTAATTACACAGTTTAGTTGGAAATCACGAGATGAATCTTTTGAGCCTAGTTGGTCCACGATTAGACAATATTTGTCAAATAAGACGAAAGTGGTACTATTCATCAGGTTGAAATTTTTTCAGCATGGGCCAAGTTTATCTGACATAAATTCTATAACGGAGGAGGTAGCTGATAGAGTGATAGTACTGCTGCAAGACATGGATGAGACGTGACCTGCAAAGAGTCTTCAGCCGACACTTGGCTTAGAAGACACTACAGCCGGTGCAAGTCAAACGCGCACCGCAGTCTCCTGTTTCAGCGCACCGCTCAAATCATCTCGCCGGCCTAGCCAGTCAATTAGCTCCCGCTCAATCATTCCTCCTTCAAAATCAGACCCACCCAGAGGCCCTACGCTGCCGTCTTGCTGTTGCTGTGGCATCGAAATCATGTCGCTTTGCGCGAGAAAAGCTCGCGCGAGGCCGCCTCGCTTTTTTGCGTCGTGGTCCGTACGTGGCCGCCGGAATACGGTTGCCGAGTGGTAAACAGGTGTTGCCGGCCCTTCCCAGCCACGAGCGAGCGAGCACATGCGCGGTCGCCCCGCGGTTCTGCTGCGTGCCTCCCGCTCCGCGCTCCCGGTGTCGGTCTCGGCGATCACACAAGGTGCGCCGCGCCGTTCAGGGCTGCGAATGCCAAGTACGCGACGCCACGCGAGGTCGCGAGTCGCCAGCGAGGTTGTTGACGGATAAGCCAAAGCTATTTGCGTCGACGCGACCGGCGGCTTTCCCCCTCCGCCTGTATCTGTGCTCTGTGCATCTCTGCTGCGCCTGTGTCTACTGGACGGCTACCGGGAATCCGGGATCCCAGATAGGATCTGAAATTACTAACAACACGTGAGACCAGAGTACCAGAGCACCTTACCGGTGACATAGGGCAGAGCACGCCACCACCGTGCCCGTGCGGCATTTCGGAAGCCTCTCCACCCGACGAACACACATTTCCAGTCACTCCAAATCACCCCCAAGCGGCCAACCCCCAGCTGGATTCATTGGCGCTGCATGCCAAGTGGGCATCGGTCAATTCCAGACTTCCAGTTCATGTAGCCATGAGTAGGAATTGTCTTGTCTCGATCAGTGTTCATGTCGTTTGTTTAGTACGCACGCTTCCGTCCTTGGAAAAAGTCTTGTGGCTCTGAACCAATAGCAAAACAGACACATCTAGTACGTTTTGAGAAAACAGGAGGCCTTACTAAAAAAAATACAGTGTTACTTAAAAAATAAAAATAGGATAAGGTCTATCCATTCTACAATTTCAAGGACCTTTTTGTTTTTGCCTTGTTCTATGGATAACCATGAGAAAATTTATACTTAAAAATACTTATGCACGCATATATTGCAAGAGCAAACTGTCCTGGTAAGTTATACCACAGTCGGCCTCACTAAATCGCGCGCTCGATAGGAAACGGGCGTGCGATGGGACAGCCACCGCGACTTTTCTTTTTTGGCAAAAAAAAAAATTCAGCAACTTTCCTTTTTTTTTTTGGAAAGTTTTCCATTTTGGCAAAAAAAAATTGTTCACAACTTTCCGTTTTGGAAAAGTTACAACGTTATACTCACAAATTTTACATATAGCTTCCAGAACAAACTTCAACATATAACTTATACACATGACTTCAACATATATCTTCAACGTGACAAAGTTTTTTGAGCATCTTCAACGTGACAAAGTTACGCACATAATTTATACATATATATGTGACAAAGTTATACACATAACTTTTATGTATAATATTTTGTGGAACAAACTTATCAACATAATTTCATGAAAAACCTATAAAAATTATACACAAAACTTTTATGTATAACTTATTTGTATAACTTAAATATATAATCTGATGAATGATTTAGATGTAAAGTTGGACGTATAAGTTATATTCAAGAACTTAAATGTACAAATTAATATCATAATATATTAGTAGAAATATGAAAACTATGTAGTATAACTTAGAAATATATAACAAAAAAAGAAAAAATAGTAGAAAAAAAATAAAAAAAGAAACATCCATGCAGGTGTAGCCATGCCAGCGAACGAATTCGACCAGCAAAAAAGTTTTTTTTTGTGACTGACCAGCAAAAAAGTTATTCAATACAACTTATGTGCATAAGTTGTACTACCTCTGTCCTGAAAAGAATGCAATTATGGGTTGCGTGCCACGAAAAGTTGTTCATGTTTGATCATGTTTCTAGTGAATAATATTCACATTTACGACTTTAAATTAATTTATTATGAAAATATATTTCGTAATTAATCTAATGATATTTATTTGGTATTATAAACATTGATACTTTTTTATCTATAATTGATCAAACTTAAGGTACTAAAACGTGACATTGTGCTAGAATTACACTCTTTCTGGAACGGAGGCAGTAAGTTATAAGTTATATGTCATAAGTTAATACACATAAATTATTACTGGAAAAAAATTCTTCGAAGCATATGCAAGTGGGGTCTAGTTTTATTCACCTCGTTGCGTAGAACACACTATTACATAAGGAACTAAAAACAGATACACAGTTCAAAAAGTTGTAACAGTTTCAAATAAATGTATTGTATTTTTTAGGCGACATCAGAAACATTAAAAAGCGTGCAGAGGGAGTGGGCGGTCAGCAGGTGTGTCCGATTCCAATCGAGCGCACGTCCGCCGAAATGGAACTGGCCCCGTAGAATTGGTTTCCTAAAAAATAGACATTAATGGATTTTCTCAGCTTTGCGTCCCGGATTGTCTTCGTCCGTGGAAGCCTGGTCTCTCTGCGTGTTCAAGGTTGTCATTTGCACTCGGATTTTTCTAGTATGGAGCATTGGAGCTGGTTTTAAGGTTCGGATTAGGTTGTAATTCGATTATTCCTTCCTCTCTTTTTCTTTTCCCCTTTGCGAATCGGTTAGGATTGTCCCAGATTACGGTCAGGTCAACATTCCTCAGATCAGCTGGATTTGAATCAACAAGTATAGCTAGCTAGGACCTAATGGGAGTTGAATCCGGGGGATCGACGGTTTTCCACCCGCTGATTTGAGCCAGCTTGTCGTTGTTTTATCCATCCACCCACTCTTTTGCTAGTACAAAATTCTCTAGGACGCCGATTGGCTGGCGGTTGGATCTGCTAGCGAATTCTGGAGTGCACGCTTATGCATCAGCTTAACCCGGTCCAAGTGCCGGTATCTTCTTTTTTTTTTTTTTTTTTTTTTTTTTTTTTGAACGCAATAGCAGGAGCTCTGCCTTTCAATTAAGGAAAGAGAAAGAGGGTTTATGTACAAAGCATATAGATGAAAACACGGCCCTCACAGCCATAACAGGAGACAAACAAAAAACTGAAACCGCTCTCCTGAAGCACTAGTCCCCACTAACGAAGGCCCTTTTCCTCTGTTCTATGTCCTCTTTTATTCTTGTAGCTACCTGGAATGCTGATTCTGTAATATTGTTGAAGATTCTCCTGTTTCTTTCTTTCCAAAGGTTCCAGAAGGTATAGATGACCACCCCGTTGAATCTTCTTCTTTCTGTTCTGGGTACTCTTCTCGCTGCATCCTCCCACCAAATGCAGATATGAGGTGGGTCTAAGAGGGGTTGTAGGTGGAGGTCATCAAAATGTTCCCAAGATAGAACTATGTTCCAAACTGCCTTAGCAAAAGGACAGAGGAGACACAAATGAAGGCCGGTTTCCAGAGGTCCGTTGCAAAGGGCACAATGTTCTTGGTGAGGCCAACCTCTCTTTTGCAAGTTATCCGCCGTCAAAATTTTTTCTTGCAATAGGATCCAAGTGAAGACCTTGCATTTATTTTCCGCGTGCGCTCTCCAAATTTGTTCAGTCCAAAATCTTCCATAGGAGCCTTTGAATTGGATTCTATATGCTGAGCGAGTGGAATAACTTCCATCTTGTGTCCATTTCCAGTTAATTGAGTCCCGAACACCCTGAAGCAGCTGAACATCCTGGATCCTGATCCAGAGGGAGACGAACTCTTCAATGTGTGTGGCAGAGGTGATTCGGTTCCTGAGGGAGCGTATCCAGCTGTTATTTGTAAGTTCCTGTTGCACTGTCTTGTTTTTCCTTTTGACAAGCTGGAAGAGGTTGGGGGCCAGGTACTTGGGGGCTTCTCCCTCGAGCCAGTTGTTGTGCCAGAAGCGAGCCTTTGCGCCGTCTCCAATCGTGATTATGGTTGATGAGTTGAAAAGTAGGCGGTCCACCTCATTGCACGGGAGCTCCGATCCAATCCAAGGTTTGGAGTCATCCACCCATTCCTGCCAGAGCCATCGAAGACGGAGGGCTCGTCCAAATCTGTCCAAGTCAGGCACCCCTAGACCCCCAAGGTCCTTTGGCCTAGTAACCGTCGGCCAGTTCACCAGGCAGTGTCCACCATTTGCGCTTTCGTCCCCCTTCCAAAGGAAGGATCTTCTGATTTTGTCAATTTTCTTCCTTGCCCATGCCGCCAAGGGAAACACCGTGAGGTGATAAGTTGGCATGGAAGAGAGGACTGAGGTGACTAGCGTGAGGCGTCCTGCTCTGTTTAGCCACCTTCCTTTCCAACCGGGGAGCCTTTGGCCAATGCGTTCGATGAGGGGTTGGACATGAACCTTTTGTAGTGACCTTGTGTGTAGTTGCAATCCCAGGTATTTACAGGGGAAAATGCCTCTTGTACCGGCAAAAGAGGAGAGCACCAGGTCGAGGTCGATATTCTCGCATCTGATCGGGTGTATGGAACTTTTTTGCAAATTTATGTGAAGGCCTGAGAATGACCCGAAAGCCTCGAGGATAATCTTGACCGCTTCTACATCCTCTCTTAGTGGGTTAATGAAGATTGCTGCGTCATCCGCGTACATGGAGCTTCTCCACTTGGCTGCAGTCAGAGGCAAAGGCGTGAGAATCCCTTGTTGAGTTGCATGCTCGAGTAGCCGCTGTAATGGGTCCATGGCTAGGATGAATAGCATGGGCGATAAGGGGTCGCCTTGTCGAACTCCTCTAGCATGGCTGAAGCTAGGACCGTGTTGCCCATTGAGTAGCGTGCTCGAGGAGGCCGTGCAAAAGAGGATGGACACCCATTCTTGCCAACGTGGCCCAAAGCCTAGGGCCTGCAAGACCTCTAATAGATAGCTCCAATTGACAGAATCGAACGCTTTGTGAATGTCGAGCTTCATGAATAGGGCCGGTGTCTTCAATTTGTGCATTCGTCGTACCGCTCCTTGGACATAAAGGAAGTTGTCGTGGATGCTTCTCCTTTTTATGAATGCACTTTGGCAGTTGGAGACCAGAGAGTTTAGCCGCGGTGCGAGCCTATTAGCAAGGAGTTTGGAGAAGATCTTTGCAATGCTGTGGATGAGGCTGATGGGCCTGAAATCTGTGATCCTTATGGCTTCCGATTTTTTGGGGAGAAGTACGATGTTTGCCGTATTAAGGAACTCAAAGCCTTGGGAGTTCAATGCAAACAGGCTATTTATAGCAGCCATGACATCCTCTTTGATGATCTCCCAACAGGCTTTGAAGAAGGCTCCCGTAAAACCATCCGGGCCCGGGGCTTTTTCTGATGGCATGGAGTTTATAGTGTCTTTAACCTCCTCCTGAGTGAATGGAGCCTCTAGCTCTGAGAGGTCATGTGGTGAGTAGCCCAGAGATTGCCAATCTATGCTTGCAGGCCTTGGTGCTGTGGAACCGATGTTGGCCTTGAAATATTCTGCAATTACTTTCTCTTTCTCTTCATGAGCAATCGCCACACCTGTGTCCGTGTGCAAACAATGGATGTAGTTTTTCCTCAAACGTGCACTAGCCTTGATGTGGAAGAATTTTGTGTTGGCATCTCCACAACGGATATAGGTGAGTCTCGATCTTTGCCTGATTCTTGATTTTTCAATGGCTGCCAACCCAATGTTGCGGGTTTTCAGGCGTTGGCGTAGGACGAGTTCTTGGCTCGTGAGCTGTCTGGACTCTTGTGCCACTTCCAATTGTAGCAACACTTCCTTCACTAATGCCAGTTGCAGTCTAGTGTCACCAATTTTCTCCTTACGCCATCGCTTGATGCCTTTAGCAACACGCGCCATTTTGATTTGCAAGCGCTTCAGAGGCAACGCCGAATTGACCTGCTTGTTCCAGATGTCTTGGACGAGCTCTTGGAATCCCTGCACTTTAATCCAGAAATTTTCAAAGCGGAAGGATGTGTTGCAATGGTGGTCGACCTCTCCCTGCAGGAGCAATGGTGGCGATAGCGATGGGAGTATACATAATCTGTTTCGTTATCGATCTGTATTATTAGTCTATATTCAGTTTGTTCGGTCCAATTTGTAAATTGGAACGAAGTGAGTTACTACTGCTGAACGGAACGTGAAAGCAGCGTCGTCGTTGTTACACTTCATATATCTCGTATAATATACAGTAAGTCTTAAATCGCGCAGCTTGTCGTCGTAGTGGTGTTCTTATTTTAGTGACACGTCAACACGTGTATGTGGTCAATACTCTACACTACTTCTTGACGTACGCATAATGCAAAACACAATTTGCATTGGGAGTTCGTATGCACTTGTGCGGCTAGGCAGAGGTGCCTTGCTGCGATCGCAAACGTAAACGTACGCGCAGACCGGTCTTCCCTACGACGGCTAACTAGCCGGAAGAAGCATGCGAAATTGCTTAATGCGATGGCTGCTACTGCAAGCGGTCCATCGTGCCCATCAGTTCTGGGCAATCTAACAGGTGCTGATGCTGGCTAACTTACGAACTGAGCAACCAGTACACCGGATAAACACACAGAAGGATTATTTTAGTTTATCCAGTAGCTATGATCTATTATTACTCCAACTCCAATATATATGTCAAAAATCATGTCAGCTGTACGCGTCAAATATTTTTTTTAAGAAACGGTACGCGTCATATTATTATGTGCGCTAATATGATCGCGTAATTAACCATATATATCACCCTTCCATATGTACATGATGATGTATCACGTTGTGATGCACTGCAAATACTAGCTAGTACTCCCTCCATCTCAAATTATAGGGAGTTGATAAATTTCAGGTGCTTGAATTTTAGTTTTCTTTCATACGACGGCTATTGCATATATTTTATACTAAAATTATAGTTTTAATTCGTTGCAGTTTCTGTAAACATAATCTGCAATTTTTGGTTCCGAGAATAAAAAACCCGTTGAACAACCACAAACCTGGCAAATTCTGATATGTGTTGGAACAATGACAACTTAACAATTTACAATTATTTATATAGTCAGACAAGGACAAAAATTTGATATGTTATGGCACAAAGACAAATAAAAAAATCACAAAAGTGACAATTTACTTATATTAATTGGTAACACAAGAGTGTTATTTGAAATCATCTTTAAATTCAAGCACCTGAAATTTAGGAAAAGTGCAAATTATAAGTCATTATAACTTTTTTGGAGAGCTAAAGCATCTCGAGTTTGACCAAATTTATATAATAAAACAATATATTTATGGTACCAAATAAGTATTCTTAGATTCTTCATTAATTATATTTCATAGGATACTAATGTCGTAAATCTTTATATTCCTTAGAGAGTTAGAATAATTCATAATTTAGAATGGAGGGAGTAGTTATTATTACTACTACTCATATCCATTAATCAACATATCACGGGCCGCATGCATGTGCCTTCGTCCTGTTCGGCTGGCGGTAAAAACAGCTGATGCTGATGCTTATGCTGATTTGTTGTGAGAGAAAAACACTGTTGAATGGCTGACTGATAAGTTTAAGCGAACAGTGTATCATTAGATATATGAACATGATTCTGTCTGATTTGTTGTGAGAGAAAAATACTGTTGAATGTGTATGAGTCGATATATGAACATGATTCGATGCAGTGGCGGAGCTTGCTGCAAAATATTGGGGGGGGGGGGGGGGGGTTGCGGTATTTGTACAAAAATTGTGAATTCGTAGCCAAAGAACAAAGCGCCCAGAAAACTAGCAAACTAGATCACCACTCACCAAGATAGATCGGATTGAGGATTTGAGACTAGAGAGCAGGGTAACTAGAGAGCAGACAGGCAGCCAGTGACAACGTCGACGGTCGACACACGGCTTTGGACTCCAGATCACGGAAGACGCGACGGCTTCGGATTCCAGACGATGGATGACGCAACGAGCGAACTGGCCGTAGCCTTCGATGGTCTGGAATGGGACGAGCATTCATGTCATGTAGTATGTAGGCCGTAGCCTTCGATGGTCTGGAATGGGACGAGCATTCATGTCATGTAGTATGTAGTATAGTGCGTACGTACTCCATATATACACGTGTCATTAATCACAGGCCTCTTCCCGGTCCCCTTTCTAAACGGGAATGCTCAGCCACAGACGTCCATCCCTTTCTAAACGGAAACGGGCGTCCGTCCAGTGCGGACGTGGCTTCCGGTCCGCAGCGAACTAGCCTCTCAAAAAAGAAAAAAAATCCCCAACATCATGGCTTGACTGCTCATCCGTCTGCCCCACTGCGGCCCCTTCCCCAACCGCGCCCCGTCCCCATTCGCATCGTGCCCTTCCTCCCACGGGCCGCACCCCATGGCCGACCGCACGCCCCATCCCCAGCGAGCGGACGGTGCTGGACAACTACGGCCAAGCGAGTAGCGACGCTGGAGTAGCAGCAACAGGGCCACCACCCATGGGTGCGAGCCTAGACCACGAGTAGGCGTTGGCGTTGAAGAATCGCAAGAGGGCCGCGCTGCTGCCGCACCGGCGAGCTCCATGTGCTGCAGCGCGCCGAGCTTCGCAACGACGAGCGTCCATTCATCCAAGCAGCAAGACGACATTGTGTTAAAAGTGTACGTTGCAAGCGTATGTTTCAAGTGTTTCAGAAGTGTCATCTCAATGTTGCAAGTGTTTCATCATGATGTTGCATATGGTGCAATTGTTTCAGATGTATGTTGCAAGCGTCTGTTCCCAATGTTTCATGCATATGTTGCGAATGTTTTATCTATATGTTGTGTATGTTTTGATATGGTTTTCAAGTGTTTTTGTAAGTATTTCAGATGTATGTTTCAAGTGTTTCATGTGTCTTTTTTTATGTTGCAAGTGTTACATCTCAATATTTTAAAAGTAAATCTAGATGTTGCATATGTGCGCATGACATCGGCGACATGTCAGGAATGGGGCGCAACAGTCCAGCAGAGACGGGCATGGAGGTGATGGGGCGCGGCGGGGGACGGAGCGCAGTGGGGGATGGCGGCGCAGCAGGGACACCGCAAGTGACACGCGCGTTCCTTTCCGTTACGCGGGGACAGACGCGCTTGCTCGAATTATTTTTCTGTTGCGGGCCGGTTTCATCAGACGGGTGAAATCACACGCGGGGATCGAGCTGCGTCTGGATACGTCCTAGCGCCAAATGTCCGGGCGCTCGCTGTTCCCATTTCTAAAACGTTTTTGTACATGTGTGACAAAATATGACTCAAGAGTATTTTTCTCTCTACGTCTAAAAGGGGAAAAATCTGTCTCTAGAACGGTGATGCTGCAGCCTGCATGTATATGAATACTCCATGAAGTTAAAACACGCGCCTTGTTTCTTGGCTTTGGAGCCAATGAACTCCCCAGGCATGCAAGAACACGAAGGAATCCATGCCAACCATACGTGCACCTCTCCTTAATTTTCTGTGCGTAGGCAAACACATGCATGGCCACCTACTACTACTCACCAAGCAGTAGGTAAAGTAGCACGTCAAGAATACGGTACAACCTTACGAAAGACATTCATTTTTTAATTTTTTTTGGCATACAAGTATATACTAGTCATCTGAATATCTGATCTATGTTCCCTGTTTCCAGCACCTTTTAGCTGATTCTCTCTGCTAAGTTATCTTGCGTAGTACAGACTTGCAGAGAGACATTCCGTATGCAGTGGGTACCTACTTCTTCGATTAAACTCGATTATAGCCTTGTTTAGTTTCCATCTAAAATTTTTTCATCCCATCACATCAAATATTTAGACACATGCATAGAACATTAAATATAGATAAAAACCAATTATATAGTTTGCATGCAAACCGCGAGACGAATCTTTTAAGCCTAATTAGTCCATGATTAGCCATAATTGCTACAGTACACACATGTGCTAGTGACGGATTAATTAGGCTTAATAAATTCGTCTAGCGGTTTCCAGACGAATTATTTAATTAGTTTTTTTATTAGTAGCTGAACACCCCTTTCGACATCCCATAAAATATTTGATGTAACTCCTAAAAACTTTTTACCCACGAACTAAACCAGACCTGTATTAGCTATACTGCTGGCACTTGGGCATGCTCTACAACATCGTGTATGCCACCGAAAGTACCAACGAACAAACTTTTTATACCAAACTACAGCACTACATCCCTTGACACGCGATATATCCCTTCCAAGCAGTGGCGGAGCTTGAAGGAGATTTAAGAGGAGGCCAACAATATTCATGTTATCTCTAGTGTGCAAATCTCTAAGAGTCCCTAAGAGTTAACCATAAACATTATTAAGAAAAATCAATTGCCAAGGGGGGCCATGACCCACTTTGGCCTCCATGTAGCTCCGCGGGTGTTTCCAAGATCGTGGAAGCGTAGAAGCAGCAGCTGTGACTCTTTCTTCTCTCTCGAATCACTATAGTGACAACAATTGTTGCTTATTTCTGCGGCCGAACACCTTGATTAGAGTAGAGTTATATAGATTTTCTCAAATATATTCTACTTAAAACTTTTGCCGTCCTTAAAAAAGGTTCTATGCTACAAAGTGAATGGACACGTCGGCTGAAGTGTTTCAGCCAAAAAATGAAAATTATACTTGAGTCATGCTAAATTTCTATAGAATCCATATGATTTAAATATCATATAGAGCAAGTATATATAATGAGTGGTTATAGCCACGTTACATGACATATTTTGCCTACACGTAGGAAAGAGACAACAAAAAAGAGATAACCCTGCTCTCTCTATTCAGATGTATAACACATATGTTGAGTAGGAGAAAGTTAAATTTTATACATTTTAACCAACAAATAGTCAATTTTATGCAAAGGACACAACAACTTGCACTAATAGAATTATATTTAAAGTGTCTTTTATTTGTTGTTTGTTATCGATTAATAAGATAAGTTAATGGTCAACTTTATTTTGTACAACTTTTTTCTAGTCAGAATACATCTTTGCATTCCGAGATACATGGAGTAATAATAGCCAAGTCATTATATGAGTGATAATTAATGCCAGCTATAGATGGCATGTCCACGTTAATCAAAAGTTGGCTAATACAATAATGCTCAGATGGTCAACTGGTTTCTGCATAAAAAAGTCATAAGAGCAAGGTCAATAATAGAGCCAAGTTACTTGGCTATAAAACAAGCTATAAGAGCCAAGTTATACAATAAGTGTCTCCTATTTGTATTAAAAAAAGTCTCTCTCTTATATTTCTCCTCACAACACTTGCTACTTAGGTCCATTAATACCTATGCTTCCGTGCCTAGCTTGGTGCTTGTATAGGAGCTAAGCTCTCATTTCTCTCCTCCCTTCTCTCCTCCACATCAGCATTAGTTTGACTATAAGTCCATTATTGTACCTGCTCTAAGGTCAGTCTCAATGGAGTTTCATTATAGTTTCATGGGCATTAAATGTACTGATGTGGCACCGTATTAATGAAGTGAGAGATGATAAGAGTTTTATGAGAGTAGAGAGAGTTTTATGGGGATGAAACTCTTCTGCAATGCTTCCAAAATATGGATGTGTTGAAAACTGGGGTCACGAAACCTCCATCGAGACTGGTCTAAGTAATCGTATGGCCTCATTTTACGACAGGGGATTATTCGTTTCGTACAAGAATTTAATGTTTCGATGAATTTCCATTGTTCTAAACACGTTCCACTGAAGATAAGAAACAAATCATGGTTATATCTAAAAGCAAGTTTGGTAGACCTACACACTTCTTTATTCTGGAACTCCACTCTTTGATTTTGTGATGGAGTATTTTGGTTGAAAAACAGAGTGATGAAAAATTATTATGAGTGTTTCTGATGGTAATTGAACCGAGAGTAGTGGGAAGCACATTTTCTTTAGTTTTTACTGGGAATAGAGAAGTGGTTGTGATTCTTGTTGAGCTTTTCATCAAAATCTAATTACATTTTAACCATTTAGTCGGGCTCTATATAATTCGCTCCGGATAAGCCGAGAGCTGCCCACGTCACTTTCTGAAGCACACGAATAGACTGCCCTTTTACCCCACGAATTTGTGCTGGGCTAATCGGCAGAAGTGTACTACTACTCCCTCCGTCCCAGAAAGAAGATCGTCCAAGCGTTTGAATGTTGTCTCAGAAAGAACGTCGTTTTAGGCCTGCGCCTGCCTAGATTCCCTTCGTCCTGCCATCCCCTGCTAGACTGCTCCCTCATTGACGTCGTTTTCTCCTCCCTCGCACTGAACTTTTTTTCCACCGCCCCCTTCTTCCCTTCCCCCGGCGCCCCCTCCTCTTCTCCTCTGCCGGTCGCCCTCCTCTTTCTCCTCGACCGGAGGGAGGTCGGTGCCCAGCCTCCTCTTCCTCCCCGCCGGTGTCTGGAGGCGTCTGGAGGAACGGTGGCTTAGGGAGGCTACACCGGGGCGGTGGAGATCCGGCCCATCCCTCCTCCTCTGCTCCTCCCATCCCCGCCGGCGGCATCCCCTTCCATCGTGCCGCCAGAGGAGGCCGGGACGGAGAGCACGCAGCCGCGCGGGGTCGTTGGATCCGCCGGACGGGATGGTGCAGAGCCTGCAGGGGGCGACTGATGCCTCCGGTGTGAGCAAATCGGCGGCGGGCCGCGGCCTCCCTTGCGGCTTGCGCGCTCGACGCGGAGGACCGGCAGCGAGCGTGGATCATCTGGGCGGGCACAACGGCGAGTTGCAACCGCGGATCTGGAGGAGGCGAACGGGAGACGGGAGCATGAGAGAAAGAGATTATAGGGGTACTTTGGTCTTTTTCCAGTTTCGTTGGTAGCTGTGTCCATCGCTAGAACGTCAATTATATTGGGACGGAGGGAGTATGTGCTAGTAGAAGGCTGGTCGTACTACACGGAGTCCAGTACTACTGTTGATAATCAATAGGGGCTGTTTAGTTTCCAAAATTTGTCAAAATTTTCAGTCACATCGAATCTTTCACGTATTCAGGAAGTACTCCCTCCATGTTGATAAAAAAATCGTTTTAGACAATGACACGGTCTCCAAAGCATAACTTTGACTTCATTTTTCTATAAAAATATTTATTCAAAAGTGATATATGTATACTTTTATGAAAGTATATTTCAAGACAAATCTATTCATATTGTTTTCACATTTCTAAATTCAACGACTTAAAAGTTATTCATGATTTATATTCCCAATGTTTGATCCAAACCTTGTCCAAAACGACTTCTTTTACCAACGTGGAGGGAGTATTTAATATAAATAAAAAACAAAACTAATTACATAGTTTAGACGAAATTTACGAGACGAATCTTTTAAATCTAATTAGATTATGATCACACACTTACCAAATAACAATGAAAGTACTACAGTATTATTTTTTTAAAAAAAATCGCAAACTAAACCAGACGTGCATTTGCGTGGGCCGGCCCACCGTGCTCTCCTCCTCCTCATCCTCATATATTGCTCTCCCGTTGCGCATCCTCTTTCGTCGGCTCGCTCGGCTCCCGCTCGGACGCGTTGCGGGCGCCTTTCCCCACCAGCCAGCAGTCGATCGCGTCTCCTCTTCGAGCATTGGACTGTTCCGGGAGCCGCGCTGGAAAGCGGCTTCTGATTGGGTCGGCGATGAGGGGCGGCGCCGCCCCGGGCCACCAGCGATGGAGCGGCTCGGCGGGGACGACGCCGCGGTCGCTCAGCACGGGCTCCTCGCCGCGGGGCTCCGAGCGCAGCTCCGACGACGGGGAGGAGTTGGTCGAGGTCACGCTCGACCTGCAGGAGGATGACACCATCATTCTGCGGAGCGTCGAGCCGGCCGCGGCGGGGGCCGCCACCGGGCTGCCGCTGGGCGCGCGCGGGGACCATGCGGGCGGCGCGTCGTCGTCGTCGCGGTCCCGGTCGCCGTCGATCAGGCGGACCTCGTCGCACCGGCTGCTGCAGTTCTCGCAGGAGCTTAAGGCGGAGGCCATGTCCATCGCGCGCCAGTTCTCGCAGGACCTCACCAAGCGCTTCGGCCGCACCCAGAGCCGCGCGGAAGGGCAGGGGCATCAGCAGCAGCCGTCGTCAGGCATCGAGTCGGCCCTCGCTGCCCGCGCCGCGCGGCGGCAGCGCGCGCAGCTCGACCGCACGCGCTCCGGCGCGCACAAGGCGCTCCGCGGCCTCCGCTTCATCAGCAGCAACAAGGCCAGCAACGCCTGGATGGAGGTGCAGGCCAACTTCGACCGCCTCGCCTGCGACGGTTTCCTCTCCCGCTCCGACTTCGCGGAATGCATTGGTACCACCACGCCGCGCTGCCTCCCCTCGACTTTCTCCCCCCATTTCCCTTCGCCGTTAAACTTTGGAAGCTGCACGTGCACGTGCAGGGATGACGGAATCGAAAGAGTTCGCGCTCGAGCTGTTTGACACATTGAGCCGCCGCCGTCAGATGCAGGTCGACAAAATCAACAAGGAGGAGCTGCGCGAGATCTGGCAGCAGATCACGGACAACAGCTTTGATTCCCGCCTCCAGATCTTCTTCGACATGTAGACCACCCCGCTACCATGCCCACCATTACGCCACTCTTAGTTTGCTGCTATGAGACTCGTCTATTGTTTTCAATAACCGTATTGAATTTGTCATTTTTTAATTAGGGTGGATAAGAACGCGGATGGGCGGATTGGGGAGGAGGAGGTGAAAGAGGTAAGCAACAAACACCCATGCCCATGGCTGTGCTTGGAGTTGGTGTTGCTGTACTACAAGCAGTTTCATTCCCTTTTCTTTCGTCCTTTCTTTTTCTGATTTGCTATTTGGGGATATCAAAATCGGATCGTTTAGGCGTCCTTTGACGGCAAGAGTTTTATATTTGGTCCATTGAGCTGTCTAATTTCTCGGCACTGCCACAGCAGTATCTGTTTTTGTTCTCCGAATAGGTAGCGCATCCATATCGCAGACCTTACGGATTACTAGTTTCTTAATTATGTTTGAGTGGTAGAGAAATCTTAGTTAACCTGTGATAATCCGAAGAGGAGGGTTTTGGAAGTAATCTTCGCGGGGTCGAAGGTGTACTCCCTCCGTCCCAGAAAGAAAGACGTTTTCGCTTTCGAGAAACAACTATCGGCAATTATATATTAAAATATATAAATATTTATGCTAAGTAATTAGTATCATCGGAAAGATCTTTAAGTCTAGTTTTTTAATAAATTTATTTAGAGACATAAATGTTACACGCATTTTATACAAATCGAGTCAAACTTGTGGCACGAAAACCCAAAACGTCTTTCTTTGAGACGGAGTAGTACGCGAAAAGTATTTGCGTCTAATCGTAGTCGGTGAGCGGAACCGCGGCGTGGAAAGCATCATGCCATTACCCACTCCTACCTGCTAGTTTTGGGACACTCGTTTTTTTTTTTCTTAAGCCTTCAGGAAAGGGGCACCACCCTTCTTTCTAGAACGTGTGAGGGCATTCCAGTAAAATTTCAGTGGATGGCAGTCTGCAGTCTGGCGGCAGTAGGTAAGGGGCATTTCCGACAGGCCAGCTATTTTTTTAGTGCGTTTAGTCTGGAAAATATAGCACTTTCATTTGTATTTGTCAATTAGTGTTCAATCATGAACTAATTAGACTCAAAAGATTCATCTCGTGGTTTTCTATCAAACTGTGTAATTAATTTTTTTTGTCTACATTTAATGCTCTATACATGTGTCCAGACATTCGATGTGAAATAGAATCTTGAAAATTTTTAGAAACTAAACATGGCCTTTCTTGCATCCGCTGAAGCAATGCGCTCAAAGGTAACTTGTTGAGCTAAGTAGCTTTTGAAAGGCATGTGGGTGCCTTTCGACGATGTCACTGTTAGGAACTGAATCAGCCATATGCTGTTACGGGTTACTTTCTAGTGGTTTGGTAAAATATGAGATCACGCTGAGTTTCCGCTCCAACACTGTACTAACTCGTGTTTATCTTTCTACTGTTCCAGATTATCATGTTAAGTGCATCTGCCAACAAGCTGTCCAGGCTTAAGGAGCAAGCTGAAGAGTATGCCGCCCTGATCATGGAGGAGCTTGATCCTGAAGGACTTGGCTACATTGAGGTAAGCTAACATTGTTAGCAATCAATCACACGGTTATGCAGTGAAACAGTTTGACTCTTGACCACATGTTAATTGCCAGCAACAGTGGTGACAATAGTTTGGTGAAAGAAGTGTCAGTATTTGGTTAGCCTCATAGAGGATTTTGGCAGCTAGTTCTAGTTCACGCACATGTTGATCAGTGCACACTGCACCTTGAGAAGTAGTTGACTGCGCCTTTGTCTCTTATGACATGATAGTGGATTAGTACCAAACATTATAAAACTTGTCTTTGATTATCTAAACTTCATTTTCTATCGCATTACTAGGCGCTACCGCACTATAACCAGCCAAAGAGGCTTCCCATTACTGTGGTAGCAATAATATTTTGCCCCTGGAAATGTTAGTCTGAGTACATGCAGTTAATCTAATGTTCGATACAAAAAAACAAATGGGAAGTCATACCCAATAAAATCCTTTTCCCATCATCATTTATGTCGAAGTTGGTGAGCAGCTATGGATCAGCTTGCATGCATTTCTTATGTTTCATTCATTTGCCGTGATGTCATCCTTGCTGTTCACAGTTCACAGCTTGTTGCCCCACCACCTTCTCATGGCCATTGACCTCCTTTCTTTTAAAGAGTGCTGTAATCTGTCTGTACTTCCTCAGTCCCCAAAAGACTTCAACTCTCTTGAGGAGTCAAACAATTTTAATTAACATTCAAGCTACCAAAAAAGTATCATTATATTAATTATATAATATATTTTCATAGGCATAAATGTTGATACTATTTTCCATGCATAAACTTAATTAGACTTGAGAAAATTTGACTTGTTCTAAACCTAGAATTGCATTGTTTTTGGAGCAGTGGGAGTATAGTAAAAATAATAGTACTACACTCCAAAGGAAGCGGTCAAAACAATTCATCAGTGCTCCATGATTGTTTCATATATTGAAAGGCACAAGGTTTGGCATGCTGATTTCAGCACATTAGCAGCCACAACGTGCTAATTAACACAATTATGAGAGTCAATTGTGGTGTTTCTATCCTTCTTCCCCCTTTACTCTTGACATAGTATGGGAGCGTACTGTCTGCTGGGCCATGATGCTCTCATTGGGCATTGGCCTTTTTGGTTTCTGTGGTACGTGTCATGTTAGACTACAATCATAATGGGCAGGGGTAGACCAGCCCAGGTCATCCTTTGCACCAGGTGATTCAAGTCCAATCCACACTTTCTCTAGACATAATTATTTAAATGGGCATCACAAAAAACTTTGGATATCGTGGTCGCATGAGCCATGTGCAGCACCAGGTACTGCCAGTGTAAACGTTTTGTTCACTTGAACTACTTCAGCATTACTTTTCAGCGAACGAATAGTATTTTCCTCTCACAATAAATCAGTATAAGCATCGGCCTAAGCCAAATTTCAGCGAAATTATGTTCTGTAGAAGAAAAGGAGTATGAGTACAACACGTACACCCCCCCTCCCTAGAAGAACTAGAACGTATGCGCCACTGCTCAAGAGTGGATGGCCACAACACACAGGTCCACACGAACTTTGTTTACCAGACTTGTTAGGTTTAGTCTCACATTGGTAATTGATGGTGGAGGAGCACAATAAGACAACCCTCACGTGTCTTTTGGGTTGAGGTAGCTCTCAGTGCTTGGTGTGGCCTTTGGTGGCCTAGGCCTGAAGAGACGTTGTCTCGTGGGTATAGCGCGCTGGGTCAGATTTGCTGCACACTAACGAGTGGTATCTAACCCTATTCAGCGGTTTAACAAAATCAGCTGCCGGTCCGTAACCGGCCCAGTGAAAACCACCATCGCGGTTATAGAGCGGCCTGGGTTGCAACCCATGTGCCCAGCGCTGGAATTTGGGAGCCTTATCCGGTCAAGGTTAGATGCCACCGCGAAACTCATCGAGGCCGTGTTTAGATCCCCAATTCGGGGGGCCGAATCTGCGCACTGTAGTAATTCGTTTGTATTTGGTAAAAATTGTCCAAACTTTGACTAATTAGGCTCAAAATGTTCGTCTCGCAAAGTACAACAAAACTGTGCAATTAGTTTTTAATTTCATCTACATTTAGTACTCTATGCATGTGCTTGCATTTTGATGTGATGGGAATCTTCTTTTTGCATAGTGGAATTTGGGGATGAAATTTGGGATCTAAACAAGGCCCGAAACCCGGTGCCGCAGCGCAGATGCAGCGCGAGCCGGGTGGCGGCGGTGGGCGCGAGCGCGAGCACCGCGGCAGTGGCGGGCTCGAGCGCGGCGGCGGCCACGGGCGCGGGTGCGGCGGCAGCGAGCGCTCCAGTGGCGAGCCCGCCGGTGGTTGGCGTGAGCGCGGCGAGCGCGGCTCCGGTGGGCACGGTACCAGCGACCACGGCGGCGTGTGCGAGCTCGAGCGCGGTGTGGCAGGCGCGGCACCGGCGACCGCGGCGGCAAGCGTTCCAGTGGCGAGCCCGGCGGCGGTTGGCGTGAGCGCGGCGAGCGCGGCTCCGATGGGCACGGTACCACCGACCACGGCGGCGTGCGCGAGCTCGAGTGCGGCGACGGGGGCGTGGCACCAGCGACCGTGGTGGCGTGCGCGAGCTTGAGCGCGGCGCCGGCGACCGCGGCAGTAGCGGGCGCGGCACCGGCAAGCGCGAGCTCGAGAGCTGCACCAGCGAGCGTGAGCTCGAGTGGCGGTGCCGGCGGACGCGAGCTCGAGCGCGGCACCCGTGGACCAGCCCATGCCAAACCAACCCAGTAATGCCGTCGAAGCGGCTCTGTAACCGCATAAACCAGACCAACCCACTCCGTGTGCTAAAAAAATGGGTTGGGTTGCAAACCTGTTCAAAGCCGCAAAAACCAAACCATGTACATGGTGAGTGGTATCATAGCCCATGGTCAAAAAAAACCTAGAAAATCTCATGGGTCATATGGTGACAGGGGAGCCCGTTAACGTATCGGAGGGTCAATTGGGTTTTGTGTGACATGGAGTGTTGGACTAAGGGGCCTGGAGCTCCTTGGCCCCGCAGCACACCACAAAACACCATCTTTCTCGACTGCCAGAACATTCAGAGAGATGCTATTAAAAACACACTCATCGTGATGTTTTGCTAGTTCCCAAGCAATAAGAATAATAGGTGAATTAGGGTCTTGTTTATTTCAGCTAAAGATTCTGGAATGCAGTTTATATAACTTGGATTGTGAAAACCCAGATTATGGAAAGCTGAGGGTCCAAAAAGCAAAAGCTAATGGCTGTTTGGCAACCTAGATCCTAGGCGGGTTGGATTGCTTTTTGTGGATGCCAAAAGTATGTAATGTCCTCAATCTTTTGGGGTGGCGTGTTTGTCCTTTTGTGAAAAGTTTGCAGCTCATTTATAAAAAAAATTATTGGAATCCTTAATTGATAATGTGCAATCAAAATACATTATTCATACAAACTTGAACTTCTGTCCATACAAACTTGCATCGGCTGAGTGGGATGTGGTGAGTGAGCGACCTGGATAAAGAGGCAAATTGTGAGGGCATGCTGCGTGCAGGAGGAGGTGTGTGGGGGTTGGGGTGAGGTCCGGTGGCAAAGGTCGGAAAAACTCTTGTGAAGTCTAGATAAGTGCATGAATGTTTTATTTCACAAGGCAACTTACTCTGAATGACTATACCATGTCCTCCTCTTGGCATTTCATAGGTGTTCCTGAATATTTGAGCATATTTTTCTTAGCTCAGAAGCATCTCCATATATCTGAAGTATTTGCTGGATCAAATTCAGTTCCTCCTCCCTTGGCAGAAGGAAGAGAATTACATCATTAGCATACAGAGATACCCTAAGTTGCACACCTCGCACTGGTAGTCGCTGTAATAATCCTGCCGCACTGGCTGAGTTAAACAAGGAATTTAATACAATACATCCATGAATAGGTTGAACTACATAGGTGAAAGGGAGTCACCCTTCCAGTGGCCAATGCGATGTTGGATTTCTTCACCTATTTCCCCATTGGATTTCTTTGTATTATACTTTAGTACACTCACTTTGTGGTAGCCTTTTATAAATCCTAGTGGTGTGTGTTGGTGTGGCTTTGTATGGGATCTTTTCCCATTTTTTTCTCTTAATATAATGATACCAGTTCTCCTGTTTACAACAACAACAACAACAACAACATAGCCTTTTGTCCCAAGCAAGTTGGGATAGGTTAGAGATGAAACCCAAAAGAGACGAGAAATAGAAAGACACATAAAGGGATATAAAAGGCACAAGACAGAAAGAGGTCACGGTTCAGGCACGTTGATTGCCAGTCTCCAAGCGCTCCTGTCCATAGCTAAATCCTTAGAGATATTCCACTCCTTCAGGTCTCTCTTAACGGACTCGTCCCAAGTTAGTTTAGGTCGACCTCTACCGCTCTTTACATTATCGGCCCGCTTTAGAACCCCACTACGCACCGGCGCCTCAGGAGGCCTTGTTTGAGGAAAAAAATATTTCTTTTGTAAATGCCATTTTTTTATTGATGTGATGTGCTAACATATTCTTACAGTACAGTAAGGCCACTTCAATTTTTGGTGTCTTTCAAGGGAAAAGTCCCTCAATAACTCGCGTAGATGTTTTTTTCCCCATAATTGTGTGTTTACTTCCTTTTGAAGAATTATTTTAATTCTATGTACACATAATCTTTTGGGATAAATTATGGATTTGCTTTTATGCATATAAATCTTGTTTCTCTAGAGTACGAGTTGTTCAGTTGATGAGGGTATTTTTCTGTTTTATAATATAGAACACTGTATTTAACTTGTACTCTTGTAGTAGTTACATCAGCCTTAGTTGTCTCCAGCAATGTTTTTGAGGCGCCGCGGCGAGGCGCGGCGCCCGACCCCCTTCACAACGCCTAGGCGTTTGTGGCGGACGCCTAGGCGACGCCATACACACATTGATTAGGCGCCATATGATCATCTTAATATATAATGCTACTAAAATTCAGAAGCAAATCATACCTTAATATTGCAAGTCTTAGCATGTAATACCATAATAAATAATGCTACCAGAGTGCTAGTGCACAACGTAAAGTAGCAAAATAGCAAATCTGAAATCTCTCATCACTCAATAGCCACAAATTAGTCTCTAATAACATAATATAACTTAATGACTAGTGCTGTAGGGAAAGAAACAGAGGAAAGAAACAGAGGAAGAGGGAAAGAAACAGAGGAAGAGGAGGAAAGCAGAGGAAGAGGAGGGAAGCAGGGCTGCAGAGGAGACCAGAGAGGAGGCAGGGAGCATACGAGGCGGATGGGTAGACGGTCGACGGAGGCGGGCGAGCAGGTGCGGACGGGCAGGAGCTGCAGGTGCGGTGCGGACGGACCCCTGGTGGACTCGAGCAGCCAGGCGGAGATGCAGGGGCGGACTCGCGGAAGGTGCGCGCGGCCGGTGGACTCGAGCAAGGAGCGGCAAGCCTCCGCCTCCGCCTCCGCCTCCGCCGCCAAGAAGCAGGGCCGCCGCCGCCGCCGCCGCCTCTTTTCCTCTCCTCTCTCCGTGAAGCTGTAGCGGCCCGCACCCGTGGTAAAAGCCCTCGAGCGGGAGATTTGCCGTGCAACAGCATATATGCGGTCGATTCCCGCCCTTTTCCTTCTAGCGCGGACGCGATGCGGTCGATTCCCGCCAGTTTTCATCGCGTCCGCTCGATTCCCCGTCCGATTCCACCTTCCTCTCGACTTGCTGCTCCGGCGTCCGCCACAGGCCTCTAGGCGCTCGCCCGACGCCTTTCCATGCCTAATCGACGCCTAATCTCATATGGCGGACGCCATACGCACGCATGCCGTGGCGACCCCGACGCCCAGCACCCTGGGCACGCCTTGTCGCCTAGGCGACGTCTAGGCGACGCCTAGGCGACGCCTCAAAAACAATGGTCTCCAGATGTGCGCTTATCAGCTTTTTATTACAAATGCATGATGTTCCTTCTTGACCACTTGTATGAAACAATGACCTTTATCTTTTTCCTAAAGAATGTGTGGGTTTTATTGGTATTGCAGTTGTGGCAGTTGGAGACCCTTCTGTTGCAGAAGGATACCTACATGAACTACAGTCAGGCGCTAAGTTACACAAGCCAAGCACTAAGCCAGAACCTAGCAGGCTTAAGGAAAAAGAGTCCAATTCGCAAGATAAGTACCACATTGAGTTACTACTTGGAGGATAATTGGAAACGTCTATGGGTGCTTGCATTATGGATTGGAATAATGGCCGGACTGTTCACTTGGAAATTCATGCAGTATCGCAACAGGTATGTCTTTAATGTGATGGGCTACTGCGTGACCACTGCAAAAGGCGCTGCTGAAACCCTGAAGCTGAACATGGCAATTATCCTCCTCCCAGTATGCCGTAACACCATTACTTGGTTGAGAAATACAAGGGCTGCACGGGCATTACCATTTGATGATAATATAAACTTCCACAAGGTTAGTCATTAGTTTGTCAGTGCCTCTTTTTATCCTGCCAATATAGTTTCAGAGTTTCATGTTAATGAGTTAATTTGTACCTAAATCAGTTAATTTAGGACTGAAAGGATGTAAATGGGCATTTGCATCATCTGTTCATGTTGATGCAGGATATTCAACTTTTTTTTCACGTGCTTAACCTTATTTTTCTAAAAAAAGATCATGTAATTAGTGAGTCTGAATATAGGTGTTTTTTTTAGCAGAAAATACAGCAGGGGAGGGCCCCACTGTAGAAGTCTGAATATAGGTGTTTGCCCTTCTTGTACCTTTTATTCTATGTGTGTACTTATTGTACAAATTCATTGTGATCCAAATAAATTCATTCAGTTTATCTAAAAAAAAAGTATGTTCAGTTACTCGTGTCCAGTGGGATGCCTAATTCTGTAACAGTTTATTTATGAATTATATGCAGAACATAACAATTACGCAAAACACAAAATGTATTCTGGTTGATGAAGTGATCCATCCTCTCTGTACAGAAACACATCTAGTATTTCCTTTTTTTTTTGCCTTTAATGATAAAATATGCTTGCTCATCTCCAACTACCAAAGAATAGCTTTATCATATTAGCTGTAGTAGAATATGGCCTATATTTAGTGGCTACAGGGATTTGAGTTACATGGAAAGCTACTCGCTAGATGCAACATATGAAATATGAGACTTTGACTAAGAAAACTAATAAAAGAATTTGTTTTGTTGTTTTAATGGGCAGACTATTGCAGCAGCAATCGTTGTTGGTATAATCCTCCATGCAGGGAACCACCTTGTGTGTGATTTTCCACGGCTTATACATTCATCAAATGAGAAGTATGCTCCTCTGGGCCAGTACTTCGGTGAAACAAAGCCAACATACTTTACATTGGTCAAAGGAGTGGAAGGCATCACTGGTGTAATTATGGTTATCTGTATGATTATTGCTTTCACTTTAGCAACACGGTGGTTCCGCCGTAGCCTAGTGAAGCTTCCAAAACCATTTGACAAACTGACTGGCTTCAATGCCTTCTGGTACTCTCATCACTTATTCATAATTGTGTATTTGGCTCTCATTGTTCATGGCCAGTTCCTGTACCTCATTCATGTCTGGTACCGAAAAACGGTGAGTTTTTTTTTATTTGTTTTCATTCTTTGCACATGAAATAATCAAAGTTTGAGCCCTAAGGTTCTTGTATTTTGTTACTGATGCAGACATGGATGTATCTGGCAGTGCCTGTTTGCTTGTATGTAGGGGAGAGGGTGCTGAGGTTCTTCAGGTCTGGCAGTTATTCTGTCAGGCTATTGAAGGTCAATCAAAAAGACATGAGAAATTTGAGCATTCATTTTCTGTGGACCAACTAATCTAGTTATTGTTATTTTTCCTTTCAGGTGGCCATATATCCTGGTAATGTGTTGACACTGCAAATGTCCAAGCCTCCTGCTTTCCGGTACAAGAGTGGGCAATATATGTTTGTTCAATGTCCAGCAGTGTCACCCTTTGAGTGGTAATTTGTACTTGTAGCAATAAATTTTGATTGAATTATGCCCTTGCTTGGATAGAAACTACCAACTTTCATGAACGCTTCATAAATAGTCTCGATGAAGCCCATTGAGCACTGAGCATTTCCATTCTCTTCATAGGCATCCGTTCTCAATTACTTCAGCGCCTGGGGATGATTATCTCAGCATTCATGTTCGACAACTTGGTGACTGGACACGAGAGCTCAAGAGGGTTTTCGCAGCAGCTTGTGAACCCCCAGTGGGTGGTAAAAGTGGCCTTCTTAGAGCAGATGAGACAACCAAGAAAGCGTATGAGCCCTCAATCATAAAGGCTTGATTTTGTGTGTAATAGGTCTTTAATGAATTACATGTTATAATGTTTGTCTTTTGATAATGCAGCTTACCAAAACTTCTGATTGATGGACCTTATGGTTCCCCTGCTCAGGATTACAGCAAGTATGATGTTCTTCTACTTGTTGGATTAGGAATTGGTGCAACTCCTTTTATCAGCATACTGAAAGATCTTCTTAACAATATCATAAGGATGGAGGAAGAGGAGGTAATTTACTATCTTCTGTATCTTCACTATGTCACCATCAGACCTTCCTAATCCCATTAGTGAAATAACAGATCACATATAAAAAATATTCTTTCGGCATTTTGCTAACAACAATTCTGTTTTTTGTGTGCGCGCGCGTGTTGGCAGGATGCTTCCACTGATCTTTATCCTCCAGTTGGTCCGAATAAGCCGCACATTGATCTGAGCACACTTATGACGGTCACATCAAGACCAAAGAGGGTTCTAAGGACCACAAACGCCTACTTTTATTGGGTTACACGTGAGCAAGGTTCTTTTGATTGGTTCAAGGGAGTCATGAATGAGATTGCTGAACTGGACCAAAGGGTACACCAATTGACCACTTGTTTTGTTCGAATTGCATTTTTTAATTGTCAGAATTAATGTGTTCCCTTAACTGGGTTTTACTTACAGTTTGCCTTTGCTCCATTCTAGAATATCATTGAGATGCACAACTACCTCACGAGTGTTTATGAGGAAGGGGATGCTCGGTCAGCGCTCATCACCATGCTTCAAGCTTTGAACCACGCAAAGAATGGCGTTGACATTGTCTCCGGAACTAAAGTAAGTGCTGATAGAGCAACTAACAGCTCCACTCTCAGTTAAGTCAGTAATGTTAGAATGCTGAATTTTGTACCTGTCATCTATTAGCATAAATGATTAAAACAGTGTACAATCACCTTTTAAGGTATAAGCTAATACTCCCATCATCATCCGTATGCTGATTATGCAGGTCCGGACACACTTTGCAAGACCAAATTGGAAAAAGGTCCTATCTAAAATTGCCTCCAAGCATCCATATGCCAAGATAGGTTAGTCTACATACTACATTGCCAGATATTCTGGTTAAGCTTCTCAGTTTTTTTATAGAGTCATGCACATATTTGTTGTGTGTCCTTTATCAAAACTTCATCTGTGTTAAACACACCGCTGCATAAAGATGCAGATGCATTAACAATTTATAGCAATTAAGCTTTGGCATGCATGATTGAGCAAAACAGTGAGAATAACCAGCTCAGTTTTATTTAGAATTCCATTTCCATGAACAAACTTTACAAGGGTGTGTGGGGTGCATTGTAATCAAGCTATTTCTATATTAATTAATGGCAATATATTAGTACAATGGCACAGTTATCGTGTGTGTTCCAGAAAAGAAAATAAATTATGTACCGTCTATACATTCTTTATTTTTTTTAAAAATGATTTGGTTGCACGCAGGTGTATTCTACTGTGGAGCTCCAGTTCTTGCACAAGAACTAAACAAACTGTGCCACGAATTCAATGGGAAAAGCACAACGAAATTTGAGTTCCACAAGGAGCATTTCTGAATTCCAGTAAATACTTGGTGGGCAGAAAGGATATATTATGTATGTGTACAGCATTTTTGTCTTGGTATATTCATCTGGAGTTCTGGACGAAGGACATGAGAGAGCAAAGTGGAGAAGCTACCATCAAAATAAATGCTTAACAGCTGACGCCCTGCACTTTTTGCTAAGTGCTCCTAAATGAACCAGAGCACAAAGAAGGGGGATTTTTGTGTACATATACATGTGATGTCCAATCGTCGATCTGCAGATTGGACCCCCAATGCCCAGTGGAACTGTGAAGAGATTCCTCCCAGGTGGTCACCAATGTACAGAGCACACACGAAGAGGTTTGAGTAGTTTGGATTGTCGGTAGCATGGTATTCGTATAGGACATAGGAGGGATACCACTAGTCCAACTCACAAGTCACAAGGCTATTTAATTGTATATTTTTCATGCAGCTGATGCCCTGCACTTTCTGTTGGTGGCCAAGGCGGCGAGGCCAGAAGCATTTTTTTCCCCATTTGTACCCGCATACAGAAAAAGCAAAACAAAAAGAGGTGAAAGGGAAAATAGCATTTAGCACACTTCTGCGTCTCTCGGTTTATTTGCCCCTGCGGTGCTATGAGCAGGGATGAAAACGGTACGGATATTTTTCGACCGTATTCGAGACCGAATTCGTTTAGAGGAGTTTTAATCCGTCCGTATCCGAGTCCAGATATTTAACATCCGATACTGTATTTGTATTCGAATATTTAAATCATATATTTATGATGTCGATATCCAATCATATCCTATCCGGTATTTTTTATACTATCCGTATTCGAATCCGAATCCGGACATAAATATGAAAACAAATACAATATCAATGATATCCGTCCGTATCTGATCCGTTTTCATCCCTAGCTATGAGGGAGGAGATGAAAAAGTGGAATAAAATTATCCTTTCGCCAGACAAAGCAAAAGTTTAGACCATTCTAACACACTTGTATGGTATGATAAACCAATAGTATTTTGAGGGTTGGCTACTTTACCTTTAGACAATATATTTTATACTATCTATTTAGAGCCTCAAGAGCTAAAGTTTAATGACTAAACTTTAGATTATATATGCAACTAAAGGATAAAATAAATTTACTGACATCAGCGCCAGATGAAATCTTTTGAAAAATTTAAAATATGTAGTTGCCAAACTAAATATTTAAATTAAATTTCGATTCCACTATTGTGTTTCTTACTATAACTCTTTTAAAATAAGACTTTCACTTGGATATATTTAGATAAAATTTTATTGAAGATCATTTTTCTCATTGTTAAGCAGGACAATTTTCTAGATTTAGGAAATAACGTTCCGCCTTCATAAGAAAAATGTTATAGGTTAAAAAAACAATATTCTAGATTTAGAAGAATAGGTAAATACTATTCCATAATACTCGTGTCTAGTATTTGAAAATGAGAAGACTTCATGCATAATGAGAATATTTAAATTATACATCAAAGATCCCATGGATACTAGGCAAACATTTTAAAATATACTATAGAACATCCCATAGACACTATGTGAACAATTGAAAATACATTGTGGAACATCCCATATATAGTAACCAACAACAAAACATACACCATAGAAAATCTCAGGGTACTCTTGGAATACTGAAAATACACCACATACGAAACATGATATACTATGGGAAATCCAGTACATCATGGAACATCTCAAAAACCCATAGTGAACAATCCAGAATACGTCACTAAACATATAAAAAATACTATAATGATAATTTAGAATATTGCCTAATAAATAATATGAGAATAATCTTATTATGCTATAAAAAATTCATCAAGTGAATATCACCACAAGACCATGGAGAGAAAAATAGTGCTATAAAATATATAGGAAAAATAGAAAAAATAAACAAAAAATACATGTATCATAGGAAACAAAATACAATATGAAACAAAATTGAAAATTATAAGAAAGAAAAACAAATTTTAAAAATAATGATAAAAGGTGAATAAGTAAAAGGAAAAAATAAAATATACCACAGAAACCGTGTGGACAGTAAAAAGTATATCATGGACAACCTAAACTATATTATAAAATATCTCATGGGCATTGGGCAGTATGTGAATGATCAGTAAAAAATATATTGTAAAACATCCTATGGATGCTATGTAAAAGATGCAAAATATGCTATGGAACATTTCGTGCGTCTTATCCTATGGATACTACATAAAGAAAAAAAATATTCATGAAACATCTCACAAATACAAAAAGTAGAAAAATAAAAAATAAAAAATGTAAGGAAAATAAAAATAAAAAACACATGTCAAAGGAAAAATAGAAACAAAGGGAGGATAAAAGAAATAGAGAAAAAAAAGGAAATTCTTGTAATGGCTTAAAACACACACTCGAGGCGGCCTTTTTAACTACACAATTCGGGCCTACTTTCATTTAAAAAATAAACTGGATCCAGCACCAGTAGTTAGGTCAAATTAAGGATCTTTTTAGCATGGCTCTAGCTCGAGATCTATGGTGGATTGTAGCTTCTAGATTATATATACTTATATTTTATCTAAACTATTAAAGGAAATTATATAAATGCACTTAATATATCTACGTCTATAGTTCAGTAGAGCTCCAGATATCCGGGCTAAAGCTTTGCTAAATAGGGCTTAACATGGGAGAAATCGAGCCCACTGGTGGAGTGGTCACGCACTTCTCATCATGGGCTGACTATTTTTGTGGACTGTTTTTTTATGCTACACATGGGTTGAATTAGACTGGGACGACAGTTTCATGGACTGTTTTCGCGTGGAATAAGTTCAATTTACATTACTCAACTATCGCGGTGGTCCATTTTTTTTCTCTGTGATGGTGGTTTTGCTAATATAACATCATATTAGAGGGGTAAACCAGTCTAAGTTGAAAGTTCAGGGAGGTAAGATTTTCTTTCAAAAATATCCAAAAAATCATAAAAATAAGCTTTCAAAATTTTATCTAAATATTTTTACAAGGAAGAATAATTAAATTAAAAATCCCAAAAATCTGGTTTAATCTCAGAAATTTTATAGGAAATTTGTTCCTAGCCATTGCTCCCGGAGAGGATGGGAACTAGAGGAGCAGGGGCGTTTATGCCAAAGTAAAATACTTGGGAGTCCATCGAGGTAATCAAAGGTGGATCCAGCACGGGGCAGGGGGGTGGGGGTGGGGGGGGGGAGGAGCGCACCCCCTACCCCCATGTTGTCCATAGACTATCTATGGAGCTCCTCTTTTTGTGGCCATGGATGAAGATGAAGGAGAAAGGGGAAAGGAGAAGAGAGAGAGGAGGGAAGGAGAAGGGGAAGTTGGGCATCTCCTCTCACAAAAGTTCCCAGATCCGCCTCTAGAGGTCATGGTGGGGTGATAGGAGAATGTTGTTGTTGCTGATGCTGACGATGATGATGAGGAGGAGGAGCGGTCACCAAAGTTGGAGCCTATTGTGCCTGGCACCATAGATCTACGAGGAGGACAACGAACAAACTAGGAAGAGGAAGAGGCTTCTGGTGGCGATGGCTTTCTTTCTTTGTTTGTTCCATGACCCCGAGAAAGGTGCGAGTGGATGGAAAGGTGGCGTGCTTGTGTAGTCATGCAGAGAGCTGCTACCAGGGTGATTTTTTTGTCACAGCCTATTTTTTTCATGCCTGGCAATGAATACAATGACTCCAGTGCCACTAGGTGTTTTTTTTACAACAGCAATAGATAATATATAGCATTAAGGGACGGTACAATAGTGTGGGAAAATCATTTCCATGATACAGAGCAAGATAATATAAAAGAAACTACTAAGCTGTATCTGAAGGTATAGGTGATGTTTTCGTTGGCGGCGCAAGGCCCAAGAAAAGTGGCCATGATAAAAACATCGAGGGTCCTCGTTCTCGCACTCCGAAAGCACAACTGGCTCTCTCGACTGTTTAATCGGTCTGTATCTTTGAGGATAAAAATTCTTGAGCCATAGATAAGATGTAGGCGTCGCCGTGCTCAAGCAAATTGTTCCACAGCCATCAGTGTCAAATCTGAGAACCTGCATCAATGATTATTGGCGGTCAACCCGAACATCCATAGCTGCTTTTCTACTTTTATGGCTGCAGACGGATAGAAAAGCAGGTCGATGAAAATCAAATACTTGCCATGCATGCACAACACGCCAGCCATACTGAAAGGTGCTGAGAGTGAGATATTTTTTCCCCAGCATACCCTGTTTTCGTTGACCTGTTTTCTACATCATGGTACCACCAATATACACATTCTTTGAGCAAGATATTTTCTTCGAGGTGGATGAAGATGATATAATCGAGACATTGAGAAAGTGGCAGCAAAAAAGTTGGATGATTGTAAGTCACGTTTATGCCTTTATTTATTCTAAACAATCAGCAATGGATTTGAACTATTTATATTGTAATTTGGTAAATTTATATGTTACTTAGTGCTTGTATAATGAATTATGTTGTTAATTTACAATTGTTTATCAAATTAGTAAATGGTTTTTAACAATTTGGTAAACGGTTCTTACCACTGTTAGAAAAAGAAAATATTCGTAGGCATACCCTATGATAAAATCCTAAGTCCGCCACTGTTAGAGGGCAGTGATTCTTGCACGCATGAAGCTTTAGTTATATGAGCCTAGTTGAGCCAAGATTGAGTCCCTCCATAAGCGTGTGTAGATCTCAGGCTTGAGTTGTGCTCGAGCTTGAGGTGCCAGGCTTGGCTAAACTTGGCTCGTTTACACACTCAAGGCTAAAGGTTTTATTTCTTGAACTATTTTGTCAAAAAAATCACTGTTAATCGTTGATCACCCCCCACCCAATGCTCAACCTAATTTCCAATCTCCATAAATTCTACTCTCTTGTATCAACATTCAGCTCTTATGAGTTGACGTGTATGCATTTGCCTATTTGGTACAAGAGTCTACAATGCTGCTGAAAAATAGTTACACTCCTTTGATATTCCTTTTGTTTCATTTATATACGAATGTATTGTGCGTCCTTTATTTTAATTAATCTTTGCGAGGAAATTCTTTAACTGAATGATCGCACCGTCAGCCGCTAAACCCGTTCCGAAACACAGCAACAAAGCGGCGCCATCTAGAAAGCTCATCGCATCTTGCTCATACATAGGGCCAGACGGCGGCCAGTGCAACACGTGTAGCGGCTAGCCAGATTATACCATGTTCCTTCCGTCGTATACTACTTGTCGGCAAGGCGTGGAAATCTCCTCGATCCCTCGTATTTCGTCATCCATAGCGTCAGCGTCTTTTGGCCTCTTTGTAGTGGTTGCTTGGCACGTTTACTCTAAGAGCTTCGGGTGTGCAGCCCACCCGCAAGCCGCAAGCAGAGACGCCGACACCTGCAGCGTCACGGCTGACGTTGGTGCTCCCGCACACACAAGTGGCTGATGTTTCACGGAACATACAGTATCATATACGTAGCGTAGTACGTGCGTGCTGCGTGGAGATTCGTTCCGTGACTTCACCCTCTAGAAGCAACGTATCGTCTCCTTTCGTGCACTATCCTATCCACCGCGCGAACGAGGCGATCATTGGCCAGACATCATAAATTGGTCAATCCAGGGCCCTACCAATACATCATATACATGACTTCAAATGCAATTATCTTGGGTTTCTACTTTAATAACTTCCGCGCCCGACCGTTTTATACGCCATGGTCTGCGTCTCGAATTCCAGATTCCAAGAGACATTTCATTCACCAATCCAGCGCTCTCGAGCACACGTACCTGCGTAGGTCCGTCCCCGTAGTGTGCCATAGCGGCGGCAGCAGCAGCAGGGAGTTCTGAGGTCCGAGGTGTGAGTCGTCCAGCGATGAGCAAGAAGAGCGTGGTTCTGTACCCGGGCCTCGGCGTCGGCCACCTGACGCCGATGGTCGAGCTGGCCAAGCTGTTCACCCAGCACGGCGTCGCCGTCACAGTCGCGCTCGCCGAGCCGCCCACCAAGTCCGCCGACTTCTCCGCAGCGGCCGCCCGCGCCGCGGCCTCCAATCCGTCCGTGAACTTCCACGTCCTGCCGCCGCCGCCGCCGCCTGATTCCAGCTCGGATGACACGCATTCGGACCGCGTCGTCCAGATGCTCGGCTACCTCAAGGCCATGAACGCGCCGCTGCGCGACCTCCTCCGCTCGCTGCCAGCCGTCGACGCGCTCGTCGTCGACATGTTCTGCGGCGACGCGCTCGGCGTCGCTGCCGAGCTCAACCTGCCCGTCTACTACTTCTACGCCTCGGGCGCCAGCGCGTTGGCCGTCTTCCTCAACCTGCCTCGCATGATGGCCACGGGTTTCCAGCTGGAGACCAACGGCGGCGCCTCCGTCCTCTCTCTCCCCGGCGCTCCTCCGTTCAAAGCTTCGGAACTGCCCGAACCGATTCTGAATGGCAGCCAGGCAGGAAAAGCCGTCCTCCGCATGCTCTACCTGTTCCCAGAGGCCAACGGGATTCTCGTCAACACCTTCGAGTCGCTGGAGACGCGGGCTGTGCGGGCCCTGAGGGACGGCCTGTGCGTTCCCGACCGTTCCACGCCGCCGGTGTACTGCATCGGGCCGTTGGTTTCGGGAGGTGGAGAGAAGGAGCACGAGTGCCTCCGGTGGCTGGACATGCAGCCAGACAACAGCGTCGTGTTCCTCTCCTTTGGGAGCTTGGGCACGTTCCCAAAGAAGCAACTTGAGGAGATGGCTATTGGGCTCGAGAAGTCAGGGCAGAGGTTTCTATGGGTAGTGCGGAGCCCACGAAACAACCCACAGGACGTGAGTCAGCCACTCCCGGAGCCGGACCTCAAGTCCCTCCTCCCGGAGGGGTTCTTGGATAGGACCAAGGACAGAGGGCTTGTGGTCAAGTCTTGGGCACCACAAGTGGATGTGCTATGTCATAGAGCGACGGGAGCATTTGTTACACACTGTGGGTGGAACTCGACACTGGAGGGCATCATGGCAGGGTTGCCCCTGCTGTGCTGGCCACTGTATGCAGAGCAGAGGATGAACAAGGTGTTTATTGTGGAAGAGATGAAGATCGGGGTGGAAATGAACGGCTATGATGAAGAAATGGTGAAGGCAGAGGAGGTGGAGACCAAGGTTAAGTGGGTGATGGAGTCTCAAGGTGGGCGAGCACTCAGAGGTAGAGTGGCGGAGGTAAAAGATAGAGCAGTCAAGGCACTCAAAGAAGGCGGCTCATCTCATGCTGCTTTTGTCGAATTCTTGAAGGATATCGATAGCATGGCTCATCTTCATCCCTAAAGGAGGTTCATCTTAGGACACGACATGTTTAATTCCTCGAATATTTCAAGGCTCACAAAGACATATTCTCTTATATATAGGTCATACATGTACTCCCTCCATATAGGAAATAAACGTCGTTTTGACCTCTCACCTTGTTTGCAAATAAAACGTCGTTCTGGAGTATAAGCCGGTAATGTGGACTTGTTTGCTCTTGCCACTTCGATCTCTGCATCGTGTAATTACTCAGCGCCGCGCGGGTGGGTCGCCTCAATTCCATCTATGCTGCACTCGCTCGCCCTCTCCCGTGCTCGTCCGCGTAATTACTCAGCGCCGCGCGTGGGTTGCCCCGCTCGCTACTCGCCGCTCGCGCTCGCAGCTGTTGCTCGCCTCTCGCGCTCGCCGCTCTGCTCCGTTCGCCGGTCCTCACGCAGATGGCTTCATCGCATTCCAGGGATGCGACGCCGGCGGACTCGACGCCAGAGGAGTTGGCACCGGACTCCATGGTGATGGCGCTGGATGACGACATCGCGCAGGACTCTGGCGCCATGAAGATGACTTCGGAGTCCGTCCAGGTGCTGCCGGAGTCCATCCAGGTGGTGCCGGAATCCGTCCAGTTGCTGCCGGACTCCGTCGAGGCGCTGTCGGACTCCATTGAGGTGGTGCCAGAGTCCGTCGAGGTGGTGCCAGACTCGCAGATGGCGCCGGAGTCACAGATCGCGCCGGACTTGGAGATGGTGTCGGATTCCTTGCCGCCGGGCGCTTTTGTACGCGCTCGTTGTCATCTCGTCCATGAGGACCGCCAAGCATGGAATCGTTCGCACTCGCGGTTCTGGCCATGCTTTCGCTGCGGTCTCAAGCACGCAAACTACACAATCTTCGCCATGCGTCATGGCTTCATCGACTTCGACTGCAAGCTTTTCATTCCCGATCTCGACAATGTCGTGATGGATGGCGATACGCTCGTGCTACCTCCACACGTGCTCAAGATGATCGACGAGAAGCGCGAGCGTGAGCTCGCTGCCAAGAACGATGACGCAAAGATAACAGTAATATAACAAGCTTGAGTTCTCATTACATTCTCTTTGTAGCAAAGATAACTATTTGATGCAGCAAAGATAACAATAAGATAACTAGCATCATTCTAATTGTTTTGTTGCAGCAAGAGTAGCCTCGGCTTCATGTAGCAAAGATGGTTCACAAGGGATGGAAGTTGGCAGCCGATCTTCTCTTTCTAGTGTATCTTTTTTCATGTGAGGAATCTTGAACTTGTTGCATCCTTTCACCTTCATAGCGTCAATGTAAACACTTTGTAGTGTTACAAACATCCGGTTAGCTAAGTGTGCCGAGTACTCTATGAATGCCTTCAAAACAAGTGTGCAACAAATGAATGAAAGAGAAAATTTGTAGTTGATGAAATAATGAAACATGTGTGAACAATTTGATCGAATTACCTCTTGCACGGCTGGAACTAGAGCTTTTATTGTTTTTGCATTCTTCTTGTATTGAATTGCTTGAATAGCTCGAAAAAACCCCAAGTCAAGAATGTTGAAATCCAGAGAATTAGGTGGTTGACAAATTAGGCGAATATCGAATCCTCCTTGCTTAGCGGCCTCACAAAATTCCGAATCATCCAATTTCAAATGGGTAGGTGCATTATCTTGTTGAATGAAGATTGGTTTGCCCAATCTTCTCTTGGCCATTTGGCTCGAATGGCAGGAAACACTTGGTTGATCATGAAATCTCTAATCACTTCTCTTGTGATCAAAGTTATGGGCTTCATAACCAACTCTCCACGGACACGGCCAGTTCTCTCATTACCTTTCATAGCCGGTTCATATCGAACAAGTGGAAAACAACCAATCCTACCATCAAAAATACAATTCCCATCCCTAAACCTTGGACGAGCAACAACACACAAGAACATGAGCCTAGGGATGTAGTTCTTGTTCTTACAAGTCCGATGGGGATCATCTTCATCGGGTAGCAAATAATATTTTTCAGATTTTTGATAGAGGTAGAACCATTTTTCATCAATGAACACAAAGTCATACAAATCCTTAAACCTTGGATTAGCAAGCAAATCCCTCTTAATCATGTCAACACACCACTTTAATCTAGACCTCTTGTTAGCTTGCGTGAGATATGGTTTGATACTACTAGAGTGGCGCCTAAGCAAACCTTTTTTTCAAATACCTTTGAATATTCCATTTGCTCATGTTAAGTTTAGCACACACATCTTCGATGGTCATTATTTCCTTGAGAGGAATGCTACGCAATATTCTCTCTCATGTCATCCATGTGACCCACTAGTCACTAGTTTTTAATTTATACATGTACAAGAGAGACATAGGAGAGGTGTTCCCTTCTAAAATTAGGGAGCATAAAAAAAGTTTATCTCTTCTTTTCACTCTAGCGTAAAGGTTTCTAGATTCTCTCCACCACAATGTGTCTTAGAGCTAGTCATTAGAGAAGCTCTTATTGAAGTGATTAGGGGAACAAGATGGCCCACAATACTTGATCTAGCTGGTGGACTTAATGTGCATGAGACGGGCACACCTCTCACCATTATACCAGCTCACATGATCTTGGAGGGTAATATGCCAATAGAAACCTTAGCACGAGTCTTTTTCAATCAGGGTGCAATAACAAACATGGTTGCCACACTTGCCTCCATGGATATCAGAGAGTTGGGCACTCTCCTCTTCCCGAGAGATGCATTTCATCAGGGCATAGCTCATGCCTCGGTGATATAAGTGCCCGTCGACCACGATGTGTCTTTGGCTTGACGGGTAGATCCGCTCTATCACAGCACTATAGTCGAGGATGGCTCTATCTTTCAACTATGTTAGGACTTGAACCATCTAGGGCGCTACCAAACTGAGCGCTAGCACTGCGTGGGGCTATCACTATGTTGGGAAGGGATCCCTCCAAGATCCACACTATCTAGAAGGGCATCCTCTTCGTCCGCAACTGCATCAGAGATGTAGGGATGGATGAGCTTTTATTCAAAGACTCCGGAGGGTGTCTTGTCCTTTCTAGTTTTGTTTTCTAGGTCGTCAACATAGGTCTCTAAGTCATGGCCAAATTGGGTAGGGTGTTGTCAGATAGCTCAGCCCTAGACATCGGTAGAGCATTCAGAACTAGGCCCGTCGATAGGCATGTGTGAGGTGGGCGACCGAACAGCCCCCCCAAGCATGGGCCCCCACCTCGCATCCCTCGCAACCCAGTAGCTCAGTGATTCAGAAGTTAGAATGACGAATACTATACTCAAACTGCACAAACATAGAACCTTAGCTCGGCGACATCAGACATCCTCTCGACTTCGCGACTCTTTGTCTCGCCTCTCGCGTCGTCGTCATCAACACCAACTTACCAGTCGGTAGTGTAGTTCACCAATCAGGAAATCACAAGTTCGTCGTCGCCGCACTGCCGCAGCCCATAGGCCACACGCCGCAATGGCAGCAGGTACTGGACACCGGACGGTGGATTGGCGAATGGATGCAGGCACTAGCCAAGTAGACAATGATTCACAATTTGATTAATTGAATTGAATTTTGATATTCTATGGGTGCTTAATTTTGATATTCTGAAGTTCTTGAAAAAAGCGTCACTTTTATGCTAATGCTATTATTGGATATAGAATTTTGTTAACCATTCTTATGACTGTTGCATCTGCGGAAAGAAGCTTTACCAAACTCAAGTTATTGAAAACCTACTTACATTCTACTATGACACAAGAAAGCTCAAGTTATTGAAAACATGCGTGCAGCTGCCACCGGGATAGCCCCTAGCTGGTGAAGATGGGGCCGCTCTTGACCTCGATGGAGAACATGCGGGGAGGGAGATTCTAGTCAAGGTCCCGATGTTAGAATGCTATGGTGTTGTTGTAGCACTGCATCAACTTATCGGTCCTACTGCTTGTAACACCCCGGTGTTATGCCTGCATTTAGCACCTGCAAATCATGAGCATAAGCATTGTCATGCATTCGTCAGCATTGCATGAAATAGTGTATGAAACACAACTTTGAAACATTGATGTTGCAATTGTTTGTTTAAAAAGAACTATGCCATGATTATGCTTGTTAGGTTAATAAACATGCTTGTTTGGTAGTGTAAATAATTTAGAAATGTTTCACATGTAATTTGGAGCAAGTTTTGTATTCAAAAGTTTCTCAAAATTTGCTTTTAAAAATAAATTAGGAAAATAGGCTTTTGATTTAAATGAACTTTAAATCCCTATTTCAAAATCTATTTGGAATTTCAAATTTTACCCTAAAGCAAAGTTATAGAGAATTAAATTCCAAACAACTTTTATTTTTGGACCAACTTATGAAAATGTATTTTCGGTGCTCAAAATGGAAGTTTTAAGGCTGTTTATTGAAAAATATAAAGAAAAAGATTTTTATTTTCTTACCGGGCCGCCCGCCTCATTTCTGGCCCAGCAGCCGAAGCCGGACCACGCGCGCCGCACGCCCACGTCCCGCGCGACCGACCGCTCCCGCGCTCGCCCGCGCCTGCTCCATGCGCCGCCCGCCGCGTGGCAGCTACTCACCGGCGGCGAGGGGCGGTGGCCGCTCCGACCGTCCCCCCACTAGCCTTTATGGCCTGTCCGAGCCGCCTCTGCTCCACCCCACTCCATTTTGCCCTCACTCCCTAGCGCAGCAGCAGCCGCAGTGGGAGCCACAAGCATCGCCGCGCCATTGCCGGCCGCGGAGCTCCATTCGCCGCCGTACCGCGCCTCTTCCGCTCGCACCCGTACCCGCTCAGCCTTGCTGCGACACCCGCCGCCGCTATCGGTTAGGTGAGGGGCCGATTTGGCCGTGCTCCTCCCCCGCCCTCCATGTCAGAGCTCGCCGGAGCTCGGCTCCGCGCGGGTGACCCTACTCCACTCCCTATTCCTTCTTCCTTGCGCGAGCAACCGACCCGCCTCGACCTCGCGAAGCTCGCGCGCCACCTCTCGCACCTCGCCATGGCCGGAGTTGACCTTCTCGCCGCCATGCCTCATCGCCGAGCCGCCATGGGCGACGGCGAGCTCGATTTCGATCTTCTCTGGCCTCGCTGCTTGCACTGACGCGTCCACCTTGGCACGGTGTTCACGGTGGTGGTTACCTCGTCGCCGGCAACCTCGCCGACGGTGAGATCTCGCCAGTCAACCGCGAGCTCTGCTTAGGTTTGACTGACCGGTGGGGTCAGTTTGACCCGCGGGCCCCGTCTGTCTGTTGCTCTGTGTGAATCCAGGGTGAAGCAGGCAGGTGCACTTAGTGTTTTAGGCCGGGTTTGAATAAAGGTTTTCGGAAATGATTTTTCCAGAAGACGTTTGAATGATTAGAAAAATTGTATCTTGCTCATTTTTTGCTTCAAATCTGGTGAAACAAGTTTTGCTAGGTTTCTTTTGAGTATATCTACAGTAGAAAATATTGCATGTCAAGTTTGTGGTACTTTTCTGTATAGTTTTATTTTATTTTTGTAAATGCTATTAATCTTCAGACATGCATAGTAAATCACATGTTGCTCAGAAAAATATGGTTCTAGTTTTATTTGTCTTCTTATGTGATGCACTTTGTATGAAAAATATACTCTATACATGTTTTGTAGAAAAATATTGGCGGACCCAGAAATTCTTAAAGACTAGGGCCACTTTCAAGTTACGATAACTACCCCATAAAGGTGAAATGATGAGAAACAATTGATAAAATAAAATGACTAAATCACGAAACAATCCGCATCGATCACCAAAAAGGTAAATCACTGTCAGTTTCGTTTTTTTCCCTCAAAAACCAAAACGATTCGATTAAACTGCAGATGAGGCGCCGAGCTGAGCACGTAATCCCCTATTTCTTCATCTCTCTGTACATAAAACAACTAATATAACACCTGCTAGTCTGCTACATCCGTCCAGGATGAAGCCTTCACTTCGTTTTTCAATCCTGTTGAATTGATATACCTCAAATGAGGCAACATCGGTGGAGGGGAGCAGCGGCCTGCGTGACGGCCTGTGACCACGTGAGCTTTGAGCATGGATGCGTGTGGCCAGGGCAGCACGTCACCGTTGCTCCCGCTTGACGTCCTGCACTCTGCCTGCCTGCACTCTGCCTGATTGCCTCTTTGCGCCAGATGGAGCGACTCCAGAGTCCAGACGAGCGAGGCGGCATGACTCTGACGGACCGACGCGACGCGAGCTATTCCCTTGCTTCAGATGGACTCCTTTGTTGGGCTGGTATTTGATGGGCCAAGAATTGAAGAACTGCTCCTTGATTACTTGGGCCATGACTAGGGCCATGGCCCTGGTGGCCCTAGTCCTGAGTCCGCCAATGTGTTTAGTTCAAGTGCCTTTATTTGCTAAGATTTGTTATTTTTGCTAGAGAGCAAAATGGGTATAAAACATGCTTGTGATAATTTTTGTATAGTGATTATTTATGATGTAGAGCATGGGGAAAATACTCAATCAGATGTTTGATACTTTTCATAGTGCAAAGTATTTTCAGGTGTCGTTATACCATGATTTTTTGTCCTTTTTATGTAAGCTATTGTAGTGGTCCAAATGCAGTGAAATTTATATGGTATGCTATGTTTGGCACTAGTAAGCTACTGTAATTTTCTTAGATTTTTCTATGCTGTCGAAATAGATATTGTTGTTCAAACCTAGTATTAATTAGGGTTTAATTAAACCTTGCATTATGCGTGAATAGTTAATTTTGTCTATCTTTGGTGTATCTTTGAAGCTTTTTAACTTGCTGTGGTGATTTGGCATGTTAATTCAGTGGTTGTAGTATTAGTGTAGCAGTACTTATGTGTGGCTATATGGTAGTTAGTAGTAGAAGAGAATGCAGTAGATGACAGTTACTTATAGTACATGTCTTGGATGATGTTGACTACCTTGTAGAAGAATTTTACTTCTACTCTATCCAATAAAGCTAAGCATGCTCATCTACATTGCATGCAATCATAATCATTATGTGCCCTATCATCTGATGTACCACTTGCATAATCACTCATACATTTGCATCATAACAGGATCGCGGGAAGAGCAGCTAGCGGTAAAGCCGGACGTGGTCGAGGGGTTCCAGCCCGAGGAGCCCGCACTGGAGGTGTAGGCCGAGGAGGACGCCGGTGAAGAGCTGCAGGAGTGCCCTGACCACCGTCCCAGTTCCTTTGAGAGAGGCAAGCCCCGGAGCATTTCTCCCTCGGTTTGTAATTATTTAATTAATGCTTTACTTAAATTGATGTATTACGTTCAGGAGTTGTTTGCAACCGTTGCTGCATTATACCCTGTCTACCTTTGTTATATCCCTTGCTACCCTGGTATTCGCAGTCGAGTCAATGCTTAGCTGGCTTAGACCAGTAGAAGTCAGGTGATTTTCTGTCACATGCGAGCTTCAGGCGGTTACCTGGATCTTGTTTGGCTAAATGTGTCATCATGGGATATAACTAAGTGTTAATGTGAAGTTGAGACCGGACGGAAACTTACAGGGTTTCGGACTGTAGTGATTTCTATCTATGTCGATTAAGGACCGACCGTTGTTGGGCCTCGGGTCATGTTAAACGCATGCCTCGCATATAGTTGGCCGAATAACATACGTTTCGACCACGAAACTGGGAGATTAATCGGGCCGAGTGGATTGTCCGCAGCGCACTGTACCAGAGAAGGTGTGGTAGGACACGGGGACGCGATGATAAGACCAAAAGGCAGTCGGTCGGCCCCCGGTACATGTGGTTCCTGGCAAACTCGAGACTTTACCTGGATAGTTGACTCGGTGACCAATATCTCACTTTAGCGGGTGAGTGATGTTTGTGTGAGGAATAAATTACCAACTGGTTAATAATCGATTCAAATCGCCATCATTCACTGGATAGTGAACACTTGACTTGAGTTACAACATCGTAGTAATGTTGATGGAACACTTGGATGGTTATAATGGATATAATATTATAGAAATTGCTAATGATAATTGGTTATCATTAATTGCTTGATCATATGCTTGCTCTAGTATAGTTGCAAATATAGCCGACAGATTAATAATGATTACTTGATATAATGTTTCTAGAAAAAAGTTCTTAAAATGCTAAAATATCTTTTTGCAAATGAGTCAGTTACACCACTATAAAGCCCTTCATGATTCCTTGGTGTCATTTTACTTTTAGTTATGTCGGGTAAGTAGTACCTTCTCGTACTCAGGGTTTTGTTCCGACTTGTTACAGATGGGAAGATATACTACAACTATTGTATCAATTGTCTTTACCCTGCAATTGGTGATGCTTAGGACCATGGGCAATGGTCGTTCCTTACGTCTCATCTAATGCTTTTGTTGGAGATGATCATCGGCTGTCACTTTATTTCGAACTCCGTGTGAGTGTGTGTGGATTTGAACTATTTGCTTCCGCTAGTTTCTATTTGAACTCGGATTGTAATAACTATGTTTAAACTCTGATGTATCTGTGATGCGAACTTTTATGTAATGTGTGATGTTGACCGCTAAATTTATTATGATCTTGGCTGATGTGAGAGTTGGTTTGAAATCCTTCATGATTTCACAGACTACCGGGTTATACGGGCTTAAGTTCGCTAAATTGTCTGCTCCGGCGGGTGATTTTCTTACTTAATTTCGTATAATTGGTCGGTTCTGTTACACTGCTAGTCCTGATTTCTTTTACAGCTTGGTCCTGCTCGCCTCCTGGACCCTGTGGAAGGAACGGAACCGCCGCCCGTTTCATTGAAAGTTTCTCTCTTCGACCAAACTGCTGCAAGCTATCCTTGACTAGGCGAATGCTTGGATTGGAGCGGGGTTTCGCGCCCTGGCGCTGCTCACGACACTTGTCGAGTAGACTAGCGCAGCTAGCCTTGTCGTGCCAATTGTATTTAGTTAGCACAGCCTACTTTCGCCACCGCTTGCGGTGATCTTTGTCGTGTGTTACTTCGTGATGTGGATCGGCGCCTCGCCATGACCACTCACGAAGCGTGTAAACTTCCTTATTCCACTTAGTGCAACATGTGCAAATGCGCGTTTTCGAAGAAGAATATTCAAATATGACTAATCAACTCTAGTCACCATTTGGCATAGTATGCTTGCTATTTTTATATCTCAATCTCTAGACCTCTCCGACCAGCGTGATTTCAGTTGTGATAGCCCTTAAGTTTTATATATTTTAATGTCACAAAGTTTGAGGTCAATCCAAGTTACGGTTTTTGTAGACATCGGTTTTAGTGGAGATGTAGTGTTCTATCTAGAACTCAAATGTGAGCTAATTAGATTTTATATAGAGAGGGAAGTGTTAAAATTTATTTTTAGCTTAATCATATACTCCTCTGGTTGCCTATCCTTATGTGAATTCATCCTACGGGATGTTAATTCATTACTGCCTCTGGATCCAAGCACCGTTTACAATTTCTAGTCATTATTTCAACGGAAAAATCATGGCATCAAAGAAAATTCAAGCATCGACGACTGGGCAATAATAGATGGTCTGTCTTCTCCGCAGCTATACAACATGCTCGGATGCTTAAACTCAGAGCTTGTTTGATATAAGAGCTAATAGATGGACTAACTTTTTAGCCAATTGTTCAACAACTAACCTTATTATGTGGCTTCCACCACACTGTTTTAAATTCATATATATAAGTGGTAGCTATGGACTACGCATCTGTTTTTTCTTTTTATTTATTTATACTATGTGATTCTTATAGTGCAAGCATAGCCAACCTCCTCGCACAAGTGTTCTATTGCCTTCAGCTAGTGGGATATCTAGGAAGACCATCTCCCATGCCCGGGGCCATTGCTCACTTTGATTGTGACCTGGATCACGATAGTTTTTTTTTTTTTTTTTGAGGTCAACGACAGGGGGTGGGGGGTAAAGGACCCCCACCTGATATATATTAAGCCACAGATGCCGGCGAGGCCAGTGGGTGGCGGGGCACAAAGCCCAAATTAAGTTTTCCAGAAGTACAAAGGGGGGAGATAGAATCAAATAGGTAAATGATTACACCAAAAATCAGAGAGACGAGCATCATTCTTAGGCAAGCGGCATCTCCATTGCCTCGCGGAGTCCCTGCAGGCTGTAGCCAGGCGGCGGTGGTCTGGGGGCATGCCTCTGAACACGACATCGTGCCGGTGTTTCCATAATTCCCAGCAAATGAGAAGGAGCAGTGAGGAGTGAGCAACTTTAGGCATGACCACTGGAGCAGATGATTCCCACCGGCATAACTTCAGCGATGTTTCCTGCTTGCCAACCGATATGGTTCCAAAAAACGATAGTTTATTTAGGAGTTCAATTAGGACTCAGACCATGTTTAGTTCCAAAAATTTTCAAGATTTCCCGTCACATCGAATGTTTAGACACATATATGGAGCATTAAATGTAGAAAAAAATTAGTTACACAGTTTGATAGAAAACTACGAGACGAATTTTTTGAGTCTAATTAGTTTATGATTGGACACTAATTGACAAATACAAATGAAAGTGCTATGGGTGTGTTCACTTCACATGTAAACCCAAAATATTTCCTCTTCCACCTATCACATCGAATCTTTGGACACATGCATGAAGCATTAAATGTAGATAAAAAAGATAACTAATTGCATAGTTTGTCTGTAAATGTCGAGACGAATCTTTTGAGCATAGTTAGTTCATGATTGGACATTTTTTGTCAAATAACAACGAAAGATGCTACAGTAACTTTTCACCTACTTTTTGCCAACTGAACACACCCTATGGTAGCTAAAGTCAAAAAAAAAATTCACGAACTAAACACACCCTCAGACACTCAGTTCCTTGATCTGTAAGCTAGGTGAGTCTTGGCTTTCGCTCTCAAACTGCAAAATTCTGTACGCTAGGCGAGTCTTGCCTTTCGTTCTCAAAAACTGCAAACTCAGCACTACAGTTTGTCCAGCAGCAGCAGAGGCAACTTCCACGTTCCTACCCGTTCCTACACGTAGCACCAGTTGGCATCCAAACGCAAGCAGCTTGTCCTCGGTCTCAGGGGTGTAGGTAGATTGCTAGTCTGGTTTAGTTTCAGAAAATTTTACAAAATTTTTCAAGATTCTCCGTCGCATCGAATCTTTTAAACCTAATTATCTCTAACAGTTTGACAAATTTTGTTTCTCAAATCTCGTTGTTTGCCAACTCCCAAAATAATATGAGGAGGAAAAAAGATCTCATCTCCAACAGTTTGGCAAATTTTATTTCCAAAAACCTAAAAACCCGCTAACGAAACGAAAAGACCCTCTAAGCGAACGAAGAGCCCCGTTAAGCGAACGAAGAGCCTCGCTAAGAACGAGAAACTACGATGCGCAGCCGGTGCCCCTCGCACATATATGCGCGCAATCGACCGAGATTTGTCAACTTGCCAAAGATGTTAAACCCAGATACCAAACTATTGGAGAAATATTTTTCTCATTTTGCTAAAAATTTTAGGATGCCAAGTCTATATGCCAAACTCTTAGAGATGTTCGTCCATGATTGGACACTAATTACCAAATAACAACGAAAAGTGCTACAGTAGCATTTTGCAAAAATTTTCGTCATCTAAACACAGCCACGTGTATGTCTCCATCTCCGTGGAGTGCAGTGATCGGTGAATAAGGTCAGGTGCTTGGCCGGCAAGGCTGCGCAGACGAAAAGTGTTACAATAGCATTTTGTAAAAATTTTCGCCATCTAAACACGGCCACGTGTATGTCTCCGTGTCCGTGGAGTGCAGTGATCGGTGAATAAGGTCAGGTGCTTGGCCGGTGCGCAGCTATAAAATTGGGCCCGCAGGCACCCATTTGCACAGCAGCGACGAAGCCGCACCATAGCACAGCTACTGTATTTTCGTTGCCTCCGATAGGCAATAGTTGACCGACCAGCGCGCCGGCCGCTGACATGGACAGCGGATCCGTGAAGCAGACCGTCGTTCTGTACCCCGGCGGCGGCGCCGGGCACGTCGGGCCGATGACGCAGCTCGCCAAGGTCTTCCTCCACCACGGCTACGACGTCAACATGGTGCTCCTGGAGCCGCCCATCAAGTCGATCGCCTCCGGCGCCAGCTTCATCGAGGGCCTCGCCGCCTCCAACCCGTCCATCACCTTCCACCTCCTCCCGCCGATCCCGCCCCCTGACTTCGCCAGCGCCACCAAGCACCCTTTCCTCCTCATGCAGGAGCTGCTGGGCCAGTACAACGACAAGCTCGAGAGCTTCCTCCGCTCCATCCCCCGGGAGCGCCTGCACTCCCTCGTCATCGACATGTTCTGCACCGTCGCCATCGACGTGGCCGCAAAGGTGGGCGTCCCCGTCTACACGTTCTTCGCGGCGAACGCCGGAGCTCTGGCCGTCCTAACCCAGACGGCGGCGCTGCTTGCCTGTCGGCAGACGGGCCTGAAGGAGCTTGGGGACACGCCCATCGACTTCCTTGGCGTCCCGCCGATGCCGGCGTCCCATATCCTCAGGGAGATGCTCGAGGACCCGGACGACGAGGTGTGCAAGACCATGGCGGAGATCTGGAAGCGCAACACGGACACCCGGGGCGTCCTGATCAACACCTTCTACTCACTGGAGTGCCGGGCCCTGCAGGCGTTCGGCGACCCGCTGTGCGTCCCCGGCAAAGTGTTGCCTCCTGTTTACTCCATCGGGCCGTTGGTTGGCGAGGGCGGGACGCACAGAGAGGAAGCGGAGAGGCACGAGTGCCTCACCTGGCTCGACGCACAGCCGGAGCGCAGCGTGGTGTTCCTCTGCTGGGGGAGCAGGGGCTTGCTGTCCGGGGAGCAGCTCAAGGAGATCGCCGCTGGCCTAGACAAGTCCGGGCAACGGTTCCTGTGGGTGGTGCGCACGCCGCCCAGCGACCTGAAACGACCCTGGGAGCCACGCCCGGAGCCGGACCTTGACACCTTCTTGCCGGAGGGGTTCTTGGAGCGGACCAGGGACCGCGGCCTCGTCATCAAGTCGTGGGCACCGCAGGTGGATGTGCTCAACAACCCAGCTATTGGCGCATTTGTCACCCACTGCGGGTGGAACTCGACGCTTGAGGCCATCGCAGCGGGGGTGCCGATGCTGTGCTGGCCACTGGACGCAGAGCAGAAGATCAACAAGGTACTTATGACCGAGGCCATGGGCATCGGGCTGGAGCTGGAGGGCTACAACACAGGTTTCATCAAGGCTGAGGAGATAGAGACGAAGGTGAGGCTTGTGCTGCAGGAGTCCGAGGAGGGGAGGGAGATTAGGACCCGAGCAGCAGAGATGAAGAAAGAGGCTCACGCGGCGTTGGAGGACGGGGGATCGTCACAGGCGGCATTTCTCCAATTCTTGTCAGATGTTAAGAATATTAACGAATAGCTCACGACTAGCTCGGGGAAGGCGTGACGAATCTTTCTCCAGCCTTTTGTCATTCCTCGTTTCCCCTTCCCTGTTGTCGAGTTAACCATTTTGTGCCTTTCGAAATACTTCTCTGCGTCATAGTTAGCTTCTCTGGACCAATGGTCATCCAATATCTCATCATTATCGATCAAACAATGTTCAGTGCCTTCACCGGACAGGAACTTTTGTTCCATCACATCTCTGAGACTCAATTTCTCCAGCTGATCTTGCATTTCTTCAGAGGATAAAATTTGACTGAGGCCTGGTTTAGTTTCTAAAAATTTTTAGATTCACCCATCACATCGAATATATGACACATGTATGGAGTACTAAATGTAAACGAAAAAAAACTAATTCACAGTTTGGTTGGAAATCGCGAGACGAATCTTTTAAGCCTAGCACATGGAGGTACTGTAGCACTTAAGGCTAATCATAGACTAATTAGGTTTAAAAGATTCGTCTCGCAGTTTCTAGGCGAGCTATGTAATTAGTTTTTTTATTAGTATCCGAAAACTCCTTCTGACATCCTATGAAACATCCGATGTGACATCCAAAAATTTTCTTTTCGCGAACTAAACACAGCCTAAAAGTTCAGCCGGTAGAGCCTGCCCCATTGGTGCAGCCTCATTTTCAGCCACCTGCCATTATGTTCAGAACCTATCATTATGTTCAATTGCAAGAAACTCGTCTCCTGCAACTGCAAGGGCAGCGCATCAAAAGGAAGAATCCCACTGATGAAGGCTATGGGCCAGTTTAGTTGCATTTTTTTTTTGCAAAATGACACTGTAGCAAATTTCATTGTTATTTGGTAATTAGTGTCCAATCATGGTCTAACTAGGCTTAAAAGATTCGTCTCGTCCATTTCGTCTAAACTGTGTAATTAGTTTTATTTTTTATCTATATTTAATGCTTCATGCATGCGTCCAAAGATTCGATGTGACGGGGAATGTTGAAAAATTTTGCAAAATTTCTGGCAACTAACCAGGGCCTATGTTTAGTTCACGAAAAGAAAATATTTGGGTGTAACATCGGATGTTTCATAGGATGGCGGAAAGGGTTTTCAGATACTCATAAAAAAACTAATTACATAGCTCGTCTAGAAACCGCGAGACGAATTTATTAAGTCTAATTAATCCATCATTAGCACATATGGGTTACTGTAGTAATTAAGGCTAATCATGGACTAATTAGGCTTAAAAGATTCGTCTCGCGATTTTCAACCAAACTGTGCAATTAGTTTTTTTCGTCTACATTTAGTACTCCATGCATGTATCAAACATTCGATGTGGTGGGTAAATCCAAAAAAATTTGAGAACTAAACCAGGCCGAAGTTCAACCAAAATTTTGAGGCAGTCTTGACTTCCTTGTACGTGAAATAACAAATGGCGCAAGCAAGATGACGTAGAGGTGAGGTCCCAAAACTAAAATGGAGCACACGTCAAATATGTGGTTTTAATTGTGAACTACATCGAGGAAGTCTCTACATCACGAATATGTGGTTTTAATTGTGAATTACCTTGATGAAAATGCGTCGATCAATCCCTGAAACACTGATATGTTCATTTCTAAAACAGAGTCGAGGGAATTTATGTACCGTGAAAAATTTGTGCAGTGCTGACTGGACGAGGGAAACACAGACTACACTTATTACCATTTGACTTCAAAATGACAATTGACTACACTTGCAAAATATTGGTTTCATCTTTGAATGACCGTACATCCATTCCAGGAACTGACAGCAAGCAGAGTTTCATAGCAGGTACTGCCTAACTTAACATCTTCCATATAGGCCCAACAAAACTTTACACGAATTAGCAAGCGTAGGAGTACTAACTTAGAGCTATGAGCAATTGAGAGACGGAGAGACCACTGACTATTCCTTACACACGATCTAGAGAACATGAAGGCCATCAGTCTCAAATTCTGGGGACAATGTGGATCCTATCTGATTTTGTTTATAAAAAATCTACTGATAGATGTTTCTGCTGACAGTGATCAAGCTCAGTAATTTCAAGGATCTGGTTACTACTAGAGAAACTGCAAGTTGTTTGCTTGTTTAGTAGAGAAGCTCAGTTGATTGGTTGCAAATTCCTGTCTTCCAGAAGTCGGAGAATACACTGAAGACTTGACAGCGCAAGCTTGAGCAAAATATCAAGAATACAAAATGGAGATGCAGACAAGAGTGAGTGGTATAAAAATTAATTTCACAACGACAAAAGCTCGTTCTTGATTTTCAGCATCTACTTAAGAATTGCAAAATTCTTAAGAGGTCCATGTCCTGTGTTTTGGATCAAAGAGAAAAAGGGGGTGTTTAGGCTCTGTTTAGTTCAAAAAAATTTCAAGATTTTTCGTCACATCAAATATTTAGACATATGCATGGAGTATTAAATGTAGATGAAAAAAACTTATTACATAGTTTGGTAGAAAACCACGAGACGAATCTTTTGAGCCTAATTAGTCCATGATTGAACACTAATTGACAAATACAAACGAAAGTGCTACAGTGGTCAAACCCAAAAATTTTTGCGAACTAAACATGGCCTTAGTTGGGAGGTGAAAAGTTTTTTTGTGTCACATCGGATGTTTCATGGGATGTCAGAAGGGTTTTTCGGATACTAATTAAAAAACTAATTACATAACTCATCTGGAAACCGCGAGACGAATTTATTAAGCCTAATTAAGCCATCATTAGCACATGTGTGTTACTGTAGCACTTAAGGCTAATCATGAACTAATTAGGCTTAAAAGATTCGTCTCGTGGTTTCCAATCAAAATGTGCAATTAATTTTCTTCGTCTACATTTAGTACTCTATATATGTGTCCAAACATTCGATGTGATGGAGTGAAAAAATTTTAGGTGGGAACTAAACACCCCAAAATAGCTTAATCGAAAGCTCAATTATAGGATTCCAAAAAAATTACTTTATAATTTTAAAATGATATGAGACTCCAGATCCAAGAAAATAGGTCATGTTTGATATTTAGCATCTAAATGAAAATTTTCAAGATCTAGGTCCTTCACTTTGAATTGACAAAAAAAAGGTCTAGAACAGTCACGCCAAGCAAGACGGCCTCACTAAGCCTATGTCACGTCAGCAACAAACGTAGAAAGTGTTCACGGTGTTGTCATCGTGTGTATGTACTTAGTCACGTCAGTACTTGCTGTATGTGTTATAAAAAAACTTGCTGTATGATGGTATTTATTTTGAAAATGCTATGCTTAGGGGCGTCCGACGCTCCAACCGGAATCGGACGGCTCCATACAAATAAAAAAAACCAAAATACTTACACCTAGCCTACCAGCCCAACATAGTATTCTCTTTCCACCTTTTCTTTCCAGAAGCCTTTGTCCACATGTCTTCTCCAGAAGGCTCTCTACCGCAACGCCACAACAGCACTCCACCGCGCCACCTCGGTGTTCTTCACGCCGTCCGGGCTTCGGTCGCCGGCCAGCATCTCCACCGTACCCCAGCACGGCTACCCATCTTTCTCCCTCTCCATGGCACCTCCTGCCCACCTTGGCCGTCCACCACGGTCCGTCTTCTCCACCGGAGTGACCCGCCACGACCTTCTCCACCAGACTTGTCGCAACCTTCTCCACTGGAGCGGCGAGCTCCATGCCACCATGGAGCTCTTACACCGGTGAACTCAACACACCGACGAGCTTCCATTCCCAATCAGCAAGGAGACATCCATTTCCAAGCAACAAGGAGATGTTGCACTGAAAGCGTATGTTGCAAACATATGTTTCAAGTGTTTAGAGGTATGTTGCAAGTGTTTCGTATCGGTGTTACAAAAATATACAGGATGTTGTAAAAGTAGATTGGGATGTTGCACATGTTGCAATGGCTATACATGTATGTTTTAAGTGTATGTTCCAGCCAAAGGGTGCCTAGCTGAACTGGTTAGATGGCCTCGGCGGCACTCCTCAGGTCTTGAGTTCGACTCCCCGTGGGAGCGAATTTCAGGCTAGGGTTAAAAAAAATCCCCTCGTCTGTCCCGCGGCCAAAGCACAGGTCAAAAGGTCCGGCCCGGTTCTCACAGGGCAACGGTGCCCCTGTGTCAGGGTGGGGCAGCGGTTCGGGAGTTTTCTCAGCCTATGTGAGAAGGTCTTCTCTCTTACAGCAATGCCCAGGGGTGGCTTACCCCCTGCAGGTCGAGTTTTTTTAAGTGTATGTACCAAATGTTTCATCTGTATCACACGTATGTTGCAAGTATTTTCATTGGATGTTGCAAAAGTAGACGTGGATGTTGCACATGCATGCATGTTGCAAGCGTATTTTTCAAGTGGTTTCAGGTGGTTTGCAAGTGTTTCATATGGGTGTTGCATGTGTTTGCAATGGTTTTCAAATGTTTTTCAGGTGTTTTTGCAAGTGTTTTAGACGCATGTTTCAAGTGTCTCATCTGTCTTTCTCTGTATGTTGCAACTGTTGCATATGGATGTTTCAAAAGTAGATCGGGGTTGCACGTGGGATGCACGTGGAAAGCGGCTGGCGGCGCGGGCAACGTTTGGGGCTGCTGCGGCCTGCGGGCCCGTGCCACAAGCCCGACGCGAGCGCCCCGGATCGGACGTCCTAGCGCTAGCAAGTCCATATTTATCTATACTATGTCTCTTGGCTTGACGAAAAGGTTATTTAAAGAAATAGTTTGGCACGCGATGTTTTAAAATATTATTTTTTAAGCGATAGATTACAAATTGCATAATGAACATTTTTTAGCTTTGCATTTGTATCATTTAAAAGTATAATGGAGTTGTAAGTTGGGCATAGCTCATTTGGTTAAATTCCTTGTAGTGAAACTATTTTGGTTCAAGTCATGCGAGCATGGACTTTGATCGTGAATTGGGTCACTATAGTTTTAGCCAAATAGTACCAAACATTTCTGATGTATACATGTATAAATAGTCAAATATACTTGCCCCTCTTGTAATCAATACAGATCTTTGTCTTTAGATCTCAGAGTCTTGGCTTTCGTTGTCAAAACTACAAATGCCAGAACTCCAGGCCCACTGATATATTATTTTAACGCAAGTAGCCAAGCAGAGCTCAACTTCCACTTCTACCCTGCCTGGCGCCTGCCACAGATCGAGGAAATCTCAAAGGTCAAAGTAGATTCCCAAATCCTAATCCAGGTTTCCATCTGCATCCGTGGAGGTGGAGCAGTTAGCAATCTCATCCTGTCCACCAAGAAAATAAACTAGTCAGCCAGTGCGCCGCGAGGACAGTGCGCCGCTCTAGGAAAAAAAATCGGACAGCGAAGCTAGCAAGCCATTTCCAAGTACGACCCTTTCTTATCTTCCTTTCCTGATTGACCAGCCGTGGCTCAGATGGACGCCGGATCCGTGAAGCAGATCGCCGTTCTGTACCCCGTCGGCGGCGTCGGGCACATCGGGCCCATGACGCAGCTCGCCAAGGTCTTCCTCCACCACGGCTACGACGTCACCATGGTGCTCATCGAGCCGCCCATCAAGTCGACCGACTCCGGCGCCGGCTTCATCGAGCGTGTCGCCGCCACCAACCCGTCCATCACCTTCCACGTCCTGCCGCCGCCGATCCCCACCCCTGACTTCGCCAGCTCCACCAAGCACCCTTTCCTCCTCATACTGGAGCTGATGCGCAAGTACAACGAGGAGCTCGAGAGCTTCCTCCGCTCTATCCCCCGGGAGCGCCTGCACTCCCTCGTCATCGACCTGTTCTGCACCCACGCCATCGACGTGGCGACGAAGGTGGGCGTCCCTGTCTACAAGTTCTTCGCCTCAGGCGCCGGGACTCTGGCCATCTTCACCCAGCTGCCGGCGCTGCTTGCCGGCAGACAGACGGGCCTCAAGGAACTCGGGGACAGGCCCCTCGAGTTCCTTGGGGTCCCGTCCATGCCGGCGTCCCATCTCGTCACGTCGCTGCTGGAGAGTCCGGAGGACGAGCTGTGCAGGACCATGATGAAGATCTTGGAGCGCAACGCGGACACCCACGGCGTTCTGGTCAACACGTTCGAGTCGCTGGAGAGCCGGGCCCTGCAGGCGTTGAGGGATCCCCTGTGCGTTCCCGGCCAGGTGCTGCCTCCAGTTTACTCCGTCGGGCCGTTGGTTGGCAGGGGCGGGACGACGGACAAGCAGGAAGGAGGTCCTAGGCACGAATGCCTCGCGTGGCTCGGCGCGCAGCCAGAGCGCAGCGTGGTGTTCCTCTGCTGGGGGAGCAAGGGCGCCCTACCCAAGGAGCAGCTCAAGGAGATCGCCGTTGGCCTGGAAAGATGTGGGCAACGGTTCCTATGGGTCGTGCGCACGCCGGCAGGCAGCGACGGCCCCAAAAGATACTGGGAGCAGCGTGGCGAGGCGGATCTGGACGCGCTCTTGCCGGAGGGCTTCTTGGAGCGGACCAAGGGCCGTGGCCTCGTCGTCACGTCATGGGCACCGCAGGTGGATGTGCTCAACCACCCCGCTACGGGCGTATTCGTCACCCACTGCGGGTGGAACTCGACGCTGGAGGCGATCGCGGCGGGGGTGCCGATGCTGTGTTGGCCACTGGCGGGCGCGGAGCAGAGGATGAACAAGGTGTTCATAACCGAGGACATGGGCGTCGGGGTGGAGATGGAGGGCTACATGACAGGTTTCATCAAGGCTGACGAAATAGAGGGGAAGGTGAGGCTAGCGTTGGAGGCCGAGGAGGGGACGAGGCTTAGGAAACGAGCACTGCAGCTGAAGAAAGAAACGGAGGAAGCGCTGGAGCACGGCGGCTCGTCGCGGGCGGCATTTCTCCGATTCTTGTCAGATGTTGCAAGTCGAGAGTAGCTTCGGAAGCGATGTACTCGCTCGCCACCACCGCCAATAGTGTCTCCATTGTCGTGGTGAGCCACGCCTAATTGCCTCGCTCGCCACCACCAACAACCAACATGTTGTCCTAGTCGTCCCTATGTGCAAACCAAACACAGGAATGCCCTGCCCCAAATCTAAATTCTAAAAGCTTCTGGTTGTGTGCATAACTATGTGGAAACCGGGACAAAAATTGTTTTCCCTATAAAAAAAACCCCTCAGGAGCTACTCGCTCAGTCGCTCTTATGGAGCCACCTACTTTTGAATAAAAAACGATGATACATGCCACTCTACATTGATCTACAACGTAACTACATCAAAAACTTCAATCTAAAACATATCATATTATATATCTATTGCATAAATTTGCTCATGTAGAGTAACAAAATTGAATTTTTCTTTTTACAACTTTACAATTTTTCAAAGTTTTGGCCGGTAAAAAAGAGCATGTGGTGCCACATCAGTGGCTATATAGGCAGCTGAGACCTTTGTGGCCTGTTTTGGATTACGGCTAGGATATATACAAAGTTCATGACCCAGATGAGCGGGAAAAAATTTATGGACCTAGATGAGAAGTGAGAAAAAGTTTGAGGACCCACAGTGTAATTCACTTAAAAAATTAAAAAAAAATACCAGAAACATATACTTCGTAGGATATCCACGAAGCAGCTAGATGCATATTACTAAGGAACATGAAAATATTGTTCGAATCACTAGCCAATGGAAATGGGAAAAAGTTTAAGGACCCACGGTGCAATTCACTTAAAAAAATAAAAAAATAGGATATCCACGAAGCAGCTAGATGCATATTACTAAGGAACATGAAAATATTGTTCGAATCACTAGCCAGTGGAAATGGTTATTAATATCCATGTACCTTCCTTAAGCGGGTCAAATCATTCATACAACTGTTATAAAAAAATCATTCATAGAACCTCAATATTTAGAGCGCACGCGTGCAAAGTTTTGAGTGAGGAGTAAATGGAGCAGATGCCCTTTTAAAGATATTTTAAGTTAAATTTTTTAGATTTAACAAAATTAATAGAAAAAAGTGCAAAGATAGAATTATTAGATATACCACAAAATATATTTTCATAATCTGCTTATTTAATTTAACAAACATTTGTGTTCCTTTCTATAATTCAATTAAATATAAAAAATTGACTTAAGATGATTTTAGAAATTAATTCATTTAGAGACGGAAGTACCGTAATGTTTATTCATGAGAGGATCCACAAAGTGCATAAAAGTAGGCAATGGACGTCACATATAGCCATATGAGGATTCAATACTAAGCATCGTGAAACTAGGTAGTAAAAAATAGCATGTATTGAACTCATGGCCGGGATCGTAAAAGGAAAACTCAGGGACGAAAAATTTACCAAATCTCTACTACTCTATCGTTTCTCTCTTACACAAGACAATTGCTATCGGCAGGACTAGCACCCAGACATCTGGATGTGTAAGGTCCTAGATGGCTAGAGGGGGGTGAATAGCCTATAAAAAATTTTACAAAAACCACTAAGCAAACTTGTTAGAACAACAAACGGCGTAAAGCGAGTTTTGCTTAGCCAAAGGTTGTGATGCAAGCCTCCTATCCACAAGTCTAGTAGATTAAGATCTCTAGTTCACACAAGAGCTATGTCACTAAAGTTACACTAGAGAACAAGCTAACAACACTACTAGCAAAGCTACTATTAGAGCTACACAAGATAAACTAGTGAATGTAAATGCAAAAGAGAGGATTGTGATTCTTATACCGACGGTGGAGTGAAGATGTTGCCAACCACCAAGAAGATATATAATCAATCAATATTGACAACAATAAATATGAAGACCAATCACCGGGAGACAAGAGACACAATATTTTTGTTCACCCGGTGTTCACTTGTGCACCGACAAGCTACGTCACCGGTTGTGTCGACCAACACTTAGATGGTTTCCCGGTGTGACCCTCAAGTCACTTGCCCCTCAAGGCACACCCCGCAAGGCACCGTAAGACACCACTCTCAAGTGAGGTAACTCAATGACACGCGCATTCCACTAGAGTTGCTTTTGGCGTCCCACCGAGGAAAGCACAAGAACCTCTCACAATCAACCGGAGGTGGCCAAGAACAATCACCTTCTCTTGCCAACGCCTCCAACAATCTCCAAGCCGGCTAGGAACGGTACTCTCCAAGAGTAACAAGAAATCCACCGGCTAAACCACCCACAAGTGCCACTAGATGCCCTCAAGCTATGCAATACACTTTGGGATCACTCAATCTCACTTTTGATTTGCAATCAAGCAAGAGAGATGAGTGGGAGGAGATGCTTTAGCTCAAAGGATGCTCAAGAGTGTTAGAAATGCCAAGAGACCTCCCCAAGGGCCGGCCAACAAGTATTTATAAGCATCCCAAACAAATAGAGCCGTTGCAACTCCACTGACCGTTTTTTTGGGACGACCGGACGCGCCGGTCGAAACTGACCGGACGCGCTTCACCGCGTCCGGTCGCCCTGCGACGTCCACGTGTCCACCGATTTCAAACGCGACCGTTAGATCCTCCAACGGTCACTGCGCGCCAACGGTCAAATGCAACGACCGGACGCGCAGCTCAAACCGACCGGACGCGCCGGTCGCACAGTACCGCGCGCCCGCGAAGCAACGACCGGACGCGCTCCTCGCAACGACCGGACGCGACAGTGCCAGCGTCCGGTCGGAGTCCAGTAAGCTCCCTTGATGACCGGACGCGTCCGATCATGTGTGACCGGACGCGCACCGCGTCCGATCAGCTTCACACCACGCGCTATACTACAGTGCGCCTGACCGGACGCGCCAGTCCCGCGAGTGACCGGACGCGCCGGTTGCAAACCCTAGCCCGCGCGCCTAACTGTTGCGCTGTACTGACCGGACGCGTCTGGTCACACCGTGACCGCGTCCGGTGCAGCGTCCGGTCACCTCTGTGACCTCCGTTCGCCTCCGTTTCTTTTCCGACTTCCGGCGAGTGGAAAATAGACATTTCATTTCTCCGAAATCGCCTGAATCCCGTGCTCGCACGCTCGACGGGAGGGAGAGAGGAACCCAAACCCCTCTCTACCCGCAAACCACAGCGCGACCAACGCCACCTTTGCAAATGTGCCAACACCATCAAGTGTACATCTCCATGTGCTTGTGTGTTAGCTTTTTCTCAATCATTTTTAAAGGTTTTCCAGTTAGCTCACTAGGCCCTACATGCAATGCACTTCATGAATTCACCTAGTGGCACCCGTGTGTCGAATAACCGATAAGACTTCCCCTCTTAATAGTTCGGCTATCGACCCTAAACCACTCACACCCTCTATGTTGTCTTGAGTGTAAAAATAAAATGGCCCTATGGTTATACCTTTGCCTTGAGCCCATTTTGTTTATCCAAATGATATGATCCACTTCATATCATCACATGACCGTCTCGATCCATCGACCTTGACTTCACTTGCTCTTCACCGTTGCATCGGTCCATCGGCGCCAAGTCTTGCTCAAGCTTCACCATCGCATGGTCCTTCGCTTCGAAGCCTCGACTAGCCCTTCACCTTCACAACCGGTCCATCGAGCCAAGCCTCATCTTGGTCTTCACCATCTTGGTCACATGAGTCAATGTCATGTCTCATATTCAATGACCACCTTTATCTAAATCATCCACTTAGATACAAAGATTAGTCCTAGGTTTCATCAATTACCCAAAACCAAACTAGGGACTTTCAATCTCCCCTTTTTGGTAATTGATGACAACCCTCACAAAGATGATTTTGATAATAAAAGTTTTGAACTTGTCATACTTGTCCAATCATTTTGCTCATAAGTAAAGTTTGGACAATTATCACAAGCTCGGTTTTGGTAGCATTAGCTCCCCCTACATATGTGCATAGAGTTTGGATTGAAAGCTTTGCACATATGCATAGATAGAAGTGTTGGGAGAGTAATTCTACCAAAATGATGCTAAGGTGTAAGAAATGGACCTTTGAAGCGTGATACCAATCGGAGTTGCCTTTTACACCATCCTTAGCATCATGAAGTAACTAGACATCCAACAAAACTCAAGAACCTCGTGAGATCAACATTATATGTAAAGATTCTTGGACCACTTGTAAAAACTTTAGGCAAGTCTAGATACCACATGTAAAACTATTCCTATGCATGCTAGTAGATCATTTCATCATCCAAGTTCTATACTAGCATTGCACCACACAAGCATGTATATTGAGTTTAAATACATGTGCAATGAGCAAGTCATATGAAAATGCACAAGCAAATGCAACAACTTTGTTTATGAGCTTGCTCCCCCTACTTGTGTGCATCAAAAATTTTATTTACTCCTTTATCATGTTGAATCATCTTTTTCTCTCCCCCTTTGTCAACAACTTACCCAAAAATGGGATCAAATTGTGGAGAGAAGAAAAAATGTTCGATGGAGTAGGTTAAAATTCATCAATTTTGGTTCAACCTAGAACACTTGCCAAAGATATTTAATTCGATTTGAACTAAAGACAAGCTTCTTCACACCTTCTAATAAGGGTTATCTTGCCTATGTTGAATTAAATACTTATAGCAAATCTTCTAGATTCAACACTAGGTTTGCAAGCTCACAAACATGTCATATGCCACCACTAGATCAAAACAAACATAGAGGCAATAGTGGTAACATATATCCATCAAATTCATTTGATTTATCATGAATGCTCATGCATACCACTTAATATGTCTACATGCTCTAGCAAGTCCTTAGCATAGGATGAATGACATGTCAATCAACTTTACCTTGCAATGTCGAAGGAGAGGCATGTCAATAAGTGGGTGGAGTGCATTCAACACATGTTTGAGAAATCAAGAATGTTCAATTCATTCCTTAGCTTGTAAAACCTCTTTTCATCAAGTGGCTTAGTTAGAATATCGGCAAGTTGATCATCGGTGCCAACATTCTCAATGGCAATATCTCCCTTTTGTTGATGATCTCTAATGAAATGATGCCTTATGTCAATATGCTTTGTTCTTCCATGTTGAACCGGGTTTTGTGTCATCTTGATTGCACTTTCATTATCACATAGCAATGGCACATTCTTGAAGTTGAGGCCATAATCCTTCAAAGTTGATTTCATCCATAGCAATTGTGCACAACAACTCCCCGCACTCACATATTCGGCTTCGGTGGTAGAGATTGCCACACTATTTTGTTTCTTTGAGAACCATGACACAAGTGATCTTCTAAGTAATTGACATGTGCCACGTGTGCTCTTTCTATTGATCTTGCAACCCCCATAGTCGGAGTCCGAATATCCAATCAATTCAAACTTTGACCCCTTAGGATACCATAGTCCAACATCTCTTGTTTGCTTCAAGTACCTCAATATTCTTTTTGCGGCCGTGAGATGACTCTCTCTAGGTGAGGCTTGATATCTAGCACACATGCAAACACTAAACATGACATCCGGCCTTGATGCGGTGACATAGAGTAGACTTCCAATCAAAGACCGATATTCCTTTTGATTCACCATTTTGCCATCAAGATCACTATCCAAATTGCCATTTGTACCCATTGGAGTTGAAATTGGCTTTGCATCTTGCATTCCAAACTTCTTCAACATGTCCCTTATGTATTTCCCTTGACTCACAAATGTCCCATTCTTCAATTGCTTGACTTGGAGACCAAGGAAGTAGCTAAGTTCACCAATCATAGACATTTCAAACTCTTTGGCCATCATAGCACCAAATTCTTCACAATAAGCTTGATTGGTTGATCCAAAGATGATGTCATCAACATATATTTGCACTATGAATAGATCATTTCCAATCTTCTTGGTGAATAGAGTTGTATCAACCTTGCCCATCTTAAATCCCTTAGAGAGAAGGAAATCCCTTAGCCTCTTATACCATGCTCTAGGTGCTTGCTTTAAGCCATATAAAGCCTTTTTCAACTTGTACACATGGTTGGGTTTCTTGTCATCTTCAAATCCGGGCGGTTGCTCAACGAAGACTAATTCATTGATAATCCCATTGAGAAATGCACTTTTGACATCCATTTGATATAGTTTGATGTTGTGTGCACAAGCATAAGCCAATAGAATCCTTATTGCCTCCAATCTTGCCACGGGAGCATATGTTTCATCATAGTCAAGACCTTCAACTTGAGTGTAACCTTGAGCAACTAGTCTTGCTTTGTTTCTCACTACAATGCCATCTTGATCTTGCTTGTTTTTAAATACCCACTTGGTTCCAATCACATTATAGTCATTTGGCCTTTCTACCAACTCTCAAACATTATTTCTTGTGAAATTGTTAAGCTCTTCTTGCATAGCCATGATCCAATCGGCATCCCTCAAAGCTTCTTCTATCTTCTTTGGTTCTATGGTTGACACAAATGATGCATACTCACAAAACATAGCCAATCTTGATCTTGTTTGCACACCACTTCTAATATCACCAATAACACTATCAATGGGGTGATCTCTTGCAACATGTTGTGGTTGGAGTACTTGCACTTAATTGCTTGAGCTTGGTTGATCACTTGATGTATCTTGATGAGATGTACTAGCACCAAGATCTTGCACTTGAGAGTCACTAGCTAGCTTAAATGGAGAATTTAGCACTTGATCTTTATCATCATCTTGAATATCAATTACTTGCTTTGCTCTAATGTCTCTAATGTCCATGTTCTTCATTGCTTCCACTAATAGAGTTCCACCAACATCATCTAGATTCTCTTCTTCATCTTGTGACCCATTGGTTTCATCAAATTGCACATCATGGACTTCTTCTAGAATGCCACTTGAGTTGTTCCAAACTCTATAAGTTTTTCTTGTAGTTGAATAACCAAGTAGGAACCCCTCATCACATCTCTTGTCAAACTTCCCCAATCTAGTGCCTTTCTTCAAGATATAGCATTTGCAACCAAAAACCCTAAAGTAAGAAATATTGGGCTTTCTTCCATGAAGTAGCTTATATAGGGTCTTCTCTAGCAATGGATGACAATATAGTCTGTTGATGTAGTAGCAAGCGGTATTGATTGCTTCATCCCAAAATGATTGACTCACATTGTACTCATGAAGCATTGATCTAGCCATATCAAGCAATGTTCTATTCTTCCTCTCAACTAGGTCATTTGATTGTAGAGTGTACTTGGCCAAGAATTGATGTCCAATACCATAGTGATCACAAAGTTCTTCAATTCTTGTATTCTTGAACTCACTTCCATTGTCACTTCTCACTTTCTTGATTCTAATCTCAAACTCATTGTGAACTCTAGTGAGAAATGTCTTGAAGGTGTCAAACACTTCACTTTTGTCATTTAGAAAGAATACCCATGTAAATCTTGTGAAATCATCCACTATGACAAAGCCATACTTGTTGCCGCCTATGCTTGTGTATGTTGTTGGTCCAAATAGATCCATGTGCATTAACTCAAATGCTTTACATGTGCTCATTGTACTCTTCTTTGGATGTGAGCTTCCAACTTGCTTCCCGGCTTGACATGCACTACAAAGTTTATTCTTCTCAAATTCAACATCTTTCAAACCATTGACAAGATTGTGAGTTGTAAGCTTCTTCAATTGTTTCATGCCAACATGACCAAGCCTTCTATGCCAAAGCCAACCCATGCTTGATTTGGAGACTAAGCAAGTTGTCAATGAAGTTTCTCTAGCATTGAAGTCAACTAGGTAGAGATTCTCATATCTAAAGCCCTTGAATGCCACATTTGAACCATCCATACTAATAACTTCCACATCATCAATCCCAAAGATGCATTTGTAGCCTAGATCACATATTTGTGCCACGGATAGAAGATTGAAATCCAAGCTTTCAACTAGCAACACATTGGAGATACTCATGTCATTTGATATTGCAATCTTTCCCAAGCCAATAACCTTGCCTTTCTTGTTATTGCCAAATGTGATAGAATCAACATCACTATCATTGTCATTGATTGAGTCAAACATTCTTGATGTACCGGTCATGTGTTGAGTGCACCCACTATCAATAATCCAATGCCTTCCTCCAGCTTTGTAATTGACCTACAAGCAAATCAATGAAGTTTAGGTACCCATTTTTGCTTGGGTCCTTGTAGGTTAGTAACTAAGCTCTTTGGTACCCAAATAGCCTTCTTCTTTGGGCCCACAATTGGTGTACCAATAAACTTAGCTTGCACACCCTTAATACCCTTGGTAAGCACATAGCAAGAATCAAAAGGTATAGCATTAACAAGGTTCTTGCTTTGGTTCTTTTTATTGCAATTATGCTATAGGTGCCCAACTTGCTTGCATCTATTGCAAAACCGACCATTGTCCTTCACAAAGCTAGGCTTTGGAGTTGCAAAGGCCGACTTGCCTTTCTTGGGGGTGTAGCCCAATCCCTCTTTGTTAAGAGAAAACCTTTGGCTACCCAAGCACTTAAGCAAGCGGGCCTCACCACCATAGGCCTTGCCTAGGGCGTGAGTGAGCTCATCCACCTCTCTCTTGAGAGTCTCATTCTCAACCATTAGTGAGGCATCACAAGTGAAACCATCACTAGTAGTGGAGGTAGAGTTAGTGGTGGTGGATGAAGAGCTACAAGAAGGGTTAGTATTTGACATGATGATAGGTTCATTAAAGGATTCATCAATTATATCACATGTAACACCTATATCACATGATACAACAACCTCCTTCTTTGCTTGTTGCTCAAGTAGCAACGAGTGAGCTTTTTCAAGCTTGGAATGAGCCTTATCAAGATCCTCATGGTCTTCCACTAGACTCTCATGAGTGGTCTTAAGCTCACTAAGGACTTTCTCAAGTATTGCTATTTTCATTGAAAGCTTCTTACACTCTTTGTCCTTGGCAATAGCTATGTCTCTAGTTTGTTGCATCAAGTCATATAGTTGTTCTTTAGTTGGTTCATCATCATCATTTTCATTATCATTATCATTATCACTATCATGAGCATATTCCATTTCACTTTCATCATCACTCTCATCATATAATACCTTAGCTTCTTTAGCCATGAAGCATGAAGAGGATGAATCAAATAGTGATGACTTCTTGTTGATAGCAATGGAAGCAAAAGCCTTGTTGGATGATTCTTCTTCTTCTTCATTATCATCACTTTCCCAAGTGATCACATAGGCACCATTTTTGCCTTTCTTGAATGTCATCTTAGCCTCTCTCTTCTTCTTCTCAAACTTGTCCTTTTTGTTCTTCTTCTTATCATAAGGACATTCCGCTTGAAGGTGCTCGGTGCTATCACAATTGAAGCACTTTCTTTGTTTCTCATTTCTTTTGAAGTTGTCATTTCTCCTCTTAAAGCCTCTTCTCTTGATGAACAGGTGACCCATCTTCTTGACTACAAGAGCAAGTGCCTCATCATCAATTTCAAATTCCCCATCTTCATTGTTGTCTTCTTCTTCAATGATGGTAGCTTTGCCCTTGGAGGATGTGGCCTTGAATGCCACGGTCTTCTTCTTCTTCTCATCTTCCACCTTCTCCTTGTCATCAACATCTTGATCATATTTGTCATAGGTCAATACTTCACCAAGCAAATCATTAGGCTTCATTGCTTCAAGCCCATCTCTTTGCAACATCATGATCAACATCTTGAATCTTCTAGGTAAGCTCAATAAGAACTTGTGACAAAAATCTTGATCTTGAGTCTTGTGCCCTAAGCTCTTGAGATCATTGACTATCACTTGTAATCTATGAAACATTTCAATGATTGTTTCATCATCCTTTTTCTTGAAGTTCTCAAACTCACTCTTGAGCCCATATAGCTTGGCACTCTTCACAACCTTAGTGCCTTCATATGTCTCACTCAACCTTGTCCATACTTCACTAGCCAATTCCAAATCCTTGATGCCCTCAAACACTTTTGTGTCAATACCATTGTAGAGTGTATTGAGAGCCATTCTATTGCATGTTCTATTTGCTCTATCTTCATCGGTGAGATGATCGGGATCAATGATAGCAAAATCATTCTCGGTGACTTGCAATACTCTCTCATGAATAGAACCAAGGTATATTGTCATCTTTCTCTTCCAATGAGCAAAAGAACTAACACCATCAAAGAACGGTGGCTTGTCCCCAACATGATTGAACATAATTTGAGCCATTTTTCACACCGAAGGATGTTAAGCCTTGATTAAAACGGTGAGCATGGCTCCGATACCACTTGTAAGGTCCTAGATGGCTAGAGGGGGGGTGAATAGCCTATAAAAAATTCTACAAAAACCACTAAGCAAACTTGTTAGAACAACAAACGGCGTAAAGCGAGTTTTGCTTAGCCAAAGGTTGTGATGCAAGCCTCCTATCCACAAGTCTAGTAGATTAAGATCTCTAGTTCACACAAGAGCTATGTCACTAAAGTTACACTAGAGAACAAGCTAACAACACTACTAGCAAAGCTACTACTAGAGCTACACAAGATAAACTAGTGAATGTAAATGAAAGAGAGAGGATTGTGATTCTTATACCGACGGTGGAGTGAAGATGTTGCCAACCACCAAGAAGATATATAATCAATCAATATTGACAACAATACAATATGAAGACCAATCACCGGGAGACAAGAGACACAATATTTTTGTTCACCCGGTGTTCACTTGTGCACCGACAAGCTACGTCACCGGTTGTGTCGACCAACACTTAGATGGTTTCCCGGTGTGACCCTCAAGTCACTTGCCCCTCAAGGCACGCCCCGCAAGGCACCGCAAGACACCACTCTCAAGTGAGGTAACTCAATGACACGCGCATTCCACTAGAGTTGCTTTTGGCGTCCCGCCGAGGAAAGCACAAGAACCTCTCACAATCAACCGGAGGTGGCCAAGAACAATCACCTTCTCTTGCCAACGCCTCCAACAATCTCCAAGCTGGCTAGGAGCGGTACTCTCCAAGAGTAACAAGAAATCCACCGGCTAAACCACCCACAAGTGCCACTAGATGCCCTCAAGCTATGCAATGCACTTTGGGATCACTCAATCTCACTTTTGATTTGCAATCAAGCAAGAGAGATGAGTGGGAGGAGTAGCTCTAGCTCAAAGGATGCACAAGAGTGTTAGAAATGCCAAGAGACCTCCCAAAGGGCGGCCAACAAGTATTTATAAGCATCCCAAACAAATAGAGCCGTTACATCTCAACTAACCGTTTTCTGCGGGACCACCGGACGCGCCGGTCGTAATTGACCGGACGCGCTCAACCGCGTCCGGTCGCCCTGCGACGTCCACGTGTCCTCCGATTTCAAAATCGTCCGTTAGATCCTCCAACGGTCACTGCGCGCCAACGGTCAAACGAGCGACCGGACGCGCTGCTGCGAACCACCGGACGCGCCGGTGCGCACAGTACCCGTGCGCCCGAAGACATGACCGGACGCGCTCCTCGCAACCACCGGACGCGACAGTGACCGCGTCCGATCGGAGTCCAGTAAGCTCCTTTGACGACCGGACGCGTCCGATCGTGTGTGACCGGACGCGCACTGCGTCCGATCGTCCTCGTGAACAGCTGTTCGCCTGACCGGACGTGCCGGTCCCGCGTGTCACCGGACGCACCGGTGTCAAACCCTAGCCCGCGCGCCTGACGCCCGCGCTGCACTGACCGGACGCGCCGGTCCCGCGTGGATCGCGTCCGGTGCAGCGTCCGGTCACCTCTGTGACCGCGTACGCCTCCGTTAGATCCTCCAACGGTCACTGCGCACCAACGGTCAAATGCAACGACCGGACGCGCAGCTCAAACCGACCGGACGCGCCGGTCGCATAGTACCGCGCGCCCACGAAGCAACGACCGGACGCGCTCCTCGCAACGACCGGACGCGACAGTGCCAGCGTCCGGTCGGAGTCCAGTAAGCTCTCTTGATGACCGGACGCGTCCGATCATGTGTGACCGGACGCGCACCGCGTCCGATCAGCTTCACACCACGCGCTATACTACAGTGCGCCTGACCGGACGCGCCGGTCCCGCGAGTGACCGGACGCGCCGGTTGCAAACCCTAGCCCGCGCGCCTGACTGCTGCGCTGTACTGACCGGACGCGTCCGGTCACACCGTGACCGCGTCCGGTGCAGCGTCCGGTCACCTCTGTGACCTCCGTTCGCCTCTGTTTCTTTTCCGACTTCCGGCGAGTGGAAAATAGACATTTCATTTCCCCGAAATCGCCTGAATCCCGCGCTCGCACGCTCGACGGGAGGGAGAGAGGAACCCAAACCCCTCTCTACCCGCAAACCACAGCGCGACCAATGCCACCTTTGCAAATGTGCCAACACCATCAAGTGTACATCTCCATGTGCTTGTGTGTTAGCTTTTTCTCAATCATTTTCAAAGGTTTTCCAGTTAGCTCACTAGGCCCTACATGCAATGCACTTCATGAATTCACCTAGTGGCACCCGTGTGTCGAATAACCGATAAGACTTCCCCTCTTAATAGTTCGGCTATCGACCCTAAACCACTCACACCCTCTATGGTGTCTTGAGTGTAAAAACAAAATGGCCCTATGGTTATACCTTTGTCTTGAGCCCATTTTGTTTATCCAAATGATATGATCCACTTCATATCATCACATGACCGTCTCGATCCATCGACCTTGACTTCACTTGCTCTTCACCGTTACATCGGTCCATCGGCGCCAAGTCTTGCTCAAGCTTCACCATCGCATGGTCCTTCGCTTCGAAGCCTCGACTAGCCCTTCACCTTCACAACCGGTCCATCGAGCCAAGCCTCATCTTGGTCTTCACCATCTTGGTCACATGAGTCAATGTCATGTCTCATATTTAATGACCACCTTTATCTAAATCATCCACTTAGATACAAAGATTAGTCCTAGGTTTCATCAATTACCCAAAACCAAACTAGGGACTTTCAGGATGCTCGCGGCTGCTCTGTTTCCTAAGCGGACGGAGCGAACCTCAAGCTAGTATGAGGCCACCATGCGAGCATCGCACCCGCCGTCGCCTACCCGAGGCCACCACCTCTGCACGCTCGTCGGGCCACCACATCCGCGGGCATCGTGCTCGTCGGACGTCCACGTCATCGCGCTTGCCAAGCTCAAACTACCGCGTCAAGATGGAGGGAAGGGAAGGGAAGGGAGGGGAGGGGAGGGAGAGGAGAGGGCGAGGCGTGTTGCACGAGGAGGGAGCCGAAGCCTTGGGGCAGGCCGCTGTTCATCAGCCACCGGTGTCATTTCAACATGTGCAACACCCAATCTATTTTTGAAACATCCAGATGAAACATTTGTAACATACGTCTAAAGACAGATGAAACATTTGAAACATGCGTTTGAAACACCTGCAAAAAAACTATTTTAAAAACATATGCAACATCTAGATAAAAGCACTTGCAACATATATATGAAACATATGCAACATCTAGATAAACACACTTGCAACATACGTCTGAAAAAAATAGATGAAACATTTGGAACAGACGCTTGCAACATACTTGTATAGCTATTGCAACATATGTAACATCTCGAACTACTTTTGCAGCATCCATATGAAACACTTGCAACATACTCTGAAACATCTTAAACACTTGAAACATACACTTGCAACATGTGCTTTCAGCAAACCCTGGCAGGTGGGTGGGCGACCGGAGCACTGCACAACGGGGTCCGGCGCTAAGTCACGGTGGAGAAAACCAACCGCGTAGCCGTGCTAGACATCGGGCTATAGGCAGATTGGCCGTGCGCGGTGAAAAGCCAAAGAATAGCCGCCAGATTCGCCTCCGTTGAGCTCTCGGTAGGGGAAAAAAGGTATTTCGGGTTCATATCACATAGTTACGCCGCAGGCTGTCCGCAAGTATTGGTGGTGCATGGTGGTTTTGGAAAATGAAGGTCGTGGATGGAGATCATGGATGCGGTGGCTTCACGTGACGACGCCGCTGAAAGGCTCGGAGTCCTGGGCAGTTCGGAGAGCGCTCAGGGCCCACCACGCGGGCGCGGGAGGAAGGAGACATGGTGGGAGGAGGGCGTGGGGGTGGCGGAGAGTGCGGCGTCGGGGAGCAGAGGAAAGGCCGCAGGGAGCGCCGGCTCGACGATCGGTGCGGGCATCGCGGTTGTGGCGACGAGAACGATTAGGCGAGGAGGAAGAGAAATGCACCCATTAATTTTTTTTTAGATGGGCTGTAAGGTTGGTAGGCCGGGCTGATCCGCAGGCCCAAAAGGCGCGTCCGAACGGACGGACGCCCTCACCATATCATTATCGAATTGTTATTGTTGCCATTGGGGTGAATAAGACACAACACTAACGGTTCCTTTTTCTGTTCTCAGAGCCGCAATTACAAAGGCCTACTTTCTAGGCTCATTCTTTGTGGCCTAGTCAAGCAAGAAACATTGTGCTTGCCCTAGTGATGATGTTTCTAGAAGGTTCTTTTGTGTTGTAGGTTTTATCGAGTAAGTTGCTTTGTTGACTTCCAAAGCTCTTTAAATCACCTCCTTGGCATGATTAAAAGTGGTTTTTTCCATTTTATTATTATACAATTATATTAAATACTTAAATAAGGTTTTAAACTATAAAAATATCTAAGATTATTAAATTTTGAGAGAAATACCATCAATAGATTGGGACCTATAAACGTAAATAAAATATTTATAGGTCGTGAAAAATATATCTAAAATCTTTTAGGAATTATATTTAACTCTAGGAATGGGAAGAATATCCAGGAAAATCTCAAAAATATCGAAACATTCTAATCAATGTATAAACGTGTTCCCAAGATTTTTCACAGCAAAAACGCATTCAACATTAATGTTGGTTTGAATGTTGATCACATCTCGTGTTTTATTGTGAAAAGTTTTAGAAACACATTTAAACATTGATTAAAATATTTTGGAAAAATCAAGCTTTATGAATATTTTTCTCTATTGTTCTAGAGATAAACCTATGTTTTTTTTGGAAACTTCTAATATATTTTCGTGATTTTTAGATATATTTTTGGGTTTCTTCTTTCGTAGTCTATCTATAGATTTTTCTATTTTTAAAAAAAAAACTCGACCCACGGGGTATGACAGCCTCGGACATTGTGCTTAAGAAGAAGACTTTCTCACGCAGGTCAAGAAAACCCTCGAACCCCTATTCCACCCATACACAGCAGCACCGGAGCCCACGTGATACTGGACCGGACCTTAGACATGTGCTTTAGCGTGGGACAGATAAGGAGATTTTTTTACAATGCACAAACCAGCGCATGCAGAGGTGGGGAGTCAAACTCCCGACCTAGAGCTGCCCACAACGGAGCGCTACCAACCAAGCTATCAGCTCGTCCAATTCTCAAATTTTTTAGAAGCGTACAGATCATTTTTTGTGGTTTAAAAACCTCATTAAGTGTTTATCATAATTTTTAATTAAAATGACAAAAATACTCTGAAAACCGACTTCTAGTAGGAGCAAGATGGTAGCATCCCCAGAGAGTTCCCCTTCCCAATCTAGAATTTTTGGCAAAATAAAAAAAAACATACCCAGCAGTTTCCAATCTCACCTCCCAACCTTTTCCCGCTTGGAAAAATAGACTTGTGGTGCGGATATATCCGCGTGCTAGACACGCGTATCCATTGGCCCACTGATTCTCCATAGGTAGCCAGCAATTGGAGCAGTAAATTTAGCTCCCTCCAGCTCAAGGAACGACTTCAATCGGAAGTCAAAACACATGGGAACAACGGTAGCCATTGAATGAGAAGCCAAACACCGTGCCCACTCATGCTTTTAAATAGAGAACGGTGGCCCCGTACGCATGTCTATCTCGTCTCGTGTTCGCAGTTCGCACAGTTCCATCTCGCGGCATTCCCACGTCGAGAAGTGCCTGATGGCCGTCATGGCGCAGAAGACCGTGATCCTCTACCCTTCGCTGGGAGTCGGCCATCTGAACCCCATGGTGGAGCTGGCCAAGGTCTTCCTCCGCCGCGGCCTAGCCGTCATCATCGCCGTCGTCGACTCGCCCGACAAGGACTCTGTGTCGGCCGAGGCGCTGGCCCGCCTCGCCGCCGCCAACCCGGACATCGCGTTCCGCCTCCTCCCCGTCCCGTCCTGCGGCGGCACGGAACCTTGCTCCTCCAGCCCCGTCATGCGCGCCATCGACGTGCTCCGCGTCGCCAACCCCGTGCTTCTTGGCTTCCTGCGCGCGCTCTCCGCTGTCGACGCCATCGTGCTCGACATGTTCTGCACGGACGCGCTCGACGTCGCCGCCGAGCTCAACATCCCGGCGTACATCTTCTTCTCCTCCGCGCTAGGCGACCTCGCCATCATGCTCCACATGCCGTACTACTACCCTACCGCCCCGTCCTCGTTCAAGGACATGCCTGAGACCGTGCTGCACTTCCCTGGCGTGCCACCGATCCGCGCGCTCGACATGGGGGCGGCGATGCAGGACCGGGACAGCGACGTCGCCAAGGCACGCCTGTCCCAGTGCGCGCGCATGCTCGAAGCGAGGGGCATTCTCGTGAACAGCTTCGACTGGCTGGAGGCACGGGCCCTGGAAGCGCTCAGTCGTGGCCTCTGCACGCCGGGGCGCTCGGCTCCGCCAGTCCACTGCATCGGCCCGCTGGTCCTTCCCGGAAATAGGGGAGGGACCAGCGAGAGGCACGCGTGTCTGGAGTGGCTGGACGCCCAGCCGGACCAGAGCGTTGTTTTCCTCAGCTTCGGCAGCCTGGGGAGGTTCTCGGCGCCGCAGCTGAGAGAGATAGCTCGTGGGCTGGAGAACTCCGGGCAGAGGTTCCTGTGGGTCGTTCGGAACCCGCCTGAGCACCGGAGCAACTCCGTCGAGCCGGACCTGGAGTCGTTGCTTCCCGAGGGTTTCTTGCGTACTAGGGAAAGGGGCTTCGTGGTGAAGAACTGGGCGCCGCAGAGCGAGGTGCTACGGCACCGATCCATCGGCGTGTTCGTGACGCATTGCGGGTGGAACTCGGTGCTAGAGGGCATCGCGTCTGGCGTGCCGATGATCTGTTGGCCGTTATACGCGGAGCAGAAGATGAATAAGGTGCACATGGTGGAGGAGCTGAAGGTTGGCGTGGTGATGGAGGGGTACGAGGAGGAGCTGGTGAAGGCGGAGGAGGTGGAAGCAAAGGTGAGACTGGTGATGGCGCCTGGGTCCGGCGACGGGAAGGAGCTTAGGCAGAGGCTCTTGACGGCCAAGGAGATGACTGTAGAAGTTCTCAGGAAAGGTGGCTCATCTGACGTGGCGTTTGACGCGTTCTTGACAGACTTGCTGAAGAACACCTGTACGGAGAATAGTGGCTTGTGAGATATGCAACGGCTCTCTGTTTTTGGATTTTGACTGCGGGCTTGTTTAGATCACCAAATTGGTGAGTCCAAAATCACTGTTTAGTACTGTAGTAATTTTGTTTTTATTTGGTAATAATTGTCCAAATATTGATTAATTAGGCTTAAAATATTCGTCTCGCAAAGTACAACAAAACTGTGCAATTAGTTTTTGATTTCATCTACATTTAGTACTCCATACATATGCCGGTATTTTGATGTGATGGAGAATCTTCTTTTTCATAGTGGAATTTGAAGGTGAATTTGGTGATCTAAACAAGGCCTGCCTTTCTCAGATTGTCCAAAAAGTAGCTGGAAAGTGAAAGAATCATTTTCTCCGCCCCTCCGCCCCGGGTCTGGGTGCCTGTGTATGGGCCTGGACATGCGCTACATTAGCCCAATAGATTCTGCAATTGTGGCGATAAGATTTTAAACGACTTTCATAGCAGCACTTTGATGTGTTGCTAACCTGTCATTTACATTTCGCCCATATGTGGAGGATGCTACGTGCACAAGGAAAAACAATCAGGATGTATCGTTGTTGTTGTCTTTTAAGATCCGGAATTTCTGGTATGTATTAATAAGAAGAAGAGGGTTGGTCTAGTTTATGAGCAAAATCGGGTCCGAAAACCGACAAACACTATTTAAAAATTACACTGTCTACAACTATCACAACATATGACGAAGCCCATTATTGTCATCATTGCCAAGCTTTTCCTAATGATAAGCAATTTTGACTTCACAGCGAAGGTCCTCAGCCTTGTCTTAAGCTTAGAGCAACAATGAGACAAAAACTTCGTCGAATAATCAAGTGGCTGCCAAGTCCAACACAACTAAATACGAAGTTTACCACCAAAGTCCTTGTTTTCAACCATTGTCCAAGACCAATTACAAATATGAGCCATCATTGGCGAGCTCGTTGACACCTCAACGCAGCAGTTCCGACTTCTCAAAATTTTGTAATTAGGCACCGCCACTAATCAAGAGGAACCAAGCATGATGCAGGATTCCACGATAATACCTTTAGAAAGGATACGACGCCACCACCTCTCTAACCCACGAATGGGCTAGGTTATCACCGTAGAAACCCGTCAAGGTAGTACTCGGTGAACGGAGGAAGCGGTACCCATAGGCGTCTCTATTTGGGTTTACACCTTGACCTAAACCAGCCAACCTTATCGAAAGCGGTTGGGCCTAGACATGCTAGTAGGTTGCTTACCAACTACGGGAAAACACCCTCGGCGGCAGAAACAACATAATGCAGGGAGAAAACACAAAGAACCTAATGGAGACCACGAAGTTGATGCGTATTCGCTTGGTTTGAACCACCCACTGCAAGAGTTGACCATGGAGGCTTCCTTTTATCTCTCCGATCATAGTAGGCACCGCCACTAGTCAAGAGGAACCAAGCATGATGCAGGATTCCATAATAATACCTTTAGAAAGGATACGACGCCACCACCTCTAACCCACGAATGGGCTAGGTTATCACCATAGAAACCGGTCAAGGTAGGACTGGGTGAACGGAGGAAGCGGTACCCATAGGTGTCTCTATTTGGGCTTACACCTTGACCTAAACCGGCCAACCCCTGTCGAAAGCGGTTGGGCTTAGACATGCTAATAGTAAGGTTGCTTACCAACTACGGTAAAACACCCTCGGCGGCAGAAACAACATAATGCAGGGAGAAAACACAAAGGACCTAATGGAGACCACGAAGTTATGCGTATTCGCTTGGTTTGAACCACCCACTGCCAGAGTTGATCATGAAGGCTTCCTTTTATCTCTCTGATCATAGTATTTTTAAATATTGTAGTTTTACCTCTGTTAAATTGAAATCCGTTTTAGCTTCTGTCCATGTTATCCTAAACGGTAAACAGTCGGTCACCTGCCTTTTAGCCCATTATTCGGGAAAAATAAGTGCTTAAACGGCTAAAATGGTCGTTTAAACGGTCAAAACAACCGATTAAACGGAACGATGTACCACCATGTAGCGTTTAAACGGTGTGCAAACGGTTAAACGACCGTTTAGGCGAACAGTGGCTTTTGTTGTGATTCTATAATTGTTTTTATCTTTCGCTACGAATTTGAAAACATGTTTTTTAATATTGTTATATATGGAATGGGTTACAAATGTTGTAAGCTTTATTTACTTATTTATGGATTTTGGATGAAAAAGTGGGTCGTTTTTAGTTCTCTCTTTGGGTGTACTTGACAAACTATTGAGTTTGACTTGGTCTCTTAGGTACTTAGTGTCAAATGGTTGACAAGTACAATTAGGATTAGGTTAAATAGGGCGGTTATGCCATAGAGCTAGGGTCAGGCGGGGAGCCGGCGGAGGGCGGGGAGGACTCATGGTCGGGTGGGAAGGCAGCGATGGGTGGAGGTGTCAGACCTGGCAGAGAAAAAAACCAACGGAACAGAAAAGCAGAGGCTTCCTGCTTAACCCATGGGAATGGATAGTGGTAGGGAAATTTTGGGTAGCCAACAGATTTATGGAGCCAAATAGATAGACTATTGGAGATAAGTTTTTTACTCCACTCCTCAAATATATAGAATAGAATGTCAGTTTAGGCAGCGTGGATGTACTCTAAGGGGAAGCAACTCGAGAGAAAGGATGTAGATGGGTTTTCATATGTTTGCAACTTTGCATGTAGTTATTTTTTTGCGAAAGGCATATAAGGCCTTGTGAAGTGGATGGCTTAAGTGATGCCCAAACCTTCTCTCACTTCTTTGGGCATTGCTCCCCACACTGTGGCTAGTAGTGCTGGCACTGGTAAAATCTGGGGCGGATCATTTTCTTGCGTCGGTGCTAACTCTGTAAAATAATCATTGTCTTGTGTTGCACTGCCGGAGAGCTCAAGGGAAGAGAAGAAAAGCTACCAAAGGGGCTTTTTTACTTCTAGCAATTGGGTTCCATGAAGTAATGGGTCCCATTATTTTTGTTGGCTTCACTCCATACTATGGAGGGCCTAAGGCATGTTTGCTTGATGCTTTTGAAACTCGTCTGGCCTAAATAACATCCTCTCGCCGGAGCATCCTAGACCATGGTATCAACCTCATAGTTCTTGATATGCCATGATCTGAACCCATGCCAACCATAAAAATGCAAGTTTGAAGAAAATGATGACGGGTGGTAAAAAAAAGAAACTATACAAATGGCTTCTATGAAAAACAACGACGAATCTTCCTTCTCTGAATTAACAAAACACACGTGCGCACACAAAGAATAACATGGTGGCTAGAAACCAACCAGCCTTGAGGTATGGTGATGGGCTGATGGCACTGGTTAGCTACATTTTGTGGTGGATCGTGCCCAGTTTAGCAGGAGTGGAGGACGTTGAGGACTCGTGAATGTGCTGACGCGGATAATTCTGGCATCCACCACGCATAGACAACCAGCTTTCGGAACAGTTTAGCCTTCAATTCATGCCAAAAAAAGACCGGGCAACAAGGAAGTGGCCAAAAGTAAATATAATGTCCATCAATCTCTTTCCCTTTCTCCTCTAGTCTAGCAAAGAAACATGGTGCTGTTATGTTTGGTTGAGAAATGTGAACGCAAACGGTAATCAAAATAATAAATTAAATATTAGGGCCTTAACACCAAAACAGCCATCCGATTAATTTATCTATGAACCTTGATACACTACAAAGCAAACTCGCCGACGCCGTAGTCGTTTGAAGTTCAATGGACCGAAGTCGACTTGGCCGCTACCTGGAGGTAACCGACTGTCAGCTAATACAAATCTTGACTTACTCAACTTGCATTGATTTTACATTTTACAGCTTCCCCTCCTAACAAGCCCGTACAGTTTCAGCGGATTTGCCACATTTGTGAGATTAGGCCCTCAGACAACGATCACCTTCGTCATGCGCGAGAAACTGCGTGAACTTGCGGGAATGACTGTTATAGTGCTATGTAGTACCACCCCAAATTGCAGTGTGTTAGGTGTCCAACAGTTGGGCGGCATACTCTAGCTGAGTTTTCACAGCGTTTATCATTCATCATTCATGATGAGAAGGGAGAAGATAGCACCCACTGGGATGTCTAAGGATCGGGAAGCCCGAGCTGGCGAGCTCCTACAGATCTGTCATACCTCATATTATAATTTGTACTAGCCACTTCTCTCAAAAGGAAAAACTTTTCTCACAAACATTGCATATGAACGGAGAGTTTTTTTCTGCACTCATCTGGTGTGGCGTCTACAAACAGTTCTTATTCTTCAGAGTCAAACATTTTGCATTAAGATCATGAGATCGTGACATTGTCACTGATAGTAACACATGAACGTTCAGTGTGGACTCGCACTGGACATGTTTTTTTTTTCCCTTACTGTGTTCTATCAGCATACAGACATTCAGTATCCTTTTCTCCATATCGAGGATTGAAGGATAACCTGAAACTGATGTAATACGAAATAATTTGGAACACACAGTGCCGAGATCTGGACATCATGTAAACCTGTGCAAGGAACATCAAAATTCTCTTGCTTTATAGAAGATCAATGGATCCAGAATTTTAGTGATATGGACAACCCAAACTCCTGAAGCTAGCCCAATTCTCAGGTGTAGCTTTCTGGTTCTTGGGAGTATATTGAGAACAGAATCGAGACATCTGCCTAGCCTTAGAGGATCATATCATCAGATTGTACCAAAACACAAACACCACATTGTACACTGTAATGCTCGGATGATTTGATGGAATATGTACATGGACAGTGCGAACAATAGCACAACTCTGACAACTGCAAACATAAGAGTCATCTTATTCTACACTACCAGCAAAACATTAGTGAGCAGCGTACAGCACATCATCTTTATGAATTACAAGATATGATGGGCACCAATTGGAATAGGAACTTTTTCCCCTCCCCTAAACAGAATGGAAAACGTGATCAATACAGAAGCAAATGGCACATTTTCTCGATAAAAAAAAGGGCAGACCCAGTGCCAGAGACTCCCACACAAGTGGGGTCTGGGGAAGGGAATAACCGAAGCAAAGTCTTACCCCCGCAGAAATTCTGCAGAGAGACGGCTTCGAACCCAGAACCTGGTGACTCGGCGAGCTAGCACATTTTCTCGATAGATTAAAAAAATCCTTTTTAATGGGTTTACATATAAAGAGAGGCAAAATTTAGTTCATGGTATAACAGCATAACTAGCTGCTTCTATCTCAACTCCACTTTCAATTTATCTTTCACAGCTTCCCTGACATTCAACTGCAATTGAATTGCACAGATAATCAGATTCAGAATCAAGATGGCACAAAAAAAAATCACTCCATGAGAATTGTTGCAAGTACCTGAAGATTGTTAATCTCCTCGTCTGTGAGCGAGCGTTCCATTGACCTATAGGCTATTCTGTAGCAATGACTTGTCATGCCTTTCTTGTTGGTGAAATTATCAATAAGTTTTACCTGCAAACAAAAAAGTTAATTTCAAAATACTCTTAAGAGCCTTCAAATTTCATTATACGACCAAACTAGAAGTGTAGATTGGATGCACAGATAACATATTAGGTTCCTCATATTAACCAAATGGATATTGCTGTTTGAAGGTAATGAGATCAAAACTCCTTATCATGCCTGAAAAAGAGTTACCCTATATGCATGCATGTATGTGGGCACTGGAAGGAGTCGGTTAATCATTTAATCAAACTATAAATAACCCAAGAAACGATGGATCATTACCAACAGGAGAGAAGGACACTGGTAATAAGCTTGTATAGATCAGTAGTTAAACTTTCACCTAACACGAGGCTTTCTTACTATTCATAGCCATCGGTCTAAAATGATCCATTTAATCCTTATCGCTTATGCTATTGTTTGAATTCAGTTATTATATGAAATGACAACAGGAAAGCTGAAGGATAATATAAACTTGAAATGGCTAAGCTTAGCCAATATGCATCGAATGCACTGTTGTCATACCTCCTCAACAAGATCGCCAGCAATTCCTCTGACAACCTCACATAAGTTGTTCTCTGTAAATGCATCATTGATCCAGAAACTCATATCCTTGTAACAAGGAGGAAACTAAACAAACAATAAACTGTCAGCCAGCATAACTGACACCAAGATAAAGATTATTTTCTCAAAAAATAAAGTGTAGACTAAATAAGAAACAGAAACGTAAAGCTTATACCTTTGAAAATGGCCTGAACTTGACACCAAGCTTGCCTTCTGAGAACTGGGTAACATGAATGAATGTCTTAGAAACTAATGTTGAGAGTAAATACTAAATACAAACCAAGATGAACATGGCATCTCATGTTAATACTATGTTAGATCAACATATTACATGACTTCTGTGCAGCTACACAGATTAAATCCTGTGGTACATATTAACGCAATAAGCCATTAAAATTAAAAATATGAATTAAACAATTAAATGAAGTTAGTATTGTCAATCTTTGAGTGTTGCCAAAACCAAGTTTATCAGCTGTAATATTTTTAACTACATCAGGGAACAAATGATTCCTAAACATTAATCAACAACAGTTGTTACTAGCACTGAAAATTAATGTTAGCAATATTTAATTTAACTTGACAATTTAAGCTCTTAATCCTTAAATTTCAAAAAAATTATAACCCCAAAATATTTGAGATAAAAAAGGAGTGAGTCTGGCAGAAAAGTAAATATGATTGAGCAGATGTTGTAGCCTTCTCGAACATGGTAAATGGGTCACTATAAAGCTAACACAAAATTGAACTACCCAAGTAGTTAGATATGTTGGCACCACTACTCAACTCCCAGGTGAGTAGCACCGGTACTCCTTCCCTCCTCTCCTCACTTGCTCCAAGGTAGAAGAAGAGCTGAGCTCTCAGCTCACACACACACAGGCAACAGCAGTGGCCGAAGCCTGAGAGACTGAATGTGAGGCAAAAGACTGCTCTCCATAGATTGCATAGCAAGGTATGTATATACAAGCCTCATACCAACTATGGTACCTGAGGTATGGCTGAGTACAGCCCCAACTACTGATATGGCTGTGTACAGCCTCAACTACTCCTAGTACACATGAAGTAAGCCATGGACATGGCTGTCTACTTCTACTCCTAGAAGGCCTATTGCCATACAACTGCAGTACCAAGGGTACAACTGCTCCTTGACTGCAATAGAGAGAAAAAGGGAGAGTGGAGGATCAGCAGATTACTTCTAACAATTCTTCCCCTAATCCTGCTGTCCTCATTTGACCTCCACCATGCCGATCAACCCCCTCAGCTCCTGGAACCGAAGCCGGCCGAGTGGCTTGGTGAGAATGTCAGCGAGCTGCCGGCCGGAGTCGACGAACTCGATGACCATTTGTCCTCCATCGACGCAATCTCGAATGAAGTGGAACTTCACGTCGATGTGCTTGCTTCTGTCGTGGAGGACAGGGTTCTTTGCCAGCGCGATCGCTGGCTGGTTATCCACCTTCAGCGCCGGCGGGCGAGCCTCAACTCCGGTGAGCTCGCCCAACAGCCGGCGCAGCCAAACCACCTGGCAAGCCGCCGTGGCCGCTGCGACGTACTCCGCCTCGCAGGTCGACAGCGCCACCATCTTCTGCTTCAGGGACTGCCACGCGATTGGTGACGCACCGAGGAAGACAAGCACGCCGGAGGTGCTCCGCCGCCCGTCCACGTCCCCAGCCATGTCTGCATCACTGTATGCCGTGATCCCTGGCTCACCATCCCTGGCCTTGGGCGGAGCCTCGCTGAACGCCGTCAGCTGGAGGCCGCCGCGCTTGGGGAAGATGATCCCCATCTCCAACGTGCCCTGGACGTAGCGGAGCAGCCGTTTGACCGCCGTCCAGTGGTCTTCTCTTGGATCTTCCATGAAACGGCTCACGTAACCCACCGCGAACGCGATGTCCGGCCGAGTGTGCGTGAGCCAGCGCAGCCCGCCGACGATGCTTCGGTAGAGAGTGGCGTCCACCTTTGCCGCGGTGCTTTGCTTTGAGAGCTTGATGCGCTCCTCCATTGGCGTGGCTACCGTCTTGCAGCCCGCCATGCCCGCCCGCTCCAACAGCTTCAGCGCATAGGCACGTTGTCCAAGCTTCACTGCATCCGCGCTCTGCTTTACCTCGATGCCGAGGTAGTACGACAGAGCTCCCAGGTCGCTCATGCGGAACTTGGCGCCCATCTGTTCCTTGAAACGCGCAATGTCCTGCGCGCGCGCCCCGGTGACGATGAGATCGTCGACGTACACCCCGACGATGAGGTGCTCCTTCCCCCGTCGTCGGGTGTACAGCGCATGCTCGGTGGCGCAGCGTGCGAACCCGAGCTCCGCCATGGTGGCGTCGAGCTTGGCGTTCCACGCCCTCGGCGCCTACCGCAGCCCGTACAGGGCCTTCCTGAGGCGCAGCACCTTGTGCTCAGCGCCCTTCACCACGAACCCCGGCGCCTGCTTGACGTAGACCACCTCCGCTAAGTCGCCATTGAGAAAGGCAGACTTGACGTCGAGGTGGTGAACTTGCCAGTCCTTGGCCGCCGCGAGCGCGAGGAGGAGCCGCACCGACTCCATCCGCGCCACTGGCGCGAACACCTCCTCGAAGTCAATTCCCTCGCGTTGCACGAAACCGCGCGCCACCAGGCGTGCCTTGTGCTTGACGACGGCGCCGCGCTCATCCTTCTTGACCTTATAGACCCACTTGAGTCCGATCGGCCGGCAACCCGACGGCGGATCGACCAAGTCCCAGGTCTTGTTGGCCTCAATCGCCTTCATCTCCTCGATCATGGCCCGCCGCCACTCCGCGTCGCGTTCTGCAACCGCGAACGTGGCTGGCTCCTCCGCGCTCATGAGTAGGAGTGCTTGATCGTCGTCGAGCAGGCGCGCAGCCAGTCCTGGCACCGGCGCGTTGCCGACGACATTGTCGACACGCCGGAACCGGACCTCCTCTCCTTCGTGGAACGCGTCCACGAACTCGTCGAGATTGGACGGTGGAGTAGCGTACTCCACCATCGACGCTCCCGGCGTCCCCTGATCGTGCAAAACAGGGGGGGAGTCCGCCATTGGCCCCGGCGAGCCGTAGTGCCCTGCTCCCGGCGGGCTAGGTGGTTCCACCACCTCCGCCGCTGTGGGCTCTGCTTCTTCTCCGGCCGCCGGCTCCCCTTCTGCTGCTTCCCCGGTCGTTGGAGCTTGCTCCGCCTCGCCGTGACCGCGCACCACCAGCCGCTCCACAACGAACGTGTCTCCAAGCCCGTGGCCCTGCTCCGCCTCCAATTCCTCGGCGTTCCAGTCCCAAGCCGCCGCCTCGTCGAAGACGACGTCTCTGGATACCAGCACCTTGCCCCTCGCTGGATCGTACAGCCGGTAGGCTTTGGATCCTTCCTCGTAGCCGAGGAGCACCGCCTTCGTGCTCCTGTCTTCAAGCTTGCCGAGGCCGGGCTTGGTCGTCTTGACGTAGCCGATGCACCCGAACGTGCGCATGAATGCCACGCTCGGCTTGCGCCCGTGCCAAGCTTCGAACGGAGTTTGCCCCTTCAGGGCCTTCGTGGGCGCGCGGTTGAGGATGAAAACCGCCGTCGTCACGGCCTTGCCCCAGAACGTCGCCGGCATCTTCTTCGCTTTCATCATGGAGCGCGCCATGCCGACGATCGTCTGATTTCGGCGTTCCACCACGCCGTTCTGCTGCGGTGAGTAGGGCGCGGTGAGGTGGCGCCCCACCCCCTCCTCGGCGCAGTAGGTGGCAAATTCCACCGCTGTGAACTCACCGCCGCGATCGGTCCTCAAGACCCGGAGCTTCTTCCCGGACTCCGCCTCCGCGCGCGCCTTGAAGCCCTTGATGGCGTCCGCAGCGTCGCTCTTGTTCGTCAGGAGCTGCAGCCACATGTAGCGACTGCAGTCGTCCACGAGCAGGAGGAAGTACCTCCGGCCTCCATGCGTCGCCGGCGTGATTGGCCCGCAAAGGTCCCCATGGACCAGCTCGAGCGGATCAGCCGCGCGGTACCTTGCCGCCTTGGGGAACGGCAGCCGCCTCTGCTTCCCCGCTAGGCAGCTGTCGCAAAGCTCGCCGGCGTGCTTGATCTGTGGTAGTCCGGTCACCATCTTCCCCAGCCGCCCGAGCGCGTCAAAGCTCAGGTGGCCGAACCGGCCGTGCCAGAGCCATGGCTCCTCCACGCTCACCGCCGCCAGACACACCGGCTGCTCAACCTTCAAGTCAAGGAGGTAAAGTCGATTCCGAGATCGCATCACCTTAGCTAGGAGACGCCCGTCCTGGTCCTTGATGTGCAGCACCCCTTGACGGATCAGGACCTCCGCTCCATGCTCGTCCAGCTGGCCAAGGCTGATGATGCTAGAGCGGAGCTCCGGGATGTAGTACACCTCCGTGAGCGCGCGGTGCTCGCCGTTCTTGCACCTGAACAGCACCGTGCCGCGCCCACGAATCTGCACCCGGGAGCCGTCGCCGAAGCGGACGTTCCCACGATGCTTCTCGTCCAGCTCGGAGAAGGCGGCGCGGCAACCCGTCATGTGGTTGCTCGCGCCGGAGTCGAGGTACCACCTCTGTTCCGACTCATCCCCGGAGACACCCAGATGAACCTGCGCGCGCGGCTCGTCGAGATGGTGGTCGACCGGCGGCGCAGCCTTCTGCTCCACCTCCATCTTCCTCGGCTCGCCACTCCGCTCCGCGCAGAACACTCCCATCAGGAGTGCGTGATCACCGTCGTCGTCGGAACGCACCAGGTGCGCCTCCTCCTTCTTCTCCGTCTTCCGATTCGGGCATTCCCGCGCCCAATGTCCAACCTCGCCGCACTTGCGGCAGGCGTTGGGGTCGGTGAACTTCTTCTTGCCCTTCTTCCTTTCCGCCGGTGCCTTGCCCCGCTGCTTTCCGCCGTTGCCGCCCCCACGCTCACCGCCACCGCGACTGGAGCCTTCCCCGGTCTTGCGCTTCTCCTTCATCCGCGCCGACCATTCTTCCTCCGTCAGCAGCAGCTTGGGCTTCTCCTTCTCCGGCGACGCGCGATCCTCCACAGCGCGGAGCCGCCCGGTGACGTCCTCGAGCGATAGCGTGGATAAGTCCAGCATCGTCTCGATGGACAGGGCAAGCTGCGCGTACTTGGCCGGCACGACGCGCAGCAGGTTGGCCTCGACGTCCTCGTCGTCGACCGGCTTGCCGTAGGTGGCCAGCTGGCTCGCGATCGACTACAGTCGAAGCGCGAAGTCCTCCACGGCCTCTCCGGGCTTGAAACGAAGGTCGTCGAACTCCCGACGCAACTGTTGCGCCTTCGCCTTCTTGGCTCGGTCCGAACCGAGGCGGAAAGACGCGAGCATGTCCCACGCCTCCTTCGCCGTGTTCTTCGACCCGATGGCCTCATGGAACTCGGATGGTGTGGACGCCATGAGCGCCTCCATGACGCCCACCTCCGCATCCTCACCAGCATTGCCGGTTTCCACCGCCGCCCACCACCGCCGCGCGCGCAGCTTCCACTTCATGTGGACTGCCCACTCGCCGTAGTTGGTGCGGGTGAGCATCGGCCAGGTGTTGGACCCGCCGACCTCTCTCACCGTGCGCACCTCTACTGCGGGCCGGGATGCTGAGGCCAGCTGCCTCTCCATGGCCGCTGCTGCAGCCGCCGCCGCAGCTGCCTCTGCACCACCCTCTGCACCCGCCGCAGCAGTATCCATCACCGGCGATCACACCCAGCAACTTGTACGGCTCCGATACCACGTGTTGGCACCACTACTCAACTCCCAGGTGAGTAGCACCGGTACTCCTTCCCTCCTCTCCTCACTTGCTCCAAGGTAGAAGAAGAGCTGAGCTCTCAGCTCACACACACACAGGCAACAGCAGTGGCCGAAGCCTGAGAGACTGAATGTGAGGCAAAAGACTGCTCTCCATAGATTGCATAGCAAGGTATGTATATACAAGCCTCATACCAACTATGGTACCTGAGGTATGGCTGAGTACAGCCCCAACTACTGATATGGCTGTGTACAGCCTCAACTACTCCTAGTACACATGAAGTAAGCCATGGACATGGCTGTCTACTTCTACTCCTAGAAGGCCTATTGCCATACAACTGCAGTACCAAGGGTACAACTGCTCCTTGACTGCAATAGAGAGAAAAAGGGAGAGTGGAGGATCAGCAGATTACTTCTAACAAGATAGCCAACTTGTAGTAGCAGTACCTGGGACGTGAATCGTTTATCATTCGACCAGAAGAGTCGAATATCTGGAATGTCAAAAAGGACCATTGCAAGGCGCTCCAAGCCCAATCCAAAGGCCCATGCCACATGGTCTCTCCTGCCATTTCTTTTCAAAATTTCCTGCTCGGTGACTCCACAGCCCAAAACCTCCAACCAATCATCCTTAGAAGACAAGAAATTTATTCAGACTCATTCATGCCAATGTGACTTGTGCAACATGTTTTACTTGGGCTTGTTACTATCAAAAATAGTTGAACACATCCAATATACCTGAAAATATATTTCAAGCTCAAAGGATGGGTTGGTAAATGGGAAGTAAGTGTCAACCCACCGCATCTCTACAGCACCTGCAGATAACATTTTTCTATAGTTTAGCTGAAACAAGGATCTATTTCATCATCCCCTCAAATGACAAGGAACAAGCTACAAGTGATTTGCCAAATAGATGTCTTGCCAAGCCTTCCAGTGTTTTCTTGAGTTCTGCAGCTGCATATGCTGTCCCATCCATGCCAGAACCTGACCATTCATCAGGAGAGAAGACACGGAACCCTTCCATCTGCATGCGTTAAAGATTATCAAAACAAACCTCATCGAGAAACATTTAAGTGAATATGGCAAAATAAAGTTACCTGATGGAAGACAGGATAGTGAGTTGAATCAATGGAATCCCTACGGTAAACATCTCCAGTTACAAGAAAGTGTGTATGTCCATCCCTTAGCAGCTCAGCTTGATGAGCACTGGTATGACACCTTAAGACTGTTTGACCATCAACATAATATGTGTCATTGTAACTCCGGCTTACATGGTCAGAAGGGACCAAGACATCATCAAAATTCTGCAGCAAAGAACATGTATAGGTCAGCCAGAGGCCAAAAACTACCACATACCATTTTCCCTGAAGGTACAAATCTGAAGAACAAACACACAGCACATTCACTAATATCAGGGACGAAGCCACGAGAGGAAAGGAATGAGCAATCAAAATATTGAGCGTGTACCAAAATATGCATTGTACCAGTCTTTTCAGTTTTCACCCTTATCCACCTAGCATTGTGTCCTGACTAACTATTGCTACCTTGTTAAGGGTATACTGCTACTGCAGTTGATTATTAGCAGAAGAAGAATAGCATATATCGATGCAATATTACTACATGCAATTTGTACCCCATACCTGCTTGACAGAAACAAGGGGGCAAAGGTCATCAAACTTGTCAAACTGTCCAGTGAAGTTCTTGTCAAAGTAATCATAAATTGTGTTCTTCAAAATCCCAAGGGGATGGTTATCCCTCCTGTGCAGCTGCAGGCCGATCTTTGAAAAGATAGTGTCTGGCACGTTGTTTGCCGGGTCATCCTCCTTCACAACATCTATCGAGGACATCCAAAATGAACCAATTCATGACAGTAAAATCAGAACATACTAATTGCACGAAAAGCATGGTACATTTCAAGTCAATTTGCATTAATTCGACAGGAGTATAAACACAAATGCCACTGTAGAAACATTTTGGTCTCAAAGTGCACCACTAAATTGCAAGGCAATGACTTCCAGAGCAATTCCACTGCCAGGAATCGAATAAAGAACGCAATTACGCAAGCAGTGATTCAGAAATTTGAACTACCGATTCATAGCACACCAACATATTAGTCATTATGATATCTCCAATGCATCATGAATGAATGGAACCTCCCAAAACACTATCAGTAGTAGCCCAGGCATAGCGCATTTGAACTCTCAAATCCTATCTTGGGAAAAGTGGAAGCAATCCAACCAAAGCAAACCCTGCTCAAAACCCCTGCCATCCTACCAAGATCCCGCCTTTACATCATCACAGCTTGGGCCCCGAGAGCCCCTACTCACCCTCGCGCGCGATCTTGACGCCGCCCACCTCAACGGCGGAGGCCGCCGCTCGCAGCCCTTTCGCCCTGGCCGGCGCCGGCGCGACGGAGAAGAAGCGGGCGAGGAGGAGGCGGTGAGGACGCGAAGAAGGGGAGTAGAGGGGGCGGGTGGTGAAGGAGGAGATGGCGGCGGCGGGGGACGCCATGGGAAGCGTGGCCATGGCGCGAACACGCGCGCGGAGGAGCCAGCAGCGAGCGGTTCGGATAAGCGGGCGCATGTCTGCGGCGCGGCGGGTTCTTGTGGGCTGGTGAGGAAGAGTGAAAGCGAAAGGGGGGAGAAGACGACCAAGTGTAGAACCCCAGAACATGAATACATGATTATATATGATGGCGTTGGCCCTGTTCTGCTGGTCATGTTTTGGCTTGTTTCAGCTTATTTTAGCTTATTCTCTCTCACAGAATACTATTGAATCAGCCGAAACCAGCCGGCTTATCTACCAGCCGAACCAGCCCGTTGTACTGAAATTTGCTTGTAATCAGGTGGAAATTGAATCGCTATTTTCACTCTTTTTTTATCAGCCTAATTGTTGATTAAAGATTATTAAGTTTAAATTTTGAAATATGTTGTTCAGAATGGATGAAGTATCATCAATCCAGCTCCAACCCGTAATGGCAAGTGATTGCTGGCTCGTTATGGCCCTATTCGCTAGGCTTGTCGGCCGTACTTTTTCAGCAAACGAACAATGTTTTCTCTCATAACAAATCAGCGAACAGTACTTTCAGCCATGGCTTATCAGCCAAGCGAACAAGACGATATAGTTATAGTGTCATCTTTGTAACATATATATACAATAATATTAATAACATATCTAGAGTTCCTTAAAAAATCTAGAGTTTCTTAAAAACCATTTACTAAACATTGATTTATACAAATAAACAAAATGAATAGGAGCCTCTTTTCCCCCCTCTACAATAGTTATCTTCATAAAAATAAAAAGATGCACAAGTTACTTTTGCTTGGTCCTCTCCATATCGTTCTTGCACCACTACCCCTTGCCGGTTATCCTCCCCGTCCAGCTAAATGGCGGCATCCCACAGCTAGACGTTGTCAGATTCGAGCTAGTCGCCACGATCTCTAGCTAGGACAAATGTATTAGGTTCACATTTTTTCATTCTACAACTACACACTACCTTACGAACCTAAAAAAACTTTTGCATCTCCCTTAATACTAGTTTTTTTGGCGATTTTTGTCCTACTTATATAGACACCCCTCTGCTCCTTTTGTGCCATAGCCACAACGCTCCCCCTCCTCCTACCACTCTATCTCTTCCTTCCAGTGGTGTGGCCTCTCTATCTTTCTTGACACTACCTTCTCCATCAGATCTGTTACTGAAATTCTTTAGCCTAACAGATAAATTCACAAACTTACGGATATCGATGCAACTTTTATCCATATAAGTATTTCAAGGTAACGATTTACACACTGAACATGATGTGCAGTAAACTTCAACTCATTTGTCCGGGGTAATGGCATCAAAGAGGGGCAAAAGATGGGTAGAGAGAGTACTTAAACGGTAAACTAGTTCTTTTACAAACTAAGCAAATCAAAGCTCACTCATATTGTTTACTTTATGCCCGTGATCAGCCAACTCGTAGAAAAGGACGAGAAGAGAGCAGCAAGTCCACCGCTAAGTTCTACATAACCGAACTAATACTATACCACAGGTAAAAAAGTGTCGGATATGAGTCGCTAAAAGCGACAAGATAACGATGGACGGTCCATTGGTAAAAGTTCTTTCTTTGTTCCTTACTAGCGACCTAGGCAGGAGGTTGATGATGAGGTCATCGGTGTGGCCACTGGTGGCTTGGACGACGGGAGGCTGGCGGGAGCCGGGAGGAGAGACAAGTGGAGTGGCAGCAGGACGAAGGGCATAGCCGGGTACGAGCACAGAAGATCCGGATCGGCTTTGGTTCAGTAGCCTCCACCCAGGCTTTTCCGGGCTTGATCTTCTGCAGCCGCAACACCGTCCATGATCAGTCCGTCTCACCTTGGATGTTGGAGCGAGTTGGTGGACACCTTTATGTACGGTACGAAGTACGAACACAGTGCATACTGGTGACATTTTTTCATTCTACAACTACACACTTCCTTCCGAACCTAAAAAAAACTTTTGCATCTCCCTTAATACTAGTTTTTTTTGCAATTTTTGTCCTACTTATATAGACACCGCTCTGCTCCTTTTGTGCCATAGCCACAACTCTCCCTCTCCTCCTATCATTCTCTCTTCCTCCCAATGGTATGGCCTCTCTATCTTTCTTGACACTACCTTCTCCATCAGATCTGTTGCTGACATTCTTTAGCCTAATAGATAAATTCACAAACTTACAGATATTGATGCAACTTTTATCCATATAAGTATTTCAAGGTAACGATTTACACCGTGAACATGATGTGTAGTAAACTTCAATTCAATTGTCCGGGGTAATGGCATCAAAGAGGGGCAAAAAGATGGGTAGAGAAAGTACTTGAACGGTAAACTAGTTCTTCTACAAACTAAGCAAATCAAAGCTCACTCATATTGTTTACTTTACGCCCACGATCAGTTAACTCGTAGAAAAGGACGAGAAGAGAGCAGCGAGTCCACCGCTAAGTTCTACATAACCGAACTAAAAAATACCACAGGTAAAAAAAGTGTCAGACGTGAGTCGCTAAAAGCGACAAGATAACGATGGACGGTCCATTGGTAAAAGTTCTTTCTTTGTTCCTTAGGGCGTGTTTGGTTCACACCTCTTAAAGCTTAGTCATCTAAACTAGCTCCTAAAGTTTAGTCGCTCTCTATTTGGTTTGGTGGATTAAAAGAGACTAAAAGAGGCTTTTTAGTCCTTTTAGTCAGGGTGTTTGGCTCCAAAGTGACTAAAAGGTGAGGCAGCCTGACTAAAAGGTGAGCTTTAGTTTCATTTAGCAACACTTAGATGACTAGTTGGCTAATGCACTTTTTAGTCCCATTTAATCATGGTGTTTGAGTAAAAGTGACTAAATGGCAAACACCCCCTTACTAGCGACCTAGGCAGGTGGTTGATGATGAGGTCATCGGTACGGCCACCGGTGGCTTGGATGACGGGAGGCCGGCGGGAGCCAGGAGAAGGGACAATTATTAGAGAAGAGAAGATGCGAGAAAGAAGAAGATACAGGAGCCGGGAGGAGGGACACTTATCAACCGTACTTTTTCAGTAAAGGAACAGTATTTTTTTCTCACAACAAATTAGCGAATAATATTTTTTGTTTTTTTTTCGCGAAGCGAACAGGACAAAAAAATAAAAATAAAAAAAGAAATGAAGCTGCTAACTGAAACGACGCGCGCGTAACGAATGGGCTGCCAGTGCCACTGCAGGACATGCACCAAGTCCAGCTTCCTCGCTGGAGATGGCCTACGTACAGGATCCCTGTCCAGACAGAATTTTTTTTTATTTTTAGCCCAAATTTGAAACAAATTTTAAATTTAACCCGTCTTTCAAAAAAATTTTAAATCTAACCCGTTTGGCCCCGCCACCATGCATGGCGGGGCAAATGCACTGTACCCCGCCATGCATGGTGGCGGGGTGCAGGTCCACGTGACATGGTGACGTGGCGGGGCACCCGGGGCGTACCCCGCCATGATGGGTGGCGGGGTAGGCCTAACCCGCCACGGATCATGGCGGGGTGTACCCCGCCACCGGTCACGGCGGGGCGCGGCTTAAATATAAGCCGCGCCCCGGCCTCGCCCCCGCCCGCTCTATCTCCGCCATCCCCGCGCCTCTCCGCCCTCCCCGCGCCTCCCCGCCGTCTCCGCCGCCTCCGGCCTCCCCGCGCCGTCTCCGTGCCGCCGGAGAAGCCTTGGCCGCGCCCCACCGTTCCCGGGCTCCCCCGGCCGCGGCCCACCGGCCTCCGGACGCCCCGGCCTCGTCCCGGCGCCCCCCGTCGTCCCCGCGCCGTCCCCGCGCCGCCGGAGGAGCTCCGCCGCGCCCCGGCCGCGCCACACCGCCCTCCGCGCGCGCCGCGGCCCGCCGCGACGCCGCCGGCCGCAACCGCCGTCCGCGCCACCGCGTCGTCTCCCGCGCCCCCGGCGACCGCGCCCTCGGCCGCGTCTCCGGCATTCGTTCACGCGCCGCGACCCCGATAAATTTTTACGGTAATTTTGTTTACTTTGTCGTTTAAATTATATATTTGTAGTAAATATTAATAAATTTTTATTATTTATTTAGTTATTTATTTATTTGCCATTGTATTATTTAGTTATTGAATTATTACGATTATTAGTTGTTTAGTTATTAGTTGTTTAGTGATTGAATTATTAGTTGTTTAGTTATTTATTTGTTTTTATTAGTTGTTTAGATATTGAATTATTAGTTTTACGATTATTAGTTGTTTAGGTATTAGTTAATTAGTTAACGATTATTAGTTATTCGGATTTTATTAGGTACTTTTAGTTATTTAGTTACGTACCTATTAGTTATTTAGTTATTAGGTAATATTAGTTATTAAGTTATTTAGTTTGGTAACGATGATTTGTTATTGACGACACAGTTGATTTATTAGGTAATATTAGTTATTTAGTTAGTTATGTAGTAATTAGTAGTACCATAATGGTCATTTAATAATGAGATGTCAAATCGTTTTGTAGATGGATTACGGTGTAAGAGTTTTTTACGGAGGAAGTGTTAGGAGAGAGGATTGCCAGTTTGAGGATATGTATGAAGAATTGGAATGGTTTGATGGCACCCCTAGTTTCCGCGATCTATGTGACCGTTTGAGTTTGAAGTTTGGCGAGGCTTTCACACTAAAGGGTAGGTTCGATGTTGGAAAGAATAGGGCACACTATGTCATGATGGACTTGTGCAACCAAGGAGAGTGGTCCCGATACAATAGGGTCATCCAAGGTTCGAATGTCGGCATGGCTGAGTTGGTGCTGGAGAATGTTGAGAATGAGGAGCCGTCCTTGGACAGTGATACTCTAGGAGATTGTGGTGTGCAGATGCAACAAACTATGGAGAGTATGGACTTGGATGGTAATTTGACGCAGGAGCGGGTTCATTCTCCTCCAGTTGGTCATATAAGCAATGATTTTGATGTAGACGAGTTTGAACAGGAGGAGGAGGAGGCGGCAGCGGAGGAAATGATTGGTGATGATGTTAGCACAGATTCGGACGATTCAGGAAATGAGGAAGGAGGTCCCCATGCCATGCGAGCATCGGTTGAAGCCATGCCCTCTGGAGGTGCACCTGCCATGTGTACACCAGTTCGTGGCATGCCCTCAGGAGTACCGCTTGAGGTACTTCATGGCATGCAGAGTCAGGGCACCTTAGCCACCGGTTATCCAGATGATGGAGTACAATATGAAGGATGGAGCAGGGTTAGGGAGGCACAACAATACGTTGCACCACCCTCTTATACATCGGCAGAGCTTACACAGCTGAGGGAGGCTGGCTTGCCTTTTACCGGTGTTCCAAATTATATCGATGTAAGTATGTCGCATATGGCAGTTTGTGACACGGGTTTGCAGATGTGTAAGGAATCATTGTACAACCATAGAAATGTAATACTGAGGAAGGGAATGCTTTTTAATACGATGTCGGAGATGAAGTTGTTCCTTCAGGACTATGCTGTGTATCATCATAGGCCTTACACGGTTCGGCATTCCGACAAGGAGGTAAAATTCCACATATTATGTAAGGCTGGATTCCCGTGCTCGTGGAAGTTAAATGCACGAAAGAGGCGGAGTGATGGTAAGTGGAAGGTAACTTCGGTGGAACAGCCGCACAGATGCCAGACTAATGAGGGTAAAAGGTACCATCCCCAGTTAACGGCTCGGTATCTAGCCCGCCGTATATTGGGTCTTGTAGATAAGGACAACGACGTATCAGTGCCGTTCTTGCAAGAGACCATAGTCACATTTGTTGGGTATGAGGTCACGTATGGAAAGGCTTGGCGGGCAAAGCAAATTGCCCTGGCAATTCGTTGGGGTAGCTGGGAGGAAGCCTATAACAGGGTTCCACGCATTTTGCGTGCGATGGAACACTTCAACCCTGGCATGAGATCGTTCATATACACAGGAGGGTTCTATCTTCAGAACCCGTTGAGGCATATTCTGTACCGTGTGTTCTGGTATTTCGATCAGTGCAAACATGCATTTCAGTATTGTAGGCCAGTTGTTCTTGTTGATGGCACGTTCCTCACCGGCAAATACAGGGGCACATTGATGATGGCTGCTGCTGTAGACCCAGAGAACCAGATAGTACCAATGGCTTTTGCTTTGGCAGAGGGGGAAAACAACGATTCATGGTCATGGTTTATGCGTCTGCTCCGTGTTCATGTGCTTGGCCCTTCTCGCACCATTTGTCTGATTTCGGACCGTCACATTGGAATTCTAAATGCAGCCGATGAACACATTGATGGTCACCCGGCTCTAGTGCACCGTTGGTGCATGCGACATTTTGCCGCCAATTTCTGGCGGCGTCAACGCAAGAAGGATGTGGCTGACAAGTTAAAGGAGCTTTGTAATAAACGTACCGAACGCGAGTTCAACGAGACTATGGTAGAACTAGAGAAGATGCTTAACCAAGCTGGCAAGGCATGGTTAGACCAGCAGATGGAAAATAAAGCCAAGTGGGCATTAGCATTTGATGAGGGCGGCTTCCGGTACGGCATCATGACAACAAACTCCTCTGAGTCTTTCAATCGTGTGTTCAAAGGCGTTCGATCTCTTCCAGTGTCTGGTATTGTCGAGTTCTCTTTTAGGAAGTGCAATGAGTATTTTGTTAAGCGGTATGGCCTAGCCCTGAGGAATGAAGAGGAGCTTGGAAGATGGGGCAAGGCGGCACACGAATATTTGAAGGAGGCTGAGGAATTGGCCAAACAACAGGTTGCCGAGGCTTATGGACGGGACATGCTTGTTTTCTGCGTACGAGCTAGAGGGGGCACAAACCTGGGCGGCGAACGATTTGGTGGCCGAACGTACCGTGTCGATCTTGGTAAAGTAGAATGCAGTTGCAACGTCCCTCAGATCATGCATGCCCCTTGCTCACACATGATCACCTCTTGTTGGCTTAGAGGTTTTGACCACACAGTTGCACCGTACATGTCACCCTTGTATCTCCGTGCCAACACCCTCAAAGTTTGGGAGAAGAGTTTCGAGCCATACCTTGACGAGTCACAGTGGCCTCCATACTATGGTGAGGACTACGCGCCTTATCCGGACCTAAAGAAGGTAGGGAAGGGAAGGAGGAAGAAGAAGCGATTGAAAGGCGATATGGACAGTATGAAAGGTTACGGCGCCGATATGTATGGTGGCGGGGACTTTGACGAAGAACGTGCGCAGAACCTTTGCTCCATTTGCAAGAATCCTGGTCATAACGCTAGATTTCATAGGCGGGCGAGACAAGAGGTCGTATATATTGTAAACATGCATTTATAATATTATAATTTTTATTTATACTTGTCTTTAATTTTTTATAACGTTGTTAATTGTTCTAATGTTATTAATGTTTTCTTTGTTTTTTACGAACAGGGAGTTTCAGGCTTGCAAGATGGAGGCGCGGGCTCCTCATCCACGCTTTAGCCTCCTTGAGGCTGACTACGACAAGGACCACCGGGCCCAGGCCTTGTCGGAGCTGCATAGGCCGTTGCGTCCGCTTCGTGTTCGCACGCACCGCGTACATAGCTGGGACGAGCGATACGCGCCCTACATAGAGCGTGCGGGCTTCATTGAGATCGTTCGGGTGTACAACAGTTTACTCCCCACACTTGACCCTGCCCTTCTTACTGCCTTTGTGGATAGGTAACCTTGCTGTTTCCATCTTTTGTCTTTGTTTTGAAAAATTGGGCTGTGAACTTGCCTATTACCACAAACTTGTAATGATGCAGGTGGAGACTGGAGACGCACACCTTCCACACACCATGTGGGGAAATGACCGTCACGATGCAGGATGTGAAGATGATATTGTGCCTAAGTTTGAAAGGTCATCCGGTGACTGGGGTCGCCGACGAGTCTACTTGGGTACAGTTGGTGGAGCAGTTCTGTGGTAGGAGGCCATCGGAGGCAGAAGTTAAAGGCACAAAGTAAGTTCATATTTGCGCCCCATTTCAGGTACATCTATTTTTTTATAATAATACTTCAATTCCAATTGCAGGAAGACATCAGGAGTGTCGTCGTCTTGGATAGTCCAAAACTTTGGTGCAGGGCCTCCGTTGGGTGCTCCAGATCATGAGGTTGAGGTATATGCAAAGGTGTGGCTGTGGCACTTCTTGGGCGCTTTCTTATTCCCCGACTCCTCAGGCGACAGCATCAGCTGGATTTTCTTGCCGATCCTAATCCAGCCACTTGAGAATATTGCATCGTATAGCTGGGGTACCGCGGTCCTTGCTTGGACATATCGTCAGCTTTGTATCGCCTGTCGTCGCCAGGCGAACAATGCTAACCTAGGTGGCTGCTCATACCTACTGCAAGTATGGATTTGGGAGCGGTTTCCGGTTGGGAGGCCCACTCAACCTCCGCGTTTGCCTGTGAGTACATTGACAACTTTGTTATCGTCATACGACTAGAGAGATTACTGACACCTTGTTTGTGTAAACTTGCAGGAATGGCAACATCAAGACGTTCGCCCCACCGCCCTTTTCATCTGGAGAGACGCTAAGGTAGTGAGGGGCGAGTTGGAAAGGAGGTACAAGCAGTACACGGATGCGATAGACGTGTTGACACACAACTACGTAAGTTATATCTGCTTTTCCTACTAAAGGCACTATCATTAAGATTGATACTTAATTAAGTTTCTTTACTTTGCAGGTAACATGGACACCGTGGTCTAGGTGGGAGCTAAAGGACTACCTTACTCCGCGCTGCGAGGAGGAAGCGGACGAGTGGCTTTACGAAGGGCCACTTATCTTCTTCCATATCATCGAGATGCACTACCCTATGAGGGTTTACAGACAGTTCGGGAGGTTGCAAGGAATTCCACCGCTGTACTCCACCAACGCTCAGCTGCATGGGTACGATGGCAATATGTTTATTCTACTTAAGCGCCTCATTTCTAATGCAATATGGCAATGCAGGATTGATCGGAGGCTTCGGACCACGCAGAAGAATTGGGCGTTGACGCACGACCAATATTTGAACAGATGGTATAACAGGACTCCTCGTCAGATCAACCAAATTCCGCCACACCACCCGGGAAGATGGATGGAGTACCTTCAATGGCTGCAGCGAAGTACGAGAACTCATCTCATGGTCCCGTACACGAACATGCCTGCAGATGCGGCCGATGAGGATGACATCGCCGATGCGTTCGACGATGCGCAAAGGAGGCAAACACAACTTCTTAGGGCGCCTCTCAATAGATACGTGGTAAGTACTTTGCACTTATATTCTAAAACGAGGTAAGGGGTTTAAATTTCAATTGAAATGATCGAGTTAACGTTGTGTGATGTTGTAGGCACAACAGTTGTCGAACTACTCCGAGGAAGCTTCCAGGCAACTTTTTCGGACTAGGGACGACAAGACGAACCCTCTTCGCGCCTTCGCCAAGGTACTTTTGATAGTAACATTCGTGACTACAACTCAGTTACTTTTAAAATTCACGCTTAATAATGCTTGTTGTCATCTTAATCTGTAGAGAATGAAAAAAGGCTGCAAAAAGTTGGCTCAAAAGCTGAGCTGTGCGGATACGACTTTGGACATACCGTACAACCCCACGTGGTCCAGGAGCCACACGATGTCCACCACAGCTGCTTCTGCTAGCGACACCAGAGCTGCGTCCTCGTCTATTCGTACTCCGCAGGATAGAGGGAAGGGTCCAGCGGCTGCGGACGATGTGGATGAGGCACTTCAGTATGACACGACGAGTGGCGACGACGACGACGACGACGACGACGACGAAGAGGACGTTCCACAGTGGGGTTACACCGGTCACGAGGAGATGGGTGCCTCACAGCTCTACGGTGCTCCTTTTGCTACACAGGGGTTCGACTACACACAGCAGGAGAACTACACACCAGCCGAGCAACAGGTTCGTATGCTTTGCTTTCTCTTTAATTTTATTGTTCTTAGATCAACATTTATAGTAACTCATCAGGTTGCTTGCTTGCAGGGGCCGTCGTCGACGCAGCAACTCGATCGTGGACATAGGCGACAGCGCGAGAGGCAGCAGCGGGACCGCACAGACGTTGGCTGGGGAAGCAACGTGGTCCCTACAAATCCAAGGAGGCGACGGAGACCGCGAGACCCCTACACCCCAGGCGATTAGTAGAGTAGCAGACGCCGGACACATATTATCATATTTATGTAGTGCTAGAACAATTAAATTATGTGTAGGTGTAGCAGCAGTACTCCACTTGGTTATTTCGGTTCGACTAATGTAGTTGGTAACACTCGTTTAATCTTTGTGACGATCCGTTGACCTAATTATTTGTGACGATCCGTTGTCGTTAACTAATTTCGATTCGACCCCTGCCATAAACTTGCTGTAAATCACTCAACATGACTTCCTGCATTTGTGACGATCAGTGGTCGCAAAACGAAATGCAGTTATTGCGCGTCCGAAGTTTCAGGCAACCCCGCCATGGGTGGGGGCGGGTTAGGGGTACCCCGCCATGACCCATGGCGGGGTACCCCTAACCCGCCCCCACACATGGCGGGGTTGACCTGAAACTTCGACCGCGCAGGAACTGCACTAAGAAACTGTATTTATACACTGCCGCGATAAACCACATAACAATCTTAGTGAGTGGACCAACAAATGAAACGAATGACGATGTGATAACGAAAATATTACAACGACATGTTTCAAAGTACAACACTGACAAAGTACACGACACAAAGTTTGTACGCCACTACAAACGACAACCACTAACAACGACAACGTGAAGACGTGACAATTTAAATTATTACAAAGACACTTGTACGTCAATCAAATTGCGTGCACCACTGCGTAAGCAACTCGTCTTCGGACTCTGAATCCTCCACTACCACCTCCTTACCCTTGGTGGCCTCGACTGACTTGGCTTCAGAAGCCTGACGCCGGTAGTAAGCCGCCTCCGCCTCGTCCGCGGCCTGAGAGTACAACTCGGCCTCTTCTTGGGTCATGTCAGTTGGCCCCCATGAGTCGAACAACGGTGTCTTATGGCTCTGGTACGCTGCAACATCCTCCTCGGGCATCGGTCCTAACTCCTCTGCAAGACGAAGTAGCTCGGCTATCCTTCCCATGTCGTACGCATCCTCGTCCTGAGGGTAGCCCAATTCTTCGGCTAGACGAATGAGCTCGCCTATCCTCCCGGTGTCGTCGTCTTCCTCCGGCTCGGCCTCCTCATCAACCACAATCGGACGACTTGCGGTGCCACCCACTCCTGCGTGCCGCTTTACTGTCCTATTCTCCGTGTACCTAGCACGAGCCATATCTGCTTCCCAGCCGCCGGTGCATCCAATCTCTGCAAGTACAAAATGCAAACAATTAACAGGATCTTTGCAATGACTTTATTGACAGTAAAACAAAGAAGTTTGACTTTCCAAAAACGCAATGACTCACTCGCACATAATGAGTCAATAGTATCGTTCAAGCCTTGCATCTCTGCTCTCGCAGCCTCCTCTGCAGCCTTCCTTGCATCCTCTTTAGCCTTCCGTGCCTGGTACTCCTCTACATCCTTCTTCTTTTGCTCGTACCACTTCTTCCACGCAATACTCTCCGGGTTACGAACACGTAGCTCTTGGGCCCGTCGTAGCATTTTCTTCTTGTGGCTCTTAACGAAATCTGTGACGTAGCTTGCAGGATATCCTCTGCTATTGCGAACTGCTACCATTGTCTTATACTCATTCTTGAAATTATACACATCATAATATGATTCCCACTTGCATTTCTGAGTGCTCTGTTGCAACAAATAGATGAATACAAAGTTAGCGTACCAGAGTTAACAAAATAAACCATTACCGCCAACTGTCAACAGTCCTAGCAAACCTCGTCATAATCGATCATGTGGCCACAGAAGTGCCCAATACCAAGGCCTGAAGGGACAAGGCCGTAGCTAGCTTCAACACCACATTTGCACATCACAGGAGGGGCAATAGACCTCCTCTTCTTCTTCCAGTCTGGCACCTCCACATTCTTCTCCGGCTCCGGCCAATGGCTCTTTGGACCATAGATCCATTCCTTGAAACGGCACTTTGGCATATCATGATCCTACAAAATCAAAACAGTAAAACAAACATATAGAACGTGACATTTCAAGGTACACTCAAACCTTACCTCATGTCGTAGAGGACAAATGAACTCTTGTTCATTGCGTGGGTTTATCACGGCTTGCTCTCCGCAAAGGCACTTTGGAGGATCCTCGAGCCGCCGTGCCGATGCTACGGCCTTCTCTTCGTCCGTCATAGGAGGAGGGTTTGGAGGGGGCGGAACCCAGCGAGTAAACACCTCACGCTTGCAATGATCAATGCCGGGGTAGAAAAGGAGAATCCTTGGATCAAACTTGTCCGGGCCATCGATCCATTAGAAAAAAAAGCACCGGAAGTAGGGCTATACAAAAGTTTCAATTATCTCATCGCGAATACAACATCAGCAACCAATAAGAACAACAAAGGGAACAATTACTTACGCTACAACTATAACATGTGTAGAAGCAACGAGCCGCAGTATCGGGATGCCTCGACTGGCCCACGTGTGCCGGATGACCACAATCACAGTTAGGTATAGGTTCCTCGGGAGGAACGGGCGCATCCTTACAAGACACGTCGGGGTACATCTCTCTAGGACGACCCTTTTTCCTCCAAATCGACTCACGATACGAGTCCTCCATCTAAAAAAACGAAACGATTTCAACACAAAACGATACACGCAGAGAAGGGGTGGCCGGAACAAGGAGCGACGATGGGCCGATACCTGACGGGGACGACGGAGGGACGCCGGAGAAATTGAATGGGTGAGGGAGCTCGGTTCTAGAGCGCTGCGGGAAATGGAATAGGTGAATGACCAAAAACAAGAAGTGCCCGGGCTTTTATATGGCCGGGGCTGTACCCCGCCATGCATCATGGCGGGTTAGGGCAACCCCGCCATGCATCATGGCGGGGTACACCCCTGCCACGCTGGCGAGGTGGTCTGCCACTCCTGCCACGTCGGATCTGTACCTCGCCACCATGTATGGCGGGGTTCAGTGCATTTGCCCCGCTATGCATGGTGGCGGGGCCAAACGGGTTAGATTTAAAAAATTTTTGAAAGACGGATTAAATTTAAAATTTGTTTCAAATTTAGGCTAAAAATAAAAAAAAATTCTCCAGACAAGTAGCAAACCAACCGAACAAAACAGCGCCCATGTTCTCGCGGCCCACCGTGTTGCGTGCGCCGCAGTTTAGGGGTGTTCGGTGGATGGAGTTAAAAGTTTAACAATGTAGCACTTTCGTTTTATTTAACAAAAAGTTTTTAATTTTAAACTAATTAAGATTAATAGATTCGTCTTGTAAATTATTTCTAATCTGTGCCGATATGTATGTAATTAATCTATATTTAGTACTTCATGTATTTGAGAGAACATTAATCACCTTATTTGGCAGGCTGTTTCTGCGGCTTATAAACCGGCTGTAGCTGTTTTGTTGTGAGAGAAAAATACTATGCTACAAATAATAAACCGTGCTGATAAGAGCAGCCGAACAGAGTAAGTGAATATAATAGGAGTTAAACTTTAACTCCCGTACACCAAACACACCCTTTCGGCCTTTCCCTTCCCGGTGCCAGTAGGGGGATTATTCCATTTCGCCTCGCCCTCGTGTCCACTAGTCTTGTTTGACCTCTTTGTTGCGAGTTGTGAGAAACCAAGGCCATGGCGGAGAAGACGGTGGTGCTGTACCCCTCCCTGGGCGTGGGCCATCTGAACCCCATGGCGCAGCTGGCCAAGGCCATCCTCCGCCACGGCGGCGTCGCCGTCACCATCGCCGTCGTCGACCCGCCCGAGAAGCACGCCGTGCTGGCTGCTGCGCTGGCCCGCCTGGCCACGGTTAGTCCCTCCATCACGGTCCACCTCCTCCCCATCCCGCCCTGCGCCAGTAAGCAGCATTCCCACCCCATCGTGCCCATCCTGGATGCGCTCCGCACGGCGAACCCCGCGCTCCGGGCGTTCCTCGCGTCGCGAGTCCCCGCCGTCGACGCCCTCGTGGTCGACATGTTCTGCATCGACGCGCTCGACGTCGCCGCGGAGCTCGCGATCCCCGCGTACTTCTTGTACCCGTCCGCAGCAGGCGACCTCGCGGTGTACCTCCAGATTCCAGATCTCTGCGGCGCCGGGCCGTCCTCGCTCAAGGACATGGGCAAGGCGGCGCTGAACTTCGCCGGCGTGCCGGCAGTCCGCGCCCTCGACATGCCCGACACCATGCAGGACTGGGAGAGCGACGTGGGCAGCGTACGGCTGCGGCAGCTCGCCCGGATGCCGGAAGCTGCAGGCATTCTGGTGAACAGCTTCGAGTGGCTGGAGTCGAGGGCACTGAAAGCGCTGCGTGACGGCCACTGCCTGCCCGGCCGCTCGACGCCGAAGATCTACTGCGTCGGGCCCCTGGTCGACGGTGGCGACGCCGAGGGAAACGGCGAGAGGCACGCGTGCCTCGAGTGGATGGACGGGCAGCCCAAGCAGAGTGTGGTGTTCCTCTGCTTCGGAAGCCTGGGCGCCTTCTCGGCGGCGCAGCTGAAGGAGACGGCGCGCGGGCTAGAGCGTTCCGGACACAGGTTCCTGTGGGCAGTGCGAAGCCGAAGCTCAAGCGAGGGGCAGAACTCTCGCGAGCCTGATCTGGAGGCGTTGCTTCCGGATGGGTTCTTGGAGAGAACCAGAGGCAGAGGATTGGTTCTGAACAACTGGGCGCCACAGACACAGGCGCTGCGGCACGAGGCCGTGGGTGTCTTTGTAACTCACTGTGGGTGGAACTCGGTGCTGGAGGCAGTCATGTCCGGCGTGCCGATGATCTGCTGGCCGCTGTACGCGGAGCAGAGGCTGAATAAGGTGCACGTGGTGGAGGAGATGAAGATTGGGGTGGTGATGGAAGGCTACGACGAGGAGTTGGTGACTGCGGACGAGGTGGAGGCCAAGGTACGACTAGTGATGGAGTCGGAGGAAGGGAAGAAGCTCAGAGAGAGGACGGCGATGGCTGCGGAAATGGCTGCCGATGTCATCAAAGAAGGCGGGTCGTCTCACGTCGAACTTGGTGAGTTCCTGAGGGGTTTAGGATGCAAGTGATGGATTGCTACTACTACTAATGAATAATAAACTGTCTGTAAGATGGATGCTAATGCAGGGTCGGTAACATTAGCATTATATGGCTACTTCTCATTATCGTTCTTTATTACGAAAGAAATATATTTTGCAACAAAGCTCATACTATTGCACTGGCCGCGGTTACCGCTGTCCAAAATTTCTTCCTTTTTCATGTCGGCAGATCTTCAGTCCTAGGTGGGTGTGGGTTTAGGCTGTGTTCACTTCCGAAATATTTAGGGGAAATATTCCTAAATATTTAGGGGAAATATTTCTGTAGCACTTTCGTTGTTATTTGGTAAATTTATCCAACCATGAATTAATTAGGCTCAAAAGATTCATCTCGAACTTTACAGACAAACTGTACAATTAGTTATTTTTTTACCTACATTTAATGCTCCATGCATACGTCCAAAGATTCGATGTGACGGGTGACAGAGGAAATATTTTGAGAAGTGAACACAGCCTTAGTTGATGAAAAGTTTTTTTTTGGAGAAATATCACATCGAATGTTTCGTGCGATATTGGAAAGGGGGTTTTTGATACTAATAAAAAAACTAATTACATAGTTTGCCGGGAAACCGCGAGACGAATTTATTATGCCTAAATAATCCGTCATTAGCACATTTGTTAATATAGCACTTTAGTGTCAAATCACCTACTAATTAGGTTTAAAACGTTCATCTCGCGATTTCCAATCAAGTGCAATTAGTTATTTTTTAGACTACATTTAATGCGCCATGTACCTGCCATAAGATTCGTTACTAGTTTTTCCCGAAAAGTTTTTGGATCTAGCCACCTCTCATAGTCACCTCTCATAGTCAACGAGGTTGCGTAATAAGACCATATGGTGCATGACCTGCGTCCTGGCTGCTGCTATTTAGCAGAGGGAACAAGGCCACGCAAAAGCACAAACATCGTGGACAATGGGCAGCCTCGTGGTGCTGTACACATGGATGGTCCGGGGCCACCTCCACCCCATGGTGCAGCTCGCCGACCGCTTGGCCGGCCTCGGCGTTCCCATCACCATGGCAATTGCCGACGTCCCGTCGTCCAGCGACTCCCGTGAGACCGTCACCCGTCTCTCTGCCACCTACCCCTCCGTCTCCTTCCATCTCCTCCAGCCGGCAACCGCCCGTTCCGGCGACGAGGCCGACCCCGACGCCGACCCCTTCATCACGCTCATCGCCGACCTCTGCGCCACCAACACCGCGCTCCTCGCGTTCGTGAGGTCCCTCCCGTCCGTGAAGGCGCTCGTGCTCGACTTCTTCTGCGGGTGCGCGCTCGACGCCGCCGCGGAGCTCGGACTCCCGGCCTACCTGTTCTTCACGTCCGGCGCATCCCCGCTTGCTGCCTATCTGCACATCCCGGTCATGCGGTCCGACGTCTCCTTCGGGGACATGGGGCGCTCGTTGCTGCACTTCCCCGGGGTGCACCCAGTTCCTGCCTCGGACTTGCCTGAGGTCCTGCTCGGTCCTCACAACGAGCAGTACAAGGCGACCATTGGTCTCTTCGAGCAGCTTCCCAGAGCGAAGGGCATACTAGCCAACACGTTCGAGTGGTTGGAGCCCCGCGCCGTGAGGGCAATCGAGGAGAGCAGCCCCCGCCCCGGCGAGCCAGTGCCGAGGCTGTTCTGCGTCGGCCCGTTAGTGGGCGAGGAGAGAGGAGGAGACGGGAAGGCGAAGCACGAGTGCTTGACGTGGCTGGACGCGCACCCGGCGCGGAGCGTGGTGTTCCTCTGCTTCGGGAGCGCTAGCTCGGTGCCGGCAGAGCAGCTGAGGGAGATCGCGGTGGGGCTGGAGAGGAGCGGGCACGCGTTCCTCTGGGCCGTGCGCGCGCCAGTCGCGCCCGACGCCAACTCGACGAAGCGGTTCGAGGGCCGGGGCGAGGCGGCGCTGGAGGCGCTGCTCCCGGACGGGTTCCTGGACAGGACGCGCGGGCGCGGGCTGGTGGTGCCGACGTGGGCGCCGCAGGTGGAGGTGCTGCGGCACCCGGCCACCGGAGCGTTCGTGACCCACTGCGGGTGGAACTCGACGCTGGAGGCGGTCACGGCGGGCGTGCCGATGGTGTGCTGGCCGATGTACGCGGAGCAGCGCCTGAACAAGGTGTTCGTCGCGGAGGGGATGAAGCTCGGGGTGGTGATGCAGGGTTACGATGAGGCCACGGTGAAGGCGGAGGAGGTGGAGGCCAAGGTCAGGCTGGTCATGGAGTCCCAGCAGGGAAAGGAGCTCAGGGACAGGGTGGCGGTGGCGAAGGATGAGGCCGCCGCCGCGCTGGAGACCGCCGGATCGTCTAAGGCAGCCTTACTTGACTTTATCAACAACCTGGAAATTTCGACGCACCAGTGAAGCTATCACAATCAGACATGCACACAGGAGCAGAGTTTCACTCTGACACGAATTCTTCGTTTCTCTTTCTCGTGTTCCCTAAGCAGTCGTTGCTGTTATTTTAGCTAAAGAGTTGGATTGTGCTTGAGCTAATCTTGACTTTTTGGTGTGATGGCCAACTCCAAGAGATATTCTAAATTATTTTTCTTAATTCCTAAATCTTTTCGATATTTGGCCATTTGGGGTTAAATAAGCTCCAAACTGTTTCACAAAGAGAAGCCCATAAACTTGGATATATCCCAAACCCGGCAAGCTCCCTGCCGGGGCCTAGGAGCCTTCTGCATTTCTAGCCGCTGGAGACGAGACGAGTACCACCGCCTTGTACCAGAGACCAGCATAATTTACATAGTTCGTTGACATCCCTGTAACTACTAGTAGTCTACTACGAGTACACTGCTTTTTTTAGTTAAAGGATAGTATATATCCGGCATCATCTATCAATCAATAGAATCAGGCCAGTTATTACAAAAGTAAAGGTTCCGAGTTTACATCGAGACATAAGGATAAAACAAACGAATAGAGTTTTGACTAAGAGAGGCCAATAAATCTTGTTGAAAAACCATTCATTGGAATCGAAGAAATGCAAAGCTGACGACTCCATATGTTAGCTAGCTGAGACCAACTAGTCCCGTAGATTATTGTGCCGCTGCAACTTTGCCCACTGTCGGAGCCCGTGAGTTCCCCTGAATTGGCCTGATTCTACGAGTACACTGCTACTAGTCGACCACTAAATTAAAGCAGTTGTTTTTCACATTTTCCACTGCCTCACGAGCTCCAACAGCGCAGTGCTAGACTCTCCGCTGTCGCTCAGCGCCTCCATCGCCTTCCGCATCGCAGCACGCGTCCGCTCACGAAGCTCCCTGCCGCCGTCCGACTCCATGAGCCACTTCACCTTGGCAGCTACCTCTTCATCCTTGACTATCTCCTTGTCGTAACCTTCCAGAGCCACGGCGAGGCGCAGATCCTCGACCAGGAACACCTTGTTCATCCGCTGCTCGGCGTACATCGGCCACGCCAGCATCGGCACGCCGCCCATGATCGCCTCCAACACCGAGTTCCAGCCGCAGTGCGTCACGAACCCGCCGACGGCGCCGTGAGCCAGCACCTCGCGCTGCGGCGCCCACGCCTCGACCACCAGCCCCTTGCCCTTGGTGCGCGCCAGGAAGCCCTCGGGGAGGAGCGCGCCGAGGCCGCCGGCGTCCGGCTTCTGCCCGTCTTCCTCACCACCAGGCGGGCGCCGCGCGACCCACAGGAACCGTTGCCCGCTCATCTCCAACCCGCGCGCCACGTGCCTCGTCTGCTCCGCGCTGAACCGGCCCATGCTGCCGAAGCAGAGGAACACGACGCTGGCCTCCGGCTGGGCGTCTAGCCACGCCAGGCACTCGTGCCCCTTCGCGCCAACCTCTTCTAACGGCTTGATCACTGGACCGATGCAGTGCAGCGGTGGCGAACGACTCCCGGGTGGCGTGCAGAGGCCTGCCACGATGGCGTCGGTGGCGCGTGGCTCCAGTGAGCGGAAGCTGTTGACGATAAGACCGTGGGAATTGCACATCTGTTCGGATAGGGCGAGGAAGAGCCTGTTGCCATGGCTGTCGCGGTCTTGGCATGTCGCCGGGAGGTCATCTACGGGTATCGGCGTGATGCCCGGAGTGTGCAAAAGTTCACCTCCGAGGTCTCGGAGGCTAAGAGATGTTTGCCCTTGGATCAAGGGATAGTATAGCACACCACAAGTTTTTCTTCTGCTTTATTTCAGCAGCAATCTGTCCAAGGTCACGTTTAGTTCCTAAAATTTTTCAAGATTCCTGGTCACATTAAATATTTGAATATATGTATGAAGTATTAAATATAAATGAAAAAATAATTACACAGTTTGGTAGAAAACCACAAGACGAATCTTTTGAACCTAATTAGTCCATAATTAGACACTAATTAACAAATACAAACAAAAGTAACCAAAGCAAAAAAAATCGCGAACTAAACACACAAAAAAAAACATTCACCGTATATTTTTGGTTGTCGCAGTTTTGATGCGGCAAACTAAGGACACAATCCAAACAGGTTCTTAAACTTGGTATAGGGCCTATTTAGTTTCCAAAGTTTTACAAAAAATTTCAAGATTTCCCATTACATTGAATCTTTGACGCATGCATAAAGCATTAAATATAGATAAAAAATAAAACTAATTACATAATTTAGATGAAATTCACGAGACGAATCTTTTAAACCTAATTAGACCATGATTGGATACTAATTGTCAAATAATAACGAAAATGCAATAGTACCATTTTCTAAAAAAAATCACGAACTAAACGAGGCTACAGTGAAAGCCTATGACCTAATGGAATATTCACCGTATATTTTGTTTCGAAGGACCACGTATGAGATGGGAAAAGACGGGACGGGACGTGGGCGCGCCTAGTTTTCTTTTTCCCCTGATTCTCACCGCGTCCACACCGGTAGCCTAAACTCCGGTGCCGATTCAAGCACCACGTCCACGGCGTTGCCGGCATGGTTGTCGGACCTCCGGCCAGAGCTTGCCAGCCTCGTCAACCGTTGGTTGTCGTACCACGTCTCTGTGTTCCGCTTTAGTGCCACTGTCTGCCGGCATTGGGTGGAACAGGGTACGGCAGCGTTGTAGCTAGGGACAACACACGAAAAGGAAGACCAGGACAAAAAAAAAAATCATGTTGTGGGCTCTTGTTTTTTATTTTTAGCAAATATGGAGTAATACTGAAAGCTTGGGAGAGAAGGAAAATTTTGAATTTCCTACCTTTTCTTTCAGTTTGTATAACCGTTGGTTTAGTAAATGAATTTTACAAAACGAAACCTATTAGAGTTGTTCATAGCCAACTTTTAGTTAGGGATCCAAATTGGGGAAAAAAATTATATGTTACTAGCGCCACACAACACCCGACGTGTCACGTGCGACACCGCCCACACACATGACGTGTGTCCTTTGGCCCCACCACTTGAGATGCCCAAGCAGTGCTGTGTGATCGAACCGACGAGTCGAGTATGAAGTTTGGCCACTATTAGAAGGAGAAATGCATGCCAACACATCGGTTCATCACCGAAAATGGAAGTGACAGAACAAAGCTGTTTCTCTTGTGCATACAGTTAATTCCGCTGACAACTGAAAGAGCAAATTCTTTTGCTCCTTCTTCATAGACTTGCCACGTAGAGCCACTGGGGCCAAACACCCTATCTGATGGGGACAAGAAACAAGCACAATGTGAGCAAACAACAGCCAGTAAAATGTCTAAAGAACACCAACTCCTCCTTTTTGTTCCGAAAAAAACACACCAACAATTTAGTGAACACCACTGCAACCGGTAAGTTAAGGTATCCTGATTTTTGCAACAAAAAATGAACCGAGCTCTGTTGCTGCTACTCACCGTAGGTGTAGGCAGTGGGGAACTAATAAATTCTAATGGAGTGATAAAAAGCTCTAAGCCTAGAACAATACAGAGTAGTACCAATGAAGATGAGGAATGTCCATGATTGTTTTCCAGCAGCCAAATAAGTAGGATAAACAAATACATAAAGAGAACAATGATTTCAGATGCGATGAACAGACCATGAGACAAATTTAGCCGGTTGGTTAGTGAAGAGTGAACTAATTAAGCACCAATGCGATGCACAGACCATGCGATGCAAGTAGAACCTGAAAAAAAAGGATCGCAGCAAGCACTGAACTTCAGTAGGGATTCTACTGCGATCTGAGATGCACGAATCAGAGAAATGAACAATAGATCAAGAAACACTGAAACTAACAGCTGACACATGGTGCACCAAACTTCAGTAGGGATTCTACAGTGCGCTAATCCTAGGCCAAAATTGATTTCCATCTCCCACAGGCATTTGAGCAAACAGGTAGAGTGCATGCTAGTGCATACCTTGGAGCACGGGAGCAGCATCACGAAGGCAGCCCCGCCGCCGGCACAGCCTAGCGAGCGCCGGCAACAGCAGGGGCGGGGCACGAAGCATTACCCGGCGTCGTCTGCAGCGCCGCCCATGAATCTTCTAGGCTGCTCCGTTGCTCCACTGTGACCGCTAAGCAGCCCTCAGGCTGTCTTCCCGAGATCATCTGGAATTGAGAACTTGGATCTTATTCAAAATGGAGCGGAGCCCAAGGTGACATTGGTTGTCGATCTTCCGAACTGTTCCGACGGCTCAACGTCTTGGACAAACATCGCAGTGCTCACCTTGTCTCGCCGGCGTCGCCGTCACTGCGTCCCTAGGCATGTCTGAAGATTTTATAAGATTTACTTATTTCATCTCATAAAACTTTTATGATTTCTTTCAGTCATCTATAGTATGACATGTCAATTTATTTAATGGTTGTAAAACTTTTCATAAAACACACTGAGACTGGCCCTGGACATTTCCATCCAGCCGGGACCTAGGAGGCTAGGAGCCCCATCGGCATGCAGACAATCGTCGGCGACCCTTCTGCATTTCTAGCCGCCGGAGATGAGTACCATACCCTTGTACCAGAGGTACCCTCTGTCCTAAATTATAAGTCATTTCAATAATCTTAGAGAGTCAATTTATAGATAAGATAATAACATTTATGATGCTAACTAAGTATTATTAAATTCTTCATTAATTATATTTTTATAGTATATCTATTTAATGTCATAAATTTTTGTGTTTTTTCTTTATAATTTTAATCAAACTTGAGATGTTTTCACTCTCTAAATTTTTTTAAATGACTTGTAATTTGGAACGGAAGAGTACAGTTTACAGAGTTCGTTGACATCCTTGTAAGTACTAGGAGTCTACAACACTAGTAGCCGACAACTAAATTATTAAAGCAGGTGTTTTTCACATTTTCCACTGCCTTACGAGCTCCAACAGCGCAGTGCTAGACTCTCCGCCGTCGCTCAGCGCCACCTTCGCCTCCCGCATCGCCGCCCGTGTCCGCTCACGAAGCTCCCTGCCGCCGTCCGACTCCATGAGCCACTTCACCTTGGCAGCTACCTCCTCATCCTTGACTATCTCCTTGTCGTAACCATCCAGGACCACGGCGAGGCGCAGATCCTCGACCAGGAACACCTTGTTCAACCGCTGCTCGGCGTACATCGGCCACGCCAGCATCGGAATGCCGCCCATGATCGCCTCCAACACCGAGTTCCAGCCGCAGTGCGTCACGAACCCGCCGACGGCGCCGTGGGCCAGCACCTTGCGCTGCGGCGCCCACGCCTCGACCACCAGCTCCATGCCCTTGGTGCGCTCCAGGAAGCCCTCGGGGAGGAGCGCGTCGTGGCCGTCGTCCGGCTTCTGCCCGTCTTCCTCGCCACCAGGTGGGCGCCGCACGACCCACAGGAACCGTTGCCCGCTCATCTCCAGCCCGCGCGCCACATGCCTCGTCTGCTCCGCGCTGAACCGGCCCATGCTGCCGAAGCAGAGGAACACGACGCTGGCCTCCGGCTGGGCGTCTAGCCACGCCAGGCACTCGTGCCCCTTCGCGCCAACCTCTTCCAACGGCTTGATCACTGGACCGATGCAGTGCAGCGGTGGCGTACGTCTCCTGGGTGGCGTGCAGAGGCCTGCCACGATGGCGTCGGTGGCGCGTGGCTCCAGTGAGCGGAAGCTGTTGACGATAAGACCGTGGGAATTGCACATCTGTTCGGATAGGGCGAGGAAGAGCCTGTTGCCAAGGCTGTCGCGGTCTTTGTAGGCCGCCGGGAGGTCATCTACGGGTATCGGGGCGATGCCCGGAACGTGCAAAAGTTCACCCCCGAGGTGTCGGAGGCTAATGGATGTTTGCTCGTGGATCAAGGGATGGTATAACAATTCCGCCAAGCCGGAGATGGATGAGGTAAAGAAGAAGTAGGTGGGGATGCCCAGCTCGGCGCCGACGTCCACGGCGCTGCCGCAGAAGAAGTCCAGCACCAGGGCGGCCGGGGAAGGGGTGGCGGCACGGAGGAATTCACGGAGGTCGGAGTTGGAGGCGCGGGCGAGCTCGAAGGTCTGCACCACGTAATCGTGGGCGGGCTCGCGCGGGCGCGTGATGTACGGCAGGCAGTGAAAGGAGAGCTGGGGGTGCGCAGCCGCGAGGCCTTGGGCAAATGAACCGGCTGCCGCGTCGCCGCCAGCGGCCATGTCGTCGGTCCGCCCGCCGAGGACGATGGCGACCTCGAGGCTGTGCGCTGCGAGCAGCTCGCCGAGGTCCACCAAGGAGAACAGGTGGCTGATCATCACCGGCGGGGCGTAGATGACCACGAGCTTCTGGGCCTTCGTGTCTTGGCTCTCGGATAGGGTCGCCATTTCTGGGACTGGGAACCTGTGGGATCACTCTTAGTTTCCCGTGAGGTCGAGCGACAAGGTGGCGTGAATGTTGTGGGCGCTTTGCTTTTGATGCGACGTGCTGTACTCCGTAAGTACCAATGCCGGCTGCTCAGTGCCGGCAGCTCAGCCTGTTTATATGGAAATAAATTTGGTCAGATATGGCTTCATTTCGGTCCACGGGTCTTACCTACCCGATCGTCGTCCTGCTCCTGCCCCTGCACGGAATCAACGACAGTGTCACGTGTTGCCTCTGTATCAGTGGCGGATGCCGGAATCAAAACCTATGGGGCCAGCCAGTAAAAGCTATGGGACCAAACCATATATGCTACAGTAAAATTGTACTAGATTCGTCAAAATCTGTGGGGCCAGTGGCCCCACAGCTTCTACCTACGTCTGCCACTGCTCTGTATGCTGTTCGGAACGCAGGAATTGAAGACACAGCCATAGGAAAAAAAATGTAGGAATGAGATGGGTGTGTAGTGGTAAAATAGAGAAAAGAAAAAACACAGGAAGTAACTAAGGGCAGCCACAATGGAGCACAAAAGCAGTCCTTATGCATTTAATGCGGCACTATGGCCTGACTTCATATATTGTCCAAGTAGTCTTCATGACATTAATGGCAAAAGCAGCTCATAGCGCTATGGACCGGCCAAATGAAATAAATAAGAATACTTTTGGATAACACTGTGCACAAAAGTTTAAAAAATAGACAACGGTTGGCTACTTCCAGCGAGCCGTTGGGAGGTGGCCGTTGCTTGCACAGTGTAGCATCCCGCTTCCCCCTCTGATGCCAACGCCTATATAAAAGAGAGAGAATGGCTCATCAGATTGTATGTTCAAATATCTCAAATTCCAGCAACTCACTACACCTAGAGATGGATCCGTCCAACAAAAATTTTTCAAACCTTACAAATCAAGACTCTCCAAGCTTCCCAGAAGATTCTAGCCAAAGGTCCCCTCCCAAACAATTTCCCAATAGTTTTTGCATATCTCAGTTTCCCCAAAATTTCAACCCACAATATTTTCATAACTTCTACCCCTTTGGTAGCTCAAGCAACTGCCCACCATATGGTCCTGCTCCACCTTTCCATGGTTTCAACAACAGACAAGTTGGCTACAAGGTTTACAGTTGCAACAAAATTTGGTTCACTCACCAAATCAGGAGTTTGGTGCTGCAAGCAACAGAGCACCATTTGTGGCACAACATGGCACCTCTGGTGGAGCTACTGCAAACATTTCTTCCCGTGGGTCACATTCATCCATTCCTCAGCCTACACATGATCAACACAAGCAGCCAATTACAATTGAAGAGGCAAGTAATAGCAGCGAAGAGGGAGGGAAGAGAGCTCCTCGCATTAATTGGTCTGAAGAAGAAAACATAAGATTGGCTCATGCTTGGTTGAATAACTCAAGTGACTCTATTGAGGGAAATGACAAGAAGGGCGAGTATTATTGGAGAGATGTAGCTAATGAGTTCAACAAAAACCGGCCTACAAATAGTCACAAGAGGACAGTCAAGCAATTGAAATCATATTGGGGAGGTGTTAAGAAAGACATTACAAAGTTCTGTGGGGTTTGTGCTCAAGTTAAAAGCACCTACACTAGTGGACACTCAGATGACATGATTAAGGACAAAGCTCATGAATGGTACAAGAGTCAATCAAGTGATAAACAATTCACCCTAGAATATTTGTGGAAGGAGCTAAGAGACCAACCAAAATGGAAGAGAGCCGTCAGTAAGGAATTAGCCAAGAAGAAGAGAACCAAAATTTCTGAGTCAGGAGCTGCCATTAGAATGTTGGCATATGGTACACCAGCTGACCTTATGGATGAATGTTTTGGGGTAGCAGAAACAACAGCAATGGAATGCATGATAAATTTTGTGCAAGGTGTCAGGTACATATTTGGCCAACAATACCTCCGTAGGCCTACTCAAGATGATATTCAGCGTTTACTACAATTTGGAGAGACACATGGATTTCCTAGAATGTTGGGCAGTCTCGATTGTATGCATTGGGAGTGGCAAAATTGTCCAGTCGCATGGAAAGGGCAATTCACACGCGGTGATTATGGAGTCCCAACTATCATGCTAGAAGCTGTAGCCTCTGCTGACCTATGGATTTGGCATGCCTTTTTTGGTGTTGCTGGTTCAAACAATGATCTCAACGTACTAGACCAGTCACCATTGTTCACTGAAGTACTCCAAGGAAGAGCACCTACTGTTCAATTTACAATTAATGGGTCCAACTACAACATGGGGTATTATCTAACTGATGGTATTTATCCAGAGTGGGCTGCATTTGTCAAATCAATCATAAGACCTCAAACTGCTAAGGCTAAATTATATGCACAGCGTCAAGAAGGAGCAAGGAAAGATGTGGAACGGACTTTTGGGGTTTTGCAGAAACGTTGGGCTATCATTCGTCACCCAGCACGTCTTTGGGAAAGGGAAGAACTGGCTAATATCATGTATGCATGTATAATTTTGCACAACATGATAGTTGAAGACGAGAGAGGTTGCTACGAGATACCAGATGAAAACACCTACGATCAAGGACAATCTCCTGTGCAAATGACAGGACTTGGCCATGGCCCAATCCATGGATTTGCAGAAGTCCTAGAGAAAAATAGAGAGATTCATGATAGAGCAACTCATCGGCGTCTCAAGACAGATTTGATTGAGCACATATGGCAAAAATTTGGTGGGCAGCCTGATATGAGTTAGTTTGTCACAATCCTATGCTTCAATAGTTTGTTTTCTACTAAATTTATCGACTTTGTACTTCAGTAGTTTGTACTTAGGCATCATTTATAAGATTCATGTGTATGTTTCCATGCTTCAAAGTATTTGCTTTCTGCGTGTACTAGCATATGAGTTGAGTTAGTTGCAAACAATCTTGTGTCATGGAAATGCTTCTGTCCTATAAATCCAGATTTATCCTTCTCCAATTTTTGTTGAATGCATATTAAACCACATTGTTAATTCTACTCTATCTTCTACGAAGTCAAGTACTAGTAGCCTTTGCAACTGCAAACTCTGAATCAAAGCTACATGCAGCGAACTTGCCTTCCAGACCTCTAGCACAAAGAAAACATTAAAAAAAATCACCTAATTGTAGGGAGGCTACCTGGTACTCACTGCTGCAGTGCATTGTGTGGCCGCAGGTCACCGTCCGCCACAGGTTTGCCGCCCCCGTGTCTGGGCTTCCGCTCGCCGAGCGGTATCTGTGCGTAACCAGCCGGCCACTTTCTAGGAGCTCACTTCCTGTGACGGGCTGTTCGCCCTCAGCACGCTCGTTGCCCCCGTCTCCGGCTGCTCGTCCGCCCACGGCACGCTCCATGTCCGCCTATCAGGCCGCCTGTCTGCGGCTTGCTCACTGTCTCAGCGGCCGGACGTCCGCCCGACGCACACTAGCCATCCCCTTCGATCTGGATCTAACCATAGAGGCTATGGTTAAGCGCAAGAAATACGCAATCGAGTAGATAAGCACGGGGGAGATAAGCAATCGATGCCAGGGGATGAAGAAGCTGGGCTTAATCGCCGGATTCGATGGCCGGGATCAGGAGATTGGTGGCGGCCGCCGCCGCGGATGTGAAAAAGGTTCGCGAGAGGAATTAGGCATCGGAAGTTTCTCGCGCCAAGGGTCACGGGAAGGTTGAGGAGGAGTGATTTTTTTATTCAGTAGGACCCATCTTTATTTCCTATCCTGTCCTTAGCCATTGTGAGATTTTACATAGGCTAATGTCACCTGTGGTGGTCCCACCTATAAGGACCAAGTAGTCCTTTTACATTGCTGGTGCCCTAAGGGCCTGTTTGGTTAGAGGTGTTAAAGTTTAACAAACACTGTAGTATTTTCGTCTTATTTGACAAAAAGTTTTCAATTTTAGACTAATTAGGCTTAATAAATTCGTCTTATAAATTACTCCTAATCTGTGCCGACATGCATGCAATTAGTCTACATCTAGTACTCCATGCATTTGCCACAACATTGATGTGATGGGAGTTAAACCTTAACATTTATGAACCAAACAGGGCCTAAGAAAGAGTGTTTGGAACACAGGAATCCATAATGCAGGAATCATAAGTCTGTGAATGTTAAAGAGTCGTTATTAGTGCATAATGAAAAATATACTGTGTTAGTTACCAGGCTCTTTCGATGATTGTGGGACCCATGCACTTATCCTCATCCACCCGCTTTTAGCCGCACATGACCTTGGGCTTCCGTGAAGGAATCAGAAACAAGGGCCCTGTTCGGCAGGCTGTTTTTTGGCTTATAAGCCGGCTGTGGCTGATTTGCTGTGAGAGAAAAATACTGTTCCACGGCTGATAAGCCGTGCTGATAAGCTCAGCCGAACAGGGGGAAGAGATTGGAGTGGAGTTTTGTGTTCCCGTGAAACTGCATATAAGCTACAGTATTCCATAGGAAAGAAAATGTTATTTTCCTGTGTTCCAAACGCTCTAGTGCCCTCCTGTTCCTGAGTTTTTATTTCCTTTGATTTCATATGAATATCCTTTGTTCCAAACGGCCCCTTACTCGTCCAACAAACCACCGTAAATACTGATACGTGGCTGTGGTTCTGGAGTAGCAGTGTCGAAGTTACGTCGACGCCGGGACCAGCCTTAGTGATCGGCGGCGATGAGTGGCCGTCGTAGTGCGACGGGGGCGGTGATGGTGTGCATACTAGGGGGTGTTTGGTTTAGGGTGTTAAAGTTTAACAAATACTATAGCACTTTCGTCTTATTTGACAAAAAGTTTCCAATCTTAGACTAATTAGGCTTAATAGATTCGTATCGTAAACTACTTCTAATCTGTACCAACATGCATGCAATTAGTCTACATTTAGTACTCCATGCATTTGAGGGAACATTGATGTGATGGGTGTTAAACTTTAACAAAACCAAACCAAACATACCCTAAATACATAATCGACTTATGCATTTAAGGTCTGTTTGCAATTGCTTTCAGAACTGGCCACAGCTTGCCGCAAAAGCTTTGGCTACGGTGCGATAAACTGAGGAAACAATCCATAGACCCTTAAGCTTGGTATAGCGAAAGCTTATGACCGGATGGAATATTCACCGTGTATTTTGTTTTGAAGGAGCACAGCCCATAGGAGATTGGATAGGATGGGACACAGACGTAGAAGCTCCTAGTTTTCTTCTTCTTCCCCTGATTCTCACCGCATCCACGCTAGTAGCCTAACTCCGGTGCCGATTCAAGCACCACATCCACGTCGTTGCCGGTATGGTTGTTAGAGTGTCTACACTGGGACCTGTAAACGCATATAGCGTAAAAAATGCCTGTAGCGGGTACTGTAAAAGTCTATGCTATTTTACAGGAGCAGCGTTCGTCCGCTATTCTCAGCGTACGTAGCGTCCGTCCGGTACCGGCTTGTGGCCCCACCACGCAGAGAGGCAGAGAGCATGCGCGGGAGAGAGAAGAGAGAGGTGAGAGCATGCAGCGGCGGGCCCCACTGTTTCAAGTAACTAAAAAATGTTATAACTCACAGACAAAAAACTAAATTAAATTTCAATTACACCATTGAATTCGTTTCAATAAATCCTTCGAAACAAGATCTCATATGGATATATTTAGATCAAATTTATAGATGATGACAAGTGGGGCCGCTGTTGGTAGTTGGTATAGAGTATGAGATATAGAGAATGATGGGTGTAGAAGAAATATATATAAAGAAAAGAATCTCGTTGACCAGGACGTAATATTTCTTTTAGAGAATGAATACTAAGATGACGAATGCCATGCGAAAGGATCAAGATGCCCAAGAGGGGGGGTGAATTGGGCTTTTCTAAAAATTAATTGCAAGAATTAAATCCTACAAGCCGGTATTCACCCCTAGTGCCTACTTGTGTTCCTAGAGATTCTACCGGTAAAAGTTTTGCACCCTAGTTTCCAATCCTAGTCTAGCATGGCAATTCTAGGAAAGTAAAACAAGCAATGAATGTAAATACGAGAATGTAAATGCTTGAAAGTAAGGGCAAGGAACACGACGATGTTTTTCTGAGGTATCAGAGAGTCGCCACTCCCCACTAGTCCTCGTTGGAGCACCCGCGCAAGGGTGTAGCTCCCCCTTGATCCGCGCAAGGATCAAGTGCTCTCTACGGGCTGATTCTTCGACACTCCGTCGTGGTGAATCGCCCAAAACCGCTCACAAGATGAGTTGGGTCATCCACAAGCTCCGCCGGATGATCACCAAACTCCTAATCACCACCAAGCTGTCTAGGTGATGGCGATCACCAAGAGTAACAAGCTAGAACTCTCACTTGACCACAACGAGCCTAATGAGAAGGTGGATGCACACTTGCTACTCTCTATTCACTAGTGGAGGACTCTCAAGCTTTGATTCTCAAATCACAATCCTCACTAGAGCTCTTGCACTCCCTTGCACTCCAAAGGTGTTTCTCAGCTGAACAAATGAGCAAGAGACCTCTAAAAGAGGTGGTGGGGATGTATTTATACACTCCACAGTCAAATCCAACCGTTACCTGCCAACTCAGCAAAATACGAGGTGACCGGACGCGCCTGTCGAAGTGACCGGACGCGCCGGTCGCTCGTAACGGTCGAAAACCTGAAACTTCGGCTGAGTGACCGGACGCGCCGATCAGGGGTGACCAGACGCGTCCGGTCGTGCAGGGAGCTTACTGTATTTTGACCTGACGCGCGACCGCGTCCGATCAGTGATGACCGGACGCGTCCGATCGTCAAGGTGCCTTACTGGAACGTGACCGGACGCACCAATCACACTCTAGTCGCGTCCGATTAGAATGTTTCCCTCAAGTGACACGTGTCAGCCTGAACACCGCGTCCGGTCCTCGCAAGGGCCACCTCCGGTCGTCAGCGCTGAAACACAGTTAGCGGTTAGAACTGACCGGACGCGTCCGGTCAAGCCAGGCACCGCGTCCGGTCAAGGGAAAACGCCTCTAAACACTTCGAAACGCGACGCAACTTGAACCAAGTTGCTTCCAACTGAACTTTGAGCTATTTTAGAGCTTCCTAGTGCTAAGTTAGACAAGTGTGCACCACATCCAATCATAAGACTCACCTAGGTCAAGCTACTCGCTCAAGCCCCCTTTTATAGTACGGCCAAAGGAAAAAGTGAAGATCCTAACGACTATTCCGAATGTAACTCAACACCTTAACATCCGGAACTAACCATTCTTAATCTTGACGTCAATCCTTTGAAAACCGAAATGATTTCCATTAAGGGGCATGAATACCATAGTGCCCAAAGCAGTTATCATCTCTATGACCTAACTTACCAAAGTTTCTGCAAAACACACGTTAGTCATGGTAATAAAGCGTTGTCATCAATTGCTGAAACCAACTCTTGGGGCCTAGATGCTTTCAATCTCCCCCTTTTTGGTGATTGATGACAACACTAAGATTCAAAAGGTAGGAGTTGAGGTTTTCGAACATGCTTGGTTCACAAAAGCAAAAAAGCAATAAGCATAAGGGGTTAGGAAATGCTTATGTGCCCCAAGCCAAAAGAGTGTACTCATAAGATAAGACAAAAAGTGTTAGTACACAAAAAGATATAGCTCAAAAGAAAACAGAGTAAGACACGGAAGCACAATCTTAGAGCTATAACCAACCAAGTGACATGATTTAAAAACGGTGACTAGATAGGCTCAAAGTATCTCACACGATCACATGTCACAAGAATGCAAGTACTGAAATGTAAACATAATGCATGAAAGTAGCACACAAAAAAGAACGAAAAAACCTCTATCAAAACTCCCCCTGAATCTACTCTCTCTCCCCCTTTGGCATCAACCGCCAAAAACTAATCTAAGGATCTGACGGGGGAACAGACGGAGTCGAGTCGGGTGCCGAGGAGCGCGGAGTGATCACGAACTGAGAAGTGTCTTCCTCAGACTCGGAGCTATCAGGCTGACCCTCTGAAGAAGCACGTGGCTGTGAAGCGGTCTGGGTCTGATCAATAGGAATAGGTGCTGACGAAGTAGCAACTAGTGGAGCAGTCTATGTGACCTGAGCCTGAAGTGAGCCAACAGCTGGGGGATCGGTCGAGGCAACTGACGAAGGTATAGTCTCTGTAGTACCCGTCCCTGTCATAGGAGGAACAGCTACCTCTGAAGCAGACAACCCTGAAGAAGTAGCTAGAGTGGTGTGCGAGGGCGTCGGCTGACCAGTCAACTCGCTATAGGTGGCACTAAAATCAACAAACGGTGTGCCTGTCAGTAGGTGAGGGCGAGGCTGGTCTGAAGGAGTGAACCCCGTCTAAATAGGCGTGTAGCTCAGGGACTGAAATGACTGGGGGACCTGCTGCTGTGGAGAAGTGAATTGAAAGCTCGGCCGTTCCTGACTCGAAGGTCCACTAGACTGTAAGGCTGGAGTCAGAGCAGATGCAGGTGGAGGAACCCCAACTGTGACCAAGTGACGCAAAAGCTCTAAGTACTGCTGCTGGCTTGCTGCACTCTGTCGTTGCATCTCGAACTGCTGACGCTGCATCTCGACTTGCTGACGCTGTATCTCAAGCTGCTGTCTCTGGAACTCGTCCTGTCGAGCCTGTATCTGAGCAAAAGCGGTAGCTATGTCATGAGCCTGTCTCTGTAGCTAAAGCTCCTGTTGCTCCTGTGCCTGGGTCAGCCTCTCAAGAATAGCCACCATGGTTGGGTCTGAGCGGGAAGCTGAACCAGAGCCACCGGCCTCGTGGTCGTGAGGCCGAGGAGAGCGGTACCTGGGGATGGGCTGGTAGTCCTCGTCAGTGCTGTCAGAGGCCTCATCCTCAGCTAGATCAGCAGGCTAAGCATCTAGATCTGCAAGCTCTGCTTCAGCAAGACCCTCAATGGTCGCGTCCTGCTCAGCTACTGTCTCTGGCACCTCAGGTCTCTCTCGCTGTCCTAGCACTGGGGCCTGCTCTCTGGTGACAGAAGTCCATAGCTGACGGATATCATACTCTGGAAAGGCAGTGGTAGTATCAGATATCTCAGCTCTAATCTCTGAAGGCAGCTCAAGTGCAGATCTGATGATAAAGCATATCCAATGAGCATAGGGCAGTTGACGGTGTCCCTTGAAGCCTTCTGCCAGGGTGTCCTCCATCTCACTAAGCATAAGATCCCATATATCAAACGGTGTCTGTGAGAGAAGGTGGTTTACAACCCACAACTGCATCCTGGTCAATCCCTCTCTGTAGTCTAGCCTGGGAAGAAGTGTACATCTGACAATAGCATCTAGGACTCGGGCAAGCGGTGTCAAACTGGCGGGTGTGCGACGAGACCCTTCGCCAAAAGGCTCACGGAAGTAGGGTCGGATCAGATCAGTAGGAGGCACTGTCCCACCGTGTGGGCGTCTAGGTGGAGCCGTCTGACCAAAGCAAAGCTGATGTATCTTTGTGTCGGAAGCTGGGAGTCTAAGAATCTCTCGCACTCTGGTGCTATACAATCTGCGGTCACGGCCTCGGAATGCAAAGTGTATGAACTCATGGGCTAGATCAATCCATAGTGAAGCATAGAACTCCCTGACCCAAGTGCCGTAGTATGCACCTGTCCGTCCAAGAAAGTCAGATAAGCCTAGAAGAAAGGACAGGTGCGGACGAAGCTGCTCACCCACTACCTCAACAAGTGACTCAATGCGACAGACCCTCTGTGGTCGAAAGGCAATCCCACTGTCAACATAGGCTCTATAGAAATCCTCCTGTAGAGGTGTATAGAATCCCTCTGAAGCTCTAGAATCCCTCTGAGGTGGGAACCACCGGCTGACCTCAACAAATCTCAAGCCCTGCACCTGACGTGCTGTAGCACCCCTCAAGTCAAAGTGCTCGACTAGGGGTGAACCTCGAGCCCTAGGAGGTGGACGTCCTCCACGACGCTGGCCCTTTGGTCTAGGAGTCACCTAAGCTCGTGTACGTGTGGAGCGGCGACGCGGTGGAGTCTGAGCTGGCTGCTCCTCTGTCTCCTCTGTAGCCTCTGCAGGTGGATCAATAGACATATCCTCAGTCCCCTCTGTGCCCTCTGTGGCCTCAGTAGCCTCTGTACCGAGCTGTCGACCTTCAAGATGAAAGCGACGCTCGCCAGTGCGAATACCACTGCTCCTGCCTCCCCTCTCTGCCTGCTCAGCTGCATCTGCGACTGCATGAGCGATCTCTGCATCTGTAAGGGTCTTCTTCTTTCTTGCCATAATCTTTATGTGCTTACCACGCGCAACCTCAGACATACGAGGAGGACTGTCATCCCCGTCACTAGGAGCACCCCCGACGTTCTTGCAGCGAACCATACTCACAACTGTCGGGAACTTCTGAAAGATGATGTACTGTCACTCAAGAGGCTTGGCCTCAATCCGTATCCGCAGGCTTGGCCTCGGATTCAAGCATAGAACTGCAGTCACCCCGACACACCGACAAACTCGCTGAAAAGACGGAATAGATGGATCTACTATAAGCAACATATATAATCTAAAAGGTACGAAACCCTAGAGATAGCAAGCATATAAGATAAGATGTGAATCGAAACACGATGGCTACCTCGGATTGACGAGAAAACGGTGATGAGGTAAGATGACCTAGTTCGCGAGACTTCCCGAAAATGCCGGACGAGCGCTGATTTGCTGAAACAAAAGATAATTAGAATTTCAATGATGAAATTACGGCAAAACCTAGCAGGAAGATCAAGGAAACGCGAAACAACCTTCGCGAAGAAGACGTCGCGCGAAGAAACCTCGACGACGAACGGCCGAAACCACGTTGCGCGAACCCTAGGGTTAGGGTTAGGGCAACACTTGCGATGATGGCCGATCGGAGGCGTACGCGAGGGAGGCAGTCAATGGCCGGATGGAGGTGGAGTAGCAGGCAGCTGGCAGCGGCAGCGGCACAGCCCGGCGTGATAGAGCGGCGGTGGTGCGGCAAGGCGGAGCAGGTGCGGCGGGGCAGCAGGCGCGGTGGGCGCGGGCTCGGGCGGCGCTGCGCGGGCAGAGGCGGCGGCACGGCACGCCGGAGGAGGAGGGGAAGCACGGCGCGGCGGTGAAGGTCAGCGGGCGGCGGTGCTCCGGCGAAATCGGGCGATTTAGGGCACGGGCGGCGGATGGATTGAAAAACAAGAAACGGAGACAAAGGGTTATATGGGGGTTAGACCCGCTCGGCATGCACTGACCGGACGCGGTGGTCGAATGACCGGATGCGGTGGTGCAGCGTCCGGTCACACTCTAGTAAGCTCCTGGAGCGACCGGACGCGTCCGGTTAGGACTGACCGGACGCGGACAGAGTCCGGTCGAGGGTCTTCTGGGAAAGTCATCGCGAATGACCGGACGCGGTGGTCAATAGCGACACGTCCGGTGCAGAGTCCGGTCACAAGGTCAGGAAGAAGTCTTTGGGATGACCGGACGCGCTGGTGGTCGCTGGGACCGGACGCAGTGGTGAAGCATCACTGCGTCCGGTGCAGCGTCCGGTCCAGCGTCCGGTCACTGTTTTTCGCCTTTCTTCAATCCAAATTCTGACGCGACTTCTCCCAATCAAGTTCCAATTCAAAGAGACTCAAATAAACACCAATTGGAACCTGATATGAGTGACCTCACTCAAACCCTCAAGTTTTTCAAAATAATTTGCCTTAGGCTAATATTATTTTTAGGAAAATAAGCAATAAACACTCGAGGAGCAACGTATGGCCATGCAATAGAGTTTGTGAACCCTTAGGAGTGTCAAATGCTCTCTCTATTCATGGACGAACACAGAGGTTGCTCAAAGCCAAACCGAAAAGAAACGACAAAGCAACAACCATGCATCTGCAATGCAGTACATGTAAGTAAAGCTAGGTTGCTTGTCAAGTTTGATCCATGGTTAGGCTTCTTCACTCCTCCAAAGGAGGGTTATCGTAACCGTGTTAGACAAGCCCTAGATGCATTGCGGAAAATTTAAACATGACATATAATACAATGCAATGCAAGGGACAACACAAGGTCATTTTTTAAAGTTACTAGAGTCAAGCACATTAAGTTCACTTCTCAACCTACAAAAGGTAGCCTCATCTAAGGGTTTAGTGAAGATATCCGCTAATTGATTTTCACTTCTTACACCTTCTAGTGATATATCATTTTTAGCAACGTGATCTCTTAGAAAGTGGTGGCGGATATCAATGTGCTTGGTGCGAGAGTGTTGTACCGGATTATTAGCAATTTTAATGGCACTTTCATTGTCACATAAAATTGGCACCTTTTCAAGAACAACTCCATAGTCTAGGAGAGTTTGTTTCATGTATAAGATTTGTGCACAACAAGCCCCCACGGCAATGTATTCCGCCTCGGCGGTGGACAAAGCCACACTATTTTGCTTCTTAGATGACCAAGATACTAAAGACCTCCCAAGCAAATGGCACCCTCCGGATGTGCTTTTTCTATCAATTTTGCAACGGGCATAATCCGAATCGGAATAGCCAACTAGTTGGAATCTAGCTTGATGAGGACATCTCAGCTATACGTGCTTTCTCGAGTGATAATCATTCACCATCCAACATGAATATCACAAATCCAGGACCACTTACAAGAAGTCGTGCTAAGAAACTACAAGAGCAAGTGAATTCGTTCCTAATTGATCTTAATTCTAACACTTGTGAGAATGTTATACTACCTAAGAGTGCTACTTTGGTTGTACTTAGGAAAATACATGAAGAGGAAGAAGAATCCGACCACCAGCTCGGACCAGACCACCGACCACCAGCTTGGGCCAGTCCAGCGTGACGGAACCAGCAGAAAGAAGCGACCATAACTCTTGATTCACAAAAGCTATGAAGGTCCATGAGGACATTTTGGAAAGCTTATCAAGTCTATTTTCCAATGCAATAAGCCCCGACCAGATTGGAATTTTCCCCATAGCGTCCGACCAGATTTAGTGAGGACTGGTCAGGTGGTCAACAACATGCATATTGTTCAAGTTCCCATGCAAAACTGTACCAGTCTACGACGTTACATGGTGCATGGCATATATGGATGGAAAGCTTGTTGAGTCTAGTTTCATACTCAAGAAATGGATCATCATTTGGACTTCCCACTAGGGAGTTATGACACTTTTAGTGGAGACTGCTTTGGAAACTGACAGCCGCGTGGACTCCTGGAAACTCATTTCGTGGAAGCCTTTTCACATTCTAGTCTTTTTATTTTCCATCTCGTGATCACACCTATACAGGAGGGTTGTTCCTTGTATAAATACTCCTATGCTTGTAAAGAAAAGGGACTTTTGATAATCTGAATATAGACCACTTTGTTCAGCTGTGTGCTAACAAAAACCAGAGAGAGATCTCTACCCCTTTGCTCTTGTGTTTTCCTTCGCGGAGATTACAGAAGCGGCCGCGTCATCGGCACCATATCCGTGCTCCTGGTCCATTGATTTCAGGTTGCGTAGGTTGGTTTCTTTGAGAGTGTGGTTGGGCGAATCCTTGGTTCAGGCTGCCGTATAGAGACGGTGGTTGGCTCCTTGTGCGTGTCGTCAGGTTGCACTAGTTATCACTGCTTGCAGCAAGTTATCGGCTGTTACCAGCTAGTTATCAAGATCAAGATCCTACGTCGTGAAGATCGGGACAACAACCTCATCATTTGGTATCAGAGCCTTTGTTGCCACGGTAGGAATCTTTACCCTTAGCTACATATATATCGTGTTCGTCCTATCCACCAAAAAAGCCAGAAAAATATTTTGCTATAGCCCTTTGTTTCAATCTGTTATTCTTGTGAGTTTTGTTAAGTTTCAGTCCATTAGAGTCTTTGTTTTAGTTGCTGATCATATTATCCTTCGTGTGTCCTTTGTGCCTCTTTGTTTTATATATATCTGAATTTTTCCCATATATATAAAAAAAAATCAGAAACCCGTATCATCCTTCGCGTTAACTTTGATCCTATCAAGTTATAGCTGACGGTTGTGTCTTGTTTCTACAAAAAAAAACAAGTGTGCACGTGTTATATCTGATCCTGTTCTTAGTTATATAAAAAAAAGTGTCAAAAAAAAGAAGAAAGAAAAGTTAAAAAAAAGAGAGTTGAGAAAATAGTGAAAGAATAGTTGAAAGATCAGTTTGTTATATGCACAAGTTCTAAAATTTTCATCAATTACACAACCAGATAGCTATCCTTTCTTTAGTGCAAAATTTTGCTTGGGTTTGATTGCAACACTTGCATCCTAAGCATACTCCTTGTTTGCATCAAATTTGAATTTTCTTTGCGCGTGTGTTTGATCCATTTACCTCACTCATAACTTGTGGTCAGCACTAGGCATCGAACTTCTAGTTTGGACTGTGATTTAGCCTTACAATATCTAGAATTCAGATTGCATTCCTTGTGAATTTTTTCCCCACCAAGCTCCACATAAAAACCACTGTCATAGGAAAACTGATCTTGTATTCGCTTAACCATCACTTTCTTGTTACCACCTCGCATTGGCCTTCTGTAATCCGCAGGAATTCATAAGAGCTTCGGTTGGTAAGAGAGGTGAGGTTGAGAGATTCCATATATATATATATTTCCTATTCTACATATATTGTTGTTTGGCCTAGCTAACTTTACAGGAAGATGAGTGGAATTGAGATTGAGGATTGTGTTACTATGGCACAATTTAATGAGCTGAAGCAAAATTTGGAAGATAAGCAAGATCGATTGTCACGAGATTTTCAGACTCTTATGGCTGAAATCAGAGATCAACGCCAACCTCGTGATGGTGTAAGCAACCATGGAGAAGATGCTAATGAAGCTGAAGAAGAAGCTGCTGCTCGACTTGTAAGAGAACAACGGAGACGTAGAGAGTGAGCTGCTGTACATGCGAGAAGGCCTCCACCTCTAGGGCGTCGAGGAGGTGGTAGAGGTGCTGATCATGATCGTGGGAGTGTTGGCCTAGAAGAAAGTGGGACTAAACAAGAGGAAGAAGAAGAAGAGGAGGAGGTTGAACAGCCCCATAATGATGGCCGTCGTCACCGAGGTAATCGTGGGCGTAATCGGCCCAATGAAGAGAGGTTTGGCAAATTAAAATTCAACATGCCTAAGTTTGATGGAGGATCTGATCCTGAAGCATATCTTACATGGGAGTTGAAGGTTGATAAAATTTTTCGCTTGCATAATTATTCTGAGCAAAAGAAGATGGCCATGGCTGCTCTTGAGTTTGATGGATATGCTCTAATCTGGTGGGAACAAATGCTCAATGACAGAGAAGAAGCTGGGCAAGGTGCAGTCCGTTCATGGGCTGAAATGAAAAGAGAAATGAGGGCAAGGTTTGTCCCCAAACATTACCATCGTGATTTATTTGACAAGCTGCAGAATCTGAAGCAAGGAAGCCTTAATGTTGATGAGTATTATAAAGAGATGGAGAAGGCAATGATTCGAGCCAATGTATATGAAGATGAAGAGCAAACTATTGCACATTTTATGTCAGGGCTGCATCGCAATATTCAGCGCATCGTTGAATTTCAGCAGTACCGTAATCTCATTGAATTGGTACATCAAGCTAGCAAGGCTGAGCGTCAATTGTAGCAGGACATGAAGTCCAACAGAGGAGTATCTTTCAGCACAAGAAGTACGCCAAGTGGTAGCAAATTCACACCAAGAGGTAGTGCAAGCAGAGGTACAACTTCCAACTCAAGTGGTGGTACAAGATCAAATAATTTTGGTGCTTCTAGTGGGAAGGAGCTGGCTGTTCCAAATGAGAAGAACAAATCAGCAATCTCATCACCTACTTCAGTGGGTTCTTCAACCAAGAGTAGTGGAATTCAATGCTTCAAGTGTGGAGGTCGTGGTCATGTTATATGGGAGTGTCCCAATAATAGAACCATCATTGTGAATGACCAAGGAGAATATGAATCTGCTAGTGATGAAGAACATAAAGATACTAAAGGAGAAGATAATCCTGAAAAGGAAGTCCGTACATTTGAAACTGGTGCTGCTCTTGTTGTAACTCAAATTTTGAGTGTGCAAATGAGTGAAGCTGAAAATGGACAGCGGCACAATCTTTTCCAAACTAGAGCCAAGGTTGAAGACAAGGTGTGCAAGGTAATCATTGATGGTGGAAGTTGCCACAATCTTGCTAGTAAAGAAATGGTTGACAAGCTTGGTCTAAAGCTGCTGAAACATCCTCATCCCTATCATGTCCAATGGTTAAATAATTCAGGTTCCATTAAGATTGCACAAAGAGTGAAAGTTCCTTTCAAGATTGGTGAATATGTTGACACTGTGGAATGTGATGTGGCACCCATGACAGTGTGTCATATGCTGTTGGGAAGACCATGGCAATATGATCGGTCATCTTTGCATTGTGGTCGGACCAATGAATACACCTTCAAGTGGAAGGGAAAGGAGTTGATACTTAAACCCATGACACCACAACAAATCCTAGCTGAGCACTTGCAAAAGAGCTCTGTTGTGAGGAATGAGAGTGGAAAAGAAGGAGAGAAAAAGAATTTGAGTGCCTTCCACAAATCGGAGAGTGAGAGCCACAAGCCAAACATGAGAGATAACAAAAAAAGAGAGGGAGAGAACTTAGTGATGATAGCCACCAAATCTGAAATGAGAGATGTGAGGAGAAACCCAGATCAAGTATTAATCATACTTGTGTGTAAGGACACATTGCTTTCAGCTAATGACTTAACTTCTGTCCCTAGTGTTGTTGCACGTGTTTTGCAGGAATATGAAGATGTTTTTCTAGAAGAAACACCTACTGGACTTCCTCCTTTGCGTGGCATTGAACATCAAATTGATTTCATCCCTGGAGCTGCACTCCCAAACCGTCCAGCATACCGCACCAACCCCGAAGAAACCAAGGAAATTCAAAGGCAAGTACAAGCACTTTTAGATAAAGGTTATGTGTGTGAAAGTTTAAGTCCTTGTGCTGTCCCTGTGATTTTGGTGCCAAAGAAAGATGGTTCATGGAGGATGTGTGTAGATTGCAGAGCCATCAATAACATCACTGTTCGTTATCGTCATCCTATTCCTAGGCTAGATGATATGCTTGATGAATTGAGTGGATCTATGATATTTTCTAAAATTGATTTAAGAAGTGGTTACCATCAAATTAGAATGAAAATTGGAGATGAATGGAAAACTGCATTTAAAACAAAGTTTGGGCTGTACGAATGATTAGTTATGCCTTTTGGTTTGACAAATGCACCTAGTACATTCATGAGATTGATGAACCATGTCTTGCGAGCATTCATTGGAAAAATTGTTGTTGTTTACTTTGATGATATCCTAATTTATAGCAAGACATTGGAAGAACATGTTGATCATATTCAGCAAGTGTTAGACGTGCTCAGGAAAGAAAAATTATTTGCTAACCTAGAGAAGTGCACATTTTGTACAGATCAGGTTGTGTTTCTTGGTTTTGTTGTTTCAGGTTCAGGAATTGAAGTTGATGAATCAAAGGTGAAAACAATCAAAGATTGACCAACTCCTAAAAATGTAAGCCAGGTGAGAAGTTTTCATGGACTTGCTGGTTTTTACAGGAGATTTGTGAGAGATTTTAGCACAATAGCTGCTCCATTGAATGAGTTAACGAAGAAAGGTGTTGCCTTCCAATGGGGTGAGCCACAAGAGAAAGCTTTCCAAGAATTGAAGAAAAGATTGTCCGAAGCCCCCTTGCTTGTGTTGCCGGATTTCACAAAAACCTTTGAAGTTGAATGTGACGCAAGTGGGATTGGAATTGGAGGAGTTCTCATGCAAATTGGACAGCCTGTGGCCTACTTCAGTGAGAAGTTGGGAGGAGCACAACTGAACTATTCGGTGTATGACAAAGAGTTGTATGCTTTGGTAAGAGCACTTGAGACTTGGCAACATTACTTATGGCCAAAAGAATTTGTTATTCATTCAGACCATGAGGCCTTGAAATATTTAAAAGGACAATCAAAACTGAACCGTAGACATGCTAAATGGATTGAATTCATTGAAACTTTTCAATATGTTGTGAAATATAAGAAAGGTAAGGAAAACATGTCGCTGATGCTTTATCTCGTAAAAATGTTTTGTTAAATCAACTCGATGTTAAAGTGCTAGGACTTGAACACATAAAAGAATTATACTCTACTGATCATGACTTTTCAGAACCTTATGCAAAATGTACAACAGGTAAAGGTTGGGAAAAATATCATGTACATGATGGATTCTTGTTTAGAGCTAACAAATTGTGTGTTCCCAATTGCTCTGTTAGACTCTTGTTGTAATAGGAAACACATGCAGGTGGATTGATGGGTCATTTTGGATGGAAAAAGACATATGACATGTTGGCTGACCATTTTTATTGGCCGAAGATGAGAAGGGATGTCGAAAGATTTGTGTAAAGATGCATCACTTGCCACAAAGCTAAGTCAAAACTGAACCCCCATGGTTTATATACTCTCTTGCTGTTCCTAGTGCTCCTTGGGAAGACATTAGCATGGATTTTGTTTTAGGTTTACCAAGGACAAAGAGGGGGAGGGATTCAATTTTTGTTGTTGTTGATCGGTTCTCTAAAATGGCACATTTTATACCATGTCATAAAAGCGATGATGCTTCCCACGTAGCCTCTCTATTTTTTAGGGAAATTGTGAGGTTGCATGGCATGCCCAAGACGATTGTTTCAGATCGTGACACTAAGTTTTTGAGCTACTTTTGGAAGACGTTATGGGCAAAACTCGGTACAAGGTTGCTGTTTTCTACCACTTGCCACCCTCAAACGGATGGGCAAACTGAAGTCGTAAATAGAACACTTTCTATGTTGCTGCGAGCCTTGATCAAGAAGAACTTGAAGGAATGGGAGGAGTGCTTACCACATGTGGAATTCGCTTACAATAGGGCAGTACACTCTACAACTAATATGTGTCCTTTTGAAGTAGTATATGGTTTCAAACCACTTGCTCCGATCGATTTGTTGCCTTTTCCATTGCCGGAAAAAGCTAACATGGAAGCCTCCAAGCGCGCATCTTATGTCAAGAAGATTCATGAGAAGACCAAAGAAACAATTGAGAAAAGGTCCAAGTACTATGCTGAATGGGCGAACAAGCATCGCAAGAAGGTGACATTTGAACCTAGAGATTTAGTTTGGATACACCTTCGCAAAGACCGCTTTCTAGAGAAGCGCAAATCCAAGTTGATGCCACGAGGAGATGGTCCATTCAAAGTGTTGTCCAAGATCAATGATAATGCTTACAAGATTGATCTCCCTGAAGATTATGGTGTTAGCAAATCCTTCAATGTTGCTGACTTGACACCATTCTTCGGACCAGAAGAATCAGAGTCGAGGACGACTCCTTTTCAAGAGGGGGAGGATGATGAGGACATCTCAGCCATACGTGCTTCCTCGAGTGACAATCATTCACCATCCAACATGAATATCACAAATCCAGGACCACTTACAAGAAGTCGTGCTAAGAAACTACAAGAGCAGGTGAATTCGTTCCTAATTGATCTTAATTCTAACACTTGTGAGAATGTTATACTACCTAAGAGTGCTACTTTGCTTGTACTTAGGAAAATACATGAAGAGGAGGAAGAATCCGACCACCAGCTCGGACCAGACCACCGACCACCAGCTTGGGCCAGTCCAGCGTGACGGAACCAGCAGAAAGAAGCGACCATAACTCTTGATTCACAAAAGCTATGAAGGTCCATGAGGACATTTTGGAAAGCTTATCAAGTCTATTTTCCAATGCAATAAGCCCCGGCCAGATTGGAATTTTCCCAATAGCGTCCGACCAGATTTAGTGAGGACTGGTCAGGTGGTCAACAGCATGCATGTTGTTCAAGTTCCCATGCAAAACTGTACCAGTCTACGACGTTACATGGTGCATGGCATATATGGATGGAAAGCTTGTTGAGTCTAGTTTCACACTCAAGAAACGGATCATCATTTGGACTTCCCACTAGGGAGTTATGACACTATTAGTGGAGACTGCTTTGGAAACTGACAGCCGCGTGGACTCCTGGAAACTCATTTCGTGGAAGCCTTTTCACATTCTAGTCTTTTTATTTTCCATCTCGTGATCACACCTATACAGGAGGGTTGTTCCTTGTATAAATACTCCTATGCTTGTAAAGAAAAGGGACTTTTGATAATCTGAATACAGACCACTTTGTTCAGCTGTGTGCTAACAAAAATCAGAGAGATATCTCTACCCCTTTGCTCTTGTGTTTTCCTTCGCGGAGATTACAGAAGCGGCCGCGTCATCGGCACCCAATCCGTGCTCCTGGTCTATTGATTCCAGGTTATGTAGGTTGGTTTCTTTGAGAGTGTGGTTGGGCGAATCCTTGGTTCAGACTGCCGTATAGAGACGGTGGTTGGCTCCTTGTGCGTGTCGTCAGGTTGCACTAGTTATCGCTGCTTGCAGCAAGTTATCGGCTGTTACCAGCTAGTTATCAAGATCAAGATCCTACGTCGTGAAGATCGGGACAACAACCTCATCATAGCTCCTTTGGAATACCAAAGACCAATGCTTGGGGTGTGCTCAAGATATCTTAAGATTCTTTTTACGGCACTTAAGTGAGGTTCTTTAGGGCACGCTTGAAAGCGAGCACACATGTACACACTAAACATGATATCGGGCCTAGATGCGGTAAGGTACAACAAACTACCAATCATAGAACGGTAGAGAGTTTGATCAACCAGTTTACCTCCCTCATCTAGGTCGAGATGTCCATTAGATGGCATTGGGGTCTTGATTGGTTTGCATTCTTTCATCTTGAATCTTTTGAGAAGATCCTTGGTATACTTTTCTTGAGAGATGAAAATCCCTTCTCTCATTTGCTTGACTTGAAAACCAAGGAAGAATGTGAGCTCACCAATCATAGACATCTCGAACTCCTTCGACATCAATTCACCAAATTCCTTGCAATATTCTTCATTTGTTGATCCGAAGATGATATCATCAACATAAACTTAACAAATGAAGATCTCCCCATTAAGCTTCTTGGTGAATAGTGTGGTGTCAACCTTCCCAATGGTGAAGCCCTTCTCAATGAGGAAGTCTTGGAGGCGCTCATACCACGCTCTAGGGGCTTGCTTGAGCCCATATAGCGCCTTGGACAACCTATAAACATGATTAGGATATCTAGGGTCTTCAAACCTGGGAGGTTGATTAACATAGACTAGTTCATTTATGAAGCCATTTAAGAATACACTTTTCACATCCATTTGATATAGTTTCATATCATGATGTGATGCATATGCAAGGAGGATACGAATGGCTTCAAGTCTTGCAACGGGTGCAAAGGTCTCTCCAAAATCAAGACCTTCAACTTGAGAGAACCCCTTTGCAACTAGTCTTGCCTTGTTCCTCACTACTATGCCTTGGTCATCTTGCTTGTTGCGGAACACCCACTTGGTTCCAATGACTCTTGCACATTTTAGATGCTCTTCAAGTGTCCATACTTGATTGCGGATGAAGTTGTTCAATTCTTCATGTATAGCATTCACCCAATCCGGATCTTGAAGAGCTTCTTCTACATTCTTAGGTTCAACACAAGAGACAAAAGAGTGATGTTCAACAAAACAAGCAAGCTTTTGAGATCGAGTCATTACTCCCTTAGTAGGACTCCCTATGATGAGATCTTGTGGATGTGCTTGAAGTAGAGGTGAGTTTCTTCTATCAACCACTTGAGGAGGAGGATGGGGAGCATTAACATCTTGAGCTTGTGCCTCGGCTTGTTTATGAGAGACATGAGTGTCTTCATTTTCAACTCTCTCATTCTTGTCATCATCTTGAGGCACACGTGATGAAGATGGTGGATCAACAATTTATACATCGTCTTCATCATCCTTTGGCTTGATGTCTCCCACCGGCATGTTCTTCATTGCCTCCCTCAAGGGTTCATCACCTACATCATCACAATTCTCAATTGCTCCTTGGGAGCCGTTAGATTCATCAAATTCCACATCATATGTTTCTTCAACTAAACCGGTGGCATGGTTAAATACTCTATATGCTTTGGACTTTGATGAGTAACCAACAAGAAAACCAATATCACAACGTCTTTAAAACTTCCCTAGGTGTTGACGCTTCTTGTAGATGTAGCATTTGCAACCAAACACCCGAAAGAATGAGACGTCCGGCTTTTTCCCATTTAGCAACTCATAGGGGGTCTTGCCAAGAAACTTTTGTAGGAAGAGGCGATTTGAAGCATAGCATGCGGTGTTGATTGCCTCTCCCCACAACTTCTCCGGAGTGTTGTACTCATCTAACATTGTTCTTGTAAGGGTGATCAAAGTCCAGTTCTTTCTCTCAACTACACCATTTTGTTGAGGAGTGTAAGTTGAAGAAACTTCATGCTTGATTCCAATTTCATCACAATAAGCCTCAATGTTTGTGTTGTCAAACTCTTTGCCATTATCACTTCTAATCTTCTTTATCTTGACTTCAAATTCATTTTGAGCTCTCTTTGCAAACTTCTTGAAGCAATTTGCCACTTCAGATTTGTCATGAAGGAAGAAGGTCCATGTGTACCTTGAGTAGTCATCCACTATCACAAGACAATAGAGATTTCCACCCAAGCTCTTGTAGGTTGTAGGCCCAAACAAATCCATGTGTAGGAGTTCTAGCACTCTTGAAGTTGACATGTAAGCTTTGGTTGGATGAGTGTTTGCAACTTGTTTACCCGCTTGACATGCACTACATGGTTTGTCCTTTTCAAACTTTACATCCTTCAATCCTCTCACTAGTTCTTTCTTCAATAGCTTGTTGAGAGTGTTCATTCCAACATGAGCAAGCCTCCTATGCCAAAGCCATCCAAGTGAGGTCTTGGTGAACAAACATGTCATCAAGTTTGCATCTTCAGAGGTGAAGTCAACAAGATAAAGATTATTGTATCTAAAGCCTTTGAATATCACTTGCTTGTCATCAATCTTTGAAACTATCACTTCATTAGGTGTGAACAAGCATTGAAAGCCAAGGTCACAAAGTTGCCCAACGGATAATAAGTTGAAACTCAATGAAGCAACATAGAGCACATTTGAGAGTGAGTGATCATTTGATATTGCAATCTTACCTATACCCTTGACTTTGCTCTTTGAATTATCCCCAAATGTGATCTTCTCTTGACATACCCCATTCTCTTTAATGGAGGTGAACATATGAGGATCACCGGTCATATGTTGAGTGCAACCACTATCAATAACCCAATGAGATCCACCGGTCTTGTAGTTCACCTACACACAAGAGATCAAGCTTTTTGTTTAGGGACCCACACTTGAAGGGGGCCCTTGACTTTCTTAACTAGTGACTTTGTCACCCATATTTTCTTTGACCTATTCTTGTTTGGGGGAAACAAAAACATAACTTTCATCTTTCCATTTGAATCTTTTCTTAGCATATAATGAGCATTGAAGGCAAAGGGTCTAGCATGCTTGGGCAAGGGTTGTGGTGGTGGAGTTTTGCACTCATGAGCAAAATGGCCTTCTTGTCCACACTCAACACATCTCTTTGGCTTGGGCTTTGACTTGCTTTGTTGTTGTTTAGCTTTAGCCTTCTTCTCTTGATTTGCCAAATAACCAATACCACTTCTATCCATCTTCATTACGGTGTTCATGAGTAGCTCACTTTGCAAATATTGGCCTCTTGTGAACTTGCTTAGGCCGGTCTTGAGATGCTCTTTCTCTTGCTTGAGTTTTTTGTTTTCTTCAATAAGTGACTCATTTGTTGTTTGCTTCTCAAGAGCCATCAAACCTTTTAGCTTCTTGTTCTCATTTGCAAGCTTCTCATTCTCACTCTTGATCTTGGCATAATCATCATAGTTGTTTGACTCAACCACACTCTTGCCTTTGCTAATAGAACCTTGCTCAATGCTTTCAATGATCAAGTCATCACATGATGTAGCTATATCAAACTTAACAACTTTGTTAGTAGCATCATGTGTCTCAAGAGAAAGTTCATTAGCAACCACAAGACTATCATAGTCAATTTTCAATGTAGTGTATTTGTCTTTTAGAGTGTTATGCCTAATGATGAGCTCATCATGCTTCTTCTCAAGTTTATCATGTTGATCTCTAACCTCTTTGTTAGAAGTTTTGAGCTCCTTGAGAGTGGAAGACATAATTTCATTTTGATCTTTGAGCTCACCACTAGCCTTTTGTGCATTTTCAAGCTTGGATGAGAGTGATTCATTTTCATTTTAAAGTTCATCATTTTCATTTCTAGTCCTTCTTATGACTTTAGTGTATTTGTTCAACAATTTTACAAGTTCATCATAAGAAGGTGCGTCATATTCATCATCACTATCACTATCATCATCATCACTATCATGGTTTTGTACCTTTCGTTCACCCTTGGCCATAAGGCATAGGTGAGTAGTGGACGATGACGGTGAAGGTGGTGGTGAAGGTGGTGATGAAGATGTCGGTAAAGATGATGGCACCATCACAAATGCGGCAACCTTCTCTTTGTATCATCGTTCTCATCACCGGAGGACTCACAAGATGATTCAATGTCGGTGATCCAATCACCAACAATGTATGTCTTTCCTCCCTTCTTCTTGTGGAACTCCTTCTTCTTGCCATCCTTCTTCTTGTATGGCTTGTTTTTCTTTTTCTCTTCTTCTTCATCACTTGAATCATTCTTTTTGCCCTTGTTCTTGTACTTGTCTTTTGGAGGTCTAGGGCATTGATGAGCTAAGTGGCCAAGTTCACCACAATTGTAGCAATCCATCTCCGAGATTGGCTTCCTTTTGCTACTTGTGAAGAATTTCTTTTTCTTCCCATCGAACTTGATGCCACTCTTGTTGAGCTTCTTTAGCATCTTGGTGGTCTTCCTCACCATGAGTGCAAGTGATTCATCATCAATATCACTTTCACTTGAGCTCTCTTGCACCATCATGGCTTGGCCCTTCTTCTTCTTCTTGTCATGGCTAGCTTTGAAGGTCAAGTCTTTCTTCTTGGAAGATGATGAGCCCTCTTCCGGAGTGATGTGCATGTACATCTCATGAGCAATGATCTTCCCCAATACTTATGTAGGTGTTGCGGTGGAGAGATCACTTTGGTGAAGCACGGTGACAATGTGACCATACTTCTCAACGGGAAGAACACTCAAAATCTTCCTTGCAACATCCGATTGGCTCATTTGGGTGAGCCCAAGAGCATTGAGGTCCTCTATAAGAACATTTAATCGAGTGTACATATCATTAGCACTTTCTTTGGGAAGCATCTCAAAATAATTGATTTTCTTTAAAGCAATATGATAGCGTTCCTCACGCTCACTCTTAGTTTCCTCATGGAGAGCACAAAGGTTTTCCCACAATTCATGAGCGTTCTTTGCATTACACACACGATTGAAGATATCCTTGCCTAAGCCCCGGTAGAGTGCATTTTTGGCCTTTGCATTCCACCGGTCGTACTTCTCCTCGTCACCACTTGGGTTGGCGGGATCCTTGATAGCGGGAAGCCCTTGGGTTGTGGCTCTAAGACACCCAACATCTATGACTTTGAGATATGGAAAATCATCTCCCTCAAAGGTGGGAGGTGGTCCTTCCCCGTTAGACATCTTGCTCTAGGCGGTAAAGTCTAAATTAGGAGCAACTCGGCTCCGATACCAATTGAAAGGATCAAGATGCCCAAGAGGGGGGTGAATTGGGCTTTTCTAAAAATTAATTGCAAGAATTAAATCCTACAAGCCGGAATTCACCCCTAGTGCCTACTTGTGTTCCTAGAGATTCTACCGGTAAAAGTTTTGCACCCTAGTTTCCAATCCTAGTCTAGCATGGCAATTCTAGGAAAGTAAAACAAGCAATGAATGTAAATACGAGAATGTAAATGCTTGAAAGTAAGGGCAAGGAACACGGCGATGTTTTTCTGAGGTATCGGAGAGTCGTCACTCCCCACTAGTCCTCGTTGGAGCACCCGCGCAAAGGTGTAGCTCCCCCTTGATCCGCGCAAGGATCAAGTGCTCTCTACGGGCTGATTCTTCGACACTCCGTCGCGGTGAATCGCCCAAAACCGCTCATAAGATGAGTTGGGTCATCCACAAGCTCCGCCGGATGATCACCAAACTCCTAATCACCACCAAGTTGTCTAGGTGATGGCGATCACCAAGAGTAACAAGCTAGAACTCTCACTTGACCACAACGAGCCTAATGAGAAGGTGGATGCACACTTGCTACTCTATTCACTAGTGGAGGACTCTCAAGCTTTGATTCTCAAATCACAATCCTCACTAGAGCTCTTGCACTCCCTTGCACTCTAAAGGTGTTTCTCAGCTGAACAAATGAGCAAGAGACCTCTAAAAGAGGTGGTGGGGATGTATTTATACACTCCACAGTCAAATCCAACCGTTACCTGCCAACTCAGCAAAATACGAGGTGACCGGACGCGTGTTGACGGTCCTTAAGTACCAAATATAGTTATCAAATAAATAAAGAAAAGGATCCAAATGCTACTAACACCTGGACTTAGGGTTTTATCTGACAGAATTCCACGAGTTTTGGTGTTTGTCTGTTTCTGCAGGGGGTTATCAGAAAATACGGAGGAAAGGCCCACACGTCGGGTTTACATAGAGATAATAACGTGTTCACCGATTTTCTATCATCTAGAAGACTCCAGAAGCCACGAGATCGAACGGGAGGCCGAACGGGTCCGGAGGCAGGGCGCCCGCCCTGCTCCCTAGGGCGCCTGCCCTGGCCTAAGAGCCAATCAGGCTCTGTCTCGCGGATTATGCTCCACCGACCTAAGGGATCAAGAAAAACCGTGCGATTAATGTCGGTTTGATCCGACGGCCCACGTTCACTTGAGGGGGCTATATAAGCAGGACCCCTGGCCCCTGGAGGAGGCACTCCCTCATTCTCAATTCCTCAAACCCTAATCTCAGGAGGAGAGTCTCTGATCAAGCCCTAGAGCCACCACATCAACTAGATCTCTAGTATAGCATAGCTACATAGGATTAGAACTACAAGGAGTCAATCTTCAATTGGTTTCCGGATCTGTCAAGAGGATTCTTGGTAATTCCTTTACTGTTCTTCATTGTTCATCTTTGTTCTTCAATATTATGAATACAACTTTGTTCTATTTCAATATATTGATTATGACTATGCTCTACTTGTTTATGTTTGCGATTATATTGTTCTTAGTTTATCGTAGTTATACGCTTGGCTTAGTTAGATTAGAATTATATACATGTTTAGGATCGTATAGCGTTTATCCATCGGATCCATGGGTAAATGATAAATATTGTGTAGGCGTGGTGCTTAGACCATATTTATCTGTGATTGCACCTTATATGCCGGATCGTGGGGTGGTCCGCGATGGTGACAGCTTCGTTGGTTCTTATATAGTCCCCCTCCCGTGTGTAAGGCAGGCAGAGCAACATTATTACGGGGGAGTGATTGCTATGTTTCTCATCTTCCTTGATAATATCACTATGCATGGGCGTAGTCCTTTCTCGCAATGATTGCCAAGTGTACTTGCACTAACTATGATATGCTAGACTTTATAGTTAAGAATAACTTAGGAAATATCCTTGTAGTTCGTCCTAATACCATGCTAATGACTTGCTAGAATATCTGTTGAGGTGCTTATCATTATTATATGTGGCTAGCTGATCAGATTAATTATCTTTTTCAACATTTATACTTTATCTATATTTTATGTGGCACTTACCCCTGTATGCAAGAGATAGATGAATGCTCTCACTTATACATGCAATGATTGATACACATTCCTATATTCCATTCCATAATCAACATTGATGTTAGTAATCCCTTCCCAGTGGTAAAAATATAAATAACGATACCTGGAATACTTCCCGGTTAAAATGCTACATCGGTATTAATCTGTGCGCTTGCAGATCTTATTTATTATTTATTTAGAAGAGCAGTTGCATATTTCAATACCGCGTCTCTCATGTCATGCTGGGGATGACAACTTGGCTTAAGTGGCATGAGGGATAGGTTCGGCATTTTTGGCGCCGTTATCAGAATTAGAAAACTAAGTCTACTTTTGGTAATGACGTTAAGAATGCCCAACAAGCATTTTTGGCGTCGTTGCCGGGGAAGGTTGATTTACTAACAAGGAATGAATACGGAATTTGAGTCATCATTCGCATCATTAAGTGATTGAGATCATCAATTCTCCCATACAGATTTACCCCTGTATTTTTCCATTCTTATTGTTTTGCAGGGTGATGTATGAATAGAGGACATCTTCCAGAAAATTTTGTTGACAACCCCGAAGCATTAATCAGAGAGGCAAGAGCCAAGCTCAAGAAGTCAACACTTCGACGCAACACTTCATCCAATCCAGAAGACCGCCGAAGTTTCATCCAGAATTTGTCAACAGAGTTCGCAGCCATGACGAACAAGACGATCCGCAAGTTCTCAGCTCCCACTACGGACAACATCCGCACTGGACCTGCCGCGGCCATCGACAAGAACTTTGAGCTCAAGCCAGGGCTCATCAACATGGTACAAGCCAACCAGTTTTGTGGGAAGCCGCACGAAGATGCAAGTGCTCATCTCCAACACTTCCTAGAGATTTGCAGCACATTCACTTTATTAGATGTTCCCAGAGACGCCATACTACTTCGCCTTTTCCCATTCTCACTATTGGGAAGAGCGAAGCAGTGGTTCTACGCGACGAAGGATAAGAACACTACGTGGGCACTCTGCTCTACGAACTTTCTGGCTAAGTTCTTTCCCATGGGCAAGACCAATGCTCTCCGTGGGAAGATTACAAGTTTTCAGCAACAACATGATGAATCCGTTCCAGAAGCATGGGAGCGCTTTCAAGATTACATCCTAGAATGTCCCCATCATGGAATGGAAAGCTGGCTACTTATGCAGACTTTCTATCATGGGCTCATCACTCGTGCTCGTGAGACCATGGATGCTGCAGCTGGAGGCGCATTTCTATCACTCACCATACCACAAGCTACAGCCCTTGTGGAGAAGATGGCGTCCAACCAAGGTTGGAACGAAGAGAGGACTCAAACACGCAAGAAGGGTGGAGGTATGCACCAGCTCAAGGAGGTAGACATGCTGTCTGCAAAGCTAGACCTACTCATGAAAAAGCTCGATGACAAAGCTGGAGACAAAAGAGAAGTCATGAACGTCTACGACTCTCACATGACTTGTGAGGAATGTGGAGATACTGGACACTCAGGCAATCACTGCCCTGAGATGCTTGAGGATGCAAGGTACATCAACAACAACAACAACTACAATCGTCCTCAACAAAATCAAGGTTGGAATCAACAGAGGCCTAACTACTCAGGTAACTACTCAGGTAATTATCAAGGTAATAACTCTTACAACAACAATAATAATTTTCCACCCCTGAGAGAGTTAGTGTCTAATCAAGGAAAGCTAATGGATAACTTGTCTAAGAAATTGGCATCCAATGATAAAATACTAGAAAACATAAATAATAGAATGGATAATTTCTCTACTGCCATCAAAAACCAAATTAGCTTTAATAAAATGATTGAATCTCAGTTAAATCAAATAGCTGCTGCTGTTCCTACTACTAACCCCGGTATATCATCACAACCGGAAGGATTAGAATCTGCAAATCTTGTAGACATGTTTGATGCAGGTAACTATTGGAGTAATCCCGCTGTCGGAGTACATAATGACCTTCTGCCAGTCAAGAGAGACGATCCAGGACGCCCCGTCATCCCGATCTCCATCGGCATGGTGGACTTCCCAGAAGCACTCTGCGACTTTGGCTCCAGCGTCAACATTATGCCCAGGGTACTCTATGAAAAATTCTTTACATATCCTTTATCAGAAACAACTATGTGTTTGCAGCTTGCAGATCGGACACTAAGCTTTCCTAAAGGAATATTAAAGAACATGTGTGTCCGAGTTGGTACCTCATATGCTCCAGCTGACTTCGTGGTGATAGAGACCGGGTCCGATGAGAGGTCACCAGTTATTCTGGGAAGGCCATTCCTGAACACCTCGGGAGCTGTCATCTACGCCAGCACTGCGAAGATCAACTTCAACATCAAGGGGAGGAAGGAGACGTTTTCCTTCAAGAACAAGATTACACAAATCCCAGAGCAACCCCAACATGAACCAAGGAAGAGGACCAACAGGAGGAACAAGCAGAACAAGAACAACCAAGGATGGACCGAATCAGCTAAGATGGTCACTGCAGTTCAAGGAGGTCAAGATGGTCGACTCAAGTCGCCGTTCCTAATCAAGAAGGACGACCCAGGTATGCCAAGCATTGAGTGCTCAATCAATGGATACTCCTTTCAGAAGGCGCTCTGCGACACTGGATCAGGCGTCAACATAATGGCCACAGTCACCTATCAGCTCTTGTACGGGACCATGCCCTTAAAACCAACATACACTCAGCTCCAGATGGCAGATCAGACATCCCGAATCATTGACATGGGAGACGACGAGTACGATCCACCCATCATCCTAGGAAGACCGTTCCTAGGCACCGTCAAAGCAATCATCTACATTGGAACCGGAGAAGTCCATATGCATTTCCCCTCTGAGAAGGTACGCCGCTACTTTAATGACCCTAACTATATAGGTGAAGATTCTAAGCAGGTCAGGACAAGAAGAAGGCGACGTAACCGTAACCAAAGGAGGCAAACCATCAAGGACGTATGGGCAGACTATGAAGGAGAGGTCATAAGGCTCGAGGATACACAACAGGAGACCGAAGCACCAAGTCGGGTATGGAAAGTGAAGACAGTTACACAAGAAGAGGAGGCGCTGCCGGAACCGCCGTCTACGCCACCCAAATCCCAGGACAACTAAGAAGAAAAGAAGTCCTGTTCGGAGGACTTAAAAACACCGAACGCCGTGCCAAGAGGTAAACTTGGTAGTTATCATTTTCCCTTTAATTATTGCTCAGTTAATCATGTTCATTCTGTCTAAAAAAAATGTTGAAAACAGTAAGCCCCATGTGAGTATGCGAGTGGCATAAAACCCATAAGTACATTCACTGTGGTGGCATAAAAAAAATATAATAATAATAATATATTTTTTCTATTCTATAAAAATGAAAATAAAAATAGAGAGTGACATTTATCAAGGAAGCTCAAACATGATGAAGGCTAGATATTTATGCTAACGCTTAATCAAGTTCCACGAAGCTTTGTTGTCTATTTGAGCTCCACAGAATTCAGGAAGACTAGCAGATGGAGGACATCCTAATCGTTGTCAGGGTGCTGCCGACATTCAAATACACCTCTGCACCTGCTAGCTACATCAGAAGAAATTACGTCAAGATCCAGCTTGGGGGAGAGCACCCCCATTTATCCCGATAAGTATTTTTATCTACATTTATACCTATGCTTTATTAAAATAAAAAGATGCATAATCATGAAAACCTAAATAAATATTTTGTGTTTATATATATTTGCTTAGTTTAATAAATAAATAAAGTAGCTATGCTAAACTGAATCTTGAAAATAAAACTCTAGCATGGATATGATGAATAGTTGCTCTGCCTAATTTTCAAATTTGTTCTCTCTCTAGTTTAGACATAACTGTTATAATTTAAAACTGGCTCTAAACCTGAACTAGTGGGAAGAGAACTTGATCTGAAGTCTAAGTTGTTAGCGGATATGATATGGGAAGATTGAGCTGCTGTTTATCTGTTCCTAGAGATGCTAGAATTCTGGAGAATTTTATCTTTAAAAATCTTTAAAATGTTGCATGATGAGTTCCTGTATGATGAGAGTTTAAATTCCTACCACAGCCATATATACATGCTTGTTAGATTAAGAGCCGCACTTTTACTACTTACTGCTTATGGGGCATTGAGTGTGGTCAAGCTGTGTAGACCCTTAGGAACTTGTCATGTGGTTAAAATCAAGATTCACTTGCACGTTCACTCATACATGCTGCTTCTACTCCGGAAGTACGCATCCACATATATTCACTCATTTCCATCTCCAGATTCACCCAAAATTATTCTACTCCTGACCCGGGAGAGAATAGCCAAAAACATTATCCCATTCCTGTTATTCCCTGTGAAGTTAATGCTCAAGTCATTTCTACTACCACTTGCTATATTTTCAAGAGGAAGATTTGCTCTAAAAAAACGAGGAAATAAAAAGGAGCAAGTGCTCGGAACCTCGAAGAAAGAAAAAGTGAGACGAGAGGTAAAAATGGACAAGTGTCCGACAGTAGAATTAGGGGTACAAGATACCCACCTGAGAGAAAAAAAAAGAAGAAGAAAAAATACAGAGCATCTCATTCCCCTCAAAAGTTTTAAAAAGCAAGAAAGGTATGTATTCCCTCAAAAAGAGCATTAGACTTTTGTTATCACCATCATCACCATACACCACTCATTCACCACACATGCACATCTTGATTTGACTTATTGACTTGTTTCTCTGGATCCATGGTTTGACTATACAATAAATGTTCTATGAGTATGTATACCGTATCTCTCACCTATGAGCTCCAGATATTAAAGCCTTATTAGAGTAGGGTGAGAGAGAAGGCAATGTCACTACGCCTTATACCATAAATACCACATACTTTGAGAGAGAAGGCATATACCATTACTGCCTTGGTAAGCATCCAGAAATACCACAAAAGAGAGACCCGAGAAAGTCATACAAGGAATCTCTGAGTTTTATTTGAAAAATTTGCAAAAAACTCCAGAGCTATAGCTGATCAAGAATAAGAGACATGGCGTTTGACTAGACCGTTCTATCTTTTAACCACTCAAGATGCAGGTGACGGTTGCAAGCCCCATGGTGAAAGGTAAAATGAGTAAGTTTTAAGTCTTGACAGTTTACTCTAACTCAGGGATGAGACCTTATTTGAAAGCATATGTACCGTCAACGTTCAAAGGCGTTGCAGCAACTTCTGGTCCATAATGAGTCTATCCTTGCTCAGGGACGAGCAAGAGGTAAGCTTGGGGGAGTTTGTTGACGGTCCTTAAGTACCAAATATAGTTATCAAATAAATAAAGAAAAGGATCCAAATGCAACCAACACCTAGACTTAGGGTTTTATCTGACAGAATTCCATGAGTTTTGGTGTTTGTCTGTTTCTGCAGGGGGTTATCAGAAAATACGGAGGAAAGGCCCACACGTCGGGTTTACATAGAGATAATAACGTGTTCACCGATTTTCTATCATCTAGAAGACTCCAGAAGCCACGAGATCGAACGGGAGGCCGAACGGGCCCAGAGGCAGGGCGCCCGCCCTGCTCCCTAGGGCGCCCGCCCTGGCCTGAGAGCCAATCAGGCTCCGTCTCGCGGATTATGCTCCACCGACCTAAGGGATCAAGGAAAACCGTGCGATTAATGTCGGTTTGATCCGACGGCCCACGTTCACTTGAGGGGGCTATATAAGCAGGACCCCTAGCCCCTGGAGGAGGCACTCCCTCATTCTCAATTCCTCAAACCCTAATCTCAGGAGGAGAGTCTCTGATCAAGCCCTAGAGCCACCACATCAACTAGATCTCTAGTATAGCATAGCTACATAGGATTAGAACTACAAGGAGTCAATCTTCGATTGGTTTCCGGATCTGTCAAGAGGATTCTTGGTAATTCCTTTACTGTTCTTCATTGTTCATTTTTGTTCTTCAATATTATGAATACAACTTTGTTCTATTTCAATATATTAATTATGACTATGCTCTACTTGTTTATGTTTGCGATTATATTGTTCTTAGTTTATCGTAGTTATACGCTTGGCTTAGTTAGATTGGAATTATATACATGTTTAGGATCGTATAGCGTTTATCCATCGGATCCATGGGTAAATGATAAATATTGTGTAGGCGTGGTGCTTAGACCATATTTATCTGTGATTGCACCTTATATGCCGGATCGTGGGGTGGTCCGCGATGGTGACAGCTTCGTTGGTTCTTATATAGTCCCCCTCCCGTGTGTAAGGCAGGCAGAGCAATATTATTACGGGGGAGTGATTGCTATGTTTCTCATCTTCCTTGATAATATCACTATGCATGGGCGTAGTCCTTTCTCGCAATGATTGCCAAGTGTACTTGCACTAACTATGATATGCTAGACTTTATAGTTAAGAATAACTTAGGAAATATCCTTGTAGTTCGTCCTAATACCATGCTAATGACTTGCTAGAATATCTGTTGAGGTGCTTATCATTATTATATGTGGCTAGCTGATCAGATTAATTATCTTTGTCACCATTCATACTTTATCTATATTTTATGTGGCACTTACCCCTGTATGCAAGAGATAGATGAATGCTCTCACTTATACATGCAATGATTGATACACATTCCTATATTCCATTCCATAATCAACATTGATGTTAGTAATCCCTTCCCAGTGGTAAAAATATAAATAACGATACCTGGAATACTTCCCGGTTAAAATGCTACATCGGTATTAATCTGTGTGCTTGCAGATCTTATTTATTATTTATTTAGAAGAGCAGTTGCATATTTTAATACCGCGTCTCTCATGTCATGCTGGGGATGACAACTTGGCTTAAGTGGCATGAGGGATAGGTTCGGCATTTTTGGCGCCGTTATCAGAATTAGAAAACTAAGTCTACTTTTGGTAATGACGTTAAGAATGCCCAACAACGCGCCTGTCGAAGTGACCGGACGCGCCGGTCGCTCGTAACGGTCGAAAACCTGAAACTTCGGCTGAGTGACCGGACGCGCCGATCAGGGGTGACCAGACGCGTCCGGTCGTGTAGGGAGCTTACTGTATTTTGACCTGACGCGCGACCGCATCTGATCAGTGATGACCGGACGCGTCCGGTCGTCAAGGTGCCTTACTAGAACGTGAACGGACGCGCCGATCACACTCCAGTCGCGTCCGATTAGAATGTTTTCCTCAAGTGACACATGTCAGCCTGAACACCGTGTTCGGTCCTCGCAAGGGCCGCGTCCGGTCGTCAGCGCTGAAACACAGTTAGCGGTTAGAACTGACCGGATGCGTCCGGTCAAGCCATGCACCGCGTCCGGTCAAGGAAAAATGCCTCTAAACACTTCGAAACGCGACGCAACTTGAACCAAGTTGCTTCCAACTGAACTTTGAGCTATTTTAGAGCTTCCTAGTGCTAAGTTAGACAAGTGTGCACCACACCCAAATATAAGACTCACCTAGGTCAAGCTACTCGCTCAAGCCCCCCTTTATAGTACGGCCAAAGGAAAAAGCGAAGATCCTAACGACTATTCCGAATGTAACTCAACACCTTGACATCCGGAACTAACCATCCTTAATCTTGACGTCAATCCTTTGAAAACCGAAATGATTTCCATCAAGGGGCATGAATACCATAGTGCCCAAAGCAGTTATCATCTCCATGACCTAACTTACCAAAGTTTCTGCAAAACACACGTGAGTCATGGTAATAAAGCGTTGTCATCAATTACCGAAACCAACTCTCGGGGCCTAGATGCTTTCACCATGTCTCGTCCACCGTTGGCTGTCGTGCCATGTCTCCATGTGTCGCTTTGGTGCCACTGTCTGCCGGGTGCCAGCATTGTGTGGAGCAGGGTCCCGCGACATTGTTGCAGGGGGCGGGCAACCCAAAAAGGAAGACAACGACCAAGAAAATAATGTCGTGGGCCCTTGTTTTTTTTAGCAAATGATGCAGAAAGCTACAGGAGAGAAGGAAAAATTGAACGGCACACCTAGCGCCCAGATGTCCGAACGCCGCGTACGCTGCTGCTCTGCCCAAAGCCCCAAACCTGCTTGCCCCGTCCGCAACCCCTCCACTCCCCCACACATGCACGTAGGACTAGCTTCCATTGGACGTCCCCTCGCACGCCTGACACCCGCACCCCCCCTCTCCCTAAATCTCCATCCATTCGCCTCGCCCCCACAGGCACACCCTCACCCTGTCGTGCCCGCCGACGTAGACCCCAGAGCGTCGCACGCCGCGTCCACTGGCTCGCCACGCTCCATTCCCCGGCGCCCCTGACTCTCCGAACAACATGAAACACATGCAACATGAAACACTTAAGTGCAACATACGTCTCACACAGATGAAACATCTGAAACATACAGTTGTAATATATGTGTGAAAACATATGCAAAATCCAGATTGAACACTTGCAACTTGTAACATAAAAACACTTGCTACAACAGAAGACTGAAACTGATGAAACATTTCAGAATATACTGTTGCAACAGATGTGTGGAACATATGTAACATCCAGATCAAACGCATGATCGGTAGGCCGTCTAATTCTCCAGAAAGGATTAGTTGAAATCCTCTAATTGTTTCTGCATGACCAATATACTTTTCCAATCAACTCAACTGGCTCAATCCAAAATCAGATGGAGCCAACGCCTCATCTGGGTCTTAACCTCTTAAAGCATCTCTAAGAGATCTTTAAAACAACTACCTAATTTGATTTTCTGGCAAAAAAGGAAAATAAAATCTTCAAAAAATTTGTCTTCAAACTCTAAAAAAATATAAGCATTTCGTAAATCTCCACGTCAACTCAAATGTATGTTTGTTATTTGCGCTTGCTATATGTTCGGGTGCCCCCTCCGCGTGGTTTTTTTTCTCCCTCGGTCAGTCTTCATGTCTCGTGTCCGTTTTTCGAGTTGAAGGTTAGCTAGTAGGTCATTCTCGGTGAGGTTTTATATCCCAGTTTTCAATATTCTTGTGTGTTGAAAACGGTGTAGACATATTTTATTCTATGAGACTCATTTCATCCAATAAACTTTTATGATTTTTTTCTTCATCTATAGTATGACATGCCAGCTTATTTAATGGTCATAAAACTTTCATAAAACCCTACTAAGACCGGCTTTAAAAACTATTGGTTAGAGATAATGATAGAGTTTTCTATTTATTCCGTTTTATCGGCATAAAATTTTCATAATTTAAAAACTTTTGGAGTATGAAACATTTGGAGATGCTGATGCTCCGTAGTCCCTGCTGAGAGCGTCAACCATTGTGCTTTAGATATGCTATACATTGACCGGTTGTTTTGGAAGTTCAAAACAACCGGATTCTGAGCCGTACGATTGGTGAGGCCGATGGCGCGGAGGCCGTCCAGGATGGCCGGGACGTTCGGGAACGTCGCCCCGTGGATCTGCTAGTTATGCCGCTGTGAGCCTGCGATATGGCCAATGCGTGACACAGGACGACAAGCAGCCGACACATAACGTCTCACGGGTATACAGGAATCTTCGGTGCCATCTCAGGCTCACGCACCGGCGTGGTAAAGGCCACATCGGCTTCATCACCGCGCATGCACGCCGCTGACCTATCGCCTTCCCTGTTGCTTAGCATCCATGCGCCAAGTTGAACAGCTGGGCCTGGTTTAGATTGCAACTTTTTTTTAATCTGGGTTAGCACTTTCTTTTGTATTTGGTAATCAGTGTCCAATCATGGACTAATTAGGCTCAAAAGATTTGTCTGGCAAATTACAGATAAACTGTGTAATTAGTTTTTTTTTTACTTACATTTAGTACTCTATGCATGCATCTAAAAATTGATGTAACGGAGAGAGTGTAAAAATTTGAAATTTGAAAGCCCGGTACGCTTTGATGACGTAGGCCAGGTACATCGTCTGCTCGCTCGTCGTCACGCCGTTGGGCAGCTTCAGCCGCATCATGAACCACCCGAGACTGCTGGTTTCTCTTTATTAAAAAGACAATTTTTGGTCATCTGAACTGTTTTGGTTAATGATTGTTTGAACCTGAATTAGAAGACATTTTTTTGTCTGAGTTGTTTGTTTAATGGTTGATAGAACCTGAATTTCTATATTATTGTAGTATTTGAACTGCTACTTTGTTTTTATATATTTATATATAGTTTTTTTTTCGTTATTGTTCTTGTATATATATGCTTTCCCATGTTGTCAATGTCATTGATGCAGTCATTCTTTATGTTTTCTGTTTGTTTTAAATTTTTACATAGTGTCTTACTTACAGCTGTTCATTTTTGTAAAGTTAAGTTTGTATGTATAAAATCCTTTTTTTTACTATAATTTTTGTGGCTCTGATCTCTATTAGGTATACCATGCAGATATTGATTATGGAATCCCATGTGTTTTATTTGTATTTATGTTTTCATTTTTGCAAATAATCTTTGCTTTGCAAAATTTTTTTAACATTTTTCAGCAATTAATCCCTTAGATTATTTTTTTTTGTTTTTTTGCTTTTTCTGTTTTTTTACATCAGTTTTTCTTTTCTGAATTATTTGTGGCTTTTTAGTTTCTGACTAGTTGAGTGCCCGTGTGTTGCTACGGATATACATAGAATCTCATAACATATATCTGCATGGGACTGTAAATTTATTTTCTCACCAACCATCAACTTGTGGGCACCGGAACTTAGGACAATAAATTCTCTGCCAGGAAGAATTTTGGAGGCCAAGATCTCCAAAGAACACAAAGACGACACAAGAAATCATGGGAAATTCAACGAAAAATAAAGAAAATGAAGAAACACAACCCATCAAAGACTTTGCATATTTATCCACTATATTCTCATGCTAAAGTGAAGTTGTATAGGGTTAAATGCCAAACCAAATGCAGTTGTAAAATTTGACGGTTGACACCAATAATCAAGGAATCAAAGTTAAGAGGAACAACCCACAAAAACAAAACAGGACCCAACTACTATTTGTCATTACCACTACTATTTGCCAGTAGTGCATAGAAGATGAGACACAACTTGATTATAGTTGGATGGAACGCTACAAAAAAAAATATAACATGGATTGAGCAGCTCATTTTGTTGAAACTTAGTGAATGGAGATGGATATTATGCTACAAAAAAATATCTCAATACCCATGCTACTGAGTTCTAATGACGGGGGTCAAGAGGCGGTGGGTGATGAGGGAGAGTTGGATGAAGCAGAGCATGGTTCCGAAGGTGATGGTGACGCAGGTGCATGCCTGAAGGCAGAAGCTCCCCAAAACGCCACAAGCCTCGCTGCGCTCCATATCACCTCCTTCTCATCTTGTAGGCAAGGTACAGCAGATCCACTGCTGCCGCACATGCTGCCAGGATCAGGTATGTGAACACCTGCAGAATAAACATGCCATGGATCAATCTCATTCTCTCACCAGTATGGTCATCAAGTCCTCTTATGCACTGGTCTGAAACAAGCACAGGATCTGACAACATTCACTGCTGAAATTAACAGCAGGCAAGATGAACTGAATCAAGTGTACAGTTATTTGCATGAATTGATGCTTGAAATACTGAACACGAAAAAAATGGATGTAAACAGAAAACAAATTCAACGCTTAAGCTGTCATACAATCTCTGCAAAAGCTAAATATTGTTCAGTGTGTTAGTTTGTTCAAGCATGAGTATTACCACCATTACTACTGAAGAAACACCAGTGCAGGACACAGATGATGCTGCTGAATCCAGAGGATCAAGACCCATGCCCAATCCGCGCCGGAGCTCAAGGCCCAGGTCCAGGAATGTGCGCATTGCCATGTCCGAATGGGTCCAACACCTGTAAGATGTCATGAGCTGTATTAGTTAACTACTACATATAGGAGAGGGGAAAACAGGAAAAGTAAGCGAATTGTAACAGAATATTTGATTCTAAGCATTCATCGTTTAACTCCGGTGCTTCCTCTTGCTTCCATATCTTCAACTTTCCTGTAGATATCTGGTATCCTAACAACGCACTGAAGACATCTATTACCATACAGACATAATCCCTCCATATTTAAATTTTGGTTTGGCAAGTATTTTAAACAATCATGAAGTAACGACCGACAAGTAACAAAGGTTCACTGATCATGTGAGTAAAGCCAACAAATCTGCTGCCACCGAACAAAGAAGACACAAGCTAGCAGATTAGCTGCTTACATGTTCACCTGCTGCAGTACTGCTGTTGTCGTGCTGAATGGAACTAAGGTCCTGCACCCTGGTTGGTCTGTTGCGCTATATATCTGATAGTATATTGCCCATGCTAACGCTATGGTGGCGTCCAGAAAAAATAAATTATAAAACTAAAAAAACATTAACTGATGAATGAAACACAAATTCACAAACTAATGAAACAAAAAAAACACTTGATTTTTCACACGTCATCCCCTATAAACAATATTTCAAGTGTTCATAAATAATAAAGTTATCAAGCTGCATACAGACCTACTCAATATAGGCTTTGAGCCATGAACTTGCCTATATCAATATGCAACTTGCCTAGCTCTCCACCTTGGCGGAACTAAATGAGCACGCAAAATTTGATGCTCGAAGACAATCGGTGGCAACCCTTATCCAACACTTCGTGCTCATGTCAAAAAATGAAACCTTCTTGTCTATGAAGGACGACTAAGGGAAACCACATCTTGAGAATTTAGCAGATATAACCTTTACTGCACATGTCGAGAAGGCAAAGATAACTACTAAGCGCCAACTATTTCAGCAAACACTAAGACGCAGCAAAGATCAGAATAGCTATCTCAGGTTGTATGTGAGAACTAAATACCGAATGTACAAACAATTACCAGCATGATTGGCCGATGACTCATCTGGAGATGCAACCAAAGAAAAAGAAGCCAATGAGGCAATGAGTCTTGAGAGATGCAAGTCCTGTAATAGAGGTCTCATATGTACATTGAACCTCTTCTTGTGCAAGAAGCAGTTTTCAGCAGTCATCACAGCTTGTAAAATGACTACAGATCCATCAATCTATAAGAAGTTCAGATAAGAAATATTACTTGCCTGCGGGTAAACTACCTTCACAGCCAACAGGACAGAAATTTGCATCAATCTATAAGAAGTTCAGATAAGACAGCAGTAACCTTTGCAGATATACTACCTCATCTCAGACACACAATCACATAGCCTGGACCCCCTGGAGCACGCTCTTCAGGCTTTTTTGCTTCAAGGCAAAGACTGGCAAGGAATCCTCATTGTTGTCTTTCTTAATACATGTATAGAAAGAGCAGGGCAGATGAAAGAGTCTTGAAGTCTGGAACAACAGATCTAGTGCGTTCTTACAATCAAAGAAGCCAGGATGGGAGAGAGACCGAGAGACGGGGAGATAGATCGGCGTACCAGATGGATTCCGCGAGCGTGTAGGAGTGGTTCCTTGGTGCCGTCGAACGGGTGTGGGATTTTCTCTTTCGTGGACGCTTGAGTTCTGCGTCTGACGGGTCCGTCTCCGCCCAGACGAAGAAGTCCACGACTTCCGCCGCCTCCGTCAATCCAGTGGTGCGTCGACAGTTCCAGAGTTGTCATCCTGGATGTCGATCCAGCCTTCCTCGGAGTCCCAGTGAGGCAACGCGCGAGTCGCGGCACGGGGGGAGGGCAGTTGCGGTGCGGGGAGAGGGGCGCGGCGTGCGGGATGGGGCAGAGGCAAGCATGGGAGGCGTGGGGTCGTGAACAAGCGGGCTAAGGAGAGGCCACCACCGCAGGGCGGCGCTCAACGGCGAGGACGGCGGGCTGGCAGGGCGAGGGAGTCCCCAGCAGCACGGGAGTCCGCTGCCACCGCTCCACGAGCTTTACGAGCAGCACGAGATGCGGGGCTTTGGATCGGGCGTACTTTGGTGCGAGCGGGAGGGAAGAAGCTGGACGTCGTGCCTCATGCGCGAGTCGGGCGTCGTGGGCGGGCGGCGGGGAGGGAAGGAGCTGGACGTCGTGCCTCGGCGCGGGTCGGGCGTCGTGGGCGGGCGGCGGTTCTGCGTCGGTACAGGGAGCCGGGGCGTCACGCGGGGGCCGGGGATTAGCGCGGAGCGGGACGATTTTGCTAACTAACACGATAATATTTGGGGCTTTTTAGTTGTAGAGATGTGTTTATTTTTAATGTGGTTGTTTCTTTTGTTTTGTAACAACCGTTTTTTGTTTTCATTTGCATTCGGTTGTTTTATGGGTTTCAAACATTCAGTTATTACGAAGCTTCAAAACAACCAATTTAGTGAATTGACAGAATTCGGTTGTTTTGTGCCGGTTGGTACCTAACAACGGAATAACCGAATGGTGAGCAAACAGACTCTTGTGCTTGGCTGCTGTGCGCGGTGTACGAGTTGACAGAGGTCTGCTGACTCGTCGCCCAACCGGCGGTCTTTGCAGAAGAGTGAAGTTGCTATGGCCTAGCTGAAGTACCGAGATTATTTTATGGAGAAAAGCGTGTGCTTACTATTCGTGAAAAATACAGTAGTAGCTGATCCACAGTTTCACAAAATAGTTCAACACGGCTAGTCTCAGTATGGTTTCATCAGAGTTTTATGGACATTAAATATGCTGATGTGGCATCATATTAATGAAGAGAGATAATGAAAGTTTCATGGGAGTAAAAAGAGTTTCATAGGGATGAAACTCTTCTGCACTGTTTTTAAAATATAGAAGTGTTGAAACCACATCATGAAATCTCCGTGGAGACTCGCCTGCCAGGTCAAGTGCTTTAGGTCAAAATTGATGACTCACTTGAATTGATTAGGCGCTTCTCACGGATCGCGACTCGCGATTACAGTTCTGTTGACGAGAACCCTCATTGCCTTCTGCGACCAAATCCATTCCTACGTACACCTAGCGTGCCACTTTGGAGGCTTGCAGCGCCCTGCGTATCGCGAACATTACGTGAAGTACGGCAAGTCGGCAATCCCCAACTCCAAGCTGCAGGCTGCAGGCTGCGGCGAGCCGCATAGCCGAACCTCCAGAAGTCCGGGCGAGCTTCTAGAAACAAAGAGCCAGCCAGGCTCAGGCCCTGTTCAGCTGTGCTGATAAGCCGGTTGAAAAACATTGTTGGCTGATTTATTGTAAGAGAAAAATATGGTTTGACTGAAAAAACAAGCTGAAAAATATGAATTATAAGCCGGATGAAGAGAGCCTCACTCTCTCTGCCACTCGCGTTGGCCATAAAAAGCTCGGAGTCAATTTGTGTCAGCGGAAGAAAATAGTAAATCTGCACGGCCCATTTATTGGTCCACTCCACAAGTCCACAGTTGAAGCGACGGCAAACAGGCCAAGTCAAGCCGGCGTGTTTGTCCCGCTCCGTCGCGAAGAACACGTACGCGATGCACGGCGGCCCGCCACAACGAGAAGTTTGTGTCTTGTGCGAAAAATTTGACGTATATAAGACCGCGCGACCCTGCGTCAGAATTCTCACATCCATTGATCAAAAAAGAATTCTCACATCCAAGTCGGCCCGCATCATCCATCCTCTGCGCTTCCATTCCAGTTCCAGCCTCTCCACCCCATGGCAACCGCGACCGCGACCGCAGTTCCCTATAACGCCGCGGCGGCGGCGGCCGGGAAGGATGATCCGACGAGGCCGCTCGCCATCGCGTCGCCGACCGTCCACCCGGCGGCGACCGACGACGCCACCGCCGGGGACGAGGAGGCCGTCGCGACCACCAGGCGCTGGCGGTCGATGCAGTACCTCCGGAAGCGGCGGTGCCTGCTCTGGTGCTGCGGCTGCTGCGCCACCTCCGTGGTCCTGCTGGGCATCACCATCCTCGTGCTCGCGCTCACCGTGTTCAAGGTCCATGACCCCGTGCTCACCCTCAACTACGTCACGCTGGAGGGCGTCGACGGCGGGCTCGGCCCCACGGCGGCGAACCCGGTGTCCGTGAACGCCACGCTCACCGCCGACATCTCCATCAAGAACCCCAACGTGGCCTCCTTCGCGTTCGACCGGAGCGAGACGGACTTCTACTACGGCGGGGAGACGGTGGGCGTGGCGTACGCGCCGCAGGGCGAGGTGGGCGCCGACCGCACCGCGCGCCTGAACGTAACCCTCGACGTGCTCGCCGACCGCATCTCGCCCAACGTCAGCACGACGGAGCTCATCTTCGGCCAGGAGTACAACATCACCAGCTACACGGAGATCACCGGCAGGGTCGACGTGCTCGGCATCTACAGGAGGGACCTGGACATCAAGATGAACTGCACCATCATGCTGGAGGTGGGGGCCCTCAGCAGCGTGCAGAGCAAAGCCACTGACTGCGTTGCAAATGTCAGCTGATTCTGGTTAGCTGCTGGTCGTTAGTCACCTCCATGGATTCAAATATTTGTTGCTTTTATTAGTTGTGCTTTCGCCTCTCCCCCTTTCATTCTGTTGTATAGCTACTTTTTCTTTGCTTTTCTTTTTGTCAGAGGTTAATGATTGTTGTAACTCATATATGTGCTTTTTTATGAATTTTTAATGAGAAGGCTGCCTATAAGTTGAGGCCACAATTAATCAGCTTTAACTCAGAGTAGTTTCTATATACTAAGGCTGCGAGTCTGACAGGACAAGAGCAAACCAACTAATCCGTGTCTTGATGTCGATCGGTACTTGGTAGGCTAACCACCATGCTTTCTCATAGTTCCTTTTCTGAAGTAGCGTTTTTTTAATGGATTTAATGATCTGCTTTCCCAGAAGCATGACCTTGTTGATCTTTTCTTCGTTCAGAAAGGACAAATATCAGATACAGATAGCGTCACGTGCGACGGCACATGGGCCCTTTTAGTGGCAGAATTCAAATGGGCCCAGAACCCAACCGCTCCCTAGGCACCGTTTGGATGCCAAAATTTTTGACAAAACGCTACTGTAGCATTTTCGTTGTTATTTGACAAATATTGTCCAATCATGGTCTAATTAGGCTTAAAAGATTCGTCTCGTCCATTTCGTCTAAACTGTGTAATTAGTTTTATTTTTTATCTATATTTAATGCTTCATACATGTGTCCAAAGATTCGATGTGACGGGGAATCTGAAAAATTTTGCAAAATTTCTGGGATCTAAACAGGCCCCTAGCTGAAATGGGCTACACGAACGTGACTCTTCTCGTCCCTTCCCTAGCTACAGTTGAGAGCAGGCGACCAGGAGGCGAACATCGTCCGCCGATTTCTTTCGTTCCCCTTCCACTCCGGCGGATGGATCGGCACAGGAGAGGATGGGGAACGGGGATTGAGGTGGCCGTTGTACATATACCCATCTAGTATAGGTAGTTTGGATCCAAGCGGGGCTGCGGTGGTGGAATAAGTGTCTCTGGCTTCTTTCTCCGCCTCGTTGGTGAGTCTTCTGGTGCTAGCGATGAGCCGGTTTGGTGTGAGTCCCCGGATCTGTGGAGCTTCAGATCTCGTTGGGTCTTTTTGCCCCCTCCTTTGTCTTCATCGGCGATGCTGGTCTCTAGCGTTGAATTTGGGAGGTTAGTTTAGCAACATGAAGTCAAATCTGGTTGGTGTTTAGTTTCCACCTATTTTGTGGTTCAGTTCCCCTTCAGGGTGCTTCGTCGTCTAGCGATTTGGGGCTTCTGGCAGTCCTTGAGGCGTCGGAGTCCTCATTGTCAGGCAATGTGATGGTCAATGGCCATCTTCTTCAGCCGGGTCGTTCAGCGTCGACAAAGCATGTCGGATCCGATGTGCTGCTCAAGACGGCAACTAAAAACCGTGTTCCTTCGCTAGGGAGGAAGTCGGCTTCAAGTTGTGTAATCTGACTGCAGACGGCAAGGAAGACCGGGAGGAGCTTACAAGGACTAGAGTAAAATTTCTTTTTTCTTTTGAGGGTGTCTTTGGGCTACGACCGACTTTTGGTAAGGTCTAGTTTTTTGAAAAAAAAACATTTCCCAGCAAATAATTATCAATAAAACCTTGTTAAAAACAGTCTTATGGAAGTGTCCATCAATGATGTACAGTGCTCACAGAAAAATAGGAGTGTTGGCGCCCGGACGTCCGGACGGTGCCGCAGGACGCAAGCCCCCGCACGTCTACGTGATAGAGGCCCATGTTGCTCCCCTCCTCCCCCCGTTTCTCTTCTGTGCTCGTTTCCCCCGCGCCGCGCACCCCCGCAGTCCGTCCCCACGCCCGCTGCGTCAGCCTTCGCACCGCCCCACGGTGCGCGACAAGCATGCCCCATCGCCCCCATGACCGCAGCACCCCCAACGCTTCTGTCCACTATCCCTCCGGGGAGCCACGCGCCCAACAACTACTGTAACATTAGACTGAAGCGGCTAAAACACCATGAACATATTATTGCAACAACACAGAACAACTGCTGTAACATTAGGCTGAAGCAGCTAAAACACCATGAACATATTATTGCAACAACACGGAACAAACTACTGCAACAATAGGTTGAAGAAGCTGAAACATTTGGAACATATTATTACAACAACACCGAATAAACTGCTACAACAAATAGGTTGAAGAAGCTGAAATACTTAGAACATATTATTGCAACACTGGTGTGAAGTATATGAAACAACGCTCGAAATAAAAACACTTGCAACAAACAACTAGTGCAACATGAGATTGAAGCAACTGAAAACACATTGCAACTTCTCAAGCAATACTACTGCAACATCGCAAAAAACATCTGTTGCAACAACCCAAAAAAACTCATTGCAACATTAGAAAATTATGTGTTGCAACATCCAAAAAAACCATTACAATATGGTGAGATCTGACCTCCGAGAGCTCGCTGGAACCCTAGCCACCGCCGCATCCCTTAAATCCGGAGGAGGAGGAGGAGGAGGAGGAGGAGGAGGAGGGCTCAGATCCAGAGGAGTAGGAGGAAGGAGGGCTCAGATCCAAGATCCAGAGGAGGAGGAGGAGCAAAGCCTTAGATCTAGATCCTTCCGTGACCTACCTTGTCGGAGCCACTGTCGTCGTCCTCGTCTCCGGTGGGGTGTGGGAGCCGGGTCGTATGGAGAGTAGGGTGCATGGAGGTCGAGGAGGGCGAGGGACGGAGGGAGGAAGGGAGCACGGGCAGGCGGGCGCGCAGCGAGCTCGCGTGCGGAGGGGAGGGAGGGAGGTTGTAGAGGGGCGAGGGACGGAGGAAGGGAGGGACTGAGGGAGCTCGCGCGGCGACGACGACGCGAAGAGTGGGCAGGAAAGCGGCGCGGCGAGCGAGTGCGGGAGAGAGCGAGGGCGGAGGAACGGGCGGAGTGCGACTGCGGGAGAGAGCGACTATGGGGCAGCGGGTAGAGCGGGTGAAGTGCAAGTGCGGGGGGAACAGTGCATCCAGAGGCCCAGACGCCCGGCCTGGCCTATAGCATTACCGCAGAAAAAACTAGTGGTTGCATCATTTGTATTGAGAGTAAGCCGACAATGGCCAAAAAAATTTGCCCCTTTTGCAGTACATGCACGGAGTATCAAATGTGGACAAAATAAAAAAACTAATCATGGAGTAATTAGGCTTAAAACATTCGTCTCGTGATTTTAAACTAAATTGTGTAATTAGTTTTTTTTATTTCGTCCACGTTTGATACTCTATACATGTACCGCAAAAGAGGAAAAAAATTTGGCAAAAAATTTTTGGCCAACTAAACAAGGCCAATCTCCCTTTCAAAAAGAAACTGGCACGCCTCTGTCATCTTCCCCTCCTCTTCAAATCCGTCCAAATTGTGCAGCCACAGATCTGTTCCATATGGTAGTATGGTACTCCGGTACTAGTACTAGTATCATACAACCATGACACTGTACAGACACACTAGAAAAAGTGCTCTTGAGAGTATCCATGTGCGCTTGCCAGCTCCGTCCGTGTCCGTCCGGCTGCTGCTTCGGCCGAGTGCTGACATGCTCTGACCGTACCTGATGGATAAAGACGCCTAGTAGTATTCCGGAGGTATAGCATGCCAGTCATGGATCCAGTACACCGTACGCCTGTACGCTCAGTCGCCTACATCCTCATGCTGCTCGCCATTTCTCCACCGTGATAATGGCAGCTTCCTCTTCATCCACACTCTGCTCTAGTGCTCTTCCATCCAGTGACTGGGTTTCTCCCAAGTTGTGCGAGCCACAGCAAGATGAGCACCGGCTGTATCAGTAGCAAATGTACAAAAGAGCTAGTAGCCATGATGCGTGCTTCAGATTGGCCTTACCATTGTTTTCTGGTAGTGCTACACTCGAGAGCACGTCTGGAATACGGGTTTTTTTTTCTTTTTTGCCCGGACTCGCAGGAACCGAATTTATCTGCTAAAGTTTCTATGTTCCGAATATGTCCCACGTCGCTGCATTGAGAAATTTTTGCGCTCATAGTGGTAGACCAAGAGATGAGTGCAATTTAAATGACGCATGTAGTCATGTAGATCAAGTACGTACAATTACACAATTCGAAGCACAAGCGTGCAACCCACCGCGTCGTCTTCTTCCTATGTTCGGTTCTTCAATACCCCACAGCCTTAGAACGAAGGAGGAGGGGGCGTCGGGAGGCAGTCGGACCGGCGGTGGTGGCAGGTTGAGGGGCGGCGAGCGAGGCGATGGGGGACAACCGGATGGTCGGAGTCGGCAGTAGCGGCGAGATACTCGAGCTCTCATCCTTCGGCTAGGGCTAGGGATGACGGATAGAGTGGTGGGGCGGGCGGTGGGCAGCGGGGAAGACGCTGGTCGGGGGGTGGGGGGTGGGGGTTGAAGGCCGGAGGTGGCAGCGCGCTTGTGTAGTTCAAGAAAGAAGAACAGCCTCGCTCTTTCTAAAACGGGCAACCAGTCAAGACATAACACACTCCAATCATATAGCCGAGATCAGGACATGGATTCGACTCAAGAATCTAGGGCACATTTGGTTGGTGACACAGTTTGCCACACCAAACCTTTGATAAATTGTAACTACCACAAAAAGTTTGGCGAGTAAAAGCCACACTTTTGACAAAGTTTAGCAAGAAAATGAGTTTATGATGTATGAGACAAGATGTTAAGAAAGTGCGACATGTCATAAGTGTGATAGTGAATCAAATAGTTATGAGAAAAAACTGCGGTATAAATAACCTGTGCCATGGCAAATTGTAGTTAGGGACCAAAAGGCCCAGTCGGTACAGTTTATGCAAAGCACGGAAGCATGCATGTGAGCTGGAAGCAGAAACGTGTCTACTAGAGGCCAAACGCCAGAATGCAAGAGCCGCCAGACAGCGCCCACGAGCGGAAGGCAAATAAAGGCCATAATCTGTTTCCTGCAGCGCCGGTCCTGGGATTTCGAGGGTGTTCCGGTGAACTCGTCACGACGGCCTCTCCAGTTTATGTATAAAATCTTATAATTTATAGGAGCTAATTTTATTTGTAAAGCGAAACCAAATCTAATAATATATTTTTAGTTGCACAGCACTACTTGAAGCTGAAAAAACCTTATGTATATCACCTTTTTGTGATTGAATAAAATGATCTTCTTGTCTTTTTCATTTTCTTTTCTCGGCCCTAACAAATGTTTTTTAGTAACATTCTAAAATTCTAGCACCTAACTATACAAATAATTAATTTGGATTAAAAAATAAACAAGAAAAAAATACCTAAGGCCTGGACATGAACTGAAACCACTAATCGGCAATTGCAATTCACAAGAAGGCAAGAACCAAGATGTCGTCATCGTGGAGCCTTGCCAGGTCACTGTCGTCATGCGCCGTTCCCCGACAGTCTAGCTCTCTGTGGCGGCGCAGCTTGTCGCTGGCTTCGCGTGTGTGCGTCGGGCGTCACGATTCGCGAACTTGCGAGTCACGATCAGAGTGCAGTGCGGCTCCTCGCCTCCTTTCTGTCTAAGGGCCGTGGTGAAAAATGAGAAAGAAAGCTAGAAAGGTCGACGTTGTCTTCTTGGGTTGGCTAGCCAATTCTCTGCCCCTCTTCTCATTAATTAGTTTGCTGATACCTAATAGACTATAGGGCCTGGAGGTTTATATACCTGGGTTTGGGTCTCTCTCCTGTCTGGGCCCTCGGCTGTCGCACCCGGTGCCCTACCCCTAGGGCTGGCACTGGTTTCCTGACAAGGTGTAAGATCCAAATGGCTAGAGGGGGGTGAATAGCCTATTTAAAAATCTACAAGCTTCACTAAACAACCACGTTAGTATAAAAGATGGCTAAGCTAATTCTAGCACTAGCTCAACTACACTATGCAAGCCACCTATATAATTTTAGTGAAGCAAGGCTATGATCTCTAATACACACCAACAAGGTTAAGTCACTAAGCTACTTACTCCTATGTGATAAAGACTACACTAAACAAACTACACTAGAACTAGTATAAGAAAGTAAAAAGCAAGTGACTTGATTCTTATACCAACAATGTAGAGAGATAATGCATTCGAAGAATCAATCACAATGAGTAATCACAAGAGAAATCATCGGCAAAGAGAGGACATAATATTTTTTACCGAGGTTCACTTGCTTCCCGGCAAGCTACTCCTCGTTGTGGCGATGCACCCACTTGATGGATCACGAGCTAATCAACTATCAAGAGTTGAACCCTCAACGGGTGCCGTACATCCACTCACAAGATGGGGATCCTCCAAGCCACGAGCTCTACTAGAGTAGCCAATTCGCGAACTCCCACGGGGAAGGCTCAAGAACCCCTCACAATCAACTTGGTGAGGCTCGAAACAATGTCCAAAGTTGAGCTCAACACCACCGCTGCTCCAATCCGTCTAGGGTGTCGAGAAACACCCAAGAGTAACAAGCAATCCGCAGCAAGCCCGAAGATCAAGTGCCACTAGATGCAACTCTCAATGCAATGCACTTGAATCTCACTCAATCTCTCTAGAGTATGCAACCAAACAAGGAGATGAGTAGAGGGAGTGTTCTCTAGCTCAAAGTATGCCTCAATATCTCAAATGTGCAAGAGAGAACCTCCAAGGACCGGCCACCTCTTATTTATAACGTTTCACTCAAGAGCTAGCCGTTATCAACTTCACTGGATGATTTTCGGGGGTGATAGACGCTACAGACGCGTCTGTCGCACCACTGAGCGGCCACGTGTCCCGACCGTTGGAGTTTACTGCGCTCGCGCTCTACGCGTCAGACTCGTCTGTCGCGACCGACAGACGCCGCCTCGCCACCGTCAGACGCGGTCCAGAAGCCATGTTTTCGCGCTGAGCCGTCGGACGCGTACGCTACTAGGCCGACAGACACAGTGACGAGCATCACTCGCTCACACTCGCGCGCGCCAGCACAATTCCACAGCATTAGACGCTCTAACAGTGCGCGAGGCCACGTCTGTTGCCTTCGCGACAGCGCGTCTATCGCGCCCGCACGCACAGGCCGAGCTAGGGTAGCCCGACAGACGCTGACGTCAGCGTCTGTTGCTCCCGGCTCGCACGTCTGTCGCGTGTATCTTGGTGATACTTCGTTGTTTTCTCGTTCCACTTGATCGCCCTTGTTCCTTATGAGCTACTCTTCATATGTGTATCACTGAAACACATGTTTTAGCTCATGAAACACCTCAGTGCTTTCACCACTTTTTCAACCTCCGGCGCAATGGAAAATAGGCATTTTATTTCCCCGAAAACGCTTGCCCAAACCCCTTTCTACCGCTCAAACACCACCACCTTCGCAAATGTGCCAACACCACCAAGTGAAAATCACCATGTGCATGTGTGTTAGCATTTTCATAATCATTTTCCAAGGCGATATGTTAGCTCTCTTGACTAGATTCTAATGCATATGCTCAAGATGATGACCTAGTAGCACTTGATTCACGAGCTAACTGTGATTGCCCCTCTTGTTAGTCGGCTATCAATCATAAACCCGGTCAATCACTTCTCTACTCATCTTAGACCGGCAAAAGCAAACCCTATGATTATACCTTTGCCTTGATCACTTTGTTCCATGTCCATCTCCTCATGCTTGATCACCATGACCATCATTTCATGTACATGCACCATCTCTATGTGATCTTGTGACCACCACTCCATGCCACATGCACCTTCATCACATGTGTTGTTTATGCCTAACTTAAACCACTTAACACATGGCATTAGTAACTTGGTGTCATTAATTACCAAAACCAAACTTGGGCTTTCACAAGGCCAGATAGCTTCCTTGTTCCATCCAAATGAAGCTCATAGTCTTGATGAAAAAGTAAACCAAACCGGGAGAATCGGTTAACCCACGAGAATCAGAGAGGCAAGCCAAGAAAAGCTAAATTCAGAACTTCACAAGTACACATATGGAGTACTATCAATTATAGACTGGTACCAATTTCTACTATAATGGAATACTTAAATTATAATTAGTCCACCCAGTAAAACATCCCCCGCTGAGAGCCTCCGACTAGTGTGCACCTCTCTATTATAATGGAACACTTAAATTATATTTGGTCCACCTAGTAAAACGTCCCCCGCTGAGAGCCTCCAACCATTATGCACCTAGAAAAATGCACATATCAAATCGTATTTATTGAAATCAAGGGCTAAAAACACCCTTTATACGCTTCAAACCCAATCCGATGGACGATGTGATTTGTTTGACGCCGGACTTCAAACGCACCCCCACGCCATTCCGCCCCCGCACGCCCTCCGCGGCCACACGCGCCCGGCGGCCAAGGATCAAATCCCGCCCCCGGTGCCTCGCGAATGTCCCATTTTCCTTTTCACCGCTTCGTAACCTTCCCCTTCCTCTACCCCACTCCTGCAGCGAGCCCAAAAATCCGCACACCTCGCAATCTCCAACCCCGCGGCGCCGCCGATCCTGCTAGGATCAAGGCCCTCACTCCCTCATCACGGGAACGGATGATCCCACGAGCGTGAGATCACCGCGATGGCCACCACGCAAGCGAGCACATCGTGGAGGTTGGCGACGCGATGGCCACGCCCTAGAGGGCAGCCAATCGATCACATGCGGCACCTACGGATGCCCCACGCATCCGTCTCCTGAGATCCCCATTGCTCCCATTGGGAGCGGCAAGGCGTCATCCCCGCAAGGTGCTGTCGCTGCTGGTAGGAGCGGGTCACCACCGGGTGGTGCCGTCTGCTGCATGTGCGGCGACCGCGGCCTCCTGCACGAGCTCTACAGGTACGTGCATCCATCCACCCTCCGGTCTCTCTAATCATTTTTTATTATCTTATTAATGCGCGCTGTCGTCGCTCATGTCCGTACCCACGACTGATCCCTAATTCGATCTGCACTTAGGAATAAACTCATCTAGAAGCCTAGGACCAGGGATCAGAGGAGTTCGATACATATGATTCTCTTACTGCTGTTTTAGTAGATGCGTCTGACAATTTCAGCACATTGAAGTGAAGAACAAAGAAAGCATGCTCCAGAAATTTCTCTTATTTTTCTCTGTGATGTCATTTTTCATGAAACACCCTATGAATAATTATCCTTTTAATGTAATTAATTTTTTTAATGATACAGCTTACTAAAATTCTTGGCGTCAACTATTATATAATTTTTATTTAAATGTTCTTGCAGGTATATTAGAAGGAATCAGTTAGATGCTGAGTTTCCCCTCTTTGAATAAAACTCTCTGAAATGGCCTGAATTTGTGCAGAAAATGTATGGTTAGTACTTTATGCAATTGGAGTACATAAGTCCATTTAATTCCTAATGGGCCATGATTTTTTTTTCTGAAACTGAGAAGCTTTCATAGGAGTTGAACATTACAGGAATACATTTGTCCGATGGCTTTTCAAAAATAAAAAGGAATAGTCGAATGGGATAGCATGAGTGGTTGAGATATTGGAGCATTGTTCATTTATCGTCTTTGTTTGAGTTTAGGCTAGGCAAGATTCTTTCTTGTGATCCTTTGTTTACATAAGTTGAGAAGCAAAGTTAGAATTCAGGTGGAATGGGAAAGAGAAACTTAGGTTCTGAGAAGCTGGGTACGATCACTCATGTCTGTTAGATTAAGGATAAACTCAAGTACTTAATATGTAAAAATTTTACAACATATTCACTAATGTTAAAGGACTCAAGAGAGCATTTTTGAAATATAGTTAAATTAAGGAGAAACTTTGGTTTTATAACCTCTATTGTCATATTATCTACAGTAGTTTACATTAGCTTAACCTAGCCAAACATGTAATTTCATAACGTTTGGCATTCACCTATATAATTATTTTTGGAGCTTCTTGGCTTGTCTCAGTTATCAAGTTTCCTGAGACCTAACACTGACGGCTTGATGGCTTGTCTCAGTTAGATTGCCTTGATGGCTTGTCTCATTTCTTCCTGAGATTTATGTGTTGCAGCATGTCGTGCTTTGGCCTTTTTTTGGCTGGTTCATGGTTTAGGGTTTCTTCTCTTTCTCAGTTTATTTGTGCATTTTTTTGGTAGTTGATATCACGCTTCATAATTATTAATTATCCAAGTTCCAAGCTTGCAGGGCACTAGCAAAAAAACATAATGGGCACGTTACCTGTAAGTAGTTAACTGTTTTTATTTCTTTCAGTTAAACTGAAGAAATTTGAAACCATTTCCTTTTCTTGGTTTGGATTTCAAAACCCACTATTTTTTTTTACTTCAGACTGTTGTCAATGACAAATGCATTTGACACCTTTTTATAGTTGTTTCTTGACTAATAATTCTCTATATTGTTGCGTGATAGTTTTCTCCTGTTTAAATTGGAGTATGCTGGATTTGGAATTCTCATATTTAGATATGGCAAGGACTCTGTTCATTCGGATATCGCCTATCTGATCATTTATAGAGTAGATGCAGCAGATAGCAAACCAATAGAACAAAAATTTTAGAAGGAATGATTGGAGAAGTCAATCGACAACAAATATTTTGCCTCCCAGACTTGACAATTGACATTGTGTTGTGAGTCAGCTAACTCAAAAAAAAATACAACTTGTCTATTGAACATTGGCATCATTACACCACTATGAATTCTAACAAAAGAGTTGAACATTAGCACCTTTTTTTGTGACAAAAGAGTTGAACATTAGCACCACTATGAATTTTAACATGATGTACCAAGCAGTTCTTTTGGAAGTCTGAACCTGCACCTGTATTTGTTACTATTGGCTCACTTTTCTTTGTCACAGTTCTCAGTCTCATCTTGAATCACTTCTTAAAATAACCAAGCAATGGAAGACGAATATATATGCTTTGAACTCTTCTTCTTAAATTCCCAGTGAATACAACTTAGAGCATCTCCGAGAGTACCCATTTTTGGCACACCTACTTTTAGGCGATGATTCAGGATGCTAACAGAGTTTGTGCCCCTTCACTGCAGATGGTATGTTTATCTTTTTCTCAATACTTACTCATTTGCAAGCACAAGACACTGTTTGTTACCAACTTCCATAAGTTACTGTATTTTACGATTTGTCCATAACTTGAATTGTCTTAGTTGACAACTGACAAGTTGCAGACATATAGCACTAGAAAATTTGATATCGCGGGTCCTGAATGCTGTTCCTTTTTCCTCTTTTTCAAGGCTTATTAGGACTTAATTCTATTTTAACTTCATGGTTTGCAGTTCGCGGCAGGGAGACACATTATGTACTCAGTGAGTGCTGATGGTGCTATCATGGCTTGGAAGATTGATTCTAGCAAACGAGAGGAGTTTATTATTTTCACCTTTTTATTTATTTTAAAAAACTGTATACTATGTAATGTAACTTGGATAAGTAGTGCTCGCTACACTATGTACTAGAGTGTGTCATAATCTTGCAATATACTTGCTGGATAATATTTGCTTCATAAACTTGAAAGTCAACTCGAATGGTTGATGTTGGTGGCCTGATTTCTAATCATGTAACTTGGATAAGTAACGTTCGCTACACTACGATTTTTTAGGAATATTTGCCTATGATGGTTTGGATCACATGATGCACACTTTTTGAAGGGATAAGGTAGGCGAGATTTGCAATTTAATGTTTTTTTGCAATACCTTCCTTTATTCATTGTTCCATTCGTCCTGTCCTAACTAGGCATTTCTTTGTGCATGAATCTTAATCTATTTCACTATTTACTTCATTTTCGAAAAGCATAGTGTTCTTTTGTTTTAACCGTAGCGTTAGCACGGGTACGCTACTAGTGTACGTTGGAGCACCATTGTACTAGAGAAATTCAGCTTTTAGCTGCCAAGTTTCCAAACCCTCGTTTGGGCCTTGTTTAATTCTAGGGGTGTAAAGTTTTGGGGTGTCACATTGAATATTTCATGAGATGTCGAAAGAGGTGTTCGGATACTAATAAAAAAAACTAATTACAAAACTCGTCTGTAAACTGTGAGACGAATTTATTAAGACTAATTAATCCGTTATTAGCACATGTTACTGTAGCACGACATTGTCTAATCACAGACTAATTAGGCTCCAAAAATTTGTCTCACAAAATACACGCAATCTGTGTAATTAATTATTTTTTGGTCTACATTTAATACTACATGCATGTGTCCAAACATCCGATGTGATAGGGTGTAAAGTTTTGGGGGTGTCACATCAGGTGTCATATGGGAGTGTCACATGGAGTGTTTGGATACTATAACAAACAAATTACAGAATCAGTCAGTAAACCGCGAGACGAATTTATTCAGCCTAATTAATCCGTCATTAGCACATGTGTACTATAGCACTTTATTGTAAAATCATGAACTAATTAGGCTTAAAAGATTCGTCTCGCAAAGTAGTCGCAATCTATGCAATTAGTTTTTTAGTCTATATTTAATACTATATACATGTGTCAAACATTCGATGGGATAGGGTGTAAATTTTTTTTAGGTCAAACTAAACATGGCCAAAATCTTACTGTACCACACAAGCTGGAACAGTAGTGAAAGCGACATTCTGGATCTAGAACAGGAGTAAAAGACAAATTCATATCTAGGAAGAAAGACAAAAGGGAGCAAAAGGCCTCACCGTCAAAACTTTAGAAGTGGGTAATCTAGGAAAATAGATGATAATTGCTAAAAAGTCGTCACGAGACTGTCTCCAACAAACTATGCATATCGCAACCCAAACCCATTTTGTGTCTTGCACAGTGAAAAAAATGTCATCCAACAAAATAGGCAAAGGGAGCACCTATTTTGGGTAGAAGGAGAAAGGGAACCCAGATATGCATCCTCTTTCCATCGTCTCTCTCCTCGACCCAAATCCTTGCGCCATCGACATGGTGGGCCCGTAGGAGGTAGCGAGGAGCGGCTAGCGCGGCGGCGGGGCGCGGCGAGGTGGGTCCGCGAGGCGTGCCCACGACGAGGAGCGGCCGACGCGGCGAGGAGAGCGCGGCGTGGTGAGGTGGGTTCGTGGCGGGGAGCCGCCGGCGCGGCGAGGCGGGAACGCAACGGGGAGTCGCGGGCGCAGTGAGGCGGGTCCGCGGCGAGGAGCGGCCGGGCGGCTCCATGGCGGCGGGTCGCATGCAGGGAGGCGCGGGTGGCGCTTGGTGGGCGGCACTGTGGGTTTCTTTTTTGCGTCCTTTGTTGGAAAAGAGAAGTTTTAAGTGCCAGATCTTTCTTTTGTGCGCAACCCAAATCATCAAATACATCTCATATTTAGGTAAGGGCCGTTGGAGACGGTCTGAGTAGTAAAGTTTTGTTTGCCCTTGATGTTCTAGTTTGTTGGCCCTACATAAATACATCAGCCTTTTGAAAATCCACACTAAGTACGGCTACTTAAGTGGACCCAATTAGAGTACTCCCAAACGGCCAAGCCCTACAAGCAAGAGCAACTCCAAACCGTACCGCTATGTATTGACTAGCCAACAGATGTACAATATGCGACAGGGAAATGGTGCGGCGCAATTGAATGTGTACAAAAAGAGATTGTTTTCTGACTTTACTGCGTGAGAAGAAAAATCAAACACAACCCTAAGTACTCCAGGCCGCGTTTAGATTGTAAAAAATTTCAAACCGATGAATAGTACCATTTTCGTCTTATTTGGTCAATATTGTCCAATCATGGATCACTAGGCTCAAAAGATTCATCTCATGACTTCCAACTAAACTGTGTAATTAGTTATTTTTTACCTATATTTACTACTTCATGCATGGGTCCAAAGATTGATGTAATGGAGAGAGAGTGAAAAAAATCTAACTTTTAGGGTGCATCTAAACAAGGCCCTAGTAAGTAAACATCTAGTACTGCATAGTGAATTAGTATGATAATAATGTGCTTGAAGAAACATCACTTTGGAAGTTTGGATCATCAATGTGCCAACAAAACAAGTTCAATTATCGATTAGGAACAAAGTAGCAGGCTGGATCAATTTTTTTCCATCAGTGCATGGACCTTAAATTCACGAATTTCATTTAGCATGAATATACATAGAGATTGATATTTAATCGTGATATTTATTCAGAGGCTCTCAGAGTACCATCAATGACAAAATTATGACTGAGTAAAGGTAACGTGTTAAAGTAAATCAATCGAGTAATATCTATAGGACAGAGAATAGCATGTTCACGTGCCAACGAAGATAGCAGACAAATCAACATTCGTTCAGCTCATGAGCATTGATGTTCCAGCTCACCAACCATCCGGAGCTAGAAATCTCCTGTACCCAGATTTTTTTTTTGGCTTAAGTAGCTTGCGTACATGAAATACAAAAACTCTAAGCCCGTGTTCAGTTCCGGATTTGGTGCTCCCGAATTAGTACAGTGCGCATTAAATGCGCACTGTACCAATTCGTTTGTATTTAGTAAAAATTGTTCAAATTTTGACTATTTAGACTCAAAATGTTCGTCTCGCAAAGTACAACAAAACTGTGTAATTAGTTTTTAATTTCATCTATATTTAGTACTTCATGCATGTGCCGACATTTTGATGTGATAGGAATCTTCTTTTTGCATAGTGAAATTTGGGGTTGAATTTGGGAACTAAACCAAGGCTAAGGCGGAACCGCACCGCGTCCGATAAATATTCCCCCTGTTCGGCTGAGCTTATCAGCCGTGGAACAGTGTTTTTCTCTTACAGCAAATCAGTCAAAGCCGGCTTATAAGCCAAAAAAAAACAACCTGCCGAACACGGCCATTTACTGGAGGAAGATATAGAGTAGGAAGGACCTGCATCGGATACTGTAAAAGGAACGCGGGACGTGCCCGCTCAACGCTAAATCTATGCGCCGTCTGCGCGCGGACAGAGAGAGTTTTCAACTCCCTAAAAAAATTTATAACTCACAAACCAAAAAAATAAATTAAATTTCGATTACATCATTAAATTCGTTTCAATAAATCTTTCAAAAACAAGATGTCACATAGATATATTTAGATAAATTTATTTACGGACATGTGGACCCCACTCGATATAGAGCAGAGATATAGAGGATTGACGAGTGCGGGAGAAAGTGATATAGAGAAGAGAATCTTGATAACCAGGACAAAATATTCATTTTACGAGATGTATATAGAGTACGATAAGTGCGGATAGCCTAACACAAAATGCAAAATGCACTTTTATGGGATCAGGTGGGTTGGGATTAAAAATATATATACTACAGTTACGGATGCCGTCCGTTGACACTGGGACACCAATTCCCATTCCCAGGGCCTGTTTGGTCGGGTGTTAAAGTTTTACAATATGGTAGCACTTTCGTTTTATTTGACAAAAAATTTCTAATTTTAGACTAATTAGGTTTAATAGATTTGTCTCGTAAATTACTCCTAATCTGTATCGACATACATACAATTAATCTATATTTAGTACTCTATACATTTACCGTAACATAGATATGATGGGAGTTAAACTTTTAACACCTGGAAACCCAACAGGGCCTCAGCAATCCATCTAGCCATAGTTTCAGTTGCAACGCAGATGTGATGGGAAATCTCTTTTTATATGGTGAAATTTGAGGTGAATTTAGGTATCTAAAGAAGGCCAGAAACCGGCTATCTGTATTTACACTATTCCTTCTCCACTTTGTACTTCTACGTTACAAAATCTAATCGAAGTACTGTAGTTGTGATTTCCATCCAAACAATTTTTTAGAATCCATATCCTAAGAGCAACCCCAGAGTCAACTAGTCAAGCAACCCATAACTTCACATCCTCCAACGCAATAAAAAGATGGTGAAAAAAAAAGAAGAGCAAGCACAGTGTTGCACCAGTACAGCGTGGCCGTGTCCATCACCTGCGTCGCCTCCGGTCGGCGGCGTACTGCGAGAGCGGGGCGAGCTCGGAGAGCGGCGTCGCGAGCGGCGTGGCATTGGGCGTCGGGATGGGAGAGGACCTGCACACGGGGCACGACGCGCTCCGGCGCAGCCAGGCGTCGAGGCAGGCGACGTGGAAGCCGTGCCTGCACTCGGGCATCACGCGCAGCATCTCGCCGTCCCTGTACTCGCTGAGGCAGATGGAGCACATGGCGTCGGCGTCGGCCCTGCTGCTGGAGAAGGCGACCTTGGGGTAGGACGCGATGGCGGCGGCGTCGAGCCCGACGGGGGAGCACGCCGCCGCGGCGGAGGCGGAGGAGTAGGCGGCGGCGTCGTCGGGGGACTCGGACCCTTCCGCGACGAAGAGCACGCGCGGGACGGTGATGGAGAGGTGGCCCGAGCTGGAGGCCGTGGTGACCGCTTCCCCGGCCCAGTAGTCCCCGTCGCCACGGCCGAAGCAGAAGTAGAAAGCCAGCAGTAGGGAGGCGAGCAGGACGAGGAAGCCGAGCGCGATGGCGATGGAGTAGCCGAGGCCCAGGCTGGAGAGCGAGGAGAGGAGGGACATCGCGGTCGCGGTGGTCTTGCCGGCGGCGGTGGCGACTCCCTAGTGGCGAGGGCGCGGCGGAATGGCATTGGCGGAGCGCGCGCACGGTGATGGTGGTCTGGTGGATGCCCTGGATCACTGGGTGCCGCGTGGGTGGGGGAGTAAATGTTGGAGGTGGCGTGGTGAAGTGGTGATATTTTGCTTTCCTTCCTCACTCTCGCTCTCGCCTTGTCGCGGGGTTCAGAATTCAGATCTGGCGGGGTGGGTGCGCGTCTCGAGCGGCTGCATTTATTGCCGGGGAGCTGGGACGGCGAGGAGTAATGGCGGGGACGACGGGGATGCTCTCTGTTCGTGCTCCGCAGCTTGCAGCTTGGCTCGGCTCGGCTCGGGCTCCGCTGGGAGGGAGATGGGGACGGGGAAGGGGAAGTGGACAACGACGAGTGACCGCGTGGGGTTGTGGGACGGAAACTTCTGCTGGGGTCTGGGTTTTTTTTTTAAACCAAAACGGGGGAGAGCTTCCCCCACCAAATTCGTTCAAAGCAAAACACTCTAATTAATTAGAGCGTACAGTAGCAATACAAGACTACGCCAGCCGTCTAGGCCGTTTACATGCACCTTGTTCGACAGGCTGTTTTTTTCTTATAAGCCGGCTGTGGCTGATTTGCTGTAAGAGAAAAATACTGTTCCACGGCTGATAAGCCGTGCTGATAAGCTCAGCCGAACAGGGGATGATCATGCTTAAGGCGCTTGCGCCAGACAACCAAATCATCACAAACACGAGAAATTACAAGTCTACTTCTAGAGGTTTCGTTTCGGAATATTTCACCGTTTCTGTCATCCCATAATCTCCAGAGAATGGTCAGCAAGATGAAAGGCCACAAGGCAGCATTGAGGCCGGCGGGGACGTAGGCGTTCCAGACCTCCACATCTGTCATGGTCGCAATATGGCTCAGTCCAATTTTCTCCCAGAGTTCCGAACTAGTCGAACAGCCAAAGAAGACATGATGTCGATCTTCTACTGATGCAGCACACCGTTGGCATTGGTCATCATCAACAACATGCTTCGCGTGGAGATTGATCCTTGTGCTCAACCTGTCCTTGAAGTACAACCAGGCAAACACCTTAACTTTGTTGGGACACGGGTGCCCCAGATGCGCCGACCATGTATATCCGGAGTGTCATGCGTGCTATTGAGGGCAGCATAGGCGCTGCGGGCAGTGTATGGTTTGTTGGTTAACTTGAGCAGTCTTCTATTTGGGCCTTCTCTGAGGTGGAACTCCTGCAGACAAGAAAGAAGGTTGTCCAGCTGTGCACTAGCAGCGTTAGCGAGCCTTGGTCTTAGTTGCAAATCAAACCCATTTTAGAAAACAGACTGCACCGATATATTAGGCCTAGTGGTGTGGGAGAAAAGAGCAGCATGGGTGGAACACAAGGGACTATCCGGGAGTCACTGATCAAACAAAAAGAGGTGGAAGAGCCATTGTAGACATTGACATAGGTAATGGACCCGAAAGTATTGAGTTCATCATTAATAATTTTCAAAGATAACTATGGTAGTGTTTAGATGGTGTAAAAGTTGGTGTAAAGTTCCTATAGCACTTTTCGTTGTTATTTGGTAAAATTTATTCAATCATGGACTAACTAGGCTCAAAAGATTCGTCTCGACATTTACAGATAAACTGTGCAATTAGTTATTTTTTTACCTACATTTAATGTTCCATGCATGTGTCCAAAGATTCGATGTGACGGAGAATCTTGTAAAATTTTTAGAATTTTGAAGGAAGTAAACAATGCCTATGATGCAGTAGGGGTGTCAAAAGAGGCAGGATCTCGGAGCAGCCATTCTTTCCAGACTCATTAGAGAAGAGTTTGCCAATGAATTTCATGCTGGGGCCTCGCTCCAGAGGCGCACTGCTGCTGAGCTCAGTGCCCACTGGCCAGCGGCGGCAATATGTCACACCCTGTTCGTTTGAGCTATTTAGCGGAATCAGCAGCCATCCAGCAGTGTTTTTCTCTCACAACAAACCAGCGAACAGTACTTTCAGCCACAATAAACCAGCGAAACGAACAGGCTATCAATTTTTGGAGGATTTCCTGTCGTGTTGTCGTCGGATCAACTGATGGTGGTGCAGAAACCTTGTCGCTGGGTTTTTTCATGACTTTAAGTGAAACGCGGGTAAGTTTCATTTGCAAGCCAAGCGTACTCCCGTCGTGGCACCGGACTGCATAATTGCTGCTGTTACTTTCAACCTTGAAAAAAACGAAGGCTTGAAAGTCACAGCAAAATCTGTGTCCTTTGTGAGTTGCTATCCCGTCAGCACAGCGGGTAACTGCGCTGGTTCACCCCATGTCATGCTTGGATATGGAAGACGTAAGCTTTCTGGAAGAGAGGAGACAAAAAGAAAAAGAGTGAACATAGGCAGTGCAACAAAAAAAAAATCAACAACGCCGTTGCCGGGGATCGAACCCGGGTCACCCGCGTGACAGGCGGGAATACTCACCACTATACTACAACGACTTCGTTGTATCTTGCATATTATACGATCTTTTATCGGATTACAACAGAACGATGCTCTCGCAGTCTCCCCCGAGCATCCGCACATTCCAAGTTCCCAGCAGCATATTCCCCAGGCTACCAATTTCTGCGATTGGCTTTACTGCCCGAGGTATCTCTCGCTTTGCTTCTATCGTCCTATCAACCATTCAACCCTCCGCAAGCTTCATCTTGCCCGCTCCAGCCGACCGAGTCTGCCGCATGTCGACCGGAGTTCCCGCTGCCACGGTGTCCTCACGAATGAAGCCCAAACAGGCTGGAACACGGAATAGCTCCAGTCTTTCACGGCGACCTGCGAGGCTGTGACTGTGAGTAATCTTTCATTTGTTCTCGCCCGTGCCAACTCGTTCTTGTTTGGAGTCTCGGTGATGCACATCACATGCTTCCTGAATTCAGTAGTAAGTAAATGCTTAGCTAGTGATGCTCGTTTGTTCAGAATTTCATTGTTCGAGAGCTAGCTAGACCGTTCAGGTCAACAAGCTTAGACCTTAGGTTGCCCATTTGCCCTCATACTGCAGAGTAAGGCAGCGGTATGGACGCGTATGGCGAATTGTTGATACTAGTTAGCAGACAAAACCATACACTTTCCGTTGTGTTCGACGGCTCAAAAGGCACGGAGTCACCAAGTTAAATATTGAGCTGGTTTTAGCATCGGGTCTATGTTATGTTCTCACTTGGTAGAAGAGGGAATCTGGGGAAGAACAGCAAGAACAGAGGTAGGAATAGGAGGGAACGCGGCTGGATCCGCGAGGAGGACAGTTTCAATCCAGAAACGGTTTCAGAGTCGGTTACAACCTGTCACCTCCCCAAGGACAGGTTATACATCGCCGCAAGCCCGCAAGGCCGCAACACACACACACACACACAACCTCCAGCTACGGGCCGAGGCCCAGTACACCGGCCGAGGCCCGCAACAGACCAGCCCACGCACATACGAGTTCCACACTCCATCATCAGCTCCTGACAGTCTACTTGATAGACCGGAAACCGGACTCGTCGTGGATCTCACCTCTCAAAAAAGAAAAAAAAAATCTCACTTCTCTCTTGTTTTTCTTCTTTTGCTTGTTCTTGTTATACTAGGAGCGAAGCTATCTGAAGGTACTAATTAAAAGCATTTTGTCCGTTAGGGAATCCGGCCCACTTGAGGAATTGGGCCTCAAGGTGCCACGAACTAATTTAGACCCAGATCGACATTTTGCAACATACAAATTACTATAGTTTAGTCCTCGCATAACAAAGAAGATTTAATGGCGATGATTCTCTGAACAAAAGGGACCATTGTAGCTTTTGTCCGTTCCTGCTCGGTGCAGTTTTAGGTCTTGTTTAGTTCCGGGACGTAAAGTCTTGGGGTGTCATATCGGGTGTCATATGGAGGTGTTGTATGGAATGTTCGGATACAAATAAAAAAACAAATTACAGAATTCGTCAGTAAACCGCGAGTTGAATTTATTAAGCCTAATTAATCTGTCATTAGCACATGTGTTACTGTAGCACTTTATTGTCAAATCATGGACTAATTAGGGTTAAAAGATTCGTCTCGCAAATTACACACAATCTGTGTAATTAGTTATTTTTTAGTCTATATTTAATACTACATGCATGTGTCCAAATATCCGATGTGACAGGGTGTAAAGTTTTGGGCTGGAACTAAACAAGGCCTTATTGACTGCGGTTGCAGCTGATCGTAGTATTACTCCCCTATGTCTCTAGCTAACTGTCGCCCTTGGTTTCATATAGAAAGTTTGACTCGATTTGTAAAAAATACGTGCAATATTTGTGCCTTTAAATAAATTTATTAAAAAACTAGATTCAAATATCCATCTAATAATATTAATTATGTACCATATATATTAATATTTTTTATATATTTAGTTAACGTTGTTTCTCGTAAAGCAAAATTAAAAGATATTTAGGGACAGAGGTGGTACAGTGGATATGAGCTCTTTTTCTTGCCGTGGCAACTCACGGCTGCAGCTGAAAAGTTGCAGCAAGCACTGGTCAGATTCTGATTCCTAAAGAACACAACTTATAGGGCCTGTTTAGTTGCTCATACAACCCAAAAAAGTTTGCACAGTACCTGTCACATCGAATCTTGCGGCACATGCATGGAGTACTAAATGTAGACGAAAAAAAACTAATTACACAGTTTAGTTGTAAATCACGAGACAAATCTTTTGAGCCTAATTAGTCCATGATTGGACACAAATTACCAAATAAAACGAAAAGTGCTACAGTAGCCGAACCCAAACTTTTTCACCAACTAAACAACCCCATAGGGTTTTTGTTTTGAAGAATGAGTTAGTCCATTATCTAGTTTTTTTTTATTTGTGAAATAAAATATATTGATGTTATTCCTCGCTAGCTAATAGTCAGTACTGGTATGAGAAATGGAGTCATTTCACTAAATTTAAAAAATGAACTATGATGTATCGTCTTTTCTAAGATGGAGTGGCTCCTCAAACAAACACTATATTAATAGTTCATTAAAACTTTGGTTCTATGAAGATTCTTTCAGATAATATAAGCCGTCTACTGTGGGTTAGAGTAACAAGATCATAAAAACTATAGTATTTTTCAATAAAAGTAATTTAGCTATTGAATGAACAAGGTTGTATATCTTAGATCTTGGCATGCAGTGTTTGGTTATAAGCATGAAAAAGGAAAAATGGATTTTGAGTATCAGTTTTTGGTTTGGGTAGTTATCATATTTAACGTAGAAAGTTTATAGAAACTGTGCTGCAATTTTACAGGAATCAATTTATTTAAAAAACATAAAAATAAGAATATTTTCCCCAAATAGACCCTTACCCATGGATTTATTTATTTGGTTGGGTTGGTGCTACATGGATTTGATACATTAATGTCGATTCTGTTCTCCTGCTGCAAACAAAGCCTAACCAAACCTACAACGTATTCGCATCATGTCCCAGACCTTTGAACAGAAATACAAAATTACCACATCCATGGCACTCCTACAGTCCCGTGTTACATATCCTTCTTGGTGAAATCATTTTAATATATAGATTGTACCAAACCAAATTTAGGAACGAACATAAATTAGAAAGAACCCCAAATGAAAACCGGACGTTAGGCACGAGAAAAAAACATATATAAATTGTATCCAACTCCCACTGTCCACACGAGTAGTTAGGTAGTTAGGGAGAGATGGACAAAAAAAAAATAGGGGAGAAATTTTACCTATTTAATGTTAGGTATGGACATCGATATATTGAGGGCAAAATAAATTGAATTTAAAACTCAACTTGGCAGACAAAAAAAGGACAATGCCTTCTAAAACCCGTAACACAAACATAGACATCAAATATATAGATATAGATAGATTGAGGGCAAACTAACTTGAATTCAAAACTCAACTTCTTGGTAGACAAAAAGGAAGTTTGCCTTCTAATCCTTGTAACACGAATAAATTAAATACTCCTGCTTTCCATGAAAGAATGTAACTATGAGATCCGTACTGTTCAAATTAGATGAAGTTTACATTCTCATACTTTATAACAAATAGTATTAATGTTTATATCTCCAAATAAATTTATAATAAAAATTATCTATAACTAATATAGTTGTACTTGTTTTGTATAAAAAATGTTATCACATTTTTATATAAAATCAGTCAATGTTTAAACTATTTGAATTTAAAAAACGAGGATTATATTCTTTTGTAGACGGAAGGAGTATATAGTTATATATACATTGGAGCCCTTTACACTTGGTAAAATGTTCTTTTGTTATATAAATCCACTAGATATAGAAAAGTAATAATTGAAATTCTATTGTGACAATGCCAAGACGTTATTTGTCTTTAGAAGATATTTCGCAGATGACTTACATAATTACTTCGAACGCCATTTTTTTCTTGGAAATTATACATTTTCGACGTCTAATTAAAATTGGGTCATCCGGAAGGACCTTGGCCACCAAGTATTGGAGAGCCTCGTCGGTCTTGCCGAATTCAAACCACGTGATTGCTTCCCGAAATTTCTACCCGACCATCTTCCTTTCCCAGGCCGGCCCCCACCAACAGTCCACCAGCCACTCCACGCCGACGGATGCCGTCCAAGGGCCCCTTCGCGCCACGTGTCAAACGGGCGCTGACGCTTTCTCGGGATATCCACCACTTGCTCTTGGCCCCCCGACGACGTGCCCGCGATGAAGCCGGCGCCCGCGCCTCCCTGTCCACGACTTTATAGACTTCACCCTTAAGTACCAATCCCTCGGTTACCCATATCGATACCCTCATGTTCGGTGTCGCTGCCGCTGGGCCCGAATCTGTGCCGGGCGCCTTGATTCGCCGTTAAGCGAAGGGGGTAGGCGGGATCCCTTTCCGTGGGGACACCTACCTGCGCGGATTCAAACGGCACTGGCTCGCATCCGACGGCAGCTGCCCGTTCAAACGGAGGTCGACGGCGAGGATCGCATCAAGCGCCGTTTATAAGACGACTTGGCCTTGCTACACGCACACGGCGTCTTTGTGTGAGCACAACGCGCAGCCACGAAAGTTGAACAAGAACCAGCCAACAAGCTTGCTACTGTGGTTTCTCATCTGAGCAGCGGCGGCGGCGGAGAAGGAGAGAGAGGGAGGGAGCATGGCCGACCACAAGGAGGAGCCTGTGCTGGAGTCCGTGATGGACAAGATCACCGAGAAGTTCCACGGCGGGGACTCCTCGTCGTCGTCTGACTCGGACGACGACAAGAAGAAGGGGTCCTCGTCGGCGTCGGCGGCGGAGGCCGTGAAGGCCAAGATCTACCGCCTCTTCGGCCGCGAGAGGCCCGTCCACTCCGTCCTCGGCGGCGGCAAGCGTAAGCCCCCTTGATTTGTATACCCGATTCGCTCCTGTTTTTTTCTAGATCCGATCCGATCTAGTTTTATATGTGCTTGCTCGTGCTGCTTGGACTGCTACTTCTTGTTGCTGCAAAACAGTTCGTCGCTTTGTTAGTAAGCTGCTTTATGGTTTGAAACTGAAAAGTGTTTGGACCGTGGTTGTGGCATCTGTAGCGTATTTGCTAAGTAACTTGCAGATTTCTCTTTGATGACTTGATCCGTTATAGCGGTTAGCGGCGGCAGCTTGTCGTTACCCTTAAACCCTAACATGCTCTGTTCGATCTGGACTTAGGAACGGATCTGGAATGTTTAGCTGTCCACTTGTTTATTAGGGATGTTTGGACTGATGCGGTTATTTCTATGCAAATGCGCTTGCAGCTGCCGATCTTGTCCTATGGAGGAACAAGAAGATCTCAGGTGGGGTACTTGCTGGTGCCACGGCCATCTGGCTCCTGTTCGAGGTTATGGAGTACCATTTCCTCACCTTGGTGTGCCACTGTCTCATCCTCTCGCTGGCCATCCTGTTCCTGTGGTCCAATGCCTCCACTTTCATCAACAAGTGAGCTTTTGGGATTCCTAATGTTCAAATGAAACTGAACCTATTCTGGAACGGAGCCTGCTCTGATTGCCATGACCCCATTCTGGAACAGAGCCTGCTCTGATTGCCATGATGAGCAAAATTTTATAAGTTCTCTAATTTACGGCCTTGCTGATTTTCAGGTCCCCACCAAACATCCCTGAGGTGAAAATCCCTGAGAATGTGGCTGTTAATGTTGCACTGCAACTGAGATATGAGATCAACAGGGGCTTTGCTACCTTGAGGGAGATTGGACATGGCCGTGATCTGAAGAAATTCCTAATTGTATGTTGGTTCTCTTTCAGCATTTTGTGCTCAGTGTAAGGAAATTTTTGGTACTGTGCTGATGCCTAGCACTTTTTTCTTCAGGTTATCGCAGGTCTCTGGCTTCTTTCAGTTCTTGGGAGCTGCTGCAACTTCCTGACACTGTTCTATATTGGTAATGACTGTGATTCCTATGTTACTAACGATTCACTTGGTGTTGATTCAAGTTTTGAATGAAATTTTATGCCTCTATTGCAGTCTTTGTGGCACTGTACACTGTACCAGTTCTGTATGAAAAATATGAGGACAAGGTTGATGCTTTTGGTGAGAAGGCTATGATTGAACTGAAGAAGTATTATGCCATTTTCGATGAGAAGTGCCTATCGAAGATTCCAAAGGGCCCCCTTAAGGATAAGAAGCACTAGATTGGTAGTAAGGTACTTGCTATGAATCAACATCTACGTTAAGTCACTACCTGTCACCTCCTTCTCTGTAGGATGGTGCTTGGTCCTGGTCTCTAGTTGATAGTATATAATCTGTATGGGCAACTCTGGTGTGACTGACAGTTGTGTTTTGCTGATCTTTAAAGTCATGTTGGCTGAAAATTGTTGATCTTGTTTTTGGTTTCAACTTTCAGCATAGTTACCTGGAAGCTTGAAATATATCATGTGCTCTATCAATGTCATGTGAACTTTGTCCTACACCTTTATTATTGACTTGGCGCCTTTTGCAAGTGCTAGTCTAGTGAAGTGTGCACATTTCTGTTCATATGCAATCGTAGTATTTTAGGGCCTGTTTGGTTAGAGGTGTTAAAGTTTAACAAACATTGTAGCACTTTCGTCTTATTTGACAAAAAGTTTCCAATTTTGAACTAATTAGGCTTAATAGATTAATCTGTGCCGACATGCATGCAATTAGTCTATATTTAGTACTCCATGCATTTGCCGCAACATTGATGTGATGGGAGTTAAACTGAATGATTCACAAACCAAACATGGCCTTATTTGATCAAATATGATAATGTGGTCCATTGTCTTGAGGTGTGTGTGCATCCCGCATGCATCATTGCGTGAAAGTTATTTGAGTGAATGTCCCAGCAGAGGCTTGATCTGAAAATACGAGAGCTCTATAACCTTCACATATGGACTGCCATGTTGTGCAATGCCTGAATGTTGCTTGATATTTTACAGCATTTCATACCATGGTCACAAATGCACTCTACTGTGCAATGTAAATTGTTCACGTGAGAGTTATATTGGGGGAAGGTCCTAGCAGATGCTTGATCTAAAAGTTCGAGTGCTTTCTTGACACTATAGGGGTGTTTAGTTGGGAGGTGAAAAGTTTTTGGGTGTCACATTAGATGTTTTATGAAATGTCAGAAGGGTTTTTGATACTAATTAAAAAAACTAATTACATAACTCGTCTGGAAACCGCAAGACGAATTTATTAAGTCTGATTAAGCCATCATTAGCACATGTGTGTACCGTAGCACTTAAGGCTAATCATGGACTAATTAGGCTTAAAAGATTCGTGTCGTGGGTTTCAACCAAACTGTGCAATTAGTTTTTTTTTCGTCTACATTTAGTACTTCGTCCAAACATTCGATGTGATGGGGTGAAAATTTTCTGAGTTGGAACTAAACACCCCCTATATATATCCTTCACATATGGATTGTACCATGTTGTACAATGGTGGCCGGTGGCTGGTGCTAATTTGTTGTGAGAGAAAAATACTACTGGCAGGTGACTGGTGGCTGGTGCTGAATTGATGTTAGAGAAAAGCACTGCTGCCTGGTTGGCTGACCAGCCAGCCAAACAAGCTGAATACAGTCTGGATGTCTGGATGTCTTTTGACGTTCGCACTTCTAAGAAAGGAATACAGGCTGAATCTGTCAAAGTTATACAATCTAATAGCAGTGCTTCTAGTTGAATGACATGCTTGGTTTTGAACCATTTGGGTTCAAATGATCGGGTCTGTTATTTTGTGACTATCAGAATTATAAATTGTGTGACTGCAATTTAGTTTGGGCAGTTTCAATGGTTACACACGTGAAGTCCAATGCCTTTTCATTTCTGAAATGAAGATTAAACCCCCTTAGTAGGTAAATTAGAGAACTGGTGCACGAGCGTCTTAATCTGGCCAGTGACCTTCATTTGGATAGGACCATTTGTGTTTGGTGCTAGCTATGTTGTTGCCGTGCCCCTTTGGAATATTGCATTGTCAATGGAGAGAACCAGGCGTCGAGACATTATCCTTTCTACATTGGAGTTCAGGAACTTATTATCTCGGCATTACTCTCCTAATATAAAAGGCCATTGTCATCTTGTTTTGAAACAGGCAGACTTGGATGTAATACTCGTAGATTTAACATTTTAAAGTGGAATGTCGTATACTGCTTTATTTGCTATGGACACCTGGAATACCAAAGGGAAATTAGAAGACAACCATGCATGATGTACGTTGACACGTCGGCTATATTTTACTCCGTATTTCACTATCAAGTATCAGCTTAGAGATGTGCATCTGAAGTGGAATGAATACCGAAGTGTAATAGTTAAAGAAACAGTTAAGATAGAACGGAGAAATATATATTGTGTTGAATTAAGATTAGTGGAAAAAATATCTTGTTCATCTCGGATCACTTTGTAATGCACCTTTGTAGTAACAGGATTGTCCAAGAAAAGAAGAGAACTCGTAGGATTTCAATGATAATGGCCATGGAACTGGTTTTTGTAGCGTGAACTGATCCTCACAGGACAACTAGTGCTTTATGCTAGGAAATAACAATTGACGAATAGGTTTCGTATCTCTGTCATGGAAACCTGCGTATGTCAAATTTTAGCTGCAACAGAATAGGTTTCGTATCTTTGTCATGGAAAACTGCGTATGTCAAATTTTAGCTGCAACAACCGCAGTATTTTTCCTGCTATCATTGCCAATTCTTTCCGTTACTAGCCAATGCCCGTGTGTTGCTACGGTTGACAAAAATATCCAATTTACTGCTCCCATAAGAAGAGTTTTTCAAAACAATGTTAGCACTAATAATTGAAGTCAAAGCGACACTGATCTATTAATTTTCATCACTGACATATACATATAATCTTGATCCCATCAATCCACAGCTGCAAAACTTGCATTCTAATTCATTAGAGAATGTCTATTTTAGCGGTCAATCCTGGCCGTTAGCCATTAGGATCTACTAAAGTTTGGAAAGCCAAATACAGATGGTTGAACATATAATAGTACTACATGCCGCATGCAAAGAAGTATCTAAATGCTGGCAAACAAAAACATGAGGATGGTGTTCCAGCGTTGGATGCCACATGCTAGGCCATCGAGTATTCATATAGGGAAGCTGGATACGCTATAGCTGCCAGCCTTCTTGTCGCATGGAGTAGCAACTTGCAATTCGCCCCAGCCCTCAGCTAGTACTCTGATTTTTTCATTTTTGCAGAGTATGTAGTTAGTCTGAATGTGAAACCAAATAGAATCATTACATTGCCGATGCTATAACACAGCTAGTAATTTTGTATAGCCTCCTCCATACTAAGCAATTAATCTCTCCGCAATGCACATATGTAAAGGACAATTTTTTTTGTGTGGATAATTCCCAGTTCTAACTACATGGTGACAAATCAGCAATGTGGCAATGGAGTATTTTCACCACATGTTTACCGGTTACTATTAAATCTCATAAGAAGATAACGACCAAACAAATAGAAAAATGAAGACACTACAATGTAAGGCTTCTCAAAGACACCACATGTTTTACGCAGATTAGCTATCAGTCCTTGTATAAAAAATCTGATATATGCCAATCTGCTACCTGAAGCAAAGAAATTAATATTTATTAATTTCTTCTGGAGAGCAAAATTTGCACTTCTAAATTTGAAATTTAATGTATGTTAAGTAACGATGTGTATCCTGCAGTATTTTAGTGGGATTTTATCAAGAAAACTTCATATAAGATAATATTTTGTGCATCATTTGACAGCAGCATAGACTGAGCTTGCAATGTTTTACTGTTTTGTACAGACTGATACGTAGTTCCCTCAGGCCTTCTGGTTTGCTGTGTGATTGCTTGTTTTTGAAGTTAAATTGATTTAGTGAGGATCGCTTCTTCTGGTTGGTTCCAGCAATCACGTACCTTTTTTTATATTAACAAGAACAACATCTTGTTTATTGTGCTTTATCTGCAGGTCGATAGCAGTAGCAACGAGAGGGCCATTTGTGCAGGCTGGGTTATGCAGTGCCATGGAGATCTTGTGTGCTGGCTGGGTTTTGATGTGTGTGAACTTGTGGTTCCTGTGTAGTATGAACATTAAGTTAGTGATGTATGAACCTAGTTAGTGATGTATGAACCTATGGATTGGAGTGCTTTTCTCTTTCTGGAATCAGTGCAAATGGAATTTGGTGGCCCGAATGCTACTGTTCCATGCGTTTTCAAATTCATCAAATTTCTATGACGAAAAAAAACGTCATTATGTAACATCTGCCATGTCATCAGGCACAGACTGCCACGTCATTGCGCACGTGCTGCCACATCATCAAACACGTGATGCCACGTAAATGCACATGAGAACGACACGTGTCAACCAGGAAACCGTACACGTGTCAATCTCTCCATCCAACACGTGTCAATCTCTATATCAAACACGTGTCTGTTGGATACGAAGGCTGAAATAGTTCTGTGATGGGGGCTAAATCGTTATGTTTGTAACCTTATCTATGACGAAATACACCAAATCATTATTGTGCAACAAATGTGACACTACAAAGATGACAAACAGAATTTTGTCATAACTTTGTCACAGATATGTTTCTAGGACGTTATTGGCCTTTACTATGACAAAAGTGAATCATCTTAGAAGTGGACTTTTTTAGCAGTGTAAACTGAATATTTACCAATAATGCATAAAGGAACTCAGTTTTCTGAACCAAGATACAAACGTCTACCAGAAGACGGTGACTTCAAAGAATCACACAGCATATGCAAAGAGTGTATCACAGCATCATATCTGAAAGGAATGAATGGTCACCGTCTAAGATGCAAGGAAGCCCAGTAGTAACTCCACCATCAGCCATGGCCTCTCTATATTAATATTAAAAAGATAGAAATCAGCTTCACTATTGAACATTGACACCTATTTTCAGTATCACATACATAATCAGCTACATACCCGAGGCCAGTTATAGCATCAAAGTATTTCTCTTCAGCTGTCCAAAACTTTTCTATAGCACTAAATAATTTTCTTACACGATCTTCATCATTCTGAGTAGCCATCTGTCCCAAGCACATGACCGAAGTAAAAAAAACATTAGATAGTCGTTCATCTTGTTACCTCCCTCGACAATTTCATTTAGTATAGCACTATGAAAGATAATGGCAAATTTTCACAGTGTATCCAAATTTCCTATAATCATAACCTTAAGAACACAAACCAGCCATTTTATGAGACTGCCTAGCAAATTTTCATTCATTCAAGAAGCATACTACATTTCATGTATTATTCATAGGTTTAAAAAGGCTCATGGGTTGTCAGCAAATTATACCTGATGCGGCTTGTCCAACAGCTGAAGGGGTGCGGGCATTACTCTAATAATTCGTCGTTGACCAGACTAATCCTGAAATGAAAAGAGAAGGTGTGTTGGGCTTATGATAGAGTTCCAACATGTACAGCATACAATGTGTTGACCTAGAGAATCAATAATATAATAGCACTGAGATAGTAGAGCAGCTTAAATTGACAGAGGCAAACTGTGTTTTCTGTAGTTTTAGTAGCATTTGTCATATTGAGATACTGAACCAATTAACTAAAAGATAAAATGAGCAATAATTTGATTGGATCTATAAGGAAATTATTTGAACACAAATATAGTCATACCAATAATTCCCTGTACTGTAAATCATTTGAGGCCCTTAAAGGCATCCAATCAAAGGTTTAGTACAAATTGTCCAAAATGTAACAGCAAAGTTCAGTGATCAAAAAATTATTTGCTAAGATTAGCGTCCCACTGTCCCTGCATCTATAATAAAAATTACGAATACATGTGGCACTGTAATTAACAATAGAAAACCCTACCACCCTGTTTGTCCAATGGGATTCACACATGTGCAGCATCTGTGGCAAAAGGAAACATAACAAATGAACGCACTGCATAGTATAAGTTAACATGCAAATATTAGTGCTTGAGAAATATCGAGGACAACAGAATACAAGAGGACAACACATGAGAGAAACTACTGAAGACAGGCATCAACCTATGAAAAAACAACTTATACTGTTAGTTAAGAATATACAGCCTCACGCTACTTTCTCCAACAACTAATGACTGAAATTTAGTTCTGGTACAACATGGCAGATCAGTAATAAATTATTTTTAATCAACAAGGATAGATATAGTTGTGGGCAAGAATGTCATTATAGTAAAAACAAGATCTTCCTATTTTTCGTCTCCTACCTTTGTGACTTATCTTTGCAACCTCTCCTAAAGATCATATAAATTAAAAATAATAATATGCAACAAAGGATTTGACATCGATTATGCTGTTGGATGAGGATAATAGTATAAAGCACATATACCTGAGATAGGGAGTCGTCGAGAGCTGTCACACCTGGTTGATTAAGAACCAGCCTACAGCCGGTGATGGCCAAGGCAGACACGAGGCCATGTTCGGCATTAGCTGATTGATGCCCAACCATCGTCCTTGACTGATTAAGAACCAGCCTGCAGCTAGTGATGGGCGAGGCAAGCAGGGCAGCCATGTTCGCTGCGGCAGCCGCGTCCCTTGGCCTTTCATCAACAACAACAACAACATAGTCTTTTGTCCCAAGTAAGTTGGGGTAGGCTAGAGATGAAATCCAAAAGAGACGAGAAACAAGGAGACACATAAAGGGACATAAAGGGCACAAGATAAAAAGAGGTCACGGTTCAGGCACATTGATTGCCAATCTCCAAGCGCTCCTATCCATAACTAAATCCTTGGAGATATTCCACTCCTTGAGATCTCTCTTAACGGATTCGTCCCAAGTTAGTTTAGGTCGACCTCTACTGCTCTTTACATTATCGGCCCGCTTTAGAACTCCACTACGCACCGGCGCCTCAGGAGGCCTCCGTTGGACATGTCCAAACCATCTCAACCGATGTTGAATCAATTTCTCCTTAATTGGTGCCACCCCAACCCTATCCCGAATATCGTCGTTCCGGACTCTATCCCTCCTTGTGTGCCCATAACACCAACGCAACATACGCATCTCTGCTACACTCAATTGTTGAACATGTCGCCTTTTTGTAGGCCAACACTCAGCACCCTTGGCCTTTCTATAACTGAAATTTTCATGTATGCAATGGTACATCTATAAGCTTCATAGAGATACTTACATCATGAAGATTAGAAATCTGCAAGTAGTAGTTGTTGACAAGTTATTCCAAGTATGTACTGAGAGGACTTGAGAGTCCTTGTAAGAAAAGATTCAAATGTACTGAGAGGCAGTGGCGGAGCCTCATTGGGGCCATAGTGGGCCATGGCCCCCCCTTGCCACTAAGATTTGTGTAAAGAATAGAGTAATTCACCATGATGATGCCTTGCTGTTGTTGACTTGAGGATAAAAGAGCTTGAAGAGGAGAAAAAAAAATACAGACAAGACAGACAGAGTAGCAAGTTGGCCTTGGAAGAGAAGAGAAACAGGGAGATGTTGCGATGTTATCCTATTTAGAGAGAGCATCATTAATCGTAGAGGATGATTTAGCAAACTGGCCCCCCTCTAAGTTTAGCTTCAGGCTCCGCCACTGCTGAGAGGACTTGAGAGTTCTTGACAAGTTACTCCAAGTATGTACTGAGAGTACTGAGAGTAATTACATAGTCAGATATACAATGTTTTTTTAAAAAAAATGTGCCTTCCTTTCCAAACAAATCGTTAGGTTGAAATCGTTTTCTAGGCTATATTCATCAACTTCTTGTCTGTACATAAACTTCATATATACCACTATGTCTTCATTTTTTTTGACATGTTACTGGTTTGCAGGGAGATATTCTTTACGCAACACAAGATGCTGAGTCAAATTCTCTCTTTGTGGAGCTTCCTAGAATTTTCTTTGATGGGTCCCTGATATACATTTTGCAAATTTTCTGCACACGATCAAAACCATGGAAGAACCTGGCACCTCTGCTCAACAAATAGGGTCTTTATTTTTATAAATCAATCAGTTAAAATAATCAGATTGTGCCTGAGTTACCTGAGCATGATGCTGCCTGGTCCTTCTCTTCCTTGTCTGCAGCCAACCAAGGTGTTGATATCCAGGGGTTGATTCCAACCTATTTGTGAAGTCTGTGATCCCAATCATCAGAAGGCACCAGGAAATTTTCAAGTTTGAGAGGAAGGTTTGCATACCTAGGGGAAATTACATCTGGAGCAAGCAGTTTAAGGAAGACATGGAGCCTGAAAGAAAATTTGTCCTTTCACAACCTAACGCCAGCAAACATAAGGCTGCAGGAGCTTATACCCACTGGGGTTTGACTGAAACCACAATTTAGCATCAAGAAGAAATTGAAGGAACTCCAGGGTGCAGACCAAAGAAAAGCCGCCTCTTTTTTTTTCGAATCCGCAAAGTTAACAAGGAGGCGCTAGGTTTTTCGTACAATCGATGCGTCGTGTCGTTCATGGCTAGCAATGGAACTTCTTTACTTTGGACGAACATACAGATAAAGTCATCACAGGCGAGGAGCCCGTCGCTTAATTGCGAACGCATTGGAACTCTCCTCCACAATGCGCTGAAGCCCCGTGCCGTCATCGTTGTCGGAGGAGCCCAGCGTCCCTCCCGCCTCTCCTCCTCCTCCTGTGGCGGCAACAGTGTCAGGGGCGCTCGGCGGCGGCTGCGTCGGGGGCGAGGCGAAGGGCAAGGGTCAGGTCAACGGCGCGGGGACTGGTGATTTTTTTTCTGTGTAGGACTCGCGGGGCTGAGTCGGGTGGGTGCTGGGGAGTCGAGGCACGTTGATTTTGAATGTTGACGTCCCCTGTTTGATATTTTTAGGAGTAGAGATTTCTCTCCCTTCTTGGATCCTTCGTGGCCATTTTCATCGTGTGGCTTCACGTGAACTCCTGATCTTTTCAGTCATTCAACGGTATTTTTCTCTCACAATATTTTACCATAAGCATCAGCGTAAACCGAATTTTAGCGTAAGCGAACAGCTCCTTGGAAGCCACCGCCTCCAACTCCTGCAAGGCGCACCCCTCTGCTTTCATCACGCACCACCACCGCCACACCCTTGCCTGGCAGCCGCGCGAGCGACGTCCGCGGCAGCCGTGCAAGATCCACGCCGGCCGCGCGAGACTCCAGCGGTGGCGGTGTGTGAGCTCCAAGCGGAGGTGGCTGCGTGAGCTCCGTCCGCAGAGGTGCGTGAACTCGGCCGCGGTGGAGTGGCCCAACATCGACGAGGGGACAGAACGATGTTGGTCACAGAGGCGCGTGAAGACGACGTCGCTCGCTGTGCGCTGGAGCGGTGAGGAGGGCCGGAAAGACGACGCGCGGCGCGAGGTCTAGCACGATCGTTTCTTCAGCAATCGAGGCACGCATAGACATCGTTTCTAATAATATATAAATGGTTTCTTCGTTTTATCATTTCTTCTCAATAAGTCTAGTGCTACGTCACCAAAAATGCTTATCTAACAGCATAATTAACAGATAGAAATTACTCTAATTTATGTGCTGGGAGTGCCCTTAAAGCAAGAACATTGGTGTTGTCTAATAGATGATCTCATATGTTGCCACGTAATCTTAAGATGATCTAATAGGTAACTCCTATAATAGATTATTTTTAAAGGCCCTATTCCGCTTGAACTTATCAAACTGGCTTATCAGTCATGTTATAGTGTTTTTCTCATAGCAAATCAGTGAACAGTACTTTTCAGCCTAGCTTTTTAGCAAAGCGAACAGGGCCAAAGTTGTCTCATTATAATTCATGATTTCTAAAATTAAGCATGTGTCAAATGATTGTTGTGATCGCTTAAAAATCGCAACTTTGCAGCTTATTTATGTCACGCATAGACATTGTTTAACAAATTAAATATGCAGCACGTTCAAGGGCTTACAAATCTCAACTTTGCAGCTTATTTATGTCTCTCATAGACATTGTTTAATAAATAAAATATGCAGCACGTTCAAGTGCTTGCAGATCTCAATCTCAATTTGCAGCTTATTTATATCACGCATAGACATTGTTTTTAATAAATAAAATATGCAGCACGTTCAAGTGCTTCTTGCGCACGTATGCAGCACGTTCAAGTGCTTCTTGGCACACGTCTGGAAGGTCACGGCAGAGCACGAGCTAGCGCCACAAACGATAGAGAAAAGAGATTTGGTAGGGGATACTAGGAAGAGAAAAAGACGCTCAAGGAAACATCGACCAGAGCATGCAACGGCGAAGAAGTTGTCTCATCTAGCGAAAAAATCGTGGACGAGCCTGTTGTTTCACGAGGCAACGACTTGACTCTCTCTCTCCTTTCTCCCTGTTTCATATCATAAAAAATCCTACATGACTGTACGGGAGAACCTATAAAACTAGTGATGTGTAGCAATGTGCTTGCTCTTAGCTGCCTCGAATTATCATGTAGCTATAAGCCTGTAATAGAAATTAATGGGTCAACCAACCTGAGCAACAATCAACACTTCCGAAATCTGGAATGAGGCACTTGGGAAAAAAAAATGCAGCAGCTGCTTCAGCTGAACGATCGCTAGTCCATTCAGTAGTGCAAACTGAAGACATACGCTAATAAACTGAAAACCATACTCAAGCTGTCCTAGAAAAAAGACAGCATTGTAGTTAATCCACTCAATAGATTTTTAGTGCTCAAAACCCCAACTTTGTTTGATAACAGCCCAGGGATCACACCCTGTAGTACAGCATGTGTAGTTAATCCACTCAAAGTAGAAATCTAAGAACTAAGCCACTTTGTCCAGCCATTCAGTGTCAAGTGATCCAGAAGACGAGAGTACGAGACTCCGTACACTGCACATTCTGTGGAACGTCATCGCTCCATCAATCTGCAAGCCAGAAAGGAATGAGAAATGTAACCAAGAAAGAAGGGGATAGAGCCTGTGGCACTGCAGTAGTAGAGGTGGGATGACTTCTACATTATGCTCAAGCCCTTCCTTTCATATTTGGCACAATGAAGCCGGATATCGTGCATGACGTCGAGATGACTGTAGTTGGTTTTTTTGTCACAGTAATTTCCATAGGCGTCCACCTAATTTTCTTCCACAAAGTTACGGATTTGTTCCAGATTGGACGACGGATGATAGGCCGGCCGCAGCAGATCCTTGGTAACTTGAACAAGCTGAGGAGAAGATGACTAGAGTTTAATAATCCTTGCAAATGGTTGAGTTTTCGATGCTTATTATGAGTGGCCTACAGGGATCTCTTGCAATGGAGGATAGCGTCCCTGATAGCACTTTCCTGGCCCAAATCACACAGCTTAGCCTTGGCGCTGCCGGTATGCTGAGGAGCATCCTTCTCCTTCTCCTTCTCCTTCTCCTCCGTTGCCTTCCCCCTCCAGATGCATCTCACCATCTTCCGATAAAAGGGCACCAAGAACCTAAACGAAATCCACCTGTGCTGCTTCCTCAATCTCCCAAAAGACGGCAGCCCGAGTTTGGTCATCCTGAACACGGCGCCCCTCGCGCTCGCGGTGGTCACCGTGCCATGGCCACCGCGGAGGTTGAAAGGCGAAGAGTTCTGCGACACGGACTGCCGGGTCGGCGGGTGCTGCTTGCTGGTGGTCGCAGAGGCTATCATCCTCTGAGACGAGTCCAGCGAGAGCGACCGCGTGAGCAACGGTTGCTTACGGGCGGCATGGCCATCATCCTGGCCATGCTGGCTCGCGAGGTGCAAGGGAAGGAGCAGGCCGCCGAGGAATATCTGGTCGGCGACAGCCATCGCCTCGGTCTGCTCGGAGACCGACAGCCGGAAGTCAAAACTGCACTGCGACGCCGACGCCGGGTCCGTTGCAATGGAGGAGCTTGTGATGTCGCCTTGGCAGCTGCACCGCTCCACAGGCTGGGGCTTCGGTTTGCTGGTCGGCCAGCTGTACGAGAAGCTGCCGACTTCGGGAAGAAGAGGATGTGAGGTGGTGTGATCCATTGGTGGTGCTGTGGTGGAAGCTCGCTATCTCTGCGGTGGCCATGCATATGAGAGGAGGAGCTGGGGATGTTAAAAAAAGGGTGTGGCAACAAACAAAGAGAACAATCAAACAAACGAGACATGACGTGTAAGTCTGTGTTTAGCTGGTGAAAAGTTTTTGAGGAAAATATCTGTTCCGTGCGACGTCGGAAGGGGTTTTCGGATACTAATAAAAAACTAATTACATAGTTTGCTTGAAAACTGTGAGACGAATTTATTAAGCCTAATTAATCCATCGTTAGCACATTGTTATTGTAGCACTTTAGTGTCAAATTATGGACTAATTAGGCTCAAAACGTTCGTCTCGCAATTTACACGTAAACTATACAATTTGTTTTTTATTTTATCTATACTTAATACTCTATGCATGTGCCACAAGATTTGTTAACGTAGTTTGTTGTGAAAAGTTTTTGATCAAACAGGCGTTAGGAACGCATGGAAGCGACCTTGCTGAAATCGCTCGGCCGGGTCACTCTCGTCTCTCGTGTGACGCTACCACACAGCCCCTGCGAATTTATCTGGGTCCCGGCGACAGAAGAAGAGAACGTCGCGGCGTCGCTACCTGCAACTGCAACTCTACAAGAGGCGGCCACCGGCCGAATAGTTGGCGGTATGCATTCGAGATGCGATCAATGATTTGTTTATCGCTGAGCATCCAGATACGTCAATGTTAGGCTGACGGGTTGGGCTGTGGGCGGTTAGAAGAACTGAAGAAGCAATGTAAAGCAGCGCTTTGTTGACGTGCTACTTTCTAGAGAAGGGCATGTCTGTGTGCTACTGCTGCGTGTTGACCAACGCACCAGGCACCTCAACTCAAATGGCCACTGTACCACTGTTAGGCCCGAGAGGCGATCAGGCGAGCGAATGGAAAGCGAAGGTTTTGGAACTATGGGTTTCCCACCCTATCTTTCAGCGGTAATGTTGCTTATAGGTCGTCCATCCACCCATACAGACCTCGTGTAAGTTGCCCGCTCATTTTGTACCTCGCCCGCACCGCCAACGTCTGCTCGCTCAGCGCGCTGCGTGCCTCTGCTCCAGGACGGAACCTGCCCTCGGCCGCGCCACCCACGCTCGCACCGTGTGCCCCCGCCCATCGCGGCCGCGCTCCATCCGCCTGCCTCTGCCCCTGCCGGTACGTGCTACCGATGAGCTTCACACAGGCGGCCTCCGCGCCACTAGGCGGCATTGAGCTACGCGCCGACGAGTCTCCATTCGTTCGAGCAGTAAGCAGATGCTACGTTGAAATCGCATGTGTTTCAAGTGTTTCAGATGTTTTAGAGGTATGTTGCAAGTGTTGTGTAAGGTAGATCGGGATGTTGTATATGTTGTAATAGCTACACAAACGTGTGTTTCAAGTGTACGTTCCAAATGTTTCATCTGTTTCAGACGAATGTTGCATGTGTTTTATCTAGATGTTGCAAAAGTAGATCTTCATGTTGCATATACATGCATGTTGCATATATATGTTCGGTGTTTTCAGGTGTTTGATACGTATGTTTGCGAGTGTTTCATCTGGATGTTGCATATGTTTATAATGGATTTCAAATGTTTTTCATGCGTTTTCACAAGTGTTTCGGACGCTTATTTTAAGTGTTTCATTTGTCTTCTTTTATATGTTTGTGAGTGTTTCATCTGGATGTTGCATATGTTTGTAATGTTTTTTCATGTGTTTTCACAAGTGTTACATACGCTTGTTTTAAGTGTTCCATTTGTCTTCTTTTGTATGTTGCAACTATTGCATCTGGATGTTTCAAAAGTAGATCGGGTGTTGCACATGGGATACGCGTGGGAAGCGGCCGGTGGCACGGACAACGTCCGAGGTGACGCGGGCCTACTGTTGGTGCGCTTCCTCGCGAGCCCGATGCGATATGGGCTCGTTTGCTCCCTTTGCGCGGCAGCATCCGAACGCTAGCACCTCAGATAGAGGTTCGGGCGCTAGTGAAAGGTCCTAATATGGTTAGAGGTGGGTGAATAGCCTATTTAAAATCTACAAACTTAATAGAGCAAATGGGTTAGTATAATAAATGACGAAATGCAATTTGCTCTAGCTCTACAAGGGTTACAAGCCACCTATCCAATAATTCTAGTCACTATGATCACTATGACAAACAAAAGCTAAGTCAATATAAGCTCTCAAAAACTAACTACACTAAAGAGCTAAACTAGGTGAGAAGCTATACTAGCAAAGATCAGACAAGCTCTCAAAAATAATTACACTAAAGAGCTTGTTACAACTAGTTTGTGAGAATATGAATGAGAGGTATATGATTTTTATACCGCTGTATCGAGGGATGAACCCATCATAATGTAGACAACTAATCACTGGGAGAAAACCAATCAATCACAAGATGGACACAAGATTTTTCTCCTAAGGTTCATGTGCTTGCCGGCATGCTAGTCCCCATTGTGTCGATCAACATTTGGTGGTTCGACGGCTAAGAGGTGTAGCATGAACCTCGTCCAACCCGTGGACACCGCAAGAACCTACCCAAAAGTAAGGTAGCTCAATGACACGTGTAATCCACTAGAGTTGCCTTTGGCGCACCGCCGGGGAAGGCACAAGAACCCCTCACAAATCACCAGGAGGTGGCCAAGAACAATCATCAACTCTTGCCACAACTCCTCCACTGCTCCAAGCAATCTGGGTGGCGGCAACCACCAGAAGTAACAAGAATCTCGCAACTCAAATGATCCCCAAGTGTCCCTAGATGCAAACTCACAAGCAAATACACTTGAAATCACTCAATCTCACTTTGAATTCACAACCAAGCAACGAAGATGAGTGGGAGGGAGTATGCTCAGCTCAAGAGGATGTCAAGATGATCAAAAATTCAAGAGAGATCCCTAAGAGCCGGCCACCGACTATTTATAAGTGTCCCCAAAGAATAGAGCCGTTAGGCTCTCACTGCTACCTGCCTCAGGGTGACCGGACGCGTCGGTCTGAATGTCCGGACATAGCCCTAGCGTCTGGTCACTACACACCAAGCCCATGGATGGTTGCCACGTGTCCCTCTTTAAATATTGTTCGTTGATCTCTAATGGTAACAAAATGTTCAACGCGCAGTCAACCAGCTGACCGAACACGCCCCTCTATCGCACCTGACGCGAAGTCGCTCAGAGTCTGTTCATTTCCAGTGAGGGTTCACCACGCGAAAATACCGACCGGACGCGTCAGGTCAACGCTGACCTGACGCGCCCCAGTGTCCGGTCGACTCTCTTCTTCTCCGCGTGTGTGAACCACGGTGACATCAATGTATGTCAGCGATCGTCGGATGCGGGCTCTGCGTATCAGATCCGCAGCGTCCACGCCTCGGTAAGAATGGCCGGATGTGCCGATCAGAGACCAGGCAACACCCCGCGCGAAGCCCTCGCCCTCGGCCTTGTGCGCGCCGCCGCCAACACTTGACCTGACGCTAAGCCAGCGTCCAGTCAGTGTCTGACTCCTCCTTTTCATTTTTTAAGTCTGCGACCTCTTCGCCCTTGCTTCCAACTTATGAACCACAAAGTGTAAAACTTGTATGCACGTGTATTAGCATTTTTCAAAGCATTTTCCAAGGGTTACAAGATAGCTCACACTAGGTCCTAATGCATATGCTCATATGAATTTACCTAGTGGCACTTGACAACCGTTTCAACCGTGAAACTCCCCTCTTCATTGTACGGCTATCGATCCTAAATGTGATCACACCCTGTATGGTATCTTGATCATCAAACGAAAACCCTAAGCAATACCTTTGCCTTGAGCTCCATTGGATTTTGTTTTTCTCTTTCTTCTTTTCCAAATGTAAAGCACTTGATCATCTTTTGGTCACTTTCATCACCATGACCATCATCTAGCTCCACCACTTGGCATAGGACTTATCATTTCATGCCTACACACTTAGCATAATGATTAGTCCCTAGGTTTTATCAATTATCCAAAACTAAACTAGGGCTTTCAGCTAGCAAGTCCAATCTTTCAGCGTGGGAGCTTAGTGTCTTCACTCACGGAGTGGATTCAGCAAGCAGCTGCCCACTGCTGGTAGGATGCAAGCAGCTGCCCACAGGGCAACCTAGAACCAGTCAGCTAAAGTATCTGCTTAGACTTCAGAGATGCTTATTCAGGGGATAGCCTCTTCAAGCGAGCACATCTTGAAACCCATAGTTTATGGGAGCAAGAAGGCTTGTTACAAGTTGCAAAGTACGATCAGACAGTGCAGGCTTCTTTCTCATCCCCGTCTCCTCGTGCTCCTGACTCTTTCCACTCTCGAGCAGCAGTAGCTCATGCGACACGTGGTGCGGCGCATTTGGTGCTGCAGCGACGGGCGACAACTATGGCACTCACGAGTAACGATGCCTCCGGCAAAGTTAGTAGCGAGGTTGTGTTTGGGTTCTGGCAATGGCGGGCTTTAGGGGGATGTTCAGCGGTGGTGGTGGCACCGTGGTGACAGCGAGAGAGAGCGCAACTTGACGAGGTCATGGTCACTAGCGGCGCCGGGAGCTCGTGACCGATGGGGAGCAAGATGACCGGTGGTTAATCAAACTTGTGGATTATGTTGGATTAATTGGATTTGGCTCATAGTTAGTCAAACAATTAATCAAAGAATTCAAAAGGTCCACAATAAGCGCTAAGTGAAAGTGGGATTAGTACCACATCGTACATTACTAGAAAGGTTAGTGCTCCTTAGACAAGTTGAGAAGGAGAGTTGAGGGACCACACACGCACGTGATGCCGTGCCGCTCCGTGCCCGCGCTTCATTATCTTACTCACTCCACTGGTTCTTGAGCTTGTGTTGCCCTCTGTAGGCGGACGTTCCTCCGGCTCGGGTTCCACCCAAGGGTATAAACTGAACTTATCTCTAGCGCGCATTTACGTGTGTAGTGGATCTATGGTTAGGGTCCCATTTGGATCTATGGTTAGGTATGTTACAACCTGGTTTGGTAGCAGATTTGCACATGCGATGAATGGATTGCTCATGTTCGTATGTGCCATGTTGTATATGATATCGCAAAACAACTAAATATTCATCAAATTGTGCGATATGAAGCTTTCATATCGGTTTGAATCCCGAAGCCGGAGTACCTCTCATAGAGTCATAGTTATTAGGACCGGGGTTAGAGGTGAGGACATAGGTTCATTGGTTCACCGCCGTTAAAAGTCGATTGAACCATCAATTTAATAGTTTGAGCCATTTAAATTGAACTAGCCACAAATACATTTGAACCAGTACAATATTTATACATATATAGTAGACTTATAGATAAAAATAAACAAATAATTGCCACACTGAGATGACCACAAAAGCTACAATCCAAAATTAATGTAAACTTGAAAACCACATATTCACATAAGTGTACATAACATAGTTAACTTCAAGTCTTCAACAAGTTCACAGCTCACAATTATCAAAGTACCAAAGCAAAAGTGCAAAATGGAGAACAGGTTGACAGCCACAAACAAGAGCTACAAGCCTATAAGCGCACAAGAGCTACAAGTTCACAATTCTTGTTCTCACCACAAACTGGCAACAGTAGATCTTTAGGCAACAGGACAGCGACAAAGAGAAGAACAGAACATGCACACGTTCACAACTAATGTACACATGTGAACAAAATAGAAGTGATAATGAGGCGCTCAATAGCTAGTACAAAATATGTTTCAATTTTTTTGAAAGTAATATGTTTCAAAAAATAATTAGTACTAAATAGATCCCAAATGAGGTGTGCCTCTTGCCTGGCCACTGGCCAGCCGTGCCGACTGGCGACTGCCGTGCGCCCGCTCGCGTGCTGGTCAGGTGCAGCCGCGCACGCAGACCACGACGAGAAAATTGGAACTCTGCCACTATGGAAATGGGCTTCGCTCGTTTTTCATCTCGCAACAGGGTTTCGCTGTATTGTCATTATGAAACATGTGCCACCCACCAGAATATCATTTGGTGACTTTGGATCTCTGAAAAATCAAAAACAAAATTTTCTTCCTCATTTGCCCCTGTCCTTTCCTTCCTCTTTCACGCGAGAGCACACGGAAATGGACGGACGGGAATGGAGGGGCTCAAGCGAGCGCTTCTTCTCTCCCCAACGGCAGCTTGCGAGCCTCCAGCACCACCCCCCACGCTAGCGCCACCCGCTTGCCTTCGCCGCGCCCTCAGCAGCGCCGCCCCCCACGCCGGCCCTGATTGCAGTGCCTTCCCCCACCTCAGCCGCGACTACAACGTCTCCCCCCGCGCCGCCCATGGATTACAACACGGCAGCGACGCCCTCAAGGCCGGCCATGGAGCAGGGGCGGGCCCACTTTTTGGCCAAAAAAATTCATATATAGTATATACAAGTCTGTATATGAAAAACAATGGCCCCGTTCGGCTGGGCTGATAAGCCGGCTGAAAACACTGTCGGTTGATTTATTGTGAGAGAAAAATACTGTTCCAGCTGAAAAAACAAGCTGAAAAAGACGGATTATAAGCCCGGTGAACAGGCTGAATACAGTGAACTGCACACCTATATAGACAAATCACCTAAATTTCAACTCATTTTCCCTTCCGATCAAAGGCTCAGCAATGCCCAGCGGCCCATTTTCTCTAATGGAGGCCCAAGGACGCACTCACTCCGAGTACAGTGTGGAGAAAGATGCTGCATATTGCTTTGTTTGCTACGTGTTCAAAAATTTGCTGGTGGGGATAAGTTTACAGATGAAGGGGTTAGAAATTAGCATTTGGTTGTGAATTTTTTTATACTCCTATATATTTTGAATACCCAGCTCTGAAATTCTGGGCCGCCACTGCCATGGAGTACAGCAGCTTCTGATGATGCTCGCCATCTGCTCTCGCTCTCGGTCTCTGCCACCGCCATCTAGGAGTACTAGCTAGGGCGAGTGCTCGTCAGGGAAGCCTGGCGGCCTTTTTCCTCTCGAGTCCCTTCCCGTTCCCGGCGTGCTTCCTCGTCCTCGTCTGGTGCAACTCCCTCCACGTGACTTCGTTCGCCTTCCGCCCAGTAGCCTGGTGTGCTTCAGAGCGGCGTCGACCTGTGCCCGCACCTCCATCCTGGCAGTGTCGCGCCCGCGATGTCGACCAGCTCAGATGCGCCCATGGCGCCGAATTCCCTGGCGATCTCCTCCCGCGCCTCGTCCACCTGCTTCCTGGCCTTCTCATTCACCTCCTGGAGGATGCAGAGGTAGGAGACGCGGCGAAGGTTGGGTCCGGCGCCCGCGCCCGGGCCTCCTCGACAAGCGTGGTCGTGCCCCCGCCACCGCCGCCTCGTCCTTTGGAATCTCCTCCACACAGCGCAGGGCAACGCCTTTATTCCTTCGCAAGGAAGGCTCGAGTGCAGGTGCCTTCGCCGTGGGAGAGGCAGCAACACCGCCGTGGGAGAGGCTGCAACACCGCCGCGCGAGAGAACACCGTTCCGTCCATCCGTCTCCTCACACGAAAGAAAGAAGGAAAAGGCAAGGGCAAATGTGAAAGAAACTTTTGTTTTTGTTTTTTTTTTCAGAGATCCCATGTCACCAAATGACATTGGACGGGTTTCACATGTTTCGTAATGGCAGCGAAATACCGTTGCGAATGCGAAGTCCGCTTCCCTCCCATAATGGCAATTCCAATTTTCTCCACCGCGGCCGCCCGATGCAGCAAGCCTGCGCCGCGGCTCCAGATTCGCGCCAGCCGCCGCAGACTCCCAGAACCAGAGTACCTCCCGGCCAGGCCACTGGCCAACACTGCGAGGCCGCGCGACACGACTCGCGCTGCCCAACCCCTCTCTCTTCCCGCCGGATTGACGGAATCGATCGCTCCACTCCCACCGGCCACCACCAGTCCACCTAGCCCTGGGCGTTCGGTCTGACCGAACCGATCGGTCTCGGTCTTCGGTCATTTCGAAAGTTCGGTCATCTAAAAACGGAGACCGATCGGTTAGTTTCAAAACTCAGGACCGAGCAAGTTCGGTCTCGGTTAGTTCGGTTCGGTCTCGGTCATGACCGAACTAACCAAACTTCACAAAACAACTACTAAATATTGTAATTTGTAGTAAATTTTACCAATATTTTTTCTATTTCAAGGCAAAAATACAATACAAAATATAGATTAAACATAGTGATAAAAGTGATGGTTGATATAAACCCACTAGAATAAATATTATATCACTAATAATAGTCTAAATTACATATTATGTCAACCAAATTCAAACGTTCGGTTAATTTGGTTAGTTCGGTTACCCGAGGGTAATGACCGAACTAAATCCGGTTAGTTCGGTTACTTCAAACTGAAGACCGAACTTGTGACCGAAATTTTCGGTCTCAGTCACTTCTGTCTCGGTTAGTTCAGTTCGTTCTTCGATCTTCGGTTAATTATGCCCAGGGCTAAGTCCACCGCACCACGGTATCGATACCCGCGCCGGCCGGCTGCCCGCATCCACCGCACAAAACCCTAGCCATCGCCGCACCCTCACCCGCCATCATAAACCCCGTGCTCCCCACCTCGTATGCTCGTTGTCCCCTTCTCCTACCTCCGCATTGCGCGAAACCCCACCCGTCTCCGCCTTCTCCTCCCCGTCTCCGCTGCTCGCTTCACCCGTCTCGCCATGTCGACCACGCCGGCGGCGGCGGCTACCATATCCGTCGAGTATGCCAAGTCCGGGCGCTCAACCTGCAAGGGTTGCAGCGGGGCCATCGCCTCCGGGGCGCTCCGCCTCGGCGCCTCGGCGCGCGATCCCCGTGGCTTCGACGCCACCAAGTGGTACCATGTCTCCTGCTTACCCTCCTCGTCGCACCCGCTCGGCTCAATCGAGAGTATCAAGGGGTTCGACTCCATTAAGGTTCGCTCATTGGGTGGTTAGTTTGGTGCCGTTCGTTATCTCATTCTGTGTTGTTTTGGGGATTAATACGTGGGGCTTTGGGATTGCAGGACCATGATCGTGAGGAACTGCGAGAGCTTGAGAAGGTAATGCGCCCTTTACTTGTTGCAATGGTTGTTTAGTCATGTAGCTTTTTGCTACAGATTTAGGTAATGTAGAATAGTTTCACAAAATTTGTGGTTAATAATGCCGAGTAAAGAAACACCATATGTACAATTCATTCCTACCATTTTCCCACTCTATGGCACCCCTGCTTGTAGAATGATGTGCTTATAGTCAGATAAGCGTGTGATAAATCAAATAGAATGGACCACACTGATTCTCTTGTTGAAGTTTGAACAGCAGCACTTGGATGATTAATGTTTTTTCTTTGTCCTGATCCCATATTGAGCAAAACAACATAAGCGATTCAATTTTGGGGGGGCAAATCTTTACCGACTCCCATGATAATGAGAACAATTCATTTTCAGAATCATAAAAGAGACAATACTGCAGTCAGCCCTTTGGAGGAACCAAGTCCAAAGAAAGCAAAGATTCAGATGTCTTCCCCTGCGGGGGGGGTGCCAGATAAGGTAGCCATCTCTGTTGAGTATGCGAAGTCTGGCCGCTCTACCTGCAAGGGCTGCAGCGAGAAAATTGCCAAAGGTGCCCTCCGCCTTGGTGCCTCTCTTCCTGATCCCCGTGGCTATGAAAATAACAAGTGGTACCATGTTGCGTGCTTCCCTACATCATCATACCCATTATTTCCAATGGAGAATCTGAAGGGGTTTGATTCAATCGAGGTCTGAGCCTTTTATTTTGCAAGCTTTTGCGATTTGCTCTCTTTATGGAAACTAATTTGTAGATTTGGGTTGCATGCAGGGTCATGATCGTGACAAGTTGCGCAAGTTGGAGGAGGTAACAATCTGTCACTCATACAGCTAGCTTAAGGGCACATTTGCTGGCCTTGCCACCTCTTGCTTTGCCTGGCTTTGCAAGAAACACAGCGTTTGGTAGCTTTGCTGGTTCCCTCGGTTTCTGAGCTTTCAAGGATTTTTCTTGCCAACTAAAGTGAGCCAAAACTGCTCTCTCACGCTGGCAAGCCTAGCCTTACTGGGCGAGGTGAGGTTAGCTGGATGGATAAAACAACCAAACGTGCCCTAAATCATGTGTCATTCTAACTGTGAAGTATATACCGCAGGGTATGCGTATGCTCACTAGTTTTTAGTTTTTGTAACTATGGAAAAGTGTGGTCTGTGTTTTAGTCCACAAAAGGAAGATGAAATTCTTTCCTCAACCGAATCCCTTGGAGTTGTAAAACAATGCGTTTACTTTACAGTTGATTCCAGTTCGTCCCATCTATTTTATAATATTTTCTGTGAATTGTGGTATTTTATGTTTGATTTCTTAGTTAGATTCACCACATTCGTTTGCAGAATCACAAGAGTGATGGAAATGTGGCTGATGAATTGAATGAGTCAAATCTGAAGAAAGAAATGGTTAGACTTCAATATGAGCATTTTGGAGTTGACTATAGCCCCCCTAAAACACCTTTTGATGTATCTTTCCTGCATTGCTTAATTTCTTTTAGGCTCACAGCATGGAGGACTCAAAAGAATGTGCTGACAAGGATCTGGAAGGAGTAAAGGTGATCACTTGTACTAGAACTGCTGCTAAGCATTTGATAGTATCTATAGAGAAGGCATGCACGGAAGATTTAACAATATAGATGTCGAAAGATCATGCTTACAATCGAATAAGTCTGCAGCAATATGTGCTACAGGAGGACAGAAGTAGTAAAAAGTCAGTGAATTAATAATGTTGTATAAGTAACATGTCTGTCATTCATTACTTGATTTCATCTAGGTTCACTGCATGGGGGAGTCTGAAGAAGGTGCTGAAAAGAACCTGGAAGAAGCAAAGGTGATGTGTGATCTGAATATCTGATCTTATGATGCTTTCGGTTTTGGACTCTATCTACCTTTGATGATAACTATGGAGAATGCAAACACACAAAAATTTGATGGCCACTCGCCAACTCTGTTTTCGAATCCCTTTGCTCGTCTATCACAGCTTTTAGATTTATTTATTCAATTTTGAAAACTTAGTTCTGTGGTTTTCCTGTATGTTGTCAGTGATTAGAGTAGTTTCCTTCAAGTCTGGCACTCAGCCAGGCTGTAAATACTTTCCTGCTATCGTGAATCGGTAAATGACTGGCATATTTTCTTCCAAAAAAAAAAACTGCTGCAAAGCTCAACATCTGATTCTTCTTTTTTCTCCTTGAAGTTACCTGCAGGGAACCGAACGATTGGTCCATCGATATCCTTTTCACTTTCTGATATCAAGAAAGAATACAAGGTAGCCTTGTCATTCTCAACTACTCCTGTCCTTGGCTGCTGCTGCTGCTGCTGCTGCTGCTAAGAATCATGCTCCCTATATCTTGCCATGCCTTTTTTTGTGCAAGCATGTTATTGAATTGCTACATAGTCACCTTCTTTCTGTCTGTTGATGTAGGATGCTACCCTTCCTGCTCATTGGAAGGTTTTTGATACAGTTATCTTCCGTCAGCAGGTGTGTTGATACCTATGTCATACTGTTTCTGGTTGTAAGGTCCTAATTTTTTATTAAAAAAAACTTTCTTCCAATTGTCGTTCAGGAAGATGGCCTTCATGCTTCATCTAAGATTGCTGCATTTGATTTTGATGGATGCCTTGCCAAGACCAGTGTGAGGAGGTATTGTGTTTCATAAGATATACAAGCTGGTTTCACTCTAAATGGTATTCTAGATGCTTCCACTGCGAATATTATTTCCCCTATTCGGTCGTTTATTATGGAGGCACATTTGAATTGATTTAGTAAATAAAGGCTTTAAATTACTGATTTATTTCTCGAACAAGATCATTGTTTTCATGTCGGCTGGTCGAACCTGGTCGCCCTGGGGTCGACCGGACGATTAATCGCGATTAGTCGTCGACCAGGTCGATTAATCGAACCCTGGTCGACCTGGTCGTCCGCCTAATCGTCCACCTTATCAGGACATATATACTTATACATATAGACCTATATATACTATTTATATACACAATAAAGCAAGCATCAAGACTGCATTAGTGTTTAGCTAGTGACTTACTTGTGGGAGTTGTTTTCTTCTCTTTTCTAAAGTGTTCAAGTGTTCAACAGTAAACACAAAGTAGGCAAACTAGCCAATAGCCATCTAATGGTTCTAATCAAGCAACAAATCATTATTCAAATGGAATTCTCCATCTCCATCTCCATCTCCATCTCCAACTTCATCTTCATTTCCATCTCCAACTCCATCTCCATGTGCAGAAACATCATCCTCCTCCATTGATGTTGCTTCTTGTTCTTGGTGTTCATCATCATCATCATCTTCTTCTAGGGGGGGTGGGGGGAAGTTGCCTCCTTCAGTATATATCTAACCCTAACAGGCCGAACTACAAGCCCACTAAGTTCACCCAGTCAAAACAGGCCCAACAAGAAGCTCCCAAACTGGTCGTCCATGGCCTGGTCGGACGATTAATCGCGATTAATCGACGATTAATCGGACGACCAGGTTTCTGGTCGAACTGGTCGAGTCGAGGAACCTTATCGAGTCCCTGGGGCGACCAGGACGATTAATCGCGATTAATCGCGATTAATCGGACGACCTGAAAACAATGAACAAGATCATAACATTAAGAAGAAAAGAAGGGGGTAAGAACAATAAACGATAATAAATGACCTCAAACTATGGAAAGGTGGTGGCCCTATTTACCATTTGGTGCAAGGGCACAGAGAAAGGGAATGCCCTTGGCCCCAGCCACACCCCACCCAATCCAATAGCTCCTCTGTAGCAGCCTCAAGGCCCCAACTGGATTAGGAGAGGCACCATCAAAGACAACGATTGCAATACTTTAAAACCGTCCAGGCTCCCAGAATAACGATGGAATTAAGTCCTTTCTTTGTCTGACCACTCATTCTTTCTTCAGCCCAAGGCTTCAAATTACTGAGTTGTGTAATTAAAGTAAGTCTGAAGTTCTTGCAGTTGGATAAAGAGGGATTGTCAGGCATTGCCATCTATTAATAAATTAGTACTAACTAAATGTATAGCATTATACATTTGTAAAAAAATGCGAACGCCAATAAATTGGAAAACTGAGCGATCCTGAATTCAATGCAAAGCATTTATGGCATATGATTTTCACTTCTGAGTATTCCTAGGGAAACCTGTAGACATCCACATAGTAATTTTGAAGAGCATTGGTCTCTTAGATTTCAACTTCTCTTAAAAATTGGACCCCTAGGGGAAAGGCCTCCCATGAGGCATTGCTTTAAGAAGAGGATTTCAACACAGGGCCGAGAAAAGGGGACTGAAGGCTGGACTGCCCAGGAACGCATTGCACGACGAGGCCCTTTTTTGTGAGACTACAGGGTTTGAACCCTGGTTGGTGGTGTCACAACTGGGCATACCTCTGTGCTATCAGTGTGTTGTCAATTTCTCATTTGAAGGTCCCTTCATTTGTCAACCTTTTCCTTTGGTGTCCTTAACTAATAAGCAAGATATCTTTACAAGCAAAGGCGTCAACTGTCTATAAGCATCTCTATGGAAAATATTGGCACCAGAACAACCTAGAGTTTAGCCATGAAATGTATTATGCTTGACTTTCCGATGACCTCTATCATAATGATTAAGAGCCCTCTTATGGCTTATTGTTGCGATGTTCTCCCGAGTTGATGATTTCTTACATGTGAAGTTTCTGATTCGGAATACTTTCTGACCGCTGTTGCTAGAATAAGAACTTGGTTGATATTTTTCAACCTACTGCTTGTGCAGGGTTGGTGCAGACCAGTGGTCTTTACAGCATAAATCAATTCCAGAAAAATTGCAAAGACTGTACAATGATGGTTACAAGCTGGTTAGTAGGTTTCTTTTCACCAGTTCTTTTAAATCCTTCACTTCTCGTTTTACTTTTGTAAATTTGTGTTTTTATGTTCTGACATATATATCTTAACTAATGTAATTAATTATGTATTGCTTTGATTTCAGTGGCTTATACTGTATGTTGCTTTTAGGTCATATTCACCAATGAGTCAAACATTGAGCGCCATAAGAACAAGCGGCAGCAAGCTGTTGACTCCAAAGTTGGCCGCCTTGATAACTTTATTGAATGTGTTAAAGCCCCTATTCAGGTATGATGTAAACTTGTTTTCTTTATCTCAAATCTGAGCAGCCATTCAAATAAAAAAGGAATAAAGAAATATATCTGTTATTTTGGTTCCTGATAACTGAAATGGGCATTGCCTTATAACTTAAATCACTTGATCTTATTTACAGTCAGTTTGTGGCTGCTGTGCTGTGCAGTACTAACTATTTTTTAAAGGTGCCATAGAAAAGCAGTTGTAAAAAAAAATTATACGCCCTCTGTCCCTGAAAGAATCAATTCCTGGAGTAGTCCTAAGTCAAACTTTTTAAACTTTGACCGAATTTATAGAAAAAAACATCAAGATTTATGATATCAAACTAGTATCATTAAATGTATCATAGAATATATTTTCATAATATGCTCATTTCATGTCATAGATGTTGTTATTCTTTTCTATAAAGTTAGTCAAACTTAAAAAAGTTTGACTGGCACGGATTCTAGGAATTGATTTATTTGGGGACAGAGGGAGTAACTTGTTTAGGAAACCAAATTAAGTTTTAAACTCAGTTATACAACTGTTGGCTCTGTCACACTTGGTGAATCCCATTGTATCTATTTTTGCAATCTAAATTAACCAAAATAACTTAGTCAACTATGATAATGAAAAGCAGTTCCGGCAAACAAGATTATTGCAGCTCACCTTAATGCCAAATGTAACTTTAGTCTGCTATTTTTTAAGATACACAAACATAGAACCTGGAATATCTGTTTTTTTTTCTCTCTGTGATACTATACTCAGAATCATGAAACTTGTGCTCTGGAGATGTAAAATATCTATGATATTTCAAGATTAAATTTGGAGTATTCAATTCTTTACCAGTGGATACAGCATTCCACTTTGTGGAAAAACATAGGTCAAGTACATTTTTTTTAGAATATCACTACAAGAGGAGTGGGCGTAGTGCTGATACTTGAGTTGCTGAGGTGGTTAGCTTATTTGGACCAAAAGGCACTGATGTTCATTATCATCTGGGGGTTCTTGTTATGCTCTTTATTTTTATTTTGTTGGTCCCTTCCTCCACCACCCAAAAGGAAAACTGTGCTCCAGGACTCACGGTCCCCATAGTCTGAGTTTGCTCAAATAGGACTTAAGTTTGCCTTTTCAGGTTGGGTCATGCCCTTTTAGGCCTTGAAGTTCATCCCTAAACCAAGGGGATTTGAGGGGATTGCGGGGGCAGTCCCCTCCATTCCCTCCCAATCCCTTTGGTTTGGGGATCAAACGAACAAGGCTCTGTGTGTTTGAGAACAAAAGGTAGTTCTATAATTGATTAATTTGATTTGCACTTGTAGGTTTTCATTGCTTGTGGTTTAGGTAAAGGAAAAGATATTCCAGATGATCCATACCGCAAACCAAATCCTGGAATGTGGTGGTTGATGGCTCAGCATTTCAATTCTGGAATCGAAATTGACATGGATCGGTAATCACCTATTCTCAGATAATTTTTCAGATTTTAAGAACCACGCCCTTTGGCAGAGTCATAAAATCACTCTTGGACTAACAGTTTGGAAAAAAACTGCACCTCTCTTTGAATGAAATTACACAGATATACACTTTAATTCGTGGTCGCTGGAAACCTAGAACCACTCACCTGTCCACACAACCTTACCCCTGTTTCTGTTTGTTGATATGGAAGTAGTTTCCATGCAGGATAAGGGCTGACATGTTAGTGGATTGCAATGGTGTGCACATAAAAAAATATACTTGTTTCATTTCTTGAATTTATTAATTATGTTATTTTGGCATGGTTTGAATGTGCCTGCAGACTGCACATATGCTTGCAAGTAGCAGGCATTGATGTGCCTCGTCTTGGAGGGTCTACCTAATCCCAATCAAAAGGAATGGTTCACGATGATGCTTGTGTCAAGCCTTAGTAATTTCTTTGGATTTTTACCCTATATATTGAAAATAAAGCAGTGTTAGATGATAAGGGTAGGAACCTGTGGGGGCCTTTCAGATGTTGCGATAGGTTTGCTTGAAATAACTGCAATCATAGATTTGCAATGCTTTTGATGAGGACTGCTGCTTTGCTGCTATGACCCTGTAGTTCTCTGGTCGACGTCACAATACAATATGCTTTACTTGCTAACATGCATGTAAGTACCACAATATGTTTATAATATATGATTTATATTTGGACAATGTTGTTATGTTGTAGTTATAAGATACCCAGTGTTGACCACCTCTCCTAGGTGGTTGGCTGGGTGCCACACAGGAACATGTATTACAGTATTAGAGATGGGCTAAACCCACACGGAAAAAGGAGCCCAGACCAATTTACCATCCACTCATTTATAAGTTAGGCTTGATCAAGCCTAAATAGGACAGACGTTATTTTCTATTTAATTGAACAATAGGTGACTAGCAATCCCCACCTTGGCCTTTTGGATTAAGCTTTTGGTCACACTTGGGAACACAGTAAAACAACCCCCTTATTTTTCTATTTGATGCAAAGTTATCCAGAAGCTCCTCTGCTGACATGTGCCCTATTATTACAGTTCTTTCTATGTCGGTGATGCTGCTGGGAGAGAGAAGGATCATAGTGATGCAGATATAAAATTTGCTAAGGTATGAAAAATCCTGTTTACCTGTAGCAATCAGCAAGCATTTTCCTCCATTGGATTCAAATAAATTGGAAGGCCTCTTGCACTTTACTTGTAATTCAGAGAAAATATGAATCTGATAGTATATCAGCAACCTGGTTCACAAGGATTATGTAGAGCAGCCAAGGTAGTTAATATGAATCTGATAGGGTTAAACCTTTTCTATCTATTGGAAGTTAACATTACGTGGATGCTATGCTACTTCCGGCATAGTTTCAGTCAGTCTTATTCGTAGTTTGTTATGCTTTCCCTTTCTCATGTTTGGAAAAGCCAGAAACCTTTCATCAGCTGACACCTGTTTTTTTCCTGTTATAGGCCATCGGTCTCAAGTTCCATGTTCCCGAGGAATACTTCGGTTGCTAGTTACCCGTGACCAGCTTCATTAGACACCTAGTAAGATGGTTACACTAAGTCGTCTAGTGTTTGGATGTTATCAATATTGTGGCTATTCTGCTATGGTGATCAACATGTCTGTTTAAACCGTCAAATAATACCCTAGTTATTCTGATGTGGAATTGTAGCGCCAAGTAGCTGGCACAATTGAGAAAACTCAACTCTAACGTAGAGGTGTTGAGGCAATCAGTTACTAATCTAATTCAGTGTTACGAGGATCAGCCATAGTGGTGGTACGATCGTGCTTAGATAGTCACGAGCCATGTCGTGGCCAATTAATATTCTCGTGTTCCTGTAGCAAGTGCCCATGGTGTGATCAAAGTAAGGCTGGATAGGTCGGTAATAGTGCGCAACACGTTCAAGTGTGCTGGAAACACAACAAGAGTTTGCTGGGATGCATTCGTATTCACGTTAATTTATGTATATTGAAGCGGATTGCGTTGAAAATTAGTTAATTTTTTTCCCATCGTAAACAATGTGAATTGAGATATATATGAGTGTATTCGAACAAGATCCGACAGAGATGACACTTCATTGAAATAGGGGCGTATGGCCATATGGGTTGGTGCTTGGTAGTTGGTACAATGGTACCAAAGTTGAGGCTCACGCCGGGCTAAAAAACGACCAAGATGTTGGGACTAAAAAAGTCCATTATCAGATAGATACTCTTTCGTGTAATACAAGTATTTGAGTTTGTCCTAAGTAAAACTATTTTTAAATTTGACTAAATTTACATAAAAAATTAAAACTTACAACCAAATACATGAAGGTGCATGCTCAACAATCCTGCGGAGATTACATCAAAAAAAATCCTGTGGAGAAAGAAAACGTTTTTTTGGGCGGTCAGAGTAAATGAGATCAAGAGTTGTTAAGATTTATTGGCCTTGGTAAAAAAAATTTAACCCTTTAAAACTTGGATGGATAGAATAAAAAAATAGTATCGATATTTTTTATCTTAAAAAAGCTTATTATTAAAGTATATTGCACCATTATTGTAACAATACTTATTACACCTCATAAATATGTATTAGTATTTTAGTGTATATGTTTGGTCAAACTTAAAATGTTTTGACTCGGCGGAAAGTTTCATAGCATTGTTTCGAAAACATAGAATGCAATGAAACATGATGAAACCATCACTCTCAAAGTCTCCATGCACATTTCATTTTTTTATTTCATAGACATTTAATTTTATGACTCATCTTGAGTTGGTAAACGAGTCAATAGAGTTTCGCTCTATAAAACTCTCTTCTTCTCTCTCTTTTCTTTAAAAAGTTTTCACATCATCAAACACTTTATAAAATAGCTTATTAAATGTAAATGAAGCTCCTAGAAAATAGCCTAAGGGGCCGTTAGGATCCCTTCATTTTGGAGGAATTGAAATTTACATAATGGATTAGACTATTTGGTTTGGAATTTGACATTCCATAACTTTTCCAAGCTTATAAATAAGTCTATCTCAAATTCATAGGATGGGAGATGGAAATAGATTTATAGATCACTATGCTATAATTTTATTCTCCAACTTATAGCATACTCTTCAACTCACTTCCCTACAATAGAAATGCAACATATAAGTATGTCCCTTATATGCCTAACAATAAATATACAAATATATTTCATATACAACTATATTAGCTTAATTAATCTATGCCTAAATTGTAATTATTAGAATGAATACAATTCCAAGGATTCAAATGGGCCCTAAGTTGTTTTTTGACCTCTGGTAGCGGGACAGGTAAAATGCGGGTAAAGTATTTACCTGTCCATGAGCATACCCACGACCCTAACTTTTATTTGCCCGCGGGCATGCCCGTGGGTAAGATTTCGTATCCGCACCCGCTCCCGACGGGTATTGGATACCCGTCAGGTATATTCAAGAGAGATCAAATAATGAAATCACAATGATCAGAAGTAATAAATTCATACTTAATCGACACACAAATATGTCAATCTCACTTACATAGAGTTCACTAGGACAATACACAATAGCTCACAAGACACAATGCGTTTTAGATTATAATTCGATCATTCGTGCTCATATAAATAACACAAAACAACTTACAAAAAAACTAAAGTAACAAGTTAATAGCTCACACAACCACTTTATTCAACTATCCATAAAAAATACATATTAAATGAACTAATCGACATGATATGTGTATGACATATATTATCGAAGGGGCTAGTGCTCGGACGTTTGTCGCAGGACACGTCCGGACAATGCTCCAGAGCCCACGTCACGCTCATCCACACCCTCATGCCTCTTTAGCTAAAAAAGGCCTTGTGCCTCGCTACTCGATGTGTCCTATTTGCATCTGCAGGCCAACACTGGCCCTGCTCCTATACCGCTGCCCTATGCCCAGCTTGAGCACCTGGAAGGGGAAGGACCCAAACGACCTTGCCAGGCCTCGTTGGCGGCGCTGGCGACGGAGGAGACACAGAGGGCGAGAAGGAAGATGCAACACTCGATCTGCTTTTGAAATATCCTAAATGCAACAACTGCAACATATGTCTTAAAACTGTTGAAACACTTGAAATATGCGTCTAAAACACTTGAAAAAACACCAAAAAAAATACTTGAAACCATTGTAAACATAAGCAACATCCAGATAAAACACTTACAACGTATGCAACATCTAGATAAGCACATTTGCAACATATGCCTAAAAACCAGATGAAATATTAGGAACAAAAGCTTGCAACATACGTATAAAACTATTGCAACATATGCAACGTCCTGATCTACTTTTACAACATCCATATAAAACACTTGCAATGTACCTATGAAAACTTGAACATGTGTTTTACAACATGGGGGAGCCCAGGGCCGGTCGAATCCAGCGATGAGTGGCAGCATGTGAGCGCCACCACCACCGACGCCACCAACAGGCTTGGCTCGGCCAGGCGGGCATCGCGCGCGATGGGACCTCGATGAGTGGAGGGTGGGGTTTTTGTTCTGAATAGTAGACAATGACCAAACAATTTCCCAATAAAAAATACGAACATAATGGAACACACTTGTTGAACTGTTCAGGCCAGCATCGTGGCCCACGGTAACATGAGCGTCCGGAAGATCGGACGCCCTCCCCGAAGCATTTCCATATATTTATACATATTCTCAAATTGCAGGTACCCATCGAGTACCCGCCAGTAAAATTTGATATTCGCGCTCTACCTAATCTTTGCTGTATCTAACCCTACGTATCATCCACAAGTGAGTTTTTTACTCGTATCCATTATGGCCCTGTTCGGCTGGCTAAAAAAACAGCTGATACAGATTTATTATGAGAGCAAGTCACTGTTATTTCAGTGAAACGGTACGACGGATGAGTTCAAGCAAAATAGGCCAAATCCGTAGCCGCGGATAAAGTTGTCATACCTATACGGCTAGACCTCTCTCTCTAAAAGCAACAGTGCTGCACAACTGAGGGCTTCCTAAAACTGTTTTTTTTAATTGTAGCCCAAGGGCTATCGGATAAAAAAGACAGGCGCACTTGTCAGTTCCGAGTGCCGACGAGAAGATGTCAGATGAGCCTTCGACAAGAAGGAAAACTGCTCGCCTTTGACCTGCCAAGTGGGGTCCTGCTTGCTGAGGTCATACCCCACCATCTCTTCCCTTGGTCACGATCCTGGGCGTCGATGCCACGGGAGCCGCTCGAGACAGAATCCAAGCCATCCATTCACTAGAGAGGAAACGCAGCGTCGTCCCGGGGTTTTCCGCATAAATCGCTCCCATCGTAGGGCACGATCTCTGTCTTCTACACCAGTACTAGATACCATTCCAAAACCCCAACGCAGAGAGAGACCGAGAGAGAGGGAGAGAGCAAGCACCCGAGCGAGATGGCGACAGAGATCCAAGGATACTCCTCCGACGATGACATCTACGTGTTGTCGTTCGACGAGGACTACTTCGACGCAACGCTCACCGAATCCGGCGGCAGGGTGGAGTCGTGGGTGGCCGAGACGTACCGCATCCACCGCAGCTGTCGCCACCCCCTCGTTGTGGGCCTCGACGTGGAGTGGCGCCCCGCCGCCCCCGTGCCGGGCCCCGTCGCCGTGCTACAGATCTTCATCGTCCGCCGCTGCCTCGTCTTCCAGATCCTCCACGCCGACTACGTCCCCGACGCGCTGTCCCGCTTCCTCGCCGATCCCAGGTTCACCTTCGTCGGGGTCGGGGTCCGCGACGACGCGGCCAAGCTGCGGGTCGGGTACGGGCTGGAGGTGCCGCGCGCGGTGGACCTGCGCGCCCTCGCCGCCGACACTCTCGGGAAGCCCCACCTCCGCCGCGCGGGGCTGCAGGCGCTGGTGCGGGAGGTGATGGGCGTGCAGATGGACAAGCCGCACCACGTCCGCGTCAGCGACTGGGACGCGCGCGACCTGTCCGAGGACCAGTTCAAGTACGCCTGCGCCGACGCGTTCGCGTCCATGGAGGTCGGCTGGAGGCTCTACACCTGCAACTGCGACGACGCATGATCGATGATATCGCGTCTTCTATTGTGGTGTGGCATGTAAATTTTCTGCTCTACGCGTAGTGCTCGTACTCGTTTGTGTTGATCGTACTGTTTGTTGCTTGGTCTAGTGGTCGGAACCTGTGAACTTAAATGAATATCGGTATCAACCGTCGTGCGATTCGGGTTGCTATTTGTCGTATGGTGCATTCTGTAGGCTGTAGCTGTTTGATGATTGCCGTCTGAAATCTTCGCCGCTTGTTCTGAGACCTATTACTCGTCTTCTGATCAATCGACAAAGCCGGCTGAGCCATTGCCTTGCCTTCAGCTCTTCCGAATCTGCTGTCCTGGAACTGCCCCGTCGGCCGTCGCCCTTTCACCCGCAGCGCAGGAGCAGCCGAGAGCCTGCGCAACCCGGGGGTGCGCGTGCGATCCAAACCACGGGAGCAGGTGAACGTTTTGGGCCCGCCACGGTCGCCGGAGTCTGGCCTGGCTGGCCTGTTCGCGTCATCGCGTGGGCTACTGTCCTTTGCGTGCTGCGGAGTGCTGGACGGTGGAGACCGTGATCGATTTGATTGCGCGGCTGTACTGTACCACCTGGAAGACAACCACACTTCTACAGCACTGCGCAGCAGCAGTAGCATTGTGTAGGAGTAGGAGACAGGACTACTCACTCCGTCCAAAAACAACGTATTTTCAAGGAATCAATGAATTATATTAATATCTAGTGTAATATATAATATATAACAATTTGTTGAATTATAAAATTTATTTTTATAATAAACTTATTTAGTGATAGTAATATTTTTATATATCTAGTCATTTTTTAAAAAAAGTTTTATCTAGCAAATCTAGAATGATACTCCCTCTGTCTTAAAATACATTAGACATCTTATATGACTGTTCGTATTATTCAAATTTTTTGCATAAATATTATTTATTTTGTCATGACTTATTTTATCATTAGAGATACTTTAATAATGACATTTTTATTTGCACAAAAAAATAAATAAGATAAATGGTCAAAAATGATATCTAAAATTCTAAAGCGTTATCTATTTTGGGACGGAGGGAGTATTTCTTAAGTGCTAACGACATGGTTAACTAAACAGTACAAAATCAAGAATTCATCCTCGATGGAATGCATATTTCTTTTAAATATATTTAGTACAAACTCTCTGGTCAGTGGAATCATGAAAACCTTCAGAAAAAAAGTAGGATTCATATTCCTAATTTAATTACTGTAGCACTCTTTGGTGATTCATCTACAGGAAAAACGTAGGAAACTTTTCTTTGTGCTAGATTCTGCGGAAAACCATTGGAGAAAAACATCCACTCAAACCTCACCTTTCTTGCTTCCTATGTTTTCCTGCCATTGATCCAAACAACATATTCCTACAAAATTCCTGTATTTTTCATTTTTGTGTTTCTCCCATTTTGTGTTTTTCCTATTCCTGTATTTTTTTCAATCCTACGTTAAAAAGGGGGCCTTAAAAAATGAAACTATGCACATCTATAGTGTATCAATATATTCTCTATAAAATTTAAGATTTAAACTTGTTTCTATAAAAATTGTATGAAAATAATAAATATATGGAATTGAAAAAAGGAAAAAATAGAGGCAAGAGTTGTTGGGAACTCTTGGAGATGCTCAGTATTGCGCCTAGACAAAGAGCAGCTGGGGTGGGATGCTGTGTGGCTGGTGAGAGGAAGAACACACCGTCACTAGTAGATCATAAAATGGGGGCCAAATGCTCATGCATTCCATATAGGGACCCTTAAATTGCATTCATCCATAGGCCCCGTTCGGCTACGCTAATAAGCCGGCTGAAAAACATTGTTGGCTGATTTGTTGTGAGAGAAAAATATTGTTTCGGCTAAAAAAACAAGCTGAAAAGTACGGATTATAAGCCGGATAAACAGGGCCATACACTGCTTAAATAAGTATGATAACTTAATAAATTGGTGCACGTATGGCCAAATGTTGCTAGTTTGATAAAATATGTACTCACATATTAGGCACTAAGGTTATAGCGGGTTTTCATACATGCATTATATGTGGTGAAATTGATTAATATGGTTTTGGCAACTATAAGATATAGGCCCCGTTCGGCTGTGCTGATAAGCCGGCTGAAAAATAATGTATGGGTCTATTTAGATGGACTAGGATTAACCACTAGTATTATTAGCTCCTCTGGGTGTGTTTAGTTGGGTGGCTTAGGGGCTGCCATGCTCCCATAATGCAGCCTCTTGGTGTTTCATTGCCTATGTAGCTGCTAAGCCAGGCTCTGGGAAGCCAAAAGAGGGTTTCAGGGGTGGCTTGCTGGAAACGCCAAGAGGGATCGTTTCTAGGAAGCCAGGCTTGAGCTAGCGTCCCCTCACCTCCACGCTCGCTCCACCTCACATCGATGCGTGTTGCTCCTCCGCTCGGACCGCTCCTCGTCCGTTCCTCCACTCTTTCGCTCGGGCCGCTGCTGCTCCATCTCTTGTTTCCACCGAGCTCGCCCCGTCGGAGCTCCACCCCACCGCTCCTCCACCACCACCTCCCCGCCCGAGCTCGTCCCGCCGCTCCTCCTCCACCACCTTCGGTGACCGACGAGTTGGGACTGCCCTCATTGAGCGGGATCTAGAGGAGACGAGGCCTCACCAGCGGCCGTCCCTAGAGGAGACGAGGCGAGAGATCCACCAACGAATCGGCTTCCTCCGTTGAATCGCCCTTCCCCGCCGCCTAATCGACCTCCACCACCGAATCGGCCTCCTCCGCTGATGGGGATGTGATTCCCGATCTTCCGTTAGGTTTAAGATAACTATCGATTTGGTCAGAGAGCGACACACCGATCCGGTTTCATATCACAAAGACCCGAACCCTGCAACCTTAGCACCACATCTCCTCTAGTTATCAATCGTGTCACAATCCGGTTGACCTCACCACGAAGGCTAATCCCTGCTGCGAATCGAAGAACACAAGCAAGAACACGATAAAATGCAACTCAAATAAAGTGATAATTACGGATATATGATTGAGCACTAGAAGTTAGGGTCTTGCAAACCGATAACGGCGACTGTTCAAAGATAGATTGATCTAAAGCAAAACTCCAAACCCTAACATAGGCGGCGGCTACTGATTATAAAGCCTAAGAGGCATCCAAGGACCCCTACTCACATTGCTAAGAAGTCTCGACACGTTACAAAGGCCAAACGACCCAAAAGACGGCGACGTAGCGCCTTGTCAGATTCTGGATGTGAACTTGTTTCGATGATTTCTATTGACTCTAATGGAATTTGGGCCTCAAACCAAAGCCATTGGTTAGCTTATAAAATTATATTTCCATCCATATATAGATCATCAAAAACGGAGTTCGGATGCGTCCTGGACGTCCATTTTACTATAGACTGGTCCTAGAGCCCGAGATGGACATGAACTTGATATGGATTGGGTCTCCAACTTGGCTTGGACGCCTTTGTTTGCCTCTAAGGTGGTGGACAAGGAGAAGGACGTCCTTGGTCATCTCTTAGGTGCTCTCCATCTTCATGGGACGTGCTTCAACTTGGGCCTGGATCCCAAGTGTGAATAACAAGCCCGCGATGACGTTGTAGCTCCTAACAGAAACATCGATAGAATATCTTCATGATTTGGAGGCCTTGCCAACGTGATATTAAGGTGGAACTAGATCTATTTGAAAGCTTATCAAGTATTCTTTCCATCAAGTGCTCATTGACCTCAATCGCAGTCCGGATGGATGAGTTATGACCTTCGCAATGAAGCACTGCCGGGCTGCCGACGAATCGAAAGTTCAACTTTGATGGACTTGCACTTTGAGACATATTTGTACCTACATTCAAATAGCCACACATACATGTGAAACCAAGTGAATTGTACCCAAAATCACTATGCAAATATAGGAACGAGCACACCTTATAATCAATGGTCGTATCCGATGGTGTCATATCCTCATCATCCTCCCCTTCTTGACAATAAACCATCCTCGGTTTGAGCTTAGGTGGAGGACAGATTGTAGGTAGTGTTGACATTTCTTATGCACAACTAGAATAAAAGGGTTTCTGCAAGCGCACAGAAAATATCATTGTAGTATTTTAATCGGGAGTAATTTATGTATCGTTATTTATAATTTTACCACTGGGAAGGGAATACGCTGGATAATGAGCAATGAGCACGGCCCGTGATAATGGAGAGCTTAACCTTGTCTTTATCTATCTTCTCATACAGGGTAAGTGTCACATAAAATATAGAAATGAACAGTAATTGACATATGATAAATGAGAGCACATAGCCACATAAAACAATGATAATCATCTCAATAGAGTACTCTAAATTTATAACACTAGCATGGACTAGGACGATCTACAAGGATAAATCCTAAGTTATTCTAACTATAAGGTCAAAGCATACAATGATTAGTGCAATAACATCTAACAATCATGGCGGGAAAATGTTATACTTATGCATAGTGATATTACCAAAGAAGATCAAGAACAGAGCAATCTCTTCAGTGTAATAGGGGTATTCTACTAGTCCTATATTCGGGAGAAGGATTACAAAAGACTCAACAGGACTGTCACTCCCGCGATCTATCTCACGATCCGAAATATAGGGTGTAATCGCAGATAAATACGGTCTAGGCACCACGCCTACACAATATTTACCACTCACCCATCGATCTAATGAGCAAGCGCAATATGATCCTATGCATAAACATAATTCTAGTCCAACTATGCTAAACATATAATCAAAGTAAACTAAGAACAATATAATTGAGAACATAATCAAATAGAGCAAAGTTAATTCTAATATAATAGATTAGAATAAAGTACTATTCATAGTAGCAGGAACAATGATGAATATTACAAGAATGTAGAGGAAAATTACCAAGAACTCTGACAGATCCAGACTCCTAGCTAGGCTTGACTCCCTCTAGATCTATTCCTATGTAGCTATGCTACTAAACTATTGAGCTCTAATTGAGATGGTGGCTCTGGGCTTCTCTAAATTCTTCAGATGAGACAATGAACTCTTGAATTGAATTGAATTGAATTGAATTGAATTAGATTAGATTAGGGTTTCTCTCAGGACTAGGGGCTCTGAATATATAGCCCTCTAGGATGCACCACAGCCTTTGGATCAAACCGACCTAAATAAACGGTTTTTATTCATCCTCAAAGTCGGTGAAGGCATAATCCGCGAGACTCTCCCTGGTTGGTGGAGGGGGAGAGGCGGCCGCCCCTGCCCTCTGGGCGGCCACCCCTGTGTAAGGTCCAAATGGCTAGAGGGGGGTGAATAGCCTATTTAAAAATCTACAAGCTTCACTAAACAAACACGTTAATATAAAAGATGGCTAAGCTAATTCTAGCACTAGCTCAACTACACTGTGCAAGCCACCAATACAATTCTAGTGAAGCAAGGCTATGATCTCTAATACACACCAACAAGGCTAAGTCACTAAGCTACTTACTCCTATGTGAAAAAAGCTACGCTAAGCAAACTACACTAGAACTAGTACAAGAAAGTAAAGAGTAAGTGACTTGATTCTTATACCAACGATGTAGAGAAGTAATGCAATCGAAGAATCAATCACAATGATGAATCACAAAAGAAATCCTCGGCAAAGAGATGATACAAGATTTTTTACCGAGGTTCACTTGCTTTCCGGCAAGCTACTCCTCGTTGTGGCGATGCACCCACTTGTCGGTTTACGAGCTAATCGGCTATCAAGAGTCGAGCCCTCGACGGGCGCCGCACAACCGCACACAAGATGGGGATCCTCCAAGCCACGAGCTCCACTAGAGTATCCAATTTGCGAACTCCCGCGGGGAAGGATCAAGAACCCATTACAACACTTGGTGAGGGCTCCAACAATCTCCAATTACGAGCTCAATCACCTCCGCTGCTCCAAGCCGTCTACCGTGTCGGGAAACACGGAAGAGTAACAAGAAATCCGCAGCAACTCGAAGATCAAGTGCCTCTAGAATGCAACTCTCAAGCAATGCACTTGAATCTTACTCAATCTCACTCAAGATGTGCAACCAAGCAAAGAGATGAGTGGAGGGGTTGTTCTCTAGCTCAAAGGATGTCTCTAGGTCTCAAAATATGCAAGAGTTACCCTCAAACCCCGGACATCCTCTATTTATAGCGAAGGGGTACGCAGCTAGCCGTTACCAGACGACTCAGTGAAAAACGCGCTGACCGGACGCTCCGGTCAGGGTGACTGGACGCGTCCGATCACTACAGGACAAGCGTGAACAGTGCGCGTCAGAACTAGCCGTTGCCGTGACCGGACGCGCTCTACCGTTTGACCGGACGCGATAGTGTCAGCGTCCGGTTGCGTTCCAGTAAGCTCCCGTCGAGACCGGACGCGTTCTACCGTTTGACCGGACGCGACAGTGTCAGCGTCCGATTGCGTTCCAGTAAGCTCCTGTCGAGACCGGACACGTCCGATCACACGTGACCGGACGCGTCGCGCGTCCGAACGGCACACCGCTGCTCTCTGCCCCTCTGGACGCCTGACCGGACGCTCTGGTTCCGTGAGGGACCGGACGTGCCGGTCGCGCGCTCTACTTCTGCGCACAGGTGAACTGACCGGACGCGCTGGTCAGGCCAGACCAGCGTCCGGTCAGAAACCCTAGCTAGCAGCACCGAGTTGAACTGACCGGACGCGTCCGGTCAAACCGAGACCGCGTCCGGTGCAGCGTCCGGTCACTGTATTTTCAGTGATAATCATTTCGGACTTTCGCCACCTTTTCTCGCCTCCGGCGCAAAAGAAAATAGGCGAATCCCAAACCCCTTACTACCGCTCAAACACCACCGCCTTCGCAAATGTGCTAACACCACCAAGTGTACACCACCATGTGCATGTGTGTTAGCATTTCTCAAATATTTTTCGAGGCGTTATGTTAGCTCCCTTCTAGATCCTAATGCATATGCTCAAGACATTGATCTAGTGGCACTTGATTCCCGAGCTAACTGTGATTGCCCCTCTTGATAGTCGGCTATGTATCCTAAACCCGGTCAATCACTTCTCTACTCATCTTAGACCGGCAAAAGGAAAACCCTATGGTTATACCTTTGCCTTGCGCTCTTAGATCCTTCTCTTCCACTTGATCATCATGTCCATCATATTGTGTGCATCTCCACCTATGATCATCGTTTCATGTCCATGCACCATTTCTTTGTGATCTTGTGGCCACCACTCCTTGCCACATACACCTTCATCACATGTGTTGCTTATGCCTAACTCAAAACACTTAACACATGGCATTAACAACTTGATGTCATTAATTACCAAAACCAAACTTGGGCTTTCAATCTCCCCCTTTTTGGTAATTGATGACAATCATCACAAAGATATGAAATGAAATCAATTTTCAATTTCGATAGTATTAGCTCCCCCTACATATGTGCTTCCATGAGTTTGGTTCAATTGTGCACATATGTATGGATTTGAATTTTGGGAGAGTTACTACTATCAAATTGATGCTAAGGTATATAGAATGGACCTTTGAAGCGTGATACCAATCGGAGTTGCCTTTATATACCATCCTTAGCATCGATGTAGCTAGATACCACTTGTAATACATCACTTGTAAAGATCACAAACACTAAAGTACCCCGTGAGATCAACATTATAAGCAAAGGTGTCTAGATACCACTTATAAAGCTACTCTCAACAAATCATCATTCAAGTTCTATTTCTAGCAATCACCATACAATCATGAATATGAAATTAAGCTTTGCAATGCAATAATTCGTCATGTTAATGCACATACAAATGCAACAAATAATTCATGAGCTTGCTCCCCCTACTTGTGTGCTCAATTTTAATTGATCCCTTTTCAATGTCATTCTCTCCCCCTTACAATATCTTTCTCCCCCTTTGCAACTTAACTTTCTATCTTTGTGACTTTTCTCTTCCCCTTTGTCAACAATCACCAAAAAGTTGCCAATTTTAGTGAGAGTCAAGTCAATCAATATGAGGGAGTCCAAATTATGGTTCAATCTAGATCACTTGCCTAGAATATGTAATTCGGTTTGATGCAAGGACAAGCTTCTTCACACCTCATAAAGTATAAGGGTTATCTTGACCATGTTGAATTACACATCATGAGCTCATTTTCTAGATTCAACACTAGGTTTGCAAGCCCACAAACATGTCATATGCTACCACTAGATCAAACAAACATAGAAGCAATAGTGGTACCATATATACATCAAAATCATTTGATGTTATGAATGAGCCTATTTGTCATGCAAATATGTCTATATGTTCTAACCATGTCCTTAGCAAAGTATGAATGATATGCCAAACAACTTTACCTTGCTATGTCGGAGGAGAGGCATGTCATATAGGAATATGGGGGTGCATTCATTTCAAGTTGGAGAAGTCAAGTATGTTCAATTCATTCTTCAACTTGTAAAACCTTTTCTCATCAAGTGGCTTTGTGAATATATCGGCTAGTTGATCTTCGGTGCCAATGCTTTCAATGCTAATATCACCCTTTTGTTGATGGTCTCTTATAAAGTGATGCCTAATATCAATGTGCTTGGTTCTTGAATGTTGAACCGGATTTTGAGTCATCTTGATAGCACTTTCATTGTCACAAAACAATAGCACATTCTTGAACTTAATTCCAAAATCATTCAAGGTGGCCTTCATCCAAAGTAATTGTGCACAACAACTACCGGCACTGATGTATTCGGCCTCGGCGGTAGATAGTGCAACACTATTTTGTTTCTTTGATGACCATGAAATAAGAGACCTTCCAAGCAATTGACAAGTGCCACTTGTGCTCATTCTATCAATCTTGCATCCACCATAGTCGGAGTCTGAATATCCAATCAACTCAAAATTTGACCCCTTTGGAAACCATAATCCAACATCATGAGTGCCCTTAAGATATCTCAATATCCTCTTGGTTGCTTTCAAGTGACTTTCTCTAGGTGAAGCTTGATATCTTGCACACTTGCACACACTAAACATCACATCCGGTCTGGAAGCGGTGACATAGAGCAAACTTCCAATCATAGACCGGTATTGCTTTTGATCTACCATGTTGCGACTAGCATCAACACCCAATTGATCATTTGTGCCCATTGGTGTACTCATTGGCTTAGCATCTTGCAATCCAAACTTCTTGATCATGTCCTTGATGTACTTCCCTTGACTTACAAAAGTGTCATTCTTTATTTGCTTGATTTGAAGTCCAAGGAAGTAACTAAGCTCTCCAATCATAGACATCTCAAACTCTTTTGCCATCATATTTCCAAACTCTTCACAAAAGTCTTGGTTAGTTGATCCAAATATAATGTCATCCACATAGATTTGCAACACAAACAAGTCATTTCCAAGCTTCTTGGTGAAGAGAGTGGTGTCAACCTTTCCCATCTTGAACCCTTTAGAGAGAAGAAAGTCCCTTAATCTCTCATACCATGCTCTAGGTGCTTACTTCAAACCATACAATGTCTTCTTTAGCTTGAAAACATAGTCGGGCTTCTTATTATTTTCAAAACCGGGAGGTTGCTCAACATAAACTTCTTCGTTGATATAACCATTGAGAAATGCACTCTTGACATCCATTTGATAGAGCTTGATGTTGTGTGCACAAGCATATGCTAATAAGATTCTAATTGCCTCCAATCTTGTAACCGGTGCATATGTCTCTTCAAAGCCAAGACCTTCAACTTGTGTGTAACCATGTGCCACCAATCTTGCTTTGTTTCTCACAACTACACCATCTTGATCTTGCTTGTTTCTAAAGACCCACTTGGTGCCAATTACATTGTAGCTCTTTGGCCTCTCAACAAGTTTCCAAACTTGATTTCTAGCAAAGTTGTTTAGTTCTTCATACATGGCATTTACCCAATCGGAATCCTTCAAAGCATCTTCTATTTTCTTAGGTTCTTCAAGTGACACAAATGAGTAGTGCTCACAAAAAGATGCTAGCCTTGATCTAGTTTGGACACCACTTTGAATTCCACCAATGATTTGGTCCAATGGATGATCTCTTACAATATTGGTAGGTTGGAGTATTGGGAGTTGGTTGCTTCCACTAGCTTGACCTTGATCTTGAGCTTCATCATGAGAACCACTAGAGCTTGCATGATTTGTATCAATTTGCACACTTTGGTTGATCACATGAATATCATCATTATCATCAACTTGCCTCGGCCTTATGTCACCAATGTCCATATACTTCATTGCATTTGACAATTGATCTCCTCTCACATCATCAAGGTTTTGAGCTTCATTTTGAGATCCTTGGGTTTCATCAAACTCAACATTATGAACTTCTTCCAAGGTGCCATTTGTGAGATTTCAAACTCTATATGCTTTGCTTGTGGTAGAATAACCAAGTAAGAACCCTTCATCACATTTCTTATCAAACTTGCTCAATCTAGTGCCTTTCTTGAGAATATAGCATTTGCAACCAAACACTCTAAAGTATGCAATGTTGGGCTTTCTTCCATTCAATAGCTCATATGGTGTCTTCCCAAGCTTCCCATGGCAATAAAGACGGTTGCTATAATAGCAAGCCGTGTTGATAGCTTCACTCCAAAATAAATGACTCACATTATATTCACTAAGCATTGATCTAGCCATGTCAATCAAAGTTCTATTTTTCCTTTCAACTACACCATTGGATTGAGGAGTGTATGTTAGAGAGAATTGATGTCCAATACCAAGATCATCACACAATTTCTCAATTCTTGTGTTCTTGAACTCACTACCATTGTCACTTCTAATCTTCTTGATGGTAGTCTCAAACTCATTTTGCACTCTCTTGACAAAAGATTTGAATAGATCATGTACATCACTCTTGTCATAAAGAAAGAACACCCAAGTGTATCTAGTGTAGTCATCAATAATCATAAAACCATACTTGTTGCCACCAATGCTAGTGTATGTTGTTGGTCCAAACAAGTCCATGTGCAATAGCTCAAATGCCTTTGTTGTGCTCATTTCACTCTTACTAGGATGTGTATTTCCAACTTGTTTGCCGGCTTGACAAGCACTACATGGTTTATCCTTTTCAAAAGTCACATCTTTCAAGCCTCTAACTAAGTCATGCCTCAAAAGTTTGTTCAATTGTTTCATTCCAACATGACCAAGCCTTCTATGCCATAACCAACCCATGCTAGATTTGCTAAGCAAGCATGATGTCAATTGGGTCTCACTATCATTGAAGTCAACTAAGTATAAGCTACCATGTCTAAATCCTTTGAATATCACATTTGATCCATCAACACTAATGACTTCAACATCATCACTACCAAAAATGCACTTGAAGCCAAGATCACAAAGTTGTGCCACCGATAAAAGATTGAAATCCAAGCTCTCAACTAGCAACACATTAGATATGCTCATGTCATTTGAGATAGCAATTTTGCCAAGCCCCTTGACCTTGCCTTTCTTGTTGTTGCCGAAAGTGATAGCATCAAAACCACCATTTTGACTTGTATCAATTGATTTGAACATACAAGAATCCCCGGTCATATGTTGAGTGCACCCACTATCAAGCACCCAATACCTTCCTCCGGCTTTGTAATTGACCTACAAGATAAGATCAATTCTTTTTAGGTACCCAAACTTGTTTGGGTCCTCCAAGGTTAGTGACCAAGCTCTTTGGTACCTAAATGGCTTTCTTCTTTGAGCCCATCCATGGTGCACCAATGAACTTAGCATGAACACCATTTGTACCCTTGGTAAGTATATAGAAGAAATCAAACTTAATTGAGGATACATTAACATTGAATTTCTTGTTCATACAATGTTGCTCTATGTGACCAACTTGCTTGCAACTTTTGCAATAGCTACCATTCTTCACAAAACGAGTCTTGTGAGGAGCAAAAGCGGCCTTGCCTTTCTTGAGGTTATAGCCCAGTCTCTCTTTATAGAGAGAAGAAGCCCTTTGGCTACCCAAGCACATAAGCAAGCGGTCCTCACCACCATAAGCCTTAGCTAAGGTGTGATTGAGCTCTTTTACATCCTTCTTGAGATTTTCATTCTCAACTATTAGTGTGGAGTCACAAGTGAAACCATCACTACTAGATGAGGATGATGTAGATGAGCTACATGAAGGGTTAGTGGGAGCAACAACAATAGGCTTATGACACAATTCATCAATTATATCACAAGATATGCCTATGTTGCAAGTTTTAGCTTTCTCAACATTAGTTGGCATGTTTTCACATTTTTCAACTAGAGAGGAATGGGCTTCTTCAAGCTTAGTGTGAGACTTTTTAAGCTTCTTATGGTCTACCTTTAGACTCTCATAAGATGCCCTAAGCTCATCAAGTTCTTGCATAAGGTTTTTCTTTTCCTTAAGCAAGCCCTTGCACTCCTTTCTAGATTCTTTAAAGTGTTGAGTGCAATCTTCTAGCATAGTGATTAGTTCATCTTTAGTGAATTCTTCTTCATCACTATCACTATCACTAGCATTATCATGATCACTCTCATCGTCGGATGATACCTTAGCGGCCTTAGCCATGAAGCACGATGGAGTGTCGAAGAGGGAGAACTTCTCTTGGATGGCAATGCTAGCATGTACCTTCTTCTTGCTCTTGTTGTCATCCTCATCATCACTTGAGGAGTCATCACTATCCCATGTAGCAACATGAGAATCATTCTTCTTCTTATGAGAACTCTCCTTCTTTTCTTGCTTCTTCTTTTACTTCTTCCTCTCCTTCTTGATAGCATCTTTATCATCACTATCATAAGGACACTTTGCAATGAGATGGTCCTTGCTACGGCATCTAAAATATCTCATGGTATGCTCATTCTTCTTGGATGAGTTCTTCCACCTTCTTGCACGAAAGCCCTTCTTCTTCATGAATTTGCCAAATTGCTTGACAAAAAGAGCCATCTTCTCATCAATGTCATCACTATCATAAGAGCTTGAGTCTTCATCACTTGATGATTCAATCTTGGATTTGCCCTTGGATGTGGTGGCTTTGAATGCCACACTCTTCTTCTTCTCATCATCCTTTTTCTCATTTTCCTTCTTCTTCTTCTTGACCAATTCATCCTTCTCATCATCTTCTCTATATGAATCATCGGTCATCACTTCTTGAAATATTTGTTGAGGAGTTGAATCCTTCAATATAGTCCTCACTAGCACGGTGATCAAGGTATCAAATCTCTTGGGCAAGCTTCTCAAGAACTTCATAGAGAATTGGTTGTCCTTGACCTCCTCACCAAGTGCCTTTAGCTCATTGACAATGACTTGCAATCGATGAAACATTTCCGGTACACTTTCATCATCTTGCATCTTGAAGCTTGAAAATTTTTCTTGCAAGATATATGCTTTAGCGGTCTTTGTGCCTTCGGTGCCCTCAAATGTTTCTTCAAGCTTGGCCCAAGCATCATGTGTAACTTCTATGTTCTTCACTTGCTCAAATGTCTTATCATCTAATGTCTCATGAAGAGCACTAATTGCAATGTCATTGCATTGGAGCTTCTTCTCTTCCACCGGTGTAGGTGCTTCCGGATTAGCAACCTCAAATTTTGTTTCGGTGACCTTCCACACTTCTCTATTGATTGACTTGAGGTGTGCGGTCATCTTAACCTTCCAATATGCATAATTTGTGCCATCAAAGTGAGGTGCCTTCTTGGTGTTGTTGATGTGCAAGCTTAATTGAGCCATTTCTTTTTCATCGTAGGTTGTTAAGCCTCAAATAAACGGTGCCTCGGCTCTGATACCACTTGTAAGGTCCAAATGGCTAGAGGGGGGGTGAATAGCCTATTTAAAAATCTACAAGCTTCACTAAACAAACACGTTAGTATAAAAGATGGCTAAGCTAATTCTAGCACTAGCTCAACTACACTGTGCAAGCCACCTATACAATTCTAGTAAAGCAAGGCTATGATCTCTAATACACACCAACAAGACTAAGTCACTAAGCTACTTACTCCTATGTGAAAAAAGCTACGCTAAGCAAACTACACTAGAACTAGTACAAGAAAGTAAAGAGTAAGTGACTTGATTCTTATACCAACGATGTAGAGAAGTAATGCAATCGAAGAATCAATCACAAGAGAAATCCTCGGAAAAGAGATGACACAAGATTTTTTACCGAGGTTCACTTGCTTCCCGGCAAGCTACTCCTCGTTGTGGCGATGCACCCACTTGTCGGTTCACGAGCTAATCGACTATCAAGAGTCGAGCCCTCGACGGGCGCCGCACAACCGCACACAAGATGGGGATCCTCCAAGCCACGAGCTCCACTAGAGTATCCAATTTGCGAACTCCCGCAGGGAAGGATCAAGAACCCCTTACAACACTTGGTGAGGGCTCCAACAATCTCCAATTACGAGCTCAATCACCTCCGCTGCTCCAAGCCGTCTACCATGTCGGGAAACACGGAAGAGTAACAAGAAATCCGCAGCAACTCAAAGATCAAGTGCCTCTAGAATGCAACTCTCAAGCAATGCACTTGAATCTCACTCAATCTCACTCAAGATGTGCAACCAAGCAAAGAGATGAGTGGAGGGGTTGTTCTCTAGTTCAAAGGATGTCTCTAGGTCTCAAAATGTGCAAGAGTTACCCTCAAACCCTGGACATCCTCTATTTATAGCGAAGGGGTACGCAGCTAGCAGTTACCAGACGACTCAGTGAAAAACACGCTGACCGGACGCTCCGGTCAGGGTGACCGGACGCGTCCGATCACTACAGGACAAGCGTGAACAGTGCGCGTCAGAACTAGCCGTTGCCGTGACCGGACGCGCTCAACCGTTTGACCGGACGCGACAGTGTCAGCGTCCGATTGCGTTCCAGTAAGCTCCCGTCGAGACCGAACACGTTCTACCGTTTGACCGGACGCGACAGTGTCAGCGTCCGGTTGCGTTCCAGTAAGCTCCTGTCGAGACCAGACGCGTCCGATTACACGTGACCGGACGCGCCGCGCGTCCGAACGGCACACCGCTGCTCTCTGCCCCTCTGGACGCCTGACCGGACGCTCTGGTTCCGTGAGGGACCGGACGCGCCGGTCGCGCGCTCTACTTCTGCGCACAGGTGAACTGACCGGACGCGCTAGTCAGGCCAGACCAGCGTCCGGTCAGAAACCCTAGCTAGCAGCACCGAGTTGAACTGACCGGACGCGTCTGGTCAAACCGAGACCGCGTCCGGTGCAGACAGAAAGGGTTAATGCTGTGCTTGAAGATATGCTTAGAGCTTGTGTGCTATCATCCAGAGGCTCATGGGAATCCTGGTTACCGTTGGCAGAATTCGCTTACAACAACAGTTACCAAGAGAGTATCAAGATGGCACCTTTTGAAGCTTTGTATGGTAGGAAGTGCAGAACACCGTTAAATTGGGTAGAGCCTGGAGAAAGAAGGTTTTACGGAATTGATTTTGTAGATGAGGCAGAGAAAAAGGTTCGTATTATCCAACAAAACATGCAAGCTGCACAGTCTCGTCAGAAGAGTTATGCAGATAAGAGAAGGAGACCATTGGATTTCCAAGTGGGTGACTATGTTTATTTGAAGGTTACCCCAATGAAGAAGAAACGGTTTGGAATTAAGAAGAAACTGTCTGCTAGATATATAGGACCATACCAGATCATAGAGAAAAAGGGTCCCGAGGCGTACAAGTTACAGTTGCCAGAAGAGATGAGTTCGATCTTTCCCGTCTTCCACGTATCCCAATTGAAGAAGTGTCTGCGTGTTCCAGAGGAGAGAATAGAACCTTAGGGTATTCGGATCAAGGCAGACTTGGAATACCGTGAGCAACCGGTTCGAGTCCTGGATACTAAGGACCGGGTCACTCGAAATAAAGTGGTCACAACCTACAAGATTCAGTGGAGTCATCATGATGAGAGCGATGCTTCTTGGGAAACGGGAGAATATCTTCAAACCGCTTATAAAGATTTTTACGATAAATGGTTCGTAACTCAAAATCTCGGGACGAGATTCTTATAAGGGGGAGGGCTGTAACACCCCTGGGTGTTAAGCATGCATTATCATTTCAAAACATCAGCATTCAACATCATTTCATGCAGGGCATTGCATGAATTGTAGCTCTTTCAAATTTAAATTTGAAAAAAACAAATAATTGGAACCCTAAGTTTGATGTAAGTGCCAAAAAGGTGGTGTACTTTTGAGTAGTAGCAATTTTAAATAATCTAGAATAAATCAACTTAATTTTTGGAGCAATTTTTGAATTCAAGTTTTCCCCAAATTTTGCTTTAAAAATATTCTAAACAAATATGTTTTTTTGATTATTAATTTAGCTTTAAATCCCAAATTCAAAATCTATTGAGAATTTTGAAAAATGTTCTACATGAAAGTTGTAGAGAATAAAATTTTGAACAACTTTTATTTTGGGCAAAAATTCTGAAAACCCCTTTTACATCTCCAAATTCCATTTTGAAACAAGAAATTAAATCTGAAAATATTTATTATAAAAGAAAAATGGAATTTCGCCTTACTGGGCCGCAGCCTCACTTCCCGGCCCATGGCCGAAGCCGGCCTGGCCCGCCTCGCGAACCCACCCGCGCTGGCGCGCGCGCCCCGCGCCAGCGCACGCCGCGCTCAGGCCGCGGCCGCCGCGTGGCCGCCGCTCGCCGCCTCCGGCGTACGGGTGGCAAGCCGTGGGCTCCACCGACCGCGCCACGCGCCATGAAGCCGTGCCCGCTCCTCCCTCGCCATCACGCCCTCCATTTCTGTTCTCTCGGCCTCGCGCGAGCAGCAGCCGCAGCCGCTCCCACCTCCACGCGCTCGTCGCCGCCGCCGCGTACTTCCGCCCCTTGTTCCACCACCGGCCGGTCATCTCCGAGCAATTGATCTCGCAGACAACTCCGCCTCGTCCTTCTCTTCCCCGAACGCACCTCCTCGCTTCGTCTCGGCCCCGTGGTAAGCCGCCACCTCGCGCGCCCCGCCGCGGCACCATTCCGGCCACCGCGCGCTCGCCCCCGCCGTTCCGGCGTGTCCTCTCCACCTCGCCACTAGCTCACCGCCCCGAGGTGTCCGCCGCCCCCACCGTGTTCCCGTGTGCCCCGCCACCGGTGTCCGCACGACCGGGACCGGCCGCTAGCCGCCGGCGGGCTTCACCGCCGCTGCGACGTCGCAGTCGCGCGGCCGCTCCCTGCACGCCCCACGTTCCGCCCCCTCCTCTTTGGTCGCTGGGCCACCGGCTTGGGCCGAGCCGCCAAGCCGGGCCGCCCTTTTCTTTTTCCCGCACGGCGCCCCAGCCGTTTTCGGCCGCGGGCCAGTGTGGCCGACTGGGCCGGCCCGTTCAGCGATTCCAAATTTCAATTTTGAATTTCTATTTATATTTAAGAAAAGAAAGTGCTCTAGAAAATGTTGTGTATAGTTTATAGCTCCAAAAATCATGAAACAAATTTTGAAATGTTCCTCTTGAATAGATCTGCAGTTTAAAAATATCTCATGTTATTTTTGTAACACTTTACTGTGCAAATTTATTTAATTGCTATAAATGCTGATATCTTAGAAAAAGTGTAGTAAATAAAATAATGAAGGGAAAATGTGATTCTTGTTGTATTACTCTTTATTAGTAATGTACTTTCTAGGAAAAATACCAGTGAATCATGTTCTGTGAGAAATTTTTGAAGTGTAGTTCAAATGCTTTTAAATGATAATATTTGTTATTTTTAGTAGAGGGCAAAATTTGTATAAAATATACATGTGATAATTTTTGTAGTATGTTAGTTTACTGTTAGTAACCTAAGAAAAATGTGAAATCTGTTGTTTGATACTTTTCCTAGTACTAAATAATTTCATGCTCACATTTAGGCTATAATTTGTTTATTTTGTACAGGCAGTTTTACATATTCAATTCTCATGAAAATTTAGTGGTAGGTTATTTAGGGTAAGAGTACTCTACTGTAATTTTTGTAGATTTTTATCTACACCCGAAGTAGGTGTTGCTGTGTAACCCTAGCTAAATAAGGGATAAAAGATTATTCTTTATGAGAAATTGAGAGTAATAAAATATGTTTGGTGTATCTTTGAAGCATCACTATGCCTTGCTGATGTTGTGGATGAGTTAGGTTGGTAAGATTTGGTCATTTAGGATCACTTGCTTGTGTAAGGTGTAGGCTAATTAGTAGAATCACAATGTGCATGTTTTAGGGTACATGTTCTTGGATGACGTGGACTACCTTGTAGAAGATGTAGTTATATCTCAACTGCTCATTTCATGTGCTCATCTGCATCTCATGTCATCAAAGCACTCCACCATAGTCCTATGCATCATTCGCATATTTACTTATGCAACTACATCATACAGGATCGCAGGAGGAGTCGCAGGTAGCAGTACCGGAGGAGCAAGATTGGACGGACCAGTAGGAGCCCCAGGCACAGGAGGTGCCCGAGGAGGAAGGGCCAGGCGAGGAACTGCCAGAGCGCGTCGACCACCATCCTAGCTCGTTCGAAAGAGGCAAGCCCCAGAGCATTTTAAGTCTCCTATTTTATAAAAGCTATTCCTTATCACATGAATTAGAGTTATATATTGTTGCATTAAGTTATAGGAGTTGAGTGAAACCGTTGTTGCATTACTATCCTTGTCCACCGGATTACCGTTACCTTATTAGGTCAGGATCGAGTAAATTGCTTAGCCATGCTTAGGTCGGTAGAAGTCGGGTGATTTCCTGTCACTTGCGAGCTATAGGTAAATACCTGGTTATGGTTAGCGGTATTTGTGAATCATGAAAAGTAACCAAGTGTTGATGGATAAACGGAGACCGGGCGGAGTCTTATAGGGTTTTGGACTATAGTGATTCCGTCTGTGTCGGTTAAGGACCGATCGTTGCTCGTCCCTCTTGTCATGTTGAACGCATGCCTCACATTTAGCTGGCCGAATAAAGTACCTTTCGACCGCGAAGCTAGTGACACTTTTCGAGCCGGGATAAACTCGGATTGGCAGACTGGTGCTGAAGGGGGTGTAACGGGGACGCGAAGAGTGAGCCCAAGGTGTGTCCTGGCAGTCGGGCGGTCCCTGGGTAGTGCGATCCATGATTGTTATCCCGCGGCTTCTTGGAAAGTGTCATTGATGATCTACGCGACCCTGACGGGGGAAGCATGGTTTGTGTGAGGAATAAATCTCCAGCTGGATAGGAATTCGATTCCAATCGTCGTCGCTCCCGGTTAGTGAGCACTTGACTCGAGCTATGGCATCGTAGTAACAATAATGGAACACTGATGGTTAAGTGAGTGATGTTGGAAATGCTAAACATGATATGGTAATCTAGATGTTGATGCTGTATCAAGTGATTGTTTTAGCGATAGGTGCTTACCTAGCTGAATTAGATTATCATAAAATGATGCAAGAAGTACTTAATTTAGTTTTTCATAATAACTTATGCTTTTCGCAAATGAGTCAAGCCAGTCCACTATATAAAGCCTTGCATGCTCCTTGGTGTCATATTATTTCTGGTTTATGACGGGTAAGTCTAGCTGAGTACATTCTCGTACTCAGGGCGTTGTTCTCATTGTTGTTGCAGATGGTCAGATGTACTATGGGTACTGCTCCAACTGTCTGTATCCGGCGATGGGTGACAACTAGGACCTTGGGCAAAGGTCGTTCTGCTTGTCTTATCTCATGCTTTTGTGGACCATGACTATCTATTGGCACTGTATTTGAACCAAGTGTGTGTGTGTGAAACTACTTGCTTCCGCTACTTTATGTTGAACTATGTTGTAATAACTTTTATTCCGAACTCCGATGTATTCCACTTTTGTGGTGAACTCTATGTATCATGTGAACTGTGGCTGCTAAATCAGTACGATCTTGGTTGTATGTTGGTTGGTTTGAAATCCTTCGTGATTTCACGGAATCTCGAGTTATACGGGCTTAAGTTTGTTAAATTAACCGCCTCGGTGGAAGATTTTCTTACTTAATCTCGTATAATTACGTTGATCCGTTACACCACCACCTTCGCAAATGTGCTAACACCACCAAGTATACACCACCATGTGCATGTGTGTTAGCATTTCTCAAACATTTTTCGAGGCGTTATGTTAGCTCTCTTCTAGATCCTAATGCATATGCTCAAGACATTGATCTAGTGGCACTTGATTCCCGAGCTAACCGTGATTGCCCCTCTTGATAGTCGGCTATGTATCCTAAACCCGGTTAATCACTTCTCTACTCATCTTAGACCGGCAAAAGAAAAACCCTATGGTTATACCTTTCCATGCACTCTTAGATCCTTCTCTTCCACTTGATCATCATGTCCATCATATTGTGTGCATCTCCACCTATGATCGTCATTTCATGTCCATGCACCATTTCTTTGTGATCTTGTGGCCACCACTCCTTGCCACATACACCTTCATCACATGTGTTGCTTATGCCTAACTCAAAACACTTAACACAAGGCATTAGCAACTTGGTGTCATTAATTACCAAAACCAAACTTGGGCTTTCACCCTGGCTGGCTGCCAGGTGGGCCCAGGTTTGCAGGGTCACCTTCTCCAGTCTTCTAGAATATTCTTTTTAATATGTATGCCTGTTTCTCTCTATGTAAATCTGACATGTAGACCTCTTTTGGTTCTCTTTCTGATAACCCCTGCAGAAATAGACAATCACCAAAACTCGTGGAATTCTGTCAGTGTAACCCCTATATCTAGTAGGTAAACATGTTTTAGCCCTTTCTCTTGCTATGTTGATGGTTTAAAAAGGATACTTATCTACCGTCAACAGGTAGTAGCCAATATTGCTCCCCTACTTGAAATTTAACCTGTTGCTTTAGAACAAAAGTTGGGGATCTTGATATGACATGATTATATCTATTGTAGGCCTCGAAATTATCATATTGTTGCACAACAAAAGGAGATTTTAGATTTGAACAAATATAAACTCTGTGTACCATATACTCTCCTTTATTATTATATTTACCAATAAAGTGAAATGTACATCTAGATGATCGTGACAAATCAGCAAACCAAAATTTCTCTTCCAAAGTAGTAAGAGCACACAGAGTATTAAACTCAATATAAGCCAAAGTATCTAAAGAATACAATAATTTTAGCTCATCTTTTTCAGCAGCAATGGGAAGCAAATTCTTATTTTTAGCACAAATATTTGGTTTCAAAACAAAAGCATCATGCTCATTCAAATTCTTATTTTCAGCATAAGTATTCGGTTCCAAAACAAAAGCATCATGCTCATTCACTAGTTGTGGCATATGTATATTAAAAGCATTGTCACACAACTCTTCTTTATCACAAGCACTGTTAGAACAATTATTTTGTGATAAAGGAAATTCAGACTTTGTGTCCACTAAATGTTGCTCTATTATAGCATGAGTGGTGGACAAATTCAGCACATCATCACCAATTTGAACATTATCATATTTTGTAGCAAGCATAAAAGAATCTTCTAGTTTAGGTACTTGGTGATTTTCATTTTTAATATCAACCTCTTTGTTTTTAGTAGAAACACTCTCTTTATGAAGTTGTATAATTTTAGTCGATTTTAAAATTTTACTATGCTCCAAAGTGGGTGTGGGAGGTGGTGGTGAAGATGTTGCTTGGAAACGGCCACTCGTCTGCTTATCGCAGTCTCGATCTTCGCGAATGCTTTCTCCACCCTTGCTAAAACCTAGTTGAGGTTGTCGCCAATTGAAAGTCCTATGTTTGGTGTTGGCAATTAGTGACATTGCCTAAGTGCTAATCATATGCATAAGAATGTGTGTAGCTTTGATGTGGTTGGTGCAATGACATGGTGAAGCAAGGATCAAGCAATGGTGATGTGATCAAGTGCTTGCCATGATGGAGTTGGATGAAGGTGCAAAGCAAAATCATGGAGCTCAAGGCAAAGGTATATAATAGGGGTTTTCATTTTTTATCCAAGACACCATAGAGGGTGTGGATGGCTTAGGATCGATAGCCGTACTATAAAGAGGAGAATTTCCAGGGCTATTGATCACTTAAGTGCCACTAGATGAAGATTGATTTGCATATGCATTTAGATCTAGTGGAGAGCTAACTTAACGCCTAAAAATGATTGTGAAAATGCTAACACATATGCATATAGTGTTGTACACTTAGTGATGTTAGCACATTTGCAAAGGCAGTGGAGTTTGAGCGGTAGAGAGGGGTTTAGGGTCCTCTCTCCCTCCCGCCGAGCTTGCGAGGTGGGATTTAGCACTATTTAGAAAATAAAACGCCTATTTTCTACTGCGCCAGAGGTGAAGAAATGGAGACGAATGGAGGTCACAGAAGTGACCGGACACGGTCTCTGTTTGACCGGACGCGTTCGGTCAGTGCTCAGTGTCTGCGCGCGTCTCGGTCTTGTGATCGGACGTGGTGACGCGTCCGATCACGATCAACCGGACGCATCCGATCACGCATGGAGGCTTAGTGAAAACGACCGGACGCTGTCACTGTGGTGTCCGGTTCGTCTAGAGCGTCCGGTTCGTCTAGCATGCGCGTCTGGTTGCTGACTCGTTGAAGCGTTGCTCGGCTTGACTAGCGCGTCCGGTCGGTCACGGGACCAACGCATCCGGTCGTACTTCGCGCATGGGTGGTGTGAGCACCTGCGCATCCAGTCAGTTCGAAACTACTAATACACAAAATTTTTACTATAAACTATTTTGTTTCTTAAGGTTTTTTCTGTCATATGCTTCCAAAATCTAAATGGTTTGGCATCTTTTTCTCTTCCTCTCACCATCTTGTCATTGACAACGCTCGTTTGGGCCTCGTTTAAATTGCAATTTTTTTCAACTTTAGCTACCGTAGCACTTTCGTTTGTAGTTAGTAATTAGTGTCCAATCATGGACTAATTAGGTTCAAAAGATTCGTCTCGTGATTTACAACCAAACTGTGCAATTAGTTATTTCTTTATCTATATTTAATGCTCCATACATATGTCCAAAATTCGATGTAATGGAGAGAGTGTAAAAATTTGGAATTCAGAAGGTATTTAAACAAGGCCTTGTTTTTGTTTTTCATTCAAAAAAGATTCGATTACGGTCTCTGAAGGACAAATACAAAGATTACCTATCACATCAAATATTTAGAGACATGCATATAATATTAAATGTATATGAAAAAAACTAATTACACAGGTTAGTTAAAAATCATGAGACGAATCTTTTGAGCCTAATTAGTTTATGATTGAACACTAATTAACAAATATAAATGAAAATATTACAGTAGTCTGAGAAAAAAATTAGCGAACTAAACGCACCCGTGTTTGCCTTTCCTTTCCTCCGCTACGGTGCTGACGTGTTGTCCTGCGCTGACAAGTCTGGGCCCGGGCCTTGACCGGGTGAGCCCAGGAGCCTGTTTAGTTCCAAAAGAGAACGCTATCGTACCTGTCACATTAAATCTTACGATATACTCCCTCCGTCCAGAAAAACATACAATTCTAGCGCAGTGTCACGTTTTAGTATCTTAACTTTAACCAATTATAGATAAAAAAGTATTAATATTTATGATATCAAATAAATATCATTAGATTAATTATGAAATATATTTTCATAATAAATTGATTTGGAGCCATAAATATGAATACTATTCACTGTAAACCTGGTCAAACGTGAATTACTTTTTCCGACACGTAACCCATAGTTGCATGTTTTTACGGACGGAGGAAGTATGTATATCAACAATGCTACAGTAGCATTAAATATATAGATGACTCAAGAATATCACCAACTAAACAGGCCTAGCTCTATGTACGATGGATGGAAAGAAAAGGGTGCATGCACTGTGCAGCCAAGCGACTGTTCACCGTGGTCCTGGCAGTGGAACAAATTTTGATGAACGATGACTCAAGACTCGTCAGTACAGAGTAGAGTCCTCCGTCCCATTGAAAATGTCGTTGGAAAAACATGTCCTCCTCACAAACATGTTTCCGGGACGACATTTTGATGGGACGGAGGTAGAGTATACTGTAGCGGAGTTGCCCGTCTGCGGATGGGACAGAAGCAAACAAGCTGCGCAAGACGCCAAGACCCATCAGGGTCGCGTGCCCCGTTGGGAGTTTGGCCCTGATCGGCTACAGAAAAAAGCCACTGTCGCTGCCGTCTTTTTTTGTTTTTTAACCTTTTTTCAAAATATTTTCTTAAATATACACCTGACGAAAAAATTTTAGGAGATGGACCCAGAGCTTGGCGTCATCAACGCTGACGCTAATATAACACAGTTTGGCACAGTTAACGTTGGCGCCAAGCCCCCATGCCACTTGGTCGACGACGCCGAGCTGGCGCTGACGTGGCAACACCTTGGCGCCGTCACCATTGACACCAAGCTTGGCGCCATCGTCATTGGCGCCAAGCCTGGTGCTACAGACCTGCTACCATGTATATCATTTTTTATCCTAAGTATTTCTACGTTGTTCTAAGTGATCAAACAGAAAGTCACTGTAAAAACTCTAGAGTTAGTCACATTTCTCAATATCCAAGTCATGTTAAAATTTTAAATTTATAAATGTCCAAGTCATGGTAAAAAGCTATTTTTCCATATGTCTACCATATGGTAGTTCGTATTCTAATTCCATGACTTAACATGAAGCCCTTTTTACGTGACTTAAAATTCCATCTTATAGTAAAATTAGGGTCTAAGTCATGGTAAAATTTTAAATATCCAAGTCCAAAATATGAAGCCCTTTTTCAATATCCAAGTCATGGTAAAATTTTAAATTTGTCAATGTTCAAATCATAGCAAAAATTCAAGACTTAGCCAATTTCTTGGTTGCCCATCATATGGTAAATATCAAGACTTTGCTAAAAATTTATATGTCCATCTCATAGAAAAATTAGGGTGCAAGTCATGTTAATTTAGAGTTTTGTATGTCCATCTCACGGTAAAATTAGGTAGTCAAGATTTTTGTTGCGGCCTGGATATGTTAGAATACCAACTACCATGGGATAACATCAAATTTGTCAATACCATGAGATGGGCATATGCAAATTTTGGCTAAATCTTTAAATTTTGGCCCCAAGTAAAATTTTAAATATCCAAATCCACAACATGAAGCCATTTTGCAATATCCAAGTCATGGTAAAATTTTAAATGTCTTCAAATTTACCATGTGATCTGTGGCGCCATGCTTGGCGCCAAAGATCACGGCGCCAAGACCCAGCCACGTCAGCGCCACGCGTTAAGGTCTTGGCGCCAGTTACCCTGGCGTCATATCGTGTTACCTTAGCGCCGACGACCATGGCGCCAAGATAAGGGTCTATTTTTTGAAATCTTTCCGCCAGGGGCATATTTGAGAGAATCTTTCGAAAAAAGGGCTAAAAAACAAAAAAAGACGGCTGTCGCTGCAGCTTTCTCAAATCACTGTGGGCCTGTTTAGTTCGAGGGCGTGTTGTGGCTATCCGCACTCGTCGTATTCTAAATTCTTCATCCTCTGTATATCCTAGTCACTAAAATTCTCTCCTTTGTACCTAATTTTTCTACACTTATCCATCCTCTATCCACTGTGAAGCTCACTTGTCACTTTATCTAAATATATCCATGTGAGATCTAGTTTTGAAGAATTTATTGAAACGAATTTAATGGTACAATCAGAATTTAATTTGGTTTTTATTTATGAGTTATAATATTTTTTTCATCATCGAACGAGTAGGACCTGCGTTGCATGCCACCTCTCTCCTTTATCTCCCTCCCGCGGACGCGCTTGCTCTCTGGCCAAAGCGGGCCCCATGTAGCGCACCCTGCTATACCGCTATATATAGCGGATGGGCATGTTGCGTACGTGATAGCGTTCCCCGCTGCAGCAAATTAGTTACTCCAAATCTTTTACCGGATGGATACAGGGTCGAGTGCAGATAGTCTTAGTTCTCAAAATTTTTCAAGATTCCCTGCCACATCGAATGTTTGGATACATACATGAAGCATTAAATGTATAAAAAAACTAATTACGATAGAAAATTACGAGACGAATTTTTTGAGCCTAATTAGTCTATAATTGGACACTAATTGACAAATACAAACGAAATGCTACAGTAGCCAAAGCAAAAAATCACGAATTAAACTACTGTAGCATTTCGTTGTTAATTGGTAATTAGTGTCCAATCATAGACTAGACTTTTAAAGATTCGTTAGCTAAACTTTGCAATTAGTTTTATTTTTTATCTATATTTAATCCTTTATGCATGTGTCAAAGATTCGTTACGGTAGTTTTTTGAAAAAAAAAAATTAAGAACTAAACATGCCCTGTGCTGGCGAGCTGCTGCAGCCGAACGTACATACTACTACAGTAGTACCTACTGTACAACATCAACACTTACAACTCCAAATAATTATACTATAAAATAATTATTATATGGTGAATCTAATCTAGGAAAATTATATTAATTGCTTCATGTTAATATTATTTATATAGAATTGATCGAATTAAGAATATTTAACTAAGCACTTCTATAATTACTTCCATTTCATTTCTACAACCGAGGTCACAGTACAGTTCATCGAACTATACTAAGAGTATGTTTAGTTTAAAAAGGGAACCCAAAAAGTGTTACAGTACTTGTCATATCAAATTTTACGGCACATGCATGAAGTACTAAATATAGATGAAAGAAAAAACTAATTACACAGTTTAGTTGTAAATCCCGAGACAAATCTTTTGAGCCTAATTAGTCCATGATTGGACACAAATTGCAAAAAAACGAAAAAAATGAAAAGTGCTACAGTAGCCGAACCCAAACTTTTTCACCAACTAAACAAGCCCTAAAATAAATCAACTCCTACAGTCATTTCAAATCAAACTATTTTTAGTTTAATAAATTTTATAAAAAAGAGCAACAAATCTGTTTTATAATGTACTACTTGTGATATTAATTTGGCCTTATGAGTATTGATGGTACTGTCTCTGTGACGGGTTAGTGATGGTCATGTTATGATGTTCACGTATATAATTCAGAACTTCACTCAACGTATAGTGATGTTATATAATGTCACGATGTTTACGCAGTATATATGTGATATTCTAAAATATTTTTTTACGACGTTCAAGTGATACAAATGTGATGTTCTCTTATGTTTTTTTGTGATTTTCACAAATAAAAAACAAAATCTCAGGCGCAGTATATGTTCTGTAAAAATTGACATCAGGCGACTGCATTTGAGTAAATTCTCATTTTAGAGTGAGAGGGAGTATTCATTTTCCATTGATTCCATTGTCACACGTACGCAATTCTCGGCTTGACTGAGGGATCACACGGCTTTTGGGCTTCCATGATGGTGAAAGAGCAATCCATGAAAAATAAGTATTGAGTTGTCCACGAGCGGCAGGCTTAACCGGCTTGGCTATTCAACATCTCTAGCAGAACATAACGAGATGCACATGAAAAGATAGAATTTTTTCACTCTCTCCATCACATCAATCTTTGGACCCAATCTTTGGACCCATGCATGAAGTAGTAAATATAGGTAAAAATAATAACTAATTGCACAGTTTAGTTGAAAATCACGAGATGAATCTTTTGAGCCTAGTTAGTCCACGATTGGACAATATTTATCAAATAAGACGAAAGTGGTACTATTCATCAGTTTGAAATTTTTTTTAGCATCTAGCCCTTTTGTTTAGATGACATCAAAATTTCAAGTTTTTTCGCTCTCTCTCCATCACATCAATTTTTAACCGCTTGCATGGAGTATTAAATGTAAGTAAAAAATAACTAATTACATAGTTTAGTTGTAAATTACGAGATGAATCTTTTGATCCTAGTTGGTCCACGATTAGACAATATTTGTCAAATAATACGAAAGTGTACGAAAGTGGTACTATTCATCGGGTTGAATTTTTTTTTTGCAATCTAAACAAGGGCCTAAACGAGGCCGAGGTTTTGGGAGCAAAAAGCGAGATTCCAGACGACGGCAATTCAAACACAGCTCCCAAATGGGGCGTCTACGGACCACGCGAATCATCGCGTGCCAATGCTCGAGAGGAAGTTCAAATGCCATGCATACAGTCCACGCAACGAAAACGACACTACTGCCAATATTTAGCCTTATTACAGATTTACAGGACACGAGAATGCAGATTAAAGACAGACAGACAGACAGGCACGAGAATACGGATTAAAGACAGACAGACAGACAAACATCGACGACACCGAGTAAGGAATTAAGGATAATGCACTGCATAGTAGACCTCGCACCACACCTAGACTGGTGGACTAGTAGTCGCCGTCGTAGAGCCTCCGGCCAACCTCGAACGACGCGAAGGCGTCGACGCAGGCGTACTTGAGCTGGTCATACGTGAGTTTGCGCGCGTCCCACGCGCTGACACGAACATGGTGCGGCTTCTCCATCTTGGCGCCCATCACCTCGAACACCAGCGTCTGCAGCCCGGCCCCGCGCAGGGCGGGCTTCTGGAGCGTGGTGGCGGCGAGGGTGCGCAGGTCGACCTTGCGCCCGACCTTGAGTCCGTACCCGGACTGCAGCTTGGCCGCGTCGTCGCGGATCCCGACGCCCACGAAGGTGAAGCGCTCGTCGGCGAGGAAGTCGGACAGCGACTCCGGGATGTAGTCGGCGTGGAGGATCTTGAAGACGAGGCAGCGGCGGCCGACGCAGATCTGCAGCAGCGCGACAGGGGGCACGTCGTGCGCCGACGTGGACGGGCGCCACTCGACGTCGATGCCGACGACGAGGCGGTTGAGTCGGCGGCGGTGGACGCGGCGGATCTCGTCCAGCCACGAGTCCACCACGTTGCCGGAGTCCGTGAGCGTCGTGTGGATGGCGTCGTCGTCGAACGACACCACGAAGTGGCCGTCGTAGGTGCGGGAGATCTCGGTCGCCATCTCCTCCGGGCTCCGGCGATCGATCTACTCTCTCTCTCTCTCCCTCTCTACGTTGTCGTTGGGTTTCAACTTTCAGCTGGTTGTCTTTGATGTCGATAGAACCGCTCAGGGGAGCGCTGGAGCGGTGTATGTGTCTATAAAGGCCTGTTTGTAGAACGAAACGAATCGCGGAAATGGTGGTGCGTCCGTTCACGCACGAATGGGTGGCTGAGATTTCGTTTGGTTCGGGTTCTCGCGTGCATCGACGGCCCTGATCACTCAGCAGCAACGGAGTTTGGCCAGTCTACGCAGTCGCTGTGCATGAGAACGGGCATGGGCATGCCCCACATTACGGTGTACGTTGGAAGATTTTGCAGCAGCCAGCAGCACATACTCCGTACGTGGCTTTCCTTGCATTCACTGACAATAGTGGCTCCAGTAGCGTTTCTCGTGCCGTGGCCCACTTGTAATTGGCTTCCAGTAAAAACATACAACTAGTACTCCTATGGCCGAATGGAACAACGGATAGAAGGGGAGTAAGACTGGCCACAACGTATGAAATTGCCGGTGCTCAAAGAAGAGAGAGAGTCTCCGAGCATCGGATCATCGCGTTGCAGGGAGCGGTGTCGAGTTCAAAATTCCTCGCACCGAGGCATGTAGGTGAGCCGATATCTGAAGAATAAAAAATTCTATCCCACCCGGCCTCAGTCACAAACGGAGGTATCACAACCGGTCTCTGTACATGCATGTCTGACACATGCTCAGTAGACACCGGTGCCCACACTGTCAAACAAATAAAATTCTAGCATCGGTACAGGTGGCTGAACAAATTATTTTGAGGCATCAGACTGATTGCACTGGGAGCCGGTATAGCATCCGGTAAAAGGAGTAGAGGAACATATAACGAACAAACACCCTGCAGCGCATCCGGGAAAAGGAACGCTACACGCGCGTTGTCCGCTATGTGTGGCGTTCTGGCGGATGTCCTTTACAGGAGTGAGGAGAGAGGCAGAGGAGAGAGAGGGCATGCACAGTGACGGGCCCCACTTGTTTAAGTAAAAAAAATGTTATAACTCATAAACCCAAAAAACAAATTAAATTCCGATTACACCATTAAATTCGTTTCGATAAATTCTTCAAAACAAGATGTCACATGGATATATTTAGATAAAGTGATAAGTGGGCCCCACAGTGGATAGAGGATGATATAGAGGATGGATGGGTGCAGAAGAATTGAGTATAGAGGAGAGAATCTTGATGACTAGGCCTTTTAGAGAATGAATTTAGAGTACCAAGAGTGCGATCAGTCTCAGCGACGCTGTGGACAGTCTAATGCTGGAACAGACACAGACGGTACTCTGCGCTTCTTCGGGTCCCACTCCTACTGTGCAATTCCGTCGAGTCTTGTCTTGAGTGCTGTTGAGTCCTGGAAAGACTCCATTGGCGCGGGGTTTCTCACCCGGTCACCGCAGGGCCAGGGCCCAGGCTTGTCATCACAGGACAGCACGTCACCACCGTAGCGGAGGAAAGACAAATCAGCGTAACCGCTTCTTTTTTTTTGAATGATGAAAATCAAATACACTCTCCATCTAACAAAACATGGAATTATGGTAGAGTATCATATTTTAGTATCTTAAGTTTAACTAATTATAAATTTAAAAATATTAATATTTATGATATCAAATAAATATTATTAGATTAATTATGAAATGTATTCTTATAATAATTTAATTTAGAGCTATAAATATTAATACAATTCACTATAAACTTGGTTACTTTTTATAACACGCAACTTACAATTACATGTTTTCTTGGATAGAAGGAGTAGTGCAAATTAGCGTTGTCAAATACAAAGATAGCGGGGAGGAACCGAAAGAAGATGTCGAACCATTTGGAAACATAAGATAATAAGACAGCAAAAAAAAGTTAAAAAACAAAAGAGTTTATAGTTAAAATATTGGGTATGTTGCTCTGTTTGGATCTACGGAACTAACAACTACTTAATTGACTAATTTTTAGTCCTTATAAGTATCAAACAGGCGGACTAATAGTTAAATCACTAGTCATGGACTAATTGTTAGTTTACTAATCTACTTATAGGAGCTAATAAGATTAGCCGTTAGTCCTGATCCATCCAAACATGTCCACGGTAGTTTTGAGCACAAGTGACTTATGGCGGAGGCGGAACGCAATGGCTCAACCGGCATTAGCGATTGATCAGCTGCAGAATAGGCGGTGAAACCCAATTTAAAAACGTATTTTTGGTTGTTCAAATTTTAAAACTTGGCCCTTGTTTAGATTGAAAAATTTTTCAACCTGATGAATAGTACCATTTTCGTCTTATTTGACAAATATTGTCCAATCGTGAACCAACTAGGCTCAAAAGATTCATCTCGTGATTTTTAACTAAATTGTGTAATTAGATTTTTTACCTACATTTAATACTCCATGCAAGCGGCTAAAAATTGATGTGATGGAGAGAGAGTGAAAAAACTTGGAATTTTGAGGTGAACTAAACAAGGGGTTATACATCCATAGTGGATACGAATATATACTCACATAAAAAATTAAGGTCCCATTCGGCTATGCTGATAAGTCGGCTGAAAAACACCGTTAGCTAATTTGTTGTTAGAGAAAAACAAAGTACGAATTATAAGCTGAGGGTCATGGCGGCTTGGGCTTGTTTCCTCTTTCGAGATCTGCCTTTGTCTGTCCAAAGTGTCCCTCCGCAGACGGCAACTCTTGCCGGTACTGTAGACTGCAGACTGCAAACCTGAAGGGATGCAGAAGTGCTGTAGTGACGAGTCTTGCCGGTCAAAGAGTCAATGTGGGCCACGAGGAACCACGATTCGTAGTAATCGTGTCCCACTCCCACAGCCTCAAACAAATATCTCCGCCCGCGCTTGGCGACGCGCCAGGGGCCAAGGAGCACGGTGAACAACCCAACAGTCGCTTGGCTGCACAGTGCATACCCCACTTCTCCTTTCCGCCGTCGTAGTGTACATTTTGTTTTTTTTAAAAAAACTTATTTTGAGTTTAACTAAATTTAGTTTTGATTATCTCTATTCGAAAAGTACAGATATTTTTATATCAAATAAATACTGAGTATCATTAATATATTTTCATAGTAAATCTATTTGAGACAAAAAAAATATTGATTGTTTTCTATAAAATTGTTCAAATTTGAGAAAGTTCGAGTCGTCTTAAACCTAGACTTTTAATCTGTTTGAGACGGTGGGAATGTATGGCCAATTGTCCATACTAGAAGTGGACAATGGATGTGGATCCATAGCGACTTAATAGCTAGATAAGGATAACAAGTACTCCCTCCGTCCCTTTTTAACTATCGTTTCTGCTTCTCGAAAAGTTAAACATACTCAACTTTAATTTAATTAAATATATACAAGAAAATATTAATATTAATATTAATGACATATAATTAGTATCATTAGATATATCTTTGAATCTATTTTCATAATAAACTTTTTTAAATATACAAATTTGTTAATATTTTTTTTTACAAATCTAGTCAAATTTTCACTAACGGGGAGGGCGCCGCGTGGGGAGGAAGGCCCGTGGGCAGCGCCGCGCGGGGTGCTCCGACGTGCTCAGGTGGCGGCGCTGGTCATCATCCCCTACTGGATGAAGCGCATGACGGCGACTGGTCTGGCGACGCGGAGGAAGAGTGCGGCATCGGGCTCGCTCGTGCGGTGAAGGAAGAGTCGTGCATCGGGCGGGTGGGGAGAAAGGGCGAACGAGAATTTAGGTGCCCCACTGTTGGCCCAACGGGAATAAGCAGAGGGGAAGATTTATTGGGCTAACACATTTAGATAGGCACTTAGATAGCCTGTTGGACTATGGTTTTTAGCCTTCACTGCCCAGATTTACGATAGGCAGCTTGTTTAGGTGTCCGCTCTGTATAGTTAGCACCCGTTTTCTCGGTCTATATAAACAGACCCAACGCACCCGTTGTGTTCATATCTAGGTTTCCTTTCCAGTGCTACAACCACGACCCCACCGCGCAGGGTGAGAGAGGGAGTTCGATCTCACACGAAGGCATGGCGACGGAGATCCAGAGCTACTACGACGACGGCACCGTCGTGGTGTCGTTCGACGCGGACCACATCGACACGACGGTCACGAACTTCGGCAGCGTGGTGGAGTGGTGGCTAGGCGAGACCTACCGCCTCCACGGCCGCGGCGGCCACATCGCGGGCCTCGACGTGGAGTGGCGCCCCGCTCGCGTGCCGGGCCCCGTCCCGCCCGTCGCCGTGCTGCAGATCTGCGTCGACCACCGCTGCCTCCTGTTCCAAATCCTCCATGCCGACTACGTCCCCAACGCCCTGTCCAGGTTCCTGGCCGACCGCCGGTTCACCTTCGTCGGGGTCGGGATCGGCGACGACGTCGCGAAGCTGCGGGCCGGGTACGGGCTGTGGGTGGCGAGCGCGGTGGACCTGCGCGCGCTCGCCGCCGACACGCTGGGGAGGCCCGACCTGCGCCGCGCGGGGCTGCCGGCGCTGGTGTGGGTGGTGATGGGCGTGCAGATGGAGAAGCCGCACCACGTCCGCGTCAGTGCCTGGGACGCGCCCACGCTGTCGGACGACCAGCTCAAGTACGCCTGCGCCGACGCGTTCGCCTCGTTCGAGGTCGGCCGGAGGCTCTACGACGGCGACTACTAGCAGGGTGCACTGGTTTAGCAATGCCATGCCATGCGTAACTTCATCGTGTTGTCAGACGTATGAGCTAGTATCAGTCTTTGGCGTCGATGGTCTAGATGTCTGGTCTTTAATTTGCATTGCAGCAGTACTCCGTCTAATAAAGTTGTATGCAGTGATCGCTCGTCGATCGAGTAGTACTCGTCATGTTTTGTTTTGTGGTTTCGTCTCCCGTGAGTGTGTATGCATGGCATTTCGACTTCAAAATTTGAATCATATTCTCGTTCGTCAACGTATGATGCACTTGGGGTGCTGTTTTACACTTTTACAGTGTTCTTATATGAAATCTTTGGGGTGCTGTTTTACACTTTTACAGTGTTCTTATATGAAATCTTTGCTGCCTGCTCAGCCTCCTGCTGTTCTGCTGTGATGCTCAATTGAAATGCTGAATAAGCCCCCTTAAGAGCGTGCTGACAGTTCGAAAAGAAAAAGAAAAAAAAACGTGCACAACTAGCATGCATACCACGACTCGTGTGATCCTAGAGTTGGGTACGCAGACCTATATCAGGTGGTAAATTACCTAAATGCTCCTGTAAAGTTAGGTCTCACCGAACTGTACAGCAGTGTAGATTTTTCTTTCCGCAAACAGAAGCATCTGGAGCGCTCCGGAAGCCACGCGTGAGCATTGCAGCCCGCGGCCAGTTTTTCTCGTGGGCGCAACGTCTTTGTTTTTTTCTTTTTTATTTAAATGAGAAATGAAAAGACGCTGCTACGCTGGGTTCTGAACAAGTAGACCCTACTAGCTGATACCCAAACTGTGCTGTAAGTGTGTGTTTAATTTGAGAAAAAATTTGAACTCTAGGATTGTATTATTTTTGAGATGGAGGGAGTACATGACATTTACAGACAAAGCTAAAGCATACATGACGAGGAAAAAAAATGCACTATTGTGATTCTCGGTGAGTCATGTGTTTTTTTTTACTTAACCAAATATACAAACAAAAAGTAACTACTTTAAGAAGAACGTAACTCTTATATACTCCTTAAAAAATCAAACAATTTTAACTTTAACCTCCTCTCTAAAAAATACAGATACTTTTTTATATTAAATAAGTATCATTGATTGATTGCGAAATAGTATATTTTAATAACAAATGTATATAGAGACATAAATATTGATATTTTTTTCTATGAAATAGGTCAAATCTGAGAAAGTCTGACCAAACCTAGAATTGTATTCTTTTTAGGAAGAATAGAGTAATAATTATGATATATAATAAATATCACTAAATTAGTCATGGAATATAGATATATTCCAGTGTGGAACTGACTCATCGAAAGACGGAGGTTTTACTATAAAAAACCATTAACGGGTAGTATCTGTGGCAGACTTACGGTGTTACTTAACGCGCTTATTAATCGAAGATTATGGGGGTGTTTAGATGGAAAAAGTTTTGGAATTTCGCTACCATAGCACTTTTATTTGTATTTGATAATTAATGTCCAATCATAAACTAATTTGACTCAAAAGATTCATCTCGTTATTTACAATCAAACTATATAATTAGTTATTTTTTATTTATATTTACTATTTTATATACGTGTTTAAAGATAGTAAAGATTTAGACTTTCGAAGACGTCTAAAGCCACGTTTAGATCGTAAATATTTTAAACTCGATGAATAGTATCATTTTCATCTTATTTGGTAAATATTGTCCAATCGTGGATCAACTAGACTCAAAAGATTCATCTCGTGATTTCGAACTAAACTATATAATTAATTATTTTTTACCTATATTTACTATTTTATACATAAGTCTAAAGATTGATGTGATGAAAAAAATAAAAAATCTAACTTTTAGATGCATGTAGACAAGGCATAAAAAAGGCATGGCAAGTTGGCAGTCGTGCGACGGGACAGTTCCGTAGCCCGTGAGCCGTGAGCAGCCTTTGCCGATTGCGCCCGGTTTAGTTTTCAACTTCTCCTCTAAATTTCACTATAAAAAAGAAGATTTTTCATCACATTAAAAATATTGGCATATGTATGAAGTATTAAATGTAGATAAAATTAAAAACTAATTATACAGTTTTATTGTACTTTACGAGATGAACATTTTGAGCCTAATTAGTCAAAGTTTGTACAATTTTTATCAAATACAAACGAATTACTACAGTGCGCAGCGAATTCGGACGTCCCAATTCGGGAACTGAGGCACCGTTTGGATGCTAAAATTTTTAGCAAAATGCTAATGTAGCGTTTTCTTTGTTATTTGGCAAATATTGTTCAATCATGGTCTAATTAGGCTTAAAAGATTCGTCTCGTCCATTTTGCCTAAACTGTGTAATTAGTTTTATTTTTTTATCTATATTTAATGCTTCATACATACGTCCAAAGATTCAATATGACGGAAAATCTTGAAAAATTTGATATTTTGGGGTGCAACTAAACAGACCCTGAACAAGGCCTGGTTTTCCTGAGAAGCCGGGAACGCAGGGCTGTGGCCTTGTTTAGATGACAAAGTTTGGAGGCAAACTTTGCATAGTAAGTGTCCCGTTACACTGTAGCAATTTTGTTTTTATTTGGTAATAATTGTCCAAATATTGATTAATTAGATTTAAAATGTTCGTCTCGCAAAATACAACAAAACTGTGTAATTAGTTTTTGATTTCATCTATATTTAGTACTCCATATATGTGCCGATATTTTGATGTGACGGAAAATAGAAATTCTGCATAGTGATTTGGGAGGCAAACTTTGAATCTAAACAAGGGCTGTGTTTTCGTCGTTGCAGGCTCGCAGCAGCGCCCCTGATGCAGGCCTTGTTTAGATCCTAAATTTGGGATCTAAAATTTGCATAGTAGATGTCCCGTCACACTATAGTAATTTTGTTTTTATTTGGTAATAATTGTCAAAATATTTATTAATTAGGCTTAAAATATTCGTCTCGCAAAGTACAACAAAACTGTGCAATTAATTTTTAATTTCATCTACATTTAGTACTCCATATATATGCCGACATTTTGATATGATGGAGAATCTTCTTTTTACATAGTAGAATTTGGGGATGAATTTAGGTATCTAAACGAGGCCGCAGTGATGCGTGATGCATCGTGCAGAGCTGCAGCAGCGTGGAAGAAATGCAGCACGGCGGCAGTGCCGTGCCATACCCCCCGCCCAACCCTGCAGTAGCAGCAATTTTGCGTTACGCGTCATGTGGTCATGCCAACGCGGCATCGCCCATCGGTGTCTGAGACGAGTCTCGCACCAAAAGACGTTCTTGGCCCGCCTCTCAACTAGCGTGCTTGTGCTTAGCCCCGTAAAACAAAAAAAGAAAGAAAATAAAATGCACCATCTTCATTAACTTTCGGTGGAATGTCACCAAACAACTGTTCGCTTAAGTTTATCAGTCAAATCAACTAGTCAGCCAGCAGTATTTTTCTCTCACTAAAAATCAACTAGCAGTACTTTCAGCCAGCCAAATCGGTCCAAGCGAACAGGCTCTAAATTCATCAACTTTAAAAGTGTATTTTTGGATCCCAAACTATTTAATACACCCCATCATTTGGCTTTCAGATCTGGCATTGTATGAGCTAGCGTGGCACAAAAAATGCCATGAGAAGGGGCTAACTGCATTTTAAATGCCTGCTGACTCTATAGACTATGGCCCTGTTTATTCGACTTATAATCCGTCTTTTTCAGCTTATTTTTTCAGTCGGAATAGTATTTTTCTCTCACAAAAAATCAACCAACAGTATTTTTCAGCCGGCTTATCAGCACAGCCGAACGGCTCCTATATTAGATCTAAGAGCCAAACGAAAGGGTATAAACCTCTAGTGAACTACTTATATAATTTAGGAAGCTAAATTAAAATACATTTTCAAAGTTGATAGACCCAGGGACAGATGTAGGGTAGGTGTATGAGGGTACAGCTGTACTCCCAAAATTTTTATAAAAATATTAAGTATATAATATTTAGAACACTTTATAAAGGTAGACTCAGTGCCAAAGGCTCCCATACGAGTGGGGTCTGGGGAAGGGAATAACCGAAACAAAATCTTACCCCGCAGAAATTCTGCAGAGAGACGTCTTTAAACCCAGAACCTGTTGACTCGGCGAGCTAGCACTCACCAATTGCACCAGGCCTACCCTTCTTATTTAGAACACTTTATATCAAATAAAAATAGGGAATTACTGGCATCGGGACGTCCGGAGCAAATGAGCGCGTCCGGACACCCCGTGCATGTTGCTGCCCTAGCCCGCTTGCCCGTGCCTACCGTTGCGCTGTATCGCTGCTGAACACGCATGTCCGTCCCCCATCTGCCTTGCACCACCCCCACACGCATACCCTGCTCCTGTCCTCCTTGCCCGCTACGCACGTGCACCGTGGCTACGCTCGCCACTCCTTCCCCATGACCCTCTCCTATCTCCACGTGGGTAGGACCCGGGAGCCTGAACGAGGATGACCACGCCCCATCCGCAGGACGCCGGTGCCTCGTGCGCCCCATCTGCCGACCCCAGCTCGTCGCGCACCTTCCCCCAGCGCCTAGATCGTGCCCCGATGACTCTCTGAACATACCTCTGAAACACGAAACACTTGTAACATAAAATACTTGAATGCAACATAAGTCTAAAGCTGATGAAACCTTTGAAACATACCGTTGCAACATATGTGTGAAACATATGCAATATCTAGATAAAACACTTGCAGCTTGCAATATGAAAACACTTATTGCAACGTAAGACTAAAATAACTAAAACATTTTGAACATACTCTTGCAACGTATGTGTGAAACATGTGCAATATGCAGATTAAAAACGCTTGCAACATACGTCTGAAACTGATGAAATATTTTGAATAAACGTTTGTAACATGTCTTTAAAATGCTCGTAACATATGCAACATCCTGATATAGTTTTACAACATCCATATGAAACACTTGCAACATACCTCTGGTAACATCTGAAACACTTGAAACATACATCTGTAACATCGAGGGAGGGAGAGGCCAGGGCCGGTTGATTCCGGCTTTGAAGTGGGAACCGAAGCCGAGCGACAGCGCGCGAGCACAACTAGCATGGGCCGCTGAAAGGTCCTAATGTCTAGAGAGGGTAAATAACATATTAAAAATTTCTACAACAACACTTAGCAAATATGTTATACAATTAAATGGCGAAGCGAGTGTTGCGCTAGCCTACTAAAATAGCAAGCCACCTACCACAATTCTAGTGACTATGATCACTAATCACACAATTTGCTAAGTCACTACACTAAATTAGTGAGCTCTCAAAGACTAACTAAAGAGCCTCACTAACCACTAGACTCGACGAAAGCTAGCTCTCACATTAAAGAGCTTAGCTTACACACTAGGAATGTAATATAAGAGAGGATGACAATGATTATACCGACGTGTCGAGGTATGAGCCAATCAATTAAACATAAGAGAACCAATGAAATCCTCTGACATGGTGACATAAGATTTTTTTTATCGAGGTTCACTTGCTTGTCGGCAAGCTAGTTCTCGTTATGGCGATTCGCTCACTTGGAGGTTCACGCGTTAATTGGCATCACATGCCAAACCCACAACCGGGTGCCGCGCAACCAACATAAGATGAGGATCACACAAGCCACGAGCAATCCACTAGAGTATCTTTTGACTCTCCGCCGAGGAAAGGTCAGGAACCCCTCACAATCATCACGATCGGAGCCAGAGACAATCACCAATCTCCGCTCGACGATCCTCACTACTTCAAGCCATCTAGGTGACGGCAACCACCAAGAGTAACAAGCGAATCCCGCTGTGAAACACGATCACCAACTGCCTCTAGATGCAAACACTCAAGCAATGTACTTAGATTCTCTCCCAATCTCACAAAGATGATAATCAATGATGGAGATGGGTGGGAGGGATTTGACTCAGCTCACAAGGTTGCTATATCAATGCAAATGGCCAAGAGAGTGAGCTTGAGCCGGCCATGAGGCTTAAATAGAAGCCCCCCACAAAATAGAGCCATTGGCCCTCTGTCAGTCAGCTTCATCGTGCTGACCGGATGCGTAGGTGACACTGATCGGACATAGCCCGGCCAGAGTCCGGTCAATGGATGGCTGCCATGTTGCCCCTCCTTCAAACAACGACCGTCGATTCCCAATAGTCGATGCCCGCATGGTATAAAGAACGACCAGATGCACCGATCTGCACGACCGGACGCGTCGGTGTTCACGATGTTCACTTGCGCGCGCACTGCTTCTCCCATGACCGGACATGCCAGAGGCATCACCTGACACCGCACCTTCGTGCGTCAATTCATTTCCAGAGAGCATCCAGAACCGCAAATTTATGATCGGACACGTCAGATGCGACGCGATCGGACGCCGTCCTACGTCAGGTCAGTTGACTGTTCACCGTCCAAACGTTTTCTGCTGATGTCACCATACGTCATGCGTGACCGGACTCACCCCTCTGCGAGTCAGGTCACAAACGCACTCAGCGTCCGGTCACAAGCCGAGAGTGCGCCTCACTGCGCAGAGCTGATCGGACGTGCAGGTGTTGACGGTGTTCATCGCAAGTTGTCAATTTAACTTAAAGAAATGCTTGAAATAGATCACCAATAGAAATTTAGGGGTTTAAATTAACAATTTTCATGAATTTTGGTGAATCTGTATTTTCAGTAGGGTTATTCCAGAAATCAGGAAGGAGGATCAAAACATAAAAAAGAACCAAACTTAACCGCGACTAAAACTACTCCAGAAGATTCTAGAGGACACCAGAAGATACCACACCGCAAGGGACCTCGAGAGGCATCTAGGTGGGGCCCGTCGGCCCTACCATGGTGTCGCTCGGTCCCCCACAGTAGCCCCTGCCTGTCAGCTTCCAGAAGTTTTCTCCACCGCCTTCTAGGGTTGCATTTTGCCAGATTGTTGTGGTCTAAGAACTTATATCTTCTCTGCAGAAAATCTAAATACATCTTTGATGTTGGTCATTTTATAGGTTATTTAAAGCATGATGTGTGCATCGTCCAAGATATCCCTGACTGGTTCATACAATCATACAGAAAAATGAGCTGTTTACCAATATAAAGTAGGTGTTTTTCCACTCTGTTTTAGTTACATGAAGCTTTCATAAAATGCCATTATAACATGCAAGAAACTGTTGGCAATGAACGTTGTATTCAGATTTGGGTACTTTATATCACCAGGAATAATTCTTTGTGCTTCTGCTGGTGTTACCTTAATAGGGTGTGAAAATTTAGAAAACCTTCATGTCGCTACAGATAACAAAGGTCTCAACTGCCCATGCATTCTTATCTGTTGGACCAGTTTTTCCTTGTTTCTTTTTACTGAATAAAATCTTGATGATGTAAAACGCAACTGTTTGGTTATATTGTCCTTCTATGCTACTCAGTTTACAATGTGGCCAATTGGACAATGTTATCGGTTATAGCTACATGGAGTGAACTAATATATATATATATATATATATATATATATATATATATATATATATATATATATATATATATATATATATATATATATATATATATATATATATATATATATATATAAAAGGTTATGCACAGCTTATCCAACAGCCTGTTATATTAACAACTTTTTTTTATTAAGAAATAGTTTATGTTGATTTTGGTGAGCAGCTTTGAACTAGGTCATGTAATCACAAAACTTTTGGAATTTCCAGTATCGCACATACTTAGTCTGAATGTTTCTTGGCCTCATACTGACCGTCTTTTCCTGAAGTAATAATACCTCTGACCACTTTCCCATGGGTTCTTTGTAAGTACAGCTGAATTCATGCATTTATTTCTGAAATATTATTTGCTTCACTGCTTCCTGTAGGCTAATCATGCAACCCATCAGGCCAATACATGGGTTTCCTTCAGTACACATACAACCATCTAAATATGCCATCCCTAGCCATTCAAGTTGGCACCTGCTTTGATATTCTCAGCTCCAACAAAATTCTGGATCGTCAGGTACAGATCCTGATCCTCTCATCTAACTATTGAAGCCACTCAATTATCGTACTCCCTGTAAACCTTTTGTTCCAATATTTATTTGGTTCTTTGTAGGTGCAACTGAATTTGTGAAAATCTGGGTACCTAGGATGACATAGGTATGACGTTGCCCAAATACTGAAGAAAACACAGCCAATGAAAATCATACAATCGCAAGCAATGAAGCTCATGTTACTCATTGACTGAAACCAAAGGCCTCCTCCAATAAACTGACATCACTTTTGGGAACAAACCAATTGGCCTGTTGCTCCCTCAACAATTTCCAGCATGTTCAGACTTTACTGCCGAAGGCACCAATACTTCCTTATTGTGCTCCCAGTTATAACTTCGTCGATCACATGCAATTGTATATAGTTCCTACCCATCTAAAAAACAAGCTACCCTATTTCTTTGTGAACCGCGTCTTGGTCTGCAAATCAAACTTCAATTCGCACCAGCACCTGCATTTCAACTACAATTCATATTCATTGTTTACATCTATCTCAGCAATTAACTTTAACATATTACTTCATTCCGCACGAAGGCCCTAGTACAAGTTCAGAAAAATGGAAGCCTAACATTATCCTCACCTACGCGCGCGATGGCGCGCGCCCTATATTAGTTATCTATCAGTGGGACCGTATTCCTGGCCAACTACGGCCCTCCTATCATCGCAGTGACCGCATGCCTAGTCGGCATGTGTGACAACATGCCTTTGTGCCAGCGTGGCTTGCCACGTGTCCTTTGGATGGCATGACCCGTTCGGACCTCTACTAGCACCCATGACAAGTTTTTTTTTTCGAATTACACAAGTACAAATGCAAACGCTCAACACGCTCGCACACTTACCCCTATGACCAAAACTAAACATTTTTTAAGTTGGGGTCTAGATGGAACAACCAGGTAAGTTCAAGGATCGAATGTGAATTTTACATCCCTACATAGCATCTGCAACATTTTACTAAATCTACTCTCAATCTTATTTTTTGGTACAATAGAAAAAAAAACCACTCTAACAACTCCTTGTCCTAACTCTAAATCTATGCGCGCTTGAAATAATGATGATATCTACACACAAAGATACATGGACGATTGATACTCCCCGTCGGTGTTGGCACCTTGGAGCCGTTTTTTTTCTTGGCACTCCTCGTCGTCCCTGAGACCCTGACTGTGTACTGCCCCTGCCTGGAGGTTCGCTAGAATTTAGAACTTGTTTCAGAGGAATCGAAAACACAGGAATGATAGGAAGCGCAGGAAAAAGATAGGAGTAAATTCGCAAAAACAGAGGAATAAAAAAAACACAGGAAAGACAACGAAGGAGCGTTTGGATTACAGAAAAAAACATAGGAACTAAAATAACACATAAATTAATAAGACTAAACATACCGAATTAAACAACTTAGGCTCAACACCAAGTGGACAAAAGGGATATGGGCCCCACCTGCAACTCACAGGGTCTTAGATTAGCAGTGGTCTGCCTGTGTCACTTCTCTGTTAACTCTCCGTCGCATGCATGTGTCTTGGACTTCGTGAAAACTTTGGGTCGGAGCACATATTTTGGTTCCTGCGTTTTGCGGACAAGAGCAAAACTTTCCAGAGGAATGGTGAAGCTCATTCCTTTGATCCAAACGCTACATGATGTCAGCAATGTAAAGGAATCATGTTCCTGTGAAATTCCTTCACCAATACTCCATTCCAAACGCGCCCTTAATCTCTAACCATTATTATTAACAGAGCAGGCATTGGACATGTCACTTTGAGAGCATCTAAGTGTGAGTTATGGTGAGACGATGTCCGATCATGACCTGAGTACTGTCGGTGCTGTCTCGGTGGTTCACTGGAATTGTGACCACTTTTTTCAGATATGAGAATATTGGGAGGTATAACAAATAATGAAGATTTTATATTGAAGTTTTGGGTGTGAGAGCATCTCCAATAGTATCTAAAAGAATACTCCCTAAAAATAGGTTTTTCAACCTTTGCAAAATATATTGGGAGACATAAAAAGCTACAACTCCAACAGTTTCTAAAATCTCACGCCTAAAAGAAAAAAGGTAATTTTACATCAAGAATCCTAACAAGTTGTTCGACTTTTTTGCGACGGTTTTGTTGCGAGAAAAAACACTGTACCATGGCTGAGCAAACAGGGAGTAAAAAATTTCTAAATTACACTAACCACTTTTATACTTTATTTCTCTATGGTACATTTGTATCAAGAACCTATCCTACTCTTTTTCTTTCCACGTCCTTCCACCTCACATTGGGGCGACGATAGGCGCTTGTAACTTATGCGCGTGGAGATGGTTTTTTTCAAGTGCCAAAAGATTGGGAGGTGTGTTTCGGAGTTGGAGATGAATTTTTTTTTCAATCTTTCTAAATTCTTTTTTTCAATCTTTCCAAAATTCTTGGATTGGGAGACTCTTTTGGGTACTCTTGGAGGGGTGACGGACCATGACAAGCGAGTAGTGTTGGAGCATGTACGGGGGAGATGATTTCGTGCATGTATTTTTTATTTAGAAACCAATAAAGTATGGTGGCGTATCTTTTTTTTTCATATCCAACAGTTTTTGGAATATGACTCATTTTTCAGATTAGATTAGATATTGGCCCTGTTCGGCAGGCTGTTTTTTTGGTTTATAAGCCGGCTGTGGCTGATTTGCTGTGAGAGAAAAATATTGTCTCACAACTGATAAGCTCAGCCGAACAGGGGTATTGTTGGAGTTGGAGATGCTCATATAACCGCTGCCTCGGTCCCGAGTTGTCAATGTGATCTTCCAAAACAAGTCGAAAGCTCCAAAACCCTCGATGGCCGAAGGAGATGGCGACAAGGATCGCCCACACCTACGACGGCCGCTACATGGTGTTTTTCGACGATGACGCCATCCTCACGACGCTTACAGACTCCGGCGACGTGGTGGACTTCTGGTTGAACGAGATCTACCGCATCCACCGCCGCCGCCTACGCCTCGTCGTTGGCCTGGACGTCGAGTGGCGCCCGTCCTACTCCCGGTACGACGCACCACCCCCTGTAGCCGTGCTCCAAATCTGCGTCGGCCACCGCTGCCTCGTCTTTCAGATCCTCCACGCCGACTACCTTCCTGACGCGCTCTTCGACTTCCTCGCCGACGATCGCGTCACCTTCGTCGGCGTCGGGATCCACGGCGACGTGGCCAAGCTGCGAGCCGGGTACGGGCTGGAGGTGGTGAATGCGGTGGACCTTCGCCATCTCGCCACGCACGAGCTCGGGAACTCGGGGCTGTGCCGGGCCGGGCTGCCGGCGCTGGTGCGGGAGGTGATGGGTGTGCAGATGGAGAAGCCGTACCATGTCCGTAGGAGCCCCTGGGACTCGCGGCAGCTGTCGTACGACCAGCTGAAGTACGCCTGCGCCGATGCGTTCGCGTCGTTCGAGGTAGGCCGGAGGCTCTACGATGGCGACTACTAACCTCATCCGCTTCGTGCGTGCGTGGTCTTCTGCATACAAATATTAAATATATATTCAGTTTTAGTTATCCAGATATATTAGCTTAAGGTTAAAGCGTACTACTTGTACTCATGTTTGCTGCCTGGATTGTAATGCTCTTGCATGGGAGTTCTTTGATCCTTTCCTTTTCCGTCTGGAAATCAAATTTGAAGTTACTCTTATTTATATATATCGGCACTACCAGCGCCCACACGCTTCGGACGGACGCCCACGTCCGGACGTCCGGAGGCTCACGTCCGGAGGCTCGCTTCCGGATGCCCGTGGCTGCGTTTCTGTGCCGGACGCCGGCGTCTGCCGCTCCCAGAAAACTGCGTCCCTTCGCGCCTCTGTCTGCCCGCACCTCCTCCACTTTCCGCCCGCATCCCCTCCGCTTGCCGCACCCGCATGCCGCGCAAGGACTGTGCTCCTGCCGCCATCGCCCTCCGCTTCCCGCACCCCTTGTCGAACATCGCTCCATGCCTCCGCTCCCCCCCCCCCCCCCCACGCTCATGCACGGCGTCCAAGCAGCTGCAGCAGGCGATTGTGACAGGTGAGTCACTTTGAAATGTGCAGCATCCCAATCTACTTTTGAAACATCCAGATGAAAAACTTGCAACATTCGTATGAAACAGCTGAAACAATTACAACAAGCGTATGAAACACTTGCAAAAGCATATGAAAACTTTTGAAAAACCATTGCAAACATATGCAATATTCAGATAAAATAATTGCAGCATACGTGTGAAGCATATACAACATCCAGATGAAACACTTGCAATGAACATGTGAAAAAACAGATGAAACATTTAGAACATACACTTGAAACAGACGTGTATAACAATTGCAACATGTCCAATATCATGATCTACTTTTGCAACATCATGATGAAACACTTGCAATATCTAGGTGAAACATCTAAAACACTTGAAATGTAAGCTTACATCATGCGCTGCGCAATGTCACATTGCTACTTGGACGAGATACTCGAGCAGCGTGGGCACGCCGGCGAATGAGAGCGCCACGACGGCCATGAGCTTCCACACACCGAGGTCGAGGTTCCCACTAGGGAGGTCCGCGTTAATGAGCATGCGGAGGAGGTCGTCATTGTCGTCCCCCGCGCCACCAAAGACGTCCGACTTGTCAACCATGCCAGCGTCGATGAGGTTCTGAGGAGGAGTGGGCGCGGCATGGCGGCAGATGCGACACGAAGAGGGATGGGGCGGGCGCCCCATGCGTGGGCCGCGATGAGCAAAGCGAGTGGGAATTTCCGTCAGTGGGGGTTATGTCGTAGTGTAGAGATTAAGCAGAGAGGATAGAGGGAAGCAGGCTAATTGCTGTTGGGCCTAATTCGCTGAGCAGGCCTAGGAACGGGGCGCGTCTAGATGCACATGCTGACCGGACGGCCTAATCATAGCATTAGCGTATTTATATGGATTATGGTCGATACAATTTAGAAATTATAAGATTATTAATCAAAAGATATATGTATTTTGAATTTTAGGATGATCAAACTATCTAAATTTACGTCATAGCCCTAAACTTATCAACGCGCTCCTTCAACCCATGTGTTCCTAGCCGAGTCTTAACATCACTATCAATGTTGGTGTAGGGGAACAGACAAACATGTGTTGACTCCAAAGATTGTGGCTTACATTTCTAGGCTTTTGTTGTGGTGACCTATCAAAAGAGATGAGTTTTGACGACTGAGATTACAACAAAACAAAAAATATATATCGACTTTTGATCTTACATGCAATTTGTCTATTGATTCTCCCATGCTTATGTTGAGACATTGGCTAGTGGTACATATTGTTTTTTTCCTCCCCGAGAAGTTGGTCACAACTCACAAGTCACAAGTAGACCACAACATGACCTCTACCAGGTAGAGTGGCATAAGTAGCATATTTGAGATCAGCGACTCATTGGCATTATACTAGTGGATCCATAGTATGGCTAAAAAGGTTTGAGATGCAGAAGGATGTTGCTCTGATGACACGGCTAGCTAGTGGCTACTAGAGGTAGAGGTGAATACAGGCGGGATTGGCTACTAGAGGTAGAGGTGAATACAGGCGGGATTAGACAATCCGGTGATGGTTTAAGGTAGAAAAAGGCAACTATGAATTTACAAGAGAAGATAAAAGATGATCAGAAAATTTAAATTTATAAGAGGGCCAAGAAACTTAACAATTTGTAAGAGACTTGATAGTAGTTTTCTCGACAAATGAAGCTCACCAAGAGAAAACTGAGCCACATTGATTTAGTCTCAGAAAATCGCACGGCCACAAGATAGTCAAGACATTGATTGATGATAGTTATAGAATACGAGCTAATGGATGTACCAGAGGCGGATGGAGAGAGAGAAATTAGAATCAAAGAAACAAACAAACAAACTATTTACAAAAAATATTCGTGACTAATAAAGAAATTAAAAAAGCTAGATACTCGCGTGCACGCAATATTGCGTTAGTTCTTTGATCATTTGCCGTCTGAAAAATTAAAAAAATAAGTTATTAAAGCATACTTGTCTTTTATGAAATGTTTAGTTTGCATAAGCCACACAACATGCACAATCATAGACGGGTTCGTAAAACGTCAGGTTGGTAGCCGCGTCCCTGAGAACTTCAACCAATGTCCAATGTGGGAAACAGCCTTTTGTTGTTTGGCTGATGGTTTTTGCAGTTGATAAGCCGGCTGATGTTGTTTTGTTATGAGAGAAAAACACTGTGTCATGACCGGTAAGCAGTTCAAGCGAACAGGGGTATTGGGCGCCTAATCGTTGAGACAGATGCGACGTGACTGACGATTTTGATTATCTGTGGTGGGTCTTTTGATAGCTGAGATAAAGACACTCATGAGCTAGTTCAAAGGCCTTTCGATTTTCTTGATTCATTAGCTTTGAGTGCTTGTTGGCCGAGATTGTAATCAAGCCGCCCATGAGCTAGTTGCGCTGGGTCATTTGTGTGTTCCCTGGGTCATTTGTGTGTTCAGGGAGAGGAGCAAATTATAAGTTCCATTCTTGAAAGCGTACATGTAATTGTTGCTAACGATTTGCTAGTAGTTGAGTAACGAGATTAGGAACCGCGCTGCTGCACACTGTCGAGGGCACGAGGGAACATGCTCTGGTCGCATCCACTATGGCTCACTTATCTTGTAGCAAAGGCTTTGCTTGGCTTATTACCTGCCTACAAGCAACGCCCAGCTGGTTCAGGTACCATCCAATCATGCATTTAGCTAACCAATTTAGTACCATCATAACAGTAATACATACAAAAACTATGCTGCATCTAACGCTGCACTTTTGTTACATTTATAGTAGAGATAATAAATACCAGTAACATAATTCGAGATGCGACCATCACAACCAAGAGAGATTTATCCAGGCAATGCACCTGACAAATACCCTGGTATAACACGGCTAAGGTATGTAAATTAAAAGTTACCGTTATCATGCAAATAATACAATCCCACACAACTCCCTCCAATTGTTCTTAGGTTCTAACATTAGATCTCTTTTGAAAAGAACTCATAGGCTGTATGGTATTTATCCAGGACAACATTGTAGAGTGGATGGATTGGCTCCAGCAAATTGGAGTACGGTCCAAGCACATGCTGAGGTAATGGGCACGAATCCGTATCAGTCATGGCACTGTACTGGCTAACTGAGAGGCCACTGAGGCAGTAGCATGAATGATAGTGATCTCTGTTCTTTCCAGGCTTATCCCTCAAGCCTCCCTCTAGTACCTGAGTTACAGAAGCGATTGTAATCTTAACTTATCTGAGATCTCAACTCCTCAACAAATACTCCCCCGTTCCAATATGTCGTTTTGGCATTTTTAGGTACATAACCTTTGTTATGTATCTAGACATCATATATCTAGGTGCATAGCAAAAGCTATGCACTAGAAAAGCCAAAACGACCCATAATTTGGGACAGAGGGTGGTAACAACTATAATAAGATGGCATTGCAGAATTTCACATTCTGGTGATAAAACTCTGCATATGAATATGATATTGTATTTAAAGCTATCTCACCTGAGAACAAAGTAGGATGTATTGTTGCAGGGCAATGTTATGGAAGAGTGGGCCAATTTGATTGCTCCGTTGTATAAAATCAAATCCAAACTTTGCATAATCCACAGCTTCAGGAGAACAAGCAAAACACATGAGTATGTTGACATAAATCAAAACCAAACCCCCCCTCCCCCCCCCCCACACACACACACACTGTAAATCAGTACATTAGCTCAGTTCAGGTCATGATCTTATGGGGCGTTATAAATTGCACACCAAATGCACCAAAAGTATGAACAGTATGAGGAATGACATTAGGTCGCCACTAAGCAGATCAAAGTTTTAAAATTTGATGATCGGTACTGTTTCCTCACCCACCTACTAGCAAATATACAGCAAAACTGGCCTCTTAAGTTATCAGTGCATTGCTGCATGGTACGAGGAATAAAGAAGTTCCAATCAGTTACAATTTACATCTATCTTGAACCGGTTCTATTTTTGTTTTAAAATTTTACAAAACTTCTTTCAGATTTATCACAAACAAAAATGGAGAAATAATGTTCATTTCATAAGAAAAATATGGATGGTCCTGATTCTTACCAGAGGAAGACTTTTTCGCAGTGCACCCATATGAACTGGTGCTGCAGGCATCCTCTCCAGATTGCCTTTTGCAGGAATACAAGGACTTCAATTGCTTATCAACAACCGTAATTAACTTTTGTGTTAAAGCAATGGCAGCTCCCTGGTCACACAATAGATTTCTGTTACATGGAGCACAACATGTGGCAAAGATAACAGTAGACAGATGTTACAATTACCTGCCAAAAGGAGTAGCAACCGTCAACCAATTTATTAGTTCGTCCTTGAAATCCGCATTCCACTCCTTGACGGAAAGCCACCCAGCTCTAAATGGTGAAGATGTCAGCAACAATGCCAAATGGTATTGCAATAAAAACAAATGTTGCATCAGCCAAACACGCAAGTATCGACTACTTGTCATGCACTTTCACCGAGGACCTAAAAGAACAACTTAATGATCTAATACACAAAAACTCATCACAATTATAGAAGTAAATTAAATAAACTAAGGGAGGAAGAGGTTGTCTTACGATCAAGCTAGGCAAGTCAACTTTCTCGGCCTCATTAAGCAGGATCAAAGCAGCCAAACCACAGAACGTATACCTTATGAAAGCAACTTTTGTTAATGTTCTTAACATATAAATTTGGAACTTTACAGAAATCCTCAGAAACATACCCACCATGTGCTTCAGCATAAGGCTCCCCAGCAATACCACCTTCATAAGTTTGACATCTGCAGTCATATAGTATATCAATTGAGCAACATTCTAGAAATGAACTGTGACCAAGCAACAATTTTGCAACTGAAAAAAAATGCATTTATATAACACAAACAAAACCTTGCTATGTAGTCGCCAACACCTTTTGCCAGTTCAACATCAAGAATATTCACAAGGCTGGCAACCTAAGGTCAACATCAGGAAATATCAAGTAACTGCAGAAAAATCATGAAGAACCAAAAGAAACTCACCGATATAGCGGTGTAGGAAGCACGGACATCAATTTCACCTCCATCATGCATTCTAGGGCAAAGGAAAAATGAGTAGCAGGCATCACCTCAGAAGGAGCTACAAATGAGAAAGTGGTCTCTGTACATTATCCATGCTGATAGCTTGCGTACCTGAAAGCACCTGATACATCTTTCATCCGAAGCATAAACTTGTACAAGTTGCCCCTGACCAACAAGGTAAACGTAATTAACAAAATGACTCATGTAAAGCAGATCTTGTTTTAGAGCAACCATAAGATTTACCTATTGATTGATGACAGTGCTCTTTCACTCCCTATTGTCACAAGTGTATTTACAGCAGCATAAGTCGTAGCTAGGTGAGGCAACTGCAAAGGATGTGGACAAAAGAATGTCCAAAAAAAATCTATAATTTACCCTCTTGAATGACTCAACATAAATGAACTCAAACAAACTTTATAAATCATAACAAACAAGATTCCTGGTTAAAAACTTATGCTAATTGAATGAGAAGGCTATATGAAAGCACCCAATAATGTAAGTTTGCTATCAAAAAAGATAACCTTGAGTATACAAATCCAAAGCATAGTATCCACCGTCACCGGCAGGTATTTTGTTTGTTACATGGACATGCTAATATCAATTAAAAATGTTACCATTACAACCAGGTGAGCTAAAGGGGGCTTTAATGTGATTGCATCAACAAACATATATGTCCTCAGTGTATCATTGGACATATCCAAGACTAATGCATGCACTGCATAAATCTAAAATTTGATTTAAAAAAAAATCAATGCGAATAGCAAAATCAAAGATAATATCTAGCTCAAAAGTGTGGGGCTCAAAAGGTTTTGGGATGGGAGCAACCTGTCCAGGTCCACCACTATATCCACCATCTTTATCCTGACATCGAGCCAAGAAGTCTATGATATCATCCTCAAGATCATCATCAAGTGCTTCATCCAGCAAAGCAAGTGGATGAACCATCCAGTAGCACAGCCAAGGGCGACTGAAACCAATGAAAAACAATACCAGAACAAATATGCATTAGTGTCACAATCAAATAGCATATTCTAAAGATAACTTAACCATGCACAATCATTACTTGGCATCTAGAACATGAAAGGCCGGCCCGAGATGCCTCAGCCCACGCGTCAGATACTCGATATGTTGATCACGCCACAGCTCTAGCCTGCACAGAAAACAACTCGACAACAAAAGCCTATGATGAGGAAGCAGTGGACACCCTAATATCAACTCCGTGTTTGTGTATAATAAGCTATCCAACAACAAATAAATAGCAGTATTAAGCTTCTGTAAGCACCAAATCAGGAACCCTGCACTGAACTATCTGGTGCTACAGGTAAAGTTATCAGAGGACTAGCCATTTTTCAAGCTACAGACTGTCAAATTCTCCAATATCCAAACTAAACCCACGCGTCGAGATCCGCCTAGCACTGCCGTCAGTTGGGGATATCTCTATCTCCTAAATAGAAGTGAGAAAACTAGCGTACGCTCGTGGATGCTCACATGATGGATTTCGTGTTGGGCGCGGCCCCGAAGAGGGCGCGGTAGATGTCGCCAACCCTGGCCTCCACCTTCATCTGCTCCACCTGCGTCACCGTGAGCCTCGGGAGCTCGGGATCCGCCGCCGCTGCCGGGTCGTCCCCGGTGGGAGGCGCCGACTGCGGGGAGGGGTCCATGGACGCAGCGGCCTGGGGCGGAGCCGGAGGCGCGGCGCCGCCGCTTGGCTGCGCTCTCGAGTGCTGCGGCCTGCGGCTTCGGCTGCGAGCTCTGTGTAGCGGCATCTGCGGGGTCCGGCTCTCGGCTGCTTCGGTATTGTGATGATGGGCCGGCCCAACCAATGATTCATTGAGCCGGCCCAGTCACTGACCAGAGCTATGTTACCCAGCCCGATTGCCACACCAAACCCACGACGGCACCGCAGCAACCCATTCCACAGCCACGCGACGCACGGCCGACCGCAGGCAGCGCTTCTGCTTGGCGGCCGGGGGCAGCCGCCGCTTCTTCGCCTTCGCGAGGGTTTTAGCGACGACGAGAAAGGGGAGGAGGCGAGCGCCGAGAGAGGTACAGAGGGAGAGGGTGGGAGATGCCTGCCATGGTTGGAGCGCGCAGGGCGCTCTTAGCCGCCCGGTTCTCCCCTCGCGGCGCCATCGCGGCGGCGTCCGCGCCAGCGCCCCTCTACGGGCGCGTGGATTTGCCGCTCAGGTACTGTACCACTACCTCGGTGGTGTCTCGTTGATTCATATGACGCGATGCTATTCCTTGTTGCTAATCTTTTCTTTTTCTAGACTAGAGTCGGGAGATCTTCTCTAGCTAAGAACGGAACAGAATATAACTTTTAAAAAAAAAGTAGCCAATTGTTCGGGGAAGGAAGTTTCTATTCATTGCCTGATTAGAACATGAAATGACACCTTGGTCCTTGGCATAGACGCATAGTAATTCTAATTCGTGTTCTCTGTTCATTAGAACGTGGCTTGTTACTTGTAGTCCTAAAAATATGTAGTTTCACTACTTATCTGATCCAGATGCGGTCTTTTCAAAAGGAAAAAAAACACTTACCTGTTACTACTGACATTGCAACTGAAAATTTCCAATTCAAGGTCATCCTAAAAGCATGGTTCTTATATGTTGCAGACTTCCAGCTGAAAGAGTTTGTCTCCAGTCTTGGGTTCCAAATCGAGGGGCTGGCAGCTTTGCATCTGAACGGACTGATGAAGACTATCAGCATGAGTGGGGACAAAACAAAGCAGGTAGCTACGCTGACTCCCGTTCAAACGGCTCTAACCGCCAACTTCAGAGAGATGTCCCTTCAGCTGGTTCCACAACAGGTATTCACAAAAATAGGGGTGTGGATGTTGGTGGTAGTTCTGAGCAACATTACAGAAGTGGTGGATCATATGGCTTTCGAAACAGTCATCAGCCGTATACTGGTGCAAGAGCGAATAATGAGACATCTGGATATAATGCATCGCAACCTTACAGAGGTAGTGGTGCATACAGCCAGCAAGGCCATGATGGGTATTTTCCTAATGATCGCCAACAGTACAATGGCACAGAAGCTAATAGTACATATAGCTCTGGATACAACTCCCAAAGTAACCAGAAGATTTATGAAGGAGAAGGAGCTAATTATGGGCAGTACGGATATGGTCCTTCAGGACAAGCATGTCCAAACCCAATTGGAAATAACCAGCGAGTTCAGAAACAGCAATATGTTGATCATAGATCTGGGGGAAGTTATCCAGATAGATCGGGGAATCATCCCTCTCAGTATGTAAATCCAACTCATTTCCATAAGGAGCATGTTGCAGGGTTTCAGCAAGGCAACAGTAGTAATTTTGGATATAATGCTTCGCAAGCGTATCAAAGCCCTCATTTCACTATGCAGGCTGATACACATAGTACTCCTCAAGGATATTCCATGTACCTAAATACAGATGCACAACGCCTCTCACATGGAGTTCATCAAGAAAAACATTCACATGTGCAATCTGCTGGATCATTTGGGAACCACTTAAACAGTGCACCTTATGAAGATGACAAATATCACCAGTCACTACTGGGCAACCCTTCAAATGTTGGATCGCCTTATGAAGTACCTAAAGCCAGCGGCAAACACAAAGGTACTGTTGAAGAACTGGAGAAGTTTTGTGAAGATGGCAATGTAAAAGAAGCTTTGGAAGTTCTGGCTATGCTAAAGGAAAAGAGAATTGTGCTACATGCTCCTCAGTACTTCAGAGTGATGCAAGCATGTGGTGATGCAATTGCGCTCTCAGAAGCAAGATTAATACATAGTCAAATTTCTGAATCATCTCTTGTTGTTGATATAGATTTTCAAAACAAAATTCTAAAGATGTATGCTAAATGTGGTTCAATGGAAGATGCAAAGAAGCTTTTCAGTTCTATGGATCATCATAATTTGACTTCTTGGAACACTATGATCTCAGGTTTTGTGCATAATACCCTTGGTGAAGAAGCAATAGATTTTTTCGATCGGTTTAAGCAGACAGGGGGTAAGCCAGATCTTGGCATGTTCAGACATGTTTTCCTGGCCTGTGGAATTTTGGGATCTGTTAATGAAGGAATGTTGCATTTTGAATCCATGCAGAAAGATTTTGGCATACATCCCACTATGGAACATTATGCAAGCATTATTAGTATGCTTGGACAGTCTGGCTACATTGCTGAAGCCTATGAATTTGTGGAACAGATGCCTGTGGAACCAAGCATTGAGGTATGGGAAAATTTGATGAACATGTGTCGACTTAATGGCTTTTTAGAGCTTGGAGATCGTTGCGCTCAAATCATAGAGCGCTTGGATTCTTCTAGGCTGAATGAACAGTCTAAAATGGGTCTTTTCCCTGTCGATGCTTCAGACCTTGCAAAGGAAAAGGAAAGGAAAAAGGCAACTGTTGCTGAAGCTCGAAGCAAGGTCCATGAATACAGAGCTGGAGACCGATCCCACCCTGATACTCCTAAGATCTATGAAGAGCTGAGGTACTTGTTGGCTCACATGAAAGAAGCTGGGTATATTGCTGACACTCGATTTGTTCTTCATGATGTTGATCAAGAAACCAAAGAGGATGCTTTACTGGCTCACAGTGAGAGGCTGGCTATCAGTTACGGTCTTATAACAAGTGCTCCCCGCTCACCTATTCGAGTTATAAAGAATCTTCGGTCCTGTGGAGACTGTCACACGGCTTTCAAGATAATCTCAAAACTTGTTGGCCGTCAAATCATTGCAAGGGATGCAAAGAGGTTCCACCACTTTGAAAATGGTGTGTGCTCTTGCAAAGACTACTGGTAAACAAGATGAAGAAGTCCACATCTTAGTCAATTTTGATTGGCGCAAGACCGCAATAGGTTGTTTATATGCTGAAGGTAGGCTGATGCCTATCTAACATTTAGTTAGCTGATAGTTTCATTTTAGGGACATGACGTATGATGCCATCAGGGACAAACAGGCCCTAAGCCCCTCTAGTGTTCTATTTTGCAGTTCATACGTTAAGCCTGAGTTTTTGCTTTAACAACTGTTGTCTCTGATTTGTTACTTGCCACCAAAATAAAACAATAGAATGTAATTGGGTAGTGGTCCCCTGGCATGTAAACTTTGATTCAGCTTGACTACAAAGCTTTCTGACTGCATTCTGTATCCATTGCTTATAGCTAGCAAAATCTTGTCCTTGTACCTGTTTGGCTTCATCTCGGGATTGGGCTTTCTTTGGCTCTGGACTCTGGAGTCGAGTTTCTAAAGAAATCTGCTACTAGAGATGATCGGGAAGTCAAGTATTCTGGGCTGTTCAATATCGTTTAGCTTGTTCTGATGGATTGATTTTGCGTGTGGATTTACTTTTTCCCATTGGTTCTAGTTTTTTGCATTTTATAATGTTGCTCTGCACCCAAAGATCAGTGCAACTTGTTGCATTTGTCTGCACCATGGAGATGCAAGCCGATTTGTTATCCGGTGTTCGTAGGTTTAGATCAATGGAACTTGTTGCATTTGTCTGTACCATGGAGATGCAAGCCGATTTGTTATCTGGTGTTCGTACTTGCAGTCATAGGGGTATGGCGACGATGACGAGCAGAGACGACGAAGGTAAGATCACCATGCCAAAGAAGAGGTAAATAGGACCAAGTAATCCAGGCAAAAAAACAAGAACTAGACAATACAGGCTTAGCACACATGATAACCAAACACAACTAGATTGTGTTGACATGGACAGGCTTAAGATAGCCTGAGTTATATTTTTAGCCAGGCTTACCATAGAAACACGACCAAACACATCCTGAGTTTTACCGTTGCCTTGCGTATATGAATTTTGCTTGGATTTCCATGGAAATCTCAAGTTTCGAATGTCACCTTAATGTGCACGTCCAAAACTTGATACTATGCTGCCGGGTACTAAGGCCCAATTGCGTCTAAAAACACAATCAACTTTGAGCACATTTGATGATTTTTCAACTCACTGTCAGACGGCCTTGTGGGGCCTGTGTTATAGACCTGGTCCACCGAGCCCCTCGGCGTCCTCGCAAATCTGCAAACAGCCCAACAAGGGTTTTAGAGGACAACGGAACCCGTCGATGGCGGCCGCGGCTGGCGGCGTGCGGCGAGCCCTCGCGGCGCTGCGCTCCGGTTCCCCGCCTACTATCTCTGCAACGCTCTCCCGCCAGGCGGCGGCTCGCTCTCCGGAGCTGGCGGCCGCGTCCCTGCCGCGCGCCTCTCGCCGGCGCCTCGCGATCTCGAGGTAGCCTGGAGCCTCTGATTCTCTAGCGGAGCATTTTTTTTTTGTTCTTCTCCTTGGCTCAGATTCGGTGGTGCAGGGTGCCGGTTGCGGCGCTTGGCGGCGTGCAGGGTTCGCTGATGCCGATGCACAACGCCACCGCGTCGGCGCTGCTCACCTCCATGCTCGGGCTTAAGCCTGGCTCTTGGGGCTGGCTCTCCGAAGGTAAGTGATTTATTAATCCGTTCGCTCCATTTCGGTGCCGTGATTCCGTGAATGATGCATGCCATTGAGCTATATTACATAGAATGAATTGACTGTACTGTATCAGATCAGAATCTGATTGATTCGATCTTCTCTTCAGTTTGATGTTTGTTATAAATATTGAACATAGTTCTGCTATGTGAGTACTTCGGCTTCATTACACTCCTTTAGGCCCATTTGGGATGGTTATTGAGGATAGGCTAGAAACCAAGGACACTTCAAAAGTTCAAATTTGAATGTATGCCTGAATTAGAAGTATTGTATATTTGTATTAAGGTAGGCTACTGGCTAGTGCTATATGTGTGCCAGTGTCTAAAATTGGATCAAAATGGCCTTGATTTTCTGCCTCTTTAATAGTGGCATCTTGGGTGGATCGGATCGAAGAACTTTGATGTATTTTTCATTCTTCTCTTAGTGCTCTGTATGTTTGTCATTTCCTAAAAAATATTATCGCCACATTGGTTAGGATTCGCTTGTCTTACTGACCGCAAGTTAATGCTTATGGTGTCTACTAATTTAGCATCATGCCATCATCATTTGACTAAGTACAGATTGTTGCTACGTCTTTTATTAGAATAGTTTTTTAGCCCAATACATTTTTCTTGATGTTTCTTGAATCGGCAAGCATCTGTTGACATCTTTAAGACTTTACCCTTTTTTTTTTGAGGGGACTTTACCCTTTTTTTACAATTGCTGTTCATGTGTTGTCACATGCCCCATCTGATCGTTTTCTCTGTTTTATTTAAGATTGTTTCTGAGATCTTGAAAAACAACAATACATATATGTACTGTACTCAAGGGGCATTTAAGGTGTCTACAACACTTTTGTGCCAAATTGTTGGTAGACAGTTCCTTATTCGTGTCTGGATCACTCAGTGAAGTTATTTTTTCTTGCCAAATGATTCCATTCTTCTATCTACTTCTAAATAAGCCTATCTTTACAGGCGCAAGTTATATTGATTGCCTTGGTAATTTATGAATTTTTATGTCTGTGCATATGATTGGCATTTTCAGCAAGCGCTACCCTTTCACTGTTTTCTTTGTATCTATCACAAAGTCCCTGTTCACCTCATTTGCCTGCTTTGTTGTTCTTATCTATATTATTTGTTGTTTGTTTCCACAGGATTTGCTACACCTCTATAACAGGAATGGTGTATCCGTCACAAGAGCCAGTTTTTTCACCTTTGTACTCGAGGATTCCAATAACACTTTTACCTGCCTTTCGGAGTACGCCCTTGGACTTTTGCTTTTGGAATCTGTACTAAAATTTGCGACCAAAAACTTATGGTCTCATGTGCCAATTGTCTTAATTCTATGATATCGATCCCTTGAATTATTTGTATTCCTTGTTCCCGTTCCATGTTCCATGTTCCGGGAATGTCTACGTTCCCGTTCCCACATTATAAAATGATACCCCAAGTTCTCGTTCCCGTTCCAAGAACGGGGATGGGAACGGGAACATGGCTGCTAAGGCCATGGGATTCTAATATGACATCAACATGACTAGTATCAAAGATTTGCTATCCGGAGCATCGTGAGAATGATATTTACCTGTTCGTGCACAAAATGCGGTTCAAGCGATGCATTCTAAATTATAATTAAGTTTATTTTCTTTGTGCTCTTAACAAGCAGCAGTCAACTGAAATGCTTGATCGCAGATTACTAGATATTTATATCATATGTAACAGCTAGTGTCCAGTCGTCTAGCCCGAGACCTGCGTCCAAACGTAGTTCCGACGCCTGCAACCGCTTCGCATCCGACACCCCCCGCGCTCGCATCAGATCTCGCGCCGGTGAATTGCGTCCGGCCGCCCGCAACCGATCCCGCGCCAGTGACCGCGTCCGACCATCCGTAACTCAATCCTCATCCTGGTTGCGCCCCCGGCGTCAAGCTCGCCGCGCTCCTTCCCCCGCAACGCCGTGCTCCTCCCCTCGCCACGGTGCCATCCCCGTCGTGCCCCCGTCCTCTGCCGCACTTTGTCTCGGTCGCGTCCCTTCCCCCGTCTTAATGTCTCATTTCCTCGGCAACATCCGTCCGACCGTTGCAACTTATACAGTATACTATTGAAACATGCTTGTATAATCATTACAACATTTAGATGAAACACATGAAACATGCGTCTGAAACAGCTGAAACATTAAAACATGCATTTGCAACACACGCCTAAAACAGATGAAACATGTGGAACATTCACTTGAAATATACGTGTGTAACCATTGCAACATATGCAACATCAGATCCTTTTGCAACATCAAGATGAAACAAATAAAACATACAGATGAAACACATGAAACATATAAATGAAACGCGTAAAACATACGTATGAAATAACTAAAACACTTGAAACATATACTTGCAGTATACGTATATAGTCATTGCAACATACGCAACATACAGATGAAACACTAGGAAACAACTTCTGAAACACAACTAGGAAACAACTTCTGAAACACAACTGAAACAAAACATGGTGCCGCCGACAGCCAAGGCCAATATGGTGGTGAAGTGTGGTAGCCAGCGAGCGACGCTCGGGTGCAGTAGAGAGGAAGGATGGTGGCAAGCAAGCGGTTGGGCATGATGAAGAACACCGCGCCAGAGCAGTCATCGTGAACCACGCCGTGTTGGCTCGAAGAACTCGACGGCGAGTGCCGAGTGACGGCGGGGAGACAAGAAAGTTGATGGCGACACTGGGCTCAGTGTAGCACGTCACTGCATTGTGGCTATGGCAGTCGCGACAACGCAGTCACGGTGAAGCAAGCCGTGGCGATGCGGACACGAAGAGTTGGTTTAAGAATGGATAGGAAACAACAACAATTCAAGGTGAGAACGGTGATTTTTTATTTTTATTTCATGCGGATGGGATGGTAGTGTTGCCTGTTGGGTCATTCAAGCGTCGATGCGCACCAACGCGTGTCTGCACGAAACGGACGCACACCCACAGCATTATCGCCATACATAATCTTGAACTGTACATTTCCACCACGAAAGTTCACTTGGAGTGAACGAGGGTGTTAACAGAAGTGTGTAACCAACGGGACATTTCCTCCACCACCAAACTTCACTTGAGTGAACGAGGGTGTAAACGAAAGTGTGTAACCAACGGGACATTTCCTCTGTCGAGGTTACATATCCAATCAAAGCAGCATAACTGTGGAACAGCAGGCTCAGGTCATCCGAATGTCCTTGTCTTCACCTGGATGAAGCTCTGGCTCCGACTCCGATGGTCCATCGTCGTCTAGAGCACTATCAAATAGATCAAACAGTAATTGTCGTATCCCTTCCCGAAGCGCTGAAGCTTTTTTATGGTCGAACCATCTGCGTCCAAACTAAGAACCAGAGATTGTTCGTTAGTAGTTAGGAGTCAGCACTATAAGAGAACAAAAATAATGGAGCAATGTGATTTGTACCATGCCAAGGCCCTCTTTTGTCAACCTCTCTGGTGCCTCTTGAATAAACCTGTCAATATAGTAAAGCATAAAGAGGCCACAATCATAATCGTTACGCTGACGTGGCACCTGCATGTGAAAATAGGTGGCATTAGAAAAAAATACGTCAAAGAAGAAAACTAAAAGGAAAAAGAGCTGCTGCAAAGTCATTTTAACAAGTATTTAGAAAACTATGGTTAGAATTCCAGGCTTCTTACCTCAACCTTTTCCCCATTAATATTTCTTGAAAGATGCTTCCATATCCTCCCTGAAAATGGAATATCATAAGAAGAATCCATCTGTAGGTGCCGCCATTCAGCTTGAATATACCTGTGATAGTATTGGAATTCGGAACTCATGAAAGTTGCAGCGAGACTGGGCTCAAAACCAAACTCTTAGCATTGTAACACTGGTGATGTACATACCTCCTAACAATGTCAAAAAGCTTTTGACTGGAGTGAATACCAAGAGAGTCCAAGTGAAGCATTATTGGCCCAGAATCTGCCTCTTTTGTAGGCATGCAAACAATGATCAAGCTCCAGTGCATCCTAATTTGCATGATCATAATGTGATATATCCATTATATACATGACATGTTATACAAGAATACTGTTGCCTCACTGTCAACCAGACTCCATCGACTATTTAGAAAGGTAATCCTTTCTTGCCAATAAGTAAATGTTTACCATTTAGTATTGAAGTATTATCCAGAGAAGAAGCAACTTACGATTCGTTAATCGGCAAAATTATGTATGCTTTCTTAAAAATATCTACACTTCTCCACCATCTCCGTAACTTGCTGAATTTTGAGTCATGGTCACCCTATTGAAGGAATGATTAGACCAATTTGCAAAAGGTACTAGACAACAATGAAATAAATATAAGAGCAAAAATTAGGCTCTGTTTTCCAAAGAAAAAGACATACAACCACCCTGTTCGCTGGATGGATTCTGGCTGATGCTGATTTATTGTGAGAGAAAAAAACTGCTAAATAAGCGTTGATAAGCTCAAGCGAACAGGGTGAACGTTTTTTTGGTAAACTGTAGATTTCCTGCTCTCAAGATTAAAGGAATTTGAAGCTATCGATGTTTGCAATTTGTGTATTCATCATCAAAGTTACTAAGGATTATTGAGGTATATATATAGTTCGGAGGAAATGTGTGCTAGGAACATTGTACTCGACTAGGAAAATGAGTACAGGAAAAGTTATATCGACTCTGTGCACTTAAAGGCAGATGATCCTGGCCCAAGGCGTCCAAAATCAGACACCTGGGAATGCTGCCTAGCCCAGGCAGCTTCTCCACACCATGAACCAATTTCATCTAGTCAACATTTTACTTGTATTAATACGGACAAAATGGTAGTATGGTTAAACCTGAATTGGATGACATGCCGCATTAAAAATGTGACGCTAGACTACAGTTGCAACTCATCAAGAAAGTGATAAGTGTTTATTCTGCGCGCTGCGGGTACAGTGGAACTTCCACATTAAGCCAACTCATGCAAAACAGTGCACAGTATCAAGCTCATGGTATTTCTTTAATTTGAACAGAGTCATGATAGCATTGAAACACAATAACCATACCGGTGTGGATAGTGCTTCTTCAAGTTTGCTGTAAAAATAGGTGTTAAACATGTATAAATCCCTGGGAGGTCTTGATTTCTTGAGGTACCTGACATAGCCATAGTCAGGATGGAGTATATAGATATCATTTATTAAAACCTACATGGAAGACATTCCTGGATGTTTATAAACCATAGAAGGGACAGCTCTAGTAAATTTGTGATATGTCATAAAGTCACAAACATCTTCCACATAGCATCTCAGTTATTGAACTTCAACAACTTATCAAACAGTTTGAGGCTACCAATTATTCCCAACAGAAGCTGAGTGACAAAATGAATATACTTTGCTTTTAAAATGATGCTTAGACCCAATCAGGTGGCATCTAAATTCTTGCATTCCACAGGCTGTAAGAAATCTCCAGAAGAAAGTGGGAGACAAAAGAGAGAGTACAGAAAGTGGAAAAGATTACTTACTGAAGACAAAAATTTATAACAGGTGATTTTAAATATTCTTCTGGTTCAAGACATTTCATGTCAGAGTAGCTCAGTTCAACCGCTTCTGGATCAGTGCTGTTGACAAATATAAGGATATCAGATTGGATGGAGGTAATCTCCCTATGTACATGTACCTCAATGACAAAGAACAATTCCAACCTTGAAGGATAGTGGATCTTTGACTCATCCCTACACAAGTGAAATTTCAGCAATAAAACACTATCTATAATTGCTCGTCATCTTAAATTATAACTATTTAAACAAATCTTAAACAGGTAGAGATGTCTGCTGGGTTACCACTTATTAGATATCTGAACATCAGCTGATCTAGCAGGCTCTGTATCATCATCGTCATCCAAGAGAACTACATCCTGAAACAGACAAGACAACTAAAGTTGCACAAATAGTAGTAGTAGTTTTTTTTTGGTAATATCAATGAAGCATCAATTATTAACCAATAAACAAGAGTGCATGAATTGGTGCATTAAACATCACAATTCAAATATGTATGCTTTTCTTCGTGTTTTGATTTTTTTTTTCTTATTTCAAGTAAATCTGGGGTTTTATATCATTGCATTTTTTTGTTGAAAACCAATACTAGTGGATGGAAAATAACCAAAGTGCATTTGCAGTAAAAGGATTGGACCTTAATGCTAGCTCTCTAAGGCAATGTAGGAAATATTGTTCATACAACTGATTCACCAGGAGCAAATATTAAGAAACATGGTAAGTGGAAAATGTATAGCTACCCATAAAATGTATGGTTACCCACCCTTTTAATCTTCAAAGAAGGCGACCTGCAAATCAGAATCTTTTTGTCAGAGAACACACTGGTTTTATGAAGGTGCTACTTCCACCATGACATGGCAAATCAAGATGCAACTTCATTATTCATATAACAATGAAAACAAAAAAAAGAACATGCTTTTGCCCCAAGCAAGTCGAGATAGACATAAGACTAGAGATGAAACCCAACAAGAGACAGAAAAATTGAGGGTGTAGTAGGGTCACGAATCCATCAGGCTAATCCAAAGTGTTGACCAAGAGGCGCTATAATAAAACTGAACTATTGAATATTGAATGTTCATGTTGAATGTAGCCGTGAGTATGTTGATGGATTTAGTGAATGTTAAATGGACATGGAGACATATTCTCCTAGAGCCTGTACATGTATATTAGTATTTGTGTTCATGAAATTTCCGTTAGTTAAATGTTTCCGCGTATAATTAATTAAGACTTTTCACGTTTTTACAAAAAATGTTAAATGAAATAACTCCCGCTATAGCTTTTTATAGGTTTTGGAGTAGTCCGCCGCTAAATGTCTTAGCCTGCTATTTGAAACATTGAATGAGATGAATGGTAGTATTAAATCTGAGATCACAGGAGCCTTTGGAAAACTGACACAAAAGGTCTCCTTATTTACAAAATCAAAGTAGAAAAAATAGATATGGAAACAAACCAAAGTTGAGATTCAAACCAAAATTTGTTTCTATTCAGGCTCAGACGGTTTATTGAATATGAAAGAAGATATACTAAGATGGGGATACAGTGATTCAATTTCAGTGATCTTACTACTATATAGATGGAAAACAGACCTCAAAAATAAGATATACTAAGATGGGGAAACATGAACAATCAGAATTAAAAAAGGGTAAGAAACATTTCAAGGAGAGATGTAAAAGAGCACAAAACAGTGAAGCAAATACTATACAATTAAACATCAAGTGTAAAGTAAAACATCTACAGCTTGCAAACAGACAGATTGATACACAAGAACATAGCTCTCGATATAAAACTGCAAAATGTGAAATACAAAATCAAGTGGATCAAGGAAAAGGCATTACCTCCTGTTACTACCAAAGGTAGCATTGATGCGTTTATCGACAGTGCTATTCTCCAGTTCATTTATGGTGCGGCTCTTTGGAAGATGAGCGCAAGCTTTTAGTTGAGGACTCAACGACTCTTTTGATATTTGACCACCATTCTTTGCATAAGCACATTTGGCATGGCTTAAAGAACTTCGTTCTTTATATGCAGCTCCCTTAACCTACATACAATCAGGAAAGGTAGTCACAAAATCTGTAGAAAGGTAAATCTTAAGGAAGGAGAATATCTGAAAAACATATCAACATATCATTAAAAACCTGCAGAGTCATAAAGGCACACCTGGGTATAGGTCTTTGTAGATGTAGTACAACTTGAGTTTGGATAGTATTTGCTAGCTGTACTGTCCATGGTTTCATCGTCAGACTCTGCAAAACGGCCACCAGTGTGACTGATTGCACAAGAACAAACTTCCTTAAGGCAGGAGGCAACAAAAAGGAAGATGACGGAGTAGCCAAGGCTGGAATGCATTCATTTGACAACACCATAAGACCTAACAAATAAGTAGTAATCCTTACAGATCAGATGAAATACTCAACATAGATTCTTAGTAACATGCTGCAGGCAGATGTATAAGTTAGTACAGTTCTATTGAACTTATGATCTGTCATGACAAAGGAGATCTAAAAGTTTATCAAGTCACGGTGATCCAGCAGGCAGCAGGTAGGTTGTTGACTTTTTACAAAGACACAAACATGGCATTCCATCCCCTGAAATGAAGTGTAGGAAGATATAAATCTCATGCACATTCCAGTTGGTAATCTACAGTGCCATTCCAGTAGGCTATAATGAGGTGATCATTTCTACTAAGCCCGACGTCTATTTTGCTATCCTTGAGGGTTGGGCTTATCTGAGAGGTGCCTCACTTAGCCTGGCATGACACCCAATGTTCAGTTAGCTACCCCATCAGCAGGTGCCAAATGATCACACTAGAGTACTGTGCATCAAATAGGACTGGGATACATTTCTGCATGGTTATTGTATAGGGATTAAAAAGGAACATATGTGTTGGAATGTGATTGTATTAGGCCCATGAGGCTAGGCCCATGTGGCCCATGTATGGTACCTATATAGCTACCCTTCTAGGGTTAGCCCAAGATGATAGAAAATCACCTTCTAGCATGGTATCAAGCTAGGTTTCCCCTTCCCAGCCGCCGCCACCTCCATGGCCGGCCGGCCTCCTCCTCCCTCCCCCTCCTTCTTCCCTTTCTTTCCCTTTGCTCCCTCCTTCGCCGCTCAGCGTCCTTCCCCCCGCACTGCACCGCTCTCTCTGGCCGTATCCGCTCGATCTCTCGCAACCATGCCCGCGGGTGCGGCCTTCACGGCGGGCGGGTCGCCGCCTCCAGGCCACGCCGCGCCGGGGGCGCCGCCTCTGGGCTACGCCGCGCCGGGCGCGCTGCCTGCAGTCCGCGTCGAGTTGAGCGTCGCCCCCTCCACCGCTCCTCGTCGGACCGAGCGCCGCCTCCTCCACTCATCGCGGGCACCAGCCTCCTCCGCTCCCAGGCCGCGGCGGGCTCCCGATCCTACGGGAGCACAGGCGCGCTTGCTCCCCTCACGCCTCCCACCGCTCCCTCCCTCCCTTCCCTGCGCCCAATCTCGCTTCTCTGCCTCTAGCAGCTCCCGAATTTCCTCTCACCGCTCCCTCCCTCCCTTCACTGCGCCCAGTCTAGCTTCCTCTCACCGCTCCCTCCCTCCCTTCCCTGCGCCCAGTCCAGCTGCTCTGCCTCTAGCAGCTCCAGTTCCTCTTGGCGCTGCTCTTCGCGCTGCTCTGCCTCTAGCAGCTCCAGCGGCTCTTCCTTCAGACGCCTCGTACGTCCTTGTGGCTGCGGGCGCGTCCACAGCCGCAGCCCTGACCGTGGCCGGTACAGCCACTCCTCCCGGTGCCGGCGTGGGAACTGCGGGAGCGGCTGCTGGTGACGCCTCTGCTGTGGGCGCTGCTGGCCCGGGCGTTGGCTGGCACGCGGGCGTGCGCCGTACCAGCGCCGGCGCAACCGCCGCTGCCTATCGTGCCACGTGCCGGCGCCGCGTCGCGCGCCGGGCCTTGTCGGCTCCCTACCCTCCGCCATCGGTTCCCTCTCCCCCGCCGCCGCAGCCGGGCCATCTTTCAGGCGCCGCCACCACCATGGCCGCCACCGCCGGGGCTGCTGGTGCGGGGGGGCCAGGCGTCGCCAATCCTGGGTTTAACCCCACATCCTTGTGGTCTACACCTACCGGTGTCCCGCCGGACCCAGCTGCCTTGGCCTACTCCTTCAGCACCACCGCCAGCCCTGATTAGATCGCTAACTCGGGCGCCACTTTCCACACCACGCCCGATGCGAGTCTACTTTCCTCTCTTCGTCCTCCCCACCCTTCCTGTCCCTCTTCCATCATGGTCGCCAATGGCACTTGCATTCCTGTCTCCTCCGTGGGCACTGTTAGTTCCCATGGCTCCTTTCATATCCCTGATGTTCTTGTGGCTCCTGGTATGGTTCACAACCTTCTCTCTATTCGTCGTTTCACGACTGACAACTCTTGTTCGGTTGAGTTTGACCCCTCTGGTCTCACCGTGCGGGACTTAGCCTCCCGGTGTCCTCTGCTCCGGTGTGACACACTGGACCCCTCTACACACTTCGGTTTCCGGCGTCTGTTTCACCTTCTTCGCCTCCCATCTCCTCAGCCGCTTTCGCTGCTGCTACTTCCCCCACTACTTGGCACCGTCGCCTTAGCCACCCTGGCCGGGATGCCCTCATGCAGCTCAGTCGTAGTTCCGACATTCGATGTCCTCGGGCTCCCGATGAGCACTTGTGCCATGCGTGCCAGCTGGGCCGTCACGTTCGCCTTCCCTTTCAGTCTTCTTCCTCACATGCCACTTGTGTGTTTGATCTTATCCATTGCGACTTGTGGACTTCTCCTGTTCTCAGCATGTCTGGCTATAAGTACTACTTGGTGGTGGTCGATGATTTCTCCCATTACTCTTGGACTTTTCCACTGCGTGCCAAGTCGGAGGCGTTTCCCACTCTCAGCCACTTCTTCACTTGGGTCTCCACTCAGTTCGGCCTCACCATCAAGGCTGTCCAGTGCGACAATGGCCGTGAGTTCGATAACTCAATCTCACGTGCCTTCTTCCTTTCACACGGTGTCCAGCTCCGCATGTCTTGCTCGTATACCTCCTCTCAAAACGGCAAGGCAGAGCGCATGATCCGCACCACCAATGACATCATGTGCACCCTTCTGCTCCAGACATCTCTACCCGCTCGCTTCTGGGCTGAGTGTCTGCACACCTCCACCTATCTCCTTAACCGACTTCCTTCTAGTGCCTGCCCAGCTCCCACGCCTCACCACGCTCTATTCGGTACCCCTCCTCGGTACGACCACCTTCGAGTCTTCGGGTGTGCGTGTTACCCTAACACCGCCGCCACCACTCCCCATAAGCTGGCTCCCCAGTCGACCCTCTGTGTCTTTCTCGGATACTCTCCGGATCACAAGGGTTACCGATGCTTTGACCTTACCTCTCGTCGTGTCCTCATCTCTCGCCATGTCGTGTTTGATGAGTCGGCATTCCCTTACTCCACCACCTCTCCACCCACACCTCCCGCTGACCCTGCGGAGACTTCCTTTTTTACCACTGACCCGGTAATTCTGCCACCCTTCTCCCTCTCCCCTGCAGGTACTCCTGGTGCTCCCGCCTCGCCCCTGCCGGACTCGCACCAGGACCTTCCTCCGATACCTGACACGGTCGAGGCAGCCCCGGAGTTTCCACCCTCGCTCCTTGTGGCTTCGCTGCCTCCAGTTGTGCCAGATGCTGCCGTTCCGATCGCGGGACCGAGGGCACCGACCCCACCTCCTCCCGGGCGCTTCGGACTCGTCTACCAGCGCCGGCGGGAGCCGAGTCCGCCCTCACCTCCTCCCGGATGCTTCAGCATCGTCTACAAGCGCCGGCGTGAGCCGCCTCTGCCGCTTTCGTCACCAGCGCCGTCGTCGCCGGTGCATGCTCCGCCGGCCTCGCCGCGCTCTCGCGCCGACCCGCCGGTGTACCACCCGCCTCTTCTTCACCGGGACCCTCGTCACACTCACCCGATGGTGACGAGGCAAGCGTCTCGCCCGCAGGCCCTCACCGCCGCCGCCTGCGAGCCGGGGATCTCTCCGGTACCATCTTCCGTCCGCGCGGCCTTGGCGGATCCTCACTGGCGCCGCGCGATGGACGAGGAGTACGCGGCCCTCCTCGCCAACCAGACGTGGGACCTAGTGCCCCGTCCGCCGGGCTCTAACATTGTCACTGGCAAGTGGATCTGGACGCACAAGAGGCGGGCTGATGGTTCCTTGGAGCGTTACAAGGCTCGCTGGGTCCTCCGCGGCTTCACTCAGCGGCCCGGCATTGACTATGCTGAGACCTTCAGTCCCGTGGTGAAGCCAGCTACAGTCCGCACCGTCCTCTCTCTGGCTCTCGAGCGCTCTTGGCCTGTGCATCAGCTGGATGTCAAGAATGCCTTCCTCCATGGCACTCTGACTGAGACGGTCTACTGCAGTCAGCCAGCAGGTTTCGTGGATTCTTCTCGTCCTGACTTCGTCTGCCGGCTCAACAAATCTCTCTACGGGCTCAAGCAGGCACCCCGGGCTTGGTACTCTCGATTCGCTACCTTCCTGCAGACTTGGGTTCACGGAGGCCAAGTCTGACACCTCCCTGTTCATATACCACTATGGGGGTGAGACTGCTTACCTGCTCCTCTATGTGGATGACATTGTTCTCACCGCCTCCAGTGAGTCTCTGCTCCACCGCATCATTGCCTCTCTCCAGAGGGAATTTGCTATGAAGGATCTTGGGATGCTCCACCACTTCCTCGGCGTCACTATTGAGCCCCGACCTTCAGGCATGTTCCCCCACCAGCGGCAGTTCACTTGTGACATTCTGGAGCGAGCAGGGATGACCGCCTGCCAGTCCTGCTCTACACCGGTTGACACCCAGGGCAAGCTGTCAGAGGCTGGGGGCCCTATGCTTGGGCCAGCGGACTCCACTGCCTACCGGAGTCTTGCTGGCGCACTCCAGTACCTCACCTTCACACGGCCGGACATCACTTATGCCGTCCAGCAGCTCTGCCTCTACATGCATGCTCCGCGGCAGCCCCACCTGGCTGCTATGAAGCGGCTTCTCCGGTACCTCCGTGGCACCCTTGGCTACGGGCTGCTCCTCGGCCGGTCCTCCACTGCCAAGCTGGTTGTCTACACCGACGTTGACTGGGCGGGCTGCCCGGACACCCGCCGGTCCACCTCCGGCTACGCCGTCTTCCTCGGGGGCAACCTTGTCTCCTGGTCGTCCAAGCGTCAGCCGGTAGTCTCCCGCTCCAGTGCCGAGGCAGAGTACCGTGCCGTTGCCAACGGCGTAGCCGAGGCCGCTTGGCTCCGCCAGCTCCTGGCCGAGCTTCACCGCCCCCTCGCCAGGAGCACGCTCATCTACTGCGACAACGTCAGCGCGGTCTACCTCTCCACCAACCCCGTGCAGCACCAGCGGACCAAGCATGTGGAGATCGATCTACACTTCGTCCGCGACCGTGTGGCCATCGGCGACGTCCGGGTACTTCACGTCCCGACCACCTCCCAGTTTGCGGACATCTTCACCAAAAGCCTCCCTTCCTCGACCTTCTCCGAGTTTCGCTCCAGCCTCAACGTCTCCAGTGGCTAGTTGTGGCTGCGGAGGGGTCCTGTGTGTGTTGTGCACTTACTTGTTTTCTTTCTTGTTCAGCCTTGAACTCCGCTGCGCCGGTAGTTCAGACTGCGGGGGGTGTTGGAATGTGATTGTATTTGGCCCATGAGGCTAGGCCCATGTGGCCCATGTATGGTACCTATATAGCTACCCTTCTAGGGTTAGCCCAAGATGATAGAAAATCACCTTCTAGCAATATGTAATGCATTCAGTTTCTACCTTTCAGATGTCAGGATCTAAGATTGTTAAAATCAAAGCAAAAGCCAAAATCACATAGAAAATGGAAGTTCAGTGCCCTGTTGATAATAATGGATTTCTATGCCTCCTTCTACCTTAACCATGACTGCAGTAGAGATAAACAATGTTGGATGCTCCTGTCATCCTAACAACACTAAAGCATTTGAGACCACATAAACCAATGACAGAAACTGTATGTCCATCTGACCTTACTACAACAACAACAACAACAACATAGCCTTTTGTCCCAAGCAAGTTGGGGTAGGCTAGAAATGAAACCCAAAAGAGACGATAAACAGGGAGACCCATAAAGGGACATAAATGGCACAAGACAGAAAGAGGTCACGGTTCAGGCACGTTGATTGCCAGTCTCCAAGCGCTCCTGTCCATAGCTAAATCTTTAGAGATATTCCACTCCTTAAGGTCTCTCTTAACAGACTCGTCCCAAGTTAGTTTAGGTCGACCTCTACCGCTCTTTACCTTATCGGCCAGCTTTAGAACCCCACTACGCACCGGCGCCTCAGGAGGCCTCCGTTAAACATGTCCAAACCATCTCAACCGATGTTGAATCAATTTCTCCTCAATTGGTGCCACCCCAACCCTATCCCGAATATCGTCGTTCCGGACTCTATCCCTCCTTGTGTGCTCACAACACCAACGCAACATACACATCTCTGCTACACTCAATTGTTGGACATGTCGCCTTTTTGTAGGCCAACACTCAGCATCGTATAACATTGTCGGGCGAATCGTCATCCTATAGAACTTACCTTTCAGCTTCTGAGGCACCCTTTTGTCACAGAGGATGCCAGAAGCTTGACGTCATTTCAACCAGCCGGCTGAAATTCTATGCCTAACATTTTCATCAATGTCGCCATCCTTTTGTAGCATCAATCCTAAATACCGAAAAGTATCCTTCTTGGCCACCACTTCCCCATCGAGGCTAACGTCTCCCTCCTCATGCCTAGTCGCGCTGAAATCGCACCTCATGTACTCGGTCTTGGTCCTACTAAGTCTGAACCCTTTCGATTCTAACGTGTGCCTCCATAGTTCTAACTTCCTATTAACCCCTGTCCTACTGTCGTCAACTAGCACCACATCATCAGCAAAGAGCATACACCAAGGGATATCACCTTGTATGTCCCTTGTGACCTCATCCATCACCAAAGCAAATAAATAAGGGCTCAAAGCTGACCCCTGATGCAGTCCTATTTTAATTGGAAAGTCACTGGTGTCGCCATCACATGTTCGGACAAACGTCACCACATCCCTGTACATATCCTTGATGAGGGTAACGTACTTAGTTGGGACTTTGTGCTTTTCCAAGGCCCACCACATGACATTTCTCGGTACTTTGTCATATGCCTTCTCGAAGTCAATAAAGACCATGTGCAAGTCCTTCTTCTGCTCCCTATATCTCTCCATCAATTGTCGTAATAAGAAAATCGCCACCATCTGACCTTACTAATAACAAAAAAACTCAACGTGCCGCGGGGACGGGGGAGGGGGGGAGACAGCTCCCCTGGGCATTATACCTAATAATATAGAAGATAACCTTCTCACGCAGGTCAAGAAAACCCCTGAATCCCCTGCCCCACCCATACACAGCGGCCTTGGGATCCATAATCTCATACTCCTTGGCTGGGCTTTAAGGATCAGATGGCTGTGGGCCAATAAAATAGACCCCTCTAGGCCTTGGGCAGGACTCCCAATTCAAATCCCTCAAAATGCCCAACCTCTGTTTAATGTTGCAGTAGATGCCATTGTGGGAAATGGCGAGAAAATTCTGTTTTGGAAAGATCGTTGGTTGGATGGGCGCACCATAGCTGAGATAGCCCCTAATTTAGTGAAATCAGTCCATAAGCAAAGTGCTAAGAGGAGGACGGTGGCTCAAGCACTCCTGAATCGAAAATGGGTGGCGGATATCAAAGGGGCTCTTACTGTGAAGGTTCTTGAATAGCTACAGATCTGGGATTTAGTGGATGGATTGACATTGCAGCAGGACGTGCCAGATCAACTTAAATGGAAGTTTACACAATCTGGTTTATATAGCAGTAAATCGGACTATGCTGCATTCTTATTTGGAACCATTAAGTTTGGTTCCTGGAGAAGGAGTTGGAAAAGCTGGGCACCCCCACAATGCAAGTTTTTATGGCTGGTGTTTCACAACCGGTGCTGGACGGCTGATCGCCTAGCAAAGCGAGGCCTGCCCCACCCGGAGGCTTGTCCTTTCTGTGATCAGGCCGAGGAGTTGATTCACCATTTGCTGGTTGGATGTGTTTTCACTCGTCAAGTCTGGGTCATGATTCTTCAGCACCTAGGCCTATTTAACTTGGCACCAGGAGGCGCAGAGTCCCGTTCCTCTGGTTTGTGGAAGAAAGCAAGTTCAGCTGTTCCAAAAGACTTGCGGAAGGGTCTCAATTCCCTGATAACCCCGGTGGCTTAGGAGATCTGGAAACACCGTAATGCATGTGTATTTGAGAAGCTGAGGCCAAATGTTCAGGAGGTATTTAGGGCTGTTAACACGGAATGTGGTTTGTGGTGTATGGCGAGTGCCTCTGGAGTTTAAGCCCCGTAGAGGTTCTGGTTGTTTGTTTTTTAGTACTTGGCGCGGCTGTAACCTAGTTCTATGTGTGTGCGTGTGTGGGTTGGGGGGGTGTACTCAGGAAGGTTCTTGCCAGACTTGTGTACTAGTTTTTATCTACCTTAATGAAATGACAGCTCTCCTGCGTAGTTCGAGAAAAAAAAAGCGGCATCATTGCCCATGTGAGACTGGGCCGGCCTTAGACCTAAGCTTTGGCTTGGGACAGACGAGCGGAATTTTTTAACCTCAGCAGCCCGCCTGAAATTCGCTCCCACGAGGAATCGAACTCAGTACATGAGGAGTGCTACTCAAGCCACCTAGCCAACTCAGCTAGAGGCTCTTTCGCGACCTTACTAATGACAAGCAATTGCAAATAAGGAACATAACCAATAAGGCCTAAAAAGGAAACAGAAAATAACCAACAGGGCCTAAAGAAGAAACGGACCATAACGAACAAATAAATGCATAAATCTTACTGAAGTCGAAGATTTCGCCCCTGCTGCCACCAGTACACTTAGCTTGCACTGCCTGTCTCAAAACCGTGTCATCCTAACATGATTAAAAGGAAACGTAAGGTTGCTACATGGGAGAAATGAAACGAGGTAAAAATACAAATGTACTTGATGCAAGCCCAGAAAACAGCAATATGTGATCTCAAGGTACTCTTTTTTATTTACTCGTGTTAGCCATTCTGATCATCACGGGAAAGATGCTTACATATCCATCCACTTAATCTTTTATTGCTAATCCATGATATTATCATTTGGATCTTTCAATCTCTCAATGACATAAGCCAAATTCTATTATACTTTCGTTTATCAGATACAAGCAAACATCTCAATTTATCCACTGAGGAACTGAACCTAGTCCATTTGCTGAGTAAAATGTGTATTCAGGTTGAACTCTCCAACAACAATTTGGATGGCTATTTCTTCTCAATGAAAAAGACACCTCGTTTCTCCTAGGATGATTCCAATTACAGATGTAATTTCAATTGCTCGCTGAAAGCAACGAAAAACACATTTATCCAAAACCTTACACTAAACCCCAACATCTGTGAAATCCTTGAGACACCCAACTGTCCGTAAGCCTGATATCAACCGAACCCAAAACAGAAAGGGGGAAAAACACTGAAGCAAACCACTGTCAGTAAACCTGATATCAATCGAACCCAAAACCAGAAAGGGGGAAAAAAACACTGAATCGAACCCGAAACTATTACGCAAAGTCCACATTTTCCTCACCTTCCACTGCCTGGCCCTCCGTCGTTCCAGCTCCTTCTTCATCCGGAGGACGCGTGCCTGCATCTTCTCGCCACCATCCGGCGTCCTCTGGAGTATACCCTGCGTCGCCATCCCTTCGCATCGGCTAATACGGACCTGTAACTGTTGATCATTCAAGTGCGAGAATTCCGCCGTGCCTCCGCCATGGTCGCTGTCGGCGTCGGCGTCGCCGCGCGCCGCCGCCGCGGGACATGGCGTGACGGACGGAGAGGGTGAGCCGACGACCTCCAACTCCACCGCCGGCGAATCGGGGGGCATCGTCTGTCGCCAATCGATGATGATCCCACCGCTCGGCGCGGACATTGCCGCGCCGCCGGGCGGGTGGGGCAGGGGAGGCTTCTGTTCAGGCGATCAATCGGGGCGAGGGGGAGGGTTTTCGACTAGGACTCTAGGGAGTGGGATGAGACGCGGCGAGCATCTCCAACGATTAAAACACGTTGCTATTCTTAACTTTGGCAAAAATATAAAATTCCTTCTTTAACAACTACTTAAACCATCTTGCTATTTATCCGCACTTGCTATTTACCGGCCTCACGCGCGGAAGAATACGCGTACGAAAAGGACTTGCTATCCCGATCTCGGGGCCACTGCGCGGAAGGAGAAGCCTCCCGGGCGGCCTCGGCGACGCTTCGGGACGGCCTCGGGGCTGGCGGAGCGAGGAGGACCGCCGCCGATGCTGCTGTTCTTCACCGGCGCGGGGAGGAGGTGCCGCGGCCGCCGGTGAGGCGCCGGCGACGAGCGCAGGCCACCGTTGTGACGAGAAAAGTTAACGGGGCTCTTCGTTCGCTAGCGGGCTCTTCGTTCGCTTAGCAGGGCTCTTCGTTCGTTTAGCGGGCCTCTTCATTCGCTTAGTGGGGCTCTTCGTTCGTTTAGCGGGTCTCTTCGTTCGTTAGCGGGCTTCTTCATTTTGGCAAGTGAGTTTTAAGGAGTTATTAGAAAGAGGTCTTTTTTCACTTGCCAAATAAATTAGCAACTTACTAAAACTCAAGATTTACCGAGTGATTTTTTTCCGAGCCATTGAAAATGCTCTAAAGTGGGGGGAAGAAGGGAGAATTCAATTCATCCTCGCTATTTCGAATAGCAGTGGTGTATTGGTGCGCCTCAGTAGTGATGTCCAGTAATAAAGCAATCTGTAACGTGACTAATGGCAATCAAGTAGGAGTATACGTAACCGGGCTCCTGAGGGGAAAATATATATTGTTTTCTTAGTTTTTATTAAAAACGGAAATCTCATTTTCAGTTGCTGAGATTTTCTCTCTCGTCTCTTTGTTTTATTTTGTTCTTCATTAATCCTTCCTTTCCTCTATATAGAGAGTTATATTTTTGTTTCATCGTAGCATGTCCGCTACCAGCGCTCGTGCGCCGCTTCGCATTCTCAACGCACGGTTTCTATTTAAACTCTTCTAACTGATTAATTTCTTTGCATAGCTTGTTTAACTTTTTTTTTCCTTTTTTCTCATGAATATCTCTTCTTTTGTTGCTTGTCAGTTTCTTAATCTCTCTGTTTTCTTGTATGAATAACCATAAATTCCTCCCACTAGTTCATCATTTCAATTAGTTTCCTTGCATGGCTAATGATGGACTATATTCACTGCTAATCTTACCGGCAAATGCGCGTGCAATAAGAGTCGCGATGCTATCTTTTCTCACCCTCTGTCCAAGCACTTTTCCACTACAACCCCTCCTTGAGCCCTAATGACTCCGTCCCATTTTCCCACGCTAGCTACTACCACCACCTTCCTACGTGGTTCTAAAGGTTCAGTGCTACTTCACCCACTAACACTTACTCATTCAACTATAGCACGTGTGTCGTCATCACGCTCGTCACTTAGCAATTCTTTTAAGCCAATGACCTCACGTAGGTACCAAATAACCAAATCTTAAATTTAAATGTAAAGTAAGTTGGTGACCAATGGCTAATCAGTATTTTAAGCAACTAAACCTGAGTAAATTTGTTTAGCCAAACACTACTCTTAGTTATTCAGGTGTTTCTCCTCCATCACTCACCTTGATTGCTTTTTTTTCTCATGTCTCTAAAACGTAATGAGATCTAGCGCATAAAGATTAGCCTCCTCCTATGGGTTAAATCTATAATTTTATTTAGTGGTCTCAAAAATATGGTTAGAGATTTGTGTGGGTTTTGAGGATTTGATAAAAAAGTAAGGCCAACGAAAATACGTTGGGCTATAAATGAAAAACATTAAAAGATGGGGCAACGAAAATATGTTCGGTTTATCATGGAAGTACCTAACGGATAAGGCGATATGATAGAAAAAAGACGGACAATATAAAGGTGGGATGTCAAATGAGAGTTGTAACTTCATGTTAAGCTGCTAACCCGAATTCAAGGTACCATGGTGCCTTGGTTAGGCATCAGGGCATCAGAACCTACATAGGGTGAGAATGAGAAAGAAGCCTAGAGGAGGAACAACTGAGGAAGGTAACAATGAGATATGACTAAGAATTATAGTGACCACAAATTTCGGTCACATTTGGGCCAATTTGGTGAGCTGTAGACAAACTCCTGATCTTTACATAAGTTTCCGCCTATGTGAATTGAAGTATTGAACCTCATTTTTATGATAAGACAAGATAGAGGCATCATATCTACATTTTTTGTTATTCTAGATTTTCAAAAAAAACAAATTTTATATGCGTGTAGCCTACATCAGATAAATGATATTTTTTTATTATTTTTATATACTATACCGATTACTTTGGACCGACTAATATAATCATGAGTGGGACGTTCTAAAATATGTTTTCGTTCATGCCTGTATATACGGTACCACATTTATATCCGTCACCACAAAACTTGTAATAAAAATTCAAAGCACAAGTGCCCTAATGATTCTACGAGGATGTCCGTCCCCAAACTCATGTCCAGACGTGGCCCGTGACCCTCCACTCCCATCCCACGACCGCCCTGCTCCCCTGCTTCCCTCACACTCATCCCGCGACTACCCGCTCCGCCCACCCGCTCGCTGCCGCCCGCGCCGTGCCGTGCTCCGAGCCTGCTAGCGCCCCGAGACGGACACCGCGCCTGCGCCTAGCTCGCTGCCGCTCCGCCCGCGCGCTCCCTCCCTCCCTCCCTCTCTCTCCCCTCCGCGACCTAAACTCCCCAGCGTCCCGGCTCCTGCTCCCCTCGCCGGAGACGAGGACGGCACCGACGAGGTAGGTCGTTCCTCCACTGGATCTGAGCCTTCCTCCTCCTTCTCTGGATCTAAGGGACGCAGCGGTGGCTAGGGGCTGATGGGCCAGGGGCTAGAGCAGCCTGCACCGCGAGCCCATCTCCTCGTTGTTTGTACGCATTTTTTTGTTGTTTCTCCGTATTGCAATGGGGGTTTTAGATATTGCAATAGATGCTTTTCGTACGTTGCAATAGGTAATCTCATATGTTGCAGAAAGGGAGTTCCAATGTTGGGATTGTTGCAATAGGGGATCTTAATTGTTAAAATTACCTTTTTCCAAACGTTGCAGCACTAAAAGGTGATTTTTGAGATGTTTCTATTTTCATGTTTCATGGTTGATTTTTGCGACGTTGCAATACTACTGTTTCAGATGTTGCAGTGCAAATTTTTCAATGTTGCATTATATAATTTCCTATGTTGCAGCGTATTTTTCGATGTTGCACTATATAGTTTTGTGATGTTACAGTATTTATATCCTGATATTGCACTATATAGTTACATAATTTTGCGATGTTGTACTTGGAAATGTTTTGTGCTCTTGGGACAGGGGCGTGGTGGGGGAACGGGTTGGGGTGGGGAATGGGGACATGGGCGCCGTAGGGAACGGGGCACGGTGGGGACAGGGGGCGTGCCGGGGAACGGGCCACCGCGATGGGCGTGGGCGGACGCTCCTCCAGATTGGTTCGTTTGTATCAAATCGTTACGTTGCTTGGTCGGGATCGGACAGTTGCCTGGGAGGTTAATCATACGGCCCGGAGGAGCGTCCGGACGCTGGGAGCGTCGATTTGCTTATCTCGCGGTAGTGCTTTTATTTTCAGTGAGATGGGATCTCGCGGTAGTCAGCAATCGTGTAGTTCGTTTCTTCTTGGGCTAAAATCTCGAGTTGAAGGCTTTTAGGTTGGGCCTGGAGAATGCGCGTTTTGTCTGGACCACGCAGAAAAGCCCAGTGGCCCTCCAGCTTTTGACCGGCCCACTCTTGTGCTCCGCCAGTTTGCCGCTGCCGCGACAGGGTTTGATTGTTGCCTGGTCTGACTTGAGTACTTGACCTGGCAGACCTGCTCGTTTCAGGCCTTGTGTTGGTTTGTTTATGTTAAAGTTTAACTCTTGTTACATTAATATTGTGGTAAATATATGAAGTATTAAATATAGACTAATTGTATGTATATTGGCACAGATTAGGAGTAATTTACGAGATAAATCTATTAAACCTAATTAGTCCAAAATTGAAAACTTTTTATCAAATAAGACGAAAGTACTACAGTATTCGTTAAACTTTAACATCCAAACCAAACGTGCCCTCAGTTGCAGTCAAGCTACTCGTACTTCGTACAAGCCTACAGCCATCGAGGAGATTCTTTTTTTTTTTGCGAAAAAACCATCGACGATACTGTATACTCGTCCGTTCTAGTGTGTGCTACTCTGTACTCCCATGAAGCATAATTCGGCGGCTGGATCTAGCTGCCTCTGCTCTTGAGTTTCTGTGGCCTTGTTTAGCTCTCTAAATTTAGGGATGGCTAAATCACCGTAGAGTACTGTTGTATTTTTATTTTTATTTGGTACTAATTGTCTAAATATTGATTAATTAGGCTTAAAATATTCGTCTCGCAAGGTACAATAAAACTGTGCAATTAGTTTTTGATTTCATCTACATTTAGTACTCAATGATATATGTACCGATATTTTGATATGATGAGAAATCTTCATTTTACGTAGTGGAATTTGGTTCCAAATTAGGGGACTAAACAAGGGCCGTGTTTAGTTCGCCGGATTCGCCTTGCGCCGAGTTACTGTGCAGCACTGTAGCATTTTATTTTTATTTGGTAATAATTGTCCAAACATTGACTAATTAGGTTTAAAATGTTCGTCTCGCAAAGTACAACAGAACTGTGCAATTAGTTTTTGATTTTATCTACATTTTGTACTTTATACATGTGCCGATATTTTGATATGATAGGAATCTTTTTTTATAGTAGAATTTAGGAGATAAATTTGGTATCTAAACTAGGCCTAGGCCTGTATTTCAAACGCAAACATGTTCCGTCCACCAGGTCAGTGCGGACCCATGCATCACGCATGCAAGGTGCAGCGTGGAGCCGAGCCGAGCCGAGGACGACTTCGCCGCGCAAGTGCCTCCAGAGTCCAGGCTGGCAGCTCGAGTTCAATGTCGCACGACATCACGAGTGCGGTACATGCGGTCACTAGTTTAATTAAGCAGATTTCATGGCCTGACCTGGTCCTGGAGTGGCGGTGTGAAAAAGATGACCGAAGCCTTGTTTAGATGCACCAAAATTAGAATTTTTTCACTTTTATTTCGTCACATCAATTTTTAGCTGTTTGCATGGAGTATTAAATATAGGTAAAAAAATAACTAATTACACAGTTTAGTTGAAAATCACGAGATGAATCTTTTAAACCTAATTGGTCCACGATTAGACAATATTTACCAAATAAGACGAAAATAGTACTATTCATCAAGTTGAAAAAATTTACAATCTAAACGTGGCCCGAATACTAGCGCTCACAAATACTCTCTTCCAATCCCCTCGCAGCCTTCCACCACATCACTGCGGCATCAGCGTGCTCGGCTCCCCTGTCCAGAGCTGCAGAAAAAAAAAAGTGCCGAACTGTTGACTCGCGTGCCAACACAGGGGAGGGGTGGGCCGATCGATCAACCTCGTCTGCACACATGAACTCGAATGCTGTACTCGATGTGGCCTGGACTGAACTCGCATTTTTTTAAGGCCCTGTTTAGTAAAAAAAAGGCCTAAAAATTTTTACACAGTATTCGTCACATTGAATCTTTGAAAGACATTAAATATAGATAAAAAAATAACTAATTACACTGTAAATATCGAGACAAATCTTTTGAGTCTAGCAAATTTTTACCAAAAAAACAACAAAAGTGCTACTAAATTTTTTTCTCAAAAATTTTAGATTCTAAACAAGACCTTAATTTCCACAGCCGCGCATGCACGCTGCCCAAATGACACGGGCGGGGCCCCTGCTCGGCCCTGTCTTTGACCTCTGCCTCTGCCTCTCCTCCGTCGGCCGGAACAAGTCGCTTTCGTTCGTTATCCCCTGGTGGCCGGCACAGTACTAGTACCAGAAGTAGAAGCCCTTCGCACGTAAACGTCTCACGCACGGTACGTCCGAGGTGCCTTCCGCCTTGTTCTTTCTTTGCGGATAACATTGTCCACCACCCCCGATCGGCACGAACGGGGCCAGCTGCTGTCGGTGGCTCGGTGCTCGCCTGATAAATTCGCCGGCTCAGTTCGGTTGGGAACTGGCAACATGCGAACGGGCACGGATTGGACGGTGTACGGGCACACGCACATGACGCATCTGTCATGTGTTCGCGTTACACCTGTTTGGCATTGCGAAACAGGGGGGGGTCATGGTCATCAACAACTTGCAGCAAGCTTTTTTTTAGTTTTCATTCGCCAGAAAGAATGGAACAGTAGGCCTTCGTTTTAATTGACCAAGGCTGTGTTTAGTTCCAAATTTTGGAGCGACAAAATTTACTGTAGCATTTCGTTTGTATTTGGTAATAATTGTCCAATCATTGACTAATTAGGCTCAAAACATTCGTCTCGCAAAGTACAACTAAACTGTACAATTAGTTTTTGATTTTATCCACATTTAATACTCCATACATGTATCACAAGTTTGATGTGACGGATAATCTTTTTTATATAGTGCACTTTTCAAGTGATCTAAACACAGGCCTAGAACAAAACGAGAAGCGCGGAAAGGTTGAGAAGAAACAAGGTGTAGTACTTTGCTTGACAATTAGATATGCATGCTAGTGCCAGTAGAGTAGCAGTACTACTGTCTGTACTACCGCTACGTACACTTGTCCAGTGTTTAACATCGACACGGTACCCAGGCTAGAGAGCGACTAAAGTAGGTTATGACACACAAAGCCCATGGTTTCCAGCCTTACGCAAGCAAGCCAGTGGAGCTGATGGCACCCGAGAGAAAAAGATATTTGCCTCGTACGTACGCGTGGGGAGAACATGGAGCGGGCAAAGAATCCTATGGAATGGACCGGCAGAGGCAGGGCGCAGGCGACAACCTGCCTCAGCGCTGAGCCTGACGTCCTCACTTTCACCTTACCAACGAAATGGATGGTCGGATACACGGAGGGCTGGGGGAGTTGACCGCATTTTGGCGGATTTGCCTCCAGCTCCAAGCCCGGCCATGCCGGCGGTGGTCAGCTCAGCTGGCTAGCAACCGCGCGCGGCCCGCGGCGCGCTGGCGGGGCCACGCCCAGAACCAGAAATGGGTCGGGGACGAGCCACGAGCGGTCCAGTGGGGACGCGGTTTTTTTGGTGCGGTCGAGGCCGTTCCGTCCCCGTCCCCGTCCTGGCAGGCACTCTCTCGCCCTCCGCTGCCGATGCACATACACGCGTCACCACCCTTCCCTTTTTGCTCGACAAGGGCGTGATTGATATGCCGCATGCAGCCTGACCTGGCTCACTGCATGCAGGAATCTTGCGTTCGGTTCGATGATGGCTACCAGGGCCAAAACGTGTCGCGGAGCCAGGCTCCCGGAAACGCACATCAGCTCCATTTCTCTCGGGCCAGGCCCGTGCGGGCGCGAGCACGCGTTTCTCCTGGCTCAACTGAGAGAGGCCGCCGCATGCAACCACAGACAAACAAGCACGCGACCAAACAAATTATCATCCGAGCCAGGTTGGATCACCGCGGACAACCAAACATGTTGGTCCTGCATGCACGCAGCCTGGTTGGAGAGGGCCTGGCTCTCGGATACGAGCCAGGTTACCCAGGAACGACAGCCAATTATGCCCAAAATGGCGAGGGGGCGCTGCCGCGCTCGGTACCGCAGCGCCGCCGCACACAACCAGATCGCTCGATGGCCGCAGCAGCAGCCATCGACCGAGTCGGCGCCACTTGGGCTCCACCGGTCGGGCCGGGCGGGCGGTGCATTTGTCTAGCGCGCCCTGCCATGCGTGCCCCTGCCCGCTTTGTTTTCTCCTTTGTTCTGCTCGCTGTCTATTCATTATTCCCTTTCAATTCCGGGTACGTGCTTTGCACCTGCAGCCTTGCATTCCTCGTCCCTGCGTGCTAGCATATGGTGGTTCATAACTTCATATGCTGTTGGGGTTAGCAAATAAAATGTGGACAAAGTATTCAATCAGCTCGGTACGTATGCTGTTTTATTTTTATGCTAAGAAATAACGTAAAGCCTCTCGAGTCTTGACGATACAGGAACGAGGGCATGAGTTTCAGAGTTACTACAAGAATGCCCTGAGCCTTGCTATGGGAATCGTACGCAAAATTATACTACTTATATTTACTTATATGAACAAATAAATATTATAATATTATAAGTATATGTTAGTGGATGATTTTTAGCACTCTGGTATAGACAACTAAATACATGTTATAAAATGATGTGGTTTGATGTGGATGGCTTGAATGAAGATATAATTGCATAGGCTAGTGGCATGTGTTAGTGAATACTGATATCGACACTTTACATGTCAAGATAGAATGCTAATGAAATTTTTTAAAATATTATATATATATATATATATATATATATATATATATATATATATATAAGGAAATTCCTTTCTACACGCGCGTGTAGCTACTCCCATGTGTATATCTCTAGATTCAGCGTATATATGACCCGACGAAGTGTATGTAGACGAAGTATACGATCATACTAGACCATCTATGGTAGTATGTATGTCAAGTATGCAAGTATACGTAGAGTATATGGTTATACTTATTATATATATATATATTATAGTGGCATTTCAGTAATATATTAAAAAGTATGGGCTCTTATAAAAAAATTTCGCGTAATAAGAGTTGAAGTATCTTAAACTGAGTATATAAACATACTCGAATTGATAAATTAGTATGCACATATACGCAACATGGTTTATTAAAGATGGGAGTAACTACACGCGCGTGTAGGGAAAATGCACCCTTAGATGGAGTATTGTTCTCTTACGTCGTCGTCGCAGCAGCAGGAGGAGGAGGAAGCAGTGTGGACAGTGGACGACATGCGGTCCTTTGGCCCAGAATGCACCGATGATGAATGGCATATATATATGCACTTTTAAAAAAGCACTAAAAAATGTATAATGTGTTATGACAAATTGAGTGGTGCGGGCGGAGCGCGACAACCATGGTTTGAATTATATTTAATCTGACTGCATAAGTCAGAAACAAATAAAAGGATGCTAGAGCGCGTGTTAATGTCGCCGGCTCAACAATAGGCTTCGTTTATGACTGTAAAACTAATCTAGAAAATCTTTATACCGAGGCACGACTTCATATAAATCCTTTTTAATTTCGATGATAGCTGCCGGGCGACTTGATCCATTAAATAATTGGATTAGCTTCTTCTGAACAATCAGTGTGCTTATCAGTACGATACGAGCGGCTCCAAGAAGATACTGCTACGTCTATGGCGCTGTGTCAGGGGAAGAATGGCACGGTGCGGTCTGTCAATGTCATTTCGATACGGTACACGGTGGGAAAGGAGGAATATCCGGTGGATGGATTTCTTCCTTGGATTTCGGTACGTTTAGACTTTAGTCCGTACCATTTCAGCCCAAACCTTACTGCATGGGCAGGAAGCACGTCACACGCCAAACGGCCAAAAAGACTGAAGACTCGTACCGCTGGTCCAAATACTGTGGGGGCGTTTGGTTGCCTTTCCAACGCAGCCTGGCTCGTTTCCGGCGTGCAGGCCCACGGTGGCCAGGTTACATAGATACAGTGGCTTTTGTTTGGTTGCTGTATCCATGGAGCCAGGTCTGAGAAAGAAGTTGTTTGGTTTGCACCTTGTTCTGCACAACTCCTCTCTAGCAGGTGCAGGCAACATGCGCGTCAGTGCATGCAACGAGCCTGGCCCGTGAGAAACGGAAACAAATCTCGTTCCTGGAGAGCCTGGCTGAGCGGCTGATTTTGCATCTCTCGAACCTGGCTCAAGTGCTGGTACAGCTAACCAATCAAGCGAAGGTTGCATCCCGCGAGCCTGGGCAGCCTGCATGCGGACAACCAAACACCCCCTGTGTGATCCCCATTCATAACGCCACGTGGATGTTGTAATTTATTACTTAGAGTTAGAGAGCGAGAATATTAAAATTACAATATTCACGTTCTTGATATCCTCAATATACTAATATCGTGAAAAATGTGTTCTCTCGATGCTTGATGACAACTTAGTAAAAACAAAGAGAATATGTTATTGTACAAATTAGTTGTGCTATCACACCAAAGCTATGGAATGATAGTTACTTAACTAAACACCCTAGTATTTATCATTTTTTTAAAAAAAAAGCTAGCTCAGACACATATATTTTTGTTTAAAAGGAATGACTAGATCAATCTTGAACATCTTTTTTTAAAAAAAATCTAGAGCAGAATATGTTTTTAAGGTTGTGTTGGAGTTTTGTTGAGGAGCGCTAAAATCATAAAACACGTTCATTTTTATTGTACGTAAACTCACACTACTACACAAAAGATTAACCGAGGCAGGCAAAAGAGTTTAACCGAGATGTTTAGGCCAACCGCCTCAGATCGAAGGTCATGGTTAATGGAACCTTTTTCGAGGCGGTTTGATGCTCGCCTCGGTTAATAAAATAAAAAAAAACAAAAAAGGAGAAAGCCCATACCCAGCCCTGCACGTCGCCGCCGCCCCTGCATGCCACAGACGCCGGGAAGCCCTCTGGATCCGCGCCCACGCCTTCTGGATCCGCCGCCGGAGAGGCCCCTCCCTCCCCCCGCCGGATCTGGATGCCACCGCCTGCAGTTGGGGGAGGAGCGCTGCTGGATCTGGACGCCGCTAAGGGAGAAGCACCAGCGGTTGGGGGAGGAGCCGTAGGGGGCACGCCGCCGCCGATTCGGCCGTAGGGGCCGCGCGACCGCGCGGATCTGGTGGTGGCCGCCAGGATCCACCTTCATGATCCACCTCAGTGCTCCTCCTTCTAGATCCACGCGCGAGAGAGCAGAGAGGGAGAGTTGGCCACCGCGGGGAGTGGGAGAGGCACGAGGAGGAAGGGAAGGGGCACTGTGAGGGAGACGGGAAGGGGCGCCGGTGAGGGAGGGGCAGTGAGGGAGACAGGAAGGGGCGCCGGTGAGGAAGGGCCACCGCGGGGAGTGGGAGAGGTGCAAGGAGGAAGGGAAGGGGCGGCGGGGAGGAAGGGGTGGTGAGGGAGAGGGGGAGGGGCGCCGGTGAGGGAGAGAGTGAAGGGCGCCGGAGTCGCGCGCTCGTGTGTGAGCGGCGTGAGGGAGTGGGCGGGATTGGTGAAGTGGGCTGAGGGGGTGAGCAGCATGTGAGGGAGGGAGGCAAGCGGCTGATGGGCTAGGGTTTCAGCGCATATGTATACAGCGACGTTGCAATTGCGCCTAGATGGACTGGGCTCCTTGGCCAGTATTTTTCGAGGCGGGCCTTATAGTGTGCCCGCCTCCGTTAATACATTAACTGATGCGTTTGTGTTAGAACAACCGCCTCGGTTAATCGATATTAACCGAGACGGACATTTTAAGGTGCTCGCCTCGGTTAATCGATTTTGCGAGGTGGTTATTTGTAACCGCCTCGGTTAATAAAAAACGACCGCCTCGGTTAATCCCAGGCATTAACCGGGGCGGTTGGGATTTCTGCCACCTCCGAGGCCCATTTCAAAACGCCTCGCAAAAGATTTTTTTGTAGTAGTGTCATGTCGCGATCACTAGCTCACACCAAAGTAAATACAATAACAATAAGCAAAACTATGGACACCATGCCCACATGTTTTACTACGCCTAGTCCACAACAAAAACAACTGCACCTGAATGACAAAGGCTATGCCACAATGGTTCACGCGTTTTTCGTAAATGCAGGACCCCTCCTAAACCCATTGTCGTCTAAGAAGCAAACCTGCTAGTTGTTAGGTTACAACTAGACGGTGAGACTCATCGTACATACAACGCACAAAAAGATGTTGTGTTAATGGTTGACATCTTGTATATAGGGCAGTAAGGTGATGAAGTCTCACTGTGGCCATGAGCGGTGGGTGCGAGCAGTGGATGAGGCTAGGATTAGGGCGCTAGGAGGAGGAGGGATAAAGGGGGAAGGGGTCAGGGGAGGACAAGATCAAGGTAATTGACCAATGGTGGGTGGATGTTGGAGTGCCACGATAAAATGGGAAGAGCAAGTAGTGGATGAAGAGGAAGTGATGATCTGGTGGAATAATTAAGGCTCCCAGAATGGTACCTAGTGGCGGTATGTGTAGGTGGAACAAGGACAACAATAGAAAGATATATCGATGAGTTATTAAAAGATAAATTTAGACCAATACTAGCACATTTGACAGATAAAAATATACTAACACATTTGACAATAACATTATATGTCGTCTTTCAAGACCTGCATGGTTTCATCCTAAGGAACTCACTTGCCCAAGCATCAACACCAGGTGCCATCAGAAGCAGCTTCCTCGACGAGGGTTCAAACAAACACGCTCTAACATCATCCGCACTAATCCATTCCGTCCATAAAAATAAAAAGCAAATAAATAAATAAAATCTGAAGGTACCTCACGGAAACGCTGCAATGGTAGACCCTTTTTTATATAAAAATATAAATATACTACACGTAGCCCACTATAATCCAGCCAGCGTTACCCTCACATCGTACGCCGTAAACTACGAACCCACAGCACTACAGGATGGATGAGCTTGAGGCTTGAGCTCCCGCGCGCAATCAAACAAACCCACAATTTGTTAGTCTCGTTTGCCCCGAAACAGTCCGCGCGCCGCCGTCAACACGGCGGTTGGGTGACGAGGGGACTTCGTTCGTGCCCGTGCGCTTGCTCCCATGGTTTCCAGTTTCCACCACCACCCCGCACCGCGGGCCGGGACGCCGAGCCGCGACCGCGAGGCCGGTGCGGAGCCACTAGCGACAACATGCACGAGAAATACCAATACCACCGGTGTTTTTTAGCGTTTTCCCCTCGCCTCTCCCCCCAACTCCCGATGCCCTCTGTAGCTGTACTGCTCTCGCTCCTCTCCGTCCAGCTATCCCCCATAGACTTCGCACCAACCCCTCTCCAAGTCTCGCACACACCAAAGAGGAAAAAAAGGCCTTGTTTTTTCTTCGGAAAAAGGAGAGAGAGAAAACTATACTCCTCTCTCTACTGTCCAGCCGCGGACACCAAGGCAGGCAGGCGGCCAGGGGAGGCAAGAGGCGAGCTCGGCGAAGGCGCTGAGGGAGACAGCTGAGCCAGCCGCGCATTGCGCTACATTGGGCAGGAGGGCTCGCCGCCGCTGCGGGAGGCTCGGATCTTGGCGTCTCTGGCCGGCCGTAGCTGCCGCGTGCTTCGTTTGGTGGCGCTGCGCCCATTGGCGGGCGGGCAGCCTCGGTCCAGCGCGGCGTGATCTGGCGCGCGCCGCCGACGCTGCTCGCGTGGGGAGGCCTGGATCTTGACGCGCCGGTGTCGCTGCCGCGAGACTCTGGAGGGGGCACGGCGTGCTCATCAGTCGCCCGCAGTCCGCTGAGCTGCCGACTGCGCCCGGCGGGCGGGAGATCTGGCCGACGGCGCGGCGCTGCAGATCCCCTGCCTGCGCGGGCACGGCTCACTGCTGCTGTGGAGGCTGTTGCGCGAGGCGGTGCCGATGGGCTACGGCTACGTGGATCCCTTCCTGCCCCCGCAGCAGCAGCAGCAGCGGCAGGCGGCGTACGTCGCGCCGCAGGGGGACTACGGACAGCCGCAGGCGCAGCCGGCCCCGCGGCCGCCGGCTTGCCCGTACTCGTCGTCCGCCCCCGCTCCACCGGTCTCCGTGTCATACCATTCTTCGCCTCCGGCGACGTCGCCCCCGCCGGTAAGTAGCCCACCTCCAGTGTCCCCTTTACCGGAGCCATCGCCGCCGCCTCCTGCACCATTGCCGCCGTCGCCGCCGCCGCCGGCATTGTCGCCTCCTCCGCTAGACGCTCCTCCTCCGTCGCTTCCACCGTCACCGCTACCATATCCAACCCCGTCACCGCCTCAAGCCCCGCCGCCCCCGCAGGCGACGGACCAGCCGCGCGTTCAGCCCCGTGTATACCCATCACCGCCACCGCCGTCCCTTCCTCCGCCGCCGCCTCCCACCGTCTCGCCCCCATCGCCGGCTCCATCCAACTCACCATCGCCGTCGCCTGCTCCAGCTGCACAAGCTCCAGCTCCCGCTCGTGTTGCTGCCTATTCGCCTCCCCCGCCAAGAATCGCCCCTCCGCCGCCTCCGCACTATCACCGCAAGTCGCATTACACGCCGCACTCGCCCACGAAGTCGCATTCGAACTCGACACATGCAGCTAGTGGCAGCGGCAAGAACATCGAGATATCGAGGGAAGCGGCCACCACCATTGTAGCACTGGCCGGTCTCGCTATGCTCAGCTTTATTGGCGCCACCATTTGGTTCGTCAAGAAAAAGCGCCGGCGCATAGAGCCCCCGGCGACGCTGCCTACACAGCAACCAGCTCCACCACCACCGCCCAACCACATCCCATCTTCGGCTGGATCGTCACTAGCTTCAGGTAAGAGCATAAACACTGGTGTTGTTTTTAAGGCATCCCCCAATTTTAGACATCAAGCTGGTGCTAATTGTTTGTGCTGGGCAGATGGGTTCTACTTGAGATCGCCAGGGTATCCTTTCATGAGGTACAGCACTGGGAGTCATGGTTTTCCATACTCCCCAGCCGACTCTGGGATTGGGTATTCCCATATGCTGTTCACACCAGAGAATTTGGCAGCTATCACAGATGACTTTGCAGAAGAGAACCTTTTGGGCGAAGGTGGATTTGGGTGTGTGTTCAAGGGCATTTTGCCAGATGGTCGCCCAGTCGCTGTCAAGAAGCTCAAGATTGGGAATGGGCAAGGGGAGCGTGAGTTCAAGGCTGAGGTCGATACTATCAGTAGAGTACATCATAGGCATCTGGTTTCTCTAGTAGGCTATTGCATCGCGGAGGGCCAGCGAATGCTTGTTTATGATTTTGTTCCCAACAACACACTTTATTACCACCTCCATGGTGAGGACAATTTCCTTTCAGTTAATAATATTTTCTAACATTTATTTAATGCCAGCTTCATTAGAACACTCTAACTATTCATCACTTATATGATCATTAACTTGACCTCTGAAAACTGCAGTAAGTGAAGCATCACTGGATTGGCGGACAAGGGTTAAGATTGCAGCTGGAGCAGCCCGAGGGATTGGTTACCTCCATGAAGATTGTAATATTTTTACTAAACTATTTCTTCAGCGATCCCCTAATGTTGGATAGTTTTCTTAGTATTTGCTGTTTTTGTTCATTAGGTCATCCACGTATCATTCATAGAGATATTAAATCATCCAATATTTTGTTGGATAACAACTTCGAAGCTCAGGTATGATGTGATTTTCTATTTAAGTCTAGAGGTCAATATTTTGGTATGCTATTGTGATCATAATTATTGTCTACATTTGTTATATTCTATGGAAACTTTCCAGGTTTCTGATTTTGGACTTGCAAGGTTAGCTGCCGATTCCAATACACATGTTACCACACGTGTCATGGGGACATTTGGGTAAGTAATGAAGCAAATCCACACCATCTTGCAGTTTTCAGAGTTTATTGGCTAATCTATGCCCAATATCTTGTTTAGTTTACATAACTAATATGATATATATCCTCTCCAGGTATTTGGCTCCAGAGTATGCATTGTCAGGCAAGTTAACAGCAAAGTCTGATGTATATTCTTTTGGAGTTGTTCTTTTGGAGCTTATTACAGGAAGAAAACCTGTTGATGCTTCTCAGCCATTGGGAGATGAAAGTCTGGTCGAATGGGTGAGTTCATTTTATATAATAGTTGGACTTACTGCATGTCACTAATGTTAGGTTCTAAAGTATGCGTAGATTTTATGATTTTTAACCAGTAACCATAGTCATGAGATTGAGATTCACTAATAAATAACATGATCATTTTGTGATACACCAATGGATGTGTCTAGACTTCTTCAAGCTTCAACTGTTGATTTCCTGTTCCACAGGCTGTCGATAAATATCCATTTAGTTGATGTGGAAGTGGAATGCCTCAAAATTTGAGTTCTATCTTGCAGTAGCTAATTCTCTGCTGATGCTTTCACTAGTTTATTCTTTTCCCTTAAAAGCTGAACGGCCATTGTATTTCTCCATGACATGGGCAATTGAGCATTGCTTCTGGTTGTTATCCATAATATGTTTAATCCTTCCGCTGGTCCCATTTGCATTGCATGTCAATCAAGAGTGATCTGGAGGGAACCCAGTTGCTAAAAGTTCTAGGAACTGTACCTTTTATAAAGTGAGCAAACCAGATTATTCTTCCAGAGTGGCACGCAAAAAGTGGCTAGAGTGCTAGGGACTTATTTATTGCAGTCTTCATACTGTGGTTCAGCATGAAAGAAGCTCAGATGGTAACTTAGCAATGACTCAAGCAGCTTGATGCAGGACCAAAGCAAAACACCAGTTATAACTGTTGCAATCATGAAAGGAGCTGACACATTACACAAATGACACCTAATTGATCTGATCACATTCCTAAAGAGCACAAGTGTAGATATGCAAACCACAAGGGGAGACGCAAGAATTTTTCCTCTATGTGGTGTGTCCAAGGATCACCGCTACTCTACTAGCTCAACAAGCCCTCAAGCTTGACTCCGACGTGAGCGCTAGTGATGCTAATCCATAGTAGTTTGATATAGTTAGAAAGTTTCTATGTCTTTTACAATGAAGAATGTGAATGCCATATCCAATCAGTGAGATCAGTTGTAACATATACCATGGGGGCTATATTTGGCTCTGTGTATGTGTGCGCACATTTTCTATTTTTCATTGTGTGAGCTTAAGCATTTGGACTTGGACAGGCTTACTGCTATTATGATCTTAACTCAAAACCTTATGCATGTTGGAATATTTTCAGGCTCGCCCTCTTCTGATGAAGGCAATTGAGCATCGGGAGTTTGGGGACCTTCCTGACCCTAGGATGGAAAACAGGTTCGATGAAAACGAGATGTTTCATATGATAGGAGCTGCAGCTGCATGCATTCGGCATTCTGCAGCGATGAGGCCACGGATGGGGCAGGTAACATAGTTTGCAACACCTTTTTCCCGTATTCCTGAATGACTGACAACAAAGGATCAAAATGTGACCGTGTCTCATCTCCCAGGTGGTTAGAGCACTAGATAGTTTAGCAGACTCTAATTTGAACAATGGCCTTCAACCCGGATGCAGTGAGGTATTCTTAGAGCCACAATCCGAGGAGATTAGATTGTTCCAGCTGAGGGAATTCGGCAGCCGGGATTGTAGCGACGAGTTGAGCCAAGCAAGCTGGAGAAGCCGAAGAGATTTGTGAACAGATTCGGTACAAGATCATTAACATTCTTTTTGGTCATTCTTTACATGTAATTATCTCTTTTACATGATTCTTTCTTTCTTTCTTTCTTTCTTTCTTTCTTTCTTTCTTTCTTTTTGTTACCCGTCCCTGAGGCAATTCTTGTTCCCGGTGGAATAAATTTTGCATTCTTTCAGGAGATAAGTAAATGAATCCTCTTTTTCCCAGTGAAAGAGTACACAGAAAATTCTGTTCCTTGCATTCTCTGATAAATACTCCCGTCCAGTAAACAATCTTGCTCATTATCTAAAAAAAGAGTAAACAATCTTGCTATGCCTCCTCACTCCCTTTGGAGCAGGCCAGTGGCCAGTTGCTGCCCTTGCACTGCAAGTCCCTGTATAAGGATTAAGTTCACTGTAATAAGAGACTGTACAGGCGTTGCGTTGGGCGGGCACAAGTACAATGATTAGCGGTGCTAATTTTTATTCGTGATGAATTGCATGCATCCTACGCTCAATTATTCCCACCCTCCGTTTTGTCAAAAGGCTGGGCGGGCACGTATCATTGAGATTTGCATAGGTCCCCATCCCTCGCGCGTCGATCAGGATCGGTGGTGGATCGCCTTGACGCGGTCGCAATAATTCGGAGCGGCAGCCACATGATGGAGAACCGGTGGCAGATGGCAATGTCTTACCAACAAATACGCGTACGAGCTGCGTGGATGGAGGAGAGGAGCGACCGCTGCACCGCACGTCTGTCGGTCGGTGTCGCTTCTTCTCGTTTTTTTCCTCCCTTCTCTTCGCAAAAAGTTGTTTTAGTTGGGCTGTCGTGGGCCACATTGGCTTTAGCGGGAATCTAATGCAGAGCCCACGCCAGAGGAAGCCCAATAAAATTGGAGGGCCGAGGGCTGAAGCACGCGTGTCTCACAACTCACAAGGTTGTCGGACGATGCACACCATGCCTGTTCGGCAGGACCGCAGATTGTCCCATTCCCGTACAGCACATTCCTTACTGAAACCACCCCACGGACCATTTGATGATGGTCCAATATGTCCAACCTTGACAAGCCCAACGGCCGGAAAGCTCGCAAGAAAGATCCAGGGGCCCGAGACAAGTCCAACCTTGACGAGGAGCAGCCGAGCCGGACCGGAGTCCCTCCTGAGGACGCACGTGGCAGCCGCGCCGCAGGTCCGCCAATGGAACTGCACGTGTGCGCTACCATTCTGCTCCTCCACGGCGCCACCGTTTCCTCTTTCGTTTCCCCGGGTCGCCACGCCGCGTTGTCGTCTCGAGAAAGAGAGAGGAAGGAAAATCGTTCGCGCATCCTCCCTCCAGGAACCCCAGAGGGCGAAGGGATAAGCAGCCGGAGTCGAGCCCGCGATCGTCCCTCCTCTCGCCACCATGGATTTCATGAAGGTGATCGATCAGACCGTCCGAGAGATGTAAGAGCCGCGTTTTTTCTTCTCATTTCTTCTTTTCTTTTTTCTTTTAAAATTAAAAAAGATAAGGACTTTTGGTGAACAGCTAGCTCTTCCTTTACCCTTTTATTTTTTTCCTTTTATTTTATACGCAGAAAGAGAGAGGTGAACCTCAAGGTGCTCAAGGTGCCGGAAATCGAGCAGAAGGTTGGGGTTTTCTTCTATTGGAATCCGCACTCGGTCTAGCTTTGATACCCAGATGTTTCGTGGTGCATCGATGTTTTGGGTTATTAGATTTGTTTAGAATTCGATCACGAGGGTTTTGGGTTCTTAGATTTGTTTAGAATTCGATCACGAGGGTTTTGGGTTCTTAGATTTGTTTAGAATTCGATCACGAGGGTTTCTTCTCGACTGCAGGTTCTAGATGCCACCAGCGACGAGCCGTGGGGTCCTCACGGCTCCGACTTGGCTGACATTGCCCGGGCCACCAAAAGATAGTGGGTGCCAAATCTCAGTTTCTCCTCACCTCACTTGTTCTTAAATTTATTATAATTTTTTTTCGTTGTATTATCATTTTTTTTCTGCAGTGATGAATGTGCAATGATCATGAATGTGTTGTGGCAACGGCTGGGGAACACGGGTGCAAATTGGCGCCATGTGTATAAGGTCAGTTTTTTTAGAGGGAATATGGAGTTAGTTGTTGATGAATACAGTGTTTAGATTGTTTCTCTATGCATGACTTCTGCTTGCTTTATATCACTTACAGGCATTGGCTGTGATTGAGTATCTTCTGGCTAATGGAACTGAACGTGTTGTCGACGAAATTATTGACAATAGCTCACAGATTGCGGTATGTGTCATCAACTTGTTCAATTCAAATTTCACTGCATATAACACCTGATCTCTTCTGATGTTTGCCTTTCGAAAAGAAACTTACAAGTTTCGAGTATGTGGAGCCTAATGGAAAAGATGTTGGGCTCAGCGTGCGAAAGAAGGCTGAAAATGTTCTAGCTACTGTGGATGATAGGGATAAACTTCAGCAAATCAGAGAGAAGGCTGCTGCTACGAGGGATAAGTGAGTCATTCATATCTTACTTACTGATGCAGCATGGTATTCTTTGCAGAAATCTCATCTTTACATGGATCATACGTGTAGGTACTTTGGTTTATCATCAACTGGAATAACGTACAAGTCAAGCGCAGCATCTGGCAATGGCAGCTACTCATCTGGTAGTCACTATGGGAGCACACAGAGTTCAAAAGAAGCTGACACATCCAGTAATTGCTACAGAGGCAAGGAATGGAGTAACCAAAGTAAAGAAACAATTTCAAATTTTAGAAGTACTAGACAAATGTCGAGAAAAAACACAAACAGTGCAACTAACTATAAGCCAATAAAGGGAGAACGGCGTCACAGGAGGTAACTATTTACTTCATAATCCCTTCAGCGACCATTTCTTAGATAATTGTTTTCATTGTGATGCGTGTCACCCTGAAAGATGTGTGGTATGTTGTAGAAATCAAGATTCTCCAACATCACACCTGAAATCATCATCAAATCTTCATTCCACATCTAGAGGATCAATTTCACAGAAAGCAAATAAAGACGACGACGACGACTTCAACCCTCGAGGACCTTCCACATCTGGTTTGTATTCCTCTACTTATGTGGAACATTCTGGTGTGATTGTTGTATTAGAATGGTTGCTTTGTGTTGGTCGCCATTGTTATTTTGCTATGTATGTACTGAAGCTTGCGTGAGAATTCTTCTGGTTATTAGTATAATGAGCTAAGGCACAAAGATTTTTCTATAGATTTATTTCAATTTGACCACATCTATCGTTTTGTTGTCAGACATTATACTTATCTCTACCTTTAAAATGCACCAGGAAGAGCTAATGTCAGCTCTAATCATATGGATCTCTTTGGACCAAGTTTAATGGATGACCTTGTGGACACCACTGTATCTACTTCAAGAGCTCTGCCACGTGCTGGAACTGCTTCTGTGCCAGAAGTTGATTTATTTGCTAATGCAGATTTCCATTCTGCTACTCCAGCAACTGGTTCTCACGCACAGGTTTACCCTAGTCTAGTATCTAGTGATACCATTTTAATAATTCACTTCATTTTACATATCTTGCAGTTGTTTATGCTGTACCCTACATAAATATGATACAAAAGGATGCGCTTGCTGCAGCCTTTTGCAGCTGCAGCCGAAAAAAATCACAGACAAACAGGCTGAAAATCTTCTCATGGCAAATGAATATCACACTGAAAGACGTAACTTATGAGGACCCACTTTTTCAGTGACACAAGAACAGAGAATCTGTTCACGGCAAATGAAGAATATATCCTAATTTATATTGACTATGTGGTCAACACTTTACAAACTTGATTCATGAAACACTTGATGATTACAATTGCTTACTATGTTAACATCAGTTTCCTAACTGCCGCTTCCCGGATGTCATCACAGGACATTATTGATCTATTTGCGGGACGATCATCATTTGCTGATTCCATTAATTCAGATACAGAATTCTCAGGATGCGGAAGTAATAAATCCTCAGAGCATAATCCATCTTGCCTTGCACATTCTTCAGCCTCTGTTTTCGATCCCTTCCAACCATCCTTTGCAACATCATTCCCTTCAGACACAGAGTTCTCAGCGCGTGACACCCCAGGCAAATCTAAAAACCCCATTCACCAACATTCCATTGCTGCAGATTTTGATCCTTTTGCTGCAATTGCAGTGAGGAATCTTGATGGATCTGACTCCGATGTATTTCTCTTCAAATACAGGTTCAGGTCTTAATGAACCAAGATATGATCCTCCTGTAAGTGTCAAAAGTTCTGATCATAGTCGTTTAGAGGAGCTGAATTTTGGTACCTTCACTTCACATACGGAATTGCCTAAAGCAACTGCTATCAAATCCTTGAACAAATCACCCACAAAGCCAAAGCCGGCCTCTATGTCAGCATCAAAAACAGATGTGAAGAAAGGAGCCTTTCAGGTCAAGTCTGGCATATGGGCTGATGCTTTGAGTCGTGGCCTGATTGATCTGAATATAACTGCCCGTATGTACTTCTATAACCCATTTTCTTTTATATACATGTATTTGGTGGGCCCTCTGCATTTCTGCTTTCACAGAAACTTTATTAGCTTTATGCATGTATCATGCACGAGTTATAGTTCCTGCTATGTACATACGAAAATTGCAAGCTATATATCATGAGTTGCAGTCCCAGTTCAGCACATGCAAAGTTATAGTTTCTCTATTAGTAGGAATGATGCGGAACATATTTCAAGATTCTACTTTGTGTATTCTTTTACATATATAAAAAGATGTCTTATACAATTAAGCAGTAATAAGTTTCCAAGGCAACAGAAGGCTAGATTACACTCGGTACAGTAGCTTATGAATGTTCTTATTCTTATAGCTTATGAGTGTTCATCATTATATGCAGCAAAGAAGGTCCATCATTCAGATATCGGGATTGTTGGGCAAATGAGTAACGGATCTGAGGAGAAAGCCTCAGCTGCTCCATGGTACTTGGGTGCAACTATGCTCGATGGATCAGGCCTCGGCAGTTCTGGCTTTCCGTTGTCCACAGGAACCAATGGTGTTGGTGGAGCAGAGATTTCTAGCATCAGCAGTTTGGAGACATCTAGTGATCTTTCATGAAGAAGTTCTACTTTGCCTTGAGTGAACATGTATTCCTCCTATCCATGCTCTATTGCTCTCGTAGAGTTGCAATATCTGATTTCTTGGACCATACCCTGTAGTGTATTCTAGAGATTTTAGAATAAATAAGAGAAAATACAAAAGACATATATATCCTTACTTTATTTTTCCTAATCAGACGCTATCATTAGCATGGTCAATAGAATTTGGTTGATAAATGACAAGTATCGACATTAATAACTACCAAATTTGTGCTACTATTTAATGCAAAACTATCTTTCATTCCTCAAAAACTCTTATTTGGGTACTATTTTTAAATGTTTGAATGTAGCATATTATAGGGTGGAGTATATATAGTTCTGCACCTACACAACTCGGCACTAGTGATATGAGTACAAGTATTACAAAATAGTTGTCACCTTTGCCTTTGATGTGTAATGTGTTGCAACTTTGTTGAATGATTGCGTCTATTAGTTGATGCAAAGTTGTGCACTGTGAATAAAGCCTTCTAAAAGTTCCTCTGATAGAATAGAACGCCTCATTTTTTTTGTATCACAGTTCCCAACAATGCAAGTAAATCATGTAATTTGTTGCCTCTATTGTACAGTGCGCCGCCGAAATTGGCAACCAGTTACAAAAGCGCTGAACCTTCAGCATGATAAATACTAGGAATATTGCAGAATTTGAATCGTATAATGAAATGATAAACATAAACCTATCTTAGCATGGTCTGATATTCAATCTTTTCATAGAACCCCGAGAGATTGGTGGGATGTAACCATTTCTGATTTCTACTCTAGATTTTAAATTGCAGGGCATTTCTGTTCTTACACTAGAATTTAAATGGCAGGCTATGGGATTAACCTATTTCTTTCATCAACGTACTGCTATCAAACTAATTTTGGAAACTTTTTCCGGACGATGAATTCGTAGAGAGAGAGAATGAAAAGAAAATGATGTCCAAAAGGATAAAGCCATTCCTATATAACAACAATATGGCACCAACATCGTGCTCGCAACCTCAACTGTTGACAAATTATATATTACATTTCTTTAAAAAACAAATTATATATTACATGAAAAGAGAATCATTAAATTCATGTTATATACCTATATCATGATACTTGATACTTACATGGTGCTAAATAAAAGGTTAAACTGCACCGCCACAATGCATTCTACAGCCATCGTTGTGTGACGTGCCCGAGCCCGGCGCGACGAGCATGGCAAAAACTAGCACGCCACCTCGATCACTTCCAGAATCTCTTCCGCCTCTCCTTGCCCTTCTCTTTGTTCTCCGCGCCCGCCTCCCCCGCCTTCTTTCTATCTGGAGATGCCGTGTCTGCGGCCCCAGCGGACTTGATCACCTTCTTGTCCCGCGTGAAGGACCGGAACGCGAACAGCCTCGACTTGGAGGCAGCCACGTCCCGCTTCACGCTCGCACCCGCCTGCATCCCGTGCATTGGGCTCCCGCGGCCGTCGGCGCTCTGCGTGTCGGACCCCTCCGACTCGTGCACCGGCGGCGGCGGCGGCGGCGGCGTGGTGCAGCCTTCGGGCTTCGCGGTGTCGACGTCCGGCTCCATCTCGGCCGCCTGTGCGTGTTCGGTTCGAGGCGCCGGCGCCACGCCGCGTTCTGGCCTGTCCGGTAGGGTCGCGGGCCACGAGGCGTTTGTTCCGGGCTTCGGCTTCACCTCCGCCTGCGTCCGGGTTCCACCTGCGACGTCGGTCTCCGTGGTTTCTGCTTCTTGGTTCGTCTGCTCCTCCTGATCACGTGCAGCTGCACCGGCGCCGTCTGCATTGACGGATTCAGGTACCCTCGCGTTGTCGACGTCCGGTCTTGCAATTTGTGGCACAGGAACATCGGTTGCCGGCTGCTGTGGTGGTGTCGGCGCGGCGGGTTGCGCTTCGACGCCGTCGGTGCCTACTCCCCATGCAAAAACGTAGGGCCATCAGGCAATAACTCAGCTTGGAAACCTGCTGGCCAAGCGCAACCACCGACGTGCAGAGCACTCGGACGAAAGTAGACAATCACACAACTTGAGGTGAGCCCAACATGAACAAAGAGGATCACGGTCCATGGACGATCGACGGCTAGTTTGGTGGGACATGGGACGATACATTTAGCAGCGGAAAGTAACCTCTCGCGATATCGTCACGCCGGAGAAACGGTCACAGGAAACTTTCTAGTAGAAGAGCTGCCGCTCACACCAGAGTATCTGTTGTGGCCGCTGCCCTGCTTCAGATGAACCGCAACGGCAGCGGATGGAGGCCGGCAGTCCGGCACATGCGACCAACACAAACACAAGCAAATTGCAGAGCACTATACTAAAGCAAATACACACTATGAAGCTTTTATTACGTGGATTGTGTTCGGATGCAAATGGAAGCAAAACTCATCGAAACTTGCAGTTTTGGCCTACTGACCTCAGCCAGTTTGCAGCAGCTACTGTACACAACAAAGAACCGTCAAAAACATACTATTTCTCACCATTTGCCAATACTGGTGCAGATTGGTTCTTCGCATCCTCTCCGCTCTTCATGCGGTTGGCCGCCTTATCGGCTTCTCTGGCCGCGTCGATGTCCTTCTGGCTCAGGAAACTCGGCTGGTTGGTTGAAGACAGCAACCTCGCCCACATCCTGTCAGTTATCCTCACCTTGTTCCTTGTAGATGTTACCCTCTGTGGTCAGGATAAATTTAGTCATGTAGATTGCAAAAGTAACATTACGAGAGACAGGGAAGAATTTTGTCTGTCCCATATGGAAGCAACTCTCTTTCCTGCCAGAAGACATATCGCAACTCTCTTTGGAAGCAGATATACAAAAGAAATTCTAGTTAAGCTTCAATGTCTACAAGGTGCTCTGCAAATTCAAACCTAGTGCAGTGCAATGCAATGCGATTGCTACTCCTTATGTGCTTGTTCAATCGAGCACAAGACTTGTTCAGCACTACACTGAGTTGAATTCATTTCTTTTCGGGTATGCAGCGAGCAAGATTGTCAAAATGTACCGAAAAGTTCAGGCATCTAAGGATCACATGTAGCTACTGTCCTTGGGTACTTCTGGTCGCATGTTTGTGCGCGTGGTGAAACCTTGTAATTTCTATTAAAGGGTGTGTCGGGGTTTGGGAGCTTGCTCCCTTTCCCTTGCATTTTCCTTTCTTCACAATGAAATCATATAAAACCGGCAGAAAGGAGCATACTAATATTATCCCTGTTTATTGTTAGAGGAAATGATTTTTCATTACTTGGCTAACCCTAGAAGGGTAGCTATATAGGCTCCATACATGGGCCACATGGGCCTTAGCCTCATGGGCCTAAACACATACTCCAACACCACCCCGTAGTCTGAACTACCGTCGCAGCGGAGTTCGAGGCTGAACAAGAAAGAACACACACAACCCCCACAGACGCAACTAGCCACCGGTGATGTTGAGGCTGGAGCGAAACTCGGCGAAGGTCGAGGACGGGAGGCCTTTGGTGAAGATGTCCGCGAACTGGGAGGTCGTCGGAACATGAAGGACCCGCACCTCGCCCATGGCCACCCGATCATGGACAAAGTGGAGGTCGATCTCGACATGCTTCGTCCGCTGGTGCTGAATGGGATTGGTGGAGAGGTAGACCGCACTGACGTTGTCGCAGTAGATCAGTGTGCTCCGGGAGGACAGAGTGTGCAACTCAGCAAGCAGCTACCTGAGCCACGCGGCCTCCGCCACGCCGTTAGCAACGGCGCGGTACTCCGCCTCGGCGCTAGACCGGGAGACCACCGGCTGGCGCTTGGACGACCAAGACACCAGGTTGCCGCCCAGGAAGACGGCGTAGCCGGAGGTGGAGCGGCGAGTATCCGGGCACCCGACCCAGTCAACGTCGGTGTAGACGACGAGGTCGGTGGAGGAGGCCCGGTGGAGGAGGAGGCCGTAGTCGAGCGTGCCCCGGAGGTAGCGGAGGAGGCGCTTGAGAGCCGTGAAGTGAGGCTCCCGGGGGTCATGCATATGAAGACAGACCTGCTGAACTGCATAGGTGATGTCCGGCCGGGTGAAGGTGAGGTACTGAAGGGCCCCGGCGAGACTCCTGTACGCAGTGGGATCGGCCACCGGTGGTCCCTCAGCCTCAGACAGCTTGCCCTGAGTGTCGACCGGAGTGGAGCAGGGGTTGCAGTCAGTCATCCCAGCCCGCTCCAGGATGTCCCGAGTGTACTGCCGCTGGTGAAGGAGGAGCCCGGCAGGACGGTGCTCAACAGTGACACCGAGGAAGTGGTGGAGCTCACCCAGATCCTTCATCGCGAACTCCTGCTGGAGAGCGGTGATGATCCAGCGGAGAAGTGGCTCGCTGGAGGCGGTGAGGACAATGTCATCAACATAGAGCAGCAAGTATGCAGTGTCGGCTCCATGGTGGTAGACGAACAGGGACGTATCAGACTTGGCCTCCATGAACCCCAGGGTCAGCAAGAAAGCAGCAAACCGGTGGTTCCACGCCCGAGGTGCCTGCTTGAGGCCGTAGAGGGACCTGTTGAGCCGGCAGACCATGTCAGGACGGGTGGAATCGACGAACCCCACCGGCTGACTGTAGTACACCGTCTCGGTAAGAAGGCCGTGGAGGAAGGCGTTCTTGACGTCCAGCTGGTGGACGGACCAAGACCGAGCAAGCGCCAGCGAGAGCACGGTACGGACGGTGGCCGGCTTGACCACCGGGCTGAAGGTCTCATCGTAGTCGACTCCAGGGCGCTGAGTGAAACCCCGGAGGACCCATCGAGCCTTGTAGCGCTCGAGAGAGCCGTCGGCCCGGCGCTTGTGGGTCCAAATCCACTTGCCGGTGACGACGTTGGAGCCTGGCGGCCGGGGCACCAACTCCCACGTCTGGTTGGCGAGTAGCGCGACGTACTCCTCTTCCATCGCGCGGCGCCAGTGAGGGTCCAACAGGGCGTCGCGGACGGAAGAGGGTACCGGGAAGACCACCGCGTCGCCGGTCGAAGCCTCGAGGGCACGAGGCGGCAGTGTGCCAGCCGCGTGCCGTGTCACCATCGGATGAACATGCCGCGGGTGTCGGTGAAGCAGCGGCGGGTGGTAGACCGGCGGGGCACCACGAGCCGGCGGGGACTGCGGCGGTGGTGTCGGTGTCCCCGGTGGAGAAGGGAGCGCGAGCGGCGGCCGCGGCCTGCGCTGGTACACTCGTACCGGCGCGGCGAACCTCGACGGAGGTGCCGGGGCAGGTGCCGGGACGGAATCCGGCGTCGGCGACCGACACAACCCCCCGGGGCAGAAGCGGGAGACGAAGGCCCCCGGGTCTGCACCAACCGGAGAGGACGGGGCCGTGCCCGAGGACGACGGGCTCGGACCCGCTGGGGATCCGGAACACGGGGCCGGCCCGACGCGCGGCGAAGCGGTACCTGCAGGAGACCACGAAAAAGGTGGCTGGACCACCGGGTCAGTGGGAAACAGGGAGGGTGGGTCAGGTACCGGAGGGGTCGTAGTGCTGGAAAAGGGAAAGACGGACTCATCGAACACCACATGGCGAGAGATGAGAACTCGTCGGGAGGTAAGGTCAAAGCACCGGTACCCCTTGTGATCCGGGGAGTACTCGAGGAAGACAGAGCGTGGAGCGAGGGTCCAGCTTGTGAGAAGAAGTGGCGGCGGTGTTGGGGTAACACGCACACCCAAACACGCGGAGGTGATCGTACCGAGGAGGGGTACCGAAGAGGGCGTGGTGAGGAGTGGGAGCGGGACAGGCCGCGGAAGGAAGGCGGTTAAGAAGGTAGGTGGAGGTGTGCAGGCCCTCAGCCCAGAAGCGAGCGGGAAGAGAGGCCTGAAACAGAAGGATACGCACGGTGTCGTTGGTGGTGCGAATCATCCGCTCAGCCTTGCCATTCTACGAAGAGGTGTATGGACAAGACATGCGGAGCTGAACACCGTGAGAGAGGAAGAAATCTCGGGAGGTAGAGTTATCAAACTCGCGACCATTGTCACACTGGACGGCCTTGATGGTGAGGTCGAACTGTGTGGACACCCAAGTAAAAAAGTGAAGGAGCGAGGTAAATGTATCTGACTTTGCACGGAGAGGAAAAGTCCATGAATAATGCGAAAAATCATCAACAACCACAAGATAGTACTTATAACCGGAAATACTCAGAATAGGAGATGTCCATAGGTCGCAATGTACAAGATTAAAAATACGGGCCGCATGGGAAGTAGAACTAGAAAAAGGAAGACGAACATGTCGGCCCAATTGGCACGCATGACACAGTTGCTCATCATGAGCTCGAGTACATGGAAGACCGGAGCTACGACTGAGCTGTATCAGGGCATCACGTCCAGGATGGCCGAGGCGCCGGTGCCAGGTAGTAGAGGAAGTAGAAGCGACGAAGGCAGCTGACAAAACGGGCGGCGAAGAAGACGAAGGAGCCGCCAGGAAGCGAAGGGTGTAAAGGGGCCCGGTGCTGTCACATCGGAGCAGAGGACACCGGGAAGCCAAATCCTTTACAATAAGACCAGAAGAGTCAAATTCCACAGAACAAGAATTGTCAGCTGTAAAACGTCGAATAGAAAGAAGATTATGAACCATAGAAGGAGCAACAAGAACATCAGAAAGACGAAAGGAGCCATGAGCACCGGCGGTACCCACAGACGAGACTGGAATACAAGAACCATTTGCGACCATAATGGACGAAGGAAGAGAGGAAGAGGGAGAGTGAATCGACGAAAGTATACCGGGGTCAGGAGTAGTGTGGTAGGTGGCCCCCAAATCAGCGATCCACTCGGGTTCGACCGGAGGTGTCAGGCCCATGGTGCTGAACGAGCGAGCCAGGGCCGCCTGGTCCCAGCCGGTGACCCCCGATGGAGTCCCGGAGGGTGGAACCCACGGCGTAGCAGGGAAGGCGCCGGGTGGAGGACCAGCAGGAAGAGCTCCGGTGAGCATGGCCACCGATGGACGAGTGTCGGCTCCGAGGGCGTGGTAGGGCCACATGGAGATGCGACCAGACCACGGGTTCTGGAACGAAGGCCATGGTGCCCCCCGTGTGGCCCAGCCGGTGCCGGAGCCTGGGGGTGACCCCCCCGGCCACCCCCGCGGACCCCTCCACGGCGACGACGAGAGCCACGACCCCCCACCTCCGCTCGGCCCGGAGGGAGGATGGCCCAGGAGAGACGACGGTGGCGGAGCGGACGGCCGCGGTGGAGCAGGAGGACGCGGTGGAGTAGCTGCCAGAGCCGTCGAGGACCCCGGAGAAGCGGCAGACCCCGGCTGGATACCCTGCGTGAGCTCCTCCATGACGAGATCGTCACGGACCTCTAGGAAGGTGGGGAAGGGCCGCTGACGGGTGATCCACGTCCGGAGGTGGGCATACCGGTCGCTGAGCCCGCGAAGGACGTTGAGGACCAAGATGCGATCCTCCACGGGCCAGCCGAGGTCGCCAAGGGAGTCCGCCATGCCCTTCATCCGACGGCAGAACTCGCCGACGGAGAGGTCACCCTGGACGAAGGTGCGGAAGCTCGCATCGAGACGCAGAGCCCGGGCCTCGGCGTTGCCCAGGAACTGGCCCTCAAGGGCAAGCCACGCCCGGCGCGCGTCAGGGAAGGTGCGGACGAGGTCGTGGAGGTCCAGAGAGATCGTCCCCAAGATCCAGGAGAGGACGATGCTGTCGAGACGGAGCCACGACGGCGTCTGGACGGCGACCGAGGCGTCGACGAGGACGTGGTCGTCGAGGGCGTAGCGGCGAAGAGTGAGAACCACCAGATCCCGCCAGCGGGCGTAGGAGGGCGACTCCGGCTCGAGGACGACCGGGACGAGAAGTCGAATGTTCTGGACCCCCTGGCCTGGTAGTGGAGCTGGGCCACGAGCGGGTCAGCCGGGTCATGCCAGAGGACGGTGGTGTGGGAGATGGGACGCCCCGGCGAGGCAGAGGAGGTGGCACCAACGTCCCGGGAGGCGGAGGGAACGAGGAGCTGCTCCGCCTCGGCGATCTGGCGAGCCAGAGCGTCGGCCGCGTCACGCTCACGCTCCCACACGAGAGCCGCCGCGCGCACACGAGCCTGCCCTTCCGCGGCAGCAGCACGGGCAGCCACGAGGGCGGCGGCGAGGGTGGAGTCCGGCCCCGGGGCGCGCAGGAGATGGAGACCACCGAGAAGGTCCGGCTGGAGTCCAACAGCAGGAGCAGTGGCACCGGCACCGGCGGGGTCTCTAGGGTCAGCAGTAGGATGGAGGAGCGGCTGGACCACCCCCGCAGGCGCGACTTCCTCAGCGGCGTCCCCCACCGTGCCCAGGTCGGGAGAGGCGACCAAGGCATGGGCTGCCGCTGCGCCCAGAACAGCAGCAGCCGCATCAGGAGGGGTGGGGGGCGGACAGCACTGGAGGACAGGGTCGGCCAGGGGTGGGGGCGGGCGGCGCCTGGAGGTGCTGGAGGGCGGCCGGCGGCCAGAGGGTGGTTGGCGGGCAGAGGAGCGCCGCCAGGGGGTGCTGGAAGGCGACCGGCGGCCAGGGGGTGGGTGGCGGCCAGAGGTGCGCCGCCAGGTGAAGCACCGGCCAGGGGCGGCTGAGAGGTGGCGGCGGCGCCTGGAGATGCAGGAACAGACGCGCCGGCCAATACCTGGGCCCAGGATGGAGAGGATGGGAGGGGAAATAGGAATAGAGAGAAGGGGGAGGGGAAGGACCGCCGGCCATGGTGGCTGGGCCGGCGGCGACGCCACCAGGGAAGGGGCGGCGGGCAGGCAGGGAGAGGAAAGGAGAGGAACCTAACCCTAGGCTGCTGATACCATGTTAGAGGAAATGATTTTCCATTACTTGGCTAACCCTAGAAGGGTAGCTATATAGGTTCCATACATGGGCCACATGGGCCTTAGCCTCATGGGCCTAAACACATACTCCAACATTTATGAAAGGGATGCAGAAAGTTATACTCACATGAAATGGTATATATGCATGCCTGCCATTAACCATTCCGACTGTAAAGCTGTATCCTGCCATTGCACCATGAATGGCACTATGTGCGAGCAGTGTGCAATAGACATTGTCTGATGCATTGCTTGGAATAGCACGGATCATGTAAGTTGGATCTACATAAAAAAAAGGGGGGGCAGGCACTTCGTCAGATTCCTTGACACGCTATAAATTACAAACTAACACTGTTGACAAACTAAACAGAAGATGATTACCTATGTATTTAATAGTCATCTCCATCTTCTTGCTCTTGCAATAATCCTATAAAGCAATAATACAACAGCAAAGAATTGTTCAGAGAAACTTTGGAGCAACTCCACAGAAACACTAATCAGTGTCTCGTTTCAAACCCAATGCAAAATCACACAATTTTTTTTCCTTGGGCATTAAGTTGCCAAAACTATCAGCAGTTTCATTTTACTGGCCTTAGACTTGTACCAAACCCAAGACATGTCACAGCATGTACATTGTTGTGGTTTTAGTGAAAATTAGAAAGATGCGCACAAAGTGCATGTCAAACTGCCATTTCAAGCAACGATAGTTACAGAAGGTGGAATCAAGATGGAGTATAGTGATGAAAATGGGCTAATAGGAATGTACCTTAATCTTGTGAGTCAACCAGAGACCAACATCAAGAAGCAGTTTATTTCCAGATGCATCTTGCTGATCTGCAGCAGGTATACTTTGAGCAATAAGATCCTGTCCAGCTCCCTCCGCCACAACAATAACCATGTGGTTGTTCTCCTTCAACCTCCTATCTATATACTCAAATAGTCCACCCTCCCCTTCCAAATAAAAGGGTGACTCAGGAATCAAGCAGCAGTCCTACATAAGATGGACGTGAATAAATAATTAGCTCCATCTTCAAAGAAGATTATGAATATTAAGTGGCTATATTTACAAAGTGTCATAATTCAAAAGGGCAACAGGGCCAAATATGTAAAATAGGACACATGAAGAAACTAGAGAATATTGACTGGATTAGTTGAGGCATAAATAGAAGCCATTAACTCACCACATCTCTGCTTGCAAGAGTAGCATACATGGCAATAAACCCTGCATCATAAAGGAAGTATCACAGTAAGGACAACACAATGAAAGAGTTAAAACGAAAAAAAAGAAAATAAAAAAAGAAACTACTACGCTTTGACAAAGGGTGAACATTCCTCAGTTCGTAGGCAGGAAAACTAACCACTATAACGACCCATAAGCTTCACTAACCCTATCCCATTTTCAGCACTTGAAGCTTCCACATGAGCTGCATTGATGGCACGCTGAGCTTCTTCTACAGCACTATCAAAACCAAATGACTTGTCTATAACCTAACAATGTATAGACAAATAATCAGCACACTCCAGGTCTCTGCACTACAGTCTTTCAAATCAAGAGGAACAAGTATCCAAAAATTACCGCTATATCATTATCAATAGTCTTGGGAATACCAGCAACAGCTACTTGTAGACCACGTCTCCGAATTTCCTGCAGTAATTTTAAAATAGAGCATAATTAAAAAAAAACTAACTTCTGGATTACACTTCTTCGCAGTATTTGTCTATAAAAACATTTAACTATACATATACATAAATTGAGCACATCCAAAATCCCTACTGCTTGAGTGCACTTGAACAGACATCACAGAAACGCGCAGATGACGTGGTTTGACAGTATCTGAAGTTCTGAAGCACGTATGACAGACATACTCATGAGAATGATTACCTTGTAAATCTCATATGCACCCTTCTGAGTTCCATCTCCTCCTATAATGTACACCTAGATGTGGAAAAGAAGAACATTTACTCAGCCTCCAAAATAAAGGTTATGCAAAGAAACACTAATCAGCATGCACATACCTGATTAATTCCACGATCTTGAATGTTGTCAACAATCTTTTTGGTATCATGGCCACCTCGTGATGTTCCAAGAACTGTACCACCTCGTTTGTGGATATCATTCACACTCTTTGGTGTCATGGGAAGATAATTGCTCGAATAGAACCCCTTGTACCCATTCTGCAAAATTGCTCACAACATGTTACGTGATGACAGAGACATTTCATGGATAGACTACAAATAGGATTGAAGTTTGATTGCACTAATTCACTGCAATCATGATGCATACATTGTCATGGCAAAACCACTAGCTGGCACAAAGTTCGTAACAATTGGTAATGTGCATCACAAAAATTGTGCTCCTACATGAGACAATAAAATCTGAAGATTCCAGAACCTGCAATTATTTCATCACTGCTAGAATTAGTGACTCAATTGAGTAGGGCTAACCCTAGAAGGGTAGCTATATAGGTTCCATACATAGGCCACATGAGCCTTAGCCTCATGGGCCTACATATACTCCAACACCCCCCGCAGTCTGAACTACCGTCGCAGCGGAGTTCGAGGCTGAACAAGAAAGAACACACACAACCCCCCCACAGACGCAACTAGCCACCGGTGATGTTGAGGCTGGAGCGAAACTCGGCGAAGGTCGAGGACGGGAGGCCCTTGGTGAAGATGTCCGCGAACTGGGAGGTCGTCGGAACATGAAGGACCCGCACCTCGCCCATGGCCACCCGATCACGGACAAAGTGGAGGTCGATCTCGACATGCTTCGTCCGCTGGTGCTGAATGGGATTGGTGGAGAGGTAGACCGCACTGACATTGTCACAGTAGATCAGTGTGCTCCGGGAGGGTGGAGTGTGCAACTCAGCAAGTAGCTGCCGGAGCCAGGCGGCCTCCGCCACGCCGTTAGCCACGGCGCGGTACTCCGCCTCGGCACTGGACCGGGAGACCACCGGCTGGCGCTTGGACGACCAAGACACCAGGTTGCCGCCCAGGAAGACGGTGTAGCCGGAGGTGGAGCGGCGAGTATCCGGGCACCCGGCCCAGTCAGCGTCGGTGTAGACGACGAGGTCGGTGGAGGAGGCCCGGTGTAGGAGGAGGCCGTAGTCGAGTGTGCCCCGGAGGTAGCGGAGGAGACGCTTGAGAGCCGTGAGGTGAGGCTCCCGGGGATCATGCATGTGGAGGCAAACCTGCTGAACTGCATAGGTGATGTCCGGCCGGGTGAAGGTGAGGTACTGAAGGCCCCCGGCAAGACTCCTGTACGCAGTGGGGTCGGCCACCGGAGGTCCCTCAGCCTCCGACAGCTTGCCCTGAGTGTCGACCGGAGTGGAGCAGGGCTTGCAGTCAGACATCCCAGCCCGCTCCAGGATATCCCGAGTGTACTGCCGCTGATGAAGAAGGAGCCCAGCAGGACGGTGCTCAACAGTGACACCGAGGAAGTGGTGGAGCTCACCCAGGTCCTTCATCACAAACTCCTGCTGGAGAGCTGCCATGATCCGCCGGAGAAGTGGCTCGCTGGAGGCGGTGAGGACAATGTCATCAACATAGAGCAACAAGTATGCAGTGTCGGCCCCATGGTGGTAGACGAACAGGGACGTATCAGACTTGGCCTCCACGAATCCCAGGGTCAGCAAGAAAGTAGCGAACCGGTGGTTCCACGCCCGAGGTGCCTGCTTGAGGCCATAGAGGGACCTGTTGAGCCGGCAGACCATGTCAGGACGGGTGGTGTCGACGAACCCCGCCGGCTGACTGCAGTACACTGTCTCGGTAAGAAGGCCGTGGAGGAAGGCGTTCTTGACATTCAGCTGGTGGACGGGCCAAGACCGAGCAAGCGCCAGCGATAGCACTGTACGGACTGTGGCCGGCTTGACCACCGGGCTGAAGGTCTCATCGTAGTCGATGCCAGGGCGCTGAGTGAAACCCCGGAGGACCCATCGAGCCTTGTAGCGCTCGAGATAGCCGTCCGCTCGGCGCTTGTGAGTCCAAATCCACTTGTCGGTGACGACATTGGCGCCCGGCGGCCGGGGCACCAACTCCCACGTCTGGTTGGCGAGTAGCGCGGCGTACTCCTCTTCCATCGCGCGGCGCCAGTGAGGGTCCAGCAGGGCGTCGCGGACGGAGGAGGGTACCGGAGAGACCACCGCGTCGTCGGTCGAAGCCTCGAGGACACGAGGCGGCAAGGTGCCAGCCGCGTGTCGTGTCACCATCGGGTGAACATGCCGCGGGTGTCGGTGAAGCAGCGGCGGGTGGTAGACCGGCGGGGTACCACGGGCCGGCGGAGACAGTGGCGGTGGTGTCGGTGTCCCCGGTGGAGAAGGGACCACGAGCGGCGGAGGCCGCGGCCTGCGCTGGTAGACCCGTACCGGCGCGGCGAACCTCGACGGAGGCGCCGGTGCGGGTGCCGAGACGGGATCCGGCGTCGGCAACCAGCACGACCTCCCCGGGGCAGAAGCGGGGGACGAAGGCCCTGGGTCTGCACCAACTGAAGGAGACGGGGCCGCGCCGGAGGACGAGGGGCCCGGACTCGCAGGGGAGCCGGGACCGGTGGCCGGCGCGGAGCGCGGTGAAGCGGTACCTGCAGGAGACCACAAGAAAGGTGGCTGGACCACCGGGTCAGTGGGAAACAGGGTGGGTGGGTCAGGGACCGGAGGAGTAGAGGTGCCGGAAAAGGGAAAGACGGACTCATCGAACGCCACATGGCGCGAGATGAGAACACGTCGGGAGGCAAGGTCGAAGCATCGGTACCCCTTGTGATCTGGGGAGTAACCGAGGAAGACACAGAGCGTGGAGCGAGGGTCCAGCTTGTGAGAAGAGGTGGCGGCAGTGTTGGGGTAACAAGCACACCCAAACACGCGGAAGTGATCGTACCGAGGCGGGGTACCGAAGAGGGCGTGGTGAGGGGTGGGAGCGGGACAGGCAGCAGAAGGAAGGCGGTTAAGAAGGTAGGTGGAGGTGTGCAGGCCCTCAGCCCAGAAGCGAGCAGGAAGAGAGGCCTGAAACAGAAGAGTCCGCACGGTGTCGTTGGTGGTGCGAATCATCCGCTCTGCCTTGCCATTCTGCGAAGAGGTGTATGGGCAAGACATGCGCAACTGAACACCGTGAGAGAGGAAGAAAGCTCGGGAGGTGGAGTTATCAAACTCGCGACCATTGTCACACTGGACGGCCTTGATGGTGAGACCGAACTAAGTAGACACCCAAGCAAAGAAGTGAAGGAGCGTGGTAAATGTATCCGACTTCGCACGTAGGGGAAAAGTTCATGAATAATGCGAAAAATCATCAACAACCACAAGATAGTACTTATAACCAGAAATACTGATGACAGGAGAGGTCCATAGGTCGCAATGTACAAGATCAAAAATGCGGGCCGCATGAGAAGAAGAACTAGAAAAAGGAAGACGAACATGTCGGCCCAATTGGCACGCATGACACAGTTGCTCATCATGAGCTCGAGTACATGGAAGACCAGAGCTACGACTGAGCTGTATCAGGGCATCACGTCCAGGATGGCCGAGGCGCCGGTGCCAGGTAGTAGAGGAAGTAGAAGCGGCGAAGGCAGCTGACAAAAGGGACGGCGAAGAAGACGAATGCGCCGCCGGGAAGCGAAGGGTGTAAAGGGGCCTGGTGTTGTCACATCGGAGCAGAGGACGCCGGGAAGCCAAATCCTTTACAGTAAGACCAGAAGAGTCAAATTCCACAGAACAAGAATTGTCAGCTGTAAAACGACGAATAGAAAGGAGGTTATGAACCATAGAAGGGGCAACAAGAACATCAGGAAGACGAAAGGAGCCATGAGCACCGGCGGTACCCACAGACGTGACAGGAAGGCAAGAACCATTTGCAACCATAATGGACGAAGGAAGGGAGGAGGAAGGAGAGTGGAGCGACGAAAGTATACCGGGGTCAGGAGTGGTGTGGTAGGTGGCTCCTGAATCAGCGATCCACTCGTGTCCAACCGGAGGTGTCAGACCCATGGTGGAGAACGAGCGAGCCAGGGCCGTCTGGTCCCATCCGGCGACCCCCGGTGGAGTCCACGCTGCAGCAGGGAAGGCGCCGGGTGGAGTACCAGCAGGAGGAGCGCCGGTGAGCAAGGCCACCGGTGGGCGCGACTCGGCCCCGGTGGTGTGGTAGGGCCACATAGAGATGCGCCCTGCCCATGGGTGCTGGAAGGAGGGCCATGGTGCCCCCCCGGTAACCCACCGGGAACCTGAGCCTGGGTGTGGCCGCCCCGGCCACCCCCGCGACCCCCACCGCGGCGTCGGCGACCGCCGCGACCCCCCCCCCCCGCCTCCGCTCGGCCCGGAGGGAGGAGGACCCAGGAGAGACGACGGTGGTGGAGCAGTGGTCCGCGGTGGAGTAGGGGGCGCGGAAAAGTAGCAGCCAGGGCCGTCGAGGAGGACGAGGACCCCGCAGTAGTGGTGGAGACCGGCTGGAGGCCCTGCGTGAGCTCCTCCATGACGAGATCGTCGCGGACCTCCAGGAAGGTGGGGAAGGGCCGCTGGCGGGTGATCCACGTCCGGAGGTGGGCGTAGCGGTCGCTGAGCCCCCGGAGGACGTTGAGGACCAAGATGCGATCCTCCACGGGCCACCCAAGGTCCCCCAGGGAGTCGGCCATGCCCTTCATCCGGCGGCAGAACTCACCGACGGAGAGGTCACCCTGGACGAAAGTCTGGAAGCTCGCGTCGAGGCGCAGAGCCCGGGCCTCGGCGTTGCCCAGGAACTGGCCCTCAAGGGCAAGCCAAGCCCGGCGCGCGTCAGGAGAGGTGCGGACGAGGTCGTGGAGGTCGAGAGAGATCGTCCCCAGGATCCAGGAGAGGACGATGCTGTCCAGACAAAGCCACGACGGGGTCTGGACGGCGGCCGAAGCGTCGAGGAGGACGTGGTCGTCGAGGGCGTAGCGGCGAAGAGTGAGAACCACGAGGTCCCGCCAGCGAGCGTAGGAGGGTGACTCCGGCTCGAGAACGACTGGCACGAGGAGGCGAATGTTCTGGACCCCCCCGGCCTGGTAGTGAAGCTGTGCCACGAGCGGGTCAGCCGGGTCGTGCCAGAGGACAGCAGTGTGAGACACACGGCGACCCGGCGAGGCAGAGGAGTTGGCACCAGCCGGAGAGGCGGGAGAGAGGAGTCGCTCCGCCTCGGCAATTTGACGAGCCAGGGCGTCGGCCGCTTCGCGCTCGTGCTCCCACACGAGGGCGGCTGCCCGCACCCGGGCCTGCCCCTCCGCGGCGGCGGCATGCGCGGCGACGAGAGCAGCGGCGAGAGAAGAGGTGTCACGGCCGGCGTAGGGTTGAGAGCCGGCGTAGATCTGGGAGAGGAGTGGCGGTGTCGGGGCCGGGAAAGTCTGGGCACCGGCGGGAAGGTGGTTGCCGGTGTCCATCCCGGCACCGGGAAGGTGGACGGCGTCGGCGGGGCGCTCTGTCAGGGCATCAACCCCCCCATCCTCAACACCTCCTGCAGGAAGGGCTGCAGCAGGGGCCCCCCCATGCCCCCCAACCGCCGGAGCAGTGGGGGGGAGGAGCCCGAGCCCCCTGCAGCGCCCTCAACAGCAGCGGCGGCTGTGAGGGCAGCAGCAGAGGGAGGGGAGGCACTGAGGCCAGGGAGGAGAAGAGGAGAGCCGACGGCGCGCGGGTGTAGGTGGGACAGGGCCGCGGCAGGGGAAGCCAGGCGGGCGGCCTGGGCGGGCCAGCCAGCGGCGGCGGCGGCCAGGCCCCCAGCGGCGGCGTGTTGGGCGGCGGGCAGGCCCCCAGCAGCGGCAACTTGGGCCCAGGAGGAGGTGGGGAGAGAGGGGAAGGAGTGGAAATAGGAAGGGGAGGGTGGAGGGGAGCGGCGGCCGGCCATGGTGGAGCCAAGCCCCTGCGCCGGCCAAGAGGTTGGCGGCGGCGGCTCCACCCAGGGGTGGCGGCGGCTGCTAGAGGGTGGGAGAGAAAGAGGCTGCTGATACCATGCTAGAATTAGTGACTCAATTGAGTAGGGCTAACCTTAGAAGGGTAGCTATATAGGTTCCATACATGGGCCACATGGGCCTTAGCCTCATGGGCCTACATATACTTCAACAATCACAATGCAACCAAAATGAATTCTTAACTGACTTTAAATTTGCAAATTTCATATTTATTTATTGCAAGAGTTTTACATGCCAAATATCAAGACTCAACATCTTTTTCCCTCAAAAGAGAAAGAAAGAAAGAAAGGACCAGTTGACTGTGCGGAAAGAATAGTAACGCATTATATCATCCAGCATCGACATAGGTAATCTGGAACGAATCAAACCTGTATTCCAAAGACATTGCTAACGTTGTACATGTGGGACAAGCCACACACCAACTCTCTGATGACAGTATTGAGCCCAGGGCAAAGGCCTCCACAGGTTACAATGCAAGCTTTCACTTCTTCTGACTCAAAATACACCTGAGGGTTGAATATTTATGTTATACTATATGAAAATAATGCATTGCTCACAAATGGTATAGGTGTATAACTGTGTCGAAGGTGTCATACCCTCTGACGAGGTCCAGCACGACGGAAGTGAACTCCTCGTGGACTGTTCTTCTGAACAACCACCTGTGGTAGCACAAAAACCATGTCAATTTACCAATCGCCACTCAAACAAACAACATTGACATTCGGAACAATCACATCTGATATTATTTACCTTTTCAGGGACTGTATCGTCTGCATTGACAAAATATTGCCTGGTGAATGTGTGCATAGAAAGTTCAGTTTGACAGATTGCACAACTAGAATGATTAGAGGTTATCAGAAAGAAGCAGAAAAGTCAAATAGAAAGAAATCCTCACTTGACAGTTGAATACGCCGGATGATCTTGCAAAGGATTAGGAAAAGTCTGCCATGAAAATCAAACAGGGGAACTATTAGATTAACCCTTATGATGTCACCTCGAAAACGACTTCATTTTAACTTGAACTTAAACCAAAAAAAGACAAGTAAACAGGTGAAATGTCATGTTTCCTGTGAATTTGACACGTAGATGATTGAGATCAGCAAGGACAGGTTGCCAACTACTATAAGTAATTCGACAGGTTGCCGACAAGTACAAGCAATTCCTTCAAGAAGCATGGAAACAAGAAATCTAACAAAAGAACTTAATAACACAAAGTCATAGACGCAAGCAGACATGAGATCCACACGACAGTCTAAATTTCGATAGGAGACGAGTGATATTACATTTCTATTGGATCATAGTAGTACCCCAGCTAACGAGCTGTCTGCACGCTGAGGCCTGACAAGAGTCACGAAACTGCCACATCATAGAATTATTTAAAACTGCAGCTCGCGCCTCAACCAATCCCCAAACGCCAAACATCATCAAACAAAACCACCGCCCCGTAACACCGAAGCTGACTCTTAATCCACATCCTCGAGCCCAAAAAACGATCCCCAATTCCATCATTGCAATTCATAGTATTACTAGCATTTTTCACCGAGGAACCACAGATCGGGCAACGGGGCAACCAGAAAGCACGGGAGGAGGGGGGGGGGGGGGGGGGGGGGGGGGGGGGGGGGGGATTGCGGCGCTCACGGGGAGGTCCGGGAGGTAGTCGGTGAGGTGCGGGACGTCGTCGAGCACGTATCCGTAGTCGCCCTCCTCGATCTTGACGAAGGCGGCGTCATCATCGTGGAGTGCCATGGTGGACGCGTTCCGCAGCGCGCGGAGGTTCGGGTACGAGTCGCGGGAGATCCGGACGCACGTTGCCGAGAACGGCAGCGCCGCCTTCCCGGGCGCGTGCTCCTGGTACGGCCGCTGCGCCGGGGAGTCGTGGTCCGCCTCCACCGCCACGCCCAACCCGGCCTCCGCCACCGCCGCCGCCTCCTCCTCCTCCTCCTTGGGCAGGATGATGTGGGACGACGCCATTGGAGAACTCAGAACTCTCCCCGACTCTCTAGAAGCCTCGCGATCGAGCTCCGCTGCTCGGCTGTGGATGCGTGGATCTCCCGCGGGGTGAAAAAGAATGGTCTCCTCTCTGGAAGCCGACGAGGAAGAACTAAAAGAAGCGTGGATTTAAAATAGTCGGCGAGGGGCGAAGCGTCGAGAAGGGGAAAGGTGAGAATGGTCTCGAGTTCTGGAGGGAAGGGTGGTTTCCGGTTTGATGTGATGGTTTCTGCTGTCCGCAGTTCGCGAGAGGGTGGGTGACGCCGTGACGGTGGCGCCGGCGTTGCTGACGATGAAAGTGGCGGCCGCGTAGGAGGTGAGTCTTTCTGTGGTTTCTTCTTCGGATGATTGTTTATAGGGTTGACTGGTTTTTGGATTTTGTACAGATATGTATATATACTCCAGCCTTTAAATAGATGGATGGTTAAGTAGCTAACTTAAGCGAATTCTCCTGTGCGTATGTCATCTATAGAGGGTCTCACTAAATATAACTGGCATTTATTGTGTTTTATCATTTCTTTCTGATAGGTTAATGGATCAAATCTATATCAACATATCATATATTTACAAAAAAAAAATCACTAGTGTGTCTATCTCTGCACACAAGCTATCCACATTAGTAGCTTATTAGGCCAGTCTCAGTAGGAGTTTCACTAGAGTTTTATTTGCATTTAATAGCCTGCCACATATGCATTTTTGATGACATATCAACGTTTTAATGAAGAGAGAGAAGAATTGAGTTTCATGGGGATGAAACTCTCTTGGCACAGTTACCAACTCTCTATGAGTCATAGAATTAAATGTCTATGAAACTATAGAGTGAAACTTTCCATTGAGAGTGGGTGTTTCATCCGAATTTCATTTCATTCTATTTGATATGGCAGTCTTAGAAACAACGAAATGAAACTCTCCACTGAGACTGGCCTTAGCACGTGCAATTATGATAATCATTTCTTCATTCATGTTATTTGTGTCCACTAGCTAGTCTACCTATCAACATTATTAGCCCATTAACACGTATAATTATGATAGTTATCTCTTTATTTAAGCTATTCACATCATCCGTACATATTTAGTTGTCTACGTTAATGTGTCATACCATCTAATAACCATTTATTTATAATAATTTGTCGCTTTACACAAATAAATAAGTATAAATAGTCTAATTTTATTTGAAATCGTATGTGGTTCTCGTGATAACGCGTTGACTATCCTTCTAGTAGTTAATTAAAAAGAGAAGAAGACAACATCATGTTCTTGTTCTCCTGGAGGAAAACCATATTGCCCGAGTTCGATATATTCTATTCAAAATACTCCATATGATTCCATGTACAAGTTGTTTTGGAACTTCCATACATACATATATTTATTTCCGTTTTTACGTACTCCTATACTTAATAATAACTGAAGGGCACAAAGGTCCTTGGATCCACTTCCTTAATTTAGTGCAAAGGTTTAATTTTGATGAAAAACATTTAGAACGGGCGGCACGCCGCACGTGACAGCTATTTGGAACGAGAAAACAAAAGAAAAAAAGGAAATAAGAGTAGTTCACCAAACATATGCATCAGTGAACAATGCGCCTCGCTAAAAAAACAGAGAGAGAGAGAGCAATGCGAGGTCAAAAAAATGAAGACCTAATTTTACTATTCAAATATGTTTGGAAAACAGGATTTTTAATTAATCATATAGAAGTTTAGTAGAAATCGATTCAATATCACAGGAAGAAATGCAATCGGTAATGTTAGCGCCCGAACGTTGGATAGACGGGTCGTCCGGGCACCCGCGCCCGTGCCCGTAGTCTGCTTCTCGCGCCATTTCACGTGCCCACACGGGCCCACACCACCGAAGGCACTTGTCGAGAGCTAGCTCAAGCCACCGCTAACCGCTGTTGCAGGGGCGTGGTCTGCCCGCTGCCCGCCACTACTAACCACCGTGGAGTCGAGAAACACCGCCAGAAATCTGATCCCCACCAATCAGATGGAGATTCGCTGCGCTCGCTCGATCTACTTTTAAAGCATTCAGATGCAACATTTGCAATATACAAAATAAGACAGATGAAGCACTTGAAACATACTTCTGAAACACTTGCAAAAACACCTGAAAACACTTGAAAAACATTGCAAACATACGCAACATCTAGATAAAAACACTTGCAACATATGTGTGAAACATATGCAACATTTACATAAACACACTTGCAACATACGTCCAAAAATATAGATGAAACATTGGTAACAGACCTTTGCAACATACCTCTGAAACACTTTGAAACATACGTTTACAAGATGCGCTTTTAGCAAAACCTAGCAGGCAAACGGGCGGAGCATTGCACAGCGGGATCCAGCTGTGCAGTTGCGGTGGAGAAGGAGGATGGCAGCGGGCAACGGCTGCGCTGCCCCCGTCGATAGGGCGCATGCGGTGACCCCGTCGAGCGGTGCCTGTGGTGGAGGCGACAACAATAGTCGGGTGGGTGCGTGGGGGAGCACGCCGCGGCGGTGCGAGCGCGGTGACGGTGGAGAGGAAGGCGTGCGGAGGAGCGCAGTCGCGGTGATGCGTGAGTTTTTTTATAAGATGTAGTGATTGGAGGGGAGCGGATAGGATCGAATATGATATCGTTGGGGTCCACGAAGTGGGGCGTCTGTTTCCCAACATTATCATAGAGAAAAATCTCTAAAAATATCTTCAATGATCAGCTATAAGGTAGTATAGATGTCACATGAATGAAAGAGATAGAAATCAAAACCTCCGAGATATAACTCCTCTATCTATCGTTTTTCTTTTGAGAATGCCATACATATGAGGCATATTAGGATAAAATAAGAGTCGGTACACTAACACTGGTTGCAGGTATGGTTGCTGCCGAGCCGACTGGCGCATCATACATGTCTCAGAGTTTGAGACGGAACAGGCGGCGCTGGAGTTCACGAGCGGTCGCGTGGATTGGGCGGTTGTTGCCGGGCACTAGCGCATCTAGGCACATGACTGCGCGACTCCGTTTTCAGAAATGGACGGTGCGCGAGATGCGCCCACCGGCCACCGTGCGCGAGTACGACGCCGCCGGGAAATACAAAGCATATCAGAAGTAAACAATTGGCAGGGTCGCAGGTGCATCGTTGCATGGATAACGCGAGCCGTGTGAAGCATGCGACCACAGTCAAAGTTCAGGGTCCCAGCAGGTCCAATCCCGGTAGCCAGAAGCCCAAAACATGCTTCGGAATGTATTACTACAATCCACGTCCCTGTATGTGTAGCCAACGACAACGAAGGTCCATTTCATGCGTTCAGGAAAAGCAGGGAGTCGTCTGGACCAGAGACGAAGTTTGCGGAAGAAGCCCGAATCAGACGGGGCATTTAACTATTTACCACTCTTAGCCGCGGTCAATTAATCCCTCTCACATCCACTTGTGTCACGTGGGTGACAAATCTGTTGCCACTCTCCCTCAAAAGTGGCAATGGGTTAATTATTCCCGAATCAGACACGGGGCATCCTGCATGGTAATGAGAGCGACATGAAGCATCGCATCCTTCTAGGTCATGGTAGTGACTAATGAGAGCGCCTAGACGCCTAGTACTGTTACTGCCATCAGAATCACTTCCAGCTATGCGTTCCCATTACAGACATCTTCAGGCGAATCAGAGTGCCACAATCGTTGCCACTTGTTTTGCGTCGTAACCAGGTACTACAACGACATGGGTTAAGACTCAAGAGGGACCCCGGAGTCCTTTTCACGGCTGCTCATAGGACGGCCAGCACAAGTGCACAACATCGTCATCATGCTCGTGCCCATTTCCACCAGCCTTTTGCAGTTTTAAGCAATACTTTTGCCTGTTCCATATTCGAGGAATCAAACTGCTCCACCAAAAGGATTAAAGAACAACAGGTCCTGGTTCTGATAAAAACAAATTTTTAGTTACACAGCATATGTTCGGCGCGAGGATGTGTATGGATCAAAAAATGCAAAACCAGATCACATAGACAATTCTTCAGAACCTAATAACAGGATCAGAGGGTTAAGCGATGAAAGGTGACAAAAAGTAAACATTATTAGTTATCAGGTAAAGAAAATACGTAAAAACGATTTCGAAATGTTAGGCTACGTACATATATAATATATATTAGTATTTTTCAAGTATTAGAGAAATATTATGGTTTTACAAAATACTTTGGTTTTTAAAAGCTACTGGTTGTTTGGATGCAACAAATCTTGTAGTATCTAAAATCATGATTTTGTCAAAACTGTAGTTTTTTTTTTGAGTTTTAGAAACTCCACTCATGACATCTTTTTTTTAAACTGCGGTTTTATATCTCTTTAGCTTATAAAACCACAATTATATGAGACTACAGTTTTTGAAAACGACATCATCCAAATAGGCCCTTAGTGTGAAATCAACAGCGGCAGCTTGGCACTACTCGTTTGGTCGTTCCACAGAATAAGTTTACAAGAATTTTTGCGGAATGCCATTGAAACTTATAACCATTTTGTATATGCCATTGAAAATTAAGTCCCTTCATTTTCATTGCCATTGAATTGTATTTTTGTTTCCCTTAGGGCACTCCCAATACAGAAACTATCATAGTTTCTATGAACATTAATTATATTGTCACCTAAGCGTTTTGCTGATATGGTAAGGTAGTTATTGAAAAGAGAGAGCAAAAATCATAGAAACCGGATCTGAGCATCTCCAACAGTTTGGCAAATTTTGTTTCCCAAATCTCGTTGTTTGCCAACTCCCAAAATAATATGGGAAGGAAAAAAGATCTCATCTCCAACAGTTTGGCAAATTTTGTTTTCAAAAACCCAAAAACCCGCTAACGAAACGAAAAGACCCGTTAAGTGAACGAAGAGCCCCGTTAAACGAACAGAGAGCCCCGCTAAGCACGAGGAAACTACGATGCACGGCCGGTGCCCCGCGCGCATATATGCGCGCAATCGACCGAGATTTGCCAACTTGCCAAAGATGCCAACCCCAGATACCAAACTATTGGAGAAGTATTTTTCTCATTTTGCTAAAAATTTTAGGATGCCAAACCCATATGCCAAACTCTTGGAGATGCTCATGTCTACACGAGAACCAAAACACGAAGGAATGTGATTGGTAGAGAATGGAGAGAGAATGCATGTGATTGGATAAAAAAATTGTTCTATACAAATTATCCATTGAGACCGTGGTTTCTATACGTAGTGTCTATAGAAATTAATAGGTATAGAAACTACGTGTAGTTTCTAGCATTGGGCTGCCCTTATATGTCATAGACGCGTGAAATCAATTATTGATGGATGAAATCAGTTAGATTGATGTTAGGGGATGGAGTAAATGATAATTATAATCTTGTCATAAGTGGAGACATAACGCAGAAAATTTAGAGATATCCCTTCCAAATGGGCGGATCCAGTATAGAAGGTATGCTGTCACCTGACAGAAGTGGCTTCTAGCCTGGCCCAAGTACCCTTCTCAATTTTGGACTGGATGACAGCAGCCCAGCATATCCAGTGACATCACTACTTCCCTGAAATCAGCCCATTACAGGTCGTCCAAAGGAACTTGTGGCCCAAAACTGAGTAGAGTAGTACTTGTCTTTCCTTCTCCACGAAGAATCACTGTAGAATCCGAAACGACGCACAACTGGAGCCGGCTCAGTAGCAGTGGAAACAACGCAACGCACATCACTCGCGGGGTGTTTTCCCAACCAAAAACTTTACATCACATCTCATTCAATGTTTAGAGATATGCATGGAGCATTAAATATAAATAAAAAAGAACTAATTACACAGTTTGTATGTATTTTACGAGACGAATCTTTAAAATATAATTAGTCCATGATTGGACACTAATTGTTATAGTTACACATGTGCTACAGTACCCCGAAAACTTTACGGCTTTTGAACTAAACACGCCCTCAGTACGGCTGCACAAGAGTCGCGAGTCGGCGTCGCCGCATCGGCGACGCCGCGCCAGCTGCCGAGTGCCGACAGCCATCGCCCAACCCCATCAATGCATCAGACATCAGGTGAGGGGGTGCTTGATCCGTGACTAAAATTTACGAGGTGTCATGTAAGGTTGTTGCATGGGGTGTTCTGATACTAATAAAAAATAAATTACAGAATCCGTCAGTAATCTATGAGACGAATTTATTAAGCCTAATTAATCCGTTATTAGCACATATTTACTGTAGCACAATATTGTCAAATCATGGGCTAATTAGGCTTAAAAAATTCGTCTCGCAAAACAGTCTTAATATGTGCATTTAGTTTCGTAAGTAGTCTGTATTTAATACTCCATGCATGTATCAAACATTCGAGGGGACAACGACTAAAGTTTAGGAGGTGAAACCAAACACCCCTGAGGCTTTATCTATCCTATAAACCGTATATCCATCCCCCTATTCTCCAGTTCCCCAGGTGTACAAAGATTTTGATATCTGATCCCTCGTTGAAGGCGTTGAAACGTAGCAGACAGAGCATTATAGCTTTTAGGGTCTGTTTGGTTGGAGGCCTGGATGACTTGCCTGGCAAAAAGTGTTGGCTGGAAATTGCCTGAAAATTCTAATAAAATATGCCTGGTCAGGCAAGTTAGGGGTTGATCTGTTTGTTTGGAAGCCTGCGCATGAGAAGACTAACAAAAGAGATAACATGCATTTTCTTGTCTAATAGGGAGATAATTAGTTAGTTTTTTGAATTCCTAACATAATTAAGCACACACATATAAAGAAATAATATTATAACATTTTTCACAAAAAATTAGACAAGGATACTAAAAAGGAATAGGCATGTGTTGCCTTTGCCATTATTAGCATTATTTGTATTTATTGATTTTTAGAACCCTAAGATATTCACAATAATTAATCTAGCTAAAATCTTTTGAACTGTTGCAGCAGATAACTGTCGTCTGTGCATATGCCTGTTATACCTAGATAATAAAATAGAAATAAAAGTTACAGGAGAATAGTTTCCGAAATTTAAAAATAACCAATTTTGTTTGTTTTGCATATCCCATCAAAAATAAAAGCAAGCAGAAAACCAGATGCTAGACCGTGATTACACCAGGCAGCCAGGCAGGCGCACTGCTCTGGAGCCAGGCACTCGATTTCCTAGGCCTGGAGTTGCCTGTGCCAGGCGGCCAGGGTGCAAACCAAAATACTCCCTCCGTTTCGAGAAGATATTATCTATATTTATATTTTTAATTAGGTTTATTATAAAAATATATTCTATAATTAATCTAATGATATTTATTACGTATCATGAACATTAATACTTTGTCATATATATTGAGTCAAAATTAAGAATATTTGACTTCTCGGGAAACGAGATTTACATGTTTTTTTGGGACGGAGGGAGTATAATCCAGGCAGAGTACAGGCAACTCCGTAGCCAGGCAATTGAACTCCAGGGTATTCAGACACGCCCTTAATCTTCATCTTCCAGACTTCCTAAAGACCAAGATGACAGTTGGTTCCAGGTTTGAAAAATAGTGTTCTTCGTTTACTCGCTCCATCACCAAATAAATCAATTCATGTAATGCATACAAGTTAAACGATCGTAAGTTTGACGGAAAAAGTCTACCTGACCTCAACTACGTGGGTTGTCTACTTTACCCCAAAATTATGAAACGGTCTAATTTACCCCTTGACTTTGCAAAACCGGCCAAATCACCCCCTCGAGCGGTTTTGGGCGGCGGGTTTGCTACAGTAACAGCGGTTTTGCTACAGTAACAGCGTTTTGTCTTTTCTTTTTATTCATTTCGTCTGAATCTTTGAAAAATCATAGTAAATCACAGAAAAATCATAAAATGGAAAATCTAATTTTGTTCGACTCCACATGAGTAGATCTACACAGTGAACTTATAATATAATATGCTTTAGTACAAAGTTCAAGGGGATGATTTGGCCGGTTTTACAAAGTTCAGGAGGTAAATTAGACCGTTTCATAGTTTATGGGGTAAAGTAGACCACCTCCATAGTTGGGGGTCAATTAGACTTTTTCCTAAGTTTAACTAACTTTATAGAAAATACTAACAACATTTATGATATAAATGAGCATATTATGAAAATATATTCTATGGTATATCTAATAATACTAATTTAATGTCATAAATCTTGACTTTTGTTTTAGAAATTCGGTCAAAGTTTTAAAAATTGGACTTTAGACAACTCTAGGAATCTATTTATTCAGAGACAGATGAGTCTTTTTTATTCAGAGTACATGTGCAAAAGTTAAAAGTATGAATTTAACACTAATTAATGTACATGTAGTGGAAGTATGATTTGATAGAATGGTTTTTGAATAGAAAATTACCACCACCATCTAGTGATGAAGGGACTTCACTGAGATTGTGGTGCATCAAACATCAATGTTACAGCTCATTCTTCTTTGATGCTATCAGCAAAAGATGTTAATTTAGATGGTCTTCCTACTGATCCGGCTGATAGGAAAAGAATAATATCCTAATCTTAAGGTACAAGAAGGGATAAGAAGATATTTCATTAGAGGTCCTAATAGAATACACCGTCAAATATCTCGAGAGATCAGAAAACATTGCAAAAATATATCATGCATAGAACATGGATGCTCTGGAAAATAATCCGAACCATGTCATGAAAGATCTAAAAAGAGTAAAGTGCACCAGCGGTCCCTAAACTTGCGCTGCTGTGTCATCCCGGTCCCTAAACTCGCAAATCGACCATTTAGGTCCTCAAACTTGTTCATCTGTGTCATCCCGGTCCCTAAACTTATTCGGCTGTGTCATCCCGGTCCCTAAACTTGCAAATCGACTGTTTAGGTCCTCAAACTTGTTCAGTTGTGTCATCCCGGTCCCTAAACTTGGTTTCGGATCTCATCTGGGTCTAACTGGGCGATTTAAAAACTTGATATCAAACAATAATTCATAATTTTTTCATATGAACTCAAATGAGGACAAACTTTATATTAAAATTGTAGCCCTCGACGCGATCTACAACTTTGTAGTTGAAAAGTTTTTGAATTAAAACTGTTTAGAGTCCCAAAATATTGTTGTATGTTTATAGATTTTGAAATTTCAAATTTCAAATTATCAAACAATCTTGGATATTGATATAGTCTATATGAAAGTTATAGTTCTCAATATTATCTACAACTTTGTAGTTGAAAAGTTTTTTATTTGAAGTCGTTTATTATCCCAAAATTTAATTTTAAATTTTAAAAAATTTAAAAAATTTAAAAATTTAAAATTAAATTTTGGGATAATAAACGACTTCAAATAAAAAACTTTTCAACTACAAAGTTGTAGATAATATTGAGAACTATAACTTTCATATAGACCATTTCAATATCCAAGATTATTTGATAATTTTGAATTTTAAATTTCAAAATCTGTAAACTTACAATTAAATTTTGGAATAATAAACGACTTCAAATAAAAAACTTTTCAACTACAAAGTTGTAGATAATATTGAGAACTATAACTTTCATATAGACCATATCAATATCTATGATTGTTTGATAATTTGAAATTTAAAATTTCAAAATCTATAAACATACAACAATATTTTGGGACTCTAAACAGTTTTAATTCAAAAACTTTTCAACTACAAAGTTGTAGATCGCGTCGAGGGCTACAATTTTGATATAAAGTTTGTCCTTATTTGAGTTCATATGAAAAAGTTATGAATTATTGTTTGATATCAAGTTTTTAAATCGCCCAGTTGGACCCAGACGAGATCGAAAACCAAGTTTAGGGACCGGGATGACACAACTGAACAAGTTTGAGGACCTAAACGGTCGATTTGCAAGTTTAGGGACCGGGATGACACAACCGAATAAATTTAGGGACCGGGATGACACAGATGAACAAGTTTGAGGACCTAAATGGTCGATTTGCGAGTTTAGGGACCGGGATGACACAGCAGCGCAAGTTTAGGGACCACTGCTGCACTTTACTCATCTAAAAAATATGGACAATCCAGAATATATCATAAAACGTCTCATATAAATAAAGAAAAATACAAATAAAATAAAATGAAGGAAATAGTTAATTAAAGTGAATAAATAGAAAAGAAGAAAATTAAAAATAAAAATGATTGAAGGAAATGGAAAGAAAAAGACAGAAAATGCAAAGAAACATCCAAAATGGGTGTGTTGTGGTTGCGCGGTGTCCAAACGCTAAAAATAGTGGATTGCTCGTTATCCTGAGTGCCTAACCTCGCCTAGCCTAGATGATCAAGGCTTACCTTGAGTGAGTAAAATTCGCTCTCCCTCGGGAGCAAGCTGAAATCTCGTCCAGGATCCAATCACTTAATTGCCTTGAATTAGGCCATGTGAACTTTTGCTTGAGCTCGATGCCTCTAAAGAGGGATGGCTAATGAAATAGGGTTTGTGTGAGCCGAAAGCCACAAGAAAATTGCTCATCCACATCCTTTTTTTTTTGCCTACTATTCCTTTTCTTTTGTGAGTGTGGAACGTGCCTTTTTTTTATATGGCATATGCTTTAGTTGATGGCTTGATGCTCTTTTAGCGAAAAGGTTGCTTCGTTGGTAGACATTTGCTTAATTCTGGAAAATAAGGTTATTCACCGTTGCTTGGTAGTGTTTTTTCTTTATTATTTTATTCACGTTCGGCGAGCAACACCGTAAAATAATAAAGAAAAAACACTTGCTTAATTCTGGAAAATAAGGCTATTCACCGTTCCTTGGTAGACATTACAGTCGGCGAGTTCCACGCTCGTCGCTCGTGGACCACGTTTGCTTGAGCTTTTGCTGAGCAGGCCTCAATGGAGTACGCGACGGAAGGGAAAAGTTGGAGAATGGAGATAGAGATGCGATAAGCATTTGTAAGCAATAATATTCATCCACTAGTGGCTGGCAGGACACGACTAGAGCCTAGAGGTAGAGGAACACGTGGTTTCGTGTTTTATATTTCTAAATATAAACGAGTATATGAAAGTGCCATCCAATATAACGTGCGTCCGTATTCTTGAAAACGCCATCTCAGTTCTCAAAACACGCAATGTCATGGGCCATATCCATCAAACACTTCTATTACAAATGCGCGGCGAAATGGCATTTTTTCCTTTTGCTTCTGGCTCGCTTATGTCTGTTTGCCTTCGGCATTTTCTGTACTGTAACTGCCACGAGCCGTGGCCATTCATTCCCCATCTGCAGCGATACTTTAACCACCAGAAATTAGATTCAAAATTTCAAATCATAAAATAATACTGATGGTACTATCTGCATAAAAGCATAGCTATTTTCGGTCTTCAATTGCTGACACATTAGGCCCCGATTAAAACAAGAACAAAGTAAGGGCACGTCCAATGGAGATAGTAGCAAATATTAGCCTTAAAAAAACTGTAGGTACACGTGGTAATTCATGAGTTGAGGACAATAATGTCAGTAGAGTCTCTCAATGCAAGTGGTCATCCTTTTTTGCGACCAATCTTCTGCAGGAGTTTATAACCACGTTCGAGACCACCATTGACTATGACATGTTAAACTTGGTGAGGACGTGGGAGATGGGGAAACACGCTAGCATGGTGCATTAGGGGAGCCATGAGAAATTAAAACAAATGAATGCAAAACTTATAAAAGTAGCAGAAAGTAGTGTTCGGAATGCAGGAACCAACCGTCACTACTTCTTCTCTAGCACACACATGTTCCTCGGCTTCTGTGAAAAATTCAAGTTGAAGTGGATGTTTTAATTCATGTGTTTTGTGAAAGAACACTATCCTCTTTATAGAAACGACAAGCTTTTGCTCTGTTCGCTTGACTTATAAGTCGTACTTTTTCAGCCAACGTACAATGTTTTTCTCTCACAACAAATCAGCGAACAATACTTTTAGCCATAACTTTTCAGCCAAGCGAACAAGACCTTGTTCCTATGATCCAAACAGAGAGTTATGTCATCGAAACATAGGAATCACATTCCTTTGAAGTTTCTTTGAGGATCCTCCGTTCCAAACGAGCCTAAACTGTTTTTCTCATAGCTGTGTTACTACAAGTATGACGATGACGACCAGATTGCTGGCTCCCGCAAGCTGCATGCACCAAGCATCATGACAAATTCAGTCTTACTGGTCACTGGCCAGTTCAGAAAAAACACGAACTTGCGATCGTCACGTGTGACGCTGGCGATGCGCCGAGCGTGACGCGCGAAGGCGATGCATCATTGCCTCACACTCCAACGTCCACTCCGCTCTCAGGCGAGGAAAAAGATCGCCAGGCATCAATGCATCATACGTGGCGAATCAGATCAGAGGTGGGCGTTCACACGGATAGCTTTTGGTTCCATTCCAAAACAGCGATCACACCACGCCCGCTGGAGATGCCCCGTGCAGAATAAACCAAGCACCAGCCAAAGGCGTCTACAGAATATTTCGGTGAACAGACTACTCTAATCATCTGAGGCCGTGTTTAGATCGGCTGATTTGGGAGGGGTTGATTTTGCATAGTGCAAGATTCTGTACTGTAGTATTTCGTTTGTATTTGTAAATTTTTGTCCAAACATTAATAAATTAGGCTCAAAATGTCCGTCTCGTAAAGTATAACAAAACTGTGCAATTAGTTTTTTATTTCATCTATATTTAGTACTCCATGCATGTGCCGGTATTTTAATGTGACGGGGAATCTTCTTTTTGCATAGTGGAATTTGGGGTGAAATTTGGTATCTAAACAGACCCTGAGTACCTGTGTAACAGTGTAAGCACTGCTCTAATTATAGTCTAATCATCTGAGTGCCGCATTAGATTCATGCATATCCAAAAACGTGTACAGTACATGGCGTCATCTAACGCACCCAGACCCAGACACTGCACGCTCTGTTTTTCTCTGACTCCCTTCCTTTCGAGACTACGGCATCGTTTGGATGCCAAAATTCTGGGTAAAACGTTACGGTAGCGTTTTCGTTGTTATTTGGCGAATATTGTTCAATTATGGTCTAATTAGGCTTAAAAGATTCGTCTCGTCCATTTCGTCTAAACTGTGTAATTAATTTTATTTTTTATCTATATTTAATGCTTCATGCATGCGTCTAAAAATTCGATGTGATGGAGAACCTTGAAAAATTTGGTATTTTTAGGTGCAACTAAACCGGCCCTGCAACAAAAGTTACTACCTGCTTTTTTACGTGGATTTTATCTGTTTTTTCAGTAAAACTCGCGCACTGAAAGGCAGCACGGATGCGAGACCGAAGCAACAGAAGAACTGTCCAGCACTCCAGGGGACTGGATCCGTCGAGCGAGTCCGAGTCCGACGCTGGCTGGCGGCACCCGAGTCAAATACCGTGCGCAAGCTCACCCCACTTCTCGGGCCCACCAAACCATTATCACTCCCCGAGTCCCGAGGCTCTCAGCCGCCGTGGGCTCACCCCACTGTTCCACTCCTATCCACCAACGGGATGCGTCCAACCGACACCGCCCATCGGGGCCCGCCGGGAGCATTGCCCTGCTTCGACAGGAATGGGTGGTGGTTCCACGTGGGGGCGGCAGGTAGGTCCGTCCAGCGCGTACGTCCCGCGTGACGCCGCTGCCCGCCGCGGTCCAATCACGCGCCGGGCTCGAGCGCGGGATTGTCAGAGCGCTGGTGGCGTGGGCATGTCATTTGGCGCCGTCGGATCCACCGATCCAGATTCGACGGCGCTGGTCTGCCCTGGGGGCCGGCTCATTGGATGCTGAATACAGTACACGGCGCTGATTGGACCGGGGTGACCTGAGGTCTCAGGGCGCGATGGATATTGGCAATAAACGGGCGGTTTCACAATTCTGCCCTCGGAAAGTGATTGACGCGTGCGATTGTTAATTAGGCACTTTTCTGCCCATAACCCCCCCATAGTTCAAAATTGTGTTTCGTGCGCGCTTCTACGTGATGCTTCTGGGCTGTGTTACCGAAGGCCGCGCGTTCTATGGTTAGGTGTAGACGTGTAGTCTTGTTAGTTATGGCGTGTTTCCTGTAACAGCTACAACTGTTTCTGCTGCTGGTACAGTCCTCGTTGGGACGGGAGTGTAGCCACCGCGCCACAACAATCAACAACAATGGCTATCGCACAAGCCCTTAGCTACTGCCTTCTTGTAACACACATCTTGTAAATTGAGACCTTACAAAGGCATCGGCGCTGGACCATGAGCATGAAAGAAACCTTGGGAAATTGTTGTTGCACCTACCCCACCCAACAAGCAAAGGGGAGCGGTTATGCAAAACTGCAATTGCCCGGGTACCTGAGAAGGAAACGCACCCACGTTTCCGCCACCAACTAAAACCAGCGAGAGCCAGTTCTGCTTCGTTCCGATTCAGCACTCCGTTGCCACCTGTTTCCGCATTCTGCTGCTGTGGGGTTTTAGACAAAAATCACTCGTCCCATTTCTCGCGTCCCCAGGCCACGGTCGCGAGCAAGGCTACCACCCACTGTCTCGATTCCCCTCCTCTTCCGTTCCTCCACGGATCTGCTCGCTGCGGAAGCGGAGGAGGACGCTGGAGGCGTCTCGGCAGCGCGAGGATTCGCGAGCTGTTGTTGTGGTGGTGGGAAATGAGGATCTGCGAATTGGGAGACGGTGACGCGGGCCTGGCGTGGCAGCAGGAGCAGCAGGAGGAGGAGGTTCAGGCGAGCGGTGGCGGCGAGCTCGTACGGCTTAAGGCGAAGCGCGCGCTCGTCGGCGCCGGCGCGAGGGTGCTGTTCTACCCGACGCTGCTGTACAACGTCTTGCGCAACCGGTTCGAGGCGGACTTCCGGTGGTGGGATCGCGTCGACCAGGTACTGGCCCTTCCTCGCTTTTGTTCTGCGTGGATTCTGTGGTTAGTCTGGATGGTATTGTACGTTCTGATTTATTATTGACTTACTCCCTCCGTGCCACGAATAATTGCACATTTTTAACTTCTACACTTCTTATTTGACTGTTCGTCTTATTTAAATTATTTTTTGTACAAATAATAAAAGAAATAAAACATTATGAAAATATCTCTAATGATTGAATAAGTCGTAACAAAACAAATAATATTTATTAATTTTTTAAATAAGACGAACGGTCAAATAATAAGTGTAGAAGTAAAAAATGTGCAATTATTTGTGGGACGGAGGGAGTATTCCTGTGGCTGAGATCAGTACTGTTAATGTTGGATTTGTGATGCTCGGATAGTTGGGTGTTTTATCAAGTTTTTTCCCTCTGAAGTTATGCACTTGCTAGTGGCCCTAAATTTGAGTTCTACGCAGGGATTGACTTTGCTTTGTTAACCTCGTTTGTGCTTAAGAGTGACTTTTACTCAGCAGCAGGGAAATATATCGCCCAACAAAGCTCGTTTGTGCTTAAGAGTGACTTCTACTCAGCTGCGAGAAAATATATCACCAATTGCTCCCTTGTGAGCACTGAGCAGTGATTGTTCTCGTGCTTGCTTTTGTCGGACGTTCCAATTTTAACCCAGTTGTGAGAAGACTGTGTGTACTTGCCATCAACACGCATGTTTGTTTCAGCTCGTCCTTTAGTATTTTGTGTGTGTATATATATACACCGAGGATGAATATTCACAATCCTAGGGCCCTGGAGCCCTGCCTTCACAGGAGTAGCAAACCTTGAGTCCTTGACTGGTGTTATTAATTGTTTCATTTTTATTCAGTCTTCGCACAACCTAGTATTCTAAATTTCTAATTATGTATCAGAAGAATGTGCGCTCTGAAATGCCTCTGGCTAATCTTTTTTCCAATCTCCATCCAGTTTATTTTGCTTGGCGCTGTTCCTTTTCCAAGTGATGTTCCACGATTGAAGCAGCTTGGAGTTCAAGGGGTTGTAACGTTGAATGAACCTTATGAAACTCTTTTTCGAGATCAGGTCTTTTGCCTGTATTTCATTAAGAAGAAAGGCCATAAGAAAGGCCAGAACACGAATACAAAGACTCACAAGTAATCCAAGGATTACCGGCGGAATCCCAACAACACAAACCAACAGCAAGAATACATGAGAGGGTAGGGTGGACCCCCACCTCTACACACCAACGAACAATGCCTGCCAAAGAAAAAGTACATCCGCGCAAGGGTCGCCAACAAGGGGTGTGTCAAGCCGTGGTGGCGAAGCATCCACCGGTAGAAACAACACGGCGGCAAAGTATCCGCTAGGGCCGACGCGGCAAAGCATCCGCGGGCAGGGGGCATCACGCGCACGACGGAGCCCAAGCGACAACGGCGGCAAAGCATCCGCCAAGGCCAACGCAGCAAAGCTTCCGCGGGCAGGGGGCATCACGCGCATGGCGGAGCCCAAGCGACAACGGCGGCAAAGCATCCGCCAGGGCCAACGCGGCAAAGCTTCCACGGGCAGGGGGCATCACGCGCATGGCGGAGCCCAAGCGACAACGGCGGTAAAGCATCCGCCAGGGCCAACGCGGCAAAGCATCCGCGGGCCGGGGCATCACGCACACCGCGGAGCCCAAGCGAAGAAGAAGATGACTGTGGCAACACCAACACCCAAGGTGGACGGACCAAAGCGAGGAGAAAGCTAAAGCGCCGGCAGGCATAGCACAAGCAAGGAGCGGCTATGACGGATGGTGACCAACAATGAAGCCTCCAAGAAGGGCATGACGTCCACAGACGCCAACAACATCTAATGGCACAAGGAGGACTTTCGCCCTATAACCACCCCAACGAACCACGGGATGAACCGAACCTTCGGCGACGCCTTCAGGAAGGTGAATGATGCAAGCTGCACCGCCGCCGCCGGCCCGAAGCGACAAGCGCAGCATGGTTTTCACCCAGGTGCTTGTTCGCCAATGGTCGCTGGGGTGACCCTTGGCCCCGGCCACCAACCCGCCACCCCCGCACGGGCAGAATGCCGCCAGATTCGGCGTGAACGCGAGCACCGACCCGGCCGCAGCCACGGCGCAACCCAGCAGACGCCGCAGCGCCAAGGGCGCCTGCATGGCCCGGCGCGGTCCAGGAACGGGAGTCACTAGACTCGCATCCCCAGCCGCCGAGCAGGGCCTCGACACGAGGCAGCACTCCACGCCGACCGGAAGCGGAGAAGGAAGCCCATGGCCAGGGACAGGTCGGTGCGGAGGTGGTGGAAGTGCGGGGATGAGCAGGACGGGGAGAGCAGCGCGGCCACCACCAGCGCGCCATGGGTGGCAGAGGGAGCCGTAGTAAGCCGGCCGGCTACCGCCAACGGAAGGCACGCCCGGTGCCCGGAGGAGGGCCGCCTGCAGCCCGCTGGCCACCGCGCCCGAGCACCACCCGCCACCAGATCCGCGACGAGGAGCGACGGATCTAGGCCGAGGGGTCCCAGATCTGAAGCACCGAGCACGCCGCCGGCTAGTCATGCTCCAGGCTCGAGGTCGGGGGAAGAGGAGGAGGGGAGGGGAGGGGAGGAGGAGAGAGGGAGGGGAAACCGGTGTGTGGTGCTTTGTCGGGCGCCACACACCTGGCCGCCGCCGCCACAAGCCGTGGAGCAGCGGCGGCGGCCGGGGGAGCACGCCTGCGGGGGAGGTGGCGACGACGGGGAGTCGCCCCCGTGTCGCCCTGTGGAGAACGACGCGGGGGATTTGTCTCTACTTCAGTTGTAGACCACGACTTAACATCTTTATACCAGGTAACTATTCCATCTTATGCTAGTTATGTGACTCCATTTGCTTTAAAAATTTGATAGAGTTGCCATGTTAGAACCCTGGACTCCATTATCTACTTATTTTGAGATTCAGCACTGGCCAAGTCTATCCTTTTGCATTATATTATATTAGTTCAGAGTTCAGGGGACTCAGTTGAACTGTTGTGCATATGCAATGAGAAAACATGTACAAATAACAACACATGCTTTCTTTTACCAGGCCAATGAGATTGAGCACCTGGTAATTCCAACAAGAGATTACCTCTTTGCACCTTCACTCGAGGATATTTCTCAAGCCATAGATTTCATCCACCGTAAGTTCTTGCCCTTCCTTGCTTATTTTTAAGGACAAAAAATACACGATAGAAAATTCATACTTTTTTTTTCTGAAACATAACCCCAGCTCTGATCAGTTTTCTATTATTTTCTTTTCCTTGCGTCTGCGGTACCTTTTCGTTATGGATTTTTTTTCTTCCAAAGAGTAACCATTGAATCATAGGTATGAGAGTTAGTGGTGGTTGACTCAAACTTAGGGAAGCAAAGCAGGTAGCAGTTAACTCAGAAAAGGAAAGCGGGTTATTATTTTGATCACTGGTCAACTAATGTTTATGGTATTAGGTATGTATTGCCAATTAGATTCTGATGTGGTAGGTATGGTTACAAAGAAGCTGCAGCACTATCTTTGTTATTATTTTGATCACTGGTCAACTAATGTTTATGGTATTAGGTATGTATTGCCAATTAGATTCTGATGTGGTAGGTATGGTTACAAAGAAGCTGCAGCGCTATCTTTTAATGCACAGTCCATCCCAACCTCTGGATTAAGGTTCTGTTAGATGTCGTTGTATATGACGTCATGCATGACAATTATGTGAAAATACTGTAGATTTGCTATTGAAAAATATTGAAATGAGCCTAGCCATTACACAATGTCTGTCACTCATTCAAACAAACTAGAATCATAACTCATCAAAGCACGTCTATAATTTAAATTCTTGATTTTTGTCAAAAAGCAATCTATGACAGGGTGGGCTCAGCTAAATTCATAGGTATTTTTGCCAAAAAGTTATGCATATATAGCATATACTATGTACATGTATTAAAAAAATAAAGATGACACAAAATGATAGGCTATTCAATCATTCAACCCAAAATCAATTATACAATTAGTACTGTGTGATTTTTTTAATCAAGTATACATTGCCAGAAACTAGGATGTATGCAATCAGCAAAAAAAAAAAATCTTTTTTTTCCCTTTGAAATTCTGAATACACGCTCTCAAATTGGTAGATTCAATATATAGCTGCCTTCTTTTCAGGGAATGCATCACAAGGCGGTACTACGTATGTTCATTGTAAAGCTGGCAGAGGACGAAGCACCACTATTGTATTGTGCTACTTGGTAGGATGAACTACATTTGTATTTGGACTCAGTATGCATGGTCATGTTTAATTTCGTGATAATTCTTGTGTTGCAGATTAAATACAGGAACATGACCCCTGAAGCAGCTTTGGATCATGTCCGATCCATTAGGCCTAGAGTGCTTTTGGCACCATCGCAGTGGCATGTATGGAGTCTTTGGTGATTGCATTCAAAGTTATTAGTACAATACTACTGGTGTTAAGACACTTTTTATGACAATTCACACAATTTTGCAGGCTGTTAGCTCATTTGGAACTCTCACCACTGGACAACTTCCGGTACGGAGTACAAACCTGGGCTGTTTCCTAGAAGCCATTGAAGCTCGCCGTACGAACACAAAAAATGATGATTACCACGTGATGGAGTTTGACTGCGAAGATAGTGGCTTACCACTTTCTCAAATTATGCTATCTAAGCCAGCCAGCCCCACTGGGTGCACCGATGCAGTCCTCATAACTGAAGCAGATCTTGAGGGCTATGATACTTATATTGGTAGTAGGAAAGAAGCCGTGTCGTTGGTAGTTGCCACTCGCAGGCCCATCATGAGGAGATTGTCCTGCCTCTTTGGCTCCCTGAAACTTAACAACAGCAATTGTGAACCAGCTTCAAGCCGGTTCACTGAGGTTCGCGCCTGCTAGGTAGTGTCTTTCTCCAGTTTTCCATGTTGAATCAAGAGTATCTCTAGATTGGCAATCATCCAAATAGGATTTGTAGAAGCCTGAGTTTATAGCCATAGCAAGTGCCATCGGGAAGAAAGTTGTGTGCATAGCCAGAGGGGTTGTTTAGTTTTTAGAGTGTAGAGCTGTGAACGCGTCAAATATCCTTGTTTTTCCTCGAAAGCATGTGATTCATTGCAATTTGCATCATTGTTTACTTGAAATAAAAACAGGTCTTTTCAGCCAGCGGGGCGGCATCGACCTCAATTAGATTGATTATTGACAAATTTGTACTACCTGCAACTTAATTCCTTCTGTCTGTACATGAAATTGTCGCGAAATTTGCTGACGTTATTCTCGTACTACTTTGATGCGCGGCGGTGTACTGTGAATCTGTCATCCTCGTTTCTTTGCTGATTTCCCAGTTGTTCATTTTCTGGGGACATACTCCCTCCGTCTTATAAATTATAAGACATTCCAAGAATCTTCTATAAGGCATTTCAAGAATTTTGAAGAGTCAAAACATCTCAAGTTTGATCAATATTATATAGATAATTATAAAAATTCATGACATCTAATAGGTATAATATGAAAATATAATTGATGAAAAATCTAATAATACTTAGTTGGAATCATAAATGTTATTATTTTATCATATAAATTTGGTCAAACTTGAGATGTTTTGACTCTCCAAAATTTTTAGAATGCCTTATAATTTAGAATGGAGGGAGTATTTCTTTGCTCAGAATCTAATACCGGAGCAGATTTCTTCTGGCTCAGGAACGAGTGGAACCGTGCCTATCACTCGTTCCCAACCCAGGAACGAGTTGGATCCGGATGGCAGGAGATCCGGTTTTATTCCGGGCCATGGAGACTAGGAAAAGACTAGTTTTGGTTACGAGCCAGTTTTCATTCTAGGTCGGCACAAAAACGAATGCACATTTTAGTCCCATCCGAATTAAAAATGGGCACAGCAATCCACCCGGAATAGACCTGTGAACGGGCCAATCCGGTACTAGAAAAGGAACCAGGCCTAAGCGAGCACGCGAGCAGAACAAAGACGCAATCTCCAACTGAAACTGGAATATACTCCAAACGCCCAAGCTAAAAGTGAAGATCCCATTTCATAATTCAGAGAGGTGAAGGTGTAGGAGCAAACCCTGGTCCGAGGAAACATGTTCCGTACGAATCAAAACTGGACGAGCCAAACAAACCATCCAAAACCCTCTTCCATCCTCCTCCGTCTCTCCCGCCGCCACACGACCGGGGGCACGGCCATGGCGCGGATCGTCTCACGCGCGCTCCCGTTCGCCTCGCGCTCGTCCCTCCACCTCCCGCTACCGCCGCCCTTCCCCGGCGCGGCGCTGCTCCGTTCCGCCTCCACAGCGCCGCCCCTGCCCCCCGCTGCCGGGGCTGCACTCGCGGCCTCGCTGCTCTCCTGGCGCGGGCACACGGGCACCCCCGAGCCCTCGATAGCGGCGCCGCCGCCGTTCGCAGGGTTCCTCGCTGGAATCCGCGGGTTCCGCAAGGGACGGCGCGGACAGGCGTCGGCGAAGCGGTCGCAGCCTCAGGACGCGCCGCCGCCGTCGCCCCCACCCCCGCCGAAGGAGAGCGAGATCGAGCTCATTGCTCGCATCGGCGTCGAGGAGGACATGCCCGACGACCCAGAAGTGCTGGTACACATCACGCTTTATGGAACTTCTCTGTATTCTTATTATTCCTGCTGCTTTAGAAGTGTTAATTGGAAATGCCGATGAGAATCCTGCAACTGTTATATTTAGCGCATCGTTATGTTGCACCATGTTTTGTCCTGATATTGCAGAACAATTTAGAACTGTAAGACTGTTGCCTTTTGTTTTGATCAATGCAGCTGTTCATTTATGTTACTGGCTGATTAGAGACACCATGTTTTGCCATTTTGAACTGGTTATGTCTCCATGTACTCAATAATATGAATGGTTAGAGTGGCACATCCCGAGAAGTACCTAATCAGTAAGGACGTACATGTTTCAGGTCTCTCAGCACATGTTTTAGTAGAGATCTCTTTCACCGGTAATATGTTGTCTTGGACAATGTAGGTTCTTTCTAAGGAAAAAAAAAGAACTGTATTTGGCTTGTAATAATATCTCAGATTTTTGTAGTTGATGCATTCTGGTTACTCAAGCTATTTGACCTATTTATGTTTAGGTATTGTGGACTTCCGGTGTTATCTGGCTTTTGAGCTGTTTGTTTCCTCATGGTGAATGACAATTGATTGTTAGATATGTTTGTATGTTTGTTGCAGTTTTTGTTAAGTTTTAACATGGGTTTCTGGTAATGCACATCCCAAAAAGATACTTTTACATTAAATGGAAGTAGGTGCTTCTAATAGCAATCTTGGTAGAATTTTCTTTGACCAAGACATGAGTAACCTGGGAAAATGTAGGTCATACCTAAGTATACCTGTAACTGATGTGTGATTCTGGCTTTTGTTTGGGTAGTGGGTAGTTGGGTGCCTATTGGTTACCTAAATTTATCTATTTATGTGTGTACATATTGTTTTTGTGTTCTGTTGTGATTAGGCTTTAGCCTATTTCTCTCAGACTGATGAGTTGTTCATATATGTTTGTAAATTTTCTGTCATATGCACATGCAGAACATTGTAGAAATCCTAAAGTTAAATGTCCCAATGGCAATGAAGATTGCACTTGATGGACTTCTGGATTCCAGCTACAGCACCCGAGATACATCAATAAGCGATGTTGGGAAGTATGATAAGGTTGAGGTTTCTGTATTGCTATGCAATGGTAACTTCATCCAAGATCTTAACAAAGAATGGAGAGGCGAGGACTGCACTACTGATATGCTCTCGATGTCCCAGTACATTCCAGATCTTGATGTTCCCATTGTAAGTAGGAATACTTTTTTGAATATTGTTATGCTCTTAGCTTTACCCATGCGTCTTATTTTCTTCTCCTTCTCTGAATATCTTTTTAATGCAGCTCATGTTAGGTGATATAGTAATATCTGTTGAGGCAGCTGCAAGGCAAGCTGAGGAGAAAGGTGTTACACTTCTTGATGAAGTGCGGGTTCTTGTGGTACGGTTCTTTTACTTTTCTTCCCTGAATTCCTCACAGTTCCTTTGAAATTGATTATAGTTTGTGTATTCCTTATAGACATCCCAAGCTCTTCAACTCACAGATCATTCCCTTCAATTCCAAAATAAGTCCATATAGGCACCTTTTCATTTCACATTTCCTGTTTTACCTCTACTTAAATGCACCATAATCAATCTAGTAAGGTATTGCAAGCATACCATCTACCTCAATTTGTGTGCACAATTCCGAACTGCATAACTGCACTGACTCTTACAACTACCGCTTCAGATATTATTCTACACATTACTTGTTTACTCTATTAGGTTCGCGGCATATTGCATCTTCTTGGTTTTCATCACGAGTCGAGCAATGAGGCCGCAGCAGAATTGGAGAAGGAGGAGCAGCTCATTTTAAAAAGTCTAAGGTGGAAAGGAAAAGGTCTAGCTAAGAGTGCTCTGGATTCAAGCAAGCCTCAAACAGATTCATTGGATGGTATATTCTTAATGAAATTTCTAAGTTAATATGTTATAGAAATGCCCACTACACTCATGATCTAATCGAGCTCTTGGTGTCTAAGAATGTTTACAGGGCAAGTGACAAATGGTCTGAAGAAAGCTGGCAGCCTAAGATTTTACAAACCAAAATTCAAATATATTTTTTGTGATATGGATGGTATATTCTTTGCTCTTTGCACGTCTTTACAGTCTAGATGTGCTATAGTTTTCACTATTATTGTTTTTTCCTTTGAACAAGGCACGCTGCTCAACAGTAAAAGTCAAGTTACAGCAAGGAATGCAGAAGCTCTAAGAGAAGCCAGGTCAAGAGGAGTAAACATAGTTATTGCCACTGGAAAGGTATTATACATTCTTTGCTCTTGTTCAACTAATCTATTGGAAGAGCAGAGGTGCTATATGATTTTTTAATTATTTTAATTGAAACCATTGGATGACCTTGATATAGCCTACTAAGCCTAGTGTATCAAGATGTCAAAAGTGATCATCATAACTCTTGAGGGGCACTGTAGCCTACTAAGCTTAGTATATCAAGAATCATCATAGCGGGCACTGTCACAGCACTGTAGCGCTACTGTGGTGGAGCTGCCAGCCAACACTGGCTCCTCCGTCTCCTCCCTGTTCCCAGTTCTACTTTGCCGGAGACTGAGGCGCTACAGTGCGCGCTACAGTGTTCCATAGACCGCCCTGTGCAGCACAGTACGCGCGCAGGCGGAGCCGGAGCCATCCAAAGCGGAACCAAACGAAGCTTAAGTTTGATTAGGTGTGTCACTTTTTTTTTTTAACAGGCAGGAGAGTTGCATATCTTTATATACTATAGAGTGAGGAAAAAACAGTCCTGTACGAGGCAACCTCTTACCTACCTAGGAGGTAAGAGGAGATTGCCGCGTTAATCACCTAAAACCAAAGGAATGATCTGACCTGGGACCACTCACACTAGGGCATCAGGCATCACCCGTGGGTGGAGGCAGCTTGGTTTTTAGGTATTCTGAGGAATTCCCAACTTCTTTTTGCAAAAGATCATCTGCGTACCAAAATGATTATTGAGTTTTTTAGCAGCTCATCAAGCTGTAGATATTCTTTACTAGTCCCGCACTCCTGCATTAGTATGTTGGCCATCCTCTAGAGTATTTGGTAGCCTATGTCCATAGCCTTGTCATAAACTCATAATATGATACAGGACTCTAGGCGTGTTTGGAAGCTATCATGCACTTATCCGGCCAATGTGTTGGGCCGAGCATTGGCGGAGGATTTGGTCATCTAAGTTTAGGCGTGTGCCGATGTTTTTTTTGTCTTGTGTGGGTGCACCAATATTTTGGGCCAATCCAGATGACCACACTGCCATCAATCAACAGTTGCAAATTGGTTGGACGAGCTGGAGGCAACATCCAAACCTCAATCTCTCTCTGCCTCTCTAGTCTTATGGCCCATCACCTAATTTGTTAAGCTTTTTTTTTTCCTTGGACATAATTTGTATGAAGTTTGAATGGAAATTATTTGCCTTGGTTGTCTTTTTTTTTGGAGATTAGATCTTTTCAGTACCGCTGATGATTATTTTGCTTCCATGCTCAATCTGAAATCAGGCACGTCCTGCTGTAATTGATGCTCTTAGTATGGTGGACTTAGCTGGAAGAACTGGCATTGTTTCAGAATCATCACCAGGTGTATTCCTTCAGGTTGTTATGACATTTATTGGAAAATGCAGTCATTTTAGTCATTAGTTGTCTTGAGTAATGAAAGTGCTGCACCTCTAAACATCCTGATCATTATCAATACATTCAGTTTACTGAAAACCTTGTATTACTTACAACATGCCCTTATTAGGACCCTAACTACATCTGGGGTGATAAACCCAATAGGACAGATTGTCGTGTATGTTTTTGTACTTTATGCATTTTCTGTGTACTTGCATAATTCACCAGAATTGGGAAAAAATTTAGACGAAACAAAAGGTTGAGAGACCTTTCTAACTAAAATAGTCATGGTCACCCTCAATCATTGGTGAATGTTTCTATTGTCTATCTATAATCTATATACTCAAAACTTCCAGTTTGGGTCTAATTCATCTCCACACCACTCCACCCAGTCCACTTGGGTCCCTATTAGCTGGCTGAGATGATACATGGATGGCATTGGACACACAAAACTTATGTTTGTAATTCCATGGTGCTTAGTGCTTCTACTCTTCATCCAGTGTCCTGCTATATTTGATAGTTGATGTCCCCCCAATTATGTATGTCAATGTAGTTTATTGTTCTATATTTCTATTATTATTTTAAAGAATATTGTTGTATTCTTATCACATCACATAAATTACGCATCATTGACTTTCATTGTGATCATTATCCCCACTCTCATCGAGTGCATACTTCCACTTGTAGGGTCTGTTGGTTTATGGTTTGGAAGGAAGACAGCTTTATAAAAGAAATTTGGACCAAGAAGTATGTAGAGAGGTAAGCAACTGTTTTTGTCTGAGAAAAAAATGTGGACATAAGTCGCAGTATAGATAGAAGGGCGCTGCTCTGTTCAAAATCTTGTGGCTTTTGAAATGCACTTATTTTCTTTATATTTAGTTGTGGTCTTGTGGATATCTTCTTTGGATCCATATCAACAGTCATACTATAATTAGCAAATATAGCACATAAACAGATTGCATTCATGCATCACAGCAACCATAATTGATGGTACATAATTTTCATGTTTTTTCTTGCACACTGGTATAATGTCTTATATGCTACCCCCTCTGTTCCATTTTTTTCTCGAACATGTAGGAGAGCCGCGTATCATTATTAAGAAGAAAAGGGGAAGAGCCCTTACAACACACTCCACTCACACCAAGAACTAAAAATAATATGCACCTTTTCTAGAACAAAACACGACCTCGACCAAAAAAAAAACTAGACCAACCTTGGAGGAACTAGGTGGTATTTCGTTAAGAAAATAGGCACCCAAATTCGCCTCGATGTGGACTTGAACCTGAGTGGTCTGGGCATGCATCCACACCCTTGGCCAACTGAGCTTCCTCTCTGTTCCAAATTATTGTTCATTTGGTTTTGTTCTAAGTCAAACTTCTTTAACTTTGACCAAGTTTATAAAAAAATGCACCAACATCTGCAATGTCAAATTTGTTATATTTTCAAAAGTCCATTTATTTGAACTTGAAGATGTTAATACATTTTTCTAAATCTAAAAACTTGGTCAGAGTTAGAGAGTTTTGACTTAGGACAAGGCCAAAGCAGACTATAATTTAGAATGGAGGACTGTAGCTAACTTATACTCCCTCTGGTCCATTTTATCTGGCGCAAGTTAGAATGACACGGTCTACTAGATTACACTTTGACCATTCATTTGTTTTATATTATATTATTTATACTTACAAACATATAATCATTGGATAGTATAATTCCTTACAAATCTAATCATATAAGGTTGTATTATAATAGTTAAAAATTATAAGCCTAATTTTTGGTCAAAGTTTTTAAAGTTTGGATCTTGATATGCGTGTGCGCCAGATAAAATGGACCGGAGGTAGTAGCTGATTAACAACACTCTTATGTCTGAGATAATACCTGAATGCTCAAGAGAAAGAACTTGCAGAATTTTTAATCCAAATAAACTAATCTTACCCTTCATTGTCTGTAGTCTACGCTGCTTGCTTGGTGCTCCTGTATTACTGATTAGTGACATATTATCACTGTTTTCTTTAGTGTGTTAGGCAACATATAACTATTCTTCTACGAATATGATATCGTTGGCATTCATGCAGGCACTCTTATATTCTTTGGAGAACAAGATACCATTAGTAGCATTTAGTCAGGATCATTGTTATTCTATGTTTGACCACCCTCTGGTCGATTCTCTCCATTACATATACCATGAACCAAAGGTATGATGTGGGTTGGCAGTTTGTTCTTAATCACTCTTTGGGTATCGTATTCCTGTCCATTCTGAATGTAGTTGGAATTTCTTTTGCAGGCTAAAATAGTGCCGTCTATTGATGAGCTTTTAGAAACAGCTGAGATACAGGTAAGTATGTTTATTATTTAAGTATCAAATGAACTTTCTGAATAGTTTATGCAGCAAATGCATGAATAATTTTAGTGCTCCCTCCCTTGAAAACTATATTAGCATCAGAACATCTGTCTGTAGGTATTTTGTTACTCTAAAATCCATGCTCAAGTAGCAAGTTTCTAAGGTTATTTATTTAGTTGATATAAACATAAACAAGGTTTCTTACAGATGCATGGAGGAGGTTTAGGGTTACCTTCACAACAAAGACTAATTTCTGTTATAAAAAAATGCCGATTTTGATTGAATTTTCCATTTTGTATACAAGATAGGAACAATTTTATGGAACATCATTGGATCAATTGCACTTTCTTATGCTATTTGTGATGCTAAGACAAGTTGCAGCTTAACATTCCCATATTTTTCATATTCAGAAAGTATTGTTCCTTGAAACTCCTGTGGGAATTTCATCTGCATTGAGACCGTACTGGGCAAAGGCGACAGAAGGAAGGGCCCATGTTGTTCAGGCACAACCTGATATGCTTGAACTTGTACCACCTGCAACTTCGAAAGGCAATGGTGTGAAGATTCTGCTGAACCACCTTTCCATTAGTCCGGATGAGGTACAACCAATCTAGGCCCCAGCTAATATATTTGAATTGCACCAATCAAAACTTGCTAGCCTTAGCTGTGGTAGAACGTTGAAGTAGCTGCAGAAAAATTCAGTAAAAATAAGATACCGAAACATTATTCCAGATCAACGAGATTAGTGTTAGCTCTAAACCGCTGTGACAAATGATTGCAGGACAAGAATCATGGTGGTACCTGATTTCTGCAATTTCTTCCAACATTTCTGACCATGGAGTTTTGCATTTGACTCCTGGTCATTCAAGCGTTTGTTCATCATGATAAACATTTAGATACCAGTGAAGCAGCTGTGATAATGCTGCTGATGTTAATAGTGTGTCATGCTAATTGATCTTGAGGAGATGTGTTTGGTTTGAGGAATGGGAAGATAAATGGATCTTTCTAATCTATAGCTCTGAACCTAGTCTACATGTTTGGTCTGAGGATGCAGTTGGTCCTGGTCCCATCACTAACTCATTTGTCATAAGCACATGTTACTAAAAAAAGGAATTGTGTTATCCTACCAAAACCTCAGCATGGATTCATGATGGATCGAAATATTTTGAGCTTAGGATGAGGTACTTACTCAAACGGAACACAAGACTAATCACTGCAGTTGTTCTCAAGACCATTTCTTTGGGTACTTATCGTTGTGTATAGTTTGTATGACTTCAATAGTTTTACAGAACAAAACAACATAATGAAACTAAATCTGGCATGGAGACAAGCACTATTACTATTTCAACCAATTTGACTTGAAAGAAGATCAACTGCAATGTAATTGCCATTGTGTACTAACAAGTTGCAAGGTTCTAAAATCAATTTCTGTTGTGCAAGGTAATGGCAATTGGTGATGGAGAAAATGACATTGAAATGCTGCAACTAGCTTCGTTTGGTGTTGCTCTTGCAAATGGATCTGATAAGACTAAAGCAGTGGCAAATGTAATTGGCGCCACTAATGATGAAGATGGAGTTGCACAGGCTATTTATGAATATGCCTTCTAACAGCACTGAATCATTTTGGACTGGATTCATATCTGCTCTTTTGATTCCCCATTTTCCCCTGTATTCGACACAGAAGTCAAGTGGTTCCAAGTACAGCGTTCGAAGAATTACAGTGGAGTGCGAACTCACTCGTGGGTTAGAAATTTTGAATTGTTGGCCTGTAATAATTTTTTTGTTGGCAGGCACTGAAATCCAGCTCTACATACTCTTATAATTGGAATATGTAATCGGATTACTATTTTCTCAAATTTGTATGTAGGCGTTCCTTTTTTACCCAATTTGTCTCTCTTCTTTACTCCGATCACAAAATAGCCAAGCCACCTGGATCTTGTGATATGGCTACAGTATCATTGATATTTACACGAATCCAATGTCTCATAAACAAGATGATAGGGGATGATAGTCTTTGAGAGCAGAGAAGGAAAACCTCGTACAACTGAGACAGGCCAATACGCTTGTCAACAAAATCCCTCTAAAATGCAAAAAAAAAAAAAACAGAGGTTGAAACCCTGGATTGAAACAGTCATGTCAGCCTACTTACTGATGGTATCCACTCTTGTTTACAGGGATTGGGGGAGGTCTGTAGAGCATGTTTTTGCTGTTGTTCCGAGCCACCAGATTTGCGCAAGAACTTCCGGGTGCCCTGCTGTTAGGACCCGTCATATGGCAGTCCTGCTCTTCGTCTAATGCTACATAACTCCTGGATGACTTCATCTTCTTGTAGGGCGTCTCTTTCTTGCGCAGATCTTCCAGGCACCTCACTTCAGACATACACGCGAACGACTGAGACTTGCCGTCATAGTATTTGGATAGCCCTTTCCTGCAGAGAGAGGACAACACGATTGAGAATTTTTAACCCCGTTTCTCTTAATTTGATGTCTGTCTGTAAAAAGAAAGAGAAGTCGGATGACTTACTTGACAGGGAGCTGTGCCATCATAGATGACAGATCGTAGAGGCTGTCAGAATTCAATCTCCGCACCGGCTGCTGCGATTGCTGCGTAAACTGGTGCTCCAGAGCTCCGGCGCCCTCCTCTCCATCTGAGAACTGGTCCTCATCGTCGGAGTCGCCGGAGATCGAAGACGACGTCTCGAACAGCTCCTCGTCTTCTTCTTCGCGGTACACCGCGAGACCTGTAGCGCCGCTGAACCCGCCCATGCTTGCAACTCCGAGGAGATTTCTGGAGGTATTGTGTGTGTGGTGTGTGGATGGATATATTCTTCCTCAGCTCCTCTTGCTTTCCTTTCCTTTCTTTCACGACCTTTGCCAGGGCCGGGGGAGAGGGAAGGGGTATATATACACGCGGCTCTAGCTGGAATGGGATAATGCTAGGAGCCTGCCTTCTTCAAAAAATTCAAACACGGCGTGGTGCGCTTTGACTAGTATAATGCTCGCAAGCAATTTGCATCGGTGACATCACCATCTTGCATTGCTGTGTGCCAACATGACCTAATTGTTACTAGGTTTTTCTAGGACACTGACATGGACCCCATCGGCATTGGTCTGTGCATCTGTTCCGTTTTTTTTCCCTTCTTCTTTTCTTATTATATACTTGCAGAATATAAAAGAGGCCTTGTTTAGATTTTAAATTTAGGATCTAAACTTTGCATAGTAAATATCCCGTCATACTGTAGTAATTTTATTTTTATTTGGTAATAATTGTCCAAATATTGATTAATTAGGCTTAAAATATTCGTCTCGTAAAGTACAACAAAACTGTGCAATTAGTTTTTGATTTCATCTACATTTAGTACTCCATATATGTGCCGATATTTTGATGTGATGGGGAATCTTCTTTTTTATAGTGGAATTTAGGGGTGAATTTATATATCTAAACAAGCCTAGAGTGTGAAAGTGTCTGTTGGCCACTCGCACATGCCTTTGCCCAGATTCTGCAGTCGGTGCCCGCCTGATCTGATCTTATCTCTTCTTCAGTTTGCTGAATGTGACCAGGATTGTTCTGTTCGCATATCTCTTTGGCAGGTCGGGCGACGTGTAGGCCATGGATGTTGGGGTGGAGATCGTGTTGCTTGTTTATGTGGGAGCCGAGGGACACGCGGCGCGCTGTTGTTGGATTATCCTCATCGTTTTTTCTATTGTCTTGGTCGCACGCAGGCTTAAGTGGTGTCGGACGGAGTATGCAGATTTTTCACGAAACCAAACCACTTTTGCTTATCGTGGCGTACGTTCGAGGAAATCTTGAATTGTGATGGTTTTACTTGTACCCCACAAACATCCTGGGATGGGGGAATTTGGGATTAGTCAGGCCTTTAGCAATCCTACCCGGTTGATCGCACAGTCTTCCCCTGATTATCGCCAGAATACTCTTTTGCTGTTTCCGATTTTGGAACAGAAGCCCTGCCTGCAGTGAGGAACCCAGGAGGCGAGAGAGGCTGGCTGCACATTTACGCAAGCCACAGCGGAGCCTTAGCTTGCAAGTGTCATTTTTACTCGTGGTTCTGGACCATTTTGATTGCCCTTCGCAATACCGCCTCGATCAGGCAAAACGAGAACACGTGTACGGTTTTCCGCATCGCATCTGCTTTTGCACTAGATACGTCGCTCATTCCTTCCTTCCTTGGCTTCCACTGCAAGGGAGTAAAAAGTGAAAAGTAACATGAGTATGCCGCCTGGCTCTAAATTTAAGTCGTAGCTCACCTCACCTACAAATTATGGTGCACTTGATATATTGTTGCTTTTCTCCCCCTCCACTACTGTCTGTTATAGATAATGCTGCATTGAATACCACCGCTAGAGTATCAAGGCATTTGTTTTTGTGTCTCAGCCGCCTGCACTTTTGTTAGCGTTGTTTTTTAAGACCTGAATTGTCGACCAGCGTACCAGGAACTTGGACCTAGCCTGATGAGCGTCGCAAAACTGGACACCTGTCGCGCGATCCAGCTACGAGCCAGCCGCCAGCGCATGTTCACTGAACAAACACAAACACCTCCTCACACGTATTCTGCCACCAAAGCAAACACCACATATAACACAGGGCCTTGTTAGATACCCAAATTCACCCCCAAATTCCACTATGTAAAAAGAAGATTTTTCATCACATCAAAATGTCGACACATATATGGAGTATTAAATGTAGATGAAATCAAAAACTAATTGCACAGTTTTATTGTACTTTACGAGACGAATATTTTAAGCCTAATTAATCAATGTTTGGACAATTATTAGCAAATAAAAACAAAAAACTACAGTAACTCGCATCAGTACCGTTGCCGCCGATTCGGCGGATGCCTAGCTATTACGAGTGTGAACAAGATTTGATCAGTGGACACATGGCAGGAGCAGCGTTTCCGGGGGGACACGGCCACAGGTCGGGCGGACCAACAAAACCGGCGGCGACAGCCCCTCGTGTCCGCATGTGTGCTGCCCGCTTGCCGCGAGGCTGCGAACGGTGTTTCCCGACGTGGTTTCGAGTCCCGCCGGTGCAGAAATCCATATGCTCATGTCTGCTCCCTTTTCCTGCTCCAGCCTATCACGCGCCCTAATTCAGTTCGATCCTTTTCTCGTCTATATAAACAAATCTCGGTGCTCCAACACTAAGTATCGGTGCCTTTTCTGGTCAAGGGGGTGGCTGCTAAGAAATAAGAATCCGTGCTTCCGATCGTGGTGCTCTTAATCCTTATCCAAGCCCTGGACTCGTTCAAGCTTATAGACTCCAGTGGTGCGCTGGACAAGCTCATAATTCTTCAATAGTCGTTCCGGGTACGGTGATGGTCCACCTGCCTCAGTCGAACGCAACATCCATGACTTGGCCTGTTGGAAGGTTTTTAGGTCTTTTTATTTTCCTTCTTCTTTCCGAACCATTCAAACACGCTCGACGAGTAGTATGGCGACTCTTCCGGTTGGTTCTATCTTGTGCGCGCTGAGACTGCGACCCCAGGACAGCCAGGTGAATCTTTTCTCTCTATTTTTCTCGCTCGCTCTGTCTCTCAGTGCCTTCTTGTCGTGTGCGTTCAAACCTGAAACGCTGAAACGCGTCGACAACGGAACCAAAGCGTCCTGATCCTGACCAATCTATAGCTCGTGCGTAGAACGTGGAATGGAACGCTACCACACCACACCCCCGTTTTTATCTATCCACCCAAAGAAAACGACTCTTGAAGGCGCGACCGCGAAGCCATCACCCAAAAGGCACGCACGACGCGCTCGCGGCGGTCCTCGTATTATCGTATACGGAGTACAACCTAACCCCGACGACGCACCGCCGATAAGGGAGGGGGTGGTGCACGGAAAGAGGAGGATGATAACTTGATAAGAATGGGATCCGTAGCGGACCCGGACGAATCGTTGCGGGGATCCGACGACAGCGACCGCCCGCGATACGATCGCAGCGCAGCACGGCGCCCCAGAAAAATCATGTGCAACGACGGGGCCAGCCTAAAATTTTGCGCCAGTGTTCGTGTGGACCACGCGTGGACTACCTGTCCCGGCTTCGCGCCAGGCGCGGCGGGAACGTGGCCGGCGCGGGCGGGAAGGGGCGGCGCGGCCTGCCACTGCCAGCCAGGGCAAGGGCATGTGAAACCCGGGCCGCGGGATCGTCCACGGATCCGCGTCCGCGTCGCGTCGCTGTCTGGGCGATATTTTTTCGGCGCCTCACCCGCTGCCGCGCTGCTCGCCGCGCGCATCCTGCCAGGATAGATGGATCATGGATGCGCCTAGAAAAAACCCTGCCCTGACGCGCCGCGCGGCCTGGGGAGTCGGGAGACCTGCCGTTTCACGAGGGGGCGGCGGGCGGCGTCCCCTCGCCACCCGGATCGGTTTTCTTTCTCTGAAGCCGGAACGGGCGTGGAGTCGGTGCGCGCCGCGCGCGCAGTGACAGAGGTAATATCCAGGGTTCTCTCGTCGATTCTTTTTCGATAAGGGCTGTGTTTAGTTAGAGGGGGAAAATGCTGAAAAATGTACTGTAGCATATTTTGATTTTATTTAGTAAATAGTATCTAATCATGAACTACTTTGGTTTGAAAGATTCGTCTCACGATTTTCTAACTAACTGTGAAATTAGCTTTTTTTATCTATATTTAATGCTCTAGGTAAACTTTAAAGCAGATTTTAGATCTAAACACAGCCGATGCTTAGCAGCCACCCCTCCTCCCTTCCCCCTTCTCGTTGCTATGCACCGTGTCCCGTCCCTCACGCGCGCCAGGGTGCTGCTAAGGTGCCGCCGCCGCCATTCCCCACCAGAAGGCCATGGCCACTGTCGACGCCATGGCCACCGTGACGCAGGACCTCAGTAAGGAAATGTTGCGATGAAAGCGCTTGTTGCAAGCGTATGTTTCAATTGTTTCAGACGTTTCAAAGGTCTGTTGCAGTTGTTTCATATGGATGTTGTAAAATTAGATCGGGATGTTACACATCTTGTAAGTGTTTCAAAGGTGTTGTTCAGAATGTTTCATCTATTCCAGACGTATATTGCAAGCGTTCTGATCTGTATGTGCGTATGTTTCACACATATGTTGCAACAATATGTTCCAAATGTTTCAACTGTTTCAGTCTTATATTGCAATAATTTTTATCTGATATTGCATATGTTTCACACACATGTTGCAAGTGTATGTTCTAGATGTTTCATCCGTTTTCAAGTGTTTCATGTTACACATGTTTATGTTGTTAGAGGAGTCAAGGAGCGCGGGGAATGATGGTGCCACGCCACGGGCGTGTGGCAGAACCGCCAAAATAACTCACTTCCGGAGGCACTTATCTACCACTAGACACTAGGTACCCCGAAAATGAGCTAAGTCAAACAGTTCTGTTGAGCCCACCCAATGAGAGAATTCGAAACAGTCCACATTTTACATCCAGAATCCAATAATGAGTACAAGTTTACAATACTTAATCCATTCATATAACATTAGTCTTGAAAATTATTTATTATAATACCAAAGTTCAGAGTGCGATAATTAAACAGTAGAATTAACATAAACATCTAGCGAAAAGATACAAGGATCTATCTGTGCCCACCAAAAGAATTCTCCACACATGAGCAACTCCTCAAGCTCCACCTGCAACAAGGGTGAATAAACCTTGAGTACAGAATGTACTCGCGAGACTTATTCGACTAGTGGGAATATATTTCTCGACTCTTAAGGGATATGATAGGTAGTATGTCTTGTGGTTTATTTTGTTTTGCGGAAAGCATTACTAGCATTGCGTCCTTAAGATAAAGTTTTATTTGCAGTCATGTTTAGTTTATTATTCAACCCTTCTATGTAAGCATATGTTCTACTTTCAAGCAAGAGTTGAGCAATCAGAATTATTTCTCTATTTTTCATGTTTCAGTTCTCACTATAGTGCTAAACCATAGTCAAGTCGTACCATCACGTAGAAACAACGATTCACAAATCAATGTAGCCCAGCTGGGTACCCTGAAAAACACACACCTCGCTTGTACTCCAGACACAAACAAGACCAACCCATTCCACTCCTGTCGAGGGGTCCAGGTCCCCGTCTAAACTTGGACTCCAAGCCTCCACACTCGAGACCCAGTCTCAATGCGGTACTTAGACCTCCACCTTTCACCGCCTCCAATCAGTCAGTCCGGAAAGAGCCAAAACCCACGATAAGAAAGTAACGAGTCTTCCCGCTCCCATAAACAAGTATGTGCTCGGAATAATAAATTTGTGACTTGACTACCATCCACAGCAACGGACGGTCCTCAATCGACACAGACAGGAAAAACAGTGCAACCAAGCTATGCCTCATGGCCACGGGACACAACCTGTTACACCCACCAATACCCATACCAGATCCCTATCCGATCACCATTTTCCTTTCCATTATTTTATGATGAGAGTAATAATAATCATCTATTATGAGTAATGGCAGGTTACTCATACTACCGATAACCTAAGCATAGCATCTACTCGATTCTGTACTAGTAAGACTCATATGTATATATATACGGTAATTGGCAAAATAAGTGTTATACACCGGGGCTTGCCTTGGGTAGGCGCGATGTTAGCTACGTCAGTCAGCTCAAGGACTCCTTCCTATACGGGGATCTCCTCCTCGTACTCCTCTACCACCTCCTCATACTCCGACTCTCCGGTGGTCACGAACTTCACCAACTCGTTCTCTACATACATGCGATGACGATGCAACAATTTAGTATTCAAGAAACAACATCTCTTAAAACAAGAACACATAAACTAGCCAGCTCTAATGGCTAAGATGCTAAACTATCATCTTCACCAAACCAGATATTAAGCTCGTCCTAACAAATACCAAATTTTTATTAATCAATATCATGCTCTTATTATTATTAGTTTTAACGGATATCAAGCTACCATATTAAACAGTCTATTCCAGTGCTACAAAATTTACAACAAACACATAATAATACAACAAAGCTACTGTAAAAATTTCACGATCCAAGCTATTACCAGTTTGCCACACAAATTCCTACAATGATTAATCTAAATAATACTAAGCACTTTCAAATGATTTAATAGGCCTTAGCATCAGCACAGACATGTATAAACTAACCATACTATCAGATAGACAACATTTTTAGGAACTCAACATAATTTATTTCGCAATTTTTGGACACTTAAATGATTTTATATTTAAATAACAAAATCAACTCAGAATTTATTTTAGAAAACTTTTACTAATTCACTGGGAAAAAGAAAAGGGCACCGCGGCCCACTCGGCCCAGCGCGAGCGTGGCCTCCAAGCGCGCGCGAAGGGCGGCCTACGGCCCATTCCCGCCCGCGATTCCAAATTTTGCAGAAAAGCCCTCGTAATACCTAGCATTTCCGCGACCACCACGTGCGCTATTTCAATAGTCAGCGTTTATGCAACTAAGCACTCCTAGTTACTCGCCTTCGCATCGAGGAGGTCCCCGACGCCTCCCTGCCCGTCGACGCGGTGAGCACGGGCACTGGCCGGCCATGCCGGCCATCTAGAGTTCACACCGGCCCAGCTAGCAGGCCAACCTTCATCTACTGTCCTAGTGCCTACGCTAGGAGGAGGTAAGGGAGCAGCAGAGCTCATGAACACAGTGGCCACGGTGAGCGGCCGCTCGCGACGGTGGCGCGACCGTTTCAGCCACCCTAGACCGCCGCACAGCTACCTAGCTAGTGCGTGAGCATCCTTAGCTTACCCTGGACTCGGCCGCAGCGTTCGTTGTAGTCGGGGAGGTGGCGGAGAAGGCTAGCCGCATGCGACCCGAGGGGTGCGGTGGTGCCCCGCGACGACACGACTGCATCAGCAGCTCCGGCGAGGTAGTAGGGGTACGAGTGAGGCGCACAGGGTTAAGGGGAGGTGGAGGCGAAGCTTGTGGTGCAGGTGGATTGACGCAGGATGGTGCGATGAAGGGCTGCCCATGGCAATGGCTGAGCTCAGCCTTAATGGCATGGCGGAGGGGAGACTCCAAAATTGGGGTTCGTTGTGGCGCGAGTCAAGGCTGGGTAGGGTTGGGTGGCTAGACAACTCACAGGCGGAGCTAGGGACGCGGTGAATTGACGTGAGGTGACCTGTATCTGTTGAATTAATGGGTGGCTCCGTCGGCCATGGCGATCGGGAAGAAAAGGCCAAGGAGGGGGAAGAGGTAGGTCCAGCTCGGTCAGTCCTCGCCTTGGCGGGATGCGGTCGCCGCGACCGGGGCGGCACGCGCTCTGGAGGCAACGCCAAAACGCGCACGTGCAGGCGGTGGGGTAGGGTGGCGTGAGTGCGGCCGCAGCGCCATGAATGACGTGACGACGACGGTGCATGGCAGTAGTGGCATCGGTCGGCTGGCAGTGGTGGGTCCAGGCGGTCGGGCAACTCGACGTGACGAGGTGAGCAGCCACGGCTCCGCGCGGCAGCAGCCAGAGGCGGACAGGCAGCAGACCAGCCGCGGCCATGCCGGGGGGCGGCCCTGGCCCCAACGACGCGGCCACACACGTGTGGCTCGGCCGGAAAGACCACAGCGAGCGCAGGCACATGGTGACCGCGCACACAACCTGAACAAGTGACCTGCACGACTTTTAAAGCGTGTGCAACAACTAATCTATGCGAGTTGAGACTAAACCACCTCTACTACATTGTAGAGGACAAATTAGGCTATCAAAACGATCACACACGTGACACCATTTTCCAACTAAATTTCCCAGAATAAATTCCCAAACACAGCCTTGCCATTCTATTTTTCAGACAATAAATTGACCAAGTCTTGGCTGATTTTTTGTTTCCAATTTGATTTCCAGGCTATTAGAAATATGCAAGGTCTGAGTCGCTCCGGGGCGTCCTACCGTCCTCAATGGGAACATATAAATAGCTAGCTAGACAAGGTCTGAAAAACAACAAAAAAGGAACACCTGAGTGAAAAGTTATGCAAGGTGTGAGAGATTATTTTTGAGAGATCGTGAGCTGCTGCTATTATGAACTCGCTAACTCTTTGATCACTCTTCTTGATAGTCAACATAAATTCTTCCTAAACTAGCTATTTAAGAACCTTTGGGATGCCCTAAGGCTATGTTCGATCACTCCTCATGTAGTGGATGAACCCTGTACTCATCGTGTATATGCAGGTTATATGTGTAATTAAAGCATATATATTTGTATTTTTTATATACGAATGAAAATTATAACTAGTGGAGGTTTCGTATCTCTGTTTTCAAAATGTAACCATCTTAAAAACTGGATATGAAATAGCCTCTGTCAATGCACATTTTCATTTCGCTATTTCATATGCTAGCTGCAGTATTTAATCATTCCATAGTGTTATTATCAAATATATGGCGTTTGAACTATGTAGTCATTTGCTATTTCTAACTATTAGCATATTATAATACGTACACATAGACAAATAAACATGGTTTATCATATCTGGCCATCTCTTAAATTAGGAATTTTATATCGGCAAATAAACATTTTGTAAACGAAGGAGCGCGTGCGAGGAGTAGCTTCGACTTGTCTCGTTGGTTTGGATGACATGAAATGAATAGTGGCTCGTTCACTTCTACAGAACTCTTATCATTTCTCTCTTTACCAGTACTATATCAAATTATTATTTTTATAAGATGTCACCCCATTTAATGCCCACAAAACTCCCATAACATTCATTGGAGACTTCATTGCATCTGAACATCATAAATGGCAAGCATATAACCATAATTTTCACTTGAGCTAGTGGACGGTTTTCATGACATTAATTAAGATATCGAGTAAACAAAATGCTGATGTGGCATTGAAATTAAAGATGAGAGATAAAGGAAATAGCTTCTTCTTAGAGCAAATACAATGATAGAGCCAAGTGTTTGGCTATAAGTTAAGTTATAAGAGCTAAGTTATAAATAGTTATCTTATATTTATCTATAAAAAAGTTTTTTATTATTATGTGGTACCATGTTTTACATTTTCTTTCCTATATTCCTCCTCACATGTACTTTTATCTGAGGCCACTAATGCCTATGCTTCGTACCCAGCTTGTTGCCTACATGAGAGTCAAACTCCCTTCTCTCTCCTCTCTTCTTTCCACCACATCAGTAGAAATGCTGACCATCTTGGCTATAAGCCCATTATTATACTTGCTCTTATACAAGAAACTATGTTCACAGAAAGAGTTATAAATAGATGATAAAAGATACCCCCTCCGTTTCAAATTATAAGTCGCTTTGACTTTTTTGGTTTATCTATTTTGCTATGTATCTAGACATATTATTTATCTAGATACATAGCAAAATGGATGTACTTAAAAAGTTAAAGCGACTTATAATTTACAACGAATGGAGTAGAAGAGAGATAATTGGATGAAAATTTTATTTGCAGAAACCATCCATTGAGAATATAGTTTTCATGTAGTTGTCCATATCAACCGGTAACTATGGAAACTATTATATATTTTTATGATTGGAACTGCCTTTATTACTCTAACAATGTATCATGAGACATGATAAATGAGTTCACAAGATGCGATAATGCAGCCACTAGCCACCACCAGCAAGCTTGTATCCAAGATAAGATTGCATCCAAGCTTGGTGTTCGGAATAGCTCTAGATCGGAGGACCTGTGGAATCGCCTGGTTATGTTTGACACATGCATGAGTATTAAATATAGACTAAAAAATAATTAATTGTACATATTGCGACTAAAAACCACCAACAGCTCTCGTGTCTCGCACGACGCCTTTTGCTCAAACCTAACATTTGACAACCGTTGATGGTTTTGGTTGCCAAGTCGTTCTTAGCTTCCTGGCGGCGGACACGGTCAGAGCTAGTAGCTTCTATTCTTGAGCCCTGTCTTAACAGTAACAGCATGTCTGAATCTACGCGACACGAAGAGACGTCGCGGACTTGCGATCATCTATTCAGTGAACGAAGGATCCAAGCAACGTATGGAAAGACCGCAGCGCAGCTGAAGTCAGAATCCACGCGGTCAAAGGTACTACAGCTACTAATTCCTTTCTGTCGCCTGGTTTCTCCAGCGAAAACGTTCAGAAGCGCCCGTTGTCCGGCTTACCATCACTTCACCGTGGCGGCGGTTTCAACAGACGGGAAGGCCGGTTTCTGTACGACCTTATCGGACTGGCCGTTCCGCAGCCACTGAACATGCATGGCCATTCGCCGGTTGGGCAGATGGAGCGAATCGAGTCTCCAGATTTGGGTTGGATTGGATTGGATTGGATGCAGGTGGGCGGGAAGGTGGTGGGCGGCCGACTGGCTGCCAAGAGATGGAGGTTGGAACTTGGAACGCACAACTTGTGCGGCACAGGTAGCAGTCAGGCAAGCTGGGCCGCCGTTATGTATGTTATCGCCTGGACGGCTGCTGGTGATAAGGAGGGATGTCTATTTCTATTTCAGACCATGATTTGGTCATACGGAGTACAGTAGTTCGGCAGATTGGAGCCGGATCATGATTCATGAGTGGTGACGGGCCGACGGCGAGAGTTCTAGTACGTGTCGTAGCGATAAATGTAGCTAACTGTCTTCACAAGCAGCGCTCCAGAACACGATGGAGCGACGAGGAACGGGCCGAACAAAAGGCAGGCCAGATTGCCAGACGCAGAGTTACACAATTTGGATCACTTCTTTTCGTTTTGATAAATAAATGAATTTCGAGGTCTTTTTTTTTTTGCCAACAACAGGAACTTCAGAGTTGTAGATGATTCGACGGTGTCTAGAAGAAAAGGTGGAAAACAGCGGAGGCGTGGCGGCCAGGGCTGGAATTACTATGCATGCTAAGGCCCGACTCAGCCCCACCATGAAAATGTGCTGGGCTGAGGCCCACGCTCCTATCGAGCTCTAGTTGTTCCTATTTTTAAACGAAATTGTTGTTCCTATTTTCTCATTTTCTGCCATTGTGTCTGCGAAGGACTCAAGAGTTTTTAAATGAAAAATAGTAATAACGATACGACAGGTACAAACTTTCCTGCAACTGGTTATTCTTATGGTATTCTCCGTTCGATGTCTATGTACTGAAACATTGTAATAAATAAGTGGGCGCTGCGATGCTTCTAGAAGTGCAAAAAATATAATAAAATTGCCATGTATATTGTAGTTTTTGCTTTCTGATGATATATAGACGCCAAAAATGAAAATAAACGACAAACTTTTAAATTTTGTCAACGGTGATCTATGGATTACTTGGGATGATGTAACAGTCAAACTCTGCTGCTACTTAATGAAATACGTGTCACAGGACCCTCTCGAAAAAATAATCAAATTTTGCTTCCGGAAAGAAAGAGCTGCGTTATATTCGCATCGGAAGCCAAAAGTGAGACTCAACGGACTTTTGCTAGATTATATGGAAGCTACTTCAGGAGGTGTCAGCCTCTGTTTCACTTTACCTGCCGCTGCCCAATACATCGTAGCATTTTTGGCATTGGTCAAAAAAAATCAATGCTTGATACTTCCTTATAGACAGATTTATACTGAACATAAAGCTTTATTTTGTACACCCTTTGGCATCTAACCTTTTTTTAGAAAAAAAAAAAGCAGGCAAAGTCACAAGTATGGCCTGTTTGATAAAACTATGCTTCATTGGTAGAGTAATTTTTTTTCATTAGATCTACAAACAACTGTGTTAGTGGAGTTAAAACTGTTTTGAAAGAAAGTTCAGTAAAACAACTTCTCAGGGTAGATTTACGAGAGGGAGCTGGACCTCGGAGGAGATGGTATTGTGAGTTTTATTTGACGTCCACTCCTTGGGAGGCCGGATTTTAAGGAGCCCTACTTAAGGGGTTATTCTAGTTGAATCCGTTTGGCCAAAAAAAAAACTCTAGACAATTCCTGAGACCGCTAGAGATGCCTAAAGTGGAACAATGCTTGGTACTGCATATAATATGTGTATAAGTATATGTGTGTTTCATTAATTCAAAAGTCAATCAAACCTCTTCAGTTTCTTAAAGATTCTTGCAAACTCTTGCATATTAATCTAATCGATAAATTATTGTGAAAAGATAAAAGCTAAATAATTCATGTATATAGAATTTTCAATTGGTATTTATAAGTAAGTATAATACAGATTTTGACATACTGCTTATGCTTTGTTGCTAAGTTGGATAACTTAGAATAATATTTTGCACGATGGGGTTGCTAATAAATAATCATTCAAACAAAATGGTAGAAAATTTACTTTTCTCTGTGACTACTACTAAAATTTTAAAAGATGATCTCATAAGGGTAGCAACAAGAAAGAACTAAGCTTTTAGGGCGATTGTTACAAAATAAACATGTTGTTTTACCTCTCGTTGGGACTATTTTTTTGCAGCACGTACACGAAAAAGAGGACAGTGTGAAAGAAAATAAGTAGGTCATTGTTTCAAGTAACAAGTAACAACTCTCTTGATGTGCTTAATTTGCCCATCAATCAAGCTATGTTAGAACCTTTTCTTGATTTACTTTTGCCGCAAGTAGATTTTTCGCTTTTTCCTTCTGATAAAAGAAGAGTTGTGTGCTATTCTTTCTTCAATTTCTATGCTACAACTAATGCGTGCATATACTTACGGAGTATGCTGAAAATAAAGTTTTTTATTTTAATTTCTAGTGAAAAGGAAGAAGTAAAATTATTAGTTCATGCTCTGGGTGGGAAAAATAAAACAGCTGCGTCTGGGTCACAGCGAGCGACCACAATTGGGGTGTTTAGTCGGAGAGAAATACTCGTCGGAAGGACGTCGGGAGGGATTTTTAAATAATAAATTATAGAATTTGTTAGAAAACAGCGACACGAATTTAATGATATTAATTAATCTGTTATTAGCACATGTGAGTTACTGTATAGTACTTAAGGGTTTTAATAAATTAATTAAGTTTAAAAGATTCGTCGTGATTTTCTCGAAATGTGCAATCAATTTTTTTATTACTTCACGGAGTTCCATCACCTACGTTCTCGAAAATGCGAGCAAGAAAGAGAAGAAGAGAGACGGCAAAGACGCAATAGATCCCGAGGCCTTGTTTAGATCCCAAATTTGGGATGCAAAATTTGCATAGTAGATGTCCCGTCACACTGTAGCAATTTTGTTTTTATTTGGTAATAATTGTCCAAATATTGATTAATTAGGCTTAAAATATTCGTCTCGCAAAGTACAATAAAACTGTGCAATTAGTTTTTAATTTTATCTACATTTAGTACTCCATATATGTGCCGACATTTTGATGTGATGGGGAATCTTCTTTTTGCATAGTGAAATTTGGGGTGGAATTTGGAATCTAAACAAGGCCCGAGTTGGGAGGCCCAACTCGGCACAGTGTCTGTCGAATCACAGTAGCAACTTTTGTTTTTATTTGGTAAAAATTGTCCAAACTTTGACTAATTAGACTTAAAATGTTCGTCTCGTAAAGTACAACAAAACTGTATAATTAGTTTTTAATTTCATCTACATTTAATACTTCATACATGTGCCGACATTTCGATATGACGGGGAATTTTCTTTTTATATAGTGAAATTTAGGGAGAATTTGGGTACCGTTTAGATGCCAAAAATTTTGCCAAATTTTTCAGATTCCCCGTCACATCGAATCTTTGAACCCATGCATGAAGCATTAAATGTAGATAAAAAATAAAACTAATTACACAGTTTAGACGAAATGGACGAGACAAATCTTTTAAACCTAATTAGACCATGATTGAACAATATTTCCCAAATAACAACGAAACTGCTACAGTACGTTTCGCCAAAATTTTTGCCATCTAAACAGCCCCTTGGAAATAAACAAGGGCCAAGAAAGAGAGCCCGGCGCCAGCTTTACCGATGCAAGGGCCCCGCAGCGTGCTGGGCTTGCCCGATGCGACCTGTCGCTGTCGTTGCCTCGGAGACTGGTCTGTTGTGCAGTGTGCTCCCACGTTTCGCCGTGCTGGACAGACTGGTACTGTATGCTCCTGTTCACTTGTCTTCGACATGTACGCTACAGTTCTTTAATAGTTTAATGCCATATTCATATATTTATACTTTATGTAGACAAAGATTTTAACCAATTTTATTTTTGAGATCAGAAAAAACATAGCAAAACGGATGGTACTCTACTCCTATGTTGCAGGCTAATTATTGCCTGTGAAATATTGCCAGCTTTTTTTCCTTAACGAAAAGCCAGGTGAGAAAATGAATTTGCGGCGTAAGCATAAAGTTGCAGCCTCTTTGGTTTACGCAAACCTCCTTCAAAGTCCGAGTATAGTTTCCTTGTTCTTGCAGAAAAGGAGAAAACATGGGCGCTCTCCCTCCTCCGTAATGCTTTTCACAAAAAAGAAAAAAGTCTAGATCACCCCTGAAGTATGGGGTGGTGTCTAATTTACCCCATCAAGTATGAAACGGTCTAATTTACCCCCCTGAACTTTCCAAAACCGTCTACTTTACCCCCTGGGGCAGTTTTGACGGCGGTTTGCTACAGTAACCATGGTTTTTGCTACAGTAACCAAATCTTTAAAAATTCATAGTAAATCACAGAAAAATCATAAAATGGAAAATCTAATTTTGTTGGACTCCACGTGAGTAGATCTACACAATGAACATATAATATGGTGTGCTTTAGTACAAAGTTTTTGCTGTAGCTTTAAATTTATTGGAAAATCCTAATAAATTTAAAGCTATAGCAAAAACTTTGTACTAAAGCATACCATATTATATGTTCATTGTGTAGATATACTCACGTAGAGTCTAAGAAAATTAGATTTTCCATTTTACGATTTTTCTGTGATTTACTAGGATTTTTTAAAGATTTGGTTACTGTAGCAAAACCATGGTTACTGTAGCAAACCGCCGTCCAAAACTGCCCCAGGGGGTAAAGTAGACGGTTTTGAAAAGTTCAGGGGGTAAATTAGACCGTTTCATACTTGAAGGGGTAAATTAGACACCACCCCATACTTCAGGGGTGATCTAGACTTTTTCCTCAAAAAAAAACGCCGCTTCGTTCTCAGCTCTTGGGCTGGTTCGGCTGGTGGAAAAGCCGGCTGGTTTCGGCTGGTTCAATAGTGTTTTGTGAGAGAGAATAAGCTGAAACAAGCCAAAATAAGCCGAAACCTGACCAGCAGAACAGGGCCCTTGTCGTTTCACTTCGGTTAAAGAATTAGGCCACGTTTAGTTTCAAAAAATTTCAAGATTCCCTATCATATTGAAGGTTTGACACACGCACATTAAATGCAGATGAAAAAAAAAACTAATTACACAGTTGATAGAAAATCACGAAACGAATCTTTTGAGCCTAATTAATTTATGATTAGACACTGATTGATAAATACAAACGAAAGTGCTACAATAGCCAAAGCCAAAACTTTTCGCGAACTAAACACACTCTTACATTCGTGAGGCAAACATCTCCTGAGGACTTGCATCTTGTACTCGTATTGGACTTCTGCAGCTTAAACTAAACCCTAAACTGTCTGCTTTGTATTTTTTATTCTTTATTTTATGAGCCAAAATCAGCCTGTCATGAAACAATACTTTTTTTACAGCAAATTAGCATCAGGTCAGAAAAAAATACAGCGAGCCAAAAACGGCCATAAATATAGTACGACCTCTCATCGTACAAAGACATTTTGTACAGTGGCCCAACTGACATGTGTTCGTGTGGTCCTTGTCCACGCGAGAACCTCCCTACCAGCAGACATTCCTCGCCCCCGATTTTCTACTACACTCCTCGGCCTTCCGTTTCTCTTATGTTCCGTTCCGGACTTGAGCCGGCCTTGTTTAAACGCCCTCAGCTCCATTTCATAGCCCCCGGCTGGCGTCCGCACCCGCAACAGCCGTCACGCACTTCACTCCAGCGCCCCCCTCCTGCTCTGCCTGCGTCGCAGCCAGTGGCTCAGCGGCTGCGCTCCGTCATCCGTGCTCCCGTGCCTATCTCGTCTTGTCCTCACTCTCTCATCAGTCTCTCTCACTCCTCCCCTCTCCGGCTCTTTCTCCACCTCTGAGGTCTGACCTCTCCTCCCCAACGGTGCCCCGGCCGTGCAGCAGCCCATCCACGCATTCCCGTTGCGATTGCGGACGCCGAGGGCCAGGAGTGTCGGCGGTGCCCGGGCTCGGCGCTCGGTCGGCAATGGCGGGGCGGCTTATGCTGGCGCTCCCTATCCTCCTCTTCTTATTGCTCGTCGGTGAGTTGCAAGTAGCTTTGTCGTTCTTGAATGTTACGACCCTTCAGTTGCGCACTCGTTAGTGTTGTTATCAATCCGCGGACGGCGAGATGCCTTGCGTGCGCGAGGAAAAGGACACGATTCTATTCTTCTTGCTCTTTGGTCATGAGGATGTTTTGCTGCGTGTTCTTGAGCATTTTTTAGGGGGAATGTTCCATTTCATTGCTTCCCCTTTTTGAATATGTATCCCTGCACCATATTCTTTTCTTTCCATCGAAAACCCAGAACCGAAGATTTATAGCTGTATTTACAAAAAAAAAAAGACTTTTAGAGCCCAATCACTGCATTTGCTCTGTTCGCGTTGGTGGTAATCAAAACAGCACATGCGCAATCGCAGGGCAATGCCACGGCGGCAAGATTGGCGTCTGCTACGGCCGCAACGCCGACGACCTGCCGGCGCCGGACAAGGTGGCGCAGCTAATCCAGCAGCAGTCCATCAAGTACGTGCGCATCTACGACACCAACATCGACGTCATCAAGGCATTCGCCAACACCGGCGTCGAGCTCATGGTCGGCGTCCCCAACTCCGACCTCCTCGCCTTCGCGCAGTACCAGTCCAACGTCGACACATGGCTCAAGAACAGCATCCTCCCCTACTACCCGGCCACCATGATCACCTACATCACCGTCGGCGCCGAGGTCACCGAGAGCCCCACCAACGTCTCCGCCCTCGTCGTGCCAGCCATGCGCAATGTGCACACCGCACTCAAGAAGGCCGGCCTGCACAAGAAGATCACCATCTCCAGCACCCACTCGCTCGGGATACTGTCTCGCTCGTTCCCGCCGTCTGCTGGGGCGTTCAACAGCAGCTACGCCTACTTCTTGAAGCCTATGCTCGAGTTCCTTGTGGAGAATCAGGCACCGTTCATGGTGGATTTATACCCCTACTATGCGTACCAGAACTCACCGAGCAATGTGTCCCTCAACTACGCGCTGTTCTCGCCCCAGTCTCAGGATGTGATTGACCCAAACACTGGACTGGTTTACACTAACATGTTCGATGCCCAGGTTGATTCCATCTTCTTTGCGCTCATGGCTCTGAACTTCAAGACTCTGAAGATCATGATCACTGAGTCAGGGTGGCCAAACAAAGGGGCGGCCAAGGAGACTGGAGCCACTCCAGACAATGCTCAAACTTACAATACCAATTTGATACGTCATGTTGTTAATGACAGTGGCACACCGGCGAAACCAGGGGAGGAAATTGATGTCTACATATTTTCATTGTTCAATGAGAACAGGAAACCTGGCATCGAGTCGGAGAGGAACTGGGGACTGTTTTTCCCTGATAAGAGCTCTATCTACAGCCTTGATTGGACGGGCCGAGGCAATGTGGATGTTATGACTGGAGCAAACATTACAAGTGCAAATGGTACCTGGTGTATTGCTTCAACTAATGCATCAGAAACAGATCTGCAGAATGCCCTCAACTGGGCATGTGGTCCAGGCAACGTAGATTGCTCTGCCATTCAACCGAGCCAACCCTGCTACCAGCCAGACACTTTAGCTTCCCATGCTTCGTATGCATTCAATAGCTACTACCAGCAAAATGGAGCCAATGTTGTGGCCTGTGACTTTGGTGGTGCGGGAATACGAACGACGAAAGATCCAAGTAAGAATCCCGTCGTTGGTACTGTTTTGATGATCATGATGCTATGCATGGTTTCATTTGATAACATACATGTGCATATATTCAGGTTATGGAATATGTCTTTAGTTGATGTTGCTGTTATATACATAAGCTGCTCATAGTATGATGGTTGTAGCATTTACTAGTACTCCCTCCGTTCCAAATTGTAAGACGATTAGGGTTTTCTATATACATTACTAGAAAGTTTTGTATCTAGAAAGCGAAAACATTTTACAATTTGGAATGGTGGGAGTAGCTAATTTCATGTTGATGAGGTGCCTTTTGCTATTAGGCTATATATAGATGTCTATGAGAGAACAGTAGCTTACTTGCAATTGTGAGTTTGCTTTCTCAGCTTGTGGTTTTCTGTTTCTCTCCATTGCATGTTGCATAGATCATTGTGGTTCTGAATACAGGCGTAAGCAGTGTCTGTTCCCCTCGTATTCATATGTTATCAAATTTGATGGCATTCCAGTAACTCTTCAAGTGTAGAAAAGACTTGTGAGTTGCTGATGATGCTATAATTTTCTAAGTTTCTTAACTTATTATAGTTTACTTGAATTGTGGATTGGTCAATTTATCTTATCATGCATATGAAACAATGAAATTTTGATGACAGAATGTTGCAACGATTATTTCAGTGTAGCTTATTGATTGGCATGAGAATAGATTATATTGTGTGTTCCTTCAATAAGCTCTACTAATAATGTATGTTTCTTTTTCTTACCAATTTAATAAGCTTCTTTGCTTTATTTATTTCTGGCTTGCAGGTTACGACACTTGTGTCTATTTGGCTGCCGGGTACGAAATACTCTCTTACTCCTTTGCATTTTAAGAAACAGTTCCAGTGACACTCTACTAACATTTTTTTCTTTCTTCGAACTTGAAGTAATAAGATGAGCACGATGAATTCAACATCTCTTCCAGCTCGGAGCGACTCAGGTCCAGTTCCATGTGCCAAATGCTTCACCACTTTGCTCCCCATGCTGGTCGCTGTGATGGCTGCAGTTATGCTGTGATCTATGGAAACGCCCCAGCCTAGCCTCTTCAGATGTGAGATGAAAGGCGGATTGCGTAATGCTGGTAACCAGCGATGTTCTGTTTTGCCATGAGCAGTAGACTAGTAGTAGTCTAGTAGAGGCATATTATGCTGCTGTAGGAATTCTCTGGTCAGTTAAGATGTACATCGTCGCGCAGACTATATATCAGCTGGCATTAAGAACTTGATATCCTATTCTGCTGTCTTTCGGTTCTCTTCATCGCTGCATTTTGCATTAATCTGGTGTTGCATGGTTCTTTTTCTGAACTACTATGGTAGGTAGCATGTGAGAATATATTGCTGCTAGCAAGTCTTGTACTACGTACCACTAGATAGTCTTTTCCGTACATTGGACAATCAATGGATTATTGGATGCGTGGATGAAAATATTAAGGTGGGAAGTACTTTGCCAAATCCCTGTGAGCAGCTGGACCATCATTGGATTGCAGAAAAGCTCCGGAGTCAGTTGTCAAGAGAGGTCCTGAAGTTCATTATTATGCTCTAGATGCGTGCTCTGAATTCTGATGCCTCCTTTTAAGCTGTATAGATGCTTTCATGCTTCCTTGTTGTCAATGTTTTTTTTTGTGAAAATAAACTAGATGTAGTAGAGATGTGCACGGTAATATCAGGATGCCTCCTTTTAAGCTGTATAGATGCTTTCATGCTTCCCTGTTCATCTGGCTTATAATCCGTTTTATTCGGTTTGTTTTTTTAGCCGGAACAATATTTTTCTCTCACGAAAAATCAGCCAACAGTGTTTTTCAGCCGGCTTATAATTCCAGCCGGCTGAAGGTGTACTGAAAGAAAAGAAAAAAAAAGACAGCCTGATTTTTAATTGGGCTCATGAGATTTGTTGAATGTTGACACTTGGCGGTAGTTTCTAAGAAAAAGAAGAAGCTCACTCTTCCAGAATGCATCAGAAATCAGGTAGTGAGAAAACGTGTGAGGGGATTAACAAGAAGATAAACCTGGGAATGGGATATCGAAAAAAAATTCTCAGGAAGCCCAGCCCAGCAGGAGCAGCAGCTTGGCGGGTGCTTTCGTCCAGGGTGGCGGGGGGGGCGCATCGTGCAGAGAGGCTGGAAAGTGAGATTCTGATGGCCCACCAGCCACTCGGGCAGTACGAGTTGAGCTGCAGGGTCCCTCCCCCCGGGCCCGGCGTCCAGCGGTATCTCGCACGTCGTCCGTCCCTCTGGCGCTGGCGGTGGCGCACCAAAGGAGGGGGCGAGGTTGAAGGGCGAGCTAGCGATGGAACGGGTGGTTGGGCGCGGACGCCAGCCAAGTGGTGGCGATGCAGTCCTCCGCCACGCCGCGGCCCCCGCGCGCCTCTATTTATACCGCGGCCGTCCCCCGGCGGACACACCTGCGTACGTGAGCGCCTCGCTCCTCCCACCAGAGACATCGATCGAGCTTCCACCGCCGGTCGTCGTCATCCTCCTCTTGCAGGTCGCAGCTGAGCAGCAGCAGCCAGGCCGGACAGGATGTCGTGGCAGACGTACGTCGACGAGCACCTCATGTGCGAGATCGAGGGCCACCACCTCACCTCCGCCGCCATCATCGGCCACGACGGCACCGTCTGGGCCCAGAGCACCGCATTCCCGCAGGTGACCGCGCGCCTTTGCTCGTTCGTTCCTTATTCGTTCTCGCTCTTGCGTCGGTCCACCGTACGGCTGACACGGGGTTTCGATGATGGCTCGCCGCCGTGATCCAGTTCAAGCCTGAGGAGATGACCAACATCATGAAGGACTTCGACGAGCCCGGGTTCCTGGCCCCGACCGGCCTCTTCCTCGGCCCCACCAAGTACATGGTCATCCAAGGCGAGCCCGGCGCCGTCATCCGCGGGAAGAAGGTACCGATCGCCGGATACATACACCGCCCTCTTGATTTCTCCCGCCGACGATGTCGATCATATCTCTGCCGATCTCGCTCCTGATCACACGTATCCCTTTTTTCTTTGGTTTCCAGGGATCTGGAGGCATAACCGTGAAGAAGACCGGGCAGGCGCTGGTGATCGGCATCTACGACGAGCCCATGACCCCCGGGCAGTGCAACATGGTGGTCGAGAGGCTCGGCGACTACCTCGTAGAGCAAGGCCTGTAAACGGATTGCTTCAACTTCAACCTCCCGCCTGCCTGTCCACGGTTCGAGCATCCAGCAACGATACGACCGCCAGCATTTAGCAGTCTCTATACGCACGCATTTTTTTTAGTTCCCACGCCCTGGGATTGTGCGTGGCTCCGTTAATTACCTCCGATCCTCCGTCCGGCATTTCTCTCCCCCGCCCGTCGCCGATCACCAGAGAATCTTTTTTTTCCTTGTTTATAATTTGTCGGTGTCGTTTTGGCAAATAATTTTGTGATTTCACCCCCAAATTTGGCTGTCGTATATGATTTGTAAACCCGGAACAATATATATGTGGTTCAACTGCTCCTACCTATTCTTTTGTAATACGGGATATGTACGTATTTCGTGCAATCTCTTCCAGTTTTTCAAAGCATATGCAAAAATTTGAAATAATGATCAGTTTTGCGTTTTTTTGGAATCTTTCTAAACATGCTTCCACCTTTCTTCTTGTGTTTTGATTTGACTTTTTGTGATTTTTAATCAATGTTATCGGATTGGTTCGTCAGTTTGGGCTCAAACAGGTGCAGTTACTGGATACAAAAGCCTGAAACCGGACATGGCCGTCCTGGGTCCAATAATAATATTAGCTCTCCAACGTATTGCAGGCCGCTCCGGCCCACTAGCCCAGAAAACGCTACTCCCTCCGTCTTAATTTAACTCAACGTCTACGGTTCAAAAAAATTCTCAAAATGAAGGGCTCCATGCATCTGAACCATAACAGTGCTAGCCTGCTGGAACCTAAAGCTGCCAGTTTAGCAGCTGCAGCAACAAAAAAAAATGGCCATAGTAAAAACAGAGAAGGGACGGGAGCACGTGGACCAGTCGTTTGTTCGTACCGAGGCCCCCGTTTCCTCTATTTCCCTTGCCTGTAGACCGCACAGCAGGCGCGCGTGAAGACGCGTGGGGTCCGTAGGTGAAAAGCCTGTGGCTGATTTCTACAGAGGTAGGAGCAATTTCGTAAATTTATATCTAACATTAGTTTGCATGCACACACCCAGACGTGCAAATATTACGAGACGGAGGGAGTAGCTCGCTCGGCCGATTGGCGAAACCCATGGAAACATAGGCCGTTCAACAAGTGGCCTAAAAAAGTGGGAAGCATATATTTGTTAGCTTTCTCCAACCGTTTTTAAATATCAGTCCTAAAAGATAGAAGACAACATTGCATCAGGAATTTTTCAAATCACCCCACCACTTTTATAAAATTTATTTTTCTCTTATACATTTGCATTGGAAATCTTGTCCTTACTCTTATTCTTCCCCACACACTTCCACATCCAATCTAGATTGACCGATTGATACGTGACCGTATATTTCCGTGCGATTGGATTGATTTACCATGTGCGGAAGATTCGGAGTTGAGATAGAAAGTTGTTGGAGAGTGATTTTTTCCAATCTTGCCCAAAAATAGATTGGGAGTGGGTTTTGGAAATAAACTCTTGGAGATGCTTAGTAAGTCCAGTCTGATAAAATACCACTTCCTGATTATTGAGCTTCACTCCTTGATGGTGGAGGTTTTTGGTGGGAAGCAGGGTGGGAAGCAAATTAGAAGAGATTCTAGTGGCCACTGAACATAGAGTAGTTTTTTAGCTCTCAACTCGTAGCTGTAGTGTAAATGGAGAGAAGTTGTTCTTGTTAGTTTCCCACCATAATATAGTTGTATTTTAATAGTTTGGTAAGACTCCACAAAATCTGCTTTGAATAAGCTAGAGTAGTGAATGTGTCCTCCTTGCTAATGCGCACATTCCGGAATGGTGCACCTCTTCTTGTTTGGCTTTCGAAAATGGACGTGTGGCGCGCCCTCAGCTGCCCTCTTTGGATTTTGGTTCTAAAGATGACTTCGGCTACCACTAGCTCGTTCCTTCATCAGGCCCTTCTAGATGGCGACTAGAGCTGACTCTTGGGCTCACCATAAGAATAAATATTTCAGCTTGTGCCAGCAATGAGGCAACGGTTATGCGAGTGAATGAAAGAACCCTCTCTCTCTCACACACACACCCACAAGAAAGATGACGCTCCGATGGTACGGCTGTAAAGTCTAACATATTATTGGTATGTTTCTGTTCTTACCATTATTTAGAAAAAAATTCATCTACTAATTGTTTACCTCTAATATAATATTTCAAGTATTCAAATCTTCTAGTTTTATGAAAATAGAAAAGTACATGCACAGCAACATGTGTGTTTTATTCGCTGTTAACTCAGATTATACATTGATGCACAGATGTTACTACTAGTTACTGCTGCTCTTTTTTTAAAAAAAAATTATATTAAGCTATATCTCGATTTCTGCAAACAGATTATATGCCTAAAATTGTGATGCTCTACACCAGTACAGAAGGTCCACGATGCGATGCTTATTCCAGTGGCCCAACTTGTTGGTTGTTTATCCTGCGCGTGACCTCCACCTGCAAGTTGGAGAATGGCACATTTTACAGTTATTGCTGATTCGTTTGGCACAAATGGCAGCCGATTGTTTAGTACAAATGGCAGCCCGGGTTCTAGAACTTGCTGCACATGTTTGCTCTGCAGCAGGCGAGAGCAAGGCAAACGAATCCAGGTTCCGATCATCGGCTGCGGGTCGTTGCGGCGATTTGGTAGTTGTAGTGGCAGTTTAAGGAGGTCTCTTCTGTTGAGGTTTTGTTTTCCGAACCGAAGCGATTTGGTAAGAATTATTAGAACAATGTATGTAGTGTCACAGAGATAATCGTGTCCCCGGTTTCTTGTATAAGCTGTGGAGGTACAGTCAGATCAGACACAAATCGCACCGGTCTACAATTTGCTTCACAGACCAATTTCGGAACTGGAGTGAGGGTGAGGCAAATAGCCAATGGCATCCACGTGACCGATCACCCATTCTCAGCATCCGGCCTTGACAGGCCAGAGCAGGTATAATAATGAGCTTATAGTCAAGCTAGTCAGAATTTTTGCTGATGTGAAAGAGAGAGAAGAGGAAAGAGAAGAGAGCTCAGCTCTCATGCTAGCAACAAGTTGGGGACGGAAGCGTAGGCATCTGTAGGCCCAAACAAAAGTGCATATGAGGAGGAATAGAAAAGAGAAAGTAAAACATGTTACCACATAATAATAAAAAACTTTTTTATAGCTAAATAAGAGATAACTATTGTATAGCTTGGCTCCTGTAACTTGACTTATAGCCAAGTACTTGACTCTATTATTGACCATGCTCTTAAGACCGGTTGACGGCTCACACGATCAACTGCAAACCCGGCAATCTTTCTTGTGCTTTTCGTTTGCTTAGCCCAGCTCTAGGTAGCACATATCGGAGAGCGTAGCCGTCTACCCTGCCGTCCAGCAGCGAGCAACGCAGTCCGCATCCTGAAAACTGAAATCATGCATCGGATCGACCGCGAACCACCGGCGTAATGCAACAGGGCACCTCGGTACCTCGACCACCACCCGCCGGCCCATCGGCCTGAGCCCCCCAACTGCCACGCACGCCGAGCCACTCACCGGTCCAAGATGCCGTCCGGCCGGCAGCGGCACCCGTCCAATCCGTCGCGGGTCAAAGAAGCGGCGCGGCGGCCAACCGACCGTGGCACATGCCCAGCGCGCGTACCAGCGCCTGCGCGCCGCGCCCGGGCTCGCGCTCGCACCAAACGCACACCGCACACCGCACATGCCGAGGCGATCCGCGAGCCGATCGATCGAGCCCCGTCCTACTCCGCAGCAGTCTGGCCAGTCAGTCGGGCATCCCCACGCGCGGGGCGCTCCTGCCGAGGAGGACGGCGGGCGGGCGGACGCATGAGCGGCGAGCTGACGAGACAGGCGTATCCCGCTGCGGATCTCGGTGCCCTGCTCCGCGATCCCTCGCGCACGAGCCGCACGGCTGCGTGCCCCCGCCATCGGATACTAGAATAGTGCCCGTACCCAGAGCGACTGCACCGTGAAAGTCGCGATGCCCCGACCTGCTGCGTCGGAGTGCCCGCGCGGTGACTCTGACTCACCCCGGTCGCGCGAGTGTCGGTTGCCCGGCCGTTAAAACCGTTGCAACTTGCAATATCTGCCTGCAAACTACTAGAGCTACTGCTCCCAGATCTGCTTTGCAGTAGGGGCCTTGTTTAGATATCCAAATTCACTCCTAAATTTTACTATGCAAAAAGAAGATTCCCCATCACATTAAAATGTCGGCACATATATGAAGTACTAAATGTAGATGAAATTAAAAACTAATTGCACAGTTTTATTGTACTTTGCGAGACGGATATTTTAAGCCTAATTAATCAATATTTGGACAATTATTACCAAATAAAAACAAAATTACTACAGTGTGACGAGACATTTACTATGCAAAATTTGATTCCTAAATTTGAGATCTAAACAAGGCCTAGTATTGGATCGATTCTGGAGTTCCCTCTGTGCGCCTAGGATTCTACACATCGAACTCGCTATCTGTCACCTTGATTTACCGGTCGGCGGTCTATATCCTTGGATGCAGTCAAACAGTATGCATATACTGTAGTTGTAGGCAAGCGTATTTTTCAAGACCAGTTATATATAGGCAGATCAATTATATATGCTGCTAGTATTTGTTTGATGATATATATACTCCTACTGTATAGTAGGGTCACATCAGGCCAGGACCTGCCAGATAGGCTATGTCCGCATCCAAGGAGGCCTGCTTTAAGACCGGACAACGACAGAGATCGGATTAGGTTCTCCATTGCGATACTGCCATGTGAGCGCCATCTCGCGCTGTCACTTCATCGTGCACTATCGCGACCTAAGTTTAAGTTGCCTGAAGAAAAAGAAAAAGGGTAGCCACAACATGGCTGTGCACAGCAGGCTAGTCGCAATTAGACACGACATGATTCTGGTAACATGGCAACTAACGAAAACAGCACAGCTTGTTTGTATACGCCGAATTTGGCTAGCTGGTTATACATAGGAGTGTACAATGTAACGGGAAACAAAGGTTGCTAGTACGTAGTAGACTATATATACATATGATCTAGTCTACGTCTCTACGACGTCGATCACTCATGTGTTGCATATATTCCTGGAGAGATCGAGCACGGGTTGTTATTCGGGCTGGTCTGCAAAAGAAGTAACACGATCCTTAACTCGGATCGGCAACTCTCTCATCACGACATGGCCATGCACATGCATGTGTACCGAACTCATGATGAAATCTGAAGCTAGCTAGTACTACGTCTCATCAGGAACCCGCGGCCGGCCAGCCCACCGTCGAGGCGAGATCGAATCGAACTCGATGTGGATGCAGATGATCGAGCTGATCCGCTTGCGAAATTGAATGCGAAACCCACAGCGGCACACGATAATTGAGGACACGCTCGCGGTCCCGTCTCGAGTAAATACCGACCGATAGGTGAGACGTTGCGTCACATGCATGCGCCTCCACACGAAAAAAAGGGTCCTGGTCTGGTCTGCGCGGGGGGCCCGGCGGGGCCGGGGCCACGGAGCCCGATCGATCAGTGCCCGACCCCGTCAGCACTCAGCACCGAGAGGCCGGCGTGGGGCACCCCGCGGGCGCGGGCGGGATACTCACGTACGCTCGTGTCGGAACAGTGCACCTCGCCGTGGAGACTGGCGCGCCGACGTACGTACGCTGCTGTCTGCAGTGTCCGTATGGCCAAAAGCAGCGGGGGCCAGTGCGCCGCGCGCCGCTGCGCCCAGGAGCCACTAGTACTTTCTTTCCCAGCTCGCTGATGAAGCTCTGGAAGCGCATGCAGCATGTGAACGTGTTTAATTTGGTAGCCGATCATCGAGTGTGTTGGATGGGCGCCGCGCGCGCGACTGTTGTTTGGACCGGACGTGCACGTACACGGTACACGGGACCAAATAAAGCGGCCAGGCTGCTGGTGAGATGGGACATGGCCATGAACATCTGTATACACAGTGCTACAGTACTGAAACGCTGCATATAAAGTGTTCAATACATTCCTGTATACGCAGATAGTACACATTGCATACAGTATACATGCATGTACGAGCCGGGCCAGCCCAGCGTCCCAGCCTACCGGTACGTACATCCGTCTCGTTGTAGGTGCGTACCTATATCTACGTACCATACAGACATGGAATAAGTGCAATGCTTGCTGGTATATACAACCATACCGACTGGATTAGCTGTGCATGAACCCACGCGCAGTTAAATTTGATCGACCTACTCCTGAATTTATGCAACCAACTGGCGGGCTCTTAGCTTATTAGCTTAAACACCTACGTACACCGATATACGCACACTACTCCTTTCACCTTTCAGGCGTGTACCCAGCTAGCTTAGGTATCCAGGAATATGATTACGTCGCCAACCAAATCCAGAAAGATATTCATACTAGTCTATACACTACTAGTTGTGCCTCATTGAGATCATTTGAGCATCAGCAAAGCCCTCTCGATTAATGCAGACGCAAATCAAACTTAGCTCACGCCAGTCTTGTAGAAGCTAGCTAGCTCCTGCAGGGCACGATCAAGTCTAGCTAACTGTGAATTAATCCTACCGCGACAGAATCAGAATTGAAGCCGACCCAATCTGGAACGAAGCTGGTTTCGATCTCCAGCCGATCGACGGAAGGCGATCGAACCGCCAGCTAGCGACGGATAAAGCTAGTCCAAGTAGTAGCAGTCGTATATTTATGCGAGGAGCTATCACGTCCGGTCCGGTGGCGCATGCATGCATGCAAGCGTACAGGTACACGAGCGAAACTGAGCCAGCAGTAGCGTCTCGCATAGTCGCATGTGACTACAGCTCGGCACCAGCGGAGTGTCCTGGCCCACGGGTGGGTCCACGACAGGTCACGCCGTCTCGATCTCTATCATACATGGCATCATCGACACCATCATGGGTCTCCTAATTCGATAATAATGCATTAGCGCTCGTAATCTCGTCCAACTGTCGTATCGTTGTTGGTATGATCAGTCGCTAAATTAAACCCCCCTTCATTCTCTCCTTAATCTAGTTCGTCTTGGTGCTGTCGATCTCTTGATTAAGCTTTCCTTTTATATATAATGATGATGATATGAACGACGAGATCGACTGTTTATGGCTGCTTGGCTTTGTTCACCTTTTAATTTGATCGACGTGGACATGTAGTACAGGCTCGGCAAGGACTACGGGTTGTTTGATGCAGGAATCTGACAGGTGTCACATTGGATGTTATATACAGTGTTTAGATAGTAATAAATAAATAAATTACAGAAGTTCTCAGTAATCCGCGAGATAAATTTATTAAGTTTAATTAATTCATCATTAGCGTATGTTTACTGTAGCACCACATTGTCAAATCATGAACTAATTAGGCTTAAAAAATTCATCTCGCAGATTAGTCTTAATCTGTGCATTTAGTTTCATAAATAGTATATATTTAATGCTCTATGCATGTGTCAAATATCCGATGGGACAGGACTAAAGTTTAGGAGATGGAGTACAGGGTTACACGAAAGGGGCAATTAGTTCCCGTAGATTTACTTATAAATGTTGGAGTTTAGTCTACGTTGAGTTCGGTTAAAACATTAAGGTTCAGACAAAGCGCGCCGCGCGCGGTCAGTATGGAGTATCTCGAGGGCTATGGCACGAGCCAAATTGTACGCGAGCACATGCGTGCCTTACTAGCGTCCAATTTTGTCCACCAAAACAAATCGCCACACCCGCCCAAATCACCAATTTGACGCTTTGCCCCCAAATGCCAATGCCACACCGATCCGCGCGGCAGGACAGGACGCACGGACCCAAGCCAACCCAAAACCAGGACGCGCGCGCCCGCGGGCCGCGGCTACATATAACCCTGGACGGGAGCGCTGGCAGCTGCACATTTCGTTCGCTGCAAGCGCAAGCGCGGCAGTTGAGGCGATCACCGGCCGCTCGCTCGCCATGGACCCCTGCGCGTTCGTGCGCCTCACCGTGGACCAGCTCCTCCTCAAGCTCCCCGCGGTGCCGCGCCCCAGCTCCGGCGCCGGGGTGCACCCTTCCAACTCGCCCTGCTTCTGCACGCTCACCCTCCAGGACCACCACCCCTCCTCGCTCTCCCGCACCGCGCTGCTGCCGCTCGCGTCGTCCGCCGCCTCGGGCCCCGGCGCGGCCGCGGCGGCGTACGCCGACCCCGTCGTGCTCAGCCTCGACGCCGACGCCGTGCGGAGGCTCTCGGCGCGCCCCGCCGAGCTGGTGGTGTCCGTGCACGCGGGCCCGACGGGGAGCAGCTGCGGCGTGAGCGCCTCCCGCGCGCTGGGCCGGGTGCGCGTCGCCGTCGACGTGGCGCGCGCCGCGGCCGGGGAGATCGTCGTCGCCCGAGACGGCTGGGTTGACGTGGGGAAGCCCGCGTCGTCGGGTTCTTCGTCGGCGGCGGCCGCCGTCTCCGCGCGCGCGCAGATCCACATGGTCGTGCGGGCCGAGCCCGACCCACGGTACGTGTTCCAGTTCGGCGGCGAGCCCGAGTGCGGGCCCGTCGTGTACCAGGTGCCCGGGGGAGCCGCCGGCGGAGGGCAGCAGCGGCAGCCGGTCTTCACCTGCCGGTTCAGCGCCGGCCGGAGGGCAGCCAGGAGCAGGTTGGTATAGCTTCGCGTGCAGTTTACGTGACATATATATTTCTGTCTGCTACTTGCAACATCTTCATCAATTTGCTTGCTCATTCAGTTATCCTTGTCTTCGCGCTGTCAGTATTTAGTTTGATCGTCGTTCGTCGTTTGAATCTGATTTCATAGCTACTAAGTGCTTGTGTAGTTCATACTTCATAGTTGCAGACATGCACTGGACCAAGAATGCTAGCTAGACATTAGCGGGCAAGGGTGGAGCATTAACTGTTGGTCCAAATGAACAGATGGGTACAATTAAGTGGCTTACGAGAGACTGATATAGAAATCCAATGGTCAAAAGTTTAAAACTCAAGGATAAACAGATAACTCTAAATTAGCATACCTGGAGAAACAAAATAAGTTTACAATAATGGAGTTCGGTCATCAGATAGCGGATGGAGATTTATAAATAAGCCAGTGACAGTTAACATGAGCTAATAAAATGAAGTGTATATATCTACCTGTAACTAGTTTGCATAATTCTATTATGTCCTTTTAAAGCATCCATCCTTTCTTTTCTATTTTGCTTTTGATTTTTTTCTTCACACCTTTCATAATAGGATGCCAGCTCTTAGATACTTTGTTGGTTATCATAGGAGTACAACAAGCATTATATATAATGGCAATGGCAATGCCACTTGATAAATGTATATTGCAACCTGCGCTTAATTTATCTATTCGCCATGGAAGCTAGCAGTTCTCGTTGGGATCAAAAATGAATTGGTGAACACATCGCTGTCTACATAATTGTAAAAATAGAAGTAAAAACAAACCAGATCGATCAAATTCTCATTAGCCCTGCAGTCTGAGCAGTCAAGTTGGTCCTCTAGAGAAAGCTTCAGTGTCAGTGCTGCTCAGATCCCCATACATCCAGCTAGCTAAGCTTAAGGTTCCAGAAAAAAATTACTTATAGGTAGCATTGATCAATTAAACCTGAACACATCCGTCATGCTCAGACAGAGTACAGACACCAACCGTGCATGTGATGGGGCTTACCAACCTAGCTGTATTTTTAAATTTGCTCTGCGAAGCTCACATAGCTGGCTCAGAATCTTCCATATATCACACGTCCAACTAAGGAGCACGACATGAGGTCGGATTACCATCGCCATTAGTACCTGCTAATCTTGTCGCATGCACACTTGGCGCCACGCCATGAATATGATATCTGTGCGACACTTTACCGATTCACCAGTAATGCAACCATGCACCTGCACGTTACGTTCATGTAATCTAATCTCGCATGCGCGCTGCAAATTTTGACCAGATCGCTGACGCCGCAATCGTCCATGACCCGGAGCACCAGCCGCAGGCTGCGGTACTGGCTGAGCAGCACCCTCCACGGCGAAGGCCGCGACGGCGCGCACTCGCGGCGCGAGCAGCGGAAGGGCTGGACGGTGACCATCCACGACCTGTCGGGGTCCCCCGTGGCGGCGGCGTCGATGGTGACACCGTTCGTGCCGTCTCCGGGCTCCGGCCGCGTCTCCCGCGCCAACCCGGGCTCCTGGCTCATCCTCCAGGCCACGGGCGCGGGGCCGTCCAGCTGGAAGCCCTGGGCGCGGCTCGAGGCTTGGCGCGAGCGCGGCCCTGTCGACGCGCTCGGCTACCGCCTGGAGCTGGTCTTCGACTCGGGCCCCCACGAGTGCGCCGTCCCCATCGCCGAGTCGTCTATCAGCACCAAGCGCGGCGGGCAGTTCGTCATCGACCCGGCCACGTTCCCCGAGGCCGCCGCGGGCGCCGCGTGGCCGTTTGCCGGCGGCTTCGTCATGGGCTCCACGGTGGAGGGCGAGGGGCGCGCGAGCCGGCCCACCGTGCAGGTCGGCGTGCAGCACGTGACGTGCATGGGCGACGTCGCGGTGTTCGTGGCGCTGTCCGCTGCCGTCGATCTTTGCATGGACGCATGCAAGCTCTTCTCGCAGAGGCTCAGGAAGGAGCTGTGCCAGGACCAGGACGAGTGAGAGACCGACCCGAGCGACGTGTATTAGTGCTCTTGGGTTTGGCTTTTGTGCTGTGAATTGTGTGATTAATCTAGCCGGTTAGCTGTTGCTATGATGTCTTGTGGAGGTGATGGCCCTGTGGCTGTTTTTAGTGTAGGCTGGGTCGGATCACAAGAACAGGACGGGGTTTGTACGTTCATGATTCTTTCGTTGCCTCATTCAATTTATTCAATTCTTTTACAGATCTACCATCTTCTTGTTCAATTAGAAAGATACATTCGACAAAGAAGCCGCGGGACACAGTATCAGTTTATGCCTTCAGCTCCGGGCTGCTCTTCTTCAGGCCTTTCAAGAACTCGTCGAACGCCATGTGTGACGACCCACCTTCCTTGAGACCGTCTGCGGCCATCTTCTTTGCCATCGCGAGCCTCTCCCTAAGCTTCTTCCCTTCATCGGACTCCATCACCAGCCTCACCTTCGCCTCCACTTCGTCTGCCTCCACCAGCTGCTTCTCGTAGCCTTGAACCGCCACTCCAACCTTCATCTCCTCGACCATGTGCACCTTGTTCATCCTCTGCTCCGCGTACAGCGGCCAGCAGATCATCGGCACGCCGGACACGATCCCCTCCAACGTCGAGTTCCACCCGCAATGGGTGATGAACGCGCCGACGGCGTCGTGCCGCAGCACCTCCATCTGCGGCGCCCAGTTCTTCACCACCAAGCCCTTCTCCCTAGTCCGCTCCAAGAAACCATCCGGAAGCAACGCCTCCAGATCCGGCTCGATTGATGTGCTCTGGTGCTCAGGTGGGTTCCGCACGACCCACAAGAACCTGTGTCCACAACTCTCTAGCCCGCGGGCCATCTCTCTCAACTGCGGCTCCGAGAAGATGCCCATGCTGCCGAAGCTGAGCAACACCACGCTCCGGTTCGGCTGCGTGTCCAGCCACTCAAGGCAGGCGTGCCTCTCCCAGCTTCCTCCCGTGCTCCCGGGCGGCACCAGCGGCCCAATGCAGTAGACAGCAGGCGGAGTTGAGCGGCCGGGCGTGCAAAGCCCACACCTGAGCGCTTTCAGGGCCCGTGCTTCCAACCAGTCGAAGCTGTTCACGAGAAAGCCTCTCGCTTCAGGCACGCGCGCGTACTGGTGCAGCCGTGCTCTGGCAATGTCGCTCTCCCTGTCCTGCACCGTAGTCACCATGTCCATGGCGCGGATCGGCGGCACCCCGGGGAAGCGCAGCACGGTCTCGGGCATGTCTTTCAACGAGACCGCGGGGAAGTTGTACGGGAGGTGGAGGTTGACCGCGAGGTGACCGAGCGGGGATGTGAAGAAGAAGTAGGCGGGGATGTCGAGCTCGGCGGCGACGTCGAGGGCGTCGGTGCAGAACATGTCGACCACGACGGCGTCGATGGCCGGGAGCGTGCGCAGGAAGCTCCGGAGCGCGGGATTGGCGACGCGAAGCACGTCGATGGTACGCATGATAGGGTGCGAGTACTTGTCCTTGCCGGTGGGAGGGACTGGGAGGTGACGGAACGTGATGTCCGGGTTGGCGGTGGGGAGGCGGCCCATGGCGTCGGGCGAGTCGACGACGGCGATGGTGACAGCCACGCCACGGCGCAGGAAGACCTTGCCCAGCTCAACCATGGGGTTAAGATGGCCCACGCCCAGCGAAGGGTAGAGGACCACGGTCTTCATCTGCTTCTCCATGGCCATGCCTGCTTGTGCTTGGCGATCGAGCGAGGGAACGGCACCGAAATTGTAGCGAGAGCGATACCTTGTTCCCAAAAAGGGAATATATTACATGAGGAAAGAAGACACGCTGTTTTTTTTTTCCTTTTGATAACTATAGGAGACACGCTGTTAAAATGCGTTGCGAGTGCCGAGAGGCAGGGAAGGCATGCGTCTATATATAGCATGGGTTGCTCGCATTGCTGTGTATATCTTTATTGTTGCGGATCACATGGATGGACTGTCCACAACGTTCAATGCTCGAAACAACGTTGAATCATCGATGCTCCATTTCAGCTTTAGCTGCAACGTGTTGCACGAGCCTTGTGTCTGGCAAGTCCTTCCACATATGCTGTCATATTGGGGTGAGCCATTTCAATCTCCAAGCATCGAGTAAAGTAGATGCATGGATGCTAGGATCTTTTTTTCAGCATCGCATATCACATTGGATTGTATGGAGGCTAAGACTACTTTGTGTCGATGCCAGAAAATTTAATGCGCATACTACTGGCCCCGATGCTTGGAACTCTTCATGCCGCACAATGTTGAGCATCGAGGGCATGTGCACGTGGGTCAAGCTCGTCAAAGAACCTCAGTCTGGGCACAAAACCCGATACCCGAATCCCGAACCCAAAATACCCGCACCCGAACCCGAAAAACCCGAACCCGCAGTACCCGAAGTCTAATTCGGGTAATGAATGCTATTACCCGAATTTATTTCGGGTAAATCGGGTAGTATGCCCCAGTACCCGATCTACCCGAATTTTTATTTTTTCAAATATGCTGCCCAGATTTGAAGCATCATTTTTATTGCACAGTATGGACGATGGATGGTCTATGGAGGACTGGAGCTTGATGCCTTGATTCCTGCCACTGGAGTACTAGACTGTCTGGAGCTGGAGTATGGAGAACTGGCGTCAACCATCATTATGTTCTTTCTTAGTGTCTTCGTCTAAACTCTAAATTAGTGTTTTTGTTGAATGTCAAGTATCAGTACCTTAAGTCTTGAACGTTTGAATCTGTTGGCTGTCGTGGTTTGCAGTACTTGCTTGCATGTTGCATTCGCACAAGAGACAAGACTATTTAGTATTATTGTGTTGCAGTTTGGCACCTGTGGTTGAAAAGTTTTATAAAAATATGTCCAGTTCTAGTTTTTCGTAAAAATATGTGTTCTTTGAGTGTTCACTGTCATTTTATATATTTCGGGTAAATCGGGTAATACCCGAACCCGAACCTGAAATTGCGGGTATCCAAAATTGCGGGTAGTGTTTTTTTTATCTCTAATCGGGTAACAATTCTCAATACCCGAATTTTTCAAAACCCGAATTACCCGACCCGAACTTTTCGGGTAACCCGAACGTCCAGGCTGAAAAGAACCATCACTCATTTCTACCAGTGAGTGTCTAACGTCCGGTTCAAAAAATCATTTTTTAATTGGCAAGCATCAAGTCATCTACTTGTCTCGTCTCGATGCCAGAAAATTTTAAAGTTGGCATTGGTCCTGCTATGTGATGACTAGAGGGTCAAACACTCTCTCTCTTCTTTCAGCATTGATATTTTCCCCATTATGGAAAATTGGGTTTTCACTGCTGGGTTGTTGTAAGCCTAGGGCCCGTTAATGTTCGAGCAGGGATCCATGTGAACTGGTAGTGAATATACTACATATCATTGTCAGTTATCATTGCCGGATCTACCCACCAACTGGCGCTGGACTGCCGGTCAAATCATCACCCGACAGTGATATGTCACTATCGGTTTTTTGGCTTGACCCGAAAACAAAGATGTGACATACTGGTTTGTAGCCTTACGTGTCATTGTTGTCTGTCGTTGGATCCTACAACCAATTTACATATTCTCCGCACCACCGTTGTTTTAGGTTATCTCTACCCAATATTCAAGAGCGAAGCGTTTGTTTCATCTGTTTTTTTATTACCAAAATACCCCCTCATTGTTATAAATTTTTGTCTGTTCCACCACAACCTTTCCCTTTGCCTTCATGGCACCCTAGTCCCCAATTCTACTTCCGTCGTTCAAATCTAGCGAACCATGAGCAGCCCCACAACTTTTCTTTCCTAAAAACAATTACTTCTGCAACTTTTTATTTTTGGAAAGTTATTAAGTTATACACACAACTTTTATGCATAATATTTTACTGGGTTATTAAGTTATTAAGTATATACTCCATACGTCTAGACCTAAAAAAATCATTTTTCAATATATCTCTATGTTTCTCCTTTTCATTACCTATACATTATTACATATTTTATTTCTCCTCGATTCATACGTCTAGACCTAAAAAATCATCTATTAGGGTACCGAGGGAGTATATACTCCATACATCTATAAATAAATTAACTCCTCAGTTCTCCTAAGTCAAATATTTTTAAATTTAACTAAATTTATAGAAAAAGCACCAAGATATATAGCACCAAATTGATATTATTAGATGATAATTTGTTCATTTGATGTTATAAATATTGTTGTATTCTTCTATAAATTTGATCAAACTAAAAAATATTGACTGGACCATCGTCGGCATGCGCTACGGCCAGCCGGCTGGTCCACATCCACGCCTGCCTAGGCCCGGCGCGCCCTCCTCCGCGTCGAGGACGGCACACTCTTCTACCTCTGCGCCAAGAGTGACCAATATGAAGGACGTGTGCGCGACGCTTGGGCAGCCCGCGAGGCGATTGGGTGACCAATCAAAAACATGGTGGACGCCGGCCGGCGCAGCGCCTAACCGAAACCAAGCGAAGTGGGCGGGCGCGCGGGACGCGGGCAACATGTCAACAGCACAACGTGTGTGGGCATGGAGTTGAGCTGGCGGGGTGGTAGGGCATAGCCGGTGAGCCAAAGAGCGCGCACGGAGGATGGCTGGACAACGGGAGAGATATGTATGCGACAGAAAAAGAAATAGAGGGAGGTTTGTGTAAAAAGCAAACATAAATGAAGGGTGCACATTATAAAAAGTTTAAGAAACCAAACCTGCACTATAAAAGGTGTTGAACCTAAATGACACAGGGCGAAAAGATAATAGATCTATAACGCATTTTGCTCTTGATTTATCTAGGGACGCGATGGAATGTATGGTAAAGAAGGAAGCTGCTATGGCTGCAAAAACTAGTAACTGAACAGTATTGTAGCCATAACTGCGCTGCAACCACTACCAAATAATCACACCGCCATACCGGCCAAGCATTACTAGCACGAACTGGAAATGAATTTAAATTATGTCCATGATTCGTTATGAGCCGAGAGCGAAGCTTGCCTACATACCTCCTCTAGCGGCTACAGCTCAGTATGACATATAACGAAAGGATGATCCTAGAAACTGCTTCATTAATGCTGGTGAAAGCGCTCAAAACTAGGGATGAAAGTGTAAAAAGAATATTACTACATACGCCTTGGTGTTTTAATGTATTTTTTTTTGATAGAAATGAAAATAGAAGCTGAAAATACAAAAATTGTCGGTACCAACAGTACGGAGGTACCTACAACCAACGATAATAAAAAACAAAACGATTAAGCCACAGCAAAAGGCAGCCCGCCTCAACCGCGTACCGGGTCCATCTCGTACGAGGCCAGCTCGACGGAGTGCCTCGACCGCGCTCCAACTCCGACTCGTACGAGGCACCCCCGACGGGAACGTCTCGACCGCGCCCCGTCCCGTACAACGAGGCACCTCGACCGTGCTCCGACTCGCACGAGGCTCATTCGCCCACCGGAAAAACTCTGACTCGCATGACCCCGGGTCGGAGCGCCCGACCCACTCAATTCACCTACCCCGAGACAAAAGTCAGAGCATTTAATGCGATTACCTGCTACCACCTACAGACATGGCCGCAATCAGGATCGACGTGGGAGCAACGCCAGTGTCAGTGCTCACTGTTTTACCGCCCATCCCGTGATGGGGGGGTGAAACCTGTCACTATACACACCTTACCGTGCACTGTTTATCGCCAGTCACCCTCGAGGGAGGATACGACAAGGCCTGTATTCCGCGATCTCGGGGATTTGGCCTTATCCGTCCGGCATCGACCCGACATCGACGCCCAGCGCAATTCGACAGGGAAGAAATGCCGGCATGGCACGGTGCTCCGGGTCATTTCGCCGTCTCATCCCCAACGTCACCACGGTGTCCAGGGATGGCCGGCCATTCCTGGGGCACGTCGCTACAGTCACTCCTACAGGGATTGACAAAACATCACCTCAAGGCTCCCCGGTGCCCTGGCCTCCTCTTACCCTATAAAAGGGCAGGCCAGGACCCTACAAGGGGACACAGACAGCAGGCAAGACACGAGTCCAAAGCCAAGTGCCAGCAATCCAAGACCCCTAACCCAGAGATCAACGTCTCAAGCAATCATCTTTGTACTCTTTTTCTCTCTTTGAGACCTGGGCTCGCTGCCCTCTCTCGCATGCTTGTAACCCCTACACAAGCACCTCAGTGCAAGGAAATACAAGACTCTTCCCTCCCCCGCTGGACGTAGGGCCTTCTTCTGCCCGAACCAGGATAAACCCCCGTGTGTTCTCCTTGCATCACCATCCAGGTTAGGGACACACAACACTCACTCGTCGGTTTAGGACCCGCACGGAACCGAACACCGACAAAAATGGTAATGACTTCTGCCTTTTCCGACCACTGTAACGATTTACCGGTTTAGGACGAAAATTCACATCGATATTATATAATTCTTTTGCCTATATCTACATTCTTATAGTCCTATGTTATTTGATTCTATCACTTAAGGATGGTTTACATGTGCGCGAACTCGTATGGGTAATAAAGCATGTTTTTAGTTAAAGAAAAGGTAAAGCATGACTGAAGTCTCCTGGCTTAGTAGTATTCGTATGTATTTTGTTCTGTAACCATTTTTAGTATATATAATTTATTATTACCAACTCATATCAATGTATCGTAACACGGGAGTTGCTATATTTCAAGTGCTTGATTTTTTAAAAATTTTCAAACAATAGTCTTACACAAACAAATAGTACAACTAAAAAAATAACTCACAAGATACAATTTATATTTTTTCTATAACCAAATAACGACAAAATTGCATGTCGTCTGAACAACAATAAAAAAATCACATATCTAAGATATATGAATAGTGCAAAACAAATGAGTTAGATCGAGCTCCCGGTGGCCCATAGTTTGAGAGAAACCCCGTCAGGAGATAACAATAGCCTTTTTTTTTAGAATAACAACAATAGCCTTTCTACCTTCCTGGACTATTGGAGTGGACGTAATCTATACTCCTTTCATCCCAAAAAACAATTGCCTGAGTTTCAAAAAAAAAAAGAATTGCCTGGGATTTTGTGCATGTATAAAGCTTGACTATATTTGTAGAAAATATTAGCAACCTTTATATCTCTAAAAAATATTATACAAATATATTTAACAACTAATCCAATATACTTGTTATTCACCATAAATATTAATAATCAATTATGTATATTTGGTTAAAATTGAAGATATTTGACTCTCAGAAAATGAGAATGACACTTTTGTGGGACTGAGAGAATTTAGGTCTTGCAATCGTTGTGGATATAATTTAGCTCGCTGCTGTGTAAGTTTGGGCATTTCATGGCGTGGAGTGATCCTCTCCCAAACTTTGTAAACAGTTTTTTTTAAAAAAAAATTATAAACATTTTTTAGGTTCTTGATTTGACTGTAGGATGAGCAGCGCTTGAGTTTTGAAAAATAATGTCTTTTTAACACATCGCCATGGCCAAGCTTTTACGGGATTGCAGTTGAGAAACTCCAGCAGGCCCATACTTGAATCCTACAACTAAGTATGGGTGCCAAGGTCAAAAACTGTGCTCGGCAGGTTCTCTACTTGAGCACTGATTTTTGGGTGGGCACCGAAATCCTCCCTCCAACACCCATTCATGAGGGCTCTAGGCCAGGCCCTGAAACGACGGTTTTCGCCCGTTTTCCTTGTGACAAGCTCCGTCCCTCGCATCGCCCGTTCCGCTTCTCGGTTGGATTTGCTTCCCAACAGCTCGATCTCCTCCCTAGCCGCTCGATCTGCTCCGTGCGTGCTCGTCCCTCCCTCCGGCATGGCCTAAGACGAACACGGCGACGTAAGGCCCGCCGGCCACCCGAGGCGCGACGACGCAGATCCGGTCTCGCCTCCCTCCCTAGCTCCTTCCTACCCTCCCTCACCTTCGCTCCTCCCTCCCTGTGGCCTCGAGTCACGGCCTCTGCTCGGGCTCCCTCTCGCATGCTGTGAACGGCTCCTCCGGTCTGCGTCGGTGCCTTGCTCGGGTTCCCTCTCACACGCGTGTGTGCCCGTCGAGGCTCCTCCGGCCTCCGACTGAGGCTCCTCCTCCCCGGGCCGCCGCTCGCACGCGTGCGTGGCCACCAAGGCTCCTCCCTCCCCCAAGCTACTGTTCAGGGTGGTGCGCCCAACACATGCATCCATCGGTCCCTGTACAGAGGAGGAAGAAAGAGACAATGACAAGCAGGTCCTGTTTGTCGTTCTCTACCGGAATAGATTTGGGGCCCAAATTTAGGTGCTGCTGTTGGAGTGAAAAAAAATTGAGCCAACAAATATGAGGAGCACTCAAATCAAAGTAGGGGCCTGATTTGGGTGCCCTTGCTGAGCCAACCAACCAAATGTCAGCCATAGCCTTCCTACGTTGCTCACTTGCAAAAGTACATAAACAGTAAGGGTGTTTTTTGTTGTTGCTCTGAACATGATTTGCAAAACAGTATTTAACCCTCAATTTATTGGTAGTTGTCTACTTCACACCTCAAGGTGTTGCACAATGCAGGCAGAGTAATATAAATTGGGCTAGTGTAGGTTTATGCTTACAATTTCTCACGTACAGGTACATGAGCCGAGGAAAAAAGAACCTTTGCATGAACTAAGTCATATATGGATAAAATAAAATACATGATCTGAGAACAAATCGAAACAATTTTTCGGTTAAACATCAGAGCAAGGTTCAGTTATAAATAGACAGAATAGATAGGTTTCATGCACATTCAACAGGGGTCTTATACATATAATCCAATAAAGCCTCATCGATTTTCTTGGGAAAATCCAAATACCAGTAGTTAGGGTTCCTTCTACCGATTGATTTTAGTCAAAACATTGCAAAATCATTAACAAATGATCAAAAGGATAGACGGGGGAAGCTACACTTCCTCATCTTCATGGGCATCATCCTGGAAAGCGTGGCAGCGGCATGGCGTGTCGCTCTCTCTCGCGGGCTCGAGTCCACACACACCAGATCAGGGGTGTTAGATGTAAAAAAATTTGGAACTTGTTACTGTAGTACTTTGGTTTGTATTTGACCATTAGTGTTTAATCATAGACTAATTAGGCTTAAAAGATTCGTCTCGTGATTTACAACCAAACTGTACAATTAATTATTTCTTTTACCTACATTAAATATTACATGTATGCATCTAAAGATTAATGTGATGAAGAGAGTATAAAAAATTAAAATTTGGAGAGGAAGTAAACAAGGGCCTGTCATCATCCCTTGTCTTCCTCTGCCTCGCTCTCACGGACGGGCGCTAGGCCGCTAGCTCGGAAAAAAATTGGATAGATCCGCGCTCTAGCATATACCGTGCGTCTTTTTTGTTTTTTTGCCTTTTTTTTGAAAGATTCTCTCAAATAGGCCCCTGGCGGAAAGATTTCAAAAAATAGACCCTCAGCTTGGCGCCATCGACAATGACGCCAAGCTATAACAGCATGACGCCAGGAAACATGGCGCCAAGATCCATCCGACGTGGCCACGCGCGAGTCTACGTGGCGCAAGGCTTGGCGCCATGGATCTTGGCGCCAAGCCTTGGCGCCACGGATCTTGGCGCCAAGCCCCTGCAAAAAAGCCGGGCCCTTCTTTTTCTTCTTCCTTCTCTTCCTTTCTTCTTCCTTCTCTCTTCTTCTTTCTTTGTCCAACCGCTCCCGCGCCGCCGCCGGTCGCCGCGCCGCCCCCACGCGCCGCCGTTCGCCGCGCCGCCCCACGCGCCGCCGGCCGCCCGCCGCCCCCGCGTGCGGCCCCACGCCCGCGCCGGCTGTCCCCGCCCGCGCCGGCGCCGCCCCCGCCGCCCACCGCCCCCCCCCCCCCCGCCCCCCGCCGCCGGCCGCCGCCGCCGGCCATTCGGTAGTTTTTTTTAAATATTTAGGATTAGTTAATTTTAATATATATTTTTTAGTTATTATTTATTATTTAGTATGAATATTTATTGTTTAGTTTAAATATTTATTTTTAGTAGATATGATTATTTATTTTTTAGTATGTATTTTTAAGTTATTATTAATTAGTTAGTTATTTAGTTAGCTAGTTATTTTTAGTATTAGTTAGTTATTTTTTAGTTAGTATTTATTGTTTAGTATGAATATTTATTGTTTAGTTTAATTATTTGTTTTTTAGTAGATATGATTATTTATTTTTTAGTATGTATTTTTAAGTTATTATTAATTAGTTAGTTATTTAGTTAGCTAGTTATTTTTTAGTATTAGTTAGTTATTTTTTAGTTAGTATTTTTTATCTAGTTAGTTATTTAGTTAGTTAGTAGTAGTATGCTTAATTAGATAGTTAGTTGTTGACTAATAAAATGTGCCTGTGCTTTTTAGTTAATTAGTATTTTTTTAGTTAGTAGTAGTTAGTATGTAATTTTTAGTAGTTAGTAGTAGTTAATATGTATTTTTTTAGTTAATTAATTAGTTAGTTAGTAGTGAATAATTAGTAGTTAGTAGTACTTAGTATGTACTTCATATTTATTAGAGACCTATTACTTATTATGTTTTAAATATATTGGAGTAAAACAATTATGCTTAGTTATGTTTTCGAACTAGATGGATAACCTAGTCAGCATTTATTATGGAGAAACTGTAGAACGAGATCGCTATGGATATGTTGAGCTTGTTGACATGCAAAGTGTGCCTGTGCTATTCAATGAGAGGCCATTATTCAGTGAGTTGACTGCAAGAGCTCGTGAGGAGGTACATTGCCGTAGAGATGATGATATCATAGTTGAGGGTGTACTTCACCTTGGTTACCCTCTCAACATGCTAAGGAAGATGATCCCAATAGGTTGTGCAGATCAGTGGGACAACTATGTGAGATCGGCTATGAAAAGGCAGTTCCAAAGTTTGGATGTGGTTGTGCAGCGGGTGCTCGTTGATCCCATCCCTCTTGGGTTGTCCCCGCCAATGGGTGAGCAGGCATATTTTGAACCTCCCGTCCCGGAACGTGATGTGGATGCGGAGGTCCCGCCTACGGTTCCCGATGCACAATCTGCCCCCAATGATGTGGCACATCCTCCTCAGGAGATCCCTTTGACACAGAATCATCCGAGTAAGTGTCAATTAGGTGTCCTTTTTCTTTGTAACTTAAGTTTTTTCTTTTCATCCACTCTTCTTATCATCTCTTCTTATTTGTGGCAATGTTGCAGGAGATGTTCCCGATAATAAGGGCGCTCCTGCTGCTGATGCTCAAGTCCAGATTGGAGATGGAATCGGCGCCTCCAATAGTGTTGAAATTATGAATGATTCAGAGCCATATGAGATCGCAAGGGCTGTTGATTCTGACGATGATCGTCCCGTTGGAGAGCTCACGGAGAGTGACGTTGAGATGCTTAGGCGTATTTTTCCCGGTCGTCGTGATCCTATGGTTCATGAGTTCAGTGATCTTACTCATTCAGATCAGGCGTTTGCAGAAGGACGTGATGATGAGCTGCAGGAAGCTCCAGAGGCTGGTCCTAGTATGGAGATAGAGAAGGGGAGGGTTTTCAATGACCTCCCTGCATTGAAGAGGTGGTTGCAAGCGTTTGCAGTGTTACGCAAGAGACCGTATAAGGTCCTGCATTCCTATGTGGAGCGGCGTTACACGGTTGTGTGTGACAAGGAACGCTGTCCATGGAGAGTTTGTGCAAGGAAGCAAAAGGTCTCAGGAAAATGAAAGATCACAAGAGTTGTTGGGCCACATACCTGTTCTTCACATGACCTCAGCACAAAGCATCGGCAGTTGACATCAACCCTCATTGCCAAGCGGTTGATGAAAGTATTACAAGGAGAGCCGAGTATGAAGGTCAGGACAATTATTAAAATAATTAATGAGGTATATGGAGGATATGACATAAGTTATGGCAAAGCCTGGAGGGCTAAGCAGCGGGCGTGGAAGATGATATATGGAGACTGGGAGGATGGCTACGAGCAGCTTCCAGTACTTCTCAATGCAATCCAAGCAGTGAATCCCGGCATGCATTACGAGTACATCCCTAGGCCAGACGCATGGAAGGATGGGAGGCATATATTCTTCCGTGCTTTCTGGTGCTTCCCTCAGTGTGTCGAGGCCTTTAGGCACTGCCGTCCAGTCTTCTCCATTGATGGTACATTCTTGATTGGCAAGTACCGTGGCACACTACTCATAGCCATATCGTGTGACGCAAACAACAAGCTTGTTCCTTTGGCATTTGCTTTGGTTGAGAGGGAGAATAATGATAGCTGGGGATGGTTCTTGAGGCTAGTCCGGATACATGTGGTTGGGCCTGGCAGGGAGGTGGGCGTCATATCGGATAGGCACCAGGGCATACTTAATGTTGTGTGAGAGGAGATAGAGGGGTACGCGCCTTTGCACCATCGTTGGTGTACTCAGCACCTTGCTGAGAATCTACTCCGGAAGGATGGTGTCAAGGATAATTTTGATCTTTTCTAGGAGGCTGCTCGACAGCTTGAGGATAGGTATTTTCGGAGGAAGTTAGAGGAGGTCAGAACCGCATCTAATGCAGAAGGTAGACAATGGCTGACAGGTTTGATGAGAGATGTCGAGAAATGAACAAGAGCTCATGACACAGGTGGTTGGAGGTACGAGTTTCAGTGCAGCAACATGGCCGAGTCATTTAATAAGCTGTTGCTGGGGATTCGTGGTATGCCCGTGAACGCTATCGTTCAATTCACATTCTATAAGCTTGTTGCATGGTTCAACGATCGGCACGTCCATGCATTGCAGTTGCAGAGTGAAGGTAAGAATTGGGCCCCAACACCTCAGGCACATTTAGAGAAGGCGAAGGAAAGGGCTGGGACACATGAGGTCACATGTTTTGACCATGCGACTGGAAGGTATGAGGTGAAGCATACCGGTGGTACTACATCTGATGGCGAGGTCCGAGAGTCGAGGATTCATGTGGTAGTCCTCCAAGATTTCTCATGCACTTGTAGGAAACCAAGGCAGTATCACTTTGTATGCTCTCACCTTGTAGCAGCTGCTAGACATCGCAACTATGATATTGAGGCTAGGATACCTCATCAGTTCAGTGTCCACACGCTGGTCAAAACATGGAGGCCCCGCTTTGTGCTTTTCCGAGACCCTGGAGAGTGGCCTCCATACGACGGTCCAAGGTACGTTGCAGATCCAGCTTACCGTTGGGACAAGAGGGGCTCTAGAAAGAGGACGAGACACAGGATGGTTATGGATCAGATACCTGGTAGAACGCGACGTGGTAAAGCGACGTCATTTCTTAATGACCCAGAGCAGTACGAGTGTGGCAAGTGCGGTAGACTTGGGCACAATTCCCGCACCTGCCATTGGCAAATTAGCGAGGTGCGACTTGTAGGTGTTTTTATTATTTAATACTTGTCATATTGATTGTTCAATTCTTACTTTACGTTTAATTGGTATTTATTTAATAAGTTACTGACAATAATTTTTTTAGGATGGCGCAATTCCACCTTCTGGATCCGGTGTATGACGAGACCCACCGAGGACGTCTCGTAGCGTCGGGGCAGGTAAGATTTGACACTCTCATATCACATACTTCGAATTATAAGTGCATATATGTGTGTCAAGTAACATTTGTATTTTGTTTAAATGCAGAACCTTCCCCTCCTTCGTTCTAGAGTACATGGAGGGTTCTTGGAGATGTAGTACGACGACAGGTACACCCCGTACCTATCGAGAGCTGGCCTCGACGTCGTATCTTTCCAGATTCGACGTGGCCTGCCTTTGTTCAACTCGGCGGGCTTGACTACGTTGGTGGACAGGTATTTTTTTAACAAATAGGTTGTATTAATAATCATTTGTTGACGTGGCAATGTTTCTAATAACCATTTTTATTTTGCTAAAATTATAGGTGGCGACCTGAGACTCACAGCTTTCACCTGGTGTTTGGAGAGATGACAGTCACGCTACAGGACTGTCAGAAGATGCTCGGTCTGAGGATTCGTGGGAGGGCAGTGACAGGGCTGTGTAGGTCAGAGGGCTGGAGAGCTAGGGTGGAGGCCTTCCTTGGGCGTGAGGTGGGTGACCAAGGAGACCGCACTTTTGGTGTCCATCTCTCCTGGCTTAGGGCTGAGTTCGGACAGTGTCCTCCTGACGCAGACGACCAGACGGTTCAGTACTACTGTAGAGCGTGGATCCTACACTTATTTGGCTCTGTTCTCTTTCCCGATGGAACAGGCGACACTGCTTCGTGGATGTGGATCCCTGGCCTCACAGACTGGGACCAGGCCGGTCAGTACAGCTGGGGCTCTGCGGTGTTGGCTTTCCTTTACCGTCAGCTCTGCGAGGCGTGCCAGCGTTCTTCACCGTCAGCCTCATTTGGTGGGTGTGTGTACCTACTCCAACTGTGGATGTGGTCGCGGCTGCCAGTTGCTCGTCCGGTGATGTTGGCTCCGCGTGACTGGTTCCCAGTGCATAACGCACGTCTACAGCCGATGTGGGCGTCTATGGGACCAGGTGACAGTCCCTCACGCGAGGATGGAGCAGGCGTACAAAGAGTACACGGACGAGCTAGACAGGCTAATGGCCTCTAGTGTAAGTACAAATTATTATATATGTTGGTTCAAAAAGAAATTATCTATTATGCTATCTAACTAATTGTTTGGACACGTTGCAGGTGACTTGGGAGCCGTACGCGGACGAGGCCGCACTTCCTTTTGTGGTGAGCAACATATGTGACAGCGACAGCGATCTCTACAGGGTGAGGTGCCCTCTTATCTGCTTCTATGCTGTCGAGTACCACCTTCCACATCGAGTTGCACGCCAGTTTGGAGCAAGACAGCGTTGTCCACCATCTCCAGTTTCGACAAGTGTTGACTTGCACAAGTAAGTGTTCTCTTCTTTGTAATTGGACCTTTTTCCAGAAGTTGCACTTACCCATACCACATTATATATGTCGACTAAGATGGATGAAATCTTTGTTGGTATGTTTGTATGTCTATGGAATCCATATATGTGTGGTTTGCTTCAACATATAAAGGAAACTCTGCCAAAATTTTTAGCTTTGTCATACATGTACGCTATAGCGACACGATGTTCACTAACTTCTGTACATGTTTTGCAGGCTTGATCGTAAGAAAAACAGGAAAATCTTTGATTGGGCCCATCACCGCTGAGACTACATCGACATGTGGGAGTTGTTCGATGGGAACGTGGACGACAACAACGAGGCGCACACGAACATAGACTACAGGTGGTACCAAGCTTGGTACCACCAAGCTACTCGTCCGAGGCTTAGGCTGCAGTGGACACAGGATGACTACGCTGACATTGAGTCATCAGAGGATGAGGACACGGCGTACGACACCTCTACTCGTGTCGGTCGCCAGGTCGGAGCAGGACCCATCTTGGACAGAGTGGTATGTCATGTGCTCTATTTTTATATATCGATTTGCGTAACAATGAATTACAACCTAAAACTTTGTTGTAGGGTAACTCCCTCAAGATGTCTGTCCAAGAAATCGAACGGTTTCGTCCGAGGGTGAGGGACGACGAGACACGTAGCTTCCTCGATGTAAGTACCTATAAATATACAAATATTAGAGTACTAATACGTTCAATACATTGACTAAACATGATTTTGTGCACCAGAGATTGGCACGTCGGCTACGCCGTACCGCGGCGTGCTGTGGGTGCAGGACAGGCACGACGGAGGACGTGTACGTGCCTTCTGCACCCAGAGGTGGCGTAGGTTCGTCTAGCCACCCACCTACAGGGTCGCGAGACCAAGGCACCGAGGAGGACGACGACGACGAGGATGAGGACCAGGGGCACGAGGAGATTGGACCGTCTCAGCTAGACGAGGCTCCCTGAACTCAGCCTATGCAGCCGGTCGGTACCAGGCGATGTCGATCACCTGACCCTTATACTCCTGGCACCCACGCTCTTGGACACAAGGGCAAGGGTAAGTCTAGGAGACAGTGAGGGACTGTAGGCGACTTTTGGACTGTATGGACTATTATTATGGACTTTTATATCCTATTTTTATGTACTGAATGAACTACTATGGAGTTTATGACATATGCACTTTAAACGTGGGTGCTGATGATGATCATATATTTGTTTAAGGTGAATGTCATATATAATTGTTGATGACATGTTTATGTGATATCTGTGTTTGGATTGAATCAAAAACAGGGAAAACTCTGCCAAAATTTTCTGAAACATGTCAAGTCGTGCAGTACACCGATAGCATATAGCCTTTTCAGTGATTTATCATGTCACTATCCTATGGTACATCCTCTTTTACAGATGAATTGATTGATCAAGGAATCTAGTCTTTACAGATGAGTTTTCAAATAGGCTTTTCAGTAATTCAAATATGCTTTTCAGGGATAGCGTCTAGGCTTTTCAGGAGCATTAAAACCACAATACAGCGGCTCTCCACTCCACTGCTGGCTATATATACACCTTCCTCCATACAATGCTAGTCACTTGAAACCAGAAGTTGGTTATCTACGAGTAGTAATGTCTGGAGGGTCATCTAGAGGGAAGGGAACGGGGGGAGTAAGGGTACTCCCATTGTGTGGGAGGGGTCTCTGGGTCCGGAAGACTTTGATGAGCCAGTGTATCATTTTCCTGTCGAGACCAAGAGAGATTTCACCAAAGAGTGTCCACTCCGAGGATATGATAACCGGAAAGAAGATTGGCCAAAATGTAGGCATGGTGAGGACTGCTTAGTGCAGATGTTCGTGGAGGGTTTGGATGGAGGTCGCCGATTCTTCAAATGTCCGCGAGCAGAGGTAACTGGTTTTAAAATTTGTTACTCAATTTTTTCTCCATTATTTTGCAGCTCATAGGCGATACTAACTGCATGTTCAATGAACTCTTTGAAATACAGTGTTCAGAGTCCAAAGAAAACTGTGACTTCACTAGATGGGTCGATCCTAGACCAATCTATCCCCACGCACAGTACATCTACTACTTGCAAGACCGTATCTTCGAACTAGAAAGGGAAGTTAGCAACGGTTACAAGGACGAGGAAGCAGACGATACCAGTAGTGGTGCTGTTTCACAGGACGGACCATGCCATGATCCATATTGCAGCTGCCCTAACCACAAGAACAACGGGCCTCCGCCACCACCCCCGCCACCTCCACCATCAACAATGGGAGGGTACTATGGAGAAGGGGCTACACGGTTCGCTATGTGGCCGCACTACTAGATAGAACGAATCTAGCGTATGCACATGCCATCTAGTGTACTTGTTGTTCACTCTAATTACCTAAGGCATGTTAGGTTTAGTCCAGGACATATGTGTCCTTGTTTGGTACAAGTTCTGACATGCCATGTCCTATGTTATGCGTGGTGAATTGTGAAATCCAGTACTTCCTTATGTTATATGTGCAACTCGATAACTAGTTTTAGTAACTCAGTCACATTAAATATGATATATGACAACACTAAGCAAGGTCCAAAAACTTAAAGTGCATATGAAGTACATGACAACGAATTAAATAACACAGAACATGTCCTACGTATATGATTTACCTAAAGTACATCCACCATGTTCTGGGCATACAACTAGCATACTACTGAGTACAACGAGGCCACTTTCCCTTGTTCTGAGCATCGGGATTCTCCTCCATCGCTGCCTTCGCTCGGCGCACATGCTCAAGCTTCCTCTCTCTCTCCTCCTTACACGCAGCAACACGCCTCATTTCCTCCTCTTCCTTGTGCTCCTTCGCTGCTGCCTCCTCTCTGCGTCTCTTTTCTAAGATCTCCAGGCGCTCCGCATCCCACTCCTTCAAACCTTGTAGAAGCCGCATGTCAGCCTCCTTGATCTCAGTGTCGATCCACTGCTCAAAATCACATAGCGGTGGAGGGGTCTGCAGCAAATTCAATTGTTTCAAATCCAATTATTATGCAAAACTTCATATGACACAAATTAATTAATAAACAAAAGCAATTTCTCACAATAAATGTACTGCGGCGCTGACGCTCTGTTGGTTCCCATGCAAAATTAGAACACATCCAATATCTCTGCTTATATGTTGTCTCATCTTCGGAAATTTCTACCTTGTAAGGATCACCACAAAAGCACATGGGTATTGGCACACCGCTAGGAAGCGGCTTTGGGACGTATGGACTTTCGATCATCCGTCCATAGCTACAATTCAATAAATTCGGTTCTAATATAACAAAACAAATAACAATAAATCTTAAAACTAAGGGTTTATTATACGATGAAACGAATGTACGCATACCTTTGTTTTCTAGCTTTTCCACGCCTAGGCATCCTACGGTTGAACAATACATACGTATTTTAAAATGTGAAGTTCATAGGTTAAGAATATGCCTTCATTTTACCAAATTGATTCGAAAAAATTAAGGAAGGGTGACATGATACCTACCTCTCGAAGATCCACGGATAAAATCCAACTTCTCAAGGTCCAATTGCTCGATTAAAGAGCAACGGCAGAAGTGTCTAAATGAAAAACCCGAAGAGAAGGAGTAAGAAAACGAGAATGACTCGGGGAGAAAGAGAGGGACATGCTAAAATATGGGTGCTTGGCGCCAGGGACCATGGCGCCAAGCCTTAGCGCCAAGATCCGTGGCGCCAAGCCTTGCGCCACGTAGACTCGCGCGTGGCCACGTCGGATGGATCTTGGCGCCATGTTTCCTGGCGCCATGCTGTTATAGCTTGGCGCCATTGTCGATGACGCCAAGCTGAGGGTCCATTTTTTGAAATCTTTCCGCCAGGGGCCTATTTGAGAGAATCTTTCAAAAAAAAAGGGTCAAAAAAACAAAACAGACGGCATATACCGTCTCTCATCTGCTGCACGTGTACAATCTTAAATAATCAAACGCTGATACATGATTGACTTGGCCCATGTAAGCCCATGAAAGGCAAGCTAATGAGTACCGTTGGATCCTCAATCAAACGCTGATACATGATTGACTTGGCCCATGTAAGCCCATGAAAGGCAAGCTAATGAGTACCGTTGGATCCTCAGCCTGTTCGCTCGAGCTTTTAGCCGTTTATTTTTAGCCAGCGGTGTTTTTCTTTCGTAACAAATCAGCCATCACGAACAAGCTGAGACTGGACACGTGACTGCAAATCAGGGACGGTATGCCCTGCAACACGGTGAATAGAACATCTATCCAATTTTTTTCTGCTAGCTCTCCCTTGCGTGGCGCTGGGCGTGTTGCGACTTGCGAGCCACGCACTAGCGGTGCGAGCGAGAGGAAAGGGAAATAAACTGATGGGAAAAGAGAAGTACGCAAGGTAAAAGATAAGGCAACGACATTGTGCCGTTTCATATGCTGAATTTATGAAAAGGGGAGAAAAATAAATTGAAAGATCTCCATCCTTCCGCTCCCCCCACACTAATGCACGACGTCCAAGTAACTGCAGCAGACGGTTATGACAGATGAGTCACTTTATAACATGTACAACATCTCGATTTAATTTTGAAACATTTAGATGAAACATTTGCAATATTTATACGAAACAACTGAAACACTTGCAATAAGCGTTTGAAACATTTGCAAAAGCATATGAAAACTTTTGAAAACCATTGCAAACATATGTAACATCTAGATAAAATAGTTGCAACATATGTGTAAAACATATACAATATCCAAATGAATCACTAGCAATGAACGTCTAAAAAAACGGATGAAAACATTTGGAACATACACTTGAAACATACGTGTATGCCTATTGCAACATGTGTGACATCACGATCTACTTTTGCAACATCAAGATAAAATACTTGTAACATTTAGATGAAACATCTGAAACACTTAAACGTAAGCATGTAACCTGCACTGTGTAATGTCCAACTGCTTGGACGAGATACCGAGCAGCGTGGGCATGCAAGCCAAGGAGAGCACCGCGACATGTCCGCCGGACGGACGCCCTAGCGGAAAAAAAAAAAAACGCACGCCACAACACACCCACATACGCACGGGGAAAGGAAATTCCCAACGCACGGCACGAACCTTATCTCGTACCGTCGCTCCCCACCTATGCCCTGGTCCATGCTCTGCTTCTCCCAGAGGACCTATGCCCTGCTCCCTGCTCTGCACGCCGGCGCCCTGCAGCTCTCCCTCCTCTTCCTCCCAGTCCCAGAGCACAGGCGCCCCTCCCCTCTTTTCCTCTCCCTGCTGCACCAGAAAGGGCGAGCCGCCGCTGCTCCAGTCGGGCAGGCTGGCCGCCGAGCTGCCGCCCTGGCCGGGAAGAGGTGAAGTGGCGCGTTCTGGCTCTTCCGCCTCTGGTCGCTCTCTGGGCGAGTCGGCATCTCCTATCCCCCATCCCGAAACAAGGTGCAGAGCCGCAGAAGCGGTGGAGCCTCCAGCCCGTGGCAGAGGGGAGAAGCCCTACTGCGCGCTCCCATGGCCGCCTGCGTGCTGGGCCTAGCGCCTACTCTCGTTAGCATGTGGCCCCTCTGCCGCGCTACCGCCGGCTCCGCCGCTACAGAGGCCTCCACCGCGGCCGCTCATGCGTCTCGTCGCGGCGTGGGCGCGGTCAGCTCGGCTCTATCCGGTCTTCGGGGAAGGTATCGTACATACGAAGTGCTTTATTATTTTCTTACTTTGTCCCCAAGTTCCAATAATGCAAACTTTGTTTTCTCTACCTTTAGATTTGAGCTGCAGTGATCAAACTAGTGGAATTCCCGAGTTTTCCTTAAGGCATTCAGGAACAACTTGTTGATGTAGCCTCTTTGCTATGAGTCATTGGCCTAAACAATCTGAACTTTGTTTGCTTAGAGAAATGGTCCTATTGTTGTTTATATGGTGACAGCCTCTTAATTAATCTTCGTAGGCACTCCGTATCCTCGGCGCAATTCATGGATGGTCTTAGAAGTAATCTTCAAGTGGAAACGAACTTGGCACTTTCCCCAAAGGCACCAAAGTCTAATGGGAGTGGTAATTTCTATTTTTCGTTTGTGTTAAGCAACAATAGATATTTTTTAGAGTAATCAACAATAGATTCGTCAAGATGGTGTCTTAAAACGCTTAGCACAACAGATATTCGTCAAGGTGGTGTCTTAGGATGCTGGAGATATTTCTTGTGGGTTTTTCCCCCACAGTGAGGAAATGTTCCTTTTTTTTCATCTGGAATCATCCAGTCTGTCAACTCCTGGGATCAACTAAATCACTGGTAACCAGGTCCCGGATACATTTGGATGCCACATGAGCTGACACTTACACCCTAGTTCGGCTAAAGCATGCGCTGGCTTGATACAATTTTCTTGGAACATAGTTAATTGAAGAACTAATAAAAATCTCTTAGCAGTATGTAGTCTGTAGTTCACATATCAGGCCACCAGTTGGTGCAAGATCAAACATTCCTTTCTCTACAACTCTTTTGATAGATGACAGCCAAAGCATCGGTTTCAAGAATCACATGGCCGGCCCATTCCATGTTGCAAGGTGGCACTGAGAACCCACACCGCCGCACCCCCCCCCCCACACACACAAAAAAAAAAAGGAAAGGAAAAAGATGAGGCTTCTGTATGTAGCGGCTCCAGTTGTAAAACCAGGCTTTCTGCACCAGCAACTATAACATCCCTGACAACATATCCCCGTCCAGCCAGAGCAGTAGAAGGCTGAAAAAAGCTCCATCAGTGTTTATCTTTAGTACATCTCCCTCTGTTTTTTCCAACTTTGTTGTCTAGGGCTTTTATAATTTGGCTCCACTGCTGTTTAACTTCATGAACTCCGATGTCTGGGCATTCATTCAAACTCGTTCTCCTTTTCTCCCTCCCTCTTATTCTGTTTCTTTCTGACCACCAGTGCCAAGGCTCAATCGCTACATTGATCTGCATCTCTCTATCTGTAGTGCAAGACTCTTTTGAATAACCTCAGGCACATGCTGCATGAATGCTAGATCAATTGTCACTGTAAGAGATTAGGCACAAGATAGTTGATGAGGTTACACATGTATAGGCAAGGAACAGAACCAGCGGGGGATCCTTGCCTATTAGATATCAATCAATCAATCTATCCTAACCATATACACTAGGCCCGTCTAACACGCCCCCGCAGTCGAAGCGGCAGCCTTGCTGACGTTGAGACTGGACCTTAACTCATTGAAGACAGAAGCTGGAGTCCCTTTGGTGAAGATGTCGGCGAACTGCGACGTTGTGGGGACGTGCAGAACCTTGGTGTCACCTAGAGCCACACGCTCACGGACAAAGTGTAGGTCAATCTCAATGTGCTTGGTGCGCTGATGCTTAACGGGGTCGATGGACATGTAGACTGTGCTGATGTTGTCGCAGTAGACAAGTGTCGCTTGGCGGAGAGGTGTATGAAGCTCAAGTAAGAGCTGGCGCAGCCAGGTAGCTTCGGCGACAGTGTTGGCCACAGCACGGTATTCAGCCTCAACACTGGAACGCGACAGTGGACTGGCGCTTGAAAAGAAAACTAAGCACATCACTTTGTGTTTAGTAATCCATCTTTAGTGTCACTATTGCCAAGTTTAAACTTTTTTGCTGAAGAGTTGAGTCATTTTTTATTCTGAATGTCAAAGTAGACAAGTTTTCTGCTTGCAATGTACACAGTACAAAGTTGTTCATCTAATAAATCAAATCAAGTCGAAATGTTGCAAATTTTATTCAGTTTATGAGATTACTTTGACTTATGGAGCCCTGTCAAATTTGGCTGGTGCTTTGCTGCTGGCTAGCGAGGCAATGAAGTTGTGGGGGCTTGGCAGCGGCTAGAGGTATCTCCTACCTGTATGTGTATGTCCCAATGGTGGACTTGTTTAGGTGTTTTATTAATCGAGGTCTTGTATTATGTAAACGAGGGCACATGTGTAATCTAAGAGCATCTCCAAGAGTTACCCTATCCAATCTCTTAGGGTCAAAATTAAGGTTTATGCAACAAAACCACCCTCCAACAGTCCCCCTATCCAACATCCTATATTTAGTGGTATCCTAAAACATCCTCCCTTTTTGTTCGTCTTAATATAAAGATACGTAGCTCCTACGTGTTTCAGAAAAAATATACGTCTGCCTTGCAAAAAGAGAACTTCCTCACCCGTCTGTTGTCCACTATGTGGTCAAGATGATGAAACAATACAGCATACTCTTGTTGCTTGTGTTTTCACATGGCAGGTTTGGACTTTGGACAACTATCTTTCATGTGTTGGGCTTGCTTCCCCTTGAACCGCAGCTAGAGGATTCTCGTTTTTCTAGCTGGTGGTGCAAAATAATCAAGGCTGTTCCAAAAGAGCAAAGAAAAGGACTGAATTCACTCATCATTCTGGTTGTTTGGGAGATGTGGAAACACAGGAATGCCTGTCTTTGAGGGTGCTACTCCTTGTGTCCAAAGAGTTTTAGCTATAGTTTCTGAAGAATGTATGTTGTGGTGTTGGGCTGGAGCTAAGGCTCTGCAGCTTCTTAGTAGGTTGCTACCTATGGCTGCTTAGGCGTTTTTTGGGCAGTGGTCGCATGTTTTTTTCCTAGTGTGGCGCTAAGAGTCCTGTATTTGGTTACTTGGGGGAGCAGGCTCTGCCTCTCCTCCATTGTTTTCATTCTCTTCTTATTGAAATGACACACTGTCATTCGAGAAAAAAAAATACACGTTGATTTATTAAGTTCAATGAAATGTACAACTAAAATTGTTTACGCTATTAGTATACAAGTTAATGGTTGGACGTTTACAGTGTTTCATGTTCATTTTCTAACAGATGATTTAGCCATAACCTGTAAAGGATTCTGTACAATATCATGGAACCTGAAAGCAGATGTACAAGATGGGTGCTTAATATTCATAACAGGAGACCCGGTTACCCTGGGCTGCTGGGAATCCAACATGGCTGTTCAGTTGGCTCCTTCTGTTGAAAGCAATAATATATGGACAGCTGAAATAAAGGTAAATCTTCTTTTAACTGTATCATCTTCTGAGCATAACATTTATTAATTAAGAATAATATTGTGTGGATGATAAATCATATTTCAATATTCGAGAAGCATTTGAAGTCAACTTACTCAATTATTTTAGAAAATTCATCTTTAGTTGATGTGACATTTACCAACGATCTTTTAGGTAGTTTAATTTGTTAAGCATGCTGTAGTGGTTCGAAGATGAATGATTACATAGCTGCTGTCACAATGGGAGCATGGGGCACATATTGGCAGAGGAATGCCATATCACATGGCTTGAAGGGGATTATGGCATTGGAAGTGGAAGATAGATGAGGCAGCCTTTGTAGAGCTACATACTATTTTTTTAGTCTTCGTCATGGATCGAGACATCATTCTTCGCCCTCTTCAGCAGCAGCATGTTTGCATGAGGCAGATCCAAATCTGGCCATCTTCACCTCCTACGGCCAATGCCGTTCGTACACGCGACTGTTGTGGAGTCTGCCCAGTCGCCGATCCTGGCCCACCTTCATCTTCGCGCCCGTCGTCGGATTCGTCGTCCGCCAGTCTTCATCCGCGCTGGTGTGTGGGGCCGTTACGAGCGGTCCCCCGTTTCAGGCGCCGCTCTATGGATAGGTAGAGAGAGATAGAGGGGGGGTGAAGGGGTGAATAGCCTAATTAAAATTTGTACAAAGACAGACACTAGGCAAGTAAAAGAGACAATCCCACTAGCCACTACTTGCCTAGCCTAGTCAATACAAAGCAAGCCCCGTACACAATTCTAGTTGCAAGGTTAACTAATTAAACATACAAACACACAACTAGAGGTGACACCTAGCAATTATTGATCTAACAAAGAGAGCAACTAATATACACTACCCACTAGAGAGCTAGAGCTACACAAATCACACAAGCACAATATATGAATTGTAATCACAGTGTTATGCAAACCACCGAAGGTAAGTGACACTATTTATCCTAAGGTTCGGTTGCTTGCTGGCAACTTAATCCACGTTGAGGTGGATCCTTAGATCACCGCTTCACTTGGCCTAGCGAGCAACCAAGCTCGGCCGCTACGACATGGGCACAACTAGAAGCCGGGTAGATCACCAAGGACCTCTCCAAATCTCGATTGATTTCACTAGAGTTGGCGTCTTGTTCCCTGGCTTCGTGCCAATGTTGTCACCGGCAAGTGGATCTACAAGCATAAGTACCACGCCGACGGGTCGCTGGCCTGCCATAAGGCTCCCTGGGTCGTTCGCGGTTACTACTATGATGAGACATTCAGCCCGGTTGTCAAACTGGCCACGATCCGCGTCATCCTCAGCATCGTCGCCTCACGGTCGTGGCCGATCCACCGGCTTGATGTCAAGAATGCCTTTCTCCATGGCAATCTTGACCCCTCTGCTCCTAATCATGTTTGTTTGTTGCAGAAGTCCCTCTACTGCTTGAAGCAAGCTTCCCGTGCGTGGCACCAGTGGTTTGCCACGTATCTTTGCCAGCTCGACTTCACGTCCTCCGCCACCGATGCGTCTCTATTTATAATCGAGATAGCGTTGCCTACTTGCTGCTCTACGTCGATGACATTGTCTTGACGACCTCCTCCCCGGACCTCCTACATCGCATCACTGCATGCCTCAGCTTGACCTCGGCGCACTCCACCACTTCCTTGGCATCTCCGTCACGTGCTCCTCCGATGGGCTGTTACTCTCGCAGCGCCAGTATAGTATGCTGTTGAGCTTCTCCAATGTGCTGGCATGTTCGAGTGGATTATCATCCTACCACGACGCCTGTGGACTCAAGTCCAAGCTCTCCGCTACAGATGGTGCCCCAATCGCCGACCTGTCCGAGTATCGTAGCCTCGCCGGGGCGCTACAAGACCTTGCTCACCCGTCCTGACCTGGCCTATGCGGTCTAGTAGGTGTGCCTCTTCATGCACAACCCTAGGGAGTAGCACCTTGCCCTTGTCAAACACATTCTCCACTACGTCAAGGGCACTCTTTCTACTGGTCTACACATCCCTTGTCAAACGCATTCTCCACTACGTCAAGGGCACTCTTTCTATTGGTCTACACATTGGCACTGGTCCTCTCCGAACTGGGGCCTCGACTCTCTCCGCTCCACATCAGGCTACTGCGTCTACCTTGGTGACACCTTGGTGCCTTGGTCGTCCAAGCGACCACTATCTCTCGCTCTAGTGCCAAAGCAGAGTACCGCGCCGTCACCCGTGCCATCGCCGAGTGCTGCTAGTTGTACCAGCTTCTCACTTCGTCCGCGAGAAGGTCGCCCTAGGTGAAGTTCGTGTTTTGCATGTGCCGCCCTCTATTCGCGGATACCATGACTAAAGGCCTGCCTGAAACCCATGATCGTGTCTGCGAGCCTCCTGCTACGACTGCGCGGGGGTTTTGGGGGGGGGGGGTGTTAGATATGCATATATCTAGGTGTCTAATTGTATGTGGCTTACTTATAACTGAAGTCACTTGTTACTATATATATGAAAGCCACCCAACCCAAGGGGTGTGAGGTGTTTTTCCCAATTCTACTGTTTCCCTCCCGTATCTCTCATGTACTCTATGTATAGTCCCTTTGGGCCTCAATACACCATCCAATTCGGTCTCCCTTGTTCGTAACACCTCAGACAAAAATTAGGAGCCTTGTCTCAGTTTTTTTTAATATCCAACTGGTGCTTGTTAGCACATAAGACAAACCGTGTTACTGTATTCTTCTTTTAACTAATGACATGTTCACTAGCTACTCATGGAAACAATTCACTCACTACTTGTAGAAACAAAATAGTTCAATAAGGAAACATTCATTTATCAAGGACAGATAAAGTAAATTCTACAAATATTTGGTGAGTTTGATGAATGCCATATTGATTTAACTGTTTTTGGAGCTCTTATATCTTCTTTTACTTTTGGAGCATCACATTCTTTATTCTTTCAGGTACCATATGGAGTGCATTTCAAATATAATTATTTTGTTCGAGAAGAAATGGGTTCCTCTTCTGATATTATATGGAGGCCAGGTCCAGTATACTCCTTATCAATACCTTCAGTTGGCCAGAAAAAACAGGTCATTGTTGTGAAGGACTTATGGACGAAAACCAGTCTAGCAGGTTTTCCTACTCCTTCATGGGGATCGTGGCTGATGGAAGCTGGTTCTCTTGAAGGTGAACTTTTTGATGGTGGAAATAATCAGAGCACCGTGAAAGATCACTCTGCCAGGGATACATCAAATGAAGGTTTATCTGTAGGTAATGTTGCATTACCACATCTTCTAGAAAGTAATAGTTAATTGTCTTCTTTAGCGGTTCTGAACACTTAAATATTTCCAGTGGATTTGCAGGTGATCATATTATATTCAAGCTTGGGAATGGCACACCTTTACATGCAAAACTGTTGTTGGATAATCAATCTAGCATCATGCACAACTATGTAACTGAAATACCAACTGCCAGTTATATAAGCCAACATGGAAGGTCTCAAGTCGTAGAGGAGCCATGGATTCTTGAATCAATTGTGGCTGCAAAGAAACCAGTTGCAAAAGTCAAAGATAAGAAACGGCAAAAGAAGTTTGTAAATTATAAGCACACTTTGAGCGGAGTTAGTAAAAACATGCATCAACAGGATCAGCCTGTTGAAGAGCCCTGGTTATTTCAATCTGTATTGGAACTAAATGAAACTATAGTTCATGCTGATGGAAAAACAGAAGCAAGGGATATTATCAGAAAATTAAGGAAAATAGAAAAACCTCCAACACCTTTGGATGAGAGTAAGCCGACTGGTGATGAACCTTCATCAAGAGTTATACTTATGAACTCCTCTGTCTGCACTATTCAGAGAATTGCAGTATTAGAAGATGGAAAACTAGTTGAACTCTTGCTGGAACCCATCAAGAACAATGTACAGTGTGATAGTATTTATTTAGGTGTAGTGACAAAGCTCGTTCCTCATATGGGAGGAGCATTTGTAGATATTGGAATTTCAAGGCCTTCACTTATGAGCATAAAGCAAAACCGCGATCCTTTTGTGTATCCTCAAGTTTTTAAGAACCGAGGAACAGGTCCTGTTGATGATTCTTATTGTAATGAAGAGAATCTTCCAACTTATGAAAACGATGATGATATGAGTGATGACGAGTTTGCAAATGAAGAAACTCATGATGGTTCATCATTTCCAGTTGAGAATATTACAGATAATGAAGAAGGTGTGGTGCTAACATCTGATGCTAAGATAAACAATGTCGATGGTGATGAATTTGACAGCATTTCTGTTTATGACGAAGACAAAGATGAAGAAAATGATCACATGGAAGATGAATATAGTGAGGACATACTGCAAGGAGATCAATCAGAAATTTCCAATGATCTTAAGACTTTATCTTCAATTCAACATGCTTTAAGAGAATCTAATGATGACACAAATGGAAGCAGGTGGTCTCAAGTTCGCAAGGGCACAAAAGTTATGGTTCAAGTTGTCAAGGAAGGATTAGGTACGAAAGGTCCAACACTTAGTCCATTTACATGCCTGCGAAGCCGATTTTGGGTATGTATGATCATGGGGCTAGCCTTGGTGCTCTTCCATAATTAAAGTTAGTGTGCTTTGCAACCTTTTAGAATACGCCATTGAAATATGCATGTGGTACAAAGAAATATTTCTGAAAATAATGTTTATATATTGACTAATGTAGCTGATTCCCACATGGGGTGTGTAGGCATTGTTTTCCAATTGTGATCTGACATGATGTTGTCAAATAACACAGTGAAATATCAAGTACTGTGCTAATTGATAAGTATTGTAGTAGAATCTTCTTTTTGAAGGAAATGACAAAAGCTCTGCCTTATCAATCAGAGAGAGTTCAAAACAGATTTTGCATGATGGTTGTGACTAAAGCAAAATTTCAACCACACGTCTTGTTGTGACTATGGCAAATAGGGACCATCATCGCCACAACTTGAACAATAGAAAAACTACAAAACAACTAAGCTAGTAATAAGCAGTTAAAGGCCTTTTGAAAACCACAATGCTTTGTTAGGTGTCTTCCTTAACCTTTGAACACTGTATCTTGAATGACGAGGAACTTTTTCTTGGAGTTCGTAAAAAAATTTCACTATTTTCAACAAAACAGATATGTGATTCATTGATTTATTGTTTATGCATTAACTAATTATACATCATGATGACATGCTAAAATAATATTATAATATACATAATTTTCTTCAGGTAGCTAACAATAGATCAAGTATTGTTCTTCTTTTTATATTTCATCATGTTCCTCAAATTAAAATAAATCCACACTACTTACAAGAAATTTTAGGATTAACTTCAGCGGTATACCTTTTGAGTTTGCAGATACTGGTTTCCCGTGGCAACAAAGTTGGGGTATCCAAAAAGATTACCGGAATAGAGCGCACCAGGTTAAAGGGCATCACAAAATTACTGCGACCTCCTGGATTTACTTTGACGGCTCGTACAGTTGCAGCTGGTCATTCCTGGGAGGAACTGCAGAAGGACCTTGATGGCTTGCTATCTACCTGGAAAGGAATAACTGAGCATGCTCAATCTGCTGCCTTGGCTGCTGAGGAGGGTGTGGAAGGTGCTGTTCCTGTAATGTTGCACAGAGCAAAGGGTCAAACTTTATCTGTTGTTCAAGATGATTTTAATGAAAAGGTGAATTACTTCATGTTACAATCTACTCACATTAGTTTGATATTTAACCTAACCAATATCTTTCTTTAAACTCTATTCTGCATTTAGGTTAAGAGACTGGTTGTGGATTCTCCTCGAACATATCATGAGGTAAGTAACTTCATAACAGCAAACACTTAGGTATCTAACTCATGAAGAAATATTTATTTGCATAATTTCTCTTGACATGCATTCCTGAATTTGTTTTAGGAATCCTAAACAGTATAACTCTAGAAACAGATCTATTTGATGGGTTTTTTTTTGCACATGAATGGGTCTATATCTGATATTAATTTAGTTCTGCAATTTAATATTAAAATGCCATACTGTTTCATCTAAACTGATTCTGACTAGTTAATGTATAAACAATAAATCAACGACAATGCTTTGCTAGGTGTCTTCCTTAACTTTTGAACACACGGCTCAAAAAAAAAACTTTTGAACACCGTATCTTGAATGACGAGGAACTTTTTTCTTGGTGTTCGTAAAAAAATTCACTATTTTCAACAAAACAGATATGTGATTCATTGATTTATTGTTTATACATTAACTAATTATACATCACTATGAATGACATGCTAAAATAATATTATAATATATAAACCTGGTTGTCTTTCTTGTCTTCAATATTGGTTCTGTTGATTTTCTTCCTTAAATTGTAGTAAAGTGTTATAAAACATGCTGTTATGGGCAATTGACTGTAGTTCAAATCTCAATCATGTTTCTGTCTATTCTTTTGATTTCCTAGCTAAGGGTAACAAAATGCACATAATGTGGGATGCTTTTTAGGGAAAAAAAAGTTATTTTTGAAACAGGTTGTGATGATTTCAAAGACGACTAAGCAACCCAACCCAAGGCAAGCGTGAGATAGTTCGAGGAGAACACCCAATGATTTGCATTCATTAGGATGTGGTACATATACGCATCGTGGCATGATTGTAGAGGCTACTGACAAGGCCACAATCTAATGTGATATACATTGAACACAAATATTTCCTAATCAGCCTAGTTATTCCCGTAGGGAGCAAATCATTCAGGCAAGCATAGAAGCTGCATGTTGTGCATGCTTCTGTAGTAGACCAGACAATTTGCCGTGCCAGATGAGCACTAGCAGGGGTGCCCAATCAATCCATCTAACACCCTCGTGTAGTCAGAGTGGGAGGAAGTCGAACTTCAGACTAGTCCAAAATTTTGTGAAGACGGATGTAGGGAGGCCCTTGGTGAAGATATCCGTGAATTGCGACGTAGTAGGGACATGCAAAACATGGACATGACCAAGAGTGCGCGCTCATGAATAAAGTGTAGATCTATCTCCACAGATTTAGTCTGCTGATGCTTAACGAGGTTGCTGGAGAGGTAGACAACACTCACCTAATCACAATAAACCAAAGTAGTTCACTGAAGAGGGGTGTGAAGCTCCATAAGCATCTGACGCAACAAGGGTGCTGTTTGGTTGCATCGTGTAAATGTAAACGCGAACAGTAATGGAAGACGCCACAAATGCAAAAATTAAGCGAATGCTTGCTTTTTTTGGTTTCTGTCCATAAAGGAATCGGATAAACAGCGAGACCAAGATCTTCATGCTTGGCGTGCCGGTTCGCGTCTGCTTCGAGTAGGAACTCTAGATGCCGAGTTGTTAATGGCATTGAGGATGCACATCGCGGCCAATTGCATCCACCTTGTGTTCGTCCATGGCAAGAGGCTGGTCTGCAAGCCGCTCATCATCTCGTAGTACATCAACAAGGCGTTCGCTGGTGCCAGAGCAGGTGGCTGCGACGCTCGCCCAGCTCGAGGAGGCCTTCACGGTGTGCAGCAAGTTGCAGCGTTTCTTCACCGGCGACGACATCGGATTCTTAGACATTGCGCAGATGGCCTTGACGAGATGAGAGCACCCTGGCTCGCGGTGTGGGCGGCGCGGTTGTGCGGACACCGCGTCCAGTTGCATCTGCAGGACGAGATTGCACTATTGGAGAAGGTAGAGAGGATGGGAAGCGGTAGAGTCACGCTAGGACGCGGGGAGGCATTGGGGATGGGCGGCGCCGGCGCTGTCGAGGGGAAGATGAGGCGAACAGATTACAACTAGGTTTGAGCAGTATCAGGTTTCTATTAGCCCGTATCTCTTTATGGTGTGATGCGTTTATAGTGGAGGCAAAACAAATGGAATCTAACGTTATCAATTGCCGCTGTAATCAGATGCCGTTACAAAACATCCAACCAAACACTACCCAGGGAGGTTTGGAAATACCATTGGCAATGCCATGGTATTCTACCTGGACGCTTGAGCGCGGCAAACAGTAGGTTGGTGCTTGGAGGACCAAGAGGTAAAATTCTCACTAAGAAAGGTTGCATAGCCCAAAGTGGACTTACGGGTGTCGGGATAGCCCACCCAATCAGCATTAGAGTAAACCACCAGCTCAGTAGTGGGAGTCTGAAATAAAGAGAGACCATAGTCAAGGGTGTTGCGAAGATAACACAAAATATGCTTGACCCAAGTGAAGTGTGGTTTAGGAGGGTCATGCATGTAGAGACAGGCCTGTTGGACGACATATGAGATATCCGGCCGTGTGAATGTCAGATACCATAAGGCACGTGCCAAACTATGGTAGTGAGTAGGATCATCGGCTGCATTGGTGAATGTCAGATACCACAAGGCACGTGCCAGGCTACAGAAGTCCTTTGGTCATAATGCCTGCGAATTGGTGGGAGGATGGGATGTGGAGCACGCGAACTTGTCCCAATGCGACCTTATGCGGACGAAGTGGATGTCAATCTCGATGTGCTTTGTGCGACGATGGTGAACATGTTTGCCAGTCATATAAATAACATTGACATTGTTTGCCGTGCACAAAGACGTTCTTGACATCGAGCTGATGAATAGGCCAATGGCGGGACAAAGCTAAGGACAACAGTGCGAACTGTCGTTGGCAACCACCGGACTGAATGTCTCGCCATAGTCAACACAGGGCCATTGGGTGAAGCCACGAAGAACCCCGCGGTCCAATAAGGCAGTAGCTTGTGCTAGAAGATCCACTTGCTGAAGAGAATGTTCTTCCTCCATAGTAGCCCGCCATTTGGGATCAGCAAGGGTGCTGCGGAAAGTCTTCGGAACGGGCGACAGTGGCTACATACAAGGCAACAATCTAATGTGATATACATAGAATACAATACTTCCTAATCAGCCTAGCAGTAGGGAGCAAATCAATCAGGCAATGCAATGCACCTGAACATAGAAGCATGCATGCCGTGCATGCTACAGGGGGTGCCCAATCAGTCTGTCTAACATGCCTTATCGCCTAGGTGATGCCTAGGCCGGAGCTAGAGCAAATCCGAGGGGGGTGCTCTTGCTTTGTGGGTGCAAGAATTTGTGAAATGAGGGTGCAAATATGGTGAAAATTTGGCTTTCACTACTGTTATATTAATTTTTGTGTGGGTGTGGCTGCACCCACTACATTACACATACCTCCACCCTTGGGTAACAAGGCTTGTAACTAGACCCCCAAGGAGAGCTGGGTCTGCCTGGATGCCTAGGCGACGTTTTTGTAACATAGCAGTTAGTATAAAGAAGGATTACGAATTGTAGAATATCTTGGCGTACCTTGTTTACTTTGACTATACAAAGCATTTAACCTTTTGGTTTCTTTGCACTGTTCATCCTTAATCCTTATGCAGAATTATATCTTAAATCTTGTGAAGCATATAATTTTCCTGTTTGTGTTTAGGTTACAAGCTATCTTCAAGAAGTTGCACCTGAGCTCTGCAACCGAGTTGAGCTTTATGAGAAAAGAAAACCTATATTTGATGTATACAACATCGAGAAGGAGATAGACAGTATCCTTTGCAAAAGGTGCTATTTCATTGTTTCTATATTATTTCATAGTTCCTGTTGGTGGAATTCTTTTCATTAGTAAGCATTTTTATGGTTGTTTAACTCATCATTTTGTGTGCTGTAATTCTTTTTAAGTAGCGCATCTGTAGAACAAAACTTAAAGTTACTGTACCTTCTACTTCGTTTGGTAGATCTAGTACAAGAAATGCTTTAAGATGATTTTGAATTAGAACAAGGAATAAATCCATTTCTTGTTCCTCAACCCTTATTTAAATCTGGCACCCTAATTATCTATACAACAACAACAACAACAACAACATAGCCTTTTGTCCCAAGCAAGTTGGGGTAGGCACCCTAATTATCTATACTGTTTGATTTTGATCTCTGAGCTCTTTTTTGTTGGTTTTGGAGTGATGTGGCAGGAGTTTTTCCTTCATTGCCGGTTTTCCTTTTCCTTTTTTTTTTGCCAACACCATGATGTCCTGGGGCAGCGTGTCCTTTTCTCTCTTCTCTCTTTCCATGGCCAACCGCTTTGCTTCTGTGTGAATGAAGAAAAAAAAGTGGCAAGAAGAAAAGATAGAAGAGAGGGAATTGCAGGTGGTCTTAGGCCACATCATAATCTAGGTGGTAGAAAACCACCCATTTACAGGAAAAAACACCCACTTCCAGTAAAAACCACCTGTTTCATAGATAGAATCAGTTGGATAGCATGTGCAGTAACATGGTTGCGTAGAGCAAGATAGTATGGGGTTAGCAGAATAAGATTTACCAAGTACATTGCCAGTCATCATCATGAAAAAGGCTATCAGAGAAATAGAAAGATATCTTGGCCTGGTGATTACTAGCACGTCTACTACTATAGGATGTGGATCGAACAATTAGGGCCTTGGAAAAAATATGTGGATTTGGGGTAGTGTCCAAAATCAATGTCACATGGTTGTCAATTTTGTGGGCTTAATTTTTACTGTTGAAATATACTGAGTAGTAGCACAAGCACCTTCTCAATTGGGAAAAGCATCTGTTGATTGAATTATTGAGTTGGTTTGTGACTTCACTAAGATATGCGAGTCCTGAAGTGCAATTAGTTAGACATTTTTTTTTGTGCAAGCCAAGATCAAGATTAGTGAAACAATAAAGACAATTTTTCTGAGGGGAAATACAGTACGGGAGGACCCTACTGAGCATTTTATTAAGAGTTAAATGCACTAGGGGCCCATGAACTTGTCATGGTGTACCACTTAGGTCCATGAACTCTGAAAATGTATTTACAGGTCACCCAACTTGTTAACTGGTGCACCGCAGGTCCATATTGCTTCGTCAGCGTTTTCTTGATTACGTGGCATGCCTGCGTGGCATGTTTTTTTCAATACCCCCCTTGTCCTCCGTCCTATTTTCGATTTCCTTCCCATCTCGTCTCTCTCTGTTCTCCCTCTCCTTCATCTGTTCTTGCCGACGCACAGCTGCCGCGGCCGCGAAGCTGGACCCATCAAGTCGAGCTTCTCCTGCGCCAATGCGACCAGGCTGTCGATGGTGTGCGGGATCCACAGGATTACCCCCTCCATGTGCCGCTCCTCGCCTGTGCCCGCCACAACGGGTGGTACGGGAACACAGAGCACCACGCTCTGGGAACATGGCGAGCTCGTTTACCTGCACCTCCTCCAGCAGCGCCCCCATCTGCACCGGCCACATTGTTATAGCGCCAAACTCGCATTATAATCTAGAAATCTAGAAACAAGTGCGAACTTGGCTTAATTAGATCAAGCTTTGATGTTACCTGTCCGTGGTGAACACGCTGGCGCCAGCCTCGACAAGCATCTTGGCAATGAGGCAGAGGCCCTCGGCGGTGGCGATGTGGAGCGGTGTGCAGTGGTCGTAGTCCCTGCAGTTTGGGTCGGTGCCGTAGGCTAGTGTGCGCCGGATGAAGTCTGAGTCTCCCTTGGTAACTGGCGGCTAGCGCTGCCACCCGTTCGTGTCCCTGCTTCACTGCCTCCAGCAACTGCGTGTTCCCAAACTGGCATGGTGAAAAAAAAATGTCAACATGATCAAACTGATAGCTATAATTAATCCTAGGGAAGAAACTGGAGATGGAAACATCACAATCTTGAGCTGATCTCAGTTTACTGCCTGCCGATGACAGATTGAATTGACAAGAGCCATTTTGCTCGTACCAGAGGGAAGCGGCCATCGTAGTCGGTGTTTTTAGGATCAGGCTTTTCAGCTGGTGCAGGTCGCCGTAGAAGGTGGTGTTGTTGACCCGCAGGGTGAGCTCCGCCTCCTGCTTCCCGTTGTGGAACGCGATGTCCGATTTCAGCTGCTTCACCCGTTCGCCATACTCGCTATGCACCCACGGTACGAGCGCCAGCATCCCCTACGAAGGATGAGGAGGGTGCACCACCATGGCTGCGCAGCGGCAGCAACCAGCGGCTAGCGCCGCCCATACACCTGTCGGTTGCATGCCACCGGTGCGCTTGCAGGCTGTGGTCCGCCCCTGTGCTTGCCGACACCCCTGTCCTCGCGGTATGCACGCCGCGCGCTTGCCCTCACCATCCCGGCTTGCTGGCCACACGCAGGCCCTGTCCATGCCCTCGCAAAGCGAGAGGACGACAATGCGGCCACGACGTCCTCGGTCTCCTTGGCCTCTTCCTCCTCACCTTCCTGCCGGCCACCGCATCTGTTGTGCACATCAGCGTGTGGAAGGAGCAGCGGCTGCGGTAGGAGTGTGAGCGGTGGCGGCTGCAGGCGTGGTTTGAGAGTGAGCGGCGGTGGCAGGAGCAGTAGGAGCGCAGGAGTTGCGTGTGTGGTGGTGAAGCATGTTGTCCTCGCGGTCGTGCACATGCTGGTCACGTTGTGCCAGTGCGCGTTCTGTTCCTAGGTGTAAGGGGTTAGATGAAAAAACATGCCATGTTGGCGTGCCACATAAGCAGAAAAACGCTGACGAAGCAGTATGGACCTACGGTGCACCATATAACAAGTTAGATGACCTGTAAATGCATTTTCATAGTTCATGGACCTAAGTGGTACACCATGACAAGTTCGTGGACCCCTGGTGTATTTAACTCTTTTATTAAAAAAGAATGGAGAATAGGAGTTAGGAAAGCAAGACAAAATCTGTATAGGTGAAAAGTAGAAAAAAACAGCATGCAACAGGCAGCCAAGAGTGAGAGAAAAAGTGCACATGAGCAAGTTAATCGAGCTTAGGCATAATTAAATTGAAGATCTGAGGCTGTGGTTGAACCTGTGAAGCTGAAGGATAACTTCATCCACACATTATTCCATATCAAAAAATCAGTTTGCAATATTTTAATATACAATAGACAGGTATGACACTATAGGCTCATATAACTTACTTTCACTAATCGCTACTATTGCTTTTTTAACCCAATATTTCATACTCTTGTTGGGTTTCATCTATAGAACCCCCACAGCCCTCCAACTTTGGACTAAAAGCTTTGCTTGTTGTATATACTCTGAGGTAGCTTAAGTTATGTCCTCTACCTTACAAATATTTCCTGTGTGTTTCAGAATATTAAACGCACTTTTGCGTAAAATGTAGATGGGTCAGATGTGTGTACACATGCATGTAAATCCTATAGAACTAGTTTCAACTGAGGTCGCTGATCATAATATGTGATTAAGTGTCATTTAGTCATTAGTGAACAAGAATTATTTTTCAAGCCCAACAGAGGACTGCTATTTATTATCTTGAATGATGACTGAGTGAGCCAGCTAGTGGAGTAGGTTAGAGTAGTGTGTGGATAACATAGTGGTGCTGCCTAGCTGCTAATGGCAAATTTAGTAAAAAGATTCATGATGTCTGCAGACCATATATCATGTTTTTTTATCTCGCACACGCAGGAGAGGTGAATATCATTGTATTGAGAAGAATAAGATAGGGAAAAGAACACCACACAATATCGCACACTCACGCCTTGGATTCTAGAACTAAATCTCCTGGAAAACAGTTTAACAGCGACCCCTGACCCAGGACTCATTCATTGGGGCAGCAGGCTAGTCAGCGTCATGTAAGACATAACCCTGGCACCTGCGGTACCCTACAACCTCAACTCATGGCAGGCAAGGGATAAAAGTCTATTTAGATTTGGTAAAACTCCATCGAACGCACAGCGATTTCTTTGGTTCTAGTGTCCAAGACTCCAAGCTCCTAAAATGACGATAGAGTTCAGGCCTTTTCTTTCCAATCCATCAACAGCCTTGCTGGCCCTGTCCCTCCAGCCCTCAAAGGATGTTTCATCAAGCTGGGATGAGAGGTTTTGCATGCCAACTTTCTGCAGCATGCCAAACCAAAAATCTCTGCAAAAACACAGTCCTCCAAAAGATGATTTATAGTCTCAGTGACAGTGTCTTTGTCACAATGAAGGCAACGTGAGGGATGATCAAGACCCCGCCTTGCTAGCCTATCTTCTGTCCAGCACCTGTTGTGTGACAAGCCACATGAAGAAGCAACACTTGCTCAGTGCCCAAGTCTTCCAGATCCTCTCCCAAGAAAACAATCTCACTGATCCCTGGAAGAACCCCTATAAGCTGACTTTGCCGTGTACTGTCCACTTGAGTTGAGTTACCAAATATGAGAATTGTCAGCACCTGGCTGTAGTTCCACATTAGAGAGAATGTCCCATAGTTCAAGGAATTCCACAATGACATTCCCTCAAAGTGCACCTTGCAAATCCGAGATCCACGTCTGGTTTGTGAGACCTTCCATATATTATCTTGGTAAAATCAGTGTGAGCCAGATGTTTGTCACTATGGAACACAGTTCTGTTTTGTTGCTCTGAAACAAGATATCGAATTGAACTGATACTGAAAAGCTGCTTAAAAAGTTCAAAATTCACTTTTAATTTAAGTTTATGTAAATGTCTTGACCTCTAAGTTGTAAGCTGTAAAGCCTAGTTTGTGTAATATTGTGTTTTTTTTCCTTGTGGCAGGGTACCACTATGCAATGGGGGTTCTCTGGTCATAGAACAGACTGAAGCTCTGGTTTCAGTTGATGTGAATGGTGGTCACAGTATGTTTGGTCAGGGAACATCACAGGAGAAGGCTATTTTAGAAGTCAATCTTGAAGCTGCAAAGCAAGTATGTGATTTATCTTGAAATTTACTGGGAAGTAGCTTTTGCTTTGCATTGTTTTCAAATTTGCCTTTTCAAGGATAATTCACCTTAACCATTTTTCAGTTGGTTTTCATTTTTTTGTCACCTTTTTTCTTTGAGTTCATCTATCTCAAAATAAATGCATGGCGTAGTTCATCTGTTGCCTGCAGTTTTGCTCAACAGTTCAAACACATAAAGGATGTGTTTTCTCTTGTCTATGCAACTTTATGTTTACTCATGAATTACGACTTGAATAACTTGCTGTCATACTCGTAAGGGAACATGTTGAATCCCTGCAGTCATATTTGTAAGAGATTCGTTACGTCTTCTGCATAGGGTGATACTATAGTTGAAGCAGAAAATATATTGTAAATTTGAAGTTTATTAAAAATTACGAATAACCATGACAAAAATTCTGAATGCAGATTGCCCGTGAGTTGCGCTTGAGGGATATTGGTGGCATTATAATTGTGGATTTTATCGATATGTCAGATGATTGTGAGTATGATTTCAGATACTATCTGATAACTGATGTCACAAAACTGGATGTTCAAGTTTCTCCATGTGTGCTTTTGGTGCTAATCTCCTAATAATATCTCTTAAAAGTATAAAGGATTCTGGTACCTATACACTACAGTCCTCTTTGCTACAATGTACTACCTCGTTCCCAAATTAAATCAACTTCTAGAGTTGTAAGTCAAACTATTTTATTTTGACCAAATTTATAGAAAAGGACACCAAATTAGTGTTACTAGATACATCTTGAGATATATTTTCTTAATGTACTTATTTGTGTCATAGATGTGGTTACCCTTTTCTAGGATGATTATAGAAATTGGTTTATTTTAGGATGGAGGGAGCGGTTTTATACTTAATGTGAATTTTTATTGATATGTGTGTTTGCAGTTTTCATAGGCTTGGACCGTACAAACTATACTCTTTCTTTATGTTTAAACCTTGCTTCATTCAGTCTACGTTACACGGATACGTGAGGTTGGCCACGTATCCCGTATCGGATACAAAATTCTGATACGTGGACTGATACATATCCAAGCCATTTGGGCATTTGGCGATACGGCCTAGCTCTCCTGCGTATTCGAGAAAAAAATTTCATATATGAGAGCATATATAGTGGTCATGAAAGGGTAAAAACATTGACCACATTGACATAACTCTTCACTTCAGTTTCAAGAAGGGTTGACATTGTAGCACCCTAAGTGCTGTAGCAGTAGCTGTGCTCTCTTTATGAAGTGAATGAACTACTTACGGGTTAAAAGTGTTTAGATATTACCTGCCTGTAAATTTAATTGAGCTGAGTGAACTTTGATCAATTTTCGTTCAGTATCTTCCCTATTGGAATATCTGGTACATTCCATAATTTTTCTTTGCGTCAATTAAGGGACAGTTTGGCATGAATGTTTTGCATAGTGAATTGGGATGTTTAAGACTGGTGCTTCTTTTTAACAAATCGTGAACTCCAAAAGGCAACATGTCTTAGTTAGCACCACTAAAGAAAATGATAATGATGCAAACTTTTTCTATTGCTTCTCCTTTCTCATTGTCACTGATACCACATTTTCTTCCAGCGAACAAAAGGCTAGTATATGAAGAAATGAAGAAAGCAGTAGAAAAGGATCGATCAACAGTTGGTGTTTCAGAACTATCAAAGCTAGGTTTGATGGAAATAACTAGAAAAAGGGTATGTGCACCAGCTTCATAAGTCACACAATGCCATGTTCATGGATTTCTTTTTGTATCACATGCGATATGTGCATTAATTTTCCTCAGTGAAATAGTGGCCATTGTTGGGATAACTAAGCCCTGCAAGATTCTCTCTGGGAAAGAGGTCAAGAAGGCTTAGATGGCAACCAAGTTTAAGGCCCAGAACAAGTGTGCACTTTTCAAAACTTGGTTCTCGTGCCCAAGCTGCTTACTTCTTTCTTCTTAAATGCCATGCCACATCATCAAATACTGTTATGTGGAACTAGGGATGAAACCGGATCGGATAGAGTGATCTCGTATTCTATCCCATATTTTTTTATCGGGATTCGGAACCCGATACTGATCATGTCGGATACGTCAGATATTGATATCTATCTCATAGTCAGATATTGATATCTATCTCATATACTCCCTCCGTCCCCGAATATAAGGCATGCACATATTTCAAAATTTAAATTTTATTATCTTTGACTAACAATTAGCCTAATTATATCATAAGTTTGTATTACAAAAGTAGCTACATTAAATTTGTGTTTATAAATACTTTTTAATGATCAAACTTTTGTTCCAACAAATTATATATTATAAGAGAAATTATAGGTCAAAATATGTTCTTAAAGACCGCACCAAGTCAATTTGCGCCTTATATTAGGGGACGGAGGGAGTACATATCAGAAATCCAATTTTGAGTATTCCGATTCGGATACGATATGGATATTAATTAAATGTTCAAATTCGGATACAAACTATCCATATAGGGTTTTAACCATTTTGGGACAGATGGATATCGGAAAAATATCCGCCCCATTTTCATCCCTACGTGGCATTCATTAAATGCATATGATACCAAGTACTAACAAGTTCAAGGACTCAGATGTGAAAATTAATAATTTAGGGGCCTAGCTGGCGCCCTAGAAAAGTTTAGGGACTGTCTTTGATTTATTATTGGCTCATCCCACGATAGTTGATTTTATGATTGTAGTGTTAAAATGGCTTATTGTTGTTTGCAGGTCCGACCAAGTGTTACTTTCATGATCAGTGAGCCATGTACATGCTGCCATGGTACTGGTCGTGTGGAAGCTCTTGACACATCCTTTTCAAAGATCGAACGTGAAATATGTCGACGTCTTGTAAGTCCTAAAGGCTAATTACATTTTTATTTTTCTTGTGTGTTAGCAACAGTATCAACTACTGATTTAATGCAAACAGGAATTATATGATGCATAACCGCACCTCCTACTCTAACTAGTTGAACTAGGCTTGCTTCCAATTCTAGTTACTAATAATTGAGCCAGAATTCGTTGTTTCTGTTAATCTTGTTCAATGAACCAGGCTGCCTCACGACGAAAATCAGACCCTGAGAAACCAAAATCATGGCCAAGATTTGTGCTTAGAGTGGATCATGAGATGTGCACGTATTTGACGTCAGGAAAGAAGACAAAACTAGGACTCCTGAGTAGCTCCTTTAAAGTGTGGATTTTGTTGAAGGTACAATCTTCTGCTGGTGCCTCCTCGTATGTGTTCTTAGCATGGTTCATTTATATTTATACTTGGAGTTTCTGAGGTAGCTAACATCTTTAAATGCATGACATTCAGATCGCCAGAGGTTTCTCCCGTGGTGCTTTTGAACTGCTACCATACTCAGAGAAGGAAAATTGTGTGGAGAAAGAAACATCATCAGAGTTGCCCCAGAAAGAGGGGAGGCCCAAGCTATCTGTTTTTCCTATCAAGAAGTGGATGAGCCGGGCGAAGCGTGCTAAGTGATTCTCTTTCAAAAGTGTCGATTTTATTAGCATGGGGTCTTCCTTGCTATTCACAACTTAGAACGAGCAAATATTCAGGAAGAGGGTCATGCTTTTCATTCACGGAGATCCCAGTGTCGGATATCTAGATATCTCCCGACCAGCTTTTGTTTATAGTATTTTTAAGTTTGTGATGCAAAATAGTGAAATACCTAGGATTTAGGATGGAAGAAAGAGTAGGAAACATTTGTAGGAAGGAAACTAGACAGATTTATGTAGGACGCTGTCAGGGTAGATGTAGCTCTTATGCTTTAGAGCAGTTGAACTTGGGAGACCGAGTAATTCCAGTGATTTTTTTATTCATTTTTGGGACCCTATATTCAATTTTTGTTACAAACTTAATTTTTTTTGGCTAAATTTCTTTTGATCTGCAACGAATTCGTTCCAACATTGGCTTGTGAGGGCCTGTTTGGAACGAGGGAATTTTTTTTCCTGTTCCCGTGTTTTTCATGTGAAATTGAACTGATTTCTATGAAATTCCTGTGTGATTCCTGTGAAAGTTCCAAACAGGCCCTTAAAGAGTACCTCTGTTGAGAGCAGATAACTCAATGTACACGCCATTTACCAATTTCAAATCATGTAGGGACTTAACTAATTTAGGCATACGCTCGAATTCTTCTTTATTTATGGAACTGATATTGGGAAATGGCTTGTTGATTTCAAATTTGTTTTGGTCATGTTTTCAAAAGTTTCTGTGAGCGCTGGAATGCACCTGAACCATTTTCTTACAACATGCATACAATTCATGTTTTAGTTTTCAAATCACTCGGATAAAAGGCTTATTGTCGTTGACCATTGTATAGTGCGTGCACTTATATCAAGATTTAAACATTATAATCTTTAATCAATAATTTAACCAACAATTTTGAACTATTGTAAAACAAAATTGATGCTGTTAGATTTGTAATTAAATGTACAATTCAATTCAATAACCATAAATTTGAAGTCTTAAACAATACAATGTAAAGTTAATTAATGTTAAGATATACATTTTAGTTTTATGCGTACTTCAAATGGTACCTTTTAGCATCACTAGGTATTGGCTCGTGCTTTGCTATTGGGACCTAAAACTTAAACGAAATAATGCAAAGCAGCACAACCGACAAATGGATTTCAGTATATACAATTTTATCTAGGTGTGATCATGTTTAGAACAACAGAAGGCCTAGCGCCCAGACGTCCGGACGGGATGTCGCGTCCGGACGCAAACCCCACGTCCCGTGTCCCGCCCAGCACCAACGCCTGCGTCCATCGCAGGGCCCGCACCCCCGCGCCGACCCTGTGCCCGCATAGGGAAACCCACGGCAACAGCAATGACAGGCGGCTGCGGTAGGCCGCTGTCCGCCAACCACTGGTCGCGTCGTGCAACACCCCGATCTACTTTTAAAACATTCAGATAAAACATTTACAACATACGTCTAAAATAGATAAAAAAAACTTGAAACATGCGTGTATAGGTATAGCAACCTATGCAATATCCAGATCTACTTTTGCAACACTAAGATGAAACATTTGTAATATAAGTATGAAACATACGAAACACTTGAAACATACACTTGAAACATGCGGGTAGAGCCATAGCAACATATGTAATATCCAGATATACACTTGAAACATACGTCTGAAACATCTGAAACAGTTGAAACATAGGCTTGCAATCTAGGTATAATGTTATTGCAACATATGCAATATCTCAAATCTACTTTTGTGATATCTAGATGGAACACTTGAAATAACGCTTGAAACACTTGAAACACGACGTCACTAGCTACCATGCCCTACTTGGTGGGGAACTATGATAGCTAGCAAGCTCGTGTCAGGGGACGTCGAGAGCTACCCAGAGTATACCTAGGTGTGGGCGCAGGCCTTCCCTTCCTGTTGCAGAGTCTTTGGCCGGCCGCGGTGCACGCCATGGCTGCGATGGTGCCAGGTATATGGGGGCACGACGCAGGGCGCGGAGGAGCGCTGGATGGGGGCTGGGTGTGGCACACCCACGCTGGAGAAGGCCGCTGGGCTAGAGAAGGCGAGCTGGAGAAGACTGTCGGGCCGGAGAAGGCGCGAGGTGGATGGGGGCGGCTAGAGAAGGCGAGTGGCACGGTGGATGCGCCAGCGAGGGCACGGGGCAGCGGCCGATGGGATGCCTCTTGGGCGGCTCGGCCTCAGCGCTCGTGGCGGCAGCGCTCGCGCTGGAAGTCAGAGGCAGATCTTGTGGCGCGGCCTCGGGGGCTTGAGGATGACCGGTCGCTCCAGATGAGCGGATGAGGAATGAGGATTTTCTTATTTTGTTTTTAGGGGATGGAGCCTGGTTCTGCGTGGCTGCGTAGGTGTGGGAGCCGCGTCCGAGTGTGATTATGGGACGGACGCCCGTGTCGTAGCATTATTGTTAGAACAAAGAAAAAACATAAGCACTCGATTTCTTTAGAAGACCTGGTTAAAAAAAAACTTAGAAAAAGTCTACATCACCCCCTGAAGTATGGGGTGGTGTCTAATTTACCCCCTCAAGTATGAAACGGTCTAATTTACCCCCTGAACTTTCTAAAACCGTCTACTTTACCCCCTGGGACAGTTTTGGACGGCGGTTTGCTACAGTAACCATGGTTTTGCTACAGTAACCGAATCTTTAAAAAATCATAGTAAATCGCAGAAAAATCATAAAATGAAAAATCCAATTTTGTTGGACTCCACGTGAGTAGATCTACACAATGAATATATAATATGGTGTGCTTTAGTACAAAGTTTTTGCTGTAGCTTTAAATTTATTGGAAAATCCTAATAAATTTAAAGTTACAGCAAAAACTTTGTACTAAAGCACACCATATTATATGTTCATTGTGTAGATCTACTCACGTAGAGTCCAACAAAATTGGATTTTCTATTTTATAATTTTTCTGTGATTTACTATGATTTTTTAAAGATTCGGTTACTGTAGCAAAACAATGGTTACTGTAGCAAACCGCCGTCCAAAACTGTCCTAGGGGGTAAAGTAGACAGTTTTAGAAAGTTCAGGGGGTAAATTAGACTGTTTCATACTTGAGGGGGTAAATTAGACACCACCCAATACTTCAGGGGGTGATGTGGACTTTTTACTACTTTGTAAGAACATTGCAGGCAATCAAATATCTGCTTGCACATTATACGATAAACCTTTGTAAACAGATAGTAGGAAAAATATTAAGTGCTTATATTATATCCCTTTATTAAAATAAGAAAAGCAAAATTTAGATAAACCATCTCCTAGGGCAGGAGACAAAGATACGAGAAACTAGTTGTTGCTGCGATATTATAAGCTCTCTTTTCAGCAATTTTTCGAAAACCTGTCTTTTTTCAGCAATTGATGAATACATAATGAACACTCTATAAGTAGGGATGCTAATGGTAAGGTGGTGCAAGCGGTGCATACAAGAGGAAAAGGAAATAAACCCACCAGATCCGACGTCGTCTGGTTCGACTCGGACGCGCGCGCACGCTTACGTGCAAAGATAGAATTTTTTTTATTTTTAACCTTTTTTTAATACTATATTTTTAAATCTAACACGGCTTTTTTAAAACGAACACTTTTGACCACGCGTGTGGTTGGCTGATGCGGGCGAAGATACAGATCTTTTTTTCCTTTTCTAATTGAGCGGCTGAGGGTCTACATGCAGTTGCGGACTTTTTTTTTTGTTTTAGTTTTCTCTACCATTGTGAATATGTTCGGTGCATGCAGGCCGGTTTCGTTCCGTTGCATGTGTACACCGCACGAGAAGTTACAGCGGTAGTCTTCCAATCTATATATTTATAAGTTATACTACATAGTTATTTTGTACATAGTTTTATATTTCTTTTTAGACAACATTGGCAAGTTGTGTAGAATAATAACCTATGTACACAGGTGGTATAAAATAACTTATGTATAAAAGTTGTTGTTGATAACTTTTATACCTTAGTTGTGTTTCACAATTTTTGGGTTTATAAGTTTTGGTATAAGTTATAGGTTAATTCATTCATTTGTATTTAATAACTTTTTTGTTTCTAAGTTTTGGTATAAGTTTAAATTATTTATTCTTTTTATTTAATAACTTTTGTACATAAGTTCTATTTTTATAACTTTTGTGTTTCCAAGTTATATGTTTTAGGTTAGTATACATAAATTGTTACTAGAATAAATTCTTCGAAACATATGTAAGTGGAGGTCTAGTTTTGTTCGTCTCGTCACGTAGAATACATTGGTGCAGATGAAATTAAAAATGAATACATTGTTTAGATGTTATAGCAATTTAAAGTAAATATTTTGTTTTTTCTAGTTGTGTCAGGGTGACGTCACAGCACGGGATCCAAACAAGCACTTAACGTCCGTTCGCATCAGTGTGCATGCCAAAAAGAAAGAGTGCGGACACGCCTCCCTAAAAATGGAAATCAACTTGTTGTCGGAGCATTAACTCGATTCTCCATCAGCGATCGTTCACTGATTAGCGCGCCCAAAAATAAATTGAGGGGAAAAGAGAAGCACGCAAGGTAAAATAGTACAAGGCAAGGGCATTTGTATCGTTTCATATGCTGAATTTATGAAAAAGAGAGGAAACTAGATTGAAAAGATGAAAAATGTCATGAGATTTCTACGGTGGAAAAAATTGTGCGTAAGGAAAAGGGCAATGCATATGATCAACTAATCCATAGACATAGGATCCACATAAGTTGTCTTTAGTTGTTCCACTTTCCATACAATGTTGATGCAAGACATGGTCTTTAGGGTAGGTCCCACACAGAGAAAAATCTAGTTGTCATCACAAACCCGTCTTTTTATTTCTTTTCTTGTTCACCATGTGACGGTCTGTTTATCCGCGTCATTGCTCACCCACCCCTCCGTGCTTGGATCAAAGTCCCTTCCCCCAAGCTCCTAAGAGATGCCTCCTCCTTCGGCCACAACAACCACCCGCTGGCCATGGTGAGTGTCGTGCACGGAGGATTGGGATGGCTATGCATGTTCTTATGGATAGGCTATATCCATATAGACTATCTTATAGAGCACTTGTACAAAGTTTATGGACTGCTTTAGGTAGTTTATGGGCTGCTTTTTCTCCCCACTTGGATGCCATAAGGTGCCTAAAGGGTAATCGTTATACCTCGTATCTTTATGCATACCTTTAGATTTGAAGATACTAAGCCATCCAAGGGTCATAACATAGGGTGAGTAATGAACTTTTGAGTAACAGTTATTTTTCAAAATCCTTCGCTCTTCTAGTCTTTTTTTAGAAAAGGGAATATATTAATATCCCAGCCTCTGCATCGACCGATGCATATAGCTATTCCTTATTACACAACACTTCAAACTCACACAAACTTAAATCCAAGGCACGCACATCAAAGTTTCTCGACCTAGTTAACTCATCAAAATATAAAACTGCTACACACGTCCTCCAGCTGCCTGTCAGAACACCTCTTAACGCCGAAAACAGCCGTCACAATGTGAAACCGTCTGCCGCCAATCACGCAGGTCATCTTAGATAACTCAACTGCTGGCCATTGCCTCTCACGCCGGTCTCTGCCAATTTCATGGGCGCCTCCCACGCTGGCCTCCTCGCCAAATTCGTGGTCCACTGCCAACAGATGCGAGACCGTTGAATTGCCACGCCTATGCCTTCCTTCTAATCGCCTTCCTCCGTCGTTGACACCGCAATCTTGAATCCTCAACTAGGTCTCTAGCTTCGTCGTTACGACGCTGGCCCCCGCAGTAAACTGATCGAGCACCGTCTTCCAAAACGACGCCTCCAAGGAGGAAAGCGACGCCACTAACGCCATCGTCGCCTGACCAGAAGGTCTAGGTTTTCACCCAATGAAGACAAGCCACACAAAGGGAAGAGACCCAAACGATGACGCTTCCAAGGAAGAAAATGGTGTCTAGAGACGTCGTCGTCATCGGCCCAAGAGGGCAAAGCTTTCGCTATGGCACCTCAACCCCGTGCACAGCATTGGCCACAATTTGTCCTCTGCGCCAGCCACCGCCCTGCCCGACCGAGCCACCTGTCGTCGATGCTGGCAGCCACCGTCTTTGAAAGCGAGCAGCTCCGAGCACCGCCGCCGGCAATGGCACTAGCCGCCACCGCTGCCGACTGACGCCGCCAACGGCCACGCGACGCATGCTCCACCAATGCGTACGTCGCCCCGGCCCGTCTCCATCCTCATCAGGCTGCCAGGCCGGCCGCCATGCCACGGGCAGCCCCGCCCTAGGCGACCCATAATGCGGCCTGGCTGACTGTTGCTGGCCATTGGCAGTACTGCCCTGGCCAGCCGCGCGCAGCCACCGCCATCGTCGTGAGGGAAGGGGGCGGGCGGAGGCGAAGAACCCAGCCGCCACACCCCTGTGCCTGCACAGCTCCGACCATAGCCCCACCACCGACGGCCGCTGCACCTAGCCGGGTCGCCAAAGTTGTTGATCAGCTGTCTAGGCACCGGTTCTGGCAACCCGCAGCCCTGGCCGTGCCGTCGTCGTCGACGGGGAAGAAGGAGAAGGGGTGGTTGGAGGAGGAGAGAAGCCCCGCCACCGATCCGCCCGATCGGGCCCTGGCCGGCGCCGCCGCAGTCGTAGAAGGTGGCCGGCCGAACCCCGCGCGATCCGAGATCAGCCACCCCCCGCCGGCCTGCCGGAACTTGCGCCACCACACCACCCATATGCGAGACGGCCCCACTGCCACCATCATGACGATCCGCGCGGCCCTGCCGGCGTCCCGTTCCGGCAACGGCGCAACAGGAGAGGAGGAGCGTGGGGGCGGCGGCTATTAGGGTTTGGGACTTCCCGTGTCGCCTGCGTGGGGGGCGACGCGGCTCGCTAGAATAGATAAGATTCTAGACCGGACCGTAGAACGAGTTGATAGGCACACACCAAACACAAAGTACCTTTACAAGTAACATGCTAATTACTGTCATGCGTAATCCATCACAATCGAGTATACCTTGCCATAATTATATCCTCTTCGTGTCCATCTGGGATCAAATTACCCGAAGGATTATTAATTAGCATGTCATGATTATTCTCTAGGCCTGTATGCTGTAAATGTTGTCCTGCTGATAGCATGATAGCTACACGGCTTGCAACGAACTACGATATCTTTAGTCTTGCACGACAATGAACTACGATATAGTCTTGCACGACAATGGCCAGAGCGGTGTGGGACATCGTTGGTACAACGCGAGCATGACGATGACTTATTCTGGGTCGATATGGTGTAAATGTTGTCCTACTGATGGCATGGTAGCTTCATAGCTTACAGCGAACTACGACGTCTAGTTTTACATCGTAATGACTACTCCCTCCGTCCCATTGAAAGTGTCGCTCGGGAAACGTGTTTGTGAGGGGGACACGCTTTTCCAACGACACTTTCAATAGGACGGAGGGAGTAGAGCCGTGTGGGACATCGTTGCCTCCGTTGGTAATAATGGCGTGAGCAAGATGGCTTATCACATTGACAACGGCGAGGTAGTGGTACAACATGATAAATGACTAGGGGCGGTTGGTCCTAATGGTGTGGCCGTGGTTGTACACATAAGTTGTCGAGAGAAATGGTATACAACTATGAAGAGATGATGTTGTTCGGCATGTGTTGTGGCCTCAATCCATTCGGCCACCATGGTTAGTTGCTTATAGCTGTTAGCTTAGTTTGTTGTTGTTTTTGCTGCTGCTGCTGCTGCTTGACCCTTTTAAAGCTATTGTTGCTCGGTTGTAGACTCAGCTCGGGTAACTTCTTTTTAATATAATCAGCAGTTCTCTTGTCTGATTTTTTTAATAGACGATTCCAATCTCCTTTTTTTTAACGAAGATAGTTTGAATCTTATCATGTCAGACGACCACTCAGTATAGCAGATGCTTGTGTCACGGCCCTGGCCACTCTGTAGACCTCATGCTGTACAAACTTCCACGACTCCGAAGTGTTGCTGCTCCGAGCGCTGGCTATTGCATTGGCTATACCGGGATAGATTGCAGTATCCCAGTCATTCTGATCTGAAGGTCCATACACCTATGGATGGGAACACTTACTGTTAGTATAACTATAAGCCGTGTGTACAAGCCTTATGCAATTTCCAGAGAGGAAGGTGAGTGCTTTGCGCATGAGTATCTGCTCACCAGATGCTTAAACCATTCTAGCTTGAAGATGCCTTCCCTGCTAGTGAATGCTCGCTCGGTCTGCATAAGCCGGTCATTGAGCTGTCGGATTTTCAGTGAATCCTTGTTCAGCTGCTTGCTCAAGAGTTGCTTTTGAAGTTCCTGAAAGTGCCCATGTCTCTTAAGTCATCACAGTGCACAAAACGCAGTATGGTAGACTGTAAGTTCTGCATAACTCGAGCAGCAATTCTCAAGTGAAAGTACCTTTTGTTCGCTATTCACTTTGGTAGCTGCTGCTCTGAGAGTTCTGATTGAGTTGTACAGTGGGGAACAAGTGACAGTTGTTCCCTTCACTTCCTTCTCTACCGTCTTTGTGTATTCCTGCCACCGGAAAAAAAATTAGGGCTTCGTCATGTTTCCATAGTAACAAGGATATCTATGTTAATTTTCCTCTGTCCCCTGTGTCTGAGTGGCTCTACTGGCCTACAGAAGGTCAGAAGCAGCATTTAGTGAACACTGGAGACGTCTTACCTCAAGCTCAATTGCATAGGACATGTAATTGAAGGGTAGGATCTCTTCATTTGCCAACCTCAAAGCCATCATTCCCCATATGCTAGCAGCTGCAAGATGAAGAATCTTGGTTGCCATGTCGTGGTGGCACAGGTAACACCTCAACTAATATTCTGCACAAAAACAGTATCATTGAGCAGACCTGCCACATGCCTACGGAACCCAGGATCTCCGAATTTCGCCATCCATACGTAGTCATCATATAAGGAGTGGTAAACCGGATATCCTGGTCCTACAAAAGCAAAAGTGCCCAGGAAAGTTCATTGAAAAATACAAAAAGTCACTGAGCAGGCAAATAGCAAAGAGCAGGGGCATTACCTTCACCAAAAATTATATTCATCGAAGGAATACCAACATGTTGGACGAATGCTGAATAGTCTGATCCTCCATCACCTAGTCTTAGAACCTTAATGCAGGAGATATGCAGTGAATAGTGAGTAATGTAATATAATTTGTCAGGAAGTAGAAGTGGTTTCCCGTCCTGAAACCACATAATTCTTGAGGGATGGAACTGAAACTCAAAGGAACTTGTAGCTCGATAACAATGCAATCACTATATAATAGTGACAACTAACTGGGTCCTCAGCACCACATAGAGGGTAGGCTGTTGGATAAGCAAGCTGCAACAACTCACCTGGGGAGGAATGCTTGATTTAATCCATGAATCATACACAGTCTGAGATGAATTATCAGGATCTTGAACCTTCACAAATTGACAAAGAGCAGTTAAAATTTTGGGCATCTTAACAAGGAAAACACTATATTCATATTGTTGACTACTAACATGGAGACCAAAAGCAAACAAAGTTAACTATAGTATCATGTTTTCCCTCTTCCTGGGTATGCTATTATCACTAGTTTCAGACTTTCAGGTAGGATGGACATACCACTTTAGTTACTTGCTGAAGTAACTCATCGAGTTGGGGAGTTGTAGAAGGCAGGAATCCTGGACCAACGACTGAAACGTCAATATTCAGATAAGCAACAGCTCTAGAATATAACATCTCCTGGTTTTCTTCAACCCATTCAGTAGATCCTGTCTGAGTAAATTAAATGCAAATATGATCAATCTTGCTGTTTTAAAGACGGACAAGAGTGGTTCAGATATAGAAACACACCAGTCCGTATTCTTCCGCATCCCAACTACAGAAGATAATGGTTCTTCGAGGTCTCCACCCTTGCTTTTGCAGCATTGAAAACCTTTGAGCTAACTAGATGGACAAAGAGTGAAATAACATGTTATGAGCCAGATAAGTAGCAGACCGTGTATCATGTACAGTACAATATAGGTCAGGCATAGAAACATGAAATGGAACTAAGGTTCAGTCACTTCAGCAAACTATTCAGAGGACATGGCCTTTTTTTAAAAAAAATGAACATGGGAGTTCTTCCTTTTAATTAAGAGGAAGCAGTTTTATGTACAAGACACAGCCAGAAGACCAGGGCCACAGATTTCCTCAAAAACAGAAGGGGAGGGGTTAAAGCCCTAGCAACAAGCGAAGACCTAGGCAAGGCACCTAGCGCTAGGTATTAAACAAGGACATGGCTAGTACCTGCTCTAAACTACTGTAATCAGTATTCTGGCATAGTAGGTCAACAAAAACAAAGCGTACTAAAGTATAGAGAAGACATTTTGTAACTGACGACTACCTCAATCATAGCTGCTGTTCCACTGTTGGGATCGGATGCACCAAACGTCCAAGCATCACGATGGTTACCAAGAATGACATATCTGGATCACAGAATGTTAAAAATTCTCAGTTCAATCACATATTTGGCAGAAAAAAAATATAATATTCAATGTGGTTAAATTGTGCCAACGCCTATATGCAGATAAGCAGATTGATACTCTTCAATATTTGTTTCAACTGTGAGTACCTCGGAGGCTAGGACTGAGTCTAATTGTTTGTTTTTGTTCATTAAGAAAAAGTTTGCTTTTGAATAATTCCTTTTACAGTCATGAGAGACTGAGAGATACTACAAGAGCTTACCCATCTAAAATGAGCCTTCAGTGAAAGAGTTTCCAATAAATTAAAAGAACAAAAGAGCTTGACCTCATGCATCTGGTTCTTAATCGTGCTTAGCTATTTTTTTTCTCTCTTGAAGGAAAGATTTTCATAGCTACTGTACATTACAAGGAAGGCCAACAAATGGCCATCCCAAGCCAACCTGAACATGTATGAAAAGTCGGAGTGGGTTGAATTACATAGTAGATGTCTTTTCCAAAATAATGATGTACCTGCAGAACTTTCCGATCTGCAAGTGGGCCCTATCCTCTATAAGATATGCTAACAAGTTTAAAAGATTAAGGAGTATACATGATTATAGAATTTTGTAGTACCACGCGTCCACGCCGTGCACACCTTGATAGGACATCTTTTTTTCTTCTATATACAATATTACTTATTAGATCTCTTAAATCATTAGCTAATAGGAAGGAAATTTCGTGGACACCGGGTCATATAATTTCTTTTTTCTTGGCATGCGAAAAGAGTTATCTGATACTTCCATTTTTTATCTTTGTATAACAACGAGTTAAATGCATGAGCAGTCCACAAACTTGTCAGTCCGCAAACTTGTCAAGGATGCCACTTAGTAGGTTCATAAACTTTGAAAATACATTTCTAGTCTCTAAATTTGTTAAGTTATGCACCGCGGTGGTCGGTATGGTCCATAAATAGACTTACCATGCATGTACCATTTTACAAGTTCATTAGGATGTGTGGTACATCACTTTACAGACTCAGAAATACATTTTCAAAGTTCGTAGATCTAAATGACACCTCTTCATAAGTTTAGAGACTGCTCTTTAACCATCTATAATCTCTCTCTCTCTCTCTATATATATATAGGAAAAAGTCTAATTGACCCCCCCAACTATAGGGGTGGTCTAGTTTACCCCCCGAACTATAAAATGGTCTAATTTACCCCCTGAACTTTGCAAAACCGGTCAAATCACCCCCTCGGGCGGTTTTGGGCGGTGGTTTTGCTACAGTGTCAGCGGTTTTGCTACAGTGACAGCGGTTTTGTCTTTTTCTTTTTTATTTATTTCGTCTGAATCTTTGAAAATCATAGTAAATCACAGAAAAATCATAAAATGAAAAATCCAATTTTGTTGGACTCCACATGAGTAGATCTACACAGTGAATATATAATATAGTATGCTTTAGTACAAAGTTTTTGTTGTATGAATTATTCAAATTAATTACAGAAAAAAATAGATCAAAATTTACAGCAAAAACTTTGTACTAAAGCATACTATATTATATATTCACTGTGTAGATCTACTCATGTGGAGTCCAACAAAATTGGATTTTTCATTTTATGATTTTTCTGTGATTTACTATGATTTTTCAAAGATTCAGACGAAATAAATAAAAAAGAAAAAGACAAAACCGCTGTTACTGTAGCAAAACAGCTGACACTGTAGCAAAACCACCGCCCAAAACCGCCCGAGGGGGTGATTTGGCCGGTTTTGCAAAGTTCAGGAGGTAAATTAGACCATTTCATAGTTCGGGGGTAAACTAGACCACCCCTATAGTTAGGGGGGTCAATTAGACTTTTTCCTATATATATATATATATATAAGGTCAACAACAGCACTACAAAAGTAGTGCTCTCAACTGCCCAGGTGGGCTGCGTGAACTTCACAGGTTTGACAAAACAGAAGGATGCAACGTCACCTTCCACCAAGAATTTGTTAATAATAACAAGATAAAAAAAGGAATTAGTTACCTATCGGGCTCTTCGGCTCCTTCGATAATGGCAAAGACATTCTCAATCGTTGCCATCGTATCATTCCCCTGCAAAATCCAAAACAATGGCGTCAAGCCCCAAGGCAATGAACCGAAAAGACGAAAGGTGCCTCGAATCGAATTGTACATACAAGATACGTTAGGTTCAAAACTGCCGGCCCGGGGCCGAGGCGGTACACGGGGCCGCCCTCTCGGCCCTGCCAGTCCGCCGGTGCCACGGCCCCGCCCATGGCTCTGTGTATCTCCATCGCGTCCTGAGCCGACACCGGCAGCGCCGGGATGAGCGGCATGTCATCGGTGTTCATGGCCTCCTCCACGCTGACGCGCTCGCAGCCCTCGGACGACGCCCACATCGGCGTCGTCGGGTCCCCCACGCCCCGGAACAGGCTCCCCACCTGCACGCCGCTGGGCGGCAGCCAGCGCGAGTCGGGGAACCACCGCTCACCGGGTGCGCCGCCGTACTCCAGCGGGTCAGTGTACACCACCGCGGCCGCGGCGCCGGCGGAGCGCGCGTTGTGCGCTATGTCCTCGCAATGGATCCTCCCGTACCGCGCGAGCGCGACCTTGCCCGCGACGTCCACGCCGCGGGAGGCGAGGTAGGCGAAGTCCTCCTCGCGGCCGTAGTTGGCGTACACGGCCTCCGCGGAGACCGACCCGGAGGCCGCGTACGCGTAGAACGTCGGGATGGTCTCCGCCGCGGCGGCTGCGTAGGGGTCGTTGGGGTAGGTCTCCTGCTTCAGGGAGAAGGAGGTGACGACGCCGCGGCCTGGCGCCGAAAGGGAGAGGGAGCGGTGGACGGGGTAGGAGAGGAGGACGGAGTAAGGCGTGATGTGGGCGGGGAAGGAGAGCGCGGAGAGCACGTAGCGGGCGGTGAGGGCGTTGGCCTTGGTCCCCGCGACGTGCGGGTGGAGAGTGAGCGCTCGGAGGTGCGAGGCGGCGGTGTCGTTGGACCCGAGGGAGAGGAAGAGTGCCTCGTAGTTCGGGAACGGGTTGGGCGCGGGCTGGAGCGCGAAGAAGAGGAGCACCGCGAGGGAGGCGCCGAGGACGGCGAGCATGGAGGAGAGGAGGCAGAGGAAGCGGCCGCGCGGGTGGGGTTTTGCGAGCGGCGGCGAGGGGGCGAGGAGCGAGGCCGTGTCGGGGCGGGACATGGCACCGGAACTGGTGGGTGGTGTACTCTGCTGTGGCGAGCGGCTAGGCAGGTAGCGGGGTTTAAGCGGCGGGTGCTGTCCACTCCGCGCACGCCGGACAGGAATTCACTCCGCTGGACTGTTGCTGTCAAGCCAACGCTGGAGAATTTGCAAATCGCGGTACCTTTTTCTTCTTTTGAAAAGGAAATCGCCGTAGATTGGATGCAGAGGATCCGTCCGCGTTTTTTTTTTTTTTTTTTTTGCGACGAGGATCCGTCCGCGTTCGTGCTCCACGGTTTTCGCTTTTACACATTGTGAGCAGTGAGCGTGCTCCGTTTCCGGTTGCAGTTACACTGACGGGATGCTTGTGGATTGTTGTGAAGCAGGTGTCATAGTGGTACGTGGTGCCAGGGTTAAAAAAACCGACCGGTTTACCGCGGTAAACCGCGGTTACCGCCCTAACCGGACCGGTCCGGTTCCGGTCCGGTCCGGTTAGGTATTCCCCAAATTCAAATTTAAAATTTGAAAAAAAAAATGCTGAAAAAATTCCTAAAAATAGTTCATGATTTATAGAAGCCAATGGTGTAAAAATTTTTCAAATTCGAGTTCGTTTAGTATTTATTTATACGTATAGAAGTTTGAAAAAAAAGAAAAAAAAATCCCGGTCCCGGCCCGTTAAGGCCCCCAAATTCAAATTTAAAATTTGAAAAAAAACAAAAAATGCTGAAAAAATTCCTAAAAATAGTTCATGATTTATAGAAGCCAATGGTGTAAAAATTTTTCAAATTCGAGTTCGTTTGGTATTTATTTATACGTATAGAAGTTTGAAAAAAAAAGAAAAAAAATTCCAAACTCAAACCGAGCGGTAAACCGGTCAAACCGGCCGGTTACCGCTCCAAACCGACCGGTTTACCGGGCCCGAACCGAACCGAAGCAGGGTTTGAATTTGATTTTGAATTCGGCCGGTTACCGACCGGTTACCGGTAAACCGGACCGGTTTACCGCTACCGGAGGCCGGCGGTTACCGGAAACCGGTCGGTAAAAAAAACCCTGCGTGGTGCTACCACTACGTCTGTTTCAGTCTGGCTGGACCGTTGACCCTGTTTAAAAGGCGATTTAGGCCTCGCGACATGTTAGGTCAGTCTAGTGAAAATTTCATGAGTTACACATAGGTGTTTTTGATGACAGCATCGATTTTAGGAAGAGAGAAGTGAGTTTATTTAAATAAAACTCTCTTAGCATGATTACTAACTCTATATAAGCCATGAAATTAAATGTCTATAAAACTAGTGAATGAAACTATACATTCAGGTACATGTTTTATTCATTTTTTATTTCATTTTACATGATGTGGTAGTTTAGGAAACAACGTCATAAAACTCTTCACTGAAAAATAACTTTAGTGTGCAGTTTCTTTTCCAAGATAAAATCAATTCTATAGCATTTAAAGATCATCGCTTTTAAATATCATCGCAGAACCTCCTTTTTTGTAAAGAGTCAATGTTTTAAATCCCCTGGCTAAACCATTTAGAAATGGCTTCCTCTCAAAGCTATAATGAAAACTATTCCATTTAGGGGTTCTATAAAAAACATAAAAATATTTAATTTGTCATTGCGTAAACATAAAGCTAAGAAAAATTCATACACGCAAATAATCAAATTTATGTCCCAGGCTCTCAAATAACATGCCTTTAGGTCAACTACTTGACAACCATTTAATCAACCAATATACTCGCAGGTTATAGCTACAATCAATATTCATATTCATTCAACAATAAAAAAAACTCAACAACTTCAATAATTCATTGCATTATTTATTATAAGTAAAGAACACAAGGGAGAGACATAGATTTGAGTACTCTAGAGCAAAGAATGAATATTCACTTCTCTTAGGATTATATGAGCTATTGGCTAAGCCAAATGGTGGTGTTTAATGAAGGTAAAGCGTTCATATGAGCTATTCGCTTCTCTTAGGATTATATAAGCTACAGTGGTAGGCCTTTAAAAAGATATAGCGGTGCCATAGTGGGCTATTTAAAACCACGTAAAGAGTAACTTGTGTGAATCGACCATACAACAATGTGGATGCAAATTGGTCCAAAAACTTGTAAACTACTCAAATAAGTGAAATACTCAGCAAATCGGTGCATAAATGGTCCAAACATTGCTAACGTGGTAAATGTACTCGCCAATTCGACGATAGGATTAATAATGATATATAGCAAGCTAAAAGTCCCGTTTGGATTTTGATAATTAACGATAATATTTGTAGACTAATCACTAATGTTTTCATGTAAGATGAAAGGTTAAGTACAGTCCACAATACAAGACTCGAGCTACATGAAGGCCATGAAGATGAGATGGCATGAATCATGATGCAAAACAGAGTGAAGAAAGAAAGCGAGAGCATGAAAAACAAGTCAAGGCAAAGGTCCCATCCTTCCGAGTTTCCGGTTTGTTTGAGGTTTTCCATTGCGAGGTGCTGACGAGGAAAACGATAATATTTTTTAAGCACGTGAGCACATGCTACATAAATTTACGGTAAGTGTGTATTTAGTTGGGTGACGAAAATTTTTTAGCTGTTACATCGGATATTTTATAGGATATCGGAAGGGGTTTTCAGATATTAATTAAAAAACTAATTATATAACTCGCCTGGAAAACACGAGATGAATTTATTAAACCTAATTAAGCCGTCATTAGCACACGTGTGTTATTGTAGCACTTAAGACTAATCATAGACTAATTAGGTTTAAAAGATTCGTCTCGTGGTTTCTAACTAAACTGTGCAATTAGTTTTTTTCACCTACATTTAAGAGGTGTTTAGTTTCCGGGTGTAAAGTTTTTAGGTATCACCTCAGATGTTTCGTGGGATGTCGGAAGGAGTTTTCGGATACCAACAAAAAAAACTAATTACGGAATTCGCCTGTAAACTGTGAGATGAATTTATTAAGTCTAATTAATCCGTCATTAGAGCATGTGTTAGTCTCTAATCACGACCTAATTAGGCTCATTAGATTCATCTTGCAATTTACAAGCAAACTGTGCAATTAGTTTTTTATTTCGTCTAATTTAATCATGTAAGTGCCGCAACCATTCGATGTGACATTTTTAGAATTTTGAATTTTGGATCTAAACACTGCCTCCATACATATGTCCAAACATTCGATATGATGGGGTAAAAAATATTTAGGTGGGAACTAAACACCTCCACGTGTCGCTCGAGTGTCCTTTTTCTTCATGGTGTGTTTAGTTCTCGAATGTTTTTGGCTTTGGCTACTGTAGTATTTTCGTTTGTATTTGTTAATTAGTGTCTAATTATGGACTAATTATGCTCAAAAGATTTGTCTCGTGATTTTCTATTAAACTGTGTAATTAATTTTTTTCATCTCCATTTAATACTTCATGCATGTGTCTAAATATTCTATGTGACAGAAAATCTTAAAACATTTTGAAACTAACATGACCTCCCTCGATTTTGTGGCCGTTGGATTACGTGCCGTCGACGGAGGCGATGAGCCGCAATCAGTCGCGGGGCCCACACACCCAACACACACGGGGGACGGGACTGGGCGGGCGTCTGCATGTGAAGGTGCATGCAGCTGCAGGTGCGTGGCGGTCGGGCCCTCGTTATTGCGGCCGGAGATGGCGGTGCTGTGGTGTGTCGTCCCAAGACCACCAGCTAGCCACTGGTTAGGCATGCACATGTGCAGTAGTCTAACTCCTACCTACCCCCTCCGTCGCTGGGGTGTTTGGCTAAGGCCATGTTTAGTTGCCATGCAAACTCAAAATATTTCCTCTTTCACCCATTACATCGAATCTTTAAACATATGCATGAAGTATTAAATATAGGTAAAAACAATAACTAATTACATAGTTTGTCTGTAAAGTTCGAGATGAATCTTTTAAGTCTAATTAATCCATAGTTGGACAAATTTTACCAAATAACAACGAAAAGTGCTACAGTAACTTTTCACCCCAACTTTCCCAACTAAACACAGCCTAAGGAAACAAAACTTATCGCATTGAATGTCTAAACATATGTATAGAGTTTTAAATATATATTATTTATAAAACTAAATATATAAATTAAGACTAATTTATGAGACAAATTTTTTAAGTCTAATTAGTCCATAATTTGACAATGGTGTGCTATAGTTAATATGTGCTAATGACAGATTAATTAGTCTTAATAAATTTGTCTCGCGATTTATCGACGGAATCTATAATTTATTTTTTTTATTAGTATTCGAACACCCATGCGACACTTCTGGTAACATTTGATGTGACACCAACTAAACTTTAGTTCCTGCATCCAACCAGCTCCACATGTGTCGTTTTGTGTGCGTGCCACAAGTTGGACTCGATTTGTAGAAAATACGTGCAACATTTGAATATCTAAATAAATTTATTAAAAACCAGATTCAAAGATCTTTCCAATGACACTAATTATGTACCACAAATATTAATATTTTTTTATATATATTTAGTCGAAGTTGTTTATGAGGAAGCGAAAACGATAGATATTTAGGGACAGAGGAGTAGGTAGGAATAGGTAACTAGTGTTGCATTTTTTTTGTGAATTAACTAGTGTTGCATTTGTAGCAAGTCTGGGTGCGTGATTCATTTATTTGGTAGTAGGAGCATATTACATTTTGTTGAACCATGTTTGACTATTTTGTTTGAGTGTAAGATAAATAAGAATAAGAATGGTCAGAATTATTTGAACAGTTATCTGATTTTTTTGTTTTTTATTTTCTGTATATTTTATTTGGTTTTTCTGTGAAATTTTTTAATTAGGCTTTCATAGAAATAATCTAGCAGTTATCTAATCATTTTTTGTTTTTTTATTTTCTGTATGTTTTATTTGGTTTCTCTTTGAAATTTTTCAATTTGGCTTTTATAGAAATAATTTGGCCAATCTTTTTGTTTTTTGTTTAATATTTTGTATTATTTGTATAATTTTTTATCATTTGATTTAGATTCAATAGTTATGACACTCAATTTGCTGGCTGTCGCATCAGGCGATGTAAACGCAGGGGATTGATATCGGTGAAGCCCAGCAAGCTGTCAGCCAGCCAGCAGCGGCGCATGCCATGCACCCTACAATGGACGCATGTATGCTTGCAGATTTATTCTTTTAGTATGGTAGGTTATATTTTACTGAACTATATTTTACTATTTTTGTTTAGGTGTAAATTCTATATTTAATTAGTGTAAATTAATTTTTCGTAAATAAGAATGGTCAGAATTACTCGAACAATTCATTTGTCACGACACAACAGAGAGGAGGTGTCAATTGTAATGCTTCAAATCAGTTTCACTTACACAGTCCATAAGGCCAGTCTCAGTGGGAGTTTCACTAGAGTTTCATTTGTATTTAATAGCCTGCCACATATACATTTTTGATGACATGTCAACGTTTTAATGAAGAGAGAGAAGAATTGAGTTTCATAGAGATGAAACTCTCTAGGTACAGTTACCAACTCTCTATGAGTCATAGAATTAAATGTCTATGGAACTATAGAGTGAAACTTTCCATTGAGAGTGGGTATTTCATCCGAATTTCATTTTATTTTATATGACATGATAGTCTTGGAAACAACGAAATAAAACTCTCCACTGAGACTAGCATAAGACATGTCGAGTGTCGGGACCCCTATATGCTGGACAAATGCTGCAAAATCTGTTCCAGCACCAGCCACTCTAGTGATCTGGAAAAAAGAAATTTTCACTTCAGTACCTGACAACAGTAGTTCTTATCCACTGGCACCGGGACTTCACTCTTTTTCATCGCTCGTTTGGACCAGATCACCTCCGTCCCTAAATGTCTGTCTCTAAAAAACCGTGTTTCCCTCACAAATACGTTTCTTGGACGACAACATTAAGGGACAGAGTAGTACAGAACATCTTTAATACTGAACATACATACCGGTGGATCATAGCGCATCATGGTGTCATACAAGGTTTGAGATGGTTCATCGGGATCTGGTACCTTCGAATAAAGAAATGACGAGAAGGTAAAACGGGAGTCTCCATAAACTGTAATATAGAAACAGGGTGTAGCTTGAATACCATTTTGCTTCTTTGATCAATTCATCAAGTTGAGGGGTTGCACGGGGTCTAAGGCTGTCCGCACTGCGGACCTGCAAACCGGCCGGTACGTCAGGCATAGCGTGCGCGTGCCCGCACCGCGTGCCTATATCACGCACGGGCGCGTAGCGGCCGGCCGATACGCGCGCTACGCCTAGAGGTGCACTGTGCACGTACGCCAAACACGGTAGCAGGAGAGAGAGAGTTGGGGAGAGAAGGGGGAGAGGGGAATAAAATATGGAATAGTGGGTATAGAGTATAAGATAGAGATAACACGGGTGCGCGAGAAATGGATATATGGTCCTGTTCATCTGGCTTATAATCCATCTTATTCAGCTTGTTTTTTCAGCCGGAACAGTATTTTTCTCTCACAAAAAATCAGCCAACAGTGTTTTTCAGTCGGCTTATAATTCCAGCCGAACGGAGTCTAGAGTAGAGAATCTCGATGACTGGGATAGAATATTCCTTTTTAGAGATAGAAATAGAGGTGGACGAGTGCGGATAGTCTATGACCCAGGACCAGACACTGATATGTCCACGTTCAGGCAATGTTTTCTTAAACGCTAAACGGTAAACAGTCGGTCACCTTTCGTTTAGTGTTTAGACCGTTTAAACGGTGTTTAAACGGAGTTAAACGGCCTAAACGGTTTTGTACAATAACAATAAAATATATATATTTATGTAGGTAAAAATAAAATTTGCTAGAACTCATACATATTTACACATGTAAAAATCAAATATTCTACCAAATAATCTTGTTGGAAGAAATCTAAATCCCACAACACTTCATATAATTACAATGTTAATTAGTTTCATGTTGATTGTGATAGACGTTGTCCTTTAATCCACTTAATTATGGATTAAATGGTTGCTTAGCTCATTTAATTATGTTTAATCTGATTTTGTTTAGACCGTTTAGACGGGATTGAATGGTTTAAACGGGTTTAAACGGCCCAACCGTTTAATTCACCGTTTAGGGTCTAAACAACACGGCTATTTACCGTTTAAATAGTGTTTAAACGGACTAAACGGCCGTTTAGACGAACAGTACGTTCAGGTAAGCTATAGCTCTCGAAGCTAGAGTGTCCATGTTCTCCTCGGCCCATTCACTAGACCCTATCTGAGACTGTGTTCATCTGAGCATGTGAATTGCAGAGAAGGATATGTGAACCAGTAAGGAGGTACCAGGGCAAACTCTTTTGCGTCCCAACCGCACAGGATTATTGTTCTTCTAGGCCTCCACCCTTTCGCTTGTAGCTTTGACAGCCTCTCTGCAATCTATACAGTGGGAGCAAGCCGGATGCCTTCAGAATTTGTTTTTTGAAGTAGAATTTCTTGAAATTGTCGAATATGCCATCAAAATGACCTCGTATGATTTATATGATATTCAGTAGTAGTAGTTTACCTCAAGCATGGCTGTCATTCCACTGTTAGGATCAATTGCTCCAAATGTCCAAGCATCACGATGGTTGCCTATGATCACATATCTGCAGATACGTCAAACAACATTTAACTTCTATCAAGTTTCAAGATGCCCATGTGCCAATATCGACCAGATTTGCAGTTTCTAAATTTTTCGGCTACCCCGGAATCTTACCTTTATCCAATGAAGGAACAACACCAGCTGAGCTATTTGTGATTCTACCATTTTATTAAAGCTATGCTAGTTCTTAATAGCAGAAGCAAAGGTATCTATTCTAGTATTTATGTTCTGAAGCTACCTTTTTAGACATCTGATCTAACAATCTTAATTGGCCAGCAACTAAATCTCTTAAGGTGGTTGATTGAAATTATTGTAATTATTACCTTGGAAGTTACCTTGGTAGTTATCTTGGTAGTTTGGCTTTTGTTGCTGATTCTATCCTTAATTTTGCTGAGGACGATAGTTGTTGTTGATGTAGTTCACATCATCTTGAAGTTCAAGGCAATTGCTCCCTAAATGCCCAGTGTTTCTACACTCTTCACAAATCATGCGAAAATCATTGATGTGCATGACTTCTCTTTTCTTACTGACTCGATCTTCAAGCTTCTTCATTAGTAGGTCTATTTTGGCAGACAGCATGTCCACCTCCTTGAGTTGATGCATACCTCCTCCTCTCTTACGAGGTTGAACACGTTCTTCAATCCAACTCTGATTGGAAGCCATTTTCTCCACAAGTGATGTTGCATCTGTGAGGTTGAGTGATAAGAAAGCACCTCTAGCAACAACATCCATTGTCTCACGGGTGCTAGTGTTCAGCCCATGATAGAAAATTTGTATAAGTAGCCAATTCTTCATCTCATGATGAGGACATTATGCAATATAATCTTAAAAACGTTCTCATGCCTCGGGGACTGATTCATCATGTTGTTGCTAAAAGCTTAAAATTTTTTCACGCAGAGCATTGGTCTTGCCTATAGGAAAGAACTTGGTCAGAAAAGCAGTTGAGCAGTTATTTCATGTAGTGTGTTTCTCTTTATTGGCATAGAACCACTGCTTGGCTTTCCCCAATAGCGAAAATGGGAAAAGACGGAGTAGAATAGCATCTCTAGTTATTCCCTTGACAGTGAAGGTACTGCAGATTCTAAAAAGTGTTGTAAGTGTACACTTGCATCTCCATGAGCCTTTCCACAAAATTGATTAGCTTGCACCATGGTAATAAGTGCAGGCTTGAGCTCAAATCTATTGTCTCCAACATTGACTTCAGGTCCAGTGCGAATGTTTGCTGTTGTCAGAGCAGAGAATTCACAGAGACTCTTGTTCGCCATGGCCTCAAACTCTGGTGTTAAGCTTCTTCTTATCTTATCTGGCTATTTTCCAAAACTACCACGAGAACCTTCTTAAGCTTGGCTCTAGTATTTCTGAGTAGTACTTCTGGATCATCAAGATAATTTTCTGGAAGATCAAAACCTTTTATACATCACCCTGCATAAGATACATAAGTAGACAAAATGAGGGTAAGCCTGTTATGAGCAGAGATCAATGATCATTTCAATCTCATCAAATACATAAAATTATCAATACTTCCTAAGTTAAATACCTTCCCCGGTAACGACGCCAAAAATATTTGTTGGCATTTCTTAACACCACTACTAAAAATAGAATTAATCCTACTCTTAGCAATGACATTACAAATGGTATAATAATTATTAACTTGTCACTTTTACAGTAGCCACCTATGATTACCTACATCTCTAATATTAAACTAGGTTGTCATCCCTAGTGATGAAACTAGAAATGTTTGTTGGTACTATCTGGCATTACTACAAGAATAACACTAAACAACAAATCTATTATTTCACGTGAATATAAAGAATCTAAAGATATAAATGAAAAGAATTCTGCAAGCGAACAGATAATTATACCATTATAGCATTTTATCTAGAGTATTACCAGGTTGTCGATTTATAATTTTATCACTAGGAAGGTATGACTATGCATGTAATATTGATAATTTATGATTATGCACGAGAGAATGAACCAATATCACATGCTCTACTCAAAACAGGCGTAAGTCACAAGATAAATATAGATATATATGATAAGTACTGATCAAACATCATGATAAATAAATAAATTACTCAGAGCACTCTAACTATGGCAATAGCATTAGTCCAATCAGAATATTAGAGAAATAATTCCTAAGTCATTCTATAACTACAAGTCAATGAATGCTTCAATTAGTGCAATTACATTTAGTAGTTATCGTCAATGTTACTATCGCATCCACATATAAAGAACATCAACTAGAGAGGATCGGAAACATCAATAGGCCTATCACACCTGCGATCTACCACACGTCCCGCGCGTGTAGGGGGCATTCGCAGATAAATAATATCTAAACACCACGCTTACATAATGTCTACCACCCACCCATGGATCTTGCATATTAGGATGGGTGCTATACGAACATATGCATGAACTTAATAATAAACTAACTATACTAGATATATAACCAAAGTAAATATTGAACATTGCAAATAAGAACATATAAAAGATGAAGATTAATGTTGACATAAATATTGTAGCAAGCACACAAAAACGATAGAGAATACAATGAGAGAGGAGTACAAAGAATTATACCGAACCACGCTCTTGCCAACGTTAGGAATCCAAGCTTGTAATCTGCTTGCCTCTCTCTAGACCTAATCTAACTAGCTAAAGCTCTAGAACTAGAGAAACTCTGAGGAATTAGGGTTTCTGGCTCTGGATGGCTTGATCTCCAAATGACTTGATGACTTGATGCCTTCATAGGGGTTGGGGTCTCCTTATATAGCCCAGGGGGTCCAACGTGAGCTTTTGGATCAAACCGACTTAAGGTACGGCTGAGATGCTTGTGCTGGTCTGTGAGGGCAGTCTATGTCCTAAAAAGCGGCCAGATGTAAGCGGGCCCGGCCTCGAGGAGGCGGGACGTTACAGATGCATCCTAGGAGGCGGTGGAAGAATACTCCAGAAGCTCGTGGAGGAATCCCCCAAGGGGGCTGGGCAGCCTGCAGGTGGGGCCGGCCGACCTCACTTGGTAGCGCCTTGCCTCCCGCTTCGTTCCGGTGTCTTCTCATGCCTTCTAGAGTCTTCTCGCGTATATGCTGTATTTTAATTCTGAATTTTCCTTTGACGAATAGGTCCCTCTTGGTGGTTTTCTGGAATAATCCTGTAGAGAACAAAGATTCACCAAAACTCATGGAATTCATCAGTTTAAACCCTAGATCTATGTATATTCTCTCATTTATACCACTTCTCAAGTTTATTCAACTATAAATTGTTGACGTTATCCACCATCAACACCCACCATCCTGCTGTGGCATGCTAGGGTTTCACCAGAGGTCCGCGACTTAGCGTTCCCGTGGCGGCCTCCTTCCCCTCCCCCCTCCCGCCGCCGCCATGGCCATGGGCGTCCCCGCCCCTGGCCCGGTTACCTCTTCCGTCGCCAGAACCCTAATACCGCACTCTCGCCGTCCCGACCACCTGGCTGCCCTGCCTCCCTCGAGCCCCTTCTCTTCTAAGCCTGCCAAAGTTGGGGAAGAAGAGAGGGAGAGAGAGAGGAGAACCCGCCAAAGTTCGAGAAGATGCTCGTCGAAGTTGGGGAAGAGCACGCGGCCGCTAGGGAGAGCCACGCGAATTAGATGGAATCCTTTCCATCGTGAATTGGATGGCCGCGACGGGTGTGCATGCCGCAGCACCAGATCGCGCGCTCGGAAAGAATCATTCCCGTTTTTAATATGAGCATTTGACCTATTTTTGGGGCTCAAGTTTTTCATTCTTCGTTCTAGCAGTCCCAATCAATAAATCAGTACCTTCAATTTTGTTCTGATAGGCACCTACACATGTGATCCATTCACCATTGTGTGCACATTATGTGCCATGTTTTCATTTCTGCTTCTCTTTATCTTCTGTTCTCTCATCGCCAACACTGCACAGGTTCCATTTCTCGAGAGCACTCACATGTGTGCACTCTCGAATGAGCTTGGCCAAAAAGGATTTGCTTCATTATATTGCACACGAAATATAGTTGCAACATGAATTACTACTCAATTACAACTTGATTTAATATGTAGTTGCAACATTGCCCTGCCGGAGAGGGCCTTAGTCTCCAAATTTTTGGTATGGTGGTCTCATTTTGTAACACCCCAAAAGAAAACAACAATTCTTTGGAGAATTACGATACTACACTACGACAACGGAGTACGCGGAAGCAAAAACACGTCATCTAGATTAAGCATTAAATTAAGTCTCCTACGATGACAAAGAAAAGACATCTTCTCAAACCTAACCAACAAACCTCAAATGTTTGTTACAACATACAAAACGCCTCTACAACCGACTAGCATGTTACATATGATTGTTTAAAGTGTACACCATGTGTGCAAGCTAGTCCCATCCCGCCAAACATCCTCGAAGCTCAAGTACCTGAGATGGGGAACAAGCGTGTGAGGTTTATGGAAAACCTCAGCAAGCAAACTGCTTCAACCATGTTATTCAAATCACAGTAGATTAAGCATTAGGTTTAAATAGCATAATAATAGAGACATCAACTGCTTCATAGTAATATAAATATAATTCCAAGTGCAATGCAAAAAGTGCAATGCAGATGATGCATGCAAATGATGCAATGTAATGCATGACTTCACTTCTAACCACACATCCCAAGGAGGGGGAGTGAGGGCTGCAACCACAATGATCATCAATGTGCGTTGCTGCAACCACATTGCTCATCAACGTGCGTTGCTGTACCGGTACTTATCGCACCAATTTAGCTACGGTTTATTCTTATGCATATCAAGGAAAAAGTGCAAATGTTGTAATGTATGCACTTCATATACTTCGTAATTCAAAAGTAATACCACAAGATAAGAAATAATATACATCAAAGTAAAGCAAATAACTTCAAACTTCAGATTATATGGTTAGTGTGAGATACTAAAATTTAGCGGAGGCAATTCAAACAACAAAGCCAAAGCATGTGGACCACAGCGCCAGGTTTACTTGCCTTCACCGAAGATCAAAAGTGAGCTAAGCACAATCCGAAGGTACACCACCTGATCACAAGCAAACCTCAGCACCAACACCATCATACATATAAAATCAACAACAAATTACACAATAAAGTGTCCCAACCCTGCCGTTTAAGCATCTACCGTCTCACTACCGATCGTGACAGCAACACTGTCCCTTCTCTTTTTCATAGACAAACAACCATACAATAATAAATTCCCTTAATCTACCAGATGATAGAAAATTTCTTTATCTAAAACTTCGGTATTATAAGATTTGGCATTAGAGGTCTCCAAGATACCATAATCATCATCTAAAGTTAACTGAACATTTCTGACAGTCAAAACAGTACAACAACCTTATAAAATTCATAACTAGGTACGTGTTCTACAACAATCTGGAAAGATAAAGAAAATCCCTACAACTTTCATTTAGATCTTAAGTTCAAATTACTCAAGTAAGAGGACCGAAAATAGATTAGATCTAAAACTATCCAGAATTTCGTCACAGAAAAACAGTCTACTTCAAATTATCATATGTCCCAAAATACAGAGGCTATGAACGTGCTCTTGGCTTCAAAAGAAATATGACGAAGTCCTCTACAACTTTTTCTACAGTGCCAAGATTTATTAAGGCCGATGCCCTAAAACAACGATAAACAGAAATTGCATAATCTGACAGGATTTCTAAACTTGACTCAGATCAAATTCAGGAATTTCAGGAGCTACTCTAACTAAATCCTTTCTAATGAGATGTTAGGATCCACAAAACTTCATCCAAACAAGTGGATTAGAATTTGGAATCTCACCTAGGGCAACCACGGCTAGCACGATGAAGAAACCCCTAGCGATCCACTTCGTGTTTTTCTCTTCTCCACCTCGTCGTGATCCTTGCCGCTATGATCGTCTTGCCGTTCCGATCAGTTTCCGAGAAGATTGGGGCACATAGCTTATGATAGCAAGCCCTAGGTCTCCTCTCCTTTCCTCCTCTCCCTTCTCTCCCTTTACCCTGCCTTTTGCGTGATGTGAAGAGGTGGCAGCACCAGGAACCACGAGCAGATCAGAGTCGAGTAAGAGAACGTCACAACAATCGAAACTTAAGTTCTGATTGTTGATGTTTTATTCGAAAGGCTCATACTCATATATAAAGAAAGTAATCTAATTTTGATTCTTGCACCCTATGGGACAAGACTTAAGTTGGGTTGTACTGTAGCCACGAGTTATTGTAGCACACCTGTTTTTCCTTATCCCTTGCACCAACCAAACAAACGGGCGGTCAGGCTACAGAGGCAAAGTCAGCCACGGCAACAGGAAGTCACATAATGCACCTTCCCACTTGGTTACTGTAGACTTTATTTTCTTTTTTTCTTATTCTTTCACCTAGCAATGAATATAACTGTGATTTAAAATCTGATTACTACATATGTGTACTCAATCAAAATGCATTCGGCGAGCTCTATGCATAGGTAATGTCCGATAATCCATCTGAGCAACACGGATCAAAAGTTAAATTTCCGGCCTCTCTTAAAAAGTCGGTCAACCTTCCATAGATAAATTACTTAATCCAAATTAAAGAAATCCATATTTATCGTGCATTATCGGGTATTACACGTTTGGGCCCCTGTAACGGATCAACGTAATTATACGAGATTAAGTAAGAAAATCTTCCACCGAGGCGGATAATTTATCAAACTTAAACCCGTATAACCCGAGATTCCGTGAAATCACGAGGGATTTCAAACCAACCAACATACAACTAAGATCGTACTAATTTAGCAGCCACAGTTCATATGATACATAGAGTTCATAATAAAAGTGGAATACATCGGAGTTCGGAATAAAAGTTATTACAACATAATTCCAGATAACATAGCGGAAGCAAGCAGTTTTAAACACACACACTTAGTTCAAATACAGTGCCAGTAGATAGTCATGGTCCACAAAAGCATTAGATAAGACGAACAGAGTGACCATTGCCCAAGGTCCTAGTTGTCGCCCATCGCCGGATACAGACAGTTGGAGCAGTACCCATAGTACATCTGACCATCTGCAACAACAATAGGACCAACGCCCTGAGTACGAGAATGTACTCAGCTAGACTTACCCGTCAAAAACCAGAAATAACTGACACCAAGGATCATACAAGGCTTTATATATTGGACTGACTTGACTCATTTGCGAAAAGCATAAGTTGTTATGAAAAACTATACTAGTACTTTTTGCATCACTTTTAGTATAACTTATTCAAGCTAGGTAAGCACCTATTGCTAAAACAATCGCTTGATCCATCATTAACAATCTAGATTACCTTATCAGGTTTAGCATTTCCAACATCATTCACTTAACCATCAGTGTTCCATTAATGTTACTACGATGCCGTAGCTCGAGTCAAGTGCTCACTAACCGGGAGCGACGGCGATTCGAATCGAATTCCTATCCAGCTGGAGATTTATTCCTCACACAAACCACGCTTCCCCCGTCAGGGTCGCTTAGGTCACCAATGACACTTTCCAAGAAGCCGCGGGATAACAATCATGGATCGCACTACCCAGGGACCGCCCGACTGCCAGGACGCACCTTGGGCTCACTCTTCGCGTCCCCGTTACACCCCCTTCAGCACCAGTCTGCCAATCCGAGTTTATCCCGGCTCGAAAAGTGTCACTAGCTTGGCGGTCGAAAAGTACTTTATTCGGCTAGCTAAATGTGAGACATGCGTTCAACATGACAAGAGGGACGAGCAACGATCGGTCCTTAATCGACATAGACGGAATCACTATAGTTCAAAACCCTACAAGACTCCACCCGGTCTCCGTTTATCCATCAACACTTGGTTACTTTTCATGATCACAATTACAACTAACCATAACCCGGTATCCACCTATAGCTCGCAGGTGACAGAAAATCACCCGACTTCTACCGGTCTAAGCATGGCTAAGCAATTTACTCGATCCTGACCTAACAGGATAAAAGGTAATCCGGTGGCCAAGGATAATAATGCAACAACGGTTTCACTCAACTCCTATAACTTAATGCAACAATATATAACTATAACTCAGGTAATAAGAAATAGCTTTTATAAAATAGGAGACTTAAAATGCTCCGGGGCTTGCCTCTTTCGAACGAGCTAGGATGGTGGTCGACGCACTCTGGCAGCTCCTCGCCTGGTTCTTCTTCCTCGGGCACCTCCTGTGCCTGAGGCTCCTGCTGATCCGTCCAAGCTTGCTCCTGCGGTACTGCTACCTGTGACTCCTCCTGCGATCCTGTATGATGCAAGTGCATAAGTAAACATGCGAATGATGCATCAGATTAAGGTGGAATGCTTTGATGACATGACATGCAGATGAGCACATGGAATGAGCAGTTTGGATTACAACCACATCTTCTACAAGGTAGTCTACGTCATCCAAGAACATGTACCCTAAAACATACACCTTGTTATTCTACTAATTAGCACATAACTTACACATATAAGTGTTCCTAATTTGTCAAATCTTACCAACCTAACTCATCCAACAACATCAGCAAGGCATATTGATACTTCAAAGATACACCAAACATATTTTATTACTCTCAATTTCTCATAAAGAATAATCTTTCATTTCCTATTTATCTAGGGTTACACAGCAACACCTACTTCTGGTGTAGATAAAAATCTAAAAAAATTACAGTAGCTTAGTCTTACCCTAACTAACCTACTATTAAATTTTCATGAGAATTGAATATGTGAAACTGCCTGTACAAAATAAACAAGTTATAGCATAAATACGAGCATGAAATTATTTTGTACTAGAAAAAGTATCAAACAACAGATTTCATATTTTTCCTATGTTACTTACAGTAAACTAACATACTACAAAAATTATCACATATATGTTCTATACAAATTTAGTTCTCTACTAAAAATAACAAAAATCATCAATTAAAGGCATTTGAACTACACTTCAAAAATTTCTCACAGATCATGCTTCACAAGTATTTTTCCTAGGAAGTACATCACTAAGAAAGATTAATGCAACAAGAATCACATTTTTCCCACTATTATTTTATTTACTACATATTTTCTAAGATATCAGCATTTATAGCAATTAAATAAATTTGCACAGAAAAGTGTCACAAAATTAACATGAATTATTTTTAAACTGTAGATCTATTCAAGAGGAACATTTCAAAATTTGTTTCATAATTTTTGGAGCTATAAATCTTGAGATATGATTTTTGGAATCCTTTTCAAATTTTTTGGAAAATCAATTTCTTTAAAACCAAAAATTTAACCGGCCTTCAACGCTACGCGCACACCGCGGTTTCACCTCCAACTCCCACCAAGAGACAGACAGATGGGTCCCATGGGTCAGCTGACCCCACCGGTCAGCCGGAGCCGAGGCGGGCTCGCCGTTGACCGCGCGGAACTCGCCGCCGGTGAGCCAAACGACGAGGTGGTCAGTGCGAGGAGGCTCGGGCACCAAACCGCACCGACCGGTGCTCGGACCTGGCCGGGTGGCTTACCGGAGCGAGCTTGCCGACGTGCATGGCGCACGGCGGCGCTACCTCACCGGGGCCACACCTCGTCGGTGTCTGGTAGGGCGGTCCGAGGAGCACTAAGGCTCTAGCGTCACCAGGCGAAGCGGACGCGTGCGAAAGAAAGGAAGGGAGGTGACCGAGGCGGCCCACCCGCGCAGAGCTGGACTCCGGCGAGCGGCGGTGAAGAGCGGCCGACCAAAATTGACCTTCTCACCTTGACGATGGCGACAGCGGGAGGGAGCACGAGGTAGAGCAGAGGGAGGCGGAGCGATGGCCGCAAGGAATCAGACGCGGGCGCAGCAGGGGCAGTGAACGGCGGTGGCGGAGCTCGGAGGGCGGCGGCAATGGCGCGGTGGCCGCGGGCTCTGCTGCGGTTGCTGCTGGGGCGCGGAGAAGCGAAATGGGAGGGCATGGAGAGGAGCGGGGGCTGGAGGTCGACTTTGGGGGCGTGGCGAGGCGGTGGGGGCCACGGTGTGCCACCCGTACGCCGGCGACGGCGAGCGGCCTCCACGCGGCAACCGCGGCCTCAGCGTGGTCGTGCGCTGGCGCGGGGCGCGCGCGGGCGAGCGCGCGGGCGGACGCACGAGACGGGCCAGGCCGGCTTCGGTCGTGGGCCGAGAAGCGAGGCGGCGGCCCAGTAAAGCTGGAAAGGTTTTTCTTTTAAAAAATGAAATTCCAGATTTTTCTAATTTGATTCAAATTTGAATTTGAAGATAAAAAAGGGGTTTTCGCAATTTTTGCCCAAAATAAAAGTTGTTTAAAATTTAATTCTCTTCAACTTTCATGTAGGGCACTTTTCAAAATTCTAAGTAGATTTTGAATTTAGGATTTAAAGCTAAATTTTGAGTAAAAATTTACTTTTCTAGAATATTTTTGTAAGCAAAATTTGAGGAAATTTTAAATTCAAGAGTGGCTCCAAAAATCATATTAATTTATTCTTGATTATTTAAAATTGCCATTACCCAAGAGCATACCACTTTTTAGCACTTACATTCAAAGTTAGGGTTCTAACTAATTGCTTTTCAAATTTAAATTTAAAAGGGCTTATATTTCATGTAATGATAACCATGTATGTGATGCTTATGACTAATGTTGGATGCTAATGCATGCTTAACACCCAGGGGTGTTACAGCCCTCCCCCTTATAAGAATCTCGTCCCGAGATTTTGAGTTACGAACCATTTATTGTAAAAATCCTTATACGCGGTTTGAAGATACTCTCCCGTTTCCCATGAAACATCACTCTCATCATGATGGCTCCACTGAATCTTGTAGGTTGTTACCACTTTATTTCGAGTGACTCAGTCCTTAGTATCCAGAACTCGAACCGGTTGTTCACGATATTCCAAGTCTGCCTTGATTCGAATACCCTGAGGTTCTATTATCTCTTCTGGAACACGCAGACACTTCTTTAACTGGGATACGTGAAAGACGGGAAAGATCGAACTCATCTCTTCTAGCAACCGCAACTTGTACGCCACGGGACCCTTTTTCTCTACGATCTGGTATGGTCCTATATATCTAGCAGACAATTTCTTCTTGATTCCAAACCGTTTCTTCTTCATCGGGGTAACCTTCAAATAGACATAGTCACCCACTTGGAAATCTAATGGTCTCCTTCTCTTATCTGCATAACTCTTCTGATGGGACTGTGCAGCTTGCATGTTTTGTTGGATAATACAGACCTTTTTCTCTGCCTCATCTACAAAATCAATTCCGTAAAACCTTCTTTCTCCAGGCTCCACCTAATTTAACGGTGTCCTGCACTTCTGGCCATACAAAGCTTTAAAAGGTGCCATCTTGATACTCTCTTGGTGACTGTTGTTGTAAGCGAATTCTGCCAACGGTAACCAGGATTCCCATGAGCCTCTGGATGATAGCACACAAGCTCTAAGCATATCTTCAAGTACAACATTAACTCGTTCTGTCTGCCCGTCTGTCTGTGGATAGTAAGCCGTACTATGAATAAAACTAGTGCCCAATCCTTTATGAAGATGTTCCCAAAACTGAGAGGTAAACTGTGAACCATGATCAGACACGATAGTTTTTGGTATACCATGCAATCGGACAATCTCCGCAATATACTTTTCTGCATATTGAGGTGGTCGGAATGTTGTCTTAACTGGCAGAAAGTGAGCTGACTTGATAAGACGATCTACTATTACCCAAATCGAATCATGTCCCTTCTGCGTGGTGGGAAGACCAGTGATAAAATCCATACTTATATCATCCCATTTCCAATCGGGTACAGACAAGGGTTGCAGAAGTCCTGCAGGTCTCATGTGAAGAGCTTTAACTCTACAACACATGTCGCAACGAGCAACGTATGCTACAATCTCCTTTTTCATCTTAGTCCACCAATAACGGGGTCGCAACTCCTGGTACATCTTACTACTTCCGGGGTGAATAGATAGCTTAGAATGATGGGCCTCATCCATCAACTTGTTCTTAAGCTCTCTATCCTTGGGTACTACCAGGCGATCCTTAAACCATAACACTCCTTGGTCATCCAATCAAAAGTGTTTGGTGGGTTCTCTCTTCATCTTCTCCTTGATATGAAATATTCCCTTATCTGTTTTCTGACCTTCAATGATCTGGTTTTCCAGAGTACAACTGATCTGAATATTATGCAACACAGCAGGATGTAACAAATTGAACTCTTCTCCAAACAACGGTTGCACATCAATAGCATGTGATTTTCTGCTCAGTGCATCTGCTACTACATTAGCCTTCCCGGGATGATAGTGCACGTTTAGATTATAGTCCTTTATCAGCTCTAACCATCTTCTCTGTCGCATGTTCAATTCAGATTGGGTAAAAATGTATTTGAGACTCTTATGATCTGTAAAGATATTACACACATTACCCAGCAGGTAGTGTCTCCAAATCTTTAGAGCTTGTACCACTGCTGCAAGCTCCAAGTCATGGGTAGGATAGTTAACTTCATGCTTCCTCAATTGTCGTGAGGCATAGGCAATGACCCTTCCATTTTGCATTAGTACACATCCTAACCCATTCTTAGATGCATCACAGAACACATCAAACGGCTTTTCTATATCCAGTTGGGCCAGAACAGGAGCCGTGGTCAACAACTTTCGCAAGGTGCAGAAAGCTGCCTCACACTCCTCTGTCCATACAAACTTATGATCCTTCTGTAATAGGCTTGTCATTGGTTTGGCAATCTTCGAGAAATCTGGTATGAAGCGACGATAGTAACCGGCTAAACCAAGAAAACTGCAAACTTCATGAACTGTGGTTGGTGACTTCCAGTCCATAACCTCTTGCACCTTACTAGGGTCTACGGAAATGCCATTTTCAGACAACACGTGGCCGAGAAAAGGAACTGTCCTAAGCCAGAACTCACACTTGCTGAACTTAGCATACAGTCGATGTTCTCTGAGTCTGGTCAAGACAATCTGGAGGTGTTCTGCGTGATCTTCTTCATTCTCTGAGTATATTAGAATGTCATCAATGAACACAATCACAAACTTGTCCAATTCTGGCATGAAAATGGAATTCATCAGATACATAAAGTATGCAGGAGCATTTGTCAATCCGAAGGACATGACAAGATACTCGTACAAACCATATTTGGTAGAGAACGCAGTCTTAGGCACATCTTGCGGCCTAATCTTTATCTGATGGTACCCTGACCTCAAATCTATCTTAGAGAACACTTTGGCTTTAGACAATTGGTCAAACAAGATATCAATCCGAGGAAGAGGATACTTATTTTTAATTGTCACTGCATTCAGTGGTCGATAATCCACGCACATGCGTAAGGAATTATCCTTTTTTTCACAAACAGTGCGGGGCATCCCCATTCAGACGAGCTGGGACGAATCAAACCTTTCTTTAGCAAGTCCTGGAGTTGCTTCTTCAATTCTGCTAACTCATTGGGAGGCATCCGATAGGGCCTTCTCGAGATTGGTGCTGTTCTCGGAATTAACTCAATGGCAAACTCAACATCTCGGTCTGGTGGAAGTCTAGGTAACTCATCTGGAAACACATCTGGGAATTCACAGTCTACCGGAATCTTGGCTAGCAGAGTAGTTTGGACCGCACAAGTCGTGCTAGCTAGGTCTACTTTCCGAGGTAGGACCACCCGAAAGGTGCCTTCCCCACTTGGTTCCTTAAGAGAGATACTCCTTCCTCCAATATCAATTACTACTCCCATCTGATTCATCCAGTTCATACCCATGATCACATCCAAAACTAACCCTGGTATGACTACCAGATTAAGCTTATATTGCTGGTTTGATATGTTTAGGGTTACTCCCTGAACTATCTGATTAGTCAACAGATCAGCCCCGGCTGAACTGATTCTATACGCACATTCCAATTCAACTATCTTTTGCTCATGCCTCTTAATAAATGCTTGACTTACAAATGAATGGGATGATCCGGAATCAAACAAGACTACTGTAGGATGGTTGTTGATAGAAAACATACTAGCTGTCACCGGTTCTCCTTCCGGGATGTCATCCACGGTGGTGTGGTGCACACGAGCTTGATACTGCATCTGCTGTTTCTTAGGGTAGGGACAAAACTTTGCAAAGTGTCCGGGTTGGTTGCAGTTGAAGCACGGTCCCTTCACTTGAGCCACAGTTCCAGATGAACTGCCTTGTCCTGCCTTCGCTTGAGGCAATGCCATCTTGAACGGTTTTTGGTTCCTCTGGGGTTGCTGAGCATTCTAATTCTTCCTTTGCGGTGGCCTAAACTTGCACCTGGGGCAGGTGATCGATAAGCTGGATGGTTGGCCACTGGGGCTCTGGACTAGGATGGACCCGACTTGAAAGCTCTCTTACGGATCTTGGAAGCAGCATAAACATTGTTGTTCTTCTCTTGCTTCAGGCAGTCACTAACAAAGTCGTTGAAACTAGTCCTCATATTTGTACCCACATGTTTCATCATCTTGGGATTCATGCCTCTCTTGAAGCTAGTGATCTTCTTGGCATCAGTATTCACCATATCAGGATTATAACGGCTCAGGTTATTGAATGCATGCAGATATTGAGTTACAGTCTTCGTGCCTTGATTCAGTGCCAGGAATTCCCCAAGCTTCATCTCTGTCAGACCAGGTGGAATGTACGTTCCACGGAAGGCTTCAGTGAACTCCCTCCAAGTGATATGGGCGTGGGGAGGAAAAGTGGTGCGGTGATGCTTCCACCACATTCCTGCCGGACCTTGAAGTTGATGAGCTGCATACTCAGTCTTCAACACTTTAGTCATCCTCAAGACACGGAACTTGTCTTCCATAGTGTTAATCCACTCTTCTGCATCCAAGGGTTCTGTGGCTTCCTTAAAGATCGGTGGACGGGTATCCATGAAATCCTTGAAACAGTTGTACTGATTTGCTTCGTGTTCACCCGGGTTTATCCCCCGACGGGTGTTATCTGCGATACTGCGCAACGCAGCTTCCATATTCTGTTGCATGCTCTCCATGTTGCGTTGGCTTCCAAGAAATTGTGCGAAAAACTGTTCTGCAGTGTAGGGTGGAGGAGGCGGTGGTGGATCACAGTCATCATTACCAGCTGCACTGCCACCAGCCTTAGCTGCACCATACACGGTACGACGAGTGTTCGGCATCTGCATGTTTCAGCAACAGTAATTATTAGGTGATATTGTAGAAATTGTGACCGAATGAAAAATTATGCCGAACTGAATTCACTGGAGAGAATAAATTCATACAATAAAACAGGGTCACAATAAGTCATTCCAATTAACACAACATCACTAATTAGATTACTTAAAGCGCACACATCGCGTCCATTACAACCAAGCTGCCAGCATACATACACTGGACTTTTGACGTTCGGATACCGCCACAAACACATCCAAGCTTTCTGACATTACATCAAAGCCTTAGTCTTTCTACTCATTATTACATGCCCAACGTGCCAACAAAAGCAAAAGATCATGCAGACGGAACCTAGTAGCTAGCGCAACAACTACTAGCCTACTCATCGTGGTCGCTGTCTAAGTCAGAGACGTTGGAGTTGTCGCCATCTGCAGCGTCGTTGTGCTCCCCAGCTGGTGCCTCGGGCTCTTCGGGATCTTCGTCTTCATCCAAATCCATTTCTGCCGCACCAGGAGGAACATAGGGGTTGAGTTGATTGTTCAGCCGATGAACCTCCTCATGCAGGTTGTCATTATATTCCTCTGCATCGGCCAACTGTTGCTCTAGCTCAAACTGTCTAGCCCTCAACACATTCTCTGCAGACCAGGCTTCATTCCTCTGATGGAGCACATGAGTCAACATGCGCTTAGCATTCCTGTTGGCGGTGGTCAGTCGCCCAACCTGCTCTCTCAGGGCACGCACATCTCCCTCGAACACTACAGTCCTCTGGGTAGCCTGATCCCTCTGATGGGTCAACTGAGCCATCTCTGCGGTGAGCCTCTCAATCTCGGCATCGTGATCTCTCTGAAGCTGACGTCGGTCGTCACGAGCCTGACCAAGAGCACCAGACACACGTCTCAGGCTACCTTCCACACCATCGAAGGCCTTCATCACTGCGAACATGGCACTCATAGCGGGATTGTCACTATTCTGTGCTTCTGCTGCGCTAATCTCCAGGGATCTTCCTCTTGCCTGCTGCCACGAGTCAGTGGAGGGGTTGCCCCTCGGAAAGACTCCAACTATAGCTGCTGCCAACTCCTGAGGAAAGCGATCTATGATATCCCTCAGGATCTCAAAGGCTGCCCTCTCAGCGGCTTCTTCAGCGGTCCTACCAGTTGACTCAAAACGCCAACCAGTCCACTCAGAACCATCACCTCGGGGACGAACCACTGCTTCCATAGTCACCAAAAGTCCGTCTCCCAACCGCTGATTCGACCAAAAGTAGCGGGGCTCCATTCCATCAGGATAGCCTACATATCTGAGCACTCTCCACAAGAGCGTAGGCATCCCAAACTCTCCAAGGATAGTGTGGCGCTGATGAGTGCGTGGAGCAAGCTGATGACGGGGAGCTCTACCGGTGGACTTGCGGGCTGTCTGCTTGGTACGTGCCATCTGTAGCAAAATTTTATTACCGCAGTGAGAACAGATTTTTAAGTTGGCATCTTTATCGAAATGAGATAATCAACTTATAAGGGGAGGAACAATGCCATGAATGAAATGCACAACATGATGCATGCACGTTCCGTACATCCTCACAAACTTAGAAAATCAATAACTACTAACGGAATAAACGGTGGCATACAACGATCTCTTGTAACGTAACTAATACGTACTACTCAAAAGCGCTGTTATGTACCTGCAGAAAGTCACTTCAGCCCAAACCTCACAGTATGAAAATATGCAAGAAAGCAGTAAAGTAAGCTACTCGCTCCATGCATCCCCAGATACGAGTATAACGGTAACAACTACCCGAACCATCGTCCTATTGATGGCATCGTCACCGCATGACGGAATTCTCACAATTTAGATACCCATATACGAACATGCGCATGGCACGTAAGTGTTTCGGTATCACATAAGCACTTCCCTAGATCGGCAGTGTATCCGACCATGCTCTCACAACTCTCACTTACCAAGGCGTAGAGGCAATTGATCCATACATTACCACTTAATTGAATGTCACTTATACAATAGCACGCCGTATGAGCGACGAAATTTAAAATATGATGCAAACACCCAAGTTAGTACTTAATTAAGCCACCTAGAGTCCTTACTGGGCATAAAGGATATGACCACTGGCACACTCTTAAGTTTAAAAGCTTAGTTGAAAACATAGTTTTGTTTTTAAATACCCATGTGAACAGTAACATGCTAAACCATGCTCCGATGCCAGCTGTAACGGATCAACGTAATTATACGAGATTAAGTAAGAAAATCTTCCAGCGAGGCGGATAATTTATCAAACTTAAACCCGTATAACCCGAGATTCCATGAAATCATGAGGGATTTCAAACCAACCAACATACAACTAACATCGTACTGATTTAGCAGCCACAGTTCACATGATACATAGAGTTCACAATAAAAGTGGAATACATCGGAGTTCAGAATAAAAGTTATTGCAACATAGTTCCAGATAACATAGCGGAAGCAAGCAGTTTTAAACACACACACTTAGTTCAAATACAGTGCCAGTAGATAGTCATGGTCCACAAAAGCATTAGATAAGACGAACAGAGTGACCATTGCCCAAGGTCCTAGTTGTCGCCCATCGCCGGATACAGACAGTTGGAGCAGTACCCATAGTACATCTGACCATCTGCAACAACAATGGGAACAACGCCTTGAGTACGAGAATGTACTCAGCTAGACTTACCCGTCAAAAACTAGAAATAACTGACACCAAGGATCATGCAAGGCTTTATATATTGGACTAGCTTGACTCATTGGCGAAAAGCATAAGTTGTTATGAAAAACTATACTAGTACTTTTTGCATCACTTTTAGTATAACTTATTCAAGCTAGGTAAGCACCTATTGCTAAAACAATCGCTTGATCCATCATTAACAATCTAGATTACCTTATCAGGTTTAGCATTTCCAACATCATTCACTTAACCATCAGTGTTCCATTAATGTTACTATGATGCCGTAGCTCGAGTCAAGTGCTCACTAACCGGGAGCGACGGCGATTCGAATCGAATTCCTATCCAGCTGGAGATTTATTCCTCACACAAACCACGCTTCCCCCGTCAGGGTCGCTTAGGTCACCAATGACACTTTCCAAGAAGCCACGGGATAACAATCATGGATCGCACTACCCAGGGACCGCCCGACTGCCAGGACGCACCTTGGGCTCACTCTTCGCGTCCCCGTTACACCCCCTTCAGCACCAGTCTGCCAATTCGAGTTTATCCCGGCTCGAAAAGTGTCACTAGCTTGGCGGTCGAAAAGTACTTTATTCGGCTAGCTAAATGTGAGACATGCGTTCAACATGACAAGAGGGACGAGCAACGATCGGTCCTTAATCGACACAGACGGAATCACTATAGTTCAAAACCCTACAAGACTCCACCCGGTCTCCGTTTATCCATCAACACTTGGTTACTTTTCATGATCACAATTACAGCTAACCATAACCCGGTATCCACCTATAGCTCGCAGGTGACAGAAAATCACCCGACTTCTACCGGTCTAAGCATGGCTAAGCAATTTACTCGATCCTGACCTAACAGGGTAAAAGGTAATCCGGTGGCCAAGGATAATAATGCAACAACGGTTTCACTCAACTCCTATAACTTAATGCAACAATATATAACTATAACTCAGGTAATAAGGAATAGCTTTTATAAAATAGGAGACTTAAAATGCTCCGGGGCTTGCCTCTTTCGAACGAGCTAGGATGGTGGTCGACGCACTCTGGCAACTCCTCGCCTGGTTCTTCTTCCTCGGGCACCTCCTGTGCCTGAGGCTTCTGCTGATCCGTCCAAGCCTGCTCCTCCGGTACTGCTACCTGCGACTCCTCCTGCGATCCTGTATGATGCAAGTGCATAAGTAAACATGCGAATGATGCATCAGATTAAGGTGGAATGCTTTGATGACATGACATGCAGATGAGCACATGGAATGAGCAGTTTGGATTGCAACCACATCTTCTACAAGGTAGTCCACGTCATCCAAGAACATGTACCCTAAAACATGTACCTTGTTATTCTACTAATTAGCACATAACTTACACATATAAGTGTTCCTAATTTGTCAAATCTTACCAACCTAACTCATCCAACAACATCAGCAAGGCATATTGATGCTTCAAAGATACACCAAACATATTTTATTACTCTCAATTTCTCATAAAGAATAATCTTTCATTTCCTATTTATCTAGGGTTACACAGCAACACCTACTTCTGGTGTAGATAAAAATCTACAAAAAATTACAGTAGCTTACTCTTACCCTAACTAACCTACTATTAAATTTTCATGAGAATTGAATATGTGAAACTGCCTGTACAAAATAAACAAGTTATAGCATAAATATGAGCATGAAATTATTTTGTACTAGAAAAAGTATCAAACAACAGATTTCACATTTTTCCTATGTTACTTACAGTAAACTAACATACTACAAAAATTATCACATGTATGTCCTATACAAATTTAGCTCTCTACTAAAAATAACAAAAATCATCAATTAAAGGTATTTGAACTACACTTCAAAAATTTCTCATAGATCATGCTTCACAAGTATTTTACCTAGGAAATACATCACTAAGAAAGATTAATGCAACAAGAATCACATTTTTCCCACTATTATTTTATTTACTACATATTTTCTAAGATATCAGCATTTATAGCAATTAAATAAATTTGCACAGAAAAGTGTCACAAAATTAACATGAATTATTTTTAAACTGTAGATCTATTAAGAGGAACATTTCAAAATTTGTTTCATAATTTTTGGAGCTATAAATCTTGAGATATGATTTTTGAAAGCCTTTTCAAATTTTTTGGAAAATCAATTTCTTTAAAACCGAAAATTTAACTGGCCTTCAACGCTACGCGCACACCGCGGTTTCACCCCCAACTCCCACTGAGAGACATACAGATGGGTCCCACGGGTCAGCTGACCCCACCGGTCAGCCGGAGCCGAGGCGGGCTCGCCGTTGACCGCGCGGAACTCGCCGCCGGTGAGCCAAACGACGAGGTGGTCTGTGCGAGCAGGCTCGGGGCACCAAACCGCACCGACCGGTGCTCGGACCTGGCCGGGTGGCTTACCGGAGTGAGCTTGCCGACGCGCATGGCGCACGGCGGCGCTACCTCACCGGGGCCACACCTCGTCGGTGTCTGGTAGGGCGGTCCGAGGAGCGCTAAGGCTCTAGCGTCACCAGGCGAAGCGGACGCGTGCGAAAGAAAGGAAGGGAGGCGACCGAGGCGGCCCACCCGCGCGGAGCCGGACTCCGACGAGCGGCGGTGAAGAGCGGCCGGCCAAAATTGGCCTCCTCACCTTGACGATGGCGACAGCTCAAGGGAGCACGAGGTAGAGCGGAGGGAGGCGGAGCGATGACTGCAAGGAATCGGACGCGGGCGCAGCAGGGGCGGCGAACGGCGGTGGCGGAGCTCGGAGGGCGGCGGCAATGGCGCGGTGGCCGCGGGCTCTGCTGCGGTTGCTGCTGGGGCGCGGAGAAGCGAAATGGGAGGGCACGGAGAGGAGCGGGGGCTGGAGGTCGACTTTGGGGGCGTGGCGAGGCGGTGGGGGCCACGGCGTGCCACCCGTACGCCGGCGACGGCGAGCGGCCTCCACGCGGCGACCGCGGCCTGAGCGCGGTCGTGTGCTGGCGCGGGGCGCGCGCGGGCGAGCGCGCGGGCGGGCGCGCGAGACGGGCCAGGTCGGCTTCGGCCGTGGGCCGAGAAGCGAGGCGGCGGCCCAGTAAAGCTGGAAAGGTTTTTCTTTTAAAAAATGAAATTCCAGATTTTTCTAATTTGATTCAAATTTGAATTTGAAGATGAAAAAGGAGTTTTCACAATTTTTGCCCAAAATAAAAGTTGTTCAAAATTTAATTCTCTACAACTTTCATGTAGGGCACTTTTCAAAATTCTAAGTAGATTTTGAATTTAGGATTTAAAGCTAAATTTTGAGTAAAAATTTACTTTTCTAGAATATTTTTGTAAGCAAAATTTGAGGAAATTTTGAATTCAAGAGTGGCTCCAAAAATCATATTAATTTATTCTTGATTATTTAAAAATGCCATTACCCAAGAGCATACCACTTTTTAGCACTTACATTCAAAGTTAGGGTTCTAACTAATTGCTTTTCAAATTTAAATTTAAAAGGGCTTATATTTCATGCAATGATAACCATGTATGTGATGCTTATGACTAATGTTGGATGCTAATGCATGCTTAACACCCAGGGGTGTTACAGCCCCAAGTCTTGAATTTTAATATTTAGGTCCTTGAACTTTATGATGGTTTCATCTAGGTCCTTGAACTTTGCCATGGATGCCACCATCACCGGTCCAAATGGGTTATGACTTGTTCCATACGTTGACGTGGCATGTCGACCATGTGTTGGTGTAGACCCGGCATGCATGTGGGACCCGTGTGTCAGCGTCGTCCCCCTCTCTATAGCCTCTATTCTTCACGTATCAACCATCTCTCCCCTCTCTGCTTAGCTTACCAATGATGGCGAGGTCATGGTTCAACAAAAGGTTCTCGGCCTTGGCCACATTGGCAAGTCCCCCTCACCAGATGATGAGGACATGACACCCATGGATACGACCATTGATTATAAGGTCCGCTCGTTCCTATATTTGTATAGTAATTTTAGGTACAATTCACTTGGTTTCACATGTACATGTCATTATTTGAATGTAGGTACAAATATGTCTCAAAGTGCAAGTCCATCAAAGTTGAACTTTCGGTTCGTCGGCAGCCCGATGGTGCTTCATTGGGAAGGCCATAACTCATCCATCCGGAGTGCGATCGAGGTCAATGAGCACTTGATGGAAAGCTTATTTGATAAGCTTTCAAATATATCTGGTCCCACCTCAATATCACATTAGCAAGGCTTCCAAATCATCGAGACATTCTGCCACTATTTCTGTCGGGTGTTACGGCGTCGTCACGGGCTTGTTATTCACACTTGGGACCCAGGCCCAAGTTGAAGCACGCCACAAGAAGATAGAGAACACCTAAGAGATACCCAAGGACACCCTCCTCCTTGGCCACCATCTTAGGAGGCCAGCAAGGATGTCCAAGCCAAGCCTGAGGCCCAGTCCAATTCGAGTTCGAGTCTGCTTCGGCCTTCTGGACCAGTCTGCAATAAAACGGATGCTCAGGATGCATCCGGACTCCGTTTTTGATGATCCACATATGGATGGAAAGATAATTTTATAAGATAACTAATAGATTTAGTTTGAGTCCTAAATTCCATCGGAGTCAATGGAAATCATTGAAACAAGTTGACGTCCAGAATCTGTCAGGACGCTGCGTCGTCGTCTTTTGGGCCGTTTGGGCCATGTAACGTGTCGAGACTCCTTAGGGACGTGAGTGAGGGGTCCTTGAACGCCCCTTAGGCTTTATAATCAGTAGCCGATGTCTACGTTAGGTTTTGGGTTTTGCTTAGATTATTCTGTCTATTGACAGTCGCCGTCTTTTGGTTTGTGAGACCCCAACTTCGAGTGCTTAATCATTCATCTGTAATTGTCACTTCAATTGAGTTGTATTTTATCTTGTTCTTGCTTGTGTTCTTCGATTCACAGCAGGGATTAGCCTTCGTGGCGAGGTCAACTAGATTGTGACACGGTTGATAACCAGAGGAGACGTGGTGCTCAGGTTGCAGGGTTCGGTCTTTGTGATATGAAGCCGGATCGGTGTGTCGCTCTCCGACCAAATCGTTGTTTATCTTGAACCTGACGGAAGATCGGAAATCATGTCCCCATCAAGATAATGATGAGGACATCCTCCACTATTACCCGCTGGCAAAGACGCAACAAAAAAGGCCAAGTGGCCTAGTTGTAGTCGGGCGACGATTGTGTGAGCCTCTGAATAATCTCACCTTACTTAGCTTGGGAGGAGGAAGCCACCTTAAAAGAGAGAGCCACCCTTCCCCTATCGGACTAGTCTTTTAGGGACATTAGGCCTTTCCTCGAGTGGGTGTGTATAAGAACTGTTGGGGTCCGGGCAACCTTAATTTATTGGGCCTCAACCAACCCCACCTGAGCCGGATGTATCATTTGGTATCAGAGTTGGACCCTTGTTTAAGGGGGTGGGAATGATGAGGACATCCTCCACTATTACCCGCTGGCAAAGACGCAACAAAGAAGGCCAAGTGGCCTAGTTGTAGTCGGACGACGATTGTGTGAGCCTCTGAATAATCTCACCTTATTTAGCTTGGGAGGAGGAAGCCACTCTTCCCCTATCGGACTAGTCTTTTAGGGACATTAGACCTTTCCCCGAGTGGGTGTGCAGGGCCTTGGTCAATTCCACCTGGGCCGGATGTATCACCAGATTTGACATCGGGTAGGCGATGGCTAAGGTGCAGTATGGAAGGAGGAAGAAGGAGGCTTGAGAGCGAGAAGAGTGATGTTGACACTTAGGCCACACACGTCGAGTCCGCTCAACAAATAGTCACCGTATCATGTCATAGAGCTGGTCTGAGCCTATTTGGACCATGCCGCCGCGCGAGACAAGTTTAGGATATAATCAACACCGCTGGCAAGTTGGGGACACCAACTACCAAAATTTGAGAGCCAGCCGGATGACTTTGTCATACGAATTTGGGTACCCAAATATCAAGATCCGAGAGCTAGGACTCCGATGATACACCAATTTGGACCTATGCTGCCACGCGAGATGTTTAAGAACTAAATAACACCGCTGACAGTTGAGGACACCAAATATCAAAATTTGAGAGCTAAAGACCTGGATGACATTATCATACAAGTTTGGGTACTCGACCAAATATCAAGATCCGAGAGCTAGGACTCGGATGATACACCATCGTGCAAGTTTATAAACCATTCGTAATTATGTACTTTTAAAAGGGTTATCTATTTGTTTTAGGAGTGGATTGTTAATTCTTACCGGTACGCGCTGATTTATATATATCAATTTTACCCATATTCTTTGGGTGCGGCACTAGTGTGTGTGTGTGTCCGACTCCAGATTCTTTGGGTCCGACTCCAGATGCCAAAAGATCTGTGCGATGCAGTTGAAACAAGGAAGGATGCTTCGGCGTGAGAAGAATTATGCATTTTCTAGCAATATATATACTAGTAAATATGCTCATGCATTGCAATGGGAGAAAAAAAAACTATAAAGCATTCATGCAAAACGATGACGTGATTGATACATATCTACTTATGTTTTATTCTTTTATAATTTATAGCAAATATGCACGTGCAACACGCACGTGTTTCTGAAAACTATTTGAAATGGAATAGAAATGTTTATTGATTTGTTGATATACAATAAAGGTATATGACAATTGCTTGTTTGATTTGATCGGGTTGTGTACAAGTTCAAATCATATGTTCAGTAGAATACCTCAGCTGCATATATCGTTGTACTTTAAAAACCTTTTTAAACGGCTCACATTTAGGCTATATAACTCTATTTCCGGTCGATTTTATTACTTCGCTATTACCATACAGAATGCCTTTCATCTCCTTGATTCCTTTGCTTAGTTCAACCATTTGCAAGCTAATCATGTGAATTTGCTACTTCAACAATTTGAGAATCAAATTAAAGGTCATTATTTTCTGTTATTTTTAAACTTCTATTTTTGCTTATTTAAACTAACAAGGACAAACCAAAAGAAAAGTTAATGTTCCTAGTCGCGCATAAATGTGAGGTTGAACCCCCTACAATCATCCCCAAGCAATTCATAAATGCATTATTATGATAAATATCTTGCATACAACTCGGTTATTTGATCTCTATATACAAAGCTATACGCTGCTTGATGTATAATGCCCTTTCATAACATTTTTGTAAGTATATATGGTGTGATAAAACATTTATGGTTTTTCACAACAACAAAAGTATTAAAAATAAATATGCACTTTACCATCTATTAATTGTGAGAAACAGTAAAATATCTAGGTTGCTACTTCTATAGTAAGCCAAAGCAACCGTGGGGCATATTGCATATATGTCTTGTGCTGAAAAAAAGAATAATTGCACAGGAAAATCTCCTGAAACTGCTGCAATGCAGGGACACCAGTGTCAAAAGATCATGCGCATGCACTACAAACGGACGCAAGAACATAAACGGACAACACATCGATCCCTAAAGCAAGAACAGACGGAACGACACAAATACATCTATCCCTAAGACATTAACAAGCATAGATACAGTGTAACATGTAAACATCGTTTCCCAATAACATATGTACGTACACGGTATCGATAAGCATGCAATCAGCAGGAATTTTATAATTTCAAAAAAGGTGTGTTACCTTATGTGCTCAAACTTGGCGTCACGCTTGCTGCTGCAACAACCGTCCTTGTTGTCGATGACGTAGGTGACCAGGTCCCTGACGTGCTGCACCACCTCCGTGGGGGTCCTGGGCTTGGAGCGGAACAGACCCGCCTTCTGGTGGCCGGCCCCATCCACAGCCACCGCCGCTCCCACACACGGCCACAGACACACCGTCATCTCGATTGAGCCAACCTGTCCGATCGAGGATCGCGCTCGCCTGGCAGGCCGCGCGCTAGACTCTCCGCTCTCCAACGAGACCGCCGCCGCAGGCAACATACATGCATCGTCTCCAAGACCTAAAAGATGTCTATAATCAATCAGGGGCGCTGACCCAATAAAGACCAGGTACAATGTGTATACACCTAATAAAAAAATATAAGCATAATACATGTATACAATTGTGATTAGATCAGATCCGACAATACATATAGGAAAATCAGGGCTCGGGTGCCACTTTTGTACAGTAGAAAGGGAGGAGAAGTGTCGAGATACCTGGTGGCTAGGGTGGGTGCTCGTCTCCAGCAAAGGGCCCGACGAGGACCTTTGGCAGCTGGGCATTGGCCGGCGGCAGTCGCCATAGTCGTCGCCCAAGCGAGGCGAACGGGAAAAGAAAAAGTACTGCAAAACAGGTGGGAACGCAAGAGGACAATTCTTCCCTGGGCTTGCTTCTCCGACCGCTAGTGGGCCAAATTGTTTTTTTTTCTCTCTCTCTCCCTTTTTTCCTTCTTTCGCCTTCTTTCGCAATTGGACACCTAGTCTTACATCTAATCTTGGTTGAGTAGGAGTCTTACTTACATCTTACACGGAAATTTTACCTCTGTATTATTATTAGGTATATATAAGTATATATATATAGGTATAGATATATAGTCTCTGAAAACTATGACAGAAAAAGGCTTAAATTCAATTAGCTATTGTTTTTAGAAGGAGCAGCCCAGTTTGCCAATTTAGCTTGAAACTTCGCGAGAGGGCCGAGGCCCAGCCTCCCTTCCCATGGCTAGCCCACCTATCCGGCGGCCCCCGTTTGTAAAAGAAAGGAGAGGCTTTTACCTGTATGCCATTAGTCCATTAGCCTCAAGAAAGGAGCGCTTCTCTGTTCGTCTGCTCGCGAACTCCATAGTCCATAGTCGCGCGGGGTCGCGACGAGCTCCTGCGAGACCCGACGCCGCCGCCAGCGCTTCGGCCACTCCGGCGCCGGCGAGCCGGACGCCTTTGGCCCGCCAGCCGCGGGCGCCCACCCGCCGCGCGCCCAGGCCGAGCCCTCCGCGCGCGCTCAGGACGCGCCAGCAAGCAGAGGCCGATCCCCTGCTTGGCTGCTTCTCCCATCTGCGGAGTCCGGCGGTCCGACCTATATCGCCGTCCGCCGTCGATTCGTATCCATCCCTCTGATTCGAGCGCCGCCGCGGCCGCCTTCCCGCCTCGCTCACTGCCGCCGCCGCCGGCCCTCGCATAGGCCGGGCCGCTGGGGACGCCACCGTCCCTGTCCCGCCGTCGTTATGAATTTGCTACACATTTTCCTTTGCTGTTGTCGCCGCTGATCTGATCACGGCGCGCACTACTTCTCCGCCTACTTGGCTGCTTCAATCCGTTGGGATTCCTTTCAGTTAATGTATTCGATTTGAAATTCGATTTGAAAGCGCACCCGGCACCTGCTCCGCTCCTGCGCTGCTTGGGTTTCGGCCTGTGTCAAAGCGCGCATCTCACGCGAAACGCACAAGGACGAACCCTATACAGCTCCAGAAAGGCCGGAGCCCTGGCCACCTAGGGCCACCTCCCTGGCGACCGGGCGGCGGCGGCGGGGACGACCGCGATGTAATCCCGCCCCCTTGTCTCATCAGCTTGCCTCTCCTCCCTTCCGTTGGTTGTTCGTCGTGGCTAACCTGCTTCCTGCTTCCCCCTCTCTGTTTTGCCTCCCCCGCAGGGGTTTCGAGCGTGTGGAGCTGCGGTGTCCCAGGGACCTGGACCCGCGCCCAAGCTGGACGCTCGGTGATGTGCTCGCCGAGCTAGACACGCTGGACGCCACCCGCCGCGCTGCGCCGCCCACCCCCCTGAAGCAGCCGCCGGATTGGTAATCTCTTGCTTGCGTCTGGCTCTAGTGATTTGCCGTCCCATGAGATTCGACTAGTTTTGTTTGGTAAATTTAGGGCTAACGGCGGCAGTACGAGGGAGAAGGCCTTTGTGATGAGGGTTGATGATGATGACGAAGATGACACAGAAGATGAAGACGATGGTACCAGTTATGGGAAGTCCCGGGCTCTCATGGCCAAAGGAGCAAGGTTCTCGTGTAATGATCTCGAATCAAGGTGAATTTTGATCTACAACTGGGTACATGTAATTACAGTTTCCATGGAATTTGTGTCATGTTTTCTGGATTCACTTCCTATAGAGGGAGGGATAATTGTAAGGAAGGCAACTTCTGTCTTAGGACAAACTGTGAAGCATAAGGATCCCGTTGGACCATTAAGTATGCATTGTAGCATGTGTTTTTTTCCGTTTCCAATACTGTAGAAGCTTCCCTGGTGACTTTATGCATGCTATAATTTGTTAGTTATGTTCCTTTCGTTTCTTTGCAGTGATTCAGAGGATGAATTAGATGGCCAGGTTGCCCCATACCACTTAATGGAGAAAAGGGACCTAGCGAAGAGCATTCTTCTTGAGCTGGAGCGCGAGCATCATCTAAAAGTTCAAGTGTGTACTGAGCATTTTATAATGTTTTGCCTGCATGTCTTTGCGATAAACCATTGGACTTTGTTGTGTCATCATTGAAGTTTAGGTTCATAATAAGGTTCTCTTTATGCTTAGCATTTGATAATGTTCTTTTATTGATCCAAACAATGGAATGCGGATACTTGCACATACTCTTTTTATGTTTATCTGGCTAAAATTATATTGCAAGAAATTTTGAATGTAGCGCTTTGGTTCCCTTCATACTTTCTGGATACGTCACACTTGTATGGATGAATAAATGCACTCCTCTATATTTTGAGCATAAATTGCATCATGATATGCAGGAAAAAGAAGAGCTTAGTCATTTTTTTTGAGGGGAATACAGTAGGGGAAACCTCTACTGTGGCATTATATATATATATATATATATATATATATATATATATATATATATAGTAAGCAGAGTAAGCAAAGCTGTACACCAAACCCATCAAGGGTAAACTAGGAAACTTTACAACAGGCTGTTTAGCCAAAGGGGGAGGCTGAGTCTAGGGACAGGCTTAAATCTGTGGAAATGAAGCTTTACATTATGTACAAAACATGCTTTCCAAGACTGGAAGGAAGCTTGATTTCCTCTGAAGATTTGATCATTTCTTTGTTTTCATATCTCCCATGTTGCAATAATGAAGACTTCCATGAAGAATTGATGTTGACATTCTGCTTTTGCTTTCTGGATTGTATTGAAGAAGTGCTTATTCAGTTATCAGTTTGAGCATACTATTCAATTACAACATTATTTTTATGTCAAACCTAAAAGATTGATGCCCAAGAAGATAGCAGGGAAGCAATCTTATTCATGTTAGGTCATGACCATGTTATATCACTCTTCTAGCAGATGCTGATATGCCTGTGCCATACAATTGTTGGTTTTTAATTTCTATAGGATTTGAAAAATATTTTCAAGCTAGGCAAAATAGGTTACTACTGTTGAAACTTGAAAGTATGAAAGGGCAGGGCACTAGGTTCACTGATGACATTGTTTTCATTGGATGATTTAATAACATTGGTTATTTTTATGACATTGAATTTAAAAACATCCCACCAATTACAGCATTCTCTTCCACTCTTGCTTTAATAAAAAGGGACCATTCTTGGACCCCCATTGTTTATCTATTTAAATACCTGTCTTCATCATGTATGATATTTGTTCTTCAGGAAGAAGTTAGAAATAAGCTAGCTTCATTGGAGGTATGCCACCAAAATGAAATTCAGAGGACAATTTCTGCATTCGCACGACTTCAGAAATATGCAGAATCAAGAAAAGAGATAGACAGAAGACTCGATATACACTTCCAGAGAAGAATGTATGTACCTTTCTAGATGTCTCTTGCATTTCTTGAAGCGTTGATTGCAATTTCTGTAGTGTTTTTTTTTTTCAAATACCAGAGAAACATTACATTTGTTTTAGTGAGCGACATTTAAGGCACAAAGTATTTCTTGTACTATTCCAATATCTGTGTCCAAAATAAGCTTTATATTAGCAGTTTCTCTTTTTGTTAGTACCTGTTGTTCTCAGTATTGAGCTAGCTTACTCTATTGTTTTAGAGTGCTGGTTGCCCTTAAGTTACTCTACCTCCATTTGTTGCATGCAAATCTGTTTCATGGTAAATGACATTCATGGCCTTATGGGATGCAAATTCAATTTATTTCTGTTCCAAAGGGACAAGTATATTACAATGGCTGCTGGAACTTGCTTTCAGTGTACTTCTTTTCACAGTCTGAAGATAAATTGTACTTACATGCAAAATTCTTATACGTTATATTTATTAGATATTTAGATTGATTGAAGGCTTCACTCTGATAAGTGATAAGATTGCTCAAGTTTTGAGTTCAATATTTTTTTGAATACTTCTATTACTCTATCCCTCATAACCAGGTTATGTGTGTTTGATTTATAAGAGATAAGTGCCATTTTCTTTTTCTTTTTTTCAAGTGCACTGTACAGTCATTTCTTTTTTTCCCCAAGTGCACTGTACAGTAATTGTGTTTTTTGTTTTTGTTTTTGTTTTAAGGAGCCGTTTTTATGAACTATCTTTGATGTGTTATGAAACAGTCGGTCATATTGATTCCTTAGCTTTGTGCACTGATGTGGAATTTGTGTCTATTGCATTGTTTAAAGTTAACCATTGATTCTTCAGATTCCTAAATTAACCTTTTAGACTATACTTACTATTCTTTTCAAACTTTTTAGTTGAGATGTCATAGGATATACTCCCTCCAGTTGCAAATATTTGTGATACACTGATACTGGGCTTGTGCATGTATTAAAGGACCATAGTTCCTTCTAATTATGCATTACAAAATATGTCTCATTCATTCATGAGAATGGTACCATTCTATTATCTACAAAAAAGAATCGAGGAGGAAAAATTGACAGGAAATCCTACCATGCATATTGTCTCTAAAGGATGGGTTATAACTTAAAAAAGCAATCATATGAATTATGTTGTATACCTTTAACTTTGTAGTACTTTATTGACAATGTTTATTGTCTTCAGTATTATATTATCCTATTGCTTTCTTTAGTGCAGAAGTGCTCGATAAACACTTATCTATGGTCCAAAGGGATCATGAGCAAAAGTCCCAGATTGTTGAACGTCGAATCAGAGATGATGCAGCTCTTGAAGAAGCTAAAAGAAAAGAGCAAGCTGTCAAGGAAGAAAAGTTAAGGCAGGAAAGAGCCCGACAAGAAGCAGAGGTTTGTTTCCTCAGATTCCTTGTATCACGCGATCTCTTTTTCTGCACATAATACACACGATTTGGATTTGGGGGCTTAGGATCTTTGAGACTAGTTCATTGTTGTAACATTGGAGTGGATTTGATATTAACCAGAGTAAATGTTTTGAGCTCCATCAGTTTTGATCGCACCTATTGTCCCCCCCATCCCCAACCCCCACCCCAAGCTATTCCTGTTGCTTTTCATGTTGAAGATTTTCTTACCACTAGTCTTGCTTTACTTCACTGGTAGTCAACTAGTCTCTTAGAGCATCTCCAAGAGTAGCCGATAATCCTTCCCAATCCATGATTTTTGGGAAGAATGAAAAAAGTCCATCTCCAACAACTCCCAAACTCACCTCCCAATCATTTGGCACTTGGGAAAAAACCTCCCTTGCGTGTAAAGATGCGCGGACTCCAGGTTGCGCGTATCTTCTCCCGCAGCGATCCAAACGCCCGTATCCTTTGGCCAATCTAAAGGTGGAAGGGCGGGGAAAGAATAAAGAGTAGAAAAAAGGGTTCCTGATGCAAATGTACAAGAGAGAGTGAATATATAAAAGTGGTTAGGATAATTTAGATATAGTATAGGATTCTTGATGTAAAATTGTCTTCTATAGTTTAGGAGTGAATTATTGGAAACGGTTGGAAATGATCTTATTTATTCTTCTAATACTTTTTTGGCGAGTTGGAAAACTCCATGGTTTTGGGAAGAAATTCTTGGGAACTCTTGGAGATGCTCTTAAAGGCCCTTGCAGCTAATAAGAAAGGTCATCAACTATGATGCAGGCTAGGCAGAAGGAAGCTGCAAAATTAGCAGCTGAAGCACGGAAAACAGCATTTGAGGCTGCTGAAAAGGAAGCAGCAGAAAAGGAAGCAGTGGAAAAGGAGGCTGCTAAATTGAGAGATGCAGCAGCTTCCCAATCTAGTCCAAATTCCCAGAATAATATTGCAGGTGCTCCTTGTTTAAAGAACTGATTCACAAACTTAATATTTGTATGTAGTACTGTTCTAAAGTTCTTGTACTGATTTTCATAATATATAGATAGATTCTTTTGTACCATATCCAATCTCATTCATGCTGAAATCTTTTGAAAGGAAATAAGCACCACTTTGTGCTTTTCATGGATAAGGTTTAGTATATGTTGGGTTGGCACTTAGTTATTGAAACTGGAGTTGCAATTGTGCAATACCTATGATCATCTGATAGTCCATTCATCAGTTTCTAACTTCCAGTTTATTTTCTTGAACATTTGACTTCCTATTTTAGAACTCGTTTAACTTATCTTCTACAGTGTCAAGCATATCTTCAACCTTACCCTATTTTTATTTACTTATTAAGATGGAGTTATGTACTAGTATCAATCATTCAATCATATCTTTTATTGTTCTAGGATTTAGCCACAAGAGAAATATGCAAAATGCAAGCTTGTTCTATCAAAGATACATTTTCCCATAATCTAAGAAATCATGCTAACGATTCTGCTGCACTAATGTCAAACACTCATTATGCGCGCACATACCCATAAAGAGAAGGAAATGGAAATTCTGGTGCTATTTGCACATATATTATCTCTACACTTATAGTACACTAACAATTCTGTATTTGTATGAAGTATATCATCATCTGCACATGTTGTTATTTCCCCCAGCTACACTACTTGTCTGTTGTATAATAACTCGGTCTTTCATGGTAGGTATCAAAGTTTTTGCCGATAAATATGCATTAGAAGCAGAGTCACGGAGGTGTGCATTAGTACAGAATCAAGTGCCAGAAAACATTCATCTCAGCAAGGTCTTATTTTCTGCTGAAGCTTATAATATTTAATTGCAGTTTCGAACAACTTGCTGTAATTTTGTTGATTTGACGATCCTGATGAATAATGACTTCTCCATGACTTACCATTTGATGTATAGAGGAGTATGTTGCTAATTTTACTCTGGCTGACATCATATCATGCAGGAATTCAGCAAATATGACCGACAAATTGCCAAATCCATAAGTAAACTTATGCCGACTACTGACAGTGTCAGGTGAGTTCAATACTACAACTTAACTTGAATATGGTTACATAAACTATCTGAAAGCTACGCTACTGTGATAATTGTAAACTGAGTTGATTGTGGAAATTTTAAATTCATGAACATAAGAATGTGCTTGTTTGTAGTATCATAGACAGTCAGTTTAACAATATACCTTTGTAATACTTAATTTTGAATCTAATTTCAAACTTGGCGGGTGCCACATTTTGTTCCTTCTAACCCCCATGCATCGTGCCATGAGGATTAAGTCATTAAAGTAAACTTGCTAGACATCATGGTTTTTTGTTATGTGCAATTTTGTCTTGCAGCCCAATAGCAATGAAGCAGGTCTTTCCTTGAAACAATAAGCTAGATTGTTTTTTTGGCTACTGCTGGACCTAGTGCCCCAGTGCATGGGCATACTTCCACCTTTCTTTTTTTCTGCTTTATTTTTCACTTATCCTTCTTTTTATCACCATTTGATACACATCATGTGAATAAATAGTGATCTGCCTGTTGTTCAAAAATATTGATGTGGATAATTTATCTTTGTGTAATTTGATTTTCCAATTGTATATAATTTCGGTGCAGAGCAAGGGCCAGTGAGCTTATTAAAGCTTTAGATGGACAGGATTGTCCCCGTCCAATCTCTTGTTATCTATTTGCAAGCAAGGTAGATATTTTATATTTATTATAACAATCTTCATTAAATTAGTAGCACAGTCAGTGTTCTGTGAGTGGAATGTCAGACAAATGTGTGAATCTATTTTTGTAATTCGATTTTTTAGTGACTTGTGTTCATGCATGGTTATAGGCTTACAGCCTATGTCTTATTGCTTGTGGCATACAAGCACATATTATCAAGAGTGAACATTTTGAATAATGTGGGTGTAAGCATCTGTACTGCTCTGTTCCAAAATATAAGTTGCCTTGCCCAGTCCTCACTCTTCACGAAATTATAAGTTGTGCTACACTTTTGAAGCACTTTTCCATCTTTAGTTTGGCACAGTAAATGTTCTCTTTTAGGAGCATCTCCATTCCCCATGGCTCCCACCTAGTTACTTATTGAAGGATCAATGATTCACATGGTCATTTCACAGACTCTTATTTCTTTTGCGCAAGGCTAAATGTCTTGTATATTTGATTGAAGGTAGTGGTAGCTAGCAGCATAACTTCAGTTATTTCAAAGGGTATTCTACTATTGAGTGTACCTTCCCATTTAGTTGCCATTAGGGCCTAAAGGCTTAAGCATCTTTACCTAATCTTAGGATTTCTTGGCCTTACCAATTACACTTAATAATCCTACCATTTGTTTTTTTTTTCATGCATGATGAAATTTTGCTTAATATTTATTTACTCATATAACTAACCTAACATGCTTTGCAGATTATTTCAATTGTCAAGAGTAGAAATACAAAGGACAAAACCTTTGGAAATTTGGCCTTTGCGTGTGGATATGTCATGCTATTAGTCACAAACCAGGTTTCTTCTTGCCATCCTCAAAATACCATTTCACATTTGTCAGTATGCATTATTGAGTTCTTATTAGCGATACCGTGGTGTTAGTTTAGTGCCGATCATTGTAATGTAGTCTACTTAGATTCTTTTGACCTGAATTTTCTGGATATACTACATTGAAAACCTGGCATATTTCGTAAAGCACAAGAGTACATACTCCAGTCAGATCACGAATAGCTTATATGCAATTGTGTTGTAACAAGATGGAACATATCAGCTGGACGAAGTGTCTTATGTGTCCTTAAACCCAGACACCCAGTGAACATTGGAATTGTGAAACCCAGATGATGGTCATGCTCTGCATCTGATTCATGAGAAATTTGAGTATATTCATGGATCTTGATGTCAGTGACACCAACTGTGTGGTAAAATCCAGCTGTCATTGCCATGTGCAAGATGACATGACCTTTCATATTTCCTATGACCTGCCACTCGGGACACTGATCTTGTTTGAAGTCTAATTTAATTAACACTAGGTCACCAATCTGAAGGAATTTCTTATTTATTGACTTGTGATACTTATATATTAACAAGAATTGCTAAGATTAGCATCGAGACATTTCCTTTCATGACCACATCTGATGTGTCTGATTGGTCAGGTGCCAGACGCAATGGATTATCTTTTAGCTGAATTCAACAGAGTTTGCATATACACAGTTCCAAAGCATCTGCATGCTTTAAATGTAAGTCTGCATGGTATGAACTCTGTGATATATTTGGAATTTGTTTATTTCTGACTCTTATAAGGGATGTGATTGCAAAACACCCCAAGAGATTATCAGCAATGCTCAGAATTATTTCTAATGCATTTTTACAATTGTATGCAGCAGATTTGTGGACCAAGCTGTGTCATACTGTCACCCACTGTTTTATATAAATTTATTGATCTTTGGAATTTTTTTTCTCATGATATATGTGATTTTGTAGGCACAAGCACGAACTAGAGATTATTACAAACTGATAGGTTACCAGGAAGAAAATGAACAACTCGAGAGCACTGAAAGTTATCTAACATATGTCGTTGCGTATGTCAAACTGTATGCGGCAATGATTCAGGTGTGTGCACTTCTTGTCTCACAGAATTGTTGTGTGCTTGTTTTATACCTTCAGCTATCTGAATTGATGGAATTTTCGTAAGATATAAGCCTCTGTCCAGTAGACTGGCCTATTGCAGTACAACAGAAAGGTGACTCCCTAACTTCATTTACAGACGGAAATCAAAGGTGTACGTCATCCTCATGGCTTAGCTGAGGGATGGAAATGGCTCGCCATGTTCCTCAATTCTCTCCCAGCTACTACAGCCACTGCTTGTGCCCTCCACGCTTTCCTCAAGGTAGGAATCTGCTTCAAGACCTGTTTGTGCGCCATGTGGTTAATCAGAGTTCTTATGCTCTTACAGATGGCTGGTTTTGCACTTCACAAGAAATATGGATCGCAGTTCATGAAGATCCTGGATGTAATATCACGGTGCTTTTTACCAGCTTTGAAAGAACAAGGAAACAAGATGCAGGCTGAGGCTGTCAACAATCTACAGAATTATCTGAACGATAAAATCTACCTGGAGGAACCAGAAGGGCAGTACCTCGTCCAGCAACTACTATCCAAGGAGTTGTTCATGTGAAGATCAAAACACCGGATCATCATGAGGCATCGTGTGTGATCGGCTGAAGGGCGGAACCTCGTACAAGCTGCTACTATCGAAAGGGCGGTTCATGTAGAGATCAAAACACCAGATCGGCATGGAGCTGTTCGTGTTTCAGAAACGCAGTCGAGCCTGCGCTGAGGATGTGGCCTGCAAGGAAATCAGCACCAAATCTCACGAGCATTATTTACGGATAGCCTACAAGATCATTTTTTTCCCTCCCCAATTTGTTTATGTGACATGTATCCGGCGGCCAAGAACAGGTAGGATAGGTTGAGGTTTCACCATTTGTTGTACTATACATGTCTTATTACTATACCTCTTCCAACCCTGCCCACTTGTATCGAGGTCAAATTTTTTAGTCTATACACAAAACTTTCTTATTACTGTACTCTGGAAAGCTACATTCTCTGCCCTTAAGGAGAAGTTGAAAGCTGTTGAGTTGGAAATGAAGAGAAACAAGACTAATGGCCTTATTCACATGTTCATCATGACTGATCTTCCACCAGCAAACTGGACCAAAACCTTTCTTGAAAATGTTGCAACAGATGAGCGATATAAATTATACACTCTGAAGGAAAGTGATGAGTTAGTGCTGCAAACTGGAGAAAAGCTTATGGCTGCAGAACATGGTGTTCGGTCTGGATCCCTTCCAAAAATCATAGAGCATGGAGAAAGGTTGCGACCCTGTTCAACTGCCAGAAATTTTGTTGTCTATCGAAGAATCTGTTTGTAGCTGCGCATCACTAGGATTTGTAGGGACTGCTGGATCAACCATAGCAGGAAGCATTGAAACAATGAGGAAGAACAATGTCTGCAAATGGTAGGAAAATAACATGGAACCTGAAAACCATCGCTGATTGATGTGTTATAGCAATGTGGGCTTGAGGGTCGAGGTGAGTGACCGCTGCTGCGGTTTCCAATCTGGTTTTTATTGGGTTTGTTAAATTTGGTCTGTTCCGTGCCTGTTTACTGAAGCATCGGTGCTGTGTCTTTGCATTCTTGTTTGCAGGATCTATGGAAGGAGTTTGTCTTAACCTTATTAAGAGGACAACCGGTTTTTTGTTTTTCCAGAGTCCTAGTTGCTTTGAAAGAACAAGGCAACAAGATGCAGGCTGAGGCTGTCAACAATCTACAGAATTACCTGGAGGAACCAGAGGGGCAGTACCTCCTTCCCTGCAGCCATGATCTCCTGGGCAAAAGGAAGAAACTCAATCTTATCTAGTACCCTCTGTATTCTTTGGTCCTTAGGCGATTCATGTAAAGATCATAACACCAGATCCCCATAAGCCATCGTGTGTGATCGGCTGAAGGGCAGAACCTCAAGCTACTACTATCGAAAGACCAGTTGACTGTAGAGATCAAAACACCAGATCGGCATGGAGCTGTTCATGTTTCAGAAACGCAGTGGAGCCTTGCAGAGGAGGTGACCTGCAAGGAAATCAGCACCATATCTCCCGAGCATTATTTTTCCCTTCTGCACGGACCTGTATTCGATTATGTTATGTGACGTGTATCCGGACAAGAACAGATAGGATAGGTTGAGGTTTCACAGTATGTTGTATGTCTATAATACCCTGTACCGTGGCCAACTCTACTCTGCCCGCCTGTATGGAGGCCGAATTTTTTGAGAAATGGTCTAAACAATGCTAGAGATTTTAGAGTTCTGGGAACAGACCAGTTGCAAAAGTTATAGGTATTGTTGAAACTTAGACATAGCGTTTATCTAAGTATATAGCAAAATCTATGAATCAAAACATACTATAACGTCTTATAATTTACCAAAATGTCTTATAATTCGAAATGGACGGAGTAATTCGGAACGGGAGGAAGTATTATAATTTTGAACGGGAGGGAGTAACGGAACGGAGGGAGTAATTCAGAACGGAGGAAGTATGTAGCGCGCGACAATGAGATGACCTACGAAAATTTGGGCTCGGAGAGATACAGGTTTTGCGCGCGCGTCTGCCCTTTCCCGCCCGACGCCGCTGCACGTCCCGCCCATCTCGCCCCGCGCTAGAGCTGCTCCGCCGCCCGCCCGCGCCTGGGTCACTGTTGGTGTTGCCAACCACCCCAGCCCTTCCCCTCTCAGCCACCGTCACGGCGCGCTCGCTCTCCTCTCCCACGAGTTCGTCAGGCTGCATGCTAAGGTAAGACGAATCGCCCCGACATATCAATGGATTCATTCATCAGTCTATTCCACGGCGCAACACCCTCCCTGGAATCCCGTGATAGAGCACCTGAAAGGATTCCTTGTACTTAGGTTACGGCATTTCCTTGTGTTTTGATTGGATTGGGATCACACAGACGAGTCTGTGTTCCTGTCACTGTCGGACTGGCAAAGCAAAAGCATACTTTCTTGTCTTCTTACCTAGTAGTGTGATGGCAACTATCTGTCTGGAACAGGATGTGAGCTTACAGACAGATGCCTACATGCAATTCATGTTCTGAGAAGTTTCCGAATCAGCTCATTCTATATGCTGCAATGGTTTCTAGTTTGGTTTGGACATTCTGTTTTCACCGGGCATTTTTGTGTTCCATGATTCTGTTGTTAAAATGCTTAGGATATTGAACAAGATTGCATAAAAAGCACATTGTTCATGTATTAGGCAAGGTAGCTTGAATCACATTGTACCGACAGTCTGATATTGTGGTACTTAGCCTGTTAGCCATGGCCCATGGGTCCATGGCAATGGGCAGAATGAATTTATTCTTTGTCCATGTCTCAATGGTACATGTTCTGGTTTTCCATATTCTCCGTCTTGCTTGCTGATAGAGAGAAGAAAAGTGACAACTTAATATTCACTGGTAGTGTGAAGTATGCATATTTGTTCTTTTTATTGATAAAGTATTTGCAAGGTATTGCTGAGCACATAGTTTATCCATCAACCATGCCTTAGTTTGTATGTGTTGGGATGATTTTATTTTACCGTAAGAACCCTTTTCACAAGCTGTGTTCAGTGAGGTGATTCTGATGTTTGCGTTCGGAGCTTCTTCAACTTGTACTATTTGGAGTGTAACATCACATATACTTTTCACTGCTATAAGGGCATATCATTCCAATTCTCACATCAGTTGCTTAATTATTTTCCAGTTTATCAGATGAGCAGTGGAAGTACCCCTCAGTTGCTACTTTATTTTTATTGAATTTTGTTGATTGTGCAGATGAGCTTGCTCTTAAAGTTGTTTTTTGAAGACTCTTCGTCAGATGATGATGATGAGTTTGAGATGATGATACTATCTTTGTTTGCTGCCACTATGAGCAACAAGAGGCCCAAACATTGTGGTTCTCTGCGAAGGCGTGCTTTGGTTTGTCGGAAAAAGGCTAGACATGCTAAGCTTATGGAGGATCAGTCACAATTACCCACACGCAGAGACCAATCCAGCCACTGCCACCTAGCTGCCTCTTCGAGGGTTAGTTAAAGAAGATGCCAGATCGGTTTTGCAAAAGAGTGTGTCACCGAGATGCCACACGCACTGCTGGACTGCCGCCGGTGCAAGCGGCCGCGGCTCGGGTGGGACGTCGGCCCTGCTGAGATGCATCAGGTATAATCCTCAGTTACCTTTTCCCTTATCGATCAGCGGTAGCTGGCATTGTTTCTTTGCTCGCTGGAGGTGCCAATTTTCCATTCACATGCATTTGTTGGTGTTGTTCCAGGGTTAGGTGGCAGGATCTATTGATTCAAATAGCAGTACTTGTTGCCGTAGATTCAGTCATTGTGGTGTCGATACATCTACCTGAATTTGTGTAGAAATTGAAATGGATTGGATGAACTGTAATAGAAATTTGCGCAGTTTGGCGTAGAAACTTGTCCATAGTCGTGTATGTCATTGTGATATGTAATAATGTAAATTGGCAAATTGTGTTTTTTGTTTGCAATGATTGATTTGTCATTGTGCAATTGATAAAAATTTTCCTTATCTTTGCAATTTTTGGCAATTTTTTCCATAGAAAAGTATGTCAATTTGCTTATAGTTTTTGCAACTTGTAGATGGCCTTCTCCAACGATGATGATATCCTTGACCAATGGTTGGAGCAAGAGGAGTCCGATGATGATGACTACTACATTGCAGCTGCTCTTCTAGCCGACGTGGAGCATGAGAGGAGCAAGAAGCACTGTGATTCAGTCCCAGGTCGCCAGGTAGTTGCATGGAACACGTTTGGGCAGCTTTTTGCGTGGAACTGTTTATGATTTATCTAATGTTTTGAGATAAGTAACACACTTCCCCTTTCTAAATCGCTGTTGTAGAAACTGGCTGTAGCAGGATGAAGTAGTGATTTGGTTGCTTGATGAGCTCAGTTAGATGGATAATTTGTTGGTTCTCTTTTGCAGGTTCAGATAGGCCTTTGTGGGCAAGAAGTTGTAAATGCCACCAATGCTGTGGAGTTGGGCTTCTCTTCGGATGCTATTGTTTCCTCTCCTGTCAACCAAGAGCAGCCTCGTGTTGAGTCCCCCCCACTGAGAGAAGATGACAAATATAGGCGTTATGTTTTTGCTATCGGAGATAACCTCACATCTCGCTGTAATTACCTACTTCATACTACCCCTTTTGCAATTGGCTAGTTCGTTTTATCACCATAGTTTGGTTTTTCAATGCACATACTAGTTTCTATGGTTGGTTCTTATGGATTCTTTTTCATGTTGCAGATAGGATCAATGCAAAAATGGGCCAAGGTCAGTTTGGATGGATGCATCTTCTGAAACCTTTGATGCATAACTCTTTCATTGTATTGGGCATGCTACAATTGTTGATGCAGTAGATTATGTTCTGGAATACGTCAGGTACCTTTGGTCAGGTGTTGCAGTGCTGGGACAGGGAAAGGAAAGAAATGGTGGCTATCAAGATCACTAGAGGCACTAAAACGTAAAGGGATGCTGCAATGATAGAAATTGGCAATGCTTGAGCAGCTTGGTAAATATGATAAAAGTAGATCCAGGTGAGTCATTTGGTTCATTTAGCACCTTTCTGTGTGCTCTACATTCGTAAGATTGCTTGTGTATATAAGTTGTTCTATTTTGCAGTTGTGTTCAAATACGGAACTGGTTTGATTATCGTAACCATATCTGCATTGTAAGTTCATTGTTAGATTATTGCAATTATGAACTGACCCAAAGAGATAATTAGGTGGTGCTTAAACTTTGGCGAATTTGGATGAATGGTGAGCAGGTCTTTGAGAAGCTTGGACCAAGCTTATGTGACTTTCTGCGGAAAAACAATTACCGCTCATTCCCAGTTACCCTTGTTCGGGAGGTTGCCAAACAACTGTTGGAATGTGTAGCATGTGTGTGCACAGTTCTCTCTATTACCCTTCAGCACTACCATGCATACAATAGTACCAAGCATTATCTTTGATGCATTACAGCGTTCCATTGATCCATAACTTCTGTTTATTCTATGTTTCATGGTTCTTTAAGGAATATATACTAATGTCTATGTGATGTTTATATATTTACCCTCTCTAATGTGTTGCAGTCATGCATGAATTGCGCCTCACAAACACTGATTTAAAGCCTGAGAACATTCTTCTTGTTTCTCCAGAGTGCATTAAAGTGCCTGATTACAAAGTATAGTTTGTTCTTTTACTTAATTGACCTAGCCATGATTTACCTTGTGCTATGCCATATTATTTCTGGTGTATTGGCTGTTGAAGTTTGAAAAAAGATGGTACTGATCCCTTTCTCTAATTGTTAGGCTTCATCCCAATCCCCAAAGGAGGGATCCTATTATAAGTGGTTGCCCAAGTCCAATGCTATCAAGGTGATTGATTTCGGTAGCACTACCTATGATCGACAGGATCAGAGTTATGTGGTATCCACTAGGCATTATCGGGCTCCAGAAGTTATATTGGGTATCTGTCTTATCCGGTGAAAAATTTCCAAGTTCAGCCTGATTTCGGTGACTTCCTATGACTGCATGGATCTTCTGTTCAGGGCTTGGATGGAGTTACCCATGTGATATCTGGAGTGTTGGTTGTATTCTTGTTGAGCTTTGCACAGTACGTATAGGACCTCATTTTGATTTACCATGCACCACAAGTACAGGGGATCTGAGTCAGCTAAGTTTCACAGGGAGAGGCATTATTCCAGACTGGTGAAAACTTGGAACATCTGGCTATGACGGAGAGGGTGTTTGGACCTTTGCCATACCATATGCTTAAGATGGCAGGGTATGTTCATGTCTATGACTCATATCAATGTAGTCTGTCTGAGCTTCAGTGTTTGTGAGGTCTGGTACTCTAGTCGATGTTTTGTGCTCATTAATCCTTTGTTTGTAGTCGCCGCTCTGAAAAATACATCAAAGAAGGACGTCTGAATTGGCCTGGGGGCTGCACTTCGTGGGCGCGCATGAAAGCTGTGACGAAATTGCCTAGGCTTCAGGTATGTCTTCACTAGATAAAGCGTCCATTTTAGTCTGCGGCGTGTGAAACTTATGTATACGTTTCATGAGCAGAGCCCGGTGATGCGTAATGTGGATCAGTCTGTCGGGGACATCATTGACCTTTTGCAAGGGCTGCTCAAGTATGATCCAGCAAATCGCTTGACAGCACAGGAGGCGCTGAGGCATCCCTTCTTCACAGAAGAGTTTTGAGTGAAGAACTGAAGATATTCCTTGCAGCCTCATCATTGGTTGTCTAATACTTAACTTACTGTCTTAGAAGTTCCCTGAAATTAAGTTGTTTCAATCTTGTTTGGTTGAAACATAGTGTCTCAACTGATGTTGTAACACAAGGGGAGTCAAATATGAGTTGAGCACGTATTATCCCTTGTCTAGGTTTGAAGTTAGGTTTGAGCAAAACATGAGTTGGCACCAGAAAATTCATGCCATACCGATTGGTTAAATCACATCGTATATTAATTCTCCTTTCGTTCGGGAAAGAATGCAATTCTAGCATAGTGTCATGTTTTAGTATTTTAAGTTTGACTAATTATAGATAAAAAAAAGTATCGATATTTATGATATATCAAATACCATTAGATTAATTAACATGAGCCACTTTAACTGGCACGCAATCTATAGTTGCATTCTTTTTGAGATAGAGGCAGTATTGCACTGAACAATACGAAAATCACTGGATTGAGGACTTATGAATTGCAAAGGCTCAAATTAGATTCCATGTGGGAATGAAAATGGGGATGCAACGCAGTTATTTTGTCTGGTTCGCCAAAAAAAAACATCATGAAAACTGAAATCATACCAAATTAACTTTATGTTACCATTTGCACAAATGAAGGAGCGCAGGTCTACACGGGGATATGTCCAACCCAAAGAAAGGAATATGTGTTAATGGCGATTCACATCGGCCTCGGCTCTAGTCAGTTTCCAATAAAGCATTGGTTGATATACTCCCTCCGTCCCAAAATAACTATCGTTCTCGCTTCCCGAGAAATGACTTTGACTAATTTTATATAAAAAATATTAATATTTATGGTACACAATTAATATCGTTAGATAGATCGTTAAATCTATTTTCATAATAAGTTTATTTAAATATACAAATGTTGTATGTATTTTCTACAAATTTAGTCAAACTTATGGCACGGAAACCCAAAACGAGAATTAATTTAGGACGGAGAGAGTAAGTGAGAGAAAAACTCACCACTGAGACTGGCCTAAGAGTCATGTAAACACTAAACAGGGCAACTGAGATAAGTGAGAGAAAATCTCCATTGAAACTGCCCTCGCTGTTGATATAGCGGTCTTTGTACAGAGATGGGCATTGGCTGATACATCACACAATGCATCAGCCAAGCAGGAGACACAAGATTACATTGGATACATACACAGATATCATCTTGTTTTCTTGTCTTCTTTCTCCTTCTCCACCACCACTGGAGCTGCAGGTATGCTGAACCACCACTCTCTCAACCTTCTGGTACACCTTTCTGTGCTTGCTCTTCTTAGTGGTGAGTGGTTCGTGGATACCTCCAGAAACACCAGCAGCAGAAGCACTCTTGTGGGAACGATGGCAAGGCGCAGGGCCATCAGTACCAGTGCCAGAATAGCTATGTCCATCACCTATGATATGAAAAGCACACAGTGAAATATCGAAAGAGATTCTATTTATAAACTTGTCCGAACTTATGCATACAGGTTACAACATTTGGCAGAAAACTTGACAGGAACAAGTAACAGAGCTCTGATTAGCTGACAATGTACATGGCTTTAGAAAACCAGACCTGTCCAGCTGTTGGTACGGAAATCAGAAAGCTCTGCAATTACACTCTACCAGGAGGTTAGTAGGGCAATGAATGACTGTTGGTAAGACAGATCCAGCTTGTGGCAATGAATGACTGTTTATACGTAAGATAGATCCAGCTTGTGGTAATGGATGACTATTTATGCGTAAGATAAGGGCACTCAAAAACTCTCAAATGCACTCAACCAGGTCTTTGGGTAAGACAGGTCCGGCTTGCAATAATTTGAGCTCAATCAGGTCCAGCTATGGGTGCTTGAAGGGTATCACCTAAATCAGCGGAGCTAGCTTGATTTTATTTATTTATTTTGAAAGTGACCTTGATATGATTAACTTGGAGGTCAGGTTCCATAGACATGTGGGAACAAATATTTAACCATAAAAGAGAGCACCAAAGCCAGGGAAGCTCTACTTTTAAGCTGTTTAGGGGAGATAGCTTAACTACAATTATTCATTTCTGAAAAAAACTCCAACCAAGATACAAAGCCTTGACCTCTCAAGTCTCAACTAATGAAGCACCAATTAGACTTGTCATGTTTTGTAGCACACGTTGACACATTAAAGCCATTCCAGCAACAAAATCAAATTACTATATTCCTAAATATGGGTCCAGAAAATGAACACATGTTCCAACTTCCAAGTACTGATTAATTTTTTTGTATTGTACAAAACCAGAGACCAAAGAGAAGAGAGAGAGAGGTGCCAGGCAGATAGAACAATTGGATAAGACTGCTAGCCCAGCCAAAAGCCATGACTTAGATTATAGAAGTATCTCTCATTATAAGGTCTGAAGGAGCACATCACCAGAGAAGCCTTTCTTCGAAGGTCATTATAAAGCTACCACATAACAAAAACAGCTTGCAACAATTTTAGCACTAGAATAGTAAATTTGACGAAGGGCAGGCCTGGTGCAGTTAGTGAGTGCTAGCTCGCCGAGTCACCAGATCCTGGGTTCAAAGCCGTCTCTCTGCAGAATTTCTGTGGGGGTAAGACTTTGCTTCGGTTATTCCCTTCCCCAGACTCCAGTCGTGTGGGAGCCTCTGGCACTGGGTCTGCCCTTTAATAGTAAATTTGACACCAGAGTCAGTCAGACATTCAGACCAATGCAAATGTTTTAATGGCCAAAGAACTCTAAATTTCATTGATTTTCCTAGGTAATAATTCCAAAAAGCATTGCATATGATAACATAGGACGGATTACTTTTATTCTCACTGAATTCTACTGTGAATCATAGTGTAATTTAGGGTTTCATTTGCACTTACACAATGTATGTCACAATACATTCACAGTATAGCATTCCTCAAAAACAAAATTGTATAATAAAAGAATTCCACAGAATGATTGAGTGAGGACTAATATATAATTACCTGGGATGGAAAAGCCAACAATAGAGCTCTTATCTTCAGAAGGACAATATTTGCATCCTGGATGAGCTCCTCAATCTTAGAAATGGCATTTTGAACAGCTAGGAGCTGCTCCATTGTGTTCAATGGAGGTGGGGATACCACCTTTACCTCACTCATTTGCTTTCCTTGATTAGTTAATCTTGTGAGAAACATAAAAGTTGCTGAAAACAATAGCACCGTGACAATAAAATAGACTATCCACCCCCCGTGTCAGCAAAGAAACATAGACATGTCACAAATGTGAAGAAATCTAAGGAGAATTCATGACTTGTAGCAAATTATGAGCCATTAGCTAATCTAATTAAGATTAATATATCTAAGAACTTAAATATACAGTTCAGATTACTAGTATAAAACTACATTATCTTTGGTAACCATAGATGTAGCTTCATATAAAATGTATGAGTGCTAAACCAACTGAAGAGTTCAATTCAATTACTGCCAATCAAGCATAGTTATCATACTCACTTTGTTGTGATATGCTTCTAAAGTATAAACGGCTCTTTTTGGACCCAAAGAATAGAGTGCTAAAAAAGAAACTGAAACAAAACTGCTTTGTGCTACGGAAATCAGGATTAGTAATTAAGAAAGACAAACAACAATCTTCACCTTCTCTAGTGTCCACATTCCATTGACCTAGAAGGATCAGTATCAATTGCAAACAGTCAAATTTGACAAAATGTTTTAAAATTGCTCTTGGCTGAACACACTCTTGGACTATCATTGGACCAGTAATATTAACTAGCTACATCATTCACATTCATCATCTTTGGTACATATTACTAAAACTACAGTACAAGTTGTCACTAAAGTACCTATAAGGAAATAGATTGGTCTAGGACCCAACAAAGAAATGAGATGACAGTGCACATGCGTATCTAGATGTTATTTCTTTCACATGATTCGGAGGGCCTCAAATTAACCAGACAGTGATTTAGTTCCTTCTCACCAGCCATAAGCATCGGTTTCCAACAACAACAACATAGCCTTTTGTCCCAAGCAAGTTGGGGTAGGCTAGAGATGAAACCCAAAAGAGACGAGAAATAGGGAGACACATAAAGGGACATAAAGGGCACAAGACAGAAAGAGGTCACGGTTCAGGCACGTTGATTGCCAATCTCCAAGCGCTCCTGTCCATAGCTAAATCCTTGGAGATAATCCACTCCTTAAGATCTCTCTTAACGGACTCGTCCTAAGTTAGTTTAGGTCGACCTCTACCACTCTTTACATTATCGGCCTGCTTTAGAACTCTACTATGCACCGGCGCCTCAGGAGGCCTCCGTTGGACATGTCCAAACCATCTCAACCGATGTTGAATCAATTTCTCCTCAATTGGTGCCACCCCAACCCTATCCCTAATATCGTCGTTCCGGACTCTATCCCTCCTTGTGTGCCCACAATACCAACGCAACATATGCATCTCTGCTACACTCAATTGCTGGACATGTCGCCTTTTTGTAGGTCAACACTCAGCACCGTATAACATCGCCGGGCGAATCGCCGTCCTATAGAACTTACATTTCAGCTTCTGAGGCACCCTTTTGTCACATAGGACGCCAGAAGCTTGACGCCATAAGCATTGGTTTCCATTTCAAATAAATGAAGCTTCTATGATAACCACCAAAGGTCGTTGTCATTACAAGGGCAAAATAATAGAGATAAAAATAATGGCTTTAATTCAATGTTGGTTCACCTTCTTGCACCATCAATATACCAAGTACAAAGAAAAGGTGCTCTGTGAACCACAACCAGCCACAGATTCTCCAAACAACAATAATTGCTAGCGATCACATAAGTTTATTTTAATAGGCCCATTGTTGCATGAGCTACTTTCTTAGAATCTTAGTTACTACATCCCAACATGAACTTCCCTTATACATAAAATGGCCAATACTTGCTAGTATGACAAAGCAGCATCTCTAACATAAACTTAGCAGAAGAATATCCATGGAGAAAGCAGCATACCTGATGATAATGTAAGAGAATAGAAAGAAAAACACCATGGACTTCATAGGCTCGTCCCATGATGTGAGCAATAGCAAAACCCTCCAAAGCTCACTTACTGGGGATAACAATTCCTGAACACATTTAGGAATTGAACAAAAGAAATAGGAAATAGAATGAAATGAGCCTGCTTTACAGGAACAGAGTAAGTGACAACACGCCACAATGTTCTAGACTGATCGTTGGATCCATGGATAGTGTATTGTTGATCTTGCACCTCGACTACTAGAAGTCATCCCAAAGAGAAGGGTGAAGCGACGTACTGTCCAGGAAGCTCTTAATGGTCGCAGTTGGGTTTTGGATATTAAGGGAGCCCGCACTGTTGGTGTTATTGTGGAATTCCTCCATCTCTGGGATTTGCTGTATAATTTTGAGTTAGAACCTGATGTCGAAGATGTCCACATATGGCGATTTTCTGCTAGTGGGCAATACTCAGCCAAGTCTGCCTATGAGAGTTTCTTTCTAGGATCTACTCGGTTTGGACCATATGAGAGGATCTGGAAGACCTGGGCACCGCCCAAATGCTGTTTTTTTCTTTGGTTGGTGGCCCACAATCGGTGTTGGACGGCACTTGCGCGTCGTGGGCTGCCTCATCCTGAGCAGTGTCCTCTTTGTGACTAGGAGGATGAGACTATTAACCACCTCCTTGTCTCTTGTGTCTTTGCTAGACAATTTTGGTACCTCCTTCTAAGACAGGTCGGCCTCCACTCCTTGTCGCCACAGCCTTCAGATACCTTTGATAGCTGGTGGGAAAAGGCTAGTGGAGCAACAAGTGGATTGATACAAAAAGGTCTCAACTCTCTCATTGTGCCTGGAGCTTGGACTCTTTGGAACCACCGGAATCGTTGCGTTTTTTATGGTATTACCCCTAACCTTGGTGGTGCTCTCACTCTTGCTAGAGAAGAGCGCCAGTTGTGGAATATAGCAGGAGCCAAGGGTCTGTCTTCCTTGACAGCCCCTCTTTTTGGTGGTTAGCTTAGTGCTAGTGTTTGGTCGTCCTTTGCCCTTTTTCAGGCGCGAATGTAATTCCTAGGTTTGTGTGGGGTTGTGTGTGGTGTGCGTTGTAGGGCCCTAGCCCCTTTCATTCTTCTTAATATAATGATACGCAGTTCTCCTGCGTTTTCGAGAAAAAAGACAACACGCCACAATCTAAAGTAAATAATTGAAAGGCGAAAAGGATTGTTTAAGTTTTTTTTAGTTTACCTTCACTACTGCTAAGTTTGTATCAAGCCCATCAACTTTGACTCCATCAACCAAAGCTTGGGCCAGTTCAACCTTCTTATAGTTGTTCATTAAGTCAATAACAGCCTTTTGCAAGGCACTAATTCCCCCAACAACTATCTCACCAACAAACAACCTCTCACCACTATTAACTGGTGATACCACACCCAGGTTTGACAAGACAGCATGAATTCCTCTACTTGTGCCAGGTTGGTTAGTTCGATATGAAGTTCTTGATGATATAGAACTGGCTAATGTTTCAAGTATTACATCACCTCCAGGAAGTTTGTCACATAGATTGAACATCAAAAGCGATTCATATCGATTTGGAACTTCAAAATGTAACTCTTCAATGGCTTCTAACCGCAGAATACCAAGTACTGCTTTCAGAATTGTATCCTCTTTGTCAACTCCACTTATATCAAACTTCCTAATAAATCTATGGGCATAAAGTACTTCTGATATAATGGCCAGCCAATAATCTCGGCGGGAATGGCCAGCGAACTCCGGAAATTCTATGATCACAGGTTCTGTTCTGCATGCGCAATAGGAATATACACAAGCTGTAACTATCTCGAAGACCAGTGCAAACTGGCTGAATCATATTGCCAACAAGTTCGAATATAACAAAGTTTCTGGATCACAAATGGCGATGATCCATAAGTTAAAACTAACAATAAAAAGACCATTGAAGAAAGACAAGATCATGTAGCTTATGTAATATTGCTTTCTTATGTGTTAAGAACTTACAAGGTTGTTGATTTGTACATAACAGCTTTGTCAAAGAGACGTGAACCCCATGGACCAGTCAGCTCAGGTTTAACGACCTGCTTTAAATCTTCTGCAAGCTCATAAACTTTGGGCTTATCATAGGTAACAACCCGAAGAGCTTTGAAGTAAAGAGCATGATCTGTGAGTATTAATCTTCCTGCATCAGGAGGGTCAAACCAGTGATATGAATAAAGAAAGGCAAATACATGTGATTTCACTAATAAGTAAATAAAAATGATAGCAACTTGATCATCTCCATCAATGAACCATGCATACCTAGCCATGTTGAAATACCCACATGTTCAAGTACTGGTTGTGTTGTCAATGTCCCATCAACTTCTAGAATCCTTTCTCCTCTCTGAGACCGAAAGTTTGATAGAAGTGATGACTTAGATTGTGTCTTCATCTTTTTAACCGCTCTATACGAGATAAACACAAATGCTAACTGCTACCTTTAGCAAACAAGATACAACAAAAATTTATACATACTTATTAAATATTCATAGCATAATAAATGTGCCAGAGAACTTTATTCCATCATTAAAAATTTTAGACAGACTTCCCCATGCATTTGTTTTAAGGGTCCTACTTTAAAAGGAGAGTAAAGTGAGTAATAGATCAACTGACAGTTTAAGATTGTAAAGGATTTATAATTATCATCCACATGAGCATATGCATAATTGCATATGCATTAACACTTCCATGTTCTCTGACCGATGGGTAATTGGGGCTTGTAGGTTAAGGTTACAGATAGTCAACAACTATGTAACCCTCTTCCTACCATGGTAATTTTGTAGGTCAAGGATCTAAGTTCATTCTTATATCAAGGTCTGTACCATGGTACATCTATGCATAATCTCCAACAGAGGTGGCATGTACCATCATATACTTATGGTACCACTACAAAATACATGGCAACAGTATGCACCCCTAATCAATGGCGTGTGTTTTAGTCAATAAAAAAGTTAGCTCAATAAACAAAATATGAATTTCATAACAATATCTAGGATCAAGTAGTGTTTTGTTCTTATTGCATTTCAATACCTCATGACGACTTTACATTAGTAACTAATAAGCATTCTTACCCTGGTATAGACACAACTTTGCTCTTTCAACAGAACCAAAGGTAAACAAAACTTTTCAGCAGCCAAGTATTCAAGCTAGTTAATGTGTATATGATTATAGTAGTAAAGAAAGTGACCTGTCCAATTCTGAAAGATACTTCTCATATACAGAAAATGAAAGATGGCCTCCGCTCAAACATGAAAGTACATCGAAGAGATTTGCACAAGTTACTTGTTAGAGTATGGCAGGGGCCTATTGGGCCTAGGCTGGTGGTATAGCCCATTAGTGTTAGGGTTAATTAGAGATAAGGGTCGCTTGCTTAGGGGTCAAGTAACTTGGGAGTGAAGTAAACCTTTCTATATAAGGAGAGGAGATATATCAATCTAATCAAGCAAGAATTAAGAAGGAAAACCCTTCCCTTTTGCCCGGCCGTGGGCGAACGCCCCACGGCCGGCTCTCTCTCGCCCTCGCAGCCCTAGCCCATGAATAGTATCCACAGGTACTGTAGCACGCCGGCCGCCGCCGCTCCCCTCGACTCTCCCCTTTCGATCCCAACAACCCACATAACACTCCAAGTTGCGCTTCGCCTCGTGGAGAACTTTGATTCTATCCGCTACGTTAGGGATCTTTGGCATACTGTCCCCCCCCCACGGGTGGTGGGCGTGTTGTTTTCCTCGCGGGTGGCAAACTCAAAGTCTACGGCGTCGGCGGTTGGCTAACTCAAAGTCTACGGCGTTGGCGGTTGGATGCCCTCAGCTCTTCTCTGTGTGGTGCAGACCAGCAGCCGTCCGGCAGGGAGAAGGCATGGTGTCACTGGCGAGAGCGCACCGCGTAGCACTGCTGCATTCCGCCACTAGCCGCCGTGAGGGCGCCTCTGCTGGTCGTTGTTGCGACCACTTCCAAGTGGCCATACACATGAACCCCTTTCGTCTAGATGGCGTCCATGGGATCCAGGAGGCTGTACACGTGCAGGTCTAGCGTGCAGATGGTGTCCACCTTATGTTCAGAGTCAAAAATAAAGCGTCCGAATCCATTTTAGGTTGAGAATAATAAAATAAGCCGAGATGTAAAAGACTTGTTTTTAAGTGTTAGGTTTGTGTCGAGTCGAGCTATCGTTATAAGTTGGTTAGGTTACAGCTTGAGGACGAGCTGCATGTCCAGGTGGGGTGTAGTGTTAGAGTATAGCAGGGGCCTATTGGGCCTGGGCTGGTGATATAGCCCATTAGTGTTAGGGTTAATTAGAGATAAGGGTCGCTTGCTTAAGGGTCAAGTAACTTGAGAGTGAAGTAAACCTCTCTATATAAGGAGAGGAGATGTATCAATCTAATCAAGCAAGAATTAAGAAGGAAAACCCTTGCCTCTTGCCCGACCATGGGCGAACGCCCCGCGGCTAGCTCTCTCTCGCCCTCGCAGCCCTAGCCCATGAACAATATCCACGGGTACTGTAGCACGCCGGCCGCCGTCGCTCCCCTCGACTCTCCCCTCTCGATCCCAACAACCCACATAATATTACTACATCAGCAATGGTTGGGATGGCAGGTGCTATTCTTGTAAAAGCTTCTAAGCTAATTGTGCTATCTACCTCAACCTGCAAAGCGGGGGGATGAAATTTAATACAACAAAAAGTATTGATGTAGAATGCAATAGAAACAACAACATAGTTGTTGTTCCGACTGTTTCAATGTGCTGAAAATAGGCAGGAATTCGCTACGTACAACTATGAAACATGTCCAGTAACTATGACTACGCCTACGCCTCCGTCCTCTCTGCCCTGCTCCCCACCACGTTCATCGCCATGCCCGCCTCCACCATGCTCGTCGTCGCGTCCCCCGTCGATGCTTGCTCCTTTCCCACCCCTCCGCATCCTGTTGGTGGAGGAGACTCGACTCGCCTCTCTTCTCTCACCTCGGGAGGGCCTGAGGACAGGGTGGCTGCCACAATAGCGCAACGCGATGCACGGTGGAAGGCCAATGGATTGGAGATCTCTCCGTCTTCCCCGGGGACGGCATCGAAGGCTTGTGACATCAGGAAGCCAAGGAAGCCAGGGCGGAATTTGGGGCATTGTAACCCTAATTCATCGACATCAAGGTTCAATCCCCATGAATTTCCAAGTCTGAGAGACACTAGACACCTGAAGCAGCGGAAGAAGAAGTTTGGACCTCCTTTCGATATGGATGATTGGTACTTCAAGTGCTCTGTCAAGGAGTTTCCATTTGAAGATATGGCGGATGAGGCGGTGAAGATCAAGTTCACGCCAATCTGGTTGTGGTGGCAGAGTCATCGGCAGAGTTCGAGCGATGGCGAGTTGGAGTGAAGAGCTGCTTTTCAACTAAACAGAGGACGATATTATGGGACTTCGAGATGGTTCCGCCCACCCCCCAAGGTACGCATTGTACCGGGGATCCTGGGGCCTCCACCTTCCATGGTCACACGCGTCAAGCATCCGGAGGGGGGTGAGTGGAAGGTTGAAGATAACCTTCATTCTGAGTACCGCCCACCCGATAAGGTCTCTCCCAGTCAGCTCGATTTGGACTCCTACAATTCCCCAAATCCCACTTCCAGATTGGGATCTCGCCAAGCCCTAGCCAGATTCGTGAAGCATCTATGGAAGGGCGCCACTCCAAGGTCGTTTGCGATGGTGGTGCGCGCTGAGCCGGCCCCCGTGGTGAAGGTGGCAATGCAGCCGCGCGGTGGTCTTCGTGGCGGCTTTAGGCAAGGCCGCGAAGGTTTTTGAAGCAGAAGACAAGGAAGGGGCAGGGGGCCAACAAGCGGGCGCGTCAACACTTGGAAGCGGAAGGATAATGAAGCTCGTGATGTGAATCAAGCAGATCCAGATCAAGAGAAAGTTGCTGATGCTAAGGGTGAGCCAGCGCAAGACAACTCTAAGTGGGAAGGTCATGGAACCAGAGAGGATCAGCAACCTCAATGGGGTCCTAAGGGTGCTGGTGCCGATGTCAGTGGTGAGGAGAAGAACGAGTCATGTAATAATCAGACTCGCCGTACTCATAATGGTAATCCTAGTTCTGCCAGTAATCAGAGAGTTCCTTGTGATAAGTGTGGGCTTTACAATCATGCTACTAAGGATTGCCGTAGATTGTTCTATGAAATTTGTGGACTCAATCACAACACTCTTGATTGCAAAAGATGCATACCATGGAATGTTGGACCTGAACTGTGAGCTGCACAAGTCGAGGGTCAAAGCTTCTTCTTCATTGATGAATGCATAGACACCAATGTAGCTAGAGAGAAGGCTAGTACCACAGTTATCTCTGTCATCCGAGGTGTTGTGAATGCCAAGCAAATTGAGTAGGAATTCATGAATCTTATTAGGGCTGATGGCTGGAAATGGCATGCAAGGCAGGTTGCAGATGATAAATTTCTTATGAGATTTCCTACAACTAAAATGGCCCTGTAGTGGAGTAATCTAAAGAATTTGACTATGAGAAACAAGGCTCGGATTAAGATTGAAGCCTGGACCCCCTCCACTGGTACTAAGGGCATGCTTCAATCTGCTTGGTTCAGGGTTAGTAACATTCCTACTGATCAACGCTCCATAAGAACTCTTGCCAAGGTTGGTGGTCCAGTCGGCAACGTGATAGAAGTCGATGAGGGCTCCAGATATCGCTATGACTACGTTAGATTGAAGATCGCTTGTAGGGATGTAACTAGGGTGCCCAAAATTGCAGAAGGGACATTAGGCTTGCATTTGATTGATTTTGGATATGAGCTTCCAGAAGACAATGGTCCCAAAGTGTTGAAGAGTGGTATTATGGTCACTAAGGACCAGCAACCTCCTCCAAAAAGATCAAAGGCAGATACTCCTATTATGCCACCTGAAACTGATGATGAATCTGGTAGGGCAGATAAGCAAGGGTCCTCTCATAGAGTTGGTAAGCAAGTGCAAGAGGTTTACTGGTCTGCTCCTCCCAAGATGCTGTCATATCTCGAGCTACAAATGTCCAACAAAGATGGTATTTACATGGTTGGAAATCTTATGAAATTATCTATGACTTTCATTAATAACACTTTTCTAGATTCTGTCATTAAATTAGCCAAAACAGAGCTTAATCAAAACTATTACAGAATTCCAGACTGCACAGTAACCTCAACTTGGAACAGGTATATCTCTTAGCTCATAATAGATAAAAAGGTGATTCTTGTGGGGTTGGAAAGATACATAATTCTAATTATTCTCAGTAAAATTTTATAAATTTCTCACAAACAGATTTTGAGTTATTCCAGAAACGTCTCAGACTGCTCCAGAAATCAGCAAAAGACAGAAACGGGATATACCCAGAACCCAACTAAATATTCATGATCAAACTTAATATCCTTAACTATGGAACTCGTAGACATGCTGTCACGGAACCGCCCAAATTATAAGAACAAAAGTACAAAAACAATCGCCGGGGCAATTAAATTCCCGTACTTAAGCTCTTATAACTCCGGTAGTCCAATAAAATCCCGAGGGATTTCAAACCAACCAACATACAAGCCAAGATCGTAGTGGTCCAACATAACAGGTCATATGTTACATCCATTTCATAAGTAATTCAACATATATCGGAGTTCAGCAGAGTTATTACAACTCAAGTTCAAAAGTAGCGGAAGCAAAGTAGTTTGAAAACTAATATCACCTTAGTTCAAATACATGCCAGTACCAAAGTCAATTTCCAACAAAAGCATGAGAGATAAGATAGCTCAGAAGGATCATGCCCATGATCACACTCCACCTCTAAGGCAGGAGCCAACCAACTCTTGCAGTCGCCATGATACATCACAACCTGCAACAAGTGGGGATAAAACCCTGAGTACGACAATGTACTCAGCTAGACTTACCCGTCATAAACCAGAAATAATATGACTCCAAGGAGTATGCAAGGCTTTCTTTCAGTGGGCTAGCTTGACTCATTCGCGAAAAGCATAAATTATTATGAATAAACTAATTTAAGTTCTTTTGCATCATATTTATTATAACCTATTCAATCTAGGTAAGCACCTATGCTAAAGCAATCACTTGATTAACCATTAACATCAAAGGTTACCATCTCAGGTTTAGCATTTTCAACATTATCCACATAACCATCTGTGTTCCATCATCATTACTACGATGCAGTAACTCGAGTCAAGTGCTCACTATCCAGGAGCGATGGCGATTCGAATCGATTATTAACCAGCTGGTAATTTATTCCTCACACAAACCTCACTCACCCGCTAAAGTGAGGTATTGGTCACCGAGTCAACCATTCAGGTAAAGTCGCGAGCTTGCCAGGAACCACATGTACCCGGGGGCCGCCCGACTGCTCTTTGGCCTTATCATCGCGCCCCCGTTTCCTGCCACTACTGCTCCGGTACAGTGCGTTGCGGGCAATCCACTCAGCCCGAATAATCTCCCGGCTTCGCGGTCGAAAGGTACTTTATTCGGCCAGCTAAATGTGAGGCATGTGTTCAACATGACCCGAGGCCCAACAACGGACGGTCCTTAATCGACACAGGCGGAAACTACAAGCACCCCAGAACCCTGTCTGGTTGCCCCATACTTATTCCGCCCGGTCTCCAATTATTCATCAACACTTGGTTATTTCCAGGATATCATCCATTCCATAGCTAAAGTATTCCAGTAACCACCTATAGTTGCCGGTGACAGGAAATCACCGATCGCTACCGGTCTAAGCAGGGCTAAGCAATATTTTCGATCCCGAACCAAAATAGGATTTCAGGCATATTTGCGGGACAAGGAAAAGGATACATATGCAGCAAGTGTTTTCAATCAACTCCTATAACTTAATGCAACAATACATATATAACATATATATACTCAATTGCTTTTATAAAATAGGAGGCTTAGAATGCTCCGGGGCTTGCCTGGGATCAAACACTGGGTTAGTGATTGACAGATGACACTCGCTCGGCGAGCATCTCCCAACCCGACACTTGTTTAGTCCTTCCATCTTCGGGATAGGTCCACCAAACACCGTCTTCAGGTTTGGCTTCAACATCTCATCCTTCACGTGATGCATCTAGCGAACCTAAATGAGATGCAAGATGCATGCGTATGAATATGATGAATTGTAACACAAGATGCATCACATAATCATTCATGTAAACACACGATTAAGACATAGACACCAAAAGCTAATTAACTAACATCACACAACCAATTAAAGAGGCCAAGCACATCAAGCATAACACAAGCTTAACAAGATCACAAGTATCTTAACTTGACCATCATCAAGGTATAATCCACACTTAGCAACACATGGAGTAACAACCATAATTAACATCTGACAATTTCTGGACTGCAAACAACATCTACATGTTTGGGTCATAACTGGAGTTATACAAATCCAATAGCCATGCAACAAGACATTCTGGAAAGCTTATGAAATTGTCTATAATTCATCTTTAATCATCTTAGCATGGTTCTCAAGTTAACCAAGTCAAACATGCATAATTACAGAATCTGCTCCAGAGATTCCAGAGAGCAACTATTTCTGGAACCCAACTCGAAACAGTCATTACTCACAAACTATAAGGCCAAATGCCACCAAAATTTGACACAAGCTAGATTAATGAGTTATCTACAACTTTGTTATAAGCATGTTTCTCAGAAAACATCATTTTCATGGTGCAATTACCAAAATCCCAGAAACTGTCCAGGAAAGTATCAATTGCAAGAATAAATATTAACTTACATTTCAAACATACATTTGGCCACAACCAATGTAACCATCATAAAGTGTATGTTAAAGGATTACCAAAAAGTATAGTGTTCATTATTAAATAATTTCTTTTAATGCATTTCTTAATTAATTTAAATAGCAAGGTGAAATAATAAAAATATATCAAAAGTCCATAATAAAATCTATAAAAATTACAGTAGCTCTTACATATACCCAATAGTCTACTGTACAAATTTCAAGTCATTTGGACATGTATATCAACCTCTATGAAAAAGACAAATAGTTATTGCAAGAATTCATGTGAGAGCAAGATACACTAATAACTCACTCAAATGGCAACCAAAATTCATGAAATTTTTACCACACATCAATCATCATATGAGTAGCATGCCACAAAAATTTCACTTCATTTGGAGACCTAGATCTACAGTTATGAAAATAACAAATACATCTAGCAATGAAAACCTAGCTGCACAAATCCATTTTTACAGAGAAAACTTTAAACTAAAACATGCAATTTTATAGATCTACTGCATAGAGAATTTCATAAGGATTCCAAAAAGTCCTCATTTGCTATTTTACGATTTTTCTACAATTTATTATGATTTTCCAAAGTTCCTGCAAAAATAATTACAAATCAGTCCTCGCGCACTATTCACATGAGTCTATGACAGTGCAGAAAAACCCCTCACTTTAGTCGAATTCTACGACGAAACCCTTGGTCGGAAATCAGAGCAGAGGATGGCCGGACTCGTGGCTCTGGTCGGCTGTGGGCGTCGATGGCGGCGGTGGAGTGGCGGGGGAGGACCAGGGGTCCCGCGCGCACATGCTGGGCTGCCCAGCTTGGCACAACGCGGCCTGTGGTGGCGCGACCACAGTAGCCGCGGTGGCGACGGCAGCTGCTCCGACGGCGGGGAGCATCAGCGGCCAAAGGCGCCGATAAAGGAGGTCCAGAGACGCGGCGTGGTGAGAGGAAGGTGGTCCTGCGGTCCATTTGGGTGGAGGGAGGCCGTGGGCAAGGGAACACGGTGGCTGCGAGCTTGAGTGCCGCCGGCCATGGCGGATAGCTGCACGGGAGCGAGGAGAGCGCGAGAGGGAGCGAGCAGGGGGTGGAGAGGGGGAAGGAGAGGGCGTGCTGGTGCCCCTCCTCATCGGCATCAGGGCACAGGGCGCGTGGCCGAAGGTGGGACGCGCGGCAGCGGTGGAGACGCATGGCGGCCACGTTCACAGCACGCGTCGCCGTTCGGGCATTTCCCCGAGCACGTGGCGGGCGTCGGTGAGGGCGACGTGGGGAGCCAATTTGGGCCACTTCCAGGCCGAATTAGACATTGGGCCATAAACGAAGTTTGTTCACCTCGGCCTGCTCTACGTTTCCTATTTAAGGTGCCCGGCCATTTGAGCCTTGTAACAGCGGATAATTAAGCTCCAAAATGATAGTGTCATTATGTTAACAGCGATCACGGAAACTTGCTTTCGGAGGTCAAAACCTGATCAAACTTAATCCAACTTTTTGCCTGCTCTTCTCCAAGATGTAAACTCCAACTTTTATTTTTGGCTCAACTCAAGTTGTTAAGCAAATTTTGGAGAACGCGGGATGTCAACGTCGTTGCTTAGCGAAATTCCAGACTTAGAATATTTCTAAGTGCTGAAATCAGCAGCAAATTTGATCTTGTGACCTCGATTTGACTTGCTTCCAAGATGATCTAGCTCTTAGTCCAAAAACAAAGTTTGTTCTACATAATATGGACTACAACTTTTATTTTAGGTCCAACATCAAAACTGGTATAGAAGCTATATTTCTACTTTGACCAAAGTAGGATCACGATAAAGCTTAAATTATCCTTTTTGATCAATTGGAGCATTTTCTGGGCATTTGCTCAACATGAACATTTCATGACTTTTGTTGTAGAGTCCATATAGAGTCTTTTGGGCAAGGTTGCAAGGTTTGGTTGATGACCTATATTTCCATCCACTTAATAATGCAATTCCAACACTTAGTAAAGTCATTCCAACAAGCATATAACTTATCATTTCATGTGACTTTTTGATTCCAAACGTCATGAAACTTTGCCAGTGACCAATATAGATAGGTACTAAGGTGAGACACATGAAGATATTGCAATAACACCACCCGAGCATATATCTTGAAAATGGACTATATGTAAAGCAATGGTGCAGCATCCAAGTTTAGGTTGGGGCTTCTGTCCATAGGTTGACCTTGACATCCTCATCACCACTTAATCTACCATGTTTGAGATCAAACCCACTGCTTAACTGGTGGCAAACACCTCGGGTGTTACAGCCCTCCCCCCTTAAAAGAATCGCGTCCCGAGATTCGGTGCGAAGGACTTTTCAAGGGAAGAGAAATATGTTATCCAATTCCAACATCTGCAAGTGCATTAGGCTACTTAGCTTCAAGTAGCAGAGAGGCTAATTGGGCAAGACACTTTCTGATACTCGCTCTATGTAGAAACTTTTGTCTGAAGAATTTCCTTCACTGACTTCCATGAAGTATTGTTACTTTAGGAGGAATCCAAGACAATACGGTACTTCGTTCATGGTGCACAGAGGGTACTACGAGCATGGACTAATTACTCATAGCATTTACTTTTCTAGTGGCATAACATGTGCAACTTCCGATAAGGGTTGGATCCATATACGAGATAATCATTCTTTGAGGCTATTAGAAACCGTCTAACCAATAGACAATGTCTATACCGGTCATAGACTATTCACTCACTCAGATGTCAACTGATGGAAAACTACATATTGCTCCACGTGTGTAGTTCTCTTTCTCTGATGCCAACACTGTATTATCTGAGACTATTGAGGGAACAGTGAAAATGATAGCTGACTCTGTCGGCACTGGATGTCTGCCAAATGTTACCTAAGAAGATTCTCTTATACAAAGGCACATAGGGTGCAATTAGTCTTTCCAAGGGTACTGAGGATTGTCTAACAGCAAGATACCTATCAATTGCAAGTTCTTGGCATGCATTACAAACACAGTCTTCCAATGCAAAGGATGATCGCAGTCAACAGAGAAATTACCGACTCTGTACTCTTTTGTTTTCTGTTCATATCACACAAACTACTGCTCCAATATGCACAACTTTTGGTGGGCAGGTAGATCCATGAGTCTTCTAACTACTCACCAAAATTGAGCTCAAACGGACACCGTTTGACTATCCAACCACCCATCCACCAAAATAGCTCTGTTCTGAAATGGTAGCAAACCGAGCTCACAAGACATCTCTCAAATTCGATGTTTTACTCAACCAATACTCATACCAACTTAAGACATTGAAGGATCCTAAGCAAGGAATGAGGTTACCAAGTTTGGGGTCAATCCAACTTCGTTTGGGTCACTAACCGTTGGCGTGAAGATAACCGGTGTAGTGCCACAAATTTCTGGACAGACTTCGTGTTCTTCCTTTTCTTTTTTTTTTACATGTTGAGGTGTGTGTTTTGCACTCTCTGATCTTTCTCATAGTAGCAGAAGCCTTTCTCTAGCTGAGGATGGAGGCTATAGTCTTCCTGACATGTTTCTCAGGGAACAAGTTCAACCGTTGATCTAGTCACCAATCTTGACAATGCACAAGCATTGAAGTTGTGGGCTGTTTTCACAGAGCGCAAAGCATTATTCCACATGGAGGGCATCCCTACGTAGATAAGGAACCATTTCTGAATATTTTCTGGTATTTCATCCAATAGAACCTTGAACCAAAATTGTTCGTTGCACTTAGGGGCACAATGATGCAGATCGAAACTATGGACATGCTTTCTCTAGTTCTTCACATGGCTAATACAACATCTTGTACTATATACATGATTGTCCAAGATGGAATTAACTTGATAGCGCATTTGGAGAAGATGCAACACCTACATTGCTGACCGGCTTCATGGCTTCTTTGCTTACTATTGTTCGTCGAGACATAACTATCACAGCTATCGAAGAATCGTTACTTGGCTGGAGATTAACCTTCTTACTGGTAAATAATCAGTTGTCTCTCAACACTTAAGTTCTAAATCTGCATTCTTGATCACAACAATAATTACAGTCGAAGCACAAACAAGTGGTCGGCATCAAAGTCTACAGATAAGGAGTCACACCAGAGAGAGTTGATTTCATCTGTATGTCTGTCATCCACACAAGGATCAAGACATTGATAGTTAGGTCATATGCACCATGTGACGATCAGTTCCTTTCCAATGGATAGCTTGTCCAATCATTTTGTGTTAGGTGCCCATTTGATTCAACAGGGATGGCATACATTGCTCAATCGATGATCGACGTCGTACAAGGACACTTCGGAGAGTCACTTGTCTACCACTTCTTGCGGTCTGTTAATGTTTATGTCGGTGACCTGTTCTTCAAAGGTTATCCTCTTAGCAACTTCAGGAGTAAGCTCTACTACTTTCGGTCTAAGATGTGGATCTTACGATATGATATGGAGAGATAATCAAGAAAAGGAACACAAGAAAATAACACATTGTCTGTCGTTTGATAATGGATCATGACTAGAAACCGTGATACCAGCGCGTGCCAAGCAGCCAGCCATGTGTCTGCAGCCACAGGAGGCCCCTGGTTTCGTCGCGGCACCATCAGCAGCTACTCATAACACCATTACTAAACGCACAACGAAAGTGAAATTTCAAGTGGCACCAATGGGCTGTAAGAACAAGCAACAGACAAGGGAGGAGTAGCAAGCAAGGGTAGTTACAAGGTTTAGAGTCAACAAGAAGGCAATTCAAAGATTAAAACATAGCGCAAGGGAACATAGCTTAATTGCCGAAGACAACTGAGCAAGGGTTCTTGGTTAATTCCACGCACGTCTTGCGTCCACCAAGGTGATTACCAGACGAAAGGTTCCGGTCATGTTGGACAACAATATGAGATCAAGATTAATAACGTTGAGAGACGTTAGAAGTTGAGATGGACTTTAGCAGACTTCTAGAACAAAATGATACACCGATCAGAGATTGGGTTGATAAGATAGCCACCTGATTTTGCAAGCAAAGATTTCTAGATTAGACAACGAGAGATTAGCGCTGCTCGGACCATCTGTAGGAGAGACAATCGGGAGGTCCAACATGGAATTGGGTATGGTCTCCAAAACTTGGCAAGCAACCACTGTGGTCAAGATCGACGTTCGTTAGGACGTAACTTGGTGGGTCAATGGAACAAGGGCATTCTCCAAAAGGTAGCGGACGTCCAAGGCCTAAGCAAACATATAAGGGGACTACGCTAGGGCCTACGGTTCAAGCAAGGCAGGGATACAAAAACATTCAAGGGCTAGCAACCACGTTTACAGGCTCTAGCTCCTACGAGAGAATCTAATTAGAGACGACAACCATGCGATTACGTAACGTGAGCGTCGTTCTAGGATAAAGCATCTTCAGCACTCACATGCTCACCGAGGACAAAAGAGAGGTCAACTATGACACTACCTAGATAACAAGCATCTACACAGCATCACAGTTTTAAGCAGACACTTGAGATTATTAGTTAAGTTAGCTTAAGCATCCAATACTAAGCATAAGGTTCACACCTAACAAGCATTTTTCAACAAGAGCTAACTACAAGTTTAGCTAAAACAAAAGCATGCTAAAGTAATCAACTTAGTGCATACACATCAATCACAAGTTACTTATTTATTAGGACAAAGGTGGGAGGAGCATAGTTATATGCACAAAGCAACAATCATGACGATGCATGCTTCGTCCTATTCGTCCTCACAAGATTGCCAGCCAAAGGCGGCAATCACGTTCTATGTCGGTGGCATAATACGCATTCTCTCGATATAGGGCTAGTCGTCAGCTACATTCAACTTACGCATTCATGGTTAGCGTACCTGCAGAAAATTTCATTGCAGCCCAACAATTCCCAATATAGCACCCAATGAAAGCAGTAAACTAAATACTCTTCATACATACATCCCCAGATGCATATACTTCGGTATCAAAGCTACCCAACAAATGTACCCACCATTAAGTACTTTCATAATTACATGGTTAAACATGTAATTATGTCAGTAACCATAGCTAACTCTCCCCTAGACCGATGGTTGAACGGTCATGCTCTCCCAACTCACGCTTACCTTGGCATAGGTGCGACGTTGCAAGAATATAACTCTAGCGACATATATGGCTATTTCATATATGAAGGTTACCACTACCATTCGACCACAGGGTAACAGTGCGGTCAAGTTATCACTCATACATACCTTGGCTTGGGCGTAGATGCAAAAATTTAAAACCCCCAAGTTAGTACTTAATTAAGCCACCTAAGGGTCCTTATTTGGGCATAAAGGAAATGACCACTGGCATACGTAGATTTAAAATTTAGATTTGAACAAATCTATATATGTAGTAGCTATAAGTTGTTAAAAACATCGTTTTGCAAACAAAAACTTTTGTTTTCAATACACATATGACATGTTTAGTGTTGAACCTTGCTCCGATACCAGCTGTCACGGAACCGCCCAAATTATAAGAACAAAAGTACAAAAACAATCGCCGGGGCAATTAAATTCCCGTACTTAAGCTCTTATAACTCCGGTAGTCCAATAAAATCCCGAGGGATTTCAAACCAACCAACATACAAGCCAAGATCGTAGTGGTCCAACATAACAGGTCATATGTTACATCCATTTCATAAGTAATTCAACATATATCGGAGTTCAGCAGAGTTATTACAACTCAAGTTCAAAAGTAGCGGAAGCAAAGTAGTTTGAAAACTAATATCACCTTAGTTCAAATACATGCCAGTACCAAAGTCAATTTCCAACAAAAGCATGAGAGATAAGATAGCTCAGAAGGATCATGCCCATGATCACACTCCACCTCTAAGGCAGGAGCCAACCAACTCTTGCAGTCGCCATGATACATCACAACCTGCAACAAGTGGGGATAAAACCCTGAGTACGACAATGTACTCAGCTAGACTTACCCGTCATAAACCAGAAATAATATGACTCCAAGGAGTATGCAAGGCTTTCTTTCAGTGGGCTAGCTTGACTCATTCGCGAAAAGCATAAATTATTATGAATAAACTAATTTAAGTTCTTTTGCATCATATTTATTATAACCTATTCAATCTAGGTAAGCACCTATGCTAAAGCAATCACTTGATTAACCATTAACATCAAAGGTTACCATCTCAGGTTTAGCATTTTCAACATTATCCACATAACCATCTGTGTTCCATCATCATTACTACGATGCAGTAACTCGAGTCAAGTGCTCACTATCCAGGAGCGATGGCGATTCGAATCGATTATTAACCAGCTGGTAATTTATTCCTCACACAAACCTCACTCACCCGCTAAAGTGAGGTATTGGTCACCGAGTCAACCATTCAGGTAAAGTCGCGAGCTTGCCAGGAACCACATGTACCCGGGGGCCGCCCGACTGCTCTTTGGCCTTATCATCGCGCCCCCGTTTCCTGCCACTACTGCTCCGGTACAGTGCGTTGCGGGCAATCCACTCGGCCCGAATAATCTCCCGGCTTCGCGGTCGAAAGGTACTTTATTCGGCCAGCTAAATGTGAGGCATGCGTTCAACATGACCCGAGGCCCAACAACGGACGGTCCTTAATCGACACAGGCGGAAACTACAAGCACCCCAGAACCCTGTCTGGTTGCCCCATACTTATTCCGCCCGGTCTCCAATTATTCATCAACACTTGGTTATTTCCAGGATATCATCCATTCCATAGCTAAAGTATTCCAGTAACCACCTATAGTTGCCGGTGACAGGAAATCACCGATCGCTACCGGTCTAAGCAGGGCTAAGCAATATTTTCGATCCCGAACCAAAATAGGATTTCAGGCATATTTGCGGGACAAGGAAAAGGATACATATGCAGCAAGTGTTTTCAATCAACTCCTATAACTTAATGCAACAATACATATATAACATATATATACTCAATTGCTTTTATAAAATAGGAGGCTTAGAATGCTCCGGGGCTTGCCTGGGATCAAACACTGGGTTAGTGATTGACAGATGACACTCGCTCGGCGAGCATCTCCCAACCCGACACTTGTTTAGTCCTTCCATCTTCGGGATAGGTCCACCAAACACCGTCTTCAGGTTTGGCTTCAACATCTCATCCTTCACGTGATGCATCTAGCGAACCTAAATGAGATGCAAGATGCATGCGTATGAATATGATGAATTGTAACACAAGATGCATCACATAATCATTCATGTAAACACACGATTAAGACATAGACACCAAAAGCTAATTAACTAACATCACACAACCAATTAAAGAGGCCAAGCACATCAAGCATAACACAAGCTTAACAAGATCACAAGTATCTTAACTTGACCATCATCAAGGTATAATCCACACTTAGCAACACATGGAGTAACAACCATAATTAACATCTGACAATTTCTGGACTGCAAACAACATCTACATGTTTGGGTCATAACTGGAGTTATACAAATCCAATAGCCATGCAACAAGACATTCTGGAAAGCTTATGAAATTGTCTATAATTCATCTTTAATCATCTTAGCATGGTTCTCAAGTTAACCAAGTCAAACATGCATAATTACAGAATCTGCTCCAGAGATTCCAGAGAGCAACTATTTCTGGAACCCAACTCGAAACAGTCATTACTCACAAACTATAAGGCCAAATGCCACCAAAATTTGACACAAGCTAGATTAATGAGTTATCTACAACTTTGTTATAAGCATGTTTCTCAGAAAACATCATTTTCATGGTGCAATTACCAAAATCCCAGAAACTGTCCAGGAAAGTATCAATTGCAAGAATAAATATTAACTTACATTTCAAACATACATTTGGCCACAACCAATGTAACCATCATAAAGTGTATGTTAAAGGATTACCAAAAAGTATAGTGTTCATTATTAAATAATTTCTTTTAATGCATTTCTTAATTAATTTAAATAGCAAGGTGAAATAATAAAAATATATCAAAAGTCCATAATAAAATCTATAAAAATTACAGTAGCTCTTACATATACCCAATAGTCTACTGTACAAATTTCAAGTCATTTGGACATGTATATCAACCTCTATGAAAAAGACAAATAGTTATTGCAAGAATTCATGTGAGAGCAAGATACACTAATAACTCACTCAAATGGCAACCAAAATTCATGAAATTTTTACCACACATCAATCATCATATGAGTAGCATGCCACAAAAATTTCACTTCATTTGGAGACCTAGATCTACAGTTATGAAAATAACAAATACATCTAGCAATGAAAACCTAGCTGCACAAATCCATTTTTACAGAGAAAACTTTAAACTAAAACATGCAATTTTATAGATCTACTGCATAGAGAATTTCATAAGGATTCCAAAAAGTCCTCATTTGCTATTTTACGATTTTTCTACAATTTATTATGATTTTCCAAAGTTCCTGCAAAAATAATTACAAATCAGTCCTCGCGCACTATTCACATGAGTCTATGACAGTGCAGAAAAACCCCTCACTTTAGTCGAATTCTACGACGAAACCCTTGGTCGGAAATCAGAGCAGAGGATGGCCGGACTCGTGGCTCTGGTCGGCTGTGGGCGTCGATGGCGGCGGTGGAGTGGCGGGGGAGGACCAGGGGTCCCGCGCGCACATGCTGGGCTGCCCAGCTTGGCACAACGCGGCCTGTGGTGGCGCGACCACAGTAGCCGCGGTGGCGACGGCAGCTGCTCCGACGGCGGGGAGCATCAGCGGCCAAAGGCGCCGATAAAGGAGGTCCAGAGACGCGGCGTGGTGAGAGGAAGGTGGTCCTGCGGTCCATTTGGGTGGAGGGAGGCCGTGGGCAAGGGAACACGGTGGCTGCGAGCTTGAGTGCCGCCGGCCATGGCGGATAGCTGCACGGGAGCGAGGAGAGCGCGAGAGGGAGCGAGCAGGGGGTGGAGAGGGGGAAGGAGAGGGCGTGCTGGTGCCCCTCCTCATCGGCATCAGGGCACAGGGCGCGTGGCCGAAGGTGGGACGCGCGGCAGCGGTGGAGACGCATGGCGGCCACGTTCACAGCACGCGTCGCCGTTCGGGCATTTCCCCGAGCACGTGGCGGGCGTCGGTGAGGGCGACGTGGGGAGCCAATTTGGGCCACTTCCAGGCCGAATTAGACATTGGGCCATAAACGAAGTTTGTTCACCTCGGCCTGCTCTACGTTTCCTATTTAAGGTGCCCGGCCATTTGAGCCTTGTAACAGCGGATAATTAAGCTCCAAAATGATAGTGTCATTATGTTAACAGCGATCACGGAAACTTGCTTTCGGAGGTCAAAACCTGATCAAACTTAATCCAACTTTTTGCCTGCTCTTCTCCAAGATGTAAACTCCAACTTTTATTTTTGGCTCAACTCAAGTTGTTAAGCAAATTTTGGAGAACGCGGGATGTCAACGTCGTTGCTTAGCGAAATTCCAGACTTAGAATATTTCTAAGTGCTGAAATCAGCAGCAAATTTGATCTTGTGACCTCGATTTGACTTGCTTCCAAGATGATCTAGCTCTTAGTCCAAAAACAAAGTTTGTTCTACATAATATGGACTACAACTTTTATTTTAGGTCCAACATCAAAACTGGTATAGAAGCTATATTTCTACTTTGACCAAAGTAGGATCACGATAAAGCTTAAATTATCCTTTTTGATCAATTGGAGCATTTTCTGGGCATTTGCTCAACATGAACATTTCATGACTTTTGTTGTAGAGTCCATATAGAGTCTTTTGGGCAAGGTTGCAAGGTTTGGTTGATGACCTATATTTCCATCCACTTAATAATGCAATTCCAACACTTAGTAAAGTCATTCCAACAAGCATATAACTTATCATTTCATGTGACTTTTTGATTCCAAACGTCATGAAACTTTGCCAGTGACCAATATAGATAGGTACTAAGGTGAGACACATGAAGATATTGCAATAACACCACCCGAGCATATATCTTGAAAATGGACTATATGTAAAGCAATGGTGCAGCATCCAAGTTTAGGTTGGGGCTTCTGTCCATAGGTTGACCTTGACATCCTCATCACCACTTAATCTACCATGTTTGAGATCAAACCCACTGCTTAACTGGTGGCAAACACCTCGGGTGTTACACATGCCCACAAAGCTCCAACACACATTACAAAGATCCAAATCACACATTTAACATAATAGCAATCCATCAAGCACGCCATTGTTCACACCACACGCTTAAGATTCGACACTACAAAACTTGACTTGACTCGCAAATTAATATCGTTTTATTACATAAGGACTTTCTAATCTTAATTGAGCTTCTCATAAATCTTGTGACGGCCTAGTTCAGCTCTTATGTCGTCGATCTCCTTATATGCTTATTCCTTGAGTTCCTTTTCCTTCAACAGCTCGTCCTTCAAATTCGCATCATGAAGTGCTAACTCACGAACTAGCTCCACGGTAGCTTGAAGAGTCAAGGACGAATCATCAGCAAGCGGTATGGTCCAAACGCCCTTGTCATGCAGAAAACAGGGAAAGTGCTTGAGCGCACCCTTGTACGTCCTATCAAGGCGAAGACCATGGTAGTAGACAAATGCGTTGTAGACGACATCTTCCATGCTTAGTTCTGCCGTTGCCCGTCTTACGTGGGTGATGTGCTTTGACTCCACCTTGGGCACCTTGGTAGTAGGATCCGCAGCCTTGACCCATACCTTCGCTTCCCATTGCGAGCTCAACAGAGGATGTCGGTGTTCCTTGCAGCGTTACTCCAGCGTAGCTTCCTATTCTCAGTAGTAAGTATCCAACGTCCTTGTCAGGATGTCATGGAAGAAAGCATCCGCCTTTGGAACCATGGAGTGAAGCTTCGTAGTCCATCCCATAGCTGGATTCTCCTCCTGAGTATCTCCCACTCTGGACTCAGCATCAGAAAGCCCTTGGTCATCCTCATCACCGGGCTCGTTGGGTTTGAAGTGAGCTAGGTATTGTGCAACGTTCATGCGGGGATGAGGAGGCATCTACAAGATTTAGACTAGATTAGATGGAATAAATAAATTTTCACCATGGAATAAGACGAAAGAAGCATAAAAATTTAGCAATTAACAAGGGTGAAGTGGTAAGCATGAAACAAGTGAAGCAAAGACACTAGTAACGACCATTCTAACTAGGCTTGCGTCCTACAGTCAACACAGCTCTGACACCAATCTGTCACACCCATTTTAAAGGACAAAAATAGGATACATAAAAAACTCATGTGCACCCCAGGAAATAGTCGCACACACAAGTTGGCAAATTACAGAAGTATCATCACAGTGTTTATTACAAAACGAGTGAATATTATCACATAGTCTTGTGCAATAAATGTAGCAACTAATAATAAATCTCTCGCGGAAGCTCCAGCCACAGGGACGCGGTTGACTAGTTGACACCAAGTCTAGTACTTATTACGGTAATCATCATCCCATTCCTCATCTATTGTGGTTGAAATAGAAAGGGTGAGCACATGTCGTACTCAACAAGTATAACACACGGTTGATGAGACTCAAAAGGCTAAACACTGTTTGACTGCGTTTAGCTTTTTAATCAACATTTACTTAGCAATTGAGTAGCATCAAGGTAATCCAATTCTCATTAATGAACAAATGATCAATTATAATAAGAATAATAAAATAGTGATTAACATAAGCATAATAATAACAACAACAGAATTAAACATGGTTTAATCAACGGAGATCATCTATATGTAAATGTTCTAAGGCCGCCCGTATCCGTGGGCACGGCTAGTATACCAGTTTATTAAACTCTACGCAGAGGTGTACACTTTTACTGTGAGTCATGGTTTCCAGTTGCATTGGGATAATTAATTCCAAAACACTAAAAACCATATAAAGCCATTCGAGAGTTCGTCTAACAAGTTAGGGCCATTAGATTCACTCGGCAGGCAGATGTAGAACCCCCTTCCCAGTGGCACACAACTCACAGTCTATACACACAAAGGACAGAGGCTCGCCCTACACCCGAAGTGTCAAGTCATTCTTACGTCAATTAAGGTAACCACTAACAAACTAGAAAAGGTCTCTTGAACAACTAAAACGCTAGAGCCATATAGCTCTCACAATTGTATTGTATATCCCGGATAAATCACATAAAGATAAGTCCTTACGGAGAGAAACCAGAGCAACAAAATAACCCCATGCCCTAGCTCTCTTTCAACAGTAATAAAATCATCTTTAAATGGTTGGTTGCACAATTCATTACTCAAATTACAATATCATTGTTCATAACTTGCGCACTAGCCAAGGTACCTAAATGCACATCCCATAGGTGACAAGGGAATAGGAAATCAATAGCTATGTTATAATCTCTACGGTTGCCAAGGATGACACATGCATATGAGTAGTAATTTCAGTGAATAGAAAAGCAAGGATGGTTCCATGTTACACTTGCCTTGATCAAAGCTTTCCCGTTGGTACTGCTGGTCTGACTCGAAATAGTACTTTTTGTTGTCAGGGTATTGCTCACCATCTATAATTGATCACTAAGCATCAACACACGTTCATCCGAGCAATCATACACGAAGCAAACAAAGAGACGTAATTAGAACAGTACACCAACAGTAGCAATATAAAAGTTTTATAAAACTATTCTACACGTGGCTACGATCATACAAACGTAAAGATCACGAAAAACGGAGTTGAAACGTGAAAGATATGAATTTTCTAAGATTTCCTATAGATAAATAATTACTTTAATACAAGCTCGAAATTTAAATGTTGCAAACCTACTGTACAGTAGCACTAACATGTAGAGCTCGCGAATACGAACCTAACGCAACTTGAACGGATCAAATCGGAGTTAAAAAATAAAAATAGTGAAGATTGATGGCTAATTATGGGTTATGTATTTCTATTGTATTTCTTGAATTGTTTTTCTGAAAGAATGTGGCCATAAGGTGTGGATGACGTCATGATAGCGTCATCAAGCTAGCAAGAGCAGAATTGTGCACGCAAGGCTGCTCTGCTGTTGGACGAACTGGGTGGCCACGACTTGCATCTACTGAACATGAAGCATCACGGACTCACGGTGTCCAATCGAACTTGCATAGTGGAGGACTAGGTGGTCGATTTGAAGAAGAAGATGGTGCTACACGTAACGGGACTCCTTCACGGACAGCGACGAAGTATCTCCAGCGACCTCGGGGAAAAAAAACCTACAGCGGCCCTGTTTTGTTTATCTGGCTTATAATCCGTCTTATTCAGCTTGTTTTTTTTCAACCGAAATAGTATTTTTCTCTCAAAAAAAATCAACCAACAGTGTTTTTCAGCCGACTTATAATTCCAGCCGAACGAGGCCAGCATCGGTGGTCTATGAACATGGAGGTAAGGTGGATCACGGGAAGATTACCTAGGGGCTCGACGTGATCACGATGGTGCCAGCATCGGTGGTCTATGAACATGGAGGTAAGGTGGATCACGGGAAGATTACCTAGGGGCTCGACGTGATCACGATGGTGACGGAGCCGCGAAGCTAGGGCGAAAGCGGCAGCAGGAAACGTAGATGAAAAGAGAGGCACGGTTTGGACCTCCGAGTTGTATAGGACGTCGGATGCAGCAACCAAGCCATATCCCACGAGATCGAGCGATGGCGGCAACGCTGCATCAGACTAGAGTCCGATTGCTGCACGGGAGGTAGGAAAAGGATGCAGCTGACGTACGGGTCTGGGCATAGCTAGCTAGCTGGGCTTGCGCAACAGCTGCTCCTAGGCCACTTCGGCCAGCTGAGGGAAAAGGCCACTCGGGCCCAAAACAGTAGAGGATAGAGGGTTTTTTTCTTTTTATTTTTGAATTTTTCAAAGCCATTTTCCAAATGATGAAATTTAGATCAGTTTAAATTCCAGTCAAAACCACTCAACACAGTAAAACAAATGCACCAACATGAATGCATAAACATGTATCTAGCCTTATATTGAATTTTAATTTCAATAAAAATATTATTCCCCTATGTTTTAATGCACAAACAATTACATAATAAATCTTGCAAATTTTAAACTCTTGCAAATTTTGGGTGTTACATAAATGTATTCGCCAATTAGATGCTAGGATTAATAAATGATATAGCCAGCCACAAGTCCCGTTTGGCTTTTGATAATTAATTAACGATAACATTTGTAGACTAATGTTTTCAAGTAGATGAAAGGTTTAGTATATAGTCTACAATGCAAGACTTGAGCTACATGAAGGCCATGAAGATGAGATGGCATGAATCATGATGCAAAACAGGGTGAAGAAAGAAAGTGAGAGGCCGGATGAAAACAAGTCAAGGCAAAGGCCCCATCCTTCCGAGTCTCCGAGTTTCCGGTTTGTTTGAGGTTTTCCATTACGAGGTGCTGACGTGGAGAACGATAATATTTTTTAGGCACGTGAGCACATGCTACATAAAATGCAAATCGGCAAGATGGAATTGATAGCATAAAGGAAACAGAAACCTCATTAAAAAAAAGGAAACGGAAACAAAGCACTGATCGGCAAGCTAACTGGCAGGTGGCAACCAGATGTTGCCTTACAACTATTTTGTGTGCTTGTTTATCCAGCTGCCAGTCAGACACAGTGAAAATGCACAGGAGAGCTAGTGATTCTATACAAAATTATTGGGTCGACTTGCACATGTTGCCTTCACGGAATCTTTTGCGTGCAACATACCTCTTCATGAATTCTAGACGGATAGCGACCCTCCGTCTACCTCTGCATTTCATATATCATGTTAGTTTACCATCCAAGACTGCAGAAGCCTTGGACACAGCCCTTGCAACCCTGTAAATCTCATGTTGCAGCGATCGCCATGTCTCGGTTGTGTTGGACTTCTTAGCCTTGTCCATGACCGAGACGATACCAGGGAAGGCTTTGGTCCCCCAGTCGTCTTGATCCGATGATGCATATATCTGCAAAAGGACAAAAGAAGTGAAATGTTTTGTCACTCTGTCAGCTTCACTGTTCAAAAGCGTGCGTCTAAACGCAATTTCTAGAGCTCTACTCACCATATGCTTGTACCATGGTCTCCCGGCGAGTCCTTCTCGGTTGGTGAACGCTCGTTCGGCCATCATCAACCGGTCGTTGATCTCCCTGACTTTCAGTGTGTACTGCCTTGTCTTTAGGCTCCAGTTTTCTGCTTGCAGCAACTACATACCAGAAATGAGGTGTTAAAAGTTTTAATTTGCAAGTTGCACATCTGAGTGTCAGACACATCATGTCTTACCTTCTTCTCTTTGTAAATTTTGGTGGCAGCACTCTCGAGCTGCTTGATGGACTTCTGCAAAGGAGAGAAACTGACAGGAAATCCTTTACATTTATCTACGATATCTTTTGTGCATTCCTGCAGTCAACAAGATGACACAACTCTTTCATGTCTCAAGATTCATAAACACAAGTGTACTAATAAACAAGAAGCGAATTGTGTACATCAAATGTGAATAAGTGGTACCTCCAGTTCGGACGCATAAGAGACGTAATTGAAGGGTATGATCTCGTCGTCAGCAAGTTTCAGTGCAATCAAACCCCAAACACTTGCCACTGGATAATTATGTAAGGAAAATTGATTTGCATGTACTTGGGATAAACTTGAAAGCTTTCTATAAAAACAGATGGTTCAGTACCTGCAACATGCCTGTGGAACAAGGGGTCTCCAAACCTCTCCACCCAAACATAATCATCATACAGCGAGTGGTAAACAGGGTATTCTTCAACTGCAACAGCAATTGTGTTACATCAAATATAAGATAAGTAATACTCCTAGTGGCTATTGGTAATACAAAGCTATGTTTCCTACATGGTTCCCAATCTTGTGAATTCATTTGTCACGACACTGAAGCAATCAAACAGAGAGGAGGTGTCAATTTTAATGCTTCAAATAAGTTTCGCTTACACAGTCCATAGGACATGTCGAGTGACGGGACCCCAATATGCTGGACAAATGCTGCAAAATCTGTTCCAGCACCAGCCACTCTAGTGATCTGGAAAAAAGAAGTTTTCACTTCAGTACCTGACAACAGTAGTTCTTATCCACTGGCACTGCCGCACTGGGACTCCACTCTTTTTCATCACTCGTTTGGACCAGATCAGAGCTATAGAACATTTTTAGTACTGAACATACATACCGGTGGATCATAGTGCATCATGGTGTCAAACAAGGTTTGAGATGGTTCATCGGGATCTGGTACCTTCGAATAAAGAAAAGACGAGAAGGTAAAACGGGAGTCTCCATAAACTGTACATAATACATAAACAGGGTATAGCTTGAATACCATTTTACTTGCTTCTTTGATCAATTCATCAAGTTGAGGGGTTGCACGGGGTCTAAGACCCCCAGGACCAAACACTGATATGTCCACGTTCAGATAAGCTATAGCTCTCGAAGCTAGAGTGTCCATGTTCTCCTCGGCCCATTCAGTAGACCCTATCTGAGACGGTGTTCATCTGAGCATGTCGCTTGCAGAAAAAAGATATGTGAACCAGTGAGTAAGGAGGTACCAGGGCAAACTCTTCTGCGTCCCAACTGCACAGGATTATTGTTCTTCTAGGCCTCCACCCTTTCGCTTGTAGCTTTGACAGCCTCTCCGCAATCTATACAGTGGGAGCAAACCGGATGCCTTTAGAATTTGTTTTTTGAAGTAGAATTTCTCGAAATTGTCAAATATGCCATCAAAATGGCCTTTTACATGCTATATTCAGTAGTAGTAGTTTACCTCAAGCATGGCTGCCGTTCCACTGTTAGGATCAATTGCTCCAAATGTCCAAGCATCACGATGGTTGCCTATGATCACATATCTGCAAATACGTCAAACAATATTTAACTTCTATCAAGTTTCAAGATTCCCATGTGCCACGATGCTGAATTCACTGTTGGCAAATTTGATAAATCTGCGAACCGAGGAACCATGAACTTGGTCGAACAATTATCCAGAGTATAAAAATACTAGTACTCGGTGTGGACCTCTGAGATAAGAACCGATAAACGGGCATATGACATGTGCAATTCGGTGCCTTGTGTTGTGTTCTGGGAAAAATCTAAAATCTATACAGTTTAGAGAGACTAGTTACCTGTCAGGCTCCTCTTTTCCTTCTATCACTGCAAACACATTTTCGACGGTTGCTAAAGTCTCGTTTCCCTGCAAATCGTATAAGTCAATAATCAATAAATTCGTCCTTCAATTCAGACAATACTACCGACAGATAATGATTGCTGGCCACTGAGGCACTCACAATGTAGGTGAGATTCAACACGGCCGGGCCGGGGCCGAGCCGGTACACGGGCGCGCCCTCGCCGCCCTGCCACTTGGGCGGCGCCACGTCGCCGCCCATCGCCTTGAGGATCGTCTCCCCGTCCCTGGCCGACACCGGCAGCGCCGGGATGCCCGGCATCGCCTCGCTGCCGTCCAGCTCCTCCATGCTCAGCCGCTCGCAGTCGTCCCCAGCCGCGCACGACGGCCACAGCGGCGTGGTCGGGTCGCCGTTCCCGTAGTACAGGGTCCCGACCTGCACGCCTGTCGGCGGCAGCCACCGCGCGTCGGGGAACCACTTGCGCTTCTCCCCCTTCGCCGTGCTCCCGCCGAAGTCCTTGGCATCGGTGTACACGATAGCGGCGGCGGCGCCCGCGGCGCGCGCGTTCCGCACCATGTCCTCGCAGTGGATGTCACCGTACCGCACGAGCGCGACCTTGCCCGCGACGTCGACCCCGCGGGAGGCGAGGTAGGCATAATCCTCGTTGTGGCCGTAGTTGGCGTAGACGACCTCGGCGGTGACGGAGCCGGATCCCGAGTAGGCGAAGTACGTCGGGAGGACCTCCGCCGCGGCCTCGGCGTACGGGTCGCCTTTGTAGGTCTCTTGCACCAAGGAGAACGGCCTGGCGGCAAGGCCGGGCGCCGCGGCGAGGGAGAGGGAGCGGTGGATGGGGTAGGACAAGAGCACCGAGTAAGGGGTGATATGTGCTGAGAAGGAGAGGGAGGAGAACGCGTGGAGCACGTAGCGGGCGGCGGCCGCGTTGGCCTCGGTGCCAGCGACGTGGGGGCGGAGGGTGAGCGCGCGGAGGTGGGCGGCCGCGGTGGCGTTGGAACCGAGGGAGAGGAATAGCGCGTGGTAGTGCGATGAATTGGTTGGCACGAGGAGGTGGTAGGACGCGACAAGAGCTGCCGTGACGGCGAGGAACGAGAGGAACCTGCGCCTCCCGGCTGCGCCGCCACCGTTGGCGGCTGTGGGCGTGGAAGAGTGGAGGAGCGGCTGCCGCTGTTTGCCGCCGCGAGACGTGGCCATGGCGCTCGCGCTCGCGCTCGAGCTCGACCTCAGGAGTCAGGACTACTCAGGAGGTGGGAAGTGATTAGGGAAAATGCTCGACAGGTCAGGGCTTCAATTATCGTCAAAAGTCAAAACGGACTTTGTTTCCTCGAAAAAAAAACCCGGTGGCCTTTGTACTTTTTGTAGAGGATCTTATGTTCAAATTGTAGCGAATCATCACGTGTGCGGGTTTAACCACAGGCTTGTTGTTTGTCTATCGTGCTTACGAACTTTTTCTTCCGTAAAAAGCTATTATAGGTATAGTTAAATTAAAATGGTTATAAGTTTGATCAAATTTAATTAAAAATGCACCGATATTATTAAGTTAGTATCGCTTAATTTATCATGTACTTCCACGTTCCAAATTATAAGAGACAATCTTTTACTATATATAAGACATAGCTTATACCTAAGTGCGTAATAAAAGAAGCACCGCTTCATCAAAACATATAAGGTTTTTAAACGGAGGGATTTTCTTTTCGGCAGATAGAGTAGTAAGGGCCTGTTTGGATTATGGCCACACTTAGTCATGCCGCAGTTGCGGCGCGCCACATACCTGTGGCGGTCGATTTGGCCGCCACACTCGCCACAACCGCAACGCATTTATTACAAGCTAGAAGACAACGGACAGACAACGGACAGAAGCAAACGACAAAGACTCGAGTACCGTGGCTGCCTCAGCCTATACATCAACCAAACAGCAGCCAGCCTACCGTGGTGACCGCAAGCGTGGCGTGGTGAGTGATGGCTCCCAACCAAACAGGCTCTAAGTCGGATGCTCCAAATGTTTTGCACACAGCCTCTCCGATTACAGTAGTTTGGGAATTAGGACCCAACATAAGGAAATAAATAGCGGACTACGCGTTTGTAGCGAATTGATGTCTACATAGCAGATCATGGATAGCGGATGCTAAGTTCTAATAGTTGCACCTAATAATTAAGCATAAATATATGTATGCATATCATGAGTAATGACTCACACATTTGTCGTAACTGAAAACTAAATTATTGATAGATTAGTGAACACAGAACTTCAAAAATAAATAATTAAATAGCTATTTAGTTGAACTCAAATAATTGATGTTTCGGTCCAACATAACTTATATTAAGAAATAAACATGATTTATGATTTTTTCAGTTGATTTAGTAACACGATGTTTCTTGTTGATTTAATGGCTTGTCATTAATTAGTTCTATAAACAATGGGTCCACCCATGGGAATGGAGATAGGAAAGTGTGGCAGCAAGTCAGTGACTATCCAATATCTTTTTAAAAAATATCATCATGCCAAAGCCTTGTGACATGTGCTTTTGTTTTAGCCTTTTAGGCATTCAACCTCCATAGAGTACAAATCATTTGTTTCATTCTTGATCCAACCGTCTAAGTAAGGGAGTCGGAATCTTAGACTTTATTGACAGGAGTTGCAGCAATTCTCTGGATATTTTAGCTTTGCAGGAATGGTTTTCTGTTCAATAATGACTAAACAAAACGTTTTTGCAACTAGTACTTTGTAGAGTGACGCACTTTTTTGACAAGATTGTAGAGTGATGCACTAGCTTCGAATTTAGGGAACGAGCGTGTAGCTCGCTTGGCCAGCAGCACGAGTCAGTGCAGCCACCCGGGTTCGATTCCGCGGCCTACTATATTTCCGTGCACAGTGTAAAGGAATGAGGGGCAAAGCTTCTCGGTTCAAAAAAAAAAAAAAAGCTTAGCGTACTGATGACCATAAAGATTTTCGACATGCTAATATCTAGAAGCTATAGCAATGCAATTATCTACTTTCCATGGATGACCTTCTAAATTTAGTATTGATCAATAATATTAAATATCTTTTGTTTACTTCTTAGTAAGTAGTAAATTTGGTAGTCTATATGTCTCTTTTTTTTACTAGGAACTTTTCATTATGTAAAAAATTAACCGTATTTGGTGAACATGGCATGCTTCAGTCTTCAGGGATGTGACCGATCTAGGGTCGAGATGGCGGACTAGAGGAGGGTAAATAGTCTTTTCTAAAATTAATCGCTCTGACTAACCGAAAATAAATATGGAATTAAAACTATCGGTCTAGCCAAGACTACACCTCTCTAAGTTTTCAAGCACCTTAAGAAGATCCTAGTTAGGCAACAAAGGTGCCAGACTAGCTAGAGCTCACCTAACCAATTCTAGGAGCAAGGTCACACAAACCTATGCCACTAGTACTTCAAGTAACGGGGGAGCTCCTACACAATCTAGCAAGTAAAATCACAAAGCTCCTAAGCTCACTAGCAATGCTCAATAACAAGGCAACTAATACTAAATTAGAGAGCGCAAATTACTTAGCTACACAAACTAAGCAATGTGACTAACAAAACTACTCAAACCAAATTAGCCACGCAAGGGAGCTACATCTATACTACACAAGTAAGAAGGTAACTAGCAAGCTACACAAGTAAACTAATTACAAAAACAACTACACAAGCATAATGTCAGAAAAGTAAATACAAGCTTGTACGATGAGGATGCAAACCAACGAGAAGACAAAGATGACACAATGATTTTATCCCGAGATTTATGTGCTTGCCAATGTGCTAGTCCCCGATGTGTCGACCGCTCACTTAGTGGTTTGGTGACTAATTGGCATCACCCGCCAAGCCCACACGTCGGGCACTGCAAGAACCTACCCCAAAAGTGAGGGTAGCTCAATGACACACTCTACTAGAGTTTCTCTTTACGATATCCCCGCAGGTGAGCACAATCCCCCTCACAAATCCTCCTCTGAAGCATCGCACAATCTTCTCGCGTGCTTCAATGGAGTCACAAGCCACCAAGCCGTCTAAGAGGTGGCAACCTCCAAGAGTAACAAGCACCACCGGTTTGCAACTCAATCACCTAGTGCCACTCGATGCAACCTCACGATGCAACGCACTAGAAATCACTCACTCACTCGATCGGATGATCACTATCAAGCACAAGTGAGTTAGAGGGCTCCCAAGCACAGCTACACAAGCCACTAAGGCTTAAGGGTGCTCAGCTACCGGCTTAAGGCCGACCAACACTTATATTTATAACCCCATGGCTCAAAAGAGTCGTTGCCCCTTCACAAGGCGAAACTCAGGGTGACCGAACGCGCCAGGCCCTGCGTCGGGTTGCTGTGATCACGCCATGTGGCCTCCTCATTCAACCACGCCCATCGATCACCAACGGTCACTAACACCGTCCAATGGTTAAGTGACTAGGGAAAATGCTCGACGGGTCGATGCTTCAATTATCGTCAAAACATACTTTGTTTCCTCGAAAAAAACCCCGGCCTTTGCACTTTTGTAGTGGATTCATCTGCGGGCAGAAACAGACAGCATATAGAGGAGAAAAGATAACTAGATCCAAATTGTAGCAACATCATCACGTGTGCGGGTTTAACCACATTAACTCCTCCTAGAGACTCTCTAAATTCTTCTTAAATGTTAGAAACAGAGGTTTTGGTGAAAAACTAGCCTCCAACAACTTATCTAAATGTTTATCTAAACATAGTCATCTTCTATTCTAGATTTCTCGTTAACAAAAAATAGAGAACGAGAGTAACTCTCTAAAGTACACATGAGATATAGAAAAACTGTTGAAGAGTCAAAAGATATATAAAGTAATTTTTATGCAAATGACTCTCCAAATAATAATTTGGAGAGTAAGATTTGGAAGGCTTTTGGAGATGCTCTTACTTCTTCCGTAAAATGCTATTATAGGTTTAGTTAAATTGAAATGGTTATAAATTTGATAAAATTTAATTAAAAATGCACATATATTATTAAGTTAGTATCGCTTTACTTATCGTGTACTCCAATAATTCTAAATTATAAGATGTTTTGACTTTCTAGATAATCTTTTACGGAGTACTATGTATCTATATATAATATATATCTAAGTGTGTAATAAAAGTTATGTATCTAGAATTGCCACTTCATCTAGACATAAAAGGTTTTTGAACGGAGGGAATTCCTTTTGGGTAGAGAGAGAGAGTAGGAAGTCAGATGTTCCAAATGTTTTGTGCACGACCTCTCAGGTAGCAGCAGTTTGGGAATTGGGACCCAACATAAGGTAATAAATAGCAGACTACGCGTTTGTAGCGGATTGATGTCTACGTAGCAGATCATGGATAGCGGATGCTAAGTTCTCATAGTTGCATCTAATAATTATGCATAAATATATGTATGCATATCACGAGAGCATCTCCAAGAGTTTGCCAAAATTCACTTGGCAAATATCGTGATTTGGCAACTCGCTAAAATATATGGCAAGTGAAAAAATAGACTCTCTTCAAAAGTTTACCATTTGGACTTGGTAAAATAAGAAGAGGCCCGCTAAACGAACGAAGAGCCCCGTTAAGAAACGAAGAGCCCCGCTAAGAAACGAAGAGCCCCGCTTAAATTTTCACGTGAAGCCGGATGTGCGCTCGCGCTCAGCGCGCAAATATGCGCGTGGAGGGGGGAGATTTGTCAAGTTGCTAAAATTTGCCAAATTGGATGCCAAACTGTTGGAGCACAATTTTTTCTGTTTTACCAAAAATAGATGGATGCCAAGTTGATTTGGCAAACTCTTGAAGATGCTCTAATGACTCTCACACATTTGTAGTGACTAAAAATTAAATTATTGATAGATTAGTGAACATAGAACTTCAAAAATAAATAATTAAATAGATATTTAGTTGAACTCGAATAATTAATGTTTCGGTCCAACATAAATTATATTAAGACACAAACATGATTTTTTTTTCTGTTGATTTAGTAACACGATCTTTCTTGTTGATTTAATGGCTTGTCATTATTTAGTTTTGTAAACAATGGGTCCACTCATCAAGGAATGCAGATAGGAAAGTGTGACAGCAATAGACTTTTGTTGAGATTTAGAATCGAGTACCGGCTCCACTAATTAGGGATCGTTCATCAAATTTAAAACTAGCGAACAATATTCAGACAAGCTGTAGTTTCCTTTCATAGAAAAAAATATTCCCACCTTTTTTCCCTATTGGATGGTGTCAATAGTGCTCACGCTTGGCCAAACCCGCATGCGCCCACTCTGCTACATGCCTGGGTGTGACGTCATCCTAAGAAAAAAAGCAAAACATTTGTCTCAAATTATTATAACTTTGAACGGTGTACCCATTTTTAATTCGGTCTGCACCGGTGTGTTCTACGTAACGAGACGAACAAAACTAGATCCCACTTGCATATGTTTCAAAGAATTTTATTCTACTTATGCTAACTTATAACATAACTTATAACGTACAACTTATAACATGTACCCCTGTTCGGCTGAGCTTATCAGCACGGCTTATCAGCCGTGGAACAGTGTTTTTCTCTCACAGCAAATCAGCCACAGCCGGCTTTTAAGCAAAAAAAAAACAGCCTGCCGAACAGGGCCGTAAATTATACCAAAACTTGTAAATACAAACGTTATGAAAACAAAATTTATGTTAATAAGTTGTTCTATAATTTATGTACATAAGTTATTCTATACAACTTGCCAACGATGCCCAACAAAAACTTATGATAAAAACTTGTGTTAATAAGCTCTGCTCTGCAAAATATTATATTGTAAAAGTTGTGATATATAAGTTATGGTAATATATTGTGCATAAAAGTTATGTGTATAGCTTAGTAACTTTCCAAAACAGGTAAGTTATGTGTATAACTTGTTTGTATTACTTATATATATATAACTTAATGAATGCCTTAGATATAAAGTTGAACGTATAAGTTATATTTTAGAACTTAGATGTACAAAAAATAACTATATAGTATAACTTATAAATATGTAACAAAAAAAAGAGAAACATGAAAGAAATAAAAAAAAGAAGAAAAAAAAAAGAAACGTTCGTATAGGTGCAGCCAATGCCACGGACGAATCCAACTAGCATGCCTAAAAGATATCTACATGCACGGAATATATGTACATGCCACGTAAAGGAGGAAATATATTCAAGAACAACAAGAAACCAATAAAGAAAAGGAACAGCAAAGAACTAGTAAAGGAAAGGAATGGCACAGAAAAGGAACCCATACGGGCGGACGCGTCGTTCGCTGCGGAAGAATTCAGTGAACGACTGCTCAACTGCACAGAAAAGAAAATACAGCCTGCTTAAAGTTTGACCAGTCGTCTTATTCAAGAAATTTGTGCAAACAAAGAATTTTTATTAATAAACCAAGCCACGATAAAAGAAGTGATATTTTACATAAATTTTTGAATAAGACGAGTGGTCAAACTTTATGTCTAAAAAGTCAAACGTCTTATAATTTAGAATGGATTGAGTACGTAGCTACATACTGTACCACCCACCAAGAAATATATTGCACTCTGGTAGGTTTCTCTCAGAACTCAAAAGAAACCTAAAAATCGCTCAACTGGACAAAGGACCAGTAATAAGATATAAAGAGGAGGGCTATAGGCGAATATATGCCCCCGGTGGATCAGGTGACTAGATCACTGAAGAGCATGTACAGCAGCATCACAGGCCAGTGTGACCAGATCACCTCCCCGCCACAAGACCACTGAACACTTGGCTGTTCCCAGCCTGTGTCGCCTCCCACTCGATAGAAGACAGCAGTATTTGAGAGAGAGTGATCACCACCTGCTTCATGTCCGGCCGTAGAACAGGGTCTTCGTCCACGCACTGTTTCGCTAGCATGGCCATCTTAGGAGAAACATTTTAGGGGGTTCAGAACGACGAGCAAAGGCGCCACAAAATGGGCTGGCAAGATAACTAGGAAAATCCTAGTTCTAACTGCAAAAAGTGTATGAGTTTAAAATCCATACCTTGTACGCACAGTCATGAGGATATAGATCCCTTAGATTATGGTCAATGCAGTCTTTCAGGTTCCCCATATACGTTGAATTAGGACATTTCCTTAGAGCAGTTAACATCTGTGGAGTACAAAACCAAAGTTGCTTAAGACTTTTGGAGTAAATAAAAACAAATAAATTAGAAATTTGAACAAAGTTCAACAGAAGTTCTATGGTACTTCAATGGTAAGATAATGGTAAAGCCTAAGGCACAACATTAGAAAGTCAACTAACAATGAACTGAAAACTTACAACTGATGCCAGTGAGCGTCTCTCAGAGTTTGAGCTTGCACCCATTCCTTCAGCTCTTGTAATCGCCTCCTTTCCAGATATTAGCTCAAAAAGTACCACACCAAAAGCATAGACATCACTCTTTGTAGTTGCCAGGCCATCCCGCAGGTATCTAAAAGATCAATGAAAGATTGTTACAATGCCATAGTTAGAGACAATGCTTGCTTTTAATTAAAACAATGACAGCAAATATGCACTTACTCAGGGGCCAGATAACCAAAAGTTCCAACAACCTTAGTGACAGAAGCCTCTGCATCACTGGATTTCACTACAAGTTTTGCAAGGCCAAAATCTGAAATCTGTAAAGGCAGAAGATGCAACACACAAGGTATTAGTTATTTAGTTGATGCAAGAAAAAGGGAACCAAATAATTTAAATCACCTAACCTTCGCTCTGAAGGAACCATCAAGCAAGATATTACTTGATTTAATGTCTCTATGAACATAATGATCTTTGGTGTGCTCATGAATGTATTCTAGTCCTCTAGCAGCATCAAGTGCAATTTGGACCCTAAAGATCCATGAAAGTGATGAACACCCTGGAAGAAACAATAAAAAAAATGAATCAACAATGGTAAATCCTGTGGAGGTAGCATAATTAGATGTTCAAACAAATGGTAGCATAGTACCAAGTGAGGCATAAAATATGAGTCCAAAACTACCGAGGACAAATAGAATTATGTGTACTTGGGTGATCCCTAGGCAGTACTTAGTGGTAGTGATCCCTAGGCAGTACTTGGTGGTCCAAGGCTGCCCATAGCATAGCACATACACCCTCTGACATAAAGCGTGCTCCCCAGTCCCCTCCTTGCCTCCTGGAGAACATTTCACTCCCTAGGTGGGCAAGGTGCTAGGTGGAAGCCTAATGCTCGCCTAGAGCCTGGAGACTTTTGATTGAAACACTGGTAAGTGGTAACACAATGTTCTGGAACCAGTAAACGTGAAAGTTATTGTAAATTGTTTGACACTTCCACAGTCCTAATAAATGAACAGCTTATGAACATGTTACTACTTTATAAAGTTGAAAGTCATATCTAAGAGCAAGAAAATCTTTCAGAAATCAAGTGTCAGATGATACCCTTGCTTTCAGGATCATGTAGATGACTTTTGAGAGAACCATTTTGAGAGTACTCATAAACCAGGAAAAGCTCATCCTTGCTTGCTGCATAGCCAATCAATTCTACCTTTGACAAAACATGGGACACACAATGAAAGTTCAGTAAACATGGAACAGCAAGAAATGAATTTATAATAGGATTTTGTGATGAGCAATAAAATACCGTACCAGACTAGCATGATGAACCTTACAAAGAACTTTCATCTCCACTACGAATTCTTTTGTTTTAGTGGCCATCATTCTCTTTATCGCAACCTCCTGTAGACAACATGTTTACTATTGAGAAGGCAATGACAAGGAATATTATGCATACAAGTGGGCAGCTTCGATGTTGGACCTGGTCTCGGAGAACACCGTAATAGACAGAACCATATGTACCATGACCAAGAAGATTTGCATCAGAAAATGAGTCAGTTGATGTGAGTATTTCTTCGTACGTAAACACAATAGGCTTCTCCCTATCAAATACGTCTGCTGCCACGCCTGTTTTGGAGGCTTGAATCAGTTATAAATGAAAGAAGCAAAATAAAAATAACAGTAGCTAATTTGTGCTGGTATTAATTTAAGACTAATTGTGAATTTGTTGCCCTGTATATCAATTGAAATTTCAACTGTATCATATTTCAAGAAACTACTTGGTCCACCTCCAGAACAAGCGTAGGCTTGAGAGCAGTTACTTGTGCTCCTTTTCGAATGGTTAACAAACAGTAAACTGACCTTTGGGAACATTGATATGATGATCACCACCATCTGCTCTTGTTGGCTTTGCATTTCCAAATTGGCAACACAAGTATCTTCCAGAACCATAACAGAAACTACCACTCTTAAGGAGTTGAAACTTATGTCGGTCTGGGCTCTTTCCCTGGTTATTAGGATCTTGGGGATTATATCCAAAGAATTTCCAAAGGACAAGTACAAGGACAGCAATAGCAATTAAAGCAAGTGCAACTCCCATGCTACCAATAACCCATCCATAAGGAAATTTGGTCGAATGGTGATCTGGTGTCTCTGCAGTTGTATGCCAGAGGATACTTCGTTAGATTATCATAACAAGAATATTGTTGATTGTATATAACCCTTGATACCAAAACTGACATTTTCAATTATGAACTTGGAAGAGAAATATAGGATCAAAACCATAAAAAGAGTGACTAACTGAAAGAAAATCGAAATAAAATAAGCACAAAAATGTGGAATATGCCTATTGTAAATAACTCTGTCACTGATTATTCTCAAACAACATCCAGCCTGCCTAAAGGTTACCCAGAAAATACAGCATACTGTATTACCACAAAATCATGGAATGGCTATGTAAACCAAAACATCAACAAATGAGTTGTAAGCTGTAATGACTACCTGAAAATATGCTTCCGGTCAGTACTAAATTATCACTCACGATGACTACCTACTCAGAACATTACAAAACGAGTTACAAACAAGAACAGCAACCTGACAATGTGTAATCTGTTGGCGCTGGGGCAGGAGCAGGAGGAGCAGATAGTGTAACATACACCTGTCCAGGAACTGCAAATTGGTACATGACAATGAGGATGGAATAGTCATTAAGGAACTCTTCCAAAAACAAGTCTATTACAAACATTAGATGGAGATTTATAAGAAATTATATAAAAAAGGGTTACACAAAGTAAGGTTTCCTTTTAAACATTACAAGAAGAAAAAAAAATTGCATGAGCAAGAATAATGATAGTGGTAAAGAAAAGCTAACACCACGAAGTAGGAAAAACAGATCAGAGGCTTCAGCTGACCAAGAAAGCTGACATTGGATATTATTGGGAAGCTCAGTAATCAAATGCTGGAGAACTGGGCACAGAGCAGCCCAGAGTGAGAAACTTCATGTGTCACTGCCATTAAATATCTCAACTACTACATAGTATGCATGTAACTGGGTTCAATTCTTAATGAAGATTAGGTACAGGGCATGTGTTAGTGCAATCACTCAATGTCACATGTACCTCCTTGTGCCAACCTAGAACTACATAAAAGCACACTACGAGATGCGGCTACCAGACCACTAAGAGACTATTTTACTCCATTTAGTATGTAACTTCAAAGCAATGGAGTTAGTTATACTAGTCTGTGGTGGTAGCAATTTTAAGGAACTTGTTTAGACCCAATGATGTTCAACAAGCTGAGTTGCAGCTGATCATTGGGCAAGGAGTACCTGCCACTTCACTAAAGAACACATTTAGCGTACAATTTTGATATGATAGTTCACCGTGTCCACAGCAAGGTCCTGGGACGATTGGTAATTTCCAGGGCAGACACAAGATGCAAAACGTGAATGTCGTGGTACGCCTCACAAGCCCAGACCAATAAATCCAGAGGATCCGTACTTCATAAACGAGCAATTAATTAGAGATCCATGCTTGCAATTGCAACAACCCAACAAACTTTGAGGCGAAAGGAACTACCAATCTTTTCAGTGAATTGAACAAAGAGAGAAACATTTGATCGACTTGTCCAAAATGATCGCAAACATTGGTATGACTGACCTGAGTTGAGTGGGATGTAGTACACCTTCCCCGCGGCGATGGGGTCGGGGCCGGCCATGGCATTGGCAGCCTCGATGGCATCCATGCTCGTCCCGAACCTACTCGACAGTGATTCCACCGTGTCCCCTTCGACGCCGACGTAGCTGAGAAGGTAGTTCCAGGGCCCGGACGAGCAGCCGCAGAGCAGGTGGAGCCAGGGATCAAAATTTCGGCGAAATTTCGGCCGAATTTCGCGAAATTCGGTAATTTCGGTGGTGGCCGAAAGAAAACTCCGAAATTTTGTAATAGTCTAATACATGTGATGTATAACTCTAGACTTGTATTTTTCTATTGATTATATTGTATATTCTTCTATTCAATAGATGTGTAGTCATAAATCATACTAATATTTATTTAGATCTAAACTTTTTTAGAAACAACATACTTCATGTCCTAATCTCTAAAAAAATTTCGGCGAAATTTCGGCCGCATTTCGCGAAATTCGGTAATTTCGGTGGTGACCGAAATTTTTGCGATAACGAAATTAAAATCCTTGGTGGAGCGCCACAACCGCCCCCGGTCGCGGCGGTCGCTGCGCCGCCCCGCCAGGCGGCGGCACGGCGAGGCCCGCGTACGCCGCGGCCGCGACATCGGCGGCGGTGGCATTGGGGGAGGAAGCCGTCGCGGAGGAGGGGATGGTGTAGGTGGTGTTGGCGAGGTAGGTGCGGGACGGGAGGCAGGAGCAGTTCTTACGCACGAAGGCGTACCCCGGGCTGGCCGCGGCGTCGGCCGTGAGGTCCCCCGGCGCGGCGTCGAACATGGACTCGAGCAGCGTGGCATTGGCGGCCCCTGCGCCGGCAGCCGGGAAGGCGAGGAAGGCCGTGCAGACGCGCGAGAGCTCGGAGCAGGCGAGCGGCGCCGACGTGGCGTTCCCTCCGGCAGCGGCGGCGCCGGAGACGCCGAGGCCGAGGGGCAGGAGGAGGAGAAGGAGGGGGAGGAGGAGGCGGTGGGGCGGCATTGGGGGCTGCCTAGGGTTCTGGCCTCGAGGCGGCGAGGTGGTGGTGGGGCATGGGCATGGAGGGTGGCAGACTGGCAGTGGGCAGTGGCGAACAGAGCTGAGCAACGCTGGATGCTTCGCGTGGTCGGCTTACGAAACGCACGCTGGGGGAACGGGACGCCGCTTTAGTAACAGAACGCGGTTATAATTAGCGCGCACGGCCACGAGGCGAAGCGCAATCGCCGTTCGCGCGGGCGCCAGCCCGGGGGAGAGAATGGCAGTATGGCACTGTCGGATTTACCTTAATGCCCCTGTCTGTTATTTTCCCTTTTGCTTGTCCGTGGATGAACAGTTGCCTGTTTAATAAAATGCAAATATCAAACGGGAAAAGATAAATTCACTCGTGTATTTTGAGGCACTTGAATTTTAGTACTCCTTCTACAGCCTGTTCGCTTGAGATTATCAGCTAGATCAATCAGTCATTTAGCAGTGTTTTTCTCCAAAAAAAAAACCAGCCAGATCAGTCAGATTTCAGCCCAAGCGAACATGCTGCTAATTTATAGGTCGTTCAACATTTTCTAAACACATAACTTACTTTTATTATGTATCTAGATAGACACACAAAAGCTAACATATAAATGGGGTATTATTTTAGCACACGAAGTGCACTACAATTTATTCGGTTCATCAAGCTTGCACAGCAGCGATTACTGCATAACAAAGTATGCAACTGTTGTGCAATAATCACAAAATAGAGAATACTGTTAGGTTATACTTAACAAGGCAACGATCGTAAATGGTGATGGTTGACGGTAGTGAGGACTGATGAGAGTGCCACATGAAAATGAGGATTACACCTCTAAGGCAAAAGAAAAATGTAATATGAGGGGCTTTTTTTTACGAATCATAGTACTACCAACATATAGAAAATACAATAATTAGGAGGTTGAAAAACATATAAAATATCAATATAGCAAATAGCAAAAAAAAATTGTTAGATAAGCAATGGTACAATATTATAGATTGATATTTGGTGTCATAAATGTTTGACTGTTTTCTCTACATTTAGTCAAGTTTAATAACAAAACATGGTTAGGTTGTCTACCAACATGGTATGGTACGTGTGTGGCTCAGCCAACACCCATTCTTGAAGGTACAAATTATATGGTACGTATATGGCTCAGCCAACACCAATTCTTGAAGATACAAATTATCTGGTACGTATAGCTTACCCAATACCGATTCTTGAAAACTTAGGCCCCATCTGAATCCTTCCGATTTTGACAATCTACATAGTAGAAAAAAAATCCCACGGTCCTAATATCTCATCCAAACGGCCTAGATTCTAGAGGAATCTATATATACTATAAAGACAAACTTCACTAAGCTAATTATCTTGGACCTCTTTGCTTCATGTCATCCACTTATCCCTTTCAATTAACACCGTCTGATCATATGCATGCATGCGTAGGAGTAGTTCGTCTTTCAAGTTCATGCATGCAATATAGTAGTAGATATATTTAGTTATCCACGTCAGAATACTAAAATATAGATTCCTCCTTCATACCCGCGGCAACGCACGAGGAATCCTCCTAGTTTTAACTCACTCGAAATCCAGAAAAACTGTTGAAATTCTTTTTTATCTAGAGTCTTAGAATCCCTTCGAATTCAAACGACGCCTTACTACTTGTACAACGATGGTGCACTCTAGGTGGACGGATCGGAAAGGGAAAACAAGGTGAATGCGTTAAGAAACCCTCGCTGTACACCTTAAACTAGTCTCAGTAAGAAGTTTTGTGGCGTTGTTTCCAAAACTGTTATGTCATATTAAATGAAATTAAATATGGATGAAACACTGTTACTTAATAGAAAGTTTTTCTATGATTTTATATACATTTAATTTTATGACTCAGAGAGTTAACAATCATGCTAATAGAATTTCATCTCCACAAAACTCATTTCTTCTCTCTTTTTAAAAACGTTGTCACATCATCGAAAATGCCTATATAACAGCTTATTAAATATAAAAAATGAAAGTATGATAAAACTTTCAGACGCTGAGAATGACCCTTAGGGGCAATATCGGAATAATAAATCATGCGTGCGGGGATCATGGCATGCACTACAAAAACAATGAGAGCGTTGCTATAATCAGAGGCGGAGCCACCACTAGGGCGAGGTAGGGCGGCCGCCCTAGGTCCCCTTGTGCGGGCACTGCATCCCCACCCCTGGATTTCGCCGGAGCTGGAGCCGAAGGCGACGGAGGCGAGGCTCTGTTTCTTCGCGAGGACGACGACTCGACGAGGCAAGCACTAGGTGTCGCTCGTGCCGTCGTGGGCCGTGGTTGACTGGCCGTTTGGCCCATATGGCCATATCGGGTCCAATTTGAAGGGGCCAGCAACTAGTACTAGTAGCCACTTAGGTCTCGCTCAGTTGCCCAGTTTCCCAATCGCGGAGTCACGGACGGACCGACGGAGTCACGGTCGCCGCCTCGTCTCTGGCCTCCGCTCCGGTGCTCCAGGCTTGCCATTGCCGCTCGCCACATCGACCAGGCCAGCCGCCCAGGTAACAGCGAGTGCCGAGCCCCAGCGGCCCAGCCTGCCCTGCTTGCTTGCTTTAGACTTTGGGATTTGGGAATTTGGTCAATGGCGATTTCTAATTTCTGATTTGGGAATTTTAGGGATTTTGGATTTTTGGTGATGGATGGGGGAAGGGGAATAGATGGAGCTGTTGTTGGTGGGGGAGGAGATGAAGCTGTAGAAAACAGTGCCCCTTCCAGCACAGGTAGACAGGCTTCAATTCCACCAAGCAAGAAGCGCTATAAGAAACTAGGTATTGCCAATTTTGTGCTTCCTTGTTTAATTTGATTACCAATTGTTGATTCAATTTCTTAATTATGCAGATATAAAATGCTTCTTTGGTACTACTAGTAGTAGAAACTCAGCAACTGATAGTAATTCGGGGCCAAGCACTCATGAAAGTGGTACTGCTGCTGCTCAATCTGAAGAACTAGATGCTGCTGCTGCTGCTCATGAAGTGCCACATCCACTACAAGCACAAGCAGTACAAGAAACAGTGCAAGGTGCTACAAATGAAGAGCAACCATCACATGAGCATAATGTCGAAGGTATTACTATCACGGTATTTAATCCGGATGTTCATGTTGTTTCTGATCCGGGCCTCCGTGTAGCAATTGAGCAATTCCATCCTGACATTAGGGATGATGTTAGGAGGGCTTATTTGGTGAAAGGTCCAACCAAACCTTTTGGTCACAAATTTCCTCACAAATCTGTTAATGATAAGAGGATGTTTGTACAGAAGTGGTTAACACAAAATGATTGGTTGGAATACAGTATTGACAAGGATGCAGCATATTGCTTCTATTGCTTTCTTTTTAAGCAGCAGCCCTTAGAAGCACACTTTGGTCATGATGCATTTAGTAAAGAAGGGTACAGAAATTGGAAAAATGCATATCTCGGACTTCCTCAACATGTAGGTGGCCTAGCTAGCTGCCACAATAGAGCTAGAACAGCTTGTGAAGATTTTAAAAATCGGAGGGCAAGTGTCGCACATAAGATTGAGGCCTATAGTGCTGATGCAGAAAGGAAATATGAAACCCGTGTGATAGCTTCCTTAGATGTTGCTGGCTTTCTTATTGCACAAGCTCATCCATTTCGAGGCCATGATGAATCTCCCTCTTCCTTAAATAGAGGGAATTTTTTAGAGATGATTGAGTGGCACAAAAAAAGGAATGACGAGGTGCGACTTGCATTTGAGGAGTTATGTCCCTTAAATGCCCAAATGCTTTCTCCCATGATTCAGAAGGACCTGTGTGCTAGCTTTGCAAGAGAGGTTAAGGAAGTGATAAAGAAAGAGATTGGTGAAAAACATTTTTCAGTTTTGATTGATGAGTCTCGTGATATCTCAATAGCGGAGCAAATGGCTGTCATTGTGAGGTTGGTTACTATTTAATTTGCTGATCATAAATTGTAATACAAACTGATGGTGATCTCATTTAATCATATATTGTAATTTACTGTTTCGCAGGTATGTCAATGACAAAGGAATGGTAGTAGAAAGATTTTTGGGTCTTAAACATGTGGCAGACACAACTTCTAATGCACTGAAAAAGGCGTTGCTCGATGTTCTTGCTGAATATGGTTTATCTATTGCAAGACTTCGAGGGCAAGGATATGATGGGGCTTCTAATATGAGAGGTGAATTCAATGGTTTGCAAAAACAAATCCGTGATGAAAACTCATATGCTTTCTATGTACATTGCTTTGCTCATCAGTTGCAACTAGTAATTGTGGCTGTTTCAAATTGTTGTTCCTCGTTCTCTGATTTCTTCAACTATGTGGGTTTGATTGTGACTAGTGCTAGTGCATCTTGTCGAAGGAAAGATAGCTTAATTGTTGATCATCGTAATACCATTTTGGAGAAATTAGATAGTGGGGAGATTTTTTCTGGGAAAGGGAAGCATCAACGAACTAGCTTGGTTAGACCCGGTGAAACAAGATGGGGTTCTCATTTCACCACATTACTCCGTATTGAGAACATGTGGGATTCTGTGATAAGGGTATTGTCTATGGTTCATGGGGACGAACGCAATCCTGGTAGAGCAGCCGGTTTGTTGAAGAAAATGGAGAGCTTTGCATTTGTTTTGAATATGAAGATAATGTTGAAAGTGTTTCGTATTACTAATGAGTTATCCCTCTTATTGCAAAAGAAGGATCAGAATATTGTTCAGGCCATGTCATTGCTAGTTGATGTCAAAACACGTTTGGTGAACTTGAGAAATGAAGGTTGGGCACCATTATTTCAAGAAGTGAAAGACTTTTGTGTTGCAAAAAAGATAAAGCTACCAGATTTCAGTGAGCTTAGACCAAGATGGGGTCGTTCAAGGCTTGATGATGACTTGATAACTAAAGAACATCATTATCGTGTTGATACTTTCTTGGCTGCACTTGATGCTATTCTCACAGAGATAGATCATCGCTTCAATGAGGCATCATCAGAGGTACTAATTTGCTTCGCATGTCTTGATCCAAGAGATTCATTCTCTATGTTTGATATTGCTAAGATTGCTCGTCTAACGGAGATATACGATCAAGATTTTTCAACCGTCGATCGTTCTAATATAAGGGATGACCTTGAGACATTCATTTTACATGTGCGAAGAGTTGATGATTACAGAGCTTGTCATGATTTTGCAAGTTTGGCCATAAAGTTGGTTGAAAATAAGGCACACCTTCTTTTTCCTGTAGTCTATCGCATCATTGAGCTAGCATTGATTCTTCCGGTGGCAACGGCATCAGTTGAAAGAGCCTTCTCAGCTATGAATATAATCAAGACTGATTTGCGCAATAGAATGAGCGATGAGTGGCTTAATGATTTGATTTTGTGCTACATTGAGAAGGAGATTTTTAGAGGACTTGATCCTGAGAAAATTAAGAGGACTTTCCAATCCATGAAAGATCGGAAGATGAGTTTACCCCCTCTAAAGCGGCCTCGACGTTCTTAGTGTTTTAGGAAAGGTATGTCTTGATGCGAATTTGTTTTACATTCTACAATGTTTTTATGATTAATGTCATTTTTTAACTGACTTGTCTATAAAAATGGCAGGTTTTGTACTTCATTTGCCTATCAATTGAAACATCTATTATTGATACTTCTATTATTAAAAGGTAACATATTGATTCTGGTTGGTTGTTCTACAATTTCTGCCCAAAACATTAAGTTATCGTTGGTAGCGAAAATTTTAGAGTACGAGTCCGCCCTAGGTGAATTCTCCGGCTGGATTCGCCACTGGCTATAATAGGTGCCCAATCCGGTACCGCACAATTAACGAGCTCCTGTCATGTGTCCTGGACAGTATTTATAGCCTTTAAAATGGTTAGCAGTCCAAAAGCATCCGATGATGCTACATCCTCAAAGTACCATGCTGTGAACCTGTGATAGATTGACACAGTCACACACTAAACATGAACTGATGGACTACAGGGAAAAGGCCATTGTTGCGCTATTGCCTCCTGCTCGCTGACAGTTTCACGGTCCACCACGTCGGTAGCCATTGTCGCGTATGGCAGGCTAGAAATCACGTCATTTGTTTCCTAGAATATTTTGGTCTTGTTTAGATGTATCGTAGCTAAACTTTTGCTAAAGTTTAGTTGGGATTATTTGGATCATCTAACTAATTGATGGTATTTACTATATTACTCTTATATTTGTTGAGCACGATATGGACATAGAAAAATAGAGCGACAGTTTCATCTTTAACCATGTTTTAGCTGAGCTAAAGTGTGTACATTTCTGTCTCTAGCTAAAATTTAACTAAGTTTTAGCTATACCTGTCTCGATCCCTATCTGATAAAGTTTAGCTGGTGGATTAAACGAGACCTTAACATACTCTAGCTCTAAGATACACCTCCGGCTCTAGTTCTCTGAAAAAAGCAACTCCAGGAAGCTGCAGCTCTCGCGAAAAACATTCTGTAAAACGGTTCTGTTTAATAGATTGAATGAAAGACGTCAAATGTTCATAGCATCTTTATTTATTTAACTTTATTAAGAAAGTATATTCTACAATTAATTTGAAAGTATATTTTTTAGCAGTATATCTGACCAAACTCATCTCAGACAGGTGAGATGTAGAGGATAGGATAGTTAATTCGGGCGGAGGGAGTACACCAGCAAATCTTTTTCACGGTTCCAGCAGCATTAACTAAGCGAGCACGGCAGGAGCAAGGGGGTAGCTGGACGTCGCCTAATAAAAGGCTTTATAAACGGCTAGGGCCCGGGCCGGGTGCGGCCGAAAGGCCCCGCACGTGGGGTGGCCCGTGGCCGACAGCGACTGGCTGGCTCCACTCCACGGCAGCGACGACGACGAGGTGGAGCCGCAGCCGCCCGCTGCCACGCCACTCCCGCTCCCGGCGCTGGCAATCGCTACAGGCCGGGCCCAAAAGCTCGATATTTTGGGGATTTTCTGCGCGGTCCGTACGCGCGAGGCCACGTATTTTCGCTCGATCGGATGAGTGAGATCTGTTTGCTAGTATAGCTTTGCTGAGCTTAACCGTCTCCCAACAGCTAAAAGCAGCAGCAGCTCGCGTGCGTGCGCTGCTGGCGCCGGCACCAGCTTTGGGCCTTTGCTTGGTGTTTTTATACGGCGATCGAGTAGCCACCTGCTGGCGTGTACTTGCTGTCCGAATATTTCAACGGATTAGTTGGATTACAGTACTCCAACTGGTAGGTGCCTATATAGGCGCGCGGTACTGATAGTGGATGTGGATCATGTGGAACCAGCAGCTTTTAGTTTGCCACATGGATTGAGATTTTGGTGGATAACAAGTCGTCAGAGCCAGTGTTGGGCACTATAAAGCTCAGTAGCTTTTAGCACGAGTATGACTGGATTGCAACTTGTGGCGCATTGATGGTAAGTAGGGAAGTACTAGGAACCCTGTCTCACCGAAGATTGGACAGTTAATCGGTAGGTTTGACACAGAGGTGACAAATAAACCTGTTGGAAATTGACGACAAACGACGAAACCAACATCAACTTCCTAGTTTTTCCTACTGGCATTGCATCGCATGGCCCCGGCGGCCCCCGGTCCGGGGCAGGGCAGATGCCACATGCTCCCAGCCGCCATTTTTTGCGGCGCCAGCACGTCGTCGTCCCCAGCTTGCTAGCTTCGTCGTCACCACTAACCAGCCAGGCAGTCACCACGTATACCATGTGGGCTGTGGGCTGTGGCCGCCTGCCTCACCCGGTCACCTCACACCCGTCCGCTGTCCGCTGTGGACGCGGACCTATGAGTTCAATTCAAAAAGGCCCGCGATAGCTAGCTTTGCCTGCTTCCTTGTCCGTTGCTGCCGCCTAGCTGGCGAGAGTGCCGACTTCGTTCCTGGATCACCGGATGAATACGCCGCGGCCGCGCGGGCACTCGCCCACTCCCCGGCGCGGACCACGCCAACAGCACGGGCGGTGTGATGCCCGCCGCTGCGCCCACGCACGCACTCGTTTCTATTCTACCACTACCAGCTGCCGTGCGCGGCGCAGGACGGCTTGGCATTTTGGCAAGATCGATCCCCGACGAGGCAACGGGGCGCGATTCACGAGCGCGCGCCCGAAACTGAAGGACGAAACACGACAGTATAGCGCGCGCACAGCTCCTCGGTCGCCGTCTACATTACGCAACGCGAGGACGGCCGTAGCTGCTAATTCCACCCGACTGTGCACCGTGCATGTACGTCCGTCCCTAGCGGCCGAGAAGCACCGAAGATCGCGAAAGACCACGACATAGAACGATCCACGAAAACTGTACAATACTCGTGCTAACGCCACGGCTCTATTTTAAAGCTGCGTATAAAACAACCAAAATATGTGAGATCAATGTCATCCGGTGTGGTTTGACTTTTTTATAACTTGCCGTCCAGCTTTTAAAAACTACAACATACAAAAGTACTATTTGTTGCTAACTTGAGTCATTCATGCAAATATACTAATTGCCTAAAGTCTTGACCTCCTTGATTCTTACTTTTAAGTTCCCCGATTTACTGCAGAGAATTAGCCCTTGAAACCTAAAGGGAAATATTTAAGTAGCTTCTTACTTTCAAGCTCCCCAATTTGCTGACAAGACATTATTTCTATTCTCCTCCTCTAATAACTTTTTTCCCACCATGTTCATCTTGCCATCAATAATAACGGAGTTATGAATATAAAGGAAATCTGGTATTTGAAATACCTCTCAAAATAAAATTTTTATGTGGTGGTGCTTTGAAAGAGGGGGGCGTCCTTGACAAGAATAATTTAGCTAAGAAAAATCAGAATGACAGTAAGAGCATCTCCAAGAGTTTTCAATAAAACTTTCCAATCTAAGATTTTTGACAAGAATATAAAAAACCCATCTCCAATAGTTTCCAATCCCAACTCCCAATCTTTTGGCACTTGGAAAAAATCACCAAGCATGGATATATGCGCGCATAGAAGACGCACGTATCGGTCGGCCAATCTAAGGTGGAAGGGTATGAGAAAAATAAAGAGTAGGAAATGGTTCCTGATACAAATGTACAAGAGAGAAAGAATATATAAAAATGGTAAGGATAATTTAAAAATAGTATAGGAGTGAATTATTGGAAATGGTTAGAGATGGTCTTATTTATTCTTCCCAATACTTTTTGACGAGTTGAAAACTCTATGATTTTGCAAAAAAATTCTTGGGAACTCTTGGAGATGCTCTAACATGTGTTGCTTTTGTAGTAAGTCAGTTCATTTTAAGTGTCATTATGCCAAAGTTTTGTGACGTGTTTCTTTGTTTTAGGCATTAAGCCTCCGTACAGTACAAATCATTTCTTTAATTCTTGGCCTAAGTAAGGGCAGTCCTAATGCTAGAAACTATATGTAGTTTCTATACCTATTAATTTTTATAGGTGCTACATATAGAAACTATGGTTCCAATGGATAGTTTCTATAGAACAATTTTTTATCCAATCACATACATTTTCTCTCCATTCTCTACTCATCACATCTCTTCATGTCTTGGTTCTCGTGTAGACATGGTTTTTAACTTAGACCCGGTTTCTATAATTTTTGCTCTCTCTCTTCAATAACTACCTTGCCACATCAGCAAAACGCTTAGGTGGCAGCACAAATAATGTCCATAGAAATTATGATGGTTTATGTATTGGGAGTGCCCTAAGGGGCTGGAATCTTAGATTTTTGTTATTGACAGAAGTTGCAGCAATTTCCGAAACAGTTTGGCTTAGAAGAAATGGTTTTCTATTCAATAATAGCTTTTTTCTCAAATACACAAAAGATTTGTGTGCCATTGTAATTAAGAAAAAGAGTTCAATTATACAAATAACGCGCTTCTGACGAACGCCCTCGGAGGTTTTACAGCCGTAGGCTGGACCATCCTAGTAAACAACTCCGAGCTTCGATATTACATAAGCTAAGAGCAACGCTAGAACCTACGAAGCTGGGCATCTCCGCTGTTGGCTGCGCGATCCTACTCCGGCATCCAAGAAGAGTTTTCTACCTGCACCGGTGTTGGTCGTTGGGAATAACTCGTCCCAAGCTTCAACTTGGTTCGACGTCAAATTCCATGTGAAAATAGCATCGTATGCTCCTTGAACAACTAGTACTTTTATAGGGACACACTAGGTTCTATTTTAGGTTCTACCGTAGACCATAAAGATTTTGACGTGCCAATTTTTAGAAACTAGAGCAATGCAATTATCTGCTTTCCATAGATGACCTTTTAATTTCGTGTCTGTCAATATAAGTATTGAACTTATTTTTGTTTGCTTCTTAAGTTGTAATTTGGTAGTCTGATGTCTCTTTTTTGAATACAAGTTTGAGGTTTGACGAAGGAACTTTCCATTATGTAAAGAATTAACCATATTTGGCGAACATGGCATGCTTCATGGACACAACCGAGACGCGTGCAATAACGTGGATGGGCCAGGCATGGACGGGACTTAAGCCCCACCATGCCCATCTCCCAAATGTCACAAGATACAACCAAGAGCGGGGTTGTGAACCGAGCGAGATGCTACAAGGATGGGGAGGGCGCCACTAAAGAGTCGTCGAATGAACCGAAGCGTCGCTGTGTGAGGGCACTTTGGGACGGGGACCGTTGGAGTTGTGCAGACCGCACTCGCAAAGCTATTTATATGCTCGCATTCACATTCATGCGTGGCTGTATTTGAAAAAAAAGAAGAATTTTAGAGCAACATAAAGGAAAAATAAGTTTTTTCCGTGTGTTAACATTCATGATAAGATTATTTATAATAATATTTTTATTGCAGAATATCACATGCAAATAATAAGTATCAAGCAATTTGGTTGTCATAGGGTGGCCAGCTGAAAGCCCTAGTTTGGTTTTGGATAATTGATGAAACCTATGTACTAACCTTTATCATGAGATGTGATATGAGTAAGGTTGGTGCAATCCAAGTGATGGAGCTAAGTGGCACTCAAGTGATGGTGATGACCACATGAAATGATGAGATGGCCACATAAGATGATGATCAAGTGCTCAACTTAGAAAAGAAGAAAGAGAAAAACAAAACCCTATGAAGATCAAGGCAAAGGTATACATAGGGACTTTGTTTTAGTGATCAAGACACTATAGAGAGTGTGATCACATTTAGGATGGATGGTCGTACTATCAAGAGGGGATCTCTACTAGACAATTCGGTCATCTAGTGCCACTAGGTGTTGAACTTCATGCATTGCATATAGGCCTAGTGCGCAATTCGGAGAGCAAGCGAAAATATTTACCAAAAATATTTTGAGAAATGCTAACCTGGCTCTAATATGTTTTGGAAAAACACTTTGAGAGTTAGCATCGCTTGTGGAGAGCTAGTGGCGGTGCCAGACCCCCTGTCCGGTGCATTGCCACCCCTAGGGCGGTGCCCACCAGGACATGGCTGTGAGCAGCAGTTTCGGGGTGGTCACCAGACTCGCCAGTGTTCACCGCCGCTGGGTGTCCGGTAACATCGCCGCTTTTCTCCAAAGACGGGCGCAATTGAAGGGGGGCACCGCCATAGGTGCACGGTGCAGCGCCCTATTTTTCCAGAGGCTATGGTTTTCGAGGGCTCGACCAAGGTGGCACTGTCACCCCTGTCCGATGACACCACCATCTAGCTATTGAGTGACCGTTGGAGAGGCACCGCCACCCCCTGTCTGGTGCCACGCCGAACTGTCCGGTGCCCTCGCAGAAACAGCTCCAAGGAGTACAACGGCTCTATTTGCTTGTGTGGTTATAAATAGAGGTGGTGGTCGGCCATGGCCACTCTCTTGGCACCTCATACACTTGTGCACACCCTTTGGGAGCTGAGCAAACACAATCCACTCACTTGCACACTTGATTTCATCATTTGAGTGAGATTTGTGAGCCTCTAGTGCATTGCATTGAATTGCATCATCTTATGGCACTAGGTGGAAGCTTTGGGCTGGTCGTGATCTTGTTACTCTTGATGTTTACCGACACCTAGATGGCTCGGTGGTTGGAGGATCATTGAGCGGAGTTGGTGATTGTCTCTAGCCTTGATCTGTTGCTTGTGTGGGTTCTTGTGCCTTTTCTAGCAGAGCGCCAAAGGTAACTCTAGTAAATTGCTCATGTTATTAAGCTACCTCACTTGTGGGTAGGTTCTTACGATGCTATTTGTTGGTGAGGTTCTTGCAACACCTCTTAGCCACTAAACCACCAAATGTTGGTCGACACAACGGGGACTAGCGTGCTGGCAAGCACATGAACCTCAGGAGAAAAATCTTGTGTCCCTTGCGTGATTGGTTTTCTTCCAATGATTGGATTGTCTTCATATCATGATTGGTTCAATCCTCGACTCGGCGGTATAATCACCCTACTCACTTTATTACTTTCTTGCAAACTAGTTGTAGCAAACTCTTTAGTATAGCTAGTTTTGAGAGCTTGCTTGAGAGCTCTTAGTGAATAGTGACTTAGCTCTTGTGTGTGCCTAGTGATCATAGCAACTAGAATTATTGGAATAGGTGGTTTGTAACCCTTGTAGAGCTAGAGCAAAATTGCATTACACCATTTGTCATACTAATCAAATTGCTCTAGTGATCTTGTAGATTTTAGATAGGCTATTCACCCCTCCTCTAGCCATATTAGGACCTTTCACCAGCTAATAGGTAATTGATCAACACCATAAGACCTAAAGTATGCAGAACACGTTCACGGCCACGTCCACTGCATTCTCCATCTTTGGATTCCCATAATTCTTGATTATTTTGGCTTCATCGGAGTCCCATTTCTTTGTCTCACTCTAGTGAAGCAGGGCGCAAGGTGAGGTCGCCGCCTATGCCGCCAACGTTATTGCACGCGTTTGGGAAACGGGACGCCTCACATAGCATGAGGACTCTAGGATAAAAGTTTATCTTCAACATCCAGTCTCTCCTCCTCGAAGCAACCATGGCAAAAAAATTTAAAGGGGCTCTAGGAGACTCCATGGGATCAACGGCGGTAGAGGGCATGAGCCCCCTCCTCCCGGTTACATCCGTCGCTAAGGATGAAGCTGATCGGAGCACCCCGAGTAGGAGAAGGAGCAGTGCGTCATTCATCGCTTGGTTCCTGTCTAGCAAGGGTAGCAACTAGCAAGTGGTGATGCGGGTATTTTATACTCATGATGCACCATGAAGGGTACAAAAGCACTCTAGCTCTTAGTTTGCCAAACTAGTTAGTGGAATCAAAACTTGTACAGAGAGGGGGATATCTCTTGCTAAGAATTTTTCAACTATTTTTTGGAATTTAATTTCTTCTTCCTTGGCCTTAATCTATTTATTCGAAGCTTCTAGCAATTTTTCACGAGCTCCAAATAGTTTCTTTGAGTTTCTTATCGTTCAATCTATCTCCGGGATTTTCGAAGCTTTGAAATATTTTTTGTGCCCTTCTATATTTCAAGTACCTAAATTTTAAGATAATTTCAGGCAACACTCTTGTATAACCAACTAGTACAAGTAAATTGTTAGTTTTGTGATTTGTTATTTGTCTAACTGTAGAAACAATTATAAATTGTTAATTGTCTTTGTGCCTGTATAAATCAGATTTTATTGGTTTTGTGGTTTTGTCTAACAGGCTTTTTATTCTTAGAGTCAAAAAATTGTAGATTATCACTACATAAATTGCAACAAACTAAAGCTGCAATTTTAGTATAAATATATGCAATAACCGTTGCTTGAAAGAAAGCTAAATTTTAGACACTTGAATTTAGCAAGTTCCTTTTTTGTGATATAATGGTAATTCTAGGTTTTCTAGAATTATTTTAATTTCAAAAATAGAAAAATCCCAAGCTCAATCTTTCACCAACCTTTCAAGTCCATGCATAAGAATTCTAATAAATCACAAAGGCCCATGTCTTTATTTGCTAATGGTCCGTCTTTAAGAACTTTGTCATGTAATTTTCAAAATTTTAAACAATATAAATAAAAACTACATTGAAAACCACTTCTAACCTGATAGAAAGGTAGTTTAAGCGATTTGAGAGGTTCACTCATAGAAGTGTCTCATATCTGATATATATCGAGAAAAACAAAGACTAGTGCAGAAGATGGACAATAAGACATAAAACGACTTCTAAAAAGATAAGAGTACATCAAAAATCAAATCGGTCATCTTCTTTCTTCGATCATTCGTTGGTTGCTGAAGCTTGAAATCGCACTGAGTAGACGGTAAAGAAAAGGAACACCTACAAACGTCCTCGCCAAATATGCACGGCTTTGAAGACCGCAAAAGCCACTCGCTGCTGATAACGAGATCTAGTATCCACTGAAAGAATAACAGCTAGAGAAACCCTCCAACGAACATAGGCTTGTGATCCTTCACCATCAGAACAGAGTGTTGAAAATACTAGGCCTTGCTGTCGAGTAGACCGAAAGAAGATGTCAAAATCATTGCATCTAAAGTTAGCCAACTGTTTCCCAAGATAAACACACCAACTGCCATGATCTGAAGAGAACCAACGCATCTGACAAACCATGCTCTCACCAGTTGAAAGCCCAAGTTTGGTTTTGGTAATTAATGACACCAAGTTGCTAATGCTATTATATCAAGTGAAATGAGCTAGGCATAAGCAACATGTGATGGAGGTGGAAATGGCATGGAGAGATGGCCACAAGACCACATGATTTGGTGCATGAAATGATGAGCAAGATCATGAAGAAATGCACATAAAATGATGGACACGATGATCAAGTGGAGGAGAAGGATCAAAGAGCGCAAGGCAAAGGTATAACCATAGAGTTTTCCTTTTGCCGGTCTAAGATGAGTAGAGAAGTGATTGACCGGGTTTAGGATACATAGCCGACTATCAAGAGGGGCAATCACGGTTAGCTCGGGAATCAAGTGCCACTAGATCAATGTCTTGAGCATATGCATTAGGATCTAGTAGAGAGCTAACATAACGCCTTGAAAATGTTTGAGAAATGCTAACACACATGCACATGGTGGTGTACACTCGGTGGTGTTAGCACATTTGCGAAGACGGTGGAGTTTAAGCGGTAGAGAGGGGTTTGGGTTCCTCTCTCCCTCCCGCCGAGCTTGCGAGGCGGGGTTCGACACTTTTTGGGGAAGTGAAACGCCTATTTTCTACTGCGCCAGAAGTCGGTAAAGAAACGGAGGCGAACGGTGGTCACTGTGGTGACTGGACACTGCACCGGACGCGGTGATGGTTTTGACCGGACGTGTCCGGTCAGTTCTCGCAGTAGTCAGGCGCGCGGGTGCTAGAGTTTGCAACCGGCGCGTCCGGTCCCTCAAGGAACCGGAGCGTCCAGTCAGACACCCAGTGGGGTAGAGCTGGTCGTAGAGCCGACCGGAAGCGCGACGCGTCTGGTCGCGGTGGGAGCTTTCTGGACTCCGACCGGACGCCAGGTGCAGCGCGTCCGGTCAAACGCTAGAGCGTGTCCGGTCATGGCAACGGTAACTTCTGATGCGCACTGTTCATGTTTGTCCTGTAGTGACCGGACGCGTCCGGTCAGCACGTTTTGAACAGTGTCATCCGGTAACGGCTAACTGCGTACCCCTTCGCTATAAATAGAAGTTGGCCGGGGTTTGAGGGTAACTCTTGCACATTTTGAGACCTAGAGACATCCTTTGCGCTAGAGAACAACCTCTCCACTCATCTCTTTGCTTAGTTGCACATCTTGAGTGAGATTGAGTGAGATTCAAGTGCATTGCTTGAGAGTTGCATTCTAGAGGCACTTGCTCTTCGAGTTGCTGCGGATTTCTTGTTACTCTTCCGTGTTTTCTGACACGGTAGACGGCTTGAAGCAACGGAGGTGATTGAGCTCACAATTGGAGTTTGTTGGAGCCCTCACCAAGTGTTGTAAGGGGTTCTTGATCCTTTCCCGTGGGAGTTCGCAAATTGGATACTCTAGTGGAGCTTGTGGCTTGGAGGATCCCCATCTTGTGTGTGGTTTTGCGGCGCCCGCTGAGGGCTCGACTCTTGATAGTCGATTAGCTCACGAACCGACAAGTGGGTGTATCGCCACAGCGAGAAGTAGCTTGTCGGGAAGCAAGTGAACCTCGGTAAAAATCTTGTGTCATCTCTTTGCCGAGGATTTCTCTTGTGGTTGATCATTGTGATTAATTCTTCGAGTGCATTACTTCTCTACATCGTTGGTATAAGAATCAAGTTACTTGCTCTTTACTTTCTTGTTCTAGTCCTAGTGTAGTTTGCTTAGTGTAGCTTTTATCACATAGGAGTAAGTAGCTTAGTGACTTAGTCTTGTTAGTGTGTATTAGAGATCATAGCCTTGCTTCACTAGAATTATATAGGTGGCTTGCATAGTATAGTTGAGCTAGTGCTAGAATTAGCTTAACCATCTTTTATACTAACGTGTTTGTTTAGTGAAGCTTGTAGAATTTTAAATAGGCTATTCACCCCCCTCTAGCCATTTGGACCTTACACCAATCCTTCATCAATGCTGATCGAACATCGTCGAGGTAGGGAGAGGCTAGGGAGACCATGTTCCAATACATCGTCGTCGTCTCTACCTTGTCGATGACACCAGAAACTAAACCGTACGAGAAATAGACAACAAGCCTAGATTTACAAAGGGATTAGGTTCCCACTCCTCTAACCACAAGCGAGATCGACGGATGGGAGGGAGGAGGGAGACCGATGCGGTTGTGGGGGAAGAGGCCGGCGAGAGGACCCCTCTAAGGAACAGTTTTTGCGTGAGAGTTCTCTTTCCGTAAGCTAAATAGCTTGTAATCTTGCAACAACTCGAGTGCTTAATTTTTGATCGATTTGAGAGTTGATGGAGTAAAATGTTTGTTCTTATTATTCACAACGAAGGAAAAATTAAGCCGATGCAACAATTAAGGGTAAAAGTGACCTTTTCTGTCACATGCCCAAATAAATTGCGGCCCAAACTATAAGGATGGCCTGATGAGGCTAAAGACCCAACGAAAGCCCAATCTAATATGAGATCTGACCCATCTTTCCTTTAAGATTTCGATCATGCCACCCAACATCCACCTTGCCAATTTTTCATATGTAACAATCATACAGAATAAGGATACCCCTCGTTCAAGCTGGCTTCATGTTACAGATACCCTTCTCGAAGAAAATGATTTCTCTCGTGACCATATTTTCGACTAGGGCCATAGCCTAAGCTGTCGATCGCAATTGAGTATCTACATCTACTATGACCACATCGCTCTATGGATGTGGTGGAGGCTAAGAATGAATGTCGTGATGAGAGGAATGGACCACGAGTTACAGTGGCAATGCTTTAGCTACGACGATCAAGTATCAGGAAGCAGTCACTTCAAGGACAATGACGAAGCGAGCGAAATGATGTCTCTATTAGCAGCAACATCATAGGTAAAGAAGGGGCATGCCATGACCATGATCGTGTCGAGTTCAGCGACTGATAGCCCTGTTCATCGTTCAATAATGGCTCTAGCCCAAGACAATCATGATGACCAGGCGGCAAGGAAACCAAGATCCAAGAGGCCCAATACTCTAGTCACTGGCCCAATGTGGTGCATGTAACAGACTACTTGAGGAGGGAATCAGAGAGGGAGAGGGATTATAAAATCTATAACCCATAATTGAATTTGTTAATCATTCCTCTTCCTGCTCCCATTGTGTTGTCTTCTCCCCCAATCCTTCTTCCTACTTGAAATCCAAACATGCCATAATCCACATCAATTCAACTTCAGAATTCAAGACTAATTATTTATTTAATAGTTTGGAATGCTCTCTCCACACAGACTAAGAGAGGCAACACAAAACCAAAATACTAGTACTAAACTACTACCCTAAAAAGATGAAACCATTTGTTCTATAATATCATTTCTCCAGTAATTTAGAATTGTGTGTTAAGTTCTTGAGTAACTTTTCTGTCAGAGCTACATGTCTTTCTAGGATTGACTTAGTGTTGGTCTAGCCAACAAAATTAAGAGGATGAATGGTGAAAAGAGCAAACGAGAGAGAGGAAAGAGCCGAGTGATTAGCTTCCTCTCTCCTAATCCTCCTCTCCTCCTTTAATAGGGGAGGTGGGAGAGGAGGTTCTCTTTATACCCCTCGATAGGGTTTGTATTTACAGAAACGCCACAAGGGACTACAAATGAACCCTAGTAGAGTTTGTATTTACAAAAATGCCACTAAAGGCTACAAATAACCCCTAAATTTACTTTATGAGCCCTAAGCTACATAATTGGGCCTTGAATATGATGGTGGGCGCGCAACATTATGACACACCCCAACAGTAGCCCCTTAGCTATTCAGTCTTGATCGAAGGTTCAAAGCCCAATATCTGAATACAACAAAGTGTGCCCCCCAATTACATCTCAAATTCGATACACCACTTTCATCTATACATGGTTAGTCTAGGGACTACCCTGTCATCTAGTCTTTGGCTTGTCTTTAGCTCCTTTGATGGTGCCCTTTGCTCGTGCCCCGTGGCCTAGTCCTTGGCAGCTTGCTTGTCGCCATTCAGCCTTTGTCAGAGAAGATATTGATCTGGTTATATCAAGTGAAGCAGTTGACATAGGCGAAATAGTCATAGACGATCATGACGCATCTTCAAGCCTTCACTCGCCGGTGTCAGGCAAGGCTTTTGTCTTTGGGTGAATTGCTTGTCCAATGCGTTCTGCGCCAACCCCTCTTGGCTGGCGTTTGTGGGAATTTTTTTGAAGATGGTGATGGAGTTCGCTTCACTCCCAAATATTGGCAATGGTGGAGTCGATGATGTCATTGGGGACTTTTTGCCAAAATGTTTCTGAAGGCGTTGTTGTTGACACCAAAGTTGGTGTCGAACCCTTGAGCAACGGGTCATCAAACTTTCAATAGCGAAATGGGAAGCAAAAATGAGAGCGAATGATTGAATTATTTAGAGAAATGTAAATGATCGATTTGATAAATTAATTTTTTTGCCATATCATTGTTTTCAATAGGGGAAAAGGGACAAGGAATGATGAAACGATTTTCAGCCTTTTTAAATTAATTTGGCACTAACCCCCGTACCTTTGGAGGTAGAACGATGAGGAGAGGCAAAAGGAGGCTCTCAGTGATTTTAGTGCACCTTTTGAGGTAACTAGGCGAGGAGAGGCAAAACGCGCCCCTCGACAATTAGATTATTTCAGTGACAACTCATAGTCAATGTTGCTGACGGCGAAGCTCCTTGTCGTGATGTTGGTGAAAACCTAGTTGATGATATGCGGTGTTGGCTGTGACACAAAGTTTTGCAAAACATTGAGTTGCATTTTACTACTATCGTTGTGTACATAGTGGTCGTAATAGATGCAGGTGGTGCTCTACGACTGCTGATTAATTTTGATCTTGGCAAACATGTTTCTGCTGATACTGGTGGTTGTGTACATAGTGGTCGTAATAGATGCAGGTGGTGCTCTACGACTGCTGATTAATTTTGATCTTGGCAAACATGTTTCTGCTGATACTGGTGGTCCTTCTTATGCTATTAATGCTCTCCTTTCAGCGTTTTAATATTTGCTTGGGTGGTTCTCATTTATAATTCACGCGTGTACAAGGGGAGTGGATGTCATGATGAATTGCGATGTAAGTCCTTACATGCTTGCGATATTTCATCTCCATATATTTCGTGCGAAGACACAAATAAAAACGTTTTGAGTGTGTGAGATGCAAGTCCTCACCATGCTTGTAATAATGGTTGCAAAATGGAGGGCGCATTGGAAATTGACTAAATGCGAGATGTAAAGAAAGTGAAAGTAAGGGTAATGGTCGATACTCATGCTCTAAGAGGGTTCGATGCTTTAGTGCTGGTATGACCACTTTGGTGTCTTAACCTTTTCTTCTCCTTTTTATTAGGGCGAGATGAGGTGAAGAGAACCCCCTGGACTTTTTGGATAATGAGCCCCTTACATTTTTAGATTGGTTTGGTGCCACCCCATCACACCCTTTTTTGGGTGATGGGCGAAGGTTCACAAAATGAGCCTTCGGTGCTAGCTTTTAGATTACTTTGGCACCGATTCCTCACACCTTTTTGGGCGAAAGGTGAAGGATCACGAAATGAGTATCTCGGCGCTAGTCTTTAGATTACTTGGTGCCAACCCCTCACACCTTTTCGTGCGAGGGGCGAAAGGTCGCGAAGTGAATCCCTCGGCGCTATCCTTTAGATTACTTGGGCGCCAACCCCTCACACCTTTTTGGGCGAGGGGCAAAGCTCACAAATCAGCCCCTCGGTGCTAGCCTTTAGATTACTTGGGTGCCAACCCCTTCACACCTTTTCGAGCGAGGGGTGAAGTGGCGAAATGAGCCCCTCAGTGCTAGCTTTTAGATTGGTTGAAGTGTTTCAACCCTTAGGCTTTTCGTTACTTCTCCCTCTCATATTTTTGGAGGGAGGAAGCGCTTTAGCACTTAGGCTTTTGAGGATGGAAAGGTGGGTGGAGATCTTACGCAAAAGTCGGCCTGCACAACCTCTCGTTATACCTGATCTTATCGATATCCAAGCCTTGATGATGTCGAGGCTTGTTTCGATGTTCGCATATGAGACTGTTTTTTAGAACAAATGAAACTTGAAGTTCGAAGAGGTACAAAGGATTGCCCCGTATATTTTTGGAGGGTCAAAGTCTTAGCCCTTAGGCTTTTCATTTAGATTTGCCCTCGCATATTTTTGGAGGGTCAAAGTCTTTAGCCCTTAACCTTTTCATTTAGCTTCGCTCTCGCATATTTTAGAGGGTCAAATTCTTTAGCTCTTAGGCTTTCATTTAGCTTCGCCCTCACGTACTTTTGGAGGGCCAAAGTCTTTAGCCCTTAGGCTTTTTACATTCATGTGAAGCTGACGTTTTCATGCTTTGATTGGTTGAGGCGGTTAAAACATGATTTTAATTATATTTACCATATTAGGAAAAAGGAACCTTAGATGTCAAGAGATGGATTGAGAGTACTTATATACAACGTAAAAACCCACAAAAGTGATAATGGTTTACATATGCTAGCGAGGGATGAGTGTTTTGACATACAAATGATACAATAGTAATCAAATGCCAGTGAATAAAATGAATGAGAAACATTGTTTGCAAAAAGTTTTAGAATGCCAGTGAGATAGCTTGGTGTTATAATGTTACCTCAATGAAATAATATGGAATGCAGATTTGAGGAGAGTGAAGAAATATCACTTGAAGCTAGGTGAATAAATTAAAACTAAGATAGAGCACCCATCATCTGAGAATGGATTCAATAATCCTTGTGAAATCTAACGACCTATATTTCTAGATTAGCCTTCAGAATCTAGCAAGGTGAGCCCAAAAGGTGACTCTAGGGAAATATATATCTAAATATCAGTCCAAAATCCAGAGAAATAATCCTGAAAGTGTGGCAGGACCACCCTAATTATATGACTCACATGCGCCTATCATTGTCTTTAAGGCCTCTGACTGCTGCATATGAGAGCCAGATAACTTTGTCTGGTATCCTCGGGGAACCCTGAATCATCCACATTTTACAACTCATACAGGATCAACATGGAGTTGCCACAACATTACAACATTTGGTGCAAAAATAACTTACATCAGAGTGCGAAAGAAATATATCATTAGTTTACAAAATATGTTCAAGTAACATCTTTAACTTAAGTTCCAAATGACGAGTAGAATTGCGAAAGCAACTTAGGTGAAGCATCTAAGGTAGAAGAGGTGCCCAGATCATGACGAGCCCACCGACATGACCTCAATTAGCAGCTCAAGTCAGATCCTACAATAGGGGTTAACAAACCCTGAGTACTTGAAGGTACTCAAAAAGTCTTACTCAACTAAAAGAAAAGACTCCAAGGGTATGCTGGATTAAAGGGAAGTTTGAAGCAAGAATTACTTTCGCAGAAAAGCTCACTACAAGTGGATCCTTACTTTCAATCTTTTAGTTGTGTTAAGTCATTATCAATATCCAATTAGCACCTATTCTAGCTCAAGAACTTCATTAATCATCACATCTCTTCTCATCTTATTTTCACAAGTAACCATGTTCCATTGATTAACTACGATGCAGTTCAGTTGATCATGTCTTCTGTTACCGTGGAGCAAACGACCATTCGTATCGATTTGGCCCAGCTGGGGTTTTCTTACCACACGATATATGTAGGTCCTGGCCCTACATATATCAACCCTCACTTGGATCCTCCAAAATGAGAACGGGTCCTACGCCACTCGAGAGCACAGACTCCACCGCCGTACGCCATCCCTGATGTTTACGTAGGGTGGGTACACACTACTCTCGCTATCTCTCCACTCTCAGTGCATGGTTGTCCTTTCTCATAATAGAATAGCCGATGTATTAGGCTTACCGAAGAATGTGGCCAGTTGAAAGGTCTAAATATGGCTAGAGTGGGGTGAATAGCCTATTTAAAAAATCTATAAATCACTAGAGCAAAAAGATTAGTGCAACAAGTGACGTGAAGCAAGTTTTGCTCTAGCTCTACAAAGGTTGCAACCCACCTATCCAATCAATTCTAGTAGCTATGATCTCTAAATCAATCAATGGCAAAGTCACTATGAGCTCTCAAAAGCTAGTTACACTAAAGAGCTCAACTAGATGAGAAGCTACACTAGCAAGTAAGACAAGCTCTCAAAGCTAATTACACTAAAGAGCTTGTAACAACTACTTTGCAAATAAGTAAAGAAGTGGGTGGAATGTTTATACCATCGCGTAGGGGGATGAACCAATCACAATGTAGATAACCAATCATCGGGAGAAATCCAATCAAACACAATTAGACACAAGATTTTTTCTCCCGAGGTTCATGTGCTTGCCGGCACGCTAGTCCCCGTTGTGTTGACCAATACTTGGTGGTTCGGCGGTTAAGAGGTGTTGCACAAACCTCGTCCACACAATTGGACACCGTAAGAACCTACCCACAAGTGAGGTAACTCGATGACACGAGCAATCCACTAGGGTTGCATTTTGGCTCTCCGCTGGGGAAGGTACAAGACCCCTCACAATCATCGAAGCCAGCCACGAACAATCACCAACACGTGCCAGACGTCCACCGCTGCTCCAAGCCATCTAGATAGCAGCAACCACCAAGAATAACAAGAACTCCGCAGCCACAACGATCTTCAAGTGCCACTATATGTAATCACTCAAGCAAATGCACTAGGAATCACTCCCAAAATCACTTTGATGATGAATCAAGGATGGAGATGAGTGGAAAGAGTTTGCTTAGGCTCACAAGGATGTAAAGTATATCAAAGTGCTAGGAGAGAGAGCCTAAGCCGGCCACCAACTATTTATAGACTGCCAAAACAAATAGAGCCATTGGCTCTACCGTAGGCTGACCAGACGCTGCCCTACACCTGGTCAGGTGAGTCCGGTCACCCGATGGCTACCACGCATCCCCCATTTGAAACAGAGCCGTTCGATCTCAACGGTCAGAAATGATCACCCGCGCAGTTAAGTAGTGACCGGACTCGCTGAAAGAACTGACCTTACGTCGCACCTCTAGAATCTGGTCAACTCCCATAGGCATTCAGAGAGTTTTTGTTGACTAGACACGTCCTGTCAGAGGTGACCTGACGTGCCCGACGTCTGGTTCTCACACTGCTCCTCCCTGTGCACCTGAGAAGCTGACGCTAGCATACGTCACAAGCCGACCGGACGCAGGCCTTGCGCGTCCGGTCACGCCACCATGCCCCTGTAGCAAAGAATGGCCAGACATACAGGTGCTAGAGAACCAGTGTCCGATCACTCTCTGCTCCACTCGGCCAGCCACATTCAACATTGACTGGACGCACTCGGGGTGAGTCCGGTCACGAACTTTTGCCTCCTTTTATTTTTCTATGTTCGCAACCGCTTCGCCCTTGCTTCCAACTTGCTAGCCACAAAGTGTAGAACTTATGTGTACGTGTGTTAGTATTTTTCAAAGAATTTTACAAGGGTCACAAGATATCACACTAGGTTCCTAAATGCAATGCATGAATCATGGCACCTAGTGGCACTCGATAAACTGTTTAGCCAAAGAATTCCTCTCTTTATAGTACGGCTATCGATCCTAAATATGATCACACCCTATATGGTGTCTTGATCACCGAAACCAAAACCCTAAGCAATACCTTTGCCTTGATCTCCATTGGGTTTTGTTTTTCTCTTTCTTCTTTTCAAAGTTGAGCACTTGATCATCTCTTGGTCATCACCATACACCATGATCATCTTCTTAACTCCATCACTTGGATTGTACCAGCCTCATCTAATTCACACACTTAGCATAGAGGTTAGTACTAAGGTTTCATCAATTAGCTAAAACCAAGCTAGGGCTTTCACCAGTACTACAAGTCATGATCACAAGCGGCCCTACAATGATCGGTCTTTAATCGACACAGGCAGGACGAGCACGACCAGGTGAACCTGTCTGCCCAAGAACACTTACCATAACATCAAATCCCGCCCAGTCTCAATTTAAACTTCATCCTTTATCATGGTACTCCCACGACGCAAAAGCAGAGCCAGGTAAAACCTATTTCCCGCAAACAATGAAACCATCATCCGACTTCTATCAAAGTCTAAGCATTACTAAGCATCAAGGGAAATGACCTATTCATACTAGTAGAGTAGAACTAAGGATACATGAATATCAAGGTAATCATGCAGCAACGGTATTCGACCAACCCCTAATTACTTAATGCACATCTCACAAGACTTAAGTGTAATAAAGATTTGTAAAAGCTAGAGAAGGGTGGTATGCACCGGAGCTTGTCTGTGTTACAGAGAAGGTTAGTTCCACTGAGGATCACAGGAGTTAGACTTGGCACTAACACCACGGTGGATGGACCTTCTCCAAAACTTGATCAACACGAGCCTTATCACTCTCGTATGCACTACACAATAAATGATGCTTTGCTTAACATGATAGACTATGTTGATGGTAGATAAGTGTCAATTTTAACCGTCAACGAAACATGAAAAGGACCTAAATGTAATTACCACTTAGATATAGAGGTTTTACTGATAGAATTCTACAAGTTTTGGTGAATGTCTATTTCTACAGGGTGTCAGCTGAAAAGAACTAAGGAAGGCCCACATGTCAGGTTTACATAGAGACAAAAGGGCTACACACAACTTTTCTGTAATCTGGAAGGTACGAGAAGACTCTGAAAACAAACGGGAGGCAAAACGGGCCCGAAAGCCGGGCGGCCGCCCAAGGGGTGGGGGCGGCCGCCCCACCTGCAGAGTCAATTAGGCTCTGTCTCGTAGATCATGCCTCCACCACCTTTGAGGATGAATATTAATCATAGATCAAGGTCGGTTTGATTCGAGGGCTGTGGTGCTTCCTAGAGGGCTATATAAGCAAGGCCCCTGGCCCATAGAGTAGGCATCCCCCTAAACTCTAATTCATTATCTCCTAGTCAGGACCAGGTGAGAGGTGTCCCATGAAAGGATGACCTCTCTAGGGGATTAGGTCTAGCTTCTTCAATGTAGTAGATTAGTATCTTGGGAGAGAGGGTCGAGTTGGGATCTTGCTTAAGGTTTCAGATCTAGTCATGGAGGCTTGCTACAGCCTTGTATCTTCACTTCAATATTATGTAAGACTTATACTTATTCTCTTATTTAAATGGCTATACTTACTTTGAATATATCTTGCTAGTTGAGTTTATCATTTCTTTTGTGTGCTAGTGCATAGAGCGCTTAGCCTTCTAGTTTGTCGACTAGGCTAGGTAGCCGAGCCTCGTGTAAGCGTGGTGCTTATATGATGCTCAGCCTATGAGTACACCATGTTCCCTAGTTGTATGGTAGTTATGGGTGGTGACAGCCCTGTCCATATCTATCGAGCAGGTTCTTAAATTGTAGGACCGTAGTCACGTTAGTAGAGGTATCCTTTGTGGTGCTCTCTCCTGTCTAGTGGTGTCCCGAAGTGCACAAGAGTGTGGTAAGTCTTAGCATAGTTGGGTATACATTTACCATGTAATAAGAATATCATAGGAATCTATCTTACCCGTTGACCTCCTAAGTTAACTAGTTGCATATCTTTAGTGACCTATCCCATGTGTGTCATATTACATAAATCCTATCATTTCATATATCATTTACCCCGGCTATAGTCTAGTTGGTTTACTAGGTTAGTAGATACATGATGGTGAATTATCAGATTCTTTAATCCTTGCTTCACTGTGGTAAAATATAAATAACGATACATGGTTTACTCCCGGTAAAATGCTACAATGGTATGTTTTGTGCGCTTGCGGAATCCTTTCTAACACCCTAGGTGTTAAGCATCGCATTAGCATCTCAAATCATGAGTATTAGCATCAAATGCATTTCATAATCACATGCAATGTAAGTTTAAAACTAAATTGAAACATGTGAAACATCATTTGAAACATGCATGTTGCATATGCTTGTGAATTATACTTTTGCCCTAATTGTGCTAGCTAGGTTAGTAAAACATGTTTGGCTAGAATTTTAAATCATCTAGAACTATTTAGCATGATTTTTTGGAGCAACTTTTGTATTCAAAATTTCCCCAAATTTTGCTTTTAAAAATATTTTAGAAAAATGAGTTTTTACTTGAAAAATGGACTTTGAATCTTTAATTCAAAATATGTTTGGAATTTCAAAATGTGCCCTAAAGCAAAGTTGTAGAGAATTAAATTTTGAACAACTTCTATTTTAGGGTCAAATATTGAAAATGCCTTTTTCTTCTTCAAAATTCGAATTTGGAATGGTTTAGAATTTCTGGAAGTTAAATTTGAAAAAGAAAAAGCCTTTTCAGCCTTAGCGGGCCGCCGCCCCGTTTCCGGCCCAGCTCGGCAAGCCGGCCTAGCCCGCGCGCACGCCCGCCTTCGCCCGCGCGCGTCATCTGGCCGTGGCAGGCCGCGCCCATCGCGTGGCGGCCATGCGCCGGCGAGCTCGCCGCGCGACGCCTCCGGCTGGCCTTCACCCCCAGCTAGTCGCGCACTGCCTCCGCCTCCATCGCATTTGTCCCCTGCTCGCCTCCTTGCCCGCGCGCTCCTCCTCTACCTCACTCAGCCGTAGCTCCGCCACCGCGCGCCATCACCGGCGCCTCCCACCTCCGCGCCACCGTTCCGGCTCAACGACCGTGCCTCCCTCCGATTCATCTCGCCACCCTCTCTGCCACCTTCTCCTCTGTGCTGGACGTGCACCAGCGCCTCGTTTTGAGCCACGGTGAGGCCCTATTGGGCGTTTCCCCCTCCGCTGCCCGCCATGGCCGCCGTTGGCTGGCACGCGTGGCCGAAGTTCCCTCCACCCTCTCTCCCTCTTCGGTCTCGGGCACCAGCATCACCTCCACCTCGCGGTGCTCGTGCACGCTTCCTTGGCCGCCGCCACGGCCTACGCCGGCTGGCCACCGTGCGCCAGCGCCACCACCCCGCCATGCATACCGGCGAGCTCAGTGCCAAGCTCAGCTGGCCGCGTTCGAGGCACCCCTGGCTTCGCCTCAGTGCGGGGAGCATGGTGGTGCCCTCCCCGTCACCGGAGGACTCACCAGCGACGAGTTGGCCGCCGGTCAGCGGTCGCCCTTGCCCGGCTCACTGACGGGTGGGGCTGGTCAGCGCCTGGGGCCTATTTGTCAGCCGTAGTAGGCAGTCTTGGGTGCACGGCCTCGGGTGTGCGTAGCGTTTACGGCCAAGTAGATTTTTGGATTTATTGAAAATGATTTCCAGAAATTGTGAATAAGATTACAAAAATTGTATCTCAAGATTTATAGCTCCAAAAATTGTGAAACAAATTTTGGTAGACTTCTTAAGACTAGATCTATGATGTAAAAATATTGCATGTCAAGTTTGAAATACTTTTCTATAGAGTTTTTATTTAATCCTTATAATTGTTGTTTTCTTAAGAAATGCATAGTAAATCATAGCAAGCTCAGAAAAATATGGTTCCACTTGCATTAGTTTCCTTTTGTGATTTAGTTTCTGGGAAAAATATATGCTAGGCATGTTCTATGTAAAATTATTGATGTCCAGTTCAAGTGCTATTTATTGCCAAGATTTGTTATTTTTTATATAGGGAAAAATATGAATAAAATATGCCTATGATAATTTTTGTGTAGTGATTATTTATTGTGTAGATTGTTGAAAAGTGCTTAAATCTGTTGTTTGATACTTTTCATAGTACAAAGTATTTTCATGCTCAATATCATGCTAGAGCTTATCATTTTTGTGTAGGTTTAGTACTCATCCAAATCTCATGAAATTTTATGGTGTGCCATTTGGAGTAACAATAGGCTACTGTAATTTTTGTAGATTTTTCTAGACACCAGAAATGCTTGTCACTGTTGTAACCCTAGTTTAAATAGGAAATAAAATGTCATTTTTATGAATATTAGAAGTATTAAGGAGTGTTTGGTGTATCTTTGAAGCACCCCAATCACCTTATTGGTGTTGCTTGATAAGTTAATGTAGTGGTGTTGATGAAGTGTAGTAGCACTCTTGTTAGGGTTATATGCTAGCTACAGTATAAAGATGTCGTGCTTTATTAATGATTAGGCTTGGATGATGTTGACTACCTTGTAGAAAGCTTTTTGTCTCTAACATTTACTTTAAGTTTTAATGTACTCATCTGCATACCATGTCATCATGATCATGGCATTCCACCACATCCGATGCACCATTTGTATGCTTACTTATGTAATTGCATCATACAGGATCGCAGGAAGAATCGCCAGTAGCAGTGCCGGAAGAGCAGACCGGGACAGATCCGTAAGAACTCCATGCACAGGAGGTGCCCGAGGAAGAGGAGCAAGGAGAGGACTTGCCTGAGTGCGTAGATCACCAGCCTAATTCATTTGAAAGAGGCAAGCCCCGGAGCATTCTAAATTCTCTATTTTATTCAAGCAATTCTTTATATATGAGTTATATATTGATTCATTAAGTTATAGGAGTTGAGTGAAACCGTTGTTGCATTTATTACTATCCTTGTCCACCTGGTTATCTATTACCCTGTTAGGTCAGGATCGAATAATTGCTTAGCCTTGCTTAGACCAGTAGCGATCGGTGATTTCTGGTCATCTACATTGTTAGGTGGTTATTGGAAGAATTTGCCATGAAAAGAATGATATCCTGGAATTAACCATGTGTTGATGGATAATTGGAGACCGGACGAAAAAGTTGGAGGCAACTAGACAGGGTTCTGGGGTGCTATTAGTTTTCCGTCTGTGTCGATTAAGGACCGATCGTTGCTCGTCCCTCTTGTCATGTTGAACGCATGCCTCACATTTAGCTGGCCGAATAAAGTACCTTTCGATCGCGAAGCTAGTGACACTATTCGAGCCGGGATAAACTCGGATTGACAGACTGGTGCTGAAGGGGGTATGACGGAGACGTGAAGAGTGAGCCCAAGGTGCGTCCTAGCTGTCGGGCGGTCCCTAAGTAGTGCGATCCATGAGTGTTATCCCATGGCTACTTGAAAAGTGTCATTGGTGATCTAAGCGACCTTGATGGGGAAGCGTGGTTTGTGTGAGGAATAAATCACCAGCTGGTTAGGAATCGATTCGAATCACCATCGCTCCTGGATAGTGAGCACTTGACTCGAGCTACGGCATCGTAGTAATAATGATGGAATACTGATGGTTATTGGATGGTATTGAAAATGCTAAATTCAAATGGTAACTGGATGTATTGGTTAATCAAGTGATTGCTATAGTCTAGGTGCTTACCTAGTTGAATAGGTCCTAATAAAGTTGATGCAAAATACTTAAATTAGTTTCTCCATTGTAGCTTATGCCTTTTGCAAATGAGTCAGCTAGTCCACTAAAAGAAAGTCTTGCATAATCCTTGGTGTCACTTTATTTTAGTTTAAGACGGGTAAGTCTAGCTGAGTACCTTCTCGTACTCAGGGCATTGTTCCCATTGTTGTTGCAGATGGTCAAATGTACTACGACTATTGCATTAACTGCCTGTATCCGGCTATGGGCGACAACTAGGACCAAGGGCAATGGTCACTCCGTATCTCTCATCTGATGCTTTTGTTGAGGATGGCTACCTACTGGCACTGTATCTGAACTAAATGAGTGTGTGTGTCTTATGAAACTATTTTGCTTCCGCTACTTTAATTTGAACTTGGTTTGTAATAACTGTCTGTTCTAAACTCCGATGTATTCAGCTGTCATTGCGAACTTTATGTAACATGTGACGGTGGCTGCTAAACCAGTACGATCTTGGTTTGTATATTGGTTGGTTTGAAATCCTTCGTGGTTTCACGGACTACCGGGTTATACAGGCTTAAGTTTGTTAAATTGTCTGCCTCGACGGGCGATTTTCTTACTTAATTTCGTATAATTGGTCGGTTCTGTTACAACCTTCATATTTTAGTTGCACTTAATTTATACCAACAAGCATGGAGGCTTAAGGTTTCGCATCTATTCATGGAGGCTTGGTAAAGCCTTGTATCTTCACTTCAATATTCTGTAAGACTTATACTTATTCTCTTATTTACATGGCTATGTTTACTTTGAATATATCTTGCTAGTTGAGTTTATCATTTCTTTTGTGTGCTAGTGCATAGAGCGCTTAGCCTTCTAGTTTGTCAACTAGGCTAGGTAGCCGAGCCTCGTGTAAGCGTGGTGCTTACACGATGCTCTGCCTATTAGTACACCATGTTCCCTAGTTGTATGGTAGTTATGGGTGGTGATAGCCCCGTCCATATCTATCGAGCAGGTTCTTAAATTGTAGGACTGTAGTCACGTTAGTAGAGGTATCCTTTGTGGTGCTCTCTCCTGTCTAGTGGTGTCCCGAAGTGCACAAGAGTGTGGTAAGTCTTAGCATAGTTTGGTATACATTTACCATGTGATAAGAATACCATAGGAATCTACCTCACACATTGACCTCCCAAGTTAACTAGTTGTATATCTTTAGTGACCTATCCCATGTGTGTCATATTACATAAATCCTATCATTTTATATATCATTTACCTCTGCTATAGTCTAGTTGGTTTACTAGGTTAGTAGATACATGATGGTGAATTATCAGATTCTTTAACCCTTACTTCCCTGTGGTAAAATATAAATAACGATACATGGTTTACTCCCGGTAAAATGCTACAATAGTATGTTCTATGCGCTTGCGGAATCCTTCATATTTTAGTTGCACTTAATTTATACCAACAAGCATTTTTTGCGCCGTTGCCGAGGATCGAACCCGGGTAGTCCGCGTGACAGGCAGAAATACTCACCACTGCTTACACGATGCTCTGCCTATGAGTACACCCTGTTCCCTAGCTGTATGGCAGTTATGGGTGGTGACAGCCCCGTCCATATCTATCGAGCAGGTTCTTAAATTGTAGGACCGTAGTCACGTCAGTAGAGGTATCCTTTGTGGTGCTCTATCCTGTCTAGTGGCGTCCCGAAGTGCACAAGAGTGTGGTAAGTCTTAGCATAGTTAGGTATACCTTTACTATGTGATAAGAATATCAGAGGAATCTACCTCACCCGTTGACCTCCCAAGTTAACTAGTTGCATATCTTTAGTGACCTATCCCATGTGTGTCATATTACATAAATCCTATCATTTCATATATCATTTACTCCTGCTATAGTCTAGTTGGTTTACTAGGTTAGTAGATACATGATGGTAAATTATCAGATTCTTTAACCCTTGCTTCCCTGTGGTAAAATATAAATAACGATACCTGATTTACTCCCGGTAAAATGCTACAATGGTATGTTCTGTGCGCTTGCGGAATCCTTCATATTTTAGTTGCACTTAATTTATACCAACAGACTAAATGCCATGATGCATGATGAGAGATACACAAGTGCATAACAGAAGTTAAACAAAGACAAGAAAGTTGAATACAACTTTTCTTCACCAAGGATCTAGGGTTATTATTATAAAAACATTTTCATTTAACTAACAAAGCTATTATTTTTTATCATAAAAGAATTACACTAGCAAGCACAAGCAAGTGATTAACATGAAAAGCATTCACATGGCTTAATCACTTACTCAAGATATTGCTCACAAGGAGTACTCAAGACTTGCATACATGCATCTATTGGTTTGATATTCAATTAAGCCATTTTAATAATTATTATACAAGTTGATTACAAGCATAGCAAGAAAGGAATTTAATTGCCAAGGAACAATATGGGTTTGGATGTTCCAAGGTCCACAATCAAAGTGTAAAACACACCAAAGTAAGTTAAGCATTTTCCTAATTTATTTTAGTATTTATTAATTAAATGAAAAGGCATTTAAACACATTTAAATTAACTAACCAATTTAGAATTATCAAAACAATACCAAACTTTTTGTGAAGGTAGATATTAGCACGTGACATTTACATAAAAAGTTTCATGATCACAGGATTAATAGTTTTATCTACAAAAATCACACAAGGAGCATTTTTTGATTAAAAGATGGAATTTTTAAGCAAATCAAAATTACTTATAATGACCAGGTAATATTTTTCTCTAAAATAGAACATCATGACAAGACTACACAAAAAATTTCTCATTTTTATCATACTCTAATAATTAGTTAAGAATTTCCAAATTTCAGCACATGTTTATATTTTCTAAAAATCGAAAACCAGTTGAAAACTTTTCTCACTTAGGGGTGTTTAGATGCAAAAAAAATTTGGAATTTTGCTACTATAACACTTTCATTTGTATTTGGCAATTAGTGTCTAATTATGGACTAATTAGACTTAAAAGATTCGTCTTATGATTTATAACCAAATTATGTAATTAATTATTTTTTAACTATATTAAGTGTTCTATGTATGTGTCTAAAGATTAATGTGATGAAAAGAGAGTGTAAAAATTTAGAATCTAGAAGGGCATGGCCTTACTCCCTCGCGAGTCGCGACCCACACTCATTGACGCACGGGAGCCGGGGTCAAACCTGCCCTGCCCGGCCTTGACCGAGCGCACGCCGGCGGGTACGCCGTGAAACTTGTCGCCGACGAGGTCTACGGCGACGGGAGTGGCACCTACGTGCTCCCTACAGCCTTGCACACACATCTAGCAGGTTGGATGACCGGATTGTGCGGATCACGGCCGTAGCCATGGCGGCTTGGCGACGCTCGGCACGACGGCGCGGTGACGGACCGGCTACACCAACGCGGTAGAGGTTCGGCTAAGGGCTCAGGCGGCACGAGGAGCTCACCATGACATCGAGGCACTGCTTGGTTGAAGCGTAGGCGGCGCGGAGTGTGTTGCCGATGGTGAGAGCGAGCACGGCGGCATAGACCGGTGGACACGGCGGCGTTCCGACAGCTCCGACGCGCATCTGGCAAAAGTGAAAGGCCGATGAGCATCAAGGCATCTCAAGTAACCCAAACACTGAAGGATGGGTCGGGAGCTGCTCCAGAGGAGCCTGACCACGCGGGGGTGGCTCGCGGCGGCCGTGGCAGCTCGGCCGCGACGGGAACGGCACGTGCGGCCGATTTCGGCAGCGAGGAGCGACGCTAGCAGGTCAAGGAGATGCGCGAGGGCGAGTTGAAGCTGTGGGCAAGAGCTATTGGGCTAAGGCGGAGGAGGCACGACGAATTTCGTCGGCGATCCAAGGGTGCACGGCGGCGGTGGAACAGAGTGAAAGAGGAGACTGCCGGCGACGTCGCTTTATAACGGACGCGGGCGAAGCACATCGGCGTCCAACTCCTGCTTGAGCACGGCCATGCGAACATCTGCGTGTCCGCGCACGTGTAGGCGGCTAACGAGGGCGGCGATCGGCCATCGACGGTGAAGCTGTTGCGCGGCAGCTGCTCCTGGTGCTACAGTAACTGACTGACAGCATCTTCAGCGCTCGAGATCTCCCGATTTCACTACTATACGTGATGAGATACCTTAAGAAAAGTTGTGTATCTACAAGAGATCTCCAACATTGCTTAAGGAACTAACATCAAAATCTGATTAGTTTTGAAGATTTTGAATTTCAAAAAGGGATTTAGTGAAACTGAAAACAGGATTCAGTTTCAGGTTATGAAACAATTTTGAGTAAGCTACTTTGAGCAATTAATTAGGGGACAACCATTAATCAAAAACTGCAACTAATTACATATTATCAAAGCCTAAACATCATACCAATTCATAGCAGCAAAGTTACTCAACTTCAATTTATTGGTTTAATAATTCTCCAAATACTGAACTTAATAACTGGTTTCCAAGACTTGGCCAAAAATGCTGAGGGAAAGACAATATTAAATTCAGTTTTTGAAGCTCCAATTCAACATGTTTGATTTAGAAACACCACCAATTTGTGATTCCACATTAAAGTACACACTAAGAACCCTAAAGTTTATTTTAACAAATTTTACTTGTTTAAGCAAATTCACATATATAAATTCACAAAGAACCTTAAACACTAATATTGTCATCATTTCATGCCACATGTGAAACATTATAGGTAACATATGAAACACTACAATGCAACATATGAAACATCGCATATGCAACACGGACATGCTACTATTGAAACATAAAATGCATTAATGAAACAATACTTGGTGATTATGCTTCATGATGCTCGTGATCAAGTTTTAATGGCATTTTAACATCTACAGAAAGTTGCTTGGGAATGCAGTGAATAGTGATTGGGGCAGTTAAACGCCCTGCCACCAGTTGACAGACTGCTCGCCCATCCAGCTACAGTGCTCGGCTAGGCTCCTCGCCGTCCAGCTGAAGCTCGTGACCGGGATGAGAAAAACCGAAAGCTTCTTCGTGCAGGCCCCTTGCATAATATGAATGCCGCTGGCTGGGCTGGTAGTTGGAGTTAACGTGATGTGTCCGTGGCTTCCGAAATGACGGATGACGAATTGGTCTGTAAGATGTCCGAAATGAAAGAGTTTACTTGAGTTAGGCGAAAAGACCAAAACGACAGGGAAACCATATAGCCTCGTCGACGAGGAAAGGGTGGTTTTGATTCCGCATTCTGTATTATTGCCGAAGAGACCTTCGCTTTTGGATTCGCATTGGCTTCGTACTGATGCGAGCGGCTGGCCCCCGAACAGACAGCCGAGCAAGAGCAGGGCACCCCTCTGATCAGCGGTGGCCGAGCAGGTCTCCACCGAAGAGGGGAAGAGGAGCAGCAGCCGCAGTCCTCCCTTCGAGCAGCAGCAAATAATACGCCGGCAGTGATGACGACCAGCCGATCGTATTTCCATTCAGAGTCGCTCGGTGAGTGAGAAATACATGCCGAAGTGGTTAAAATAAGATAGGTAATCAAGTTGCTTAAAACAAAAATGGTTTAACATGCAGCTGAAAGGAAGAGTTTCGGGCATGAAATTGCAGGCCATAAATGGCATCACTCCGGGGGGAGCGAATTGTCTTCCTTTGTTTAACTGCAAAGTCGTACCAGGCTGCACAAGTAGCCGGCCAGCCGGTCAAGGCCGAACATAGTGCTCGCCGAAACGCGCAGGGGTGCTCTCCCAGGCGCCACCGAGCGGTCTGATCGCCAAGGTACTCCTGTCCAAGACTTTTCATTTTTTCGAAACCAATCGTTACTGTTATATATACATATATATTTTTGGCTTACGAAATGGATAGGGCTGATTGGGCGGCGAAATGACATAGTTTGCTTCCACAAGGTTATGCGAAAAGAGTAGAGATTTTTTTTTTAATTCGAAAAGAAAGGAGCCTGACTAACAAAAACTCTTGGCCCTAACGTAACTATTCGCTAAGGATGGGAAACTGATCAGAGCACGTGCAATATCTCGAGGTTTGCTGAAAGGCAGAAGTAAAACGGGCCAAAAGTTCAACTTATCTGATGTAAGTCCAAAATAATAAGGAATTCAACTTGCTGAAAGCTGGGGAAAATAACTTCGCATGCTTCCAGGGTACTAGCTTGCGGCCCTTCAGAGTCCAAGGACCTTTCGTCACGACGAAAACCGGCGATCCACCTGCAAACAAGGCCGCACATAAACCGAAGACTACGGGAAACATCTCTCTCAGTTGCGCCCCTTCGCACCGAAGGAGGCTTCATTGTTGTCTTGCCATTTCGCTAGGACGAAATAGTAAAACGGTCTGGACCTTATGCTTTCGCCGAGCGCGACGGTGACTTGAGCGGACACTTTATTTCGCCCCGGCGAAATGGTGAAGTGAGCTGTAATGACGCGATAACGACTTGAACAAGTAATGCCATTTCGCTCCAGTGAAATAACAACGTGAGACAGGCTGCAAAAGCACGCGACGGCGGAGAACTGATTTGCGAAATGACAAAACAGTATGAGCTCGAGCTAGGATTAAAAAACGGATTACTAGCTCGAGACTGATAAAACATAAGAGTATTGTGCTATACCAAGACAAACAAGGAGGGGCGTCTTAGCTGTCTCACCATTTTGCCCTGGCGAAATGGTGAAGCCGACCAGAATCTCTTTTTACCACGCGCTTTTTACCACGCGCGATAGCGATGCGAGTGGGCATCGTCATTTTCCAATACCACGCGACAACAACTTGGGCGGGCACGCTAGCGAAATACACCATAGTTGCTTCTGAGCGAAATGACACAGAGGTTAGAGTGGTGGCTTCCGAGATGTCAGAGCTTTTGGGTGAAATGAGATTTTTCTGAGTAAAAATAATAGATTGTCGAATAGCTTTTATAGAGTGGAACAACTTACTCAAGAGGCGAACACATAGTGCAGGTTCAGGGGAGATTGCATGTAAACATAAGATTAGATGCATTATTTTGCAAATCATGTAAGAAATGACAAGACAAATTCTAGAAAGGCTGGCATTTTCGCATAAGGAGCACGTTATAGCCTGAAAGTCTAAAACACTGAGATTAGAAAAATCTTACTCATGCCCGTCTAGTTCAGTGCTGATGATAGAAATTTCGGAGTATTAAAGGAGAATGAGTTACTGACCTCTTGTTAATCCTGCAGAGTTAGATGAAGATTAAGCAAAACGAACAACTGAAGCTGCGATGTGCTTATATTGTGGAATATAAAGGCAGGTTAGCATAAACAAAAAACTGACGAGGTGAAGAATTTTGAAAGTACGACTGATACTGCAATAATTGTATCAAAGACAAAAGCTTAAGTAAGAGAGAAGCATGGCAAGCAGCTTATTAGTTTGTTTTTTGTTTTTGTTTTTGTTTTGTTTTTTTTGGAGAAGTAAAAAGAACTAGTATTTGTCCTTTTTTTTTGCTATCTTTGGACACTGATGCGGCTAGCTACTATTGCAGGGAGCAATATTACAAGTACAGACCGGAAGGAATGCAGAGAAACTTTGCACTGACTGAAAACAGACACTGCAGCTAACTCGGATAATTTACTGAAACAAAACAGGTCCTAAACTAAAAGGAGTGTAAAAGCTTGCTGCTGATCCAAAAGAAAATGTGTCAACCCTATTTAAATGATTAACTATTGTTTAACAACCGCAGAAACTAAACATGTTTCTGCCTTAATCTGAGAAATTACATGGTTCGGTACTCTGCACTTACTCTGAAGCCATCTTACCTGTTGTTACTATTGTTGACAGTCTGAAAGCAGAAACAGGTTTCGTAGTTGCAGAGTAAAAAACGAGCTGAGCTCCAGGTTCAGTGCGAAATTGAGATTTTAAACTAGAACCTATAAGCTACCTGAAAAGAATACTTAGCTGGTGCGGTGGTTTCGTCGTTCGTGCGAGACGTGAAGAATTTGAATGCCTCAGGTTCAGCCCACGACAAGCTTTTACTTTTTACCAATATTTAAAACGATGCTTATCTGGTGTGTTTTCGCGTCCTCAGGAGCAGCTTGGCTAAGAACGCAATGTCATTTCGCCTCCTCAACAGCAGCATGGCGAAATAGAAAACGTCATTTCGCCTCCACGGCAGCGGCATGGCGAAGCACGAAACGCCCTTTTGCTAAGCACAACTGGCCGGTCGAAAACTAGTTCACTGCCTGCTAGGCTTTGCACAGGAAATAATGTTGAGAGTAAAAATTTTGGAAGTTACTCGTGTAAAGAAGTGATAATAATACACAGCTGTCCAAGGCTCGAAAAGTTCAGATTCGAAATCCAGCATTTTTTTATTATTAGTTTTTTTTCTTTCGAAATGGAAGGTTGTTTTTCTTTTAATTTATTCTTTTTTCTGCAAAAAACTGATTGGACGAAAAGGTCACTTATCTTGGCCGTGTATGATTGGCCGGCCTTTGGTTGCTTCTTGTCTTCCTTGGGCTGGATACGAAACTCATTTCGCACAAACCCGAACGCAAAGCTGATGCTTCTGCATGGACTTATCTTTCCGGAGCCAAGCCATGCGGACGCTGCTCTATGTTTCTGAATACCAGCCTTTCGTCGCGTTTGAGCGCGTGCCTGACTCGTACATGTCGACCTTTGCTGACGAGGCTTTCTCTATTCGCGGCGGGATCAATTGGCGACGATGCGGCGGATGAAGTCGTCGAAGCATATCATGCCATCGGGCGCGAAGTCGACCTCGCGGATCCACATGTCGAACTCGTGCGTCTCGAGCTTCTCGCCGATTTGCTGATGGGAAACCCAAGCCCCTGCAGGACTCCGAAATCCCAGCCTGGAGGGAACTGCAGAGCCTTCTACTTGATCTGTTTACTCCAGTAAGTACTCCAAAACAAGCAGGTTCAAAGTGCTTATCTGGCCCAGCGAAAAGAGTGGGCTTGTCTTGCTTTACGAATAGACGAACGCTGAGGCGCTGGCCAGTGCTACAGTACACCCTCCGTCCCATTAGGTCATGCTCAACGCTTCGTGCTGCCCCAAACCTCCCGCTGTGCAACCATTGTCCAAATCATCACAGATGTTAGCTTTAAATGGTGTCAGATTCTCTTCTGCAAGAGGCGATAGCTTGGTCAGAGAAACAGTTAAGCAGCACCCTATCTCGCGCTGTGGCATAGGAGAGAACATACAAAGCTAACCAAAAGCTGAGCAGCTCCTGAAGGGAGGTGCTACTTGCGATGTGAGAGTATTGGCCCCAGCTCATCCTTGGAGTACGTGGAGAACAGCTTTATGCTAGGGCTAACACTAGGTGTTGCTTCCATTGCGCCTGCCCTTAGAAGCCGGCCAGTACTAGTGTACTCCCTTCCTCCCACGAGGAGTGACGTTTTTTACTTTTGGTTACCGTGTTTAACTATTCGTTTTATTTAATTTTTTTTATAAATTATAAAATAAATATATTATTATTAAAGTATCTCTAATAATAAAATAAGTCATAACAAAATAGATAATATTTATACAAAAATTTTGAATAAGGTGAACAGTCAAATAAGATGGCACAGAGTCTAAAACGTCACTTTCAATAAGACGGAGGGAGTACGTCGAAACCTTGGTGTGTCGGTGGGTGGTGTCCGGAACGGGGCGCATGATTGCGGAAGGTGGCGTCGTCAAGGCGCTAGCTGCCCCATTCGCTCGGTGATGTTAGTCCCTTCTTTTCGGATGGCAAACCATTGAAGGTAGCTGACGAAGGCTGGACATGCAGGGCAGGCTCCGGTGCTCTTGCGAGTCGTGAAAAATTCAAGCCGAAACGGTAGGCATCAACATTGGTCTAGCCAACAAAATTAAAAGGACGAATAGTAAAAGAGCGAACCAACAAAATTAAGAGGATGAATAGTGAAAGAGCAAACCAACAAAATTAAGAGGACAACTAGTGAAAGAGCAAACGAGAGAGAGGAAAGAGCCGGGTGATCAGCTTCCTCTCTCCCCTCCCCCTCTCCTCCTTTTAGGCCTCGTTTGGATGTGCATGTATTCATCTAAATCCATATGTGTTGAAGTGTATTGGAGTGGAATTGAACTAAATTTCATTTCATTCCACTCCAACACACGTGGATTGAAGTGAATACACATACATCCAAACAAGACCTTATAGGGGAGCTGGGAGGCAAGGTTATATGTATGCCTCTTGGTGGGGTTTGTATTTACAGAAACGCCACTAGGAGCTATGAATGGATCCTAAAGGAGTTTGTATTTACAAAAATGCCAATGAAGACTACAGATGGTCCCTAAATATTACTTCATGAAAACTAAGCTATGTAATTGGGTCCTAAACACTATACACACCCCCAACACTTAAGATTCTTCCTGTTTTATGCAAAAAAGGATGGCTTAGTTACATTGTTTAATAACCGCATAGCAGCATCTTACTTTTTTATGGGAAGGGCTACTTTACAATTTACCAGAGCACTATAATGGCCATGCCTACCGGGGCTACTAAGCAGGGATTAAATGGCTTTCTATCAACGTGAACAGAAGCAGTGTAAAAATACTAATAGAAAGTGACATGGACAATAAGGCCGATCATCTTACTGTATATAAGACTATCCATACTGCAGATTCTCACAAATAATTTGAGGATTTTGTAGTGCTAAATAGGTTCCAAGACAATTATTGAAAACAACATATAGGAGGCAGTAAATTGAACTCTTAACAGATCAAAGAATGATCTGTAAGCGGACGTCTTAGGTAGGCTTAGCGATATTAGAAACTTCTGCTACACAGAACAAAGCTTTAGTGTTGTCTACTTAGGATTATCTATTGGTGTCATCATTTGCATAATATTACAGTACAAGGCCTGCTGACAGCTCGGTGGCTTCCCCAGCTTCTTAAACTAACAAATAAGCATATCTAAAGAAGAACAGGGTTCAGTTGTCAGCAAAAATGTTAGACAGTAAACTGAGGTTCAGGTACTGATCATATTGACTAGTCCTAAGATGCAGATTTTTTTTTAAAAAAAATGCTGGTCTACGGAGGATACATGTTAACTGTAATTTTAGTAGCAGGATCTTGCATACACATCGAAATAACTCGCCAGCAACTCAGGATTATCTATATCACTCCTGGAGATAATATAAATGATAAACAATAAGCCATAATTCTTTTGTTCTTATTTTATCAGTCACCAATACATATCATATGATGTTTATTCTTATTTTATTGGTCACCTCAGCTCATCTAGCTAGAACACTTCAGGCAGGGCCTAGCTCTTTTCAGTGGGGGTGGCCAGCTGGTAGGTAACCGATCAGCATCATGACACCTGAAGGATGCAGTAGACATTCGCGGCCGCGGCCGCTGGGTTCTCCATCATTGGATCCCCCAATTTCTCGATTTCTTTGGCTTCCTTGGAGTCCCAGTCTTCGTCTTGCTCCATCGAAGCAGGGCGTAAGAGACTGTATTCTATTTGACGCTGAGCTCGACACCAGTGCTGCCAACGGTGCCTCCCTTCTCCCAAGCTTCAGCTACGTCTGAACGAACGAGTTGGAAGCGGGAGCCTTCACATAGCATGAGGACGAAGCTGATCAGGCTTCACCTCCTTTTTCTCTGTGGAGCCGTGATTGTAGCTTGCCAGAATGGCCAGTGCGTCCGCCGTGGATTTCTTGCCAGCATGCACCTTCTTCGGATCTTGGTAGGACCCGCCTCCTGTTAGTGAATTGTAGCGCCTGTTTGGTTAGAGGTGTTAAAATTTAACAAATACTGTAGCACTTTTGTCTTATTTGACAAAAAGTTTTTAATTTTGGACTAATTAGGCTTAATAGATTCGTCTTGTAAATTACTCCTAATCTGTGTCGACATACATGCAATTAGTCTATATTTAGTCCTTCATACATTTGTCGCAACATTGATGTGATGGGAGTTAAACTGAATAATTCAGAAACCAAACAGGGTCGTAGTCATTGGTTAACCCGAGTGGGCCATTCCTTCAAACACCCCCCCCCCACTCACACACACAGTGAAACAAGTTTATTATCCTGTCAAAAAATCAATTAAACAGCACAAAAATTATTACTTCACCTATTTTTTAATTATAATATTGTGTTTTTTCGCTATTGAATACTAAATACATATGTAAAAATATTGAAAAACTAATGAGACATATACTTGATGTATATATTTATTCACATCTGCTAGAATTCAGTCGCCTGAGATCTCAGACGATGGAGTTCATCCACTGTCCGACATATTTTGCTGCTGAGCTGCCGTGAGCAACACGAGAAGCATGACTGATGTCCAGCAACGTCGCCTGAATGTCTGCAAAAATACAGGCGCCTGTATAATAGCAAACCCCATATTTATTATATTTATAGGGTGTCGTTATATTGTCCGGTCCATCTTAATAAAAGTCCTTGTTCCGCCGCTGAAGTCGACCCTTCGATCAGGCGATCCTGTTCTTGAACGCATACTAGTTTCTCCCGTCTTGAATCCCGCCAGGTACAGATTATCTGACCGGATGGCCAGCGTGGACTGTACTGGTTCGCCCTGCCCCTTGAGGGTGATGTGGATCCAATCATCGTGAGCGCCAACTGGCGCTCCATCTGCGACATAGTGGACTTGCAGTGCTGCACACCGAGACTGACGTCGAAGGGCATTGTCTCGGTTGTCTTCTCTGCCTGCCAAACATCCGTCCTGAAAATGGTATCATCAGGTGAAGTGAACCTAATGGTCAAGAATCTACTGAAGATGTTGAACGCTTAAATAAATGCATTATACAATTCAATTAAATTAAAGAAAACTAAAAGTATGGTCATCTGCTGATTAAATGATACATGCGTGTTCTATTGAATACACTAAAGTTTTTTTTTATTTTGCAAAGTACGATCCAATGTTGAGTACGTGAGAGGTACGGTGATCTAATTACGTGAGGTGCTTGACAAACTTAGGGGGAAAAATAGTTATACCATATATATACGAGTTAGAGAATAAATAAAGTAAAAAAATGTACCATGATTTATAGTGTGTACAAGTATTATGACATGATTTAGTAGTAGCAAATATATATGGTATGTGACATGTCATATGTTTTAATGATATATGCCCTAACATGACTATATATAGTTGAAATAATACACAAGAAATATACGTGTGCGTGTCTAGACAGAAAGCAGCTTTGTAACGTGACTTCTCTTTATTGTAACGTGACAACATAAAGAAAAAGAAACATGCATATGCATAATACATTTTTTAAGACATACTCTAATCTACATGATACTTTCTTTTTTTGAAAGCCTTCCGGCAAAGCTTTATTGGTTCAGTAATGTAGCTGCATCGCTTACAAGTAATTGGAGGATAGAGCTAGGAGGATCATCTATCCAAACAAAAGAGCTCTTTTCTACCAAAGCTAACCTTGCTAATTCATGGGAAACTGAATTACATTCTCTATTACAATGGCTAATGGAAATAGCAGCAAACTCTTCCCAGTACTGGCAGCACTCGTCGTAGATTGCAGCTGCCGCCGTAGCTGAGAAGCCTTCTTCCTTCATCGTCGTGACAACTTTCAAGCAGTCGCCCTGAATCTCCACGCGAGAGCAGCCAATTTATTGTGCTAGCAAAAGACCATCCCTGAGAGCAAAAGCTTCGGCCATAGCCGCATCCACCACGTGTGGAATAGCTGTGTGCTGCTGCGATGAAACCGGTAGCTGCATCTCTGATAACAACTCTGGTGCTTCCTGCTCCCTTAGCATCATTATAAGTGGCATCAACGTTGATCATTAGAAAACCCTCTGAAGGTTTCTTCCAATTCTTATTAAGCACAATCTGTTTCTTCCCCACCAACGCATAATTTGTCGTGATTGCTGCTATTGAAATAGCGGATCTCGATGAATTCTGAACATCCTCCCCATGAACTAGTTGTCTCCGCAGCCACCAAATATACCAGCAGCCCATAAGAATGAGTTCAGCAAAGCCGACATTGGTGTCTCTATTAATATCCTCTAGACAATAAAATTGAATAGAATACAATTACAATAAAATATTTTGATTTATCTAAATTACGCATACTTAACTTGCAATAATAATTCGGTGATCATCATCATCTCTTTTTATTGTGAGTCACATTATAGATGTAGACACTCACATACACGCACGCATGCTCACTTCTACAAACAAACACCCATCCTACTCCACTATAAGTCATCACATGCACCCCGTTGTCGACAGAATGGTCACCTACCATGGGTATGAGCACTTCAGAAATACTAAGCGGGTAGATTTTAATATTCACGAGTCATCACATGAGCCCCACTGTTGACAGACATGGTCGTCTATCACCGGAAAATAGTGAGCATGGTTAAATCATCAAATACTGAAAAATCTAGAAAAATATAGCTTAACTTGCTTGGAGCAAAAATCTAAACAATTAAGCTATAATCCGTTCCCATATGTTAAAACTCTTTGACCGGCCCTCTTATACACGATTCCTGGCTCCGCTACTGAAAATTGCTATAGCTATATCTCACTCTTTCACAGCATAAACAAATAAATATTATATCTAACTTAGAAACAAATTGGTTAGGGTTTTGGCAAGATTTGATTGCATAGAAACTCTTCCTATTTACATGCAGTTTGCAATTAGGGCTTGTTTGGTTACCCCTACTAAAATTTAGCTACTAAACTTTAGTCACTTTAGCTACTAAACTGTCAACCAAACTAACTAAAAAGAGACTAAAGTAGTTTAGTCACATTAGTCACTCAAGAGTAGCTAAAACTAAAAGTGGGCTAAAGTGCCCAGTGGACGAGGGCTGCCCCTCTTTGCTGGTCCCCTACCTTGATTTGAACATTCATTAGGGGTAGTTTGGTCTTTGTTGAACTGCTTTAATGGCCTTTGGTCACTAGAACCTAACAGGGGTGACTAAAGTTTACTCATTGGTTTTAGTAACTAAATTTTAGTCATGAGAAACCAAACAGGGCCTTAATCTTCCTTTAATGTCATGCATGCAAGCATGCACGCCTACTCATACGAGTTGTATTTCCTTTCTTTTTCCATTTAATCAATTGTTATGTCTTCTAAATTCAAGGGCTTAGATTTATTAGAGATCTTGAGCATCTTTGAGAGTTCCCTAAATCCCTTCTTAGATGACATTTTTTATTCCTTCTAATATTTTTTTAGAGTTATAAAATTTTATATTTTTAGGAAGAAAATATTAGTTACTGGAGATGTACCTGGATTGAGAGAGTACCGTATACAATTCAATTCAAGAAAAGTAACGAGAAATCATAGAGGACACTCGGTTGTTTTTTACGGCCTCCAACACATGAATTTCTGTCCGCCCGATCGTCGCGTGGGCCTGGGCACGCACGGCAGGTCGAGGCTCAGCGTCACGCTTTCCGATGCCACGATCCATGCCACCACACGACGGCCCGAGCGCAGCTGCTGCTGCTCCTACGCCTGCTACTGCATCCATGGAGACGAACGGAAAGAGTCTGTCAGTCTCTTCTCTCTCGGTAGGGAAGCGAAGCGAGGTCAGAGGCGACAACGATGTGTGTACTCCATGCTGACGAGTTCAGAACTTGGTTGATTAGGAGCCCATAAAAATAATTTGTAAATATGTTTATTTGTAAACAATTTGGTATATATTTCTTCGTTATATACAATTCATAAAAATAATTTATAAAATTTGTTTCTTTTTGAATAATTTGGCATAATTTCTCTTGTATTTGCAATTCATAGAATAATTTGTAATTTTTTTTAAAAAAATGGCATATATTTCTCTGAGATCTGTACTCCATAGAAATAGAATTTGTCTTATCTCCAAATTACATCACTATATCTAATAAATTACAGTGAATGAATCATTGTACTCCCTCCATTCCAAATTATAAGGCATTCCAAGAATCTTGAAGAGTCAAAGCATCTTAAGTTTGACCAAAATTATAGAGAAAATTACAAAAATTTATAACATCAAATAAGTATACTATGAAAATATAATTAATAGAGAATCTAATGATACTTAATTAGTGTCATAAATATTATTATCTTATCATATAAATTTGGTCAAACTTGAGATCCTTTGACTCTCCAAGATTCTTGGAATGCCTTATAATTTAGGATTGAGGGAGTATATAATAAGACAGTGTAAATATAGCTAAAAGACATTGTAAATGCATAGCCAAAAATCAGGTGCCAAGAGCTTTCAAAACACTCAGTTGTTGGCTAATAAAGTAAACTAAACTATGTTAAACTCTGACTTACACGTTCTCGGCATCCCCTCTGACAGTGAACACGAACAGCGTCCCGAGCAGGAAAAGGAGCAGTGCGGCATTCATCGTGATAATTCCTGGCGTACTTGGTGGTCGTGCATCTCTATCCCTACCTAGTACATATCGAGTTCCGTTGCAACGGCACAAACACGTTCGCTACTAAAATAAAAAAAGAGAGAAAATAAAAATAGAATGGTAAAAAGACGTAGATAGAAAAAGATAATGAAATAAAAAGGAGAAAAGAAACAAAAAAGAAAAAGAAAAGGAAAAAAAAGGAAAAATAGAAACAAGAAGAAAGAAAAAAACAAATTTCAATGATATAGATAGATAAGGGAAATAAGATAAAAATAAAAGAACAAGAAAATTAAAAAAAAAGAAAAAAAATCTCTATCTTATTATTACTAATTAGAGGTCCCAATGAAGGCACCATGTTAATCCTCACCAGATACGCTAGGAAAAAAGATAAATTCTATAAATTCTCACAATATTCAGAAACATCTAGCATTTGATTTGATATACTCTAATTATAATCATCAATATTAGCCATTGGATCTATTATAATTTATTCAAAAAATTACCCATCACTGCCATCATGAAAAATACATAAAGTAACCCCTAATTTTGCATGTAAATTACCCACCACTACCATTATAAAAGATAATTCAAAGAACCCCTATATTTATATATAAATTATCCACATATGCTATTATGAAAAATAATTCAAAATACCCCCTAAATTTGTAGCTAAATTACACACCTTGGCCATTATGATATATAATTTAAAATACCCCCTAAATTGCGTCTAAATTATTCAACGTTGTTATTATGAAAGATAATACTCCATGATAATAAATTTTATAAGTTATTATTTTAAATAAGTTTATACATTTTTATTGAAACATTATGTCATATCAATATTATTAATTTAATTTTGTACACTCTATGATATATAAATAATACTACACACATATAATCCAGTGATATAACAAATTCAACATATTTAGTGCCAAGATGCAAGTCAAGTTTCAACTTATATGGAAAACAATACTACTATGATATAGACTCTTTTTATTTAAAAATTCGAGAAAAAGATAAAAATACTAGAATATTCTAATTAACATGTGAGAAAATTGCAACGATTTAATTAAAAGTTAAAAGATAACCTATAGATTTATGAAGATAGAAAAAGATTGTATTGAGAGTTTATATATCTTAAGACTATATTTCAACTAAATACGTATCACATTAGAAAAAAGTATAAATACTATAAATTCTAATTAGAGGTCCCTGCTGGAGCCTGCATCACAATACTTAATTGAAAAAACAAAAAATAGATCCTAAAAATTCTCATAAAAATCATAAACATCCTACCATCAATTAGGTATAAGCTAATCACCATTGATAATAATAGTAATAATAGCTATTGGATCTATTATATTTTCTAAATAATTATCCATTTCTGCTATTGTATAAAACAATATAAACTAACTCATGACTCTAATTTATATTATCCACGTATGTCATTAAGAAACAAGATGTTATGTAGAACTAAATTTGCACTCAAGTATCGACGTCCTCTTATTATGATATATAATTTACGTAATTCAATTTTTATCTCATTATTAAAAAATTAAATATCCCCTTAAACATGCATCTAAATTAACAACATCTCCTATTACAAAAAAATGTTTAGATAACCAATAGAGCATGTATATGTTTCTACCTTACCCCACCTCTATCAATATTAATATAGTATGATTTGATTAAAGTAAATATATGCCTCGTGTTAACATGCTTGAGCAATAAAATACATATATTATGTTTCGTCACATAAAAAGTATTCTTTTAATAACTCATATACTAATGATACTACAATGATTTAAAACCATATTAGTAACCATAACATATAATTTATATAGATTTTTACTTTAGATATATTTATGTATTTTAACTAAAATATTTGATGCATCTATATTGATAGTATAACCATAACTGCAATATTCCTTAATAATAAAATTCAATCATCTTGAGAAGTGTGGGAGACCACTGCTGGCTATATTTTTCTAGGCCTTTAAGAATACTTTAGATTAACAAGTCAGGTTTAAGTATTAAAATTCTCTTGTGTGGTTAGTACTTTTCATGTTTCAAATAATGGCTTATGTTATTTTAGTACTTAAGAACATACTTTATGACCTAAAATTTTTATTTTAAAAAAGTGCAAAAAAGAGAGTTAATAAAATATACAATAAACACAAGAGTTTCAACTTAAATAGAGGAGAGAAAAAAAAAGATGTAGCAGACAATAATAATAAAATTTTAAAAATTAAAATTTAGATTCATGACTTTATAAGATACGTGATGCAACAAGAGCAACTATGATTAATGGTAAGGTTTCAAAGTAATATTTAAAATATATATAGGTGCCATGCAAAGAAAGAAATATAAATCTGGATAAAAAAATATATAGAATAGTTCCTTGAAAAAATAGTAATTAGTAAGTTTATGATAATTAGATATAGACTACATAGTATCTATCATATCTACTATGTTGGAAATAAACAAAGAGAAAACATACAGTTTAATATAAGTAATTTTTTATTTGTTGGATGTACTCCCGCTATTCCAAATTATGAGAAAAACATACAATTTAATATAAGTAATTTTTTATTTGTCGGATGTACTCGCTCCATTCCAAATTATAGGTTGAGATTTCTAAATAGATAGCTTTTGCTATACACGTAGACGTACTATCTAGATATATAGCAAAAATAATATATTTAGAAAAGACAATGTCTTATAATTTGAAATAAGGGGAGTATTAAAATGTACCTAATACTTATATCTCCTAACATTCCAGCCCGTGCGAGAGCACGTGTTGATGGACTAGTTTCTACCTAATGTTAAAGAGCGAAGTGTTTCTCTCAATTCGTTTTTTTTTACTTTTTATAAACTACCCTTCTTTTGTCCTGCTTTTTTACTTTTCAAAAAATTGTTGTCGTGCTCCTGTACCCCATAGGTGACTCGGGTCATGACCTTTGCTCATGCGAGTTAGAAAAGTTGTGTCAAGAGATGATACAGCTAGAGTCCATCCCAAAGTGCCCTCGCACCTTTTGTATCCCGTATGTGACGAAGATTTATAACTTGCATCCAGTGACACTGCAGAAATACAAAGTTTGATTTCAAGATGTATTAGGTTTCATGCTATGCGTGGACACGTTTGCTAGATAGATATTCACTCCCGTGCTACATTTTAGTATCCTATAAATCATCTTCGGCCCACTAATAAAAAGTTAAACAGCCCAATAATAAAAACCATAAATCCCCACCTGGCCACCTCTCCGCTCACATACGGGCGATGGTCAGCGCCGAAGATCGGCGGGGAGCACGAGGAACAGAGACTATGGTCTGACAGGAAGCAATCACGCCAAGGACAATGAGGAAGCGAGCGAAACGTCGTTCCCGCCGGCGGAACGACGGAGGAAAAGAAGGGGGCATGTCATGACCATGATCGCTTCGAGTTCAGCGACATGTTGCTCGCCCGCTTGTCGGCCCCGTGGTTCGTCGACATGAAGCGGCTCCAGTCTATCGACGTCAGAGACGACCAGAACCGGCTGCAGTTTCCCGGGCGGAGCCGGATCTCCCAGATCTTCACTGACGCCGAGAAGGTCCGGGTCAGGACGTCGGGCGGCATGCCGGTCACGGCGTTCGATCACCGGGGCCAGCAGTACGAGATGACGTGCAAGTAAGTTATGGAGAGACAAGCACTACCGGTTCATGGGGCCGGGGTGGAAGAATTTCCGGCAGGCTCACCATCTGACGATAGCCAAAGAAGCTCACTTACGGAGCGTAACGGTTAAGCTATGGGGGTTTCGCTCACGCGCGCTGCTACTGCCCGAGGTCAAGGACGACGGCGGCGAGGAGGAGCCCGGGCACCCGGATGGCGCGCTCGGGCTGGTGCTGCTGCTTCTTGACGAGGGTGAGAGCGAGGAGGAAGAAGTGGCTGGTGAGGAGGTGGTGCCGCCACTGCCGCGTGACGAGAGTTATGCGATTGAGTTTCTGGAGCTGAGGGGTGCAGTGGCGCTTTGGCTATTGTGGACAAGGGATTGAACAAAACGCAAACGCGTGCACGACGACGCCGAGATTGGAAAAGCACGCATCGGGGTACCGGGTACGATTGCTTCTTGCTACCTCATCATCATGTTCTAGTAATTTTAGATAGTATTTGAACCAAAGTTATGTGGAATCATCAATTGTTGGTTTTTGGACAGAGTCATGAGTCATAAGTTGTTTCTTTGGACATGTCTAGTTCCTTATTTTAACATGCTCTCTCCGCTTATATATAAATCTTTTCTCTCAAGAGTTTTCTGCATCAAAATTGTTTTCTCATTATCTGAAGAATGTTATTAATAGTGAGTATTTGAACCAAATCACTAGGGGGAAAAACCTTAGTGCTGAAATCACGCTTAAGAAGTGTCGCGTGTCAGTGTCACTAAATTTAGGACACCTGATTTCTTAATTTATTCAACGTGCCGCTTATATAAATCTTTTCTCTCTTGACTTTTCTGCATCAAAATTATTTTCTAAAGTGCTGCCGCATCAAAAATATTTGTTGAATAAGTGCATGACCTATCTGAAGAATGTTATTACAAGGCCAATGATTTGTCTGAAGAATGTTATTAATAGGGAGTACGTATTTGAACCAAATCACCAGTAAAAAAAAACCCTTAGTGTTGAAATCATGCTTTCATGTTACTAAATTTAGGACATCGGATTCCTTAATTTCAAAATGCTTCCTCTGCTTATATAAATATTTTTTCTTGTTGCAAAATGTCAAAAGTATTTGAAAACTATTCTTATTGTAGAGTTTCAATCATTGTTACATTAACGGGCCATTTGGATCTCAGCTGTAGCGCTTAGCGGTTAAAAGCAGTACTAGTGGATCCAAATACTCTAGCTAATAGCCCAAAATGAACTACCGAACTAATAAAAAGCTATTGACTACGTGATCTGAGCCTCTCACGAATTTTATCTGTTTGGCATAATGGCATTTGACGATTAAGAACCTTTTTCCTTAGATGCCTTTAATTAATTCGAGTTTTTTCGATTTTAAAAGTTCAGGATGTTATTTTTAGGAAGGGCAAAAGTTGTTGTCTTGTACTAGTACGTAGAGTACATAATTAAGAACAGTAGTACTAGTACAGTCAATCATTCAGCAGGGTTGGAATATACTACCTTCGGTATTAAGATTCAAACTTTAAAAACTTTAACCAATAATTAGGTTAATAATTTTTAACTATTATAATACAAGCTTTATATGACTAGATTTGCAAGAAATTATATTATCTAATGACTATAAGTTTATAAGCATAAATAATATAATATAAAGCAAATGAATGGTCAAAGTGTAATCTAGAAAACCGTGTTATTCTAATTTGCGTCAGATAAAATAAACCCGAGAGAATATATGGTAAGCTTGCTGTCAACTCTGCCCTCTGCACAGCGGCAGTAGGCGGACTCCACCGTGGAAGCTAAAAAAAAACTGGCTTCACCTGCTCCCACCGGCTCAGGAGAGAGGAAGGAGAAAAAGAACTCCTCTAAACAGTGTATAAACAGTGAATGCCAGAAGCTAAAGCCTGTGAGAGAACTGCAAAACGGGCCGACCAAACGTGCGCGCTGTACCGGAGGAGCCAGGGGAAAAAGCTGCATGCATGCCTTGCCGACGCCGACGACTGCCGTGCCGAGACAGCACACAGCAGCGGCCGGGGGCGCCAGGCGCCCAGGCTTCACCGGCGGCATCAAGGCGCGTGCATGCATGGGCAACGTACGCATGCATGCATGCACGATGCATGGGCACGGGGCACCACATCACGCTGGCAGTCAGGCATGCGTATATGCACGGCTGCATGGCAGTTGGCAGCGCGAGCATCAGAGGCGGCTCAGGTGGACAGGCCGGACCCCTGCCCTGAGCCCCTGACCGTACGGGCTGCGGAGGCCGCCGCGATGCGAATTGCGACGCCTGCGACGTACGGAGGCGTCATGCGCGCGCTCACATTGCAGCACCTGTGCACCTCACATCTGACTAGTGACGAATCGCATCGCAGTCCAGCCCCCCCGCTCCGGCCTGCATTGTCCGGTGCACATCAATTCGGCCCCTGGCCGTGGCTGCCTTGCTGATCACCTTGCAGCACCTGTGCACCTCACATCTGACTAGTGACGAATCGCATCGCAGTCCAGCCCCCCCGCTCCGGCCTGCATTGTCCGGTGCACATCAATTCGGCCCCTGGCCGTGGCTGCCTTGCTGATCACCTTGCTGATCATCATCATCGGCCGTGTCCGGCTGCCTGACCCGCCTGCATACCGCGCCGCGCGCCTCATCATTTCGCGCAACTGCTGCAGTGACGCGCGACAATGGAGCCGTTCGGCTGTGTTCCGGTTGGAAAACACTATTGACTGATTTGTTGTGAGAGAAAAATACTATTTCGATTAAAAAAATAAGTTAAAAAAGACAAATTAGAAGCCGAACGAACGGGCCCAATAGACGTAAGACCACAGTCCACACACAGAGCGACGACCGCGCGAACCTTTCCCCTCTCTCTCTGCCGCGCGCGATCCGATCTGCCGAGTCTGAGCGAGCGTGCGTTGCGTTTGTGATGATGGTGGTGCAAAGGACAGTCGACAACTGCACAACACGAACACATCATCCCTGGTGCCGTCGTGCCGAGCCGTGCGGTGCTACCGCTGCCGCTGTACGGCAGGCTGGTGTTTTGACCAGCTAGCTCTGCCAGCCCACAGCACAACACGAACACATCATTCCTGTTGAAAAGTTGTACTGCAGCTCCCGCTTGATCGTGTGAAACTCGAGCGGCAGTTTTTTTTGGTCGACGTTGGTGTTGGCTGTCAGAGGGGCTACGTGTTTAAGTGGTGAACATGCTTCACCTCAGCAATATTTTTCTCGATCACGCAAAAGGTTTGCGCGTCTTTATATATTAAGATAGAAATAGTTTGAGTACAAGATGCTCAATTGGTGTCCGGGCTCGACATGGTTTGCAACTAAGCTTAAGCCCGCCCGAAACTGAAAACGTCTATTGTATTACTCCGGCTAATAAACAACCTAGACTCCTTGCGCCAGCCTGTACCCAGAGATTAGCTTCATGCTTGATCGTCGCAAGGATTTGTGGCACTTGGGTGTTTGCTCCCCTGAAGCACCGAGCATTCCGCACTTTCCATAGCTCCCAGGCAACAAGGAGGAAGATAGAGTCAGCTCCCATCCGCTCGGTCCCAGTCCAGTGCTGCCTAAGTCATCCACCGCTCCAAGATTGATGTAGACGTCGAGGTCTCCATCTGTTGTCGTAACGCCATGGCGACGTTCCATCAAATTTGTTGAGAGAAGGAGCAGGTGACAACTATATGGTCGATGGTTTCAGCCTACTGGTCACAGAGGAAGCAATGGTCGTTTGCCTCGAGCCCATGCTGCCACCGGCGGTCGGCTGTCCACTGTCTTCCGCGAAGAACGAGACACATGAAAAGCTTGACCCTGAGGGGTGCCCAAGTATCCCAGATCAAGTCACAACCGGAAATGGGGTGACTCCCGACGTGCAATGCGCCATACGCTGATCGCACCGTGAACTTGCCATCTGAAGTCCATTTCCAAATCAACTTGTCCGCTGTGTCAGTGAGCTGGAGGTTGCTGATTTGGTGCCACACGCTGAGGTAGTCGGCAATGGTGGCCATGGAGAGCCCTCCAGTGATCTGCCGTATCCAACTGCCATTGTGCAGCGCGCCAGCGCCTGTTCCACCGTCTGTGTTCGACGGCTCTCCGCGGAACAACTGCTAGGAGCGCCGAGGCAATCTCCTAGATTGATTCTCCGTTTATCCAGTTATTCGTCCTGAAAAGAGTGTTCTTGCCATCTCCAACCACTGTGTATGTCGAGGCGCGGAAGAAAGCGATTGCTTCTAGGGAGGATTTGATTGGTAACTCCGACCAGGCTCTGTCTTGGTCTGTTCGTTGCAACCAAAGCCACTTGGTCTGGAACGCGGTCCAGGCTAGGCGTAAGTCAGTGATAGCTCAGCAATATAGAAGTGATTTTTGGCTACTTGTCAATTTGGACAGATGTTTCTTTGTTACATACATGCACCGTACCACATTGCAGACGCTTTTGTTCGTTTAGGACGAAGCAGGTAATTAAGGTGGTGATGACTGATGAGGTGGAGCTTGCGTGTATAGTAAGCTTTGAGTAATCAGAAGAGGGAGATCGATATCAGGGAGTGGGTGGCCCGCTCTTTGTCGAAATTAATGACCCGGCACGCGCTGTGTGGCATAATATATACGGTACTGCTGTGCCTTTCAGTTTCAGTGCCTAACAGATTTTAAACTTGATTTTTTTTTCGCGAACGGGTACATGTACCCGTGTTAAACTTGATAAGAGTTAGAATAAAGTGACCCGCCGGATTAACATGACTAGATCAAAGGCCGCACGGTTGGATTAGCGATGGATGGGACCATGGAAGCGACGTACTCTGTATTCAACCAAAAGCATGTTTCGTGATCATGTCCTGTTAAACTTCTTAATTTTCGGCTATTTATGTGAGCATCTACACGGCATTCATCTTCGAAAATTAAGCAATTTCCTAGATAACACGAGGGTTCTATTATAGGTCTATAACAACTTTACTAATTCGTTGAAAGCTACTATGTTCTGACCACTTGAAAGATCCAAAACTTTTTTTTTTTTTTGCAGAGTTGCGCTAGTGCGTTTTGTTGCTAATTTTAAAGACTTGGTTAACGGGTCATGGGCTCATAGCTTATGGCAACATTAATCTTTATTGCAAGTTGGGAAAACACCGAGTTACATTATTTGAGAATGATGAGGAACAAGCCTACTGAATCGATGATGAGCAAGAAAAGTCCATACTCTGTGCAGTACTGCACACGCGTGGTGTAGATCAGCAGACAAGGACGGAAGCGAGAACCCGTCAACAGCTTGGGACGTTGCAGAGCAGAGAGCCATGCTAAAGGATATGCGTGCCGTTTGATACATATGTAGATCATGAGGTAACCATTATGGATGCACGCGTGCATCAGTGATAGATACTACTCCGGATAACGCCCTCATCAAAGCTAATAAACAGGGTCAACAGACCTAATAGTACGTCGCGCCAAAAATCAAGTCCCTGGATTGCCGGGCAGAATATGACGCTATCCCAATCAACTTGCACGATTGATGCGTAGTCAAACAGTTGGAAATTAACTCTTGTTGATCGTCGCGGGAGAAGAAATGATGAAACTCTCCTGGCACGATTACTAACTATCTATGAGTCATAAAATTAAATGTCTATAAAACTCTGTAATGAAACTTTACATTAAGAGTTGGTGTTTCATCTAAGTTTCATTATCTTGATAACAACGCTATGAAACTATCCATTGGAGTGGCCTTAGAGCAAGGCTAATAATATAGCCGGCAGGCTGATTGTAAAGATCTTTGCAGTCTTCTCTCAGCCCACTCATATAGTAGTTAGCTCTTCACTATGAATACATGGCCCACTTGTCTCTCTCACAAAGCTTCTCGCCTCTTATGTTTAAATAGGTTGTAAATTATAGCCCGCTTCTCTTCTCTTTCCTCTCGTCTCTCCTCCGCCTCAACATTCAGCCTACTTGCTCTTAGTTTTCTCTTGCTTCATTTCCGTGCAGTGCTGCCACGAGTGCATTCAGTACCCCAGTACGGGTCAACACGCACGGCTTTGTCAACCGAGACAACTGCTCAAGCTAGCTGCTTCGATCAGCTGTTCCTAATGATAAGCATGAACGGGGAGAGTTAGGAGGCAGGAATACAGGAGACTCAAGTGGATTGCCAGCGGTAAAAGAGGCGGCTACGTAGTACGTGGTCCCGTGCGCGCGCGAGAGAGGCGGACGTGGGTGGAACCATTCCAGACGCCACCACGGCGAGGAGCACCACACAGGTGTATGTCCGGGGCGCAGGCCAAGGAGGCACCCCATCACCTCGCCCGGCACTTGCTCGATCGGCGCACGCACGCGCACAGCGCCACACAGCATCAGCGCATAGTACTGTATTGTTGCTAAAATAAGCAAGCCACATTATTCCATTTTCTTTGCCTTGAGTGAGCTCATCATTCCCCCTTTCCCGTGCTTTGTCTTTTCGATGTTCGCTTTGACCTCACCATAGGCTTCCCTGCTGCGTCACGTAGTACTCACTTTCTCCGGCCTAAGTTGAGTGTACAACTAAACTTTCTGGGAGTTGCACACCTCTCTTTGCCTAATATTTATATCATCCTATTCTAAGAGGGGTGGTGTTATTTTTGACTCTTGAGGCCCCCCGAATCAGCTCACCAAGAACCACTCCATGGGAGACTCCAAAGCAAGAGAACCTCTTCCACGGCTGCTAGATCTTATCCCGGACGGGAAACAATGGAAGGGGAGGGAAGCACCAGCAGGCGCAGGAAGATCAAGGAACACAGGCTTTGGGAGCGAGGAGGAGGACAAGAAGCTAGAGCTCAAACTCGGTCCTCCGGGTCTCATAGAAGAAGGGACGACAACAGCAGCAGTGTCAAGAGATGAAGGGATACAGCGAGAGATTATTCCGACTCTCTCGCTTGGTTGCTTCCCACATAAACCCTCCAAGCCTGCAATAAACACTACTGCAACTGGGACAAAGAGGGGGTTCTTAGACACCATTGAGGCCAAAACAGAAGGTACCTAGCCGCTTATTAGCAGTATTCTTGATTTCTTGTCTTTTTTTTTGAAAAATTTTGATTTCTAGTCTTGTGCTCTTGTTTAATTTACTAGAGACCAGGAACATAGAAACGAAATACTCTTTTGTTATGTGGCTCAAAGCTCTATGGATAGTATTTTGTTCTGTTGCCTGAAGATTGCAATGATATACTTTGTTCTATTGTTTAAAGGTCGTGATGAGCAGAAGCAGCAGGCTGGAGCTGGATGTGGGAACGAACTAGCACTGGACGAGAAGATAACAGCCGCGAGTGATAGGAAGAAAGGATTCTGCCCACCAACATCGCACAACAGACCACACGCCCAGGGAAGGTAATGGTAGCCATAGAGATGCTTTCTTTTTACTATGTCAAAGTGAGGTCCCTTAAGGCTTTAACTTTCTTGCCCAAAAGTTGTTTCCTTCAGTTTGTCAAATCATATCATTCTTTTCTTCCATAAAAGGTGGTCAGCTTTTGCTCAAGTGCAATGAGTTTTTCGGGTGGTTTTATCATTTCCTAAACTTGTGGTTTTGAACTTTTCAGTGTAGCTTTACGCCTTGAGCACTTCTCTTTTGGACTATGGTTGCTATGGTATACAGTTTTACAGTTGCACTACATAAGTTGAAAGTGATATTAATAGCATCAATCATTCGACATCTAACATTATCAATGGTATAGTCAGCTAATACTTCACAGACAGACTAACTCACCGGCCCTGTATCTGGTACAGAAGGCCTTCAGCTCCAGTTGTCGGTTGGCCTCCAGTCAGATCCTTCAGGAGAAATCTTGCTCATGGCAGTTCATCCAAACAATCCACTGAGCCACAAAATAGTGAAGCTAGCATGAAGGAGGAGCTTGCCTGCAAGAAGAATCCTCTTGTAAAAATCAACATGGATGGAATCCCCATTGGAAGGAAAGTAGACCTTGGAGCCTATGACAGCTACGAGAGGCTATCATTGGGCGTCAAAGAGCTTTTCCATGGTTTTCTTGAAGGTGCAAAATCAACAATCGGTTTGAATGAAACAATACTTAGATTCATTTTAGAGCTTTCATTTTGTGCGCCTTTACAACACGAAGTTGTAATCTTCTTTCCTTTAACACTGTGTTTTGCCTATGTTGCAGCTCAAAAGGATCTATCTGGTGCTGGAAGTACACATCAAGGGGCCACTGACAAAATATTTTCTCAATTATTGGATGGATCTGGTGAATATACTCTAGTTTACGAAGACAATGAAGGAGACAGGATGCTGGTAGGGGACGTGCCGTGGAAGTAAGCTTCCTTTGTCATTTACAATTCAACCACACCCTACCAACATAAAAAGGAAAATGTTATAATCAGCACCTCCAACTCAATAAACACGTTGATTCACGTGCCTTGTCTAAAATTGAATCATCAAATACTGCTAACACTAACTTGAAGTTTGAAATATAATAGAAGCCTACTTTATTGCACCATCTAAAGTCTTTCTTTGTATGTAATCCCTGCAGTGTATTTGTGTCAACCGCTAAAAGGCTGAGGGTTTTGAGGAGCTCAGAGCTTTCCCATGGTTTGGTAAGCACAAGGCCACCTCAAGTGATGTGTCCGGCTTTCTGTTACATGTTTGATTGCTCCAAACTAAGCATGACCTTCCTTTTAATGCTTTTCCTTTTTTACAGATTGCAGTAGCTCCTAGAAGAGGCTGAAAGCCTGAAACAGTGACAAAATTCTATCATTTGGAATGTGAGCAAACTGAACCCGGACTACTCCCCTTCTGTGATGTGATGATACCTAATTTTTTTGCCTGAGACTAATCTAATGAGATGAACTAGCATTTCAGATGCATGGAGAGGTCCTGGATATTTTGTAAATTAGGCTACCATGTGATTCGCTGCTGTAGAGTAGTGTCATATTGTAATTCTACATGGGCATTGGGCTTCTAAGAGAAAGTTCGCAAATGCAAGATCTACCAATGTAAAATTACTTGCTCTGTGCGACAGATTTGTTATCCCAACATGCAAATCTAATGTCCAGACCGCAATCGTTAGTACTACTCACCAAAGCGCTAAAGAGAACACTGACATGCTAGTGTTACTGCGACATGGCATCTCTGAGTAGCAATTTGATGTGGTATTTTCAATTACTCTAGGACACACAAAAATTGGGAAAAGAGCAAGGTGTCCACTTCTAACCTCCCCCTTCAAATGTTGTCTCAAGCACCATAAGCAATAACAAACCATGGAAGCAAAGCATGTGCTAGTGCATTCATGGCTGTTGAGTGCCAAATTGCTGTCCTATATGCCAGTAGCAGACCCAAAGCTTTCTAGGAGCTTGGGCGGTTTAGTAGTGGGCTAAGCAGGCCTAATCTCCTCTATATATGGGCTACAAAATAATTAGATCTAGTGGAGTTGAACGCCGAGGAGGCTGGGCGAAGGCCCAGGGTCGCCAGGCCCTGGATTGCCAGTGCTATATGCCAATAGTGTCAGGACTGTGACTTCACACACGAGGGGCAACTAGTCCTTTTGTTTGCTTGTAAAGGAATCAGTGAATCACACAATGTCTTCGCTTCTCGTGAGTATATAACATTATCCAGGTCATAAATAATTACATGGACCTGATGACACCAGATGCCAAACCTGGAAGTGGTCCAAGCTGCCCTGGTGGCCCAGTGACCATACCCCCAGAAGCTCTCAAAGAAGTCAAGATAAACAGAAGGTGGCATTGGTTTTCTAGCATGATAGAAACAACACATCAAGTGACACTTCTTAAGTGCTTATCACCGTTCGTGCAATCAAGCCTATCACTTGAAAAGTGGAATATTATTGATGCCAAACTTCATGCAAATTTCAACAAAGCAAGCTTCATCCTTTTTGCACAGTTTTCACAAACAAAACTTAAGAACAGCTATGTATGGTACAGCAGAGGACTTAAGTTGCAAGGTGAAAGCATGGAACCAGATATTACGAGTAGAATCCTACGGTGTTCAGCTGTTGAAAAAGGGAGGTTCAAAATAAGACAAATATCTTACCCAAAAAATAAACTGCCAACTAGTCCGCACAGACTTGAAGCACCTTCAGCCTCCTGACTCCTGAGAGTCCTCTTCTAGAGAACAATATTCACCCGGATGCTTCAAGGCCTAGGAATTGGGGACAAATGAAATGTCTTTGTCACTGGACCATCACTAAATTCCGGACAGCAGGAAAAGTAGAAGAGATGGGGTGAATTACAAAAGGATCTTAGCCCATTCTGCAATATCCTTGCCTGACATCTGCATCTGCAGTGTTGTGAGTTCATGTTGCCACTTGCAGTTCTAATGTATATTTAACATTATACTTCTTTTTGAAGCCGAATTCTGTTGTACACTTGTGCTAGTGAAAGTCACAAAAACGGATCAGACAACCCAAATTTCAAAGCCAACGTTGTTTGGAACACCTTCCTGTAGTTGAGTTATAGATTAACAGTACAAAAATTAACCCAGAAACCAAAAAATAAAGAAATTATGCAACAGGACAGAGAAGTGTAAAGTTGCACACGCAATTGGCATCATCGACGATTAGGCATTCCAACTTCGACACATCAAATGAAAGAAGGCTATATAGTTTATATGATGACAATCCATAAATCCTAATGATATGCTCGCACATGTGAACATCTCATAGACATTAACCTTACACAAGATGAGGCCATGTAACTATTTCATTTCCCTTTCCCTGTATTGCCAGATTTTCAATGCACTGGCATAAAAAACGAATGGTTGTGTCTGTGCAACAAGCTCAGTGAACAGTGTTGATTTTTTTTTTTTTCGTATCGGTATATTAAGAAGAGAGTCAAGAACAGGAAGGAGAACAGTGTTGGTACTGTCCACTGTTCTTTTGTTAGCTCTGGCTCTAGCTCCCACATATAAGGAGGTCACTGTTATCATTTTCATTAAGCAAGAGAACTGAATTAAAGAACATCCATGGTTAATATCAAGCCACACCAGCTGGCCTCTTTCTAATGGCATATGGTTTGGTAGTTTATTTATTTACCCCACCAATAACTAACTTCATGACAGGTTTATCTCTCTCTCACACACACGCACAGGCACGCACCCACCCACCAACCCCAGATACTCAGAGGCATGCCCTCAAGTAGGATAACCTAAATACAATAAACTAGCAATTTGATCGCAAGAGAATATGTAACATATTATAGTTAGGGAATGGTCACACCAGTAAATGCAACCTGTGTCGGCTTGATGACTAGCATGAGTTCAACTAAATTTGAAGATGATATTAAAAAACAATAAATAAGAATAACAGCAGATAAAAAAATTGGTGCACAGATTCTATTACAACAAAGAAGAACAGGAATCGAAACAGTTCCTTTACAGCATAATTAGAGATGCAAGTGGGTTTCGTGTCAACCCACTCATCCTGTTTCTTTTCATTTGCCAACCATGTGTACAAAGTGATCTATAAATTAAGTAGGTACTCCCTCCATCCCAAATTATAAGACATTTTAAGAATCTTGGAGAGTCAAACGATATCAAGTTTGACCAAATTTATATGATAAGATAATAATATTTATGACACCAATTAAGTATCACTAGATTCTTCATTAATTATATTTTCATAGTATACCTATTTGATGTTATAAATTTTTGTAATTTTTTCTATAATTTTGGTCAAACTTAAGATGCTTTAACTCTCCAAGATTCTTGGAATGCCTTATAATTTGGAATGGAGGGAGCAGTTGAGTAGAGTGAGTCTTGGGTAGAAACACAAGCAAAATCAACAGTGCCACAGAACAAAGCAATAGCATTACAAAAAACTGCCACCAAAACTTAAAAGCTGGCAAATCTAGTAGTTCAAAACTACACTAAAACTTCAAGACCTCTCATTGGTAGTTGATCCAACTTTATTCATCCTTACATTTTCTTCAAAATTTCGATGCTTAAATGTGTTTACTCAACACAAGTCAGAATCAGATTCAGACTTCATCGATGTGAAGAAACCAACATGCAGAATATTCTCATTTACAATTTGCAAGTCTGTCCTGTTTCTGGACAAACACAACTTTCAACATTGTCACATGTTTCTCCGACTTCTATTAATAGTCAGTTCTTTCTTTTTCCAGAAACAGGAGTGGTACAACCCCTCCTGGATATGTACATATATGAATATATGATATATCATATGGATAAAGAAGAGCATGATAATAGCAAACATTTTATTCATTGATCTAATAGTCAGTTATTTATCGATCTTCACAAATAGCATGAAACAATAATAACACCTGCATTTCATTTTATAAGGTGCCACATGCATTTTTTTTAGGTTCAAACCTCATAAGCTTGAACCAACGATTAAAAAAAAATTGTACAAAATGATACGATTTGATTCAGAACAAAAGTACTTTATTATGATTTTATTGCTACAAACAATTTAGTATATAGGAGAAATGAAGGGCCAAAGTTTAGTTTTAGAGACATTGGCGAGTCAAACAATGCCTTATATTTTGCAACAGTGGGAGTACTGAACTGCAGTACCTCAGTTCTCAGCTAGAAGGCCACTCAATCCCTAGGCAGCACAGAGACCATGAGAAAGGAAAAAAAGATAACTATGCATGCTAAGCATGTATGTAATTCCTGAAAATTATGACCTCTGTCCGAGAAAGGATGCAATTCTAGCTCTATTCCTTGTCAAACTTTCTAAACTTTGACCAAGTTTATAGAAAAGATTATCAATATTTATAACACAAAATAGGTATACTATGAAAATATATATCATGACAGATCTAATGAAAATTATTTGGTATCATAAATATTGATACTTTTTTTATAGACTCGGTCAAACTCAAAATGGTTTGACTCGGTGCTATGCTAGAGTTGCATTATTTTCCGGATGGAGTATCACACAATGTGAAGGAGGCCATTAAGGTCAAATGACTTGTACATTTGAATTTCATTCATCATGAATTGAATGACAATGGAGCACAAAGACTGAATAACTCGGATTAGACACTTTAGTGTTATGGAGTGTGGATAAGGAGTGGTAGAACCATGACCATAGGCTAAGGCTGTGTATATTAGAATGGTACCAAGCAACCTATACAATTTTTGTACCAGCAGCAAATGTTGGACCAATGGCCTCAAAATCAAGCTTTCGGGCCCCAACTTATGTGTTATTCGTTAGGTACACGCAGGTAAAACCCACTTGCCTAGAAAGTCAACAGCGAACTGAAAACCTGAAGAACTAAACAACAGAATGTTTCCATGTAATTTTGTTTTGTTGTTTCCTATATAAGGCATTAGCAAAACAGACTGTGCCAGTCTTAAGCTTTGCATACTAGCAAAATGGCATGTACAAGAGCCACACAATTTAGCATCAGTATATGGTAAGATTGTAATAAGGGCTGTGTTCAACATGGGAATGGTAGGCTGTGTTCAGTTGAGGTCAGTCGAATTCGCCCGAGGAAAAACACATATAAAGCTTTTGCTAACAGTTAAGACAATATACAACAATAAGTAAAATACTTAGCAAGGGAATGTGCAGCATCCAGCATAAATAAAAAATATAGGCCTGCATATGTTTTAAGGGGAAAAATTGTTCAAACCACCTGAAACAGATTCGATGGCTCAAGCTACAGTATGACACAGTTGAAACTTTCAGCAATAAACAGGGTCATTAATCTGAAGTCTGAACACCAAAGGATGATAATATAGTGTGAGCCTGTGAGGTTGAAATGATTGAGCAGAATACTTTTTACCATGTGCTATGATCAGGAAGCTGATCCAGTAACATAAATGAACATTATTGCTGTGGAATACACCACAATTATATCAAGGAAAAGAGTGACTAGCAACAAATCACCTTGGACCTTGGTTGATTTCTTTTTCCCACACATTATCAGATACTGAGTTACTGACCAGTCTAGAATACTAGTTCAGGCAGCACGAAACCCCACTAAACCTAATCAGAATCAGATAAGGTATTTTTCAAAGAACTATGAAACTATCATTACCCCTATCTCAGAAGTTCTATTTTCAACCAGAAGAATCAAAGCATGAAATGGGAAATAAAGAATTCATTAGCAAAAGCATTAAATTAGGCAATTGTAAATTTGTAATTACTACATGCATGGATCACACAGTATCACTAGCTATCCTTACATCAGAGTAACACTAGGCTTATCGCTTCCGGGGCAGGCATCTTTTGCAGCAAGATGATAAAGCAACACTCCTGCTGCAACACTAACATTCAAACTCTCCACCGCAAGGAATGATCTCAAATCTTGATTACTAGAAGAACTGTCACCTTCTTCCCCTGCATCTGCATCTGCTCCTTCAACAAATACATCAACGTTTCCAGGTATTCTGACCAGATGTGTGCAGGATCGCTCAACCAGAGGTCTCAAACCAGTGCCTTCACTACCCATCACAAGAATAGTTGGCACCCCTATTTCCACTTCAGAGAGAGGTACAGCTTTGTTAGCAATGGTACCACCAAGGACACGCCAACCATTTTCAGCTGATGAAGACAAGAACTGCATCATGTTTCTGCAGGAGAGTAGCTCAATCAACTCAAGCGAACCTGCACTAGCTTTGCTCACTACTCCACTTAATGGAGCAGAGTTCTTAGCACACAAAACAACACCCTGAGCACCAAAGTAGTAGGCGGACCTAATAATGGCTCCTAAATTCTGAGGATCCATAATCTCATCCAAGGCTATCCACACAGGTGCCTTTCCACCTTCCACCCTGACTGGATCTAACTCCTTTATATTAACCATTTCTAAGGGTGATGCATCGAGCACCACACCTTGGTGTGGTCGGTTATCCACCACCATGTTAAGATCATGCTTTGAAGTCTCAATAACCTTCAGCCCGATCTCCTCTGTCATCCGTAGCACTTTCTCAACTGCCTTCTTATCTTTCCTTTTCTTGTTGTTCCCGCTCAAATCCATACTTTCCTGTATATACAAAGCATAAAACTCCCTCCTCGGAGCCGTGAGTGCTGCAAGGACCGGTCCAACACCATAAACCCCTTGCCCCACCATCTTTGGCACCGATGATTCCCCTGCTTCCTTCCCTGTCTTCCTTCCCCAATTCTCCTGCTTGTTCCAGTGCCTCACATCCAGCTCGTCAAAACTCTCCCGCCTGAACCTCTCACCACGGGACCCTCCATCCCTCCCCACAACTCGTTGGTACCTGTCCTTAATCCTTCCCCATTTGGGATTGTCAATTGACTCATTCTCATCATCATCCTCTTGTTCCCTAATCGCCACCTTGTTTGGCATCCTGTTTCCCGACACCTCTCTTCGTTGATACCTGCCCTTAATCCTTCCCCATTCAGGATTGTCAATTGCCTCATTCTCATCATCATCCTTAATCGCCACCTTGTCCTTCATCCTGACTCCCGACACTTCTCTTCGAGCGTATTGGTCGTCTCTCGAGAAGAACTTCTCCGCGGAGCTCTCCCACGAGGAGGATCGGCCGGCGCTAGTCCTAGCAACGGGGGCGCTGTTGACAGTCTCGGCGGCAAGCCAGGGTAGCGCCCTCCCGCCGCCAGCCAATGCGGGCCCATCTGGCGCGGTGGAGAACGAAACCCTGCCTCCCAGTCCGAAGCGGGATTCGCCCGGGGAAGTGGCGGCACTGGCGCTCGCACGGGCGGTTGTGGTCGGACGAGGCGCGGTTGAAGAGGCTGGATGCTTCGAGAGGTAGGCGGCGCGGAGGAGGCCAGCGACGAGGGTGCGGCGGGGCGAGGACGCCGCTGCGAGGAGCGGGAGAGGGTGGGACTTGGACAAGCTGGAGTGGAACATGGCGTCGGCGGCTCGGCGCCGGCGCGACGGGGAGTGTAGGGTTTTGGGGGTCCGGGATGGGATTTGCTGCTGGCCCGTTGGCCCTGTGGGTGGGTGACAGGGTGTCGGGTGAGGGGTGAGGGGTTTTGGGTGGGCGGCGCGCGCCACTCGTTCGACGAAATGCTGCGACGGCGGCGGGGATTAGCGATGAAAGCGGACGGAAACGAATGGAAAATCGCTATTTTCATATTTTTAAATGAAAACGGGAGCAGGAACCGGATAGCTGGGAACGAAAACGGTAGCGGGATAAACGGTAATACGAAAACAGGTAAATACGGTCGGAAAATAGACGGAAACGAACGGTAAGCGGAAACTTAAGCCGGAACATGTATGCCGCATATAAAATATATACTGCCCAGTGCCCACACATAAATACGCTCGTAGATGAATGAATTATCAGATGATGAAAGGGCGGATACTGGCACACTGTTGTGCACTCTACCAAAACAAAAAGATGACTTTAATATATATGTGACATGTCCACACAGATGAAAAGAAAAATAAAAGCAGCTCAGGCATGTACTTTCATGGCCTAACTGGCCCAACATCTCCTCAAAATAAAAAACAGGCCCAACAGGCCCATCCCGTATTGAAGAAAAACGGGATGAAAAACGGGATATCCCGGTTAAAAACGGGATACCGCAAATACGGACGGACAAATGCTCTACCGTTTTCGGTCCCGTTTCCGTTTACTCCGTCCCGTTTTCGGTCCCGTTTCCGTTTATCCCGGAAAAAACGAAAACGGACAGGAAAAAACGGTATACGGTTGCAGACGAAACGGGATTCATCCCGTCCGTTTTCATCCTTGGCGGGGATGGCAGAAAGGGTTGTTTTTGTGGAAGCCCTTCAGTTTGTGAGAATTGATAATTATGCAAACCTTTTTTTCCCAAACGATAATCCAGAGACTTGCAAGAGAAAAAAATTCTTATTTATTACAAATGATATTTTCTGGCTCAAAACTTATATGTTATACCGTCTCATAATCTTTTCTATCTATTCAGTGTTGCCTTGATATCAACCTCCAGTGACGGAGATGGCAGATTTTCATGCATAGACCAATATTTTTAAGTCCCCTGTTTTGGTGCAGCTTCTGGGTGTTCCGTCTCCGGCTTCCAAAGCGTTCAAGCGTGAATTCATGATGATAAATGCTTAATGTCCTTGTGAAAAAGAAAAATAGATGCTGTGCTTTACTTATATATATCTGTCCTTGCAGGCGAGCCTACACTTGAGGATTCTCCTTTGTCACAGCTGATGGGATTATAGCCGAGGATGTGACGGTGATGTTCGAATGACTGATACTCGTGCAAATGAAGCAGAACGTGGTATTACCAATCAAATCCACTGCTATATCTCTTTAAGATGAGTGACGAGTCAGCCAAGGGTTATAATGGTGAGAGAGAAGGAAATGAATACCTGATCAACCTTCGACTCACCTGGCCTCTGGCAATGTTGATTTTTCTTCTGAGGTCACAGCTGCATTTTGTCTAACTGATGGTGCTTTACAGTGGTTGACTGTACTGAGGGTGTCTGTATGCAAACTGAGAACAAGCTGGACAGATGTTTCCTTGATCTGTTTGGGTTCACAAGCACCCTGAGGGCCGCAACCTCTGGTTGTCTTTGACCTCTGGAGTATGGTGCACATATTTGCAAACTTTGTCTTGGACATCCGTAAGAGGAAGGGGCTGAAGGAGCAGGTCACACCTCTCTTTGAATATGGGGATAAACTCTGAATGTTTGATAATTTATTTTCTGTTCGTATCACTTTATGATGCCATCATCTATTCTGGACGATGGCTTCATTTCCTATGTTTTTCACATAAACTATCATATTACAATATGCTACGTACATGCGATGTTGTACTGCAATGATATAATGACATTTTGAAAGTATTTCTGTGGACAGTGTTTATCAGCCATGGTATAGTGTTTTTCTCTCATGACAAATCAGCCAACAGTACTTTCAGTCATGGTTTATCAACCAAGCAAACAGGGTGAACTATTAGCCTTTGCTGAACATGATTTTGTTCACTCTCATTTGAATTTACTAGCACCATGGTGCTTGGTGTTTAGTTTCAGATATTCTCCTCTTCGCAGTATTTCTTGAAAATATGCTGGTTCAGTGCTGACAGCATTTGGTAGTATTGTTTTGGGTGTACATGTAGTTAGTATATTGGGTCTGATTAGGACTACTCCACAAACTCTACCAAAGAGCAGCTTCACAAAAACCTGCAGTTTTCGGAGCACCTCTTTAGATGCTCTCTTAAGTCTACTTTTTTTTTTAGAGCAAAGTTCGTGGAGTTGCACTTGTTTGGCTGAACAACGTGGAGCGGAGGATCCCAAATTGGCCCATTGTCTCTGTGACTTTCAGATTTTACAACTTCATCACTTGCAATTATTTTTCTTATATTGATTGCTATGGATCGACTCTGTTCTATTAATGTTATTCTGTGCATTTTATTTCCTTTTTGCTTATTCTACACATGTTTTATATCTTCATGTTTGGAATAATTTTGTTGAAACAATGATCCTTAAAGCCTTATGGGACGGTTGGAGCTCTTGTGCACTTTTAGTTACTTTATTTACAATTGGATTCGAAGTGTCTAAAATACCGTCTGCTCGTTTTCCCCTCCTTGAGACACAGTTACCATTTCGTATTGTTCGTTCCTGTCAATCATCTAATGATGACAACGTGAGATTGATCAACCGTGGGTGATACTAAGGTCTGCAAATAATTCAATCACCAAGAAGAAAGCGCAATGATTCGGTAATGCCCAGCAAGGCAAAATCATAATTTGCCATTTGGTGATAGGATTTTGTTAGGCCGCGTTTGGTTCTGCTAGCTCACCTCGCCTCGCCTCGCCGGCGAGAAACGAAAGAGAAAAATGTGTTTGGATTCCTTGCCTTGTTGCCTCGGTTTTTGCGCAAGTGAGTTTTTCCTCGCTGACTGAGGAGAGACAAATTGGCTCGCCAAAACAGGCAAGGTTAGCCTCACCTGAGGTCACGCTGCCTGCGCAAGCTGAGTTTTTCCCCGCTGACCCAGGAGAGCCAAACTGGCTCTGGCTAAGCGAGGCCAAACGTTGCAAGATTATCTGACTTGGACTCTAAAACTGATTTTTGCAGATGTTCAAGTTCATCTGACTTGAACTCTTAAGTGATTTTTGCCAAATGTGCTTTAGCTCACATGATGATCAATCATCCATAGAAGGATCAGATCACTGGTAAGGACAGGACAGAGAGAGGTTCAAACTTTCAATGGCACAGGCCATTATCAGGAACATCAAAACTATCAAGGTACGTGATCATAAAACAAGGTCTCAGTAAACTCTAAATCAAGGATTGAAGGGTGAGTACTGAGTACCATGAAATGTGTCTGTAATAACCATGCTGAATATAGCTATGTCTAAATCTGGTATTTCAAACACCATAGCTAATCAGAGTCATTACATCTTGGGCACTAAACCAATGCAACTATGCAAGGAATGCCGCATTCTTTGCAAAATCTTATTTGGACTCGTGGTGGATGTGAACAGGTAGAGCTAAGCAAGCATCCAAGCCGGCACAAATCTTTTGCACGCCATATATATATACTACTACACAAAAGTGAACAATTGTAGAACTCCGAAAGACAGCTTAACATTCACCTCGATCTTGCATACTTGCACCAAGCAAAGCTTCCCACAAGTTCATCAGACCTGGGAGCCTGGAGCCTTTCATTCGTCCTTCTTCTCGAGGCTGGTGTTGTTCAGCCGCTCGATGGCTAGTATGAGCGCCTGTGTACCGAGCCCGCCCTCGCCGTGCGCGATCAGCGACACATACAGCTGTTGCGCGAGCGCGAGCCCCGGCAATGACAGCCCCATGGCCTGGCATTCCGACAGGCAGATACCGAGGTCCTTCACGAAGTGCCGGACATAGAAGCCAGCCGCCATATCCCTCTCCAGGATCCGCTTCCCGTACAGTTCCAGCGACTTGGACCCCGCCGCGCCGGTGGAGATGGCCTCCAGCCACTTGGCCACGTCCAGCCCGGCCTTGTGCGCGTACACCATGCCCTCCACGAGCCCCACCATGGTGGACGCGATGGCGATCTGGTTGCCCAGCTTCGCGCGCTGCCCCGCGCCGGGCCCGCCCATGTACAGCGCGTTTCCCATGAGCTTGAAGAGCGGCGCCAGGCGAGCAACGACGGCGGCGTCGCCGCCCGCGAAGATGGAGAGGGTGGCGTTGCGGGCCCCTCGGTCGCCGCCGGAGACGGGGGCGTCGACGGCCGAGCAGCCGGCGGCGGCAGCGGCCGCGGCTATCTCGGCGGCGAGGGTGGGGTCCGAGGTGGTCATGTCGACGAGGATACCGCCTGGGGCCAGGCCGGAGAGGGCGCCGGTGGATGGATCGAGGGCGGTGGAGCGGACGTCGGAGGGGAAGCCGACCATGAGGAAGATGACGTCGGCAGCCGCGGCAGCCGCGCGCGGGCTGTCCGCGAGGCTGGCGCCGCGGGAGACGAGGCGCTGGGTCTTGGATGCCGTGCGGTTGAAGACGGTGAGAGCGTAGCCGGCGGAGAGGATGTGGCCAGCCATGGACTGGCCCATGACGCCCGTCCCCACCCAGGCCACGCGGGTGGTGTCCGCAGAGATCGGACGATCGGAGACGTTCGCTGCCGTGGACGACGACGACATGGCTGCTGCTGCGGCGGCGGCGGTAGCGGCGAGCGGAAAGGGTGGACGGCAGCGAGTGAGGAAACTGGATATGCCGGCCAGCATTTGGGGGCGGAGTAGCTGCTTGATAGGCTGTCCCTGTATGCAGATGAATTGTCGCAAATGCCCTCTTGTGTCGCGTTGTAGTTGCCGATAAGGCGACCTCGCGTCGTGAGGCCAGTGGGCTTCTGTATAGTCACTGTCTTGGAAAGGGGGCAGTGGGCTTTATCCATGGGCCGAATGGTAGCCCGAGAGTGAGCTCATGGGTGACGAGCAGCCCCAGGAGCCGCCCGCCGCCAATCTGGATCGACCAAACCACAGGCGGGTTCAGGGGCCGAATATTCGCCCGTGGATATTTCTTGCCCGGTGCGGCAACTCCACTGCTATAGATATCCTCACAGGCGGCCGCTAGGGTTTTAGTGCTTCTCTCCCGGCGGCGCCTCCACATCTCGTCTCTCAGATCGGGAGGCGAAACCAAGGTAACTGCCCACCCTTTCCCCCCCTTTCCTCTGGTTGGTAGAGCTAGAGCTAGCTGATCGGTTTTTCTAGATGACTTCAAGGCGTTTGGGTTCCATCTCGTGGTGTCTTGTGTTGATCGGTTTTTCTAGATGGCTTCAAGGCGTTTGGGTTCCATCTCGTGGTGTCTTGTGTTGATTGGATTGAGCTAGAGCTAGCTGATCGGTATTTCTAGTTGACGGCGTTTTGGTTCCATCTCGTGGTGTCTTGTGTTGATTGGATTGAATCATAGGCCTTGATGTGGCTTGCGGTTCGAATCTGATGTTTGTGTGGGTACCTTAGGTCGATTCGGGTTTACTGGTGCCCCTGACTGTTCTCTGTGTTTGGTCTGTCCGATCTGTAGAGATAAGATAAGGTGCAGTCCTGGTTCACTCCGGATGCCCTATATTACTTGATTCTTAACTTAAGTTTTGCGTCGACCAGTTAGTTTGCACCTTTGGGTGAATTGGGTCTGCTGTGATCCTTGGGTGACACTAATTTGTTTACTCAGATCTACTGTTTTGCCATGACTAATTGTGGCTGGTATAGTCTGATTTGGTTCTAACAATTTGTGCTCTGTTGGTAGTCCTCAGATTCATGATAGTTATGTTTATGATCCATTTTAGGCAGTATGGTTACCTTTTTATGGTCCATTTTTTTAATGCTCAGTATGTCAGCATTCATCGATCTGTGGTAGTCCAAGTCTACATGAATTTGTTGAGTAATCTATGCTTTCCTTTTTGGCTTCTTCGATTTTCATGAAGGCTAGAATCTTCTGCTAGCTGAAATGTTTGTCTGAAACATTTTCTGGTGTTTCCATGTAAGTTGGTATTGTCAATAATGTGATAATCTGTCTGTATAAGTGTATAAGATTGGTTTTGGTTCACAGTTGTAATACACATGGTACACCCATCAGTTGTGCTTTAACCTGTAGTTACCATCTACTGTTTCTTGTTTCACTTATCAGTATTAACCCATTTATTTAGTATTTTAGAGATTGGAGATTGAATCATCCCTTTGATGCTTTCTTAAACAAGTTGTGTAGCACGATGAGGTTCTACCCTGTGTTCAACAAAGATACCTATTAGCTTTTGTGTGCTTACAATCCCTTGTGTTGAGTGAAAATTAGAATAATTTAGCTTGATAAAGAGTGAGTCAAAACATTTTAAACAACTTTCTGAAATGGTTAATATCTTGTTTGACACATTAGACAGTTAAATTTATGTTTCTCTTTTGTTCCTGACAATTACAGTGCTTGTTGCTTCTTTGTGCTGATGTCAGTCTCAAAGTTCTGTAATTCTGTTTATTCTGTTCATGTTTTTTTAAAAAAAAATCTGACTTGCATTTTGTACCTTCAACTGCAGGAATACATATACAAATTTTTAGTGGGATCATCATAAAAAGTCAAGATGGTGAAGTTCACGGCTGAAGAGCTTCGTGCCATCATGGACAAAAAGAACAACATTCGCAATATGTCTGTTATTGCTCATGTGGACCATGGTATGTTCAGAACAGTGCTTTGTTAGATGGCATATACTCCTTAATGTTTTCGAGCCTTTTCGTTTTTAGAACTTATTTTGTTTACAATATTTAAGAGCTAATGCATTATCGTTTTTTAGAACTTATTTTTAGAACTGATGCTGCATTATCTGTTCTCTGCCAAGTTACTTATGGTCAGTTATTCATTCATGTAGTAGGCTTACTGTTTTTTCATCTTGTGATTAATGTATTGCTTCTCTAGGTTCTGTGGTAGGTATATAACCTGTTAGCTATGTGTTTTAGATTGTAATGTATTGATGTGTTTGGTAACTTTCAATTTTGATTGGTTGTCTGTCCCTAATGTGCTACTCTATGATGCATGTCCAGTTGGATGTTGAAGTTGTGCATCGTTCCTTATATATTATTGTATTTTTTGCAGGAAAGTCCACGCTTACAGATTCCCTTGTGGCAGCTGCTGGGATTATTGCCCAGGAAGTTGCTGGTGATGTCCGCATGACTGATACTCGTGCAGATGAAGCAGAGCGTGGTATTACAATCAAATCCACTGGTATCTCTCTTTACTATGAGATGACTGATGAGTCACTGAAGAACTACAAGGGTGAGAGGGATGGTAACCAATATTTGATCAACCTTATTGACTCACCTGGGCACGTCGATTTTTCTTCGGAAGTTACAGCTGCTCTTCGCATCACCGATGGTGCTCTGGTGGTGGTTGACTGTATTGAAGGTGTCTGTGTGCAAACTGAAACTGTGCTCCGCCAAGCCCTTGGTGAGAGGATTAGGCCAGTCCTTACTGTGAACAAGATGGACAGGTGCTTCCTTGAGCTTCAGGTTGAGGGTGAGGAAGCTTATCAGACTTTCTCCCGTGTCATTGAGAATGCCAACGTCATTATGGCAACATATGAAGATAAGCTCCTAGGTGATGTCCAAGTCTATCCAGAGAAGGGGACTGTTGCTTTTTCTGCTGGCCTGCACGGATGGGCCTTTACCCTCACTAACTTTGCCAAGATGTATGCATCTAAGTTTGGAGTTGATGAAGCTAAGATGATGGAGAGGCTTTGGGGTGAGAACTTCTTTGACCCTGCCACAAAGAAGTGGACTACCAAGAGCACAGGTTCTCCTACCTGCAAGAGAGGATTTGTTCAGTTCTGCTATGAGCCAATTAAGCAAATCATCAAGACCTGCATGAACGACCAGAAGGAGAAATTGTGGCCCATGCTGCAAAAGCTCAATGTTACCATGAAGGCTGATGAGAAGGAATTGATTGGCAAAGCTTTGATGAAGCGTGTTATGCAAACGTGGCTTCCAGCTAGCACTGCACTGCTTGAGATGATGATATTCCACCTTCCTTCCCCTGCAAAGGCTCAAAAGTATCGTGTGGAGAACTTGTATGAGGGACCCCTTGATGATGTCTATGCAACTGCTATCAGAAACTGTGATCCGGAGGGACCTCTTATGCTGTATGTTTCAAAGATGATTCCAGCATCTGACAAGGGCAGGTTCTTTGCCTTTGGTCGTGTCTTCTCAGGGAAGGTTGCTACTGGTATGAAGGTTCGGATCATGGGTCCCAACTATGTCCCTGGCCAGAAGAAGGATCTGTATGTCAAGAGTGTCCAGCGTACTGTTATCTGGATGGGAAAGAAACAAGAGTCTGTTGAGGATGTTCCTTGTGGTAACACTGTTGCGATGGTTGGTCTGGATCAGTTCATCACGAAGAATGCTACGCTCACTAATGAGAAGGAGGTTGATGCATGCCCAATCAGAGCAATGAAGTTCTCTGTCTCCCCTGTTGTGCGTGTTGCTGTTCAGTGCAAGGTTGCCTCTGACCTTCCCAAGCTAGTTGAAGGTTTGAAGCGTCTGGCAAAGTCTGATCCTATGGTTCTATGTACAATGGAAGAATCTGGTGAGCATATCATTGCTGGAGCTGGTGAGCTTCATCTTGAGATTTGCCTGAAGGATCTGCAGGAGGACTTCATGGGTGGTGCTGAAATTATTGTTTCCCCTCCTGTTGTGTCCTTCCGTGAAACCGTTCTCGAGAAGTCCTGCCGTACTGTCATGAGCAAGTCACCCAACAAGCACAACCGTCTATACATGGAAGCGCGCCCCTTGGAGGAGGGTCTCGCTGAGGCCATTGATGAAGGCCGCATTGGCCCACGTGATGATCCTAAGGTGCGCTCCCAGATCCTCTCTCAGGAGTTTGGTTGGGACAAGGACCTTGCCAAGAAGATTTGGTGTTTTGGACCTGAGACCACTGGTCCAAACATGGTTGTTGATATGTGTAAGGGAGTTCAGTATCTCAATGAAATCAAGGATTCTGTTGTGGCTGGTTTCCAGTGGGCATCAAAGGAGGGTGCACTGGCAGAGGAGAACATGCGTGGGATTTGCTTTGAGGTCTGTGATGTCGTTCTTCATGCTGATGCTATCCACAGGGGTGGTGGCCAGGTCATTCCAACCGCCAGGAGGGTCATCTATGCTTCTCAGCTCACGGCCAAGCCAAGGCTGCTGGAGCCAGTGTACCTGGTGGAGATTCAGGCCCCAGAAAATGCACTTGGTGGTATCTATGGTGTTCTGAACCAGAAGAGAGGGCATGTCTTCGAGGAGATGCAGAGGCCGGGTACCCCGCTCTACAACATCAAGGCTTACCTCCCTGTCATCGAGTCCTTTGGGTTCTCCAGCCAACTGAGGGCTGCAACCTCTGGTCAGGCTTTCCCCCAGTGTGTCTTTGACCATTGGGACATGATGGGCTCTGATCCTTTGGAGGCTGGCTCCCAGGCTGCTCAGCTGGTGCTGGATATCCGCAAGAGGAAGGGCCTCAAGGAACAGATGACCCCTCTTTCTGAGTTTGAGGACAAGCTCTAATCTTTTCGTTTTTGCTACTGTTACCCGTACTGGTTTAATTGTCGATTCATCCACTGTACTGGGAACTACCTTTATCTTGTTTCATTTTAGTTGTCAAGTGCATGTTTCAGAACATCATTGGTCATACTGTAGATGGTAGTGTGCTGCTGAGACACTTTTGCTATCCATCGTGATGTAACAGATGAAACAGTGGTATATGCTTTGTTAGGGCCCGTTTAGTTCGCACCCAAAAACCTTTTATTCCGTCTTATCGAATGTTTGGACACATGGAGCATTAAATATAGATAAAAAATAATTAATTGCATAGATGAATCTGTTAAGCCTAATTAGTCTATAATTAGTTATAATTGCTACAGTAACATACATGTGCTAATGATGAATTAATTATGATTAATAAATTTGTCTCGCGGTTTTCAGGCGAGTTATGTAATTAGTTTTTTTATTAGTGTGTGAATATCTCTTTCGATATTCCACGAGACATGTGATGTGATACTTAAAAACTTTTTATCCACGAACTAAACAAGGTCTAAGTGGAAGTGTTGCAGTAAATGCTTGTGTCATCCTGATTTAATGCTTGTTTCCTTTCTGTTGGAAAACGCTTGTTTAAGATAATTTCACTCTTGTTGCATGCTTTCTTCCCTTTGCCTTTACATTACACCTTTGAATGATTTGCATGTCTATTAAATGATTAAATGATTTGCGTTTTCTCGAGTGGTTAGAATTTTATTCTGTCTTTGAATGAAACGGTATTTGGATCAGGTAGCTGTTGCTATTTATCTGTAATTGCTGATTATTTATTTGCAATTAAACATTGAGGACTGGAAGGATGGTTAGTTTGTGTACAAGATTCGGTCAAGTGCCATGCAGGTTAAGTAAAGTTGGTAAACGAATCTCTAATACAAGCTTCTGTTGCTATCAATTTCACAAGAGACTTGGATTAAGGTGATTCAGGGACTGCATGCTTATTACGGCTAAAATGATGATTTGTCCCTTTGTACCTTAGTACAAGCTTCAGTTGCATCGGTCTTTGACTCTTTTTCCACGAAAGCTTGCCACCTAAAGTCCTAAATCAGCTTTGCTTTTCTACCTTTGAATTTGAAGTTATTTAAATATTTACCGACGGGAGGAAAATATCATTAAAATTGGTAAACAAAACTCTGCATTTTTTTTTGCTAATCACAAAGTACATGTCCACAAATATGTATGTAAATTCAATAACTCATCCCTATAAATACATGCATACAAACCCTTCTTCCGTAGACATTTTAGAAAACTTATTCAGCAGATCAATCAACAAAGGTGCCTAGGAGTAGTTGTTAACAAGGAATGTCAATGTCATATACCACCAAAAAATAGTATTGTTTAATTCTATAATAAATTTAGGACAATGTGAACAAATTGTTGAGGACTCGATCAATCGGATAAGAACCTAACCGACCGATCAATTACAAGAGAACTTTTTTTTTCAACAAACTAGAAATGTCAATGGCGTAACCAGAACCGGAACCGTCTGCTCTTCGGTCTTCTACTCATAGTTGTAAATTCCATTATGTTACCGGTACAAAAGAGCCGCAATCCAGTACCGGATCAAATACCGGGCAATATTGGTCAATACTGGTCAATACCGTCCATGGTTGCATGTATTTTATTTTTTCCATGTATGAACTTTGGAGTTTGAACTTTGAAATAAGGTCTTATGAACTTGCTGAATGATACATTAGTTTGGCAAAAGTGATAATTACACCATAAGTTAAGTTGATATATATTTATATGCACATTTATGTATAAGTATACTCACGTATTATTATTATAAAGTCCGGAACGGTACCCCAGTATGGGCTGGGCCGGTACCGGAATATTCCATTCCAATAGCTAAAACGGAACGACCTCCGAAATGGAATTTACAAGTTAACTTTTACTCCATGGTGTGTTTGGATTTAGCATATGGATGCCCTGTCGAACTTGGGCCGCCATAAGCCCACCAAAATTCGGCGGCTGAAATTTGGCTGCACGGAGAGGGAAAGATCTTCAACTTTTGAATCAAGGGTCCAAGCTCGGGCACTTGATAGCGCCACGTCGCCTGCTAACCCAGTAACCGTTGGATTTTCACCAAGTTGCGATATCGTCCGTCGGATTTGGATCAGCTTGTCTTTTCACCCATTTCATTACCTGTACGCCTAGCGCCCGGACGTCCGGCGCCAAGACGCGTCTGGACGCTCCGGCACCCGCGTACAGAAAATAGCGCCAGCATGCGTACGCGCGTTCCCCATCCGTGGTCTATCTCCTCCACATCCCCATCCCGCCACCACGGTGCCATCTCAGGCACGCTCCCTCTGCAAGCCTCCCGCCGCGCCCCTCCGCAGCCCCTGCAGCGCCGCGCCTATTTCGCGCTGCACGCGGGGTACATGCCGCCCAAGCGACAAGATTGGAAGGGCGCGCGACGCTTCCGATTCGGAAGGATCTGCCCGCGGCGTCGTATGGATGCTCTGCCGACTTCGGGAGAGACAATGCAGCAGATGGTGGGGAGGAGAGATACAACACCCGATCTACTTTTGAAACATCAAAATATAACAGTTGCAACATATGTCGAAACATTTGAAGTATGTTTCTAAAACATTTAAAAAACACCTGAAACACACTTGAAAACCCATTGCAACCATACCGTCCATACGCAACATCCAAATAAAACACATGCAACGTATCTCTACAACTAAAAATAGGGAAAAGAATCGTTCACCGGTGTGCGATAAAAACGCTCGCGATTTCGCTCGCCCGCATGCGAAAAAATGCTCGCCCGATGGTGCAGTGGATCCAGCGAACTATTACCGATTCAATCAACGCGCAATCTGCATGTGCTCCAATTTCTAACGAGGCAGCAAATTGGATCACGTAATCACTACACAATTACCGCAGCCCCAGATGGACAGGAAATCACCCCCGCAACTCCAGATGGAAAGGAAATTGGATCGTGCAATACTGGGAAGCTTCAAGGGCAAGCGTACGTGTTCTACCTTCTTCTCGCGATGAGCACGGGGGAGACCAGGAGCTAGCACAAGGACGAGGAACCCGGCGGGGGCAGGCGGACGATACACGCCTACATCGCCGCGACGTGACGACCGACGACGCCTCTCTCGCTCCCTGCCGGGACAGATGAGGACGACGACTGGCCAAGTCGTGAACCTGGTTGTTTCCGTGCTCCTTCGACCTCCGAACGTCGTCGTGCCTCGTCTTTGCCGGACGCCGCCACACCGAGGTCGCGACCAGGAGCGTCCTGCTCGCGACGTCGTACCGCTGCGCCACTACCTCAGCGACGACAGCAACCGACGCTATCTTCGACGAGCTCAAACGCGGCCGAGGGAGACGCCGCAGTCGGTTCCTCCCGACGTCTGCCTGCTTCTCTTCATCGACGGGTGTGCCACGCCCAAGGAGACGCTGCAGTCGGTTCCCGACGTCCGCCTGCTTCTCTTCATCGACGGGTGCGCCACGCCCAATTCCACACAACCGCTTGCAAGAACGGTAAGTCTGCTTGGTATTGGATTTCTGATCCAACCTTTTCTGAATGGTTTAGTTGAGTACAGAGAAAATGTTTGTTGGTTTAGAAAAAGAAGACTAGCATCAACACCTAAGCAGCATAGATTGCACTGGGGATATTTGTGACTGCAAACATTTGAGGTCCACCTTTAACTTCTAAATCCTCGCAATACATACTAACTTTCAGATAGTTGAAAAGGATACCTGCATCTCGGCAAAATACATGTAATTAACTTTATATTTGACTGCATCATCAACAAGAAAAAATAAATAAACTTAGCACTATTTTCTGAATAAATAGACACATAAAGCCCACTGCATACCAAAATTATATTTACTTGAAGAAGCACACAAGAACCAAGTGTTGAAACTGGTGTTCTAGGAAAAGGTTCATATCAGATTATATATACACACTTGATATATACTTGATGAAGTAGTACAACTGCAATTTTACATGATCAACAACATCAGCATGTGAAGCAAATAATCCAACCCAGCCATACCAGGAAGCCAGTCAAATCGTATCTAGCTACCAGTGTCTACTTATTAGTTATATGCTCAATAAACATTGAGATGCAACTTTAAATCGCATAGAAAGTTCCAGTTAAGCTAAAAGAACTGAAAAAACATCCCCAATCCTGTTTTTGTTGTTCCTTGAAATGTGCTGGCACTAATTTTTAAATTTTTAGTTGTTACAGAAGCTACACTGCTTACCTATGTGCCCAGATAAATTGTTCCCATATACCAGAATCCCCTCTCTTGCAATCCTGAACTCCAAGATATCTTTCCCTCTAAATATGTATATTCTGGTGTGTCGAGGATTCGTCCAGAATCTCTTGTCGCACAGTAGCAAGGCAGAGCTCATCAAGCAACGTCTCTTATCCCTGGTTCTGCACTCACAACAACAGCAAGAATTAGGTAGGAGGTCAATAAGGTGTTTGTCATATCTCTTCATGTAAACCAGAACCATATTTAGTGTTTGTCATATCTCTTATCCCTAGATTTTCAAGAAGGTGTTTGTCATATTTCTGCTTGGCGGCCATAGAACCATATCTGATACTATTGTTCAGCAGGTGATGAGATAAAATCAGAAAGAGCCTATGTAGGGAAGAAGAAAACATTTCATTAATGAAAATCTAGGAGCTTTGTCATTTTAGTTAAAAAGAGATAGTGTTTATGAAGAATACCTGTCGTTGTCCTACATGCACAGCAACAATTTCTTTGTTCTAGCATTGAACTGAACTGCTAACTTCAGCAAAGATCATGCCTTTCTGAAACTAAGCCAAATGAATGGAGCAAACATGAAAGGAATCTAAAATTTCATCAAAAGTGTTGGAGTATATGTGTGTGGCCCATGTGGCTAGGCTCATGAGGCCCATGTATGATACACTATATAGCTACCCTTCTAGGGTTAGCCTATTCAATTGAGACCACTCATTCCAACATGGTATCAGAGCCTATCTCCCTTCCCTCTTCCTTCCCAGCCGCCGGCTAAACTCCAGGCAGGGCGCCGCCGCTTGCTGCCTCCTCCCCAGCCGGCCATGGCCGAGCCTCCACCTCCCTCCTTCTTCCTCAACCTCCCTCCACAAACCTCACTGGAGGCGGTGAGGACAATGTCATCAACATAGAGCAGTAGATACGTAGTCTCAGCTCCATGGTGGAAGATGAACAGTGACGTATCGGACTTGGCCTCCACAAACCCCAATGAGCGCAGAAAGGCAGCAAAGCAATGGTTTCCACGACCCGTCATGGCCCTTCCAGGCTCCCGGTGGTGAGCCTCGACCGCCGGCCGCTGCCATGCTCACTGCTGCTTCTCCCGGGTTTCACCCGGCAGCATTCCAGTGGGCTACACCTTCCAGCGCCTCACCCGGTTGGGACTCGGCGGCCTTGGCACACTCCTTCAGCACTATGGGCCCGAGAACTCCTGTCGGCCCACAGTGGATCGCCGATTCGGGTGCCACCTACCACACCACTCCTGATCCCCACTATACTCTCTTCCGTTCAACCTCCTTCTTCCTCTCACCCTTCGTCCATCATGGTCGCAAATGGGTCATGCCTCCCTGTCACGTCCGTGGGTGCCGCCGGCGCTCATGGCTCCTTTCGTCTTCCTGATGTTCTTGTGGCACCTTCTATGGTTCACAACCTTCTTTCTATTCGTCGGTTTACAGCTGACAATTCATGTTCCGTGGAGTTTGACTCTACCGGTCTCACTGTCAGGGATTTGGCTTCCCGACGTCCTATGCTTCGGTGTGACAGCACGGGGCCTCTTTACACTCTTCGCTTCCCGGCGTCTCCTTCGTCTTCTTCGCCAACCCCTTTGTCAGCTGCTTTCGCCACCACTCCTTCCTCCACCACTTGGCACCGGCACCTCGGCCATCCTGGTCGTGATGCCCTGATGCAGCTCAGTCGTAGTTCCGACATTCGGTGTCCTCGGACTCCCGGTGAGCATTTGTGCCATGCGTGTCAGCTGGGCCGTCATGTCCGTCTTCCTTTTCATAGTTCTTCTTCCCGGGTGGCTCACGTCTTTGATCTTATACATTGCGACCTCTGGACTTCTCCTGTCATCAGCGTTTCCGGCTACAAGTTCTATCTTGTGCTGCTTGATGATTTCTCTCATTACTCATGGACTTTTCCTCTTTGTGTAAAGTCTGATGCTTTTCCCGCCATTCTCCACTTCTTTGCTTGGGTGTCCACACAGTTCGGCCTCACCATCAAGGCCGTCCAGTGCGACAATGGTCGTGAGTTCGATAACTCCACCTCCCGTGACTTCTTTCTCTCTCACGCTGTCCAGTTGCGCATGTCTTGCCCGTACACCTCCTCCCAGAACGGCAAGGCTGAGCGCATGATTCGCACCACCACCGAGACCATGCGCACCCTCTTGCTTCAGGCGTCACTCCCTGCGCACTTCTGGGATGAGAGCTTGCACACCTCCACCTATCTCCTTAACCGCCTTCCTTCCGCTGCCTGCCCAGCTCCCACGCCACACCACGCCCTTTTCGGTACACCTCCTCGGTACGACCACCTTCGCGTCTTCGGGTGTGCGTGTTACCCTAACACCACAGCTACCGCTCCCCACAAGCTGGCACCTCGTTCGACTCTCTCTGTCTTCCTCGGGTACTCCCCGGATCACAAGGGGTACCGGTGCTATGATCTTACCTCTCGTCGGGTCCTCATCTCTTGCCATGTGGTGTTTGATGAGTCTGTCTTCCCCTTCTCCTCCACCCCCACTCCCACGTCCACCCCGGATCTTGATCTCTTCTCCTTGTTTCCCACTGACGTGGTGGTCGAGCCACCTTTTCGGTTGTCTACCACAGGTACTGCTCCACCGTGCCCTTCGCCGGGGCCGTGCCCTCACTCGCCGCCCGCCGATGACACCCCCTGTCCGGGCCTAGCGGGATCCCCTCACGGGCCGGCCACCGTCACTACGCCTGACGTGGGTCCCGAGCCGTCGCCCCTGGCACCACCTGCGCGCTTCGCTCAGCCGACGCTCGTCTACCAGAGCCGTACACCTCCCGGGTCGGCCCCCGTTACTACGCCTGACGTGGGGTCCGGGCCGTCGACTCCGGCACCACCTGCGCGCTTCGCCCAACCAGTGCTCGTCTACCAGCGACGTGCACGACCGGAGCCGCCGCCTATGTCTCCACCGGTGGCTCCTTCTTCGTCGGGGTGCCCTCTACCACCGACTGCCTCTTCTCCGCCGGCGACACCGACACCGCCGCCGAGATCCCCGGATGCCCGTGTCATGACGCCGGTGTACCACCCCCCGCTGCTTCACCGACACCCACGTCATGTTCACCCTATGGTGACGCACCACGCGGCGGGGACCCTGCCGCCCCCGGCTCTCGCGGCAACGCCCGTGGACTCGCAGGCCTCTCCGGTACCCTCTTCTGTCCGTGAGGCCTTGTTGGACCCTCACTGGCGCCGCGCGATGAAAGAGGAGTACGCGGCTCTCCTCGCCAACCGGACCTGGGATCCAGTGCCTCGTCCACCCGGCTCCAATGTCGTCACCGGCAAGTGGATCTGGACACACAAGCGCCGGGCTGACGGCACTCTCGAGCGGTAGAAGGCTCGTTGGGTTCTTAGGGGTTTCACTCAGCGGCCTGGTGTTGACTATGATGAGACTTTCAGTCCAATGGTGAAGCCGGCTACAGTGCGCACGGTGCTCTCTCTCGCCCTTACTCGCTCCTGGCCCGTGCATCAGCTGGATGTCAAGAATGCCTTCCTGCATGGTCTTCTCACTGAGACAGTTTACTACAGTCAGCCGGCCGGGTTTGTTGACTCCTCGTGTCCTGACATGGTCTGCAGGCTCAACAGATCTCTCTACGGCCTCAAGCAGGCTCCCAGGGCATGGAACCATCGCTTTGCTGTCTTTCTGCGCTCACTGGGGTTTGTGGAGGCCAAGTACGATACGTCACTGTTCATCTTCCACCATGGAGCCAAGACTGCGTATCTACTGCTCTATGTTGATGACATTGTCCTCACCGCCTCCAGTGAGTTACTCCTTCACCGGATTATCACCTCTCTCTAGCAGGAGTTTGCGATGAAGGATTTGGGTGTGCTACATGTCACAGAACCTCCTAATTACGATGGCCCACAAGTACATGTCATTGCCATAATGACCTCTGACCGTCGTACTTATGTTCACCATAACTTAAAAGGTCTGCTTTCCTCCGAACAGGATCCAATCACAGGAGTATTGCAATATTACAACAGTTTATTCAAAATATTCAACAGAGTAAAATAGCGGAAGTCTTACAATAACATAGGTTTACAAACCAGTTTTCAAAGCTCAAACCTTATGTACATTATTACAAACCATTAATAGAGAAGTATCGGTAGTAACTTTATTACAACACCCAAACGAGATGCCTTGCCCAAAGGCCACACAGTCTACTCGTCGTCGCTTTCTTCAACCACGACGGTCATGCAACAAGGCTCGAAGCAGACTTGTTCATGAACCACACCTGCAATAAGGGGTTCAACAAACCCTGAGTACGAGAGTACTCAACAAGACTTACCCGACTAAGACAAAGACTCCAAGGGCATGCTAGCTTTAGGGAATCAAGGTACGGGTAAAATTAGAATCGAGATTTTCTTTTGCAGAAAAGCTTACTAAAGTAAGTCCTTATCCTTAACATTTTACTTTTACCATTGATGGTTCATTAACCAAATCTAGGTGATCCTAATCTAGATCAAAGTAATTATCATCAAAACCTTTCTCATTCTTTCTTTCAATTCCGGTTCTTAACTACGATGTTGGTGCAAGGCCAAGACTCCTTTCTCGTGGAGCAACGACGATTCGAACCGCTTCATTTACCCAGCTGGGGATTCCTAACCACACGACATATGTAGAACCGAATCTAGCATATATCAACTCTTACCCGAATAACCCAAAACCAGAACGTGTCCATCGCCACCCGAGAGCATAGTACTCCTCGAACCCGGCCACATTCTAGCCCCGAGGGTACACACTACTCTCGACATCTCTCCACTCCCAGTGCGAGGTTAGACGTTCTCGTAATGGACTAGCCAAAGTAAGGCTTACCCGACATGGGCACATGGCTAGTACTAATAAAAACTCCATGACGCGAGGGCCAACAACGTACGGTCCTTAACTGATAAGGCGGAAACAATACATTGGGACTCCTCTCCCAATGCACGTTAGCAGTGGCCAAACCACCCGCCCGATCTTACAAGTTCATTCACATATTTCATTATTCATTCAGAATGCCGTCATGGCTATGTAAACATTTCATTTAAAAGCTTAACTTCTAAGCATAGCGAAGCATACTACGCATTTTCTGTAAAACAGGTATCAAGGGTAATATTGCAATAATCAAGGATGATAATGCAGCAATTAGGTTATCACTCAACTCCTAATTACTTAATGCAATAAACCATAATATAAATAAAACATTTGTAAAATTCAAGGTAGGGTTTAAATGCACCGGGGCTTGCCTTGCTCGGACACGACGACTGACTCAGACTCGGAGACTCCAACGTCTGGTCCGGAACCCACTGACGATCGCTCTTCTCCGGAAGCTTGCTCGACGACTTCGGCTTCTTCGAAAGCGGTGACTACACGAATGCATAACATGCTTTAACATGATGCTCAATGATAAACATGATGCTTGATGATAACATGCCACGGTTACGATTCAAGTACAACTTCCCTTCACGGTACAGTCGTAAACAGAAAACCTACTAACTAGCAGCGACGAGTTCCCGCGATACCAGCTTTTAACCTAACAAGTTACTAACGAGCTCAATCATGAAATTAAGGTGCCAGAGATCACAAAAGGGTAGTGACCTAAGGACATCACTCAATCAAAAGGCACACAACACTTAAAGTTCTCAAATTAACATTTATTTACTATTTAAATAATTAGGGCATAATTAGAAGTTGATCAAACTTTATCTAAACAAGCTCAAACTTTTTCTATGGGTTAACAATGATTTAGAACAGTGCCATAATAAATTTCATAATTTTTGGATAAATAAATTAATTATTAAAATTACTGGAAGTTGCATTTAATCTTTATTGGAACCAATTAATTCTACTGCATAAAGTATTCAAATTTATGATTTAACATTTTTCCTAGATAGTTTATATATTGAGAAGCTTATACAAAAATTTTCATGAATTTTGGAACTCTACACAATTTTTAAACAAATAAACAAATAACTGCACTATTCATTTATTTGAAAAAGAAAAACAAAAACGAAATCGGGCCGATTTTTATTTTTCCCGCGGTCCGGCCCAACCAGACGGCCCAGCAACGCGCGCCCGCGCACGCACGCGCGTTCGGCCCATCCGCGGCCCAGCCCAGCCGGCCTACTCCGCCCGCGCCCGCTCTCCTCCTCTCGCTGACACGGTGTCCCCACCTGTCATCGCCTTCCTCCGTCTCCCTCTCGCTCTCCCGCGCACCCGTGCGCTTGCCCGCGGTGGCCGGCCGACGAACGGCGCCTCGGTCGACAAACCAACACCACCATCATCATCTACACTACCCCACGGTTCCATTTTGCTACTAAACACTATGGTTCGAGCTCCGGCAACAGCTCACCGACGACGGTGGCGGCTCGACGGAAACGGTAACCGACGACTCAACGGTACAACGCGGTAGCGATTAAAGCGAGTGGCCAGGGAGCATCAGGGGCGTACCACGATCACAGAGGCGTGATCGGTTGAAGCGGAGAGGCTCTGGAGGTGGCTGGCCACGGTGGTGGAGCTCGACTGGAGCGGCGGCGACCCGAGGTGGAAGACGACGGCCCCCCGGCGATCCAGGCGAAATTGGGCTAGCTCAGCTGGTTCACGAGATGCGCAAGGAAGCGGCGATCCTATTGGTGCAACGAGCGTGGCCGGAGATGGCTTGGTGGCGGCAGCGGCGAGCGGCGGAGCTGCGGTGGCGGCGATGGCAAAAACGGTGAACGTCACTGTGAACCTCGGTATATATAGAAGAAAAACGCGTCTACAGAGCAGCACTGCAGTGCCATCGCGCTGGCGACCCTGGCGAGCGCGAGAAGACCGTGGAAACGGCCACGGCGGCGATCAGCCGGCGCCCATACCGGCCGGTGGCCGTCGGTGATACGTCGGGCCGGGCACTGTAGCTGCCCCCCAAATTTTGAAATTCAAACTGTTTTCTCAAATTACTCTCAAATTTGTATAACAACTTGAAAATCTTCCAATGTATGAAATCTTCAGAATTTCAAGCTCTACAAGTTTGATATTGAAAACTTTTTCAAATTCTGTTTGGATTTTGAAATTTGAGTTTAAATTCAAAAAGGGACACATTTTTCAGATTTGGTAATTTAGAAATTACTTTTGATTTTATATTGAAACTTCAAAATCTCCAAACATCAAAGTTGTTTATCTTGACCAGACCTACAACTTTGCTGTTCAAAACTTTTTCAAAATCAGCCTCCATTTTGAAATCTTAGTTTGGGGACAAAAATGAATTAAAACTGAAATTTGGTTATTTTCAAAATTACTCCACATTTTACACTAAAACTTTGAAAACTCAAAACACCAAAGTTGTAGCCCTTGAAAAGTTCTACAAACTTGGTTTTGAACTTTTTCCCAAATTTTGCTTAGATTTTTAATTATTTCAAAAGGGGTAAAACAGGATTTTGAAATTTAGGGTTTTCGGAGGGATTTCAAATTGAAATTTGTTTCTACTTTGATTTGTGATTACTTAGTGATCAAAACCTCACCCAAGGGCATCATTTGGACCAACATGACATGGTTGACCAAATGTCACACTTGGTTGACCAATTTACTTTTGAAATTCTTTTACATTTCTCCCCAGATTTGAATTCGAATTCGAATCGGAAAACTCGCGACAAGTTTTGGGACTCCAATTCAAACTCAAATTTGGAGCATCATTTTAGATGTTGTACTTAAGCTCATACCCTACATTTGACACTAGTGTGCAACACAGTCGCACACTTCAAATTACGCAGGGTACGGACTAAGTATTTGCAGTGGTATTCGAAATTAGGGTTTTCGGTTTCGGAGCACACCACTGAGAAACACATTCAACCTAAATAAGTAAACTTGTTTTAGTTGATGCATAACAAGGTTAACCTAACATGTATGATTAGCAATGCATTATGATGACATGGCAGATTAATTAGCACTATAACACCCGGGGTGTTACACTACATCACTTCCTTGGGGTCACTGTTGCGCCTCACCCTGCTGGTCTTCTCCTTCACCAGCGGCAGTACACTCTTGACATCCTTGAGCGCACCGGAATGACTGACTGCAACCCCTGCTCCACTCCAGTTGACACACAGGGCAAGATGTCTGAGGCTGAGGGGAACCCGGTGTCTGATCCCACCGCGTACCGGAGTCTTGCTGGTGCTCTCCAGTACCTCACCTTCACTCACCCGGACATCACGTATGCGGTTCAACAGCTGTGCCTTCATATGCATGATCCGCGGGAGCCCCACCTCACTGCCCTTAAGCGGCTCCTCCGCTACCTACGCGGTACTGTGGACTACGGCCTGCTCCTTCACCGGCGGTCCTCCTCCATTGAGATGGTTGTCTACACTGACGCTGACTGGGCCGGCTGTCCGGACACTCAGCGTTCCACCTCCGGCTACGCTGTCTTCTTGGGCGGCAACCTGGTGTCCTGGTCGTCCAAGCGTCAGCAGGTGGCCTCCCGCTCCAGTGCTGAGGCGGAGTACCACGCCGTGGCCAATGGCGTGGCCGAGGCTTCTTGGCTCCGCCAGCTCCTGGCCAAGCTCCATAACCCTCTTCTCCGGAGCACGCTTGTCTACTGCGACAACGTCAGTGCGGTCTACCTCTCCACCAACCCCGTGCAACACCAGCGGATCAAGCATGTGGAGATTGATCTTCACTTCGTCCGTGATCGGGTGGCCATCGGCGAGGTGCGAGTCCTCCATGTACCTACGACGTCCCAGTTCGCCGACATCTTCACCAAGGGCCTCCCATCGACGACCTTCGCCGCCTTTCACTCCAGCCTCAACATCACCAGTGGCTAGTTGAGTCTGTGGGGGGGGCTCATGTGCATTTTCTTTTCCTGGTGTTCAGTCTGAATCCGCTGCGTCGTATATGTGTGTGGCCCATGTGGCTAGGCCCATGAGGCCCATGTATGATACACTATATAGTTATCCTTCTAGGGTTAGCCTATTCAATTGAGACCACTCATTCCAACAAAAAGAACATAAGAAAATCAGAAACGCATGCCCACTGCTACAAAACACACAGCAGGGATGGTTCTTAGATCCAAAATTTGTTTGACTTACTTTCAGTCTTGCTATTTTTCAGAATCTAAGACACCACTTTGTGACAGATAAATTTAGCTTATTTTTCCTGAAATTGTTTGACTTACTTTCAGTTTGTCTATTGCTATTTTTCCTAAATGTTTTTCAGATCAGAATTTTTCAAACAGGCCTCTTTTGTCAATTCACTTTGGCTTAGACACCACTAATGTGTTGTAAGTAATCTAAAAATTTCAGCAGCATAACACAACAGCAGGCAAGCAGAGGCACGCAATGTGTAGCTCTCAGGAGGCATCGCACATATCAATCCATACATACTGAGTAGGCATATGCATACCATAGGGAGAAACAAAGAAAATGAAAAGAGGAAAAAGGAAAATAAAAAGAGGGAAAAAGAAGAGCCTACCTGCTGCGGAGGGTCCAAGGGAAGCCAGATGGCCTGAGTCGGGGGCACGTTGTTGCCGAGTCAGGCAGCGGCGGCGCTGTTGCGGCCGGCGGCGCGGCCGTTGCGCGCGGCGGCCGGAGGTCGTAGGTGGGCCGCAGCCAGCAAAGAGCGCAACGACGGCTGGTGCTGCATGCCAACCAGAGGTGCTTGTGAAGTGGAGGCGGCGGAGAGATGGGCGCCGAGGTGTCGTCGCTCCTCGCGTCCGCAGATGGCGGGGCAAAACGGAACGGCGCTGGAGCAGACGAGGAGCCGGCGCGTCCTCGCACCTCGCGTTCATGGTAGCGGCGGCGAAGAGAAGGGCGAGGGAGCAGGTGAGGAGGATGCTGCAGCCGTGGCCGGCCTGGACGCAGTGCTCGGGGCTGGGCTGGGGCTGGCTGCCGCAACGCCGCGGATGGGACGCCGAAACCGGAGAGTGCCGGCTCAAGGGCTGGGCGTCAAGCCGCCACCGCTGGGGCTGGGCGCTCGTGAGCAGGGGGCAAACCGGGAGCAGGCAAGCAGCGAGCGGTCGAGCAGGGTGACCCTCCAATCGCTACCAGACAGTAAGCATTTGTCAGCTTTTAGAAAACGCCTCCTTCAGTCATTCTAAAACTGAATACCTTTCCATGCCACAAGTTGCATGAGCAGCAGGGTGAAAGATTAAGTATCCATATCTTTTTTTTTTCTTAATGAAACACCTAACAAGAACAAAGCATGTACATGTTCATGAACAAAACAGAACTATACTTGAAATATAAATACTAATTCTACAAAGTATAAGCTAGCCTTCACATTTTTCAGGATAATATAAACTCCATCACCACCATTGAGAGATTAGATTCTTAATTGTAGAATAGATGATCGCAAAAAAAATTGTAGAATAGATTATAAAAAATGTATTGTGAAACACAAACTTATTATAATTATCTTTTCATAGCTCTTGATTCCTAAAGAAGTGTAAGTTTATCTTTTAGGTATCGTAGGCATGAAGTGATGCGACAATTGAAGTTGATGTTTTAGTTTTGCGTTCAAATTTAGAGTTATATTTTAACTATGTATCTTTCATGAAAACTTAATTAATATTGATTGGAACATCATGATTGCGATATCTATTTTAGATAACAGTATAACTATATATATATATATATTATTGTGGTATTATGTGTTCCCGTTACAACGTACGGGCATTTACCTAGTGTGTGAAAACATATGCAACATCCGGTTAACACACTTGCAACGTGCGTCCAGAAAACACAGATAAAACATACGTCTAAAAACATCTGAAACACTCGAAACATATGCTTGCAACATGTCTCTTAAAACAATTACAACATGTGCAACATTCCCGATCTATTTTTACAACGTCCATATAATTCAACTGCAGGAGGAGAGAGAGCGCCTGACGTGGGGAGCGCCATGATCGCCGGATCTACGGGCATTGGGAGCTTCCGGTGGGGAAGGACGCCGGTGTAGGGGGAGGGGCGCCACTCGGGTGAGGGAGAGGACGTTAGGGTGGGGAAAGGAGCCGCTACGGTGAGGGAGGATGACACATGTGGATGAAGGAGCCGCCAGGTGGAAAAGGAGGAAGCCTAGGGCGCCGCTCCAGGCAGGGAGGGAGCCGGCGGGATCGCGATGGAGAGAAGCGGGCCGCTGTATGGTGGGAGCGAGCGACGCACGCCGAGCGGACGCACGCGATGGGGCGGAGCGGGGTCGGTTGAGAGAAGAAAAATACGTCCGGTCATTTTTTAACGGGCCATAAGGAGGAGTAGGCCGGGCAGCTGCGTAGGCCCCTTCATCGGATCATTATCGTTTCATTACAGACCCCGGAACCTTCCAGGCACATCGTCCCATTCGCTCGCTCGGGGCGAGAGCGTTTGCGCGGGCACACGCTCCGACGAGCCGCCAGCCGTGCGTGGCGGCGGCCGCGGGTACCAGTGCAGAACCCCAGCCCACCGGCGAAGCGGCGCAGGCGACCCGAACAGCCATGGAAAAAGAGCATTCCTATGATCCGCCCGTGCGGGCAGCCTCCGCCTATCTCCAGTGACGGCTTCGTGCACTCGCGACCGAAATCGGGGATGGAGGCCGACTCTCTGGTAAAGGGCGGATCACGGTGCACATCGCCTGCCTTTGCTCTCCCCTCCGCTTTTTCCCGGCGCGTGCTGCTCGTCGCTCGTGAAGAAGCAGTGCCAACGTCCGCCACCAAGCAAGGCACACGTGATGAAGCAGGCAACCGGCACCAATGCTTCGCAGCTCCCCCGCACGGCCGCACCCTTGTCCACCCACCTTCTACCATCGCACGCTGGAGAGCACACGGGCGAGGTCTCCTGCAGCTGGCGGCCTGGCATGGACTATGCCCCCAGCTGCTTGACGAAATGCCTCCAAGGCAATCCGCTCTATGAACAACGCTGGGCCCACACGTCCTCGCCCAAAGAACAGAGTGGCAACAACATCATTGGCCATGTATTACTCGTGTCCACGGATGCGCTACCTTGCCTTGACACATGGGCGACAACGATGGCATTGTTCCTGTCCCCTCCCCACCATCACTATGCTGCCCACGTATAAGTTGAAAGAGTTTGTGGTGGAGGAGCATGGCCTCATTCTGGCTTAGTGGTGTCTCTTGTCATCTCCATCGAGCAACTAATCTGTGCAATCCAAGGTTCTTGATTACTTTCCATGCTTTGGTTTCAATTTTGTAGACTCAATGAGCGATAGCAAACCTGATAAACAGCTTTGCAACCATCCAATGCGCAGGGGTCCAACATCTCCAAATTTCAGGTAAACTGACACGGCATCAGGAATACATTACCTGCCTGTCAGGCATCATTAATCACATATTTTTCATTTAACATTGTGCACAGCCCTAGCAGAAGTGACTCCCCCACTGCGGCTAACTACTCCCCATCCTCCACTGGCCAAGCCATTGACAAGGACGGCGAGATCAGCCAGTGAAAATACGAGAAAAGATTCCCCTTGTTCGGCTGAGCTTATCAGCATGGCTTATCAGCCGTGGAACAGTGTTTTTCTCTCACAGCAAATCAGCCACAGCCGGCTTATAAGCCAAAAAACAGCCTGCCGAACAGGGCCATTGATGATGGCTGCAGAGGAAGAAATGAATCCATTGCAATATTCCATTTCTTTCTGCTTTTGTACAGTTGAGCGCATGATTTAGACGAATGGCTGGTTCTGAACTCTTGTAGCAAATGTAATGATCAAACGGTGTTTTGCAGGAATTCCAAATTTTAATGGCTAAACTGTGTCTGTAAGTGATTTGAAGTAAATATGGCCTTGTGGAAAGCGTCTGAAATTCATTGGGAAATATCTGTTACATATATATGCCTTTTTCTGCTTTCATTGTATATTTATTTAGGTACCATAATGAGAAAAATAAAATCACCGCATAACGCCACAACTTCCTGACGATAATCAGAGTTCATATGTTTCGAAGAGCTTCACAGGCAGAGAATTGCTGAATTGAATGTCAGAAAATTCTATTAGGTCAGTACCAATTTCAGATGAGTTATTTATATTTTGTTATTATGGTATATTATCCTAGAATACAACATGTGTTCATTATTTCCCTCCATTATGCATAGAAGTTTCAACAGTTTGCATCTTTGCACTCTGCAGGAGTCCTCTAACTGATGGATCAATATGGGCACCTGGCAGGTAAGGGAAACAAATACCCCATCTCACAATTGAACAGATATTCACGCTTATATCCTGCATTGCCCCAATTTGTATTCGGAAGATCATAATTTGGTAACACCTTGAAAATGGATGTGAGCTTAGAAATAGGGCAAATACTTTTGAAGCCTAAATGTAAAATTAGGACTGTTTCAACTGTATCATGTGCTAAATTGAGTTGTAACATATGAATGGACTCTTGCTTTGTAACTGAATGCCAGAGCTCCTGGCTTTCCATTTTAACCTTTTCTTTCATGTGTTAACGACTCTTGGCGTTGTGTCCAAAATTCAACCCTTGTTGTTGGGCTACAATTACATGCAATGTTGATATGACATTTCAGTTTACATATGTTGTTGGGTTGAATGCGAGGATCCTGGAACTCTAAAAGAGAAGGTTAGTGGTCTACATATGCATATCTGCAGCAAAATGATGCAGACTCAGAATGTCGAACTGTGAATTTGCATGAGCAAATAAATATGCATGTCTAAACATATGCAGGATGGATGCCCTGCTGCGGAGAAAAGGCTGAGGTGGATCGGACAGTGAAGGAGAAGCTTGTCACTAAGGAGAACGTGAGGCAGTACCAGCTCGAGTTGCTTGAGAAACAAGGAGCAGGAACACAATTGCTTACCTTGGTGCGGGGGTCTCTCTTGCTGGTCACTGGGCCCTTGAAAAATTGATTGCTTTCTATGATAATGTATATTTCATCCATGTCATATTATCTAGGTGAAGAATGACAGCACTGGATATGATGGCATTCGTGCTTCAATAAAGGAAGCAAAAGGATTTAAAGACAAGCCAAATCTTATCAAGGTAACACAGTCTGGTAATAATATTTATTTATTAGTTTACTTGTCATTTTGGTGCAGCTTCATTAGATAAATGGCACATTATAACAGATGGTTTTGGATCTCCAAAAGGCGAACACATATTAGTGTTCCTGGGGGAGTGTTTTAGGTTCGAGAGAAGTAGAGGTAACTAGAAGCAATCTTGATTGGCTTCATAAACCTTTCCATTTTTCGGATGGGGTCAAGCTCAGCAATGAAATTATTGCTAAACTAACATGGTACAGTAAGAGAGTTATAATAAATAGGTCATTGAGTTCAGTCCTGTAAGAGAGTTACAATAAATAGGACATTTCTCTCAGATTGTTTTATGCTCTTGTGCAGGAATTTTAGATGGAGATGAAACGTGACATCAAAATTTGGTTCCTTTATGGTTTGTTTGTCCCTGCTACATTGCTGCATTTTTCCATGCCAGCTGAGGTTATTGTCTCTCGTAAGGGTTGCATTGCTTCTGTTGTGGTGTGGTTGAGTGATTAGCGAGCGATTCTTGATCCGCAGGTGCAACCTGCTAATTTGCTGTCATTTTGATTGACAACTTGATTTCTGTAATATGTGATTGATTTGGATGGTTGGTTTAAAATTGAGTGAAGGCTAAGAGGCTGTCTTATGTGTTCTCTTTTTAACTGAAATGGCAAAGCTCCTGGATTTTCATTTAAATGAAATATTTTTTAACTTCCCCTACAAAGGCTCTTTGTAATTTTATCTCACCACCAGATGTGGACATTTGCAGTCAAGCATAAATGGCATTATAAATGTGAAGTGCTATCGTTGTCATTGGAGTGGCAGGTGAATACTCACATGTGAAACTTCCTAATCAATAATGCAAATATAGATAACTTTGAAACTTCCTGATTTCAAAGATGGTCATCTTGTGTTCTTCCTTAATCATAATCAGTAGAACAGAGGAAGCACAACAGTTTTCTATTTGGTCATATTAGTCAAAAGTTTCTTGTTTGAAATAACAGATGTTCAGGTATACAATTTTGCAGGATTTGCATGTTAACTGTTATGTCATCATCGTCACAAGCAGCTTCCCTGCACAGTGATTCGTCCATAATCTAGGTACCATTGTACCGGTATCAAATGGATAACCTGATCTTTACTCCTTTATGGCTCTTATCTCACACAATTTTGTATTTTTGTTTCATATAGTCACGTTATTCTCAACCAGCATCAACTTCGTCAAGTTTGCCTTTAGCTGGGGATTGGAGTGTTTCCGGACCTTAGATCCTAGGCAGTTCAATTTGGACCTCAGAGGGCAAGGTTTTTCAGATTAACTTTCCAGCGAGTGGAGCTATTTAGTGGCGCCTCCATCAAGAAATCTTTCAACACTTTAAATTCCCTTAATGTACTGGCAAGGATACTACGTGTGTTCAGGTAGGCTCTCTCTTATTTCTAGCAACCTTCTTTGCTTCAGCCATCCCCAGGATTGTCGGTTCCCCAGAATATCCATGACTAAATCCTTATTTGCAGTGCATGTAGGCTCTTGTTTGTTCTAATATTGTGTATTATATAATAGCTAGCAAATATGCCCGTGCGTTGCAACGGGAGAAAAAAATTAATAGAAAAATAAGTATAGGAATGTTGCATATCTATTTGTGGTTTACCCTTTTGTTAAAATTTGAAAGCTATAGTTTATTTTATAATGATAATGACCATGACATCCATATAAGCTAATATTGATATTAATATCACAATATATCCTATTAAGTCTATATCGAATTAAAATACAGCTTCAATAGATTTTTTTTCCACTATAAAGCACAAAAATATTTATTTGTGATTATACCATAACTTTAACTATTCTAATTTGTTATTACAATTAGCAATGAGTTGCATCGTGTCAGAGATTGATATGTCTATTCTATTATTTATTTTTGATGCTAAAACATGCCATATTATAGATCTAATGCATAGACAATTTCACGAGGATTCCAAAAAGTCCACATTTGCTATTTTACGAATTTTCTACGATTTACTATGAATTTCCAAAGATTCAACCAGATTTAAATGGAAAAACAGAAAAAGAAAAGGGAAACACTCTCTCTGGTTCTTTGCACCAGGAACCCTGCAAAGAGTTTCTATTTGCATACGGCTCCTTCTTCATTGGAACGGAGACGGAGCAGAGTGTCGGGCTCGGCCGGTGAGGGGATAGCAGTGATAGGGCTCGCCCAAGCGCATGCGCACCCGTGGAGGGGCTCAGCGCGTCCGGAGGCCTGCTGTGGTGCCCAGGCCACGCGTCCAGGCGGTCGCGGCGACGGCATGGCTTCGGGCCTGAGGCCCTCACCTTCGGACGACGAGCGACGGGGCTAGGTCGGCGTGGTGGAGGACGCGGCGGCGGAGCTGTGGACGCGGTGGCTTGGCTGGGGAAGCATCGGCGGCGACGCTACGCGGTCGCGACGGTGAAGGCGACGGCGCTGCTCGGCTGCGGACGCGAGGGTGAGCGAAGGAGGCGATGAGGCGAATATTGTGTAGTCCGATTTGGATTTGTAATTCTGTTCGGGGTAGGAGACGTGAGTGAGGATGAATACGATACCTCATCACGTAACCTGGATACATGGCTGGCAGACAGAAAATTAGAGGGCGGAAACAAATTTGAGTGCAGAAATTTTCTCTTTTAAATATTAGGTATAGATATAGATATCTAGATATTTAGTCATGAAAAATAAATATGAATTTTATTATAATTGAATTACGGGTGGTACATCATCATGATGAATAGTTATATTTTTAATTGACGTATTAAATTATATCGTTATTGTTATTTTTGTATGATTTTTCAATACACATCAATCACAATCATAAGCAGGTGCGTGTCACACGTGCGATATAAATATATTTATACTTCCGCCAATCAATAAATCCGCATGAGTCAGCAAATTGAAAGGATTAACAGGTCGTTCATGGTTCTACTGTCCAAGAGACCAGGAGCTGTCTCAGTTGATTCCTTCCGGCCGATTTGCCTTCAGAACTGCAGTGTCAAGATTCTATCCAAAAGTTTAACCTGCAGATTACAGAAAGAGATTGGGAATTTAATTGACCTGAAGCATACAGGATTTCTGCAGGGCCGGTCCATCTCTGAATCTTTTGTATATGCAGCTGAGATTGTTCAAACCTGATATAAGAGGAAGATTCCAACGATTGTGCTTAAGCTGGATTTTGCAAAAGCATTCGACACTGTCAACTGGCTCGGTTCGGACAGTATTCTAGCTGCTCGAGGCTTCAACTCCAAATGGAGAAGATGGATGCGGTGTGTTCTCAACTCCTCGAGATCTGCTGTTCTTATTAATGGAGTCCCAGGGCCATGGATTTCGTGCAAACGTGGATTAAGGCAGGGCGACCCCATCTAGCCATACCTTTTTCTTCTATACTAGTTGTTGACACCCTTCAAACTTCTAAAAATTTTACATCGTCACATCAAATCTTTAGATGCATGCATGAAACATTAAATATAGGTAAAAAATAACTAATTGCACAGTTTTGTTGTAAATCACGAGGCGAATCTTTCGAACCTAATTAGTCCATGATTGGACACTAATTGCCAAATACAAACAAAAGTATTACTGTGCTTCCAAAAAATTTACATGTACAACTAAACACAGCTACAGGTGCAACTAAACGCAGCAAAAGACTTTCAAGCACCATCAGACATCCAATTGACCAGGCGTCAGTTGCTGTGACCCTGCAGTACGCGGATGATACCTTAATTGTCCTATAATAGGTGAGGCTAGTGGAGTCTCTAAGCTCAAGGAAGTACGGGCATGTTCTCCAATGCAACTGCCTTAAAGATCTGTAAGCAGAACAAGCGACGGGGCAGGAGCACTGGCCTGCAGCACTCGAAACCCCCCTGGGTAGTATGATGGCCCATAAGTACACGTTATTGTCATAATGATCTCTGACAGTCGTACTTATGTTCACCATAACTTAAAAGGCCTGCTTTCATCCGAACAGGATCCAATCACAGGAGTATTGCAATATTACAACAATTTATTCAAAATATTCAATAGAGTAAAGTAGCGAAAGTCTTACAATAACATAGGTTTACAAACCAGTTTTCAAACTTGAAACCTTATGTAACATTATTACAAACCAATAGTAGAGAAGTATCGTAGTAACTTTATTACATCACACAAGCGATATGCCTTGCCCAAAGGCTACACAGTCTACTCGTCGTCGCTTTCTTCAACCACGACGGTCATACAACAAGGCTCGAAGCAGACTTGTTCATGAACCGCACCTGCAACAAGGGGTTCAACAAACCCTGAGTACGAGAGTACTCAACAAGACTTACCCGACTAAGACAAAGACTCCAAGGGCATGCTAGCTTTAGGGAATCAAGGTACGGGTAATCTAGAATCAAGATTTTCTTTTGCAGAAAAGCTTACTAAAGTAAGTCCTTATCTTCAACATTTTACTTTTACCACTGATGGTTCATTAACCAAATCTAGGTGATCCTAATCTAGATCAAAGTAATTATTATCAAATCCTTTCTCATTCTTTCTTTCATTCCAGTTCTTAACTACGATGCAAGTCAGGTGATCAAGTCTCCATAACCGAGGAGCAACGACGATTCGAACCGATTATACCCAGCTGGGGATCTCTAACTTCACGACATATATAGAACCGAATCTGTATATATCAACCCTCATCTAGATCTCCCAAAACCAGAACGTGTCCATCGCCACCCGAGAGTACAGTACTCCTCGAACCCGGCCCGATTCTAGCCCCGAGAGTACACGCTACTCCCGCCATCTCTCCACTCCTAGTGCGAGGTTAGATGTTCTCGTAATGGAATCACCAACATTTTGGGCTTACCCAAGGCATGAGGCTAGTTGCAAAGTCTCGAACACAACAGGCTTACAACGAACGGACCTTAACTGACAAGGCGGAAACACTACATTGAGACTCCTTTCCCAATGCATGTTAGCAGTGGCCAAACCACCCGCCCGATCTTTCAAGTTCATTCTCATATATTTCAATATTCATTAAGTATGCCGTCATGGCTATGTAAACATTGCATTTAAAAGCTTAACTTCTAAGCATAGCGAAGCATACTACGCATTTTCCGTAAAACAGGTATCAAGGTTAATATTGCAATAATCAAGGATGATAATGCAGCAATTAGGTTATCACTCAACTCCTAATTACTTAATGCAATAAACCATAATATAAATAATAAAACATTTGTAAAATTCAAGGTAGGGTTTAAATGCACCGGGGCTTGCCTTGCTCAGACACGACGACTGACTCAGACTCGGGGACTCCAACGTCTGGTCCGAAACCCACTGACGATCGCTCTTCTCCGGAAACTTGCTCGACGGCTTCGGCTTCTTCGAAAGCGGAGACTACACGAATATATAACATGCTTTAACATGATGCTCGATGATAAACATGATGCTTGATGATAAGATGCCACGAGTTATGACTTGAGTACAACTTCCCTTCACGGTACAGTCGTAAACAGAGAACCTACTAACTAGTAGCGACGATTCTAGCGATACCAGCTTTAACCTAAACAAGATACTAACGAGCTCAATCATAAAATTAAGGTGCCAAAGATCACCAAAGGGTAGTGACCTAAGGACATCACTCAATCAAAAGAGCACACAACACTTAAAGTTCTCAAATTAACATTTATTTACTATTTAAATAATTAGGGCATAATTAGAAGTGGATCAAACTTTATCTAAACAAGCTCAAACTTTTTCTATGAGTTAACAATGATTTATAACAGTGCCATAATAAATTTCATAATTTTTGGATAAATAAATTAATTATTAAAATTCCTGGAAGTTGCATTTAATCTTTAATGGAACCAATTAATTCTACTGTCCAAAGTATTCAAATTCATGATTTAACATTTTTCCTAGATAGTTTATACATTGATAAGCTTACACAAAAATTTTCATGAATTTTGGAACTCTACAAAAATTTTAATGAAATAAACAAATAATAACACTATTCATTTATTTGAAAAAGAAAACAAAAACGAAAAACCGAAATCGGGCTGCTTTTCTTCCTCCCCTCCGATCCGGCCCAGTCCAAACGGCCCGCTCGCGTGCGCCCGCGCCCGCACCAGCGCTCGGCCCAGCCGCGCGGCCCAGCCGCGCGGCCCAGCAGGCGGCCTGCCTCGCGCGCGCGCGCCTACTCTCCCTCTCTCTCTCGCTGACCACGCGGTCCCACTTGTCATCGCCTTCCTCCCGCTCGTCCGCTCGCGCCCACGTGCCCGCGCTCTCTCCCACGGTGGCCGGCCGGTGACCGGTGCCTCGGTCGACAAACCAACTCTTCATCACCATCTACACTACCCCACGATTCCATTTTGCTACTAAACACCATGGTTCGAGCTCCGGCGACAGCTCACCGACGACGGTGGCGACTCGACGGCCACGGTGCCCGGTGGCTCGACGGTACAACGCAGTAGCGATTAAAGCGAGGGGTCAGGGAGCATCAGGGGCGTACCACGATCACGAAGGAGTGATCGGTTGAAGCTGAGAGGCTCTGGAGGCGGCTGGCCACGGTGGCGAGGCTCGACGGGAACGGCGGCGACCCGAGGTGGAAGACGACGGCTCCCCGGCGATCCAGGCGGAATTGGGCTAGCTCAACTGGTTCACGAGGTGCGCAAGGATGAGGCGAAGCTAAGGGTGCGGTTAGCGTGGCCGGAGATGGCCTGGTGGCGGCAGCGGCGAGCGGCGGAGCTGCGGTGGTGACGGTGGCGAAAACGGAGAAGCAAAGCCGGTCACAGTGAGCTCGCATATATATAGAGAACGACCACGGTGACTGCACTGGAAGACGCGCGATGTCGTGCTGGCGATCGAGGGCACGCCTGGAAGCCGGCCAAAGCCGTCCGGCATCTCGCCGGCGCCCATACCGCGCGGTGGTCGCCGGTGATTCGTCGGTGCACTGTAGCTGTCCCCCCAACTTTTGAAATTCAAACTGATTTTTTAAATTACTCTCAAATTCATGTAATAACTAGAAAAACTTCCAATGTATGAAATCTTCAGAATTTCAAGCTCTACAAGTTTGGTATTGAACACTTTTTCAAATTCTCACTGGATTTTGAAATTTGAGTTTAAATTCAAAAAGGGACACATTTTTCAGATTTGGTAATTTAGAAATTACTTTTGATTTTATATTGAAACTTCAAAATCTCCAAACATCAAAGTTGTATATCTTGACCAGACCTACAACTTTTATGTTCAAAACTTTTTCAAATTCTGCCTCCATTTTGAAATCTTAGTTTGGGGACAAAAATGAATTAAAACTGAAATTTGTTTATTTTCAAAATTGCTCCACATTTTACACTAAAACTTTGAAAACTCAAAACACCAAAGTTGTAGCCCTTGAAAAGTTCCACAAACTTGGTTTTGAACTTTTTCCCAAATTTTGCTTAGATTTTGAATTATTTTAAAAGGGGTAAAACAGAGTTTTGAAATTTAGGGTTTTCGGAGGAATTTTAAATTGGAATTTGTTGCTACCTTGATTTATGATTACTTAGTGATCAAAACCTCACCCAAGGGCATCATTTGGACCAACATGACATGGTTGACCAAATGCCACTCTTGGTTGACCAATTTAGCTTTTGAAATTCTTTTTCATTTCTCCCCAGATTTGAATTTAAATTCGAATCGGAAAACTCGTGACAAGTTTTGGGACTCTAATTCAAACTCAAATTTGGAGCTTCATTTTAGAGGTTGTACTTGAGCTCATACCCTACACTACACTGGTGTGCAACACAGTCGCGCACCTCAAATTACGCAGGGCATGGACTAAGCATTTGCGGTGGCATTCGAAATTAGGGTTTTCGGGTTCGGAGCACACCACTGAGAAACACATTCAAGCTAGATAAGTAAACTTGTTTTAGTTGATGCATAACAAAGTTAACCTAACAGAAATACTTTACAATGCATTATGATGACATGACAGATTAATTAGCACTATAACACCCGGAGTATTACATGTACTACCGGGTAGGCTGGAAGGGGAATCAGTGACGGACTGACCGCGAGTCCCGCACGCCACGCCGAGCGAGTCGTCGGTCTCGGTCAGCCGATGCGGGCCGGTCCAAGCACGTACGTATACTAGTCTACTGTCCCGGGAGGCAGCCGGCAGGGATGGAGACACGGGGTTTCCCGCAGGCTTCCGGTCACGACGTGCGCCCGGCACTCCGTAGCAAACTCAGCGTGACGCAAAGCCTGACTTCATCATCAACGGGCTAAATAGGGGCGTTAGCGGTAATAATCCATCAGTAGTCGTCGTCCTTGGGTTTGTTTGCGTAGCTAGCCGCCATCTCGAACGTTTTGTGTTGAACCACGCCGTGTTGGACGACCAAGTCTACGCAAAATCGGAAGACTTTACTCTGATTGGTCACACGTGGATTGTCCACTTCGGTCTCTCTCTTGTTTATCTATAGGAGTATTATAAATTAGCCGGATTAATATATATATATAGCTATTATCCTACAACTGGCTACAAATAACTTATTTTGTAGCCACTTTGAGTTACGATAATTGCTATGCTAATTTACAAGATTATAGTAACTCCTTACTATATGATTTATTATAACATTACGGTAAATATCCCCATGTGTTATAGTAATTCAACTATCGTAAATATATACTGACATTTTCGCAAATTAGTATATGAAATTATCGTAAATAGAGATGGCTACAAAATAACTTATTTTATAGCTACCTATAGAGTATACTCTCCCTATATATATATAAGGGCCCGTTTGTATTCTTAAAATTGAATTCATTCTAATAATTACAATTTAGACATAGATTAATTAAGGTAATATAGTTGTATATGGAATATATTTGTATATTTATTGTTAGACATATAAGGGTCATACTTTTATGTTGCATTTCTATTATAATAAAATGAGTTGAAGAGCGTGCTATAAGTTGGAGAGTAGAATTATAGCATAGTGATTTATAAAATCCATTTCTATTTCTCACCCTATAAATTTGAGATATGCTTATTTGTAAGTTTGGGAATGTTATGGAATGTCAAATTTCAAGCCAAATAGCCTAATCCATTAAGTACATTTCAATTCCTCCAAAATAAAGGGATCCAAACGGCCCCTAAGTGATATAAGTTCACTTGATTCGTCCGTGCACATAGGATTTGGTTATTTTTTATTGTGCAGAGGAGGTGGTTAATTTACGAATAGATATTAGTTCGCAAGATAATTACGTATAATTTAATGCCGCAATGTGTTTTTAGTAAACATGGGCTTACTAATCTTCTTCATTTCAAAATTTTAATTCTATTAATGAAATATGTGTCATGGCACGGTCACGAAAAATAATGAAGCTTATCTTAATCTATTTCCACAAAATATAATAAACAAGAAACTTAATAGATCTAATGGGTATTTATACTAGAGTACTGATTTCATGGCTGTTATTTCTAGTTTTTAGCATTTTTAAGATTTTTTCTCTAACATGTTCAGTGAGGATTAACATGGATTCTCCAATTAGTAATAATAAGGTAAGATGTCATTACAGTCTCTTCTAGAGTTCTAGTTTTAAGGTATGCCATCACTATTTGCATACCTTGGTGAAGATGTTAGGTAGTCGGTATCTTCTTGCCGAGTGGGCCCACCATATCGATGAGCAGTGATGGTGTACTAGACCATCATGGTGGGCAAGTCATGTCTAGTGGTGAAAGATATAACCCTGTTCGCTTGAACTTATCAGTCATGGTATAGTATTTTTCTCTCACAACGAATTAGCGAACAGTACTTTTCAGCCTGGCTTATCAGCCAAGCAAACAGGGCGAGATGATGAGGGTGCGGAAACCTAACACTAAGGTCAAGCGTGTGGTTGGGAGAACAGATCAGGAGTGTCATAGATCTACGTTCATAAGGTGCGTCAAGCAAAGATAAGGACGCTCATAATACCAAATAAAGCTATCTAAGAGCAAAGCAAGCACACCTATTGTGTGAAGCCTGGAGCTTCGTGGCTCAGATCAGCAAGAGAGAGTGGAGTATGAAAAAAAAAGAGATAGGGGCAATATGGGGCCTGCTTGGAACCTACCTTTGTTGGCTCACCTTGCCTGGCAGACATACTAGCTCGGAAAAGCAAAGTCAGTGTTTGGTCCAATGTTTGGTTTGCTTGCTTGTGTGGTGCTGACAGTAGGTTCAGTTTGACCAGATAGCGAGTCTGACTAGACGGGAGAGCCAATTTGGCTCGCCTCACGGGGCAAGGAAATCCTTGCCGAAAGCGAGTTTGCCAGGCGAAGCGAGCTTTTCTACTGCCACCGAACCATGCACGTCCTTGGTTTTGAGGGGAAACAAACATGTAAGAGGTACGACATATTCCAAAGACCTATGTTATCGCAATAAAATGATTTGAAAAGCACGATGTAACAGTATACTTCAAACTCGAAGATATACGTTTTTGTTTCTTTGGCGATTTAAAAAATGATGACATACGATGGCATGCAACCAATGAATTCATCTGCTCCCTGTGTTCAAAAATAAGTGCTACTCTGTGTTCCGTGCAAGTCAACTAGATTTATAAATAATATTAGCAACATTTGCATCTCTAAAAAAATTATTATAAAAATATATTCAACAACTCATTTATAATAATTATTGTGCATCATAAACATTACTAATTTTATGTATGTATTTGGTTAAAATTAAAAGCTGATTTTTTGGAATGCAAGAATATCATTTATTTTAGACCGGATGGAGTATCTTCTATGTTTTGTAGCCGGCCTCGTGGTCGTGGCGTGGAGTATATACTACCACCGTACATAAAAGAAAATGAAAGTAGTGGTTGAACCGTTGAAGTCCAGGATCGGGGCTTCATCAAGCTCAGGCCAGCCAACAACTAGTCGCCGTGTTTGACCGGAGCCCTGTCCTGGTGTGTACACTGTACAGTTTTTCGTTGGCCGTTGCAACTCGTGCCATGTTTAGATCGCCGATTCGGTGTCCAAAATCACTGTACCGAATCACTGTAGTATTTTGTTTTTATTTGGTAATAATTGTTCAAACTTTGATTAATTAGATTCAAAATGTTCGTCTCGCAAAGTACAATAAAACTGTGCAATTAGTTTTTGATTTTATCTATATTTAGTACTCCATGCATGTGTCGACATTGTGATATAATGGGGAATCTTATTTTTACATAGTAAAATTTAGGGTGAATTTAGAAATCTAATAAAGGCCTCGGAAGAAAGGTTACCAGTTACTACGAGTTTACCACGAGCGGAAAGTGATCCCGACCGCGACGGCCCAACCTAAACATCGCTATTCGAGTTCAACGCGTGCAGTCAATAACGAAATGATTATTCTAAGTAGCATTAACCTCTGCTCCATCTGTCCCTAAATATCTATCGTTTGCATTTCTCGATAAACAACTTTTACTAAATATATATTAAAAATATTAATATTTATGATACATAATTAATATTATTAGAAAAATATTTGAATCTAGTTTTTTAATAAATTTATTTGAAGATACAAATGTTATACGTATTTTTTATAAATCAAGTCACCAATGGCGACAGTTACTTAGATACGGAGCGAGCACGTGCTTAAACTTTATACAGCACTCTTCTAGAGGGAAGACCCCAGCTAGAGCCTAGACTTCCACTGAGCAGGCAATGAAATTCTCCCCGATCGACACCGAGCAAGGATGAGGACGTTCCGTCCAGATCACTGCTTTGCCGACGGAAAAAAAACCACGCACTAATCCAGAAAATTAGAAGCTTCGCAGCAATCACCTGCCAGCAAAGCATAACGGGCGCCTACCATTCAAAGGTAGCTCGGCATACAAAAGACTGGTGGACTCCGTTCCCGCCGCCGAATTTACTTACCGGAGCAAATCCGTCTCCCTATCCCCACCCAAACGGCCACGCCACCGAAAGCCGGCGGAGACAATGGCACCACCGCGCCGCGCGTACCCGTGCGTGCGCAGCTACTTCCTCCTCCTGCTGTTCGCGCTGCTCCCCTGCTGCTGCCTCGTGCGCCGAGCGGCCGCGCAGGCCCAGCCGGCGGCGGACGACGCGCAGCTGCTGCTCCGGATCAAGAGCGCGTGGGGCGACCCGCCCGCGCTCGCGGGATGGAACGCCTCGTCCCCGCGCGCGCCCTGCGACTGGAAGTTCGTCGGGTGCGACGGCACGACCGGGCGCGTCACGAACCTCACGCTCGCCAGCGCCGGCGTCGCGGGGCCCTTCCCGGCGGACGCCGTCGGCGGCCTCTCGGCGCTGACCCACCTCGACGTCTCCAACAACAGCATCTCCGGCGCGTTCCCGACCGCGCTCTACCGCTGCGCTTCGCTCCAGTACCTCGACCTGTCCCAGAACAACCTCACCGGTGAGCTGCCCGCGGACATCGGCCGCCTGGGGAAGAATCTGACCACGCTGCTCCTATACAGCAACGGGTTCAACGGCTCCATCCCGGCGGGTCTCGTCGCGCTGACGAGGCTTCAGACCTTGTGGCTGGCCATGAACCCGTTCGCCGCGGGCGAGTTGCCGGCGTCGTTCAAGAACCTCACCAGCATAGTCAGCCTCTGGGCACAGCAGTGCAACCTCATCGGCAACTTCCCGAGCTCTGTGCTTGAGATGAAGGAGTTGGAGTTGCTGAGCCTGTCCAATAACATGTTGACCGGAAGCATACCTGCGGGTGTTTGGAGCCTGAAGAACTTGCAGCAATTGTTTTTGTACGGCAACAACCTCACCGGCGACGTGGTTGTTAATGACTTGGCCGCGACCAACTTAAATTACATCGACCTTTCGGAGAATTATAAGCTTACTGGAGCCATCCCTGAAGTATTTGGGACCTTGAAGAACCTTACAGATCTGTACCTCTTCAGCAACAACTTCTCTGGCGAGATACCAGCAAGCATCGGCCAGTTGCCATCACTGTCAACATTCAGGTTTGCCAATAACAGCTTTACTGGCACGCTCCCGCCGGACCTTGGAAAGTACTCGGGCTTGACTATTGTTGAGGCTGATTACAATGAGCTCACCGGTGCTATCCCTGAAGGGCTGTGCGCCAGAGGTCCGTTCCGGTACCTCACCGCCAAGAGCAACAAACTGAACGGGTCCATCCCTGCAGGCCTCGCAAACTGTACAGCTCTGAAAACGCTGGCTCTAGACAATAACCAGCTCTCCGGCGACGTGCCAGCGGCTCTGTGGACGGCGCCAAAGCTTAATTACGTCACACTACGGAGTAACCAGCTCTCTGGGAGTCTTCCGGTCACCATGCCCAGCAACCTTGCAACGTTAGCCATGGAGAACAACAAATTCCGTGGCAGCATTCCAGCTACTGCAGTTGCGCTCAGGAAATTCACGGCCGAGAACAACCAGTTCTCCGGTCCAATACCGGCCAGTATTGGTGACGGGATGCCGCAGCTCCTGACACTGGACCTGTCCGGTAACCAGCTCTCCGGCGATATCCCGATGAGCGTTGCTAAGCTCAGCCAGCTGACGCAGATGAACATGAGCAGGAACCAGCTCACCGGGGATATACCGGCAGAACTGGGCGCCATGCCGGTGCTCAGTGTCCTTGACCTGTCGTCGAACGAGCTCTCCGGTGCCATACCGCCGGCGCTTGGGAAGCTGCAGCTCACCTCCCTCAACCTGTCCTCCAACCAGCTTAGTGGCCAGGTGCCGGCCGCCCTTGCCATCGCGGCCTACGACAGCAGCTTCCTCGACAACCCCGGCCTCTGCACCGCCGTTGCGGGACCCGGGTACCTCACCGGCGTGCGCTCCTGCGCCGCGGGGTCACAAGACGGAGGTTCTTCCGGAGGCGTCTCTCATGCGCTCCGCACGGGCCTCCTCGTCGCTGGCGCCGCGCTCCTCCTCATCGCCGCGGTCTTCGCCTTCTTCGTGGTCCGCGACATCAAGAAACGGCGCCGTGTCGCGGAGCGGGGTGACTGGAAGATGACGCCTTTCGTCGTGGATCTTGGTTTCGGGGAGGAGTCCATACTCCGGGGGCTGACGGAGGACAACATCATCGGCCGCGGCGGGTCGGGCCGCGTGTACCGCGTCACCTTCACCAACCGGCTCAACGGGAGCGCAGGCGCGGTGGCCGTGAAGCAGATACGGTCCGCCGGGAAACTGGACGGGAAGCTGGAGCGCGAGTTCGAGTCGGAGGCCGCCATCCTCGGCAACCTCCGGCACAACAACATCGTCAGGCTGCTGTGTTGCCTCTCCGGCGCCGTGTCCAAGCTCCTCGTGTACGACTACATGGAGAACGGAAGCCTGGACAAGTGGCTCCACGGCGACGCTATAGACGCCGGCGGGCACCCAATGGCGAGGGCGCGGTCCGCACGGCGTGCACCGCTGGACTGGCTGACCAGGCTCAAGGTGGCCGTCGGCGCCGCGCAGGGGCTGTGTTACATGCACCACGAATGCGTGCCGCCCATCGTTCACCGCGACGTCAAGACGAGCAACATCCTGCTGGACTCGGAGTTCCGGGCCAAGGTCGCCGACTTCGGGCTGGCCAGGATGCTGGTGCAGGCCGGGGCGCCAGAAACGATGTCCGCCGTGGTCGGCTCGTTCGGTTACATGGCTCCCGGTAAGGATCCTCATCCGTCCTTGCTTCTTTACGGTGGATCTCTGTCAGATTTTTTTCTAGATTCTGCTGCATAACTGCGGGGTAGCCCCTGTAGCAAATGTCCCATGTTCTTGTACTGCCGGATCTTAGATGGGGCCTTTGATGCTTGTCTGCAGAGTGTGCTTACACAAAGAAGGTCAATGAGAAGGTAGACGTCTACAGCTTCGGCGTCGTGCTCCTGGAGCTCACCACCGGCAAGGAGCCCAACGACGGCGGCGAGCACGGCAGCCTGGCGGGATGGGCACGGCACCACTACCTGTCTGGAGGGAGCATCCCCGATGCCACAGACAAGAGCATCAGCTACGCCGGGTTCTCCGACGAGATCGAGGTTGTTTTCAGGTTAGGCGTGCTCTGCACCGGAGAGATGCCGTCGTCGCGGCCAACCATGGACGACGTGCTGCATATCTTACTCAAGTGCAGCGAGCAGACGCACGAGAAGAGCAAAACGGAGCGTGTCCCTGAGCACGAGGAGGATCCACTCCTGCTGCCACAGCGCGGTAGTCGCCGGAAACAGCTCTCCAACGGCACGGGGATTGACATCGAATCGAAGAGCGACTTCGACAGCATTGTCTGAAGAAAGGAACCGACCACCGCACGTACCAGTGAGTAAGTTAGGACAGCGTTAATGAACAGCTATAGTGATGCTTCATACTACATTTCAGTGGAGTACAGCAGGGAAGTCATGCTTCCAAAACTTGTCACCAGACATCTTGACTCTAAATTTGTGTTTCGACACTGTAAATTTGTTTTAAGCGCACACATTAGATTAGACCACTAAAACAGAACAAATAGCAAAGGTTACGATTACAATTTCTTTCTGAAACAAATGCTGGTGTTCTGCACATGCATTCAGAAATTAGTACGATTAATAGAAGAAGATAGAGATATAACGACGTGTCCCTTCCATCTGGTGAGTGACACGTGATCCCGAGAGCTAAGGATTCGAATGCGATTTTTTTTTAGTTTTCCTGAGTTTAATTAATTAATTCATAGAATTTAAAAACAATAAAGTGAAGGGTTGAAACACGTGTGCTTCGGTGTTTTTGCGTCCAGCACGACCCTTGTATAAATCTTCAGCCACAAGTCACTTCCCCATCAGGAAGCCCGCCCGCAAGCACGTGGGACCCGCCCACGTTAGTGGGGACCACCTCTGTCAACGTTCGCTTCCCGCGCCAAACATTGTGCTTTGAGTGGTACGCGGTGTTTCCGTTGACCGCGAGGCACCTATGGTAATTTCGTCAATATAAAGATATGCCGGCATAGTCTTTTGAAGGTACTCATAGAGATAGAATTTGCGTGCATGTGTTCATAGGAGTGAGTGTACGTGCATGTTGTGAGCGTCTGCATATGTACCTGTGTAATTCTAAAAAAACGAGGAGGGAGATGCAACACCCGATCTAGTTTTGAAACATACAAATACAACAATTGCAACATACATCTGAAAACAAATGAAATATGATTATGAAACAATTTCAAAGACACCTGAAAAACACTTGAAACCATTATAAACATACGCAACATCTAGATAAACACTTGTATTATATATGTGAAAACATATGCAACATCCAAATAATGCAACATACGTCGAAAAAACGGATGAAACATTAGAAACAAGAGCTTGCAACATATGTATACAACCATTGTAACATATGCAACATCCCGATCTACTTTTGCAACATCCATATGAAACACTCGCAACATACCTATGAAACATTTGAAACACTTCAAACATATGTTTACAACATGGGGGAGGCTGAGGCCGATCGATTCCAGCCGCTGGGGTCGGAGAGCGCAACATCTTCTTGTTGCTTGGGAGAATAGAGACTAGTCGGGTGTGGAGTTCAAGCTTGTCGTTCTGGTGCGGAAGGCCGTGTCAGGTCGGCCGTCGTAAGCTAGGCGCAGGTAGCAAGCGAGTTCTGTCCCAGCCACGACGAGCTGGGCAAGCGAAGCGCAAGACGTGCACGGGCGGGCTCCGCCCAGGCTGCGGTGAGCTGCATGCGGGCGAGCTCTGCCGCGGCTGTGGCGAGCTGGGCACCCTCTGCCCCAACTGCGGCGAGCTAGGCAACCTCCGTAAAATGTCCTAATATGGCTAGAGGGGATGAATAGCCTATTTAAAAATCTACAAACCAATTAGAGCAATTGATTAGTATGGCAAACGGCGTAATGCAATTTTGCTCTAGCTCTACAAGGATTGCAAGCCACCTATCCAACAATTCTAGTTGCTATGATCACTAGGCACACAAGGGGCTAAGTTGCTACTCACTAAGAGCTCTCAAACTTGCTACACTAAAGAGCTCTACTAGATGAATTTAAGCTACAAAGTAAGCTCTCAATTATAGCTACACTAAAGAGCTTGCTACAATTAGTTTACGGGAAAGTAAAGGAGTGAGTAGGGTGATTATACCGCCGCGTCGAGGAGTGAACCAATCACAAGATGAATGCCAATTCAATCACCGAGAGAATACCAAAGGGCAAGAGACAAGCAATTTTTCTCCCGAGGTTCACATGCTTGCCGGCACGCTAGTCCCCGTTATGTCGACCAACACTTAGTGATTCGGCGGCTAAGAGGTGTTGTACGAAACTCATCCACACAATTGGACACCACAAGAACCTACCCACAAGTGAGGTAACCCAATGACACGAGCAATCCACTAGAGTTACCTTTCAGCTCTCCGTTAGAGAAGGTACAAGACCCCTCACAATCACCGGAGTCAGCCACGAACAATCACCAACACGAGCCGAAGCTCCTCCGCTGCTTCAAGCAGTCCAAATGGCGGCAACCACCAAGAGTAACAAGAAATCAGCAGCCACAACGATCCCCAAGTGCCACTAGATGCAATCACTCAAGCAAATGCACTTAGAATCACTCTCAATCTCACTATGATGATGAATCAATGATGGATATGAGTAGGAGGTGTTTGCTTAGGCTCACAAGGATGTCAAGTATGTCAAAGTACTAAGAGGGATGCCTTGGAGCCGACATGGTCTATTTATAGACCCTCAACAAAAATCCAACTGTTACTCTCCTCGGGGCTAACCGGACTCTGTGACCTGACTCACCCAGAGTCCGGTCGGGTGCGTCTGGTTGCACCCGCTAGCCACTCACAGCGTGCCACCTCACCGGGTGTTTGAATCCGACCGTTGGCGCCTTCGACTCAGCGCACAAACAGACGATCGGACACGCTCCTTTACCTGACCAGACTTACCGCGACCCAGAGTCCAGTTGAATCCAGAGAGGTTGCAGAGCGCCGAAAACTTGATCGGATGCGTCAGGTCAGAGGCCACCTGACACACTCGTGTGTCTAGTCAGTTCTTTTCTCTCTCGCGCGCACTAGTGAAGCTGATGCTAGCATACGTCGCGCTTGACCTGACGCATGCCCTGTGCGTCCGGTCGTGCGTTCCCAGCTGCGTCCGATTGCGAGACCGAGCTGCACCTCCTCTGCGCCACTTGACCAAATGCGACGCTGGAGTCAATTCCAGCGTATGGTCGCTATTTTCTGCTCTTGGCCAACCGCAGCGCCACCATGCTTAAAAATGACCGGACATGCTCGGGATGAGTCTGATCACCCCGCGGCCAGCGTCTAGTTGTGGACTTCCTCCTTTTCTTTTTCTAAGTCCACGACCACTTCGCCCTTACTTTCAACTTGCTAATCACAAAGTGTACAACTTATGTGCATGTGTGTTAGCATTTTTCAAAGCATTTTATAAGAGTCAAAGTTAGCACACTAGGTTCCTAAATGTATATGCAAAAGTCATGTCACCTAGTGGCACTCGATAAACCGTTTAGCCAAAGATTTTCTCTCTTTATAGTACGGCTGTTGATCCTAAGTACACTTACACCCTCTATGGTATCTTAAGTGCCAATACAAAAACCTATTATATACCTTTGCCTTGATCATCTCGGTTTTTGTTTTTATTTTTCTTCTTTTCCAAGTTGAGCACTTGATCATCATCACATGTGGTTATCTCATCATTTCATGTGATCAACACCATCTCTTGAGTGTCACCATGCTTCATACTTGGATTGCACCAACCTAGCTCATATCATACCTCATGACAAAGGTTAGTGCTAGGTTTCATTAATTATCCAAAACCAAACTAGGACTTTCACTCCGCCTCGGTCGAGACAAGCGCAGGCGACCGCGGCGAGCATGAGAGAGCATGGGGGTGGGTGGGAGGTGCGACTCCAACGGCAGATCTTAGTGTTGCAGAGGCGGACGAGGGCCCCAGGGCGAAGGAAGCAGAGGTGGTTGCCACTAGCGGTGGCGGCGGGCGGGGAGCGGGGCTTGGGCGAGCGTGCGAGGCGGAGTGGGAGTTATTTCTTTTTTCTGGAGTCGGCGTCTGGCCAAACGGACACCCGCACAATAGCATTATCGAATAAACATCAGAGGAGCACATAAAAGATTCAAAATAATTCTAAGCTAGGTACAATAATATAGAGCATGATCTTTGGAAAAATTTTGAAACTGGTTTCATATTTTTCTAAGCTAAAACAATTTTTCTAGGATTAATTTGGATGTAGGGATTTTAATTTTTTTGTATTTGCTAGGAAAAAATATTTGGACAATTTTTTTGGAAAAAAATCTATAGTTTTTTATAATAAAGTAATAGACTCCTGCGTGTCATGTCAACTAAAATCAATTTCATCGTAGGAAGAAATTCGAGCGGTTTTAAAGGTTGGATGAGATAAAAAAAAAGAACATGTTTTTTGGTTGGATGAAATCACTTTCATCTTATGAACAAATTCGGGCGGTTTTGAAGGTTGGATGAGATAAAAAAAAGGAACCTGTTTTTTTGGTTGGATGAGGTAAATCGTACCGTGAAAGTTGACTCTCTACTATAATGGACCAATCAAAATTATACTAGGTCCACCCAGAAAAACGTTCCACGCTGAGAGTCTCCAACCATTGTGCATCCAGAAAAATACACACAAAAATTCATCCCCGTTAAAATATAGACCTTTTCTGTTAAATTTTTGAGTGGATTTTTTCTTTTTCTTTTTTTTTTGAGCAGACAGTGGATTTTTTCTGTTTATATTTTTTTAGCAATTTTTTTCTGTTTATATGAAAACAGACCCTGAGTCTCCGTCCGTCAGGCCCACGGCCCACACTAATTGCGTGTTTGACGGAACACTATTAGCTGGGCTGACCAGTCTCTGGAGACCGTCAGAATGAAGATTTGGAAAGGGGCCACACGATGACACGACCCCCAAATTTCGTTGTTTATAATAAATGGTGCAGTAATTAGGAACAGAATTGATTAAGTGGAGTGTCATTGCATTGTTTCTAAGACTGAAATAAAATAAAACTTAGATGAAACATTCATTTTCAATGTAAAGTTTTATTTTATGGTTTCATAGATATTTAATTCCAAGATATATAGAGAGTTGATAATCGTGCAAGAGAGTTTCATCTCCATAAAACTTATTTCTTCTCTCTCAATTAAAATAGTGTCATGTCACGAAAATATATATTTTGCATGCTATTAAATGGAAACGAAACTCTCACCAAAACTCGAAACTGGCGACCGCAAAGACTTCCGGAATCCGGAGCACTTCCCATCTGAGGTCGGTCTTTCGACCGTCCACACTCCACCGTATGAATCACTCCGAACGGACCACAAAGCCACGTAAATGGAAGTCATTTTTTGAAACCTCCAACAAAACAAACCGGACTTCTGTGCCGTCAACGGTAGAGTTGTGTTAAACAGGGGAGTCCAGTACCTCTGCACTTTACCGAACCACCTCCGCTTCCCGCGTTCACCGTGGCGGCCGTGCCCGTGCACCACCGACGCCACGGCACGAAAACAAACCCGCCGAGGCATGGAGGCACCATGCCCGTACCTCCCCGGCCTGCTGCTCGCGCTGCTTCCCTGCTGCTGCTGCCTCCTGCCCCGCGCGGCCCCGCAGTCCTCCCAGCCGGCGGACGAGGCGCAGCTGCTGCTCCAGATCAAGCGCGCGTGGGGCGACCCGCCCGTGCTCGCCGGATGGAACGCCTCGGCCGCGGGCGCACACTGCGCGTGGCCATACGTGGGCTGCGACACGGCGGGCCGCGTCACGAATCTCACCCTCGCGGACGCCAACGTCTCTGGCCCTTTCCCAGACGCCGTCGGCGGGCTCGCGGGCCTCACGCACCTCGACGTCTCCAACAACAGCATCACCGACGTGTTCCCGACCGCGCTGTACCGCTGCGCTTCGCTGCGGTACATCGATCTCTCCGAGAACTACTTCCGCGGCGAGCTCCCCGTGAACATCGGCCACCGCCTGGCGGCGAGCCTGACCACGCTGGTCCTCAGCGGCAACGAGTTCAACGGCACCATCCCGAGGTCGCTCTCCAGCCTCCTGAACCTCCGGCATCTCAAGCTCGACAGCAATCGCCTCGTCGGCACCGTCCCGACTGGTCTTGGTGAGCTGACGAGGCTTCAGACGCTGTGGCTGGCGTTCAACCCGTTCGTCCCTGGCGAGCTGCCGGTGTCATTCAAGAACCTAACCAATCTAGTCAGCCTCTGGGCGGCGCACTGCAACCTCGTCGGCGACCTCCCGAGCTATTTGGCGGATATGCATGAGTTGGAGGTGCTGGACCTCTCGGAGAACTCCTTGACAGGAAGCATACCTCCGGGGGTTTGGAGCCTGAAGAAATTGCAAAGGATGACAGTGTTCACGAACAACCTCACCGGCGACATGGTCGTCGACGATGGCTTTGCTGCAAAGAGCTTGACCATAATTGACGTCTCCGAGAACAACCTTAGTGGAGTCATCCCGGAAGTCTTCGGGCATTTACAAAACCTCAGAAAATTACACCTCTTCAGCAATCACTTTTCAGGCGAGATACCAGCGAGCATCGGCCGGTTGCCGTCTCTATGGACATTGAGATTGTACAGTAACAGGTTTACCGGCACGCTTCCGCTGGAACTCGGGAAGCACTCCGGCTTGGGTTATGTAGAGGTTGATGACAACGAGCTCACTGGCGCCATTCCAGAAGGGTTATGCGCCGGAGGCCAGTTCCATTACCTCACCGCTGAGCACAACCACCTGAACGGCTCCATCCCAGCGGGCCTTGCCAACTGCGCAACTCTGGTAACCCTGGACCTAGACAATAACCAGCTCACCGGCGACGTGCCAGAGGCTCTATGGACAGCGACGCAGCTTCAGTTCCTAGCACTACAGAGTAACCAGCTCACCGGGAGTCTTCCGGCCACGATGTCTGCCGACCTTACGACGTTACACATAGGGAACAACCAATTCGGAGGCAACATTCCGGCTGCAGCAGTTATGCTCCAGGTGTTCACCGCCGAGAACAACCAGTTTTCTGGCGCGATACCGGCGAGTCTTGGCGACGGCATGCCGCTGCTGCAGACACTGAACCTGTCTGGCAACCATCTCTCCGGCGCGATCCCCAAGAGCATTGCTAGCCTGAGGCAGCTGACGTTTATGGACATGAGCAGGAACCAGCTCAGCGGCGCGATACCGGCCGAATTGGGCGCCATGCCGGTGCTCAGCGTCCTTGACCTTTCGTCGAACGAGCTCTCCGGCGCGATACCTCCGGAGCTTGTGAAGCCAAACCTCAACTCCCTCGATCTGTCCTCCAACCACCTCAGCGGCCAGCTCCCGATCGGGTTCGCCACGGCGGCCTACGACAACAGCTTCCGCGACAACCCCGGCCTTTGCACCGAGGCTCCGGTACCCGCCGGCGTGCGCTCCTGTGCTGCGGGATCGCAAGACCGGGGTTCTTCCCGAGGCGTCTCACATGCACTCCGCACGGGCCTCCTCGTCGCTGGCGGCGCGCTCCTCGCCGCCGCGGCCTTCGCCCTGCTACTCGTCCTCGACATCAAGAAACGGCCGCGCGTCGCGGTCCGGGACGAGTGGAAGATCACGCCTTTCGTCCAGGATCTGGGCTTCGGGGAGGCGTCCATACTCCGGGAGCTGAAAGAGGAGAACCTCATCGGCCGCGGCGGTTCCGGCCACGTGTACCGCGTCACCTACACCAACCGTCTCAACGGGAGCGCGGGTACGGTGGCCGTGAAGCAGATACGGATCGCCGGCACGCTGGACGAGAAGCTGGAGCGCGAGTTCGAGTCGGAGGCGGTCATCCTCGGCAACGTCCGGCATAACAACGTTGTCAGGCTGCTGTGCTGCCTCTCCAGCAATGAGGCCAAACTCCTCGTGTACGACTACATGGACAACGGTAGCCTGGACCAATGGCTCCACGGCCATAACGTCAGCGCTGATGGGCTCCTTACGGCCAGGGCGACATCCGCGCGGCGGGCGCCGCTGGACTGGCTGACGAGGCTCAGGGTGGCCGTCGGCGCCGCGCAGGGGCTATGCTACTTGCACCACGAGTGCTCGCCACCCATCATTCACCGCGACGTCAAGACGAGCAACATCCTGCTGGACACGGAGTTGAGGGCCAAGGTCGCTGACTTCGGGCTGGCCAGGATGCTGGTGGAGGTCGGGGCACCCAAAACGATGTCCGCCGTCGCTGGGTCTTTCGGCTACATGGCTCCCGGTATGGATTTCGGCCCTGTTCATTTTGATGGGTTCTGCTGTTCTGTACAGAATTTGGGGGCAGTATTTACTGTATCAAATCAAACGCTTCATGTGCTTATCTGCATTCTGCAGAGTGTGCTTACACGAACAAGGTGAACGAGAAGGTTGACGTCTACAGCTTCGGCGTCGTTCTCCTGGAGCTCACCACTGGCAAGGAGGCCAACGCCGGCGGCGAGCACGGCTGCCTGGCGGAATGGGCGCGGCACCACTACCAATCAGGGGGGAGCATCCCCGATGCCACAGACAAGAACATCAGGTGCGCAGGGTACTCTGAGGAGATCCAGGTCGTATTCAGGCTAGGCGTGCTGTGCACCGCAGATATGCCGTCGTCGCGGCCAACCATGAAGGACGTGCTGCAAATCTTGCTGAAGTGCAGCGAACAGACGCGCCAGAAGAGCAAAATGGAGAATGGACAGGAGTTCGAAGCGGCTCCTCTCCTGCAGCCGCAGCGACGCAGTCGCCGGAAACAGCCGTCGAACAGAACAGGAATTGACATGGAAGAAAAAAGTGACTTCGACAGCACGGTCTAAGACTTAAGAACCGAACATTGCACATGCCAGTACAGTAAGTCTGGACAGCGTCGGTCAACAGATACAGAGATACTTCTGTTACTACATTTTAGCACACTATAGCTTAGAGTTATGCATCATAACTTGTCACCATTGCCTTTGTGGGGTTTCACACACTAAATTTCTATTAAATCACACATACATTAGACCAATCAAACATAACAAGCAAATGTTACTATTGTAGTTGTTTGTGAAATAAAGGCAGGAGCTCTGCACATTCAATAAAAAATGAGTCCCCCACCTCTCTCTCTTTATTTTGGATGACAAGATCACACAGATAAGAACTGATTGTTTTGTGATATCGCATCATAATACAAACTTCAAGGGATTGGGGGCAAAAAGAATCGGCAGGAATGGAACGGCTTATTCAGACCTCCGCTACCACTTTTTTCTGCCGTTGCTAATGCTAGTGATAATGTACTCCAAACTCAATGGCTCCATCCTAGCTATACCCCGCTGCTGAGGCAAAAGAAAAGAGAGATGTGAATCGCACATTCGCACGAGGGGGGCTCGCGATTGAAGGGGAAAAGGGAGGAAAACAAAAAAGGTTACACTAGGAGCCGAGCTCCTAGATCTATGCAGCTTCAGCATACTGGGAGTGTGAGGCTGCAAGAAGTGCAGCTCCGATTCCTGAGCCGTCGTTGGCCAACTTGACAACAACCGATGAGGCAACCTCCTCACCGAGCAGGTCTGTGAGCGTCGCTTCTAGGCAGGCACTGAACTTCTTGTAATGCTCGTATAAGCCACCATCAATAGCAACTACAGTCCTTTGTTGACTGAAGTCACTAAGCAATTTGTCTTTGCCCAGCTTCTTCAGAATACCATATATACCACCAGCAGCCAAGCGTGCACCTCTCTCTGCGACGAGGTCGCACACATGAAGAGTAATGTATCTTGCTTCGAGAGAAGTATCAGGAACCTAAAATAAGTAGAAACATAACACATAAGGAACTAATTGTCATTGAAGATTGTATCTAACAATACCCTTTTTTTTTGAACATTTGTATCATCATTACCCCCAGAATATCCTTCAGCTTAGCTCCCAGGTGTTTGAGATCATGTGAGGTGTCATGATGCATGGCTGACATATCTGGCGTCCTGCCATATCACAATCGCAATTTCATTCAGGAAAGCTTTTATTGGTACATAAGACTTACAATTCTGCTTCACAAGTTTGTTGGATAACCTTTTTAAGTAATCTACAATACACGGTAAACAACTTGGAGCATGTGCTGATACAACAAGATTTACACTAAGAAAATCACGATTGCCATTTTCACTTGCTCAGTTTCTTCTTAAGATTAGCCTATGGGTGTGATTTTAAAGGTCTAGATAGGCAGTGCAAGGAGAATTTTGATTTCTTTTTTCATTACTCTGGGAGTAAGTTCTGAATTTTATATGTTGGGGACTAAAAAGATCTTAATATCAACCTGAAGAGGTGGATTTGCAAAATTGCTGATTAGACTCTAGGGTGGAGAGGGAGAGCTGTTTGGTAGGGCTCCTCCGGAGGAGCCGGAGACGTTTTGGAGGAGCCACATTGCGAGACATTGTGAGAAAAAAGGAGGAGCCCTACCAAACAGGGCCTCAGCTTCATTCATAACTTAAGCTGAAAGTGGTAATTCCCATTTCCAAGATATAAAAGGTCACGGAATTAAATTTTGTAGTCCACGTGCTTAAAAAAGACTGAATAAGTAGGGAGATTGCACCAAATTACCTCTCAGTTTAATTTAATGTTTGGCCATGTAAATAAACATTTTAAAGAAAGTGAGAGGAACATTATCTAAGCCTTAAGTCTTACGACTTCAGTTTCCAATCTGGAACCTCTATGTGGGTGAACTTTCTAATTTCGAACTTTAGATGTGCGGTAGAACTCATAGTATAAACTGCCCAAGTATATCCACAATCTATCAAAATGTTTGGACTCTAGGTTGTGCAAATATGTGTGCACCTTTATATAAGTTGATTTTGGATCTTTTTTTTGTATCCTACAAATAAAAAAATCAATATCGTGAGTGGATGGAACGTGAAAGTAAACCTCAGTATAAATAGCTGTTCCAATTTCGGAGGAACAACATCCCCAAACAATGAAGCATCATGAGCCAGTTTCAGCAGGATCCTCCGCACAATTTCTCCAAGATACATTCCAGAAATCATCTTTTCATATATCTGACAAAAGAGTACATAGGTTATGATCAAGTTCAACACCCAAATGTTTTACTCCACAAACATCTAAATAGGTGCACACCCAGGATTTGAACCCTGCTGGGTGGAGTCATGTACACACGACTCCACCACCAAATATAATTATTAGAACAATAGATGAATGGCTTTGCTATTCATCAGTTACCTTCGCCCCCTAAAATCTGAGTCAACCTTTGGGACAATTGGATCTGTATGCAGATAGGTGTACAATCTGATTGGATTTGATCCAGTGCATAAAACGTGCGAATTAAACTTATGAAAAAAATGAATTCTAAAATAAACAGCTGCATAAATTAAATAGGCATACCTGCTCACCAGGGTTCAAACTTTCGAAGTCCAAGGATTTATCATACTCTGACCTTGGAAGTTTATCTGACCTGAAGTTTCCCCATTCCATGTTGATTACCTGTAGCATTCCAAAAGAACCAAATGTTACATCATTGACTGGTGAGCAAATAATAAAATAGTAAAATACAGAATGCCAAACTTATGTTGGATGAATACAATTTAACAAGGCCCAAAAGATTATTTAAAATAAAAACTCGAACAACCTACTAGGAACTAGTGGTATTGTAAATAAGAATAAATATGCACCCAAATTCGAGTTGAAGAGGAGTTGCATTGAGTGGTGGGGAGCACAACCACACCTCGCACCAACTGAACTAGCTCAGTTCCTCCAAAGACTAATAAAATTCCACTCACTTGATGGAAGTTAAACACTTACCATATTCCCTGATCTAGGCAGTAGTCCGGTCCATTTAGGAATCGCATTTGCATGTTCCACATAAGCTGCATTTGTGCCAGTGCCCAATATTACAGCAGTAACAACATCATTATCAGCATATCTCCCACCAGCCAATGTGCCTACGGTATCATTAACCTGTACAAAAATGTTACCTGTCAGTTTACATGAAGTTGTCTTTACTTCTAATGTGTCCAATGGACCATTGCTAGACATCAAGATAAAGCATCTCAAGAAACTGAAAGGAACATCGGAAGGCATAAGGAAATGACAAATTCTATAGTATAGGTGTAAAACATAGGGCATGCGATGTGAGTACTTGAGATGTAAATAGTAAACAAATTAATTTAACTACCAGAGCTGCAACTTTCATATCAAGACCCTGCCTTTCCATGGCCCTACTCAATTCAGCCACAACATCTTCTCCAACCTGCTCATAGGAATCAACAAAATCAATACTGTGTTTTAATGTAGGACACTTAACAGTTGGCACAAACATCATGAATCTTAAGACATAGATCCATTTTTCTCAATGAAAAAGTAGGGTTATTTGTGCCAGAAGTTCCACAAAAAAAGCAGCATGAATAGGTAAAGACTACTCCATTGTCAATTTATTAAGATGTGTCCAAATGAAATGCACAAGCTAAATTGACACATTGTACGGTCAAGAAAAATGTGTAGTAATTAGAAAGAAATCCATATCTTGGTGTCATAGTCAGCTTCTGGTCAAGGCACTGGTAATATAAATAAGCAATGTAGTCAACAAAATGTAAACAAAAAGTATTCTTGCTTTTGCTTTTACCGTGCCATTGATGGAAAAGCCTTTGGTCCACTTAATTAGAGTCCCCGATGATATAGATGTTTGGTGCACTGGGAAAGAAAAGGTGAAACCCAGTTCTCTCTGCTTGCCATTTGGTAGGTGGAAATCTTCTCCTTCAGTCCGCACGAATTTTTCCAGCTCAGCAGCAATGAAATCAAACAGTTCCTGTAATCATGCTTTGAGAAGTGTCAGTAAAGCATGCTGATACAGGAGACATGAAACTAGTGGGGTGGCCCCTGCAATTGCACAGATAGTATCAGGAATCTAAGTGTGTATCTTATATGTTACAAAACAAAATTTATGGATTTAACTTTTCTACATAGTTTTGTATATAAGTTATGGATTTTTGTTTTATATATTTTCTTCTGCGTAACTTTTGTATATACAAATTTGTTCACATAATCTTTGTTTACATATAGATTTGTTTATATAGCAATAATGGTCAGGAAAATCAAACGCCCGAAAAGGCAGCTTGTGCGTGGGTTGCTGATGAAACCATGTTTGTGACGAAAATAGCCAAAAAGGGAAAGCATCGCTTATGGGGACGTTTAGCTAAACCATGTAAGGAAAGCAACCGAGCAAGTAGACCATCAAAGCGACGTTTAGCTAAAAAAGGCAAGGGTGATGCTTCGTCAGATTGACCACTACTTCCATTACTAGTGACGTTTAGCTAAAAAAGGCAAGGGTGATGCTTCATCAGATTGACCACTACTTCCGTTACTAGTGAGTGACTGCTAATGAGAAACGCTCCCAGGTGAATTGCAACATTGATCTCTTAAATGCATTACCGTGTACGACAAACCATGTAAGGAAAGCAACCGAGCAAGTAGACCATCAAAGCGACGTTTAGCTAAAAAAGGCAAGGGTGATGCTTCGTCAAATTGACCACTACTTCCGTTACTAGTGACGTTTAGCTAAAAGAGGCAAGGGTGATGCTTCGTCAGATTGATCACTACCTCCGTTACTACTGAGTGATTGCTAATGAGAAACGCTCCCAGGTGAATTGCAACATTGATCTCTTAAATGCATTACCGTGTACGACAAATTTATGCATTACCTAAACTTTATTATTTGTTCTTTTGTCATTTCGTTCATTTTTTTAATAATGGAAGAAGTGGGATAATAGAGAAGTATTGATGGGGGAATTGTTGATTGATTTTTTTATGGCAATAGTGGGTAATTTATAAATATTACAAGGGTATTTTGTGTTGATCTTTTCATGATGGTAATAATTGGTAATTTATAAATAGGTAGGGGGGTTTGTTGTGCTAACTTTTTCATGATGGGAATGGTGGCAATGTGTTTTCCTTTTTTTCTTATTAATTGGCATAGCTTTGAGAAGAAACATGGATACTTCTTTTGTTAGCTAAATTCTAAGATAGTACAACAACTCACCGTAGAAGTTCCAACCATAAGATGAGGCGGAATGGAGACCTCTTCATATTGTTGCTTCACGACCCGTTTATCCCTTCCTCCAAGTTGAACCCGTATGACACGAAAGTTGGTCCCACCAAGGTCCAGTGCATAAAACAGTCCTTGTTCATCCCTACAGGATGACACACGTCATTAAACAAGATAGTAACAGCAGTTGAGACGATAAAGGAAGACTTCACGAAGTAAGAACCACATGTTTCATCAGCAAATTATGCTCTGTAAATGTAACAGGCTGTAATTATGTTCTTTTTATGTTCCTTATTAATCTCTGCTCTGGTTCTGTTCTGTACTGTACTGTACTTCTTTTTTATCTATTTATAATATATTTATAAGCAGCAGGGGGGAACTCCTGCTGATTCCTAAAAAACTGGCTGCAATTTTTATTGCAACCATATTATATTTGCGACAGATCCAACAATATAGTTTTTTGTGTGTGATTCAGTAACTACATAGAAAAATATCTTGTTTCCACGATTACAAAGGTTGACACTACATGTTTCAATATAATAGTGCCAAACATATGGTGACAGAGGCAGTACCGGAAAGGTGGTGCTAATATTAAATGAGACTTCAGACATTAGCCTTAGCCATGACGTAGAAAGGACGATATCATGGTCCTTCGTGGAGGTGAGTCCAACATGTAGGTACAGCCAGAAGAAACACGAAAGCTTCATTTATATTTACTAAAGAAGACATTGTAGTTTTGGAATGATCTGTGAGGCTGGGAAAAATTAAACATCAAACCCGTAACTGTTCACCTTACTACCTTAGTTACCTCGCCAACCAAAATAACATGTAAACGGATTTACACTCAGACTGAAGATTGGAGGCCGAACGCATTCAACAACATGCGAAGCAAAAACGAAATATGAATCACACCGGCATCCCGACAACGGTGTGGTGTTAAAGACTGTACGCATTGCGAAGGTACGGTGCCCATGAACCAGAGCTCTACAGATGAAAAACAAGGTCTCGCTCTCCTACCAGAATCAACAAAACCGTAACAAGATCAGACACACTCCATCGCCCCCCTGGTTCCACTCGAAAGTCGAAACCACGTCAAAGAACCGTATCCAATCTGGGACAGACCGACATTTCCTCCTAGTCGAAGCCTGAATAACCCAGGGGATCGATCGGAAGACCGCGCGACATAAGAACAAGAAACGGACACTGTGGGGCTGTGGCCACATCCACGCGGACGCGGAGGATCCCTTACCCGGTTGGGAGGTTGTCGACGTAGCTGATGAGCATCTTGAGCGGTGCGTGGGGCTCGGCGCGAAGGCCGCGCTCCATCTCCTCCGCCATGGCGTCCGCGATGCCGCGGAGCAGCGCGGTGGGCGTCGAGAACCGCTGCTCCACCTCCTCGATAATCGCGGCCGCCTTCCTCTTCCTCTCGTCCTCCGCCTCCCGCCGCCGACGCCTCCTGCGCGACAACGACACCACCGCCACCCCCACCGCCGCGGCAGCCGCGGCGCCCACCACCACAGCCGCCCCCACGACCGCGCCCTTCCCCATCGCGACCGACCGCCGAGCCCTAGCCTCCCGACCGAGCCGCGCGACCAACCCAAGTAAAGTACGGACCAGCTCGGCGCCCGGATCGCGAGCTACGCCACTGCAAGCCCACCGCTTCTCTCTCTCGCTTCTGTCGTCTCCGGCTCTTTCTCCGCTCGCGGAAGCCTGGGAGTGGGAGTGGGAGTGGGAGTGGGACGAGAGCCACGAGTTGGGCGTCTTCCCAGGGAATAAATCCCCCTCGCTCTTTGGAGCATTTACGGATGTACCCTTGCGTTTGAACGGCTGCGATTTGGTTGTCCTGGGCACTGACGGTCTGGATCCCCGTTCGTGGGATAAGGGATGGGGCATCGTGCATGGCATGCCCTGGGTTTGGGTCATAATATTTCCGGCGAAGAGCCAGGGGTGTGTCCGTAAAGTTACCAGCTACTTATTACGCGCTAAAAATAATCAGTTGCAACTAAACCCCTGTCAGGAACCCTTACTCAGGCCCACATGTCAGCGTGACGGAGCGATTAGTTAACCGTGTCCGAACGAGACAGAAGAATTGGGGCACGTGCGGGAGGGCCCACAGAAGGGGAAGCTGACGTAACGACACGAGCGCTGACGCGGGCGTGTCGACACAGTAACGGATGCGCCGATGGGTAAAGCTGGACGAAAAGCTCGCAACTCGATAGCTCGCTCGACTCGGATCGATAGTGGCTCGGCTCGGCTCGGCTCGTTTAATTTCTCAAACGAGCTGAGCAAGCATCCTAGCTCGTGTCTTAACGAGCCAGCTCGAGCCAGCTCGCGAGCCTAACGAGCCAAAGTTGTTGGCCTTAAACTCTTATTAGTGTTATATAACTTTATGTCTTACACTTTATAATTTGTTGATGATTGGACTTTGACTCTATAAATTTCAGATTAATTTGACTCTTTTTATTTTAAATGAATGTATGGATAATGGATGCATCATATATGGTATGGAGTACGAACCATAGACAATGTATGGTGTGTAATATTATAATATAATAGTACATATTATTTTTGTATGATTTATTAAGACTTATGAATGGACTAGTTTTATATTATTAACATTATCAAACTTTAGATAATACACATATTACATTTTTTATGTTTTAATATGGCTGGCTCGCGAGCCAAACGAGCCAGCTCGAGCTCGTAAACGAGCCGAGCCGAGCCAGCCTTCTGGCTCGTTAAGATAACGAGCCGAGCCGAGCTGGCTCGTTATCTTAACGAGCCAGAACGAGCCGAGCCAAACGAGCCGAGCTGGCTCGTTAGTCCAGCTCTACCGATGGGCATGTGGCCTTGCGCGCGCGGTGGCCACGGCGAGGAGCGGAGCCCACCATCTCGCGTGGCGTGGGGTCAAGGACCGCCGCGAACGGCGCGCCAACCGTGCTCGTGGACCGTGGTCCGTGGCCGCTCGCAAAAGGACAAACATAGCGCCTAGGCAGTCGCGCCCGACGTCACCGACAGGTGGGTCCTGCTCCAAGTCCTTAACGAGGTGCGGCCGACCGAGAATTTTTTTTATTTTTAGCCCAAATTTGAAACAAATTTTAAATTTAACCTATTTTTCAAAAAAAATTTAAATCTAACCCGTTTGGCCCCGCCACCATGCATGGCGGGGCAAATGCACTGAACCCCGCCAATGTTTTCAGATCGGACGACTAATCGCGATTAATCGCGATTAGTCGTCCTTATCGTAAATAGGTGCTCGATAAGGGCCCTCGATTAGTTTTTTTCGATCAGAAAACTTATCGTCCGATAAATGATGACTAATCGCGATTAGTCGTCCGATAAGGCTAGCTGGACGATAAGTTGGGCCAGTACAGGTACATGATGTAGATAGAATTCGGCCCACCTTTGGCTGGCCCATTAGGGTTAGAAGAAGAGGAGTGCTGACGTGCTGAGTGAGGGGAGTGAGTGAATCAGTGAACCAGCTACAGCCGCCGCATGATAACGATTCATTATAGACATGATTACATGTCAAACTGTGCTTGGTTGTTTGCCTCTACCATTTACCTATTTATGGCCATGTTTACATATATTTACATCATATATATATATATATCAGGTCATCCAGGCATGAGGACGACTAATTGGTCCGACTAGCCGATTAGACCGATCAGACCGACTAATCGACCCTGATCAACGACTAATCACGATTAGTTGTCTGATCGGTGGTCATACGACTAGCCTCGATAATACGATATGAAAACATTGAACCCCGCCATGCATGGTGGCGGGGTACACATCCGAGGTGGCATGGTGACGTGGCGCCACCCGGGGCATACCCCGCCATGATGGGTGGCGGGGTACGTCTAACCCGCCACCCATCATGGCGGGGTGTACCCCGCCACCGGTCACGGCGGGGCGCGGCGTAAATATAAGCCGCGCCCCGGCCGCCCCCGCCCGCTCGGTTTTCTTCCTCCTCCGCCGCCTTCGCCGCCTCCGCCGTCCCCGCGCCGCCGGAGAAGTTCCCCCGCGCCTCGGCCGCGCCCCACCGCCCCCGGGCTGCCCCGGCCGCGCCCCACCGCCCTCCGGGCGCCCCGGCCTCGCCCCGCCGCCCCCCGCCGTCCCCGCGCCGTCCCCGCGCCGCCGGAGGAGCTCCGCCGCGCCCCGGCCACGCCCCACCGCCCCCCAGCTGCCCCGGCCGCGCCCCACCGCCCTCCGGGCGCCCCGGCCGCGCCTCGCCGCCCCCCGCCGCGACCCCCGCTGCCGCGACGCCGCGCCCCGCTGCGCCGCCGCCGCCCGCAACCGCCGTCCGCGCCACCGCGCCGTCTCCCGCGCCCGCGGCGACCGCGCCCTCGGCCGCGTCTCCGGCATTCGTTCCCGCGCCGCCACCCCCGATAATTTTTACGGTAATTTTGTTTACTTTGTCGTTTCAATTATTTATTTGTAGTAAATATTAATAAGTTTTTATTATTTATTTAGTTATTTATTTATTTGTCATTGTATTATTTAGTTATTGAATTATTACGATTATTAGTTGTTTAGTTATTAGTTGTTTAGTGATTGAATTATTAGTTGTTTAGTTATTTATTAGTTTTTATTAGTTGTTTAGATATTGAATTATTAGTTTTTACGATTATTAGTTGTTTAGTTATTAGTTAATTAGTTAACGATTATTAGTTATTCGGATTTTATTAGGTACTGTTAGTTATTTAGTTACGTACCTATTAGTTATTTAGTTATTAGGTAATATTAGTTATTAAGTTATTTAGTTTGGTAACGATGATTTGTTATTGACGACACAGTTGGCTTATTAGGTAATATTAGTTATTTAGTTAGTTATGTAGTAATTAGTGGTACCATAATGGTCATTTAATAATGAGATGTCAAATCGTTTTGTAGATGGATTACGGTGTAAGAGTTTTTTACGGAGGAAGTGTTAGGAGAGAGGATTGCCAGTTTGAGGATATGTATGAAGAATTGGAATGGTTTGATGGCACCCCTAGTTTCCGCGATCTATGTGACCGTTTGAGTTTGAAGTTTGGCGAGGCTTTCACACTAAAGGGTAGGTTCGATGTTTGAAAGAATAGGGCACACTATGTGATGATGGACTTGTGCAACCAAGCGGAGTGGTCCCGATACAATAGGGTCATCCAAGGTTCGAATGTCGGCATGGCTGAGTTGGTGCTGGAGAATGTTGAGAATGAGGAGCCGTCCTTGGACAGTGATACTCTAGGAGATTGTGGTGTGCAGATGCAACAAACTATGGAGAGTATGGACTTGGATGGTAATTTGACGCACAAATCCAAGGAGGCGACGGAGACCGCGAGACCCCTACACCCCAGACGATTAGTAGAGTACCCATATTTAGCAGACGCCGGACACATATTATCATAGTTATGTAGTGCTAGAACAATTAAATTATGTGTAGGTGTAGCAGCAGTACTCTACTTGGTTATTTCGGTTCGACTAATGTAGTTGGTAACACTCGTTTAATCTTTGTCGTAAACGCAATTATTTGTGACGATCAGTTGACCCAATTATTTGTGACGATCAGTTGCCGTAAACTAATTTTGATTCGACCCCTGCCATAAACTTGCTGTAAATCACTCAACATGACTTCCTGCATTTGTGACGATCAGTTGACGCAAAACGAAATGCAGTTCCTGCGCGGTCGAAGTTTCAGGGCAACCCCGCCATGGGTGGGGGCGGGTTAGGGGTACCCCGCCATGTGGCGGGGTACCCCTAACCCGCCCCCACCCATGGCGGGGTTGCCCTGAAACTTCGACCGCGCAGGAACTGCACTAAGAAAATGTATTTATACACTGCCGCGATAAAGCACATAACAATCTTAGTGAGTGGACCAACAAATGAAACGAATGACGATGTGATAACGAAAATATTACAATGACATGTTTCAAAGTACAACACTGACAAAGTACACGACACAAAGTTTGTACGCCACTACAAACGACAACCACTAACAACGACAACGTGAAGACGTGACAATTTAAATTATTACAAAGACACTTGTACGTCAATCAAATTGCGTGCACCACTGCGTAAGCAACTCGTCTTCGGACTCTGAATCCTCCACTACCACCTCCTTACCCTTGGTGGCCTCGACTGACTTGGCTTCAGAGGCCTGACGCCGGTAGTAAGCCGCCTCCGCCTCGTCCGCGGCCTGAGAGTACAACTCGGCCTCTTCTTGGGTCATGTCTGTTGGCCCCCATGAGTCGAACAACGGTGTCTTATGGCTCTGGTACGCTGCCTGACCCTCCTCTACTGCAACATCCTCCTCGGGCATCGGTCCTAACTCCTCTGCAAGACGAAGTAGCTCGGCTATCCTTCCCATGTCGTACGCATCCTCGTCCTGAGGGTAGCCCAATTCTTCGGCTAGACGAATGAGCTCGCCTATCCTCCCGGTGTCGTCGTCTTCCTCCGGCTCGGCCTCCTCGTCAACCACAATCGGACGACTTGCGGTGGCACCCACTCCTGCGTGCCGCTTTACTGTCCTATTCTCCGTGTACCTGGCACGAGCCATATCTGCTTCCCAGCCGCCGGTGCATCCAATCTCTGCAAGTACAAAATGCAAACAATTAACAGGATCTTTGCAATGACTTTATTGACAGTAAAACAAAGAAGTTTGACTTTCCAAAAACGCAATGACTCACTCGCACATAATGAGTCAATAGTATCGTTCAAGCCTTGCATCTCTGCTCTCGCATCCTCCTCTGCAGCCTTCCTTGCATCCTCTTCAGCCTTCCGTGCCTGGTACTCCTCTACATCATTCTTCTTTTGCTCGTACCACTTCTTCCACGCAATACTCTCCGGGTTACGAACACGTAGGTCTTGGGCCCGTCGTAGCATTTTCTTCTTGTGGCTCTTAACGAAATCAGTGACGTAGCTTGCAGGATATCCTCTGCTATTGCGAACTGCTACCATTGTCTTATACTCATTCTTGAAATTATACACATCATAATATGATTCCCACTTACATTTCTGAGTGCTCTGTTGCAACAAATAGATGAATACAAAGTTAGCGTACCAGAGTTAACAAAATAAACCATTACCGCCAACTGTCAACAGTCCTAGCAAACCTCGTCATAATCGATCATGTGGCCACAGAAGTGCCCAATACCAAGGCCTGAAGGGACAAGGCCGTAGCTAGCTTCAACACCACATTTGCACATCACAGGAGGCGCAATAGACCTCCTCTTCTTCTTCCAGTCTGGCACCTCCACATTCTTCTCCGGCTCCGGCCAATGGCTCTTTGGACCATAGATCCATTCCTTGAAACGGCACTTTGGAAAATCATGATCCTACAAAATCAAAACAGTAAAACACACATATAGAACGTGACATTCCAAGGTTCACTCAAACCTTACCTCATGTCGTAGAGGACAAATGAACTCTTGTTCATTGCGTGGGTTTATCACGGCTTGCTCTCCGCAAAGGCACTTTGGAGGATCCTCGAGCCGCCGTGCCGATGCTAAGGCCTTCTCTTCGTCCGTCATAGGAGGAGGGTTTGGAGGGGGCGGAACCCAGCGAGTAAACACCTCACGCTTGCAATGATCAATGCCGGGGTAGAAAAGGAGAATCCTTGGATCAAACTTGTCCGGGCCATCGATCCATTGGAAAAAAAAAGCACCGGAAGTAGGGCTATACAAAAGTTTCAATTATCTCATCGCGAATACAACATCAGCAACCAATAAAAACAACAAAGGGCACAATTACTTACGCTACAACTATAACATGTGTAGAAGCAACGAGCCGCAGTATCGGGATGTCTCGACTGGCCCACGTGTGCCGGATGACCACAATCACAGTTAGGTATAGGTTCCTCGGGAGGAACGGGCGCATCCTTACAAGACACGTCGGGGTACATCTCTCTAGGACGACCCTTTTTCCTCCAAATCGACTCACGATACGAGTCCTCCATCTAATAAAACGAAACGATTTCAACACAAAACGATACACGCAGAGAAGGGGTGGCCGGAACAAGGAGCGACGATGGGCCGATACCTGACGGGGAGGACGGAGGGACGCCGGAGAAGGCCGCTGAGGGGAGGGGAGCTCGGTCCTAGGGCGCTGCGGGAAATGGAATGGGTGAATGACCAAAAATAAGAAGTGCCCGGGCTTTTATATGGCCGGGGGTGTACCCCGCCATGCATCATGGCGGGTTAGGGCTACCCCGCCATGCATCATGGCGGGGTACACCCCTGCCACGCTGGCGAGGTGCTCTGCCACCCCTGCCACGTCGGATGTGTACCCCGCCACCATGCATGGCGGGGTTCAGTGCATTTGCCCCGCCATGCATGGTGGCGGGGCCAAACGGGTTAGATTTAAAAAAATTTTGAAACATGGGTTAAATTTAAAATTTGTTTCAAATTTGGGCTAAAAATAAAAAAAAATCCCGACCGACGGGTGGGTGCAACGATGCCCTTTTTTTTTCTTTTAGCCTTTTTTCGAAAGATTCTCTCAAATATGTCTCTGACGGAAAGATTTTGAAAAATAGACCTAGCGTCAAGGTAATACATCTTGGCGCCGTTGACGTTAGCTCCAAGCTCCTATGTCACTTGGTCGATGACGCTGAGCTAGCGGTGACGTGGCAGCACCTTGGCATCGTTACCATTGGCGTCAAACTTGGCGCCGTCATCATTGGCGCCAAGCCTGGCACCATAGATCTTGGTGTCGAGCTGTTGGAATTTGTTAAGTCTGAAATTTTACCATAACATTAACAAATTTGAGGTTGTCATGAGACCAAATCCTAACGTATAGTAAAAAAATCATAAGCTCAGTTAAGTCTGATTTTTATCATGGCTAAGTCCAAAATTGACGAGACTTGTTTTGTTGCCATCTCCTCAGAGAGTATTCAAACTCGTAGTAAGGTATTAAATTGATTTGCTACACATTTTAAATATCTAAGTCATGGTAAAATTTTAAATATTCAAGTCCAAAACATGAAGTCCTTTTTCAATATCCAGTCATGGTAAAATTTTAAATTTGTCAATATCCAAATCATAATAAAAATCCAAACTTAACCAATCTTGATTTTTACTACGGCTTGAATATGTTAGAATACCAATTATCATGGGATAGACATATGGAAAAATGACTTTTTTACCATAACTTGGACATTTACAAATTAGAATTTTTACTATGACTTGGATATTGAAAAATATGGCTAACTCTAGAGTTTTTACAGTGACTTTCTGTTTGATCACTTAAAACAACTTAGAAATATTTAGGATAAAAAATGATATACATGGTAACAGATCTATGACGCCAGGCTTGGCGCCAATGACGATGGCGTCAATGGTGACAGCGCCAAGGTGCTGCCACGTCAACGCCAGCTCGGCGTCGTCAACCAAGTGGCATGGGGGCTTGGCGCCAACGCCAACAGTGCCAAACTGTGTTATCTTGGCGCAGATCCATTTTCTACGATCTTTCCGTCAAAGACGTATTTGAGAGAATTTTTTTAAAAAAAAAGGCTTAAAAAAATGATGGGCGGATGCGTCACGCGTCGGGGGTCCCCTGCAGCTGCAGGCCGCCGCAAGCCAAAGAACTGAAGAGAGAGTCACTGAGAAATGTTCACGGGCTCACGGCCATCACGGTTTCCCGCTGCTTGGGGGCTGGGATTGCAGTGGCTGCGTCTTCCCCGATTGGCACAATGGCACTCGTTAACGTCCGGGGTCCAATGTCACTTGTCACGCAGCTTTCGGGCACAGTTTACTACAGTCAAAGACTCGAGCTCGAGCAAGATGCTCTCTCTGTCGCGGTGCCTGCCGCCTTCGCTCTTCTGAAGGACAAAGCTCCTGTTTTTTTTTATGAACAACGGAGTCTGTCCTTGCAAAGCAAGTGATACAAGTGATATTCAGTAAACAATAGAAAGACTGTACCTGCAGAACGAGTGGCTTAAAAGACAGGCCACGCGACGTAACATGCAGGAACAGCTTGGCCTCATTGGCTGTTGTTTGGTTCACTCAGATGGCAAATGGTAGCAGATCCACAAATCATGTAAGATAGTCTATAGATGAATAGATCAGACGCGTTTTTTTTAGACAAACAATAGATCAGACACGTTGCAAGAGTGACACTAGAAGATTTGTGTTATTTGTTGCATTTGCTGTGCAAGGCAAAAGGGCTGGAAAAAAAAAACCATCAGTAGTTGAAGAGGAGGTTTTAGTGACGAGATGGGAATACGAGAATAAAATGATTGAATCCAGATGTTCATTCCTGAGAGGCCGGGTGGGGTGATAGCAAGGACCGGATACAAATTCCCACTAGAAAAAAGAAAGCTAACACACTAACATATGCTCGCCACAATGCCAAAGCTTTTTCACAGCTTAGATCTGCAGCTGTGCAGGAAAATCTTTTACCTTTTGTCGCTGTCGAGATCTTGCAAGTTGGGGGGCATACGTACAACATCACATGCGGTATCAGGTCGCGCTCTTAAAGGAACTTGCAAAAATTAGGAGGGTCATCCTGTTGGGTATTCACAGCCTTACAAAGTTGCCATTCTTGTTCATGGTTTGGTCCCGACCTGATCAAAGAAGTCGTTCGTTGGGATGACAGGAACAAGGTAATTCCCAAAGAGGGAATCGAAGCTTTTATAGCTGCCAAGGCACCCCTCATGCTGCGCTTGAAGGACGGCAAATCTCTTTGCCTCTCTAACTTTGTTGAGATCAACTCTCGCTGGCAGCGAACCCGGAATCTGCAAAAGTGTTGTTCACATCAAGAAAGGATGTTAGGAGCGAATATCAAGAAACAGGAAAGAAAAAAAGCGGCCATTGCCAATGGACGTGTCAGGGCATACCGACGATGAGTTGGAAGATGCTACCGACTTGTCCTTATCTAGGGTAACTTGAGAAGGCCTGGTCCTGTGTTCCAGAGAACAAAATAAATTATGGAATAGGCAACACAGTAGTTCAGTACAGTTGCTGCTTGTGAATCGGTAACTGTTAAATAAATGACTAGAAGATACATTAGATTTGACTGGTACTGTCACGGCGTCAAATCATCAACTATTAAATCATTGGTGCCATTTGTAGCCCACTCGAGTAGTTAATGTATTAACAGTAACAATGATTAAAAAAACATTTGATGTGAAGTTCAATAACAGAATGGTCCTGTTCATTCGGTTTATAATCCGTCTTTTTCAGCTTGTTTTTTCAGCCGGAACAGTATTTTTCTCTCACAACAAATCGGCCAACAGTGTTTTTCAGCCGGCTTATCAGCACAGCCGAACAGCTCCAATAACTTGTTCTGTCTTAACTGAGCGAGACGCACAAACCTATTTGGCTTGGCATAGCTATCTGAGAAGGAAATACAAAGCATGAATTTAATTGCCCTATGATTTCCTTTTGTTATTTTAGGCTATATTAAGATATGCCCTCCAGATAACCTAATACTGATACTAAATTTACAACACGCAATGGAAAGTTAATAGACAGGATAGATGGTTCTGGTTCATTGAATTAATGAGGATAATGACTAAAGAAGGAGCAGAAACAAATTTGACTTGCACAGCAGTCCTTAAGGGGGGACAAAATTGAATGTTCTATGTTTTTTAGTTTACATGCTATACTACAGTCTACAGAGTTCAATCCGCAATTGGAATAACGATGGACACCTTTTCCTGGCAACAAATAGTGTTGCACAAGCAGAGTATTCGACAATACATACACAACCTCTTGACTCTTCAGGTTTAGAATCATGCAAGGGTCTGAAAAAGAAAATCACTAGGGCCATGAGTATTTATTACACTAAAAAGAGAAACCACCCGTCCCATAACGCACTGTTCTTCTTCATACATGTGCCTAAAAATCACCCAATACCACCTATGCTACTCAGTTATGGTCGATGCCCTAGCAGGCGAAGGCATATTGGCAGAAATGCAAAAAGAAGGTTCCATACGAATATGGAGGTTTTTGCCAAAATACGGAAGATCACACGCACATTGCCACACTCCAAAGCCCCTTTTGAAGAACACCAAAACCTAACGTATGAGGATGCCCACGAGATGCCTAGTCCGGAATCGGGCCTAAAAGAAACCTACACTTGTAGCCATATCTACCCACTCCACTGGCTAGCACGGAACCTCTCCAATCCACTCATGGAAACTAGAAGAGCAGCGCAGCTCGTTCGGACGAAATCAGCCTTTGGCGTCCACTAAAATCAAAGCGTTGGGAGCACGTAGCAGTCGCAACAAATATAGCTAGGAATCTCGCGGGAACTTGGGAGGGTGATCGAAACTAGTACCTCCTAGGCGGCTCGATCTTTCGCCGTTTCGGCAGCGGCAGCGGCGGCGGCGCCGACGCCGAGGAGGCAGGGTCTGACCCCTCGGCCGCCATGGCACAGCCGCACAGAGACACACACGACTCCTTCCTCCTTCGGTTCTCGGGTGCTCGCAGGGCTAAGCCCAGTTCTTTTTCCTTACTTGGTAGTACAATGGGGCTGAAAGTGGACACCTTTCCGAGCCCAGTATAAAACCATTAAAAAGTTTTCAGTTTATTGCGGAACTTTGCCATTTTGGCCCAGCAAATTCAAGCGAAGCAACGGAAGTGCTCGTCGCATTTCCAACTCCAGATAGAGTGGATTTGATCAGGGAATGCGTAGGGAATCTTTATTTTCCAAAATCATGTGCTCATCGTGCCATTATGTCCGGAAAGCACGAAATTATGAGCGTCTTATTTGTGTACTCCCTCCGTCCAAAAAAGAATATCGTTTTTTTTACTTTCATACATCTTGTGTGACTATCCGTCTTATTCAAAAAATTTATATAAATATAATATTTTGTTATGTCTTATTTTATCATTAGAGATACTTTAATAATAATTTATTTATTTAATAATTTATATAAAATTTTTGAATAAAATAAACGATCAAACACAATGTGTTAAAATAAAAACGTCCTCCTTTTAGGACGGAGGGAGTATGACGTTGTATCGACGACATCTTTGCTTTTGTGGGGTCGTTGTCTGTGCACCGTGCACAGTTGTCGACGTTGATCTCCTGAATGCCTTGTCAGGTGTCCACATTACACCTTTGTCGTTTCGTAATCAGATGAACGATCGCCTTTCAGGTACCGATCCCCCAACCTGTTTATCGTAACGATGCATCGCTGATCGCTTCAGCTCAACCAGAGCATTGATCAGTCCATAATCCATTCGACACTGTACCATACGTGATAAGTTCAAGCGAACAGGCATCGCGAGTGCACCGGATGCCTTTACACAAGTTCGTACGCTTTCTGACGACCATCTAACGTACGCCCTGAGAACTGACAGGCAGGAATCATGCATGCGTTGGATTCGTTCCAGGGTTCAATTTCGTGCAGTTTACACAAGTTCTTACGCTTTCTGACGACGACCCGTCCTGCGTTCGTCCAACCTTTCTTTTAAATATCCTTCTGATGGTACGACCGCCCGTTGATCAGAAGCAGCTCGCGCTGCTAGAGCTAACCGATGAAGCGCATCAGACTGGGTGTTCAGTTTTAACCGACAAATCGGTTTGGGACTTCGGTTTTCAGAGATCAACAACCGATGGGTGTTCTGTAGAATCCAAAACCGACGAGTTCGGTTTCGGTTTCTTTGTGTCGGTTTTTCGGTTCCACCGAAGTAACCGAAGCTACTAGAAGAGAATCAAAAGGGCGAGGAAGAAGGAAAAATTGAATCCACAGAGCCTACGCCGACCACCGCTCGCTGCGAGCCTCGGCCTCGCGGTCGTGCCAGCGCCGCCGAAGCCACGAGTTCGCCTCGTGGTCACGACGTCGCCGCCGTGACCAGGACCCACCTCGGCCTCGCGCTCCCACCGCTGCGACCCCGCCTCGCGCTCGCACCGCCGCCGCGTCCAGGACCCGCCTCGCGCTCGCGCCGCCGCCACAGCCCTCTGCCCTCGCTCGCGCTCGCGGCGCATCCAGGACCCGCCTCGCGCTCACGCCGTCGCCGCCGCCGCCGCAGCCCTCTGCCCTCGCTCGCTCTGGGGTAGGCTTAGGTTTTTGGAAAGCAGGGGGCTGCGGGTGTGACCGTGTAAGTGTCTGTCTGAGTGCTGAGTGGGGTTGTGGCCGTGCGGTGCGGATAGGGCCGTCGGGAGTGGGGTGGGGGTGGAGGCATGTGGGCCGATGTGGGCTGGATTGGGGAAGTGGTGTGGACGCGCCGACGTACTCCCAGTCTTCACGGTATGTTCGGTTTATACGGTTCTCGGTTCCTAGCGCTCCCAAAACCAAAGCTGAACCCGAGAACCGAAGTTGCAGAAAACAAAAACCGAAGCCGAAACCGAAAACCAAAAAAACCGAAATTTCGGTTCGGCTTGGTTCGATTCGGTTCTCGGTTTTTGGTAAAAAAAAGTGCCCAGGCTGAGAAGCGCAGCCGCGGGATGCCAAGCGGCACCGACCAGAGAGTGGGCACATGGAGCACCGAGCATGTAGCGCGTCGCGCCGCCTGCGGGTTAGGCCTGGTTTAGTTCCTAATTTTTTTTTCCATTCATCACATCGAATGTTTGATATATACATGGAATACTAAACATAGATTAAAAAAAATAATTGTACAGTTCTCAGAGAAAATCGGGAGACGAATCTTTTAAACCTAATTAGTCCATGAAAAGTCTTAAGTGCTACCGTAACTGACATGTGCTAATGATGGATTAATTAGTATCATTAGATTCGTCTCGCAGTTTTATGACAGGTTCTGTAATTTGTTTTTTATTAGTATCCGAAAACCCCTTCCGACATTCTTCCGACACATCCGATGTGATATCCAAAAATTTTCTTTTTACGAACTAAATGTAGCCTTACCTGTCCGCTACCGCTTCGGCGTCCTAGCGCACTGCACACACATGTACTCCTACGTACATGATGTGTGCACGTCGCATATACTCGCTCTGTCCTAAATTATTTGTCGTTTTTTTTATTTTTATGCCTCAAATTTAACTCGATTTATAGAAAATACGTGTAACATTTGTATCTCTAAATAAATTTATTAAAAACTTAGATTTAAAAATCTTTTTAATGATATGATACAAATTATGTATCATAAATATTAATTTTTTAATATATATTTTATCAAAGTTTTTTTATCAAGAAACGAAAACTATAGATATTTTTTGAGCCGGAGGGCTAGCTGCTGGCATTAACAGAGACAAGGACGCGGGAGAGCCTCTCTCGAAGTCTCGAGGCCGTGATGGCTTGATTAATTGCATCTTTCAGTCGCGTTACTGTGGCTGCTTCCATTTCTGTGTTTTCGTTCCCTCTGCATCTCTGCTTCGTCAGCCTTGACAGAACGAGCAGCGACCAGCGAGCGCCGGTGGATCAGAGATTTCTGTCTACAGTGTCATGCATCGTGCTCTAGGAGCTCGTTAATGCCTGCCGAGCGCCGGCAGAGGGTGGGCGTCCCCACAGCCTACAAGTATAGATAGCCATATAAAGGCCGTGGCCCATCAGCACGGCTCATGACCCAGTGTTTTGGCCCGTGCCAACCTGGCCCAACTAAGGAGCTGTTCGGATCGAAGCTTGCCAGACATGTCTCCGTTCATGCAAGGATCTTGACCTCAGGCGTTCAAAATCGAACGCCTCGAGGAGCAAGCAAGTTTGCCTAGATTCAGTCCAAACAGTCCTTTAGATCGTGCCTAGGTCATTGTCTCGACATGGCATTGCCGTACGGTCCGTCTAATTAAATGGTGACCTGAAAATAGTCTGATACCTTCCAATCACGTCGAAGATCGTTGGCATGTCTTTTTTGGCTGCACTTCGAGTTCTGAGCTTTGGCAGAAGCTTCAATTAAGCAACATCGCTGGGCTGACTGACGACGGAGTCTGGACTGGGTGTGCCCTCCCTCACTTAGATGCTACTCTTTGGCCATTTGTGCTCCTTGCTTTGTTGTGGCGTGTCTGGGATGCCAGGAATGGAGAGGTCTTCAGGAACCAAACATCATCGAGTCGTAGCATCATTTCCAGAGTGTGTGATGATCTCATCGTTTGGTAAAAGCGATTGAAAAATGACAGTGATGTAACAAACCTTAAACTTTGACGCCTTCACCTCTTGTCTTGTAACTCTCCCACAAATTCAGCGCTTTGACTGAATTTTATGTTTTTTAATACATAACTGTAGGTGGGGAAATTCTCCCCCGATCGTCTTAAAAAAAAGTCTGATACCCTGTATAGTGTATATAACTCCCGTCCAAAAACTAAACCCTAGCTATCTCCTCTTCTAGAGCCTCCACTTTCTTTTCCTCTCCTCCTTATCCTTCCTCCTGCAACGTGCTATGCGGAGCAGCACGACCATAGCAGTGGTGGAGTAGCGCGGTTGCGACGACGAGAGCGCCTATGGCGGTTAGCACGCTACGCCACAACAGTTCAGGCATGGGCGCGATGGACTCGACGTGCAGATGGGACGACTCAGCACAGCTCGAGCAACACAGCTCGAGTTCTTACAGGGCCTTGCTTTGAGTCGTAGTTGCAGCTTGTTGGCAGGCATGGCGCTCACTGGCGCATAACCTTGTCTAGAACATTGCAAAGTCGATCCACAACCCGTGGGGTATAACCTATCTAGGACATTGATATTAAGGTGGAAGATCTCAACTTTACAAACTGAGAACCTTTTCAAACTCTGATGCGCAAACCTATAGGAATACATCGTGACTTAGCAGTGGCCACAACCATCATGTCATTACTATAGGTCGACGTCCAACCCTTGTTTAATGGGTTGACAACAATGGCGGAGCTACGTGGAGGCCAAAATGAGTCATGCCCCCGCCCCACCTTGGCATTTGAATTTTCTCAATGATGCCTATGATTAATGCTTAGAAAGTAACAAAGATCATCAAATATAACTTGAATACTCTTGGCCCCCTCTTGAATCCCCTTCAAGCTCCATCACTAGTTGACAACAAGAAATTCTTTTAACTGATCCAAATTCCCGAGGAGCCAAACTCAAGATCCTGAAGGAGTGAAGGTGCTACTAAAAGCACATACAACCCGGGGCTTGTTTAATTCCTGAAATATTTTACGAAATGCTACTGTAGCACTTTTCGTTGTTATTTAGTAATTAGTGTCCAATCATAGCTTAATTAGGCTTAAAAGATTTGTCTCGTCCATTTCATCTAAACCGTGTAATTAATTTTATTTTTTTATCTATATTTAATGCTCCATACATGTGTCTAAAGATTCGATGCAATGAAAAATCTACTATTTTTTCACGAAATATTTTAGAACTAAACAAGACCCAACTACATACGTCTAGCCCAACGGGCAAGGGCAACAGCCAACAGGACTACAGGCGCACGGCGCGCCATAAATTCAGCACTGCCGATCGTGGCGAGCAGCCGAGCATGCAGTTCCAGGCCTCCAGCGCCGTGCACTCGTGCTGCCATTCACCACCGTGCAGCGTGGAGTGCAGATGCTGGTAGCCTGAAAAGGGTCTCGTCGCCTAGCTACTGGCAATGCGTGCGTGCACGGTCAGGCACGGAGACTTGCCCGCGCTGCACGGCACGTGGAAATCACATCAGCTAGCGAATTGGAGCTAGCTAGCCTACCGGTAAGATGTGATTGATTGGCTTCGGCATCTGTCTCAGGCCTGGTTTTCGCGATTTTTTTTAAATGGTACTGTATCACTTACGTTGTTATTTGACCATTAGGATCAACCATGGTGTAATTAGGTTTAAAAAATTCGTCTCGTGAATTTCGTCTAAACTGTGTAATTAGTTTTATTTTTTATCTATATTTAATGTTTTATGCATGTGTCTAAAAATTCAATATGATGAGGAATCTTGAAAATTTTTAGAAAACCCTTAATTTCTTTGTTTCCTTTCCTAGCATCCTAGGGCGGGCACAAGACGACGTTATGTAATTTGTGTTGGTTAAACTTTTTCAATTTTAACTAGATTAGTAGAAAATACATACAACATTTATATCTCTAAATAAATTTATTATGATAGTATATTCAACGATCTATCTAAATACTAATTATGTATTATAAATATTATTTTTTTATATAATTGGTTAAAATTTTAAAAAATAATTTTTCGGAAGCGAAAATGACTTTTATTTCGAGAGTGAAGGAGTATAGCAGTATCCTAGTACTACTCTCAATAGTGTTACGACCTTGACATAAATTGCAACAGTTTAGAACTGTTTTCACGTATACTCTACCCGTCCACGAATCAAGTTTACAGTGAATATTATTCACATGTATATCTTAAAATTGGTTTCTTCATAACGAATCTAATATATTTATTTTATTTTATTTCTTTACAAATTTGGCTAAATTTCAAAGTACATACTAGTACACAACATAAGAAATAATTAATTACTGTGATAGCTTGCAGGTAGTGACCTGATATCTTGTACTTGTCAATATTATTTTCTTTCCATTGATTTAATACTACTTCTGTGAAGTGGCTGCTTTAGATATCGAAGTATGATACTGATCGATTTAGTGCTTCACAATGGCAATACTTTTTTTTTTTGCGAAAGATCACAATGGCAATACTACTGTGCTTTCCATGCTAAATTATAAGATGTTTAGCTTTTCTATATATATATAATTTTTACTATATATTTAGATATACACTATGTTTAGATATATAATAACATATATATCTTAAAAAGCAAAATATCTTATAATTTGGTATGCCCTTTATTCCAAATTATATGATGTTTTGGTATTTTTATATACACATAGCAAAAAGCTATGTACTTAGAATACACTTGGGTATTGGTACTTTGTAAAAATAATATAGAACAGAGTAGACACATCTTATAATTCAGTACATATATACTAAGCTTCGTGCGGTAGGGCCACGTGCGGGTCAATTCTCCCGGCTCCATCCATCGGAGCCGGACGGACCCGCACGCTTGCCGCTTTCTTCCGGTTCCTATGTACTCGTAGTCCCGGCTGACTGGCTTTCCCTCGGTGACAGGAACTGTGCACGTACAGTGTGTGTATATACTAGTACTCCTATCGGCTATCGAGCAATACGCCAATATACATCGCTACCAGTGTGGAACTTTGTGGCAGAATCGTCTAATCTAATGCTCTTCTAAGAGTATTCGTTTTTCATTAGACTTTGTGGCAGAATCGTCTAATCTAATGCTCTTCTAAGAGTATTCGTTTTTCATTAGACACTAAGTATCTTGAGGAGAACATTAAACTACGCGATTCCATCGAGCACACCGCAAGAGAGAACACGAAGATCCACATTTTTACATCAGGACCACAAATAAGAGAATAAAACTTACAACATCCTTACCATTTCTTACATTACTTTTAATACAACATCAGAGTAATTCATTATGTAGTTATAACAGCGGAATATAAAACCTTATCAGAGTTCAGCGGAATGAAATTATTTAATGACAAGTTAACATTAACATGAAGAACGTTTAAATGCGTGAATGATAACAGATTACTAGTATTTTACTTGTAAAACTTTTAGTGAGAGTTTTACTAAAAACTCTACTCCACATTGCAAAGGAAATCCTCGCTGAGCCCACCAGGAGGTTTTTGCACACAAATGTCAGCTCATCAACACTTGTCACCTGCAACAGGATAGAACAAACCCTGAGTACTCAATTGTACTCCGCAAGACTTACCCGTCCGGAGGAAAGAAAAAGACTCCCAAGATTATGCAAGGCTTTTTTGGCTTGTGGGTTCCTTGTTTACGAGAAGCAGCTCTAAGAGTGTGTCCTTAATTTCTTACTTTTAATAGCCGTATTTTATTTTTTATCCAACCTTCTATGTAAGCACCTAGTCTATAACCAAGCAGGGTTGAGCATAAGAAACCATTTCTTCATCTTTCAACTGCCAGTTCTTACTACGATGCCAGAGTGTAATCAAGCCGTACCGTCACGCAGAAACGGCGATTCGCGAATCAATGTGCCCAGCTGGGTGCCCCGAAAACACACGCCTCACTTGTACCCCGGGCACAAGCAAGACCAACCCGTTCCACTCCTGTCAAGGGGTTCAGGTCCCTGTCCAAGCTCGGACTCTAAGCCCCCAACACTGCAGGGCCGACCTCAGTATGGTGCTTAGACCTCCTCAACCCAATATATATAACCACCCTAAAAAGTCAGTCCGGAAAGAGCCAAAACCCATGACAGGAGAGAAACAAGTCTTCCCGCTTCCATAAGCAAGTATATGCTCGGGACAATAAATCTGTGACTTGACCAGGGTCCATGCAACGAACGGTCCTTAATTGACACAGGCGGAACAAATGCAACCAGAGCCCCGCTCTGCTGCCCAACCAGGTCCAAATCCATCCAACCCGTTCCGCCCGGTCTCCAATTATCCATATACATTTATATTTCATGTGATAGTAACATGATAATAGTAACAATATTATAATTCCTATCTCTCGCGAGTGACAGGAAATCACTCGACTTCTACCGGATTCCAGTGGCATAGCAATCTACACGATCCTGACATGCTAGTAAGACTCATGGGATTAGGATATCTATATGCAAGTGGGTTTCACTCAACTCCTTTAAACTTAATGCACAAGCATAATTTAAAGTGCAGAATAATAGGGGTTATGCACCGGGGCTTGCATGGGTAGAATTTAACCAAGTTAGCATTCCATCGCGATGATACGATCATCAAGACACCACCTTTCTGCTACTCCAGTCGACTCCATGATCCATCGTCGTCCCTATAATGATATATGCAGATGCAACGTAGAGACGTGAATAATCAACGGAAATCGCAACGCTTAAAGTACGATTTCGTTTCTAAGCTAACGGCTAGCTCTACCGGCTAACGTACTAGGCTATGTATCCACGTTGTCGATTTAACGTTATTTCTCAACGAGTGTTTAGTTATACAAACCCGAGATGTCGCGTTATTCCTTTTATCGGCTTACTACAAGGTTCAAACTAGGGCTTTCTAATTATCCTAGCAACTAATTATGTTGGAACTACAAAGATCACAGTGAACATATAATAATACTTGGAGCCTACTGTACAATTTTTAGAGTCTACACTATCGCCATCATCTCCCAACAAGTCTTTTAGTGATACAAACCCAAGTGTTTTAGTTATACGAACCCAAGTCGTCGTGATATTCGTTTCATCGATTTACTACAAGCTTACATCTAATAATTTTGAGCATCTCAAAATAATTAGAGGAAGTCTAGAAGATTAGGAAACTGCATGAACCAAATACACCCTCAGATAGATCATGATTTTAGGAAACTAATAAAATTGGTTTCATAATTTTTAGATTCTCATACTACTTTATATTGATTTTACAAGTTTTACCCTAGAACCAATTAGGAAATACTTTAGATAGCTAAAGGGCCGGCGGTAGCCAAAATGGCCCAGCAGCCCAGCGGAGGACGCGGCCGCGCACGCGCTCAGGCGGCCCAACCGGACAGGGCGGTGCGCCGACCCGACGGCCCAATTGGCCTGAGACGCGAGCGCGGGCCAATGCAAAGCAGGCCAGCCCAGCTGGCCCGACCCAGACACGAGCTGCGCAAGTTGCAAAAACAACCCTTGGTTTAACCCAAACTAACCCGCCGTCCAAGCTACTATTCATAAGAGTCTACGGTTTCGCATTGAGAACCCTAAAAGGAATTCTATCCCATTTTTCCTCACCTGCTTTTTCTCTGTTCGCAGCGACAGAGCAGAGGAGGACCGCGGCCGAGCCGAACAGGCCGGGCTGGGCGCGCCGGCGGCTGGGAGGCCACGCTCGGGCGCACCTGGGCCAACGCGCACCCGAGGAGGGTCGCGGCCCTGTCGATGGCGTGCCGTGGCACTGAGACCACGCGGTCGCAACAGGGAAAGCGGCACACCGACTATTCCGGCCGGAGGCGGCCACGACAGCGGCGAAAGGCCGGCTAACGAGCTTCGTGGGACCCCGGTGGGCCAAGGGGTGGCCACAACACGGCCTGAGTTGGCCCGTGGCGTCACGACCACGCGTGCCCGCGGCACCGGCGAGGACAACAGCGTGGCGGCGGTGCTGCGAGGCGCGGCGGCCGAGGGAGAAGTGCGGGAGGGGTGGCTCGGCAAGTGAAGGCGGCGGCGTGGCACCGGACAGCCACGACGGCACACGGCTGAGCCGCTCCCGTGCCGAGGCAGGGCGCAGCGGCCTGGCCGCGCGCGCGCGTGGTGGCACCGGTCCGAGCAGGGGCCACGGTGGTTCCCGGCGATGCCGCTGTGGCGATGCGGGGAAACTCGAGGGGGGGGGCAAGGCGCGCTTCCGAGGGAGGGAGGCAGGTGCGAGCAACAGCGTGAAGGAGAGGGAGAGACCGAGAGAGGGAGGACGAGTGCGGAACCGTGCACGCTCGCCTCCAACCATAAGCACAGGCGCGGCAGATAGGCGGCAGAGGCAGCACGCGGGCACGGGAGAGGTACAGGGGCGAGGACACCACGGCGCACGGCCACAGCTGGCCAACGCGACAAGCCGGGCCAGCCAGCACGCAAGCAGGCGACCAGGGCCACCCAGGCACTGCAGTGTCGCGCGGAGGGCGTGGTGACCACGGACAAAAGTCCAACACGGTTGGTTACGAAGTGGTTGATGAATTTAAAAGAAGGCCCAAAATGAAAACCAACAATCCAACGCTCGCACCACCGCAAAGTTCTCACTCCGATTCAACCAACTATGCAAGAACATGATTTAAAGGAAACGACGTGCAGCAGGCAGCGAGACAGGCGACGGAGGGGAGCAGCGAGCAGCGGCCAGAGTAGCAGCGCGTGCGTGCAAGTAAGCGGTGCGTAAATGTGGCAACAGCGAACGACAGGGAAAGGAACAAGGGTACGGGTGCAAACGTGTGTGCGTGTCGTGTGTGCCTGCCTTTTGAACTTTCTTTGTCACTAATCTACATACATACATGCATATATCCAATGTATGTTCATATATATTTATATATCAGAAGCATGCTTATCAAATCAAATACGTAAGTGTATATATAGCTCTCTACATATTTTTATTAAGTTAGTTCCCTATATATTTATATATATATATATATTTATTTATTTATTTGTTTATTTGTTTGTTTGTTTGTTTTCTAAACTAGCCACTAGCAATATAGACACGTAAATACAGCCATGTGTAAGTATGGACCGATGACAATACACTATAAAAACTATACTTTAAATCTTATTGAAACACTGTGCACCAGATCTATTTTATTTTTGTCCATAAAGATTGTTCTTCATGTTCATTAATTCTAACCACTTAAATCTCATTAGCATGACCTCACGTAGAACCAATTAAGTGACATCATCCGTTTATCATTTATGTGAAGTAAAATTTTTAAACCTGAGAACTTGTTTACCTAATTTCTTTTAGATCTCAACCGCGGTGCTAAGCGAGCCTGTAACATCAGGCGTGTTACATACTTATCCAAAGCCCACATTGTACGTACGGTGGATGTAACGACAGGTCGGCAGCGCGTCTCGCCGCAATTTAGGGCAGCGACAGCATGACAGCGCGCCCGTTTTCCTAGCCAGAAAAAGGAGAGAAAACGAGAGGCGACAAGAAGTCAACATGGACCATCAAACCTGTGTATTTTGGTGGTTGCCGGACGGTAATGTCTCTCACCAGCAGCGGAGAATTCTTGCTCAAGGCCACATAAAGACGCTTGCGGTTCTAGGCAGCAGCTGATGCTGATGCTGATGCTGATCGAACCATAAGATGTTGTCCGATCCGCGGCCCACGCACTCGGTAGCATCCACGATCGGAATGTGAGTATGGCGGCAGCTCGCTGTCGTTTTCCAGAGAACAGGTAAAGGTACATACCAGATGGCACATGGATGGTACACCGAAAGCAGCTTGCTAAACAGGGAAAACTGATACCAGTAGTACGGCCATGTTCAGATTGCAAGTTTTTTCACCGTCACATCAAATCTAGATACACGTGCATGGAACAGTAAATGTAAATAAAAAAATAACTAATTACATAGTTTGATTGTAAATTACGAGACAAATCTTTTGAGCCTAGTTAATCCATGATCGGACAATAATTACCAAATACAAAAGAAAGTGGTACAGTCTCAAATTTCACTCTCTTTCTTCAATCTAAACAAGGCATATGTCACTAAACAGGTCGTTACCTTATCTAGGCCACAAGTCTTGGAGCCCACATGCGGTGGTTATGGTGTCAAGAAACGAGCCGCATTCGACGATGCACAGCAGTCGTGCAGGTCAAAGAAAGTTTGGACGGGACTTGGAACCTGGGACTTTTATCATTTGAAAAAAGTTTTTTGGGATCCTACGGTGACGCTGACAGCAACTGTAGGTTTGTCGCCTGCACAACAGCACTCGCCCACGCATCCTGCCAGTACCAGTGCCAGACACGGTGAACACAGAGCAGGAGCACGATACGAGGGGTACAACCCATGTGTACACCGGCGCACAGTGCACGCGACGCCCGCCCATGCAGATGCAGCTCTCCCGTTGGTTGCCGTCCAAAAAGCCTCTGTCCCATCAGCACTGCTAGTACCACCTCTGGATCGTTGACCATTCAGGTATCAGACGTACTGGCCGCGGCATGACCGAACCTGCAAAACTCTTTACTCGTACTACCGCTCGTCGTTTCCCACGGCGACTTTCTATGCGCGCGATCAGGCGATCAGAGATGGGGACACGCCGGCCATCGAGCACGGTATAGAAAGGTGGGCCGGCGCGGGCAGAAGAAGCAGCCAGTCCATGACCGCGGGGTTGCAAAAGCGCGCGTAGGGAGGGAGCCGCCCCCGAGCCCGGAACAAGTGGGCGGCTTGCCAGCAGCAGCAGCCAGCAGAGCGGATCCCGCTCGCCGCCGCGTGCGTGCTTCCAAGAGAAGACGCTATCCCAGTGGACGCCCGCAAAGCCAGGACCGGCAGATCTTGGCGTCATCGAATCGCCCGGCCGATCTGATCTCCCGGTCCCCGGCCGCTCTCCTCTCACCGCTCAGGCGCCGGCCGTTCTAGGTGTGTGACCTATTGCTTTGCCGGACACTGCTAGTTAACCGGCTCCCTTCTTGCACCGTTTTTACTCGTCGTGGTGGCCGGGTGGGCAGCCAAGTGTGTCTTGGCAGGGCGGGAGTCGCAACAGTGCGCGTCTGAGCTGGTCGTTTGGAAGATCCCGCCCCGCGCGTTTTGTTGGCTTGCGCTCGGAGCCTTGGGCGGGGAGCAGCGCGTGGGGAATCTCTCGTGAGCTGGGTGTGCCCGGCCCGGGGACGCGACTGACTCGGCGCTCTCGCCTCCCTACTATTAATCCGATCGCCGCTGCGGCTGGGTGGGGATCGCTGCTGCTTTCTCTCTCTCTCTCTCTCTCTCTCTCTCTTTTACGGTTCGATCGAGATGCTGATCCGCGCGTGGTTTTCAGCGAAACCTTAGCTTGCTTTCCTCTTCGGGGCCGGGGCTGCACTGCACGACGGCCGCGCGTAAACCTCGCCGGCTTCCTCTACTGGACGCTGTAATTTGCTTTCCGAGCCGCCTCTTTTGCCGCTGCTTGCTCTGCAAAGGCCCTGTTCTGCAGGTCATGTTTCGGCTTGTTTCAGCTTGTTTCAGCTTATTCTCTCTCACAGAACACTATTGAATCAGCCGAAACCAGCCGGCTTTTCCACCAGCCGAACCAGCCCAAAGTCTCTAGCTTTCTTTCTGACGCTGCAAGTTGAGCTTGTTTTCTTTTTGCTTCTTGAAGTCCAATCCGCTCCCAAGGATTCCTCCGTACAATTCGCTGCCTTTTGGAAGTTCTACCTTTCCCTACCGAACGAAAAGCTTGTATCCGGTGTTTCTTGCTAGCTCCAGGCGCTTCCTTCGGCCGTTTTCAAACCAAACGCTCTCTTTTCCCCTCGAGTTGGAGGCAGAGCTCGCCGTGTCATCGTCCATCCATCCCAAAGGTTGCCGCTTTCTTCGCTTGCTGAGATTTCTCATCTGAGTGTAGTGTAGTTTATTTTTTTCCCACCAAAATTCCCATCTGGAGCGCTCAGTTCTTTTGTAGTTCTGTTGATGAATTTCGCCTGTTACAGTCTTCCTTTGCTGTAACGCTCGCCCCCTTTCCTTTCGTTGACCGATTTCTTCGTTCCTTGCATTCTCGTGCGCAGAGAATTGCCGGAGCATGAGGCGCATCATGAGATGGCTCAAGCAGCTACTGACGGGCAGAAAGGAGGAGCACAGAGGACTCGGGGCGAGCCATGTCGGTAGCGGCTGCAGCGACGGGCCGGAGAAGGAGAAGAAGAGGTGGAGCTTCGCAAAGCAGAGGAAGAGCGGAGCTGACGGCGGCGCGCGGTCGTCGGGTAAGGACGCCGTTGCGCCTCCTGCCGCGGTGGAATGGTCGCAACAGCTCATGAGGCCATGGGAAGATGCGAGAGCTCGAGAGGACCGTGCCGCCGTCGTGATCCAGAAAACATTCAGAGGCTACCTGGTATGATCGTCCCGACCACCCGTCTATTCTTCTCGTTCTGATCTGTTCCTAGCTTCGTGTTCACTCATACGTACCCGAGAAGTATTGTCTTTTAAAAAAAAACTGCAATTTTTCTTTCTTTTTTTTTAAATCATGCAGTATAGAAGTTTCTTTTTGTGCAACGATGCAGATGCCTCGTTCAGTGTATTTTTGCTACATTCTTCAGCGTTTTTGTTTGTTACTGCTTTGGCTAGGTGGACTAGGCTGTTGTTGTATGTGATGTCACTTCTGCTCCTGCTCCCTTTTCTTTTTCCATGATACACAGTCGTTTGCGTTGTCGGTACTATACAAAATCTGCACGTTGATCCTGCAATTGTTTACTGCCTTTTACTCTGCGTCGGCGAAGACTTCACCGTATTATCAAGTTTCTGTTTGGAGTCAGAGCAGTTGATTATCACGTAGCCTGACATAAGCCTCACTACCTAATCCGGAGTTGTTTAATACAAGACGGATTAAAACAGTTTGTTTTTTTTGCCTAGAGGAAAGTCTGACATTGGGTTGGGTTTGAATCCTTGGTGTCAGGCTAGGAGAGCGCTTCGAGCTCTCCGGTCACTCGTCAAGATCCAGGCGTTGGTACGGGGCTACCTGGTGAGGAAGCAGGCAGCCATGACGCTGCACAGATTGCAGACGCTCATGCGGCTGCAAGCTGACTCCATCGCCGTCAAGAATGCTTCGTACCGGAAATCCATGGAACAAGAAGTACAGTAATCCACATGTTATTTTACTCTTGCTGCATTATTAACGATGTTCCTGTTGATGAAGTTGCATCTCGGAGCCTGGGTTTTGATCTTATGTGATCCTTTGTCGTGCAGGAGAGGATCTTTGCTCGGGACCTCCAGATGAAGCCGCTGGCGACGCCGGTGCACCGCCGGATGCTGTCCGACAGCACGGACTCCAACTACGAGCGCAGCCCGCGGATCGTGGAGATGGACACTTGCCACCTCCGCTCCCGGTCCTCACGGATCACCAGCAGGTACAACCCGGACCACTTACCGGAGTATCAGTATCACCGCCACGCGGCGCCGACGCCGTCGTGCTCGCCTCTCCCCGGCGGCAAGCAGCAGCAGCCCGCGCGGCTCTCGTTCCGGCCGAGCGCCCGCGAGCGCGACCCCCGGGGCTCCAAGACTGCACAGAGCACGCCCCGGTTCGCCTCCCACGACTCCTCGCCCGCCAAGAGCGTCGAGCACAGCTTGGCCAGCACGCCACGGCGGTGCGCCACGCAGCGAGACCGGGACGCGCTCGTCAGCCCGCGGTACATGGCCGGCACCGCATCCTCCGCGGCCAGGACGCGGTGCCACAGCGCGCCGAGGCAGCGGCAGACGACGGACGCCGAGCAGGCGCCGAGGACGAGCGTCGTCAGCCGAGAAGGGGCGTCGAGGAGGTCGTCGTGCTCGCATGCGCACGGCGGCGGGTTCTGCTTCCAGTGCTCGGACGTGACACGAACGGCCCGCTTCTCTGGGATCAGCGTCAGCGACGAGGCGGCCAGAGACTACTACCTGGACAGCTTTTGGTGATGTGGGTTGGTGGTCTGTTTGTGTTTAGATCGTAGAAGAAGACGAGTGCACAGAAATGTACATACTCGTAGTCATATAGACGCTAAAGCATCTAGCAAGTCATGGAGTGAGTGGAGGATGACACGTGGCAGCCGGACAGCAAGTCACAGTCTCACAGAAGAGTGTAGATGCTGAAACATACTTGTACGCGCTTGTTGCTTTGGGGTGTGTTTGGTTTGGGAGCCAAATGAAATGGGTTGGTCCATTCCACTTCTCTGAGTTGGAATCAATCCATCTCTTGTTTGGTTACAGGGTTGGGTTCAACCCAGTTTTCTGTTTGGTTGGAGGCATATATTGAGGGATGAGGGTTGGCACAGAATATGATCACCTCTTTGGTGAGATTACCACACATTGCAAATATGTTCAATTCCAATCAAGTTCAAAGCATATCTATGACAGGAAAATAATATGAAATGATAGTTGTACAAAATTACATGCACTGATTCACCTGAGGTAACCAAAGTCATAATGATAATTAGATATAGTCTTACACACCAAGGTTCAAGCCTTAATTAGGCATTACTTAACTTCAAGCCTTACATGATACAAGTTCAAGGCATTACATAAGTTCTAGCCGTACATGTAAGTTGTACCAAAAGAAACATGCCACTTGTCCAACATCACCCTTACACTCTAAGGAAACTTATCATTGATGAACATTGAAAACCAATGAAGCTGGTTCTCATATGGCAGGTTGCAGAAAGATCTAGCAATAATAGGATTGGAACACAAGTGAAGATGATATGCAGATACGTGCACTGAATTGAAACTAGGAAAGGTATTTAGGATCTGAAATAGGTCAGGTGGCACCTCATTTTCTGGTTTGGCAACAGTTCTTATTGCTTCAGCAATGTTCTCACCTACACTTCTGAACACAGAAATCAACCCCTCTTCGTCAGCGTCAATAACCTTGGCCTTCTTTTTGGGTCTAGCAGCAGCAACTGATGGTCCAGTAGCTGATGATGTCGCCCCTTGAGTGATATGACCATCACTCAAACCAATTCCAGTAACCTCTTCCTCCTCATCTTAGCTATCAGCCTCATCATCAGCTCTACCTAGAGTTGCACTTGAGTCCTTCGCAAAGTTTCCTGTAGCCATGCTATTTTCAAATATTGCCTCCATCTCTTTATAGTGTATGATGGGCTTGTTCAAGAATTTAGCATCAGACTTGTGATCCTAGAATGTAGGAAAGATTATAGTCAAAATATGGAATGATAGAGTGAATTATAAGATAACTGAGCAACAACTTTACCATTACATGGCCATTATAGTGCTCATCATCAAGTGTGATCATGCAGCTCTCTTCATCAAACAGTGTAGCACTCAACTTTTTGAGTTTAATTATCTTTGCCCACTTTTTTTGCCATGTCTTTAAATGATTCTTGACTTGCTCACCAGTACGAACAGTGTTGAACTTCTCATTGAGAGCCCTAGCACAACCGTTGTAAAAAACTTTCTTGAATCCCTTTGATGTCTTCATACCAGAAGCCATCAGATTAGACAAGTAACTAAGCATGAAATCAGACATTGGTGATGTCCATGTAGCATGGCCGCTAGTTCCACCAACTCCCTCGGCTACATCCCCCATTGCCTGCTAATCTATTCACAAATAAATGCAATGTCAGCCACAAACATGTCTATATACAAATGGAAAACAAAATATGATCTTACAAATAGAACTCAGCCACAAATTTGTCAATAAAATAGGAACTCAGCCACATATATGTCCATACAAATTTAACTCAGCCGCAAATATGTTCTTACAAATTTAACTCAGCCACAAATACGTCCTTACAAATTGAACTCAGCCGAAAATATGTCCTTACAAATTTAACTCAGCCACAAATTAATTAACATTATTATTTTTCGGTCTGCCCACATTTGATCTGCTAGTTGTTGCCTGAAATTAACCGTAGCAGCATGGTCATGGGCTTGGCCAGTGCGCGTTGTAGCATGGTCATAGGTAGGCAAAGTAATATCCTCTGCAAAAATCTCATCAAGCCCATATTGTATGACCCAATTGTGAATGATGCAGCAACCAACAACAATATCTACTTGTGTTGGAAAAGGGAAGAATGGGGTAGCGTCATCAAGAATTTTGAATCTTCGCTTTAGGAACCCAAAAGCACGCTCCACGGTCACACGAAGAGATGAATGCCGAAGGTTGAATAATTCCTTATCATTTTGCACCGGATTATTTCCCCACTCATTCAAGTGGTACCAGACACCACGAAAAGGGGGCAAAAATCCTGGTTTGGCTCCATATCCAGCATCAACTAGGTAGAATTTTCCTATCATTTGATGCACAGATTGGTCACATGTCTATATACAAAAATTTGTATGGACAAGTTCAGAGACTGCTAATCTATTACCTTGTGGAACACGGAGGCCATTCTCACGTTCTAAAGCATCACGTAACACTATAGCATCATGTGCTATCCCCTCCCAACCAGCCAAGACATAGGTGAATTGTAGATCAAAAGCTACGGCTGCCATTACATTTTGTGTGGCAAATTTTTTTCCTACCACGAAAGGCATCCTCAATATCCTTAGGTACATATGCTCTCACATGTGTACCATCAATTGCTCCAATACAATCCTATTTTTCAATAAGTAAATATTAGGGACCATATGAATACAACTCTCTAAAAAACAAAACAAGTATAAGCCTCACACCTCAAAGTAAGGACTCCATTTAGAGCTTCCTGCAATTTTGCTTGGTGTGTCCATAGACGGGGGGCTTGATTAGTTCCCCTCGTAGCTCACCAATAGCACGCAATACTTTGTTGAAGTAGCGGCTCATTGTTTCTCCTGATCTATCAAAATTAGTTCCAACTACCCTATTCCTAAGGTTATGTCCTACAGTGTTTAGAAACATACCCACTTGTTGCTCAACACAAAGGTGGATAGTATCTTTCAGTAAACCACGATCTCTAAAAAGTTTGCAAAATCTCAAGTACTTGTCTCTGTTAAGTCTTAACATGTTTAGACAAGTTGTATCATCCTTCCAAATCCTAGTGTTTAGATAGTCTAGTCTAATCCTATCCCTTTCCTCCATAGGCCCATAGGTAAATACCAATCCTTGTTGCACCACGCTTGTGTTTTCTAGTCTGAATAATCAAGGCCATCATGGACAATAACATGTACGCAGCAGCAACAAAAGTTACAATCTTCGTCCTCTTATCCATCTACAATACAAGAATGATTCTTAAACTAATATTGCCGCCATGACATTGGTTCTATAAAAATGTCTAAACCACGCAGAAATGTTTCTACCAAGAAATACAGAGATGAGTTCACATGCTAGGGTTTCTAACCTTGATCTTTGCTGCAGGGGACGAGATGGCCGGCTGAAGGAGAGGGAGGACCGTGCCGTCGAGGTTCCGGGGCAAGGACGGAGCAGGCGAGCCGTGGGAAGGAAGGAAGGAGGGAGGCACGGACGGAGCTGCTTGGTGTCGGACGGAGCTGGCTCAGCGTCCGAGGCAGCGCAGGCCGTGGCCGTCGGATGGAGCTGCGCGGCGAGGGACGTGGGAGGTGGCGCGGACGTGGGTGGTGCGGCCGCCGCCGGATCTAGGAGGACCGAGTCCGGTCGCTGCGGTGGCTTCGGCCTCGCGTGTCACGGTGCCAAAGGGTGAGCGCAACGGAAGAGGGCGAGCGGAGGGGTGAGGATAACGCGCACAGGATGTGGGTCGGCTGCGTCCGTTCGTTTTGGAGGAATCCAACCAACCCGCATCTGGACAGCATATTCCCTATCGGGTTGAACCCAATCCCCTTCACTTTTCATCCAAACGCGGGTTGATCTGGGTCCAACCCGCACCAACCCCCAATCCAAACACACCCTTGGTGTTGAAGTGTTCTCATGTGGAGGATATGAAGCTAAAGGCAATGTCAGGTAGCGGTACCGACTATCTAGTTATTAGCAGGTCATCGTGCAACAATGCATTGCTTAGTTCTTTGTTTGGACCCGGTTGTTATGGAGCTAACTTTTAAATTATGGATCACTAAGGCCCTGTTTGATACCCTCTGATATAATAATTAGATTATATAATCAAATTTTGATACAAATATGATTGATTGATTGATTATATGATGAATTATTATAATCAAAACTAAACTCTTGATTATCGTAATCCCATGATCTAGATGAGACCAAGATATGGGGGATTATGGGTGCTGAAAGTCTTACTTGCCCTCCATTAATTATCCAACTTGCCAAATTTCTCTCACTTTAATCTGCAAAAGGAGGTCACACCCGATAGACGGTAATTTAGGCCAAATAACAAAAAAATAAATCTGCAAAAGAAGGTTGTGCCCCGCAAGGGCAAGGGCTGGCTCGATAAGTGAGTGTACACGTGTGTGGCTTCTTTTCTCTTCATCAATCTAGACTCAAGGAGAAGAAGAGGACTTCCATATTCAAGCATGACTATCTCCACCTCCATAAGCAAGGTGGGACTAAAGGTTTCCACTTTCACTCTTTGATAATATGAATGAGCCTTTGAGATTTCTCCATGCGCCTTTGAGAAGCATAATGGGCCAAGCGCATATAAACCAATAGATTTCACTAAAGCCTCCTTTGAGATGAAAGATTTGTTTTTATTCTCTATAGGAAAAAGTCTACTTCACCCTCTCAAGTATGTTGGGTGGATTACTTAACCCCCTCAACTATGAAACGGTTTATTTTACCTCCTGAACTTTTCAAAACCGGTCAAATTACCCCCAGGCGGTTTTGAACGGCGGTATTTGCTACAGTAATCTAGGCTCATTTTAGTACAAAGTTTTTGCTGTATATTTAGTACAAAGTTTTTGTTGTAGATTTTGATCTATTTTTTCTGTAATTAAAATCTACAATAAAAACTTTGTACTAAAGCATACCATATTATATATTTACTGTGTAGATCTACTCAGGTGGAGTCCAACAAAATTAGATTTTTTATTTTATGATTTTTTTATGATTTAATATGATTTTTCAAAGGTTCATTCAAAATAAAAAAACAGAAAAAAAAATAAAACCGCTGATACTACAGCAACCCGTGGTTACTGTACGCTGAATTTCGAAGCCATGTTAAATACCGTACGCTGGACTGCTGGAGCTCGAGATGACTGGAGCAGTGGACACTGGAATAGAATATTCTTGGGACTGTAAATTGAACAGGTAATATGCAGTATGCCTATGGCTTGGATGGAGATAACAAACACACTGCACTCACTACTCAGGACTCTTTGTCAGAGCAGAGCGAGTGTGTTGTACCTGACCCCGGGAATACCGTTGTTCTCAGATGATCGGGGCATTCAAACTTAGTGAACCCAAGAATTTGTTTCTTTCCGGCGACAGACCTAATCGAGATCCAGCGTTTTAAGCAGACGCAGCTAAATTAGACTCACGAGCTAAGTGGTCACCATTTCATTCGCGCAAAGGAAACCTGGACAAAACCACATGTCCATCCATCTGTTATAATTGTGTCCTTCACTGCTTTTTTTTTCACGACATCCTTCACTGCTTTTCATCTACCATCGTTCTCCGTCGCTGTAATTAATTTATTGCCAGCCCTTGGGAGAAATAAGGACAATATTCTGTTTTTTTAATCCATGATCAGCATGGGTATTTATCACGTTCGATAGGAAAAGGTATTTTCACCTTTCTGAACTGTAGCCGTGAGCATGTGATTTGATTTTTCTTATTAAACTTTGAAAGCGGATATCTTACCCTCTCAACTCTAAAAATAATTAAATTACCTCCCTACGTTAAAAAGTGGCCTTAGGTGGTTTCACTCTTTAGTTTATTTTTAAAAATGTACGACAATGGTTTTAAACCACAAAAAATGTCTCTAAGCTTCTAAAAGTTTTGAGAAAAACCCTAGAGATAGATTTGGACATGAAAAATCTAAAAAGAATATTTACCACTTGTGAAAGTATCTCTAAGAGATTCCAAAAATTAGATTTGGTTTTAGGAAAATGGGATAAATAACAAAAAAATCTAGAAATTTTCTCAAAAATTTCTGAAGTGATATATAAACACGTTTTGAGACTTTCCACAACAAAGACATGAGATGCAACGAGCATGAATGCATTGATCATTAAAATTATTGGTTGAGTCTTATATTTTTGTTGTGGATAGTTTTTAAAACACATTTGGGAATTTCCATATTTTTATTGATGTTTCCCTATTTTCTATAGCTAAATATAATTTTTAGAAGCTTGTAGAGATATTTTCACAAGTTCTAAATACTTTATTTGGGGTTTTCATGACCTAGTCTATCTTTAGTTTTTTCTCAAAAAAATTTAGAAGCTTAAGATAATTTTCGTTGTTTTAAAAGCTTATCATGTATTTACATGATTTTTTTTGCCCATTTGAAACTTCAGGTTTTGCCTTTTTGCCTGTTTGAAACTTGGTATTTAATCCTTTGCAAAATTTGAAACCTCAGGTTTTGCCTATTTGCCTCTTTCTAGCCATCGTTGATCCTTTCATGTATTTTTTTTATTTATTTCACATATTCCAGAAAACTACAGGACAGTGGAGCATATCCTAAGTACAAATATTTTAAAAATAATAGAATAAATTTGAAACCCTTCGTAGGATGAGAAAGGAATACAGTAAGGTATGTATTAGCTGCAAACTGCAAAGACATATCAACTTAACTCACATCTAATCTGAACCCCTTCTTCTAATCAATTATGGATCCGTCATAAACTCCCTAGAGTGTTAGAAGGTGCCCATAGAACACCATCAATTATGGATATAAGCAAGGAATACTTGTGCCTGATGATCATTGTACGCTGAACGTCGATGATCATTGTACGCTAAACGTCAAAGAAGTAACTGTACCAACCTTTGGATCAATTGTTGATGCTTTCAATTACCAATAGAGGTTGGGTAATTATTTTAAATACAAGGGTTATGAATATTGCTTGGTTAGTACATGGGTTTGGAGGTTGTTAACAGTTAGTCAAGATGATATTTGTGGTAATCTACTTTGAGGAAATATCTCAGGAAGTATGCTTTTGTTCAGTATGAAAAAGAGAATGGTTCCCAATATTGGAATGGTGTCATCCAAACTACACAATCCTTAAAAAGGGGATTAGCCGTTAAAGTAAACAATAGGAGAAACTCTCTCTTTTGGGATGATATTTGGGCCAGTGACATTCCTTTGAGATTAGAATTTCTAAACTTGTATGATATCAATGATGACAAACATTGTTTGGTGGTAGACTGTTGGGCTGGGGATGGATGGGAGTGGGTTTTAGGAGACCTTCAGGCAGAATGAGGTGGGGGAATGGGAGAAGTTGATGGATATGTTGGACCTCCAAACCATTAGACACAATGGGGCAAATGATTCTTATAGATGGTTGTTTAAAAAGTCTGGTATTTACTCAACTAGATGTACTGTAATTTGTTGTTTAGGGGAATAAATAACAAGCGGATGTGTAGGCTTTTGAAGAACAAGGCATCACTGAAGATTATAATTTTCATGCGGCTTGCTATTCAAGACAAACTACAAACAAGGGTGAACCTGAAAAAAAAGAAGTGGAAAGGCTCCAAAAATTATTGTTTGTGTGGGTGCAGTGAAACTACTGACCATATCTTTTTCAACTGCATCCTTGCTAAAATAATGTGGACCTGCTTCAAAGAAGCATAGGGTTGGGATAAAGTTCCTTGTAATCTGCAGGGGGTGTTCGATAATTGGATTCCACTTAAGTCTCATAGCTATCAGATTAAATTGTTCATGTTATTAGCTGTGATGTGGAGCTTATGGACAATCGGAAAAAGTATTGAGAAGATTTTCTTGAGATCTTCTAATGAGGTGTTTTACAAAATCTTCACTTTTATGCAGAGATGGTGTGTGCTTCTGAAAGAGAGAGATGCAATCTTTCAGGACGACAAAATTGCGGAGGTGAAGACTTGGTTGCAAGCTTTCTGGAATCAAACTGATCGTATGGAGGTCGAAGGGCTCATATAACAGCTTTCAGGGGATGTTATGCTAGTTGTGCTTCCTGGAGTTCGGTTGTAGTCTCTCTTTGGCAATTTGCAGTGGTCAAGATGTATCTTTGGCGGAGAAGAAGCTCTGGAAGATGTAGCCTGATAGTTGCTCTTTGATCAAGTTTTCTTCGAGAGGTTGGCGACCTGGAGTTAAACTGAAGACTAGAACGCTGAGTAGTTTCTTTTATGTTTCTTTTAAGTTTAGCTCAAGTTTATTAGAAGTTGTCTTAGTTTGAGTATCTGGTGCTTCTAGTAGCCGATTTTGCTCCCTTTTATTGTTAGCAGGGATGGTTCTGGCAGTTTCGGGCGGGGGGGCTCAAGCCCCCTACCGCCACTAATCTCATGGAGCCCCCTAGAGCCCCTCCAAGAATTTTATCATTGTTGTTTTGAGGAGAATAGGCTGCAGGTTAAAGATGAATTTTCAGCTCCCCATAAACTTTCATCCTAGATCCTTTGCTGTTCGTCCTGATGCTATGTGAACATTCCCATTTACATCGCTGAAGCATGGGAGAAGGGAGGCACTGTTGGCAGCACCAGCGTCTACCTCACCGTCAAATGGAATACAATCTTATGCGCCCTGCTTCGTTAGAGCAAGACAAAGAAATGGGACTCCAGTGAAGCCAAAATAATAAAGAATTATGGGAATCCAAAGATGGTGAATGCAGCGGCCTCGGCCATGAATGTGTGCTGCATACTTCAGGTCTCACGGTGCTGATCAGTTACCTACTAAGCTGGCCACCCCCACATGTCCGCTGTTGATAACAACCTAATTGCTTTATACTTATTGTTTGGCAGCGATATTCTGCAATAAAAATAATATGATTATAAATATGTTTTTGCTATTTATCTGTCAGCTGATTTTTTTGGTTTGGATCTATCAGATTTTGAGCCATCGGATTTGTTCTAAGATTCGTGTTGATGCTTGGGCGTGATACTCCCTGTTGGATTCTGAATCCGTCACTTTGGAAACCCGAAACCGCTATTTTTGAAATCCGCATCCGAATTTTTTCTTTTCCTTTTTGTCCCACCGACCGTTCGACCTCCTTTTCCCTCAACCCCCTCCGTGTCTCGTCTCCTCCCCACAGTGTCGCTGCATCGTCTCCTCCGTTTCGTGTAGAGAGATTCTCGCCGCCCCCCGCCACTACCTCCTAAGCCCACGGCCGCCAAGGATCTATGGTGTGATCTATAAGTCAATTTTGCTGGGAGGTTCTCTAGATTCTGGAACCTCAAGAGTTTTGTAAGTATTTTTGTTCTTCCTATAGTTGTTTTCCAATTGTTTTTTATTGTTGACTAATGTGGTTGCGGGCGTGTTGGCTGCACATTTGGGGTTTGGGGTGTGTTGGGTTGGGGGTGCGATAGGGTTGATTGTGACCTTGCAGGGATGGTGATGGTGCGGCGTGAGCTCGTCCAGGCGATGGCGAAGTTGCGGCTTCAGTTTTTGTCCAGGCGGCCGTGTGTTGACTAGGGCGTTTGATGTCTAGGCTTGGAGCTTGACCTTTTGGTGAGGAGCTCAACCAGGATGGAGTCTATGTGTTCCCTCTGCTTTTTCTCACATATTACCTAGCTAGGCATGACTCTCGGTATTTTTCAGAAATGCTTGTGCATGAAAGTTGCAGTTATTTGTATTCTGTTTTTTAGTTCAGAATGTTCAGACATGCAAGTTCAGATGACCATGCTAATTTTACTTTACAGTTTCCAAGTACGTTTTTGTCAGTGATCATAGATGTGTTATTGCTGCAAGTTTTGTGTTCTAAAATTTGATGCATATGTTGTGCTAGAACAGTTGGTTAATACCCTTTTGCTAGCTGTCATGTAACTTAAATGTGTGGGCAAGTTAGTTTGGCTTTCGGCATTGTTGGGTTTTCAAGGTTTATTTAAGTTTGATTCCCCCAACTTGGAAAAGATGATAGTGTAATATATTTTGTGAAGATCTAGTTCTGTTTTCAGGATACATGTTGCTTTTCTTTTACTTCTCTAAGTCTAGTAGATTACCTGGATGTGCATTATATCTAAATTTCAGATTTATGACAGTGCTTAATTGGGAATAGGATCCTACTATTTGTTAGCTTGTTATTCGTATATCTGAACTTTTGTTTTTGTGGTTTCAGTTGTTTGCAGTGTTTGCTTGTTAGCTGTGAGATGTGAAAAATGTATCTGACACTACAGATCCGACTTTTTTGTTTCTAAGCTTGTTGTTCATGCCTTTAAGCAAAGTTATGAGTTGTTGACGGTGGACAATGTCAATATTTTATATGTGAATAGACAAGAGAAATAGTTCAAGTACAAGATTATACATAGGTTTAGAGTTTAAACTGGCAAATTCTATGAGTTTTGGTGAATCTCTGTTTTACACAGGATTATTTCAGAAAATGTAGGAAGGGGGACCTAATTGAGAAAAAGGATGCAACTTGATTGTGACGAAGGATACACTAGAAGACTATAGAAGACATCAGAAGGCACGGGAGCGAACGAGAGGATGAGACGCTGCCAGGTGGGGCCGGCTGGCCCCACCCTTGTGCCATCTGGTCCCTTGTGAGGGGATTCCTGCACGAGCTTCTAGAGTATTCCTCCACCGTCTCCTAGGATGCATCTCCACCCTACGTCGAAGTCGGTTTGATTCAAGGGCTTGCGATCAACCCCTAGGGCTATATAAGGACCCCTGTACCCCCCTAAACCATCAAGTCATCAAGCTATTCAATTGAAGATCAATTCATCCAAAGCCAACCCTAGTTTCTCAGAGTTCCTCTAGATTAGATTAGAGGTTAGGCTAGTTACATTAGGTCTAGAGGGAGATCAAGCAACACTTGGATTCTTGACTTTAGCAAGAGCGTGGTTCGGTATATCTCTTGTACTTTACTCTATTTCTTTATTTCATTAAGATTGTATTGTTGCTACTGTGTTTATGTTAACATTAAGCTTTATATCATTTATGTCATTGAAAACAATGTTCATTGTTTGCTCTAGTTTTATATTCTATGTAGCTAGATTATGGAAATCATGCATAAGATCATATAGTGCTCACCCTACAGTACCATGGGTGAGTGATAGACATTATGTGAGCGTGGTGCTTAGATATTTATTTATTTGCGGATGCCCTTATATGCCGGAACGTGTGGTAGATCACGTAGGTGACAGCTGCATTGAGTCATTTGTAGTCCATCCTCCGTATATATTGATGTTGGTAGAACCCGATCTCGAAGGAGAGGAGGATTCTGTTTCTAACTTTCCTAAGTTGATGTTCCTTATGTGGCATAATTTGGCTATGATCACTAGATATAATTAATTAGACTAAGCATTTGATATGTTAGTAAGACTATCTAAGAATTATCTTTCTAATATTCTAATTGAACTTAACCTATTGCTTAACTAGAGTGCTCTAAGTTACTATTTATTTATCATGATGATATATCAAGTACTTATCATTTATATATCTTTATTTATTATCTTGTGACTTATCCTGTTTTGAGTATAGTATATGATATTGGTTCATTTTCTCATACATATTCATAAATTATCAATACTATTGTATTCATAGTCATACCTTCCCAGTGGTAGAATTATAAATCGACAACCTGGTAATACTCTAGGTAAAATGCTATAATGGTATAATTATCTGTCCGCTTACAGAATTCTTTTTATTTTTGTCTTTATATTTTTTTAGTCACATGAAATAATATATTTCTATTTAGTGTTATTTTTATATTAATGCTAGATAGAACCAACAAATATTTTTAAGTTCCTCACTAGGGATGACAACCTAGTTTAATATTAGAGATGAAGGTTAATTGATAGGTGGCTACTGTAACAGTGACAAGTTAATAATTACCATATCATTTCTGACGCCATTGCTATTAGTAGGAGCAATTCTATTTTTTAGTAGTGGTGCTAAGAAATGCCAACAAGTATTTTTAGCGCCGTTGCTAGAAAAGGTATTTAACTTAGGAAGTATTGATAATTTTATGTAACTACTGAAAAGAAAAAATGACCATTGATCTCTGCTTATAATGGGCTTACCTTTATTTTGTCTACTTGTGTATCTTATGTAGGGTAATGTATGTGTAATCTTCCAGATAACTTTGTTGTTGATCCAGAAGCATTACTCAAGAAGACTAGAGCAAAACTCAAGAAGGTTCTTGCTCTTGAGTTGGAAGATCACCGAATCAGAAGAAGTTTGACACCAGAGTTTGAGGCTATGGCACAGAAGAGTCTCCGTGAATTCTCTGCTCCAACAACAACAAATATTCGTACTAGACCAGAAGTTAATGTTGGAGACAATGGATTTGAGCTCAAGCCTGCACTCATCACTATGGTGCAAGCTAATCAGTTTTGTGGAAAGGCTCATGAAGATGCAAGCATATTTACAACACTTTCTAGAGATCTGTAGCACCTTTACTATCAAGGGAGTACCTAGATATGCTATTTTACTCCGTCTTTTTTCATTTTCACTATTGGGGAAAGCTAAGCAGTGGTTCTATGCAAATAGAGAGAAACATACTACATGGAACATCTGCTCAACTGCTTTCCTAGCCAAGTTCTTTTCCACAAGCAAGACCAATGCTTTGCATTTTTATTGAATGTAGTCATTGTATGTTCTGTTTCTAAGTCTGCATTTTCTCCTTTTTATCTTTTTCATTTTTTTTAATTGGTTCTGTCTTGCTGAGGCCATCGAATTAGGTGCTTAATTATGGAGGGTGATGCCCTGTTTTTTATAGCCCGTTGAGGTTTAGTTTTTTTGTTTTCGTGCAGATTTTTTGCAAAGAGGGGCTTTCCCAATGAAGAATATGTAATAGCAAATAGCAATAGTAGTTTTTCCATATGATGCTTCTATCTTTTGCTGAATGACACATCAGTAGTTTCACTCTGATATCAGCTAAGAGACGTTACATGAATAGATAATCGCACTGATGTGTAATACAATATATTCATTGATATCTAGTAAATGCACCGTCTCTTCAAGTCTTTTTTGTCTCTATTTTTGATGCCTCTTGCTTCTTCTTCATGTCCATTGTCCACTTTCAATCAACTGCACAAAAAAATATTAGAAATTAAAATTTGTTTTTGTTTTTGTAAGTTGTTTTTAGATGTGTATATTTTTTTTGCATATAATTGCTTTTAGGTGCTTGCTTTAGGACAAAAGTAAAATTACCTTTTTTTGTCTTTCCTTGTTTTTTCTCTTTTGATTTGGCTGGACATGTACTAGTGTTGTGACCCGAAGCCTTGCAATTTTGACATGTGTATTTTTTCTTCTTTGTCTCTTTGATTCTTTCAACCATCGGCATTGGTCTTTTGGTTGATTTTACTGGTCTTCCTTTTGTTTGGGCAACATCTGGATCTATTAGTTGTATATTTTGGTTGGACTGGATGTTTTCATCTCTGGTGGTGTCTTCCTCTTGTTGTTTCTGCTTATCTAATCTCATTTTCTTCAATTCCCCGGTGATTCTTTCAATCTCTTTGCTGAGATAGTTGTACTATTCTGCTGTTTTTGATCCTTCGACCACCATTTTGGCTGACATCAAAGAGAGATTATTGTATCTAAGGGCGCTAGCTTCTTCTGGTAAGCTTGCTGGTCTTGTGTAAAACATCTTTGTTTGTTTTTTCTCCACCTTTGTATAATATATTTGTCTGGTATCTTGCTGATATCTTTTTTCATCATCACTTTCAGGATATGACTGCATAGGATCCCATCGTTTTGGAATTTGCAATATATACAAGAGTAGTTTTCAGATTGTGTGTCCATGACAACTATGTAAGTTCTATTTATGGACTCGTTGATTGAATGTTGTTGTTGTGCATATACTTTATATATCTTGCCTTCTTCAACTTCATCTGCTCGCAACCTTGTTGTTTGTCTTAGTCACCACTGAAATTTTAGAAAAATTCTCAGGTTATAAGCTTCTTGTGCTTGTTGTTCCATGTAATAGTGTGACCATGACTTTGATTTTTTTGTGCTTGTTTCATGATTAGCTTGTGCCTCATTGTCATATATAGTTTCTTGAATCCTCTCATACTCCTCTAGGAAGCTTGCCATCTTGTATTGAGGCCCGACATTCCTCTTGAACCTCGCATTTATACACTCACTCCTTGATGTCATATTTATAAATGGATAAAATTCTTGCTTGAACCATACCGGTGCCCATCTCTCTCTAGTGTTATACATGACTTGCAAATATTTGACATGTTGAACACCATATTTGTTTATGAGCTGATTCCACTGTGTTTCAAATTCTTCCTTGGTTAATGAGTTGTCGATGATGTCGTTTAGCTCTTCCCTTAGTGTCAAGCTGTTTTCTACAGTCCTATTTTCTATCTAGATACCTTTCACATTTCATCTCAGCTTTGTACTTAATGTGAAAAACACAATTCCTGTGGTTTGCAGTTGGGAAAATCTCTACAATTGCTGTTCTCATTGCACCATCTTGGTCTGTAATTATTGACTTTGGTTCTTTTCCTCTCATTGCTTCCAGGAAATTTTGAAATATCCATTTGAAAGTATCTGTTGTCTCGTCTGAAATTAGTGCACATCCAAAGATGCAAGTTAGCCCATTCCCTATGATCCCTGCAAACGGTTGAAATGGCTTGCGATAGTTGTTTGTCAGGTATGTCGTGTCAAAACTCACACAGTCACCAAATTCCTGATAATATCTGATTGATGTTGGGTCTGTCCAAAAAACACATTTAACCTTGTTATCGCTGTCCACTAAGAACTTGTAGTAGAAGCTTGGATCCTCCTCTTTTTCTTTGTGAAATACAAGAGTGCTTATGTCATGTCATTTTGACTTGTTTCTCTTTTGATTTTATTTCTGTAGTTGCCGATGTCCTTATCCCTATATGGTGTTGCTCCCAGGCCACCCCGAAGGAATGATAATAGGTGCATTATCTTCTTTGTTGGTATGTTGCACTCGTTTAGTGTCCTGATCATCTTCTTCTCTTGTTCTGTCATATCCTTGTGAGCTCTAAAATATTTTGCCCCTACATCCTTTGGGTGGTTGTGTTCTAGGTTGAGCCTTGTAACTAACCAAACCCCTTTCCTCTCTGAGACAACCATGGAATATTTGCAGTTTATTTTGACTAGTGCATCTGTGTCCCTCTCTGTGTGTATCTCTTCCTCTTATGTGTTTTCTTCTTTGGATGTATCTTGCTGCCCTTGCCTATTGCATTTGTAGGTGACTTGTATGACTTCATTGTTTCTTTTTTTACTTTGTGTGCAAGCATGGTGAGCTCTTATTGCTGCAAAACCTGCCAAACAAGCATACTTGTTAAAAAGTTATGTGCATCTTCTGCTGACTTGAACTCCATGCCCTCATGAGGAATATATTGCCTGTCAATTCCACCATTTTCACCTTGACTAGATGCTATTATTTCATTTTCTAAGAAGTTGCTTACATCTTCTTCTTCAATGATATTTGTTTGATGTGTTGTATGTTGTTGACTTTCACTCCTTTGAGGCTCCTCACTGTCATGATTTCCTTCTTCATCTTTCTCTTGCTCTTCCTCTTCTTCCATTTCCAGTCCATTTTCTCGATTATATGAGTGCCCACCATCATTCTCGTTCTTTTTGCAGCATATCCCCGGCTGACTTGCATGGATTTCCTTGAAGAGGTCGATGTTCTAGTGTCCATCATCTCTTTCCTCTCCAGGTTCGACATCTTCTAGCTGCAAAAAAAATAAATATGGTTTGTGTTATTTTTATATTTGTTGCATTAGTGTTTTATTATGTATTCATCTTTTTTTCTCTGTACTTCATCAAAGCTTCTCTGTTCATTTGTATCAAAGAATGCTCCATCTAATGTCAAAGTTGAGTTGTAGTATGCAGAAGCATCATAGTCTTCACTCGTCCTCCTTCTTGTTATAATTCATGTTGTTCTTCATAAAATTTGTTTTTTGAATGGATTCAGTGTACATGATAAGATAATTCATTGCACTTTTCTGAATATTGCATGGAGAAATTTGTAGTTGAACAATACATTTTTTTACCTGAAACGTGTCTGGTGCGGTCAGTAGGGATGTCAAGCTCCCCAGGGGTGCATTCAATATGTAATTTGAAATCTCTTCATTTTGAGGCCAAGTGTTGTTGTTTTGAGACATAACTTGTTCAAGCAATTGACTGCAACTCATTTCAGTAGCAAGGAATTCTCTGGTTTGTATCTGTGTCCAACTGATATCCATTAGATCATCTATGGAATTGTGCACCTGCAAATGGAGAAATATTTGTTTTGTGTTAGTTGATTTTATATATCTTTATTTTGCCCAAAAGGAATAATGTAATGTTTTTTGTTATATAAGAACCTCTTTTTCGCCATTTTCCATGTGTTGCGGAGCTGATCTTGTATGTGTGTTTTCTGCATCATCTGCACATAATTAAAAAGACAATGTCAAAACGTACATGCAGGCAAATAAATATTTTTTCAATGTGCCATTCCAGATTTTTTCTCGGTGGATTACTTGGAATAGCAAATGGAGCCTGTGTAAACGTGTAAGTGTATTCTAGATTAATTGCAATCTTTTTTGTAACTTGCATTTGCATGTATTGATACTATGATTTGCACATAGTAGATGAATTAGTTACAATATCTGCTAATCATGTTCATCTCAGTCGACTGTATAAATAATTTCTCTTGACAAAACACCATAGAAAGATAATAGATCACTTATTTTTTTAGCAGCAGCAACAAAATGTTCTCATATTTTTGTACCTTAACCAATTTGGATGTTTTTGTAAATGTGTAAAATGAAAAAGCAGAAAGAAGAAAACAATCTCACAGAGGGGTAGGGGTGGGGGAAAGAAGTGGGGCAGTGATGCTTTGTATAAAAATCTAGGTTTGTACTAACCTTTTTTTGTTGATTTCATCTGGTTCTTTTTGTTTTTCCCCTGCAGCCTCCACGTGCCCCTGCTGTTGTGTTCGTATCATCTCCAGACCTGGGGGAAGAAGTGTGGAGTTTACTTTAAATGCAAGTTAGCTCTTTTTAGTTGTTCACGTGCTGCAAGCATTGTAAGTTGAGTTTTCTGTGGGTCTTTTTGTGTTTTTTGTGGGCCTTTGTGTTGGTAGGACTTTTTTTCTGTGTCAGGCCAGCCTTTTCTTCTTGTCTTTTGCTTCTTGCATCTTTTTTATGGGCTTTTTTGTTGGGCTTTTTTCTTTTTCTATTTTCACTTCATGTCGATGGATCTGTTACATGAAGTGTTTACTTTGACATTTTGTTTTTGTGTGTCATCTCTCTTTATCTCCTTTTGAATCTGTCTATGTGTTTCACTCTCTCTTTATCTCTGTTTGTGTGCTCTCTCTCTGTCCTTTTCTCTTTAATGTTGTTGTGGGCGTGGGTGCAGTGTCTCTGTTTTTTTTGTATTGGTGTTTGTTTTGTCTTTCATTTTTCTGGTTGTTGGAGCTGCTGTTTTCTTTGGTGTGTGTGTCGTCTGGGTGTGGGTGTGTGTCTACTGTGTGTGGGTGTGTGTTTGTTTTTTTAGTTTTTTAGTTTATGGAGCATTTGATTTTGTGTAGTTGTATTTGGAATGTATAATGCTGAATTTAAGGATGCTCATCCTTGTTATTTTTGACTTAGTGTATTTTTTTTATTTGTATGAGATCTGTTAGAATTCTTTTGAGTATTATGTCATGTTTCTCTTATTCCCAGACTCTTTGCTGGCTTAGTGGGCTAGTATGTGGCGTGCTTGCTTGCTTGCTGCTCTCTCGTGCTTCACGGTTGAGTTGACTGGCGTGGGTGTGTTTGTTATTGGGTTTTGGATCTTTGTGCAAATGTGATAGATTTTTTTTATTGGTAATCTGTCAGGTTTTGGTGGTTACACGTTAGTTGCTCATTTGTCTAAAAGTTGATAGATTTCTTGTTTGAAAATCTGTCGCCACATGTGTAGGTAGACCCTTATAAATAATCTTATCATTTCTTCGTAAAAAAATAATCTTATCATGATTGTCTGAACACACTCGTTGGAGGCCTTTAGTTAGTAATGTTACCATTAAGATTTGCTGTTGCTAGTACCGAAGAAACAGTTGGGTGCTTATTTATGATGAAATTGCCACCAGCATCATGTGCTGCTGGAAGATGAGGATGATTAGATAATGGAGACACACTGGTTAGGCATAGAACTTTCTGTCTTCTCGACGAGTCCGCACGGACCTGGCACATGCAGACGTTGAACGTCTATCTTTCGGTGACAAATGACAGAGCAGTTGTACGTACTCGGTCGGTACGCACGGGCGCACGGCAAAGCTCATTCCATCGAGATGCTGCATCGAGATATGATAACGGGAAGTAAATCTGTATGTTGTCTTGCTCTGTTTCTTTACATGGTGTGGCGTGCCGTGACCGTGAGCAGCGACTGCGAGATTTACAGTTACAGCCTGACCCACTCGGTGCCGTCGATGAAGCTCAGCGAGATGAAGGGCTTGGCCTCGTCGTCGGTGAGCTCGTGCGACCACGCCACCCGGCCGGCATAGCTCGCGCCCGGGCCCGTGCACTTGTACTGCCCGTAGAACACGGTCCTGCAGCAGCAGCAGCAACACGCGAACGTTATTTTAGTTCCGAACTCTGCCGTACGTAGAAAATGGTCATGGCCCGGCCCGAGAGAGAATTCCAATCGGCGACGAAAAGTTGTTGTAGCCTTTTGGCATTTGGGATCCTGACCGACCTAGCCGCATAGGATAGGACTGTGCTTTTGCGCGTGGCCCCGTGCGCCTGTGCCGGCGGGGCAGCGGGAATCGAATCTGAAAAGCCCCCACGGCGGCCACCCGTGCGAACGGATGATTCACCGGAACAGGAATGGAATGGGAGCCTGTGAGTGCTCCCTTTCGTGTGCGCTGTGCATTATCGATCACGAACCTACTGTACAGGCTACAGCAGATAGCTCGTCTATAGTACGTGCAATGTAGCTGACTAGCTGCGCTCTTCGTTTGCTTTCCATACCACAAAAGAAGCAATAAAAGGCATGGAGTCCGTTAGATGAGACTGGCAATAGCGCAATAGCATGCTGCATGCGTGAGATGTTTCCGCGGCGATCTCGCGAGCAGAGGATGGAAATGGAAGGAGAGCACGAGGATGGAGGGACGTACAGCTCGCGGTTGGGGTCGCCCCAGTTGTACCACCCGTTGGGGATGATGATGTTGTCCATGTAGGTGTAGGCGAAGACGACGCGGGAGAAGGTGCCCCAGGCGCGGCCCAGGTAGAGCGCGCCGGACCCCGTCACCCGGCAGTTGACGAAGGAGAACCCCGTGTCCTCCAGCATGCTCTGCCGGTTCTGCGCCGTCAGCGCCCCGTAGTCCCGCGCGATCGCGTGCACGTGGCAGTCCTGCATGCACCAACAGCATCCATATCTACCCGTCAAACTTTGTTCGAGCTTACTGTATGATTCATGCATGGATCATGATTGTACTTGTAGGTACAGTAGGTCGGTGCTGGTGCTGCTGCTGATCATCAGTCTGCAGTTGTGCACTGGCAAAGTTTGGTCGGGCCGGCGCGTCTGCGCCGTGCCCGTGATGCAGGCATCAGATGCTGTCCTGCTGCCGCCCGCCCGTGGGTGTATCGTAGTGTAGTGTAGCGCCGCCGGGCCCGTCGCCAGGTCATGGGGCGCAACGCAACCGCGCAAGCGGACACCAGCAAGAGGCCGCGGGCAGGAGAAGTGCTTGGTGACCGATTGACGATGGCGTCTGCAGCCGGCCACGAAACAAAAGCTAGGTGTTTTGTGGGGCCAATCGCGCACACATGGACCCAAATAATGACCGGCTCGGCGAGCACGTGTTACCGCGGTCCGGGGTTCGCACTTCTCAGAGGCCCTGCGGCCATCTTGCTAGTGTGTTGGTGTGTTGACTGTTGAGTCGTTGGCACTTGATACATGGACCGGTTCAGCCACAAGTGTGTAGCGGACTAGCGGTGTAGCCCACGATTTTTTGGGTTAAGAAAGATGGGAATGAACGAAGCTCATGACTGGTACGATCTTATCTAGTCATGCGTCATCAGTACATACCAAACCCTCGGTATTCTTTTGTCCCGTTCGGAGATAAATGCTTCAAGGTAGTACTATAAACCCATGTGTCAAAGGCGCACGGAAAAGGCTCTAATCAAACTAGGCCGTGACTCCAGTGGTGCTTCCAGACTTTGAGGGCACGTTTGGGTCAGGTTGCCGGCAGGCCTTGTTTCCAGCCTCAGGCGACTGAAAACGGATGACTGGGAGCGCTGCCTAGCTAGGCAATTTTGCCTGGACGCCGAACGAAACAGCCTCAGGCGACCTTCCAAAGATCGTTTGAACAGCATAATTTCGTTCTCGTGGAACAGAGGCTTCCTAACAAAAGCGGATAATTTGGAAGGTTCGCGCTAGCATGCTCTGTTTTGGAGATGGAGCCTCTGCTTTGTGTCGAGCGTGCGTACCTCATACAGCGACAGCGCGTTGCCGAAGATGAAGTCCACGGACCCTTCGATGTAGCACTCCTTGTAGTAGTGGCGGCCCGAGTGGTCATACAGCGTGTCCTGCGCGCCCAGGAACTTGCACCCCACGAACGCCGCGTTGTCCGCCGACACCCGCAGCGCCACCGCCTGCTTCCCCGTCGCCCCCGGCTTCGGCACCGGCGACGTGTTCTGTTTCCGCCCAATGCCAGAGAGTTGAGTTGAGCAAACCAGGCAACGGGTGCCGGACTGCCGGTTACGTACGTACCTTGAACGTGATGTTCCTTGCGAGGAAGTACTGTGCGTTCACGGCGAACGACGCAGAGTTGAACGTGCCGAGCGGCCGTCCCTTGGGCCCCGTCGGCGAGTCCGCGGTGTCGCCCCACTGCACGATCGTGCTGTCCGCGCCGGCGCCCTCCAGGGTGATGAACGCGCGCATCGCCGAGATGCTCACCTTCTCCCTGCGACACGCCACAACACAAGGCAGCAGGTGGAAAGTACGATTACGATGCGGTCACCACCGGGGCCACTCACTCGTGGCTAAGCGCAAGGCCGGGGTACCAGCGTGGCGTGCGTACGTGTAGGTGCCGGCGTTGACCCTGATGACGACGCGGACGAGGTTGATGACCGGGAGCGAGTCGACGGCGGCCTGGATGGTCGTGAAGTCGCCGAACGCCGGGTTCTTGTCGACGACGAGCGAGTACGAAGGGAACGCGCGGGCCAGCGCGTGCTGGAACGTGCTGTGCCGGAGGCCGCCCATGTACCGCACCCACTCCATGAACTGCCGCTCGATCATCTCCGCGCGCGTCGCGTTCACCGGGAACGGCGGCGGCGGATCCCCCGCGCCACCGGCGCCGCGCCCAGGCCGCAGCCCCCGCGAGTGCCCGGCCACTCCGCACGTCGACGTCGGCGCGAGGAGCACGATGGCCGATAATGCAATGCAGGCCAAGAATCGTGCTCGTGGCACGCCCATTCCGGTGCCGCGACGGCAACGCCGCGCGGAACTGCGGCCTGCCGGGCTTCGCCGCGAGCGGGGGAGCTGGAGGGCCGTAGCAGCTAGCAGGTGTGGCGAGGTGGTGGGGAGGCGGAGAGGATGTGGGGGAGAATTTAAGGAAGAAAGGAGCTCGATCACGAGCAAGAAGAGAACAGAAAGGGAACGGAAGGAGTCGCCACTCGCCACGGTTCACGAGCTGCGGAGTGCGTTTGGTACGCTGGCTTGGCTAGTGTGGCCCCTGGCGCGTGGCGCCGCGCACCGCCCAATGCTGCGAGCGCGCAGCGGTGCAGGACGCCCGCCGTATGCATGTGTTCGTCGCTGTTCTAGTGCGGTGATGGCGACTTCTGCGCGCAGAGTGAGCGCACGCTCGCTGACAGGAATTTTCTTGAGGGGAGCAGATAAGGTTCTCTTTGCGATTTGGTGCGTGTTCGTGTTTCATTCTTTCTTGTTTGTCATTTTCTGGGTATGTTGTTTGTGTTTTAGTTGGGATTGCACCTATTCATTTCCTTATTGTATTATTGTGACGTTGGGTTGAACTCATACTACATGCTTTGGAGAGGGCTGACAATGAATATGCTGCAACACATTTTGCTTTTGGTTGCCTTTTCTTTTCGGGTTTTCACTTTTTAGCATCAAAAAGCTTATTATTTGTGTGAGCCGTTTCATTGTATCTTCCTAGGAAATGTGTGATCTCATCACTCATTTTTAATATTATAAGCGATTTCCCATGGGTTGCTGCTAAAAGATTAAAATAATTTATAATGATGTTTATATGAAGAATGAAGCAATAAGAACATCCCAATTTAAGTGGTGTATGAATGAGAATTAAGGCCAATATGAAATCCATGATGATCATGACTCTTCGGATGCCTGAAAATGATGGTACATTATTGATTTCAACTACTCATCATATTCAACTGAAGTGCCACTCACCATTGTTAAGTTATGGCATAAGAGCATACCCGGCTAGTTGGATTTCTTGTGTTGAACCTGTCTATTTGATTATCTTGGTTCAAGTCATCTACTTAATATGGGTGCTTGTATTTTTTTTTGAAGTTGTTTTAGGATGCAATGACTTTGTTCTTTCGCTGATAGACGACTTGTCCGTCGACAGGAAGGCACCTGGAGTGATTTTGTCAATCTTAAGATTTGTTGGTTCAATTTCCAGCCTTCCGAAGGTACTCATAGATATAGGATGTGTGCGCGCACGTTTTATAAAGGTGCAATACTAAATCTTTAAACTCTACTTCTCCAGCAAAGCTTCACCTTTTTCCAAACCACAGTACAAAATCACTCCGGATGCCCCGTTAAGATTTTTTCTTCTTTAGCAAAATTCAATTTGGCAAATTTATATTTTTGAAGCGCAATAAACTTGTGCATAATATTTCAACATGGGTTTTCAGCACAAATTCTATACATAACTTTTGCAAACAAACTTATTATAACAATTTTGCTAGCATAACTTTTCAACCTAACTTTTTCCTACAATTTTTAGGAACAATCTATAAACATAGGTTTTTTATTCTTCAGTATCTGTGTACAAAACTTACACAATTTATCTAGCATAAAAATTATGCACAACCTTTTTTTTGCATAATTTTAAGTATAACTTTTCTCATCATAGTTTTGCACCTAACTATTCATTATTATAGATTCAGCCTTCAGCTAACTAAAGACTTGCAAAAACCCAGTTTGAAGACAAACTCAAACTCAAATGGCATACTAAGTACTAGGCCTATTAAAAGACAACTACCCATTCTTTGTACAATGAAGATCTCCATTACCACAGTCTCTAGCAAACGATAACAGCTATTTATGCCAACAAATTTCTATAAACAAGTTTATACAAACCAAATTTCCCTAGTAAATTTTCTAGAAAACCAAAACTAGCAATAAAGAAAGGAAGGAGCAAATAAATTGAGGCTCCATTTGGATCCTTGGAATTGAATTCATTTCAATAATTATAATTTAGGCACATATTAATTAAGCTAGCATGATTGTATATGGAATATATTTGTATCGTTAGTCATACAAGAGAGATACTTATATGTTACATTTCTACTATAGGGAAAAAGTTGAAGAACATGCTATAAGTTGAAGAGTAGAGGCATATCATGGTGATCTATTAAGTAGAATGTTAAATTTCAAGCCAAATAGTCTAATTCATTAAATAGACCGATTCTAATTCCGCCAAAATAAAAGGATCTAAACGGCCTGGTTGGAAAAAAACGAAAAGAGAAGAGAGGAAAGAATTGAAAGACAAAAGTCTGTCACATAGGCGTCCTCTAACAACGCATGGAGCCTGAGCAGCCCAAAGGTACTGCACCACAAGGGGAAGTTTGGGCAACCCAAGGGCCTGTTTAGTTTCCAAAAGTTTGCAAATTTTTTTAAGATTCTCCGTCACATCGAATCTTTGGACGCATGCATGAAGCATTAAATATAGATAAAATAATAAAACTAATTGCACAGTTTAGACGAAATTCACGAGACGAATCTTTTAAGCCTAATTAGACTATGATTGGACATTAATTGTCAAATAACAACGAAAATACCATTTTCTAAAAAATCGCGAACTAAGCCAGGCCCAAGCCGATTCCACGACTGCATGCACTGTTCGAAGTCTTCATAAACATGACCCTTTTTCATGTTCTATCTACAATAGGTTCTGTAGCTCATCTGTTTATGAAATTCTAGTCGGATGACGGATGTACACATGCAGAATTGCAAATGCAGCTCCCTCTTGGAGGCAGTGTCTACTACTCATAGTACTTCCTTGCTGTCTGATCCCCGCCACCCTTGTAATGCGTCCAGCTCGCCGATCTGTCGCCCTGTTCGTTCTGCTGCCGCTACCCTACCCGTGACCGCGACTCCGTGAACCCGGCCTCTACGTCTTCGGGCTGAACCTGAACACCGAAATGTCGCGGTCTGCGGGGCGTTTTTCGGCAGCGCCGTGCCGCTGCTGCTACGGCTGCTTTTGCGATCACGGCCGCGGTAGCTGCCAAGCGCGGGGCTTGCTTTACAGGTTGTGGCGTGGGCTGTGGCCGAGGCCTAGGACAAGAGGACAGAGGCGACGTGTCCGTGCCCACACGCCGCGTGTGGTTTCCTACTCGCTACGTCTCGCCAGGGGGCAACCGGTGCTGTTCTTCGGGTAGCTTTGTGAGTGGAAGAGCGAGGTGGTACCAGTTTGGCCTGGACTCACTAAAATTGGAAGCATTAGCTTGCAAGGATGGGGTACTGCTGGCAGCAGAGATAGGTGTCCAGCGTCTGCAGGTGGAAACTGATAGCCAGGAATTGGTGAAGCTGTGGGAGGCGGCAGACACTTAACGATCTCGTATATCTCTGATTCTTAAAGAGATAAAAGACCGCAGTGCAGCTTTCTTTGATTTTTCCTAGATGTATGCTAATCGCTCTTGTAATCAAGTTGCTTATGTACTAGCTAGAAAGGTCTCGGATGACATTAGGATGGGTGAGTGGCATTCGGCCCCATCCTGTGTTCTTCATCTGCTGACTGAAGATTGTAATCCCGTTGATTCCTGATCAATAGAAAGTTCATCAAGTCGCAAAGAAAAAAAAAACTCGCTACGTCTCGCTAGTCGCTAGGCTCGGTGCTCGACCATGCATGCGTCAGCTGCGTCTGCATGCCTGCCGTCTCAATTCTGTGTGGACAGACATCGTAGTCGTGTCGAGCATGCATGACGCCATGCTATCTCGCGCACATTCATCATGGCTGGCAGGCTTGGCTGTGTTTCCAGCTCCGATTTGCGCTCCACTTGGGTTCTTCACTTCTTCCTTCCGTTCTTCGTCCACCAACCGTACCTGATTGTTCAGTTACTCAGGTTATAATGGAGGTCCGTTTTATTGGCCACCAACAACATTTCTTCACGTTCCCGTACTTCCTCTGCGTTGGTCAGTGATTTGGAGTGCAAATGGAGCACGGCTTCTGTTTTTTTCTTAAGCAATTGCTAACAAGTAACGAGGCGCTGACTAACTCCATCTTCACTTATATTTTTCTTTCGCATTGCGTGTACCTGTGTACGTGTAACTTTAGGAACCGCCAGGACAGTTTCCGTCCAGGCGTCCATTCGTGTGAGGCAGTGGACCAGCCACGAGTTTGCTTGTGGTGATGGTGACGGCTGCGCGTACAACATCAGAATTCAGAATCAGAGGATCACCGCGGTCGGTGGTACGGTCCACCAGAGCAAAAGGGACGCTAGATCACCCAGCTTGGCAGCTTGCATGCAATCACTCCCGTTCCAGTACGGGACTAGAAGACCAGTGGTGGATTCGGTGGCCGGTGGGTGCCGATCGGCCCGTCTCGCATGCTTTCTCAGTTTCTCGCGTCATCGGTCGAGATCAGCCGATGGAGATGATCATTAGCGTAATCAAAGCCGCCAGCCGGGCCCGCGCCATGCACCGAACTCATGTCAGTTTGCGGCGCTGCGGTCATGCATCATCATCGGCCCTGTTTGCTTGTGTTATAAGTCGTATTTTTTTTAGTGTGTGAACATTGTTTTTCTCTCACAACAAATCAACGTATAATACTTTCAGCCATGTCTTATCAGTCAAGCGAAAAGAGCCATCATGACGATGAAGTTTACAAGCAATTCAGTGTAAACGTCAGTCGGTTGCATTTTGTGGCCCCGTTCGTTTTGCTCAAAACAGAGCCAAGCAAACAGTACGGCTGATTTGCTCAGACTGATTTGCTCAAAACAGAGCCAAGCAAACAGTCGTTTTGCTCAGACTGAAAAGTATTGTTCGCTGATTTGCTGTGAGAGAAAATCACTATTTTCTCACTGAAAAAGTACGGCTGATAAGCCAAGCAAACAGAGCCAAAAATTGCACTCCATGCAGGGAAAGCGCTGAAGCCGATGGCCCCGTCTGGCAAAACCTCCGCGGGTGAAATTCTTTGCCTTGGCTGCTATCACAAGGGGACGAATTCAGTGTAGGACGAACCTGGTGAAGAAAGGTGTCATCAGCGGTGCAACTTGTGAAATCTGTCATGCTTCGGATGAGACCCCGATACATATCATCTTTGGTTGTGCAGCTACGGGTAGTTTCTGGAATGCAATTGGCATCACAACAGCACCGGACTGGCAAATTCAGAAACTTATGGACCTTCAACACCCGAACCACATCGCAACTAAGCACTTTGGGACCTTCCTACTTCTATGTTGTTGGCACATCTAGAAATGGCGCAATAGTCGGGGTATTCAAAACGAAACGGACAACTTTAGCCGGAGCCCTGGCGGCCAGCCTCCATGGCAGAAGCGCAGTTGTGGGGAGCAAGGCTCCTAAGAGCAGATAAGGAGATTGTAGCAAATTGGTGTCAGGCCTTTTATTTACGTTTTCCAGACTCTCATGTTTGATCCACCGACTAAACTTTAGCTAGCTAAATTTAGCTGTTATGGATCCAAACTGTCCAGATAAAAAATCAACTAAAGTTTAACTGAATCTAGCTACTTCAACCCAGCTAAAATTTAACAGAGTGCTGGAGGATCTAAATGCCCCAACTAAAGTTTAGCTAGGAGAACTTTAGCTAGTTAAAATTTAGCTTTGAAATTTTAGCTAGCTAACTTTCAATTGGATGGATCCAAACATATCTTTTATGACGCGAAACATTTGAATCATCTGGCCTCATGTTTAGATAAATCATCTCATGGAATAGGCCGTTCTATCCAAACTAGTTCTTGGTTTCTTTTGCTTCCCTTGACTCCTGTAGTACTAGAAAACACAGGGCGCGGGCGTTGCCGCGCCATCTCTGAGATGGCCAGTGTTCATATGATTTTGTTAGGAATACTGTGCTAATTTGAAAATGCTACGTGTTTATATTCTCATTGTTGCCTAAATTGGACAGGCTATATGAATCTGTACAGTGGTGTAAATTCATTTGAAACTATCCGTTACTGTTTTAAATTATACAACACCGATGATTCAAGTTTGCACTTTGCAGTATAAATTGAAGTAACAATAGAGGATGCTCAGATTGTAAATATGGGTATTGTATAGAAGTATCTTAAAAGCTTGTGATTATTTGGCGTGATATGATATATATCAAAAGTGTCAAGTAGAAATAGTAGTTGCAATTATTTAAAAGAAAAAAGAACTGGATAAAGAGGTCATGTTGGCGCAAACAATGGGACTGATCTAGTTTAGAGTTCAACCTCATTAGCTATTCAATGCATAAAAGTATGATGATTTGTGTTTCGAACATACTGGAATTTGACTATAATTCCAAAACTGGGATAGTTGGGTTGTCTAGAAGCTACAAAGTTTAACATCTGTTTATCCTTATTCATTTGCACTGAGTAAAATCTAATTTCACATACACACAAAACTGGAATGACGTTCTGGGTATCACATTAATTTAACTAATTTATCTTTGTTAGTATTATTTATGATGAGGTCTTGGGTAGCAATCAGCAAACAAAAATTTCTCAAATTTTAGGTAGTAGAAAGTGAAGTACATATCCAGAATAAACTATCACATGGAAACCAGTTTTACAGAAATATAAATGACAACCAGTTCATTGTATGAAAAGGTGAGCACCAATTTGATGGCATGAAATTATGAATATCTGGTCCAAATAGCTACACATGAAACTATTTGTGTCACTGAAAACTACCCAACATGATAGTGAACACATACATGCTGCTAGCAATACAACAAAACCGAAGATATCAGACGATAAAGGTTTACCTTGATGTAATATGGCACTTGCAAGGTCGCAAAGCATGAAAGGTACTGCAAAGAAGACAATGAAATCAGCTGGGCAAGCAATAGTTTGTGGTTTTGTGCATAGAGGATATCGAAATGTAAATTGGTGATTCTAGAAGTGACACTTGTAATGTAGCTAAGGGGCTAGTTTGCTTTGACTTAGATAATCCGAACTGAACACCTCAAAATTTTATTGCAATTTATTGATTTCATCCTACATGTACATGTACATACATGCAACAGGGAACAACTCTGAACATAAAAAATGAAAAATCAAATTAAGGTAGTACCAAACGTACCCCTTAATAGGCTCTAGTGGTACCAACTTCCTTCTGCTATTTTCCAATCTCACTCCTTTCTTCCTGAAATACAGTAAGTATCACATAGTATGCTTTATTCTTTAAAGGAAATTTACTATAGGATAACAGAAGTTGAACCTCCTGATGAAATGTCCAAAATTCAATTGCCTAATCTTTTCTGTTGTATCAGACATTTGTCCAAGCATATACACTCAAGTTCCCCAAGATTAATTGCCTTCCACCAAAAGAACAACATATAATTTAAGATTAAATGTGGCCATGATGAGATTTCGTAAATAGGTGCTTAGAATAGTTTTTTTTTGAAAAGCTCATAATAAAATTGAGACTCCAGAAAAAATATGAAAGAACAGGGGACCTACTGATACATGGAGAACCCTCTATATCATTGTTTTAGATATCAGCTTATGTGCACCATGTTTGCTTAGAAATCAATCTCTTTGAAATCAGCTATGTTATTTTTCATCTGAAAATTACTTCGCTTACAGTTAGACTATGCAAGCAACTTTCAACAATTGAATGGTGAAATACATATACAAGGCTATGAGTTGCAGTTCTATACTGTAATGCTAATATTTCTGGATAGCCTTTTTCTGTCATCCCAACATATTTGTCCTGTAGGCTTCAAAACTGCACATGTTTTCATTAAACTCTAAATAATAATAAAACCTTGCAGTTGGGAGTCAACTGTGTAGGGCAAATCGAAGTTCTAGAAATCCAAATATTTCATCAATCTTGGCGGAGGCATTTGATCGAGCACCTTGTAGGCATAACAAATACTATTGCAGGAGGAGGAGCTACGCTATTGCTGGCTACTCCTCACGTGGGTGCCCGCACCGAGGCCTGGGACGGCCGGTGGCGAGGTGGCCACACACGTAGGCGCTCGTAGTTGCTGCAGCTGCTGCTGCTGTCCTCCACCCCGGAACCGGGCGGTAGGGGCGTGCGGGGGCGCTGGCCGGGACGTGCGGGGGGCGGCGCCCGGAGAGACGGCCATAGCGGCAGTGGATGGCCGGCCGGCGAGCTGCAACGACCACGTCGTAGGGCCGGTCGCTGCTCGATGGGAGGCGGGCCAGCGGCTCAGCACGGCCGCGCGACGGCGGCGGGGTCGGCGAGAGAGAGGCGGGAGGGGTGGAGGGCGATGGGGAGGTGCTCGCCGCCGTGTGCGGAAGCCGAAGCCCAAGGCACGAGGCGCGGCACACGGGGCGCGACCGACGGGGTAGGCGAAGGGAGGAGCGAGGGACGAGCAGGGCTGCAGGATGAGGCGGAGGCGCGGAACTCGGCGGAGCATGCGGAAGGAACGAGCGGGGTTCTCAACGGTTCTCGAACGCCCGTGCATGGCGCTTAATGGGCGAGACCCGAACCGATCCGCATCGGACGGCCCATATTACGAGTTGGCTCGATCCAACGGCTGGAAGGTTAACGGGCGACGTGGCTATCGTGCCCGCCCGGAGTGTCCCCTGCAGATTCGTTATTAGAAGATTAGGTGAAGGCGTGAAGCTGGTGCCTACTTTTTGCAGAACAGTAGGCTATGAAGTTACAGAATCCAGACCATAAAAGCTGATGCAAGGAAGCGTTCGGGCTTCGGCCCAAGCCCAATCACATCTTTGATGCTTTTCAAGGCAAAGATAGAAAGCGAAAATCAGTCTGCTGACCAATATTTTTTTTTCCTCCTAGCAGTCTACGTCGCTCTAACCCACCTCGAAAATAAATCATTGTGTCCATCAAGAGATTAAAAAGGCTCAGTCCGAATCTCCACGTCCCCATCCACTCGGCTAGGCCCGCACCATTTTTTATTTTCTATAAAAAATATAATGTTAATAAATAAAAAAAATAAAAAAGGTGAAAATATCCGATACGTGAACACTGCCAGCTGCACACTCCCACCCTGCGATCGATAGCGAACGAAAACGTTCACCCGCCCCCAAGCCGTCAGCGACACACACCCTGCGCTAACACAGCCGCAGACTCACAACCGGAGACACACCCTCCAGACACAGCCGCAGACCAGAGTGGCGAGATCCGAGCGCCTCCATCCTTCTCTGGCGCGGGTGTCATGCGGTTTCCAACGTTTTGGAAACAACGCTCACTCGTTTCGTCTCCATGAAACATTTACTTCCCTCTCCTCCTCGTTACATGCAAAAGCTCTATTTCTACTGATGTGGCACCCTATTTAATGTGCATAAAATCCTTATAAAATCTGCATTGAGACTGGCCTAATAGAGCCAAGTGCTTGGCTATAAGCCAAGTTATAAGAACCAAGCTATATAATAGTTAGCCTTCATTTGTCTATTAAATTTCTTGATTATTATATGTCTTAATTCTCTTTTCTATTCCTCCTCACATACATCTCTATTAGGACCCACTACTGCCTATGGTTCCATGTCCAACTTAGTGCTTGCATGGGAGTCCAACTCTCTTCTCTCTCCTTCCTTCTCTCTTCTACATCAACAAAAATATTAATTAGCTTGGCTATAAGCTAATTGTTGTACTTACTCTTAAGCGCGAGATGGGGGCATCATCATCATTATGGTGATGAAGTTTGCAAGCAATTCAGGCCTCGTTTAGTTCCAAGGTGTAAAGTTTTGGGGTGTCACATGGGAATGTGTGCATGGGATGTTCGGATACTAATAAAAAATAAATTACAGAATACATCAATAAACCGCGAGACTAATTTATTAAGCCTAATTAATCCGTCATTAGCACATGCGTTACTGTAGCACTTTATTGTCAAATTATGGACTAATTAGGTTTAAAAGATTTGTCTCGTAAAGTAATCATAATATGTGCAATTAATTATTTTTTAGTTCATATTTAATACTCTATATATGTGTCAAACTTTCGATGTGATAGGACGTTTGGGAAGGAACTGAACAAGACCTCAGTCAGTCGGCTGCATTTTAAAATTGCGTTCCGTGCAGGGAAAGCGCTGAAACCGATGGCTCCGTCTGGCAAAACAAAGCGCCTCGGCGGGTGAAATTCTTTGCCTGGCTGCTATCACAGGGGCGAATGAAGTCAGTGTAGGATGAACCTGGTGAAGAAAGGCGTCGTCTGCAGTGCAACTCGTGAAATCTGTCATGCTTCGAATGAGACCCCAATAGATATATCTGGTAGTTTCTGAAATACAATTGGCATCACAACAGCAACGGGTTGGCAAATTCAGAAACTTATTATGGACCTTCAACACCCGAGCCACATCCAGCTAAGCACTTTGGGACCTTCCTACTCCTATGTTATTGGCACATCTAGAAATGGCATAATAATCGGGTATTCAGAACAGAACAGAACATACAACTTTAGCCGAAGCCCTGGCGGCCTCCAAGGCAGAAGAGCAGTTGTGGGGAGCAAGGCTCCCAAGAGCAGATAAGGAGATTGTAGCAAACTGGTGTCAAGCCTTTTATTTACGTTTTCCCGCCTCCCATAGGCCTGTTTGATCTACCGACCAAACTTTAGCCGGCTAAATTTAGCTGTTAGGGATCCAAACTGTCCAGATAAAAGACCAACTAAAGTTTAGCTGAATTTAGCTATTTCAACCCAGCTAAACCCAACTAAAATTTAACAGGGTCTATTAGCTGGAAGATCTAAATGCCCCAACTAAAGTTTAGTTGGGAGAACTTTTAGCTGATTAAAGTTTAGCTTTGAAATTTTTGCTAGCTATAAATTTTAGTTGGATGGATCCAAATAGATCGTTTTATGACGTGAAACGTTTGGATCATCTGGCCTCATGTTTAGATAAATCATCTCATGGAATGGGCCATTCTATCCAAACTAGTTCTTGGCTTCTTTTGTCTCCCTTGACTCCTGTAGTATAGGTGAAGGCGTGAAGCTGGTGCCGACTTTTTGCAGAGCAGTAGGCCATGAAGTTACAGAATTCAGACCATAAAAGCTGATGCAAGGAAGCCTTCGGGCTTCGGCCCAAGCCCAATCACATCTTTGATGCTCTTGAAGGCAAAGTTAGAAAGTGAAAATCAGTCTGCCCAATATATTTTTCCCTCGCTCCAACCCACCTCGAAAATAAATCATTGTGTCGATCAAGAGATTAAAAAGGCCCAGTCCGAATCTCCACGTTCCCATCCACTCGGCTAGGCCCGCACCATTTTTCATTTTCTATAAAAAATATAATGCTAACAAATAAAAAAAAGGCGAAAACATCCAATACGTGAACGCTGCCGGCTGCGCACTCCCACCCCACGAACGATAGCGAACAAAAACGTTCACCCGCACCCCAAGCTGTCAGCGACACACACACCCTGCGCTAACACAGCCAGAGACACACCCTCCCGGACACAGCCGAAGACCCAGAGCGGCGAGATCCGAGCGCCTCCATCCTTCTCTGGCGCCAGCTTGTGTAAGACCGACAGTCTCTCTCCCCCCTCTCTTCACGCCGACGAGTCTCCATTCATCCAATTAGGAAGAAGATGTTGCACTAAAAGCATGTTGCAAGGATATGTTTTAAGTGTTTCAGGTGTTTCATCTGGATGTTGCAAGTGTTTCATACGTATGTTGTAAGTGTTTCAGGTGTTTCATATGCATGTGCAGGTGTTTCATATGGATGTTGCAATGGTTTTATTTGAATGTTGCAAAAGTATATGAGGATGTTGCATGTGTTCCAATGGATATACACGTATGTTGCAAGTGCATGTTTCAAGTGTTTTAGCTATTCCAAATGGATGTTGCAACTATTTTATTTGGATGTTGTAAAGTAGATCCGGATATTGCATGTGTTACAATGACTTCACATGTATGTTGCAAATTTATATTCCCGATGTTTCATTTGCTTTCAAACGTATGTTGCATGTGTTTTCCTCTAGAAGTTGCAAAACTAGTTCTGGAGGTTACAAAAGTACATATGCTTTTCAAATTCCCACGTGCGCGTGTAAAACAGAACGAGCGGAACCGGATGCGCGCGTGGAAAGGAGTGGGCGGGACGGTGCCACAGGGCCTGCGCGCGCATGTGATGGAGCGGGCGGGGCGACGCGTGAAACAGAGTGGGGCGGGGCGAATATGCCGTGAGTCCGAGTGGACGGGACAGAGCAGGAAGCTGCGTCAGGACGCGACGTCCTGTCTGAACGTTCGGGCGCTAGGCGTTCCACTCCTGTGTAAGTGAAGATGGTGCTGACTATTTGAAGAGCAGTAGGCCATGAAGTGCAGCTCACCTAATCCAGACCATAAAAAGCCGATGCAAGGAAGCCTTCGGCCCAAGCCCAATCACATCTTCGATGCTCCTGTTTGCTTATGCTAAAATGTTATGAGAAAAAAATATTATTCTATGACTGAAAAGTAGCTTAAGCGAAAGTTAGAAAACAAAGCAAAAATCAGTTTGCCCAATATTTCTTTTCCTCCCAGTAGTCTACGCCGCTCCAACCCACCTCGAAAATAATTCAGTGTCAAGAGATTAAGGCCCTGTTCGGTAGATAGTTTCTGCGGCTGCTACCGATGCTGATTTATTTTGAGAGAAAAACACGGCCGAATAACTGCTTCCAGCCGAAGGCCCCGTCCGAATCTCCACGTCCCCGTCCACTCGGCAAGGCCCGCGCCATTTTTTATGTTTTATAATAAAATATGAAAAAGGTAAAAAAGGCGAAAACATCCGATACGGCGAACGCTGCCGGCTGCCCACTCCGGCACTCCCACTCCCACCCCGCGAACGACAGCGAACGAAAACGTTGACCCGTCCCCAAGCTGTCAGCGACACACCCTGCGCTAAGCCGGAGACACACCCTCCCACTCCCAGACTCGGCGTCTCCTCCGCAGCTCCGCTTCTCTCGTGTAACTGCAGCGTCTCCGCCGCGTACGGCCGCCGGCTAACCATCTCAATTCTCACGACGCCACCGCCTAAGTCGCCCTCCCTGACGACGCGGCGCCATGCCTCCTCCCCAGGACGGGGTCCATGACTCCGCGGTGCGGGCCGCGCTCCTCCCGCCCCCGGCTCCGCGCCGCGCGGCCGTGAGGCTCCGCCCGCTCCCGCTCCTCATCGCCGCGGCATTCGCGGCCTCCTACCACCTCCTCTTCCACCTCGCGCCCGCGCCGTCCTACTACCAGTCCCTCCTCCTCTCGCTCGGCTCCAACGACACCGCCGCCGCCCACCTGCACGCGCTCACCATCCGCCCCCACCTAGCGGGCACGGGCGCCAACGCCCTCGCCGCCGCGCACGTCGCCTCCACGCTCTCCTCCCACTCCTTCGCCACCCGCCTCACCAGCTACTCCGTGCTCCTCTCCTACCCCGCGCACCGCTCTCTCTCGCTCTCCGCGCCGGATCGCGACACGGTGCTCTTCGCTTTGAAGCAGGAAACCTACGCAGGCGACCCCTACGAAGCGGTCTCCGCCGAGGCCGTCCCCACCTTCCTCGCCTACGCGGCCTCCGGCTCGGTCGCCGCCGAGGCCGTCTACGCCAACTACGGCCGCGCAGAGGACTACGCTTACCTCGCCGCCCGCGGCATCAACGTCACCGGAAAGGTCGCCGTCGCGCGCTACGGCAAAGTGTTCCGCGGCGACATCGTCAGGAACGCGCGCGACGCCGGCGCCGCCGCGGCGGTGATATACACCGACGCGAAGGACTATGCGGCCGGGAAGGCCTTCCCGGACGGACCGTGGATGCCGCCGACAGGCGTGCAGGTGGGTAGCACGTTCAAGGGGGTCGGGGACCCCACGACGCCGATGTGGCCGTCGTCGGAGGGCTGCGAGCGCCTGAGCATCGCGGAGGCGATGAGCTCCGATGACATGCCGGGGATACCGGCGCTGCCGGTGTCCTGGAAGGATGGGGAGACCATACTACAGCTCATCGGCGGCGATGTGGCGCCCGAGGATTGGCAAGGAGGCGATGGCGCCGCGGCTTACCGAATTGGGCCCGGCCCGGCAGTGCTCAACCTGACCTACATAGTAAGTGGCTCTTTTGCTGTAAAGGAGTAGATGGAAACTTGGAAAGGACAGATAAAATCTTCTTTTGCTATTTGTTGTTTTCTGTGTATAGGGGAATGAGACGATGGTTACTATTCAGAATGTCATTTCGGTGATTGAAGGGAGAGAAGAACCTGATCGGTATGATCAAAATCACCAAACGAACACTTCACCTTACCCCCAATACCCCCATCCAAACTCCAATTTAGGAAAGGGGCACTGTAGCATATATAGTACAAATCCGGCTGTGGCCTCAAGAGTCAGCTTGAATACTATGAATGGAAATTCAATCTTCGTTAGGTAAATGTGACTCGTAAAATTTAAAGTGTGTGAGACACTTTTTCTTTGAACAGTGTGTATGACACACTTTTTCATTGAAACAGTGTGCTGACACACACTAAGTATTTGTAGTCATACTATAGAGGCAGAGTTATATTTCGTGCGGTGACCATCATTTACGGAACTTTGGGTGGCTAGTGATTAAATATGTCACCATGAACTACTTAGTGCTAAACATATATCACAGATTTTGTATGGTATTTCAAACTACTTAATCACTTACCAATCTCGTTCTTTGAAAGTTAAAAAAAAATCTGTACAAATTCTGTGCAATTATCATTGTAAAACATGTAGGTATGTAATCCTTGGAAATCACCGTGATGCATGGACATTTGGGGCAGCTGATCCAAACAGTGGGACAGCAACCTTGCTTGAGGTATGCTATATGTGGGTACCCAGTTTTATGTTCTAATTAAGATTTGCTCGACTTCTTGTGTATTAACTTCCATTAGATGTAGCTAGCTCAACGGTTGTCTGAGCTGCAAAAGAAGGGCTGGAGACCTCGACGAACCATCATCTTGTGCAACTGGGATGCCGAAGAGTATGGATTGGTCTCTCTCTAAACTCAATTGCTCATGACCCTGTCCTGTTTTTTTGAACGAACAATTGACATGTCTTCTTGATACAATTTTCTTTGGGGAACATTGCAGACAGGATCCACTGAATGGGTCGAGGAGAACAGGGCAATGCTAACTTCAAGAACTGTTGCTTACCTAAATGTTGATATTGCGGTGGATGGTTATGGATTTTATGCATCTGCAACTCCTCAACTTGATGAATTGCTTAAAGAAGCTAGTAAGCAGGTATAGAAATTTTAAATAATTATAGCAGAATTTTGGAGTTAACAGAGAGAATTTAACTCATTATGTGACCAGAAATTGTACAAGTGGCTTAATTGTATGGATCCTGTAGTTATGTAAAGGGTACAGTCCAATAATTAGTACAATCAGAGGAACAGAAATTATTGATTATTGACTATTAGCTGTTTGATTTGTGATTTTATTGGTTTTTCTTGGATATACAGTTTCTGTTAGTATGAACATCTGCTGACTATGACTAAAGTCACATGGTGACTTCTCGTACCAGTCAATTAGTCTGTCTCTCTAAACATTTTCTGTTTTCATTGTTATTGACGAAGGTCCAAAATCCGGACAATGGGACACAGAGTCTCTATGATCTGTGGATGGCTTCTAACAGTTCTCCTTTGGTAAGTAGTTAATGTTAGCTAAAGCCATTCCTTTTTCTTAACACAAGCTTGTCGTCTTTCAGTATTTCAAGTGGTTAGCATGTAAAGGGAATCATAGACCTAGTTTTGTTTCGTCTTTATTCCAAGTTCAGGCTGTGTTGCTTTTGCTGCATTAGATGCAAGTTTTAGATTTCTTATGAATTAATGAGAGTTCTGTTGACAAATGTATGCATTAAGATTGGAAGATTAGGAGGTGGAGGATCGGATTATTCTGCATTTGTTCAACACATTGGTATTCCATCAGTGGACATGACGATTGGGTCAGGTTTGTTCTACTTTCTTGTATATATACTTGCTTTCATTAACAACCTTCCTTGAAATGATCTGCTATACTGTTGTTTAAATTCGTCTTTAAATTTTATTTTTTAGATTAATCAAATAAAATATTATTTTTACTAGATATCTTCCCTTTCCCAATATAATTCTGAAGCATAGCCAATTCATAGAGAAACAACGCAAAAGAGGGAATCCTATTGATTTTTGTTTTCCATTTTGTGCTGTTTGTTTGCAGACTATGCAGTCTATCATAGCTTGTATGATGACTTCATCTGGATGGAAAAGTTTGGAGATCCCTTGTTCCAGAGGCATGTTGCAGGTATGTTTACACCAACCTACAGACTTGGACTTGTACCTTTGCCACGGATGTGTCTGACCCTTGGGTTTACATACTTACACGCTATATTTCATGGCATGCTTTGTCAGCTGCTGGAAGGAGAAACGTGATACATTTCTAACCATTTTTCATTTTGAGGAGACTGGAACTATTTTACTTCTGCACGCAGTTTTATGTAGAACACTACTTTTGGTCAGATTGTAATATACTCCCTCTGTCTCAAAAGGAATGCAATTCTAAGTTTGGTATGAGTCAAAGTTTGACAAAGGTTATATAAAATAGTATAAATATTTATGTGTGCAAATAGGTTTATTATGAAAATATTTTTCATCAGTAATCTAATGATATTTATTTGGTATTGTAAATATTAGTAATTTTTGTATAGGTTTGGTTAAACTTAAAATTGTTTGACTTCTCAGCAAGTGAGAATTGCATTCTTTTTAGGACGGAGGGAGTACATCTTGTTTACTTATTAGCTCTTTCGTACAGCCACAGTATGTTAAAAAAAGCTTTGTTGTCTTTATAAAATGAAACATGCATATAAAATTGTTGGGGTGAAATTTCCTTTGTGATTTTGATCCTTCATCCTTACTTTGACGGAGTTCAGACTTAGTAGGACCAAGACCGAGTACATGAGGTGTGATTTCAGCGTGACTAGGCATGAGGAGGGAGACGTTAGCCTCGATGGGCAAGTGGTGGCCAAGAAGGATACTTTTTTTTTGCGACATAAGAAGGATACTTTTCGGTATTTAGGATCGATGCTACAAAAGGATGGCGACATTGATGAAGATGTTAGGCATAGAATTTCAGCCGGCTGGTTGAAATGGCGTCAAGCTTCTGGCGTCCTCTGTGACAAAAGGGTGCCCCAGAAGTTGAAAGGTAAGTTCTATAGGACGGCGATTCGCCCGGCGATGTTATACGGTGCTGAGTGTTGGCCTACAAAAGGCGACATGTCCAGCAATTGAGTGTAGCAGAGATGCGTATGTTGCGTTGGTGTTGTGGGTACACAAGGAGGGATACAGTCCGGAATGACGATATTCGGGATATGGTTGGGGTGGCACCAATTGAGGAGAAGTTGATGCAACATCGGTTGAGATGGTTTGGACATGTTCAACGGAGGCCTCCTGAGGCGCCGGTGCGTAGTGGGGTTCTAAAGCGGGCCGATAATGTAAAGAGCGGTAGAGGTCGACCTAAACTAACTTGGGACGAGTCCGTTAAGAGAGACCTTAAGGAGTGGAATATTTTTTAAGGATTTAGCTTTGGACAGGAGCGCTTGGAGACTAGCAATCAACGTGCCTGAACCGTGATCTCGTTCTGTCTTGTGCCATTTATGTTCCTTTATGTGTCTCCTGTTTATCGTCTCTTTTGGGTTTCATCTCTAGCCTACCCCAACTTGCTTGGGACAAAAGGCTATGTTGTTGTTGTTGTTGCATCCTTACTTTGACGGAGTTGATCAGTGAAAGTGGATTATGCTAAATTTTGTTTGATAGTCCATCGCAACATCTAAAATTAACTTGATGTTTCCTTTCTAGTTGCGAGCATGTGGGGGCTTGTTGCTCTTAGACTCTCAGATGAGGAGATCCTACCCTTCAACTACAACAATTATGTCACGGAGCTTGAGGTAACCTGTCCTTCAGAGCTCTCAAACAAATTATGGATCACCTGTTTCAGAATTGCTCGCTTTCTATTTTTCAATGAGAAGTCCAAATTTAGAGAATCATGACAGTTGATCCTTGTTATCAGAATGGAGCATTAGGTATAAGTGAAACAGTACTGGGAATGTCTGTCAGCTTATCACCCCTGCACAAGTCAATCGAAGTGTTCAGAAAGGCAGTTCTGAAAGTGGATTCTGAATTGAAGGTATCTATTCTCCTGATTGCTGCGTGTTGTTGCCTGATCCATGGTTTCAACTTTGTTTAACTTTTTACTTTATTTTTTTTATAAAGGCTCTACAGACATGGAAAATTTGGGCCCCATGGAGAAACAATCCCTTGAAGGTCAGAGACATCAATGACCGGCTGATGATGACCGAACGGGCATTCACAGACCGGGAAGGACTGTCTGGACGGCCATGGTACAAACACCTGGTAAGTTCTTTTGGTGGGTTCTGAGAAAATATTGTCATCACCTCATGTTATTGCCAGACTCACGGAAACGAAATCACACAGATTTACGCACCTTCACTGCACAACGATTACGGGGCTCAAGTGTATCCAGGTGTTGATGACGCCATTCAGAAGGCGAAGAAAATAAATACTTCTGAATCCTGGCAATCTGTACAGCATGAGATTTACAGGGTCTCTCGAGTCATAAATCAGGCAGCGCTAGTTTTAAGTGGAGGTCTAACTTGAGTATTTTTTTTTTACAATAGCCCCGTTTTCTGGTAGTACATGGCCCTTGGCCCTTGGCTATAACTTCTTGAAAACAGTAGCTGGACTGATACAGTATTGCGGTGGATGTGATATGAAAAAAAATGTAAATTTTACTGCCAATACTTAAATATATCCGAGTTCTTATGCTGATCTCGTTACTTGTAAATTGCATATTTCGCTCTCCAAACTTGTCCACGTTCTCATCCTTATTCTGATTGTGAATTGCACTCTCTAAACTTGTCCTATGCCCGACACCCACCCCCCCTCCCCCCTCATTCTGTATCGGGTTGTCCTCGCCGTCTCGATCCGCCACCCTCGGGCTCGTTCGGTTAGGCTCATTCCTGGCTAGAACGGTTCCTGCCTTCCTGGTGACGCTTGGCTGCATAAAATACAGCAGCGTTCCTGGTCGTATCGGTTCCAGGACTCAATCCCGTGCGGTGCCCTTACGCTTCATCGCTGGCTCAACGTCACACCACCACGCCGCAGCAACGTGCCTGCATGCCCCCATATTGTGTTCTCGCCGAGGTGCCTCACCCATCCATGGTCGTGTAGGCGTGCACGTCCATCGGTCCATGCAGGCAACAGGCGAGCTCATTGCGGCGGGAGGCAAGAAAGGTTAATGGCCGTGTAGGCGTGCACATCCATCGGTCCATGCAGGCGAGCTCATCGCGGCGGGAGGCAAGGCAAGAAAGGTTGGAAGGGTGGGGAGTGATGCAAGGAGATGGCGGGGGAGAGGAAGGAGTGTGGTGGTATCGGCTGCCAAGTGTGACTGCAGTGGGGCAAGGGCACGGGTTGGTGCTGCTAAGGTGGGATAGGAGCGAATCGAGCAACAGCGTTGACTGGCCACTCGCCAAGCACAAGCGAGGAGGGCCATGACACATCGTGTGGCGACAAGGCAACAGTGGTGCAACACGACACAAACAAGAAAGAGTGAAGAGGGCCACGATAGTGGGGGCTTGATTAGTTGATTGGCCACTCATCGAACACAAGCGAGGAGGACACAATGAGCAAGAGCGAGGAGGGCCACGACAGTGGGGACCAGTGGCGGATCTAGGAAATAAGTTAGGAGAGGCTTATCTCATAATCTTTCATCCTTAGCCTCTCCTTCTAAGCTTGAATATGTGCAAATTTGTAGCGGGGGCTTAGGAAGGGCTCCATGGTCCGAGCAGCGGTAGCGGGGGCTCGAGCCCACCCCGCCCCGGTGCTGGATCCGCCCCTGGTGGGGACACGTGTGGTGACACGGCAACCATGATGCAACACAACACAAATGCATAGGTGAGGTAGACACATGTAGCGCGACTAGGTGAGGCCGAGACGAAGTGAGGGAGGAGGTGGGCTGATATTACGATATACTCCCTCTGTCCTGTAATATAGTGCATTCTAGCATTCAAATTTTGTCCTCAAATATAATGCATTCTGGAGGACAAAAACTCATTTTATATTAAATACTTTCCATTTATCAACCAAACACTATTAATCACGTTGATGATAGCGTCTGATTAGGAAATAAAATGAGGATACATGCGTCTTTTATGTTCTCTCTTAATTTGTCTTAAAATTCCTAGAATACACTATATTACAGAGGGAGTAGTAATACAAGTTTAGAAAACCGAGTGCAATTTGTTAGTGCTAGGACATGAATAACAACTCATAAAAAGTTAGATAGTCCTAGTAGGATGCATGCAATTTGGAAAAAAAAATTTAGTGCGGTCTGGCTGCACCCACGCTCCCTGCTCCCTGCAGACTCCATCCCGATGTTGTCCATGTGGAGATCCGAAGAATCCGACGCTCGGCCCGTCCATTGGAGCCGAGCGCCCGAGCCGCGGTTCCCGAGCTGAGCAATGTGCGTGCGGAGGTGAACCAGGGGGTGTCCGATCTCCACGTGGACGGCATCGGGATGGAGTCTGCAGGAAACGTGGGTGCAACCAGACTACACGTAATTTTTTCCCTGTAATTTAAAGTCTAACTCAGAACAAGTTTAACGAGTAGGGTGTGTGATTTACAAATAATTCAAGACGAGTTGCCATTACCACCCATAAATTTCTTTTTAAGGAAAATGTTTTCGTGGCTCTATGTGATAAAATTCCTTTCTTGACTAAAAGAAAGTTCAGCTTCCTTCCTTAGCCCTTGTAGATTCGAAGTTACCTATTTGGCTTGAAATTCAACTTTCCTAATTCCTTCCTTATCACTAAATACGTTCGACTTCTTTCCTTCTTCCTTTTAGATTTAAAGTTACTTGTTTGGCCTGAAATCCAACTTTCCTAATTCCTTTCTTGGCCCTAAAAAAGTTCGACTTCTTTCCTTGGCCCTTTAAGATTTGAAGTTGCTTAATTGCCCTGAAATCAAACTTTCCTAATTCCTTTCTTGGCCCTAAAAAATTTGACTTCTTTCCTTGGTCCTTTTAGATTTTAGATTTGAACTTAATTGGCCTGAAATCCAACTTTCCTTTCTTTTATGACCTTTCCATCAGATTTGGCCATTAACGGTGTTAAGTGGAGGATGAAATATCAATTTTACACATGGGCGAAATAGGTAAGTTTAGTTTTCATATATTTCATTTGGTGATTATTTAAACTACTTTTGGATAGAATGTACCTTATTTTCTGCAATTATGATGACTTCAAACTATGCGAAAATAGTCTAAAAATAACCCTTAAAAACTGAAGTTACCTATTTTGCTTAGGGGTTCGTCATTTCATCCACCACTTAACACCCATAGTGACCAAATTTTATGGAAGGGCCATATACGAAAAGAAAGTTAAATTTCAGACCAAATAAGTAATTTCAAATCTAAAAGGACCCAAGAAGGAAACCGAGGCTGTGTTTAGTTGAAAAAATTTGGGTGAAAAGTTACTGTAGCACTTTTCGTTGTTATTTGGTAAAATTTGTCCAACTATGAATTAATTAGACTCAAAAGATTTGTCTCGAACTTTACAGACAAACTATACAATTAGTTATTTTTTTACCTACATTTAATGCTTTATGCATGCGTTTAAAGATTCGATGTGATGGGTGGAAGAGGAAATATTTTGGGTATGTACGGCAAGTGAACGCGGCCCGAACTCTTCTCAGGTCCAAGGAAGGAATTTTCTTGTGTTATAAATGGTGATTGTCGGCTGTCGCTACATTGGTGTCAGCTGTGAAACAATATTTGTAGGTCAGTTTCTTGTTTACTTCACTCCAATATGTAAAGAAACTCAAAATAAAAATTGTTCAAACATAGAAACTAGAACATTTCTCCAGCAGAATCTGAAGGAACAGCAGACAGAAAATTATCAGATGAATCAAATGATATAAGGAACTCATGAGACAGGGAGTTGGAAGTCGTAAAATGAAGGCCCTGCACAAGCAGCAGGTCCGTGTGCAAAAAAACAGTAGCGCCTAATGTGAAGCATGGCTCGAAGCTCGAAGCCAAAGATTCGGTAAAAGCTCCCGAACAATTGTTTTGACCCATATATTATCTACGCAAGAAACCCATGGCTTGGTAAACATTGTTTAGGGTGATGTCCGCTATCTCAGCAGCTTTTCCTGCTCCTTCTAAAAGAACATTATCCAAGTAGGCTGGGTCAGACATTATCTCCTCATAACGGACCTACAAAGGTGTGAAAAAACAGAATTAAAGGAAAGGATTCGTATGAGATTAATTATGCAAATAAAAAGAACTTGATCGCTAAATTTCTCAAATACAATGGTTCAGTCCAATTGGAGGGGTAAGCATAAGGGTTGCACATTATCAAACTGTACAGATCAAGGGTCATGGAACCTGAATAGGCTGCAAATGATCAATTAGAGCTTCCGTAAGAGTAGTCTTGAATGTACCCCAGTTCATGTGTTGGCACTCGCTAACAACTTCCTGAAAAACAATATTAGTAAAAATATCAATCTTAACTAACTTGAAATAACAAATTTATACTGGATATAGGTGAAACGTCTATATATAGGCAACTCTGCTTCATGTTTAGCCTGTGTATAGGTGTAGTACAGCATGCGAAAACTAGATACCTCCTTAGTCTTCCCAGTGATAATCTGGTATATAGAGAGAAGATTTCTGCATTCCGGCCTCTCTGGGTTGTCGAACTCCATACTGTAATATATGAGTTCAATGAAATGAGTTTCCATAACAATGAAAGGAGAGGTAGAGAGGGCGGAGAAGAGAGGAAGAGAGAAACCCTGGGAATGAGTCAGTTTTGCAGCGCTTGATTTTATTTGCGATCACCTACCAAAAAGAAGACAGCTATTTATGAATAAATCCAATCACAGAAATATATGAACATGTTGTTAAAGTTATAAAAATATGGAGGCATGAGGATTCAATTCATATCACTATCCTTAGATCCTTACATCTTTTGGGTCAAGAAGGTTAATACGAGACTGATCTGAAGGAGCAGACTTGGACATCTGTCACCAAAACAGAAGTCAGCACAGTACATGTATAGAGCACAGTAATCAGGTAAGTAGAAAAATATGAACCAGCTCAGAACATAATTCAAAAATTAAATGCATATCTAGCAGTACTGTTAATCACCTTGGAGAGACCATCAGTTAGGGACATAACACGAGCCCCTGCTGGAGGAATAAGGGCTTCAGGAACCTAAACAATCAAACCAGAAGGTACTCTAATCTAGGTATAGCATAGATAACTTAGAAGGATGTGAAATTGTGTATGTGCATGACATTTTGCACACCTTAAATAGCAAACCCCCTCTCCTGCCAAGCAAAAAATATAAATGAATTGTCATGAAAAGACAAACTACTACTGGAACTGCAAAAGGCGGGACAAGAAAATTTATCTCACCCTCCCAATTTCTTCCACTTTCTTCCACCATAAAGATTATTTACACGCTCAGCTATTTCACGAGTTAATTCCAAATGTTGTGTTTGATCTTCACCAACAGGTACCAGATCGGACTGCGATCATTCAAGTAAGCCATTGTTCATATTGAGGCGAGAAAAACAAGGGAATAAATACAGCTGAATTGAAATGTTGCATTCATGCTAGCTAAATGAGCTGTTAATAATTCACCTGGTACAAAAGGATGTCAGAAGCCATTAGAACAGGATAAGTCAAAAGTGCAACCCCAACATTTTCATCACCCTGATAAAAAAAAGCATCAGCAGTACTATTATAGTCAACCTTAAAAAATCTGAAATATTTTTAACACCATTATGTAAGGCATTGAGGGATTTTGCAAGAATGGAATCTGACTCCACCTTATCACTACATACGGAATTAATGCTTCAGTAAAATAGTAGGGCTAGAACTAACAGCTTTAAAGTTTAAAGCAGCACTGAAGCTGTATAAAGTGACAAGGCATCACAGTTGTGATCTGATGATAAAATTAGACATCACATGGTGCGAACTAAGCACTCATGTGGATCAAACAGAGATCCACAATGAAGAGTGATTATTAGGCCAAAAGTATTAAAATACAGGGAAGATATTGCAAGATCATTTATCTGTTTGACTCAATAATCCATCAAATGTGAAAGCCAAACCCTAGCATGGAATTGATGTATCCTCAAACATGACTATGGTAGTGGCCCATAAGCACATGGAATTGCTAGTCACAAAAAGGAATGTTTTGATGAAATACTTTATCCCAGTTCTTAGTATGATGTAGACATGTGCATTTTATTGGAGAGCATTTTTGAACTGCAAGAATAGTTGCATATCATTCATTATTTCAGCAGGTGTTTGAATCACAAAAAATAAGATGTTGACAATGAAAGAGACATCTATATTCCTTGTCCCTTCTCATAACATGTTTAATTTCTCAAACAAAATTTGATGGTGAAAGCTGTCGTACAGCAAGTGACGCACCGCCTTGCGAGACTTCTCTTTGAACTGGATCATTCTATTCAGCCAGCCAATAGGAGTAGAAGAACTCAATAGCCACATCAACTCAACATGAGCACGGACATGAGACTGTACAAAGATAGAAGCCTGAAAACACATGGAGTCATAATACATAACAACAGAAGCGTACACATACAGAATAATCAAAACACAGTGAGGCAGACCTTGGAGCTGTCGACGCCACACGCCAGATATATTGCAGCAGTGCTTCTTGTTGCTTTGGAAAGCAGTGGCGCCTCATATGGTAAAGTAATCTGCAAATATTTTGAACAAAGTGATAAACATAACCTAACAAAATTAAAAGAGCAACAAAATGAACCATAGACAGCAATATCTTTATAAAAATCAATTATGAAATAAATAGAACAAGAACAAAAGCAGCTCCTTATTCCTCCAATCCTCCTGCAAGGTAACAACATAGTTTGAATATACAACATGGAAAACACTTAGCTAACATCATAAGGTTGAAAGAATATCATGTATTACACAAATATCATGCAACATATGTAAAAGAGATATTTAAGAAAGCAAGTTAATAGGAAGGCTGTAATTTGTCTAAGGACACCAGAACAGGGTAGAAAAAATCATTGATAACAATTATGTCAATACCAATTTATCAAGCTGTTAAACTAATACAATTATTATGATTCTGTTGTATAAATTATGATAACAATTCTGTCAATACTTAGCTAACATCATAAGGTTGTAAGATGGACATATCCTAAGAAAGAACTTACTGCATGAAGATCCACGATGAAAAAGAATGTCTCGTATAAATCCTGCAATGAAGTGACATATAAGAAGATATAACGATGCAAACTACCCTGAACAAGGGATGAATTAACACTGATAAGTTCGCTACTTTGTAGTTACCTCTTGAATATAGTTCAATATAGATGAAACAATATCATAACTGAAAAGGCCTTGGTACTGAACAAACTGTTTCTTGATTAATACTTCTGATTGTTTTCATTCCTTTCAAGTTCTTTTTAGTTCTCTACCACTTAAGCAAAGCCTATACAGTGCAATTCAAAGGAACTTGTAATTTCAAAGAAACATATGTAATACCTGAAGTGCAACCCAATTCTTAATCGCCCCTAGATAATTTCCAAGGTGAACCAATCCTGTTGGCTGTACACCAGAAACTACTCTTTTCCTGCAACAGTGAACACAGCTAGCTGTTCGATTTAGAGAAAAGAGGGTAAATAGATTTATCAGAACCATTTCACAACCTTAACATGAATTCATTACATAACTATGAGCCATCACGGAAATAGACACCATCATTATGGATAACTAAAAGTTCCTAGAGAAATCCTCCCCATCCAAACAGGCCCATGCAAGAAAATTTTAGTCCTATATTTTTCCCCCTTCTATTGTGCTAAAATTCGTATTTTCAACTTAGATATTTCTGTTGAACTTACATTCAATCTGAACATGCCGTTGAAGCAAAAGGAAGGCCAAACGATCATTTGTAAATGCATATGGAGAAAGAGCTGTATTACAACCATGGCGTAGATAGTTTCCTCTAACCAACCACGACTGCAAGCAGCAAGTAAAATGCATTCTACAGCAATTCAATTCTAGCATTGGTCATTTGCAGAATTCCAAAACATCACAAACCCTATATATTCAATGAAGGTATAACCGAACGCATCAACATCTGAGCAAACTCAGAGGCTTACGCCATTGCATTAAAATCTCCTCTCTCTCGTGAATTAGCCACACTAAAATGCAGGTCCACGAGCGATTCCCAAAGGCGACGTGATAAAAGCCAAACTGCAACACAAAGCCGAAAATACGCAACAAAGCATTACGTCGAACACCACCCTGACAGGGAGGCGCTGGACTTACTTCCTTGCCGGAGGAGCAGACGCTTCCTCGGTGGGGCCGGGAACGGCTTCAACCGCGCTGCAATTGAGACGACGGAGCGGGTGGATGCCAGAAGCGAGCAGTCCTCCGCGGGCACCAACGCCACTCCTAAAGCTACGACGCCAAAAGGCGGGAAAAAAAACAGAAGTTGCAGCATCAACGGCGAACAAAAAGATATAAGCGGTTAGGGTTTCAGCAGAGCGTACCAGGTGTACGCGAAGTGCGGCGGGCAGTGGAGGACGTGGGAGAGGAGTGCGCGGCTCATGGCGTCGTCCCCGTCTTCCGCTACCCTTCGGATTTGGCTGCGCGGCTTTGGTTGGAGAAGCCGCAAGCGGACAGCGTGCTTGGACGTGTCTTCCGCGATAGCGAGTTGAGGCAGGGTGGGCCGCGTAAAACAGGCCGGGTGGAACTGGACGGTGCGGATCCAGCCCAACCCAACAGACGTTCTAGAGCCGGCCTACCGCGGGGGTACGTGGCGACACCTCTCCTGCAACGTGTCCGGCGCGGACGACAGGCACCGCCGTCGCCGTCACCCCATGGCCTCCGTGTCCGCCGTGCTTCTACAGCGCTCCTCCTCGCGCGCCCGAGAATATTTACGGCTCCAGCGCACCGCCAGCTACTCAGTTGCGCTGCATTTGGAGGGCGAGGGCCTGCACTGGTGGTGGAGCAACAGCTGCGGCCGCGGCGGGAGGTTTGGCGCGAGAGCGGCGCACCGTATGGCGGGATCAGGGGAGGGGGAAAACGGCGGCGTGCCGGCGGGAGGTGAAGTCGCGATGGCGCCGGGCGTGGTGACTGGCGGCGTGGAGGACGCCTACGGCGAGGACCGCGCCACCGAGGACCAGCCTGTCACGCCGTGGGCCGTCTGCATCGCAAGGTATATGCGGGTTTCCTTCTGCTGCTCCTGTTATGTTTGGTATCCTCTGATTCTACTGTAAATGTTAAGACGACCACGTATCGGCTGAACTGTGAAGTTGGTATTCGTTTCGATCATTCGATGTACCTGTCCATTTCAACATGTGTCATATTGATACACGAAAATCGTGGAGCAATCTGGCCATGAACTAGGACGAAACTCAACTGGTGTTCTGATGTGTGCATGGCTTCAAGATTGTGATGTTTTGTCATTACCGGGATTTCAGTGGTCACTCCTTGCTGAGGGATCCAAGGCACAACAAAGGGCTTTCGTTCACGGAGAAAGAGCGGGACGCGCACTACCTGCGAGGATTATTGCCTCCTGTAGTGCTATCTCAGGACCTCCAGGTCTGCTACTTCTATTCTACTTTCTCTACCTTAGACTTTGCGCGTTAGCAGTTGACGATTTCAGTGAAGCGTGTGCATCTTCTACAGGAGAAGAGGATGTTGCAGAATGTTCGACAATTCCAGGTCCCATTGCAGCGCTACACTGCGCTAATGGACCTTCAGGTAAGCCCATCGACTTCTCCAAGAGAAAATTTGGATTCACAAAGTCAGTTGCAGCAAGCCAGATTATTATTTCAGTAGTGAGTGCTTTTATCTGTTGAACGATGCATTTGTTTTCCAGGATAGAAATGAGAGGCTGTTTTACAAGCTCCTGATTGACAATGTAGAAGAACTACTTCCTGTTGTGTATACACCAACAGTGGGGGAAGCTTGCCAGAAGTATGGGTCGATCTTCAGACGACCGCAGGGCTTATACGTCAGCCTGAAGGATAAGTGCGTTGTCCCTCCACCTCTCCTCACAGTAATTGCTTATATCTGCTGAGAGCCTTAAAGGATTAAGGGTGCTTATGATGTGCTTTTCATGCTAGGGGGAGGATCTTGGAGGTACTGAGAAACTGGCCAGAGAAGAGTATTCAGGTTATTGTGGTCACTGATGGTGAGCGTATTTTAGGCCTGGGAGATCTTGGTTGCCAGGTTAGTTACATTGCCCTGCCATTTTTGCTTTGTCAAGGATCATTTGTGCTTCTGAATTTTTTGTTAAGCGCAGAGTTTGTTGCTTATATATAATCTTTTTTTGTGTGAAATATGTATAGGGCATGGGAATTCCTGTGGGGAAGCTTGCACTGTATACTGCTCTTGGAGGTGTACGGCCATCAGCTGTGAGTACTTTACATGTGAATATACAGTTTTAAATTGGCCCATGTGAATATACAGTTGTTTATTAGCAGTCTGATGTAATATTTTCCTCCATGTTGTGTCATAGTGCTTGCCTATTACCATTGATGTGGGAACAAATAACGAAGATCTACTAAAGGATGAATTCTACATTGGATTAAAGCAAAGAAGAGCAACTGGCCAGGTTCCATGCTACTTGCATTGGCTATGCTCGTTCAATTATCATGATTCATGTTAACCTTTATGATTATGGATCTCAATATATTCATTTTCTGAATCAGGAATACTCTGAACTTCTGGATGAGTTTATGGCTGCAGTTAGGCAGAACTATGGACAAAAAGTTCTTGTCCAGGTATGGAAAATAGTTGAAAATAAATTATTTGTTTCCTACTGAACTGTAGCGGACCACTTTCTAAAATTTGTTTGGCCTCACAGTTTGAGGACTTTGCAAACCACAATGCATTTACACTTCTTGAGAAGTACAGGACAAACCATCTTGTATTTAATGATGATATTCAGGTAATCAAATCAGATGTTAGTTAATTTATCTTACTTTTCTTAAAAAGTCATTGAATTTTGTTCCAGACAGCAGTACCAACTCTGAAACCCTGATATTTACAGGGCACGGCTGCTGTAGTGCTTGCAGGGCTTATCGCTGCTCTGAAATCTGTTGGTGGGACTCTAGCTGATCATACATTCTTGTTCTTTGGTGCAGGAGAGGTGATTGACCCTTTTTTGGAAATTGTAGAGTAAATGCTACTGCTCACTATTAATTACTGCATGTATCAAAACTACATCGCATTTGCTTACTTGCCTTCACATACCCATGAATCTTGTAATCAGATGAAGATAGTAGGGAACACTATCAGTTCCAATAGGTTCTTTTCAGTATAGACATGCCCTTCGGTGTCTTGGGGATAGGATCGTATTGGAAATCATCTTGTACTTGCTGGTTTACATTCCAAAAGAATGGTTTGGTTGTCCTGAGATTGTCAATACTTTGGCAAACATAAGTACATAATTGGTATGCTAGTATTATCATAAACACAAATGTATGTCATTGACTTTCGTGTTCAATAAAGACTGCAATTTAAAGGTCCATCTGTCTGTCTTGCAGGCTGGTACGGGCATTGCTGAACTGGTTGCTCTGGAGATATCCAGACAGGTAGTAACTTTTCAAGTTTGGCTTAACTGGAGGAATTTGCTGGTGACCATAGTAAATTAGTGATGTTTCTTTTCAGGCAAAGGTTTCTGTAGAAGTGGCTCGCAAAAAGATCTGGCTGGTTGATTCAAAGGTTAAGAAGTGTTCCCTTCCTATTTATTTTTATTTTTATTTTGTCAACACATTATAAAGGAGTCTGTCGTGTGTTGCAGGGACTGATTGTGACCTCACGTAAAGAGACACTCCAACCGTTTAAGAAGCGATATGCACATGAGCATGAACCTGTCAAAGATCTCTTAGGTGCTATTAAGGTACAAGGCTGAACCAAAGGGGATACAAATAGGCTTCCATTGTGGATTTTCATGGTTCATAAGTCTTTTTCCATTTTTCAGGCTATCAGACCGACTGCACTAATAGGATCAGCTGGTGTGGGTCAAAGTTTCACGAAAGAGGTGATTGAGGCTATGTCTTCGATTAATGAGGTGACACTTAACATCACTTCCTTGTCCAGATAGTTTGTTTTGTATCATTTCATCAAGTATTTAGAATTAACTCCAATGAAATGCAGAGACCGATTATCCTGGCTCTATCAAACCCAACGTCACAATCTGAATGTACTGCTGAACAAGCATATACATGGAGTCAGGTAGCGTTTCATGCATAGTTTCATCTTTCCACATGCCAAATTTATTTCGAATGCCTCAATCTGAGGATACATATGTAAACAGGGGCGTGCCATATTTGGGAGTGGAAGCCCATTTGATCCGGTGAAATATAATGACAAGCTGTTTGTGCCTGCCCAGGTATGAAAACTGGCTTGTGCACACAAAGTCCTTAACTGGTTGATAGTTTCAACTACTTGTGAACTTTATCTTAAACTATAACAGGCAAACAATGCATACATTTTCCCGGGGTTTGGACTTGGGGTGGTGATCTCAGGAGCGGTCCGGGTGTCAGACGATATGGTCCTTGCTGCTGGTAAACCCAATCTGCAAGATTTCAAGAGGATCATTCATTTCTCGATATGCTTTCCTGTTCGACAGTTGTCACTAATTCTGCATCTTTTTTGGGGGTCATTGGTTTGCGGATTGGACAGCTGAAGGACTAGCTGAACAGGTAACCCCGGAGCATATTGAGAAAGGCCTGATCTACCCGCCCTTTTCCATCATCAGGAAGATTTCAGCTAACATAGCTGGCCGTGTCGCCGCAAAAGCTTATGATCTCGGTATTTTTGCTGTTTTGGGGTACATTTTACTAGAAAACTTAGCGACTTCGAGACACCATGTAAGTTCCATTCTTCTGCTTCACTTTCCGCAGGAATGGCTAGCCAGCTCCCTCGGCCAAAAGACCTGGTGAAGTACGCTGAGAGTTGCATGTACAGCCCCGTCTACCGATCGTACAGGTGATGTGAAGAGCGGGCAGTGCTGGCATCGGATATTGGGTGTGTTTATGTATATACAGCTTCACCTGAGGATTGCATATATGCCTGTACATTGACATCTACTGCTGAGCTGCTACCTACTATGCTTGTACACATCTTCCCTGTGACCATCTTGTAAAACGTTGGCGAAGTCCGCTACTGTGGAGCTGATACTGCACGTTCGTACTTTATGTAGTTGTGTAATAAAGTTCAGGGTATGTAAGTTTTGACATGTTCCTACGTACTAGTCTACTGCAGCATGTTCTCATGCGTGTCAGGGCCCTCCGTTCTAAATTATATTCTAAATTATAAGTCGCTTTGACTTTTTTTGTTTATCCATTTGTCTATGTATCTAGATATATCATTATATCTAGATGTATAGTAATCATTATATCTAGATGCATAGTAAAATAAATGGTAAAAAAAAAGTTAAAGGGACTTATATTTGAAAAGAGGGAGTACATGATTTGCCGGCGCCTATGCAGTTTTGAGGTCTCTACACAAGCATGGGCGACGACAGAATTCAACTCCAAGTGCAAGAAATTGTTATAAAAAAAACTGCAAGTACAATATGTGATGCTTTGTAATTAGCTGCTACTTGCTGCTACGAGGACGTCAAACTCTTAAAACTGAACGCCATCATCCGGACGTCAGGACTGTCGCATCAAACCGCATTCGTCAAAATATGTGCAGCACGAGTCGATTATGCCTCGCAAATTTAGAGTTGGGACGCACACATGGATCTGAAATCCCTTCGCTCGCTTGACAAGTTGGAACAAGTTTTTGGAAAGCCCTTCCCAAACCAGATTTTGCTGAAAACCCTTCGCTCGCTTTCATCAGGAAGTAAAAGCAGGCAAATTGGATCTCGCAGAGAATATTGGAAGGCAGAAGTTAATGGACTGCTGCAACTGCAACAAATGGTCATGCAGGTTATACACGGATGATCTGATCAGTTATATCTTGATTGTGTATCATCTGAAATTTGGGAAGTCCGTATCGCCCAGAAGGATCTCGGATGCAGGTTCTTGTTATCCGCTCTGAACAGCCAGCCTATATTGGACTGGCAGGCACTGCACAACGCGATCGTCCATGTGTATCTCCAACCAGAAAAAGAACATAGCCAGTATCAGGCAACCATGGTAACTGTGTGATTTCCAGGTTCAAGTGGAGAAACGAAAAGAGGAGCTGGTAAAATTATCATACTCTGGAAACCAGCTGTGAGTTTTGGAAGGGTCGCCACGCAGTGCAAGGCCAGTGGCACTGTATACTGTGATAATCTCTTTCACAGACCTGTGGGGCTTGCTGTGAGTCATCATCGGGCTGTCACTGGACGTCACCACCATGTCACTTCGTCTTGCAATACAGGTCTACAACAAGCAAAAGAACCTGTCACCTCTTGTATTAGTCCAAACTATGCATAAACTATTTGATCAGTTTTATAGCTGATATCCCCAGGACTACCCCAGATCCAAGAATCAGATGGGACGACAACCAAGCAAGAGTTTATGTGCTGATTCTCCAAAATCAACTCCCCAAAGGTCGACTCGACCAGTGAGTTTTAACCATCTCTATGGAAATAAGGGACTTGCTAAAGCTTTCTTTCAGGCGACGGTTATTGCATATATTTTATACTAAAATTGCAGCTTTAGTTTGTTGCAATTTATGTAGGCATAGTCTGCAATTTTTTATTCCGAGAATAAAAAACTGTTAGACAAAACCACAAACTCGATAAAATCTGATCTAAACTGGCACAAAGACAATTAACAAATTACAATTGTTTCTATAGTTAGACAAGGACAAAAATTTGATATGTTATGATACAAAGACATTTACAAATCACAAAAGTAACAATTTACTTGCACTAGTTGGTTGTACAAGAGTGTTGCCTGAAATTATCGTAAAATTCATGCACCTCAAATATAGGAGAAGTGTGGAAATAATAAGTCAGCTTCGTTTTTTCTTTTTATTAGGTATTCGAAACACTGCACTTATGCAAAACAAAAGGTTGAAATCCTGCAGAACCTAAATGACAACAAAATTTGAAATCCTGGATCCAGTTTCATTTTCATGTCACCACTATGCATGAATGCATTATGCATTACCACCACTGGTTCCAACTGCAGACTGGACAGAGATAAGGTCACAAGTCTTGGCTATGTGAACAGAATTGAAGAAATGGAGCATGATCAGAAACTTTGAGAAAGTAACTGTTACTGTTTAAAAGAAAGTAAACAATACCAGGCAATTTCTACATCGTATGATATTGAAGGCTTTGAGTAGCTGAATCTCCCGCTGTAGTCGATATGAGATTCCATCAATCTCAAGCAATTCTTGCCTTAGAGACTCTGAGATAGGAAGTTTGCTTCCAATGCAAAATGACAAATAATTTGGTTTCCTCACATGATCATCCATGCTTGGGTTTAAAATTACTTGTCTCCACAAATCTGCCATGAAGAAAATTCAAGGTCATACATACAACAACACTTAAATCACAACTGAACAGATTTATACTTTGACATAACAGGACTTATCTCTCTATAATATAAAGATATAAGCAGCTTTCCAGCATGTCCAAGAAAAAAATTACAGGAACAAATATTATACAGTTAACAATCAATGAATGCAGAGTAACATAAATTCAGTTTGCTACAATTCAAGAGAAATAAAAAGGAGCAGAGAAATAACTTGGTACCTGCAGCTCTCCTAGAAAGTGAATATGAATCATACATCTCATAAGCCCAGCGAGGCCAAAATGACAATGGGGCCTGTGAAGCATTTTTTGTTGCGAAGTAGTGTTTCTGCTGTTTAGTATCTTTGTTTCTTGCTCTCTGAAAGGATTTGGAGGATATGAAACAAAGATTATCATCATCTCCTGTGTTTGTATTCTTATCTGGCTGACCATACCCATCGATTTCTTTTACAGACTCATGGCTCTGGCAAGACTGTTCAGGTATAGAATTTTGGCCTTCATTTGAGGATTCATCCACAATACCACACCTTACCAAGCCACTGGACCGGGAACCTAAAAGGTATATTCTTTTATCTGTTACTGAGTAGTCACTTGAAGTGCTAGTGGGTGATAGAGAATCCCTATCCATATCAGAATCCACTGTCGAAGCAAATTGCATGAAACTGTTAGTTGCAGCTAACTGTCCAAAAGCATCTCTTGGAGTTCTTTGAGGTGTATCTTCTTCAATAATTTGGACTTCACCCCATGGCTGTCAACAAGAAAAATGCCATGAGAATATGATCTCTTCCTTTTAGTTCAGAGAATTACATACTTTTTACTTAGGCCCTGTTTGGATCACAGCTGGATCATTATAATCTAGATTATACATAGGATTATTATAATCTGGATTAATAATCAGAGTGCTTGGATCCCTGGATTATTGTGGTGGATTATTCTTGGTTCAAGTGACAAATACTCATCATCAACAAAAAGCAGGTCCAAGGTGGATTATAGGATTATTGTAACCTGGTGTTTTGATTATAATAATCCACCTGACCACCTTATAATCTAGCTTGTTTGGATCACAATTACAATATCTTAGCTGATTATTATAATCACAGTGGATCCAAACAGGCCCTTAATTATTAAGACTTACTACTCCGTCAACATCCAACCAATGGCGCATAAGACGAAACCGCTGCTGACCATGAGAAAAAATACATGATGAACCGTCATCCAACTGTTGAATTCTCTGTATCTATGAAGGCAACATAAACACACAAGTTAATTTAACTCTGACAGTCTGACTAATGAGAAGGAAGGGCTACAGGTGAATATAGATAGTTTGGATGAAATAACAAATAAATAAAACTTGCACCAATATATAGCTCACAACTTATACCCAAAAAAAACTCGATCTGCGGGGGGTAAGACAGCCCCTGGGTATTGCATTAAACTCACAACTTATACTAGTCTAGTTGATTTTAAAATTGCAAAATGTGTAAAAGGATGTTAACCAAAAGAAGTCAGACTCAGAGACATGTTAGTGGCATGAAAATGGCACTTGTAGTGCACTAGTGCGCACTTGAATTCCAACTTCCAAGATGTTTTGTATCAACTGATCGATGCAAAACAACAAATAGTCCCAAGAAAGTCGGGATAGACTCATCAACTCACCAATGTACAAATCCAGAAATTTGGTTGCAGGGTCTATTTTCGAGAATAAGGAGACTATAATCAACCATAGCTTCTCAAAAGAAGAAAAGAAAAACACAATAATCAACTTTAGCTGCGGATACCATAAGGATGTTTTCCAGTTAGTAAATGTCTAGGTCCTGTGTGAGTTCATTATTTCTTTTTAATGGCTTGATATATGTCTTTTAGATGGCATTAAATGTTTTTACAGATTCCAAGTCTAGTCCAGTGGTGAAGCTGGAACCAAAATGGCAGTGGTGCACCAGGAGGATATGATCAAAACTCAAAACAAGCCAACTGTGACCTAAATTTCATTTTACTGTAGGGCAGCACCCTAGCCCTATGTTCTGTCGCCCCTCGTCTAGGCTTTAGTTGTTACTAACTTATTATAGAAAACATCAAGGATATTTGTTCTTTTTGGTTCCTAGATAGAAAGATCATGTACATTAATATTGAAATAATTTATCATTCTATCATATGAGCAGATATTCAATCACTAGTACAAACAACTCAACGAGGAGGAAGACCACAAGTACACATGACATAACTAGTAACTAATAGCTTAGAAACCACACCTCTGCCATTGTCCCGACAGAAGCAATAGTATAATGTCCATCATTTGTGTGTCGATAAACATAAACCTGACATTGGACCATAGCCAATTAAAACAGACAATGTAACAATGCATCATGACAATGAGAAATGGCACTCACCACGCCTATCATGCATGGAGCATCAACATGATTAATAGCCTTGTCAATAGCTTCCACTAATCTAGGCTGAAACACTCGAAGATGTAGGGAAGCTTCAGGAAACAAAACAACTCCTGCAGAAGTTCCATTACAGAACATTTAATATAATTCCACTATGTTGAAAATGTACGCCATCAACATAGAATAGTCCTCACTCCGGTGAAAAAGGCCAACACAGTACACAGATGGACATTTCTATATATACTTTGTAAGATGAGATTATTACCACTAGTTACACAGTCAATTAGGTCTGTTCAGATTTCGGGAAGGACAACAGGATGGTCCACTTCAAAATGTATTGTCCTCATATTCAAATAAATTTGAGGTAAGCTTTGTCATACACTGCATGGTCCACAGGAAGCAGGAATGCTACCTTGAAGATAAAACATCGGCAGATTGAGGACTCTGTCTCCATCCAGGAAAGCAAATTTGCCTCGTGCACCATCAATCTTTGCCTCTAGCAAATAACCACACTGTTCATGCATTGAATCTAGGAATATAAAATCCGAATCTAGGAATATAAAATACACAAATAAGATTAGCATGAATATTTACCAAGGTAGGTGTGATCTTGCAAGGAAACAGTAGATGTATCGACCATAAGCTCCTCAGAAGTGTTAACCCCTCCATCTCCATGAGCATTTCTGCGATTAAAGAGTGTGAAGATGAAAAAAGAATAAAACAAGAGTTCACACAAACATTGAGTAGCAACAAGCTCATACAAATTCACTTCTATCTATACCATTTAATGAATGCAGGTACAGGTAGTGGGGAAATGTTTAGCAGACCATAGACTATGTTCACTCATCCCATTGAACCAAGGGCCTTAAGATGTTATCTAGCGTATTAATCATTAGTAGCAAAACTTTGAATATAACCGAACTTGTGGGCACCATGTATACTACCTCATCACTCCTCCACCAACCTTTTTTACAGTTTTAGGGTCATTCCCCCGTCTTCCAATATAGATCAAAAGACAAGACTCCACCAACCATAAGTTTGAGTACATCGATAAAATTGTGGTTGCGAACTAAATGTTGGCTATGAGTGCGAAGTAACCACTAACCATCTCCGCTGTAAGCTCTGCGCTTAAAACAAATTTTAGTTTAAGCTCCAGATTTTGCTGTTTGCTATGAGCTTAACTTTGCAAAAATTCCCCAATCCTAGTCTTTAAGGGAATTTGAGAGATGGATTGAGCTCAAGGGAGAGCTTAGCAGAATATCTTTAGATGAGGAGGGCTCTGACATGGTTAGTTGGGGCTTGGAGAAAAAAGGCCACTTCTCTACAAAATCCCTCTACAGATTCATAACAAATGGTGGGGTTACTAGCAGAATAGCTGGTCATCTGTGGAAATGTAGAATTCCCTTAAAGATCAAGTTTCTTTCTCTGGCAGGTTTTAAACTGCAATGTGCTCAAAGCCTCAGCAAGAGAGGTTGGAAAGGTTGTGAGAAGTGCTGCCTGTGTGGGATTAAGGAATCTGTGAATCATATCTTTTTTTATTGCATTATAGCTAGAATGATTTGGGGCTTCCTAAGAGAGATCTTTAAACGGCAAAATTGCCCAACGTCCGTGAAGAACTTATCTGAAACATGGTTACAGGGCAATAGGCCCTACCCATCAGATTAACCCTTTTCATCTTTGCAAGTTTTGCTTGGGCTATTTGGAATAATAGGAACAAGATGGCTATTGAAAACAAGTTTCCAAAGGCCCCGTCTGACATCATCTATGTTGCATTATCATTCCTGCAGAAGCGGAGTGTACTCCTCAAGGAGGATGATCGCCAACGCATTCTGTAAGTGAAGGACCAAATCCTGCGCTGGATGAAGAATTTCAGGCCTAGTGTGTTGACGTCTACTGATATCTGTGAAATCTAGATCATGTACTAGGCTGTCGTGTGTTCTTTGGCTTTCCTGAGAAACTGGCTTCCCCAGTATTGTATCCGACTATGCTTTCTTAAAAGCTGAGGTAAAACTCTCGTTAAAAAAAAAAAACTTAAGTTTGCAAAAATTCCCCAATCCTAATCTCCACCGCCTCCGAATTCAGTGTGTAATGTATTTTCACAATAACTAACATCGTCGGTCACACCACTCTATCCCCGTGAAACTCCGCTCTCGCAAGGAATTGTAAGAAAGGGGGCAAGGGGGCGCTCGGACCTGAGGAAGGTGTCGACGTCGGAGGAGGAGGATGAACCGTCGTCGTCGACCTCCTCTACCTGGAGCTCCTCCATGTCCAGCTCTAGGATCTGCTCCATCTGCCTCCGCTCCCTCTCCAGGATCCGGTCCCGCTCCGCCATTTCCCCGCGGCCGCGGGACGCACCGCTCGAGTCGCGGGTTGTGCCTGTGGAGGTGGCGGCGGAGTTCAAACACTTCCTCCACGCGTGGGTGATTTTTCTTTTTCGCAATAAAAATGTTTATTTGTTTAACAAAACCAGTAATTTTCACCGACCTCTGACAACGGTATTATTTAAAACCCATATTAGATTAGATAGCGACATTGCAATTTAAGGTTCTTTGGAATTTCACAGAAATTGATTAGGAATTTCGTAGGAATCAATTTATTTTCACTGAAAAAACTTAGGGAGACCAGAAAAAAAAGTCTCATAATTCAAAGGAGCCTTAAAAATAAATAAATAGTTCTAACCTTATTGTCAACTAAACATATTTCCGAATCTTGCCCCACACCCACACGACGAACACATTAGATTAGATTAGGTCCATGTCACTATGGTGACGGACGAGAACACAGATGCGCCACCTACATCTTACGAAGCAGCCCGATCCATATCCATACTCAAAAAGATCAACACCTTGTTCGTTTGAACTTATTGGCGGAATCAGTAGTCATCCAGCAGTGTTTTTCTCTCAGAACAAACCAGCAAACAGTACTTTCAGCTATAATAGACCAGCAAAACGAACAGGCTGCCAGATCTGGCTCAGCAAACCCCATTCTCCAGTCTCCCACCTACTAAACCTGGGTTAGGGGCTAAGGGCTAGGGCCCAGTCACCCAGACCACGCAGCCTCAGGTTATAAGGCCCTGTTCAGTTGCCATGCAAATCCAAAATATTTTCTTTTTCACCCATCACATCGAATCTTTAAACGCATGCATGGAGCATTAAATATAGGTAAAAAAAATAACTAATTACATAGTTTGTCTGTAAAGTTCGAGATGAATCTTTTAAGTCTAATTAATCTATAGTTGGACAAATTTTACCAAATAACAACGAAAAGTGCTACAGTAACTTTTCACCCAAACTTTCATATCTAAACACAGCCTAAGTGCATTTCTGACTAATGGAGCGCCATTGGATAGGGTCCCAAGTCCAAGGGGCCCAGAATATTTTTAAATTTTATTAATGTTTTTAATTTTTATACTAAAAATAGCCCCATTTATTTCTTTTTTTATTTTTTGATCGCGCCAGCGTGCTTGGCGGGATAAAATAACATTGTCGTGCCACATGTATTTTACGTAGCAAGATATGCCACGTTGGATGACGATTTCTACGTGAAAAACCTTGCCATTCTATTTCTGTTGGCTCGACGTACTGTTTTATCGCGTCAATGCTTTAGTGGGAATGACGTGACAAGGCTCAACATTAGAAAAAACCATTTTCATATGACGTTGGATGAAGATGATTTATATAAAAATTATAGGGCTCGATAAGATCTACAACTTTCTAGTTTTAAGACTTTTTCATCTGAGGTCCCTGAGATGTTTTAAAAAATAATATAAATCTTCAGTAACATAATAATTGCGTACAAACGCTTGTTGCCTTAGAAAAACAATATCTTTCTTGTATGATGTAAAATGAAAATATTTTATATATGAAAGTTATAACTCTCGATAAGAACAACAACTTTCTAGTTTTGAGTTTTTTTATTTAAGATCGCTAAGATGCTTAAAAAAATAAACTTTTAGCCGCGTGCATGTGCTTGTCACCTTAGAAAAATAATACCTTTCTTGTATGACATCAAATGAAGATATTTTATATATATAAGTTATAGTTCTAAATAAGATTTACAACCTTTTAATTTTGAGTTTTTATATTTGAGATTGCTAAGATCCTAAAAGATAATATAAAATTTCATCAATATATTAATCGTGTATCGGGCTTGCCGCCACAAAAAATATATGTTTCTTGTTTGATGTCCAATGAAGATCATTTTTATAAAAATTATAGCTATCATAAGATTGCGACTTTTTAGTTTTGAGGTTTTCCATTTGATATCATTAAGGTGCTCAAGAAAATAATATAAATTTTAAAGATTATATTAATCGTGTTTTTTAAAAAAACACATATTTTCTGATATGACGTTGGATAAATATACTTTTTATATAAAATGTGTAGCTCCCGATACGATCTACACCTTACATTTAAAAAGTATCTATCTGACATCATATAAGAAAGATATGATTTTTCTAAAAAGACATATCTTTTATACCATTAATATGCTCTTTTAAATTTATATTATTTTGAAGCATTTTAACTATCTCAAATGAAAAATATCAAACTGAAAATTTTTAGATCACATCAATAACTACAACTTATCTTAACAACCTCAAATATAAAACTGAAAACTAAAGTTGTATAACTCATTTAGATATAAATTTTATATAAAGGTATCTTCATTTGACATCATACAGAAAAATATTATTTTTCTAAGATGATAAACGCTTGTACGTAATTATTATGTAACTGAAAGTTTATATTATTTTTCGGACCATCCTAGTGATCTCAAATGAAAAAACTCAAAACTAGAAAGTTGTAGATCTCATTGAGCTCAATTTCTATATAAAAATCATCTTCCTCTAACATCGTTTGAAAAAAAAAATATGATTTTTTTATAAGGTTAAGTCTTATCACGCCACTCTTGCTGGCGTGATCAAACTGTACTGTCACGTCAGCGGGTGTGGTGTGACATGATTTTTCACAGGAAAATCATCATCCAACGTGATACATCTTGCCACGCTAACGCATGTGGTGCGATAGCGTTATTTTGTCACACCAGACGCGTTTGCGCGACCAAAGAATTTAAAATAAAAAAATAAGTGGGGGATATTTTAAAATAAAAACTAAAAAGGATTAAAATTTTTTTAAAAAATCCGAGCGCCACCGGTAAGGTCCAATTCCGACACATCGGCGGCCGCGACGATCCATCGCCGCCCGGTCACCTGGCTCTCCACGTCTCCGCGGCGACGCAGAGCCAGCACAAAGTGCACAAAACACCCAAATCGGCCACCCGCCGCCTCCGTCCCCGCCGTCCCCTTCGTCCTGCGCCCCACTAGGTATCTCACTAACCACTTCTCCCTCTGCCGGCATCACCTTCCTAGGTCGCTTTGAGCTCCCACCGTCCTTTTTCCCGCGCGCCTTTCGCCATCTTTTTTCCCCCTTACCCGTTCGGCATCCCCCGATGCGAAACCTGCGGCTGAACTCCGATTCACGTCGCGCCGCGCGGGGAGATCGGGCCGGCGCACTCATCCGGACGGGGAGGATGCTAGTGGGAATCAACGTGTCGTTCTCTCCTCTCTCGATTGCTCGGTACCCAAGCCTTTCTTTTCCGCTCCCTACCGATGTCGTTAGGTGGGAATCGGTTCTGGTATGAGAGTGAAACCAAACCAATCTAGAGGGAGCATGACGGCTAAGACCGTGCGATCTTTATTTTCTAGTACTAGGATGAAAAAGATCGCTCCTGGCGGTTAAGCTTTAGTGCTCGTTTCTATATCATGTTTGGATAGGTGTCACTTGCGTGCACCTAGAACTTGCTAAAATGAATTAAAAGGCCATCCCAACTAATTATTAGCTGACCCAGAAAACACCATTGGCTACTCACTTGCATCTCTATCGCATAGCTTCAGAATCTGGAAGTGTGACTTCCAGTGAGTTGGTTGCTGTTGCTGAACTGCAGAAGATCATGCTGTGTCTGCTCACTATGTGCAGTGCACCTCAAAAGCTTTGTGAATGTTTTGTTAGTGTTTTAGTGACCACAGGTTATATCCTCATCCAAAACTTAACTCTCGGTGCACCTGATCCAATGGAAGAGGAAAATTTCTGATTTGTAAGTAAATTTTGAGTGGAGAAACAATTGGTCAAATTGGTGCTTTCTAGGTGAGAACAGAAACCTACTAATGTGCCAAAAAGTAATGGAGCGTACACATCAAACCAAGCATCTAGGTTCCTTTCTGGAGCACTGTGGATGAGAAATCCATGAGGATGCTTTTGGAGGTACTGTGCACATCCAGTTCATGTTATGCTATGCAGATGCTACTTTTAGATTGTGGAAAGTGAGTCTCTGATGCTATAAATGGATTGCTGAGTGATGATAACGTTATCACGTGCAAGCCGTAGAGCATGGATGACCTTGATATGTGGAAGCTAGACATTATAGTGTGAAGTATTTGCCAGGAAAGACAAGCTTTAAAGTTCCAAATGCTAAAAAAAACTTAGCTTTGTCCTGATGCTTATACATGTACTAGAAGTCTAGATTCTAGAACTATCTTTTTATGTTTGATAAAAAAGGTCAAATTAGCAATCTTTGTTTGTTCAACTAAGTTTGTGTGTATGGTGGTGGAGTGCGAGGTAATATTAAGGGAGGGGCAGTCGCGGTGGCGTGTGCGCAGGACATGTGAGACACGCTAGTCGCTGCACATGAACTCTGAAGAGCCAATCATTGCTCCAGGGAGATCGTGGCAAATGGCTAGGCATGGTTGCCCCAGCAAGCGCAGAAGCAATCCACTGCTTGCATGTGTCTCCAGCAAGCGCAAATAGCTCCATTCTACAGTCATGTAGGAAGCCTCTTCAGCTCTTCTGTTCTTCCAACTTCCAAGGCTCCCAGGTGGCGACGCTCGTCAAGATGACAGCAGCTGCCAAGAAATCTTCCTGGTTTCTAGTTAGATGATGATGGGGGAACTGGGAGATTAGATGGATGAGCTCAGGCTTGTCGAGTTTTTTAGGAGCTTTCCTTCCAGGAGATGCCGTCCCTGTGGGTGTATCATCTTGATTTACATGATAACATACAGAGCTTGAGAATTTTTGTTTTTATTGAAGGGGCCATGTTCACTATCCCTTTTCTACATAGAAAAGGACATAATGAATGACAAACAGATTTGTGGCAGAAGGAAAATTATTGCCTTGAGAATACTCACTTATGAAATGGATAGAGACAACAGTACAGGAATGAACAGAACCATGCCTTGGGATATTTGTGAATATTTAAGCACCATTCGGGGAAGGTACTGACTGAATAGCTTGCATGTAGACAATGTTTGCTGTTTATTCATCTGTGGCAATGGCAATGACCCATCCAGAATTTTCTTTTTGCCGATATCCATTTCCTGTGTAGGCTTTCTGTTTGTTTCGAATTTCTGATCCATGCCGTATGTGGTGACATTTGTCCGAACATGTGATGGCGACACCAGTGACTTTCCAATTAAAATAGGACTGCATCAGGGGTAAGCTTTGAGCCCTTATTTATTTGCTTTGGTGATGGATGAGGTCACAAGGGACATACAAGGTGATATCCCTTGGTGTATGCTCTTTGCTGATGATGTGGTGCTAGTTGACGACAGTAGGACAGGGGTTAATAGGAAGTTAGAACTATGGAGGCACACGTTAGAGTCGAAAGGGTTCAGACTTAGTAGGACTAAGACCGAGTACATGAGGTACGATTTCAGCGCGACTAAGCATGAGGAGGGAGACGTTAGCCTCGATGGGCAAGTGGTGGCCAAGAAGGATACTTTTCGGTATTTAGGATCGATGCTACAAAAGGATGGTGACATTGATGAAGACGTTAGGCATAAAATTTCAGCCGGCTGGTTGAAATGGCGTCAAGCTTCTGGCGTCCTCTGTGACAAAAGGGTGCCTCAGAAGTTGAAAGGTAAGTTCTATAGGACGGCGATTCGCCCGGCGATGTTATAAGGTGCTGAGTGTTGGCCTACAAAAAGGCGACATGTCCAGCAATTGAGTGTAGCAGAGATGCGTATGTTGCGTTGGTGTTGTGGGCACACAAGGAGGGATAGAGTCCGGAACGGCGATATTCGGGATAGGGTTGGGGTGGCACCAATTGAGGAGAAATTGATTCAACATCGGTTGAGATGGTTTGGACATGTTCAACGGAGGCCTCCTGAGGCGTCGGTGCGTAGTGGGGTTCTAAAGCGGGCCGATAATGTAAAGGGCGGTAGAGGTCGACCTAAACTAACTTGGGACGAGTCCGTTAAGAGAGACCTTAAGGAGTGGAATATCTCTAAGGATTTAGCTATGGACAGGAGCGTTTGGAGACTGGCAATCAACGTGCCTGAACCGTGACCTCTTTCTGTCTTGTGCCATTTATGTCCCTTTATGTGTCTTCCTGTTTATCGTTTCTTTTGGGTTTCATCTCTAGTCTACCCCAACTTGTTTGGGACAAAAGGCTATGTTGTTGTTATTGTTGCTGCCGTATTCCTCTTATCAAGTTGTGATGTTGACTTGGGAACTGCAATCATCGGATCAATCATTGAATGAATCTCTTTTACCCCTTTTGCAAAAGACTGTTAGTTTTGCCACGTGGTCCAAGCTGTTGAGGTCTATTCTTTGTCCTACTTTTCTTTGGCTGAGGCTCAAAGTAAGCATCTTGGCACTATTCTAGATCTCAGTCATTCTCCCAGATTTTATCACCACATTATGTTTGAACTTTGAGGGGCACAAAAAGACATCTTGTTCCAGCTTTCCCATTTGTCTCATTATATTCTATTCTGGGATTTCACTGGAGAATTTCTTGCGTAATCTTAGGATGCTGTTGTTTAAAAACCACAGCAGTATTCTCTATTTCGCTGACCCACAAAACAGCCAAAAGGTACCATTATAACTGTATAAGTTCATGCCTATGTTTTCTTTTGAGCAATCCAATGTGAGAAATTTTGGCAGTAGATACTGTATTAGATCTTAATTCTCTTCACTCAAATGTGTTTACTTTTAGGTGGGGGTGTCAAGTAAAATAATAATACAGTATTGTATCATGTTTTACGTACACCTACAGAAAGCCGTTGGTGCTGTTCAATCACTTGATGTCAGCTAATTCTATCTTTGATCGGGTTTATTCAGGAAATAGTCTGGATGCCATGAAACAGGTTAACTCTTGATAATTCCTAAAAGTAAGTTCCTCTAATGATTTCTTTGTGATTGTTATACACCAACATATATCTCTTATAAAGAGATACAGGCTACAAGAATCCGCATCTATTCAAGTCACTCTCCAAACTGTGGATAGCTTGTGCACACCGTGCCAATCAAATCACCTGTGCATGCAAGATGCTTACATTTGCTATCCAGAAACTGGAATATCTAAGTTTCACTTATGTTTGGTAGACAAATAGTAACTGCCTCCTCCACTATATAAGCATATGGCGTGCTCAACTTTCTATATCCATTGTTCCCACCAGTTTATATATGTCTTGTGACTTGTGAAGTGTGTTCCTATCTGTATCACCTTCACCTTGCCACCCTTTGGCTAGTTCATTCATACGAATGGATTATTCTAATTTGCGTCGTCAAGCTGCATCCATGAAAAAGAGCCTCTTTGATCAGGCCTGTATTATACTATGGAGATTTCTAATCAATAGTTTATCTTTATGCTTTCACAAGGACCTAAAAGTTTGATCATACCTTTTTCCTATGCATAAGCATGCCTGCTTTTGATCCCATCCATGGCAGACACTGTTTTATGGTTTTCAATGTTTTTCTTTGATATATCAAATGCTGACTCAGTAAGTTTTATTTCATCGACAGGGGTACCTAGATGAGCAATTTTGCCAGGTGGAAGACTTGCAGGATGAAGCTAGTCCTAATTTTGCGGAAGAGGTTGTCACTTTATTTTTCAAGGACTCGGCCAGGCTAATATCAAATGTTGAACAAGCTCTGTAAGTAAAACATGCATATCATCAAGGGAAAAGTGATTTCTTGTTCAAAAAGAAAGAAAATACGATGCAAACAGAAGTGTTGAACTTGACTGATTAAAATTTTGTGACACTGCAGGGAAAAGTACCCCAAAGATTTCAATAGATGGGATACATACATGCAGCAGCTAAAAGGCAGCTGTTCCAGGTAGCTCTAGTGCTGCATCTGGATATATTTTTTCAGTTGCATATGATCCATGCTATGGGACTGATTCAGTACAGCACACAGACCTTACTTTATAGTTTTGTGAATAATGAGGACGATCGAGTTTAACTGAACATCCTGCAAAGCTGACACTATCCTTTTTGAAACAACTACTGCATGCTTCAGCTTCTTAAAAAAGTGGGAAAAAATCTGAAGCATATCAATGCCTCACTGATGACATGTCCAGTATGCAGTATGCTTGTAAACCAAGGTTCTTGGAGGCTTTAAGGTGGTCTGGTATCTCAGAGAAAAACTCGTATTTTGTAGTTCTGCATGCCAACCAAAACCGTAACGCGTGCGAATGAATTTTTGTAAGCATGGCATGGTTCTGAATCAGATGTAAAGAAAGCATAACTCTGACATCTGAACACATTATCATTGTTTTATATTTATATAAAGTTTACGTGTGTTTGACGACGTTACAAAACTTGATGCAGCATTGGTGCTTCAAGGATGAAGAGTGAGTGCATGTCATTCAGGGATTACTGTGGACAGGGAAATGTTGAAGGGTCTGTATCTCTCTGTCTGCTTAGTTCTTTCAGATTTTTGTCTCATGTCAAGAAATGAGAACAGCCATTGTTTACTCCTGTGGCATATTTCGGTTTGCAGTTGCATGAGATCGTTCCAGAAAGTGAAGAGGGAGCACGGTGCCCTGAGGCAGAAACTAGAGGCCTATTTCCAGGTAATCATCCGCCACAAATCTCATCCATTTTTCTGTAGTTTGTGTCATGAGCCATGGATCTCATTCAGTTTGTGTTAATACACACAGCTGCTACGACAAGCTGGTCCTACTGGAGCTGCCACCAGGCCTGGAATGTAAGAACTAGGAGTTGCAGGAAAACGGAGGAGTATGGCCCAAGAAGATATCTCACTGCAACTAACTGGCCCAGTGGCCCTGCTGCGCAGCAATTAGGGGTCAGCATACGAAGCGAAACAAGAGATGATATGAGTGGATAGGCATAGAACTGTAATAAGATATTATTTTTTCAAGGAAAAAAAGTCAGAGGAGAGGAAGGGATGGGGAACCTTGTGTATCTGTGAGTTTACAAACTTGCCTGAAAGATGGTATTATTGTCTCGTGTGTAATATATTCCTTCCCTACCAAAATAAATCAACTCCTAGACTCATCGTAAGTCAAACTATCTTGAGTTTGACTAATTTTACGGTGAAGAATAATAACTTTTATGACACCAAATAAATAGATGATGAAAATATATTTTATGTTGTATTTAATGATATATTAATTTGGTGTCATAAATATTTATGATCTTTTGTATAAATTTAGTCAAAGTCAAAATAATTTTTTTATTGCCTCAACCTTCGAGTACAAGCTGTAGTATCTGAACTTACGCACTGACATACACCACACGCATGCACACACATCTCCTAGTGCGCAAGCTAGATCTACATCCTATATCTAGGTATAAGATAACACGGATGAGAGATATGATAGTTGTGGCACATCCGCGCAAGAGATATGATAGTTGTGGCATATCCGCGCGAGGCAACTGGAATTCTTTTGGGGACCTGCCCCGGTGAGAAACGGAGTCGATCCCAGGGATCGAACTCGCGTCCAGTGGTTCGCACACCAGCGAACAAACCGTCAGAGCTAGCGCTTGGTCTCAAAGTCAAAATAATTTGACTTAGGATAACTCTAGTAGGATAACTCTAGAAGTGATTTATTTTGAAACAAATGGAGTATAACGATGGAACAAGATTACAAAAGTATATAAGACAACCGTACTATTGCCCTCTTAGAGTCTTTTATCTACCATGCTTATTCATGCATTTTTTTTTCTCCTTTGCTCATTTATCGAACTACAGAAGCGTATGGTCGCAGTGCCTACACTTTCAGGATCAAGGCGATCAAGGACAGGGAGGGATTGCATGTGGATCAGAACGCTGTGCAGTGCTTATGTTGGACCGGTGCCTAGCTCTGAGCGCCATGCCGCCGTCTGGTACACCGTGGTCCGTGGAAGGGATTGATGACGGCAGGTGGCTGCCAACCAAACCAACCGGGCAAACAGAAAGATATATAATCCCTCTATTTCGTAATCCTAGTTAGCTCGTTCCTCTCCATGGCCTGAAATTTTGGTCGTAGTTAGCTTACTCTTCACGATCCAGAAATTTGGTCCTCACCGGCCCGGAATTTTCGACTAGGACCGAAAATTTCAGTATATGTGATTTAATCCGCTGCAAAGTTTTTAAGTTTTATATCACACCTATTCACCCTCCCCCTCTATGCATAGTGATCTTTCATTCTGCTTTGCTGCAATGCTACGTTCGATGTTTTACGACGTAGCCTCTTGTAATCTTGACTAACCAAATTACTCCAGTTGTGATACAGAAATCTGTCGTCTATACTTCCTTCCAATTCAGCCCTTGAAACTTCTTCACGTCCTTTGATCAACACTTCAGAACCCGCACATGCAATTTGAATTGATCCACGCCCTTACTGATTTAGAAGCACGCAAACTCCTGCGATACAAACCTGCATCCTTAGCTTGAGCCACGCGTCGCCATGCCACATAGAACAAAACTCCCATCAGCCGTCACACTCCTACGACATTGTTGCTAATCCTATCGGTGTCCCGTACAACAGTATGACTAGATTGTTGCCGCCAGCCTCTCCGCCATGCACCACGGTATGTTCACCCTCCAAGCGAACTATTTGCCAGCCATCCTGAATTGTCCGTCTCATGCCTCACAAAATGTTCGGCCTCGGTCAGTCGATCACAAGTAGGCTGCCAACGAACTGCTCTACACCTCGACCCTGTCAGCCTGCACCTGACTTCATCGCTTTCCAAGAGCACACGTTGAAAACACCGCTGTGAAACTTTCATCAGTCACCATGTGCACCACGACCGTACACCATCGACAACCTCTGCTCGTCACCAACACGCACTGCAACATCGGGCCCGAGGTCTGGTCAGCTGAACGCTAACTCTCCTCCATCGCCTGTTGCGAATTTCATCGGCATCCACAAGGTCGTGTCGTGTCTCGTTGTTCATAACTCTCGCGACTCTCCCATTGTCCTGTGCGCTGATCCGATCCGACCGTCTACTCACCCCGCAGACTGTCTGTCCAGGTTCATTACCGAAACCTGCGTATCATCGTCAACATCAATCCGTGCCATCTATATTGAGTCCCTTGTGTATACCCCCTCCAGTCTTTGCCTTGCATCCTATCGTGAGAACCCCAAGACTCCAGTCGAGCCTCTCATCGGGGAAAAAACATTACTCCACCTCTCTTGCCAATACAAAGCTTGCGAGGTTGTCTCCATCTTTTCAACCTTTCCCAATACTCGATTTCCTTGCTTGATCTCACCACGGCTTAATGCATCATGGGCCTGCCAACATCACGACACCACATGCATGTAGGACGGAAGTTAACACCAGATTGTTAGTCTCCTCTATCTAGTTCCTCCATGCACCGCTTTAGGGTGACCATGTGCTGCCCAAAACACACAGAGAAATTGCTCCTCCACACACGTAACAGAATAGGACTTATTACCATCACGTCGTCGCCGCAGATCGGTTGTATCTAGACACAATGGGTCATGTTTGGCAACGTTCTTTCTCAAGTGCTCCTCTAGGAGCCAGAGCATTTAAGAGGAACCATTTTTCTTTTTTTTGGCGTGGCTAGCGTCTAGACGTCCAGACGGACACGCGCGTCCAAACGTCATCACAGCCTGCCCCGTCCACCTTCATCCCGCCCCACGGGCGCACTTCGCCCCATCTCTACGCCCGTCGGTAGCCCCTGACCCCCTTCTCTCTGTCCGCGCGGCAGCACTCAGGAGCCGCGATGAGCAGCTGAGGACGAGCAAGCCCCGATCGTAGCACCACCGTCCGCCCCCCACTCCCCGGCACGTCGCGCGCCCAGTCTACTCGCCCCCGACCATACAACATAAAACACTTGCAACATGAAAAATATTTGAATGCAACATACATAGATGAAACATTTGGAACACGCACTTGCAACATGTACGTGAAACATACAAAATATCCAGATTTGCAATTTACAACATGAAACCACTTGCTATAACATAAGACTGAAAGAGCTGAAATATTTATAACATACCGTTGCAACATATGTGTGAAACATATGTAACATCCAGATAAAAATATTGTAACAGAAACAGATGAAACATGTTGAACAAACGCTTGCAACATGCCTTTGAAACACTTGCAACATGTGCAACATCCTCCGATCTACTTTTGCAACATCAAGATGAAATAATTGCAACATACATCTAAAACGTCTGAAACACTTGAAACATACATATGCAACATAGGTGAGGGAAGGTCGAGCCAGTCGATTCCGGCCGTCAGGGTGGGAGCCGACGGCGAGCCACGGCGCGCGAGCACCACTAGCACCGGCCACACTCGTGGGTGCCCTTTGCTCAGCGGGGAAGACCTAAGGCGCCACAGCACGTGTGCCCCAGTAGCCGTGGCGGGGTCAGCGTCGTGCCCAACGGTGATGGGCGACGTACGAACAGCGAGGGAGCGAGCAACGCAGGTGACTGCCACGTAGGTAAGTGGCACAGGGAGCGAAGGCACGCGGCGCGGCCGGCGATGGGGGAAGGGCACGGCGTGGCAACCCGACGAGCGTGCGCTGGGGAAGGGAGCGGACGGATGAGCAACCACGCCGAGCGATGCAGGTGGCTGCCACACAGGTGAGCAGCGCAGGGACCGAGGGCGCTGAAGGGTCGAGATGGCAGACTAGAGGGGGTGAATAGTCCGTTCTAAAATTAATCGCGTCGGCTAACCGAAACAAATACAGAATTAAAACTATCGGTCTAGCCAAGACTATATCCCCTCTATCTAAGTTAACAAGCACCTATCAAAGATTCTAAATAGCAACTAAGGTGCTTTCCTTAGCAAGAGTTCTCCTAATTAATTCTAGAGCAATGTCACACAAACCTATGCACTAGTACTTTGCAACACCGGGGAGCTCCTACACAATTCTAGTAAGCAAAAGCACAAAGCCACCTATGCTCACTAGCAATGCTCAATAGCAAGGCAACTAATGCCAAACTAGAGAGCGCAAATTACTTAGCTACATAAATTAAGCAATGTGACTAACAAGGTTACACAAACCAAATTAGCCACGCAACGGGTGCTACTTCTATACTACAAAAGCAAGAAGGTAACTAGCAAACTACACAAGCCAACTAGTTACAAGAGCAACTACACAAGCACAAGTATATGAAAGTGAAAGTAATACAAGCTTGTGTTTCAGAGAATGCAAACCAACAGGATGAACAAGGTTGACACGATGATTTTTATTCTAAGGTTCACGTGTTAGCCAACACACTAGTCCCCGTTGAGACAAGCTCCAAGGTTGCCGCTGGTCCTCTTGCTCTTCTCGTTGTGGCGATGCACCCACTTGTTGGATCACGAGCTAATTGACTATCAAGAGTCAAACCCTCAACGGGTGCCGCACATCCACTCACAAGATGGGGATCCTTCAAGCCACGAGCTCTAGCACTTGACCCGGCCGGACCACTTGTCGCCCTTCGTGTCTCGCTTTACTAGAGTTGCTCTTCGCAACTCCCGTGGGGCGAGCACAATGCCCCTCACAAAGCTTCTCTGGAGCCTCGCACAATCTTCTTGCGAGCTTCGACGGAGCCTCAAGCCACCAAACCGTCTAGGAGGTGGCAACCTCCAAGAGTAACAAGCACCACCGACTTGCAACTCGAACACCTAGTGCCACTCGATACAATCCTCACAATGCAACGCACTAGAATCACACTCACTCGCAATCGATTCGCACTCTTGCAAGCACAAGTGAGTTAGAGGCTCTCCTAGCACTCTCAAAGCATGGACACTAAGTCCCAAGGGTGCCAAACACCAGCCAAGGCCGGCCATCACTTCTATTTATAGCTCCACAAATAAATAGAGCCGTTGAAAATCTCACTGGGCAAAATTCGGCGCGACAGACGCGTCTGTCGCACCACCGCGTGCCACACGTCCTTCCTTGTTCGAAAACCAACGGTCGTCTCACCAGCATCAGACGCGTCCGACGCGTCGAGGGCGCGTGTCTGTCGCACTGACAAACGTGACACAGAGAACTCCGCACCGCGCTCAACCGACAGACGCGACCAACGGCCCAGCAACAGACGCGGCCTGGTGACTGTCGAACGAGCGCGCCTGGACGCCTCCTCAGCGCGCAGCCGACAGACGTTGTCGTCAGCGTCTGTCGCGCGAATGCCCGCGCGTCCATTGCCTCCTCCTCTGCTGGCCGATCTAGGGTTGCCCCACAGACGCCCGGGCAGCGTCTGTCGCTCCCAGTCAGCGAGTCTATCGCGTGTATTTCAAGCGAAACTCCACCTTTGCTTGCTCCACTTGTTCCACCCTTTCACAAATGAGCTATCCCAAGTATGTGTATCACTAAAACACATGTTTTAGCTCATGAAACACCTCCGTAATTTCGCCTCCAATTCTCGACATCGGCGTAAAGAAAAATAGTCATTTCATCTCCTCAAAAACGTCTGAATCCCGCCTTGCAAGCTCGGCGGGAGGGAGAGAGGACCCCAAACCCCTCTCTACCCCTCAGACTCCATCACCTTCGCAAATGTGCCAACACCAACAAGTGATCACCACCTTGTGCACGTGTGTTAGCATTTTCACAATCATTTTCTCGAAGGAGTTAGGCACTCAACTTGCCTCGCCACTTGATCCTAACACGTATGCAAAGTTATATTGCTCAAGTGGCACTAGATGACCGATATGCAAACAAGTTTGCTTCTCTTGATATTATGGTCATCTATCCTAAACCCGGTCATCAACTTCTCTACACACCTATGACCGGTGAAATAGAAATGCCCTAGGTTATACCTTTGCCTTGCGCATTCCACTCCATCTCCTCCGACGTTGATGGAACACATGCATCAACCATATCACAAATGATATTATCCACTTCATATCATCATGTGACCTTGGTCCATCGATCTTGACCTCACTTGCTCTTCACCGTTGCATCGGTCCATCAGCGCCAAGTCTTGCTCAAGCTTCACCGCCTCACGGTCCATCGCTTCAAAGCCTTCGACTTGCCCTTCACACTTGCAACCGGTCCGTCGAGCCAAGCCTCATCTTTATCTTTGCCACCTTGGCCACATGACTCCATGTCATGTCTCATATGCAATGAGCTCCTCTATGACACCATCACCTGTGAACTAATCTTCTGCGTATCTCACATTAAACACAATTAGTCCACCTAAGGTTGTCACTCAATTACCAAAATCAAACAAGGACCTTTCAAGTGCACGGTGCGGCCAGCGACAAGGAAAGGAAATAGCGCAGCAGCCCGACGAGCGCGCGCTAGAGAAGGGGCGGACGAATGAGCAGCCATGCTGTTTTGGGGCCTGGCGGATAAGCACGAAGGAGTGAGGTGTGGGTTCAGGAGGAATGGACGGATAAACAAAAGGGAATGGAGATTTGTTTTTGGTTTGGGCCCTGCTCTTGGGGAGCCGCGTCCGGACGCAGAGTCACGGACGAACGCCCTGTAGGAAGTATTTCTGTTTTTTTATCTAGCTCCTCTACCGTTCATCAGAAAATGTTTTCTCCTTCTAAAATGTTTGGTAGGGCTCCTCCGTAGAAGCCGCTACCGGAGCTAGGACCATAGACGTACCAAACAGACTCTAAGTAATAGAAAAAGCTATGTATTTAGAAAACTCAAAGCGCCTTATAGTTTAGAATGGAGGGAGTATTAAACAACATTACGTGAGCAAAAGGATACTTAGCAAGAGAACAAGACTAGGCTGAATACTAGCAGCACTATGAATGCCACGAAATCCTACATGACAAGGTGGTGAACTCTCCATGGCAAGCGAGGTCCGCCGACACTCTTTGTGGCTGCACCATGCGTCTTCACCATCGTTGTTCCACAGGTTGCTGCACACTAGATGAGGAGGGATGCATCATACATGCCCTAATGTTGCTCCACAACATTTCCACTTCTGCCTCTTGCCATCATCTCCACTTCCATCTCCCCAGCCATCTTCGCCACTACATGCTGCTCCTCTTCGCGATCCACAACCATGGGGACAAATTGGAGGAGATTTGCGCCGACCTGCTGCTCTATGGCACGAGTATTGGTGTGGAGGAACAACATCGCGCCATGCATCCAAGCTGAGGAAGAGGAAGAATCCGCCCGAGAAAAGCACTGCCAAACATTTGGGTCAAGGTGCATAGAGGAGTCAGTAGGAATGACAATTATACACGTGGTTTTTGTACCCAATTAGTGTGGGCACACGCATGAAAACTCACATGTGGGTGCATAGGGTTGGTGAAAGGTCTTGATGGCTAGAGGGGGGTGAATAGCCTTTTAAAATTTCTACAAAGACAGGCTAAACAAGTTTATCAATATAACAAATAGCGAGATGCGAGTTTTGCTTAGCCTACGGGTGTTTGCAAGCCACCTATCCAATTCAAAATTATAGTATATTTGCACTCAACCGCACAAGTCAAACCGCACAACTTAGCTTACAACTAAAGCTAACTAGCTACACAAGCTAAGAGCTATACTAACAAGCTAGCAAGGTAACTAAGAAAATAATACAAGAGAGAGTTAGAAGGGTATCACCGAGGGGTGAAGTATTGAACCAACCAATCAATATAATCAAGAGATGAATTCCACAATACACAACTATCGGGATCGATTAGTGACAATAAGAAAGTGATGACACAAGATTTATCCTGAGGTTCACGTGCTTGCCGGCACGCTAGTCCTCGTTGTGTCCCTCTTTACCACGTGGTTCGGTGGCTAATCGGTCTCACACCGAGCCTCTCAAAAGGCGCCACAAGAACCTACCAAATGGTAAAAGGTTGCAAATGACACGAGCAATCCACTAATATTGCCTTTGGCGCTTCGCCGAGGTAGGCACAAACCCCTCACAATCACCGGAGGTGGCCAAAAACAATCACCAACTCTTGCCAACGCCTCCAAGCTGCTCCAAGCCGTCTAGGTGGTGGCAACCACCAAGAGAAACAAGAATCCCGCAGCAAATCAACCACCAAGTGCCAACTAGATGCAATCTCACAATGTAAATGCACTTGGATCACTCAATCTCACTTTGAATATGCAAAGAAGCAAGAGAGATGAGTGGGAGGGGAGTTGCTTAGCTCAAAGTGCTCACAAGTATGTCAAAGAGTGCAAGATATAGAGCTTTGAGCCGGCCAACGAGTATTTATAGACGTACCCCTTCGAATATAGCCGTTAGGTACTCGAAACAGCTGCAGTCGCGCTGGTTACGTGGACCGGACGCGCGAAGCTCGACCGGATGCGCTAGTCCCGTAACGGACCGGACGCGCTAGTCAAGCCTGAGCAGCGCTCCAATGAATCAACGATCGGACGCGCTGCTAGTCGCACCGGACGCCACAGTGCTAGCGTCCGGTTGGAGTCCAGTAAGCACCCAGAACGACCGGACGTGTCCGGTCGACCGTGACCGGACGCGCCCCCACGTCCGATCAGAGAACCGAGACACGGACACACGCTGAGCACTGACCGGACGCGTCCAGTCACACAGAGACCGCGTCCGGTCCAGCGTCCGGTCACCTCTGTGACCTCCGTTCGCCTCCGTTTGATTCACCCTTTCATATATGAGCTAGACTAAGTATGAGTGTCACTTTAGCACATGTTTAAGCTCGTGAAACAACATGTGACAACGCCTCCAAAACTCGATATTGGCGTAAAGGAAAATAGACATTTCAATTCCACGAAAACGCCTGAATCCCGTCTCGCAAGCTCGGCGGGAGGGAGAGAGGACCCCAAACCCTCTCTACTGCTCAAGCTCCAACGCCATCGCAAATGTGCTAACACCACCAAGTGATCACGTCATGTGCGAGTGTGTTAGCATTTTCACAATCATTTTTCGAGGCGTTATTAGTTCTATTCAAATGCATATGATTATGAAATGCACACCTAGAGGTACTTAGGAGTTCAATAGCCCCGCCATTCCCCTCTTTATAGTACGGCTATTTATCCTATAATGTAACTACACCAATTAGGTGTCTTGGTTACTAAAACACAACCCTTAAGCATATACCTTTGTCTTGAGCTCCATAGGGTTACACCTTGTTCCTCCTTCACCATGGCAAGTCACCATTGCTTGATCCTTATTTCACCATGTCATTGCACCAACCACATCATAGCTACACACATTTTTATGCATATGTGGTTAGTACTTAGGCATTGTCACTAATTGCCAACACCAAACATAGAGCTTTCAGTTGGGTACCCGCAAGGCCACAAACATGTGCCATATGCATATTATGTCGATTGGCATATTTAATATGTAGCTTGTAGCATATGCATATAGCATGTCAAACTATGAAGGTGATATTTTTTATGGATAGCTAAATAAAGTGACTATGTGAGCTATTAAATTGTTCCTTTAGTTCCTGTGTATGTTGTATTGTATCATTTGTATGAGCATGAAGAATAGAACTATGAATTTATAATGTATTGTAGCTTGTGAGATACTATAGCTATATTGTTCTCTATATATGTGAGATCGACATATATTGTGTGTTGTTTAAATATAAATTAGTTATTTTATTTCATTATGATTTTTTATTTGATCTCTCTTGAAAATACCCGATGGGTATTCAATCTCGACTAGAACCCGTCGTGTGCGGGCACGGATATGAAATCTTACTTGTGGGTATGTTCGCGGGCAGGTAAATGCTTTAACCGTATCTTACCTGACCCGTTGCCGTCCCTAGGAGTCACTGGTTAGAGCTAGAGCAGTGGGAGCTGCGTTAGGAGCGTTACCAAACTAGCCCTAAAAAGTCTCCTCTAGAATCTACCAGATTTGATCTTATTCTCGTTCTTATAATTTTTAGAAAATCTAAACAAGACTCTATTTTGTGGGGAAAAATCAATGGAAATTGTCTCCCTGGGGTTGAGCACCTACCAGACTCATGACACATGCATGCAAAATCATCCAACACATAAAAAAGTGGAGTTTTTTTGTTTCAACTATTGCTCTTAAATTTATGCAGCAGTTAGATGTGTTGGATGATTTTAGATGCATACATGTCGTGAGTCCGTTGATAGGTGTCTCTAGTTGCCCCGTAAGAATCGTCCCTACTATTTTTTTACAAATCAACTTTTATGAGATGGATCGAGTATAATATTTTTAACTGGCATGGGGTGAGTCTTTTTTCTTTTTCTTTTTGAGCAGCATGGGTGAGTCTAATTTCAAGCAACTTAAATTTTGTTACTTATAGATCACTCCTTTGCCTATTCGGTCAGCTATGTTGTTACTTTTAAATCACTCAATCATATTGCTATTTCAAGCTATCGTGTTATAGCTTTAGGTGGACCGTCTAAAAAAGGGTGAGGTGAAGAAATAAATTAGTCTTAGACAACTGAAAGGTTACCGAAGCTGTAAATCTAATCTTGGCGCCGTACATCCTCGCAAATAGAACTATAAAAGTATTGAAATGACTGGGCAATTTGTGAAAACAACGCCCCTATCTACCTAACACGAACTCCTGAGACACGACGTTCAAAAATCTGGTTTAACAGAGACAAGTCTATAGTACTCCTGTACAAGGCTATAGTTACTCGCGCTAACGGTAAATTCACGCGAGCTTTAAGGTGGGATATTGGGAAGGGAGGGACGGCATGGTACTGCACTGACCAGTGACCACCGGCCTTAACTTGCAAGCAAAACCAAAAATCAAAACCCAACTACGGCCCTGTTTAGTTCCACGAAAAAAACACTATGCGAAAAAAAGATTCCCCGTCACATCAAACTTGTGATACATGCATGAAGTACTAAATGTAGATGAAATCAAAAACTAATTGTACAGTTTGGTTGTACTTGACGAGACGAACGTTTTGAACCTAATTAGTCAACAGTTGGACACTATTTACCAAATAAAGCCAAAACGTGCTACGGTATTTTTTTTACACCATTTTTACGATCTAAACACACCCTACTAGGAAAGCTGCAGGGAAAGCTGCTTGAGCCTGAGCGCTGCGCAGAACTCCGCCCGGCACGAGGAGGACGAGAGGAGGGATAAGTAGAGGCCAAGAAAATCCAGGACAAAAGCCCTCGAGCTCACGTCGATCCGCCTCCCGCATTGCCTTGAAGCCTCTCGATTCGGGCGGACCCGAGCTGCCCCTCGGAGGGCTCGATCTGGGCCCAGATCTGCCAGCATTTCGGTCCCGTGCATGCTCAAGCCCCGGCGGTGAGGCATGGGGAACGTGGACGGCGAGCACGAGTTCCATGCAGGTGAGATGGTCGTCGATCTGAGCCATCCCCTTCCCCTTCTCTTTCTTTCTTTTTCCTGTGGGGAATGGTTTAACGCCTTAATTCAAGTCCTGGAGCTCAAAGTTTGGATCTTTGAAAGTTCCGTGCGTTTAGTATGTATTCATCATGTGAATATTTGGCAAAAATGGTAGGCTGGGGGCGATTCAGCTCTTGTTACGCTCCAGGTTTGGAGCTTCACGGGTTGAATTTGCCAGTATTTGGTAAGTCTGGTGCTCTTGATAGGTATTTGCAATGCAGTGCGTTGTAGCAATTTCCCCCTTTTCTGACATGGGGATGCAGCAATTTTCCTTAAACATTGGTCTTTCAGATTTTTTGTAGGCAAAATGCGGTCTTTGTTCTAATTGCTGTTTTGGGGATTTAAATTTGAATTTGAGGACCCGAAGTTATTTATTGTGCATTTCTAACAATTTTTGCTTCTTTGGGTGATAAACCATTCCTAGCCAACCGGAGAGCTGAGGTGATAGATTGGCTTGGTGGGTTGCTGCCAGAGTTCGACTTGCCTTTGGATTCTTCAGACGAGGAGCTGCGGGAGTACCTCATTGATGGCACGGCACTATGCTACATTGCAGAGAAACTCATGCCCGGCATTCAGGAGGTGAGCTCACTCAGCTCAGGGAGTCTCAACTAATGGTGCATGCTACTCTTGCTGATCTAAACATGGGGCTTTGTTTACAGGAAATGTGGGGTGGTAATGCATCGGATCAGAGGTCGAATGTGAAGAAATTCCTCTATTTCGTTGCAGAAATGGGTCTGCCAGGCTTCAGTGTCAAGGATCTGGAGGAGGTGAGGTTTCTCCTGTCATGTGAAGATTTGTCTGGTATATGTAGCGATTGCTAGTATGTTTCATTCCAACTAAATGGTGCTCTCATCTCCTTTCCAAGGTGTATGTTAATAATGGTTAGCATAGTTGGTGTCAGTCTTTAATACTGGCAATAATGATCTGTTGTAGGCACTGCATAGCAATGATGGGTCTATGTCAGTATGAAGATCTATTCACAATTGTGCCTATATATGAGTTGTCCCTCAAAGCTCGACTATGATTGATTGGAAATCAGCAATAACCTTTTAGTTGCAGTTGGAAAGGTTGAAAAGGGTCCAACTGTTAGGAATAGTGAACTCAAAGTGTTCTTAGATCTTACAACTCTGCTGTAGAATTCTGTAAGTCCGTAAGAGCTTCACACCCTATGGCATGGACTCAGAGTTCCCTCTTAAAGTCCGTGGCATTTCTCAGAGAGAGAGAATAGAATTCATAGTTAGATTTTTTTAATGGCCATAGGGACGGTGCTGATGTATTGTACCTCCTACATTACGATTCAGACTTGCTTCACAATTGTCGACTGAACTTGTGGTTCTGTTCATCCTTATTTTTGTTAACCCTAATCCGTTTGATGATTACAGGGGTCAGTGTCTTCTGTGGTGGAGTGTCTCTTGGCTCTAAAGGATAATGTGACTGCAGGATTGGGTCAAAACATTACAAACAATGCTGCTAAAACACCCCTTAGAAGGAAACTGGAACTTGAAGAATGTGATGGGCCTATAATTTCGGTTATGACACCGGGGAAAAGATCTGGGGAGGAAAGATGGAAAGGCCACTGGGATCCTAAGTCTCAACAAAGAAGTATTCTTCATTCTGGTATGCTCATGTTGTTGTTTCTTTAGCATAATCATTTGTGGCATTAGATACTAAGTTAGAGTTTAAACAACTAGGCTTCCATTTATAATTGGTTTCCAGTGGCATATCCCATTTATTCTTGAAGTTTACGTATATAAAGTGATAAAAAATATTTTCCAAAATTCATACAATCAGGCATTTTTTACTTCAGAGCAAATGAATTCTATATGTTGCCATGGTTTCGTATTCGTAGTGCCTTTAACTTGTTTGGACTTCTATATGTTGCCAAAGTTTCATATTCATAGTGCCTTTAACTTGTTTATCTTCAATATCCAAGTAACATTATCGGTTCAGATCTTGTTTCTTGACTTAGGTGCTTTTCTGTGTTAATCTATTGTCACACTCACCCTTTTTGTAAGATATAATGGAATGTTAATTCCGGCCTCTACCACATGATTATGCACACAGCCCGGTCTTTATTGCAATAAATCAACATGGTTCTGAAATCAACAGAGCAAAACAAGCCATAAGCCCATAACAATCCAGCATGCTCACCTTATTTTGCAGGACAAAAGGTCCATGATGCTTTCCAACTTAAGCGAGGCTCCTACACTGATCTTCCTCCTGCCAAAGTTTCAGAGATGATGCATCCAAGAAGTCTAGATGTAACATCTTCAGCATCACATCATATCATTGCACATTTTTTCCCTTGTCTGTGCCCCTTTATTAATTACAATCTTTTCTCAGAATGCCCCTACTCAATCACTTCTTAGAGTTGTTAATGGCATTCTAGATGAGAGCATTGAGAGGAAAAGAGGAGAAATACCACACGTAAGTCTATTTTCAGTGATTTTCAATAAATAGATTGCCCGGAATGCTATTGGTTATTTATCATTTGTTATTGATGACTAATGTCGGCCTGTTCTTGTCTCAGCGTGTTGTTTACTTGCTAAGGAATGTTGTTCAAGAGATTGAGCATCGCATTGCTATTCAAGCAGATCACATAAGAAATGTAAGTGTGGTATTCGCTATTTATTGTCATAGAAATTCAACTTCTGTAACACATCATTTGTTTTCACAGCAAAATAGCATCATCAAGACTCGGGAAGATAAGTACCGTTCAAAAATTAAAGCACTCGAGACATTAGTAAATGGCACAAATGAAGAAAATGAGGTAACTATGCAATTTGTTCATGATCTGAAAATTCTCACAGGAATACCTACTGCCTTTTGATATTGACACATGTGATTCTTTCTTCAGATGACAGTAAATCGACTTGAGCTAGTTGAGGTATTCAAAATATCCTCATCTATTTTTCTGTTTCTAATCATGTTACTTGCTTGAATTAGTAACAACAACAACAACATAGCCTTTTGTCCCAAGCAAGTTGGGGTAGGCTAGAGATGAAACCCAAAAGAGACGAGAAACAGGGAGACACATAAAGGGACATAAAGGGCACAAGAGAAAAAGAGGTCACGGTTCAGGCACGTTGATTGCCAATCTCCAAGCGCTCCTGTCCATAGCTAAATCCTTGGAGATATTCCACTCCTTAAGATCTCTCTTAACGGACTCGTCACAAGTTAGTTTAGGTCGACCTCTACCGCTCTTTACATTATCGGCCCGGTCTAGAACTCCACTACGCACCGGCACCTCAGGAGGCCTCCGTTGGACATGTCCAAACCATCTCAACCGATGTTGAATCAATTTCTCCTCAATTGGTGCCACCCCAACCCTATCCCGAATATCGTCGTTCCGGACTCTATCCCTCCTTGTGTGCCCACAACACCAACGCAACATACGCATCTCTGCTACACTCAATTGTTGGACATGTTGCCTTTTTGTAGGCCAACACTCAGCACCGTATAACATCGCCGGACGAATTGCCGTCCTATAGAACTTACCTTTCAGCTTCTGAGGCACCCTTTTGTCACAGAGGACGCCAGAAGCTTGACGCCATTTCAACCAGCCGGCTGAAATTCTATGCCTAACATCTTCATCAATGTCTCCATCCTTTTGTAGCATCGACCCTAAATACCGAAAAGTATCCTTCTTGGCCACCACTTGCCCATCGAGGCTAACGTCTCCCTCCTCATGCCTAGTCGCGCTGAAATCGCACCTCATGTACTCGGTCTTAGTCCTACTAAGTCTGAACCCTTTCGACTCTAACGTGTGCCTCCATAGTTCTAACTTCCTATTAACCCCTGCCCTACTGTCGTCAACTAGCACCACATCATCAGCAAAGAGCATACACCAAGGGATATCACCTTGTATGTCCCTTGTGACCTCATCCATCACCAAATCAAATAAATAAAGGCTCAAAGCTAACCCCTGATGCAATCCTATTTTAATTGGAAAGTCACTGGTGTCGCCATCACATGTTCGGACAAACGTCACCACATCCCTGTACATATCCTTGATAAGGGTAACGTACTTAGTTGGGACTTTGTGCTTTTCCAAGGCCCACCACATGACATTTCTCGGTACTTTGTCATATGCCTTCTCGAGGTCAATAAAGACCATGTGCAAGTCCTTCTTCTGCTCTCTATATCTCTCCATCAATTGTCGTAATAAGAAAATCGCCTCAAAATACTGCCCCGCGAGGGGTTTGAACCCAGGAGATGGAGTTCAAGTAAAGGATCATCTACCACTGGGCTACTGAGGTGTTTTCTACTTGCTTGAATCAGTATTCATAAAAATATGAATCAGGTATTGGTTGTATGATGTTTGGACCTTATAACGCTAGGATCACTTATGAATTGTTGTACTACATTTAATGCTTGTAGTTAGAATGAACATATCATAAATTTGTTTGTTTTGTTCATGTAGGTAGAAAAATCAAAACTTGATGAGAAAAGAAAACTAGGTGAACAAGACATGGTTCGGCTGATGCAAGAAAAAGAGAATGCAGAAAATACAATTGCTTCCCTTCAGCATGAAATACAGATCTTGAGTAGGATGCATGAACAGTACCGTGAAAGAAAGGAAACAGAAGCCAGGCAGATGGAGGAACACTTGGCTATGAGACTTAAGGAGGCTGAGTTTCTTTTAATGCAATCAAAAAAGAAAGCTGAAGAAATTGAATCTGCTTCCCAACTGAAATCTCAACTTTGGAGCAGAAAGGCAAACATTTTCCAGAGTTTTATGGATAATCAAAAATTGTCCATTAAGGTTCTGTCATCTTCCTATATCATTGTTTTGTTTTCTTTTAGTTTGTTTATGTTCTAACCTCTCGGTTTTTTAATATTTAACTATGTTAGGACATAAGGATATCATCTCAGTCCATTAAGCAGGAAATGTTTGCCCTTCAAATGAAATGGAGGGATGAAATATCTAACATTGGTATGTGGGTTCTCGTGATTTCTGTTGCGGCGTCATTGTATATGTATGTTTACTGAAACTTTGTTTATCTTGCTCTTAACTTGTCAAACTTGGTTAGGACATGATTTGAAAGGCTTGGTTGATGCTGCTGACAATTACCATAAGGTTCTTGCTGAAAATCAGAAGCTATTTAATGAGGTACAGGAACTAAAAGGTATGTTCCTGCAATGATAAACTTACACTTTGAGCACATTTTATGGCTATCTAACATTCTCCTTTCCACTCTAATGCTTGTTTTCAGGCAATATCAGAGTCTATTGTCGTGTCAGACCATTTCTTCCTGGTCAAGATGGAAAAACAACCGTTATTGATTATATTGGTGAAAATGGTGAGATTCTCATCACAAATCCCTTCAAGCAAGGGAAGGATGCGTGTCGAATGTTCAAGTTTAACAAAGTGTTTAATACACATGCTTCTCAAGGTATATCTTAAGTATGTTAATGGTGTAATCTAAAATTTAAAAGTTGTATAATGGAATATTACTCACCAAGTTTTCTTACCTAATTTCCAGCTGAAGTATTCTCTGATATCCAGCCTCTGATCAGATCTGTTCTTGATGGGTTTAATGTGTGCATTTTTGCCTATGGTCAAACTGGTTCAGGAAAAACTTACACAATGGTAAGAATGCTGGGCTCAAACAAAGTTGAATTGATAATAGTCTTGGCAAAGTTGAATTGATAATAGTCTTGGCGATATTACTAACTGGTGTCTGACATTTTGTTTTTTCTTAGAGTGGGCCAGGCACATCAAAAGACAATTGGGGTGTTAACTATCGAGCTTTAAATGACTTGTTCGACATCTCTCTAAGTAGAAGAAATGCTTTCTCATATGAGGTGGGGGTGCAGATGGTTGAGATTTACAACGAACAAGTGCGGGATCTTCTTTCAAATGATATTGCACAAAAAAGATATCCTTCACCCAAATGTTTACTTTCTATTAGAATATCTCTCACTATTACAGTTTTAGTACTCACATACTATTAGACATGCATAGAAAAAATGTTGTTCTTGACAAAAAGAAACACTTGGAATTTGGAGCACATCTCAGCCTAACGGACTTGTTGTCCCTGATGCAAGTTTACATCCAGTCAAATCAACATTGGATGTACTAGAGTTGATGGAAATTGGACAAACAAATAGAGCGGTTGGATCAACAGCTCTGAATGAAAGGAGCAGTCGATCTCACAGGTATGTACCATAACCAATGTTACTAGAATTGTCTTCTCTTACACAATATTGAATTTTAGTAGGTTCATTAGATTTCATGCTTTGATAGTAAGATAAAGTATAATGGTAATATTATTCTAAAAAATGATAACAAAATCATAATTGTCATTCTCTGTTTATTATATAATCTCTAAGGGTAAATAGTACATAATCTTAGATAAACAAATTTTAATCTCGCTACATATCTTTTTAGAATGGTTGGATCTACTATTTGCATACCTTTTTTATATCAAACAATCTAAGGGTAAATACCCATAAAATTCTTGTGACATAATGTTCTGAAAGCTTTTGTTACATGCAGCATTCTAACTGTGCATGTTAGAGGGGTGGATTTGAAGAATGGATCTACTTCCAGAGGATGTCTACATCTGATTGATCTTGCTGGGAGTGAAAGAGTTGAGCGATCTGAAGCAATTGGAGATAGATTAAAAGAAGCACAGTATATTAACAAATCTCTATCTGCTCTTGGTGATGTGATTTTTGCTTTAGCACAAAAAAACGCCCATGTTCCTTATCGAAACAGCAAGCTGACTCAAGTTCTACAGAGCTCTTTAGGTAACATATAGTTGTTCCTCGAAAAAAGGCATCAAGTAATTGTTAGTTTATATATGCGAATATATTACTTATGATAATTCTCTTCTGTTTTCATGCAGGTGGACAAGCAAAGACACTGATGTTTGTTCAAATTAATCCGGATACTGAATCATATTCAGAAACAATAAGCACTTTGAAGTTTGCTGAAAGAGTTTCTGGAGTTGAATTAGGTGCTGCAAGAAGTAACAAAGAGGGTAAAGATATAAAAGAGCTGCTAGAACAGGTTTTTTCAACTGTCTCATATATATTCAGAAAATTTCTGTTTCTGTCGTTCAACACTAGGAAGCTAACTTTGTACAAACTTCACTTGATTAGTTTAAAGAGGAAAGGTTTCTTCGATATCACTGATTGAACTCGAATTAACTGTTAAATTGAAGAAAATGAAGGACATGTTTGTTCAACCTTATAGGGTGCATACTTATGCTTGAGCATATTGATACTAAAGTCCACGAGAAGTATATTACTGTTAATAATGTTTACTAATACTGGCAGTTGTTACTATAACTAGAGCATATAGCTTCAGCGTCATATGGTTATCTTGGTTTCAAAAGTCAATTGTTTTTTGTCCAGGTTTCATATCTGAAAGACACAATATCACGGAAAGATATGGAAATCGATCAACTCTTGAAGGACAAAGCCAAATCTCCAAGTTCATCAACAGATAGAAATGACAATAGCCAACAGATCCGACGACTATCAGGTAAGTGATTTATGTTCTAGTGACAGAGTTTCATTATGCCCTCAAAATCATTATGTGGTGAATGGAATCAGTAATGGACGCCCTTCACCCTCTAATGTAGGGGCTGGTGGATCAGGTGAAGCCGAATGTGAAGATAACATGTCTGATGATGGCTGTTCAGTAGCAGGAACTGAGTGTTCTGTAGGTGGTGCTTCAGAGGCGACAACTGAACGGATGTATGTTGCTAACATCTCAACTTTCCACATCTCTTATCCCTTACCATCATCTTTTTTTTTCCTTCAATATTACATACCAGTTAAAATCTGTTGGGCTTCCCATAATTCTTTCGCTACATATGTGTCAGCAGCAAACAATCTACCTTTTTTTTACCCTTTCAGTAACGAATCCTGCTGTTTGAGCTATGCTCTACAATTACAGGCAGAAGGCCCCATCAAGGATAGCCAGGCTGTTCCTCACAAAGAATGGGCAGCCTGCAAACCCCAAGCCAAAACCAAGGGAGTCTGCTCTAAAACCGCCAGGTACATTAGAAACGTGAACCACTTGCATGCTACGTAGAAGTAGGCATTGCTGCCTGGTATCACTTATTCACTTCACTGGTATTAAATCAAATTGTGCAGTAGCTGATCGATGCTTTTACAATTTGCGAGTATCCCTGGGCATGATACGATCCTATGATACTGATGAACACTCGTATTCGTTTACAGGTCGCACGACTTCTACAGGAAGCCAGGCGACGGGAGGAGGATCTTCAGTGAAACCCCCTAAGAGGCGGTAGAGAAATAAAGATTTCAGCATCTGAGGTCTGCCATGTTGATGGCTGATGCTACACGTATGTAAACCGACTCGGAGATTGTGTTGAAACACAACGGGTGGTGCGATGTAAGGGTATGTCACTGTAATGGGTTTACTTGTAACGGTCTGTTGAGTAATGGTGATGAGCAGCCGACTATAGGCTGGACGTTTGATGGGAAATGTTGTTGCATGTGCAGCAGGCGCGAGAGCGCCGTTGCGTTTTGAGTTTAGGCGGCTCCGCTGAGGCCCAGGCCTAAACCCTGTCTGCCGAATCACATTTTGGCCTTGGCCGCTAGGTGCTAGGATCCTATTCTGTTTCAGGCGAGAAACAAAAAGTATGAGCTCTTCGGCGACGTCAAAGAACCAAATGAAGGATCTCGCGCCATAAAACGCGAGAGACGGTGTAAGGCGCACACGGCACACAAAAAAAAACTGCCAAGAAAAAGACTGAACTGAACTGTGCAAACAAAAACAAAAAACACTGAACTGTGCAAACAAAAAAAATTTGCGGTGAGCGTACACTGAACTGTGCAAACAAAAAAATAAAAAAAAAGCACACTGAACTTTGCAAACAAAAACAATAAAAAGCTGAACTGAACTGTGCATAAAAAAGTTGAATTGAACTGGGCCAACAAAAAATAAAAAAATGTACATTGAACTGTGCAAACAAAAACAATAAAAAGCTGAATGAACTGTGCATAAAAAGCTGGACTGAACTGTGCAAATAAAAAATAAAAAAATATATGCGGTGAGCGTGGATCGAACACGCGTCTGACGCTCTCCCAACCGAGCTATCCCCGCTTGACATGCAAAGTTTAAAGAAACCTACTTAGTAAAATATTTAGAAGATATCAATGCCAGTGCTACTTGTAGCGTATCTTGAGCTCACAGCTGTGTTTAATTTGTGGTATGTAAGCTAAAAAAACAGTGCACTTAAGGAAAATACCTAGAAAAGCCAATGCTGGTGCTACTGATATATGTCTTCCCACAGTTGTGTTTAATTTGGTTTATAGTATCTGATGACGTTGCATAAGAGTCGCTAAGACAGCGGTGTTACTTCGAGGAAAACGAGAATAGGGTCCCCTCCTTCCCACGGTCCCACCGCCACCGCCACAAGCCCACAACGGTGAACGAAGAGACTATAATTCCACACTAATAAATTAAGATAAAGAAGTAAAATGCTCGTACATAATGGCGCAAAACTGAACCAATCAAAGCAGCTCAACGAAAACAAAAGCGCTTTAGTATTCCAAGAACATCTTTAACAGAACGCAGAACATAACGATATTCGGACGGATGGTACACAGATACAGTTGGATCAGCCCCTGGCACAATGATGTAGCATCATGCCATTGCCACCCCCTCCCCTCTTTCGAGCTGTCATCTGCCGACTGCCTTCCCTTGTCCCTCTTTACCACACAAAGAAAGCTAGCCAAACAAGCTTGGAGCCCCACTTCAAGCCCATTTTTTATCCGTCCTTGGCTACCACCACGCGCTCATGACCCTGCGATTACACTGACGAACTCAAATTCACTAGAAACTGGTAGAATTTGGCAACTCTTGTATCCAAAGTTCAGCCGTGTATATATATGACCATGACCTACTAGAGCAGTAGAGCATGCACCATGAGCTAATAATCCGAGCAGAACCACTCATGTCTACTGCGTCCTTTGTCACCTACCTTCAGAGGCCCCGGGAGCTGCCGGCGGTGCCGGAGTTCCGGGCGCCGCCGCCGTCCCCGGTCACCGGCGTCCTGACTGGCAGCAGCTCGGGATCGTCCGGGTACGGCGAGTGCCAGGATGACGACGATATCGGCAGGTTCCTGCGCTGCTCCGCCAGGGTCCCACTGCTGCGGCTGCCGGAGAGGCCCGGCCCTCGGAGAAACAAGAAGGCGGCGGCCTGGTCACCGCCTGTCGTCGACATGCGCCTGTTGGACTCACTGTCGTCGGGGGATGGTGGGTCCGCGGTGGAGGCACTGATGTCGGCGGCCGTCGCGTTTGGCTGCTTCCAGGTGGTCGGTCACGGGGTCGACGCGAGCTTGCTGTCGGCAGCGTTGCGTGCTGCAAAGTCGAAGGGATCGCCGGCGCTGGAGACGGAGGGAATCGGAGCAGGAGATGAGGATGAGCTGTGGTGGCTGCGGGGCGGAGAAGAAATGGCGGGAACTCAGCCGTTGCGAAATGGTCCCAACCAATTCAGGTATGAACTTTCCATGTCAATAGAGAAACTCAGGTAATACGTGTCGCGAATTCACAACCTTTGGATTTTGCTGGGTCACAGGAACAAAGCAGATGATTTGTTTACTCAGCTCGAGCAAGCTTCAACCAAGCTCCTGCACGCCTTGCAGCAAGTCAGTGCAGCTGAACCGTTGGCTGAAGCTGAAGCGAACGGCTCGCTTCTCTGCATCCGCAAGCACCGACGCAGCGGCAGCAGCGCGTCCGGCCCGATCAGCCAAGATGACGTCCTGCGGATGCTGGTACGGAGCTCGCGGTGCTCGCGCGCTGTCGCCCTCCACCTCTGCCCCGGCGCGTCGGCGTTCCACGTCTTCTCGCGGCGAGGCTGGTCCAGGTTCTCGCCCCTTGACGGCGCCCTCGTGGTCACCGTCGGGGACCAACTACAGGTGATAAATGCATCTTACCATCAAACTCGAAATTGCTATAGCAATTAGGAAAACTGAAAACATCCTGATGCACAGCTAAAAAGAAGGCCAGTAAAATGTGACCGTACTCCAAGCCTGCAAACAATAAACGGACTGCAATGGGAAGCCATGGGAACATTGCCAATTTGCCATCACTGACATCATTGTTCATCATGATGCAGGCCTCGCTACTGACCTGTTTCGTTTCCATGGATGCAGTGCGGGCTCTACAAAAGCGTGTCCGGCAAACCAGCTTACAGCAATAATGATCTCCAAGGAGACAGCAGCGATGCCATCTCAGCAGAATTCTTCCTTTCCTGCTCTTCAGCAGCCGCAGCAAAGGAGGCTCTGAACATGGACACCATGAAGGTCATCCCGTTGAATCTGCAGATCATGGTAGCAGCTTGCCTTGTGCTTGTTTACCATGTCTTCCTGTCATGCTCGTATGCCATTTGGTAATGTTCAGCAATACAGCAACTGCAGGGCTTGTTTCCCTTTGCTGAGTATGCAAGTATGCAACACATTTGCCACTGTTAGTCAGCCTAAACATCACAATGAACAAAACCCAAACTTGGTCTCAGTTATCGGAAGGAAAGTGCTCCTAACACAGTATCTACCTCTACATACTCTGAACCTGAATCTGCTGAGACACAAGTATGAAAATCTGATGTGAAAAAAAATTCAACAGCTGCAGTATCAGATGGTACTTTAAACAGGTTCGATGATTCGTCTATTCATATAAACTAAGGAGCTGCAATCCAGGGTTTTAAGATCCCTTTTTTTCAGAAATAGTGCATGAAGACCCAGCTTCCTGTATGTAATTCCAAAGCTTCAACCCCACCCAAAAGCATACAAGAGTTAAAATGACTACTCTTACCAGGGTGTGAAACCGCACTAGTTTTTTTTTTTTGGGGTTACCTGGACGCAATCATAGTACGAGTGATTAGAAAGATGTAATCGTCCAGTGCAACAAAAAGAGAACATGCTAACTATACCTCATGATAATAGATTAACAGTCAGGCAGGGACCTTCCCTGACACAACTAGGCTGGAGTTCGGTTATACTGATCAGGTGTACACATCTGGCAAAGCCTTACACTGCTAATGTCCACTAAATTAACGATTAATACGAACTACAAAACATTTACTACTGTACATGCTAGTCTATAATCAAGAACGATAGCAGATGCCTTCACAACACAAGACTCAGGGTACCAGTAACACTGAGCCACATTCAGAACTCGCCTGCACATAGGAGCTGCTACAGTGAACTAGCGACATCGAAAGATGGTGCTGACAGGATTCCACATGAAAAGATTCCTAGGATACAGTACGACCATAGCATACTGATGCTAGGTAGAGATTCTTAGACCATTTGTCCTGCAATGAAACAAGAGTGCATTTTGTCAGAACCAGCGGTCAGTTGCGATAAGATACTGAATGAGGTACTGCAAGGCTTGTTAACCTTCACATGTTGACTAGGGAAAGCAGTTGTCCTCAGTGTCTCTTGGGTTTCATCTGTAGGTCGCCTCCTTGGTACACTTAAAACAAAAGCAGCCTGATCCCAAGTTGCAGCAGTTGCAGTTATCCGGTAACCACTGTCCCACCTTTTATGAATTCCCTCACTGGGATACAAGAAATCCAGTTCAACAACCTGGAAAGTAAACGGCAATAGCTCAATAAGAAATATATCGCACTTAACCTAAGTGTAAAAATAAATGCTGAGAAGGGACTGATGAAGTGGAAAAAACGCTACCTGATCAGAAAACCCAGCATTACGAGACATGACAACAGCCCATCTACTTCCAGCAGTTGCCATGGAAGTTACATAGAAACCATCTCGCCATTTCTTGTTTATCCATTTGTAGGGGAAAGTATCACTAACTTTGTAGGACTGTTGTGTGTAGGCTGTGCCTGGATAGATATAACTATAGTCACAAGAATATTCATATACTAAGACACAACTGCAAGCTTTAGCTGCTTTACCTTTAGACATCACTACCACCGAGCTGCCATTGTTTGCCCCAGCAAGCGCAGTTATATAGTAGTTCCTCTCCCATTGCTCCATTATCCATTCCTTCACATGGAAATAAACCACCATTATATTTGGCAATGTAGAGAAGAGAACAGATTGCATAGTAACTTTACTTGACAAAGTGATTATTTTGTAAAAGTTACATAGAATGAACCAAGGTGCAGATCACTCACTTTGTGAAGGAAATGTGGTGTAAGCTCATAAACTTGGGCAGTGAAACCAGTTCCAGCATCCATGATTATAGCCCAGAGATTGGAACAAGATGTTATGCAACTGATAAACAGTCCATCGTCATTCCCTTTTTCAATGTGCTGTACAAGCCTTGAATCTGCAACATTGTAGTGGTACCTGCAGTACCCAGTGAATTTGTTGAATTACTTTGGCCCAGCCACAAAGACACATGATATGATAGCAATTAACTAAACTTCAGGTCTTATAAGAGTGTACCTTTGTTTCATTGGTCGTCTGCCATTATAGACACTTATCCACTGTGTTGCTGGCATTCCCATCCTGATCTTCTTCTTTGGTTGTTCATCTGCCTCTTCCTCTATCAATAAGCGGCCTCTCTTTTGGCCAACTTGATGTATAAGCTTTAGAGAAGATGCAAGGGAGATTAGACAAAACCAAAATAATGTTTTTTTTAAATGACAGATGCAAAATATGAACATACCTTCTGAGCACCATCAGTGTTAATTGGTCTGACATCTGGATTTGGACCTACTACACTATCAAAAAGTGATACACATTTTGCATAGTTGGGTTCTTCGTCAAACTTCAAATTGACCACATACTCTACAAACTCTTTGAAGGGTTGTGGGCAAAAGCAACAGAGAGACTCTGGAGAGGTAGCCATTTTCTTCTTGCAGACAAGGAAGCCTTTGTTTTCACCCTGTAGATGCAAATAAACATCAAGTACAGAAATACATCACTCAAATCAATAAAATTGGCTGGAGGATCCACATTTTACCTGATAACCTTGCCAAGGTAGACGTCCCCGTAGAAGAAAGACTAGCGTGTATGCTAGAGATTCTAAATCATCCCTCCTGCTACCTATTCTCCCAAGATGTGCATGAACACTAGCATAGCGAACTGTTCCCCTGAAACAGCAGCATTAACAATGTAACATAACAGTAAGGCTAGTACCTCCTTCAGTTGATTCAACTATGAGAAGCATAAGCACCACAGATTTACTAGCTACTGTGACAATATGTTGAGTGAACCATCTCAAGAGACTAAGAGACTGATTCCATGTCCAGTGAAAGAATGGCTACTACCACTCATGCCAATCAGGACCATTTCACCAGTAGTGACTAGAATAGGTGAGTTCATTGCAGCAAGATGTTGAAAAAGAGTAAAATGTTGTACTGATTCTATAAGGCTAAGGAAACAAGCAAGCTCGCAAGCACAGGGAGAGAATAAATGGAAGATGGTTGGCTGAAAAGTGAAAACTGTTTACAGCAGTGGTAATTTCTGGCGTAATGGCTGGATTAAGGATTACTGGGAAACAGCAAATGGACAGGATAATCAACGTCATCATTTATGTGCTAGGGGCATTGTTTTCAAATCGTCTGGTCGGACCTGGTCGACCTGGGACCGACCAGGACGATTAATCACGATTAATCGCGATTAATCGGACGACTTGTACAGGTCGACACTACCCCTGATCGGTCACCTGAGACCGACCAGGACGATTAATCGCGATTAATCGCGATTAATCGGACGACTTGAAAACAATGGCTAGGGGTAATGCAAGTGATGCCTATCATAAAAGCTTCATCTGGTTACCTGAAAACATCTGGTCGCTGATCATATTCAACGTGTTGCCCTGTTGCACTATCCTTCCACTTCGTAGCTGCCATCAGAAGATCCAAGAATACAAAATTATTTACACGCCTAATCTGTTGTCTACATACAGAACAGACAAATTCAAATCATCGTAGATGCTGCCGGTTGAGCGATAAAAAAGTAAATTAACTTACCTAAGCCAAGATCAACAAGGAAGAGTTTCTTTTCTTCAGGTGTCCCAGGAGTCCCTAGCAAGAAATTCTCTGGTTTGACATCGCCATGAACATACCTGAAATCCCAAATTTTTTTATTTTAAAATTTTGCCAACGGTAGAGAATAAGGAGCTACAAGGAAAGAATAATCAGTGGTGTTAACTGACCCTTTTGAATGCATTTTCTCAAGTATGGAGATTGATTCGATAGCAATACAAGCAACCATCTCAGGTGACATTCTGCTAGCAAAGGAATGACGTTAATGGTAAACTAAAAGTCAATATCAAGTGTCGACTCAAAACTATGACTTACGTGTGAGAGTTATTATTCCAGACATCCCAAAGACTGGGTCCGAGCATATCCATAACCTGAATTTTTAAGACCAAGTTAACTAGTATCTAAAAATGATCAGAAATAAAGAAGCTAATACTTCAACAATCCAAACAAAGTGTTATACCATAACAAAGTAATCCCCTTGGCGTCCTTTGTAGTGGACTCGGGGAACCCCATGAATGCCACCGACGGCGCTAAACGTGCAATAACCATGAAAACCGATCAGCTACCCATGAGTTGAATGATCTCCAAAAACTTACACCTTCTCATACCCAAATCATAAGATCATAGATTGACTTACTTGTAAACTGCCCACTCATAAGGAGGGCCATAGTGACATCCTTTACTGGTCCTATGCTCAAACTTCAGTGCCACCTAAGATAGAAAGGAACACGGCTTACTCTCCAGTGCTAATACAAACCACAATTCCAGCTTTCCAAGTCGACTGGTACTAAAGAAAATCCCCTATTACCTCAACAGCACCTGGACCAGTAGCTGACATGCGGTGGCCAACATATACTTGGCCAAAACCACCTTTCCCGAGCTTCTTCTCGACTCTATACTTTGGTGAACTACCCACCTGGACCTGTATTTATAGAACAAGCAGGCAAAGATTAAACCAAAATCATTTGGAAGTGGAATGATCGAAAGCAAACTAGAAGGTAACGCCTTTGCGCAGGCAAAGCATACAATGGACAGCGGCACCAAAATTTCATCTCTCGGAATCATCTCAGAGAGCTCAGCACAATCGAAGCGCAGCAGGCACAATTAAACATCGTACGAACAGCTCACCGTGTCAGGGACAGGGGGGCTGCCCTCGTCATCGGCTATCAGCTTGTCGGCGCTGTCCGCGTCGTCCATCCCACGCTCCCCCTCGTCGTCGCCGCCTTCCCCTGCGACGACCTCCACAGGTCTGATCTCCTCTCGCTCCCTCTCCTCCGCCCTCGTCACCCTCCGCTTCTTCTCCGCCGGCGGTGGTGCCGGTGCCGGTGCTGCCGGTGCCGGTGCTGCCGCCGCCGCCGCCGCCTCTGGAGTTTTGTCCTCGGCCGCCGCCGGACTCCCCTGCGCCTCTCGGGCCCTTCGCGCCGCGCTACGTAGCACAGGCATCCTCAACCACGGAGCCCCATGGCCCCGCCTCAGCTTACTGCTCCGCCTCCTCCTGAGATTCCACCGCCGATTTCAGGAAGGAGCTGAGGAGGGGAGACCCAAGCGGCGGCGCGCGGTGGCTGGCACCGCGGACCAGGACGCTAGCTAGGGTTCGGGCTGGTGTGGGGCAGAGCAGACGCGATGCGATGGGGATTGGGAATGGGGAAGGAGGCGGGGCAGGCGGCGGTGGTGCTGATGTAACACTGGCTGCTGGAGATGCGAGAGAGTTTTGAGGTACAGTAGTTCGTTGCGGCCTGCGGCCTGCGGGAAAGGGAAAGGATTTGCCACCGTTGTGTTGCCTGGCATCTTGTGCGGAAACACTGAGCTCGTGGGAAGCGACGGCGTTATGGAGTGACCTTTGTTTTGCTTCGGGGACGCCAGAGACTACACCAAAAGTTCTATGCACCTCCTGTTCTTGCCATCCATCATGGCATCCATGGCGGTTGCACAAGGAAGGTTTGATACTAAGAGCAAGTTTAATGATTTAGCCAACCGCTGGTTAAATACATGTGCCATGTCACATCAAGCAAGTGATATAACCTACTCGTACAATAGCTTGGACGAGATACCGGCTGTATCAAATCCAAGAGCAATTAATATTTTACAGTCACAGCTGTGTGCAAATGAGAACGTAGCGGCAGCTCCCAGCTAGCATCTGGCTGCAAGCAGGCGTTTTGTCTCGTAATCTGTGATTCAGCCCGGTGAGAAACTAAACGCCCGCTCGGCAACATCTCTCCTAACGTGGCATTTTTTGTGCTGATGTGGAGCTCATCTCGCCGGCTCAAACAGCTTATTATATGTAACACCCTCGGTGTTACTGCGTTAATAAATCACTAAACCATGTCATGAGCATCATGTTTATGTATTATTGTTTATGGCAAAATGAGAAATTAAATCTTGTTGCACTAATTCTTAATTTGAGCTCTAATTTAATTTCTTGTCCAAATATTCCTCAGCACAGTTCAACTAACTATTTGTCATCCTGATCCAACTCCAGCGCTAGCAATTCTTTTGCTCTCTAAAATCCCCTGATCGCACTGTAGCAGACCAGAGTACTGTAGCGGCGCAGAGATGTACTGTAGCAGCAGCAGAGGTTACTGCAGCACCGCAGAGATGCACTGTAGCAGCAGCAGAGGTTACTGTAGCGACGCAGAGGCTACTGTAGCGCCGCAGAGATGCACTGTAGCAGCAGCAGAGGTTACTGTAGCGCGCAGAAAACACTGTAGCACGGAGACTTGCTGCGTCGCGCGCGTCAATCCCTTTTCCAGTGCGAGCGTCCCTGCGTCTCTCGTCCTTAAAAGGAGACGTCTCGCGATCGCGAGCTCGCCAACTTGTTGTCCACCTCTTCCTCTCTAATCAAGTTCCTCTGTTCTTGCCATGTAAGCTGCGTCTATCGAAGCATCAGTGGACTGCGGTAAGTATCCCGCGAGTTCCTCTTGTACTTCCTCTGTTTCTCCCTAGCAGCGCCATCCGTCTTCATTATTCCTTTGATTAAAGATCTCATTCATGAGCAAGTCACGGGAGAAAGCCATGAGCTAATTAAGTTCCTTTGATTTTTTAGAGATTATTAATAGCTACTTTGCGCAACCAATATCTCCATCATACGAACTCCAATTCCGTTGATTCTTCTTCCTAAATTCATTAAAAATCAAGAGTTGTCTGTCCATGTCATTTTCTTCGTCTCTAGAGCTCAACTAAATTTATCTATTATCATGAAATGCATTTTAGTTAGTAGAAAATATTAGGCTAGCTAGTTCTTGTTTAGTAGAAGTAATGGATAGCTTAGCATGTTAACCATTAGAGTTAGTTAATTAGCTTAGTAGTTGTGTACTTTTAAGAGTTGTTGTCTAAGTATTAATTTATTGCACCATCATTGCATGCATGTAGTGAACGAGTTGGAGGCGGACGTGGTGACCATCGACGACCAGGAGTACGAGGAGGTCGTGGAGGTGATCGAGGAGGTCCTTGCAGCGGAGGAGGTTCCGGAGCCGCCGTCTGACTTTGTTGACTCCGTGCCTGCCCAAGGCAAGCCCCGGTGCATAACCCCTATTTTACTAATCACTTGGTATATATATGTTTGCATTACGTTTCAGGAGTTGATATGAAAACTACTTGCACATATATACCCATCTATGAGTCCTACTAGTATAGGTCGTGTAGATGCGATGCTTAGGATGACGGTAGCGGGTAACCTGTCGTTACTCACAATAGGTGATTATTATTGTATCACATGATAAGAAGGTGAAAGAAAATTGGAGACCGGACAGGGATATGGTTTGGGTACTGGTGGGTGTGACAAGTTATGTCCCGCGGCCACGGGCTTAGCTTGGTTGCATCGTTTCCCTGTCCGTGTCGATTAAGAACTGTTCGTTGTTATGGACAATAGTCTTGTCACAGATCTTATTATCCCGAGCATATACTAGCGGATGGGGGCTAGGAAGACTTGTTACTCTCTTGTCATGGGCCCCGGCTCTTTCCGGACCGACTGATTGGAGGCGGGGATAGGTGGAGGTCTAAGCACCACTTTGAGGCCGGGCCTCAAGTGTGGGGGCTTGGAGTCCAAGTTTGGACGGGGACCTGGAACCTGTGACAGGAGTGGAACGGGTTGGTCTCGCTCGTGCCTAGGGTACGAGCGAGGCGTGTGTTTTTCGGGGTACCCAGCTGGGCACATTGATTCGCGAATCGCCGTCGCTTAGACGGTACGGCTTGACTATGGCATAGCATCGTAGTAACAACTGGAATAATAAAGTTGGTGGAAGAAAGGAAAGAAAGAGAAATGAGTATGATTGCTTATCACTTGCTTGAAAGTAGAACAGGTGCTTACCTAGAATGTTTAGTTAATAAAAAAAATGAATGAAAAATGAAATGACTGCTAAATATTTACCAGTAAGGATACACTTTAGTAAGCTTTGCAGGCAAAATGAAACAGCAAACCAAAAAGCCTTTCATATCCTTGAGAGTCGGGAAATATATATTCCCACTAGTCGGGTAAGTCTTGCAAGTACATTTTGTACTTAGGGTTATTTTACCCCTGTTGCAGGTGCAATTTAAGAAGTTGGCTGCTGTGTGGAGGATTCTTCTGGTGGGCACAGACGGATCCTTGTATCGCTTTCCGCTAGATGTTTAATTAGTTTCCGCTGTTTAATTATTGCACTCTGAACTCTGGTATTGTAATGAATAAATTTCCAAGACTGCTTTTGTATGAAATGGACTAAGTATTGTAAGCTTGTATTCATTATTGTATCCTGGATGAAAACGTGGATTATTCGAGTTCTCCTTCGGGTGTGCTCGACGGAGGTGTTTGACTTGGTTCATTATCGGAATACTTAGTGTCAATGGAAGACGAGTATTATCGATAATGTGCCGATTCAGACGGTTCCGCCACAGTTGGTACCAGAGCCAATAATGAATTTACAAGCTTAATCACCTCTTTTTAAATTTAAAAATTTGACCAACAAAAGATTTGTGAAAAATAGGATTCGGTAAATTCGCATAAATAAGTATTCGCCCTAGTAATATGGTCTATCTAGGATAGTGGCACTGATTTTATCTAATGAAAAGTCCTGCAGGTACACTAACTTACGCATCGTATAAATCGACTAGTATACGGTGAGTGAGTATACCTTGTGCCAAAATATTCGCGAATGCCGCTATATTCGGCTTGAGCGACGAATAGGCCGATACATGCATCATGAGCATAAAAAAAAATAATAATTATATACCCCGTCACGTATAAGTTTGTTTAATAAATGATAGGGAAATAATAAAAATAAGTGCTCCAATTAACTATGGAAGTCTGATTATTTTATCCCTTATCAAGTGTATCTTTTCTTTGAATCTGTCCTTGAATCTAGAAGTTTGTCCCTAATGGTGGATCCTTATATGATCACAGATGAGTCAGGGGTCTCATCATGGAAGTGCCAGTGGTGGGGCTGTCCTTGGCCATGGTGGAAGTGATCAAGGCAATGATGGTGAGCATCAGGGGGATAGCAATGGGGTCCCAGTGTTGGGTGCTGCACTACCTCGGGCACCAGTACCTCCTATGAATCCTGAAGAGATGCTGGCTGAGATGTTGACTGCCCGTCGTGAGTCTAACCGTGTCATGGAAATGATGGCACAGTTAGTTGGTAACCTTGTTCGTGGGGGCCACGGTGATGGTGGTAGGAATGGGGATGGTGCTCGTGGGCATGACAGGCCCAGCACCTATCAGGACTTTTTGAAGACGCAGCCACCTACCTTCACACCATCTGCTGAGCCTCTGGATGCAGATCATTGGCTTCGCACCATAGAGCAGAAGTTGATGTTGCTGCACAATGTGGCTGATGACCAGAAGGTGCGCTTTGTTGCACAGCAGCTTCTAGGATCTGCTACTGCGTGGTGGGACACCTTCCAAGCCATGCAGCTTGCAGGTCACCGGGTGACTTGGCAGGAGTTTGTCACTGCTTTTCGTGAGCACTTTATTCCTGCTGGTTTGATGAGCAGGAAGTTGACTAAGTTTAAGGAGTTAAGGCAGGGTAATATGACCGTGGTGGAGTATGCAACCAAGTTCAACCATCTGGCTCAGTATGCTGGTTATCTTGTGGACACCGATCAGAAGAAGATGGATTGTTTTAGGGATGGTCTCTCTTGTGTCTTAAAGGAGAAGTTGTTCACTGGGGGCTATCAGACCTTTGGTGCATTGATGAGTGCTGCCATTTCCATGGAGGGACTTCAGAATGACACCCAGTCTGAGTGGAAGCGCAAGCGGGTGATTACTGGATCCTCTAGTCACCCACATGCGCAGAAGGTACAAGTTGTTAGGAGGGTGCCTTATTATTCTCAGGGTGGACAGCAGCCACGTCACTTCCAGCAAGCCACTTCAGTTCAGCATACTCAGTACCGTGCACCTACTCAGCAGGTGCAGCAGCCTCAGGGACAGCAGTTCCAGCCTCGTCAGGGACAGGGAAACAAGCCACCAGTTATTTGTTTCAAGTGTGGCAAGGAAGGCCACTATGCTCGGGAGTGTCCTGAAAATCATCCTATTCAGTCTGCTCAGTCTGCAGCCAACTCTCGCGTGGTCAAGAGGACTATTATCAGGAAGAAGGTGCCTGTGAGCCGCTCGGGACATGTTAATTTCACTGCAGCTGAGGAGTTTCCACAGGGAGAGCCTGTGATGGCTGGTATGTTCTCCATCAACTCCCACCCAGCATATGTGTTATTTGATTCTGGTGCATCACATTCATTCATGAGTATGGGTTTCGTAGAAAGGCACAATATACCTACTGCAATGATTTCCATTGCATATAAGGTTAGCACCCCTGGTGCACAGTTATGTATTCAGACCCGGACTGAGACACTTAGCCTGGTTTTGGCCACTCATTCTTATCGTGTCCAGTTCATGGTATTGCCTGGGCAAAGTACAGATGCTATCTTGGGAATGAATTGGTTGGGGAGGAATGGTGTAGTTTTGGACCTTAACCATAGAGTGGTGGAGTTGAAGCTTCCTTCATCTGAGGATAGAATGTCCCTTATTATGCCACCAATCTCTTCTCTAGCAGCCGTCTCTAATACTGAAGCTTCTCCTGTTCTTGCCTCTATTCCTGTGGTCTGTGAATTTCCGGATGTTTTTCCTGAAGATTTACCTGGGTTACCTCCTGATAGAGATGTGGAGTTTACCATTGAGCTAGAGCCCGGTACTACTCCTATTTCTAGACGTCCTTATCGTATGGCTCCTCCAGAGTTAGCTGAAATGAAGAAGCAATTAGAAGAGCTGAGGGAGAAGGGATTTATTCGTCCTAGCACTTCACCGTGGGGTTGTCCAGCTATTTTTGTGAAGAAGAAGGATGGCACTCTTCGGATGTGTATTGATTATCGCCCCCTTAATGCAGTAACTATTAAAAATAAATATCCCTTGCCTCGGATTGATACCTTGTTTGATCAGTTAGCTGGTGCAAAGGTATTTTCAAAAATTGACCTCCATTCTGGGTATCACCAAATAAAAATCCGGCCCCAAGATGTACCAAAGACAGCCTTTTCCACTAGGTACGGCCTTTATGAGTACCTAGTAATGTCCTTTGGTCTTACCAATGCTCCTGCATTTTTCATGTACCTCATGAACTCAGTCTTCATGCCGGAGTTGGATAAGTTTGTGGTGGTGTTTATTGATGATATTTTAATATATTCAAAGAATGAAGATGAGCATGCCCGGCATCTTCGCATAGTCCTAACCAGACTACGCGAGCATCAGTTATATGCCAAGTTTAGCAAGTGTGAATTTTGGCTAGACCGGGTACAATTTTTGGGACATGTCTTGACCCCTGAAGGCATATCAGTGGACCCTAGCAAGGTGCAAGAGGTTTTAAATTGGAAATCACCAAGGTCCGTGCATCAGATACGTCAGTTCCTTGGCCTTGCCGGTTATTATCGGCGTTTCATTCCTGACTTTTCCAAGATAGCTAAACCCATGACCAAGTTGCTTCAGAAGGATGTCAAGTTTGTTTGGGGCCCGGCTTGTGAGGAGGCATTTCAAGCTCTGAAGAAGTATTTGACCACTGCTCCTATTCTTGCTCAGCCTGATATTGGGAAACCATTTGATGTATATTGTGATGCCTCTCGGTCTGGACTTGGGTGTGTGCTTATGCAAGAAGGACGGGCAGTAGCTTATGCTTCCCGTCAGCTGAAAAAGCATGAAGTAAACTATCCCACCCATGATTTAGAGCTTGGTGCGGTTGTGCATGCTCTAAAAATATGGAGGCACTTTTTGTTGGGAAACAAGGTAAATATTTATACGGACCACAAGAGCCTCAAATATATTTTTACTCAACCCGAGTTAAATATGAGGCAACGAAGGTGGCTTGAGTTAATTAAGGATTATGATTTAGAGGTGCACTATCATCCCGGCAAAGCTAATGTGGTAGCTGATGCATTAAGTCGGAAGTCACACCAGGAGGATGAGGAGTCTTTGTCTTTTGCTCATCATGAGGTGTTGGCACATATTGCCTTGGTTTCTGACTTGCTGGATCAGATTGTCTTGGAGCAGAGGAAGGACACTGAGGTGATTCCTCACATCAGGAGATTGATGGCTAAAGGACGAGGGCCCCATTTTAATATTGATGAGCAAGGTGTGCTCAGGTACAAGAGGAGATTGGTAGTGCCAGGGAGTGTTGAGCTTAGGACAAAAATCTTGGAAGAGGCCCATAACTCCAAGTTGTCCATTCACCCAGGGAGTAATAAAATGTATCATGATTTGAGGCACGTGTATTGGTGGCCCAACCTAAAGCAAGATGTGGCCAAGTACATCTCTGAGTGTGACATTTGTGGAAGAGTTAAAGCTGATCACCTGCGTACACCGGGTTTGCTACAGCCCTTGCCTATCCCTGCTTGGAAATGGGAGGATATTTCTATGGATTTTATTGTGGGTCTGCCCCGCACAGTAAGAGGACATGATTCTATTTGGGTCATTGTGGATCGTCTTACCAAGTCAGCTCATTTTCTTCCGGTGGGTAATAGGTTCACAGCCATGCAATATGCCAAGTTATATTTTGACCGAGTTGTTACTCTACATGGAGTTCCTCTCACTATAGTTTCTGATCGGGGATCAGTATTTGTGTCACGTTTCTGGGAGCAGTTGCAGAAGTGTCTTGGTACTCGCCTTCTTAGAAGTTCTGCTTATCATCCTCAGACTGATGGTCAAACAGAGAGAATCAACCAAGTACTAGAAGACATGTTGAGGGCCTGTGTCATTTCTTTTCCTGAAAAGTGGGATGAGTGTTTGAGGTTTGCTGAGTTCTCTTATAACAACAGTTATCAAGAGAGCATTCGCATGGCACCTTTTGAGGCTCTGTATGGCCAGAAATGTAGGACACCACTCAACTGGGTGGAGGTGGGAGACCGTGGTCATTATGGGCTCGATCTCATTAAGAAGGCAAGAGATCAAGTGAGAGTCATCCAAGGTCACTTGAAGTCAGCTCAGAGTCGTCAGAAAAATTATGCAGACAAAAGGAGAAGGCCCTTGCAGTTCGAGGTTGGTGATTATGTGTACCTCAAGGTATCTCCCATGAGAGGTGTGCATAGGTTTGGTGTCAGAGGAAAATTGGCTCCTCGCTATGTGGGTCCTTATAAAATTTTGGAGAAAAGGGGTTCTGTTGCTTATCGTATTCAACTCCCAGATATCTTGTCAGCGGTCCATGATGTTTTCCATGTCTCCCAATTGAAAAGATGTTTGCGGGTTCCCGAAGAAATTGTGGAAATTGAAGGCCTTCCTCTTCAACCCGATCTTTCTTATATTGAGCACCCTATCAAGGTTTTGGATGAAAAAGAGAGAATCACAAGAAACAAGGTGGTGAAATTTTACAAGGTTCAATGGAAAAATCATTCGGAGGATGAGGCCACTTGGGAGTTGGAAAGCTATATTTTGGAGCATTATCCTCATCTCATTCCTAGTTCGTCAAGGTAATCATCTTAAGTAATTAACTTGCTTATCTTTTCCCACACTAGGCACACACAAGAAATCTCGGGTCGAGATTTTCTTTAGGGGGTAGAGCTGTAACACCCTCGGTGTTACTGCGTTAATAAATCACTAAACCATGTCATGAGCATCATGTTTATGTATTATTGTTTATGGCAAAATGAGAAATTAAATCTTGTTGCACTAATTCTTAATTTGAGCTCTAATTTAATTCCTTGTCCAAATATTCCTCAGCACAGTTCAACTAACTATTGTCATCCTGATCCAACTCCAGCGCTAGCAATTCTTTTGCTCTCTAAAATCCCCTGATCGCACTGTAGCAGACCAGAGTACTGTAGCGACGCAGAGGTTACTGTAGCGCCGCAGAGATGCACTGTAGCAGCAGCAGAGGTTACTGTAGCGACGCAGAAAACACTGTAGCACGGAGACTTGCTGCGTCGCGCGCGTCAATCCCTTTTCCAGTGCGAGCGTCCCTGCGTCTCTCGTCCTTAAAAGGAGACGTCTCGCGATCGCGAGCTCGCCAACTTGTTGTCCACCTCTTCCTCTCTAATCAAGTTCCTCTGTTCTTGCCGTGTAAGCTGCGTCTATCGAAGCATCAGTGGACTGCGGTAAGTATCCCGCGAGTTCCTCTTGTACTTCCTCTGTTTCTCCCTAGCAGCGCCATCCGTCTTCATTATTCCTTTGATTAAAGATCTCATTCATGAGCAAGTCACGGGAGAAAGCCATGAGCTAATTAAGTTCCTTTGATTTTTTAGAGATTATTAATAGCTACTTTGCGCAACCAATATCTCCACCATACGAACTCCAATTCCGTTGATTCTTCTTCCTAAATTCATTAAAAATCAAGAGTTGTCTGTCCATGTCATTTTCTTCGTCTCTAGAGCTCAACTAAATTTATCTATTATCATGAAATGCATTTTAGTTAGTAGAAAATATTAGGCTAGCTAGTTCTTGTTTAGTAGAAGTAATGGATAGCTTAGCATGTTAACCATTAGAGTTAGTTAATTAGCTTAGTAGTTGTGTACTTTTAAGAGTTGTTGTCTAAGTATTAATTTATTGCACCATCATTGCATGCATGTAGTGAACGAGTTGGAGGCGGACGTGGTGACCATCGACGACCAGGAGTACGAGGAGGTCGTGGAGGTGATCGAGGAGGTCCTTGCAGCGGAGAAGGTTCCGGAGCCGCCGTCTGACTTTGTTGACTCCGTGCCTGCCCAAGGCAAGCCCCGGTGCATAACCCCTATTTTACTAATCACTTGGTATATATATGTTTGCATTACGTTTCAGGAGTTGATATGAAAACTACTTGCACATATATACCCATCTATGAGTCCTACTAGTATAGGTCGTGTAGATGCGATGCTTAGGATGACGGTAGCGGGTAACCTGTCGTTACTCACAATAGGTGATTATTATTGTATCACATGATAAGAAGGTGAAAGAAAATTGGAGACCGGACAGGGATATGGTTTGGGTACTGGTGGGTGTGACAAGTTATGTCCCGCGGCCACGGGCTTAGCTTGGTTGCATCGTTTCCCTGTCCGTGTCGATTAAGAACTGTTCGTTGTTATGGACAATAGTCTTGTCACAGATCTTATTATCCCGAGCATATACTAGCGGATGGGGGCTAGGAAGACTTGTTACTCTCTTGTCATGGGCCCCGGCTCTTTCCGGACCGACTGATTGGAGGCGGGGATAGGTGGAGGTCTAAGCACCACTTTGAGGCCGGGCCTCAAGTGTGGGGGCTTGGAGTCCAAGTTTGGACGGGGACCTGGAACCTGTGACAGGAGTGGAACGGGTTGGTCTCGCTCGTGCCTAGGGTACGAGCGAGGCGTGTGTTTTTCGGGGTACCCAGCTGGGCACATTGATTCGCGAATCGCCGTCGCTTAGACGGTACGGCTTGACTATGGCATAGCATCGTAGTAACAACTGGAATAATAAAGTTGGTGGAAGAAAGGAAAGAAAGAGAAATGAGTATGATTGCTTATCACTTGCTTGAAAGTAGAACAGGTGCTTACCTAGAATGTTTAGTTAATAAAAAAAATGAATGAAAAATGAAATGACTGCTAAATATTTACCAGTAAGGATACACTTTAGTAAGCTTTGCAGGCAAAATGAAACAGCAAACCAAAAAGCCTTTCATATCCTTGAGAGTCGGGAAATATATATTCCCACTAGTCGGGTAAGTCTTGCAAGTACATTTTGTACTTAGGGTTATTTTACCCCTGTTGCAGGTGCAATTTAAGAAGTTGGCTGCTGTGTGGAGGATTCTTCTGGTGGGCACAGACGGATCCTTGTATCGCTTTCCGCTAGATGTTTAATTAGTTTCCGCTGTTTAATTATTGCACTCTGAACTCTGGTATTGTAATGAATAAATTTCCAAGACTGCTTTTGTATGAAATGGACTAAGTATTGTAAGCTTGTATTCATTATTGTATCCTGGATGAAAACGTGGATTATTCGAGTTCTCCTTCGGGTGTGCTCGACGGAGGTGTTTGACTTGGTTCATTATCGGAATACTTAGTGTCAATGGAAGACGAGTATTATCGATAATGTGCCGATTCAGACGGTTCCGCCACATTATACCTGCTCTAAGGTGGTGTTTAGTTCGTGGGTTGAAAAATTTTGGGTGTCACATCGGATATGTCGAAAGGATGTCGGGAGAGGTTTTCTGATACTAATAAAAAAACAAATTACAGAACCCGTCAGGAAATTGCGAGACGAATCTAACGATACTAATTAATCCGTTATTAGCACATGTTGGTTATTGTAGCACTTACGACTTTTCATGGACTAATTAGGCTTAAAAGATTCGTCTCGCGATTTCCCCGAGAACTGTGCAATTAGTTTTTTTTCGTCTACATTTAATACTCTATGCATGTGTCAAAACTGTAGAAACCAAAAAAATTTTGGAACTAAACACCCAAAACAAGCTAGCACGCTAGCCACTGCCAATTGATGTTGCAATCAAGGAACGAAACATGAATAGGATACGTCAACGTTTTTCCTCACTAGTGATAGCGGTTAGAGGTTTGATATATAAACCAAAGAAGGTCATGAAGCATGATAATAAGCGCTCCCACTACATAGACAATATGCCGGTGTAGAAGGACATTGACAAGAGAACAAGATGTAGAAGTCGTAAATGACCATATTATTTTATTTTAATATAGATCCAATGTGTGCGTTCCATGTCATCTTCAGGTAGGATCTATGATTACGCTACATTAAACAGTACGCCCAACTCTAGTATTGCGTGTGAACCCATGAATCAAGTTGGTATCATAAATGACAAAGAGACACAAAAGCTATTTAGTGTGCAAAAGATGTTTGCATACAAGTGACGTAAAAAAAACTAATACAGCCCGTTGTGCATAAAACAATGAAAAGGCAAGATTGATATGGAATGACGTGCATAGCAATATTCTAATTTTTGAACGTGTAGTCACAGCTCAGCTCCAAAAACATATAGTCAACATTACACTTCTTCATAAAAAGAGATGCACCTTTTTGCCAAGATAAGCATGCAAAGCTCAAACAAAGCAGTGCTAGAATTGAATTTTTTTGGTCCAAAATTAATAAAGCAGGAAATGTTGAGAAATTAGTACCTGTTAATTTTTTGGTCCAAAATTAATGAAGCAGGAAATGTTGAGAAATTACAACCTGTGATAAACTCTGGTGTACGCACAGCAGATTCCATCAAAACTGCTTCTCATTTTCCTTTTCTTCTCCTGTACCGCGCCTGTTTCCCTCTACATTTCAAATGCCCGACAGATCACTCGAGACTCGAGAGTACATGAACTGGCTCAATTGGGTTGTGTTGTGTGTGGTATATTATGTCAAAGGTGTGCATACAAGCTGTGGTACATACTCAGTCTGACTCATCAACTGAGTGTAAAAGAATGGATTATATAGCCCATGGCCAAACAACGAATACTACTACTTTACAAAAGATGGGGAAGATGGAGAAAATAATAGGGAAAAAAGAAATAGGAGGGTTAATAGGGCATTCAAGGCGTGTGGAGGTAGAATCAGTGGGGAATGCCTGAATCAACAAGATATAAGAAGGGCACAGAGCCTATGGGCTATGGCAGGTTTGCGCTGGCCAGATCCCCCATGGCTGATCCTTCTCTGGATGCGAAGTCCTGTGGCATTCAAACAAATTGAACAACAAAATTCAGTTGAAGGTTCATATGCACATGAATCTAACCCACCTAGCATGGGCACATGTGATAGCATGGTTGAGTACCTGAAGGCGGTGTAACAAGTGCATCAAGAACAAATGCACGAACACCTGGTGTGGCCAAAACAGATTTATAGTCAGAAAGAAGTCTAAATTTGATTTTTAAAAAAGGGGCTAACATAGAGGAAATTGAAGCTATGTGGTTCGTGCCAGATAGAATAGCAGGCTGACTCGTGCAACGGGATGTCGCCACAAAAATCTTGTTGCACGCACAGCTCCTGTATCTAAAAGCTTTGCAGCCTTTTGTAACTGGAACAAAGAGACATAGAAAACGACGTTAATCTTGACAATTCATTTCCTATAATTTAAAAGGGTGTATCAGACTAGCACTGGTCATATCTACCTGCTGATTTGCTGTTGCCATGTGTCGATGATGTAGAGGAAGAGGCCTACAATATGTATACTAATTGTCTAAGAACGTACTAGAGTTTGCAAATAGATGGATACATGTAAGACTGGATAACATCAATCAATTATCATGAAATCCAAGAATGGTGAAAACCACAATTTTCACGTGTGAAACAGTTAACGTACTCTAATGCCTTGATATCAGTATCTTCTTCCCACGAAGATGCTGATCTGCGAGTAGCTTTACTCCTTTCTGCTTCGATCTATCAAATGGAGGCCATTGATAACAAAAGGGCAGCAAGATAAGAACATCTGCAGTTAAACTTGCTAGGACAAACAGCAACAGAATGATGAGAAAATAACAACCTGCACTTCATGAAATTGTTTCAATGATTTCTCCAGTTGGAACTCCAATGCGGCCTTTTGACTGGCCATGGATTCCAATTGTGTTTGCTTGTGGTACTGGAAGAAGGATCCATACAGAATCAATTTAGCTCTCAATGTTAAGAGTGCCAAGGACACAGAAGAAACAGACAGGTTGACTGCATACCAGCAAATCAGTTAGCTCACGGTATCTCTTCTCAAGCTCAACATGCTCCTAACAAAAAAAAAACAAGAAACATTCAAACATTCACAAAAATAAGTGCTCCGTACGATATTTAATGACCTAAATCTGTACGACTTGGATAGGGTCAAGGAAAGTAACATCAACAACTTAGCAACAAATATTTCACCTGTCTAGAATAATGTTCTGCATCTCTTCTCATTCCAGCCATTTCAACTCTCATTTTCTGTAACTCCGCCTGCATTGTGAAAATAAGGGAGCAGTAATGTGTAAATACAAAACAATACCCTTAACAAAGGTTATCATGAAAATAAACTTTGAATCGACCTAGCTACAACTTAGAAATCAAACCATGCACAACCAGCAGTACAACAAAAAATATGAAGAAAATACTGAATCTTTAGTGGGTGATGAAATTAATGTCACCTCCAAGGACGATATCTTTGCCTCTGCCTCTCGTTGGCTTTGGCGTGCACGCTCAACTTCTTCCTGCCAAGCCTGCATCTGTTCCCACACCAGTAAGAGATATACCCACAGTAGGACAATCCTGACCAGTAAGACACCTTGTGCAACAAGTGCATTCCACACCAAAGGCATGAAGTACAACTCAAAGTTGAGCCCTCAAAGACAAAAGGATGTTTTAATTTTCACCTGAAGAACTTGATTAGCTTCTTCGGAAGGCTTTTTCTGTGTGCGGCGATTACGAGCCTCCATCTCCTGTAGTTCTTGTTGCAATGAAGCACATTCAACCTAGGATAACCAGAATGTTCACGATAAATAGGATAAACAAACCAGCTCCTAGCCTTAGTGTGCAAAACACAAGGTGAGAAGGAATGTACCTCAAGCACAGCCACCTTGTGCTCCAATTCCAGCGCTCTTGATGAGCTTTGATCAGCAGCTCTCTGGATGACATCAGAACAATTAAGATCAGCATTAGAGTATCATCAGTTAAATTAAGAAAGTATATGTTACAAATTAAGAAAGATGAGATCTGCATGCAATATAGGAAGCGGAATGTGTATAACAAATATAATTTTGGAGCATTGAAGTTGGTCAGTTACATCACTTCTGTTGAGATTACGTTGTTATTGTACTTATGTTGATATTTTGAGTATAAACCTCTGAAATCTAAATGAGTAAAATATGTATTAAAAGTTTTTAAACAATGGTGGACCAAGCGTTGAATTAGTTCATGTTCACAGCTGCTTGTTTAAATAAGCACATCTGAAGTTTACAAATACAGCATACAAAAATAAAACAAAATAGTCCCTGAACAGGGCAGTATGCAGGGGTGGATCCAGATCGGCCACAATTTGTGCCAGGGCACACCCAAAAATTCGTGAAGATTACTGGGTTCTAGGGAGTATGTAACTATGCATGCATCCAGCTAAAACATGTGAAGCTCAATGGTGTCCAATTACCATGGCCCCTAGGTAGCCAGTGGCGACAAGAAACTGACTGCCAAGACACAGAAGAAATAGGTAGTTGGCTAGCTAGCTTGCTGAAGCCTGAAGCCCATGCATATGCAGAAGTCAGCAGTACAACTGCTCTTGCTCTACAATGACATGAAACCCCCAAACTTCTGCTAATACAGTTTCTTTTTGGTATAGGTACCTTTGAATGTATTGCTTGCCTTTTCTCATTCTTTTGGGTAGCATCTCTCCACTAAAGTTATGATGTTAGGACAAATATTATGATTTCACGCTGGACCACTTGTAGACTCATGGTTGGACCTGAACTCCTTAAGTGAATCGTAGTAGTTTCAGACAATCCATAGCTCTATACAGGCGCAAAATTTTCCTACTCTGAACAATGCTTTTAACAAGAGGTTTTCAAGTTATGAAATTGTTACCAATCAAAAGTACAATAGTCATGTACGGTCATACTTATGTCCAAAATTTTGATGGCAGTTCTTGAATTCCCAGTTCTACTACCTTGGTCAGTGTGCAGTGTGCACCCCCGGTGATAATTTTCTAGATCTGCCACTAACAGTATGCATAAGAAACTTTTATCTTAGAAGAATAACCATAATAAGACAGGTAAGTTCTTATACATCCAGCCTATTTGACTGTAATGGTTCTTGAAGACCAAAAGAACCAGACAGTAATAGATGAGCTTTCATTGTTTTATTGTGCGCAAATATGATACGGGAGCTTAATAAGAACTAAACATTTGCTTAGCATCAATGTGCTAGTTTCCAGTTTGCATCCAAAAAATTAGCTGCATGACTTTCACATCCTTGCATGATGATAGTTATACCTTGTAAAATTACCTGGATTCTAGCTAGAGCGTTTGATGCCTCAACAGCCCGATGTTCTAGTTCTACTTCTCTCTCAACAGCTGCCTGTATTGTAACAAGTGACTAGAATGTAATAGAAGAAACTATGGAGAATATAAAATGCTGAATAGACTGAACTTTGACAAATTACCATCTTTGTGGCATTATGAGAAATGCGCTCTTCTTCAGCCCTACGCTCTGTGGTAGCAAGTTCCTCCCGTAAAGCCTAAATTAAACGGTTTGGAGGTTATGTATCTGATCTGCATCATGGAACTGACATAAACTATATTTGCTTTACTAACCTGGATAACCCTAGTTTCAGTAAGTTCACGGTTCCTCTTGAGACCATCCATATCTTCCTGGTTCAATAGACAACAGGGTTAATTTTAGAATATTTATCTTTTTTTAGGATCAATATCTACCTACTAAAATGCTATTAATTGTAAGTCACTAAAGGTTTTTTTCTTGAATGCACAAGAGAGCTGAGTATTGTTGCATTATTTTAAGAAGAAGCGTGCTTAGACCACAACACCCCCCCCCCCCCCCCCCCCCCACCAAAAAAAAAGTTAAAACTAATTACATGTGCTGATGCACAGAACGAACGATCTCAGTTAATGCTTAAAATGAAACAAACAGTTCAGGTCTATACCCAAAAGTGTGGACACAGCAAGTAGCAACACATAGTAACAACATGGTAACTAGTCCAAAATTTCTAATGACATCTGATAAAGCCCATATCAGACTGGGCTTATAATTCCGACAGCAAGCAATCCATTAAACAGAACAATGCGAGAAAGGTTGCTAAGATTGTGATGAAGGGTCTCTGAATATTGATGCTTGAGAAACACAGAGAGTAAGCTATTTATTAAACAATGTGCATTTAGCACTAGAATATCAAACCCTGAAAGGGTAAGCTGTTTACTAGCACATGTACAAACCGTAGTTCCCTTAGGCCTTAGGTACTAGTTATAGTATGCTTATAGAAGAAAGAGAGTGATATAAGATGAATGAAACCTCTAAAGAAGCAAGCTTTTCTTCTGAAACTGCTGCTCTTTTCTTCCAAGAGTCCAATGATTTAACAAGAGATTCAATCTCTGCATTTTTTGCAGTCAAAGCATCAACCATATTTGATTCGGCTCTTGAACCTTCTACTCTGGACACTGATAGTTCTTGCTGTAGTTGCTTTATATGAACCTCATACGAGGTAGATTTCTCTCTCTGGCATGTTGAATAACATTAATGTATATTAGGGGGGAAAGCTGCATACAGTTTGGTGGAGATAAACAGAAAATTGTAGTCACAGTAAAGTGTGTGAACTAATTAGACCTCTTGAACAAGAAGTTCCTCCAGCTGCGCATTCTCAGACTTATACTCTTGGAGGCGGGACGAAAGTCCAGCACAAACCTATTCATAAGTTGAAAACAAATGGACAAAAGAACATATTGGTAAGTTGAAAACAAACAGATTAGCCAACATAGATGGAGTACGAGTAGTGAGGCAACTGAGCTTATGCTTATCCTTACCCGAGCTAACCTAGCTTCTTTTGATTGGCCAGTCTTGACAGCACTTTTTAACAATCCCTGAGCCTATAAAAGATCAACAAAACAATGAGAAACAAACAAGAGAACTCCAAATATCAATCAGAACAATTTGCTCGCTGAGTTTCTATTTTTCTGCATCTTGATGAAATGATGTGCAGCTCTCCTGTGTGTTCAAGAGAAAAAAAAAAGCAGCAGCGTACCTCATCAAGTTGGTCTTGTTCTTTCACAGAAACTGAATCTGATTTCTGTTCATGTCGATCTTCTATGCTTTCTGGTGAATCTGCAACATTCTCTTTCTTTGATTCTTGCAGTTTGCCAGCAACCTCTGTATTTCGCAATTCAGACACATTTCTGTCCTGGATAATAGCCACAGCAGAGTCTCTCTCCTCCAAATTAATCACTGGACCAATCTCAGCAGTCTGGTTACTACTGCTCAACTCACTTTTTTCATCTGGAACTGAAGAATAGCTTTCAACAGCAATCTCTGAATTGGAATGTGTAACACCATCCACAGTGGGAGCTGCATTGTCAGAGTTTTTCTCCATCAGTTGAACTTCAACCGTGGTATTAACAACAGTCCCAGACTCATCAGTCTTAAGGTCATCAGTAGCTTTCGTCCCTTTCTCCAATGTACCCTCATTACCCTCCTTAACATCGACCGGAGCGACTTCTGGTTCACTGGCACTGGTATCAATGCTTGATGAATCTGCCGGCGGCGAAGGCCTGATCTTCTCAATCTTCATCCGCTCTCGCGGCGGTTGCCTACTCCTCCTTTCCTTCTGAGCAGATGTCTTGTTACCACCATCGGCATTAGTGAGCTTCAATGGACCCTGCAAAAGAAATTAATGTCAAAGCTTGAACAATGGCTCTTGTGCGTGGTATGTTAGAGAAACAAGTTATGCTCAAGAAGGCTGTTAAGTAGTGACCTTCTCCCTCGGCTTTCCCTTCTTTGCTTGCACTTCTTGGTTGTTTGGTCCTTCACAAACAAGCATTCAACAAGCAGAGATTAAACTACCTGCCAAATGGCTAAATGGGCACGTATAAACTATGGAGGCACGCTACCTGAAGGCTGAGAGGTAGACTGCTCATCCGACAGTTCTGTTGCCACGCTCTTGGCCCTCCGGTCGACGACTTCGAGCAAGTCTATTACAAAAAAGGAACAGCACGCTCAGATTCCATATTGCAAATTCCTCAGGCGCAATCAAGCAGGCGGAAACAGTGATGGGTTTCAGTTAGGTGCAATTAGGCGCGCAGAATGATCAAACAGAGCACACTACCACAGCTGGCAATACTAATCTCACGGAGCAACCAGCGCGGGAAAAGTACGAGAGTTGTGGGATGGAGAGGAGGACGGCAGATCTTCGCCGGAGGAGAGGGGTGGATCTGTATGGCGCGGCGAGATAGGGCGAGGGAGGTCGGGCCGTCGGGGGGTTCGTACCTTCGGCGACCTTGAGCCAGGAGGCCATGGCGGGATCCCCGCTGGTGGCGCAGTGTGACGGCGGGCGAGCTTGATAAATTGGCTGGTGTGAGATCTCTCCGGCCACGGCAGTGGGGTTCCAAGTAAGGTGCCGCAACTCGCAATGGTTGGTAGCGTCGCGGGGGCGACGGGTCTGAAGACTGCGGACCAACCGGTCGTTAGAATGAGATCAAATATGCTTTAACCAAGCCGGCTACCATCATTGCCCGTCTAGCTCAGTCGGTAGAGCGCAAGGCTCTTAACCTTGTGGTCGTGGGTTCGAACCCCACGGTGGGCGTGTGAATTTTTGCCGCATTTTTTTTTGTCCTCTTTTATTTAGGGTGTGTTTTCCTCATCCCACCTAAAAAAAATTTAGGTTTTGGTCCGTCATTTTGCAGAATGGAACTAAACATCATATAATTTTTTTGGCAAAAAGGTATTCATTTTTCTTTTGTCCTCCTTTTATTTAGGGTGTGTTTTCCTCATCCCACCTAAAAAAAATTTTAGGTTTTGGTCCGTCATTTTACAGAATGGAACTAAACATCATGTAATTTTTTTTGACAAAAAGGTATTCATTCTACATTTTAGATTTTGGCTTCAAGAGGTAAAAAAAAAGAAGCCAAAAAGTCAAAAAAAAAAAAACTCTCACCCACCTCATGAAAAATTTGGCATTTTGGATGGAACTAAACACACCCATGAAATTTTTGGCATTTTGTATTTCATCGTTCCAAAGTAGTTGATATTTTGTATTTTGTATTTGATGGGAAACTAAACACAGCCTTAGTTTGATTTGACTGCTGATTTTGCTTGTTGTTTTGTTCTCCGTGGTTTGGTCCTTCCATTCAAAAGTTTTTACCATGCCATATGCCCATATGAAATCCAGTTCAGCATTGTTTAACAGAAATACCATGTCCATTAGTACAGTGGGAAAGATGCTTAATATTCCATTTGATTTCTTTGAATATATTGTTGGCAAGGTCATCTGTTTCAAAACTCTTTGTCCTTTCAGGTTATCCATATTGAATATGCTTTAAACACCCTGTATAGGTCTATATCTATATCTATACGTATTTCAGTCTATTTTTTCGTCCATCTATTTTTTTCGTCCACCTCTCCGTAACTAACTCTGCGAACATGAAAATCGTCCTTGCTCCTGATTTATATATGACATACACGGGGCTTCTGAGGTAATATGGATAGCCAGGAATCCAAATCCAAATGCAAATAGATTCTTCCGATTCTGAGTAACAGTCCTAATCCAAATAGAAAAGAATTGGATAGTTAGGAATTCTCATCAGATTTTTTCTGATTCTGAGTAACAGTCCTAATCCGAATAGAAAAGAGTCCAGGTCTGTGTCCGACTGGTTTGTGTCAGGTATGCTCTGTTTTCTTTTTCAAGTGTCCGCGTCCGAATTGGTTTGGTCCATTTTTTCCGACGTTCCGCATCCACTTTTTTTTAAGGAAAGTTCAGCGTCCACTTCAATAGTCGGTTTCCAACTTCCCGTTCTAATTCGTTTCCCCATAAGTATCAATAATAATACCATACACTTAAACCTTTAACGTCTTCTTTAAAAAAGATATAGAGTAAGATTTTGTGTTCCGTGATTGTACATAAATGTCATCTACTTTTCTGTTTACTATAAATCTCATGAATAAACAATAAAATTATTACTACACTAGAGAGGGTCCGAACATTCATGTACAACTTATTGACCCCCTAGAGCGGCACTGAGGCGTGTTTTATTGAATATTTTCCCTATCTTAATACAAAGACGCACAAACATTTTGCGTATTAAAAAAAATACATAATTTATTTTTTTATTTTAACATGATCACGAGATACAAGGATTTTTTTTGTTGTAATATACATGCACATTTGCTTTCTATATTCTTATACAATATTTAAAGAATTTGTTCTCTAGATTTTCGTTGTTTACTCTCTTTATTATCTCCACCAGTTTATCCGTCTTTCCATTTCTCCGAGCACAAGGGTTTTCGATGGTTTCACTAAGAGTGGTATGTGATGAATTATTGATACGAGTTGTGATTGGTTTAGTATCCGGTCCGTGACCTAAGCTCACGATCGATGTTCATACGAGTTAGAAATGCATCTAGCCACGATAAAGAGTCGGTTTCCGAGACACATTAGAAATATATGACCATGTATCTTCCATTGCAACGCACTGGTATATTTGCTAGTTAATGATAATTTACTTGTTAAACACGTCATCCATTATTCTAAATAAATTTTAAGATGTTTTGGTCTTTCTATATACATAGATTTTGCTATGCACTTAGATATACACTATATCTAGCTATATAGTTAAACTAATATATCTAAAAAAGCCAAAACATCTTGTAATTTAAAACGGAGGGAGTATATTTTTAAAGTTGCTACCAGCACCTTATTATATATTGATTCTATAGTTTGAAAGTGTTGTGGCTATATAAGTGGTCACTACTATGCGCAAGTTTAAGGCACTATGACATATATGATACTAGAAGGATAATCCAAGTTATTTCTTATGAGTAAAATTATTACACGTAACAGCTAAACTTGCATATTATTGCATTAGATTTAATTTACATTAGGAAAGGATAGAGTCAAGATTTGGACATATAAGGGGGGCCAAGCAAGTTATGGGAATCATATGCACCTACATATTCAAAGAAAGTGACCCACTTAATAAATAAACAATCAAATATTTTCTCTCCGTCTTAGTTGAATAAGTATATACTAATACTAAATTCAGAAATAAGGGGATTAGCGAATTAGATGCTATCATAATTTATATCAACAAGATAATAATTGAATGCATCTAGATCCCAATTTGGTGATTTGGGTTTTATTGGGAAATAAGCAAATGCTTGTGGACTAACATGTGTTTTGCAGTGGATAATGTACATTGGTTAGTCACAAGGTTGGCTACGGTGTAGTAAAATCGAACCAATTTCTCCAATCAAAGCTAGATCATTTGTTTTATTAAAATCGAACCTCTAGCTTCCTTAGGCTACAAATTAGACATTTTACATGGCATTTCAACTGTATTGGCGAGAGCTATGTAAGAACATTCAAGATCATCTCCAACACCACCGGAACGTTTAGTCTAGGAAACGAGACACCTCAGGTTTTTCTAGACTTGGTTAGTACTTGAAATTTTTTGTTACATCAACGAGGTTATATTTTTTTAAAAAAACAATCAACAAGGCTGTATATCAAATTTATTATGCTTGCAGTATTCTTATCCATTAGCTTCTTATGATCGAAACCATTGTGTCCTACTGCATTCAAGATAGAGTCATCTACAATATAAATAAATAAATTCAATCGATGATTGAGTTACGTCTCATCTGCTATCTATATCTATAATGTATACTCTTATAAAAAAACCACCAGCATATAATTATGAACCTACATGCAAATATGCAACCATGATAAACTATCTCTCCAATCAGTCTATCCACGCCGTCGAGACGCATCACCTGTTAACATGTTTTTAACTCGCAACACCATCCACTAACATGCATTTATGATAATCTATCTATTTATCTAGTTAAACTATTTATACAATGTGACACGTAAATCATATCTATCTGTCCAATGTCACCCGTGATCTTGATAGCAACGTACAGGGCAGGGCATCATTCTAGTTCCAAGATGAATGGCGCTCTACGAGGTTCATAACTGGGAACCTGTGAATAGCGCTCTAAGAGGTTTGTTACTTTTCAATCGGTTTTGGTAAAATAAAACTTGTTTACATGGCACATTGTGATTCGACGCAAAGTGGCTGGAATAATCAAGTCAGGTAAGGAAAAATATCCAAATTTCACTATGCACTCTTCTATATAATAATTCTCATATAATCATCGATTTTTTGTTTATCAGAGTACAATATGTGTTTTGTTGATTCACAACAGACTTAAGAGGTTGTTTGGTTGATAGGAACACTTTGCCACATTTCACCTTACGAGACAAGTTTGACTAAGCTGACAAGTGTTTGACTGACAGCTAAACTTAGACAAGAATTTTTTTTTGCCACACATGTTATAGACTACAAAAGCATGGCAAGATTTTCTAAGTCATGGCATAGCATGGCTCCAAATCTTTTAGCCACACTTTTTATGGTTTATCACACTACTTTAAGTTAGTTGTAGTATATTGTGGCTGAACCAAACAACCCCTGGACAACTTTTGGCAGATGCTAACGTGTCATGTTTCAACTTTCAAGTCCAAGAATAGAAACAGCTTCAGCCCACACCTACTTCCAAGCCTCCAAGGCCTGACCAAGATTGTCCAGCGGGCTTGTTATGGGACCCAAGGCCTACATATAGTAGTAGTGCATTTTTTTTTTGACAAATATAGTAGTAGTACATAAATGGCCTAATGTATGATGTATCCAGCAAAGTAAAAACTTTGCCCTTTTAGGGCATATATGTTCTAGCCTCTATGCATATGACCATTGAATCTTCATTGAGATACGTGGACTGCAAAGGGAAGATAATAGTTTAATGTGTCCCTCTTCTTGTGCACAAATATTGATGTGCATTCAACACTTCCTGTTGTCATAAGGAAAAACCCCAACAGGGAGCGCTTCTCTTTCGAACGTATTAGGCCCAACTACATGGACTAAGTGGGCCACTTTGTTCTTCTTGACGGGGATGTTTAAGCGTTTAATAAATTTGTCAGTATATAGTACATATCGAAGTTAGACTTAGAACTTAGGAATAGATCAATTTTCCACTCAAACTCCCCCTTGTTCTTTTAGGCAACACATATTTGTGTGATGAAACAGCAAGTGGTATGATTTTTTTTAAGAAAACCAACAAGAAGAAGCCACAGTGGTCTGCCTGGGGAAGAAAAACAGAGAAGGAAATACTGGTACCCTGCCTTGAAACAGCCTCTGAACTTTCATCTCATATGTTTAAGCCTTCCTTTGCAATCTACTGAATGGACCCACGCAACTGCATAATCACTCTACCCAGATGTTTCAGGGTACAACATTCATGGCGTATTGTGCCAGGCGAAGCAAAGCATGAGCTCTGTTTCCCTATACATTCAGACTAGAGTCCTGTTCTGCTGGTCAGGTTTCGGCTGATTTCAGCTTATTTCAGCTTATTCTCTCTCACAGAATACTATTTAATCAGCCGAAACTAGCCGGCTTTTCTACCAGCCGAACCAGCCCTAGACCCCTGAATCGTATGGTGACGGAAAGGGTCTGTCAAATGCTTGGTTGGAGATGGAGTTGGAGCTGGGCAAGGGCAAACCCGGCCGCACCCAACCAGTGCATGTACTACTACTACTCGAGAAGCAAAACTTTCCTCCAGCAAAGCGAAAGCAAGTGTGTTTCTTACTGTAGGCTGTGTTTAGTTCACTCGAAAAGTGCACTATGCAAAAAAAAAGATTCTCTGTCACATCAAACTTGCGATACATGTATAGAGTACTAAATGTGGATAAAATCAAAAACTAATTACACAGTTTGGTTGTACTTTGCGAGACGAACGTTTTGAGTCTAATTAGTCAACGGTTGAACAATTATTACCAAATACAAACGAAATGCTACAGTGAATTTTGACGCTCCAAATTTCACAACTAAACACAGCCGTAATTTCGATTCCTCTGCTATGGCAGAGCAGCTCAGCGTCTACCGAGATGTCGTGTGTTGACGAAAAGGAACGCACGGCAGAGCTTCCTCGCTGCAGAATGCTTGTATATATGTACTGACCACCGACGCATCTTTGCTTATGCGGAGAGTTTGCAGCAGGATTTTAAATTCTGACAGGCAAATACGTTACTCCTACATGCAGACTGATCAGAAACCTGTCACTCTGTCAGTCATCAGGTGGTTCATACAAGGCCAACTTTGTACAGCGCCGTAAACACCACAAGCAGTGAAAGTTGAATACTTGGCCAATCAAGTTGAATACTTGGCCAATCAGGTCACTGTGCTGGAGGATTCGAGTTCGATTGGCAGTTGTCACCGATCGACGTGGGCTCGGGTTCTCATTTCAGGTTTGGATTTTTCGAACCCTGCTGCCGGGAAACAGATGAACACGGTAGTAGCAGTGGGTAGTGTAGTAGTACGACCAGCAGTGTACCACTAGTAGATGTATCTAGGGCCTCGACCTCGATGAAATCATGGCACCAAAACAAGACACCGGAGAAAATATCTTGAGGCTAGGCCAGAGCGAGAGGCCACAGGTAGAGGTAAGCCGGGCTGGGCGGAACGGCATCAACGCACGTACCACTCGCTCGAGGATAAGGCAGCCGGCAGGTGGCGATCGACGCCACAGGCCACAGCACAGCTCGTGGGGCTCTTTTGCCTGGCGTGGCGGGGCACACGGCCGGCCGGGCGGGCGGGCGGGCCGGGGCATCTGCGCCCTGCACGCCTCCCTGCCTGCCCACCACCACCCCGCGCCCGCGGCCCCCACGCCCAAAAAGAAAGCCGCCCCTCGCGGGTGGTGGGCGTGCTCACGCCTGCGCACGTGCCTGCACGTGCCCCGGAGACGTGACCCGAGCGCGCTCTCTCCCTCGCCTCCGCCAATCTCCACCGGCGACTGATGAAGGCGCGCACAGAGACAGACAGAGCGGCCTGGCCTCCCGCGCACGCACGTTACCCCGAAGAAAAGCCCGCCGCGACCGTACGTGAGCGCGCATGTGACAATGTGAGCGACGCCGGCACCCCCCACTCGGCCATGCCATGCCCGCCCCGGCTTAATAATTAATTAACTCGCAACAAATCCAGGCGCGCGCGTAGCATCTGCGTGCACGCTAGCTCCAAATCCGCCGATCGATCGAGCTCAGCTCCTCTCTCTAACTCTAACTAATCTCGCTCTCGCGGTCTCGCCACCTCGATCTGGCTGATCCATCGCACGGCTAAAGGGGCAGGGGCATAGTATAATGGAGAGAGGTCGTGGCATTGACCAACAACCAGTACGTGCGTGTGCAGCTAGTGGTGGCCAGCAGATCGATGCATGCATGATCAATGGTTGGTGGCGGCCTGGTGGTGCGTGTGCGTCGTCGTCCTAGCTAGCTTACTTTGACGGTGCTCGATCGTCTCGGTATCCTTGTTGTACTCTTGTACCCGTGCGGACGGGACGGGACGGACGGAACATGTTGCGTGCGTATGCTGGGCTGCCGGCCGGGTTACCATGCAGTCATGCACGCACCAGGCACCATCATACATGCAGCAGGCGATGGGAGCGACGGTTTCCAGGCGGCATACATGGACCTGCTGGACCGTACGGTGACGGACACTCGGACGATGCAAAGTGACCGAGAGGCAAAACGCACAGTGCGCGCCACAGTGAGATGTCAAGCGTACATTCGTGGAGTGGTACAGGAGTAGCAGTAAGAGAGCTAATTAGTGGATATCAAATCGAGCAATTAATTATTGGGCGATGCACATAGTATACCGCACCAGACGCGGTATATAGTTTAACGATCGTTCCATTTGGATCACCAACACGCCTGCGTGCCTGGGATCACGAGGACGCCCCGACCGAGGAGGAGGGCCAGCAGCGCAACACTGTATCCAGAGCGGTTGTAGGCTTCGAACGAAATGGCGCTCGTATGTAGATTACCCTATATCGTCAGGCGCGCGCGCGCTCTCTCTCTCTCCCCTCTATATTCTCGGCCGGGTTACTCTATTGCCACCCCCCATGTGAGCGCCCTCCGTCACCGGGCGCCCTGCCGCGGCGCTGCCTGCCCGCGATCGGCGATGCCGGTTTTTATACTCCTCCACCTGTCTCCTGGTAGTGAGAGCCCACATGCGCTCACAGTGCCCGCGACAAGCTGCCAACACCACCACCACCACCACCACCACCTTGCTTAACTCTACTCGATGCTGTAATGGCTATGCTAAGCTACTGTTACCAAATTACTCCTCCTAGTACTTCTAATACAACCGTACCGTCGTGCGTGCATGCATGTTCATACATGTGTAGAGCAGCCGAGCAGGTAGTATGCATGCAAGAGCTAGCTAGATGCATGGATTGCATCCACAGCCGATCGGTTAATTCAAGACTCCTCGCAGTCGCAGGACATGAGTGACAGATGTGGCTCTCCTACGTACTACTACATGGTAGCCTGTCCCTGCTGCCGCCTTGTTCTGCGCCCACTCTCTGCTGCTGGTCAGTTTCAGTACACTGTAATGCCAAGGTGGCAAGGTGAAGCAAAAAGGTTTCCTCCTTTCTCTCTCCCTGCTGCTTCAGGGTTGCAGACTTGCAGTGGTGGCCTGGTGGGGGGCGGCGCGGCGATGAGCGCAGAGCATTCACTATACAGCAGCATGCATGCATGCAGTCGCAAATCAAAAGCAAGCCGGCCGGGGGCGGCATGCAGATTTACAGCAAGGAACAGAGATTTATATACTGTTTTTATCATGCCGATTGGATCCACTATACTCGACGAGACGACGACCACCAGCCCCACCATTGCATTTGTTTGCTTTCTTACAATTGAGGAGGCATCTCTTTCACACAAGATTCTAATGATCACGTGCGCCCCCGGGTTGTGGTGGCGGGTTTGGCACGCTCGCTCGCTCGCCTCCGGCGTGCACGGCCTTGTTCGGTTGCGCACACAACATCTGTGAACATGTACTGTCGCGTCTTTGGGTTAATTCACCCGCCGGCTTGCATGGCTGCAGCCTGCATGCATGCATGCATCTCCACAGTGTATATACTCGTAGAAGGGAGAAGTAGATACTGATGAAGTGAGATGAGGACCACATCACGTATGGGATGATGGGAGTCTTAGAACAGGGGAAAACAAAGGAAGAAAATAATAGAGTGAGAGCTGATAAATTGCCAAAATTTCCAGTCTTCTTTCATGTCCCGGAAGCAGAATGAGATCTACTGTAGAAGATATGTATAGTAGCCCTTAAATTACAGAATGCTAAGAAACAAAGGAAGAAAAGGACTAGGGAAACTCTCTCTCATATATAGAGTTCTAAGCAGGTTAGGAGAGGCTGGCAAAAAAAAAAAAGATGACGAAATCATAAGAAGGTCGCCACGAAAATTTCGAAGAGCTGAACAGAAGCACACGAACTAATAAGCAAAATGAAGAGGAAAAAAAGAACTCCTAAAGGCAGATTAGTAGTTCTTTCAGATTTTTAAGGACGAGGGTTCTTGAATTTTAGCTGATGCATTAATTATTACTGGGCTAATTGATCAACTCTAGCACAAGCTAGTAGACTCATCTAGATGAGCTGCCGGTAGTCTGCTGTCCCTAAGTGGTGGTGGATCAAAAAGTCGTCGCCGGCGGCGACGATGGGGGGCGCCGACGGCCCGTCGAACAGCATCGCGCTCTGCATGCGCATCAGCCCGCCAGCAGGGCCACCGCCGCCGGCGATCACGTGCGGGTGCGGCTGCTGCACCACCTCCTTCTGGCGGCGCAGCTCCAGCACCTTCCGGTGCGAGTTGGAGTGTTTCGACATAACGAAGGTGGGGCTCGCCGCGGGCCGGTACTCAGGCACCAGCCGCCCCGACTTGTACCGCACCCCGCACGCGTTGCACAGCGTCTTGGGGCCCATGGGCCCGGTCCTCCACTGCGGCGTCCTGTCCGTCTCGCAGTGCAGGCACCGCCGCCCTTCTGCCGACGCAGCCGAGACGCCGCCGGGCTGTGCTGCCGCGGACACGCTCGAGGGCGGCGCTGCTGGCGCCGCATCTTTCTTCTTCGACGGCTTCTTGGCGGGGAATACCTGCGGGGCCGAGATGCCGGACTCCGCCGGGGAGATGGCGGCCATGGACGCCGGGGACGGTGGTGAGGCCGGCGTCGGAGGGAGCACGAGCAACCGCGACGACCAGTTGCCCGGAGCCGCGCGGGAGCGCTTGCTACGGGCCTTTGCGGGGACCGGCGCCTCCGGGAGGAACATACCGGGCTGTGCCGCAGAGGCGGCGGCGGCGGCTGAAGCTGCGGCCGCAGGGGCCACGGGAGCTGGTGGCAGAGCCGGGGAGAACCCGCCGGAAATGAGCTTCAGCTTCTCGAGGTCCTCCGCGGCGAAAGTTTCCTCGCCCTCGCCCATGTAGTTGGATAGCCATTCCAGCTCCGCCAATTGATCGTACTGCGCAGAATTCACAGCAACAAGTTTAGCGACCGCGAGTTCTGTACTTTTGGTAAACTTTGCATTATTCTCAGTTTGGACTGGTGTGCTTGAAGTTTTCTACTTTTGGTACTGTTACTATTTACGTCAATTTTATGGAGTTACGGATTCTCAAGGACGAAAATTGAGTGGTTAATAAGAATCCAAATGGTTTTTTTTGTCTCTCTCTTCCGGACGATTAAAAATGTAATCTTGTAACTGCACTCCTACAAAATTACAACAAAATCCACCACCAATACATCCTCATTTCTTCTCAATTTTCCGTTGAGCTGTTGAAGAATCAAAAGAGGATACTAACAGGCTAAATTTCCCGAAAAATTCAAACGAATTGACAGTATACGAAAGACACAAGTTACCGGCTCGCAGAATTCCCCCGGGAAGTCGCCGTCGGCTAGCCCAGAGAAGGAGTTGCTGCAGCTGTCCAGGGCCGTGACGGTGGACGAGTCGGCCGAGAAGTTCCCGAGGCCGCCGCGCTCCTCCTTGACGAGGCCTACGACTCCGTGGGCGTCGACAGGCTGCAGGCACGGCGGGGCCTCGCCGTCGCCTGCCGCCGCCTCCCCGCCCCCTTCCTCGTCGTCGTCGTACGGTAGCGCGAGGAGGTCGTCCACGACGAAGTGGTCCCCGCAGCCCGCGGTCTTCCTCTCGCGTGGGCCCGCGCCTCCGCCGTAGTACCCGTACTCGGCTGACGCTGCCGCCTCCATCGTTCGTTTCCCGGGCTGCTTGCTGCTCTCTGTCCGCCTGCCGCCGCAGCACTGCACCACGCGTCGTACTGCGCGCAACGTCCGCGTCTCCTGCGTTACTCGGCTGGGTTTTGTTCGTTTGCTCCCTTCGGTTTTGGACGTGTGGGCGAGGAGAGGGAGAGACGGAAACGGAAATGACGCACAGAGAGAGAGAGAGGCCGGGAGGGAGTAGGGTTTAATTGGCGTGGAGCTGGAGCGCGGAGAGACGACGAGACGGGATGAGAGGAGAGGGAGGGTCAGCTGGAGCGAACGATTCTTAAGGAGTAAATAAAGCGGGAGCCACTGAGCCACCACGCCGTCCTCGGCCCTCCGTCGTCAGTAAAACACGCCAACTGGTTGACTATGGCTGTGTTTTTTTCCATTGAAAAGTGCACTATAAAAAAAAAGATTTCCTATCACATCAAACTTGCGATACATGTATGGAGTACTAAATATAGATAAAATCAAAAACTAATTGTACAGTTTGGTTGTATTTTACGAGACGAACGTTTTGAGCCTAATTAGTCAACGGTTGGATAATTATTACCAAATACAAACGAAATGTTACAATGTCGCTACAGTAAATTTTGACACTCCAAATTTGAGAACTAAACAGAGCCTGTAATTTGAACTTGAAAGCCGGGATGGAATCCAAGCACCGGCAGTTTGATTTTTTTTTCAAAACCTGCAGGAATAAACATCTTCCTGATCACAAAACCTGCAAGAATAAACATCTTCCTGATCACAAATCCTACAGGAATAAATAAGCGTCAACTGAACAGCAACCTCGATCGAATACTGCCAATTTCACAAGGAAAACGTTAAATATACGTCTGTATCTAGTAGAGTAAAAAAAAAGTTAAACAGCCACGCAGGCACTTAAGTACTTATCTGATCATTACGTGACACCACTTTTGGTGACTCCACGTAACAACAGCACGAGCTGGAGCTTTACGTTGCAGAAAGGAGCCCTGAAACGCAATAGCTACCGCGCGCGCCGGTGCATGCATGGACCGATGGACAAGACACACGGTAGATTCCTGTTGTCTCTTACGTCTGCGTGAGAACAAACGCGCATGACGAAGCAGGTGGATTTTGTGAGGCGCGGTCACGTGGAAGCCGGCCGGTAAAATTCAGGTCCCATTATTGGGATCACCGTTCGTTCTAGCGTTCCAGGTAATTAAGTACTACGTAAGCAGGTCAGGAGGGGTCTCACGTAAGTAATTTATTTATCTTATCCGTTTCCGCACACGACTTACCGCGTGGACTGCTTCAACAGTATTTTTCAGCAAACGAACAATATTTTTCTCTCACAATATTTTAGCATAAGCAAACGGCTGAATGTGGCCACGATAAACCTAGGTACAGTATGTACCTTCTTCTGATAACAACTCCAAGTGGCTAGGTAGGCAGCTTTGGCCACCATTTAAGCCAAGAGTAGTTCAGTAACTTGGTACTCTTAAGACACCTCCAACAAGAACGCCTCAGATAGCTCATAGCTCATAGCTCATAAGAATATGGCTCAGCATTTTGTTCACATGGAGTGAAGGGAAAATATAAGAAGAGAGAAAACCTGACTCTTATTCCACGCTAGTCCGGAGGGATTACAAGGCCCGCTCGTGTAGCCCACCCATGTTCCATCTCGGCACAGAGCGAGTGCAGGGCGTGGGCAGCCCGGTGCGGTTCGCTCGAGCGCAAGGCAGCGGCCCGGCGGCGGCCCACCGCGGAACAAACCTACAACGCATGGCTGTGTTTGCCTGGCTCGATGCAGGTTTCCTCAGCGAGGCGAGATGAGCAATGAGAAAGAAACAGCGCGAGTCTGGAGTGGACTCCGGTGTTCCGAGTGGAGCTATCGAGCGAGCGTCGAGAAAGAAACAACGCGGGCCTAGAGGTGTTATTCTGGGATGAACCACAGGCCTCTTTCCACCCGTAGATTGGGCCAGGATCCCCGCAGGGATTCGTGGATCCAATGGAGGCCTAAGGTTTTTATTTGAAACCAAGTTCAAAAGCATTCCAACACAGCTCAAATTTTAGAGATGCTCTCACGATGCACATGCTTAGCAGGTAAACAAGCTGGGTCGATACACAGAAGACAGCACCCACAACATCGCTTAGCAGGTAAACAAGCTGGGTCGGTACACAGCACCCACAACATCGCCAAAAACATAAATTATTATTTGATCACCGAAGCTCAGTGCCTTAATGGCATCATTGCCAACGAAGAACATGGATCGAGCATCAGTAATTAGGATTTCTTAGGATTTCAAAAAACACCTTCACTTACAATCTTGAAGCTTATAAAAACAATCGATAGCCCCTGCTATACATCAGAAATCAGACAACACGATTTATTTAAGTAAATTATTAAATTCGGCACTAGGATGCACACAGCATTAAACTACAAATGTTGTACACTCGCTACAGGGCATAAAGTTCAAAACATGCACGGAAGCTACTATGCTAGTTCGCTACTGCACATACAACAAAAGGAAGGTAAGAAACAGAAACCAGTTCTAACGCGGCTCTCTTGACTGAGACCTATCAGCCTGCCTATCGTCATCCCTGCCACCATGCATGTCATCAGGTCTATCATGGTGCCTTTCATTATCGGAAGGCTGCCTATCAGACTGTCGATCATTTCCCTCATTGTGATTCTCATATCGCCTCTCATTGCCCGAATGCTGCCTACCGTAATGCCGATCAGGCCTGGATGGATATCCCTCTGTGTTTGTTGGATGGTCGTACCTGCAGTCAACTTTCCAGCAGTTCCCTTTTTCGAGATATGTCCAGCAGACTCCACGTGGACCTGCAGGTACTCTATGTCCTCTTGACCCCCCATCACCACCAGAGTGTTGCTTCCATGACCTTCCGCCCGAGTCGCCAGCACTAAAAGCACCACGGTGTCCAGAGTGCCTGCCCCCATTCTCTCTCTGTTGATTATTCCAATTAGGATTACCATTTGGTGCATTCCAGTTCATGTTGTTATTTGCCTGACCCGGATTTCCCTGCACAGGAGCACTCCAGCCGACGTTTTGGTTCATGTTTCCAGCTTGTTGGTTTCCCCAGGCAGGATAAGAATTTACATTTCCTGCTGCAACACCACCCCAAGGGGCCATTGCGACTCCTTGCATCTGACCTCCCATCATAGCAGCTGCATTTGGAGTCCCCTGGCCTTGAGCTGCAGCCCAGATCATGTTCATGCTGGTGTTTCCTGGATTTGGTAACCAACCCATGTTTGGAACTGCATTTGGCTGCGTTGGCATGGCTACACCCATGTTGTAGCCTGAAGCACCTTGAGCTGATGCTACCCAAGGCATATTCATGTTGCTCTGTCCCATCATTCCCCAACCTAAGCTTGCATCACCCTGAGGTGTATTTCCCCAGGTCATATTTCCAGTTATCTGAGATTGGCCAGGTGTGTTCGCCACTTGTGCAGGTACAGCCCACCCACTGCTTTGATTATCACTGCCAGCAATGGTTGTCAATGAAGGTTGTACTGATGTAGCAGATGGTGTTGACATCATCTGCGATGGCATCATTGAGTTGGAGGATGACATCTGGTTTCTTGTGTCTGCAGGTGATACAACAATAATGTCATTAGGTTGGCTTACACTTAAAAACCTTAGTAAGAGCAGATGAATAAGACTGAAATCACTGGATGTGATTGAAAATTTGAAAGTAAAGGAAACAACAGAATCCATGATTTCTAAAAGCAAAAGGTAAAGCAAACATGGCACAAACAGCAGGCAAGCATTGAGCTTATACCTTCAAGTTGCTGAGTGTTCAGTTGTGCTGGTCCAAGCTGTGCACCCAGTTGACCGATAGCTGCAATGGACAAAAAAAATGTGTACATCAAATACAAACATTTCTGTACTACAATTTCCAGATCTCAAATGCATCGCCACCTATTAACATAAAATAGCGGAGTAACGATCTAAACAAGTCAGGCCAATTTAGACCCCACAAATTTGGTTCCAGTTTCACATTTCTGGGCACAACTCGGGGGATCTAAATGGCGATTAACGGATTTCACTGAAACAGGAAAATCTTTTATAAGGGCCTACCTGCTAGAAGGTGATTTTTCTATATTTTGGGCTAACCCTAGAAGGGTAGCTATATAGGTACCATACATGGGCCACATGGGCCTAGCCTCATGGGCCTAATACAATCACACTCCAACACCCCCCCGCAGTCTGAACTACCGGCGCAGCGGAGTTCAAGGCTGAACAAGAAAGAAAACAAGTAAGAGCACAACACACACAGGACCCCCCGCAGCCACAACTAGCCACTGGAGACGTTGAGGCTGGAGCGAAACTCGGAGAAGGTCGAGGAAGGGAGGCCTTTGGTGAAGATGTCCGCAAACTGGGAGGTGGTCGGGACGTGAAGAACCCAGACGTCGCCGATGGCCACCCGGCCGCGGACGAAGTGTAGATCGATCTCCACATGCTTGGTCCTCTGGTGCTGCACGGGGTTGGTGGAGAGGTAGACCGCGCTGACGTTGTCGCAGTAGACGAGCGTGCTCCTGGCGAGTGGGCGGTGAAGCTCAGCCAGGAGCTGGTGGAGCCAGGCGGCCTCGGCCACACCGTTGGCCACGGCACGGTACTCCGCCTCGGCACTGGAGCGTGAAACCACCGGCTGGCGCTTGGACGACCAAGAGACCAGGTTGCCGCCGAGGAAGACCGCGTAGCCGGAGGTGGACCTGCGGGTGTCCGGGCATCCCGCCCAGTCAGCGTCGGTGTAGACAACCAGCTCGGCAGTGGACGACCGGCCGAGGAGCAGCCCGTAGCCAAGTGTGCCACGGAGGTATCGGAGAAGCCGCTTCATAGCAGCCAGGTGAGGCTCCCGCGGAGCATGCATGTAGAGGCAGAGCTGCTGGACGGCATAAGTGATGTCCGGCCGTGTGAAAGTGAGGTACTGAAGCGCGCCAGCAAGACTCCGGTATGTGGTGAGTCCGCTGGCCCCAGCATCGGACCCCCAGCCTTTGACAGCTTGCCCTGGGTGTCCACCGGTGTAGAGCAGGACTGGCAGGTGGTCATCCCTGCTCGCTCCAGAATGTCACAAGTGAACTGCCGCTGGTGGGGGAACAGGCCTGAAGGCCGGGGCTCAACAGTGACGCCGAGGAAGTGGTGGAGCACCCCAAGATCCTTCATAGCAAATTCCTTCTGGAGTGAGGCAATGATGCGGTGGAGCAGAGACTCGCTGGAGGCAGTGAGAACAATGTCATCCACATAGAGGAGCAGGTAAGCAGTCTCACCCCCATAGTGGTATATGAACAGGGAGGTATCAGACTTAGCCTCCGTGAACCCAAGAGTCTGCAGGAAGGTAGCGAATCGAGAGTACCAAGCCCGGGGTGCCTGCTTGAGCCCGTAGAGAGATTTGTTGAGCCGGCAGACGAAGTCAGGACGAGAAGCATCCACAAAACCTGCCGGCTGACTGCAGTAGACCGTCTCAGTCAGAGTGCCATGGAGGAAGGCATTCTTGACATCCAGCTGATGCACAGGCCAGGAGCGCTCGAGAGCCAGGGAGAGGACGGTGCGGACTGTAGCTGGCTTCACCACAGGACTGAAAGTCTCAGCATAGTCAATGCCAGGCCGCTGAGTGAATCCGCGGAGGACCCAGCGAGCCTTGTAGCGCTCCAGGGAACCATCAGCCCGCCTCTTGTGCGTCCAGATCAACTTGCCGGTGACAATGTTGGAGCCCGGCGGACGAGGCACGAGGTCCCACGTCTGGTTGGCGAGGAGGGCCGCGTACTCCTCGTCCATCGCGCGGCGCCAGTGAGGATCCGCCAAGGCCGCGCGGACGGAAGAGGGTACCGGAGAGATCCCCGGCTCGCAGGCCGCGGTGGCGGTGAGGGCCTGCAGGCGAGACGCCTGCCTCGTCACCATCGGGTGAGTGTGACGAGGGTCCCGGTGAAGAAGAGGCGGGTGGTACACCGGCGAGTCGGCGCGAGAGCGCGGTGATGCCGGCGGAGCATGCACCGGCGACGACGGCGCTGGAGACGAGATCGGCGGAGCCAGCTCACGCCGGCGCTCGTAGACGATGCCGAAGCGTCCGGGAGGGGGTGAGGTTGGACGCGGCTCCCGGCGGCGCTGGTAGACGAGCCCGAAGCGCCCGGGAGGAGGTGGGGTCGGTGTGCTCGGTTCCGCGATCGGAACGGCAGCATCAGGCACAACGGGAGGCAGCGAAGCCACAGGGAGCGAGGGCGGAAGCTCCGGGGCTGCCTCGACCGTGTCAGGCACCGGAAGGTCCTGGTGTGAGTCCGGCAGAGGCGAGGCGGGACCACCAGGAGAGTGCGCCGGAGTAGTACCTGCAGGGTAGAAGGAGAAGGGTGGCGGAATCGCCGGGTCAGTGGGAAAGAAGGAAGCCTCCGCAGGGTCAGCGGGAGGTGTGGGTGGAGAGATGGTGGAGTAAGGGAATGCCGACTCATCAAACACGACATGGCGAGAGATGAGGACACGGCGAGAGGCAAGGTCAAAGCATCGGTAACCCTTGTGATCCGGAGAGTATCCGAGAAAGACACAGAGGGTCGACCGGGGAGCCAGCTTATGGGGAGCGGTGGCGGCGGTGTTAGGGTAACACGCACGCCCGAAGACTCGAAGGTGGTCGTACCGAGGAGGGGTACTGAAAAGAGCGTGGTGAGGCGTGGGAGCTGGGCAGGCAGTAGAAGGAAGTCGGTTAAGGAGATAGGTGGAGGTGTGTAGACACTCAGCCCAGAAGCGAGCGGGTAGAGATGCCTGGAGCAGAAGGGTGCGCATGATGTCATTGGTGGTGCGGATCATGCGCTCTGCCTTGCCGTTCTGACAGGAGGTATACGGACAAGACATGCGGAGCTGGACACCGTGTGAAAGGAAGAAGGCACGTGAGGTTGAGTTATCGAACTCACGGCCATTGTCGCACTGGACAGCCTTGATGGTGAGGCCGAACTGAGTGGAGACCCAAGTGAAGAAGTGGCTGAGAGTGGGGAACGCCTCAGACTTGGCACGCAGGGGAAAAGTCCAGGAGTAATGGGAGAAATCATCGACCACCACCAAGTAGTACTTATAGCCAGACATGCTGAGAACAGGAGAAGTCCACAAGTCGCAATGGATAAGATCAAAGACACGAATGGCATGTGAGGAAGAGGACTGAAAGGGAAGGCGAACATGACGGCCGAGCTGGCACGCATGACACAAGTGATCATCGTGAGCCCGAGAGCACCGAATGTCGAAACTACGACTGAGCTGTGTGAGGGCATCCCGGCCAGGGTGGCCGAGACGACGGTGCCAAGTGGTGGTGGAAGGAGTGGCGGCGAAAGCGGCTGAGGAAGGCGAAGGAGGTGAAACAGACGCTGAGGAAGGCGAAGAAGGCGAAACAGACGCCGGAAACCGAAGTGTGTAGAGGGGTCCAGTGCTGTCACACCGGAGCAGAGGACACCGGGAGGCTAAGTCCCGCACGGTGAGACCAGAGGGGTCAAACTCAACCGAACAAGAGTTGTCAGTCGTGAAACGGCGAATAGAGAGGAGGTTGTGAACCATACCAGGTGCCACAAGAACATCAGGGATATGAAAGGAGCCGTGGGAACTGGCAGTGCCCACGGAGGAGACAGGAATGCAAGTGCCATTGGCGACCATGATGGAAGAGGGACAGGAAGGGTGGGGAGGATGAAGAGAGGAAAGTAGACTCGCATCGGGCGTGGTGTGGAAAGTGGCGCCCGAGTCGGCGATCCAATCAGGGCTGGTGGTGCAGCTGAAGGAGTAGGCCAAGGCAGCTGGGTCCGGCAGGACACCGGTAGGTGTAGACCACAAGGATGTTGGGTTAAACCCAGGATTGGCGACGCCTGGGCCCCCCGCACCAGCAGCCCCGGCGGTGGCGGCCATGGTGGTGGCGGCGCCTAAAAGATGGCCCGGCTGCGGCGGCGGGGGAGAAGGAACCGATGGCAGAGGGTAGGGAGCCGACAAGGCCCGGCGCGCGACGCGGCGCCGGCACGTGGCACGATAGGCAGCGGCGGTTGCGCCGGCGCTGGTACGGCGCACGCCCGCGTGCCAGCCAACGCCCGGGCCAGCAGCGCCCACAGCAGAGGCGGCACCAGCAGCCGCTCCCGCAGTTCCCACGCCGGCACCGGGAGGAGTGGCTGTACCGGCCGCGGTCAGGGCTGCGGCTGTGGACGCGCCCGCAGCCACAAGGACGTACGCGGCGTCTGAAGGAAGAGCCGCTGGAGCTGCTAGAGGCAGAGCAGCGCGAAGAGCAGCGCCAAGAGGAAATTTGGGAGCTGCTAGAAGCAGAGCAGCTGGACTGGGCGCAGGGAAGGGAGCTGCTAGAGGCAGAGCAGCTGGATTGGGCGCAGGGAAGGGAGGGAGGGAGTGGTGAGAGGAAGCTAGACTGGTTGCAGTGAAGGCAGAGAAGCGAGATTGGGCGCAGGGAAGGGAGGGCTGGGAGCAGTGGGAGGAGGGAGGGGAGCAAGTGCGCCTGTGGATCGGGAGCGCGCCTGGGAGCGGAGGAGACTGGTGCCCGCGAGCGGCGCTCGGTCCGATGAGGAGCGGTGGAGGGGGCGGGTGCGCCCGGCGCGGCGTAGCCTGGAGGCGGCGCCCCCGGCGCGGCGTGACCTGGAGGCGGCGACCCGCCCGCCGTGAAGGCCGCACCCGTGGGCATGGGTGCGAGAGATCGAGCGGATTCGGCCAAAGAGAGCGGTGCAGTGCGGGGGGAAGAATGTTGAGGGGCAAAGGAGGGAGCAAAGGGAAAGAAAGGGAAGAAGGAGGGGGAGGGAGGAGGCCGGCCGGCCATGGAGGTGGCGGCGGCGGCAGTGCCTGCCAGCAGGGGCGGCGGCTGGGAAGGGGAAACCTAGCTTGATACCATGCTAGAAGGTGATTTTTCTATATTTTGGGCTAACCCTAGAAGGGTAGCTATATAGGTACCATACATGGGCCACATGGGCCTAGCCTCATGGGCCTAATACAATCACACTCCAACACTACCTTCAGCTGAAGAGCTCACTCTTCCATGTGAAACATCTTCTCCTGATTTGGATTCAATGCCATCAGCTAATCTGTCATCCGTTTGCGGTAAAGAAGACAATATTTGGTTCTGGGAGGTCAAATGTGAATTAACCATTTCTGCATTTGCAGTTGCAGGAGCCATTCCAGGAGTTAAATGACTGATATTTTCTGCAGCAACAATATTTTGTCCCGAATAGCTTCCCATGGCAGGCTGGGCAGGTGTCACAGGATTTACTGCAAGCCCAAACTGACTTGACGTAGCATTCCAACTTCCAGTAAGAGATTGTTGGCTTGTGTATGCTGCATGAGAATTTTGCATCCCATAATAACCTTGTGTGCCCGAATGGATCATGGTTGTTCCAAGGTTCGGTGAACTATAATCATGTCTTTGATCACTACTTGAGAAAGACTTTGCAACTACTGATTTTGGAGTTTGTTCACCAGCTATTGTGCTTTGCTCAAGAGGGGTTTTGCTAATTTGAGACAAACTAACATGCGGTGGTTCCCATGGAGGGAGATCTTTCTCAAACTTCCCTGCCAAAGCATCAGTCAATAGAATGGAATCATCCTGCTTCTCACTAGCTTTCCATATCTTCAAACTAGGAGGGAAGTACCCATTGCTGTTCCATTTCCGCAGCTGTATGATTGAGAAAGGACCTTGGATTTTATTAGAAGGATCCATGTACAGCCAGATCTTCTCAGAGTCGTTAATGGCTGATTCAGATGCAGTTTTTGCCCCTGAACCTATGTTAGTAGCTAAAATTCCAGATGAGGCACCAGGTGACTCTTGTGGAGCACTGCGTGTGGTGCCTTCCAGTTTAACTGTTTGTGCACCAATGTTTGGGCTCTCTGATACACTTGTATAACCAGCACTTTCGCCTTGAGAAGAAAATGTGGACCTCCGTGAAAGGGGTGATTCCATATGAGAACTCGATTCAGCCCAGTTAGTTTTTGGATCTCGCTGTACAGCATTTCTACCATCTCCTTTACCTGGAGACACAAGATTACCATCTTTCCTCACGAAAGAACCTCTGGACTTATTGAAGCTACCTGTACAATAAAAATTATGGAAGTTCATGTCAGAGTTGTAATAATAATATCAGAAGATGATACTATGGGAGGGAGTAAAATACTTCTTTCAATTTCCTGCTCCTGTTCCTCCGGAGATTCATAATATGGATCCATCGCAGGGTCAGCATGTATTTCAGGTTCTTCATTGAGCCTACGAGCACGCTCCTCAGGAGTGCTTAGCAATTTCAGCTTCTCTACACATTCCCTAAGCGTGAATACTGATTAAGGTATACAAGCGAAATTCACATAAAAAGAAAGAACAATCCCACTGAAACTTCTTCCAGAGAAAAAAAAAGCGTAAAGCCTACTGGCAGAAGTGGCAGAAGCAGATTAACTGACCATAAGCACCAGTAGAAATCAACTATACTGACAATGTATAATGCTGCTTTATAGATGATAACAATAATGCATGAAAAAGGATATTCTTTTCTATGGCCCATATCACTTGCACGGTCACGAAGATGGCCAAGTCGCATCTTTTCGCTTTCAATCCACTGAAAAGTTTGTAATTGGCAGTAAAGTCAGTAAATTAGAATTACTTAGCCACAAAAAAACTTTTATAGTTCGTGAGGATGGGCTGCTTACGTCATTGACTTTTAGAGTTTGGAGAACCCTTGCCTTCTCCTGAACCTCTCCCTGGAAGATACGATAGTTAGACAAAAGAAAACAGTGCAGAAATAACACAAAAATGTGCAAGAAACACTCATAACAAGTTAATGATAACTTTACCACTGTCAGTCTTGGAATGAACCCATACTTTATGCTTTGACGCAAGCGTTTGCACTCCTCCTAGAGAAGAAAAAACAATTGCAAATCAGAAAAAGCATGAAATTTGAACGAAATAGAGTAGCAAATTTACTGATCAAGTGCATGTTTGTATCCATGAAGTCAAGTAGCAAGGTCAAGGATCTTCCAACAGCAGTTTAACAGTACTCAAAGTGAAAGACTGCCTTATACTAGATTTTAGTAAACTGTATAATACTACTAAAACTATTAAGTTCAAGCTGAGTAGAAAAATACCTCAGTGAACTCCTGGTTTGAGATTATGTCAATAGTTACTGCCTCCCGCTTGTCTAAGTTTAGTATCTCTAGCGTTATATCAGTAGTCCTTTTCCCAAATTTATATTTTTCTGCAGATTTTCCAGTCCCTGGAAACAATAGAAGGAAATTTAGTATAATGCAAAGACAAACAATAAAAATTAGGAAGTAAAACAACCCTTACCAACAATTTGTACAAGTCTATAAATGTCTTGCCTTTGCCCTGTACCAGGTATTCTTATTCTCACAAATGATCCAAGAACTTTCTCATCAAATGTGTCAACATCACCAATCAATTCTTCCATTAGGTTGCGACGTAAGTACATCAAGCCAATGTTATGGTTATCTATTGCCGCATAGTCATCAAGATTAGGCTGACGTCTCAGGTCATACTTACGTGATTTTCTTCTTTTTTCTGAACTCATAACAACTGAAGCTTCACTGTTACCATCAGCATCCTGACTAGGATCAGGGTCTACTACACCACCATGATTTTCATCAGCATCAATTGGTGAAACCTCACTTGTGGGAAAATGTGATTCAAGAAGCTTAAGCATCTCAAAATGCCCAACACGTTCTTTTGCGAACAGACTTTGGAGCAAAGAATCACAAATTATCTGGCTTTTCCGACGAGGATCACGCAGATTGTTGCGTTTGATATAGTTAAGTAAAAGGGGTTGAACGTCGTACTGACTGATCACAGATTTATCACCATTTCTCGCATGAGCTACAAAGTTTATGAGCTCCTTAGAAGCCCAGCTGGCCTCTTCAGCTGAGGATGTAGATGTCCCAACACTTTCAGAGTCTTTTGATGAATGCTGGCTGCTCAAAGAACGCCTGGATAATTTTCTAACCTTTTTCCCTGAGGAAGTCTGAGCATCATGAATACCTGACAGGCCTCGTTTGGCAGATTTCCTAGTGCCCTCTTTTCCTCCAGAACCCTCCTCGATGGCAGCTTGTTTAGATCGCTTCCTTCCCCTCTTTTTTGGCGTATTGTTTTCTAGATGACGCCCTGATGAACTCTCTGAATTAACTTCTTCCTCATTAGTATCAGGTAATTCTCCACTCTTCTGAGACTTGGCTGCTGATATTTCCTCAATTGTCAATGACAAGTTTGTCTTCAAATGTAACCAATAGTCCTTGAACAAATACCACCAGCTGCTTTTGTCATCAAAATCCACCTCCTGTTAAAACAAATTTTCATAAGACAAAATTCCACAAGTATAAAAAAACCTACTGTAAAATCAATAGGGTTCCCTTCACATGAACTACAACACATTGAAAGTAATACAAACCAACAATAAGCTATATTGATAGAGGAACAGGAAAAAAAGAACAAAGTCGAACATACAATAACCAACCTGAAAGTTTTCCAAAATACTTGTAATTACTACAATAGTTGATGTTGTTTAATAAGAATTTGAAACAGGGTAGGTACTTTGTGCATCATGTAAATGCTTTGTAACTCAGTGAAACTACATGCCTCTAATGTTTATTGGTTTGACAAAATAACATTTCCAACTATAAATCATTAAGTAGTAATTGTGGTAAATGCCAGGATTATCTACCCACAGTTGTAACCATATGATGCATGGTACCATTCTCCGTGGCTTATTAATCAATTGTGACTCTTTATGTAATTTATGCATGATTGAGTATGATAGCAGGTAGAGTTTAAAACTTGGAGTAGTGTTCAACTAAGATCTAATAATCACAGTATCAGACTTGCACCCCTGTAGTCACATTTTTTATGTTGCAGTGTTTGCAAGTTGCAGCATACATTTCTCTTCTTTCCAAAACACACACCGACATATTTAAGGTCCCATCTGAATGCAGAAATTCTGTAAAAAAACTTAAATAAAGGGGAACTCATAATTTCTGTGCAGAATAGAAAAATAATAATAATTTAGTGTCAATGGATATAAATTGTAGCATGGAACACCATCCAACATTGTCTTGGTCTACTCCAGGAAAAACTAAGTGATGCTCTGGTAAGCAAGCAGTCAAGCCTTCCATACTTTTGCTATCTATTCTGGCATTTTAGGTTGGACACCCAAAGGAGACATTTGCCCGACCAGAATTTTATATAGACAAATATATACAGGAGGCAATAGTAGTCAATATTGCATTTTTGGAGCAGTATGGAAGACCAAAATACCACTTATTTGTGACTAAAGAGTAGCAAACTACAAAACTATTTAACAACAGTTCCAAAACACAATTCTGACTGCACAGCGAATTGCCTACAAGTTGGATTGATCCATTAGATTTGACCAAATCAAATAAAAAGTTCAAGCATGGATCAACAACTTAATTGTAGCAGGGGGCATGGACATTGTGGAACTTTAAACAGAAGGAATCTTTAATGGGGCCTCTCCTTCCTTGTCACCAGCACTTCAATTCTTCAGAGAGGAGGCAAGGCTCTGGTGCTTGGCTGGAGCTACAAAGCTCCTGCCTCCAGAAGCTGGCCATGGTTGGGTAGAGAGGTTGGTTTAGGTAGCAGGCCGGTTGTGAGCCCCCTGCTGAGGTCAGTGTTGTTTTGTTATGGGCAATTAGACCTGGTTGTATTTTTATTTTGCAACCTTCTTCGGCCTCCTAGAGGACATTAAAGTGGCTGCTTTGTATGGGACACTTTACCTCCTTTTTCTCTCTAATATAAAAGATGCACAGTTTTCCTGTGCTTCGAGAAAAAAAAAAGACTTAATTGTACTGGGTCACTTCTATAGAACAGATACTGGGAGAACATGGCAAAAACCAAGAAGCACCTTGCATGCCAGGTATAAATCATTTGCATGGAAAAATCATATAAAACAATAAAGCGGTGACCTCAGTGCCATAAATAAAGAAATACAAAAACGTAACGATAAAGAAAATAACTAGACTGAGGAAATTAGAATGGTGGAGAAGGATACCATTGGGTCAGCAGCCTCCTCTCTATTCTCTATCAACATCACAGTGTTCATGCATGTATCACAAAAGCCCTTATTTTCTCTGACACAGCTAAACTTTGCATCTTTCATGCATGCCTTGCATAATGAAAAGGTGCATGTGTAGCACATATGGCGGGCAGGTTTCTGACAGTTGCTACAAATGTGCCACCCTGGCAGCAAAGTAAATAGGATCAAATAAACCCTGAGTCCTTGTTTCAGAAGCCAGAATAACAGGAAAACTAAATATACTTCTTAATTCATATACAGAAAGAGATAACATGTTTTCTAATACATAGTACAAGTTAAACAAATCAAGACTGATTTCACTAGTCTCGATGTTCAGGAACAAATAAAACATTCTCAAGTACAACAGTTCTGTGGACAATATAACAAGATCTCACAGTTCTGTGAACAACAAGATCTCACAGTTGCTCAATCCTTGAATTTTAACATGCAGTTAACGTTTAGAATATGGTTGTTTAAGGAATTAAGGCTCTAGTCATCCAGTGGGAGCAGATATGTAGTGACATATCAAAATTTTCAGTTCCAGGCAGGGGAAGATGTGTTAAAGCTGGAAACTGGAAAAGAATTACAGGTTCTCAGACAAGTCATTATACAATGGTTTTACTGTTAATGATGCTGGTCCCTCATTTAAATATATTTGGAAAGGGAAAATTCCAGCAAAAGTCAAAATCTTCTTATGGCTAATGGAAAACAATGCTGTGCTAACTAAGGATAATATGATCAAAAGGAAGTGGAAGGCGAATCCCCTCTGCTATCTTTAATATATACATATATTATCTACATTAATATATACATGTAATATGTACAATTGTACATTATGCAGTAGGCCCACAATGGTAAATGAAAGTGGCTAATTATTGAATAAAAAACCCTTTTAACCCAGTAGTAGAGTAATGCAACGTTAAGCCATAATCGGTTCAAATCTGATAGAGGGCTTTTCACTTAGTCAGAAGTCATCGGTTCTGTGATCAGGAGGAAAGCACCACTCACCTCTTCTTTGTTTGCCCAGTGGATAAAGTGGTGTGAATAATTGTGGCTCAAAGCCTTGGGGCTGATGACAGACCCAAAAACTTAGCTCAATGTTGAAAGTGGGCTAAGAAATGGTTACCCAATGGTAAGTTCCATGCTTTTGGGATTGCTGCAATTTGCTGGGCAATCTGGACAACAAGGAATAAGGCTTGCTTTGATGGTAAATTGGTGAAACACCCTGCTGAAATTGTTTGCTATGCTTTGCGTTTATGCGATACTGGACAGGTCTGTATCTGGCGGAGATTCAGGAGATGATGGTTGAAAGGGTGAATATCATGCTACATGTCACCACAAGATTGCTGGCAGAATCAGCTTTCTTCAGGCCAGGCGATGCTGCAGCTGGAGAACACACCTTGAAGGGGTGAAGGCAAGAATTGAAAGCTTCCTGAAGATGGTGTGGCTCCAATCGGCTGGAGTTGCCAAGTCACAAATGTTGTGAACTTTGCGTATGGATGTGTGCCCTGTGATGTATAAGGGGGTGTGTTGCACTGGTCGAACGTTAAACTTGGTTGGTTTGGTAGTTAGTTGTATCATTAGCTTTTAAGTCCATGTTTTGCAGGGCACCTATTCCTCTCTTGCCTGACAGCTGAAGCGGACTATCGGTCCAGACAAGGGTGGCAGCCGTTTGTTGTCCCTAGCTCTTTCATCATCTAGTAGGTTCTCAAACATCTGTATTTCTGTTGTGATTAATGGAAATGGGGTAGAGCTCGGTTCGGGGAAAAAGGAACAGATAAAACATTCTCAAATATAAGCTATGATACTACGAACAGGGAAATCATGTGATGACCAATGTTGCGGGATCAGTGTAAAATTTATACAAGTTAAACAAATCAAAAAGAGCATATAGAAATATTTCACTAATCTCACTGTTTACGAACAAATAAAACATTTTCAAGTAAGCTATATGATAGTAAGAACAGGGAAATCACATCATGACCAATGTTGTAGGATCATTATAAAATTATAAGTTCCATATTTCATACAAGTTAAACAAATTGAGAAGAGCATAATAGACAGGTTTCACTAATTTCATTTTCCTAAGTTAGCTATGACAATAAGAAGAAAACTGTGAGACGACCAACATTACAGGATCATTGTAAATGTACCTTAAAGAAATCATGCATGTCCACATGATTCAAATGCAAGAATGTATGTAAGGACAACGAGGGTTGGTCAGACAAAATTATTGCACATACCACAGTTCCACCGACCCTTTGACTTGAAGAAGTCATCATCCCGATTAACACAAGAAGGATGGTAGGCTTTAGGGCAGCCCCTGAAATGAGGACATATAAATGAAGACATGATCAACCCAAAGCTGTAACATGTTCGATCTTTCATATTTTGGAATAATAAAGAAATAAAGAAACTCCATGTGATGCACAAACCTACGATCACAAATCACAAGATCACCACCATCAAAGCAAATGAAGCAGACCTCCTCCTCATCCTTCCTCTTTACAGATGGTTTCACCACAGCCTGTACCTTGGAAGATGGACGGCCTCTCTTACGACGCCCTCCACCTTTCTTTGCCACTAAAGGAGGAGGCTCATCGTCGTCGTCGTCATCGTCATCGTCATCGTCATCATCCATATGCGCAGCCTCTTCTTCGGGGACAACATCACCAGTTATGTCATTGACAGCTTCTGCAACATCTTCACCAACAATTTTGTTGTCTTCATCATCATCGTTAGTTGTGGCAGCTGCCTCCGTCAGTATGGCATTTTCTTCCACCCCGTCGTGATCAGCTATCACAGCCTCTTTCAGCCCATTATCATTGCCAATCAAGCCGGTTCCCCCCATTTGGAGACCCTCTTCTTCAGGGATATCATTACCAGCCTTGTCTATCTGAGCAGCCTTTTCTTCAGGGACATCGATACCACCCTCGTCATTTACAGCTTCACCTGCAATGTATTCAACAGCAATTTTGCCTTCCTCAACCATGTCTCCAGTAATGTTTACTGCATCCACCTGCATGCCTTCCTCTTCCACACGATCCTCATCAGATGTTGCAACTTCCTTTTGCTCATTATCATCTCCAGACAGTCCACCCCTACTCATTTGTATTCTCTCATCAGGCACATCAACACCGACTGCCCCATCATGTTTCTCACTATCATCTCTAGTCGTGGTAACTTCACCCATGTGCTTGCCTTCCTCATCTGTGGCAGTGTCAGCAATAGCGCCAACACGTTCTGCCTCGCTGTCATGTCCAGTTTGGATCTGCATATCCATATTTGCGCAGTCCTGTACAACATGGTCTCCGGCTTCCACAAGCTCTGTTTCCACCTCATTTAACAGAGCTGTAGCCACATCTAACTGTGGGCTTTCCTGATCCTGAGCATGCATGTGATCATTAGCTGCAACATCCATATACATCCTTCCACTGTCATCTTGTACATCATTTACCAAGGGAGCAACCACATCAGGGTCAAGGGAGCCACCACCAAACTCCTGATCAGTTTGGTCATCCAACCTATGCACACCTCCAGTGAAAACTATATTGCAGTCATCATTAACCAGGCAAGCAGCCACCGCTGTGCGATCCTCTGCGGATGATACCAGGGCAGCACCCACCTCTATGAGATCATCCGCAGCAGCACTAACCTCTTTGGTTTGCATGCCAACCTCCATGAGATCATCCACCAGTGTGGAGGATGACACAGCAGCACCCACCTCTGTGAGAAGATCCACAGCAGCACTAATGCCATTAGTTTGCCCCTCTACATCAGCACCCTCCTCTGGCTCGTCAGCCTTAGCAACATCGGGTTGGTTGGGGCCTTCAGAAATCCCCACGGGCTCATCTGCCACTATAACATTGCCACCTTCACCATAACAAGTTCCGCCATCCTTCTGACCCTCAATAGCCTCAATATCCTTGTAGCCCTCGCCTAGCACAACATCCCGGGTTGTCAGCATGGCCTCCTCCATTGCAGGAGGTGGCTCAGCGTCGGACATACTGATTCTATCAGTGGAACAGTGCCAGACCAGGATTTGGGTGATTGGGTATTCCCAACCACCGCTAGTACACACCGTCTGGCGGACGTGTGCGCGCGGCGCTCGAGCTCGGCCCCGGGAGGCGGAGACGTCGGATGCTGCCCGCCTGCTCTGCTTCCGCTGGCGCGCTGCAGAGTTCGCACGCTCGGCGGTGGCCGCGCGGTCGCCGCTGTCCGCTTGCCGCAGCCTCGCGCTGGGCGATGGCCGCCGAGCGGTTGCACCGTCGCGGCGTTGCGCTTGTCGGCCGCCGGTGCCTGCCTACCGGCTTCCCTAGGGTTTGTGAATGGGGGATTGGGGTCGACTCGGAAGGAGGTGAGACCGAGAGGCGAGAGCGGCAGGCCGCAGGAGAGATCGAGCTAGAGACGACTCGAGATGATGTGGGCGCCGAGTGGGCTGTGGATAGTTGGGATACGGCTTGCTGCGACGGCCCGACGGCCCATGGATTTACTCGGTGTCGGACATTGTCCAAATGTCACGGACTTGAATTTTTTATTTTATAGGTTGAAATTCCCTCAAGAAAATATTTTTTAGGTTGAAATTTTATTAGAAATTCGTTTTTTCAGAAAAAAGGGAAATAAATCTATACTATATCTATCAATCTATCTACAACTATTCTATATTCTATTCTATCTATTATTATATAAATAGAGCGAAAAAATTATAAATATCTATCAAGTAATAGATTCTTACCCACCTCATGTCTGAGCGAGTTGGGTTGGAGTGTGTTGGACCCAATTTCATGTGTGTTTGGTTCAGAGTCCATTAGATCTGGGTCCAACCCAGGAGGAAATATTTGCAGTAGATGTGAATTCCCTTGGTACTGCAAAATCAGGTGATTAGGTTGAGCCAAGCTCGAAGTCTTATCCGAGCGGTCACCTTCGCTACTCGTTCCTCTCTCGCACGCATCTCCATCGAGTCTGACTCTCAGACAGCACGAGCTAAGCGCGCGACCACCCTTGAAGGGGTGTTAAACAAGGTCCTTTGAAGGTTGCCTAGGTTAAAGGCCTGTTTGGATCCGCCCCTCTAAACTTAAGAGCTTTAAAAACTTTAGAGCACTTTAGCTCAGTTTTGATATCTAAAGCTCTAATATGAGGGGATAATGTTTAGAGCTAACTATACCACTTGTTTGGAAATTTTAACTCTAAAGTTTAAAGGTCTAAAATTCAAAATATTAGATCCAAACAAACCCTAAGATGGGTTTAAATTGGGTTAGTCAAACATATATGTCAAAGGATAACTAAAGGTAACTTTTTTATGTTTTATCGGACGGTGATTAGTTATTCCCTAGAAAGCTAAGGACCGCTCGATTCACGTAAAAACGAGTTTGAATTCCAACTTTTGCATGTGAGTATGCACTATAGATATGTCAATATTTATTTTTTTCTAAATGGCCAAAATATATTTTTAAATTGATTTTCATATTTTCAATAAGCTAGGTTTGGTGGTATCATATTTTTTTATTTAGAGTTTGTGTCACACATATTTTGCCTAGCTTAGGATAGTCAGGGGTGTTCGGCACGACTTCTTCGAAGGACCGAGGGGCTCCTCTGGAGAAGATAGAGCCGTTTTGCCAAAGTAGCTTAAGCTCCTCTATTTTTAGTGAAAACGGCTCCTCCATAACCGGAGCGGGAGACAAGCCCTGCCAAACAGTCCCTCTGCCTGCCGAAATGTTCCTTCCGAATTCCTAAGGGATTTCTAATTATTTGCCACTCTTATGGGGCCACATTTCTGATTGCTAGCTTTGTAGCGTCAGCATCTTCATCGACATGACGACATGGAAATTTTTATTTTTGGATTGCGGCATCAAAGCGGAGATGATGTCGCCGTCATGGAATATTTTTTTCCGGTCGCTTCTCTATTTTGTTGTGGTTAGATCTGGCCACGATAAAGAACTAAGGAGAATAATTTTCAGATCAGTCTTTCTCATTCTTCGGTGGCAAAAACAACAAGAAGAAAGACACCTGAAAAAAGAAGTTCCTTAATTCCGCCTACAGGAATGTTGGCCGTCGTTCGTTGGATATTTGTTCTCAGGGCATTTGCTGAGTGTTTGCCTGTGCGGTCATCCGTACCACAAAGCATCTAATAGGCTAGGTTTTAAATTGTGTTATTCACAATGTGGGTACTATTTTGTAATACAAAGTGCTTATGACGTGTTGATATACCCAATTATCATATAATATAATTCTTCTTTCATCGTAAAAAAAATTTCAGAAAACAGTAACTCGTCTATATTTTTTACCACTTTTGCTGACGTGGCAAGCCACATCAGCACGCCACGATGGAACTTGATGCCTCTGTCTGCCCAGACCAACAACGCCCGTCACCTCCCTCTCTCTCCTAGTCACTGCTAGTGGGCCCCATGTGTACTATTCATCTTCCTCAAGGTGTTTGTGTGAATAGAGGGTCACTTCTTCGTTGAGTCGCGATGCAGGGGCAGGCCAGCTGCGTCAGCTCCGCTCCCTACTCCGCGAGCATCCCAGGCCTGCCCTTGGTGACGAGCAGCGCGGCCGCGTACCCCATGGCGCGCGGCTGGAGGAGCGCGCGGCAGGCGGGGCTAGGGCCGGGGCGAGCGCCGGGGACGACGACGAGCGGCGGGAGGCTCATGCGCGCCGCGGGAGGAGCTTGAGCACGGGCCTTGGACGACGGCGCTCTGCCTGCGCTGTCGTCGAGCGTGCCACGCGGTCGCTTGTTGCAGGCGGCGCGCTCCATGCCTGCTGCTACTGCTACCTCCTCCATGCCACTGCGCTCATCCCCGGTGGTTGCCGACGATGCGTGGCTGCCGTCCCTGCTCATTTGCAGGTGTAATTCCGAGAAAAAGGTTTAGCCTTTGTGCCACCAATCTAGCGGCAATCAAATTGATTTGATTTTTTTTGAAAGAAAAAAGTCTACATCACCCCTTGAAGTATGGGGTGGTGTCTAATTTACCCTCTCAAGTATGAAATGGTCTAATTTATCCCCTGAACTTTCCAAAACCGTCTATTTTACCCCCTGAGGTAGTTTTGGACGGCGGTTTGCCACAGTAACCATGGTTTTGCTACAGTAACCGATTCTTTAAAAAATCATAGTAAATCACAGAAAAATCATAAAATGAAAAATCTAATTTTGTTGGACTCCACGTGAGTAGATCTACACAATGAACATATAATATGGTGTGCTTTAGTACAAAGTTTTTTGCTGTAGCTTTAAATTTATTAGAAAATCCTAATAAATTTAAAGTTACAGCAAAAACTTTGTACTAAAGCACACCATATTATATGTTCATTGTGTAGATCTACTCACGTGGAGTCCAACAAAATTGGATTTTCTATTTTACAATTTTTCCGTGATTTACTATGATTTTTTAAAGATTCGGTTACAGTAGCAAAACCATGGTTACTGTAGCAAACCGTCGTCCAAAACTGCCCTAGGGAGTAAAGTAGACGGTTTTGGAAAGTTCAGGGGATAAATTAGACTATTTCATACTTGAGGGGGTAAATTAGACACCATCTCATACTTCAGGGGGTGATGTAGACTTTTTTTCTTTTTGAAAGGGAATCACACAAATTTAGCAAGGGAGCTGTGGGTTTCAATTAACAAATCTTTGGAGAAAGATTGCCAAATTGTTGTTGCCAAAAATAGTTCAGGAAATCTTAGGAGGAAAAAAATCATCCTATTGGACTGACTTTGCGTCACTCTACCGCTCGATCCTCTTCTTGTGCTGCTCGCTGCCGCTCCTAGGTCCGTACTCCCCGGTCACCAGCACCATCGGTAACCTCGCTGGCTCGCAGTTTTGCCTCGTGGACCACGAGGCCATCGCTCAGGAGAGCTCCCTCGCACTCCAGCCCGAACCGTGCTTCTAGTGCGCTCTCCTGTGCCGCGCCCGCCCTTGTCGACGCGAGGAAGATGAACAGTACACATGGGCCCGCTACAGTGACTAGCAGAGGGAGGGAGACGGGCGCTGTTGGTCTGGGCAGATGGAGGCGTCAAGTTCCACCGTGGCGCTGATCTGGGCTGCCACGTCAGCGGAAGCTGGGAGTTACTGTTTTCTACGATATTTTTGTAGTCGGCACCGGAGACCCGCTGGCAATAGAAGAGGCGTCCACCTAAAAGGGGTGTTTGGATGTAGGAATTTAGTCGGTGTCACATCAGATGTTAGAAGAGGTGTGGTATGAGGTGTTTGTAATACTAATAAAAAATAAATTACAAATTCTGTCAGTAAACCGCGAGACGAATTTATTAAGACCAATTAATCCATCATTAGCACATGTTTATTTTAGTATAACATTGTCAAATCTATATCTATATCTATATCTATATCTAATAATAAAGAGGTAAAATTTCTCGGCTCCTATTTTTTTGGCCGGCCCTTCCTTAACTACTCGGCGTCACTCTTCTTTCTTTTTAATAAAGAGGAAAATTTTATTTCGGTTCGGCCATGTTTTGGTCTGTCTCCCTCTAACTATTGTCACTCACTTAGTTTAGAGATGCAAAAACCTTATATTTACACAACTCATATGTCATCTCTTCATATCACGTTACATATCACAATAGCCGCAATATTTAAGTTTAGTCAAACTTCTATGAATTTTCCTTACGTGATTAATCCTTTATTGCACTAACTTTATCGTGGGCCTTAAAAATTAAATAATTCAATCCAGCCCAATTAAATGAGATATCAATTTTCTATGCGAGATTACATTGCACTAATTTTATTGTGGGCCTTAAAATTTATTTAATTTAATCCGGCCCAATTAAATGAGGTCATCTTACATGGTCCAAATATTTTAATTTTTCTTTAGATTTTTCCAGGACTCCGTGCCGGTTTCTTTATTTCTTTGTCTTTTTTCTCGGTTCGTTTTTTCTCCTTTCCGTTTCCATTTTCTCTCCTATTAGTTTTTTTATTACATTGAACAAAATTTTTTGTTAAACGTTTATTCGGACTCCTCCCTTGCAAAGTCTTACCGAGTTACAAAATAGAATAGAATACTACTAGGATGTGCTTTATTAGGATGTGCTTTCAAGTATATAAAGGATTATTTGGACTGCTACCTTGCAAAGTCTTGCCGAGTCCGACGTTAATGTTGGAATTGTGATTCACTCTACCATTAGGCCTACCCTAAGGGTGGTTGTATATTGTATCATACATGGGCCTCTAATGGGCCTATACTCCAACACCCCCGCAGTCTGGACTACCGGCGCAGCGGAGTTTAAGACTGGGCAAGAAAGAAAACAAGTACAGGACCCTCGCAGTCACAACTAGCCACCGGAGACGTTGAGGCTGGAGCAAAACTCGGAGAAGGTCGAGGAAGGGAGACCTTTGGTGAAGATGTCCGCAAACTGTGAGGTGGTCGGGACATGAAGTACCCGGACGTCGCCGATGGCCACACGGTCGCAGACGAAGTGTAGATCGATCTCCACATGCTTGGTCCTCTGGTGCTGCACGGGGTTGGTGGAGAGGTAGACCGCGCTGACGTTGTCGCAGTAGACGAGCGTGCTCCTGGCGAGAGGGCGGTGAAGCTTAGCCAGAAGATGGCGGAGCCAGGCGGCCTCGGCCACACTGTTGGCAACAACACGGTACTCCGCCTCGGCACTGGATCGTGAGACCACCGGCTGGCGCTTGGATGACCCAGAGACAAGGTTGCCGCCGAGGAAGACAGCGTAGCCGGAGGTGGACCTGCGGGTGTCCGGACAGCCCGCCCAGTCAGCGTCGGTGTAGACAACCAGCTCGGCAGCGGAGGACTGGCCGAGGAGCAGCCCGTAGCCGAGGGTGCCACGAAGGTACCGGAGAAGCCGCTTCATAGCAACCAGGTGGGGCTCCCGTGGAGCATGCATGTTGAGGCAGAGCTACTGTACGGCATAAGTGATGTCCGGCCGTGTGAAGGTGAGGTACTGGAGCGCGCCAGCAAGACTCTGGTAGGCGGTAGAGTTCGTTGGCCCAAGCATCGGACCCCCAGCCTCTGATAGCTTGCCCTGGGTGTCAATCGGGGTAGAGCAGGACTTGCAGTCAGTCATCCCTGCTCGCTCTAGAATGTCACAAGTGAACTGCCGTTGGTGGAGGAACGGGCCTGAAGGTCGGGGCTCAACAGTGACGTTGAGGAAGTGGTGGAGCACCCCAAGATCCTTCATAGCAAATTCCTTCTGGAGAGATGCAATGATACGGTGATATCAATTTTCTATGCGAGATTACATTGCACTAATTTTATTGTGGGCCTTAAAATTTATTTAATTTAATCCGACCTAATTAAATGAGGTCATCTTACATGGTCCAAATATTTTAATTTTTCTTTAGATTTTTTCAGGACTCCGTGCTGGTTTCTTTATTTCTTTGTCTTTTTCCTCTGTTCATTTTTTCTCCTTTCGTTTCCATTTTCTCTCCTATTAGTTTTTTATTACATTGAACAAAATTTTTTGTTAAACATTTATTTGGACTTCTCCCTTGCAAAGTCTCACCAAGTTACAAAATAGAATAGAATACAACTAAGATGTGCTTTACTAGGATGTGCTTTCGAGTATATAAAGGATTATTTGGACTGCTACCTTGCAAAGTCTTGCCGAGTCCGACATCAACACAAAATACAAAATAGATTTCAATATAACTAGGATGAAAGTAAAGAATAAAAAGTCCGACATCAATACAAAATACAAAATAGATTTCAATACAAGGCGTTCTAGATTTGCGTTTCAGATTTGAACTAATCCAAGAACCAAGCAATCATACGGAAGACATGGAACACTCTTCCGGCTCTCATCCTCACACTAATACACACAAAGGAGAGCCAATGATAATTGATACAGGATCAGAAGTATATGTCATAATTTTTGTTTCGTCCAACCTAATAATCATCCGGAGTCGGAGTAGACTGCCTGTAACATGTTCCATATCCTTTCCATATTTTTTTCTTTTTTCCTTTTCTACCTATCCTTCCTACGTTTTTGTTTTTTCTTTTCCTTTCCTACCAGATGATTTTCTGCCGGATGGTTCTCTGCGTAGGTTCCGTCTTTACCGTGCTTGTCGTGCTGCATGTTCTCTGGCTTTCTCCTTTTACGGCAGCGCTATTCTACACCCTAGGTGTAGAATATTATTCTACACCCCAGGCCAAAACTGACTAAAAAATACTGAGTACTACTAAACCGTGTTCAGTATTAATCAGTACTACGCACAGTACCACGAAATACTGAATAATACTGAAACACGACAACTGAACAGTACTGAATTTTATTCAGTATAACAGCTCAGTGTAGAATAATATTCTACACCTAGGATGTAGAATAGCACGTGTGTGTATATATATATATATAGTGTTGGATATTTGAACCTTGACCTTTCCGTGTTTGCTTTTATGAAATCCTCTCCAATCCACTTGAATTAAGATTAAAATGATTAGGCCCTAAATAAAATTTTCCACCATTAGCTTGTTCATGTAGTTTTGATTACAAATAAAACTTATTATTATTAAAATCTAGATCATGGTCCAATTAATCAAACTTTGGACTGAAATCTTGAGCAGTTTTCATCCAATCTAATTAAAATAAACGTATTAAAAATAAACAATATAGTCAAAAGAAATATACTTTCAAGATGTATACATATATAAATGCAATTCTCGACAAGGGCTACCATGTAAAAAATCGAGAGAAATCTCCATCATAATTATTGACAACAGACCAATCCTTAACACGACGCGGATGACTAACTCCTTGTCAATAGTAATCAAATATTATAATTAATCCAATATAACAAAAAAAACATATCATCGATCTTTACACATGTATCAATACAATCCTCGACGAGAGCTGCTACATGAAAATCGAGCGAAGTCTCTGTCATAATCATCAACTAACAGAGTGATCCTTAACACGACTGCGACTATCTCCTTGCCGATTTTAATTAGTAGAGTTCCATACTTTTACAAGTCACTAAAAGAAGTCACAAAATTCAATATCTAACCCTACCAACACATGAATAATACAAAAAATAAATTACAATATATGTAGGAATAAACATTGTTGTGCTTAAATGAAACAAACGAAACTATTAAAATTGCATTTAAATTTGATACAAACTTAACAGGACATGTCATGTTTTGGCCAATATTAACTTATATTATGAGTATCGTGGACATTCCCATTCTCGTTTCGCATTAACACTTGGATAATATAAAAATAAATTATATCTTTCAAATTTGATAGAAAGGAAAAATTCAATATGTAACATTTGCATTTTTGTTTCCTATTAATATTTGATAGTTTTTTTAACCCGTTGCAACGCACGGACATATTTACTAGTCATAGACTAATTAGGTTTAAAAAATCTGTCTCGCAAATTAGTCGCAATATGTGTAATTAATTATTTTTAGTCTATATTTAATACTTCGTACATGTGTCCAAAGAGCCAATGTGATATGTGCTAAACTTTAGCACCCTGTACCACTAAGGGGGTGTTTGGATGGAGGGACTAAAGTTTAGTTGGTCATATCGGATGTTACACGGGGTGTCAGATGAGGTATTCGGATACTAATAAAAAAACAAATTACAGATTCCGTCAGTAAACCACGAGATGAATTTATTAAGACTAATTAATCTGTCATTAGCACATATTTACTGTAACACCACATTGTCAAATTATGGACTAATTAGGTTTAAAAAATTCGTCTCGCAAATTAGTCTCAATCTATGTATTTAGTTTCGTAAATAGTCTATACTAAGTAGCGTACCCTACGTTGCTATAGGATAACTAAACTTTTGTACTAAAACACACGGACCGCATAATAAGATAATAATGTTGTGAATGGAGAGCGCGGTATCGCAGGCTCACAAACTCTACTATATAGATATTTCCGTGATACAGCTAAGTAATGTTTTATATCGGCTAAGATAAATTTATTTCTAGGACGGAAGAAGTAATATTGCATTTTTTTGAACGGAGGGAGTATTAATCATTCGATTTGTCTCAAGTGCAGTACTAAACATAGCAGTACTATAGCACTAAGGCATGTCTATACCGTTACATGACGCTCCTTCTCTCTTCTAGCAAGCAAATCTACCTCTGCACGAGCCGACATCAACATATTGCCCAAAAGCTTACCTGCAGCATATGAGATGATGCCACCACAGCAAATAGAAACGTTTCAGACGAGAGAAAAAGAAACAACCAACAAGAGATAGATCAGATCTCCTATCAAACAAAAAAGAAACATCAGATCTTGTGAGTTATCAATAGATATCGAAGCTACTGGAGTTATAGAGACACAGGAGCAAGTACGTTAGCAGATCGATGGAGCAAGAGGAGACGGTACAGTACCATACCCGCAGCCGGACATAGTGCGATGTGCACCGCGCCTCAGTCACGCAATACGACGGCCGGGTCCTTGGACGGTGGCGGCCGGCGCCGGGATTGTCAGACACGTCCCTCGCCGCGTTGGCGGTGGGGTCTGGGTCGCGGTCCTGGTCAAGGCAACGGGTGTAGGGCGTGTCAAGGCCATGGACTGCATGCGTGATATGAGCCGCGTTCAACATGACGACGCATGGAGTTCCCACCTACCGGCACACGGAGTCGCGGTATCGCAAGAGGAGGGCAGACCGACGACTCGAGGCAATTGTCGCACTGACTGACGACTCGAGGCAATTGTCTGCATTAACTTTACTGTCAGCCCACCCATTGAAATTTTGCCAAGAAATTATGGCACCACGTGTACCGACCCATGCTCATTTTACAAAGTAACAACATTTTTAGAGCCTATCACATCGTTTGGTGAAAATAATTCCTACCTACACTTTACCTGCATAAAAGGTCTGCCAAACAAGTCAAAAGATTTTCCTCTGCATCCCCTAAATTGTTGTTATCTATACATAATATTCAGTACATGCTCCCTGAATGGAATGGGAAAGCGAAGTGTCCGAAACAAAAAATATCACTGTTAGATTTCTCTACCAAAAGATTTGGATCCTCTAGGAGCACAAGTGTAAGATCCAAATGGCTAGAAGGGGGGTGAATAGCCTATTTAAAAATCTACAAGCTTCACTAAATAACCACGTTAGTATAAAAGATGGCTAAGCTAATTCTAGCACTAGCTCAACTACACTATGCAAGCCACCTATACAATTCTAAGTCACTAAGCTACTTACTTCTATATGATAAAGGCAACACTAAGCAAACTACACAAGGACTAGTACAAGAAAGTAAAGAGCAAGTGACTTGATTCTTATACCAACGATGTAGAGAAGCAATGTACTCGAAGAATCAATCACAATGAGCAATCACAAGAGAAATCCTTGGCAAAGAGATGACACAAGATTTTTACTGAGGTTCACTTGCTTCCCGGCAAGCTACTCCTCGTTGTGGCGATGCACCCACTTGATGGATCACGAACTAATCAACTATCAAGAGTTGAACCCTCAGCGGGTGCCGCACATCCACTTACAAGATGGGGATCCTCCAAGCCACGTGCTTCACTAGAGTAGCCAATTCGCGAACTCCCGCGGGGAAGGCTCAAGAACCCCTCACAATCAACTTGGTGAGGCTCGAAACAATCTCCAAGGTCGAGCTCAACACCACTGCTGCTCCAAGCCGTCTAGGGTGTCGGAAAACACCCAAGAGTAACAAGCAATCCGCAGCAAACACAAAGATCAAGTGCCACTAGATGCAACTCTCAGTGTAATGCACTTGAATCTCACTCAATCTCTCTAGAGTATGTAACCAAGCAAGGAGATGAGTGGAGGGAGTGTTCTCTAGCTCAAAGTGTGCCTCAATATCTCAAATGTGCAAGAGAGAACCCCCAAGGGCCAGGCACCTCTTATTTATAACGTTTCACTTAAGAGCTAGCTGTTAACAACTTCACTGGACGATTTTCGGGGGCGACAGACGCTGCACAGTAGCGTCTATTGCTAAACCGACAGACGCTACAGGCACATCTGTCGTACCACCGAGCGGCGACGTGTCCCGACCGTTGCAGTTTACCGCGCTCGCGCTCTACGCGCAGACGCGTCTGTCGCGACCGACAGACGCCGCTTGCCACCGTCAGACGCGGTCCAGTAGCCATTTTTGCTGAACGCTCGACGGACGCGTCCGTTGCTGCACTGACAAACGCGGTCCAGCGTCTGTCGCGCAAGCTCGCGCGCGCCAGAACAGACCCTTTGTCGACAGACGCGGCAATAGTGCCCGCGCCCGCGTCTGTCACGAAGTCGGCAGCGCCGCCTGTCTTAGGGTTGCCCGACAGATGCTGATGTCAGCGTCTATCGGCTCCAAGGCTGGCGTCTGTCGCCTGTATCTCAGCGAAAACTCATCGTTTGATCGCTCCGCTTGATCGCCCTTATTCCTTATGAGCTACTCTTCATATGTGTATCACTAAAACACATGTTTTAGCTCATGAAACACCTCCGTGCTTTCACCACTTTTTCAACCTCTGGCGCAATGGAAAATAGGCATTTCATTTCCCCGAAAACGCTTGTATCCCGCCTAAACCCCTCACTACCGCTCAAACACCGCCGCCTTCGCAAATGTGCCAACACCATCATGTGTAAAACACCATGTGCATATGCGTTAGCATTTTCACAATCATTTTCCAAGGCGATATGTTACCTATCTACTAGATCCTAATGCATATGCTCAAGAAGATGACCTGGCAGCACTTGATCCACGGGCTAACCGTGATTGCCCCTCTTGATAGTCGGCTATCAATTCTAAACCCGGTCAATCACTTCTCTACTCATCTTAGACCGGCAAAAGCAAACCCTATGATTATACCTTTGCCTTGATCACTTTGTTCCATGTCCATCTCCTCATGCTTGATCACCATGACCATCATTTCATGTCCATGCACCATCTCTATGTGATCTTGTGGCCACCACTCCATGCCACATGCACCTTCATCACATGTGTTGCTTATGCCTAACTTAAACCACTTAACACATGATATTAGCAACTTGGTTTCATTAATTACCAAAACTAAACTTGGGCTTTCAACAAGGACTCAGGCTAAATTGTAACACCCCAGGTGTTTATCACCAATTAAGTAGTGTGTTTAAGCTCAAACATGAGTGGAGATGACGATGTCAAGGTCAACCTATGGAGATGAGCCTAACCTAAAGTTGGATGTTGCACCATTACTTTACATATAGGCCCCTTTTCAAGATATATACTTGGGTGGTGTTATTGCCATATCTTCATGTGTCTCACCTTGGTACCTATCTATATTGATCCCTGGAAAAGTTTCATGAAGTTTGGAATCAAAAAGTCACATGAAATGATAAGCTCCATTCCTATTGGAACTTGCACCATTAAGTTAATGGAACTATAGATCATCAACCAAACCATGCAAATTTACCCAAATGACTCTAGATGAACTCTACAACAAAAGTCATGAAGGGTTCATGTTGAGCAAATGTCAAGAAAATGCTTCCATAGATCAAAAAGGATGAATTAAGATTTATCAGGATGCAACTTTGACTTAGCATGAACTGTGGCTTAGATTGTTTACGTGGCAGTGAAACCTAAATAAAAGTTGTAGTTCATCTTATGTACAACAAACTTTGTTTAATAGTCGAGAGCTAGTTTAGTCTCTAACTTAGTTTAACAAGGCCTCCAAAAGTGAATGCAGTGCTGTCCCTGGAGCTGAAAATTTGGCTAAGTCCCTAATGCACTAAAACTGAATTTTCAGTTTCGAGGTACCCTACTTCGGGGATTTATATCTTGCAAACCGAGCTGATCCAGCCCAAGATTCCTTAAGAAATATTGTTGCCCTCATGTAGCTCTACCATGTTGATCACATTGCCTCAGGTTAATATGCGGCGCTTAAAGAGTTAGAAGGGGGAAAAGAAGGCAGTTTCAGTCGCTTGGAACTAACATGCAGAATTCAGTTTTTAGGTACCCTATTTTGGAGCTCTATATCTTCCAATTTTGGTCGAGTTAGACTTTGACACTTTAAGGAGAGTTGGAGTACTCCTGTAGCTCTAAGGCATGGTGCAATCGGTTGAACAAATCACTAATTGGTTTGAGAGTTATGAAGGGATGAAAATGGTGTTTTAGGAGTATTTTTGAGGTAGTATTAGCAACTCATCCGTTTGAATTGGCAGGGGCAACAGTAGTGGCCCGGTCTCAGGCATGGCCGCCGCGTGGTGTGGCCGAGCTCCGCGTGCCGTCTCCTTGTCTCCACTGCTCGCCACCTTGCACCCATGTTCAAGAAAAGGAGGCCGAGCGCCCTGCCCTTCTTCCTCTCTCTCTCCCATTCTCTCCCTCACTCGCTCTCCCTCCGTGTCTGCTATCTGTCTCGGTCTCGCTCGCCATGGAGGTCGAGCACGAGCAGAGCGCCACAGCCGCTGTTTTGCCACCGCTCTCCTCCAGCCACCACCGTCCCCATGCCGCGTCTTCCAGCTGCTGCCGCTGGCTAGCCGCTCATTGCCGTCGTTGGCCGGGCCGATAGCCGCAGCCACGCGTGCAGGCGCTGGCGCGCAACCCGCCACGGCCGAGCAGCCGGAGGCCGCTACCAGCCAAGCCAGGGCCAGGCGCAGCCCTGGGCTGCCGCGACGACCTTCCGGGCGACCCTCCCGAGCCGCCGGCGCCGTTCCACCTCGCCGGAGCACCGGCCGCAGCCGCCGCCGGAGCACGCGCATGGCCAGGTCACCGTGGGCCACCTCGGGCCGAGCCGAGCTGTCCCCTGGGTGTGCACGACTTCCCTGGTGCTCCACCGCCACTCCCCGGCCACCGGCGTGGCCACCTTCGCCGGAACAGCGAGCTCCCGGCGGCACCCCTCTGTAATTCGCGACTAGGGATCTCGTACATGAATTTGACAAAAGGCAGGGGCCTAAGTGCAGAGTCTGTGACTCAGATGAATAGTGCTATAAGGACCTGTTTGTGGTAGTTTTTGCTGAACTTTGGAAATACATAGTAAATCATAGGAAATTCCTAAAATAGCAAATGAGGACTTTTTGGAATCCTTGTGAAATTATCTATGCAGTGGATCTATAATATATTATGTTTTAGTTTAGATTTTTAGCTGTAAAAATAGATCTATGCTTCTAGGTTTTCAATGCTAGTTCTATTTGTCATTTTCATAACTGCCAATGTAGGGCTCCAAATGAAGTGAAATTTTTGTGGCATGCTACTCATGTGATGTTTGATGTGTGGTAAAAATTTCATGAATTTTAGTTGTAGTATGAGTGAGTTATTGATTCATCTTGCTATCACATGAATTCTTGCATTATCCTTTTGTCTTTTTCATAGAGGTTGATATATATCTCCAAATGGTTTGAAAATTGTATAGTGAACTATTGAGAGCATATTTAGGCCGCTGTAATTTTGGTAGAATTTATTGTGCATTTTTGGTAGGTGTTCATAATTCCACCTAATTATCTAAGATAAATTAAGAAATGTATTAAAATAATTTATCTAGCATTGGACACTATGTTTTATGGTGTTCATTAGTCATGGGTGACATGTTGGTAAAGTTGGTCTTGTCCAAGTATATGTTTGCAACATAAGTTAATAATTATTTCTTGTAATTGAGGTTTCTGGACAGATCTGGGAACTTAGCAAAGTTCTTCATGATAATGTGCTTTTTTGTAAAACTTGTTTATACAAAAGTTGTAGATAATTTATGTATCTAGCTGCTATTAAAATTTGGTGGCATTTGGCCATGTGGTTTAGGAGTTATAGCTGTTTAAAGTTGGGTTCCAGAATTGCTTGCTCTCTGTCTTGTTAGACCAGTTTCTATGTTTGTGTAAATTCGACATGTTAAACTTTAGAATCATGCTGTGATGATTATAAATGAAATGTAGAGAATTTCATAAGCTTTCTATAATGTCTTATTGCATATCATTTGGATTTTTAGATCTCCAGTTATGATTAAATTACTCAGCTACTGTTCTGATGTCCAAGAGGTAGCAATTTCTAGTTCTAGTACTTTGATTAACTTTGCCATGCTTGTGTATGGAAGTGTGACTCATATCTTTGATGATACTTGGGTTAGTACCCTGTAATCTTATGAGACTTGTGTCTTGATTGATGTGATTGCCCTCTTCTATGTTACGCCTTAAGAGAGGATAAAGTTAATTAGCTCTATGTGTTTGTGTGAACTTGGTATGCTTGTTTGATTACTCTGTTGATTTCACTTCTATGCATTCATACATATGCATTATTGCACCTCATTTAGGTACGCTAGCTGAAGCACGTGAAGAACCTAAGGTGGAGCCAAATCCAAAGATGGAGTTGGTGGATCCATCCCGAAGATAAAAGGATCGGACAAGTGCTAGATTGGAGAATGCTCGCCAAGCGAGTGTCGTCTGACAACCACTGACTTGTGTCGGATCCCAGGCAAGCCCCGGAGCATTATAAGCCTCCTATCTTCAAAGCAATTAATGATATATATATGTTATAAGTATTGTTGCATTAAGTGGTAGGAGTTGGTTGGAAACCCTTGCTGCATTATATCATTCCCTGTCCAGATATATGAATCATTGAATCCTACATAGACTAGGATCGAGTAGATGCTTAGCCCTGCTTTAAGCGGTAGAAGTCAGGTGATTTCCTGTCACCTACGAGATATAGGGATATTCATATATGGCACGGTTGGCTATATTTGCTATCGTGGAATGGAACCATGTGTTAATAAAATGAAATGAGACCGGGCGGGATGACGATAGTGAAGCAACAAGGTATGGAGGTCTTGGTTGTAGATCTATCCCCGTCTGAGTCGGTTAAGGACCGATTCGCTGTACGTCCTTGAGTCATGTTGAACGCAGTCTAACACTTAGTTGGCCGGATAAGTCGTTCCGACCGCGAAGCCGAGTAATATGGTTCAGGCCGGGAATCGAATGGTAGGTTGCTTCTTGGAGGAGAGAAAGGATGTGCTTGGGGACATTGGCGTGAGACCAAGGGGGGGTTAGAGTCCCTATCACCTGGCAGAGTGTCGCCCTTGGGGTCGCGACATCATTCGGACCCGCGATTCCTGAATCATATGAAAAGGTGGCCTGTGCGACCCTGGCAGGGGTCTGCACGGTGAGTGTTAGAAATACCCCTCCAGCTGGATAGGAATTCGATTCGAATCGCCGTCGCTCCCGGTTAGTGAGCACTTGACTTGAGCAGCGGCAACGTAGATTCCATTAAATTGAACAGATGGTTAATTGGATAACGATGGAAAGGTTGCCTCAATTTATACCTGCTATGGTTAATATTGTTTGCTCCTAATAAAGTGAGTGCTCTAGTACAGGTTCTAATATAGAGGACAGGTTAATGATAATTAACTTGATGCTTAAGCATTAATGATTATTTATCCATATTAAGCTTTTATGCAAAATTTTGTCAAGCTAGCCCACTTTATATCAGCCTTGCATGATCCTTGGTGTCACTTTATTTCTGGTTTATGACGGGTAAGTCTAGCTGAGTACCTTCTCGTACTCAGGGTTTTATCCCCACTTGTTGCAGGTTGTGATGTATCATGACGACTGCAAGAGTTGGTTGGCTCCTGCCGTAGTGGCGGAGTGTGATCACGGGCATGATCCTCCTGAGTTAGCTTCTCTCTAATGCTTTTGTTGGGAGTCGACCTTGGTACTGGCATGTATTTGAAATAAAATAAATGTTAGTTTCAAATTACTTTGCTTCCGCTACTTTTGAACTTAAGATGTAATAACTATGTTGAACTCCGATGTATATTTTGATTACTTGTGAAATGGATGTAACATGTGACTTGTTATGTTGAATCACTACGATCTTGGCTTGTATGTTGGTTGGTTTGAAATCCCTCGTGATTTCATTGGACTACCGGAGTTATATGGGCTCAAGTGCGAGAATTTGATCACTTCGGTGATTGTTTTTGTACTTGTGCTCTTATAATTTGGACGGTTCCGTTACAGCTGGTATCGGAGCAAGATTCAACATTAAACTTGTCGTATGTGTATTTAAAACAAAGGTTTTGTTTTATAAAATCAATTTTATCAACTTATAGCTATATATAGGTTTGTGAAAACTGAATTCTAAATCTAAGTATGCCAGTGGTCAATTTCCTTATGCCCATATAAGGATTATTAGGTGGCTTATGTAAGTACTAACTTTGGGGTTTTTCATTTATGCATCTACGCCCAGACCAAGGTATGTATGTGTGATGACTCTCCCACACTATGCTACCCGATGTGTCAGATTAGAGGTAGCCTTCATATATGAAATAGCCATATATGTCGCTAGTTTACTTGTATGCAATATCGCACCTACGCTCAGGTAAGTGTGAGTTGTGAGAGCATGACCGAACAACCGTCGGTCTAGGGGAGAGCTAGTTTTGGTTACTGGATTATTTACATGTTACACACATGTATATATGAAGGTACTTAATTGTGGGAGATTGATGATTCGGGTAGTTTTGGTGCTACATGTATATATACGGGGGTATATGTACATGGGAGTACTTAGAATTTTACTTCTCTGCTTTCATTGTGTGCTATATTGGGAAATGTTGGGCTGCAATGAAATTTTTCTGCAGGTACACTAACCATGAATGCGTAAGTCGAATGTAGCTAACGACTAGATATATATATATATCGAGAGAGTGCGTGTTATGCCACCGACATAGAACGTGATCGCCACCTTAGGTTGGCAATCTTGTGAGGATGAATAGGACAAAGCATGCATTATCATGATTGTTGCTTTATGCATAGCCATGCTCCTCTCACCCTTGTTCTATAGTGTGTAACTTGTGATCAATGTGTTACACTATCTTTCTTGAGTGAAGTAAAACAAGAATGCCTTGTTCCTTGTTGCTTGAGAAAAATGTGTGCTTAGCCTTACTAGAAATAAGTGTGGTTACATGCTTGAACTTAGAGATATCATCTAGCTTAGCCAAGTGGTGGATATGTTGTTCACCCAAGAGTTTGCAAATGCTTTAGACCTCACTTAAGTAATTATGGATTCTCATGAATGAATTAAATTCGTGTTGGTCTAAGGTAACAAAAATTTAGAGCTACTAGAATAACATGTTTTGTGTGCTCTCTTGTTAAGTAGAACAAAGGCAAGCTTTGTTTTGCTTATTAAACGTTGGCTGCTAGAACGGTTTCTGTTGTACTGATGCTTTCGTGGCCATCATTGTGTGTTCTATAGTTATAGAGAATACCAAAGTTGTAGCTAACTTACTTATCTTGCTTTTCCAATAATTTCATGACACTAGGCCTTATGGTTTGGGAGTTATAAATTTTAGAAGTTTGTTGTCAGAATCTGCTCATGTTCAGAACAGATCTGAATGTTTGCTTTATTTGACCTATGTGCTTATGGAATCAGGTCTTGGAAATATTAGAGGAAGTGTAGTACTTTTTCTAAGCTTTCCAAAATGCTAAAGATCACTACTTTTGATGGTATAAATCTCTAGTTGTGAGCTTGCAAAGTGGAATGACAGAATCTGTCCAAATCTGGGCAGAAATGTCTTCTTTGTGTTGATTAACCTTGTTAGCTGTAGAATCATCCTAATAAGATAATAGGAAAGTTATGGAAAATTTAATAAGCTTTACATCGAGTTAAGGATCAGCCTTGTTGGGTCTCTAGAACTCCAGTTACGCATTTTTGAAGTTCTTGTCAGTTTTCTGTCCATATTGGTACAGATCTGAAATATTAGCATTTTTGGTCATGTTAATCTATGAATTAGCTATTGGTATGAATAACTAAAGTGTAGTCATCTTCCTAAGCTTTCTAGAAAGTCTAGGATCACCTTTGTGGGATGTCTATAACCTCAGTTAGGGTTGAAACAACTACTGCGCTGCTGTCCAGATTCTATGTATATGCTAAGTTACCCACCTTAGCTAGCGTTTGTTTTGGACTAAACTTGTAGTTAGTTCTTGCTTTAGATAAATGCTTGTTTTGAGAGAGCCTTGTGCTTTGTATTGGTTGCTTAAGCCCATTCGTTTGAGTTTTCCCCCATGTCTGCTTGACTGCGATGTTGTATGTATGCTTGTTATCTAGGTAGTGCCCTAGTTGTCATCTCGTTTGTCCTCGGTGAGCATACGAGGGTCACATAGCTTTAGCCTAGAACAAAGTTCACGTACGTAATTGTATGGTTATTGTCTTCCATTAGGTTCTCTATCTTAGGAGCCTGAGCCTGTAGACTTAGTGGTTAGTCCTTGAATGTTTGTATCCATGCCTGTGCTTGACCGAAAGTCCAAAGTTTAGTTCTCTGATATGTTTACATAAGCCGTGGATGTTTTCCAACCCTTTTTGTGAAGACCCTTGTTGACTAACCAACCAAGTTAACTCTCATCAACGTTAGCCTTTGACCATGGTTCGTACATTGCCAGTTGTGGAGACCGCACCCAAATTTATGTTGGACCTTCCGGTTACCTCTCCCAAAGGTTAGCTAGTGTGACGCAACGTCTCTCTGCTATGGCCTCTAAATCGTTTGCTTGTAAATTCGTGCATCTACCTTATCAACTCAATCTATGACTACATATCAGTTTTCGCCTTGAAATTGCTTAATTCGTCTCCAACCTTCCCAAGTCTTGGGATGTTTATCAGTCTTGATCTCATGTTGTTGCCCAACATGAATGAATCTCCTGTCAATCTTTTATCTGGTACTCCCCTCGGTGGACGCAAGTCATACGTAGAATTTAAGCAAGAGTCTCTTGCTCAGTTATCCTTGGCAATTGTGCGATATTCTCTTGTGCTATATTTTGATCTTCGGATCATTTTCGTGATGATTCTAAACCTTGTGACTACCTTTGCTTGCTATCCCTCCTTGTATGGCGCTTGCTCTTACAGCCCATTGGTGCCACTTGAAATTTCACTTTCGTTGTGCGTTTAGTAATGGGGTTATGAGTAGCCGCTGATGGTGCCGCGACGAAACCAAGGGCCTCCTGTGGCTGCAGACACATGGCTGGCTGCTTGGCACGCGCCGGTATCACGGTTTCTAGTCATGATCCATTATCAAATGACAGACGATGTGTTATTTTCTCGTGTTCCTTTTCTTGGTTATATCTCTATATGGTATCGTGAGATCCATATCTTAGATCGAAAGTAGTGGAGTTTCCTTCTGAGGTTACTAAGAGGATAACCTTTGAAGAACAGGTCACCGACATAAACATTAACAGACCGCAATAGGTGGTAGACAAGTGACTCTCCTTAGTTGTTCCGTATTGACGAAAGTCATCTAGTAAGCAAGTATCTCATCTCTATTGGATAAAAAGGACACCCAACACTTAAAAAAAAATTGGATAAGTCATTCGTTGGATAAGAATCAATCATCACAATATGCAAATTTTAACCTTTGTATGCATAGTGACCACACCGTCGAAATCAACCCTCTTTGGTGTAACCCCTTATCTGTGACTTCGATGGCAACCATCTGTTCTGCACCAACCACAGTTGTTGTGGTCAAAAGTGAAGATTTGGAACTTTTAGTGTTGAGAGACAACTGATTAGTTACCAATAGGAAGGTTAATCTCCAGCTAGGTAATGACTCTTTGGTAGCTACGAAGGCTATGTCTTACAGAGCAATAACCAACAAGAAGTTAATCAACTAGCCAACAACTGGAATGATATTCTATCTTCTAGAGCCATTGTGATCAAGTCAATTCCGTCTTGGACAATCACATAGATAGTGCAAGGTGTTGAATCAGCTAAGGTGAAGAATTAGGAAAGCATGCCCTAGTTTCGATCAACATCCTTGTGCCCTTAGGTGCCACAAACGGTTTGTTCATAACTTTATTGGACAAAGTGTTGAGGAATATTCGAAAGCAATTTGAAAAGTGTCAAACAACAGATTTCCCATCTTAGAGCTACTGTGTGATCCTAAAAAGGAAGTCTCAAGGTGAAAGTTGGCCTGACAAGGTTGCTACATTGCAGGTCAACTCAACTTACAGTGCAACTAAGTCACAAAGGAAAATTTTACTCAACCGCTTGGTGGTAGACTACTCCCCATGGTTTAGTGAATATTTACAACTTTTGTTGTCCTTAAGGCCTCACTACATTTGCTTTGGTAATGATTTTCCAAATGATGACATACTTTGGTACCTTATAAATGTTTTTACCCAAGAGGTTGCATCTGATTCAACCCAGATAACTATTGCCTTTGGATAAGAGGATCTTCTTAGGTAACATTTGGCAGAAATACGAAGCCAACTGAGTCAGTTATCATATTGACTAATCCCTCGATAGACTCAGATAATACAGTGTTGTCATCAGAGAAAGAGAACTGCACACATGGAACCACAAGTAGTTTTCCATTAGTTGGTGTCTAAATGAATGAACATTTACGACCAACATAGACCCTGTCTATTGGTTAGTCAGTATCCTATAACCTCAGAGAATGTTTGTCGTCTATGATCTCACTCTTTTGGAAGATTGTACTCAAGCCATTTTGGTAGAGAACTGCTTTTCAAAGCCGTGTGAATATAGAGTCATTTCAACAAGTATACTTCTGATTATTTCGGTCTAATGTCAAGTTCATATGGCCTATGTTGTGCTCATTAGAGAGTCAAATACTTGTGAGTGGTTCACTCATGGACCAATTGACCTCCGTACACTGAGAATGCAGTATGTGCTATCTTGGATTCCTCCCAAAGTAACAATGCTTCATGGAAGTCAATGAAGGAAATTCTTCAGACAAATTTTACCATGAAGAGTAAGTATCAGAAAGTGCCTTTGGCCAAATTGTTCACCGATGTTGAAGCTTTGTAGCTGAATGCTATAGCAGATGTTGGGAACTAGATAACGTGTCTCTCTTCCTTAAAAGATCTTCCATTCCGAATCTCGGGACGCGATTCTTTTAAGGGGGGAGGGCTGTAACACCCCAGGTGTTTATCACCAATTAAGTAGTGTGTTTAAGCTCAAACATGAGTGGAGATGACGATGTCAAGGTCAACCTATGGAGATGAGCCTAACCTAAAGTTGGATGTTGCACCATTACTTTACATATAGGCCCCTTTTCAAGATATATACTTGGGTGGTGTTATTGCCATATCTTCATGTGTCTCACCTTGGTACCTATCTATATTGATCCCTGGAAAAGTTTCATGAAGTTTGGAATCAAAAAGTCACATGAAATGATAAGCTCCATTCCTATTGGAACTTGCACCATTAAGTTAATGGAACTATAGATCATCAACCAAACCATGCAAATTTGCCCAAATGACTCTAGATGAACTCTACAACAAAAGTCATGAAGGGTTCATGTTGAGCAAATGTCAAGAAAATGCTTCCATAGATCAAAAAGGATGAATTAAGATTTATCAGGATGCAACTTTGACTTAGCATGAACTGTGGCTTAGATTGTTTACGTGGCAGTGAAACCTAAATAAAAGTTGTAGTTCATCTTATGTACAACAAACTTTGTTTAATAGTCGAGAGCTAGTTTAGTCTCTAACTTAGTTTAACAAGGCCTCCAAAAGTGAATGCAGTGCTGTCCCTGGAGCTGAAAATTTGGCTAAGTCCCTAATGCACTAAAACTGAATTTTCAGTTTCGAGGTACCCTACTTCGGGGATTTATATCTTGCAAACCGAGCTGATCCAGCCCAAGATTCCTTAAGAAATATTGTTGCCCTCATGTAGCTCTACCATGTTGATCACATTGCCTCAGGTTAATATGCGGCGCTTAAAGAGTTAGAAGGGGGAAAAGAAGGCAGTTTCAGTCGCTTGGAACTAACATGCAGAATTCAGTTTTTAGGTACCCTATTTTGGAGCTCTATATCTTCCAATTTTGGTCGAGTTAGACTTTGACACTTTAAGGAGAGTTGGAGTACTCCTGTAGCTCTAAGGCATGGTGCAATCGGTTGAACAAATCACTAATTGGTTTGAGAGTTATGAAGGGATGAAAATGGTGTTTTAGGAGTATTTTTGAGGTAGTATTAGCAACTCATCCGTTTGAATTGGCAGGGGCAACAGTAGTGGCCCGGTCTCAGGCATGGCCGCCGCGTGGTGTGGCCGAGCTCCGCGTGCCGTCTCCTTGTCTCCACTGCTCGCCACCTTGCACCCATGTTCAAGAAAAGGAGGCCGAGCGCCCTGCCCTTCTTCCTCTCTCTCTCCCATTCTCTCCCTCACTCGCTCTCCCTCCGTGTCTGCTATCTGTCTCGGTCTCGCTCGCCATGGAGGTCGAGCACGAGCAGAGCGCCACAGCCGCTGTTTTGCCACCGCTCTCCTCCAGCCACCACCGTCCCCATGCCGCGTCTTCCAGCTGCTGCCGCTGGCTAGCCGCTCATTGCCGTCGTTGGCCGGGCCGATAGCCGCAGCCACGCGTGCAGGCGCTGGCGCGCAACCCGCCACGGCCGAGCAGCCGGAGGCCGCTACCAGCCAAGCCAGGGCCAGGCGCAGCCCTGGGCTGCCGCGACGACCTTCCGGGCGACCCTCCCGAGCCGCCGGCGCCGTTCCACCTCGCCGGAGCACCGGCCGCAGCCGCCGCCGGAGCACGCGCATGGCCAGGTCACCGTGGGCCACCTCGGGCCGAGCCGAGCTGTCCCCTGGGTGTGCACGACTTCCCTGGTGCTCCACCGCCACTCCCCGGCCACCGGCGTGGCCACCTTCGCCGGAACAGCGAGCTCCCGGCGGCACCCCTCTGTAATTCGCGACTAGGGATCTCGTACATGAATTTGACAAAAGGCAGGGGCCTAAGTGCAGAGTCTGTGACTCAGATGAATAGTGCTATAAGGACCTGTTTGTGGTAGTTTTTGCTGAACTTTGGAAATACATAGTAAATCATAGGAAATTCCTAAAATAGCAAATGAGGACTTTTTGGAATCCTTGTGAAATTATCTATGCAGTGGATCTATAATATATTATGTTTTAGTTTAGATTTTTAGCTGTAAAAATAGATCTATGCTTCTAGGTTTTCAATGCTAGTTCTATTTGTCATTTTCATAACTGCCAATGTAGGGCTCCAAATGAAGTGAAATTTTTGTGGCATGCTACTCATGTGATGTTTGATGTGTGGTAAAAATTTCATGAATTTTAGTTGTAGTATGAGTGAGTTATTGATTCATCTTGCTATCACATGAATTCTTGCATTATCCTTTTGTCTTTTTCATAGAGGTTGATATATATCTCCAAATGGTTTGAAAATTGTATAGTGAACTATTGAGAGCATATTTAGGCCGCTGTAATTTTGGTAGAATTTATTGTGCATTTTTGGTAGGTGTTCATAATTCCACCTAATTATCTAAGATAAATTAAGAAATGTATTAAAATAATTTATCTAGCATTGGACACTATGTTTTATGGTGTTCATTAGTCATGGGTGACATGTTGGTAAAGTTGGTCTTGTCCAAGTATATGTTTGCAACATAAGTTAATAATTATTTCTTGTAATTGAGGTTTCTGGACAGATCTGGGAACTTAGCAAAGTTCTTCATGATAATGTGCTTTTTTGTAAAACTTGTTTATACAAAAGTTGTAGATAATTTATGTATCTAGCTGCTATTAAAATTTGGTGGCATTTGGCCATGTGGTTTAGGAGTTATAGCTGTTTAAAGTTGGGTTCCAGAATTGCTTGCTCTCTGTCTTGTTAGACCAGTTTCTATGTTTGTGTAAATTCGACATGTTAAACTTTAGAATCATGCTGTGATGATTATAAATGAAATGTAGAGAATTTCATAAGCTTTCTATAATGTCTTATTGCATATCATTTGGATTTTTAGATCTCCAGTTATGATTAAATTACTCAGCTACTGTTCTGATGTCCAAGAGGTAGCAATTTCTAGTTCTAGTACTTTGATTAACTTTGCCATGCTTGTGTATGGAAGTGTGACTCATATCTTTGATGATACTTGGGTTAGTACCCTGTAATCTTATGAGACTTGTGTCTTGATTGATGTGATTGCCCTCTTCTATGTTACGCCTTAAGAGAGGATAAAGTTAATTAGCTCTATGTGTTTGTGTGAACTTGGTATGCTTGTTTGATTACTCTGTTGATTTCACTTCTATGCATTCATACATATGCATTATTGCACCTCATTTAGGTACGCTAGCTGAAGCACGTGAAGAACCTAAGGTGGAGCCAAATCCAAAGATGGAGTTGGTGGATCCATCCCGAAGATAAAAGGATCGGACAAGTGCTAGATTGGAGAATGCTCGCCAAGCGAGTGTCGTCTGACAACCACTGACTTGTGTCGGATCCCAGGCAAGCCCCGGAGCATTATAAGCCTCCTATCTTCAAAGCAATTAATGATATATATATGTTATAAGTATTGTTGCATTAAGTGGTAGGAGTTGGTTGGAAACCCTTGCTGCATTATATCATTCCCTGTCCAGATATATGAATCATTGAATCCTACATAGACTAGGATCGAGTAGATGCTTAGCCCTGCTTTAAGCGGTAGAAGTCAGGTGATTTCCTGTCACCTGCGAGATATAGGGATATTCATATATGGCACGGTTGGCTATATTTGCTATCGTGGAATGGAACCATGTGTTAATAAAATGAAATGAGACCGGGCGGGATGACGATAGTGAAGCAACAAGGTATGGAGGTCTTGGGTGTAGATCTATCCCCGTCTGAGTCGGTTAAGGACCGATTCGCTGTACGTCCTTGAGTCATGTTGAACGCAGTCTAACACTTAGTTGGCCGGATAAGTCGTTCCGACCGCGAAGCCGAGTAATATGGTTCAGGCCGGGAATCGAATGGTAGGTTGCTTCTTGGAGGAGAGAAAGGATGTGCTTGGGGACATTGGCGTGAGACCAAGGGGGGGTTAGAGTCCCTATCACCTGGCAGAGTGTCGCCCTTGGGGTCGCGACATCATTCGGACCCGCGATTCCTGAATCATATGAAAAGGTGGCCTGTGCGACCCTGGCAGGGGTCTGCACGGTGATTGTTAGAAATACCCCTCCAGCTGGATAGGAATTCGATTCGAATCGCCGTCGCTCCCGGTTAGTGAGCACTTGACTTGAGCAGCGGCAACGTAGATTCCATTAAATTGAACAGATGGTTAATTGGATAACGATGGAAAGGTTGCCTCAATTTATACCTGCTATGGTTAATATTGTTTGCTCCTAATAAAGTGAGTGCTCTAGTACAGGTTCTAATATAGAGGACAGGTTAATGATAATTAACTTGATGCTTAAGCATTAATGATTATTTATCCATATTAAGCTTTTATGCAAAATGTTGTCAAGCTAGCCCACTTTATATCAGCCTTGCATGATCCTTGGTGTCACTTTATTTCTGGTTTATGACGGGTAAGTCTAGCTGAGTACCTTCTCGTACTCAGGGTTTTATCCCCACTTGTTGCAGGTTGTGATGTATCATGACGACTGCAAGAGTTGGTTGGCTCCTGCCGTAGTGGCGGAGTGTGATCACGGGCATGATCCTCCTGAGTTAGCTTCTCTCTAATGCTTTTGTTGGGAGTCGACCTTGGTACTGGCATGTATTTGAAATAAAATAAATGTTAGTTTCAAATTACTTTGCTTCCGCTACTTTTGAACTTAAGATGTAATAACTATGTTGAACTCCGATGTATATTTTGATTACTTGTGAAATGGATGTAACATGTGACTTGTTATGTTGAATCACTACGATCTTGGCTTGTATGTTGGTTGGTTTGAAATCCCTCGTGATTTCATTGGACTACCGGAGTTATATGGGCTCAAGTGCGAGAATTTGATCACTTCGGTGATTGTTTTTGTACTTGTGCTCTTATAATTTGGACGGTTCCGTTACATAAATGGTGCAAAAACTATCAAAATTTAGTAAGACAAGCATATATGATTTTCCTTTGGATCACATTGTATGTTCATTCCATAAGTTATTCTAGTGTTGACGTACGAGTTTCTAAGCTGCATCTGTTGTTTCGGATGTCTTCTAATGCACACATTTTGAGGGATGTTAGTGGATGTACATTGTGGTGATGACAAAATAAAACTGTTACCTTGTCTTTATCTCTACAACTAATAGATTCAAACAAGTGGACATAGAACTAATTGGAAGTTCTGCCAGATCACTGAAAAAAAAATAATACCATCAAAAATAAAGTTTGAATGTGTGGTGTACCATTACCAAAAAATTAAGCAGTTGGATTTACAGAGTTGAGTAATGTAGAATTAAAATACATATATATCACTGCAGTACTGCACTCAGTTCAAAATCCCTTATTTTAGACCAATCATCGTGACACTTCACTCTATTGAACCTGCTTAAGGAAGTTCTAATATCTCTGCACAACTACAATAGCTAATTAATGCCAGCATGTCTCGTTAGTGTATTCTATCTGTGTCGAATTGTCCACCCAAGTAGCACACTAATCAAGGAATTCTATAGCATACTTTTGTTTTGTGATTTTGTAGAACTCAGCTAGGTTTAATTTCTCCTTTCATTCCCAAGCATGTTTCATCATACAACTCAGAAACTGATGAAATTCATTCCCAAGCACATCATAGAACTTAGAAAACTGATGAAACGAGTTTTTCTTTTAAGAACTTTTGGAATGCCGACAGACAAACATGAGAAAGGATAGGGGAGTCCAACTCCTCTTTTCATATCAAAGATCGCACCAAAGCCAATTCAATCATTAAATTAGAATGGATCCTAACTCCTGAATTGGTTGTCTAGAGTTGCATCTCCTAGAGCTAGTACCACTGCTAGGTGGTCATAGCAAATCTGTGAAACATATACACAGATCTACTAATGGCTTTGATATGTACATGGGTGAACCATTCGTGAAACCATTTCATCAGATCAAGCTAGCATGCTTATACTAGTAAGCCTCTATCTATCTATCTCATAAAGCCTTATACTGGGTAGACGTCTCTTCCAGTGATTGAACAAATTTATTATTAATTTAACACTGCAATGACTATATATATTAAATTATATCAAATAAGAGTGTGTAGCTGACATATACAACGAAAGCCAAGTAGTAATGATTATAATACAGGAAGCCTCTATCTATCTCATAAAGCTAATAGAATCCATATAAGAAATTATTTGGCAACCTATCTGAACCTTGCTGACTCCGCAATTAGTTTTGTAAGCCAATAGAAAATGCCCTAATCCCATGGCCAAGTTTCTCAAAACGGTTGAGTCTGTCGGGTCACCTGTCAATGATACAACACGGTGGTTCATTGGTATACTTATTTAAAATGAGATGATAAGTGCTTCAGTCCCAAATCAACTATATTGACAGCCTGCAAGGATATTGTTAAAAATTCAATTAAGTGAGGTAACAACACCGACAATGTATCAAAATTCAATCATTATTTCTTCTATGTCTGCAGCACACAAAATATTTGCAGCTGTTATTGAAAGTCCTATGTTTGGTGTTGGCAATTAGTGACAATGCCTAAGTACTAACCACATATGCATAAGAATGTGTGTAGCTATGATGTGGTTGGTGCAATGACATGGTGAAGCAAGATCAAGCAATGGTGATGTGATTAAGTGCTTGCCATGGTGAAGGAGGAACAAGGTGCAACCCTATGGAGCTCAAGGCAAAGGTATCAATAGGGTTTTGCATTCTGGTGATCAAGACACTTAGAGGGTGTGATCACATTTAGGATCGATAGCCATACTATAAAGAGGGGAATTTTCGGGGATATTGATCACTTAAGTGCCACTAGATGAAGATTCATTTGCATATGCATTTAGATCTAGTGGAGAGCTTTTTTGATGCCTTGAAAATAATTGTGAAAATGCTAACACACATGCACATGGTGATGATCACTTGGTGATGTTAGCACGTTTGCGACGGCGGTGGAGTTTGAGCGGTAGAGAGGGGTTTGGATTCAACGCTTTTCGGGAAATGAAACACCTATTTTCCATTGCGCCGGACACGAGGAAACGGAGGCAAACGGAGGTCACAGAAGTGACCGGACGCGGTATAAGCGTAACCGGACGCGTCTGGTCAGTGTTAGCGAGCAGCGTGAGGGGTAGCTAGGGTTTCTAACCAGAGTGTCCGACGCCTCACGGGACCGGCGCGTCCGGTCAACATGGCGTGGAGCAGAATCAGCGAAAGGCTAACCAGACGCGGTGTCGAGTCCGATCATGGTGGACCGGACGCGTCCGGTCGTGGTGGGAGCTTACTGGACTCAAACCGGACGCCTGGTGTAACGCGTCCAGTCAGTTCTGCAGCGCGTCGAGTCACTGACTCGTTGGAGCGCTGCTCGGCTTGACCAGCGCGTCCGGTCAGCTGGACCAGCGTGTCCGGTCGAGCTTCGCATGTCCGGTCTGTGCTACCAGCGCGTCCGGTCAGCGTGAGTGCAGCAAAATCAACTGCCTAACAGCTCTATTCGAAGAGGTACGTTTATAAATAGGTGTTGGCCGGCTCTTTAGAGCAACTCTTGGCTTGTTGATCATTCTAGCACTCCTTTGAGCTGAGCACATCCCCTCCCACTCATCTCCCTTGCTTGTTTGCCTAATCAAAGCGAGATTGAGTGATCTCAAGTGCATTTACTTGTGAGTTTGCATCTAGTTGGCACTTGGATGTTCTTTTGCTGTGGGATTCTTGTTTCTCTTAGTGGTTGCCGCTACCTAGATGGCTTGGAGCAGCGGTGGAGGTCCGGCACGTGTCGGTGATTGTTCGTGGCCGGCTCCGGTGAGCTTGTTGTGAGGGGTGGTTGTGGTTCTCCGGCGGAGCGCCGAATTCTAACTCTAGTGGATTGCTCGTGTCAAAACTTCTCGCCATTTGGTAGGTTCTTGTGGCGCCTTTTGAGAGGCTCGGTGTGTGATACCGATTAGCCACCGAACCACGTGATGTAGGGGGACACAACAGGGACTAGCGTGCCGGTAAGCACGTGAACCTCGGGATAAATCATTATGTCTTCACTTCATTGATTGTGATTGATTTGTCTCGATGGATTGGTTATCTTGAATATCATCACTTGGAATTATTGATTGGTTGACTCAATTCATCGCCCCTTGGTGAAATATTTCTTATCCTACTCTTGTATTACATTTCAAGTACTTAGTTGTTTTCTCTAGTGCTTGGTAGCTTGAGTAGAGTAGCCTTCTAGTTTTCCTCTTGTGGTTTGACTTGTGCGGTTGAGTGATATATATTAGAATTGTCTTTTGGATAGGTGGCTTGCAACACGTCATAGGCTAGGCAAAACCCGCTTCTCGCTTTTGTTGTTGCTAATTAAATTGTCTAGCACTTTTTATAGAAAGTTTTATTAGGCTATTCACCCCCCTCTAGCCATCAAGACCTTTCAGTTATACATTGTTTATTATGGAATTACCTTATATTCCTGATAGTCCTTGTTCAGTGATTTCTACAAAAGAGAAAAATGATTCATATTAATCTGTAATACTTTCATCAATGCCAGACATCAACTCTAGCACAGTGTACTCAATAACTCGATAGCATCTTTTTTTTGTTAAAGACCCAATTGCTAATAGAATTCGCCAAATATTTGTTTGCTAAAAAAATAGTTGGGCTACCAGATTTGAAACTCCGCTAATAAACTCTATTTTACCAAGTTGGCAGCTTGTACTTTTAGTTAATTATTCCTTGTATTCGAGGTAGTCAGAATAAAGATTCAGGAGTCAGGATTAAAAGCAAAGATCAAATTTTCTATCAGTGTACAAAGATCGGATGGTTTTAACCTCTAGCAAAGTTAGTGTAGGCAGTGTACGGTCACAAAGGACTGAACAATTCGTATAATGACCCACCCACTTGTTGAGTTAAGCGGTCACTGCAATTCAGCCTCTGTTATTTAGCATATATGACCCACTGAGTAGCCCAGTAGTTGATCTTTTATCCACCAACAATGTATCATGTCTGAATGTATAGGTTTTCAGAAAACTAAAATACAGGGATGCTAAGTACTACAATAATAAAAGCATACTAATATCTACAAATTTTTGACTGTAACAAGTACAGTGGATCGTACAGAGAGGTTAATGCCAATAAGGCAAGCAAACAGGCTCGTAGACATGTCTCATGTCTGAATCTACAGGTTTTCGGACAACTGAAGTACACGAATGCCAAGTGCTACAATTATAAAAGCATGTTGATATCTAAGTGTAAGTTGTCTAATTATGATAGCAGACAGATGTCACATCCTTCTTAATTGATGGCATGACTAAGAAATGAAATTCTTAGTGGCGTAGACATGGTGCAGTTGTGCCTTATATGGCAGTTACCAATCTTAAATTTGATGGAAAGAGGAAAATATAACACTGAAGACATGTACTAAATCATCACCTGCTATTTAAATGTGCAAGCATGATCTATGTCCAAAAGTTAGTTAATTGGCAAATGTATCATGTTTACGTCCTACTCACACTAAATTGGTGAATATTTGCCCGCACCCAATGAAGATATTTGGTTTGTTGGGCACTACATTGAAAACTGTAGCAGTAGTTGATTATATAGGATGAACATTGCCTATGAATCGTCAAATGGAAACAGGACTTTAGGGCACAAAACTACAGACAATCACTTTAACCATATTTGGGCTCATAGCACAATGACCATACATGAACAGGAAGATGAAGAAAATAGTAGGGAGAGAGCACATGACATGCAGTATTCAATTAAATTTCCAATGGCAAAAGAATTATTGATTCACTTACACCCATACTCTACTGATATGCAAATATTTACCTAGCTTTACAGGTTGATAGCAGTTTGTTTGGTCTATGCTCGTCCAGTAGTAGGGATTATATACAGGTCATGTTCTATTCATCGACTAACTATCATATTTGCACCAAATAGGCCGAATGACGGACTATGGAAAGAAAAGAAGTGTTGTGGGGCAACTTGCCTGCTAGCTAGACGTTCAGCAGTCTATCTGACCATGGATCAGGGGCTTGAATAGAAGGAACACAGAGGATGATAATTAGTAAAGACAACTTATGTGTAGAACATATAACAATAATCAGCACTTTCATTTAGTCCCTTGGTACTTCACCAATTGTATGAACAAAGATTAGAATAGAAAAAAGTATTATCAGCACAATACCAAAATGGCATACAAATCTTTCATCTTCAGCAAGATGAATAAATTCCAAGATTGAATTCAGACAGACAAAGGTTTCAATTCAGGCACAATACCAAAATGCCATAAGCTAGCTACATCCAAACACACAGAGGCACATGAAATTGTGATTTATCAAGGAAATACCTAAATTAATCTAAGATCATGAACTGAGAAAGTAGTACCTACAGTGCTTCTCACAACTACAGATTCACATGGATTAAGAAACTAGTACCTGCCTACCTAGAGCCTGAGAAGAGGAAGCACCAAGGGAGGCTAGAGAGAAGAGGTCAGGGTTGGGGGAGGCAGTGACTGCGGGGGCTCGTCACCGTAGGCACAGCTCAATGCGAAGCCCTGCTCGGAGCTCAGGGTGAGGGGCTCGGCATTGTGGCAGCGGCTCACGCTGGGGCTGGGCTAGTGCGGGGATGGGACGCAACAGCCTAGGGCAGCAGGGGCTCGCGACGGCTGCGTAGGCGGACGACGGCTACTGGACACGGGCCAGCGGTAGGGGGACGTGGGTGGCATTAGCGGCGGTGGAGGTTGCTCGAGTCTTTCAGCAAGGGCGACGACGACACAGTGAAATGTCCTTGTTTGGTTTTGATAATTAAGTGATAACTTAGGTGGACTAATTGTGTTTTACGTGAGATACACAAGTGATTAGTCCACAAGTACGTGTGTGTGAGCAACATATGCCATGAAGGTGAAAATGGCTTGGAGATGTTGCAAAGCTTGCACATGTGATGATGGAGGAGGTCATTGCATATGAGACATGACATCGAGTCATGCGATTAAGGTGGAGAAGATCAGGACATGACTTGGCTCGATGGACTGGTTGCAATTGTGAAGGGCAAGTCGGAGGCTTTGAAGCGAGGGACTGCTTGTGACGGTGAAGCTTGAGCAAGACTTGGCGTCGATGAACCGACGCAACAGTGAAGAGCAAGTGAGGTCAAGATCAATGAACCAATACAATCACGTGATGATATGAAGTGGATCATATTATTTGGTGATTGGTTGGTGCATGTATTACATCAACATCGGAGGAGTTGGAATGGAATGTGTAACACCCCAAGTGTTTGGCTTCCATATTTGCACTTGCATTTCATAAACTTGAGCATCATTCATTCATGCATGAGATTATAATTTGTGAAACATGCCTTTGAAACATTGCAACATGTGCTTATATTTCATGTGTGTTTATGAAATGAGTAGTGTGCAACACCCAAGCGCAACATGTGCAACTTCCTTTTGAGACATGTCACCACTTTAGTGAAACATGATTAGCAAGTGCTATGCAACACACTCATGAAACATATGAAACATGGCTTAGAAACAAAAGTAGCAATCACTTGTTTTTCCTTGCTTCAATGCATGTGATGCTTGATTTTGGTGTAACCAAAGTGTATAGTGGTCAATTATGTCCTATAGTACCTTAATCACACTTAGGATCATTAGTGGAACAATGTTCATGTTGACCAAAATGACCAAAATACCCTCCTAAGTGATGTTGACCAAGCTTTGAACCCTAGAATGCTCTAGTTTGACTGTTTAAAAAGTCTAGCTTAGAGATCTTTCATGGAGGATCAACCTTAATCAAAGTTGTAGATAATTTCATGGGGAACAAAAGTTCTAATATGGCCATCTCATGAAAATGGCTAGAACATGCTCAAAAGTGGCCCACAAGTCAATTTTGAGGACTGTTTTGTGACTTAGCATTTTTGGCTAAACACTGAAACCGTTTCAAGGTACCCTAGTTTGGAGCCATGTAACTCACAAACCATGCTGAATCAGTCTAAGCTCCAATTGACAAAGTTGTAGTACTCATGTAGCTCTACAACTTTGCTGTTAACACCTACCACTAAATCGAGCTAGTTTAGGAGATAATCAGCGACGAAATCGCCCTGTCAGTCACTGTTTTTGGCCTCCATTCAGAAACCTCCGTCCTCAGTGGCCGATCGGCCTCAGGCCGTTGCCGTCGCGTGGACGCGTCGTGGTGCCGGTACGCCGGCCACGATCCCACCGGTCAGGCCGTGAGGTCCTCAAGCCGCCATGCCGTCCACCGCTCGCCTCTCAATCCATTTCCTCCTCCTCCTTCCCTCTGTTCTCGCCAAAGCGGAGGACCCGAGCCACCCTCGCCGCCGCGCGCTTCCCCGCGGTCGAGCGAGCTCACCGCCGCATCGCAGCCCACCAAACCTCATCCACAGCTCCGCCTTGGACCCCTTTACCTCCTCCACCTCTTGTTTGAGCCAATCGCGTGGAGGTAAGGGTGCATTACTGGCTTGTTCCCGCTCGGAGTTCACCGGAGCGTCGCCGCCGTCATGGTCCACCGTGGCTAGCTCACCTCCGCCGTTCTCTTCCTTCTCCGACCTCTGTTCCCACTTCCTCAACCCGTGTGGATGCTTGTGGTTAGATGTTACCACTAGAAACAGTCCAGGCGAACCAGAACGGCCCGCAGGTGCGTCGTGCTCTGGCCACGCCCGTTATGGCCGCCGATGGCAAACCTCCACGACTAGCCTCATCTTTACCGTCTCTGCCCTCCCTAGTGCGTGCATGGGGATCACCTTGAGCCATAGTACGCCTTTGGATCATGTGTAACACCTCGGGTGTTATGGTGACCAATTAATCTGCCATGTCATCATATTGCATCACAAAGCATCCATGATTAGGTCAACCATGTTATGCATTAACTAAAATGAGTTTACCTTTTTAGGTTGGATGAGCTTCTCAGTGGTGGACTCGAACCAAAAACCCTAATTTCGAATGTCAACGCAAATACTTAGTCCATGCCCTGCGTAATTTGAGGTGTGTGACTGTGTTACACACTAGTGTTAAGTGTAGGGTATGAACTCAAGTTCAATATGTAAAATGAAGCTCCAAGTTTGAGTTTGAGTTGGAATCTAAAAACTAGTCGCGAGTTTTCCGATTCGAATTTGAATTCAAATTTGGGACATTATTAAAAGATTTTCAAAAGCTAAATTTGTCAACCAAGAGTGGCATTTGGTCAACTATGTGACAATTGACTCAATGATGCCCTTGGATGATAGTTTGATCATTAAATAATCACCAATTAAGGTAGCAACAAATTTCAATTAGAAATTCTTCCGAAAACCCTAAAATCCAAAACCCTATTTTTACCCCTTTTGAAATAATTCAAAATCTAAGCAAAATTTGGGAAAAAGTTTAAAACCAAGTTTGTACAACTTTGGTGTTTGGAGTTTTTGAAGTTTCAATACAAAATCCAAAGTAATTTCTAAATTACCAAATTTCTGAAAAGTGTCCCGCTTTTGATTTTAAATTCAAATTTCAAAATCGAGCTCGAATTTGAAAAAGTGTTCAATACAAAACTTGTAGAGCTTGAAATTCTAAAGATTTCATATCTTGGGAATTTTTCAAGTTACTATATGATTTTGGGAGTAATTTCAAATTGCAGTTTTGGGCTTCGTAGTTGGGGGGAGTGCTACGGTGCTGGGCGAATCAGGGATCGGCAGTGCGCGGCATGGGCGCCGGTGAGCCGCCGATGTCGAGCTGGCTAGTTCCACGACCTTCTAGCGAGCCACCGTGATCATCTGGACCGTCTCGCGCTCTCCTGTCTCCGCTCTACCTTCTCAGCCACTATAAAACTACCACCACTGCCACTGTCGACGTTTTGCTTCTCCATTTCCGCCGCCACCATCATCACCTTGCTGGCCAAATTCGTCCTCTCTACTCCACCTTAGCCCTCTCCATCTTGCCATTAGTTCTGCCATCATTTCGTGAGTCGTTTACGTCTCTCAGCGCAGTTGCTACCGCTCGGGATCGCCGGGGAGCCGTCGTCTTCAACCTCGGGTCATCGCCATTCGGGGTGAGCTCCGCCACCCTAGGCAGCTCGGTACAGTCTGAGCTAGCGTTTTTGATCACGTGTTCCCGCATCGTGGTTACTTGTGCTTGCTCATGCGCTTGCCATCTTGTCCAGCGCACGAGGAGACACGCCGGGACGTCGAGGTTCTCACCAGAGCGGCGGTCGCCATAGCCTAGGCCATCGTGCCGCCTCTCGTGGTCAGCCATCTCCATCGCTTCTCCGCGCCTACCAACTGCACATCTAAGCTCGTGGTGAGCCACTGGTGCATCCCATGGTCTCAATTTGGTTGATTTTGGTCTGCAACATCGGGGCACCAGGCACCGCGGCCGCTGTGCCGCCATGGTCAGGTGCGGCTTTGTCCATGGCATCTGCGAGTAGGTTGTGTCTTCGTGGGAGTGCGGTAGGTGAGGTAGATTGTGATGCTCGTGATAGCTTAGTAAGAGCTCCATCGTCGGGGTCGCGGCCATCGGTCGGCCGTCGTGGCGCCATGGCCGGGCGCGGGAGAGAACATAGGGGAATGGGGAAGAAGAAGGCGCGCGAATGGGCCGTGCGGTTGGGCCGAGCCGGAGGAAGGAAGGGAAGGCGGCCCGAGATGAAAATTTTGTTTTTCTTTTTCAAAAATGTGAATAGTAAGAGTATTTGTTTATTTCATTAGAATTTTTGTAGATCTCCAAAAATAGTGAAAATTTTTGTGTAAGCTTTTCAAGGTGTAAACTAATTAGGAAAAATATTAAATGCTAATTTTAATTACTTTTTGCAAGTTATTTAATTAGCTCAATTAAATATTAAATGCAATTTCCATGAATTGTAGTAATTAAAATATTAATCTAAAAATCATGAAATTTATTTTGACACTATTTTAGGCCATGATTAATCTATATAAAAAGTTTAAGCTCATTTAGATGAAGTATGATTTATTATTAATTATGCCCTAATTAATTAAATGTTTAAATAAATGTTATTTGTTAACTTTAAGTGTTGTGTGTCTTTTTGATTGAGTGATGACCTTGGGTCACTAATTCTTGGTGATCTTTGGCACCTTAATTACTTGTTTGAGCTCGTCAGTAACATGTTCACTAAGAAACGTTAGTGTCGCTTAAGTTATCTCTAGTAGTTAGTATGTTTTACTGTTTTGCGACTATACCGCGAAGGAAAGTTGTACTCAAGTCATAAACCATGGCATATCATCATCAAGCATCATGTTTATCACCGCATCATGTTGAAACATGTTATATGATTGTGTAGTTTTCGCTTTCGAAGAAGTCGACGTTGTCGAGCAAGTCTCCGGAGAAGAGCTGTCTTCGGTGGGTTCCGGACCAGAAGTTAGAGTTTTTGAGCCCGAGTTAGCCATCTCGTTAGAGCAAGGCAAGCCCCAGTGCATTTAAACCCTACCTTGAGTTTTAAAAATATTTATTATTTATACTATGGTTTACTGCATTAAGTAATTAGGAGTTGAGTGATAACCCAATTGTTGCATTGTCCTCCTTGATTATTGCGATATCATCCTTGATACCTGTTTTACTAAAAATGCGTAGTATGCTTCGCTATGCTTATGAGTTAAGCTTTTTAAATGAAATGTTTACATGGCCATGATGGCATACTTGATAAATATGGAAATATGAGAATGAACTTGAAAGATCGGGCGGGTGGTTCGGCCACTGCTAACTTGCATTGGGAAATGAGTCTCAATGTAGTGTTTCCGCCTTGTTAGTTAAGGACCGTACGTTGTTGGCCCTCGCATCATGGAGTTTTTATTAGTACTAGGCATGTACCCATGTCAGGTAAGCCTTACTTCGGCTATTCCATTACGAGAACGTCTAACCTCGCACTGGGAGTGGAGAGATGGCGAGAGTAGCGTGTACCCTCGAGGCTAGAATTGGGCCGGGTTCGAGGAGTACTGTACTCTCGGGTGGCGATGAACACGTTCTGGTTTTGGGCTACTCGGGTAAGAGTTGATATATGTAAGATTTGGTTCTACATATGTCGTGTGGTTAGGAAGCCCCAACTGGGTAAATGAAGCGGTTCAAATCGTCGTTACTCTATGAGAAAGGAGTCTTGGCCTTGCACCAACATCGTAGTTAAGAACTGGAATTGAAAGAGAATGAGAAAGATCTTGATGAGAATTACTTTGATCTAGATTAGGATCACTTAGAATTGGTTAATGAATTATCAATGGTAAAAATAAAATATTGAAGGTAAAGACTTACTTTAGTAAGCTTTTCTGCAAAAGAAATTTTGATTCTTGAATACTCGTACCTTGATTCCCTAAAGCTAGCATGCCCTTAGAGTCTTTTTCTTAGTCGGGTAAGTTTTGTTGAGTACTTTTGTACTCAGGGTTTGTTAAACCCCTTGTTGCAGGTGCGGTTCATGAACAAGTCTGCTTTGAGCCTTGTTGCATGACCGTTGTGGCTGAAGAAAGTGACGACGAGTAGACTGTGTGGCCTCTAGGCAAGGCACTTCATTTGTGTGTTTATAATAAAGATACTATTGATACTTCCCTACTACCGGTTTGTAATAATGCTACTTAAGGTTTGAAATTTGGAAACTGTGGTTTGTAAACTTAAGTTATTATAAGACTTCCGCTACTTTACTCTGATGGTATTTTGAATAAACTATTGTAATATTGCAATACTCATGTGATTGGATCCTTTTCGGAGGAAAGCATGCCTTTTAAGTTATGAGGAACATAAGTACGGCTGTCAGAGGTCATTATGATGATGATAGGTACATGTGGGCCATCATAATTAGGAGGTTCTATGACATCATGTAGCCCCGTATCTCTCCGTAGCTCGTCCGGAACGCTGGCCTCACTGGAGCGCTCTATGCGCCGCTGCTGCTCGGTGCACGTGGTCTGGCCTCTCTGTCGCGCCACCATCCCTCTTGAGCACTTCATCTTCTCCACCATCGCTCACTGATCCTTTCACTGTCTTGTCGTTCTGGGTCACCGGAGATGATCGAAGCACGGCAGCCTACCTCTGTCATCCGCCATGAACGACGACGAGGTAGCTCTGGTGCAGTAGAGTTAGGGAAAGTGGGATGCCTAGATGCGGATTGGCATGGGGAGTACGTTGGTGTGTTCATCTCCGTCGGGCGGGTCGCCGGTGGTGAGATACGCCGACCGGAGCTCTCTCCCCTGTGTGCTGTCGCTGGCAAGTGGGGGCGACCTGTCAGGCGCGCGGGCGAGAGCCGACGTAGGCCGCGCTTGAGTTGGGCCGCGCTGGCGCTAAGCGGGCCGGCCCAATAGATCTTTAGGGTTTTGATTTTTTGTTTTTCTTTATTTATTTCATAGATTTTCTTGCTATATTGTAAATTCCATATCTCATGCAATATAGATCCAATTGAGGTAAATTCAATTGTGTTTAGTTCCAGATGAAGTGTAGTATTTATGAAAAATATAAATCGGATATAGGTTATTCCAATTCTGGAAGATTTAAATAGGCCTTTGAAATGTGTTTTAAAATAGATGCAAACTTGTTAAATGGATAACTTGAGTTTTAATGCTCCAAAAATTATGAAATTTGGTGGGTTTACTATTTCATATATATACTGGCTCTGGTAAAAATTTGAGTATTATTGCTTGAGTACTTTTCAAATTATGATGTTGTCATGTTATATTAGGAGATACTTGAATGAATTTTAATAATTTTCTGTTTATGCAATGCTCATGAAATTTTATGGAGAGTGTCCTGGTACCCTAAGGTTGCTAAAAATATTGTTTCTGTTGTTTAACACTTTTCTTTATGAATTGTTAATTATGCAAAAATCAGCCTTTCTGGCTTGTGAATTTTGTGTAGGGAGTTTCTGTGAATAACTTTAGTTAAAATTTTTATAGTAGCCTCCTAGTAGGATATAGAGTCTCCTATAATTTTTGTAGAATTTTTTTAAAGTTTGCATATAAGTTTAATTTTCCACTTAATTAATTAATTAAATTAAGAAATGGATTAAAATAAATTCGTTGAGTGAACATACCTTACTTTCTGGTGGTTTCATGTCATATGCGACCTAGTAGTGTCATTAGTTTGGTCATAAGGGTACTTTGACACATGAATAGATATTTAATTTTTACATTTTTAGGTTCTCTGGACAGCTGGTAAGAGTTTTGGATTTGACCTTGATAAAGGTGTTTGCTGGAAAACTTGTGAATACCAAAATGGTAGTAAACTTGTTAAATTAGCTTGCATCAAAATTTGGTGGCATTTGGCCCAATAGTTTAGGAGTTGTGGCTGTTTATAGTGGCTGTCCAGAAATGGCTGCTCTCTGTTTGGAGAGGATAGATTTCTGGAATTTTAGAATTTTGACTAGGTAAACTTTGGAATTAAGTGTTGAGGTCTGAAAATGATTTATAGAGCATTTTATAAGCTTTCTAGATTGTCTTGTATCATGCCACTTGGATTTATGAATCTACAGATATGGTGGAAATACTTACCTGCTGTTCAGAATTTGTCGTTGTGCTATTTTGTGCTTAGGTTGGTGGTAACCTTAAGTAATGTTGTTCTTATTGATTGTTAGGTGTTAGGCCCTTAACTGAGGAGGAATTGTACATTAGGTTGTGTAGATTAGGTAAGTACTTCTCTACCGGAGAAGAAATATGCACGTATATTGAAGTGATTTGAATAGAGTACTAGAACTGCTGTAGTTACATTTCATTTCAAGTATGTTGCATTCCTTCTTATGCATCCATAAGATTTATTGTGCATTCATGCAATAGGTGTACCGGAGGGAGTGACACTCCTAAAATTCGAGGGAGCTCTTCCGGAGGAGGATCAGGAGCAGCCGGGAGAACCCGAAGAGGCAGCCGGCGAAGGAGTTCCCGAAGACGAGCTACCCGAGTGCCCGGACCATCGCCCTTCGTCATTCTTGAAAGGCAAGCCCCGGTGCATGCTAACCCGATCTTTATATATATCAATCATTGAGTACTTTTACTTGTTTATTGTATTAAGTTGTAGGAGTTGAGTGAAAACACTTGTTGCATTATATCTATCCTTGTCCAGATATCGCACTTGAATCCTATTTTAAGTTTAGGCACGTGTCAATGTTTAGCCCTGCTTAGTGCGGTAGAAGTCGGATGATTTTTGGTCATCCGCGTGATTTAGGTGAAGTGGGTCACGAGTGGCTATGTTGGCTATCGTGGATGGAACCATGCTTAAAGATGAATTTGAGACCAGATGGGAGTTCGATAGTGTAGCCGCAAGATACTTCACATCTAGGGTGCGAAGCTATGCCCGTCTGAGTCGTTTAAGGACTGATTCGCTGTACGTCCTTGAGTCATGTTGAACGCAGTCTAACACTTAGTTGGCCGGATAAGTCGTTCCGACCGCGAAGCCGAGTAATACAGTTCAGGCCGAAAATCGAATGGCAGGTCGCATCTTAGAGGTAATAAGGATGTGCTTGAGGACATTAGCGTGAGACCAAGGGAGGGTTAGAGTCCCTATCACCTAGCAGAGTGTTGCCCTTGGGGATGCGGCATCAGTCGAACCCGCGACTCCTGAATTGTACGAAAGGTGGCTTGTGCGACCCTGGCAGGGGCTTGCGCGGTGAGTGTTAGAAATACCCCTCTAGCTGGATAGAAACTCGATTCGAATCGCCGTCGCTCCTGGTTAGTGAGCACTTGACTTGAGCAGCGACAACGTAGATCTCATTAAATTAAACAGATGGTTTAGTGGATGATGATATAATGTTGCATAAATTGATACCTGCTATGGTTACTACTGTTTGCTTATAATCAATTGCATGTTTGGTACAGGTGCTAAGATAGATGACAGGTTAATGCTAAAAGTAACTGCTAGTACAGGTTAAAAGAGTTACTATTACTTATGCTTTTCCACAAAATATGATGTCAGCCAGCTCCACTTAAGAAAAGCCTTGCATGATCCTTGATGTCTTTTATTTTTTGTTTCAATGGGTAAGTCTAGCTGAGTACATTCCCGTACTCAGGGTTTATTCCCTCCTATTGTAGATGACATGCTATATCAGGGCTTCTGCAAGACTTGCCTCCACCCGGCGGGTGATGAGGACTAGATCTGTAACACCCCAGGTGTTTATCACCAATTAAGTAGTGGGTTTAAGCTCAAACATGAGTGGAGATGACAATGTCAAGGTCAACCTATGGAGATGAGCCTAACTTAAAGTTGGATGCTGCATCATTGCTTTACATATAGGCCATTTTCAAAGATATATGCTTGAATGGTTTTATTGCCATATCTTCATGTGTCTCACCTTGGTACCTATCTATATTGATCCCTGGAAAAGTTTCATGAAGTTTGGAATCAAAAAGTCACATGAAATGATAAGTTATATGCTTGTTTGGATTATAACTAAAACTTGCCTTGCATCCCATGGGAACTAGTGTTGTGCAACATACAAATACAATATGTGCAACACATCTTGGACACATGTGGAACACCCTAGTGGAACATGTGTAGCATGTATCTTGAAACAACCACATGAAACAACTATAGCATTTCACTTGAGTTCTATGTTTCAAGGCATGTGAGGCCTACACTTTTGTGCAACCTATGCATGGTGGGTATGTTTGGCCTCTACAACACCTTAACTACACTTAGGACACATCATGGAACAATGTTCATGTTGATCATTTTGCCTAATTGTGCTTCTAAGTGATGGTTGACCATGTATGGACCCTGGAACACTTTTATTTGATCATTTCAAAAGTGTGACTTAACAACTTTGTATGGCTGTGCACCCTGTAGCAAAGTTGTAGAAAATTTTATAAGGAACAAAAGTTGTAAAGGTGACAAATCTTGAAAAGGTGCACAACATGTCCAAAAATGTCTAACAACCCAGAAATTCTCTGCTGTTAGCCATCCTGAAAATTTCTAAGTGTTGGGGTCGAATTTCAGTTTCATGTACCTTACTTTGGAGCTTTATATCTTGCAACACAAGCTGATCCAGACCTTGATCCTTAAATAAAAGTTGTAGAACATATCATGGGGAACAAACTTTATTTACTATCCCAGAGCTAATTCAGTACTTAGCATGGTCAAATCGAGCTCACAAATTTGAATCCAATGCTGTTTTCAGGGTTCGAAAATTGGCTAAGTCTGGGGTGCCTGAAAGTCGCGACTTCCGTTTTCGGGTACCTATCTTTGGTGAATTTTAGTTTGCAAACCATTTCGAATCTGGCCAAACTCCTTTAACCAAAGTCGGAGTACTCATGTAGATCTAGCTGATGGTGAAAATGGTTGATTAAATAAGTGCACGGTTTAGGAGTTATAAGGTGGAGAAGAAGACAATTTCAGTCGGTTTGCAATTGGACTGCAGAATCCAGTTTTGAGGTACCCTCCTTTGGAGCTTTGTATCTCTCCAACCATGCCGAATTAGACTTTGATCCTTTAATCAAAGTTGGAGTACTCGTGTAGCTCTACAACTTCTATTAGTGAAGTTTTTGCTAATTCGAAACGGATTATGACATAGAGGGAGACGAAAAGGGTGTTTCAGTTGTACGTTTGAGGTGGAATTGAAATTTTGAATTTGCTGCTACAGTGACGACCGGGACAGAGCCTTCACGCCGCGTGCCTCACACGCTCGCCTGCATGCTCGCCACCTCACGTCCACGCGTCGTCGTGCACGTTATGAAAAGCCGAGGCCGAGCCCTGCCTCCCTGCTCTCTCCATTATCTTCCTCTCACTGTTGTCTGTTCCCCGCTCGACAGCCATGGCCAAGCAGTGCAGCAGCCCGCAGCAGCTGTCGCTTCCTCTTCCATCTTCTACTACGGCCGCACCCCCAGGCACCACCACCTCCATGCCGCGCCTCCCAGCCACCGCCGTGATCGAGCCGCTCGCTGCCGCTGCTTGCCGGCCATGGCAAACAGCCGCGCGTCGCAGGCGCCGTGCGGCCAAGCAGCCAGGGGCAGCCGTGGTCCTAGCTGTGGTCGTCCGTGGGTGTGCCTCGCCACCTCGACGCAACCGTGACCCTTCCCCGCTGTTGCCGGCCGTTTCCGTCACCGTGGCCGCCACCACCGGAGCCGCATTTCGTCGTAGGCTGCTGTGCTTGTGGCCAGGCCGCCACGAGCCACCACGGGGCAAGCCGTGACTACCTGAGGGTGCGCGCGAGCCTCCCGGTGCTCCCCCGCCACTTCATCACCGCTGACGAGCCTCCTACGGCCGGCTTCCGCGAGCTCCGGCGACCCCCCTGCTGAAATTCTCGTCAGGGGCCTCGTGCAACAATTTGATTAAAGGTAGGGGTCCAGATGCGAAGCGAAGACTCATATGAATAGTGTCATAAGGACTGATTGGTAATTATTTTGCAGGAAAATTGCTGAACTTTGGAAATTCATAGTAATTCATAGGAAATTCGTAAAATAGCAAATGTGGACTTTTTGGAATCCTTGTGAATTTTTCTATGCAGTAGATCTATAATATTTCATGTTTTAGTTTAATGTTTTTGCTGTAAAAATAGATTTTTCAGATTAGGTTTTCAATGCTAGTTGTATTTGTCATTTTCATAACTGCAAATGTAGGGCTCCAAATGAAGTGAAATTTTTGTGGCATGCTACTCATGTGATGTTTGATGTGTGGTAAAAATTTCATGAATTTTAGTTGTAGTAGGAGTGAGTTATTGATTCATCTTGCTCTCACATGAATTCTTGCAATAGCCATTTGTCTTTTTCATAGAGGTTGATATATATGTCCAAATGGTTTGAAATTTGTACAGTAAACTATTGAGAGCATATGTAGGCCACTGTAATTTTTGTAGAATTTATTGTGCACTTTTGATAGGTGTTCATAATTCCACCTAATTATCTAAATAAATTAAGAAAATGCATTAAAAGAATTTATTTAGGAATGAACACTATGTTTTCTGGTGTTCATTAGTCATGTGTGACATGTTAGTAAAGTTGATTTTGTCCAATTATATGTTTGCAACATAAGTTAATAATTATTTCTTGCAAATGAAGTTTCTGGACAGATCTGGGAACTTAGCAAAGTTCTTCATGATAATGTGCTTTGTTGTGAAACTTATTTATACAAAAGTTGTAGATAATTTATGTATCTAGCTGCTGTTAAAATTTGGTGGCATTTGGCCATGTGGTTTAGGAGTTATAGCTGTTTAAAGTAGGGGTACAGAATTGCTTGCTCTCTGTCTTGTTAGATCAGTTGCTGTGTTTATGTAAATTCGACATGATAAACTTTGGAATCATGCTGTGATGATTATAAATGAAATATAGATAATTTCATAAGCTTTCCATAATGTCTTCATGCAAGTCATTTGGAGTTGTAGATCTCCAGTTATGATTAAATTACTCAGCTATTGGTCTGATGTCCAGAAGGTAGCAATTTCTAGTTCTAATACTTTGTTTAACTTTGTCATGCTTGGGTATTGAAGTGTGACTCATATCTTTGATGATACTTAGGTGGCACCCTGTGATCTTGTGAGACTTGTTTCTTGATTGATGTGCTTGCCCTCTTCTATGTTATGTCTTAATGAGGATTAAGTATTTAGCTCTAGGTGTTTATGTGAGCTTTGGTATGCTTGCATGATTACTTTGTTTATTGCACTTCTATACATTCATACATATGCATTATTGCACCTCATTTAGGTACGCTAGCTGAAACACGTGAAGAACGTGATGTGGAGCTAACCAGAAGATGGTGTTGGCGGACCTATCTCAGAGATGGAAAGATCGGACAAGTGCTAGAATGAGGGAATGCTCACCAAGCGAGTTTCATCTGACAAACTCTGACTTGAGTCGGATCCCAGGCAAGCCCCGGAGCATTATAAGCCTCCTACCTTCAAAAGCAATTAATTATATATATGTTATAAGTATTGTGCATTAAGTGGTAGGAGTTCGTTGAAAACCTTGCTGCATTATATCATTCCTTGTCCAGATATATGAATCCCTGAATCCTACATAGACTAGGATCGAGTAGATGCTTAGCCCTGCTTTAAGCGGTAGAAGTCAGGTGATTTCCTGTCACCTGCGAGATGTAGGGATATTCATATATGGCACGGTTGGCTATATTTGCTATCGTGGAATGGAACCATGTGTTAATAAAATGAAATGAGACCGGGCGGGATGACGATAGTGAAGCAACAAGGCATGGAGGTCTTGGGTGTGGATCTATCCCCGTCTGAGTCGTTTAAGGACCGATTCGCTGTACGTCCTTGAGTCATGTTGAACGCAGTCTAACACTTAGTTGGCCGGATAAGTCGTTCCGACCGCGAAGTCGAGTAGTATGGTTCAGGCCGGGAATCGAATGGTAGGTTGCTTCTTGGAGGAGAGAAAGGATGTGCTTGGGGACATTGGCGTGAGACCAAGGGGGGGTTAGAGTCCCTATCACCTGGCAGAGTGTCGCCCTTGGGGTCGCGACATCATTCGGATCCGCGATTCCTGAACTGTACGAAAGATGACCTGAGCAGCCCTCGCCAGGCGCGTCTCGGTGAGTGTTAGAAATACCCCTCCAGCTGGATAGGAATTCGATTCGAATCGCCGTCGCTCCCGGTTAGTGAGCACTTGACTTGAGCAGCGACAACGTAGATTCCATTAAATTGAACGGATGGTTAATTGGTTAACGATGGAAAGGTTGCCTCAATTTATACCTGCTATGGTTAATATTGTTTGCTCCTAATAAAGTGAGTGCTCTAGTACAGGTTCTAATATAGAGGACAGGTTAATGATAATTAACTTGATGCTTAAGCATTAATGATTACTTATTCATAATAAGCTTTTATGCAAAATGTTGTCAAGCTAGCCCACCTTACATCAGCCTTGCATGATCCTTGGTGTCACTTTATTTCTGGTTTACGACGGGTAAGTCTAGCTGAGTACATTCTCGTACTCAGGGTTTTATCCCCACTTGTTGCAGGTTGTGTTGTATCATGGCGACTGCAAGAGTTGGTTGGCTCCTGCCGTAGAGGCGGAGTGTGATCATGGGCATGATCCTTCTTATTGTCTTGTCTCTAATGCTGTTGTTGGAAGTCGACCTTGGTACTGGCATGTATTTGAAATAAGATAAATGTTAGTTTCAAATTACTTTGCTTCCGCTACTTTTCAAATTAAGTTGTAATAACTATGTTGAACTCCGATGTATATTTTGATTACTTGTGAAATGGATGTAACATGTGACTTGTTATGTTGAATCACTACGATCTTGGCTTGTATGTTGGTTGGTTTGAAATCCCTCGTGATTTCATTGGACTACCGGAGTTATATAGGCTCAAGTGCGAGAATTTGATCACTTCGGTGATTGTTTTTGTACTTGTGCTCTTATAATTTGGACGGTTCTGTTACAAGATCACCCGGGCGTGATCGTCTGTTAGTTTACTTCCCTTAATGCTTTTGTGGGATGTTGATCTGTAAGACTGGCAGTAGTATTCGAATTAAGTGTGTGTTATGCTTCCGCTACTTTATAAACTTGGTTTGTAATAATTACGACTCCGTGGTGTTGTAAGTTAATTTCCGAACTACTTGTGAAATGTAACGTGTGATGTGTTATGTTGAATGATGCGATCCTGGTTGTAAACGAGCTAGTTTGAAATCCTTCATGATTTCGATTGACTACTGGGATTATATGGGCTCAAGTTCGAAAATTTGAGTGTTTCAGGCGCTTGTTTTGTGCTTGTGCTCTTATAATTTGGTCGGTTCTATTACAGAATGCGCAAGGCAAAGGTATAATCCTAGGGTATTTCATTTCACCGGTCAAAGGTTGTATAGAGAAGTGCATGGTCGAGTTTAAGATAGATGACCATACTATCAATAGGGGTAGACTTGTTTGCATATCGGTTATCTAGTGCCACTTGAGCGATCTAACTTTGCATACATGCTAGGATCGAGTGGCGTGACAAGTTGAGTGGCTAACTTAACGCCTCGAAAATGATTATGAAAATGCTAACACACATGCATATGGTGATGTATACTTGGTGATGTTAGCATATTTGCGAAGGCAGAACGCTTATTTTCTACTATGTCGGAAGCGAAGATTTTCTCCAAGTCAAAGGAGAAGGAAGTCGGAGAAGAAATGGAGGCGAACGGAGGTCACTGGAGTGACCGGACATGGTCACGGTATGACCGGACGCGTCCGGTCAGTGGCAGCAGCTGTGCGCGGCGTGGGGCGCTAGAGTTTGCAACCGGCGTGTCCGGTCGCTCGCAGGACTGGCGCGTCCGGTCAGGCGCCCAGAGGGACAACAGTACGCAAGGGGTTGATCGGACGCGGTGGCGCGTCCGGTCACGTTTGACCGGACGCGAGGTGTAACACGTCCGTTTATGTTCAGCAGCACGTCCGGTCGCTCGATGACCGTTGGGGCGCTGAGTCGACCATTGAGATCTGGCGTTCGACGTTGAATGGGAGCGACATGTGGACGGCTACGAGTAACCGGACGCAGTGCAGCGCGTCCGGTCGATGCGAAATTCGTCCAGTAAAGGGATAACGACTCTATTCGTTCGTGGGGCTATAAATAGAAGTGGTGGCCGGCCTTGGACAGTTAGCTGAGCACACTATAACTTTGATGGCTTATGTGGTAGTGCTTGGGAGCCCTCTAACTCACTCTTGCTCGATAGTGTTCATCCGATCGAGTGAGTGAGCGATTCTAGTGCGATTGCATCGTGAGGTTGCATCGAGTGGCACTAGGTGTTCGTGTTGCAAGCTGGTGGTGCTTGTTACTCTTAGAGGTTGCCACCTCCTAGACGGCTTGGTGGCTTGTGGCTCCGTCAAAGTTCGCAGGAAGATTGTGCGAGGCTCCGGAGAAGCTTTGTGAGAGGGATTGTGCTCACCCCGCGGGGATTGCGAAGAGCAACTATAGTAGAGCTGTCATTGAGCTACCACATTTGATGATGGGTTCTTGCGGTGCTCTTTGGGAGAGCTCGGTTGTGGATACCGATTAGCCGCCGAACCAAGAAATGTTGGTCGACACAACGAGGACGTAGCTTGGTGGCAACCAAGTGAACCTCGGGAGAAAAATCATCGTGTCAACATTGTTCATCATCTTCTCGGTGGTTTGACTTCGTGCAACACAAGCTTGTTTTTACTTTCATATATATATATATATATATCTTGCTTGTGTTATTGCTCTTGTATCTAGTTGTGCTTGTGTAGCTAGCTAGATATCTTCGTGCTTATGTAGTTAGAAGTATCCTCTTTGCGTGACTAATTTGGTTTGAGTAACTTTGTTAGTCATATTGCTTAGTTTGTGTAGCTAAGTAATTTGTGCTCTCTAATTTGGCATTGGTTGCCTTGTTATTGAGCATTGCTAGCGAGCTTAAGGGCTTTATGCTTTTGCTTAACTAGTTGTGTAGGAGCTCTCTCGGTTGGCAAAGTACTAGTGCATAGGTTTGTGTGACCTTGCTCTAGAATTGATTAGGTGAGGTCTTTCTAGTCCGGCACCTTATTTGCTTGATTAGGATCCTTTATAAGGTGCTAAAGTTATAGATAGAGGGGTGTAGTCTTGGCTAGACCGATAGTTTTAATTTCGCATTTGTTTCGGGTAGCCGGCACGATTAAGTTTTAGAAAGTACTATTCACCCCCCTTTAGTCCGCCATCTCGACCCTTCACACAGGTGCAACGGGGATGGAGAGGAGACGACAGCGTGCAGGCTTGGCTTCTCCTGATAGTGGCACGATGGGATCGTGGGGGCACGTCCGTTCGGCGAGGGCGACGAAGGCGCGGGTGAGACATAGAGGATGTGATTGACTTCTGTTTCCTTCCTTCACCGGGGTCGTCGCGCGGGAGGAGAGAAAGCGAGCGAGCAATGGCCGGGTCGCAGAAAATGAGGGCGGAGGGCACGGGAGGGGTGCGGGCAGGAGAGGCGTCGGGCGGTCGCTTTTTTTTTTCAGAAAAAAACCGATGCGTCAGAGGATCGATCCCTGGTCATAGACGTGGGGTGGGATCACATGGGCGGATGGAGTGATAACACCAAAAAATTATCGCACTAAACGATTGTCTTTCTTTTATTCTTTTTATTTGTAAGAGACTAGCAAAAAATGCCCGTGTGTTGCTACGGAAGTATAGTTTATTGGGCATAGCGGCCACTGCGAGGCGGCTTAAACCAGCGGCGTGGCAGCCATGGCAGCACGCGACCGAAAGAAACTGAACTGCCATAACACAGAATGACACAAAACGGTGTCACGTACGGGAAAAGCGATCGAGAATAAAAAAACAATAGGAACCAGAGTCAGGGTCAGAGAAGAAAAGGCAAACAAGAACAAAAAAAAGTAAAACTCATGAGATACATATACAATTTTATACTCTTATTTTTTACTATTTATTTAGAATTCGTATTCATGTTATATGGGATCATAAAGTTCATTTGATTAGAATTAGATTGGATGAATCTATTTCGATTATGATTCCTCTAACTGTTCTTATGAGTAAGGGTGGGCAAAATACCCAATACCCAATTCCCGAACCCGAATTACCCGAACCCAGACCCGAAGTACCCGAATCCGAAATACCCAATCACAATTTCGGATAGTGATGGTAAAAATCCGAAATGAGTTTGGGTAATTCGGGTAATGTTTACCGGTACCCGAACTACCCAAATTACCCGAAATATCTCAAATATTTGCTCTTCTATTCCTAATATGAAGACATGAAGTATTTCAATGCCATATAAATATATTATTTGGTATGAATTAATGTAGATTTATGCTAACTTGATAATTGATTTGTTGGTAATTGATATGAAGACATGATGTGATTTATAGGACTATTGTCTATTGCTTTAAAATGATACTTGAATTCTTCCAAAAATGTTTGGTTTTGTCAATTTCGGGTATATCGGTTAAAACCCGAACCCGAATTATCGGGTACCCGAAATTTCAGGTAATGCTTTTTCGGGACAAAAATCGGGTAGCAATTTTAATACCCGAATTTCCAACTATCCGAATTACCCGACCCGAATTTTTCGGGTAACCCGAATGCCCAACCTTACTTATGAGTCCGAGTCACATCACATACATGACCCAATACGTTTTGAAATCAAACCCTGTATCGCGCTAGACAAGAGCTATATATTCTAATCCGTATGAGCACGGATTATTATTATACAATGAAAAAAATCGCGGGCTATAGAATTTAGCGGCAGCCTCTTCTGGGCGCTATGCGCCGCTATAGCGCCGCTACACCACCGCTATAGCGGCAGCTATATGACGTAGCGTTATGTGGCTGTGCACGCTATAGCGCCGCTATTGCGCCGCTATAGCGCGCTATTTTAATACAACAGACAACACATGATAACTGAAGTGTAAATAAAGACTGTAAACACTAAACAAGTAACATATTCCCATAATATCATGATAATCATAAGTTCATAAGTCATAATTCTCATGATAATCATAAGTTCATAAGTTTATAAGCAAACATGCACACTTGAGTACTTGACAAACTAGTGATTCAGGGTTAGCGGCTAAATAGCGCGCTACGGCGCTATTTCGGTTTAGCGGCGCTATAGCGCGCAATAGCGGCAATAGCGCAAAAATGAGCAATATCGTCGCGCCAAGTCTTTCGGGCCGCTATAGCGGCGCTATAGCGGCAAAATAGCGCGCTATTTTTTTCCATGTTATTATATATAAATCCGGGTGAAAGAAACTCTTCATTGTCCAGCAGTTAGAGGAAGGCGGACAAAAAAATGGATAGACAAAAAAATAACCTAAAATTTTGCCTCTTTATTATTATATATATATATATTATATTAGGTAGATATAGGTATAGATTTAATACTCCATACATATGTCTAACTAGCAAATATGCCCGTGCGTTACGACGGGAGAAAAAACTATTAAACATTTATGCAAAATAATAACGTGAACTGCTTATGTTTTATGCTTTTATAATTTATTTGTCATGTCCATCACATTTATAATATAAGTTAATGCTGATAATAAATAATAGTGTCTTATAAACCTGTATCGAATTAAAATACAGCTAGGTATATTTTTCCTTCTGTTTCAAAGCACATAATTGTTTAGATATAAATATATTATAACTTTAATTTTTCATACTACCCCTGTATTTCTGTGACTCAATATCGACCTTTGTAACTTTTTTGACGCATCGTATCAACCTCTGTAACATTTTTGCCAATGTGTCAAAGATCGGTTTGTCCGCTAATAATTGTGGAGACCTTTTTTCACACGGTAACCCTTCAGGAATTATATAAATACATTTGTTTAAGTTTCATTATTAGACAACAATAATCAAAACTACATCATATGGTGTAAATCTTTCTCCCCAAAACTTATTAATGTGCAAACAGACATAATAATTGCTGAAAAATAAGGATTATGCACCGGAGCTCTTGGGCAGGAACCGAACAATGGAAAGTTATTGAAGGCTTTGGGAAAACCGATGACGAGGATATCCTCCTCGTACTCCTCGGCCACCTCCGCATATTCCGGATCTGTTTCTATTATGTTCTCGATCATCACCGAACCTATATGCATACAATATATGCAAGGATGATTTAACACACCTATAGATAAAACACAACCTAACAAGGTTTGTAACATCTATGGATAGGCCATATTTTTATGAAGCTAACAAAACCGGTTTGGTATTTTTCTGATTTTTCTATGATTTTTGGTGAATTTTGCAAGATCTCTTTTTTATATAAAAAAGAAAAACGAAAGAAAAAGTTGTACGCCAAGACATTAGGTCCATCACATCCTTATAAAAAATTTTGTAAATGATGGACAATTTGTTTTTCTCTCTTTAATATATACTAGTAAATATGCCCGTGCGTTGCAACAGGAAAAAAATAATTAAACAATAATGATAAATAAGGATGGTAAAGTAATCTATTTGTTTATGTTTCACCGTTTCATAAAATTTATAGGGAATTGCAATTTATCTATCAATAGCTTTTTTTAGAAAAAATACATTAGACTTTTTAACAGTTGGATATGAAATGTACGGTCCATACATACAATCTTATCTTCTTGTCCCAGTGGCATCCTCTCATCACCTCTTCATCCTCTTGTCCCGACATGACCGGAGCTCGAAAGGTCGCGCTGCGTCTCTTCGTCTCTGCACGACGGGCGATGGTTCCTCTTCGATACGTGATGTGGCAATCGATGCGACGTCACCACCAGACGAGCTGCTGCCTCTCGACATGGTGTTGCAGGGTGACGCGCTGCCGTCTCCGGACATGGCGCTGCCACCCGATGTGATCGCCCTTTTGAGAACCATGTAGCCCGTGCGATGTACCCGGCGAGGTTGAACCCATCGCAGCCATGTGATAGTAGTTGGCAACGTATCAGCTTCACACGGAGACTCCATTAGACATGAGTGGATAGCAGATTAATTTGCAAGAGACTATAACTCTTTAACAGTGCGGACTCTCAAGGGCCAGCAGAAGGGGTGACGGGGCGGTAAGACGATATTTTATTATTTTATTATTTATTTATTTATTTATTTATTTTATTACGGAGAGGGAGGCCTTTTTTTTAGCTCGGGCTTTTTTTTACAGAAGAAGAGGGCGCGGTCCTATGGAGAACTCTAGCGTTTTTTGTTGTTTTGAAGTAGCGTTTTTTTCATGTACAGAGAAGGACTCGGCCGTTACTTCTTACCGTGAGGGTAGAGATGGGTCTCTCTCTGTTTTTTTGCCATAGAGAGATGCATGGGATTGCCTTTTCTCACGTAAACAACCAGGACTTTATGTACGTGATATATGTTTTGCATCCTAATTATCTTGGGATTGGATTAGTGCCTCAGATGCATGTGGACATGTACATGTACATGTAATCTTAGTTGAGTTCTGTCTTACTTGAGTCAGAGTTGGATATATTTGGATTAGTATCAACCTAGTCTTACATATAATCTTAATTGAGTAGGAGTCTTACTTACATCTTACGTGAAAATTTTGTCTCTTTATTATTAGGTATAGATATAGATATAGATAAGTCAAATCAAAGTTGTTTATTAATCTAGGAATTGTATATGGTAACGCATGCCGCACATATACATGCAAGAAATAAAGGTAAGCTCGGACATACGCTGATACGCATGAGTGTATAAGAGCTATAACTTTATAAGGGGCTGCTGTCGTGTTCTAATTGGACTCAAGTAATTGATGCGGCTGCCGGCACACGGAAAAAACACTGAATCAAACGAGAAAATAAAAACGTTATTTGAATTAGGACTCCTACAGGTTACTCGGAAGCCATATCAAATAGGATCGTAAGGGCCGGACCAAATTAAAATCAGAGAACGAGAAATTTTACCTCTTTATTATTATGTATAGATATAGACTAGGTAGCGTGCCCGTGCGTTGCTACGGGACATCTAAACTTTTGTACTAAAAACATACGGATCGCACGATAAGATAACAATACTGTAAAATTAAATACCGACGTTAAAGTGCCATTTAATCTGAAAGACAAATTTGTGAATTGACGGTCACAGAGAGCGCAGCGTCGCAGGCTCACAAACTCTACTATATAGATCTTTCCGTGATGTGGCGAAGGTAATGTTTTATATCGACGGGAAGAAATCTTTGATATCTATTTCTTTCGTGCGCCAATGAATTAATCCACGAATAAGTAGATCAAGTAGTGGCAAATAAGGGTGTTGTCCGATGGTGGGGTGCTACTTCGCAACAGGGAGGGAAAGGAGACTTCGGCGTCAACGGATCAGGGCGGGGCGAGGACGTGGATCAGGGCGGGGCGAGGACGATGCCAAGGGCACGGACAGCGAGGTCAACGGCGCAGGTCCTTCTCCTTCTCGGTGTTTATGGTTGTGATAGATAATATTTTATATATATTATGAAAAGATTAAGACCGATTGTAATGGCCATATACATATAGCTCTATTAAATCCAGGAGATCAACCCACAAACAAACATGTTGTTGCTGCAGCTAAAACATGTATGACAGCCGAAATGAAGAAGCAGCCATGGAGACAACATAATTTACTGTACACTTGACACGTAACTGGATTTTAATTTAATTCACTGCTCCAAGAGTATAGAAAAGAATTGCATTGTTTCACAGACATGGTATTTATAGCCTGGGGAAGCCAGCTAGCAGGTCTAGATATACATGGTCGCATTAAAAAAAATCTTAGAAATCAAAACTCTCTGATGATGAATTGAAAGCCATCTAGTCACCACAGTCCAAGATATCTCCAGAGCGCTCACAACCAAATCCCATCAAGCTAAGATAATGTTGGTAATGGGATATAATGAAGTTAATGGATCCTAGATCACAGATGGCATCACCATACAGGATGTTCATGATAACACCAAAGCCAGGATACGTCTTGGATAATGTGTCATTCTTGGCGAGTTTCCAATTATTACCGACAAACACATCATGAGCAGATGGCTGCTTCCTCTTCACTGGAGTCATCCACCTCCAACTCCAAATGGCTGCTTGAAATGCAAATGTCTTCTGTTCCAATAGCTCTAGGTGGCTTAACAAATCCTGAGCAATACCCTTCCCAATGATACCGTAATTGTAGTTCTTGGGACACATCAACAGCATTGCCAACAGAAGTCAAGACTCACCAGTAAACAGGAAGAGCACATTGGCCATAGCACTCAACTCCTTCAACACAAGGTATAATTCGTTGCTATCATCGTGATAGCCCTTGCCATAGGCTCGATTCATTGTTCTAGCAAAGCCCCGAAACCATTCCACCATCAAACGCTTCCTTGTATCAACCTGATGGAACACATCATTCCAATATTTCATTAGTGTATTATAATAACAATATCAAACAAAATGTAGATTAATCTACACAAGAGTCCCAATCAATCAAACAGAATTCAGTCCAGAGGTGAAAGATTCAGTATTTTTAATGAAAAATACAAAACAATAGAATCAAAGTATCACCAATTTGTAAACTAAACCTGTGGCTCCTGTCCAGGCATCCAGCTAACCAACTGAGAAGGATTCCATGAAGCACCGATTTCAGAAGAAAAACAAAGCAGTTTCTACTTGCTAGCAGCTACGAAGGACACTACTTTCAAAGCTCATTACGCCTTTGAGTTGCGCCTCATCAACATGGTATAAAATCTTGGCTCCCTGGCAATTTTAAGAAACTTCACTGACCTGCATTTTTCACATAAAAAGTTTTAACTTGCAGGTAATTGCATTTAATTATACATGGAAATGTACATGAAACTATGGTTTGAATTGACTAAGACCATCTTAGGTGCTGAGATTGTGAGAATGAGTGATTGATCATGCAAAAATTGTCGAGAGATCATCAAAGAAGGCAAAAGAATAGAGATTGAGTACCTTTTTGGCACAAAGTGCTTAGAGAAGTCCTACATCGGATGTGCTCTTGGAACCTGCTCATTCCTTAGTTGTTTGATCTCAAACTTCTCATCCACCTGCATAGGAACACATCATACCATGCATGGGCTTATTTCTTGCACATGTACAAGATGACTCGTACCATGCTATAAATTTCATGATATAGACTGCAAACCTTTTGCTGCCTTTCCCTCTCCAGTTTCACTTCCTTCATGAAAAGGTTACCTTGTAGATAGGAACAACACTGATAATATCCGACATTTTGAATGGGTGTGGCATATCCATGTCATAATCTTTTGTTACTGACTCAAGTCCTACCTAAATTGGAGTTGTTATCTGAATCATGGTTACCTCAATGAAATGTAAAATTATATCACTAAATTACCTTATGGCAGAGACCATGGTGAATGGCATACTCTTAGATCAAGACATATTCATCTTTCCACTTCCAACCAAATCTCTTTATCAAAAAGACTTCCAACCACTTTTTCCTGAGATTATGATCCTCACCACAATCGTCGTCATTATTTTCGTCCAGGAATGGTCCCAACAAAATATTTAAACATGATGGAACCGAGTCTGCCATGTCATTTACATCATCAACAGCTGCAATAACAGCCCAAACTATGTGCTTAAATGCTCAAACTACCATCTCACGTATACACAGGGACTGTATATGTGGAAGCTTATCAGAAAGCTCAACCTGAAACACGGCAATAGTAGCACCTGTGTCATTATATAAGAGGTTTCTTACTTAGTTGTTCAAATGAATCAACAGGGTTTTTATGTGACTCAGAAAACAAATCTTGAAAATCCACTCATCAGTGTGCATAAATCAGTTAATGTCCTTCCATCAACAAGGGAAAGCTCAAGTGAGCCAAAGTCTGCGACCTGATGATACAGAAGGATGACAATAAATTACAGTGTAACTCAAAACAAGTCTTCAGTTGCTGCAAGATAGATATATTACCAATTTGGGCAGCACAGTTTCATCATAACACTTGTGTGACATCTCAATCAGTTCATCCAGTGATTGCATACAGAGGCATAAAATCAAAAGGCATAACAATAAAGAATGTGCGGTCCATGATGGAGATGGGCATAAACCTTGCTAACCTTGGGTACCCTACAAGTCTGGTCCCTGCAGTAACACAAAAATCACCAGATGGGCTCATTCTGGCTCTGCCTAGGCGATTTCGGAGAGGAAGACCGTCAGGAATAAAGAATATGATGAGGACATATGTACAGTACGATATCCCCCCAATTAGGCCTACATTGAGGGCACCGGCCCGGAGTCTTGAGGGTGAAGGCATTCTGCAGTCACCGGCGATGGCACAGTTCTTAGGGAGTCAGGGCGGTGCGGGCATAGCGCCGAAAAGGGAAGAAAAATTGTAGAATTTGTGATTACAACACAACTGTTGAAATGCAATCCTTTATCCATAAAACACAACTTTATTTGATCACCGTACACACATAGAAGTAAAAATCTTAACTCTGAACTCTGAAACTAAATCAGCGATGCTGAAACAAAATCTGAACTTTGAGTTAGGGATCAAAATTACCAAACTTTAGGACCCTTTATCGCTTAAACCATTGAGAGTTAGACCTTAAACCTTAAACCCAAATTGTAGAGCTATATACCAAGAATGGATGTTGTTAAAGCCAAATAAGTTGTTTACATATGAAATTGAGAGGAAGGGATGAATGAACAGAATTGGTTCACGGTCTAAACGTGAGACCATGAACTTCACTGCCACGCACCTGCGATTCGCCGAAGCAGCAGCGAGCGGGACAACTTCACTGCCACGCACCTGCGATTCGCCGAAGCAGCAGCCAGCGGGGGTCCATAGGTAGGACCTGGAGGTGGGCAGCGCCGGCCGCCAAAGCCGGCGACGCCGGACGTAACGATGCCTGGAGACGAAGACGAGGTGACTTGCACGAGGATTATCGTCGCCACCGTGGGCTCGCTCACGCTCGCTGCCGTGGTCGCAGGCGCTCACACACGCCACTGTGCGGTCACAGGTGAGCGCTCACGTGCAATGCGTGCGTACCTGGATGGGTGCGGGAGCCGGCACTGGGGTGGCCGTCGGCGTCGCAGTCGACCACTGCCGCGTCGGAGTCCGCGAGGTCGGGTGCGAGGGATCTGGCGATGTCGGCGTGAGGACAAGTGCTGACGACTGCGGCGCGAGGGTGAGGACGAGGTATCGCAAGGGCGGTAGCGGTGCGTGCGTACCTGGATGGGTGCGGGAGCCGGCACTGGGGTGGCCGTGGCAGCAAGGGCCGCCGACTCGGCGTCGCAGTCGACCACTGCCGCGTCGGAGTCCGCGAGGTCGGCACGGATCGGGAGAGGGGGCGGCGGCACGCGGTCGATCTCAGAGGGGGCGGCGGCACGCGGTCGATCTCAGCACCGGTCTTCGGGCGGGAGGGAAGGAGGGAGAGGGGGCGCTCCAGATCCGGCGGCAGCCCCTCGCACGGATCGGGAGAGGGAGCGCCGCCACGCGGTCACGGATCTCAGCGGAATCTCAGCACGGTGTGTGGGAGGGAGGGAAGGAGGGAGAGGGGACGCGCCGCGGTGATTCGCAGGATGCGGTGGACGCGGCTTCGAAGGAGGGAGAGGGGGCGCGCGCGGTGATCGCGGGATGCGGTGGACGCGGCTTCGATCTTTCCAAATGAGAAAGCAGACGTCGCAGGAAGTGGAGGCAGGCAGACGGACGAAACGAATGTCGCACGAAGAAAAGCGTCCACGTTTTATTCTTTTTAGTTGTAGGATATTCGTTGTGATAGAGACTAAAGTTAACCAGACATAAGAGTGGCAGATAATTAGAAATCCCAATTCCTAAACACAACACTACGACAGACGGCCAGACGCCCAGATGCATTGCTCACACAAAATTCCCGCTTCCTGTCTTACCCCTCCTAAACCCTAGTCCGTCCTCGGCCGGCGACGAGGATGCCTGGTATGCCGACGGACGGTGGCGGCGCTATCGTACCTTTTACAGGGGAGCCTGGCCAAGGGGCGCCCCCGCCGCCACCCGTGCGGCAAATCCGCCACGGCGTGGCGCCGCCCATCTTCCGCATCTACGTCTCCTGGTCCAGCGGCAACCTTCTGCAGGTCGCGTGCCTGCGCCCGCCGAACTCGGAAGGTGGCGGCGGCACGGAGGAGGTCGTTGGGAGTGTGGTGGAGGTGAATCTCGGCGACGGTGGCAGCGGTGGCTCGGAGGCCGAGGAGAAAATTGACGAGGCGGAGATGCGGCGGATCGAGTACGGGTCGGTGCCGGCCTTCGCGCTGCTGCAGAGCAGGAAGAACACCCTCGCAGATGCTGCTACTATGTCGCACGTGCCCTCAGTCCCCGATCATGCAGAATGGTGAACTTTATTTCGAGGCTTTATATATACACTATTACATGCTTATGATTAGTGGTTAATTTGGTTACTGCCTGTACTTAGTAATTATCTCCTTGTACAGTTCAATGTAACAACCTATCGGCTTAATGCCACAGGATCCTTAAAGCAGAAATTTGCTAAGCAACCAAAATGTGATGTGATACAGCAGTAGTGTTTCTGTCAGCTGTCTGATCCATAACATTGTAGATTGCAGAAGCTTAAGTTGTTACTTTATTACATTCACACTGATGCACGTGTTTGCACCAGTAAAAATATGGTCAAAACTCCTTATAGCAAAGATATGAGTTGTTCATTTTGCTGAATAGTATTATGCAAGTTGTGCTGCCGTTTAATCTTAGTGGTGTTTCATTAGGTGGCAATATGTGCTTGAATACAGCAAAACCATCGGCAATCTCCTTGGGAACCCAGACCCTCCTGTTTTCATGATTGAAGACCCCAAGACAATTCTTAAGGTGTCTATATCTATGTGTTATGCTGTTTTATATTCTATTACTGGTGATCTGGATCAATTCTTACATGATTTAGTTAAACTTCAAATGTTTTCTCTCCCCTGTTAAAAAAATACACTTTAAAGTTTAGGGAGAAACCGACAAGTTTAAGGGCTGCTTGGGAGTTGTTGGAGATATTCTATGTTGATAAACATTTGCAAGGCTGGCTTCCTGAGCGTCTTGTTGATTGGTTAGCTGTAATACTCTTTCTTTTAACCATTTTCTCATTCCATTTGCTTACACTTAACTGGTGCACTTTCCATGGATGGCTCTCTCATTCTACTTCCTGTGGTTTTAGGATTTTGACTGCCTGTTGTCAACGATGGCGAGCACGGTGTACTCTAAGCTCAGCAATTTCCAGAAAAAACTCATTAACTTGCAGGTTGGTTTCAATATGACTACATCTTCCAATCATTTGATCTGCTGTTTTGCCTGTACAGACTCCCAGTATCCTGTATTCATGTGGCTATCCCAGCATGCGATTGATATTCTGTTTTACTATCTACTACTATTCATATGCATTACTTCCAATCCTTGATGTCCTTCTGTTGATGAGGTTAAAGTTAAATGCATCGTGAGAGATCATTTTGTAGATCGTTGAAGATGATCCTGATTACTGGAATGGTTTGTCAGCAGCACTTTCAGTTGGATGGCTTGATATTGTGGTATGTCTGTTTTTCTTCATTTTTCTGACAAGTTGGTGCTTTTGTTAGATGCTTCCTATCTGAAGTTTTTCTTCATGTAGGTGAATATGCTACGGTTTCATGGATCGTACCAATTAGATCAGATGGATAGCCGTGAGGTATTTCAGTTATTTTTGCTGGTTTCTTTGAGCCTTTTTTTATTTATTCTTTTATTAGCTTATCATTTATCTTGCAAATAAAATATCATTAGCTCTCTTAGGGTTCTAGATATTTTATTATTTTTGGTGTTTGTAGAATTTTTTGTCTTTAATATCTACTCTGCATCTAAACTGCAAGACTGTGTCCAAATGTACAATAATAGAAATGTATGAATTATGCTTTGTTTTGCTCCATGTCATTTTACCGTGGAGTCTGAAGTCTGAACTGCTAAATTGTTCGCCTGCTGCAACAAATACAATTAATTTAAGTGCTGGTTGTGTAGTGAATAATTTCTTATAAATCAAGCCAATTTGGGTTGAGTGCGAACAGTAGCATGTAAGACTCTGACGTGGATCTTGTTTTTGTATGACTGTTGTGAAGATGAAAGTGGAAACACAGAATGGCGGAATGGATCTGTTTGAACTTAAATTTAGGTGGGAACTCATAATATGAGGACTCATATTGGATATCTTTGACTTGTTCATTTTAGATTTGATTGTTTCTTTCCTTTTATGCTTGAATTCATTTATTTTGCAAGTAAGATTCCATGAAAATGTAACTGTGCTACGGTGTAATGTACTTTAGCTTAATGTTAGTACTTTAGTTCTTTCACTTATATGCATTTTCTTCAAGAGTTTATTTGAGGCTGTAGTAATACATGTATTCCTTCTAGCTTTGGCCATGTGCCACCATGTTATGTTGTCAGTCGATTTTATATATACCTGGCTTCCTAAAATAATTACTTTTCTTCCTTTGGTTACCAGACAGAAAATGGATTGGTCGAGGCTGTTGCTGTTCTTGTATCAACGATGCCCCGCTTGAGACCAAATTTGCCAACTGGTAAATTAGGCCAGTGCTGCAAAACAAGACCTGATTTTATCAAGGTTTGTCTTATAAAATGGTGCCATCTTCTCTTGAAGCAAGTATCATCTTCTGTTCCCTTGAATTCCCTTGAATTAGGGATATTGTATGATTGTACTAGTTCAACGCTGTCAAAAAAAACTTGACCACCTGTGAGCAACCGGGTTTGAGCCTGGGTGGCTAGCCTCTAAAATGGAGGCTCTACCAACTGAGCCATCACTTGGTTTTCAATTCTGTGCCATTAACAAAAACATTATTATTTCATATCAATGGAGAATTCCTACTAAAGTTGATTGGCTCATTTTTATTCTTCTGGCTCTGTTATTAGTTTTGCACTGCATGCTGGAACCTAGATGCTTCACAGCTATGATTTTGTATAATCACCATAATGACTGTTGGCAGTGGGCACTATTGCAGATTGAAGTTCTCAGTGCACACCATATGATTCTACCATCTGATTGTTCGTTGTTGTGAATGATATGGCTGCTTTGCTGCACAATCTCCATCTACTTTTTGAGATTATTTTATCAAAATGAAAAAGAAAACGTGAAAGGCACAATTTTGTTTGTATAAAAGTATATAATATTGATTCTAATTTCTAAATGGTCCAAATATGTGTGGCATCCTTCAGGTGCCTTTTTTGTGCATATTTTGAAATTGGAAGTCCTCTTTGTGCACGTTTGTAAGCCTTATGATCAAGTCAGTGGGAAGCTTTTGCTAAGGTATCTATATTTTTCAGGCATGGGAAAAGTGGCGAGGTCAAGTAACTAAACTGGAGTGCAGTGCATTTTGGATCCAGTGCGGCCACCAAAAAACCCGTGATGGTTTGAAGAATTTGCTTCATATTATGATGGGGAACATAAACGAACTCACTGATGCTACTTCCCATTGGCTGGAGCTGTTTGCTTCTCATTTTCTTTACATAAAACCATTTACAGTGGTTAGTTCTCTTGGTCTTGTATTATAATCTATAGTGCTTTGTGGTTCCTCTGCTTGATTAAGTTGTTAATAGCTGATGATTGCATCACTTAATGACCATTTCTCATCTCAAGTATAAATGTATCATGGGCCTTTTCTCCTTACTACTGAAAAGGTTTCAAATGGTTCTCCCTGAAAGAAAAATCCATGTCAAGATTACTATTATTAAAACACCTGCTTGCTCGTGAGATCATTTATTTGAAATCCTGGACCCACCATATGAGCCCAGATACTGTTTTTTTAACCATCTTCTCTTCTCTAAATCAATGTCCATACAACCTGCTATTAATTTTAAACTGCATTTCACAGTGATATGTATAATGACAGCAGATGTTTTTTGGGGGGTTTGGATTCTCTTAGCCCTCCAATTTCTTTTCTCACGCAAACAATTAGTTTTCAGTATATAGTTTCTTTTTTTTTCCTATTTGTTTTTGTTGGAAAGAGTTCCCTCTGCTCTTATACAAAGCAAGTGTTTCCAATTTAGGTGCTGGGCATACCAGTTTACCATCCAAAAGTAAATGTAAGGCCAAGGCAGCTATCCTGTTACATATTTCTTTAGATTTTGGCTATGTCTGACATCGGGTAGTTGGTTGGAGTGTAGTTTTTCATCCAGTTCATTGTCCTCTTCTTGACCATCTTCAGCTTGTCGTGGTCGTGTTGCTTGAGCTGCAAACTCCATTTCAGCAGAAATGAAAGCCCAATAAAACACTTCAAATGGATTGTTAGGAAACACTTTCAGTATATAGTTCAATAGTTCATACCCTTGTTTAAGTTTTTCTGAAGGAAGTATGCATTTGAGAAATTGACATCTTACATCATAATAAATATACATCTTGTCAGGGTTTTGAAGGGATGCACCATTTAGCACAGAAATGCATACAGCTTAAGCCATCCTCTAGCACTAATAGATTAACAGGTCTCATTCTTGGTGTCCTTTCAGAAAATACAGAGGTTAGAACATGAAGTCATCCTCTATCTATGTCCTTGGACTTCTTATACATTCTTATTTCTTGTTTGTATAACATCTTTTCCATGATTAGGTTGTCTTGGCAGAATGCACAAAAAATTTTGGCCCTTGGTAAGCTGGACAATTTGCTAATTTCTATTCATTGAAACACTGTCCTAACTGATTTGGGCATTTGTACCTGCAGGCTGGTCACACATGGTATGGAACTTCTGACAGCTGATAATGACTATGCGGATGTTATGTTGCATGAAGAGCGGCCTAACTTAGGTGGTATAAGCATAGAGGAACTGCACCGGCTAGTCTATGCTCAAGTTTTATGTTCTCATTCTTTAACTTGGCAGGTTAGTTATGTAACATAGTAACCCTAGTACACCACCAACTAATTAGTTTAGTTCAATGTATTTTTATTAGGCACTAGCCATGCACTCCTTGAACTAGCAACTGCACGAATTGCATGCATACATTATTTAAGTGGGATTATTTCCAGTGGCGGAGCTGGTGAATTTCCAAGCCTAGGGCCAGTAGTTAAGCACCTACAAATTTGAAACCTGACCTGCATATCAATTTGTTCACAAAGGCGAACAATAAAATACATAATTCAGTGGATGTATCTTGGTTCCACATATAATTGTACAACAAACTGATTCTAGTTGCACGGCATTTCCATTATTAGTTCTCATTGCACATTTGTACTTATACAGAAACAAAAGATTGGCTTGGTTGTATAATACCAAGAGAAAAAAAAAGATTTCAATGTATTTGTAAGTTTCCATTGTGTAAGTTTACGGAATGCAAAAGAAAAACAAAGTAAAACAACCTGACTGCTAGTTGCTACATCCTACAAAAACACAAATATTGAGCAATGGAACCATGGAAAATTGGAATGGGGGATTGGGTTATTTCATATTTGGTTGGAGGCTTGGATCAATCGAGTTAGAGAACAACCTGTTGTAATGTATTCCTTGTGCGGTGTACCCCTATTACTCTGCAGTCTTGCAGACGGGAAGGGGCCATACAGCACAGAGGCATGCTAGTTGCCGGCTTGCCGGCTAGGTGTCCGCCCAACGTGGCTCTGACCATGGAGCGCGGAGCTGTGGACAGCCCCTAGCAGCTATTGCAGAGGACCTGGTGGTGACAGGCTGCTGCAACCCCTCTTGCCGAGTTGCCCGGCTGGCGGTGACACGATGGATGGCGTGGCAGCAGATGGCAGTGGCTAGGGTTAAGCAGCACTGCAGCAGCCAGCCGGACAGGGAGAGGAACGGCCGAACAGGGATGGGAGTCAAGTCGCCAAGTTGGATTGCGGCGCTGGCGCACACCGCTCAACGCTGACTTCCAGAGTCAGGGTCAGGTGTCGAGGAGCTCCTGCTTTCTCCTCTGTATCTGGACCGGCTGGGAGTAAGAATTTGGGCCAACAGCGCAGGGTTACTTCAGATTGGGCCAAAAATTCACATGTAGTATAAGAAGTATTTGGGCCAAGCCTAGGGCTGTGGTCCTAGTTGTCCTAGGCCCATATCCGCACCTGATTATTTCCTTTTTATCTCTCATTTCAATTCTTGATGCCTTTTGGTCTGTTTATTTTCCCTTGAGATCTCTTTTTCCTTTTACCTCTCTGCTGGCTTACTGAAGCATGGATTCATCTGATGGTAAATGCCGAGTGTTGAATAGGAACTATTTTATATGTTTTGCTGAATATTTATATGTGCATATGCCTTTGATTTTCTATATTAATCTGTTTTATATTTAGTATGAGAAGCTTTTGAATTTCTGTTGTCATTTGTTTGTGATAGAAAAAAATGTGTCCTTTTGACAACATTTATCTTGGCTACCTTGCATGTTTGGTTCTCAGATTGCGCCTACTTATCTGTCCTCATGTCTAAACCAAGGCCTAGGACTCTTGGAGATTCTACTTCTCAAGCAACCCATACAAGATAATTGCCTAGTACTCAAGGTACCATGCATTTTAATTCTACACCAACTTTCAGCGTCTCAGACCCACTTTTATTGTCTAATCCTCATTTCTGTGGGCAGACTTTGGAAATTTGCCGATTGTACGAACTGGAGAATGTTAGTACAATCATCATGAAGGTAAACATGGATTCATCTTGTGTTTTGCATGTTACTTATTCAAACTTCCACATGTAGCTTTCATTTTCCATTGTTCTCAACTGAACTCAACATTAGCTTAAACTAAGGATTCATATCTAATAACTGTTTGTTTGTCTTTTAGATTGCTGGCATTTATCATTGGAAGCATGGACGAAAAGGAACTGGTGTGTACTGGTTCCAGCAAGCTCATGATAAAGTTCGTCTTGACAGAATTGCTCAACAGTTGTTCGAACACATTGGGAAGTCAGTGACAGATGATAGCTTTAAGGTTTCTTTTTTCTTTCTAAATTCCTCAGATGTAATTGGCAACTAGTTCTCTGCACAATAGTAACCTAGTAACAATGGTCAAAAGGAAGAGTAATCCCCTTCAACTAATAACGATTTTGCATTTTCAGCAATGGGAAGGGCTGCTCGAGCTCCTTGGTTCTGACATTGGTAATGCGGGCGGTCTTGAGTTCCTTCACAGGTATTTCTTTGTCCATCAAATTTGTCTCTCCACATGACAATGTTGAATGTTAGCTTAGGATATGATTGTGCCAAGGTACCGGGATTTCAAGAGGTCTCTGCAACAAGCTCTAGACAGAAGGTGTGGTGAGGCTGCTCGGCAAGCTGTGGATTTTTTAATTCAGGTGAAGTTCTAACATATCAGTTGTGTTTTTTTTAACCATATATATCAACACTTCGTGGGCCCCAGCTGGGGAAGTGTCCCCCCCCCCCCCCCCTTTTTTTTCATACTGTGTGTAAACTCTTTTTCCTATCTTAATTGAAAGGCAGAGCTCCTGCCATCTCTTTAAAAAAAAACCTTATCAACACTTCAGGCCCCCAGACCCTGAGAAAAAAAGAGGATCTGGAAATTCAGTTTGAAACTATCAGTACAGGATTGTACCATGGAGGATGCCAATAGTCTATTGCCTCCAGTCTCCTGACCATATAAATGTGTTTCTTTGCAGCTTATGAAAAACCCATCCACACCGCAACGTTTCTGGCTACCCCTTCTACATGACTCGGTAACTTATTATTTCTGTGTTGGCTTAGGAAGTTAGGATGCCGGTACCAGTTGTATCCAGGCCACAGAACCAAATCTATTCTGTAACTCTGTCGCCACTTTGTCCAGGTGGAGCTACTTAATAGCAAACTCAGCCCTCTTATGAATGTTGCTGAGACGACATTGTTGCTCAACAAGCTGCAAGAGCTGTCAATGGCCAAGCTGCGCCCTGATTTTTCCAGTAATCACCTACCAAGCCATGCGATGAGCTCTGTGAGATTGGCTCTGGCATCAAATCTGGCACGTGCCATTCTTGGAGACCCGTAGTCCATGCACACTTTAGCACAGGAGTATGGCGTTCAGTTTGCTGGTGGATTGTGACCATGTTTGCTTGGGGCCTCCTGGCAATTCAAATGATCAGGTTTGACAAAAGATTGATCGTAGGTCTGCCAGAGCAGTTCAATAGATGTATCACACATTGTACTCTTGCATTTGTGTTGCGAATGCATGGAGCATGCTGAGCGCTGTAGTTTGAACTTTGAAGGAAAGAAAGTATTGGCATGTTTGAAAACATAATGTCTTCATCGGAGCAGCTTTTCTGAGAAAAAGAATATAACAAAATGGCCTGACCAGTCGATTGTTTTTCTCTGTTTGGAAACACTATAGCCCTTTTCGTTAATTCTCTGAAGCCTTCAGCGGTCCAGCCTATGGCTATGATGGGTGGATACAAAACAATGCAACTCATGTAAGGAGCATGTAACTAGCGTTCTGGATTTTTCAGTCCCAATGTCTGCCACAGTTAACCGATACGACGAGTGTCGGTGAGTTTCTACTCTCATGCACTCCAGTCTTCAACCATAGGACGCGACGTGCGTTCTCTTCCTAAAGAAAAACATAGTTAGCGGGCATGTGCACTATCGTTATTGTCCTAATAGCTAATAGGCCGTGTGACATTAAAATTAGTGTCATTTTTCTAACGCATTAGGATAGAAATAAAATGGTATCTATCAAAATTGTAAAATGAAGCAAGAAGCATCATTACGAAGGAACAATTTTGGATGGATGGAGATTTTTGACCAAATAAAGATATTACATAATCCCTATCTCATAAAACTTTGATAGTCGAGCTCTTGACAATTTTAGCTCTTGGGGCCTATATAAGCTCGAGATTGCGGTATATATGTCTCCATGCATTCATTTTAATAAGGGACTTATTCTTTAATTAACATAGCTTACCTTCAATAAATAGGTGTACATGTGTAATCTTTATTGAGTGCTAATCTATATACCTAATATTTAATTGTGAAAATTTCTGCACTGATTTTTGTTTCCGCCTCAGATTTTCTGTCTGCCAAGTTATGTGAGGCAAGAGCGTAGTCATAGAGTTGGAGACCGACACGGCCACACGGGGTAGGAGTTTAGCAAATAGAACAGAGTGGTGGCGAATCAGACTGGCTAGCAGTAAATCGGTGTCGCGCGATAGAGATTCTGGCAATCGGGCACAGCTGTTTTGGCCTTCGAATTGGTGACAAACTAGGCCATGGCTTGTTGATAAGCTGAGCAGTGCGCGCTCGAGGGCGGCGCAGCGTGGAAGAGCACAGGCTGCAGCGAGCGACGAGGAGGGATTTAGGAGTACTGCGGCGGCGGCGGATCGGACGGTAATCGACGTGCGGGCGCGGCGACGGACGACAACGAGAGGAGCGGAAGCGGCGACGAAGCTTCGCGAGGGTGTGAGGACGAAGCCCCTCGGGAACATCATGGCCGCGCGGCCTGGCAGTTGGCGCCGCCGTGCCTGCTACCGTGTCTTGCCGCGGTGCTGCCGAGCCAAGCCAGCGTGGGCCTTTCTCTCCCAGGGAAGCGCAGCGGCGCGTGAGGGCAGATGCGGGAAAGCACCGCCGAGGCCGGTGCTGTGGCATGCGAGGCTGGCGCGAGCAAGCTCCACGTAGGGGAGCGCGGCGCGGCGGCACGTGAAGCCGGCGCAGAGGAAGACATAGGAGCCCGTCTGATTTTCCTAAATAAAATACTCATACTTTATACTTGAATGGTTGTGAGCCATCGGATCTGTGCTCCACGGTGGATAGAGGTGCAAAAGTTACAACGTGACATTATGAAGCAAAGTTAATCAATCCGCGTCCACCACATGGTGTAGCTTGGAAACGCGGCAGCCACGGGATGGGGACACACGGACGTGGGGTCGTGGGGGCCTACACTCCAACAGTCGTGCCCTCTCGCACGTTCCGCTCTCGAGTCCTTAGTTGCTGTTCGTGGGACCACGGAAACTGTGGACCATCTTGTCAGGAGGGATATAAGGAGTCGCTGAAAAAAGAGCGCGTGCCGCAGGATGGAACAACCGTCGGACGATGCGTGCAAAGCTGAAAAAAGGAGCACGCACCACGGGGTGGAACAGTCGCACAACGCTTCGAGATCCAACGTTTCTCGTTTGCTGGCTATGGGGTCAAGAATAAACAGACCCCATCGGTCAGTGATGGAAGAGTAGACCACCCATGCGTCGACGGAGGCCAAAAGCCAGAAGCGAGTGCCCTCCCCGCGTGAAGGCTGTGCCACGCGTCGGCACGGCAGATACCCCGCGAGGCCCTGAAGCGCGGAGAAAGCGCCGGTGATTGGTTCTCGGTCTCCCTCATTCTTTTTTCGATTTCTTCCCTTTTTTTCGGATGATTGGCTGGTATTTGCGATGATTGGATCGATTTTTGTTTTCCAATTTATTTTTGTTTCTATTGGTTTTCTGTTTGCAACCGTTTTTCTTGTTGCCCTCGGTTTTTAGGTCTGATTTTTTTACCGGATCTTGCGCTATTCCTTGCAGACTTTAATCAAATATACGAGAATTTAAATGTTTTTATGGGTCTTCAAAGAAATTTATAGAGCTCGACTCGATATTTAAGTGCAACACCATATGAAAATAGTATGAAAATTAAAGTTATGATACATTTGTGTTTAAATGTTTGTGTGCTTCGCAACTGAAGAAAAAAATCTATCATAATTTTATTCTAATAATTCAATATAGGCTTTAATAGGACATGCTAAACCAACATTAACATATATTATGAATACCATAGTCAACATAAAATAAATTAGATTCAAAGTTTTAGTTTTGTTTCTTCCGTTGCAACGCACGGGTATATTTTGCTAGTCTATCCTAAAAATCCTAAAACATTAACATTGCTCGTATACCAATCTCCATTGTATCTGAAGAAAAATACCGAAGATAGTGTGATGGCAACAAACAATCATTGAGATTTGCCAACCATAAGAAGATGAGTCTTTTACTTATGAGCGCAATTATAAAAGATCGAAATTCCTTTTGAGCTACTAAAAAAAGGTTCAGCTGCCTTCAACGACACTGCTCTAAGCTTTCGTTCCTCTGGTGCCGCATCGTCCTCGCGGCGTGTACGGACGCTGCTCGGTGCTGCGCTCGTGTCCGAGCGCTTGGACCAGATGAATGCCGGATCTTCTATTCTTCTCCCAGTCCAAAGTCCAAACGCCACCGCAAGGTCCAGACACGAAAAAGTTCGATAAACCTCCGCCTCCCGGGCCCCGGCCTTTTCTGGCTTCCTCCGCCCCAAAACTCTGCTTCTCAGCAGCAATGCCGGAGCCCCAGTCCTCCTCTGTGGCCTCAAGCGGAAGCGTAGATCGCCTCCGGAACGCCTTCGGCGGAGTGCTGTGCACCTTCACCCTCCTTCTCATCGGCGTCCTCGCCTTCTCCATCCGATTATTCTCTGTAAGATCGACCCCGAACCCCACCATTTTTAGATCCTTTTGGGAATTGGGATGGGAATCCCACCATGGTTTGCCCGGACCCATGCCTGTCTTACTGGTCCGTTGATGTGCCGCAGGTGATCAAATACGAAAGTGTCATCCACGAGTTCGATCCCTACTTCAATTACCGCGTCACCCAGGTTTTTTTTCCCCGTGGCGCTTCCATGTTTGTCCATAGTCTATTATTGACTTATTGGGATGCATCAGGAGTTGAGTTCGCTTAGGACGCAATGTTATGTTCTCTTCAACGAGTTATGGGGTTAGGGACTTCGGTAGGGATGCGACGAGCTCCATTTCTTTTGGGTCACTAGGTCGACCCAAAATTTGCTATGCAATTAATTTAGAAAATGGCATTGCCACAGTATTCCCTTAATTAGCTGACCCAGAAAACACTGGGTACCACTTGCATCCCTAGACTTTGCAAATTGTCTCTTGTAATATATGGCTGTATAGTCTCAGGTGACATGTGGATGTATTGAATGATCCCAACATTTGGGTGAATAAATGGCAGGGATGTTTTCAATGTACATTTGCTGCTTGGATTTGTGCACAAGTGCTTTACTTGTGTCTCTTAATGTTTCAGAAGCAGTTGTGCAATGCACTTAAATTTTGATTCATTGTAATTTCCCCCTTGTTTCAGTTCTTGTCAAAGAATGGCATATATGAATTCTGGAACTGGTTTGATGACCGAACATGGTAAGATTTCCAAGAACACTTGAATTTATCCTCGTTTTCCAGTTATTTCTATGCTCATTGTCAACTGCATTTAGGTATCCTCTTGGGCGTGTTATTGGCGGTACTGTCTATCCTGGTTTGACACTTACTGCTGGTACAATATGGTGGTAATGTGAAATATTGCACTGCCAATGCATACTATCAGAGGAATGCTTCATTGGGTAGATTTGGACTACTGTTAGCATGACTCAATTGTTTGGTTGGCATAGGCTGCTGAATTCCCTTAACGTCCCATTGTCGGTGGAGACTGTCTGCGTCTTCACTGCTCCAATTTTCTCAGTCAGTGCATCCTGGGCAACTTACCTATTAACCAAGGTTGTTTTCTTATTATTAAAAACCCATGCTCTTACTCTGGATTACTGAAGTTCTTTAGTAATCTCACTATTGTGTCTCCAGGAAACAAAGGGTCCTGGGGCTGGTTTGATGGCAGCAACTATTCTAGCAATGGTAATTGTCATATTGACTATGTTTTTTTTTCTGAAAAATACTAGATCCTTGATATGTTTGCTTAATTTATATTTTTTCTGCTCTTCTATTCTTTTGTGGGCGCATCAAGAATGAGGCAATTAGATAAGGATATGTTAGCTTTGTCAATATTGTCTTGAGTCTTTGAGTGTAACAGCTGAAGTCTTGGCACTTTATTGTTTTAGTTGTTATGATCTGAACAACCCATTTTCATTGCAACTCCTTGTTTGCTTATGCTCAATGTGGTCTCTCCTTGAGCAGTTCTGCATTCACATTGGTATGATTGTTTTGTGGTTAAATTTGAAGGAACTAAAGAAAAAAGAACTATTATCGAACCACTTCTGAGCTTCTATGTTCGAAACATTCGAAGGAGCTGCTTTGGCCTTTGGTTTTTCTCATTCATCCAAAATAGTGTTGCCTATCATTGACAAGTAGATATATTCCCGGCATGTAAAAGGCTCACTGTTCTGTTAATCAGAAGAACCAAAATGGTGAGCTGAGACCTGAAGGAAAACTAACTTCTGAGCTTTGTTCACTTTCACGGATTGGTGAACGATGAAAATTTCTTACTGGTGACAATCTTGTTACGAATTGGGTTTCTATGTGCGTGATACCCTTGATCCTATCTTGTAAATGTCACTTAATAAAGAACGTACTCATTACTCCCTGCCAATATGCAGGTCCCATCATACATCTCAAGATCTGTCGCTGGCAGCTACGATAATGAAGCTGTAGCTATATTTGCTTTAATATTCACGTTTTATCTGTATGTAAAGGTGAGAGTTTTTCCTTCTGTTGCTTTCTCTGAAGCATCTCTTTGCTACTTTAAACATGTATGAAATGATTTTGCAGACACTAAACACTGGATCACTCTTTTATGCGACACTTAATGCTCTCTCGTACTTCTACATGGTATTTTTGTTTCCTTTTTTTTATATTTGTAGTAACTGGTATAGATCATGTATCCAAGATACGCTACTGTATTTCTCCTTTCAGGTTTGTTCTTGGGGAGGCTACACATTCATCATCAATCTTATCCCGCTGCATGTTCTCTTGTGTATTGTGACTGGTCGTTACTCTGCACGACTTTATATTGCTTATGCTCCCCTTGTAAGTCTTTAGGTTTATTGTCATATCAAATCTTTTGTACAAGCGATTAGAAGTTTTTTTCATACCGGTAACACAATGCAGATTGTGCTTGGAACACTTCTGGCAGCATTGGTACCTGTTGTTGGTTTTAATGCAGTAATGACGTCAGAGCACTTTGCATCGTTTCTGGTATGTCCATTGTGTGTCTACTAAGGATGCAAGTTGCACTTCTTTTGAGTCATTGGGTCAACCCAAAACTTGCTAAAATGAATAAGAATGACATGACACATTAATTTAGGGAGAGAAATGAACTAAACTAGCTGACCTAGAAAGCACCATTTGGTACCCACTTGCAATCCTGACGTATCTACATGTTATCCTTTATTTCCTAGTTTTTTCCATTTCAGTAGAACCTTGGCTGCAAGCTAATGCATCTTCCCCTATCCTCTCTGTTATTTCAAAAACAGGTGTTTATAATCCTTCATGTGGTTGCTCTGGTTTATTACATCAAAGGACTGTTAACTCCTCGACTGTTCAAATTGGCCATGACATTTGTTATTACAGTTGGATTGTAAGTTTCTGATTTTGGAAGTTGAAACTAGTTGAAATGCATAATAAATGTTATCTCTTAATGGTTCATAATTTTGAGCAAAGACAGATTTGTTCCTCAGGAGTCAAAATGAAGCAGCTGTTCATGTTTAGGTCACTGAACTGCTAGCTATCCACTTGACACATCTAACAGCAAAAATCCTGCAGGGCTGTTTGTTTTGCTGCTGCAGCAATACTCGTTGCATTGATTGCATCAAGCCCAACAAAAGGCTGGAGTGGTCGCAGTTTGAGTCTGCTGGATCCGTAAGTTCTTATCAAGTTGACATTGTTAGTTGAACTGTTGAGCTCTTGATGTTCTGTGCAAAGTAAGATGTTAGATTTGGTCTCTAGGAACACAAACTTTTAAGATTTGATTGTTAAAGTTGCTAGAGAGGTTTACTAGTGCTCCTTTATGGTTTCCCCGTTGGTACGTAAAGTGCAATGATATTTACAGGCACACATGTTTGTGACACCTTGATTTTTCCATGCATGATGAGCTTTCAATATAATATCTTGTTATAGTGAAGTATCCACATTTCCTTATCAACTCATGTGTCTAAGTGGTTTAATTTATTTGCAATATACTGAGAAATGTAGTTAGATCTGATACTTACTGTAAGAGAGTATATTTGTTCAAATGGACCTCTGTTGTGTTTTTCCTAGTTGCTGCTAAACCTGTTATCAACTTTTGTTATACAATCAATCCATATTTCTTCTTTTTCTGTATAAGTTGACACATTGACCGTTTGTCCTTCACCTTTTCATTTTGCTCCTGATAGAACCTGTTATGTCGGGCTCAGCGCTAGGGCCGTTAGTGGGCGCTAGGCCCGTTAGTGGGCTGATTATCTATTTATATATTTCCTTAAAATAGTTTAGTTATTTCCCTAAATTAGGATCTGAATAGGCTATATATTTGTAACGTTGGTTGAGAAATAATTAAGCAAGAGCAATCTATTATTGCTCGGCTTCCCTTAGGGAGCCGGGAGTTTCCAAACCCTAGCCGCCACCCTCCCTAATCGCGCGAACAGTAAACATCGCGTGAACAGTAAACGCGACACTGTAGCACCGCCACGGCGCCAATCCGCTCTTCTCCCTCGTGCCTCGCCGCTGGCTCCTCGCCGCCGATCAGCCTTCAAGCCTCGTCCTCCGATCGTCCATTCGTACAACCTCCGATCGGTACGTGGCAGGGAGCAGCAGCATATCAACCTGGTATCGGACTTCGCCATGTCGATCCAGCCGCCCTCCACGACCGTGCCGCCGCTGCCCTCCACCACCACGCCGCCCCTGCCTTCCACCACCATCCCCACCGCTGTGCCGCCGCTACCGATCTCCACGACGGCCCTGGTGCCACAGCTGTCCTTGCCGATGACCACGGGTTCCTCGTCCTCCGCCGTGGCCGTCATGACGAACGAGCAGCTGACGGCGGCTGTTCTCGACCTCGGCAGGATGGTGGCCGGGATCCATGGATTCCTGCTAGGGCCGCAACCGACCCCGCCACCGCCATCGCAGCAGCCGCTGCTGCCATCCCCGCCTCCTCCTCCAGCGTCATCTACCTACGGGATGCCATCCGCCGACACGGCGGCCACCACTTTACCGGCATCATTGATGTCCCCCGCTGGTGTGCCGATCCAGGAGATCAAGTTCCCCCACTCACCGTCCCCGTTACCGGCATGGCTCACGGGCGAGTCGCTGCCGGTCTACTCCTCCCCGCCGGCGCGTACAGCCATCCCGCCAGCGCCCCACATCACCGCGGGTTTTGGCCATGGGGGCGTTCCTGCGTCGGGCACCCTCTACGGCGGCGTCGACGGCCCCCTTTTCCACGGCTCCAGTTTCTGGCCGCACCCGGTGCCCAGCACAGCGCCATCGGCAGCCGCTCCAGTGCCTTTCGGCGCGGCTGCCGCCCCCCGCGGCGTTCGGCGCAGCTGCTGCCCCCGCGGCTTTCGGCGCGGCGGAATTTCAGCCGAAGAGTTACAAGTTGGACTTCACCACGTATGACGGCTCCGTTGATCCGCTGAACTGGCTTACACATTGTGAGCAATTTTTCTGGGGCCAGCGCACCCCGGTGGAGCAACGGACGTGGATGGCCTCGTACCACCTCACTGGCGTCGCTCAGACGTGGTACTACGCCCTCTTGCTGGACGAGGGCATGCCTTCCTGGGAGCGCTTCAAGGAGTTGTGCCGCCTTCGCTTCGGCCCACCCATCTACGGCTCGCGGTTGGCTGAGCTGGGCCGGCTGCCATTCCACTCCACGGTACAGGAGTTCGCGGACCGTTTCCAGGCGATTCTCGCGCACTCCCGGGACATCTCCACGCGCCAGAAGGCGGAGCTCTTCGTCGGCGGCCTCCCGGAACACATTCGGGTGGACGTCGCGATGCGCGCCCCGCCCGACCTCCAGTCGGCGATGTTCCTGGCCCGCGCCTTTGAGAGCCGCGCCACGGCTACGGCAGCACTGCAGCCAGCTGCAGACTCGTTCGTGGCGCCTTCCCTTCCACGTCCGGGTCTGCCGACGCCGCGCCACCCGGTTGCGGGTCCCTCGGTGACTACTGGTGCTACACTGGCTGTTCCCACGCCCCTACCCGCTCCAGCTCCCTCGTTTCGTCGTCTCACACCGGAGGAGCTGTTGGAGCGCCGTCGTCAAGGGCTTTGTTACAATTGTGATGAGCCCTACGTCCGCGGCCATCAGTGTAAGCGACTGTTCTACTTGGAGTCGGCTGACTTCCTCGACGACGACGTACCAGCTGCGGTGGCGACTGATGCAGTGTTCCAGCATGAGCCCGGTGTTGGTTGACAATGCTTCTACCAGGTTTCAGCTCGAGGACGAGCTGTTTCTCCAGGCGGGGAGAGATGTTATGTCGGGCTCAGCGCTAGGGCCGTTAGTGGGCGCTAGGCCCGTTAGTGGGCTGATTATCTATTTATATATTTCCTTAAAATAGTTTAGTTATTTCCCTAAATTAGGATCTGAATAGGCTATATATTTGTAACGTTGGTTGAGAAATAATTAAGCAAGAGCAATCTATTATTGCTCGGCTTCCCTTAGGGAGCCGGGAGTTTCCAAACCCTAGCCGCCACCCTCCCTAATCGCGCGAACAGTAAACATCGCGTGAACAGTAAACACGACACTGTAGCACCGCCACGGCGCCAATCCGCTCTTCTCCCTCGTGCCTCGCCGCTGGCTCCTCGCCGCCGATCAGCCTTCAAGCCTCGTCCTCCGATCGTCCATTCGTACAACCTCCGATCGGTACGTGGCAGGGAGCAGCAGCATATCAGAACCTATGCAAGCAAGTACATCCCTATAATTGCTAGTGTGAGCGAACACCAACCACCAACCTGGCCTTCTTATTTTATGGATATCAATGTGCTGGCCTTCTTAGTTCCTGCTGGGATCATAGTAAGTATTCCATTTCTTTTAGTTGAACAAGCAGTTTAGTTATTACCATGTTTTTGACTTTTGACTGATTGGCGTTAACTCAATTTTCAGTCATGCTTCTTACCGTTATCTGATGCAAGCTCATTTTTGGTTCTGTACTTGGTAACCTCAGTGTATTTCTCTGGAGTAATGGTAAAGCCCTTTAGCATGGAACATTTGCAAACTGCAGTACAATGCTGGTCATTTTATCAATCGATATGTTATTGCAATGATAGGTCCGACTTATGCTGGTCCTTGCTCCTGCTGCATGCATTTTGTCTGGGATTGCTCTGTCTGAAGGTTTTAGTGTCCTTACAAGATCAATGAAATTTCAGCGTCCAACACTGGATGATGTATCTTCCACAGTATGACTGCTTTCTTCATGTCCCTTTTCCTATTTATTCCATTGGGTTATCCACTAACATGATATTTCATCAAATTCAAGGCAGGGGATGGGAGTTCTGATACTCCTACCAACTCAGAAATGGTTTCGAAGGAAAAACCATCCAAGAAAAATCGGAAGAAAGACAGAGACTCAGAGGGAAGTTCACCTGTTGATCATAGAACTGAAGAAAAGCTTTTAGTACTGCCTTGTGGGCCATCTGCTGTGGGCATAATGCTGCTGATCATACTTTCTGGTTTTTACGTGGTAAGGGAACTGTTCTTTCTGCAAACTACATTCCCGTTATATTACATGAACATCGCTAGTAGATGATGCCATTTTTGCAGGTCCATTGTGTGTGGGCTGCTGCAGAAGCATATTCAGCACCTTCAATTGTGCTAACATCTCGTTCACATGATGGGTTTCATGTTTTTGATGATTTCCGTGAAGCTTATGGATGGCTGCGCCATAACACAGATGTAGATGATAAGGTATACCTTGCTTCTTGCTATTACACTATCTGTGTTTATTCTGACAGCTAGATGATATTTATTTTGGCAGGTTGCATCTTGGTGGGACTATGGTTATCAGACAACTGCAATGGCAAACAGAACTGTTATTGTGGACAATAATACATGGAATAACACACACATAGCAACAGTTGGGACTGCAATGGCATCCCCAGAAAAAGCGGCATGGGAGATCTTCAATTCCTTAGATGTCAAATATGTGCTCGTTATCCTTGGAGGTTGTTACATTTCTGGCTTCTAGAAGCAAACAACTGCCTTAAACAAGTGCTGCCATTCACCTAAACCTGATGATTCTTTTTTCAGGGCTTATTGGCTACCCAAGTGATGATATTAATAAGTTCCTCTGGATGGTTCGAATCGGAGGTGGTGTGTTCCCTCAAATAAAGGAAGCAGATTACCTTGTAAGTTGTGGACTTGCCTCTTGCATTTCCTTGCCAATAACAGGAATGTGATCTGCATTTATTAATTAAGAGAGAGGTCTGGACAATACTACTGTCCCTCAAAGAGTGACATTTTGGTTGTCTTAAGCCAAAGCATTTTATGTTTGACCAAGTTTATATAGAAGATTATCAATGTTTATGGCACCAAATATATTTACTATGAAAATATATTTCATGGTGAATCTGATGATGTCATGACCGGCATCACGTATCAGCGGCGCAAGCGCAAGTGTGGCTGAACGTCGAGCCGCTGCGCGGGCGCACAAGGCTTTGGTTGCTCCGGTTTCTTGAGATTAGTTGTTGACTTGTTTCCCAATTGTTAGGAGATTTGGTTGTTGCATCTTAGCTCAAGTTGGCTTTGGGGTATATAAGTACCCGGAGTATTCATTTGATAAGAATCAAGCAAGGCTGCATGCCTCTCATGTCCCTCTCTCACTCGCTCGCAAGCACAGCTCCGCCACATCGTTGGGGGTTTAAGCCCCAACCACCGATCACCCACTGCTAACACCTGTGCTATCTGCTATACCATGGTTCCTATCAAATGATATTCATTTGGCACATAATTTTTTTTTTTTTTGTATAAACTTAGTGAAACTTAGGGTTGTTTGACTTAGGACAAAACCAAAATGACTTTCTTTGTGGGCCTGCAGGTACTATCTTCTACTTCCTCCGTTCCAAATTATAAGACGTTTTGGCTTTTCCAGATACATAGCTTTTGTTATGCACTTAGATATACACTATGTTTAGATACATAGTAAAATTAATGTATCTAGAAAAGCAAAAACGTCTTATAATTTGGAACAGATGGAGTAGTTGCTAGCCCTTTTCCGTTGTGTGTCTGTTGGTTGTGGGTGGGTGTGTTACATCTTGAGATGAAAAGGCTCTGTCAAATATTTGGTGTTTCGTTTTGTGTATCTTATTTCTCTAGAAGGATGGCAACTACCGTGTTGATGCTCATGGCACCTCAACCATGTTGAATTCCCTCATGTACAAACTTTGCTATTACAGGTCTGTGACACATCAAAGTTATTATACTGTGCTCAATTGACACATTTGTGAATGAAGTGTAACCTTGTTTTCCAATGTTCGCAGATTCGTCGAAACTGATGGTAAGGGCTTTGATAGAGTGAGAAGATATGAAATAGGGAAGAAGCATTTTAAACTAACACATTTTGAGGAGGTGGAGTGCTTTTATTCTTTTTTTTTTTTCCCAATTTGGACGTGAAAAATTCCCTATTGCTTTGAATAATGCATTCCTTGTGTTTCCATGATGCTGAATGCAGGTTTTCACAACCCACCATTGGATGGTTCGGATTTACAAACTGAAACCTCAGAAGAACAGAGTCAGAGGGAAACTGAAATTTAAATCTGTGAGTCAGACAACAAAATCTGCTTGGATATAAGCATATTGAAACGTCTGCATCTTAAACTTTTTTTTTCTCACTTATTTACCAGAGTTCAAAAACAAGTTCTGTGCGGAAAACTGGTGGAAAGAAGAGCCCATGGCAATAGAGATCACAAAGGCGGGGGTGCTGGAGTCACTAGCCAGCACAGTTACTATCCTGAGAAAACCACAAATTCACAAAAATAGTTAGATTAAAAGTACTGCATCGGTGTGTTCTTTGTTATTGTCATGGAGCAGATTATAGGGGTGCTTCATGGTTTTTGGCATTTGATCTTCGTAATGACATTTCTGCAGCTAGGGAGTCTGATGAAATTTGTGACAGGTTCTGGAGTGAGGCTTTATCCCCATTTAAACAAGACTTTGTTTGTAGGAACCTGGCTGTTGGGAATAGGAGTGCCAAATTATGTCTACTTACCTTAGCGACATCTTTAAAGGCTGCTTGGTTTGAAGAATATGGTGGCCTATCTTTTCATTGAGGCCTATTTTGGAATGCAGGATTTTTTTAATTCCCTGTATTTTTCTGTAAAAATGAATTGATTCCTGTGAAATTTCTATTTTATTCCTATGGAATTTCTGGGTTCCAAGGGGCCTTTGGTTGGCTTTGTGAAACGGAATTAATTGCTACAGTGACACGAATAGTGTAACAAGTGAAGCTGAAGGTATATGAAGCTCTGTAGTTTCGTCTGATGATCTCTTGTTTTGCTTTGGGTCCAAGAAGCAGTAACCAAGGTATATAGCACTAAAAGTTTATCATATATATGTACCATCCTATGGTTTAGGTCCATGCATTTACGAGATAGACTGTATATCCTCTTCAATTTATTTTAGCTTTGCCACTGCCTAGAATCATATATTGGAATAAATATTGTACTCTTATTTTGCTAGAAGCATGTTGCAAGTATTGCCCTTAGTTTACTACTAGTATTATTTTGCCAGATCACATAAACCTAAAACCTACCATACAAACCATTGAATATATGACACATTGGTTCCTCAGATGAGCCTTGCCTTGCCCAATCAGAAACTGAAGAAAGAAACGAGTTTGCTTTCCTTATCCTGCGGCTTCGATTTCTTTGCAACTGGGGTTTCCCTTTCTGAAGTGAGCGAGCAAAACCATCTTTCCATGCTTCGATGCCCGTAATAAAGCATAATCGTTGGTCCGTGAGATATTAGGATACGTTTTTTTTCCCTATAAGCTCGGGAGGGAACAGCTCTCCTAATTGATTAGGAACGATAAATAATTGTTGTTCAGTTCAACAAATTCGGGAGGGATGCAAATTTTGCTAAGCATATTTGTAGGATTACACTGCATTTTTTGAAATCAAGCATATTGATTTGTAGGCAAAGAAACCAAACGGCCTGAACTTTGCCCGCCTGATCGGATGCACTTATTTGGCAGCTGCTGCATATATGCACTGCTAATCTACATGATCTTTTAGTTTGGATTTGTACGACAGCAGCTGATAAGTGCAGCTGAGCAAGCAAACCAGGTTTGCCTTTGCCATGCCCCACCAGCCCGGAATCCAACAAGCTTTGGGTTGAGCAAGCCGAACTAGAGGCGTGCTTGGAACCTTCACCAGGTTTGCCTCGCCTCACCTGTAGTGGATAGCACAAGCCATGAGACGCTTGCCTAGCCAAGCTAGCCAATTTGGCTCTCTTGGAGTAGCCACAAAAATCTCGCTAGCGTGGAAATCGAGATAAGCAAAGTGTAATATCCAAACAATTTGGTCAGATCAATTTCCTGCTCAGCCAGATAAAACCAGTGCCTAGCAAAAGTACCAAGCACACCCTAGCTCTCCGGTTCTAGCAAGAATTTTGCTCACCAGGTAAGGCCTCAAGGAGAAGTATGAGGGACACCATGGTGTCAGGATTCAGGACCGTGCGCTCGTCGCAGCCGCGCAGCTCTCGTCGAGGTATATCATGGGTAAGTGTCCATATTCTTGGCTTCTTGCAAATCTGTTCTGATTCTCCTCGTCCTCCTCTAGTAAATAGTTGTTATCATGTTACAATTCTGTGTTTGTGTCGCCTAATTAACTTTGGTGGTTTATTGTTTTGTATATAGGTCGCCATCTGCCTGACAAAGCTGTCGATTTGGTTGACAAGGCCTGCGCAAATGTGCGGGTGCAGCTCGACAGCCAGCCGGAAGAGATCGACAACCTTGAGAGGAAGAGGATTCAGCTCGAAGTCGAGCTCCACGCCCTCGAGAAGGAGAAGGACAAGGCAAGCATAGCTCGGTTAGTTGAGGCGGGTGACATGGTGATCTCGGTTTCCCTAGTGGTGTAGCACCCCCGCTTTGCTCTGTTCAATCATTTCAGGTGAGGAAAGAATTGGACAATTTGAGGGACAAACTACAGCCACTGCAATGAGGTATCGCAAGAAGAAAGAGAGGATAGATGAGATCAGGAAGCTGAAGCATCGTCGTGAAGAAATGCTGTTCAGCCTACAGGAGGCTGAGTCGCGGATGGATTTGGCTCAGGTGGCTGACATCAGATATGATGCTCTCCAAGAGATTGATACTGCCATTGCCAAGCTAGAGGGTGAGACTGGAGAGAACTTGATGCTAACTGAGACTGTTGGCCCAGAGCAGATAGCTGAGGTACGTTTGTTAGAGGTGAAAATTTGTTGCATTCCTTTCACTTCAAGTATGTGCAGTACTATATTGAAAACGATGTTGTCGTTGTGCACAGGTGGTGAGCCGCTGGACTGGCATTCCAGTGACTAGGCTTGGACAGAATGATAAGAAGAGGCTGGTTGGACTGGCCGATAGGCTTCATCAAGCCGTCAATGCTGTTGCAGAGGCTGTTCTGAGGTCACAGCAGCCACAGCAGCCTACTGGCTCATTCCTCTTCCTTGGACCGACTGGTATAGGCAAGACTGAACTTGCCAAGGCTCTTGCTGAGCAGCTGTTTGATGATGAGAAGTTGCTTGTCCGCCTTGATATTTCTGAATATATGGAGAAACATTCAGTTGCTCGACTAATTGGTGCACCACCTGGGTGAGTATTACTTGATACACATTCTGTCTCTAAATTACCAGCTGACAGCTTCTGATTCTGATGTATTTGCTCGTGAATTTCGTAGCTATATTGGCCATGAGGAAGGAGGACAACTTACCGAACAAGTGAGGAGGAGGCCCTACAGTGTCATTCTCTTTGATGAGGTTGAGAAGGCACACGTGGCAGTGTTTAACACTCTGCTCCAGGTTCTAGATGATGGAAGGCTGACTGACGGTCAAGGCAGGACGGTCGACTTCAGGAACACTGTGATTATCATGACCTCAAACATTGGCGCTGAGCACCTCCTTGCCGGGATGGTGGGCAACAACTCGATGAAGGCTGCCCGCGATCTGGTGATGCTGAAGGTATGTGGTAAACATTGCACCTTGCATTGATGTTCTGTTCGAGCTGTTGTCATCCTGCGTTCTGATCCTGAAATGAGCTGGTTCGTCTACAGGTGAGGAGGCATTTCCGTCCCAAGCTGCTGAATCGTCTGGATGAGATTGTGATCTTTGATCCCTTGTCCCATGAGCAATTGAGGATGGTCGCTAGGCTGCAGATGAAAGAGATGGCCTACCGTCTTGCTGAAAGGGGCGTTGCCTTGGCTGTGACTGATGCTGCATTGGTCTTGATCTTGTCACTCTCTTATGATCCGGTATGCGAACACATCAATGTAAACTATTTATCGTTTATCGACATACTACACTATTTTTTGGGTCCTGCTTACCCCATGGATTCTGACTCTTGCTCATCCTTTGTGGTTCAACAGGTCTATGGTGCCAGGCCCATCAGGAGATGGATTGAGAAGAGAGTAGTGACGGAGTTGTCCAAGATGTTGATCAATGAAGAGATAGATGAGAACTCCACGGTGTCCATAGACGCTTCTCCCAACAAAGATGAACTGACTTACAAGGTCGACATGAACGGAGGACTGGTTAATGCGCAGACAGGGCAGAAGTCTGACATTCTGATCCAGGTTCCTAACGGAGCTATCAACGGTGGGGCAGCACACTGTGAAGAAGATGAGGTTGATGCAGGATGATCAGGACGATGATGACACGGAAGAAGAGAGACCGGGAAATTTTGCGACGTAGTCGTAGAAAATTTAAAGGACCTGTTCGGCTGAATTTATCAGCCGGCTGCTGCTGCGGCAGCTGGGTAGTTATATTGTACTGCAGATTTTATTAGCTGCAGCCAGTAGCAGCGGCTTTTACCTGCCAGTAGAGACCTAGTGCTTCTAGAAGCGACGAGAAAAGATCTATAGGTAGAGATAGAGTATAGATGTCCATGGTCGAAGAGTATAGTGGAACAAAGTTTGAGGCTTTGGTTTGTCTAGACAGAGAGTCGACAAATGTTAACTTATATTTTTTTTAAAAAAAATTGAAAGATCCACATGCAACATGTATCAGAGGCTTTGCTAGCAGATCATGAGGTTGATAAAGTTACCGTAAGTACATTGTTGTTTTTGATAGTAGATCGTTTATGGCTAACTCAGGAAAAAAAGGAAATATATGATATGAGGTACTCCGTATATTCGACGAAGGAATATCACATTATCACTGCACTAGTTTTTTTTTAACAAAACACTATACTACATGTCTACAGAATGAACAACAACACTATGAGCTCGATCACATGAGCTATGTACACATTACAGGCGTGTAATTACTACAGTTCTACAGCCTCACATTGAGCTGGGAAGACCACGTTGATTCACTGTAGCGCATCACGTATATATATCTGCCTATACATCACTACGACGTGTATGTATACCTTTTCCCGTTCAACCGAAGGCCAGGAAATTAACCAGCAGACATCTTTCTGTAGTTATTATGCCCATGCATGTCTGGCGAGTCGGCACGCTGTGGAGATGTGAGCAGCTAGCAGAGTCGAACGATCTGCTAGCGCTAGGCGTCTGAGGTCCTAGGCACCCAGCAGCAGTGCAAGCCGTAGGGCATCGCGTACGGGAACTTGGCCCGCGCGATCTCCTGGAACGTATTGGCGTCCAGCACCAGCGCGTAGCCCGATCCGTCCTCGGCGCTCACCATCGAAATCGCAACGCCTGCCAGAGTGTAGTTTTCCAAACATGTTAACTATTAGCTGACACTCCCATAGGCCATATATAGATAGGGACGCATTGCATGCAGTGGATGTGAAAAGGTACGTCCGGCGGCGATTGAAACAGTACTAAGCACTAACCGTCGTCCTCCTCCACGGCGCCGGGGCGCGGCACGAAGAAGGGCTCTGACGGCACAGCGCCCTCCTCGTACCAGTTCTTGGCCGTCTTCTCCACCAGGTCGATCTTGGTGAGGGTGTTGGGGAAGTTGCACGGCCGCTGGGCGCCGCAGGCGTAGGCGTACCGGTACTTCTTGCCGATGTGGGCCGGGTTGATGCTGCACATGTCCATCCCGCGGCCGTGCTGGTCCGGGTCCAGCGCCGACTCCAGCTCGCCGAACGGGCTCCCGTCCAGCGGGATCCTGAACCGGCCCACCCTGTCGCACCCAACACAGCCGGCCCGTCAGACACCCAGCCATTCCTGATGGCAGTAGTAGTAGCAGAGCAGGGTGGTACAGTGCAGTACAGTACCTGGCGTCGGGGAGGACGTCCTGTCCGGTGGAAGACCGGAGGTTCTGGAGCCGGAGCTTGTCGAGGATGGAGGTGTTGGCGTTGTGCTCGCAACAGTCCGCGACGATCGCCGTGACGCGGCCCTCGTCGTCCTTCTCTTCGTACGCGTTGATGAAGTGGAAGGTGACGTACGGCGGCACCTCCACGCTGGCCACGACCCTGCCGCTGGCCTTGCACATGACGTGCATGTAGCTGCCGGACTCGAGGTGCCACTCGAACTTGTACAGCGGCGTGGGCTCCGCGCGGAGGAGGTTCCTGGCGCAGTACCGGAGCGGCATCTCCGGCACGACCACGTAGTGGTCGGTGATGGGGAACGAGTGCACCCACCCGGGCGCCGGCCCGCCGCGGCAGTCCACCCGGCCGACGAACCGCCGCTCGTTGGTCCCGGCGTCCATCCGCACCACCGAGTAGCCCGGGCGGATGAGGTCCGGGACCAGCGTCCAGAACTCGGTGTCCGTCACGATGGGGTGCGCCGAGTGGATGAGGCCGCCCAGCTTGTCCGTGTACTCGAACTTGCCGAGGGTGTCGAGCGTGTCCGGGTCCACCACGATGGAGCCCTTGATGGTCTCCGTCAGGCACAGCACGCGGCCGTCGCCGAGCCTCACGACGCCCGTGTTGGAGTTGTCGGTGAGCGAGGAGCCCGAGAAGAGGGTGGCGAGCTGGCCCACGTACGAGAGGAAGCTGTCCGCCTTGGGCACCTCCGAGAACTCGCGGTAGCACACCTTGCCGTGCGCGCGCGCCGCCTTGTACGCCTCCGACTCGATCTGCCGGTGCGCGCCCACCGCGTGCCCGTCGCCGAACGAGACGCGGACCAGCGTCGCGTAGCCGTCGAACAGGTGCCGGAAGCCGTAGTCGCCCAGGTTCCACAGGCCCGGGCCGTTCCTCAGGTACGTGCCATCCTGCAAACAGCACAGCAGGTAATAATTAACGCACAGATTACAATTATATTAGCTGATAGATCAATTATTGGCTGCGCAGAAAATCCGTCGATCGATGTTTAATTTACCAACAAGTTATCCACATCATGAGCTCATCATCCATAAAAGATTCGTTCACATAGTTAAGCTAGCTAAACAATTACACCGACTATTACTTTAGTACAATACACACAGCTTATCATATAGTGTGAGTATAAAGACTAGCAGGCCACTATGATCTGCAACTAGCCGTATTATATATATGGCGAGTACGTACACCGGCTTTCATTTCTGCAGGTCACTTTCAGAATAGTACACGCACATAGAGTCAAATGGAGTCGTAGGAAAGATAAACAAATTAGGACGAACGGTGGTCTCATCACTTGTGCAGCTGTGGTTAGGGGACAGCAACAAGGTTGTGGGCTTGTGGCTACGTGCGGCAGCCCTTTTCTCAAAGTATGTTGCAGGGGACTCGGGAGAGCAAACAAATATAAACAGCAATGATCACAAGACAGCGACTCCATTGTCGCCGCTGCCATTGAGTAAAACAACAACAGAGAATCTTGGTATATATGGTTTGTTCCCCGCAAGCATCGTGAGTGCCAAAATGCCATCGCTCTCCTTTTTCGATATAGGCCTTGCGGCGTAGGTTAAGTCAATGTGTCGCCCTCGGGTTCATCGATAAGATCACAGCTAATGCATCGGCAAGTGCTTCTCCAACAGCTGATCCAATGAAAACTGACAGTTTGCCCGGCCTAATATTACTGTTCCTGCCCTGCTAGATTAATTATTACTCTCTCCGGTCTATTTTATCTGGCGCACACGCATATCAAGATTCAAACTTTAAAAACTTTGACCAATAATTAAGCTAATAATTTTTAACTATTATAATACAAACTTTATATGATTAGATTTGTAAGGATTTATATTATCCAATGATTATAAATTTATAAGCATAAATAATATAATATAAAGCAAATGAATGGTCAAAGTATAATCTAGGAGACCGTGTTATTATAACTTGCGCCAGATAAAATGGACTAGAGGGAGTATTACGATTTGAATCGCTGGCTCAAAAAGATGTACATACCCTGAATACTTTGCTACGTATATGTGCTTTAGTTTACCTTTATTCCTGTGCACAGATGTTTGGTGTTTCCTGCACTAGCTAATTGGGATGCTTCTACGATGAAAATGGTCAGGCTAATTCAAAAAAAAACTTTGTTATTATTCACCAATAGATCTGGTCTAAAAGTAGAGCTATGCCATCTCCCTACCTTTCGTATGTTATTGTTAATAAATTGTTTCTTTCTTTCTTTTTTGGTTGAGGAAGATATGCTTACCACCTTTGCCTGTATAGACATATCAGAGGTGTTCTGAAAAAAGTGTCGATTTGTAGATACACGGAGCGGAGTCGTCTTTGGACCAAAGTAACGGAAAAGATTCAGATTCTCTAAGAAAAAAGCATGGCTAACCTTAGCTTAGAACACTGGCAAAAGATGTTATAAAACGGGAGAGGTTATGGTCACTTCAAGAATCCTCAAAAGAACTACTCCAGTTTGCACAAAAGTCATGTCGATCAACTCTTTCCGAAAACAAAATAAGCCAGAGATGATCAACCACAGCCAAATGAATAGTAGTGGTACCCACCAGCCAGAGCGGCAGCTCTCCCTCCAGCTCCAGCGCCCCCTCCCACCTCTCCTGCCGGATGCTCTTCCACGCCGCGTGCTCGCCGGTGCTGCGGCCCCCACGGCGGCGCGGGGCATCGACGAGGGGCCGAGCCGGCGGGGCCGGAGCTATGGCCGGCGTCGGCGTCGGCGTCTCCGTCACGACGCTAGCCGCGAGAGGCTGCACCACGGCCCGCTTTCCCTTGCCCCCCTGTGCAGTGGACAGACGGCCTGCTGGCACCGCCGAGCCACCGGCCGACGGCCTGCCGGTGGCGCCAGACATCGCTGCAAATACGCAGAACGGCGAAGCCATAGTGGGAGACATGGCGAAAATGCTCTAGCTAGGGTTGCAGTGCCAGGCGGGCTTTTGGAGCTAACAAGGAAAGGAAAGGGCCGGTAGTAGTAGCTCGCTAGCTGTAGCTAGAGCACGGTGCTAGCTAGCCGAGAGTGTGGTGTGTACTGCTAAGTAGGGATGAAAACGGATCGGATACGGACGGATATCACTGATATCGTATTTATTTTCATATTTATCTCCGGATTCGGATTCGAATACGGATAGTATAAAAAATGCCGGATAGAATATGATTGGATATCGACATCATAAATATGTGATTTAAATATTCGGATACGAATACGGTATCGGATGTTAAATATCCGGACTCGAATACGGACGGATTAAAACCCCTCTAAACGAATTCGGTCTCGAATACGGTCGGAAAATATCCGTACCGTTTTCATCCCTACTGCTAAGATTTGGTTTTGGTTTGGGACGAGCGAGTTCGTGCCCCGGTCAAGGCCATATATATAGCGGCGCCGTAGGACCATGCACGGAGCCAGCGGTGGGGCCAGGGGCTCTAGCCCTCTTCCGCTGCTGAGCCAGTAGAGTCCTGGTGCTCCCTTTTAATTTTAAACACAGATGTATGTGGTAGGATGGGCTGAGACCTTTATTTGTATGATGTATTTTGTGAATTTTATTGTTAATCGATATTTTTAATATAAGACTACTTCAAGCAATTACATTTTTTCTATTAGAAGAGGTTATAATAGGACTAAATCACTGTAACACTCTTGTTCAGCTCTCCCTAAAATTTTTCCAGGCTTCGTCCGTGCGGACGCAACGTGGGTGGAATCTTTGCCTGGGCAAATTCGATGAGCAAAATGACGCGCTCCTTGTTTGGTTTGCGTTGTCACGTTGCTGGCTGTCGTCGCCCCTCTGGCGTGTGGTTAAAATTAAAATGTGCATACGCACACGCACGTTGCTGGCTTATAAAATTAAAATGTCCATAGCTCCGGCCTCGTACGTATGCACATTTTAATTTAAGTCGCCCGTAGACCACTGCGTGCGCGCGTCTTTGTCGACCCAAGATAAGCAGGTGCGTGTGCGTGTGCGTGCGCGAGCGCGCGTCGCGGTCGCGGCAGGCGGCGGTGACGGGGGGAAAACCGCTACCTGGTACGTACGGTTTGGGCTACGCAACATGGCGCATGGAGCTGTCGGAGTGCACGGTTTACATGCCGAGATGGGTAAACCATGGATAGACCCAGAGAGACCTTATGTACGTACATTGTGGGAGGACTGATATGGACATGCATATGGACCTCGCGCAAAGAGTCATCTTTCGGCCTTCGCGACGTTCTCGGACTCTTTCGGAGCAAAATCTAAAATATAGCCGTTTGTGAAAAAATTTGGTCAAATATTATAAACCTAAAAATATCAGTAAATTTTAAATTATTTAGTTTACATACAGGCAATCAAAGGCGGAACCAGAGGGGGCTAGTAGGGGCCGTTGCCCCCCCAAGCACAGTAGATTTATTTAAATACTTATATAAATATTTGTATTTATAGCACAAAAATATTAATTTCACCTATTTTTTTATTAAAATATGATGATTTTGGTTAGAAATAGTGTAGATTTTTTAAAAAATTTGTTGAAACATACAATTATGTATATTTTATCACACTAAAAAATACGATCACATTTGTCCCCCCCCTTAAATCAAAATCGATGGTTCCGCCTCTGCAGGCAATAAGTTGTGCAAAGTGCATAGATTTATTAGAAGTAATTGTAAAATCTCATAAATTTCAAAGATTTTAATAAATAAAATTAGGAGTCAAAGATATGCATCGAAGGTCAGATATAATTTTGAGGGAGGGTTGGGGGGGTGCGGGGTGTGTTAAAGTTTAATTGTTCTGTGTAGACAAAGCAAACAGAGTATGTTTTAAAACCCATGTGTGCAAACTGAGAGAATGATCTTAGTAATTTCACTAATAAATTCCAAATTTTATGTGCTCCCAAATAGAATATACACCACATGAGAACATGTCGATGGGCAATAACTCGCAAAATTAAGTGACGGGTATTTAGGCCATTATCAGGGAGTCAAGGTTGTTAAAATCCTGACCTTGAATGGGATCAGAACTCCAATAGTAGAATCACAAATCGTAGGATCATAATATTAGAATAGTAAAATCTATGATTTTACTTAACATAATCGTAGAATCAACCCACGTAAAATCATAAAATCACACCATAGAAACATCATCAATGACTGGTCAAAGTTGATGGTGGTACCGGATGCCCTTAACTTTTTGTTTATCACAACCGACGGATCGAATGCTGTGAAAACCAATCAATTTTTATATTAATTGAAAGTGTCATCACTTTTATTAGTATACAGAATGACACGTATAAATCTATGCCATCACTGTAAGCTTATGGACCCCTAGATAACTCTAGCCTCGGTCCTTCACGCGTAGTAAGTAGTAATGATTTTAGTGATTAATGACAACCATATCATTGTGATAACAAGTTTGTTTTGATAAGTGAAGTAACATCGACATTGGGTTTAGGTCCCTAATCTGAATGTACACCAATCTGTTGACACCAAATTTTAACCGATATGCATGGGAACCCTGAATTTCGAAATTCATTGGAAGAAGCCGAGATGTTCACGAAATCGGCTAAGTGAGCTATCATCAGGATCGGCTAGAGTAACATAACGTCATCATCTTGGGGCCTTATCAACGAGAGATGGCGGTAAGCAAGAAGATGTGTCGGACTTCACAGAAAGGAAAGGTTGAGGTATAAGTTATTTTAAATTAGGATATCTTGTTTTCTTTTCCAAGTTTTGTAACTGGTCTTATTCGATTAGGACTCATAGTCAAGCCTCGGGTATAAATATTGGACCCCGGCTATTATAATAGACATCTTTGCGATCAATTAAAAACCCATACATTTACTTTTCGGCTTATGCCACCCCTTAAAGTAGGAGTAGAGTAGATCTCGGCCAGTTCTTCGGGCAAGCAGGGCTGCATCGGTTAGGTCCGACCTCCGGTTTGTCTGTGAGTATCCGTCACAACTTGTACTTTATTTATAAGGTTGCATCGGTCCAGCTCGACCTCCTGTAAGCTTTGTATAAGTTAGTTATCAACTTTTATCAGTAATTGTAAGGTTGCATCGGTCTGGCTCGATCTCGTACAAATTTTGATACGAATTACTTATCAGTTAAATTTATTAAGATTGGTAGGGTTCCTTCATGTTTTTAATAGATTTGCTAGTATCGATCTTGTTACAACTAGTATTCTTACTATTTGTAACAATATCACCCCTTATCCGATTAAGATTGAAACAAATCGGCTTTATATCTCTTTAAACTATCGGCTCGTTGCTTTATCCCATTTAGATCTCACTTTGACAATGGTTCCGGCTAGATTAGTCATTTTGTTTCAATCTTGATCGAAGATAGCATGTGGTCAAGGCGTGTTTGACCCTAAGTAAGCTTGTTAGTTGATGAGATCTAGTCTAGAACTGCTATTATTGTCACACCCATTTTTAAGGACAAAAATAGGATGCAATAAGTACTCATATGCGCCCCAGGACATGATCGCACACACAAGTAGACAAATTACATAGTATCATCACAGTGCTTATTACATAACGAATAAGTATTTAAGACATAGTCTTGAACAATAGATAATAATAACTAATAGTAAATCTCCAGCGAAAACTCCACACAGGGACACGGTTGACTGGTTGACACCAAGACTAGTACTCATTACGATAATCTTCCTCATAATCTTCATCTGTTATGGTGGAAATAGCAAGAGTGAGTCCATGTCGAACTCAACAAATATAACACATGGTTCATGTGGCTCAATAGGCTAGACACTGTTTAACTGCGTTTAGCTTTTAATCATATAATTAGCAATTGAGTAGCATCAAGATAAACCGCTTCCCATTAAAGAACCAACGATCAATTGTAATAATGATAACGAATAGCATTAACATGAGCATAATAATGATCAACAATAATTAAGCGTGATATAACAATTATGATCAACTATTCCATAAGAATCCCCAAGGCCGCTCGTATCCGTGAGCACGGCTAGTATACCAGTTTTTAACTCTACGCAGAGGTGTACACTTTCACTGTGAGTCATGATTTCCAAATGAGTGGGGAGATCAAGCTCAAACACCCGAGAACCATATAAAGCCATTCAAAAGTTCGTCTAACAAGTTAGGGCCATTAGATTCACTCGGCAAGCAGATGTAGAACCCCCCTTCCCTGTGGCACAACAACCGCAGCCTATACACACTAGGCCAAGGGCTCGCACTACACCCAACGTGGCGAGCCTTTCTTACGCCATTTAAGGTAACCACTAACAAGCTAGAAAAGGTCTCTTCAACAACTAAAGCCAGAGCCATATAGCCCTCACAGCTGTACTGTATATCCCTGTTATCACTTACAGATAAGTCCTTATGGAGAGAAACCAGAGCATCAAAATAATACACATGCTCTAGCCCCCTTTTAACAGTAACAAAATCATCTTAATGGTTGATTGCTTAATCCATTAATCAAATTACAAGATCATTGTTCATAGTTTAAGCACTAGCAGTAGCTACCCATATGCATCCCCAAGGTTGACAAGGAATCAAGATAACAATCACTAAGTTATAATCTCTACGGTTGTCAAGGTAAACACATGCATATGTATAATAATTCGATGTATAGGTAACAAGGATAGTCTTGTGTTATACTTGCCTTGATCAAAGCTCTCCAAATGATACTGCTGACTTGGCTCAAAGTAATACTCCGAATCGTCCAAATATTGCTCACCTTCTATACTCGATCATCAATCAACAACATACATGCATCCAATCAAACATACACGAAGCAAACAAAGAGATATAATTATAATAGTACACCAACAGTAGCAAAACAATAATAAAAGTTTATAAAACTCTTCTACATGTTTCTACGATCACACAGATGCAAAGATCACCAAATTCGGAGTTAAAACGTGAAAGTTATGAATTTTCTAAGATTTCCTATAGATAAATAAATACTTAATTATAAACTCGAAAAATAAATTATCAAAATTAACTGTACAACTACACTAATATGTAGAGCTCGCAAATAGGAACCTAACGCAACTTGAACGGATCAAATCGGAGTTAAAACGAAGTTTTTATGACCAAAACAATTCTAGTGGCAAAACTGTAATTTCCTGAAAACGTATTTTTGATTAAACCGGAAAAGAATACGCTTTCAAAACGCGAAAACGCATTTTCAGAAATACGCTATGGACCGCGGGTTGATTACTAAAAAGCTGAGGGTCTCTTTAGAAAATCTGCCATGTGAAGAGGTATCTTCTAATCCTGATCGTTGATTCATGAACGGACGGCTGACATCGATCCAAGGCAAAAGAAAAAGAAAAACCGGCTGGCTACAGTACCTCCGGCCGGTGACCACCATGAACGCCGCCGTGAACTTGCCGGAGAAGCTCGGTCACGTCGTTCCCGACCCCCAAACATCCCCCTACCGACACCATTCAAACGAGAATATTCCCCCGAACTCTCCTACATAGCTTAGGAAGACTTCTATAGCGCGGCAACGGGACGCGGCTAGGCTAGGGCGGCGGCGCCATTGCCGGTACACTCGAGCTCACCAAAACCATGATTCAGAGCTTCTCAACACCAAAGAAGGGCACGGGAAGAAAGAGGAGGAGATAGCGAACTCACCAAAGCTAAGAAAAAGAGCTCGAACCTTCCCACAAGCTCCACCGACGAACCGGCCGAGAGAACCTAGGGTTCCGGCCTTCTACGCTCAATCTCACGTGATGAAGCTCGAGTTTTAGATGAAAAACGGAAAATAGAGGGTCTCCTCTTCCTATTTGTAGCCCCAAGATGCCGTATTCGGTTAGAAAATCCCGGAAATCAAGTAGAAGGGGCGGCGGTCTTTCTCCAACTCGGAGTCCGGCTCCAATACGAAGGTAGGAGATGACTGACAACGTGACCCCACCCGTCAGCGATACAAAAAGATTGAGGGCTGCTGCTGGGCTCTGCCGAGCTGGGCCGCAGTGATGTTGGGCCGGCCCACCGATGCGGCCTGCCATGGCGCGAGCGCGGGAGCGGCTCAGCAGCTGGGCCGCCGGCCATCAGTTAGGTAAATTATTTTTCTTTCTTTCTTTATTAATCTATTTTCCAAAATCTTTTCAAATGAAACTTTCTCAACCAAACAAACTAAAATAAATCCACACAAAATAAATTAAATGCAACAGCATGAATGCAACACCAAATATTTTCTTAAAAATTTTAATTCCCCTTCTCTAAATTATTTAAAAATTTACTACTCCTAAAATTTGGGTGTTACAAATTCTACCCCCGTTAAAAGAATCTCGTCCTCGAGATTGGACTGCTTACTCAAACAATTGTAGATATGATTTCCTCAATTCATCATCTCTTTCCCAAGTTGCCTCTGCCTCTGAATATCGATTCCACTGCACCTTGCACATTTTAATAACCCGACTTCGAGTAACTCTCTCAGCAGTCTCTAAAATCTTAATCGGAAACTCTTCATATGTAAGATCCTCCTTAACAGTCAATTCTTCTAAAGGTATCTGCTCCTCGGGCACCCGCAAACACTTCTTAAGTTGTGAAACATGAAACACATCATGCACTCCAGATAAATTCTCAGGCAACTCTAATTGATAAGCAACTTCCCCACGTCTAGCAATAACTTTAAATGGTCCAACATACCTTGGTGCTAGTTTACCTTTCATGTTAAACCTCTTCACACTTCTCATAGGTGACACCTTCAAATAGACATAATCACCTACCTCAAAAACTAGATCTCTTCTCCTATTATCAGCATAACTCTTCTGACGAGACTGTGCCACCCTCAAATTCTCACGAATCACTCGCACTTGATCTTCTGCGTTTCTAAGAACATCTGTACCAAATACTTGAGATTCACCTATCTGATCCCAAAACAATAGAGTTCTACACTTACGTCCATACAAAGCCTCAAACGGTGCCATCTTAAGACTCTGTTGATAACTATTATTATATGAAAATTCTGCATAAGGCAAACTCTTATCCCAACTAGTTCCATATTGCAATGCACAAGCTCTCAACATATCCTCTAATACCTGGTTGGTCCTTTCAGTCTGTCCATCTGTCTGTGGATGATATGCTGTACTAAAATTCAATTTTGTTCCCAAAGATTCATGTACAGCTTTCCAAAAATGCGACATAAACTGCGATCCTCGATCAGATACAATCTTCTTTGGAACTCCATGCAAACATACTATCCTCTCCATATACAACTCTACCAATTTTGGTCCATGGTAAGTAGTCTTAACTGGTATAAAATGAGCAACTTTGGTTAACCGATCTACTATTACCCAAATAGAATCATAACCTCTCTGAGTACGCGGTAACCCCACTATAAAGTCCATACCAACTTCCTCCCACTTCCATTCAGGAATCTTCATTGGTTGCAATAATCCAGCAGGTCTCTGATGCTCTGCTTTCACCCTCTGACAAGTATCACACAATGCCACATACTCAACCACATCTCGTTTTAATCCAACCCACCAATATTTCTGTTTAAGATCCAAATACATCTTAGTACTACCAGGATGAATAGAATAAGCTGACTCATGAGCTTCGCGAAGAATTGCCTGTCTAACAGTTTGATCCTCAGGTACACACAGCCTCTTTCCAAACCACAAAATCCCATTATCATCCATTCGAAACCCTGGTGACTTACCAATCACTATATCTTCCGCTATCTTCTTTAGTTTCTCATCCTTCAACTGACCCTTGTAGATTTCTTGCTCTAAAGTAGGCTCTATCACTAATTCCATTGTATTAGTAACAATTCCCAAATTCAAATACTCAAATTCATCACATAACTCCCTAGTCATAGACAATGTTCGTATCTCATTGGCATAACTTTTCCTACTAAGAGCATCAGCTGCTACATTAGCCTTACCAGGATGATAGTGTATCTCTATATCATAATCCTTAATCAACTCTAACCATCTGCGTTGCCTCAAATTCAGATCTGACTGAGTGAAAATATACTTCAAACTCTTATGATCAGTGTATATATCACTCTTATGTCCAATCAAATAATGTCTCCAAATCTTTAAAGCATGAACTACAGCTGCTAACTCCAAATCATGCGTAGGATAATTCAACTCATGCTTTCTCAACTGCCTAGATGCATAAGCCACAACTCTGCCTTCTTGCATAAGAACACATCCCAAACCTTGACGAGAGGCATCACAATAAATAGAAAACTTCTTACTCAAATCTGGCAAAACCAACACAGGCGCTGTAGTCAACCTCTTCTTCAATTCTTCAAAACTAGCTTGACATTTATCAGACCACACAAACTTGGCATTTTTCTCTAACAGAGATGTCATAGGTTTAGCAAGTTTAGAAAACCCTTCAATGAACCGTCTATAATATCCAACCAATCCCAAGAAACTGCGAATCTCGCTAGCATCAGTAGGTGGTTTCCAATTCAATACATCCTTTACTTTACCTAGATCCACTGATATCCCTCCATTAGAAACTATATGACCAAGGAAAGAAACTTCCTTCAACCAAAACTCACATTTACTTCGCTTCGCATACAGTTTATGCTCTCTAAGCTTCTGCAATACCAACCTCAAATGTTCAGCATGCTCTACCTCTGTCTTGGAAAATACCAGTATATCATCAATAAACACTACCACAAACTTATCCAAATATTCCATGAACACCTTATTCATCATGTACATAAAGTATGCAGGTGCATTGGTCAATCCAAACGACATAACAGTATACTCATACAATCCATACCTTGTAGTAAAAGCTGTCTTTGGAATATCAGAGGCACGAATCTTCAACTGATGATAACCAGAACGTAAATCAATCTTAGAGAACACACAAGCACCTCTCAACTGATCAAACAAATCATCAATCCTGGGCAAAGGGTACTTATTCTTGATAGTTACCTCATTTAGTGACCGATAATCAACACACATCCTCTGACCGCCATCTTTCTTATCAACAAAAATAACTGGTGCTCCCCAAGGTGATGAACTAGGTCGAATAAAACCTTTATCTTGTAATTCTTTAATTTGTTTCTTAAGTTCTTCTAATTCATCTACTCCCATCCTATATGGTCGTTTGGCTATAGGTGCAGTTCCAGGAAGTAATTCAATAAGAAATTCAATGTCTCGGTCAGGTGGCATACCTGGCAATTCATCAGGAAAGACATCCGGAAATTCCTCAATCAATGAATTCTCCTTAATAGTATCTTCAAGCTGATTCATCACAGCGGTTGGTTGCTTCTGCACTGCTACATCCACATTGATTTTATCTCCATTAGGGGCAGTCACAACTACCACTTTCTGCTGACACTGAATCTCTGCCTGATTTTGTTTCATCCAGTCCATACCTAATATCACATCAATACCAGATGTCCTCAACACTATAGGAGTTATCTTAAACTCTACCCCCTTAATATCATACTAATTGGAAGACAACGATTACTGGTTTGCATGGTACCTCCAGGTGAATTTACTAAGAGAGGTTCTTTCATAGCTAGCATGGGTATACTATGCATTTTAACAAAAATGTTGGATATGAATGTATGAGATGCTCCAGAGTCAAAAAGAACGGTTGCAGGAGTGGAGTGTACATTGAATGTACCAATCATAACTTCCGGTGCATCATGAGCTGTATCAGAAGACACGTGATTCACCCTTCCAGTACCAGATTGCCTCTGGTTGCTCTTCTGGCTCTGAGGAGTCTGCTGGTTCTACTTCTCAGGACAATGATAAGACATATGCCCCTCTTTACCATAGACAAAGCATCTAGTAGGAGTGCTGGGAGCACTATTCTTCATGGGGGTAGCTTTGGGATTTCCAGTGCGAGGAGTCTGTTGCCCAGTCTGCTGATACTATTGACGCTGTGGATATGATGAACGTTGCTGCGACTGATTACTTTGCCAATTTTGGGACCACCTCTGATTTGGATTGCGATTCCACTGACTAACCGGTCCCTGAAACTTCTGATGAAAACCATGCTGAGAATTAGTGCGTTGACGGTTGTTACTTCCTGAGCTTTGTACCTTCATCTTCCTCTTCCTGTCCATCTCCCTGCGCTCATTATCAAGCACAATAGCTTTATTCACCAGTTCTTGAAAACTAGCATAGTTATTCCCCTTCAATTGCAAGCGAAGATCATAATAAATTCCCTTCAAGAAAAGACGCTGCCTGTCTGCATCTTCCCTCACTTCATTAGGAGCATAGCGAGCCAATTGTGTGAACCTGTCATGATATTCACTAACGCTCATCTGTCCCATCCTAAGATTTCTGAATTCTTCCTGCTTCAACTCAATTATACCTTCAGGAATATGACGAGCTCGAAAGTCTCTAACAAACTCATTCCAAGTGATAGGAGGAGCATTGTCAGGGCGTGCAGCTTGATACGACTCCCACCATGTCTAAGCTGTCCCCTGTAACTGACCAGATGCATATAACACCTTTTCCATATCATTGCATTGGGCTATATTCAGCTGTTTCTCGACTGCTCTCACCCAATCATCTGCCTCTAAAGGATCAGCAGCATGAGAAAACACTGGAGGGCGTCCTTTCAAAAATTCCCCACGCTTATCCCTCACTTGCACAGGCGGTGGTCCTCCCGCAGGGGGATTGTTCTGCATGTGCTGCATAAACATCTGCATCATCTGATTCTGAGTTTGCATGAGTTCCTCCATAGTAATGGGTGGGTTAGCACCTCCACGACCTCTGCCACGACCTCTGCCTGACATCTGTTTCCAAAAACACAGAAAATGAAATTCAGTACGATCCGAGATGACGTATTCAATAGATAAGCAAAATCTGATTTTTCTGGGCGAACTCCAATTTCAGCAACTCAGTAAAACTGTCATATCTCGAGCTACAGACATCCAATTCCGATGATCTTTACATGGTTGGAAATCTTACAAAATTATCTACAACTTTTATTCACAACACTTTTTCTGATTCTGTCAATAAATTGGCCAAAAACTGAACTTAACCGAAACTGTTTCAGAATTCCAGACTGTGCAGTAACCCCAACTTGGAACAGGTATATCTCTTAGCTCATAATAGATATTAAAGTAATTCTTGTGGGGTTAGAAAGATATAGAAGTCTAATTATTCCCAGTAAAATTTCTTAAATTTCTCATGAACGGATTTTAAGTTATTTCTAAAACATCCCAGACTGATCCAAAAATCAGCAAAGGACAGAACTAAGTTCACCTCATAACCAACTAATATATTTTGTTCAAACTTAATATTCTTAACCATGGAACTTGTAGGCATGTCTACAAAACTCCAGCACACATTACAAAGATCCAAATCACACATTATCATAATAACAATCCATCAATCACACAATTGTTCACACCACAAACTGACTCTCAAAACAATCCAAACTTAAAATTGACTCGCAACTACTATCGTTCCTATTACATAGGGATTTTTCCTATTTCCTAATTAAGCTTCTCATAAATCTTGGGACGACCTAACTCCTCCCTTAATTGGTCAATCTCCTTATAAGCTTGCTCCTTAAGTTCTTTTTCCTTCAGCAACTCATCCTTCAAATCCACCTCATGGAGAGCCAATTCACGAGCTAATCCCACCGTAGCTTGTAAAGTCAAGGATGAATCATCTGCAAGCAGCACAGTCCAAATACCCTTGTCATGTAGGAAACAAGGGAAATGCCGGAGTGCACCCTTTAACGTCTTGTCCGAGCGTAGACCATGGTAGTAAACAAATGCATTGTAGGCGACATCCTCCATGCTTGTCTCTACGGTTGCCCGGCTCACTCTGGTAATGAACTTTGACTCCACCTTAGGCTCCTTAGTGGTAGGATCCCTTTTCTTGACCCATAACTCCGTTTCCCAATAGGAATCCATCCATGGATGACTATGCTCTGCACTGCGATACTCCAACGTAGCTTCCCAGTCGTAGTAGTAGTTGTCCAAGGTTCTTGTCAACATGTCATGGAAGAAAGCATCAGCCTTAGGAACCATGATATGAAGCTTCGTGGTCCATCCCATAACTACATCCTCCATTGGTGTGTCACCAACTCTTGATTCAGCATCAGATAGCTCTTGATCACCATCTTCATACGACTCCTGGGGTTTGAAACGGGCAACGTACTGTGCAGCTGACAGACGGGGGTGAGGAGGCATCTACAAGATTTAGACATAGATTAGATAGAATCAATGTATTTTTGCAATAGAATAAAGTAGAGGAAGCATAAAACTTTAGTAATTAACAAGGTGAAAAGAGGAAGCATGAATTAAGTGAAGTATGGATGCTATCAACGACCATTCTAACTAGGCTTGCGTCCTACAGTCAACACGGCTCCGATACCAATCTGTCACACCCATTTTTAAGGACAAAAATAGGATGCAATAAGTACTCATGTGCGCCCCAGGACATGATCGCACACACAAGTAGACAAATTACATAGTATCATCACAGTGCTTATTACATAACGAATAAGTCTTTAAGACATAGTCTTGAACAATAGATAATAATAACTAATAGTAAATCTCCAGCGGAAACTCCACACAGGGACACGATTGACTGGTTGACACCAAGACTAGTACTCATTACGATAATCTTCCTCATAATCTTCATCTGTTATGGTGGAAATAGCAAGAGTGAGTCCATGTCGAACTCAACAAATATAACACAGGGTTCATGTGGCTCAATAGGCTAGACACTGTTTAACTGCGTTTAGCTTTTAATCATATAATTAGCAATTGAGTAGCATCAAGATAAACCGCTTCCCATTAAAGAACCAACGATCAATTGTAATAATGATAACGAATAGCATTAACATGAGCATAATAATGATCAACAATAATTAAGCGTGATATAACAATTATGATCAACTATTCCATAAGAATCCCCAAGGCCACTCGTATCTGTGAGCACGGCTAGTATACCAGTTTTTAACTCTGCGCAGAGGTGTACACTTTCACTGTGAGTCATGATTTCCAAATGAGTGGGGAGATCAAGCCCAAACACCCGAGAACCATATAAAGCCATTCAAAAGTTCGTCTAACAAGTTAGGGCCATTAGATTCACTTGGCAGGCAGATGTAGAACCCCCCTTCCCTGTGGCACAACAACCGCAGCCTATACACACTAGGCCAGGGGCTCGCACTACACCCAACGTGGCAAGCCTTTCTTACGCCATTTAAGGTAACCACTAACAAGCTAGAAAAGGTCTCTTGAACAACTAAAGCCAGAACCATATAGCCCTCACAGCTATACTGTATATCCCGGTTATCACTTACAGATAAGTCCTTATGGAGAGAAACCAGAGCATCAAAATAATACACATGCTCTAGCCCCCTTTTAACAGTAACAAAATCATCTTAATGGTTGATTGCTTAATCCATTAATCAAATTACAAGGTCATTGTTCATAGTTTAAGCACTAGCAGTAGCTACCCATATGCATCCCCAAGGTTGACAAGGAATCAAGATAACAATCACTAAGTTATAATCTCTACGGTTGTCAAGGTAAACACATGCATATGTATGATAATTCGATGTATAGGTAACAAGGATAGTCCTGTGTTATACTTGCCTTGATCAAAGCTCTCCAAATGATACTGCTGACTTGGCTCAAAGTAATACTCCGAATCGTCCAAATACTGCTCACCTTCTATACTCGATCATCAATCAACAACATACATGCATCCAATCAAACATACACGAAGCAAACAAAGAGATATAATTAGAACAGTACACCAACAGTAGCAAAACAGTAATAAAAGTTTATAAAACTCTTCTACACGTTTCTACGATCACACAGACGCAAAGATCACCAAATTCGGAGTTAAAACGTGAAAGTTATGAATTTTCTAAGATTTCCTATAGATAAATAAATACTTAATTATAAACTCGAAAAATAAATTATCAAAATTAACTGTACAACTACACTAACATGTAGAGCTCGCAAATACGAACCTAACGCAACTTGAACGGATCAAATCGGAGTTAAAACGAAGTTTTTATGACCAAAACAATTCTAGTGGCAAAACTGTAATTTCCTGAAAACGTATTTTTGATTAAACCGGAAAAGAATACGCTTTCGAAACGCGAAAACGCATTTTCAGAAATACGCTATGGACCGCGGGTTGATTACTAAAAAGCTGAGGGTCTCTTTAGAAAATCTGCCATGTGAAGAGGTATCTTCTAATCCTGATCGTTGATTCATGAACGGACGGCTAACATCGATCCAAGGCAAAAGAAAAAGAAAAACCGGCCAGCTACAGTACCTCCGGCCGGTGACCACCATGAACGCCGCCGTGAACTCGCCGGAGAAGCTCGATCACGTCGTTCCCGACCCCCAAACATCCCCCTACCGACACCATTCAAACGAGAATATTCCCCCGAACTCTCCTACATAGCTTAGGAAGACTTCTATAGCGCGGCAACGGGACGCGGCTAGGCTAGGGCGGTGGCGCCATTGCCGGTACACTCGAGCTCACCAAAACCACGATTCAGAGCTTCTCAACACCAAAGAAGGGCACGGGAAGAAAGAGGAGGAGATAGCGAACTCACCAAAGCTAAGAAAAAGAGCTCGAACCTTCCCACAAGCTCCACCGACGAACCGGCCGAGAGAACCTAGGGTTCCGGCCTTCTACGCTCAATCTCACGTGATGAAGCTCGAGTTTTAGATGGAAAACGGAAAATAGAGGGTCTCCTCTTCCTATTTGTAGCCCCAAGATGCCGTATTCGGTTAGAAAATCCCGGAAATCAAGTAGAAGGGGCGGCGGTCTTTCTCCAACTCGGAGTCCGGCTTCAATACGAAGGTAGGAGATGACTGACAACGTGACCCCACCCGTCAGCGATACAAAAAGATTGAGGGCTGCTGCTGGGCTCTGCCGAGCTGGGCCGCAGTGATGTTGGGCCGGCCCACCGATGCGGCCTGCCATGGCGCGAGCGCGGGAGCGGCTCAGCAGCTGGGCCGCCGGCCATCAGTTAGGTAAATTATTTTTCTTTCTTTCTTTATTAATCTATTTTCCAAAATCTTTTCAAATGAAACTTTCTCAACCAAACAAACTAAAATAAATCCACACAAAATAAATTAAATGCAACAGCATGAATGCAACACCAAATATTTTCTTAAAAATTTTAATTCCCCTTCTCTAAATTATTTAAAAATTTACCACTCCTAAAATTTGGGTGTTACAATTATGGCTACCATCGATCCGGTCGACTCCCCACAGTTAGCACTATAGATCAGAAATTATCAATTAACAAGTCTCGCTTATGGTCAAACATAGCGTCTGGCTGCATGCTATGTTCGCATCGGCTATTTAGCCGATCGCCTGCGTTTTCACGATCGTAACATGCTTTCACGATTCCATTAAGTGTGAACAGACTCGTATTCTTTGAAGGTTTAATCTGTTATCATTATTGTGGCTGCCATCGATCTGGTCAAACTCCACTGTTAGAGATAATAGGTTAGATTCGATGAGTTTATGGATCTGTCCATTTTTAATGGTTGAGTGTTTGCGTGTTATGAGCTTGCTTTTATTGGAATAAGCTATTTTAGCCGATGGACCGCTTATTGAGAATACACTAGCTATTCATTTGTTTGTACTTGTTCTTATCTTGGTTAAAAGCTAGTATGATTCTCAATTAATATAGATGCTTTCATGTTTATCCTTTATACCTTTACATGCTCTCAAGATCATCGGCTGCTAAGATCTATGCGTTTAAATATCTGATAATTGTCAACATGCTTATTTATTCGCTTTGCAACATGAACATGCTGGATATCGACTCTTTAGTCGATAGCCTTATCTCATCGGCTACTTAGCCGCACATTTGAAACTATCTGGAGCAACACCGGCATGTTCCACCTTAAATTACTTATCAACATTTTCTCCTTGTCAATTGCAGGGTCAAATTGACTGGCACTCCCTAGGTCACGACCATCCGGTTTGGTGTTTCCCTAAGCCCGGGGAGAGCTCGGGATCTGCTCCACACGGTTTCTCCTGGCTTGCTTCGCATGTCGGCGGCGAGGCTCGACCCGTCATGTTTTGCCGTCGATACAATCAAAGACTTGGACATCAAGATTAAGGACATTCTAGTGTTAAGTGTCACAAGGAGATAGAGGTCGGAGGACATCTAGTAGTATGGGTTTTGCTAGGTTTTAGTTCTTGGACCACACTACAAAGGTAGGGTAACAATTAGTAGCTTGACCTAGTAAGTCTATACTTAGTTACATGCACACTTGTTAAATTGTAGCACTGGATAGCTTAGAGAAACCACTTGGAAAGACCTTTTTTAATTCAGGGGATCCCCATTCCCATTCATAGAACAGAAATACAAGCATCTTTAAGATGTTTAAGAAGCAGAAACAAGATGAGACAGACCTAGAAGATACGCTTGACCGCCAGCGTAAGAGGATGAGCTACCTAGCCAATAGACTGCGCTTAACCACCAGCGCAAGAGGAAACTTGACCAGAAAGAGAAAGGATTCATCACCAAGACACCAAGCCAAACTCACCTGCTGACATTACACCTTATGACATAACCAAAAACCAAGTATCAAAAATAGATCTTCTAAGATCATTGATCTACCAGAAAAGAGATTGGATCCAACCTTCTGCATAAGTCCCATCATCGAGAGGTCCACCTTACTTCTTGTGCTGACCGCCATTGTGGTTGTCCTGAGGATCTTCATCGATGCCTGACATCTTGATCTTCTTGGCAGCTAAGATATCTATCGCTACCTTTAGCATCATGTTGACCCCTTCTTCCAGAGCCTCCCTATCCAATTCTGGATACAACCCTGCCCAAAAATTCATTAGAGCCCCAGCATGAAAAATTATTTCCATCGGATTCCTAATAATCTTTTTATCAAAATAGGATTTTCTCGCCTTCCATATTGCCCAGCAGATTGCTGTTATGCCCATGACATGAAACTTTCTACCTTGAGGCAACCATTTGTCAAGCCAAGACCAACATTGATTGAGATTACCAGGTATGTCCCTAGCACCAAAACATCTAGCAACACAGGCCCATACAACCTTAGCCACTGAACACTTAAAGAACAAATGGTCAATTGATTCATCAAGTTCACAAAAATAGCAATATGAGCTACCATGCCAATTCCTCCTAAGCATGTTATCCTTAGTTAAGACTGCTCCATTAGATAACAGCCACATAAAAAATTTGATCTTAGGAGGGATCTTCCCTCTCCAGATCTGTTTGAGGTAAGTGCCATTATCGCTCTCTGTCAGTGCATTATATGTTGATTTTACAGTGAGTTTTACATTCTTTCCCCATTTCCACATAACTTTATCAAAGTTTTCAGTAAGTTGGAATATTTCTACTAAAGACCAAACTTTGGTCCAAATATCCCTAAGCTCTATTAGTAACCATCTTCGGAAGGAAAGCTGAACATCCCTTTTTTTTGACACTGTACACACTGACTTCCTTTTGCTTACATAGAATAAAGAGTTCAGGTATGAGAGAACACAAAGGTTTATCAAACAACCAACTATCCTCCCAAAATCTAGTTTTCTTGCCATTTTCAATTTTAACTATTCTTCCCTCTAGATAGATTCCTTTAACTTTGAGAAGATCATACCATATGGTTGAGTCATGCAGTTTATGAGAAACTGTATGAATTGAATCTTTGTAAAGATACTTATTCTTTACTAACTCTTGCCACAAGCCTTCTTCTTGTTCCAACCTCCACCACCATTTGCATAAAAAGCTGATATTCAACTTTGTTAAATTTTTTTATACCAACTCCTCCTTTCTTCTTACTCTTGCAAACTTTGACCCACTTGATGAGGTGATATTTTCTTTTTGTCCCTCCTCCTTGTCAAAAGAAAGTTCTTCTAATCTTATCAATTTCATTGGTTATTGTCTTAGGGAGAAGATATATAGACATGTGATACATAGGAGAATTATTTAGGCTAGCACATATCAAAGTTGATCTACTAGCCATTGTTAATGAGCCCCCTTTCCATACATCCAGTTTTTGTGACATTTCTAAGTGAGTGGAAGCCAGTCAACTAAATGCAGCCTGCTTGGACTAATAGGTACTCCCAGATATTTAAGAGGAAAAATACCCAATTGACAATTAAAAATTTCAGCATATTTCTGTCCCAGTTTTCATCATCATTAATCATTAGAATCTCACTCTTGCTGAAGTTGATCTTCAACCCAACAATCATCTCAAACATGTATAGCAACAGCTTCATATTTCTAGCACCTTCTAAATCATGTTTCAGACACAGGATGGTGTCATCTGCATATTACAAGATGGCAACCCCCTTAGAGATAATATGCTCAACCGAACCATTAAATAGTCTATTATCCTGAGCCTTTAACACTATTCTAATAAGATTGTCAGCAGCGAAATTGAACAATTCACTCTTGCTGAAGTTGATCTTCAATCCAACAATCATCTCAAACATGTATAGCAACAACTTCATATTTCTAGCACCTTCTAAATATGTTTCAGACACAGGATGGTGTCATCTGCATATTACAAGATGACAACCCCCTTAGAGATAATATGCTCAACTGAACCATTAAATAGTCTATTATCCTGAGCCATTAACACTATTCTAATAAGACAGTCAGCAGCGAAATTGAACAATATTGGGGATAACAGGTTTCCCTGCCTTACCCCCTTAAAGCTCTTGATATAAGGACTATACGAATTGTTAAGTTTAATGCTAACAGTTCCCCCTGACACCACTTGCCTAATCCACTCACACCAAGTAGCATTAAACCCTCTCACGTGAAGGCAATAAAAAAGAAGTCTCGAGCTAACTTTGTCACATGCCTTCTCAAAATCGATTTTAAAGAGCACTCCAATTTCTTTTCTCCTTTTTGTTTCTTGCATAATCTCATGAAGGCACATAATGCCTGATGTAATATTTCTTCCTTTCATGAAGGAAGTTTGAGTAACATGTATCAACTTTGCAGCAATAGGCTCAATCCTAATAGTAAGAACTTTGGTAATGAGTTTATATAGGCAATTGAGTAAGCAGATCGGTCTAAACTGCTGAATTTTAGAAGCATCCTTGATCTTAGGCAATAAAGTTATGATTCCATAGTTCAATATATTGATATCAACCTTGCTATCATGAAAGTCATTAAATAGGTATACTATATCATATTTCACAATGTCCCAACAACATTGATAGAACTCAATAGGTGTCTTATTAGGGCCAGGTGCCTTGTTTCTTTCATTCTGAAAGAGAGCAATTTTTATTTCTAATTCAGAAAAGGGCTGACACAGAATTCTATTATCTTCATCATTTAATTTATTGCAACCTTCCCAAATATCACGATCAAGCCAAAAATTATTTCCTGGTTTAGGACCAAACAACTCTTTATAATATTCAGTGGCATGATTTAAGAGATTATTTTCACCTTCAATTGCTACACCATCCTTTTCCAAACTAAGAATAGTTGTTTTTTGATGCCTTCCATTGGCACATTTATGAAAGAATCTAGTATTCAAATCACCTTTATGAAGCCAATCCTCATAACTTCTATTATGCCAATACGATTCCTCACTTAGTAACAAATTCAAATTTTCAGACAGGAGATCAGCCTTCCTAACGAACTGGGAAGGTGATAGCCTGACAGTTTCCTCTAACATTTCAAGTTCAGTTAGTTCATCTTGGATGGTCTTCCTTTTCTTTCTCATTTTGCCTTGTAGATTGAACCCCCAACCCTTAAAATATTTTTAACCAACTTCAATTTTTGCTGAATTTTGTCCAAAGGAGTCTTGGCTTTACATGGTTTTCCCATATTTTGCCCACTCCTTGGATGAATTCAGTGTTATTGGCCCAGCTTGTCTCAAACTTGAATTGTATATGAGATAATTTCTTACTTTGGCCAGAGAACAGAATCAAGGGATTATGATGAGAAACTTCCCTTGGAAGCCTCTTAACAGTGGCTTGTGGAAAAATATCCTCCCAATTACTAGTAACCAGAATCCTATCTAACTTCTCCAAAGTAGGTGGATCTTGGTTGTTGGACCAAGTGTAAACTCCCCCACTCATGTTCAACTCTCTAAGCTCAAAGAAATTTATTAAAGAATTAAATAAATTGGTGTGTCTATGTACCCCGCCATTACCACTCTTCTCAGAAGCATATCTAATTAAATTGAAGTCACCCCCAATTAGCAAAGACTCTTGATTAGATGAACAGAAATTAGATAGTTCAGATAAGAAGGGAATCTTCCCCTCCTCATGGGCAGCCCCATACACAATCCAAAGATTCCATTTCACTCTAATCATTTTGTCCCAGAGATTCAACTAGATCATATATTCACCTTGTCTAAAAGATCCAACCTCATACAAATCAAGCTTAACTCCTACAAGTATACCAGCAGACCTTCCCTTAGAAGGGTTCCAAAGCCACAAATAATTTTGTTGAGGATCAAACTTCCTAATTAATGAATCTTCACAATTTTCAACCATGGTTTCCTGGATCCCAATGAAATGAAACTGATATTGACCACTAAGATCTTTAAGAAAGGTAGAGGTCCACTGTAACACCTCTGGTGTTAAGCATGCATAAATCATGAGCATGAGCATCATCTTGCATTCATAATCACATGTTATATTAATGAAACAGTGGTTTGAAACATGTGAAACATAACGTTGAAACCTGGATGTTGCATTTGTTTGTTTAAATAAAATTATACCATGATTATGCTTGTTAGTTCAATAAAAATGTTTGTCTAGTAATGCAAATAATTTAGAAATGTTTAGCATGTAATTTGGAGCAAGTTTGGTATTCAAAGTTTTCTCAAATTTTGCTGTTAAAAATAATTTAGAAAAATAGTATTTTGATTTAAATGAACTTTGAAGCTTTATTTCAAAATCTAGTCAGAATTTTAAAATGCACCTTTGAGCAAAGTTGTAGAGTTCAAAATTCTGAACAACTTTTGTTTTTGGACCAATTTATGAAAATGCCTTTTAATTGCTCAAAATAGAGAAAACGGGGCTGTTTGTTTGAAAAACAAAAAGAAAATGATTTTTTCCTTCTTTAGTGGGCCGTGCCCCTCATATCCGGCCCATCAGCCGAGTTGGCCCGGCTTGTCCCACACGCTCGCCCGCACGCCTCGCCCTCGCTCGCCCGACCGAGAGCAGGGGACGGCAGTCGCGTGGCTGCCGCTCGCCATCGACAGCATAAGGGTGGCACTGGTGGCCCCCACAGCCCGCTCCTCGCCTTAATCCGACCGGCCGAGCCACTGTTCCCTCCCTCGCGCTCGCATTTCCCTCCCTTTGCCCACCGCAGCAGAAGCAGCAAGCCGAGTGGCTTCGTCCGACACCGCGCGCCGCCGCACCCTCTCCGCCGCAGTCGTGCCTCGCCACCGCAGCTTCTCCATCCAATCCCGTCCGCACTCGCCTTCCTCATCCTCTACCCGACCTCGCGGAGCCATTTGAGGCTCGAATCGGCAAGATAAGAGGCCAAATTGGCCATCTTCCTCCCCGCCGGTGAGCTCGCTATCACGGCTCCCTCCGGCAAAACCTTTTCCACCCTCGCATTCTTCTCCTCCTCTCACGCACCACAGCCGCCTCCACCAGCTAGAGCTCATGCGCGCCTCCTTGGCCCTTGCCGTGACCCGCACCGGCCTCCGCGCCGCCATTCCACCATCATCACCAGTGAGCTCCCTCCTGAGCTCCCGCGCCTTGGATAGCTAGCGCACGGGATGCGCCTCAGTGCGGGGAACACGTTGGTGCCGCCCCCGTCACCGGAGGTCGCACCGACGGCGAGTTATCGCCGGTCAACGGCGTGCCCGCCTCGGGTCCGGCTGACCGGTGGGCCCGTTGACCCGTGGGCCCCGCCTGTCTATCCCTCTATGTGGTGTTGGGGTGAAGCAGCGGGGTGCACCCAACGTTTTCAGCGGCGGGTTTTTAAAAGGATTTCAGAAATAAATTTTTAGAAATTATTTAAATGCTTTATAAATTCATATATTGGTCAAATTAGCTCCAAATTTATTGAAATTTTTTTTGCTAGGTTTCTTATAAGTAGATCTACAGTTTAAAAATATTGCATGTCGGTTTGGTGATACTTTTATATAAGGCTTTATTTAATTCTTGTAATTGTTGTTATCTTAGAAAATGCATAATAAATAGAATATACATCAGAAAAATATGATTATAATTTTGTTGATCTATTCTTGAGATGTACTTTCTATGAAAAATATATGTTATGCTTGTTCTGTGGAAAAATATGGCAATGTGATTTATGTGCATTTATTTGTCATTTCTTGTAAAATTGCTAGAGCCAAAAATATGAATAGAACATATATGTGAAACTTTTTGTACAATGTTTGTAAACTATGTAGATCATAAAAAAATACTAAATCTATTGTTTGATACTTTTCATAGTACAAAGTATTTTCATGCTCATTTATATACCATAGCTTGTCATTTTTGTGTAGGCTATTTTACTTATCCAAATGTAATGAAAATTTTATGGTCGGCTACTTATGATATGAATATGCTATTGTAATTTTGCTAGATTTTTCTATGTACCAAAGATACATGTTGCTGTTGTAACCTTAGTTTAAAATGAAATAAAATAATATTCTTTATGTATGATTAGTTTAATGTTGTAGCTTTGGTGTATCTTTGAAGCACCAAATCACTTGCTGATGTCACTTGGCATGTTAGTGTAGTTATGTTGATGAAGTGTAATAGCACTTGTGTTAGGGTTATATGTTAGTTATTGGAAAAGTAACGGGGTTAGTAGTAGAAGAGAATGTAGTAGATGACATGTATTTGGGGTACCTGTCCTTGGATGATGTTGACTACCTAGTAGAAAGGTTTTATCTCTATTTTATCTAATAAAAGTAAGTGTGTTCATCTGCATAGCTTGCCATCATGATCATCACATGTCATCGCATCTGATGCACCGCTTGCATCCTCACTTATGCAATTGCATCATACAGGATCGCAGGAGAAAGTGCAAGTAGCAGTGCAAGAGGAGCAGACCAGGACCGACCCATAATAAATTTAGGCACAGGAGGTGTTAGAGGTAGAGGAGCAAGGAGAGGACTTGTCCGAGTGTGTGAACCATCAACCTAGTTCGTTCGAGCAAGGCAAGCCCCGAAGCATCCTAAGTCTCCTACTTTATAAAAACAATCTTTTATATATGAGTTTTATATATTATTACATTAAGTTATAGGAGTTGAGTGAAACCGTTGATGCATTTATTACTATCCTTGCCTATTTTACTATATTCTTACTCTGTTAGGTTTAGGATCGAATAATTGCTTAGCCCTGTTTAGACCGGTAGCGATCGGTGATTTCCGGTCACCTGCAATTATAGGTGTTTATTGAAATACTTTAGCTATGAAATAGATGATATCCTGGAAATAACCATGTGCTGATGGATAATTGGAGACCGGACAGAAAAGTTGGAGGCAACCAGATAGGGTTCTGGGGTGCTATTATTTTTCCGTCTGTGTCAGTTAAGGACTGATGGTTGCTCGTCCCTCTTATTATGTTGAATGCATGCCTCACATTTAGCTGGCCGAATAACATACCTTTCGACCACGAAGCTAGTGGCACATTTCGGACCGGAATAAACTTGGGTTGGCAGACTGGTGTTAAAGGGGGTAAGACGGGGACGCGAAGAGTGAGCCAAGGTGCATCCTGACTGTCGAGCGGTCCCTAGGTATTGCGGTCCATGATTGTTATCCTGTAACATTTACCTGGAAAGTGTCATTGGTGATCTATAGCTCACTTGATTGGTGAGTTTGGTTTGTGTGAGGAATAAATCACAAGCTGGTTAGGAATCGAGTCGAATCGCCATCGCTCCTGGATAGTGAGCACTTGACTCGAGTTACGGCATCGTAGTAATGATGATGGAACACTGTTGGTTATATGGATGATGTTGGAAATGCTAAATCTAAGTTGGTAACTGGATGTTATTGGTTAATCAAGTGAATGCTAGAGTATAGGTTCTTACCTAGGTTGATAGGTTATAATAAAGATGATGCAAAGTACTTAAATGGTTCATTAAGTTATTTTACTGCTCTTCCACAAATGAGTCAGCTAGTCCACTAAAAGAAAGCCTTGCATACTCCTTGGTGTCCCTTTAGTTTAGTTTAAGACGGGTAAGTCTAGCTGAGTACTTTCTCGTACTCAGGGCGTTGTTGCCATTGTTGTTGCAGATGGTCAGATGTACTACGGTTATTGCATCAACTGTCTGTATCCTGCGATGGGCGACAACTAGGACCAAGGGCATGGTCGCTCCGTATGTCTTATCCGATGCTTTTGTTGGAAATGACTATCTACTGGCATTGTATCTGAACTAAACATTTGTGTGTGGTCTTAAAACTATTTGCTTCTGCTACTTTATTACGAACCTGGTTTGTAATAACTTTACATTTTAAACTAGAGTTGATGGAGCAATTTCGCCGATGAGGTGAAAGTGGAGGAGGAAGACGCATCAGATGAATCTCGAGAGGCCAACTCTCTAGCGCATGGAGATGATGCTTGCACCCGACGCTCGTATGATAACGAGAAGCCTCGTCTCTTCTACTGGGGGTTGCGTTCCCCGTTGATGAAGGCACCGGATAGGGTTCGCCCACCCCGCCGCCCTGAGAGGGGAACCGGGACATTAGCTATCCAACCTTCCCAGTAGGAAAAACCTAATCGAGGAAAAGATTCAAGAGGATTTAATTGAATAAGCCCAAAAAAATTTGAACATCGAATGACCTAGTGCTAGAAAATACAAGCACCGCAGTGTCAAACAATAGAAGCGTATCTAAATTACACATATCAGATGGTCTAGCGCTTTGTGATTTGAATTGGATATATTATTAAATGTTGTTAGTCTTTTAGTGGAAACAAAATTCAATGACCGAATGATCCATTTATTTGAAAATTCAACTAACCAGAGTTTCAACAATCAATCTCCAGATAGGAATTTTTTTGGTGAAGCAAAGAAAATGCACAACAAATAAAATAGATGGTCTAGTACTAACAGAGGATTAGTAACCTGAGTGTTGTACATACTAGAGTTTTGTCTACCAGTTATAAATTACTCAGATGGAATGCATCCAGTGATGATTCAACAATCAGCACTAGTTCGTCACATGCTCACCAATGATATGGATTGTTGGTGTGGCTAGTTTTGGACCTCTAACCTATATGTAACCTTGCACTACATTCATTTGGTGATTCTTGATGCCCAAAGTTATTCATACACCTAGGAGAGCTAAAGAGTCATAATAAGCATTTATATTTGATTTAGGCTAATGGTGGCCCATGTGTGGTCATATAAATTTGTTAGGGTTCAGTATCACCTTTCTTGGTGAGGATGGGTTAGACTAACATTTAAGGCATTTACAGCCCAGGTCGTCAACCCTGGGTTAACTCTTTTACGTGAAGCAAGCACGAATGAGTAAGCGAGGTGGTGAAATTTTATGGTTCACTCAACTTGTATAGTGAATTAGAGATATTTGGACTCTATGGTGTTGTATTGTTTTTGTTTAATTTGTGTTCTTTTGGTTGTTTGTCTTGTGATTTCTAACATTCCACCGAAGTTGTTTCCCAACTTGTAGTAGCTTACTAAGTTCGGAACATGGGGTGAACTAAAATTTTAGGAGCTATGGTAGCTAGCTTTTATTGCACATTTAAATATACACTAGCAACTTGTCCGTGCGATGCAATGAAACCCAATACATATTAGAATTGGACTACATATTATCTCTAGACACAATTTGTTCTAACTCGTATGAGCATAGCTCATAAGTCCAAGTCACATACAAGAAGAGCGTGAACCAGCAAGTTTTGAAATTGGACTTTGTATCCATCATCGCTAGATGGGAGTTGTTCTAACTCGTATGAGCACGGATCATGTAAGTCTAGATACATCCGAGACATAAGAGTGTAAGCAGAAAACTCTCCATGGTATCTAGTAGTTATAGAGAGGTGGACAAAAATAAGATGATATTTTAGCTCTTTAATATTAGGTATAGAGATTATATCTAGATATGCTGTAAAAGCTACGTATCTAAGAAGCCAGAACAACTTATAATGAGTACATCAGAGTAACAGTCTTGATTCATGTTTTCTTCTTACGAACGTACAAGTAACAAGACAGTGCAAGAATGCAACTTATGAGAGTGGTAAGACACCGATAAACAAGAACAGATCTTATAAACTTGTGGGTGTTAAATAGTCAGATATATGAGGGAATATATAATTGGTTTGATTGGAAGGGTGCGCTGCTTGTGCTTGCGAGTGGGTTTAAGTGTTCGTTTTCATAAGCGACACCGATCGACCATTTGTTTAAAAGGAGATTGCGTGTGACATGTCCCACTATTGTCATTCCATACACCGCTTTGGAGTGTTTGTACCGAGTAGTGCTGAATGCTTTGGAGTTTTAAATACCAAAACCAGCCATACTTGTGACTAACATGTGTGATGCCAGCAGAAAATATGACAAAGTCACAAAGGCCTAGGGAATATACTGATTCCTACGTGGGCATCAACATCATGTTTCTCATCATGGACAAGTTGCCCACCAAATGTTAACTTCCACTAATTATCAGGGTCGTCCTGGCTATCATATTCTTCATCGTACTTGCTGTATATGCATCGATATATTTGCTGGATTTACATTATCTATAGTCTATACTATAAAAGAGCTAAGAAATTGTAAAATACCAGTCACCTAAAAGTCCCTTACCCACCTAAGGTCTCCAACCTCGATGTTTCAATTTTATATCTAGCGCTTGATATAAATCTAACATGCAGACCTGGGGACCTTACTTAGCTTACATACGCATGTTTCTCCCTCCGTCGTGCTGGGGCGACGCGTCACTCATGTTTTTTCGAACTTGCTAGCACGCGGACATCTGATCCAGAGCGCCAGCATCGAATGGTGCCATGCGCGCAAGAGAAATGGAGACCTCACCACCTGTTTTTCGTGTGCCCCACCGCGTGGGCCCTCATGCTTATGGCCGGTTTCTCAGGCGCCCGTCTAAGCTCGCTTGGCAGTGCCCCAACAGCGGGCCCGTGCTTCTCAGACATCACCCAGCAGCTATAGCAGGTGGGTCTCATTGTAACATGTGCAACACCAGATCTACTTTTGCAACACCTAGATGAAACACTTGCAACATACATCCAAAAATAGTTAAAACACTTGCAACATACGTATGAAACACTTGCAAAACACCTGAAAAAACACTTGAAAGCAATTCCAAACATATGCAATATCGGGATGAAACACTTGCAACACATGTATGAAACACTTGGAACATACACTTGCAACATGCATGTATATGCAACATCCAGATCTACTTTTATGCAACATCCAGATGAAACACTTGCAACATATGTCTTATATAGATGAAACATTTGGAACATACACTTAAAATATAGGTGTATAGTCATTGCAACATGTGCAACATCCTGATCTTTTGTAACATCCTGATCTACTTTTATAACATTGATATAAAACACTCGCAACATACCTCTAAAACACATGAAACATACGTTGTAAAATGCTCTTTCAGCGCAAACATCTCCGTGTTGCTTTGGTGAATGGAGGCTCATCAACGCGTAGATGTCACCGGTGTGCTTGCCGGCTGCATGGAGCTCACCGACAACGTGGAGCTAGGCGTTAGCGCATAGAGGGTGGGGTGGGGGCGGCACGGTGGTTGCAGCACAGAGGGCGGGCGGGTGGGTGGCATGTGAAGGTCACCAATGTGCTTGCCAGTGGTGCGGAGCTCGTCGGCAATGCGAGCTGGGTGGCGGTGCACAAAGGGTGGGGTGGGGGGTGGCACGAGCGGTGGTGGTGCAGAGGGCAAGTGGCGGGCACGGTAGCGATGGCGTAGAGGATGGGTGGACCATCTAGACGATCGGATGCTTTGACCCCAACATTTCCAAAAATTAATTGTCCCTGTCAGCGGAGTGGATGCACAGGTAGAGGAAAAAGGGAGCCATGGGGGCGTGAGAATGGCCGGATGCTATGGATGCCAGCGAAGCCCGTTGGCTTAATTTGCCAACCGAAAAAATGGATAGCTAACTCAGTATTTTACAAATGTTGTTACCGAGTTTGTTGGAGATACATAGTTTTTTTATCTAGTATTTTTCCTGAGCTCAGCTATATATGTATCTACCATTAGTTTAAAAGATTTTTCTATGTATTTAGATATACTAGATAAATGCCCCTACATTACAACGGGTAAAATTAGAATTTGTATTGTATTGTACTGTTACCCAAAACAATATCTTGGACTGAAACTCACTAACCTGATGTGGACGCGTGAGCTCTACGGACTTTGTATCGTACGTGGACACATGTGTGGCAGAACCACCTAATTTAATGCCCTCCCAAGGGTACTCATTTTCTATTAGATGCTAAGTACCCAAGAGAGAGCACTAAACTACACAGTTCCGTCGAGCACACCCCAAGGGAGAACTCGAAATTCCATATTTTTACATTAGGATCATAAATGAGAGAGTATAGCTTTCAATATCCTTACCATTTCTTACATCACTTTTAGTACAATATCAGAGTAATTCATTATTTGATTATAACAACGAAATATAAAATGTTATCAGAGTTTCAACGGAATAGAAATCATTTAATGCCAGGTTAAACATTATCATGAGGAACATTTGAATGCATGAAATGATAACCGGTTATGAGTGTTTCTTTTGAAAAACATCCTTGGTGGAAGTTTCAAATAAACTCTATATCTGCACGTAAAGGAAATCCTCGCTGAGCCCACCAGGAGGTTCTCACACACAAGTGTCAGCTCCAAAAATGCTTGTCACCTGCAACAGGGGGAATAAAACCCAGAGTACTCAATTGTACTCAGCAAGACTTACCCGACAGGAGAAAGTAAAAGACCCTAAGGTTATGCAAGGCTATTTGGCTTGTGGGTTATTGCAACTGCACGAAGCATTACTAATTGTGCATCCTTATAATCAACTTTTATTAGCAGTCATATTTAGTTCCTTAACTAACAAATCTATGTAAGCACCTATGCTACTTTCAAGCAGGTGGTAAGCAATCAGAACCATTTTACCATCTTCCATAGTTCTTGCTACGATGCCAGATTATAGTCATGTCGGACCATCAAATTGATGGTGATTCGTGAATCAATGTGCCCAACTGGGTGCCCCAAAAACACACGCCTTGCTTATACCCCGGGCACAAGCAAGACTAACCCGTTCCACTCCTATCAAGGGGTCCAGGTCTCCGTCCAAGCTCGGACTCTAAGCCCCCAACACTGTAGGCCCGACCTTAATATGGTGCTTAGACCTCCTCAACCCAATATATATGACCACCTAAAAAGCCGATCCAAAAAGAGCTGAAACCCATGATAAGAGAGAAACAAGTCTTCTCGCTCCCATAAGCAAGTATATGCTTGGGACAAGTAGGTCTATGACCTGACTATGGAATCCAATGCAACGAACGGTCCTTAATCGACACAGGTGGGACAGCTACAACCAGAGCCTCGCTCTGTTGCCCAACCAAGTCCAAGTCCATCCAAACCCAGCCCCGCCCGGCCTCCAATTATTATACATATTCATTCCATGTGATAGTAACATGATAATAGTAATAATAATATATTTCCTATCTCTCGCGAGTGACAGGTAATCACTCGACTTCTACCAGGATCCTATAGCATAGCATGCTACACGATCCCATCATACTAGTAAGACTCATAGGATAAGGATATATATGCAAGTGGGTTTCATTCAACTCCTTTAAACTTAATGCAAAGGCATAAATTAAAGTGCAAACTAATAGGGTTATGCACCGGGACTTGCCTGGGTAAGAATTAACCAAAAGTTAGCATTCCATCATGGTGACACAATCATCAAGGCACCATCCTTGCTGCTACCTTCGGATGACTCCACGATCCATCATTGGTCTTATTATGGTATATGCGGATATGATGTAGAGACGTAAATAATCAACGGAAATCGGAACACTTAGCATACGATCGTTCCTCTCAAGCTAACGAGCTAGCTCTAATGACTAACGCACTAAGCCACGTATCCATGTTGTCGAATAAGGCGTTATTTCTCAATAAGTGGTTTAGTTATACAAACCCGAGGTGTTGTGTTATTCATTTTATCGATTTACTACATATTTCCAAACTGGGGCTCATTAGCTACCCTAGGCAACTAATTATTTTGGAGCTACAAACAGTACAGTGAGTAGCTAACAATATTAGGTATTTACTATGAAATTTTTAAGATCCATGCTATCGTCAATTTACCACAGAAATTCCCACAAGTTTACATCGTATTAACATTAAGCATTTCAAATTAATTAGGGAACTCCTGAAAATATTATGCAACTATGTGGATGAAATACATTAACAGATAGAGCTTGATTTTGGAAACCAACAAATTTGGTTTCATAATTTTTGGACCTCTGCACAATTTCATTTTGAATTTACAAGTTCACAGCATTATTACCAAAAGGAAACTAATTTAATACGCTGGAAAAAAAAAGAAAGGGCCGACGTCAGCCATTCAACCCAGCGGCCCGACGCGGGCCGCGACTGCGCACAGTAGGCCAGCCCAGCAAGCAGCCCGGGCGGGGAGCCCACGCGCGTGCATTGCGCTTTAGCAAAGGAGCCCCCAGGCTAGCAGGTTATTACGTAGCGACTGCGAGCACTATTGCAATAGAGTAGAGATTCGCATTTAGAACCTTGAAGTTCCTCATCTTCACAAAGGAGGCAGTCCTCGGTGCCCCCACGCACGGCGACCTGGCTTCGGGCAGCACCGGGCGGTCACGCCAGCCATTAGGGGCCCGCCCTGACCCTGCTACAAGGTCGACCACCACCTATAACTCAAACGAGGACGCTAGGTGACCACTGGAGACTGAGATGCGCACTCACGCGGGCTGTAGCGGCGAGCGGCGATTCACCACGGTGGCTAGGCTGTTCCGTCGAACCTACGCACTCTACGACGATTAGGGATAGTGGAGAAGCAACAACAGCTTACCACGGTGCCTGCTACGGTGACGGTTGGGGTGGAGGGGTGCCGAGGTGGCCTGGCCACGTGCGCGCGCCATGGCTGGCGACGCTCCTCCGTGGGCACCGACGTGTCACCACGCCACCAACGAGCTCCCTGGCCAAAATAGCGTGAGCACTAGCTAGAGGAAGCCAAGGCAGTTCGAGGGGTGTAACCAATTGAACTGCTACCGATGACTTGCTTCTACCCCAAAATCCAAGGACACGGCAGTGGAGATGACCGGCGATGGGAAAAAAATCAAAACAGCCCGACAATAGAGCTTGGCTGCCTCTCTATACTGGCCCGATGGTTAGCTAGCTTCCCTGACAGACAGCGTGCGCAAGGAATAGGATGAAGGTGCACTGGTTGGGGCAAATTTGAAAAGGCGTCGAAAGCAGTCGTGCGGACGGTTCTCGGTTTTGATAGCCGAGCACGGCCACGCGGTTCAGGGGCTCGGTGAGGCGGGGACGGGCTTTCATGCATGATAATGGCGTCCACCCAGGCGAGACGTGCTTGATTGGGAGCGACTGAACCTGAGCAGTGCTCCTGGCTGGCGGCTAGCGGGGCAGCGACTGCAGAGGAGCGTCCGATCACCACTGTGATCCGGGGTCCCAACCATGACACGACGACCGGGGGACACGCTCAGAGTTACGACATGGTAGGTGAAGCGAGGACGGGGCAGCTCGGATGCAGAAGAAGGCAAGGAGCGAGAGGGAGCAGCGCGACATGGGCGCATCATGTCGCAAAGATGACGCGTGTGAGGCACGACGCAGCAGCGAGGTAGCAACGCAACGAGGCAGCCACAACCAGGCCGGGGCCGAGCAACGCCCAGACTACAGCAACTAACCAGCGCGCTGCACAGTACGCGCGCGCATGGCACGCCCGAGCATGACGGTGCAGCGTCGTGGACGCGGTGATCGCGGTCAAAAGCCTAACAGCTGCGCCTAAACGTGCTTAGGCTGTTTAAAAGCAGTTAATTAGAGGTTAAAACAAGCACTAACTGGGACAACCCAGATACCATTACAAAGCACTCACTAGGATTGCAACTACTAAGCAAAAACGTGATACTAGTTTTAACTCAATTTTTCAAAATTTCAATGCCAAAATGACATTGCCTATTATCATTTAGACTTAATAGAATTCACGGTTTTAGTTAGAACTAACATTCCTCGGCGCTTTCACTTTAATTCTTAAAAGGTCTAAACCTTGCCGATTTCAACTAACTATCATAGCATGACATGGTCCACACTTCGTACAAACTTATAGAAACAATATTTGTAGGCATTGATCAAACATTTTGCACAATTTAATTCTCCAAAAATGGTACTTTTCAATTACAAACTATAATGCACTTTTGGTTATCGGAATTGTTTTCCATGGCAACCCATTAAACAATTTACTCTATTTTTCATATTAGAATTTTGCAAACATGTTTACACATTAATTAAACCACCATATACATTTAACTCTTCTTCTCCCAAAAAGATGAGACATACACTTTGATTATCATGTCGTGTGAGTTTGATTTTTTTTTAAAAAACCTGAGACCTTATTTAGTTAATTTCTTTTAGGCCCTAACCAATGTGCTAAGCAAGGTCGTAACACCAGGGGTGTTACAACATGGATCCGGTATTCATATTAGAATCAAATAGGACACCGACGTATGAACTCTGAGTGAAGGATGATTCGTATTGGACATGGACGCGTGAGCAGAGATTAGAACTTGGTATCATTAGGTAGATAATGACCTTTTAGTCTTTTTAGATGTAACATATAAGAGATATTATGTTTATAGATAGATACATATATATCAATATATCCACAAAAGTTAAAACTTCAAATATATAATCTCCTAAACAACTAAAAAGAACAAAACTAAGACAACCGTTTGGTGCGACATTTGTTGGGGTCCTCGCTCTGCCAGCAGCCTGTGATACCGCACGATCTCCCGCATCCCGCATCATGCAAACAAGGAAGGCCCTCGCTCGTGCCTCCATCCCCGGCATCCCGCATCGTGCACACAAGGTAAGGCCCCACTCGCGCCTCCGTCTCCGTCGCATCCCGCATCGCGCACACAAGGAAATCGATCGGCGTGACGCTGAGCCTAGCTTGGCTGCTGCCGGAGTCCCCCGGGGCCCCTGCTGTTCATGCTAGCGCCCTCTAGACAGACCTCGATCACGGGTCTCGCATCGTGCCCTGCGCCTGCCCTGGCCCTCGCGACTCCCACCCCTCCGGTTGTGCCGCCGCCACCTATCTCTCCTTCCCTCTCGCCCACACACCCGGTGGCCAGTGCTCAGATCAGCGCGAGGATGAAGAAACCCAGTCGCGCCGCCACCAGCGCCAGGACGAACCAACCTGAACACGCAACCATCTCCATGCCGCCTTGTCGACCCGGACGGGCCGCCGCCGGATGATGCCGCCACCAGCGACGAACGCGCAACAGGTGTGTAAACTTATGCCTACTAACTTCGATCCCTTTCAAAGATTATCAGTAGTACATGTGCACACGAAATGTCCTTTATTGGATCCATGCCTACAGTTCTATGTGCTTTCATCTGATCCAATTTCAAGTGTATTATGCCTACTAACTTTGTTCCCTTTAATGTCTACGGTTCTGTGTGCCTGAATCTAAGAATGGAGTGCTTCGATGATCTTCAGGGTGCACGGATTGATCTGCTCTCCAAGTCCGCCAATCCCTAGATCGATTGTCACCAGTCGCGCCGCCAACACCCTTCACCCGTTCCTCGGATCGACGCCGCCATCAGCTCGTGCCGCTCAGAGGAAGAGAAGGTGCTGCCACTGCACGCTAGGTGCTCAGGTCTTCGTCGCGTCGGCGACGAGCACCCAACAGAATGGATCTTGTTGCTGCCTCACAGTGGATTCGGCAGTGAAGGTTAGTGTCAGGTTCTGAACTTGGATAACACCTGAAAGTTTGGTGCAATCTCAGCTCCTACCGGTGTCCATCAGTTGGTGTCTCTAATGGATCCTAGGAGGACATGTAGAACTTTTTTGTTCTATAATTTTCTTGCTATTGCCCTATAACATACACCGTGCCACTAGATCTTGCTGCTGCTTCACCTAATATAGTCCCATCTCATCTGAATAACTGTCCCAGTCTTTAGAGGCTTGCATTCACATATGCAGATATGTAGGTGAAGCAGCAACCATCAGAGATCTAACAATTTGGAAATTTTGATATGGCACCTGCTGATACAAGACTAATTCCTATTATTCTATCCACTATAGTGGACATACATTCCTATTTATGATCCTATATCTGTTACAAAGGAGTTTGTGGTTATTTTTCTGGATTCTGAAAACAAAGAAGATCTTGTCGATCTCTGGAAACTAAGGTTAGGTGGCTTTATCGCATTTGTCAGATACATTGTTACAACTTTTCATTTTATCTCTTATATTGGAGCTTTGTTTTACTCGTAGAGAAGGTCGTTGTAACAGAACCAACAAATTATACGAGATTAAGTAAGAAAAATCTTCCGCAGAAGCAGATAATTTACCAAACTTAAGCCTGTATAACCCGGTAGTCCATGAAATCACGAAGGATTTCGAACTAACCAACATACAAACCAAGATCGTACAAGTTTAGCAATCACCATCACATGTTACACAAGGTTCGCAACGACAGTTGAATACATCAGAGTTCAGAACATAAAGTTATTACAACCCAAGTTTAAATTAACATAGCGGAAGCAAATAATTTTAGAACCACACACACATTTAGTTCAGATACAGTGGTAGTAAGTAGCCATCTCCAACAAAAGCATCAGATAAGAGATACGGAGTGACCATTGCCCTTGGTCCTAGTTGTCGCCCATCACGGATACAGGCAGTTAATGCAATAGCCGTAGTACATTTGACCATCTGCAACAACAATGAGAACAACGCCCTAAGTACGAGAAGGTACTCAACTGGATTTACCCGTCTTAAACCAAAAATAAGCGACACCAAGGAGCATGCAAGGCTTTCTTTAGTGGGCTAGCTGACTCATTTACGAAAAGCATAAGCTACTATGAAGAAACTATTTTAAGTACTTTGCATCATTTTTATTATGACCTATTCAACTAGGTAAGCACCTATACTATAGCAATCACTTGATTAACCAATAACATCCAGTTACCAATTTAGATTTAGCATTTTCAATATCATCCAATAACCATCAGTGTTCCATCATAATTACTACAATGTTGTAGCTCGAGTCAAGTGCTCACTATCTAGGAGCGATGGCGATTCGAATCGATTCCTAACCAGCTGATGATTTATTCCTCATACAAACCACACTCACCGATTAAGTGAGCTATAGATCACCAATGACACTTTCCAAGTAGCCGCGGGATAACAGTCATGGACCGCACTACCCAGGGACTGACCGACTACCAGGACGCACCTTGGGCTCACTCTTTGCGTCCCTGTCTAACCCCCTTCGGCAGCAGTCTTCCAATCCGAGTTTATCCCGGTTCGAAAAGTGTCACTAGCTTCGCGGTCAAAAGCTACTTTATTCGGCCAGCTAAATGTGAGGCATGCGTTCAACATGACAAGAGGGACAAGCAACGATCGGTCCTTAATCGACACAGACGGAAAACTAACTGCACCCCAGAACCCTGTCTGGTTGCTTCCAACTTTTCCGTCCGGTCTTCAATTATACCTCAACACATGGTTAATTCCAGGATATCATGCTTTCCATAGCTAAATTCTTTCAGTAACCACCTATCAATGTAGGTGACCAGAAATCACCGATTGCTACCAGTCTAAGCAAGGCTAAGCAGTTATTCGATCCTGACCTAACAGGGTAAACATGTAACTAGGTGGGCAAAGATAGTAATAAATGCAACAACGGTTTCACTCAACTCCTATAACTTAATACAATAATATATAACTAATATATAAAGGATTGCTTTTATAAAGTAGGAGAATTAAAATGCTCTGGGGCTTGCCTCGCTCAAACGAACTAGGCTGATGATTCACGCACTTGGGCAAGTCCTCTCCTTGCTCCTCTTCCTCGGGCACCTCTTGTGCCTAGAGTTCTTGCACTTCCTATACTACTACTGACGACTCCTCCTGCGATCCTATATGATGCAAGTGCATAAGTAAATATGCAAACGATGCATCAGATACGGTGGAATGCTATGATCATGATGACATGATATGTAGATGAATACATTGAGACTTAAAGTATAGACTAGAGACAAAATCTTTCTACAAGGTAGTCAACATCGTCCAAGATCAATTATTAATAATGCATGTCATCTACGGTATTCACCTCCGTTAACAATTCCATCTACTTTTACACTAGCTAGCATATAACCTTAATATAAGTGCTACTACACTTTATCTACACAACCACAATAACTTATTCAGTAACACCAGCAAGGCATTTGGATGCTTCAAAGGTACACCAAACTCACATTATTTGACTAATTACTTAAAAGAATAATACTTTATATTCTATGCAAACTAGGGTTACAACAGCAACATCTATTTCTGGTGCCTAGAAAAATCTACAAAAATTACAGTAGCATAGTCCTACTCCAAGTAGCACACCATGAAAATTTCATGGGATTTGGATAAGTGAAGCAGCCTATACAAAATTAACAAGATATAGCATAAAAATGAGCATGAAAATACTTTGTACTATGAGAAGTATCAAACAATAGATTTACTATTTTTCCTATGCTCTATAGAGTAAACAATCACAACACAAAATTTATCATGTGCATGTTTTATACAATTTTTGCTCCCTACCAAAAATAACAAAGATCATCAATTAAAGGCACTTGAACTACACATCCATATTTCTTTACAGAACATGCATCACATATATTTTTTCTAGAAAGTAAATCACTAAATAAGACTAATGAAACTAGAACCATATTTTTCCTGAGCTTTCTATGATTTATTACACATTTTCTAAGATATTAGCAATTACAAAGATTAAATAAATCTCCACAGAAAAGTACCACAAAAACATCATGCAATATTTTTAAACTGTAGATCTACTCCTAAAAAGTCTACCAAAATTTGTTTCACAATTTTTGGAGCCATATTTTTCAAGATATTATTTTTGAAGCCCTTTATCATTTTCTAGAAATCATTTTCTTTAAACCCGAAAATCCAGCCGACTCAAACTGCTACGGGTACCCCAGATCTGCACCAGATCTGGTCCCCAGTGACCGACACGCGGGCCCCTATGGTCAAACGGGCCCACCAGTCAGCCACCACGGCAAAGGGCGACGCTGACCGCGGCGTTCTCGCCGACGGCGAGGTCACCGGCGGTAGTGTCAACCTTGCCGTGCTCGCCTTGACGCGGCGAGTGCAGTGGTGGCGTTGGTTTGGCCGGCGATGAGCCGGAGCTGGCTCGCCGTCGCCCGCCATGGCGTGGTGGCGCAGTGCGTCGCGGTCCGGCCGTCTCCGCTCCGGCGGCCGCAGCGGCCGGAGTAAGGGCGCGGGAGCTTCACGACTCCGTGGTGAGGGCCGTGCGCGCCACTGTGGGTTGAGGGAGGCAGTGGGGAGGCGGGCCCACGGTCGCGGTGCCATGGCCGTCGCCAGGGAAGAAGATAGCGCGGCTCGAGGGCTCACCTTGGCGAGAGCGGTGCTGCTAGGTGGAGCACGGTGCGGTGCAGAGCTACGTGGAGCGGAGCCCGAGAGGAATCAGGAAATGGTAGGGCAGAGCAGCGCTGCGAGCTCGGCGGCGATGGCAAGGGCGCGCGGTGGAGCTGCTGCTGCGAGCGGAGGAGGGCGAAGGAGGAGGAAATGGGGCGAGCGAGGAGGCTGAGCGCGGCGCTGGGCGCTTTAGCGAGCGAGGCGCGGGTGCGGGGGCCACCGGCACCAGGTGCCGGCCACGGGGCGGCCTTCCCTTGCCACGGTCGGGCACGGGCGTGGCGGGAGCGAGAGGGAGGCGGGGAGCTGGGCCGGGGCGGCTTGAGCTGGTGGGCCGGAAGTGAGGCGGGTGGCCCAGTAAGCAAGAAAACGTTTTTCTTTTTCAAATTTCAAATTCTAGATTTTCTAAAGCAGTCTCAAATTCAAATTTTGAGGTAGAAAAATGCATTTTCAAAAGTTGACCCCAAAACCAAAGTTGTTCAAAATTTAATTCTCTACAACATTGCTTTAGGGCACATTTTGAAATTCCAAACAGATTTTGAATTAAGGATTCAATTTCCATTTTTCAAATAAAAACATATTTTTGTAGAATATTTTTAAAAGCAAAATTTGAGAAAATTTTGGTGCTCCAAAAATCATGCCAAATAATTCTAGATGATTTACAGTTATAGCCAAACATGTTTGATTAGCCTAACAAGCATAATTAAGGCAAAAGTAAAACTAACAAGCATATGCAACATGCATGTTTCAAAGTGATGTTCCACATGTTTCAACTCAACTTTATACTTACATTACATGTGATTATGAATGCAATTGATGCTCATTCTCAGGATTTAGAATGCTAATGCAATTCTTAACACCTAGGGTGTTACAGTCGTAGTGTACTTTTCCATTAGAAAATAGATTGGTTGTTTTTTCTATAAATTTTGTCTCAGTTTTCTTTAGATCGTAGTGTATGTTTTTGCTACAAAATTTTAGGAAAAACACTTCACTTTTTTCCTTCTGCAGATATATGCATCAACGAAACTAAACTTTAGGACATTTAAATATAACGTAAGAATTATTCATATGAACTATATAAAATTTGCCAACGAAAATGAACTTAGGACATTTTGCAGGATTTGTGGTTCAGATTCAACCTATTATCCTCTGCCAAGAAGGAGAGTAGAGGCAGAGTAGCTATTATTGTTTCTCGTATAGAACAAGACAATTCAATGATGGGACCAGTTGGAGGAGGAAGAGAGGTTATGAAGTGGATTAGGTATTGCTTCGAGGTTTAGAGGAAAATAAATAAATAAATAAATAAATAAATAAATAAATAAATAAATAAATAAATAAATAAATAAATAAATAACAAAAATAATCTATATTTTTCTTCCATACATTTGAATTGTCATAGCTGCGTTCAATGTTTTGTTTTTTATGAGGACATTCTAATAAACCATCCTGACAGTTGTTGAATTATCTGAGGATGTTTATGATACTAGAGTAGTCTCCCTTTGCATGATCTGTTATCGAGACCATAACGTTTATAATTACATTTTCATTACAGCTTGGTCAACTACTCAACTGGAAGCCAAATGTGCTCCTTTTCTTTTTCTATCTCTGCAACATGGCAGTGCTTTAGATTTAGTACATTTTAATTTGGATAGTTTGGAGTGAGCTCATTTGTTTGAACAAGAACATATGTCGTGTTGTTTGGATAATTTGCAGTGAGTTCATTTGGTTTTAGTCACCAATTTTGGCTGCAATTTTGAGCTTTTTGCACTGCCTGATGATTGGCCTCATCCTGCCATGCAACCCACACGGCATGCTCTGTATTGGCATTCTCATACAAGGGTTGTCGTTACCTGGTTGACCCGAGTTAAGAAGGTAGCGAACCAACTGGCTTGTTTGATTGGAACAGTAAGCAAGCCAGCTGGTTTGTGTGGTTGGAACAGTAAGAGAGCCTTAGCTGGCTTTCTTAATTTCATTTCTCAAATTCGCATCTGAAATGGTGATGTTCAGATGGTAAAAAAATTTCATTTAAGGGATTTTACATGTCGATTGCCGTTTCATTCTTCATAATACCGTGTGTATCTTCTTAACAGGTGCTTGGATGGAATGGACTGTCAAACGCCGGAGCCCACAATATTTGTGCCCTTTGCCACTTGAACAATAGGTTTTTTTGTTTAACTAGCTTTTGTTTCTTGATATTGCAATCAATCAGGTAATTACTTTTCTCTTGATTACTAGCAAGACAATTATCAAGCCAAAACACAACTCACTCCTTGGAAAATGACTAGCAAGCACCCATACGTGAATTTTTTTTATTGCCAGAACTTGGAAATTTGGCCAGATGCAAGAACCAAATGAGCATGGCCATCAGCAATCTTCTTCACTATACACTGTAAGTAGTATTAGTTAGTTATGAGGTCAGTAAGTCATATTAGCTTAGGGGCTGTTTAGTTCCCGAAAAATTTTGGGAAATGCTACTGTAGCAATTTCGTTGTTATTTGACAAATATTTTCCAATCATAGACTAACTAGGCTTAAAAGATTCGTCTCGTGAATTTCGTCTAAACTATGCAATTAATTTTATTTTTTATCTATATTTAATGCTTCATGCATGTGTCTAAAGATTCGATGTGACGGAGAATCTGAAAAATTTTGTAAAATTTTTTGGAACCAAACAAGGCCTTATGGCCCTTCCATCTTTGCAAAAGTGCTCCATTTAATCTGTCCCTGTTTTTAATCTTAGTTCTTCTCTGCAGGTAAGGAAGATCAAAAAGTAGAGCAGAGAGGGCATTGCAATGTAATTAACTGAGTTTGTGAGCCTGCGACGTCGCGCTCTTCGTGACTGTATTGATTTCGCAAACTTTGTTTGTTAGATTAAATGTCACTTTAATATTGGTATTTAATTTTTACAGTATTGTTATCATATTGTGCGATCCATGTGTTTTAAGTATAAATTGTTAGCTATCCTGTAGCTAGGGATGAAAACAGACGGAAACGGACGGAAAAACCCTATTTCTACTTCCGTTTCTATATTTTTTGGCAGAAACGGGAGCGGGTTCAGAAAATGCGAGTTTGAAAACGGAATCGGAATATGCGGACATACGGAAACGGACAAATACGGATGGAGAGCCGGAAAATTAAATTAAGATCACATAATCTAATATTCTCAAAGTATACATATATAAAGTCATGTAATAATATATACAAAGTTTAATATTTATTTACATGCTACGTACGTGAACATAACATGCATATTTAGTGATTCGTAGTTATATTAACATAACATAAGGACATATAATTGTTGAACATGTTGAGCATAGATTGAAAACGGGATAAATACGGGTCTATTCCGTATTAAAACGGGATTACTCGGAAACGAACGGAAAACACCATTTTCTACTTCCGCAAATACGAAAATGAGATCTTGCAAATACGGAAACGGATAGAAAAATATGGAAAACGAAACGGACGGTACAGGAAAAATTCCGTCCGTTTTCATTCCTACCTGTAGCAACGTACGAGCACGCTAACTAGTTTACTAAAACGGAGTACCAGAGTTTGCTTTGGAAAGGAATCTCCACGAGCTCGAGGATATGGATTCCTTACCGCCCAAAGTGGGAGGAGCTAAGATAGCTGAGCTGAGCCCCGAATAGGCTGGGAAAAGGGATGCCGCTTTTGCCATGGTTTCGTCGACCACAGCAATCATGCTGTTGAACCTCTGCTCGCTCCATCTCGGCGACCGGTCGATCGCCCGCTGGATCGCGAAATCCGTCACTCCCCGCCCCACACCCAACCCTCCCTCCCCCCCCCCCCCCCCCCCCCCCCCCCCCCCCCCCCCCCCACCCCAAGGTTCCGGCCACTCCGCCTTGCCATTTGCTCCGTCCGGCAACTTTGTTCGCAATACGCAATGATAGCGCGCGGGGACGGGGGGAGGAGTAGCTCATGATCATTTGTTGTGCGCATCAGGAGAGAAGAGAATCCAACGAGAGAGATCGATCGGTCCGTCCGGAACCCATAAAATATTGATGTATTATTGGTCACTCCATCTATAGGCAAATCAGAAATAGACAAAGTGGAAGTGGAGGGGGAAAAGGAGTACGTCGTGTGATGTGTAAATTCTTCCACCCCCTTTTCCCTTTGTTGTGAACCAGAGAAACGATCGATCGTGATGCTGATGCTGTGATGCATGGGAGTTCGTTTCTCCAAGCGACACATTGCACTACGTACGGTAGGCAAAGAGACGCCAGGCCAGATTCAGTTTGGACGGTGGAGGAGCTGATGACTAAAAAGTAATCGGCCGGACAACTAATTAACGACGGTCGAAGCACGTTGAACAAATCACGCCGCTAACTTTTCTTTTTGACTTGATAACAATAAAGCACGTACTTTAGCTACTTGTCTTCTCGTCTCATATGATGCCCCATGCATGTTCATTGTAAATGGTAGTACTGCACCTAACAAAGAATGTAATACTAGCAAGTTGGCTCAAACCAATAGCACGGCTCGAGACCTACACCGTTACATTTCCTCGTGTTGAGTTTTGATTTCTTGTATCTCTCCACCTAATAACAAAGAATCTAGATATCACTACTCTCTTCTTTTTTATTTTTAAAGAGTGATGAGGGTGTTAGTGTTACTATTAAGTTTTTTTTGTGATAAATTCAACCACACATGGTTGCTTAAGCTCGTGAATATCATCTATATTTAAATAGTAGATAGTAACCTCTATTTAAATGCAATGATAAAATATATTAAAAATTAGGATTTTTAAAAAAAATAGGAAATAATGGTTATTGTCGGGTTAAAGACACTGACGTGACAATGAGTATCATCCTATCCGTGTATGGTAGAGGTTTAACCCGGCGGAGACCCTAAACCGACAATAATAGGTGAGTCCATCTTGGCATTTATGCTCTATATTGGCAGTGGCGGGTGTAGCCTACGATGCAAGGAGGGCTCGCTGCTTCTTACTCTCCTCCTCCCTTTCTTCCTCCTCTTTCCTTCTTCCTTCTTCCACAAAAATGGAGGAAGGGCTCAAGTGGGGGGGGCTATATATATTATCCGCCCCTGACTGTGCTAGGTCTGATTTCGATGGTGATACCGAGTTTAGACCTGACTGTGTGGTCACGTAAGTCTTAATTAGTAGCACCATAGTTACTGAGTCAACTCCTCCTTAGAGCAAATTTAAACAGGCCTAGCTAGATTAAAAACATTCATTGTCGACCGTGGAGATGCATCCCCGCAGGCATATGACTTGCATTGGCACGTCCATGACAGCCAACTTTCATTGTCATAAGGTGTTTCTTCCTAGTGCAATATCGGGTGGCGGTTTTTTTCCCTGCGCAGGCCGAGGTTTTTCCAAGTAATATACGAATGCATCAGTTTGAATACAGCCACGCAATTGGAGCTTTCCGATCATTAGCATCTTTGGTGTTCTTATTCTCCGTGGAGCTCCTTGCCAGAGCGAACGTCTTGTGCTCTTGTAGTTTCGTGGTTAGGTCAAACTCTTGTGGTTAACTGTGTATTATAACATGCATCTCGATCAATCCTGGCCCACTGTCAATTTCTGGCACGTATACATTGCTTGTCTTCATCGACCAGTACGTACGTATACCACTTGCAACGACGACCTTGAGGCCAACTGGATGTACACTTGGCGGTTGGCGCCCACAGATATATATACACATCATATGATCGATCCCTATCTGCTCTGTCAGGTCGTCAAATTGGCCTATTCTGACACTAATGAATCATGCATCTACGACACTATTCTTGTAATATACTTCCTCCGTCTCTTTATAAGTGTCGCCCGAGAAGCGTGTTTGTAAGGAAAACACGGTTTTCTAGAGACACATATTAAGGGACAGAGGGAGTGACGACAGCAATGCATGAAATCGACGTTTGACACACGCACATCTCCATCATAAATTCATAATCATATCGATCGATCGATGGAGGATCAACTTCTTCCTGCAACTAGGAGATGGAGCTGCATGCACTAATGCAAGATCTGCGCTTTCTTTCCTTCCTTTGACACCACCCCGCTCCCGTTGGTGCTGCCCTTTTCGCCAGCACCTAGCCGGTAGCGAGTTCCATCCTCGATCGAAAACCAGTCAAAAGATGTTCGCGAAAAAAAAACCAGTCAAAAGGCACACGCACACCTGTCCACTCCTGCTCGCAGCTAGATATATACTAGCTAGATGCATGGACGTATTGGCAGGCCACTTCGTGCCGCACATAGGCACGGAATATACCGGCATATGCTTGCGCAAGCCGAGCTAGACAACTATTCAAAAATGGAGCAGCGATTTGGAAGCCATCAATCATATGCCACATAGCTAAGCACACAGCATACATTAACAAGCTATAGCTACGTAGCCTACTATAGCTAGCACAAGTGATGAAGATCAAGACACAAGGCCGTTTGTGCGAGTATGCGGTAATCACGCATTTGGGATCGTTAGTATATGTGCGCTGCGCCAGGGGCGATAGATGTGCGTCTTGCAGGTTGTTGTAAGTTAGCAGTGGGCGGTGTCAGTGTCACAAAGAGTGTGTGCGCTCCTTCGATTCCTACACCCGGCCTTGTCGCTTCGCGCAGTGCCGCCCCAAGGTCCCGCCAGCGTCCAGCGAGCGGACGGCGGCGCGCGACAATCGGAACAAACAAATCAGTGGACGGGCCAAAGGCTCCCGGCCGATCGAGTCCCGTCCTACCTCGATCTGCAGTGGGATGGCCGTGTGGTTGGACCTGGCCGCGCCTGATGATCCGATCCGAACGTCATCTGCTCGTGGCCATCGGTTTTGCCGTAGAGTGGCTTCCGCGCGCGCTCCGGTTGGAGACTTGGAGTTTCCAGGTTCGCTGGCTCGCTGCCGCACGCCGCATGCGTCAAGGTAGTACTACAGCATGATCAAACGGTCCAAAAACTGACGAATCCACGGCCGCCTCACCGTAGAAAGCGCCAATATAATTCTATTTTTATTATTACAGCAGGTGAATACTGAATAATAGAATACCCAGCCACTTCTCCTTTGTTGGTGCTTTTATGACTGCGCATGCATGCACACGACACAAATAGTGGGAGATCGCGGGGCTGTATGCATGCATGCGCAGGGCCGCAGACGACGAGGACACGAGCCGACGGCATGGCCGGCGGCCCGGCACGCCCTTTACCCGATCGATCGACGGACGACGGGCACACGATCGTCGTTCGTCAGCAGACGTCTAGCCGGTCGGCCGTATCCAATTGTGGCCCCAGCTACCGCGCGGAAGTGGGCAGCCATGTTGCCCCTGTGCCGCAACAGGCACTCAGGCAGCTGGCGCCGGCCCACCACCGTGCAAGTGGTCCTGAGCAGCGCCAGCGCCCGGGCTAAGTGTTGGAGAAACAACCATGACTGCATGCAACAAGAGGCCGCCGGCCGGTGGCTCACACCTCACAGTCGTCGCCAGCAGCCTGCCAAAGACCCAAAGTGTGGTAGGTTCAATGGCGTCGTACCAACTATGTCTACTAGCTAGTACCAGAGTTGCGTCCTTGGTTCAGAATGTATCTGGACGTGTGCATCAGAATCGTCCCAGGGAATGTTTGGCCTAATAAAGCCTGTTTACAAAAACGAAAGGTACTTTAGATAGGGGAGTGGAAAGCATTACATGGAAACCCCTGTTCTTGAATGTTCAAGTACTAGTACTACGGTCAGCAACGAAGGTTTCCCAAGTTGGACCACTGGCACTGGTTGTGCACTTGTGCATACCATGGCACCGCTACAAGGCTTTGATCAAGCAGTGCCACCTTTTGGAGAATCTAGTCTAGCTAGCAAAGCCGAGCATGCCGGTCTCTCTCATCAGTAGCTCTAAGTTTGACATTAAGGATTCAAAGTGACCTAGCAAAGCCGAGCATGCCGGTCTCTCTCATCAGTAGCTCTAAGTTTGACATTAAGGATTCAAAGTGACCTAGCAAAGCCGAGCATGCCGGTCTCTCTCATCAGTAGCTCTAAGTTTGACATTAAGGATTCAAAGTGATGTCATTTTGAGCGATAAACGGTGGCAGAAGGTTAGCGACAAGTGGCAGCTCTTTTTTGCAAGAGCATATATGATACATATGTAGTGCAAGTCACGCATCCAATCATTAGATTCTGCGGTGTGTAGTGAAAGTGCGGGCTTTGACTAGGCGCATCTCTACAGGGAGATACCAGCGGTGGAGAAGGATGGACAATTGGACATACATGTATGGGCATTCAACTGTGCTGCTACTTAGCGATAGCTAGGAGGAATCTGCCCAATTTGGCATTATACCACGTAATGCTATCCCCACTATTGATCGTATTCCTGGTCTTCGATCCTTCCACGCACGTAGCCAGATATATATATTACCACTATCTATCATCAAGTGCGAGAGAAATGAGCAAAAAAAAAAAGGCAATGCTACGGTACAAATATTACTTACTAGGAGGTAATAGTTCACAATAATCCGAGCCCTTGATTTATTAGATTTTATGAATTAGTTAAATAAACTAACACCAAAGGAAATAAAGAAAGATCTGCCAAAATCCCGTACTCACCGGGAAGGACGCTTCCGATATGCCACACGTGATGATGTGAAGCTATTACACATTTACACATTCTTAACATTTTTTTTGAGAATTCTTAACATAAAAAATTGGTTTTTTTAGGCTAATAACATAAAAATTGGTCACGTTACACCATGAATATGTCCTTATCTACACACATAAAGCATACGTACGCGGGACCAAAACCTTATTTAGCGCTCTTGTGGATATGACACACGTAAACAAACATTACTATGACTAATTATGTTAAATTAAAGACTCATAGCTTAATTATGGATGCATGTTACACAAATATGTATGTTGCATCCCAAAATAAAAATATTATAACTCATGTGAGACCTACAACCTTAAATAGGTCAGATTTCAAAAAGAAAAAAATTAAGTTCACGTAACACACTCTTTGGGATATAAATTATGACACATAGAAATAATCCATCAACTAAAAAACTTACAAAGCAAACGTGGGCACATATCTATGTAGCATGCATGTGCATGCACGTCAGATTTGTTTAGATTTGTTTGATAGATATTTTCCCTATTTACCAAGCTAAAAATAAATATAAATATATATTTCTTATATTACCTCCTAGGAAGTAATATGTGCTAATAATCATTCGGATCAATGGTCCACATTTATTTGAGGTACTACAGCAAAGCCCAAAAAATATCACTAGTGGAGAATACACCTTCGGTTCAGCACATTATCTTAGCTAAAGTTGGATTTGGAACTAATGTGAGTATTAGTACTTGGTCCAAGTTTTATGGATGTTGGAGGACGCTTAGTCCGGGATGATAACACCAACCTGATTAAAGGACCCTTTAATCTCGGTTGGTACATGTTAGGCTGTTACCAATCGGGACTAAAGAGTTATCCATAGGTTAGTTCAAAAAGAAGGCATCTTATCCAGAGTCACATGTGCGAGGCAATGTATGAGGTCTTGAGTTTGAGTTCCATGAGTCACGCTAATTATTTTTTAGCATCGCAGACCCATTAGTCCCAGTTCAAACATGCCCTTTAGTCCTAAATTCTGGCCTACTGGTACTAAATCTATTTCACAACCAAGACAAGAGTCACTTTCTATACTAGTTTATATACACTAGTCCATCAACTCGTGCTCTCGCACGGATTAGAATTTTATGAGATATAAATATTATGTATTATTTAATAATCTGCTCATTCTAAATTATAAGATGTTTTTGGCTTTTTTAGATATATTATTTTTACTATGTCTCTGAACAATAAATTAAGTTTAAAAAAAGTTATTTGTTTAGAAAACTTAAGACGTTTAATAATTTGTAATAGAGGGACTTACATCTGACTAATAAAGAATTAGTTATATTAAATTGCATATTTTTCTCTTTATTTATTTTTTAACATAATACACATTATAGATACTCTGCATTCTATAGTTTAAATAATTTAGTATCATTAGTATATGAGTTGTTAAGGAAATATTTTTTATGTGATGAAACATAATATATATTTTATTGCTCATGCTTGGAACGACACATATATTTACTTTAATCAAATTTTAATATATTAATATTGATAGAGGTGGGGTAATGTAGAAACATATATATGATATATTCGTTATCTAAACAATTTTTTGTCATAGAAGAAGTTGATAATTTAGATGTAGATTTGAGGGGGTATTTAATTTTTCTAATAATGAGGTGAAAAGTGACATATGAAATTATTGGTCATAATATGAGGACATTAGTACTTAAATATAAATTTAGGTCTACTTTAGATCAGGTTTCTTAACGACATGTGTGGGCAATATAAATTAGAGTCATGAGTTAGTTTATATTGTTTTACACAAAAGAAGCGGATAATTATTTATAAAATAGAATAGATCTAGCTATTATTATTATCAATGGTGATTAGGTTATACCTAACTAATGATAAGATGTTTATGATTTTATGAGAATTTCTAGGACCAATCTTTTATTTTTCTACCAAGTCTTGTGATTATTAACATGCAAGCTCTAGTAAGGACTTCTAGTAAGAATTTTTGGCATTTATCTTTTTTCTAGTGTGATATGTATTAAGTTGAAATTTAATTTTAAGATATATAAACCCTTGATACAACTTTTTTTTGACTTTGTAAATCTATAGTTTATCTTTGACCTTTTAATCAAGTTGTTACAATTTTTGACATGTTAATTAAAAATTCTACTACTCTTTGTCTTTTATTCAAAAACTGCTTTTTTATTAAAAAGAGTCTAGATCCTAATAGTATTGCATAAGTTGAAACTCGGCTTGCATCCTGACACTAAACATGTTGAATTTCTTATATCATAGGATTATATGGGTGTAGTACTACCTCTGTCTAAGAAAGAATGCAACTATGGGTTGCGTGTCCAATAAAGTAGTTCATGTTTGACCAAGTTTCTAGTAAATAGTATTTATAATTATGGCTCCGAACACTTCGTAATTAATCTAATGGTATTTGTTTGATATCATAAATATTTATAGTTTTTTCTATATATAATTGGTCAAACTTGACATACTAAGACATGATATTGTGCTAGAATTGCATTCTTTCCTGGACAGAGGGAGTATTATTTATATACCATAGTATGCATAAAATTAAATTAACAATATTGAAATTTCATAATGTTTCAGTAAAATATATATTGCTACGTGATTTGTTAAGTGAATATTTTTCCATTTCATAAGTTGTTGAAATTAATATTTATTCTAATGTATGCATGTTTGTTTGATATACATGGTGAAATATAACAATATAATTATTTTATTTCATGATTATAGAATTATGTAAATTAAATATATATATAACGTACTTTATGGATATTATTTTTTGTAATAATATATATTACTATTTACGTGTAGATTTCAAAGACTTTTGTTTATTTTTCATAATTGGCTAAGGTACATACAAATATAAAGGTAATTCCTTATATTATCGTTCACAATACCATATGTATGTTAAATGCTAACTTAGATTACTATTTAATTTGAATTATCTTCATAATGATAAAGGTGGATAATTTATAAAATTATTAGAAATTGTTTTTAATTATCTTTCATAGTAGATGTGGGTAATTTAGATACAACGTTAGGTATTAAATTAATAATGAAAAAGTTGGGTAATTTGGACGCAAAGCTAAGGTGTTATTTTTAACTATGTTTCATAATGGCCTAGGTGGGTAATTTAGATGCAAATTTATGAGGATTATTTTGAATTATCTTTTGTAATGGCAGCTGTGGATAATTTACATGCAAAATTAGGGGGTTACTTTATGTATTTTTCATAATGGCAATGGTAGGTAATTTTTTAATAAAACTACGCTAGATCCGATGACTATTATCAATGAAGATGATTAGAGTCTACCAATTAAAAGGCCGGATGTTTCTGATTATTGTGAGAATTTCTAGGATTTATCTTTTTTCCTAACACGCCTGGTGAGAATTAACGTGGTGTCTTCGTTGGAGCCTCTAATTAGTAATAGTAAGATGGGCATATATATTAAGGCTTTGTTTGGATGTAGTTGAATTCATATTAATTCACATGCGTTGGAGTGGATTGGAGTGGAATTTAAACTAATTAACATTCCAACAAGGCCTAAAAATATATGCTTATACCTTCTAGATTCAAAAGTGCACGAGATTCTAGTGTCGTAGTAGTGTGCTTACGATCGAGTTGCAGCACGACAGCTTGGAACATCTACCGCACCAGGCACCAGTAAAAAGGGGGACAGAATCGAATCGATCCTGCGGTCCGAGTGCGAGTGGCGCTTCAATTATGCTGCTGCTGCTGCCTAGCTCTTGCCTGCCAAGCTTTGCTAGCTAGTGCTGTCTCTCCGACCGGACGGACGCTAGTGAGCTGGTGACGAAGGCCATGTAAAAAACATTGGTCCAGACGTGCGCGAGGGAGCGGCCGGCAGACGGCAGCAATATATGGCCGACACTCTTGACGCCGGCGGGCAGCCTCTCGGGGTTCGTAGAGATTTTCATCCGACACTTGACGCCCGGGATTCGCTGTTTCTGTTAGACCCTCTCATCTGGATTATTTATTCGCTAGCTGGTTTCCAGAAATGACAGCGGCGAGGAGCAATGCGCCACCACTTTTCGTATATGGCTAGCGTGTCTTCATTCGTTCCTAGGTCCCTTTTTTAGCTTATACTACTAGGCCTTAATAAACATATAACCGATTCTGATTTTTTTTACAATGAACATAATGTTTTAGCGTGACTAAAGAAATTCTTTTGCAATAGTAATATTTCACCCAAGCTATCGGCTCAGAAGTGAGGACGAAAGGGCTGTTTGGTTCGTGTCGCAGTTTGCCACACCAAATCTTCGGTAAAATGTGGCTACCACAAAAAGTTTGACGAATAAAAGCCATATTTATGGCAAAATTTAGCAAGAAAGTGAGTCTATGGCCCCGTTCGGTTCTGCTGATAAATCGGCTGAAAAACAATATTGGCTGATTCGTTGTGAGAGAAAAACATTGTTTCGGCTGAAAAAAAACTAAAAAGTACGGATTATAAGTTAAATGAAAAAATAAGCTGAAAAGTACGGATTAAAAGTATTTGTAGGGCATGACGATAACAAAGTGTGATATGCTGTTGTTGTTGTTGCGGACCAAATATTTGTTAAAAAAACTATGATATAGTAACTAACTTGTGGCATGGAACTTTGTGGCCACGAACCAAACATACCTCTAGCCTGTGAAGTGTGAAAGTAGTCGTGCCTTAGGCTATTCGCACTCGTTCATATCTAAACCCCACCTCTAAAGGAATATTCTGTCTTGGTCAGCGATAATTTTCACCTCTATATCAACTTTTCCCGCACCCATCCATACTCTATACCATACTCTACTTGTGGGGCCCACTCTTTTTTTCCTTTTCTTTTTTCTTTTTTTCCTCTCCCTCTCCTTATCCGTCATCCACGAGGACAGCGTCTGGCGGCGCGGGGGCCGCTGCAGCGTTTTACCGTTCCTCTCTCCTCTACTCTGGATTTCCAGATCTCCTGTAGCGAACGGGACAATGGAGATTGGGATGGCGTCTCGCGGTGCGGAAGTTTCACCTGTGTATTTGCCGTCGCGGGCGTTTTACCATTCAGCGGTGCAGATAGCCTTAGCCTCTGAAACAGGCCGTGTGGCCTACTGTGCCCAAGCCCAGCAAGCGCCAAGCGGACCAACTCTAATTAATCTAATATAGTGCTCCCTCCATCTCAAAAAAAAAACATGTAATTCTAGCGTTCAAATCTTGTCTAAAAAACATGTAATTGTAGAATTAGAGATCACCTTTTTCAATGAGACCTACCAATTAAAAATATCCATACACGACTAAAAATTACCATCCATGAGAAGAACATTTCAGGAGACAACCACTTCTAGGATTATAGAGGAGGGACAAATATGTAATTTTACACCTACATTAATCTTACGTTAAAAAACGAGATTTACATCTTTTATGGTACAGAGGAAGTAGGAAACAGCAGTCTTGCAGCCTGACGTACTTGTTCGCCAGATCCACGACTTTTCCTCAGGGGGCGTTTAGTTCTCACCTAAAAAATTTTCACCCCATCATATTGAATGTTTGGATATATTCATGGAGTACTAAATACAGATGAAAAAAATTAATTGCACAGTTTGGTTAGAAACCACGAGACGAATCTTTTAAGCTTAATAGTACATGATCAGCCTTAAGTGCTACAGTAACACATGTGCTAATGATGGCTTAGTTAGGCTTAATAAATTCGTCTCGTGTTTCCAGGCGAGTTATGTAATTAATTTTTTAATTAGTATCCGAAAACCCCTTCCGATATCTCATAAAACATCCGATATAACAAAAAAAACTTTTCCCCTCCCAAACACCCCCTCAATCTCGTTTGCTTGGGCCCTGTTTAGTTCCCAAAATTTTGCAAAATTTTTTCAAGATTTCCCGTCACATCGAATCTTTGGACGCATGCATGAAGTATTAAATATAAATAAAAAATAAAATTAATTACACAGTTTAGACAAAATTCACGAAACGAATCTTTTAAGCCTAATTAGATTATGATTGGACACTAATTACCAAATAACAAAATGTTACAGTACTATTTTCTGAAAAAATTTCGCGAGGGCCTTGGTCTCTTTACGTCCGCACACCAAAGTAAAATGAGCTCAGCTTTTTTCAGATCAGAAAATCATGAAAGAAAAACAGCAACGTCAGGTCCACCACGGTCGTGACTCGTGAGCCCTTCCTGCGTCGCTGCTCCTGGCTCACGGTCACGGGTGAATTTCGTGGCACGCGGTGGAAGTGGAAGCGCCAGCAGCTTTGAGCAGGCCAAATTCGGCCCTCAGTAGCTTGGCCCAGCAACGTTCAAGCTCGGCTTCGCAGAATCCGGCTGGCTCCCCTCACTCCTCGATCCCACCACACGCCCCCGCCCTGTCCAGCCGTCCTTCCCATCCAAACCCTAGCCACCGCCGCGTCTCCCTCCAGCCGGTCGACATGGAAGGCGCATGGATGGCCTCTCCCTCTAGTTCTAGTCTCCCAACTTTGTGCCTCGGCGGCATGGCCGTCTTTACCTCCGGCTCAGGCTCCTCCTCCGCTCGGGACGCGGATGCCGGTGCGAGCGCATTAGAGTTCGGGAAGGAGGCGGAGGCGGACTGCGGCCATATCTCCGTCTCGCAGGCGAACCTCCTCGCCCGCGCCCACTTCCTCGGCGGCGGCGGCGGCGGCGGCACCGGCGAGGAGGAGGAGGAGGCCGAGGTGTTCAGCACGCCGCCTCTCACACAGCAGGACCCACAGAGGCAGGGCCAAAGCCAGCGCGGCCAGGCGGGGGAGGGGGAGGACGGCATCGCCATGTGCTCCATGCCCTTCACCCAGACCCAGCCTTCCTCCCCTTCTTCCGCTTCCTCCTCTTCCTCGGATAGCCGGGAGCGGAAGCCGCGGAAGCCTAGGATCTGCACGAGGAAGGTGAGAGCCGGCGACAAGATCAGGACTCCGACTCCGACTCCGACTTCTAGCCCCTGCCCCGAACTCGACCCTCTCGTCAGGATCGTGCTCATGATCCCCACCGCTCCTCTTCCAACCACCGGTCATGAGGATATCTTCGAGCTTGCCCGCAGCCGTGGCATCTTCTGAGTTGCCTATGTCACGGTGAGTGAGTAAGTAGCCTCTTCTGTTCTGCCAATCAATCAATCCATCCATTTCATACGCTAGTATTGTGTGATTGGTTTTTATGCATTGTCCAGCAACTACATATAACTATCGTTTCGGTTAATGTTGCTAGTCATTGTATTTTGAGCATGTGGAAGTTACTATGCTTTGTTTGATTGGCACAAGAAAACTAGCTAGCCGTGACTATTCATCATTCACTCTTTTCACTGATGCATTGTGATATTAGTGGTAGAGAACCTGTAATATTAGTGTTTTGCGTTTTGGAATTCAGATGATACATACATTTGTTTCTGGTTTGCCCACTTGCCCCCAAACCCACAAGTCTACCAATACTAGAAAGCTTGGCGTGGCCTTGCTGCGCCCCAGCGTTTGTAGCAGGGCCAGTGTAATTGTGTATGGGTCAGAAAGATATTATGAGTCCAATCGGTGGAGGAGATAATATCTTCGCTGCGCCATGCAAATCTTTTGCCTTCCATTTTTTCCACTGTATCGTCTCTGCTTGTGTCGCTGTTCTACTCCAGCGCTGGTAGTTGTCGTGGTTCTGGCCCTTGTGCCCTTGCACCGCTGATCTCTTTGACACACACCTTGTCTCGGAACAGTGTGAGGATAACGGTCAGTCCTATGTTGAACCTGAATGTAAGAAGTAAGCCAGCAGCAGTAGGTGTCTGCTCCACATTTTTGTGTCTCTCAGATTCCCCTTCTGTTTTTATATGAAATCTGAGAGGAGCAACTGATAGTCCTGTTTTTTTAATCAATTTTGGGCATGGATTTTTTTTAATCAATCTTGGGCATGGATAAAGTACAGTCTACAACAACAACAACAACATAGCCTTTTGTCCCAAGCAAGTTGGGGTAGGCTAGAGATGAAACCCAAAAGAGACGAGAAACAGGGAGACACAAAAAAAGGACATAAAGTGAGACAAAAAGAGGTCACGGTTCCGGCACGTTGATTGCCAATCTCCAAGCGCTCCTATCCATAGCTAAATCCTTGGAGATATTCCACTCCTTAAGATCTCTCTTAACGGACTCGTCCCAAGTTAGTTTAGGTCGACCTCTACCGCTCTTTACATTATCGGCCCGCTTTAGAACTCCACTACGCACCGGCGCCTCAGGAGGCCTCCGTTGGACATGTCCAAACCATCTCAACCGATGTTGAATCAATTTCTCCTCAATTGGTGCCACCCCAACCCTATCCCGAATATCGTCGTTCCGGACTCTATCCCTCCTTGTGTGTCCACAACACCAACGCAACATACGCATCTCTGCAACACTCAATTGCTGGACATGTCGCCTTTTTGTAGGCCAACACTCAGCACCGTATAACATCGCCGGACGAATCGCCGTCCTATAGAACTTACCTTTCAGCTTCTGAGGCACCCTTTTATCACAGAGGACGCCAGAAGCTTGACGCCATTTCAACCAGCCGGCTGAAATTCTATGCCTAACATCTTCATCAATGTCTCCGTCCTTTTGTAGCATCGACCCTAAATACCGAAAAGTATCCTTCTTGGCCACCACTTGCCCATCGAGGCTAACGTCTCCCTCCTCATGCCTTCTGGATAAAGTACAGTCTACTGCATGCAAAACATATGTACATGGTTGTTTTGGCTGTGGTTTGCTGGTCTCTCTGGAAAACATCTGTTTGCTTTGAAGAAAAACGAGTGATGTCTCCTATTGAGATTGTATGCATGATGTGTTCTTTTCTCTCATATTTGGCAGGGCTCCAAAACTAGGACCCTGTCCCACAAGTGGAGCAAGGTGTGGAAATCTTGAAGACCAATGCTCTCCATTTCCATTAACAAGTGCAAGCAAGCAAGGAGCAGCCAATGATCAAGGACAAAGACCTTTGTTCGAGCTGGGTTCTGAAGGATCTGAGAATAGCCTGAGTGCTGTAGCGTGCTTTGCTTTCGTAGTGTCTGCGCTTGTTAATGCTGGTGCTATGTAAGCTGAACGGTATGTTAGCTATTTTGGTCACCTTGCTCTTGATCTCTGGGTGATTTCAGTAATGGCTATAAACTCTGTAATTTTGTTGCTTTCAAGTAATGAAATTTGGGTATTCCCCGTGGTGGAAAAAACACTGTATTCTTTTTTGACATGTCACCATGACCTTACTTCTCACAGTTCTTTCTCTGGTCATTTATTTTGTTAATTTGTGTGAGCTTTGTTCGTCCTGATGATTTCAAGCTGGCTTTGATTACACTAGATCTATCGTATGTCAAGGTGAAACAGAGAAGAACGTGACAGATCTATCTGGAGATGCTGAGAATGAACAGAGAACACATGGTATAGTGTCTTAAGGCTGGAAAGGGGGCTTTATTAGAGATATGTAAAGACTAACGCATCTACCACATGTAACTTGTACTATATATATATATATATATATATATGAAATGAAAGCCACCCCCCACAATGGGTGTGAGGTGTTCTCTTATTCTCTACACTTATGTTTCCTTTTAACGCAAATTATGTTGCTTTATCTCAATTTAGGTGATATAGTGACCTTCATGTCATCATCTTTGATGAAATTGCTGCTATCTTCAAGGTAAATCACCTTTACCCTCTGCTTCACATCCTTTTATATTTCCACTTATTTCAAGCTCTCCCAACACATGTGGATGAGCTGTATCAGAACTGTGATCCTTAGCACTTAATAGCAGCTTTAAATTTCTATGATTTATTTTGCAGTACTTTCTTAGCAGCACCTGCCTTTTTAGGTTGCCTTATAAATTATGACAAAGTTTTCATGTCTTCTTGAAAATCTGTTTGTGTAGTCGAGAGGTTCCACCAGGGATCATACAAGTGTACATGACAGCATTGTATATCAGATACTAACAAAGATATTTTCCCTGTAATTCAAGTTGTGTTTGATTGTGCTATTTTCGTGGGTATTTAATGATATTTAACCAACCTGTGTACTATTTAAATTGATGGTGTTGAAGCACTAAACAATGTTTTGCTTATCAGAATGACGAATAGGAAGGATTTGCTTGATGAAGCTTTGTTGAGGTGAATTCCAATACTGCGTATTTTTTTTACACTGTCTGTTCAATCTAGAATGAACATTCAATAGTAATGACAATACACATCTTGGCTATCCAGAGAGCTGGAAGGATCTAATGTCGAGCATTGTCTAATGGTTGATGCTATTTGGCACTCAGACCTGGACGGTTGGAAGTGCACATTGAAATAAACCTACCTGATGAAAATGGGCGCATTCAAATTCTTCAAAGTCACAAATAAAATGAAAGAGAGCTCATTCCTTTCTCTAGATGTTAATCTGCAAGAGTTTCGTATGTGTGTTATTCGTTATTCCTCCTATCCTACATGCAAAAGCACCAAATTTCTGTTGCCTCATGTAGTTCCATTAATATTGCTTCATAAAAGTCAACATATCCTTTTTGAACAGCTGATGTGCCATTTTCTCAAAAAGAGGGAATGTTCCCAGGAATACAAGCAACTGTATCATTGAATCTCTCTCTCTTTTTTTTAATGCGCATTCCCTATGTTTTTAGTGCAAATGCGATTCCATTATTTATATTCTAACTTGTGCAAAGTTCTTGATAATAACAATATATGAATTCTGTTGGGACATAATTAATCATGCAAAGCACTAAAAGTAACATCTGCCCATCTTAATGATGCTGCACGAATCAAGAACTACAGTGGGGCAGAACAGGAAGGTGTTGTTAAAAGTGCAGTTTCATATGCTTTGAACTCACCAAGCCTTTGGATGAGGAAGCATTAAGCTCGCTATGCATGGCTGTGTGAATGGGCTTCAAGAAACCCCTGCATTTGGAGCATCTACTGATAACCTTGAAAGATGCAGGTTTGTATCACACATCCCAAACATTTGATTTAAAAAATTTTTGCTTGATGTTTTATATATTATGAAGACCTTAATGAATTAAATAGCATGGTTTTAGGATTAGAAAGGTTAATTACTTATGTAGCCTGATCGAATATCCCTTTTAGAAAACTTTCAACTCCGCCTATGGACTATGGTTAGGGAAATACCACTATGCTACTATCTATCTGATTTGTTTTCCGTTAGGCAGTGCATTTCGCACTGACGTAGTGACGTTTGAAGCACCAGATGTTTTTTTGAGTACATGCCTGACTACATTTTTCAAAGAGGAGAAAGCAGTACAGAAGCAGAGTGACACCTGAGTCACGAGATATCATTCATGATTGTTGTTGGAGATCCATTGTTGCAGGACACATTGAATAGTTTGGAGTTTATTCAGAAGATATAAATGTCTCAAAAATAAAGAAAAGAACTACTATATATGCTTAAATTTTCCCTATGAAATCACATTTTTGTTGTTTGATCTGCAAGGAAGATTACAAGCATGTGTTTCTTTTGTTGAACATTGTGGCCTTGATTATAAAAATAAGCACTTCTATCAACGGGCTATGCTCCTAGTGGAGCAGGTCAAAGTTAGTAGAGGTAGCCCTCTGTCACTTGCCTCTTGGAAGGGTCGGCTGGAAGGTACATTTCTGCTTCACATTAGCCTTTTCTTTTTAGAGTTTTAGGGCCAAGCCTCAGTCTTTCGATTGAACAAAAGACTTTCACTATTTTAATCTGCTTATATCCTTATCATGGACTCTGCTTCATATTTTTGTTTCTGGACATTCTTTAGGCTACTGGAGTATGTTGCTATTGGACAACATTATTCAAACTAGATCTCACAAACACTTCTGGTTCTCCTCAAGAGAGTTCCTCCAAAGGTTTGCTGTCACTTTTTTTTTTTGTTACTGATCAGCATATTAGTTCACAATTAAAACCACATATTTGACATGTGCTCCATTTTAGTTTTGGGACCTCTTATGTCATCTTGCTTGAGCCATTTGTTATTTCACCTACAAGGAAGTCAAGAGTGCCTCAAAATTTGGTTGAACTTTATCATAATGTAATTCTTCCTTTCAATGCACTGCCCTTGCAGGAGATGAGTTTCTTGCAATTGAACATAATGATAGGTTCTGAACATAATGGCAGGCGGCTGCAAATGCTGCACCAATGGACTCCAACAATGGGGGAGACTACTGCTAGGACTTTAGCCAAATGTTATCCTCTGAAGAAATGCAAGATCGGCTGGACTCAGGGTTTTTTTTACCGACCGGTCACCCCAAACCGCCGGCCTCCGGTTCCGGTTTACCGGTAACCGGTCGAATTTGAATTTGAATTCAAACGCGCCTTCGGTTCGGTTTGTCACCGGTTTACCGGGCGGTTTGGAGCGGTAACCGCTCGGTTTGAGCAGTTTACCGCTCGGTTTGAGTTTGGAATTTTCTTTTTTCTTTTTTTTCAAACTTCTATACGTATAAATAAATACTAAACGAACTCGAATTTGAAAAAATTTTACACCATTGGCTTCTATAAATCATGAACTATTTTTAGGAATTTTTTCAGCATTTTTTGTTTTTTTCAAATTTTAAATTTGAATTTGGGGGCCTTAACGGGCCGGGACCGGGATTTTTTTTCTTTTTTTTTTCAAACTTCTATACGTATAAATAAATACTAAACGAACTCGAATTTGAAAAATTTTTACACCATTGGCTTTTATAAATCATGAACTATTTTTAGGAATTTTTTCAGCATTTTTTGTTTTTTTCAAATTTTAAATTTGAATTTGGGGGCCTTAACGGGCCGGGACCGGGATTTTTTTTCTTTTTTTTTCAAACTTCTATACGTATAAATAAATACTAAACGAACTCGAATTTGAAAAATTTTTACACCATTGGCTTTTATAAATCATGAACTATTTTTAGGAATTTTTTCAGCATTTTTTTTTAAATTTTAAATTTGAATTTGGAGAATACCTAACCGGACCGGAACCGGTCCGGCCCGGTTAGGCCGGTAACCGCGGTTTACCGAGCGGTTTTTTTAACCCTGGCTGGACTGCTGGAGAAATTCAGAGTCTCACAGATGTGATGGAACAGAAGTTCCTGTCTGGTGAAGGCACTGAACGTATGGACTATTCTTCGATCGATAATGATGAGATGTTGGATGACCATTGGTCCAGAGAAGCCGACTGTGACGCAGAGAAGTATTTCGAAGAAGATTAGTTAGCAATAGGCTGCTGTTTCGATAAGCAATGCATCAGCTTATGTGATGGTTAGAGTTAGCATGTATTGTATATAAGTATCATCTTTATTTGAACTTCTGATTCTTTCACACCTACACGTTACTTTGGTTGAACCCATGGGCTGTTGTTTTGGAAATAAAATTGCATGGACCCGGGGTCCAAATCTCTCACATGGACCCCTACGCTTGATGAATGACACGTGGCATCACATGTGAGATTTGAACCCCTGCTCAATGCTATTTCATCAAGGGTACCTGAATAGCGTTGTGATCTTTATTTGTTAATATATTGATTCCTGTGTATGGTGCTAATTTGTCGGGTGCAGCCCATGCCATGGGTTGGGTTGGGTTAATTGATTGATTTTGTGGGGGTGGTCGTATATGTGTAATCTGAGCAAGAGCTATCCGATCGATTCCTAAAGAAAAAGAGCTCTCTGATTTCAAGGTCAGGTAAGCCGTATGCCAATCGCCGTTTTTTCTTTTATTCATATAGTACATGCTTCTTAAGAAAAGGCACAAAATATTCTTTGGCCGCGTTCACTTCCTACAGAAACCCAAAATATTTCCTCTTCCACCCATCACATCAAATCTTTAAACGCATGCATAAAACATTAAATGTAGGTAAAAAAAACTAATTGTATAGTTTGTCTGTAAAGTTCGAGACAAATCTTTTGAGTCTAATTAATCCATGGTTGGACAAATTTACCAAATAACAACGAAAAGTGCTATAGTAACTTTTCACCCTAACTTTTTCATCTAAACACACCCTTTGTTGGAGTAGTGGCACAAAATGGTCAACTCGACAACAGGGGAAGAGTACACGAGGAATGGCAAAAGGCTGGACAAAGACCAAAAGTGGCCAAAGATTCGTCACTCCCCTAGCTACTCAGGCCGCGTTCACTTGCAACAGGAACCCAAAATATTTCTTCTTCCACCCATCACATCAAATCATTAAACGCATGCATGAAACATTAAATGTAGGTAAAAAAATAAACTAATTACATAGTTTGTCTGTAAAGTTCGAGACGAATCTTTTGAGTCTAATTAATCCATGATTGGACAAATTTTACCAAATAACAATGAAAAGTGCTACAGTAACTTTTCACCCAAACTTTTCCATCTAATCACACTCACTAATATTCTTAACATCTGACAAGAATAGGAGAAATGCCGCCTGTGACGATCCCCCGTCCTTCAACGCCTCGTGTCCCTCTTTCTTCAGCTCTGCCGCTCGTGTCCTAAACTCCCTCCCCTCCTCAGACTCCAGCACAAGCCTCACCTTCGTCTCTATCTCCTCAGCCTTGATGAAACCTGTGTTGTACCCCTCCAGCTCCAGCCCGATGCCCATGGCCTCCGTCATAAGTACCTTGTTGATCTTCTGCTCTGCGCCCAGTGGCCAGCACAGCATCGGCACCCCCGCTGCGATGGCCTCAAGCGTCGAGTTCCACCCGCAGTGGGTGACAAACGCGCCAATAGCTGGGTTATTGAGCACATCCACCTGCGGTGCCCACGACTTGATGACGAGGCCGCGATCCCTGGTCCGCTCCAAGAACCCCTCCGGCAGGAGGGTGTCAAGGTCCGGCTCCGGGCGTGTCTCCCAGAGTCGTTTCGGGTCGCTGGCCGGCGTGCGCACCACCCACAGGAACCGTTGCCCGGACTTCTCTAGGCCAGCGGCGATCTCCTTAAGCTGCTCCCCGGACAGCAAGCCCTTGCTCCCCCAGCAGAGGAACACGACGCTGCGCTCCGGCTGTGCGTCGAGCCAGGTGAGGCACTCGTGCATCTTCTCCGCTTCCTCTCTCTCCGTGCCGCCCTCGCCAACCAACGGCCCGATGGAGTAAACAGGAGGCAACACTTTGCCGGGGACGCACAGCGGGTCGCTGAACGCCTGCAGGGCCCGGCCCTCCAGTGAGTAGAAGGTGTTGACCAGGACGCCCCGGGTGTCCGTGTCGCGCTTCCAGATCTCCGCCATGGTCTTGCACACCTCGTCCTCCGGGTCCTCGAGCATCTCCCTGATGATATGGGACGCCGGCATCGGCGGGACGCCAAGGAACTCGATGGGCGTGTCCCCAAGCTCCTTCAGGCCCGTTTGCCGACCGGCAAGCAGCGCCGCCGTCTGGGTTAGGACGGCCAGAGCTCCAGCGCTCGCCGCGAAGAACGTGTAGACGGGGACGCCCACCTTTGCGGCCACGTCGATGGCGTCGGTGCAGAACATGTCGATGACAAGGGAGTGCAGACGCTCCTGGGGGATGGAGCGGAGGAAGCTCTCGAGCTTGTCGTTGTACTGGCCCAGCAGCTCCTGCAGGAGGAGGAAAGGGTGCTTGGTGGAGCTGGTGAAGTCAGGGGGCGGGATCGTCGGGAAGACGTGAAAGGTGACGGACGGGTTGGAGGCGGCGAGGCTCTCGACGAAGCTGGCGCCGGAGGCGGTTGACTTGACGGGCGGCTCCAGGAGCACCATGGTGACGTCGTAGCCGTGGTGGAGGAAGACCTTGGCGAGCTGCGTCATCGGCCCGACGTGCCCGGCGCCGCCGCCGGGGTACAGAACGACGGTCTGCTTCGAGGATACTACGCTGTCCATGTCAGCGGCCGGCGCGCTGGTCGGTCAACTATTGGAGGCAACGAAAATACAGTAGCTGTGCTGTGGTGTGGCTTCGGAGCTGCTGTGCAAATGGGTGCCTGCGGAGAGCCCATTTTATAGCTGCGCAGCCTTGGGGGCCAGGCAGCTGACCTATTCACCATCACTGCACTCTAGCGTTTGGATGCGAACTCTAGCGTACAGAGTTTTGCATTTTGAGAACGGATCAAGGGACTGGTGAGCGTCGGATCAGAACATTAGTGGCTAACTGAGTGCGTGAGTGCTAATTGAACTCCTAAATAAACTATCGTGATACAGGTCACAGCCAAGCTAATAAATAGCGGTGATAGCGGCCGCAATTGCACCCGCAATAGCGGTAGCGGTCCATTGCCGCTACCGCTATGAGGTAACGTTCTAAACTTTGCATCATGGAACTATTACCAATGTTGAGATTCCAGAAATACATTATATATGGACGACTATTACCATTGGATGCCACTCGACGATGACTCTGCATATCAAAGGTCAAGGGCATCTATCGTACAGTTGCACAGGACGGAAACTGTAGCTTATCTATGCCGGTCGATCTGCAATTCCGCAGGCGTGAGGCGTCGGTGCTGGCGGTAAACGAATCTAACCAGCAGCGTCACCAGGCCTCACAAGGCAGGCAACACACTTTTTTTTTTGTTGCTTTCTATTTCATTTTTCGTCGATCTATTTCTGACACACACACTTCACTCCCTTGATTCGGAGGACAACAAAGACAAAACCTCGGCCTGGGCGCAACAAAGCTGAAAGGACGACGCGTGGAAATGGAAATGGCTTCTGCCTGCGCACCACCACCTCGTCGTTCCTACGACGAGCCGGCGGCACACACCGACAGCGTCCGCTTGGCCTCCTCCCCGCCGACCCCGCGCCTCAGCTTGGCCAGCCTGCACGACTGCGACTTGATGAGCCTGTGCAGCGACGGGTGCTCGCTGGGCACGACGGAGAAGTCGTCGTGGAACTCCTCCATGTCCTCCACGGCGAGCTGCCACACGAAGGCGCCAGCGCCGGCGCCGCCGCGGACGGCCGACCGGTAGACGATGTCGTAGACGGCCTTGTAGAAGACGTCACGGTGGGAGTGGTCGAAGCCCTTGGTGCGGTGCGAGAGGCCGAACTCGGTGGTGAGCACCGGCTTGCCCAGCTCCCTGTCCCCGTCCTCGATGTGGGACGCGATCCACCGCTTCACGAACTTGAGCTTCTCGTCCACCGTCGCGTGCTGCTGCTGCAGCCTGCAACATACGCGGACACGGTCCATCCATCACTCTCACGGGGACTGACAATAAGGTGAAAGAAATGCTGAGTCTTTTTTCGGATTGGGATGGTGGTTACCAGGTGTCAGGGTAGAGGTGGATAGAAGCGAAGTCGATGTCTGGGATTTTGGCGTTGCGGATAAAGTCGGAACCGTAGTTGTTGTCCTTCCAAGTGCCCGGATTGACGTTCAGCTTCTCCTGGGGGCTCGTCGGCCCGTAGAACCCCTCGGTGCCGACGGTGAGCAGATGCTTCTTGTCAATGGACTTGACGTAGGCCGCCATCTCCTCCATCCAGCGCTGTAATTCATTTCCACCAACGCATTATGACGAAGAAATGGGCCAACATTGAGGCCGCCGGACGCGGCTCATCGCTCACCTGCAGCGTGTCGCCGGATAGGTCCGTGGTGCAGCGGGGCTCGTTCATCAGCTCCCACGCGAGGATGGTGGGGTCGTCCCTGTACTCCACCCCTGTTAAGTGGTTCTTCCTCGTCAGCAGCGTCTGCGTCCAAAAGCGACAAAGAGTGGGTTAATTTGGCCGGTGAAGCCGGTGACCGACACTGCGCCCGTGGTGAAACCGGTGACCGACACTACATACAGTATATAGTACTATGACACTGCAGTGCCTGTCACAGTAAACTAATTCCCCGAGCTGGTGAGATTAATGGGATTATTACTAGGAAAGAACCAGCTGAGGCTGAGCTGACCTTGAGGTAGACTTTGAAGTAGTCGCGGATGGCCGGGTCGTAGAAGAAGGAATCGTTGGAGGCGGAGGTGCCGACGCCCTCCTCCCACGCCCACCGCACGTACTGCGTCTTCCCACCGTACGCCTCGAGGTTGTTGGCCAGGCTGAGGATGAGCCGCACCCCGTGCCGCTCGGCCTCCACGACCACCCGGTCCAGCGCCTGATGCGGTCCATTAGTTAGCACCCCAGAAAAAGAGCGGCATTTCCGGCTAAAATTAACGGGGGGCAGCAGCGCTGCAGTAATGACATTTCTTAATTTTTGTTTACCTTGAAGACGCGCTCGTCGAAGTGGCCGGGGGAGACCTGGAGGGCGTTGTAGGCGCCGTCGTTGAACGCCCAGGAGCGGCAGACGGTGAGGCCCATCTCGGCGCCGGTGCGGAACATGCGGGAGACGCGGTCCCGGGACCTCGGCTCCACGGCCTGGTCCATGAGCCAGTAGGAGTTCCACCCGTTGGCGTAGAACGGCCGGCCGTCCAGGAACAGCTGCGCGCCGCGCCGCTCCACGAAGGGCACCGCCACGGCGGCCGAGCGGGAGGAGGAGGAGGAGGAGGACCTCGGGCCGGAGACGGAGACGGGCATGGACGGGAGGGAGATTTGGCGGAGGTCCACCTCGCCGAAGGTGAAGTAGAGCAGCGCCACGAAGGTGGCCACGCCGAGGACGTGGTACAGGGCCAGGCCGCTGCCCACCGCCATTGCTGCCGGTGCGTCGGTGGGGTGGTTTTGGGGGGAGTTTGGGGGGCTAGGGGGTGACCATGCGGGGTGGGATACTCTCCCTAGATGTTCCAGAAGGTGGAGTGGGGCGGCAGGGCAGGAGCTGAGGACAGTGGAGTGGGAGGAGAAGGGGGGGCGCAGGGAGCGGACTGTGAAGGAGTACTGAAGTAGGAGGGGCTGGCAGCGGACAACGGGACAAGTGGTTCCTCAGCTCTGCGTTGGGCGTCGGCGGTAGTTGGGGCCTGTTTAAAAAAAAGTGTACACGAAATAACTAATTGCGAGGTAGTATGGCCTCGTTTAGTTGAGAGAATTAGGGAGAAAAACACTGTATCAAAATTTCTGTAGCATTTTGTTTGTATTTGATAAAAATTATCTAAATTTTGACTAATTAGGCTTAAAATGTTCGTCTCGCAAAGTACAACAAAACTGTACAATTAGTTTTTAATTTCATCCACATTTAGTACTACATACATTTGCCGATATTTTGATGTGACGAGGAATCTTTTTTTTCATAGTGGAATTTAGCGGAGAATTGGAGGAACTAAGGCAGCGTTTGGTTGCCATTTATTGTTCTTGATACGGGACTTGTTTTTGTTAGCGAATTTTTTTAAATGGTACTGTAGCATTTGTTATTATTTGATAATTAATATCTAATTATGGTCTAATTAGGCTTAAAAGATTCGTCTCGCGAGTTTCATCTAAACTTTATAATTAGTTTTATTATATATATATATTTAATACTTCATACATGCGTCAGAGATTCGATGTGACGGAGAATCTTGAAAAAATTTATAAAATTTTGGAAACTAAACATGCCCATAAGGTTTTCCGCACCGCATGTACACTACATAATAACGGTGTCGGTGGTACAGTAATAGTATATTTTCTGTGTCAGCTTGCATGAGCGACGCGCCAAGGATGCATGTTGGAAAAGAAAATCCTAATTCGTAGTATGTAGTTTTACGAAATTTCCTCGTACAAGTGTTTCAAAAATAGAAAATTGTGCATAAGTACCACCCTCTGCCTTACAAGTCGTTCTTTCTAAGCTTTTGTTACGAATCTAGATGTACAATATGTATAGATATATAATAAAAAAATTATGTATCTAGAAATTTAAAACGTCATATAAATTGGAACCCAGAGAGTACACCCTATGCATGTAATTTTCTTTTGAACATACAATACAAGGGGAAGGAAAGAGTAGAGAAAAGTTGCCACACCATGAGGTCGCAGTTCACATGTTCCTTCAGATCTCAGGCAGACAGGCGCACCGCCCCTAAGGGCAGGTAAAGGACACAGAGCCCACATGCTTAGGTACTAGTCGCCACACTTAACCAACACAGCGCCAGAAATATGGTCCTTTGCCCCTAGATCTCTCCTGCTCGCCCTGCAATCGTCAGACCAGCTCCATGACAAAATGAAAGGGCATAAACAAAGCGGGATCTCTGAGAAATCAAATCATACTGCCGTAATTGCATTCTTCTGCTTAACTCAAGGATCATTAGTGGAGATATCAGATCTCTGTCTCAAGAGACCAAAGCCTAAATAACCTCCAGCATGCGAAATGTAGCACAAATCTGGGTAACATGGGACCACCCTGCTTACCCTAGGACGCAGACGGTTCCTTGACGGTTTATGGCTTTCAGATCAAAGAATGGTGAGCTGGGCCCTGGGAGTGAGGGAGGTCGTTCCTTGATCTCGTTTGTTTGCGAACATTTGGCGATTCCGTTTTACTATTCGGGGCAATGCATTTACTGCGCTGTTAGCACGTGATAAACTACTGCTATCCTTGAGAAAACATCACCCTTTTTTTTTTACGACGAAAGAAGAATTATATTATAGGATAGCTGGGTACATCAACACATTACAAGCGCTCTGGATTACAAAATAGTACCCACGCTGTGAATAGCACAACTCAAAACCTAACCTGTTAAATGCTTTGCAGTATGGATGACCGCACAGGCAAACACTCGGCAAATGGCCTGAGAACAAATGCCCAACGAACAACGGCCAACATTCCTGTAGGCGGAATTGAGGAACTTCTTCTTTCTGGTGTCTTCCTTCTTCTTCTTTCTGCCACCGAAGAGTGAGGAAGACTGATCTGAAAATTATTCTCCCTAGTCCTTCATCGTGGCCAGATCTAACCACAACAAAACGGAGAAAAGACCGGAGAAAATTATTTCATGACGGCGACATCATCTCCGCCTTGATGCCGTCGTCCGGAAACCAAAGTCTTCATGTCGTCATGTCGATGAAGATGCTGACGCCGATGTTGTCGCCCTCATCTTCAACGGAGCCGCCATGGAGAAGACGATTCCACCCTTCTCCTTCACCGTCGACAGAGATGAGGAGAAGGAGGAGATAAAACTCCAATACCAAGTAATTTGGCATGGAGAGACGCTAACCCTAATGACTCGATCTATTGGGAAAAACTTATTAAAAACAATGGATCCCCACTCCCTTCAGCCCCCGGCGAGATGCCGGAGGAGAAGGGAGGGGGACCAGCGGTGGTGGACGATGGGGGCAACGGCTGCGGCGGCGGCGCTAGCGCTAGCGCTAGGGCTCTTCAGGTAACATCACCCTGTTCAGCAGGCTGTAAAAACACTGCTAAACGGCTGATGCTAATGTTGATACTGATTTGTTGTGAAAGAAAAATACTGTTAAACGATTGGCTGATTCTTGTATATAAGTTTGAGTGAACAGGGTGCATGTTACGTAACATGTTTTCTCAAGGATAGCAGTAGTTTATCACGTGCAACAGTGAGCGGTGAGCCCATCTCTCGGTGTCGTCTGTGAAAACGACCAGTAATAGACATTCAGCGCAGTACACGCTGCACAAGAATAACAAACTCATTTAAGGCCTTGTTTAGTTCCCCTATTCTCCCCCTAAATTTTACTATACAAAAAGAAGATTCCCCGTCACATCAAAATGTCGGCAAATACATGGAGTACTAAATGTTGATGAAATCAAAAAACTAATTACACAGTTTTGTTGTACTTTGCGAGACGAACATTTTAAGCCTAGTTAGTCAAAATTTGGATAATTTTTACCAAATACAAACGAAATGCTACAGGAATTCTGATACAGTGCTTTTCTCCTCCAATTCACCCATCTAAACGAGGCTTAAGAAGCCAAGCAGGCACTGTAGTATTTCTTTTAGGGGTGTTTAGTTTTCGTTTAAAAATTTTTCACCTCATCACATCGAACGTTTGACACATGTATGGAGTACTAAATGTAGACGAAAAAAAACTAATTACACAGTTTAGTTAGAAATCACGAGATGAATCTTTTAAGCCTAATTAGTCCATGATTAGCCTTAAGTGCTACAGTAACACACATGTGCTAATGATGGCTTAATTAGGCTTAATAAATTCGTCTCGCGGTTTTCAGACGAGTTATGTAATTAGTTTTTTAATTAGTATCCGAAAACCCTTCCAACATCCCATTAAAAATCCGATATAACACCCAAAATTTTTTCTTCTCCCAACTAAACACCTCTTGCTAGACAAAGCCAGGGGTGCCAGGTTACAAAATGCAGGCAACAGTTACCCCGACTTATTAATTACCAAACCAATGCGCGGTCACATACTTGATGGTTTCACGGGTTAGATTTTAACTCGGGGGTTTGTTGACTCCATATTCTCTTGGTGAAGACTGAAGAGAAGCTTGCTTGCGCTTTCAGCTTCTGTTCACCTAGCTTATCGAAGCGACCGGGAATCGAAGCCCGATCTGCCTCCTGTTTGTGGGTTCGTTCCTTGAGGTCGACTCAACTGCAGGTTGAGTGAGACGAAAGCACGTGCTGTACTTGCGATCTGAACTTGGTTGAATTTAGGTCATCGCTGCAGGTTGGGCTTGGGGGGGGGGGGGGGGGGGGGGGGGGGGGGGGGGGGGGGGGTTAATCCTACAAGATTGGATGACCGACAACCATTTCTCACTTCGGCGTTCGGTCCTCGTCTTCCAATCCGGGCAGCGGCACAGTGCTTTCTGATTGGATGACCGACAACCACCACCGGGATCTGATATTTCGGCCGGACTTGCCGCTGCCCGGATTCACAGGAGCGGCACGCGGAACGTGTACTCCGGCCTCCGCCGACAGCCCGTGCATGAGCTGAGCGGAATTGATGGCCGATTGGCCCACCGATGGCCACTGGGACGACCGTGCCTCTGCGAGTGCGACCGGCCTTTGCGTTCGCGAGTCGCGGCTGCTCTGACGTGAATTTCTCTCGCTTTTTTTGGTAGCAGAACGGGGCGGGCCGGGGCGCCGCTCGTCACGCGCGGGCGCACATGGAGGCAACGACGATAGCGGGACGCCTGCCGCGTTTGAGGAACACGCGGCGCAGAGTGGCCGGACGTGATTGGTCTTAGCTTGTGGGAGAGGGGACGAGAGGCGTGGAACGTGGACTGCGGTGCGGGCAAGCGCACGGCGCCGGCGCGATTGGTGGGGTGCCCCGTGCCCGCAGTCGGCGAGTACATATATAGCAGAAAAAAATACATTGGAGAGCCGTTTTGCACCGATTCATGCAAAATCTTCTTGGTTGGTGAAAACTAACTGGCACTTGGCCTGAAAACATATATATACTAGTAGTACTGATAATTTGCCTGCATAGGGGTGTCAGAGCCTAACCGCTAAGAGGCCTATCACACTTTGCGTCAATTTCCTCAAACCCCTATTGCTTTTTCCGCACGAGCATTGCACACTGGATTTACAAGATGGTACAGTACGTGAGATCATGGCAACCGCCAACCCTTCGCATATATTTATGGCGCATTGTGTCGCATTATCAAATTACTCATGGTCGTTTGGGGAACTTGATGTATTTTTATCGTAGAAAATTTCTATATAAACATACAATATTACATACCTACTGCATAGATATACTCATAAGGATTCCAAAACATCTTCATTTTTCATTTTATGATTTTTCTATGAATTACTATAAATTTTAGAAGTTTCATTAAACTTGAGGGCAAAAAGGTCATTTTTCCACCTGGGTCCCACACTTAACGTCGAAAACATAACAGAATACCGACGGAAGGGCATGTGGGTAATGAAAAGTTGACGTGAGGGTATACAGGTGAGAATAAACTTTTCAGGAGTACGCAGGAGACCACCATCTTTTTTAGGGGTATACAGGTAAAAGCCTCCTACTAAGGCCACGTTCGGTTCCCCCGGGAACGACGTCCTGAAAGCGTTCCGTTTGTATAAGCCAGCCTTTCCTGACAGGAACAACCTTAAACGAACGAGGTCTAACTGAAATATCTCTAAAACGTTTTGTTTTATTCTGATGGGCCAATTTTTTTCCTAGTAAACGTTTAGTGGGTCGTTGGGCCGAAGTGACTGTTTGGGCTTTGGGTAGGCTTCCTGAAAGAGCTGCACTGAAAAAGAAAAAGTCCATTTTACCTCCTTCAACTATCCTCAGAGTCTAGTTTTTCTCCCTGAACGACCAGGTAAACCACCTCTCTTAACTTTTAAAATAGTTTATTTTACCTCTCTGACCCGGTTATAGGTGGTTTTCAAAGGTGGTTTTGTATTTTTTTTCTTTTTATTTATTTTGGCTGAATATTTGAAAAATCATAGTAAATCACAGAAAAATCATAAAATAGAAAATTCAATTTTGTTGGACTCCAAATGAGTAGATCTACACAATAAACATATAATATGGTATACTTTAGTATAAAGTTTTGGTTGTAGCTTTAGATCTATGCATTTTTGTACTTAATTCATAGCTGTAGTTTTTATGGTCCAATTGTGATGAAATTTTTATTTATGGTTATCTAATTATTGTATGCTTTAACTATAGTAAAAATTTCATACTCGTTTTAATTTTTACACACTTTTAACTATTTTAAAACTATTTAACAAGCATAAAAATAAATAAATCTATAACTCAGTTATAAATGATCTAATGAGCATGAAATTTTTATACAGTTCAACCATATAATAATTAGCCCACCATAAAAATTCACCACAATTGGACCTTAGAAATTGTAGCTTTGAATTAATTACAGAAAAGCATAGATCTAAAGCTACAGAAAAAACTTTGTACCAAAGCATACCACAGTGTATATTCACTATGTAGATTTACTCATGTGAAGTCCAAGAAAATTAGATTTTCTATTTTATAATTTTTCTGTGATTTACTATGATTTTCCAAAAATTTAGCCGAAATAAATAAAAAAGAAAAGACAAAACCGCCTTTGAAAACCACCTATAGCCAGGTCAAGAGGTAAAATGAACGGTTTTAAAAGTTGAGAGAGGTGATTTACCTGGTTTTAGAGTTTAGGGAGAAAAACTAGACTTTGAGGATAGTTTAGGCAGGTAAAATGAACTTTTCCCACTGAAAAAAGACCAAAGGCTTCCTTTTTTTGAATTTGGAAAAAAGGCTTCCTGAAAGAGAGGCACTGAAAAAAGGCTTCCTGAAAGAGATGCAGTGAACATAGGCTTAGCTTTAATTTGTATGGGCCATGTGCCTGGCCTGCAACGTGTTTGGACCTTGTGGGCTTCATCAGAATGCATAGTTTCATGAAGCAGGATGCAAAGCTTCCGTAGCCCATTTACTCATCTTGCTCCTAGAGGCCTGAAGCCCTGAAGTCTAAGATGCTGAACCACAATGATCCGGTGAGGGCGTCAGTCCGTCCGGACGCGCTCACCTGGACCTACAAGACCAACCCGGCTTCCTCCTCCTCATGGTCCATCTAAAAAAATAACGAACGCACTCTTCTTCCTCGCCTGGTTGCGTAGTTTCTTCTCGACGTCGCAGCCGTGATGCCTGCACCGACCGCCGAGCGGGCGCTCCCCGCGACCTTCCTCTGCGTCCCACGCCCGCTCCTCTCCACACCGCTCTCCCGCGTCGCACTCTTCGCCTCCCCCGCGTCCTCCTCTATCCTCCATCTCCACTGCATCCGAGTGCCGGCGACCGCCTTCCTCCCTCTCCACCGCGCTCACCGACTGTCACGTAGGATGGGGACTTCGCTGGCCGGGTCCAGGCCAAGCGCAGGCAATGTTTTTCTAAACGCTAAACGGTAAACAGTCGGTCACCATTCGTTTAGCGTTTAGATCGTTTAAACGATGTTTAAACGGAGTTAAACGGCCTAAACGGTTTTGTACAATAACAATAACAATAAAATATACATATTTATGTTGGTAAAAATAAAATTTGCTAGAACTCATACATATTTACACATGTAAAAATCAAATATTCTATCAAATAATCTTGTTGGAAGAAATCTAAATCACACAATACTTCATATAATTACAATGTTAATTAGTTTCATGTTAATTGTGATAGACGTAGTCCTTTAATTCACTTAATTATGGATTAAATGGTTGTTTAACTCATTTAATCACTTTTAATCCGATTTTGTTTAGACCGTTTAGACGGGATTGAACAGTTTAAACGAATTTAAACGGCCCAACCGTTTAATTCACCATTTAGGGCCTACTGTTTACCGTTTAAACGGTATTTAAACGGACTAAATGGCCGTTTAGGTGAATAGTGAGCGCAGGCGCATCTGGCCGCTGCCAGGTCACGCCACAATCCTCAGGCGCCGGCTAGCTGGAATCGACTGTTCCCTGCTCTGCTCTGCGTCGTCCGAAAGAAGAAGGGTGAAAAACACACGTTGCAAGCGTATGTTTTAAGTGTTTTAGATGTTTCATAGGTTTGTTGCAAGTGTTTTCATACGGATGTTGGAAAAGTAGATCACGATGTTTCATATGTTGCAATGGTTGTACACGTATGTAGCAGGCTTCTGTTTTTAATGTTTCATCTATTTGATCAGATGCATGTTGCACGTGTGGTTCTTTGGATGTGGCATATGTTTTCACACATATGTTGCATGTGTTTTTCACATGTTTTTGCAAATGTTTCAGAAGCATGTTTCAAGTGTTTCATCTGCCTTCAGACATATGTTTCAAACGTTTCATCTGGATGTTTCAAAAGTAGATCGGGTGTTGGACATGTTGCAATGGGACCCACCTTCTACAGCCATCAGCTGCAGTTGCTGGGGCACCGCCGAGCGGACACAGACGGCGGAGGGGGAACGCAAGCGGTCCCCACACACGGTCTAGCGGGATTTTTTTATTTTTAACACTTTTTTAAAACTATTTTTAATTCTAGCACCGGAACTTTTTTAAACCTAACACTTTTGGCAGCTCCCCACACGGGGGAGCAGCATTTCAACTTTGCCGCTCCCCACGTGGAGGAGCGGCAAGGCTGCTGACGTTGCAGTGGGTGCCACGCGGGCACGGTGCTACCGCTCCCCCCTGGAGGAGCGACAAGGCTGCCGCTCCCCAGATCAGGGAGCGACAAGACCAAGCCCGATTCACGAATCGTTTTCTTCTCTTCTCCTATTGTCTTCTCACCATTCGCTCATTTCAGCCCGAGCCAGCCCTCCACTGCCGCCGCTTACCATAGATGAGGCGGAGGCCGCTTACCATAGGCAAAAGGCCGAGGCGGAGGAGTTCGCGTTGTTTTCTCAGGCTGCAGATGAGGCGGAGGCCGCTTACTTCAGTCGACAGGCCGATTAGGGCCACGGAGGCGAGCCTAGCAACAGCAACAACGTGGTTGTAGAGGATTGGCACTCCAACAACGACGAGTTGCTTACTCAGTATGTCACTCAGTTCTGAGGAGTGAATGGTTGAGCAGTGCACTTGTAACATGGTAGTTGAATGTCGGTAGTTGATGTTTGTGTTTGAATTTGAACTGTGATGTTGTTGGTCAAATGGCGGTCCAACATTTGAACCTTGTAATAAGTTCAGTGACTCCCCACCATGTGATCATTCGAACATTTGAACTACAGCAAGTGTTTTGAACATATCATCCAATAAGTTGGTTGTCTTATGAGCATATCATCCAATTACAATTAATTATTATACAACCCAAAAAATTCTACTGTTTTTGAACATGGGAACATTTGATTCGTTTACTATTGCATCCGTATACGCATTGAATTCATTTCTGAATGATGTACTGCCTTCACATGAAGCGACAAAACACCAATGTAGCCTTTGCAGATGAAATGATCACACAATACTTGTAGGCTTTTTAAATGAAGCATCTAGCCTTTTTAGATTCAATAAATGAGTACACACACAGGTTTTTATTAAAGTAGCATTCATGGTGAACCTGCCTTCATCTATATATATAGTGCTCCATGTTTTCGTCCACATCACACAACTTGTTTTCTTGTTTAGTTGTAGTTCAAATGTCGGGCGGAGGTTCGTCGAGCAGAGGTAGAGGAAAGAGAGTGAGGAAGGGACCTCTGATTGTGTGGGAGAGTTCTCTGGGTCTTGATTCTTTTGAGGAACCTATAGAATAATTTCCTTTGGAGAGCAAGAGTGACTTCATCCGAGAGACCTCTTAGATCATACGACAACCGCACGGAAGATTGGCCAAAATGCCGCCATGGTGAGGATTGCGTCGTGCAGATGTACAACGACTGTGATGGTGGAAACCGTCGTTTCTTCAGATGCCCGCGAGGATTTGTATTTCCTTTTAACTCTCATTTTTTAGATTTGCATTTGGTTTGTAGAAGTACTTATTGGTAGATGTGTTTTCAGGATTCAAGCTGCCTAGATAACTGTGGGTTCACTCGATGGGTCGATCCTCCTCCTATCTATCTCCATCAACAATATATCACATATCTACAGGGACACATCTTTGACCTAGAGTATGGCCCTAGAAGTAGTAACAAGGACAAGTCGAAGGACGACAGCATCAACGATGCAGAGAAGCCACTATGCAATAATCCATACTGTTAGTGCCCATACCATAAGAAGCACGGACCTCCATCTCCGCCGCCACCGCCACTGCCACCATCAATGGGGGGTTACTATGGAGAAGGCACAACTCAGTTCAATATGTGGGACCATTATTAGTCATGCTAGGTTTAGTTTGCAACATGCCATTGTTTAGTTCGTTAATATCAGTGTGTGAGTTTGAACTATGTTCATGTTGGAGCAAGTGATAGTGGAACTGTTGAACCTTATAATAAGTGTGTACCATTTGGCTTCTGTTTTCCTCGATTGTGCAAGTATTTTATTTCCAACATGTCGCTTTCCAACATGTCCTGGTATTATAAAAAGTACATGTGGTCGAGGTTACCGATCAAAGCACGAAGCAGCAGAAAACACAGGCCCCAGGCAGGGAGCGGCAGAGTTGTCGCTCCCCAGCCATGGAGCGACAGCCATAAAATACTGTTACACGTCGTCGAATGCTCCAGTGAGCTTAAAAAGTAGAATGTAAGCTGAGAGAACGTTCCACATCACTAGTATTGCATCGAAGTCTCATTGATGAGGAGAACATAAGGCTCATGGAAACAAAAGGCTTATCATATGAAGTTGCACATTATAAGTTCACTAGAACACATAAAACATCACATTACAAGCTCAAATCCATTAGTTCAAATTCAATAAGTTGCAAGTGCGATACACATTACTTTCAAATACATGAAGTTGCAAATTATTTCGACACACTGCTAGGACACATAAGTTCAACACTAAGTAGATTCTTCGACACATGACTTGGATACATAAATGGTGACATAGAGTGCAATAAAGAGTCTCCAACTTCATCCTATCATGAAAATGACCAAGTGAACCTGCAGTATATATGACATTGGTAAGTAACACATAGATCATTTTTTAAACGTCGAAATGTTATCCTTATATATTTGCTATGCTTACATGCACTCTATGTCCCAGGAGTGTAAGGCTCCCTCGGCCGCCTCCGTCTCTTCGGATTGGTAGGCACCACGTTGGGGTGTAGCCAACGTTCGTGTGGTCCCAATGACGGTGCTGCCGTCCTTGGCCCTGCGCATGGCTCGTCCCCTACACATGGGTCGGCCCCTGCTCAGATAAAAGACAAATCGGTGTTAGATTGTGGCATTCTTACATAACATGGGCTAGGCAAATAAGAAAATTTGCTTATTTAGTTTTACCTGTTCGTCTCCTTGGGTTCCCAACGGGGTATCAAAGAGCTGCGACATGCCAATCTTCTGGTGCTAGGAAGGGTCCACCGGGCTGTGCTGGTACGAGCTGGGCTGGTACGGGCTGTGCTGGTAGGGGCATTGCTGGAAAGGTACGTGCTGGAAGTTGCCTTGCTAGAAAGGACTGAGGTAGATAGAGTCTTGTGGGTACGGGCCTGGCTAGGAGAAGCCCTGCTGGAAAGGACCCTGCTGAAAGAAGCCCTGCTAGAAAGGACCGAGGTGGGAAGGGTCCTGCTGCGTAGGGTGCCTGTGCTGGTATATGCCAAAGCCCGGTGCCTCGTCCTCGTCGGACGACTCTAAGTCATCGTCCTCGTCGTCCTCTACCTCAACTGGGGCCTTGTCGGGGCGGTGTGGTGGTGTACGTGCGCCGGAGGTGGACCCTGTCACGGGGTCCGAAGAGCCCACAGGTGTCCTCAGAGAAGGCGAAGCCGTGCTCTGGGAACGCGGAGGGTTTGCTGGCGGCTCCCACGGAGTGTCCATGCAGCTCAACTTCTGGGCTAGCTTCCTCAAACTCTTGCTCATTTTCTGCAAACACATGTGTGGACTCAATATATTTAGGACAACCTTTTTACTCATACAACATTATAGGATATTTTCAATGCGTTACTTACAAGCACAAATGTCTCAAGCGCGCCTCGCCCTTTGTTCCTACAATGGTGTAGTTGGAACGCTGCTTCGTTGGACATCATTGACAATTGTCTGGCCTGTGTACACAAACGAGGTTTCACCTTGATGTTACAATTTACTAAAACTGGAATACAACCCACCCAAAAGTGCACGGACCTAGGATCTTACCATGTATCTCTGAAGGGGGGCTCTCTGTGGCTGCATCTCATGCATAGTCGCCTCTTCGTATTCGTCGGCGATGATGTCGTCCTCGGAATCGGCGGGAAGTTCTCCCCCTTGTACGCCTGCCTCACGTGCACATGGGTCGACCTGTGAAGCCACTGTAGGTACTCGTTGAAGGCATGTGGGTCGTGTGGCGGGCCATCCTGTAGCGGTCCGAGATCAAACATATAGTGCGTGACGCCCCAAGCACTTGGGTACGTAGAAGCCGCATGAACCATGACTACGACGAATTGTTCTCTCCCTCTACCAAAGCAAAAGCCATTGGTACTATCTGGTCCTCCGGATCAACTGCTGCAGCCATCATCAAAGTGCCCCTGTACTTTCTGGTCAAGAAAGTGCCATCAACAAGTACCACTGGCCTACAAAACTGGAAAGCATGCTCCGTCTGAGCAAACGACCAGAAAACACGGTGTAGCACATGCCTCACTGGGTTCTGCAAAGACATCCCACCGGTGTCCACAAACCATTTCATGCCATGGTTGTAGTAATTCATTGCAAACAGTATTCTAAAAACCATTCGAGCAAACTTCATCAAGTCGTCCAAGCGAACTAACTATATTAAGTTTATTAACTATACTATACTAACTAAACTAACTAAAGTAACTACATATACCACCTATACTAACTTCACTAATCTAAACTAAACATACTAACTATTCTAACTATTTATAATACCTATACTAACTATACTAACTTTACTAATCATACTAACTAAAATAACTATTTATAATATCTATACTAACTATGCTAACTTTACTAATGATACCAACTAAATGAACTATTTATACTAACAATACTAACTAAACTAACTAATCTAACTAACAATCAAAATACATCAAAAATTCAAAAAAAGGGGAACGGGATTACCTTAACCATGGCGGCAGCACGGGCAGGGTGATGACGAGTCAGAGACGAGGGGCAGTACGACAATGGCTCCTAATGCGGGACGACCGGGGATGCGGCCTAGGGACGAGCTGGATGGCCGCACAGCAGGGCTGTCCGCGCGGGCGGCCTCCACGGGCGCCCGCCCGTGGGCGCCGCGGGGATGACCGGGCGACGGCGGTGCACGGGCGCGGGGGGGGGGGGCTGCTCTCGGGGCCGAAGTGCGGGGGGCGGTGGCGGGCTGCTCAGCGCGGGTGGAGGGCGGCGGCGGTGCGCGGCCACGGGGGGGCTGCTCTCGGGGGGGGGGGGGGGCTCTCGGCGCCCTGGCTCGGGGGCGCGTGGAGGGCGCGACCGCGCGGGGGGGTGCAACGGCGGTGGACGGGGTCGAAACGACGAATGGTCCGAAATCAAGAGGAGAACAGAGGAAAAGGAATCGTCTGCGCTTGCCGCTCCTTGATCTAGGGAGCACAACCCCGTGCCCGCGTGGCACCACTGCCACGTCAGCAACCTTGCTGCTCCTCCACGTGGGGAGCGGCAAAGTTGAAATGTCGCTCTCTCGCGTGGAGAGCGGCCAAAAGTGTTAGGTATAAAAAAAGTTTCGGTGCTAAAATTAAAAATAGTTTTTAAAAAGTGTTTAAAAAAATCTCTAGCGGCACGGGCGATGTCTGGGCCTGCGGGCCCCATGTGGGTGCGCGAAACGCAGGGGTGGCAGGGGCGTGCTAGGCAGACGGGGGCGTTCTGGCCCCGGGGCGAAGTGCAGGCGTGCGCGGGAAACGAAGTGCAGCCGTAAGCGCCCTGACGTGTGTGTCCATCCAGACGTTCGGGTGCTAGCCTATGGCTAGTGTGATTAGCAGCAGTCTCCTATTTTTTTCCTAAACTATGCCATGACACTTTTTTTTGTTGCTACTTAAACTCAATACAAATACGAACATACACTCACAACACGCACATATGTCGTGTTTGGATGGTGGCTTGAGCCAGGCAACTGCGGCCCGGCAGCAGTCTGGACCCAGGCAGACAAAATCGATGGCCTGGATGTGCTGCCTGGCAGCTTTGCCGGGGTCTTAAGCAAACAGGCCCATACACTCACCTACTTTAACGAACTCACGCATTATACCTTAACTCTATGAATAACTCTGAGAGACTGAATAGATCATGAAATTGACAAAGACGTCTTGTTATCGATTGGCATATTGTCTGCCACTGAAAGAATAATGTCATTAAATCCTAAAATAAATCCAGAAACACCCAGACCAAGTCAAGATTGAAATCTTGGGAGACAGGTTCCATCACCTGGAACCTAACCAACTAAATTTTTGCTCAGTTTGCATATATCATGGCACTTTGTATTGTTGTGGAGATACACTCTGTTTCTTTTTTGGATCATATAGTACAAGCGGATACTCACGTACACTCACCTCTATAAACATACACGTATATTCTATTCCTATGAGCACATTTGAAACCGCTAATTCAGTGATTAATTGACAGTGGTGGTAGACAAAGGCCACTAACCTTGGTTTCACCGTGTGATGATAATCCTGATAAAAAGTGGAATGACGCGAATGCACCGGAATAAATTGTTTAATTTAGCTCTATCTTAAAAATTCGTCCCATAAGCATTAAGGGATGGCCAGAGAGTTATCCTGAGACGTTGACTGATTGAAAAGTTTCCTCGGCCAAAAGTTAAAACTGCACCAACAATATATGCAACGTTTTGCCAACCTAATCTATTCGAAATTGTTGTTAATTCCTTGACGATGACGATTTAGCCTATAATAAATTACCTGTTCCTTTCGCCGTAATTGTGCATCATGCCAGCACTGAATTTTTTTTCCTGGCTTTCACCAGTCACACTGAAGTTTGGCTTGCCAAGGAAAGGGACTCACGGGGTGATTTGTAAATCAAGAGCCCATTGATTTATTATTGTTGTACTCACATCAGTCTCCATATCCTACACACATTGACGCATATGTAATCATCCTTCCGCTGCGTAGAGCTGGGTCGTTAGCCGACAGGTCTCGTCGCATCAATTCCCATCATCCTACTCAGCTCGAATTTGTTTAAGCACGGTGCTTATCGCTTTATTATCGATCTCATCAGCTCCGTACGTTTGGTGGCGATCGATGCTGATCCGAAGGAGCGGAGAAGGGTGTAGCTCAAGCTCCTCATTTTCTATCCTGTGGGCTGTGGCGAACTGGCGATGTTATCGGAAGCCACGCCATGCCGTACCGCCGCGGCCTGTTCACTTCTCTTATAATCCGTATTTTTTAGTTTGTTTTTTTAGTCGGAACGGTGTTTTTCTCTTACAACAAATCAGCAAATAGTACTTTCAGCCATGGCTTTTCAGCGAAGCGAATGGGCTCCGAATTCCCATTGCCGTTGCCGTTTTGGAAACGAGCCGTTCTGATCCATGATCCATTTCATGATTCATGCAGAGAATATACGTAGAACCGTATGGTTTTTTTATCGTTTCTGGGACGTTCAGAAAAGACCTTGTGGCGGAGCAGGAATGGTTCGCCGGATCATTACTTGCTCATTTTATTTGTCGTTCAAATGGCTTATAATCCATCTTATTCACCTTGTTTTTTTCAGCCGGAACAGTATTTTTCTCTCATAAAAAATCAGCCAACATTATTTTCCAGCCGGCTTATAATTCCAGCCGAACGGAGCCAATGGCGCTTTATTTGTCGTTCATCAAGACATCAACCTTATCTTAGTCCTGACTACACCTGGCATGTAGCATGTACTGGCCATGCCATTGGTCAATCATTGTTTAGCTTCTAATTAGAAGAATGGTTCCTTCATTCTCCACAAGTGGAGTGCTATAGTATGGGATTATGCGATCGCGAAACCCTGTCTTGTATTGTACTGTACATGCGCCTACCAAATTCCGATCCTGCCGTCCATCTCGTCCACAGCATACCGGGTGAGAGAAACCATGGGCCTCCTCTCCACTCTCGGTAGGCAATAGGCACAGATCAACGATCTGGTCTAAATAAATATCCTTTTTGTGGCACACTGTGCATCACACGAACATGAGGGCGGCCGATGTTCAGCATGTGGTCAGATTCTTCAGGCGTGAGAAAGGGATGCGTTTTTCACAACAGCTACCGAGGCAGGCAATATAGGAGTAGCAATCTTCTGACCTGGCAGATTGGAGAAAATATATATATGTAAGTGTCCACATCAGGTAGTGAGCGAAATCGACCTGCACCGTTGGAAAAACAAAAATTAATACAAATCGTGCAGACATCTTTATTTCTACTAGGCAAATAATGCGGAACTATCCATGCATATCCGCGCCCTTAACATCTCCCTGGATTTAATGCAGCGGTAATCTCAAATTATTTGATGTAGAGAGACGTGATGCGCATAATAATACTCCTAAGATACTACTAGTACTTACACCTAGTCTCCAGCTCATATAAATCAGGAGCAAAATTCACGTGTTCATCTGAAATTCAGATCGCGCGCGGACACCGCACCTTGCCACCTTGGCTGATCAGATCGATGCGTACGACGCAACATCAGATGACGACGCTCTTCCTTCACATGCACATGTGTGATGTGTGCAGTGCAGTAGATGAACAGATGAGCGAGCGCCGATGTTACCGACACGGATGTTCGCAGGAGTACTTCGTACGCTCCTGCCTCCTGCATCCTGCAACCACCGAGGCGCCGTTCGGATATGCCGGCGGGTCCGGGATTCGAAGCATATCCAGTTTTATCCAGGCTTGTGAGCGCAAGCCACGGACGGAAACTTCCGGGACTCGTGAATTCCTGCCGTCGTCCTGCGGCAGCAACTCTAGCAGGGCAGCAACCACCAAGCAGCGTCACCACGCCGGTGACCGCAGCGCGGCGGCCCATCGAGTTGGTGAGGACAGCGCAGAGGCCGGGACCCGTCGTGGAATCATTAGAGCCCCCAGGCCCCAGGCAAAGGGGATTAGACTGTGCGCAGTTGGTACTCTAAAACGATACTCTAAAGCTTTACAGTATGAATATAGAGTAAAATCTGATGTACTGGGTACTCTAAAACGATACTCTATCATTTCTCTCACTCTATATTTAGAGTAGTACTGTGCTTACTCTATACTCAATAGTGACGGGTCCCACTAGCTAAACCAAGGAAAAAATACTATAACTCATAAACAAAAATCCAAATTAAATTCTGATTACATCATTAAATTCGTCTCAATAAATCCTTCAAAACTAGATCACACATGGATATATTTAGATAAAGTGACAAGTGGGTCCTACAGTGAATAGAGTGGATAGAGGATGATATAAAGGATGAATGGATGCGAAAGAATTGAGTATAGAGAAGAGAATCTTACTGACTAGGACATATAGAGGATGAATATAGAGGTGTGCGGATAGTCTTAGGGAACGAGGCCGCGAGAGGGAGTTGCTGGATCGCCTCGCCTGACGTGGATCCGTGCTGTTCCCGTGTCCCAGCCAACAGCCAGGCCCCACTTGCGCGTCCCCAATCGCCTCATCCGCTGCTCCGCATATCCCTGGGGCCCACTGGCGATCAGCTACCACTGCCCGTTCGCCACGTCCCGACGCTCCCGGTATATATACGAGCTCCTTCCTCTTCCCCAGCCACGGTCGACCAAGTCGGACGGAGAGCAGAGCACCGTTGGTTGCGCGATAAAAAGCAAGGAAAGCAAATCGCAGCACAAACACACACCATGGTGATGGAGGAGGCGACAGACGGCGAGATGAGCTTGTCGAACATGGTGCTGGGCTTCATGGAAGATTTCGGGAGGGACCAGCGACGGCCGGAGAACGACGACGACGACGACGAGGGCTCCAGCGGCGGCGACACAGCCGAGAGCAAGGCCTTCTGGCAGACCCAACATTCCCAGCTGCACGTAAGTCCTCCGTCCATTTGATAATCATCAGTTTCAGTTCTGTTTCGATTGCGCCTAGTCGAGATCGAGCGGATGTTCTTTTTGGTTAGAAGACGAATTGAGTATGGATGATACAGGAGGCTCTGGCCAAGACGAGCCCTGCCGAGAGCAGGATCCGCGCGGACACGGAGGAGGCCGTCAAGAGCATGCGCGCCGCGGCCTGCTCCTGCACGGGGCGACCCGCCGCCCGGGACTGCCGGCTGTGCATGCTCCGCCACGTCGCCGAGCGGCTGCGCGACGCCGGCTACAACAGCGCGCTCTGCAAATCCAAGTGGACGCGCTCGCCGGACATCCCTTCAGGTAACTGCTTACGTTGCGTCGCGTCGTAATTGACCTCTCTTCATTCTACTGCAAACGCAACAGACAGGAATATCCAAATTACGGGACCTTTTAGTCAGGAGAAGATTCTTATATGTGCAAACAAAGCAAAGCAAAGCCTTTTCGCGTACATACATGCTGCAAGTGGCTGACTTATTTTGTTGTTGTTTAGCTCCTAGCTTGTCACATATCACATATAGGGATTTTTTTTGTTTGGTCAAGTAGAATTATAGAACCTAGGAGCTAGTAGCATGCTGCCTACAGTTACGGGAACGTGGTAGGATGCCACGTTCCTCGTCCTGAAAACGTGGATCACTTTCGTCCCAACAGTGAAAAATCCTTTTTCAAGGAGTGTTCTGGAGCGTATCACGTTTCACGATCCCCATTCCACGACACAGACACAATCGTTTCGGGAACTTTGTGACTGTGATGCTGCCAATAGCGCCTACCGGCTATCCTGTATAGACTGACATGGTTCACATGGACCTGGTCATCCTCCGATCCAATGACAGACGCTTCACAATTGATACTCCTACTCCTCTTAACAAATAACAAACAGCCAGGCAAATATCAGGAACGCGTCTCTTTCTCTCACGTTTCAGCTTAGCGGCCACCAAGTCCACATCCACCCTCTCCGACCTATGAAATTACAACACGTTAGCGCCGAACATAACAAAAATCTGAACCAGATACATTCCATGCCGAACAAGTTGGTTCGTTCGTTCTGCTTCACACGAATTTGGCCTGTCCCGTATCCATGCTGACGTGTTTCCCGATCCACCAAATCTTTTCAGGCGAGCACAGCTACGTGGAGGTGGTGGTGCAGACGAGGAGCGGCAAGGCGGTGCGCGTGGTGGTGGAGCTCAGCTTCCGCGCCGAGTTCGAGGTGGCGCGGGCCAGCGCCGGGTACCGCGCGCTGGTGACCGCGCTGCCGGAGGTGTTCGTGGGGCGGGCCGACCGGCTGCGCGGCGTCGTCAAGGTCATGTGCGCCGCGGCCAAGCAGTGCATGAAGGAGAACAACATGCACATGGGGCCCTGGAGGAAGCACAAGTACATGCAGGCCAAGTGGCTCGGCACGCCCGAGCGGACGGCGGCCGTAGAGGCAGCGGCGACGCCGGTGGTGGTGGTTCCGTCGGTGACCGTCGGCTCGCCAGAGAAGCAGACCAAGTTCAGGGCGTCCATGCTCACCTTCGACTTTGGCCGGACCGCGGTAGAGGTCGCGTGATGGACACATGAGACTATGAGAGACGTGTTTAGCAGACCGCTACAGTATATATATAGTGGCGAGCTGCTTTAGTAGTTCTATGCTTCTATATAGAGTGTCAATGTAAAATACGGGAAGGAACAGAAAGTTTCAATAGAGTGCACCCCAGCCGGGTTTTAGGTTTTTGTCAGGATTCAGAAAGCCGATGTCGAAGGCCGAATCGGTAATCAATCGAGCTCGAGATAAGGCAAGCTTGTGACGTACTCCGATGGCGTCACTACTGTAAGGGAGCTGCAGGCTCAAAGCTCATGATTTTTGTTTTAAACTGAAACTGAAGAATGCCCCTATTTTATTGTAAGGGAATGCAACAGCACCAACCATGTAACTCTGTTACTAGTCAAAATACACATGACAAGGATAGTAAATAGGATAAGTAAGTTAAACAAAAAACAATTGCAGGCTCATAAAGGAACGCGCATACATCAATGTGTGCCCCAAAGTCACATGAGTTCTTGATGTGACGATGTCAACTATTTCAATCCCTTGAAGAAGCATTTTCAGCAACCTATGTATTCACATTTTGTGTATTGAGAGAGAACACTACCATGGTGAAGCAAAGCAATTGCTAGTTGTGCTAAGTCTTTGTTTTTTTTTAAAAAAAAACTATAGACAGGAAATAACTGAAATTACATGTTGTTGCCTATCGGATTAGCACGGTTTGGAAGGGAGAAGATACTGAATGGTGACTTGTTACAACACTGCTCATGATGTGACTATGTTTGAGCTTGTGGACCCAATGAGCAAGCCAGTTCTTGCGATCATGAGTCTCCTGGCAGATCGAGCCTGGCATATTGTCGAGCGTCCCATCTCTGTCAAGAACAGTCTTAAACTTCTCCAGTATCTGAACTATTTGACAGAAGTCAGGCCTCTTCTCAGGATGCGAGGCCCAACATTGCTCAATTAGAACTCGTACTGGTGCTGGGCAGCATGTAGGAATTGCCGGCCTCACATTCTGAAAATTAGAAAGTATGCTCATCATTTGGATTTTCCAAAAGTATGCAGAGTCTGAGACAAAATGTCTATGTAGTACTTTTGAAACTTCACCATACAGTGTTGCTATTTAAAATGTCTCAACATATTGTTTCTTTAGCAACAATCTCTTAATTTTGATCAGGTCAGTGAATATATATTACCATGCAGGGAAGGAGATGGGTATCAGGTTATTACCTTGTCAAAAACAGCAAAAGCTGCTTGAAATGGATTCAAATCTTCGTATGGTATCGTTCCAGAAAACATTTCCCACAAGATAAGGCCAAAGCTGTAGACATCGACTTTTCGACCGTATGCCTTATGCTTCATCATCTCTGGAGCCATCCATCTGAATGTCCCAGTGTCATTTGCCAGAGGGTCACAGTACTCTTCTTCACAAGCTATTCCAAAATCAACAATCTTTGCAGAAAATTCTTCGTCGAATATGATGTTATCTGGCTTTACATCACGATGGACAACTCCCTGCGAGTGAATGTACGCCATGCCACGTGCTATGTCCAAGCTAATTGAGATAATCTTGCCCAGGGGAAGAGCTTTGTGATCCAGCTTGTGCAAAAACGCTCTCAGAGAACCGCCAGAAAGGAATTCAGTGATGACACAGAATGCTGGTGGACTGCTGCATGCTCCAAGCAGCTACATAGAAAAAAAAATGTGGATGGAGTGAGGAGACTCATAAAAGCAAGGTCATAATCTGTAGCTACTCTGTGTCATGATAAAGGATGGGCTTTCATATCCTGAATTTCAGTGTGCTTGCACTCAATTGAGGATGAAGTCGTTAGTTACCTTGATGACATTAGGATGATTGAGGCGTGACAGAGTGGTGACCTCCGTGTTGAACTGCTTCTCAAGCTGAGCAGCCAGCTCTGCATCTTCCCCGTCATCAGGCTGTCTGGTGAACTTGACAGCAACAGGCTGCTCTTTGTAGATCCCGTGGAACAGCCGGCTGTGAGCCCCGGACGCAAATCTGTGCCCAATGAGCAGCTGGGAGCGATCGACGGACCATTTCCCGAGTACCTCCTCCACCCTCCCGTTGGCATGGCCTTCCTTCCTATGCTTCAGCTTGCCCGGTGCCCTCACTGGCGCCGGCGGAGTCCGCCAATCTTCCGGCCGGTCGGCGCCAAGTCGTACGCTTGCACGAGCGCGGCCCATCCGCTGGAGAGCTAGCGCGGCCCAGAACTGGAGCGACGAGCGAGCGCACGATTGCGACTCCCACAGCGGCGTCCAGGTACCGAGGTACTTGTATGTTTTCTTTCCTTTCCTTTCTTATATGCAGGCAGCCTTTTTCGATTCTGATTCCGACTCGACGCGGTATCCAGGTAGGTATGTTTTTCTTTTGTCTTTCTTATACTACATCCGATCCATTTTATCTGGCACATATATATATTAAAATTCAAATTTTAAAAATTTTAACCAATAATCAGACTAATAATTTTTAATTATTATAATACTAACTTTATACGATTAGATTTGTAAGGAATTATACTGTACAATGAATATAAGTTTATAAGTATAAATAATATAATATAAAGCAAATAAATGATCAAAGTGTAATTTAGGAGACCGTGTCATTCTATCTCGCGCCGGATAAAATGAACCAAAGAAAGTATTTCTTTTCTCTTTTACGTATGTTTCTCTTTTTTTCTTTCTTTCTTGTATTTCTTTTCCTTCCAACTCCATGAGGTACGTATGATTATTTATTCTTCTTTGTCTTTTATTAATCTTTCTTTTATTTCTTTTTTCAAATTATGGTTCTTATTTGTTTCGTGTTTTATTTTTTTATTCTCTTTTCTTTGGATTTTTTGTTCTTTTCATTTCGTTTATCCTTTTTATTTTTATTCTTCATTATTTACTGTATTAAATTATTTAAATTATTTGTTTTCTTTTTTATATTCTTTTTTTCTTGCAGTATACATATGGTTTCTACAATATTTTTTCAGATGTTCATTTATTGTTTTTTATTTTTTAATTTAGTAAAAATTGTATTCATGAGATGTTCATTGTATATTTGCTTATTATTTTTTTTGTAGTATTTGTATGATGTTCGTATTTTTATTGTTTACATAGCACATATAGTATGTACTAGGTATATTTTGAGTGTTCAAATAGTATCATATAATGTTCTATAATGTATTTTTGACTGTTCACACTACCCAAGAGATGCTTTATGATATATTTTATGTTGTTTGCATAGTATCAATGTTTTATGATATATTATCGACTTCACACAATCACGCTACCACGATACATGTAAGATATTCATGGTATATTTTAATTTTTACTGTTTTACTGACTTACTTTTGATCGTTATTTTCTTTCTTTCTTTTCATTTTCCTTGCGCTCCCTGCTGAAAAAAAAAGCAAGACTAGGCACTTTACTTTGGAGCCGTTGGATCCGGACTTTCACAAGCAAAGTAACCGAAACTCCTTCCCGCACGCACGGCACGGGCGCAGCGCGCTCCCGCAGGCCGCAGTCCCCGGCACCCTTGCTGCCCCTACCAGGACGCCGCGCTCGCCACCGGAGAGGGCCAATAGAATAAAGCGAGCGAAGCCAATGCAGGTCGCCGTCAACACCACCACTGTCGGCGCTCACCCGCACCCAACAAAGTCCTCCTACCTCCGGCCATCCCCTCCTTGCCGCGTCTACTTCCACGCCTCTCCACGTCCGAACCTTAGGGCGTTTGCCATGGCCACCAAGTCGCAGCTGCAGGAGCAACTGACCATCACTCGCCCCGACGACTGGCACCTCCACATTCGTGAAGGCGGTGTCCTCGAGGCTGTAGTGCCACACAGGTTCGTCTGATCGTAGCTGCTGCTTGGTTTTTGGCGGTGCACGCCGTGTGTTAGACGTAATGTTTCTGAGGTTGTGTCGCAGCGCGAGGCATTTCGGGAGGGCCATCATCATGCCCAACTTGAAGCCGCCGGTGACCACAACGGCGCGGGCGGTGGAGTACAGGGAGGAGATAATGAGGGCGCTGCCGCCAGGGAGTAGCTTTGTGCCGCTCATGACACTGTACCTCACAGACAACACAAGCCCAGAGGAGATCAAGCTCGCAAGTATGAAGTCTCTCCATGCAGTAACATACTTGTTCTCCAGTTTTTGTTAATCTTTTGAATTGAAGCATCGTCTTTACCTAGTGGTATGCCGGCATGTAGTCTGTAGATCAGCTGAGTGCCGTGGTGGTGGTGTTTTGTGCACATCCATCTGCTCCTGAATCCTAACCAGTAAAAATCCAAACAGTAGTCAGTGCTATTGTTACTTTCACTGTCTATTTGTGGTGGAGAGCTGTACACAATGCAGATGTGCACTTATGCAATGAGTTTGTTGCCACATACAATCTGTTGAAAATTTTGTCCAATGTGCTTAAAAAACCAGCTGTTGTGTGCGTTTATGGATTATCTGGATAGTGATGTTTATGTTGCATGCTATTTGGTTTTAGGAAAGAGTGGTATAATCTTTGCTGTGAAGTTGTATCCTGCTGGAGCAACTACCAATTCCCAAGATGGTGTCACTGATATATTTGGGAAGTGCTTGCCAGTCCTGGAGGAGATGGTCAGGCAGGAAATGCCATTGCTTGTAAGTAGCTTTGGCGCATTGCATTCTGGACACACTATTGACCTTTTGATTGGAGTTTTGATCCACGTGACTAGTCTCTACTGGACATAATTGTTGAGCAATTCTTGCTTCTAGTTAATAATTTGGTTTTGCTACACTGCCTTGTGCAGCATCTTTTATGGCTATTTGTGATTTTTCTTCAGGTTCATGGAGAAGTCACAGATCCACATGTTGACACCTTTGACCGTGAGAAGGTTTTCATTGACAAAATATTGGCACCACTTGTACAAAAGCTTCCGCAGCTGAAAATTGTCATGGAGCATATCACAACCATGGATGCAGTGAACTTCATAGAATCATGTGAAGAAGGTGCTGCACTGCTGCTGGAATGGCATTATACTTCTTCCTTTTTCTAGGGGAATGGCATTATACTTCTTCCCTTTTCTGTGAGTATAACACTTTCACGTTCCCAGGTCATGTTGCTGCAACAGTGACTCCCCAGCATCTCCTCCTCAATAGGAATGCTTTATTTCAGGGTGGCTTGCAGCCACACAATTATTGCTTGCCAGTACTGAAAAGAGAGACTCATAGTATGTTTCAATTGCCCTCCTATAAGAAATGCTACCATTTGTTATAAAAATGCACAATCATATTTCTTTTGCTTCACAAAATAACTAGAATTTCTTCAGAAACTATGAAAACCGTATTTTAAACATGATGATAATGATTTTTTGTTAGAAAATGTGACCAAATACCCCTTCATCAATATATAACTATAGATTCATAACAATTTATTGTCTTACATTTTTCTGTTGGCTGATTAAATTTGGGTATTGGCTATCATTTCAATTAACTGTCATGTAAAAAAGTTTTTTTGTTATGTATTTGTATCACACTCTGACTATAACTTTTCTGAACCATCACCCAGGGCAAGCTATTGTATCTGCTGTAACAAATGGAAGTAGACGGTACTTTCTTGGTACTGACAGCGCTCCCCATGATAAACGGAACAAAGAATGTTCCTGTGGATGTGCAGGAATATATAGCGCTCCTGTTGCCTTGTCTCTTTATGCAAAGGTATTTGAAGAGGTAATCTCTATCTCCAGCACTCCCATTCTTGTCAATTATCTTTGCTTCTGAGAGAATATTACTAGAATTCAAGAAAATCATCTTGCTGTAAATTGGTGTGTATTACGTACATGACACTGAAGTTGCAACTATCACAAACTGCGCAGATGCTGAAATTTCTCTTTTTGATTGGTTTATTTTCTGGACATGTTTCCACTATTTCAGGCTGGTGCCCTAGATAAGCTAGAAGCATTTACAAGCTTCAATGGCCCCGATTTTTATGGCCTCCCAAGGAACACTTCAAAGATTGTCTTGAGAAAGAATGCCTGGAAAGTTCCTGCAACTTATAGACACAGTTCAGGTGAGATTGTGCCTATTTTTAGTGGCAGCACCCTTGAATGGCTTCCATCTGATCAGCCTAAAGAGTAAACAGTATGCATTATTGGACCCAGCAGTTGGGGGAATCAATAGGTGGAGTTTTTCTAGTTCTTTTTCCCTTTTCTGTTAGAATCAGCGTAACAAACTATTCAGCCATAAGCAACAATTCTTGAAGGCAATTGAAAGCCACTGCAAAAGATTTGCTTGTCGAGTTGTTATACCCATTTTGGATTGCTGTACAATTCTGGAAGTAGCTAAAATGTCACATTGTATGGTTATCAGGGGTAGTCTACTGCTCTAGACACCATAGCATCCATGGTTTCAAAGGCGACGAGGCGTCCAGGTGAGAGCTGGGTGTGTCTGGATGCCTGGGCAACAAGTTGCCACTGTTCCCCAAGGCGAGCTGGGTATGCCTGGATGCCTAAGTGACACCTGTGATACAGGGTAGCATCCATAATAATGTAATGAATAAATATCAGCATTGCAGTTACATCGCCGTATAATCTTGCAGTCCCTTTAACACAACATGTTCCTGTTATTATTACTTCTGAATTCCGACCGTCTTTTGGGCAACTGGTGTCCAGTTATTCAGACTTGCAGAGGATGTATTACTTTCAGCAACGTCTCAAAAATCATACTAGCGAATTGCGTGCGGCAAAGCACACGTACAGCTTTGGTTGTTGTTTCGATCTAGATAACTGTATATACTATTTATACAGCATAATTAGTTTAGTCAAACATTATCATAATGGTTGCTTGAGATTGAAAGAACTCTGCGTAGGTGGCCTTACAACAAAGAACTTTCATGTTCAGTTTAGAACAAAAAAAAGTACCGAATGAAATTCGAGTGGCCTGTTCAGCTCAATATTTTCATATCAAAATTTCTTTGTGACAAACACAAAACTCTAGATAGTGTTCACAATGATTTTCTGCTCTTCTTTCCATACACTGATCAGAGACAATCACTAGGATCAATATAAAACCATCTAATCAGATCAATGTTCCATAGTTCACTCAAGCCCGACTAAATTATGGAATAAAGCGACATAGATGGGCTCACCATCTCATCTTTTTAATCTAAAGAGAGAATTATCCTTCAAACCCATCATGGCCAAACGCCCAAACATCCTGCAATAACATGTAAATACAGTATTGGAGGTCAGTGCAGCGATCCTATTGCATAATAGTCCATTAGATAAGTTAACGAATGCAGGTGTCTGTAGTAATTTTAGAGCTACACATTCATGTGCAGTTATCATACAAATCCATCTTAGTGGCATTTGATCAAACAACTTGGAGCATGGTACGATGGTAGTCTGGTGGGCACAATACTGATCAGATCCACGAGTTGGACTCTAGACTCACCGTTGTGCCGCTGGTAGTGGTAGGCACTGCTCACTTCCAACAGGAACATCTATTCTCGTAATAGGAAACAGAAGCAAGGAATTTGGATTAGAGCACCGAGGTGAAATGCTGAAGAGACGGCCGCACACCCTTCCTGTGTGCAAGAGAGACATATACCTAGCAAAGTGTGCCACTGACCAAGGGTTGGAGGCCTATGGAGGCCTAGAGTCACATAGGTGTCTAGGATTTAGGCTAGAGAAGATGAAAAAAAAACATAATGTCAATGATTTTAACATCAACAGAGAAAAATGTCTTACAAAAAATTGAGGTAGGAGCTTACCTCAATGTTTCATAAGGTACTTTTCCATGTTGATGTCAAGTATGATGAAGGTGGAGATAAGCGTGTTTGGGAAAGGTGGACATAAAACAAATAAGCATTGAATTAAACAATGTAGATGCTTTAAACAAAAGAAATTCAAACAAATCCCTACAGCTATGAAATCTCAAATCTTCATGATGTTGTGTAAGCAGCATGAAAACTACATTTGGGATTTAGCATCTTGACATAGTTTTGATTATTTCTCATTCCTGAAATTTGTGAGGGATCTGGGACAGAGAGGAAAGAGAGTGGGTTGAAAGGATTGGGACGGTGGAAAAAAATATAGAGAAAAAGATTAACAAATGACATGCGGGTCCCAGGTGATATAAGAGATTTTGGGGAGATAATTTTCTCATTCTGCTAGAGTAGACACCTGTACAAACCCCTCAAAGACTTATTGGAGCTCCCAAATTGATAAACATCCAGCACAATTGATTGGTGGTCTAAATTAGAAACCAATGGAGCAATTAACTATGTAAAATTCAGTTGGATTGCTAAACGATGATCTTCATTTAAGGACATCTCAATTGAAACCCCACCAGTAATGTCCAGTTCATAAGAAACCCCACGAGTAAGGAAAAAGGTCCTTACGTAAGAAATTCCATAAGCTCACGTATATTACTATGGAAGATAAGCCTTTTTTTTGAGGCACTGAATAAGAAAGTAACTTCACATAACATTAACACATGTCTTGAGATAAAGTAATGTACATATCTATGTGGTATCATTGGCGCATGTGGAACCTAATTACATATCAGTAAATGAACAAATTTTACCTTCCTCCAGTCACATCTTCCTCACCAGTCTCCCAGTGCACCATAGGCCTAGAAAATGCACATAAGTTTGAAAACCAAGCGAGAAGAGTACATGTACAGCTAGTGTTAAATGGACGAGCTCGCTCAGGTGGCCTCAAGTTAGCCGTGGATCTTGCTTTTGATTGCACAAAGCTGCACATGATACACCTGTTGTAGCCCACCCTGGTCGCCACAATCTGTCAAAAGTACGATACCGCGAGGGTGAGGACTACCCGTACCAGCCCAACCGAAAGAAATAGGCTGTCGCCGCCTCACCGGCAAGAGATTGGGTAAATAGCAAGCGTCGATTTCCAATCCAACACCCAAAAAAATTGTCAGTCAGGTGTCCCTCCCACTATCGAGAGCTGCTGATCTCTTGAGAAAAAAAGTGTCACCAGGTGTTCCTCCCACTATCATCCACATCCAAATTGTCGTCACCGTCGTCACGGATTGAACTCAGCAGTGCTCCTAGCTCGCGAGCACTCACAATGCCCATCTGCTCCATCTCCCTCGCTAGTCTGTCAGCATCCTCCCGCTTCCCAGCCCTAGACAACTCCTCCACCAATGCCCTCCTTGTGATGTCATCCACCACCCTCCCGGCCCTGGCCATCTCCCACATCACCCGCTCTGCGTCCACGGCCTCCCCAGCCATAGCCAACGCACCGACGAACGCATTGCACGCTGGCTCCGTCGGCAGGAGACCATTCCCGCGCATTTCATCGAACAACTCCCGCGCGTTCCTGGTGCGGCCCTGCGCGCTCAGCCCGTGCACGAGGTAGCTGTACGTGAACGCGTCCGGCTCGCACCCGTACAGGGGCCGCATCTGGTGGAACAGGCGCAGCGCGTCGTTGAGATGCAGCGACTGCGCGTAGCCCCTGATGAGCACGTTGAGCGTGCGCGTGTCCGGCGGGATCCCCTCCTCGAGCATCTGCCTGAACAGCGCCGACACGTTGTCCATGTACATGTAATGGACCAAGGTGTCGCCGCCTCCGCGCGACAGCAGCGCGGTGAAGAGCGCGTGGTAGGTGTCGGCGGACGGGCGCGCTGCGGGGTCGGCGGAGGCGCGCATGAGGGTGTAGACGTGGAAGGCCTTGCCGAGCCTGCCGAACTGGCAGTAGAAGTAAAGCGCGTTGCGAAGGAGAGGGCCAGGTGAAGAAAGCGAGGGAAGGAGAGAGAAGGATAGCGCGCAGGTGCGGTCGAAGTCCGCGTAGAGGTCGGCGGCGGCAAGGCGCTTGATGGCGACGAGGAATGGGGCGGGGTCGGGACGGAACGCGGGGAGGTGGAGGGAGTGGGTGAGCAGCGGGAGGAGGAGGCGGGCGTCGGAGGTGGAGGCTAGGAAGGAGGCGAGCACGGGCGGGTTGAGGCGGGACGGGAGGGATGCGATTGCTGCGGAGACGGCGTCAGGGGAGGGCGGCGCCGGGTTGGCGCCGCGGCGGAAGCGGTGAGGGGTGCGGCGAGATCGGGTGGAGAAGGGGAGGTGGCTGGAGAGGGAAGCGGGGGCGGGGGCCGGAGCCGCGCGGAGCAGGCGGCGGAGGAGCGTTGTCATCGCGGTCGCGGCGGCGGGCGAATTTGAGTGACGACTGACGACGAGTGGGATAGGGAGGTCAGAAACTTGCCTTTTATCTGTGTGCCGTTACGAAAGATGTTTCGGGCCTTCGGGCTACTGAAAATATCAAACACATCCACAACACATCCACATGACACTTTACATTTTTATCCTCAACGCTGTTCCATTCATCTTGTGTCTAATTTCCACCGTTTGGCAGCCCGTCTAATTTCCACCATTGGGCAGCCTTAACATGTGGGCCTAGTCAGTCACAAAGTCTAAAATACAATTCTCTCACAACCTTATCCTCTCTGCTTCTCCCTCTCCATGCGGTGAGGTCTAGCTGTAAGTGACCCGGACACCTTCTTCCTCCTCAAGAACGCTGCCGGGGAGAGCTCGTCCGTGCATTGTCGCAGTTACCAGGGGGTGGAGCTCGCCCACGCACGCCCGTGGTGGCCGGGGCGGAGCTCGCCCAAGCGGGGGTGGGGCGGGCCACTCGCGGCGGTGCCCACGCTGCTAGCGTCGAGGACGGCACGCGCATCCGCGGCGTGGGGTAGGGTGCACGTAGCGGCGGTCGCGATGCCGGCACCGAGGACGGTCGCAGGCCAGGGCGGGGCGCTCGTGGCGGCGCCCATGCGGCTGCGGGGCGCTCGTGGCGTCCACGGCGTAGGGCAAAGCGCACGCGGCGGCGGCCGCGACGTCACCACCGGGGACAGTCCGTGCGACCGCGGGGCAGGGGGCGCTCGTGGCGGCGCCCGTGCGGGCACGGGGCAGGGCGAGGCGCTAGTGGCGTCCGCGCGTTCGAGCCGGCCGGCGCAGCGGCACTCGTTGAGGCAACTGGTGGCGACGGCGCCGTTGTTGTCACTCCTGGGAGCAGCGGCAACATAGCACCGGGTTGGCGACGAGAGGCGGGAGCGTCAGGGTAGAGTCAGGCGGCGCCGCGGCGGGTGCCAACGTGGGGATGGCGAAGGCGACACAGTGGAGAAGCTCCACCGCTCGATGGCATGCGTCTCCATGCTCCCCTGCATGGAGGCGGAGAATCCGACGAACGCGATGTCCTTGACATTGCTCCCCGAGGTCGAGCGGCGAGGACAACACGGGCCTGGTCGGGCGCTTGGGCGCGTAGGACACGAACACCTCCAAGATGCCACCTTTCCCGTCGCCGGAACCAGAGGGACGGTAGTCGATCCGGGCGTTGACGGTCCTCTCGCAGGTGAGGTCAACGCCCCCGATGGCGTCGTCCCTGAGGTTCGCGGACTCTATAGTGGCAGCGTCGATGGCTCGGGACGGGGTGGCTTGTCATTCTCGCTGGCTTCTGCGACAACGCCACTCGCGCAACGCCGCGCGAGTGGCCGGAGCGAGTAGCAGAGGGAACTCTGCCTTGCTAGCTTGATGACCTTACCGTGAAGTCATGCTTACACCTTATACAACCATTTTCCTTTAGAAAAATAAATTCAAAAATACTTTAGAAATACACTTATATTGGCAATGAACCTGCACTGTTCCTCTCTGGATGTGTGGCCAATATTAAAAGATCGCATACACTTATGCTAGCAGACCTAAGGGTAGTTTAGACATTTTCTATCATAATTTAACACCGTTAGAGCTAAAAATGGATCGAAGCACGTGGAGGAAAAAAAAAAAAAGAGTAGAGTGTCGTAACATCTGTGTGCGTTTAAACTTTTTAGTGGTAAAAGGCTCCAGGAACTTCTATTTTTTCATTCACGCACAGACACAGGTCCCCAAGGCCGTGAGCGTGAGGGCCGTGACTAGCCGCTGCCCCCACCCGCCCACGGACCACAGACCAGCAGCACACGGCCACACAGACCAGCAGCACCGGGCACCAGGGGAGGCAAATTCCTAGGTTCGCTGGAGCCTGGAGCGAGGGATGGCCGCCGCCTCCCTCGCGTTGGCGAGTCCTTTCCGGCTTCTCACCCGCGTCCCTCACCCGCGCGGAGCCATCCCCGTTCCGTGCTACTTCATCTCGCGAGGTAAGCCCGAAGGCGGAAGGCCCATTAATATCTTATCTTTCGATTTTGCCTCTCCGCTGACGCTTGGCCCACCCGAGCCAGGACGGTATATCACCGCCATTGCCGTCGCAGCAGCGAAGGATTCGGCGGTGAAAGGAAGCGCGGACAGGAATTCAGCGGAGGAAGTCAGGAACATTCTGGATATGGTAATTTGTTTTTTCCCCTCTGACTACTGAGAAATCAGGGTCAATTGGTCATCATTGAACTGTATAACTACTAGCGATAGTAACCTACTAGTGACTACTGACTAGTGTCTGTTGGACATAACTGGTTTGTAAAAGTTTGCTTGTGAGTTTTTTTTTTTGTGTAAAATGCGTTGGAATCAGGCGCTTCTATTGCAAAACTATTGCCAGTGTTGAGCTATGTTCCAGCTTTAACTCCGAGAGAATATTGAATTGTATGGAAAACATAGGCAATGAGAAATTCTCAAAAATCTCCCTTTTCTCTACTGTTCTATGAAAATGTTTTGTCAATAAGAGTGTCCATCTTGTGCATGCAAACTAAACTTTCAACTACATTCTGTTGGTAGGCTCTGAAGATAGAAAGCTCATATGTTGTCTACTTATTTTTGTGATTGATAATGAGTGACAACAGTTCTGGAGTTGGCAATGCACATTTAAATCCTGATACTAACCTGGGGATCTCAGAAGATGAATGTCCACAGGTGAAGGAGTCAGCTATATGTAGATAGCCTGATGGCTATATATAGGCATATAGGCCTATTAGATAGGATCTTCACATTTAACACCCCCCTTCAAACTCAAGGTGGAAATGGAGGATCTGAAGCATTGAGTTTGAGCAAATGAAGCCGATGTTGCTCTCTAGTTTGCGCTTTAGTGAAGAAGTCAGCTAATTGCAGCTCGGATGGCACATACTGAAGAGCAATGGTATGTTGATTACAATGAGAGCGAGTGAAGAAAGCATCGACGCCAATATGCTTGGTAAGTTCATGCTTCACAGGATCATTGGCAATCTGTATAGCTCCTGTATTATCGCATAGAAGAGGTGTGGCAGCATCACAAGAAATCCCGAAATCAGTCAACAGCCATCGAAGCCATATGATTTCTGCAGTAGTGGTGGCAAGTGCTCGAAGTTCTGCCTCTGCACTAGAACGAGATACAGCAACTTGTTTCTTGGACTTCCATGCAATAGGAGAGGATCCAAGAAGAATACAGTACCCTGTGATAGAGCAACGATCTGTTGGGTCACTCGCCCAAGTGGAGTCTGAGTAAGCATGAAGCTGAAGCGGACTGTCACGGGCATAGAATAAGCTGCGAGATGAAGTCCCCCTCAAGTACCGCAAGACACGAAGTAAATGGCCAAAATGAACGGACGTAGGAGCACTCACAAACTGACTCAAAATATGGACGGCATGGGCAATATCAGGTCGAGTAACAGTGAGATAAACAAGGCTGCCCACAATATGCCGATATCTAGATGGATCCTTAAGAGGAGTACCATCCGTGGGACGAAGCTGCAAATGAAGATCCAGAGGTGTCGCAGCTGTCCGATGGTCAGTGATGCCTGAACGAGTAATGAGGTCTTGTATGTACTTGGACTGAGAAAGATAGCAGCCCTTTGCAGACTGTTTGACCTCAATGCCTAGGAAATAATTGAGAGGACCTAAATCCGACATTTGAAATTGTGCACCAAGTTGCTGCTTGACATAAGAAATGTGGTCTGCATCGTCACCCGTAATCAATATATCATCAACATATAAAAGAAGCAAAGTACGTCCACATGAGGAGAGGTGGACAAATAAGGCAGGGTCATGATCACTAGGTGAAAAACCAGCAGCCCGAATGACAGAGACAAAACGCTCAAACCAAGCACGAGGAGCCTGTTTAAGACCATATAAAGCGCGACGAAGACGACAAACATAACCTGGAGGGGCACTAACACCTGGAGGTGGTTGCATGTAAACTTCTTCATTTAAATCACCATGAAGAAAGGCATTTTTAACATCCATCTGAGAGATTGTCCAAGAAGAAGAAGCAGCCACTGCAATTAAAGTACGAACTGTAGTCATATGAGCAACAGGTGCAAATGTCTCATCATAATCTCGACCCTGAGTTTGCTGAAAACCTCTAGCAACTAGACGGGCCTTATATCGCTCAATAGAACCATCCGACTTGGTTTTAATCTTGAAGACCCACTTGGATGTAATAGGCACAGCATGCGATGGTAATGGAACAATATCCCAGGTGCCTGTACGATCAAGTGCAGCAAGTTCCTCACACATAGCAAGTTGCCATTCTGGAATGCTAGAGGCCTCTCGATAAGTGGTTGGCTCTTCCACAACAGCAGTGACACGAGGAAAACCATACTTGTCAGGAGGCCCAATAGTAGCACGGTCTCGTAGATTATATCTCTGACCACCCTGTGACTCATCAGAATTAACAGAACTATCAACATCGGGAGTAGCAGGACTGGCCGAAGGAGTGGTTGTGGGGATTTGGGGACGACGAGTGTAGTATTTGTGGACAGGTGGTTTGTCAAAGGATGGGAGCTGCTGGACCGGTGGTTGACAAGACAAAGGTTCAGAAAGTGGGGGGTCGACATGAGTAGGTGGAGGAGTTTCAAAAGTGTCAGGGTCGACATGAGTAGGTGGAGGAGTTTCAAAAGTGTCAGGAGAAGATACAAAAGTGTTAGGTGGGCTGGAAGACACGGGTTGTGTAGGAGGGTCAACATCACTAAGTATAGGAGGAAGACACAGAAAGGATGTTGACTCTGTACAACTACGGGATGGTTGAGTAGAAGGGTTATAAAAGAAAGGACGATCCTCAACGAAAGTGACATCACGAGATATACGAATGCGGCGAGAGGAGGCGTCATAACAACGATAACCCTTATGCTCAGGACTGTACCCCAGAAAAACACACTCAACTGACTGAGCAGTCAACTTAGTCCGCTCACGAGGTGCAAGTAGGACATAGCAAGTGCAGCCAAAAACTCGAAGGTGGTCATAGTCAGGAGGAGTACCAAAAAGAACCTCACCAGGACACTGACCAGACAATTTTGATGATGGTTGTCTGTTGATGAGATAAACAGAAGTGGACACAGCTTCTCCCCAAAAATGAGAAGGAACAAAAGATGCAATAAGAAGTGTGCGGGCAGTCTCTATGATATGACGGTGTTTTCGTTCAGCAACCCCATTTTGAGCATGCGCGCCAGGACAAGAAAGCTGAGCAAGAGTGCCTTCAGAGGTCAAAAATTGGCGAAAGGTGTGAGATAAATACTCTCCACCAGAATCTGAACGAAAAACTCGAATGGGGGTGGAAAATTGTGTGTGCACCATGCGAGCAAAATTTTGATAAATAGAGCACAACTGAGAGCGATGTTTCATAAAGTAAATCCAAGTATATCGAGAATGATCATCAACAAAAATAACATAGTATTTATGACCACCTTTGGAAGCGAAAGGTGCAGGACCCCATACATCAGAATGAATAATATCAAAAGGTCTAGCTGAATGAGAAGTACTAGTAGAATATGGGAGCTGCAGCTGTTTTCCAAGCTTGCAACCCTTACACTGAAAACTAGACTCAATGGATGTAGGACCTAAACAACCCTTTTTTATTAAGGTGGATAGACGAGACCCGCATAAATGACCAAGACGATGATGCCACTTGGCGAAAGATGAAGTCGATGGCGATGTACTGGATGAAGATGCAGCAGCGGCGGCGGATGACACATGGGCAGTAGAGTGAGGAAGACGTAAAGTGTCGAGAACATAGAGGCTATGAGAACCTCTACGGCGATGGCCAGTCCCAAGTACAGCCCCGGTGCGACGATCCTGAATAAAACAAGATGAGTCATCGAATCCAACAAAACAATTGTGATCCGTTAATTGACCAACTGAAAGAAGATTCATGGACAACTGAGGTACAAACGAGACATTAGGTACAGAAAAATTAGAGGTGCAAAGAGAACCCTGATGAGTAATGTGGCAAGATGTACCGTCTGCTGTCTGAATAGAGGCATCATCTGCAATTGGCTTGCAGGCAACAAGCTGTGACTGATCTGATGACACATGAAAAGAGGCTCCTGAATCAAGCACCCAAGAAGAAGGAGCAGTAATAGGTGATGCAGCAGCAACAGACACAGATCCTGTAGGGGTGGAACCGGCGCCACGACCACTCTGCTTGGGATGGCGTGAGCGATAAGCAGTTAACTTCTCAGGATACCGAACAAAGCAATTTTCTGAACGGTGAGTAGTCTTCTTGCAATGAACACAAGGCGGAAAAGAGTTGCCCTTCACTGTATTGGTCTTGTGAGAGGCTGCCAGAACACTGTGAGGAACTGATACAGGCGACTGAGAATTAAGTCGTGTCTCCTCAGCAATCAAGGCGGACAACACATCAGAAATAGACGGAGTGGTGGAAGCATTTAACAACTGCTTACGACTGGACTCAAAATCAGGCCGCAAACCATGACAAAACTGATATATAAGGAATTTTTCAATGAACTTATTCTTCTTATCACAGCAGCCTGAGCACCCTGCCTCACACTTAGGAACCATGGAAAGAAAAGGTCCCATATCTCCTTAGCAGATTGATGGTGCTCAAGGCTCATCATTAGTGAGGGTTTCATGCTGGTGACTATGGCACTCATGATTCGGCCATCATCCTTAGTCCAAGTCGTGACGGCAGCAGCACCAGAACCATCCTCCGACTTGTCAGTTGGAGGATCATCTGTCAGATGAGATGCAAGGCCATGTCCACGCAGTACAGTTTTGACAGAGAAAGCCCACTCTCGATAATTAGATGGACCATCAAGTTTCAGAGGAAAAACAATGGCATTTGACAGTAATTGCGACTGCGACATTGTGCAAGATAAGCAGTAGCAGATGACAAGCACCACTGAATAGAAAAACAGAGCAGACCACTGCCAACAGAGCAGACTAGCAACAGCAGCAGCAGAGGAAAAACAGGGCAGAGCAGAGGAACCTCTGATGGACGAGCAGAACCTCTGATGGACGAGCAGGGCACGAAGTCTAGACGGAGCCACTCGTGCGGCACGACAAGGACGGTCGGGCCTCCTCTGCTCGCACGGAAGGCCGGAGGGACCTCCTCTGCTCGCACGGAAGGCCAGAGGGACGAGCGGACGAGGCACAACGAAGCCTCCTCTGCTCGCGTGGAAGGCCGGATGGACGAGCGGACGACCGCGCCTGGAGACGAATCGCGCGGATCAACGCGCGGAAGACCGACTCACGCGGATCGACGGGTCGCGTGGAGGAGGACCGCGCGGACGGCGCGGAGGATCGGCGACGGACGGGACGACGGGCCGCGCGAACGGCGCGGAGGATCGACGACGGGCCGCGCGAACGCGACAAGGATCGGAGGAGGACCGCGCGGACGGCACGGAGGATCGGCGAGGCGACGGACAGGACGACGAGCCGCGCGAACGGCGCGGAGGATCGAGAAGGTGCGGCGATGGGCCGAACAGACGAGGCGGACGACGCCGCGAAGAGACAGGATGGATCCCAAGGTAAAGAAAAATTGGATCGTGGGTGAATTAGAGTAGCCTAATCCTAACCCTAATCCATTTCTCTGATACCATGATACTAACCTGGGGATCTCAGAAGATGAATGTCCACAGGTGAAGGAGTCAGCTATATGTAGATAGCCTGATGGCTATATATAGGCATATAGGCCTATTAGATAGGATCTTCACATTTAACAAATCCAACAGATAAAGCATATGGAAAAGAGACTGGATTCTGATCCACTACTATCTGGTTGCCCTTGTGATAGCTAAACTAATATCTGGTTGCTCTTGTGGTGAGAGCAATTCTAGAGTCGGCAAATGCATATATAAATTCAGCAATAAGCACATGATGGAAAAGAGTATTGTAGCTGAAGAACATATTTAGTGCTGTCTGTATAGATGACGGAGAACATATCATAAACTAAGATCTGGTTGTCCTTCCAAAAGAGAAAAGCAACTACGTGGTCATATTGACTTTGTTAACATGGCTGCATGCATGCATAGCTTCATGTCATCACACAATTTTGTTATTATATTCATATAATCTCAAATGGAAATTTGTAAAACACAGAATACATGGCTTTAACTACATTTTCTTGTTTATTTTAGCATTCCTCAGAAATATATGGTTATTCATGGGTTCATATTAACATCCTTATGCAGGCAGAAAGGGCTTCCCAACGAAGAGATGTTTTCCACACCAATTTTCTTACTCCACCTATAGTGAAAGAGGCTATGTTGGCAGTTGAAAAGTTAGCAGATATCAAAGCAGTAGCTCAGGGTGGCTACCCTCAGGTCAAATTTGATAACCCAAATGGTAGTTTGTTAATTGCCTCCATTAGCCTTTCTAGTTTCTCATTCTTATATTTATCTAGGCCGAGAGGTGCCGAATCTCTGTTGGACACCCGGACTTCATGACAAGTAACCCAGATGTAGTTGCCGCTTTGAGGTTTTATCAGTTTTACCTTATAAAGCACTGCTATCTTCTATATAAGCTGACATTGAGGCCAACCCAGCATCTCAGGCAATTTCCGATTGGAACCCTGTTCTCATGGTGACTTTCTTGGTGCTATTCTCGGGACAGGATTAACAAGGGAGAAAGTTGGAGATATTCTTTTGCAGGTGCACACCCAATCACATGTTTTTCTGATTTTCGAATGATTTGGTCATTTCCTACCTTTTTCCTTTCTCATCATTTGTGATGTTTATTTCCATTTTTGTTAGGGGGAACGAGGTGCCCAGGTCCTTGTTGATCCAGAACTTGTTGACTATCTGATTTCTACCCTTGAAAAGGTGGATTGTCTTACAAATTGTGCTACTGTTCTGTACTTGTCTTTTGCCTGGTTCAAGTTTTATGAGCTTGATGTGTACTTATCCCTGTTTTTCTAATCAAACTGTATGATGGAGAAGATCTGAGATGTTTTTATGTCTGTCATGTTGAGAGTTTGGGCTAAATCTGTGTTTGGTTGCTTTGGTCTGCTTGTTGCAAACCAATCTAATTACCGTCCTTTTCTGATGGGAGTTTTTCTACAGGTGGGGAAAGTTGGTGTTTCATGCACACAGATTCCTTTGCTTGCTCTAGAATATGAACCGCCAAGGTGAACTCATGTTCTCATACCTTTATATAAACTTTGAACTTGTTTTTTCAAAATTTTATGTTGTAAAAACCCGGCACAAGTGACTCAATTTTTCCTCAAATGCAGGACCAATTCATTTAAAACTGTAGAATCATCGCTCAGGGTTGATGCCCTTGCCAGTGCAGGATTTAAAATCTCACGCACGAAGCTTGCTAGCTTGATAAGGTATGAATTTTGAGGTGTCAATTGTCAACTCAACATCAGAAAAACATACTTTTATCTTACACAGTTGTTTTGTTTGAACTTTGTTCTATTCTAATACAAACTATGTCGTCAGTGCTTATGAATTTTAATTATTTTTCTGGATTCACGCTCTTTTGCTTGCTCAGTTCTGGTGATGTTCGTGTGAATTGGACACCAACAACGAAAAATGGAGTTACCCTCAAATCTGGAGATGTTGTTTCTGTCAGTGGGATGGGAAGGTTAAAGGTAATTTGGAAAAAAAAAGATGCGATGATTTTCTCTTAAAATGTTAAAAGCTTGTACGCGTTTAGAATTTAATTGTTATTGTCACTTCAATCTGATACTGCTACTTGCTATTGCTTGAGAGGCCTTTCCTCTATGTTGTTTCATAAATTTGTTGAAATCTGCTCCTTATATATACTAGCAAACATGCCCCATGCGTTGCAACAGAATGTACAAATTGTTATGCGATCATTTGGACCTTCCCATGCCAGTTATAATGAGCTACCTATCTTTGTTAGATTTAATTGGGCTTGGCCCAACATCAATTGAATCAAATAAATTACAAGCCCATAACATATGCTAATTGCAATAAAGGGTTAATCCCATAAGGTTAATTGACTAGAGATTGTTTCACCTTAAATAGGTTAAGAAAAGTGGAAGGTGAGCCACATGCTCATGTGTGCCAAGTCACCACACGCACGGGCTCGGGCTTGGGCTCAAGCGGCCAAGTCATGCCATGAGTCGTGCGGTGCCATTGAAGGTTTTGCATCTTCAAACTGTAACCGATGCTGTGTTGGGCCTTGGGCCTCAGACTCCTACTGTGGGTGGGTGGCATTGATGGACGACGGACTGAGTCGCGGAAGAATGGTGGGATTGGGGGACGGGTGGATGGGCAGACGATGGAGACATTGAGGGGTGGACAAAAAAATTTCTCCCATTAATTTAATATTAGGTCTATATATATATATATATATATATATATAGAGAGAGAGAGAGAGAGAGAGAGAGAGAGAGATTAAGGTATAGTCTATTTGCTGCATATATCATTGCAGTTTGGTATTGATTTGACCCTAAGTAATAATGGAGTGCAACAAGGACTTGTTTCGTAAATGAAGGAACGATGCAATGAGTCCTTAGGACATGGTTAGCTGCTTTTCTTATTTTTTGGCTATACAATTGCAACGGGAAATCCCCATGAGCTGCTTGTTGTGCAATGTGTAGTCTAGCAGTCGGTGTCCTTAAGCCTTTGCTTGTCTATCCATGCATCAGGTAGTGTAGAGGTTTTTGGCTTAACTTTCATGCATGACCCCCTAGGGCTCAACGTTCTTGCTGAAAAAAATGAGTGATATGTGCACGCACGATCATCATTTTCATGGAGGTGTTACAGTGTTGCTCTCAAGGTTGTTGTTTCTGAAATACAGGGTTTCAGATACAAGGTGCATGATCTCTGTGATCGAACAATACTACGACTCCAAGGTAGCCAATAACCAGCCACTAGCTCAAAGATTGTAGGGATAGTTTCCATGGCAATTTTGTGATAGGGCCCATTATTGCTAGCACTACCAACTACCTGAAGCCATTTTATAATCATACTTAATCACAAGCAAATAGGGCATGATGATCGATGTCTTGATTGCATGCCTACACGTGGAAGCAAAGTTGTTCTGAAGATATGCACCTCATGTGGCACATGAATGGGGTATCCAAAGCCAATTTTGTGGTTCTTTGGCAAAGGGCGAGGGAAAACAAAATATCAATGATTATGGGGCCAAAAGCACAGCTGATTTGGGAAAAAAACATGGGTGAGATATAATAATCTACTTTGCATGCAGTTAGTGTGTTGACAAAAGGTGGTGAATGCGATAGCTGGAAGAGCAGGAAGAATTGTCAGCAGGTGTAGAATTCTGTTGACATGTAATTGAGCTGTGATCTTAAGTGTATCATTTTACCCCTGTTTTACTTATGACTTGTCAGTCTACTGATTTGTGGGTTGAGCTGGCCACTAATATTCATGTATGTGCTAATTTTAATCACTTTCCCCTTATGAAGGTATCAGCCGTTTATCCTTAGTGGGAATGGGTCCAGTGTTGCTGTTTTGCAGTGCGTGTCTACCTGTGGTTGTTTTGTTTTTTTTTTCTGTATGTGCAACGCATGCCTTCAATAAGCGGATCCTAATCAGCGGCTCTCTCCTATGCCGAGATGGTCTCATTGCTTTCCCTTCAGTCTAATAAACCTTTTATTTCTGAATTTGGTTTGCTTATTAGGAGAAGGCTGTATGCTCATATTTTTCTCCACACCTTTATTGTATTTTGATTTTTTTAGCAACACTCAGTTTGGACATAGTCCAGAGCAATAGCTTTGGAATTCCTAAGATTTCAGCTATGCTTATTTAGTGTTATAACCTCATTATTCTCATAAAGCTTAAGAGTGCAAAGAATAATATGAAAACCTCAAGGCTTACAAAAAGAAGCCTAAAATCTATCATTTTTTTAGAAAGTTTGGAGTTACCATTGTGGGCAGTCCAAATTAAGAGTATTGCTTACTAGTAATTTATTTGAGTTCAACAAGCCTTTTCCAATACAAGAGCCATCTTTGAAAAAAAGGATCAATTCTGAAACCATCTCGACATAGGTGCGAACTACTAATCTGGTTCTTCTTCATGAAGCCACATGCTGCACATTCTTCAAGATGAGCTTTAGGTACATATATCACTCCAGGAACAGCAGCACTGAAACCATTTCCCTTAAGATGGAGGAACCATTGACAGCCTGACTAAAAGATAATAGATTAAACTCAGCAAATAAATAATGTTACCTCCTGTGTGAACCTATCAACTTGTGGAGTGAGTCATGAGTGACATGCCGTAGGTACAACAGAGGTCAATTCATGTCCTAAGACTTAGCTCACTAAAAAGTAAAAAACCATATTCGCAGAGGTTTGCCCATTTCTGGCCATATGGCTGCCTGGCATTGTGTTTTCGGCTTTAGGATCGTAGACAGCATGTTTGCCATTGCTTTTTGAAATGCTTTTTGCACCTTATTGGTGTTCCCTGCATGGGCCAGGCAAGGCATGTCTTAGCACACGCCTTTACCTCCATACTCAATTGGGCAACCGGTGCATCAATGTCCAAGCGTGCATGCGTGTTTGTGCTCAAGTGTGGTTGTAAATTTCTGGATTGGGATAGCTTAGCGATAATGTCCCTTAGTGTAAATTTGGCACTAACACTGACACCATATCTGACCATCTCTCTCACAATTATTGTGACATCAAGAGCCTGCTTCATCACTCGTTGGTTTTTAACCACCTAGAAACCATGCTATTGTTCCACCTCGAATCGAGGGATGAGGGTCCTTTGTCTTAATCTACATATTTGTGATTCAACGGATCCTATAGGCCTGTGTCATTTGTTAAGGTGTTGAATCACAGAGCTAATCAGAGAACGAGTAGCAAAGACCTGAGATCATATTGGCCACCGTATCAAAATCCACGTGTTGCTAACAAGTAAACAGCCTCACTTGCGTCTTTTAAAGTTTTCACTGGCAAGTTTCTCACATTGCATTAGATGGCTGGCGGACTATCTAACATGTATTAATGAAAAACCGTAGTGTGACATTTGGCATTTAACGGTTTGATGCATTTGCAGACTGCCTCCAACAGGTTGGTCCTTAGATGGCTTTCACATGCTGTTAAACATGAACTCAATATTTTTTCCTCGAATACACAGGAGAACTGCATATCACTGCATTAAGATGGAGAAAAAAAAATATATACAAGACACAAACTCACACCACACCTTCCTTGTCCAGGAACACGCACCTGAAGCTCAATATTTCCAGCGAAGCCAAAATTTTTTGCTATGTAGTGAAGTTTGTGGTATCAGGATCAAAAAAAAGTTTGTGGTATAATTATTGATCTGTTGCTCTCTCCCTTAGCTCGAACTGATGTAAAATTTAGAGAATTAATTAAGCTTTTTTTTTGTTCTATATCAATGAAGTAAATATATTGCTTTGTTGACAGTGATGTCTTAGAATCAGATGATAGACAAATAGGCCTAGTATGCATGTCACTGAATATTTTTATTGTTTTGCAAATTTCTGAAGTCCATTGTGTAATTAAATACATAATGTCATCTGCTTCATTTATTTACGTTGCTTGTTCATCTCTTCTCTAGATTGGGGAAATTGTGACTACAAGGAAAGGAAAATATGCGGTTGAGTTGATTCGCTATTTGTAATCATGGGACTGGTCTACTTTCATGACTGAATTTAACGGTACACATTTTCTTCACCTATATGTGACGAGAAACATGTATTAAGTATTGCATTTCAGTGAAGTTGAAAGTGATGCACAAATCTGAGTATATTTGTAGCATTCATGGACTGCTTTAGCTTTGGAATGCAAATATTCTTATAGGTCAAGAATTCCATAAAGTCGTCAGTGTACATTCAGTATTTCAAATAATAAGCACCAAAGGGCCAGATTGCTTGCAGGGGTCTTCCATCGCTTTTGTGTTATCACCAACATAGTCTTGTTCAACTTTATGCAATATTGAATCACTTCTGCTTCGGTTAGGACTTCTGATCTGAAGCTTAAAAGAAAATGAGATAAGGTTTATGTCTTCACAACAGAAAAGGGAACTCTTTTTTCTGCTGATCCAACTTGTCATAGTAAATAGCATACCCTTTTCCTTGTATGAAATCTCATTAGGCTGCCTGCATCATAACATGTGAAATGATTATGAGTTATGACGAGATGACAGGAAACCTTCTGCAAAAGGGAAAGTCGATAGCTACCAGTCATAGATCCATATGCCTTTCAATGCTAAAAGGCTTGACAGAGAACTGTTGCTTTTTACTTGATCTGTTGTTCTTGATTGCAAAATCATCACAAGGTTCAGTTTCCAAAGCTGCAAATTGTGCAAGGGTCTAGTATTGTTGCATATGACTTGTCTCAAGGTTACTCACGCTGAGCTTGTTTTCTTGGGAACAGGTTGAAGAAAAGGGCTCGTGGCTCCTGTGTTTGGACTTTTTTTTGTCAAATTATTAGCTACTACTATGGGAACTCACAAAAGACATGTACTCAAAAAAAAAATCCTTGTGCACCTCAACTGCAGCACTACTTCAACAGTACTTTTTAGCGAACCAACAGTGTTTTCTTCTCACAACAAATTAGCATAAGCCAAATTTCAGCGAAACGAACATAGTTTCCTGGTAGTGCTAAATGTTCTCTATATGTCGGTGTTTTCAGTTAGATGTAGGAATGGGAGTTTAGAGGTAGGGGTATAATTTTTTTTTGAGGGGGGGGGGGAGGGGGTAGTGTTTGTTTGGTGGGAATAAGAATTTAGACGGGATGGGCGATGGGAGTATATGGGGCAAATTCCCACCAATTTTGTATGTGGGAGGCGGATGCCCCCGCACTGTTCATCATGATTTATGATACAATTTTTCACTCTCAAGTCTGAAACCGTCACATAAACAAAGGACATGAATTCCTTTTCCAACTCCCTCTTTTAATTGCTTTCACAAGCCAAACAAAGAAATGAGACTTAAACATAAAAACTTCAGCTACCGCTGATTCCCATGCCCTGTTCCATTAGGTGCCAGAGTCAGAGAGAGTATCGTGGATGATCTTCTCTTATGGCTGAAAGAAGCTGCAACGACTCTCCTGTTCTTAATAACACAATATGCTAACTTCTAGTGTTTTCTTTTACAGAAATATCCAACAGTATCTAACGGGCTGCTACCGGTAGTGGTGTCATGCGAAAAGCAGGAGATCACATGTTTGTAAAGGTTTTGTGATGTATCCAGCCTTGTGGAACTTTGGATGCACAATGTTGACAGCCAGCAAGGAAGGAGCTGTTTATTGTTTGTTTGAACTTTGAAGCCCAGCAATTAATTGGAGTTTGGAGGAGGTACCAAAAGCCTCCTCACTCACGTGCTCCTACAAGTGTAGACTTTTTGTGTTCCTTACGTGAAGACTGAAACACTTGGATCTCAGATGGGAGCACGAGCAGAGCAGCGAAACCCAATGGTGCTTGTCACCTCGTGACCTCTTCTGCCAGAGTTAAACAAAGCAAGCCGAATCATTTGAGCCTCTGTTCACAGTCTCCTGGTATCCTAATTGCTAATCCGATACAAGTGGGGTTTGTCATGATGGTTGTTTTGCCTCGGCATGTGGATGTCAAAAAAGATGCAAGGTGCATTTGGTAAAGATGACCACTTTAAACTGGACCGTTCTCAAAGCTATTCCTTGAAATGTTTCCGGTGAGTTGAATTAATGGAAAGGGGTTAAGGGCGAGCTGGATTTTCCGGAACAGAATCATGCTCGTTTGGACACTTGCACAAGAAGTTTAGTTTGAGCCGGCAGTGTGAAGATAATCTAGATTAGAGCCTTGTCTCTGCGCTGTCAAGTCCCAGTTTGCTTGCTCCAGCTGCTTGGGTGCCTTTTTCTATCTAGTGTATCTCTTGGTTTCTTTCGCAGGGGAAGCCGTAGTAGCTACTTTGGATGTGCCATTTGTAAGGCAAGATTAGTGTGTGACAAAATTGACTAAAGTCTAAAGCTCTAAAACACGAGTCAAGTTGCCTTGGTTTCTACGCTCGCCAATGCTTAAAAACCCAATGCTTGCCTTTTTCCTGTCCTAGCTTGGCCAATAGGAACCTCGCGATGCCTCCTTATTCCCCAACGAAGACTTGACCAGTTCGGAGGGTTCGAGACGATTTTACGTACTATATGGGCCCATGATCATGACACCGTTGGAAGCTAGAGATCATCTTTTCTTTAACTGCCACATAACTCAGGTCATTTGAGTTCGGATTAGAGTTAGTTTAAGATGGGGGCAAAGACCTATTTCGATGACTAACTTTCAGGATATGCTTAACTCGGGAGAGGTTGAGAGATCTAAGAGCGTGAATTTTTTCATTCTGGCTAGTGTAGCCTGGCCCTTGTTTAGATCCGGAATTGGTGCTCCTGAATTGCTACAGTGTGCATTAAATGTGTACTGTAGCAATTTGTTTGTATTTGGTAAAAATTGTCCAAACTTTGACTAATTAGGCTTAAAATGTTCGTCTCGTAAAGTACAACAAAACCGTGCAATTAGTTTTAAATTTTATCTACATTTAGTACTCCATGCATGTGCCGACATTTTGATGTGATGAGAATTTTCTTTTTGCATAGTAGAATTTGGGGGTTGAAATTGGGAACTAAACAAGGCCCTGGTGTATCTGGAAGACCAGGAATGATTGGGTGTTCAATAGCAAGTTAATCAAATCTCCTAAATCCATTGCTTATAAAGTTCTGGCACTTCTGAAACAGTGGAAGAAGATGCTCAAGGTGAAGGACCAGATGGAGTTGGAGGACACGCTGCTGAAGCTTCAGGAGGGACTACGAGCGTGGTGATCAAGAGCTACTAATGTTGCGGTTCCTTGTTAGGCGAGCGTGGCAGGCCCTCTTTTTTGTTTTTGTTTTTGTTTTTGTTTTCTGCAGCTCTTTCTGGTATTTTGCTTTTCTGAGAGGTTGAGAGGTTTTGAGTGGTTATGAAGTTCAAACTGTTATTGTAAGCTGGAACCCCCAGCAGCACCCGTTTGCTTTCAATATAAGCAGCACCAAAGGTCTATGGTCTAAAAAAAATGACCATGACACCAGTAGGAGGAAGGTTACTGTGTCGGATGTTTTTGGATTTTCCATGCTCACCTACTCTCTTAGTGGTTACCGAAATGTTAATAGCTGTTGACTGACCTCATCTATGTGATGATGCACTGCAAGTTTGGAGGCTTCTTTTTATGCGCTCATGTCATGTACTTGGATCTACCGCTTTGTGATTTTTCATTCATGAGCAATAGCATCGTGAACTTTGTAGACCAAAATAAGCGTCAATGATGATATCCGATACGAGGCGTGGTTAGCGAGCTCGCTCTTAGTCAATCGTCACACGTTTCGGCCTCCCATTTGCCATGTTAGATAACCTGTCTGTACCGCCACGCAGATGCTTAAGGAAATGGACACGCTTGGGATCAAATAGCGTGCCAACTAGTAGAAGACTGCAGTTCGTCAGAAAATGTAGCTGGAGAAAGTAAAATATGTTAGTACGTGGAATGGAAACGGACGTTTTGTCACTGCACAAGAGAGGTAGGGCAGGGATAGCAACTACTCGTAGCATCAATGGATGAATTCTGAAGCAACTCGTGTCACCTAGCAGCAGCAAAGCGGGATCGCTGAAGTGGCTTCGGTTGGTCGGTCCTTGTTCCGATCCGACTACAAACAAGCGCGTTATCGGCAGCCTGCATTCTGATTCCGTCAGGAACTCATGGTCATGGCGCGCCGGACCCCCAGTGATGTACCAGGAACCTGGCTGTATGAGCATTATTTGAGCAACACACCAAAGAGCACATCCACAAGTCCACAACCACAACCGCCGCCAGCAGCCCAGCACGACACGATCGATCCAGCAGCCGTTTCTGGTTCTCTGCAGCTGGCCGGTCTCCCGCGTGCATTCTAGCTAGCACGACGCTAGGTAACTGGAGAGTTTGTGGCCATGCCTGACTCGATCCCCTGCCTGGCTGCCTGACTCGACCGCCCGAGGCCCCTAGCCCGACCATGCAGCGTCCGGCCTGCCGCCTGCGTGCCGAGTGCCTACCAGGTTCTCAAATACTCCCTCCGTCTCAATGAACGTGCAATTCTCACATCCCGAGGAGTCAAACATCGCAAACTTTGATTAAAATTATATAAAAAAATGCTAACACTTATGAGCCAAAATAAGTATTGTTAGATCAGTTATGAAATATATTTTTACAATAAATTTATTTCGAGACATAAATGATAATACCTTTTACTATAAACTTGGTCAAAGTTGATATAGTTTGACCGGCACGCTTCCCATAGTTGCATATTCATTGGGACAGAGGGAGTACTTACTAGCAGTAGTCTAGTTACAAAAAAATCAGATCGGAGGTCCCTAGGTAGGATGCCATCATATATAGACTTTTTAAACATGAAATTCTAGCAACCAGAATATCAGATGCCGACCCGCGCGCGCAGCAGGCCTTGGCAGGCAATTGGCATGGTGGTGCGGGTGCCACTGCCATCCGCGCGCCGCGCTATGCCAGCGCCCGGCGGCTTATCCGGCATTAGGCCGTTAACTGTTGGCTGGCTCTCTCGGCCGCGTCTATTGCTGTCGGATGGTGATGAAAGAGCAGCGCCACCTCTTCCCCGGGATGGGTGGGTGGGAAGGTTGGTTTTATTTTTGGTGTGGACTGTGCTTTCGCTACGCAGACAGCCTTCGCCTTTGGCTGACAATTCGATTTGACACACCATCTGAACCGTGCACGGCACGAGGAGCATGTAAGGTGCAATTTTGTTTTCTTCTGCGGCCTCATTTCCTCTTTCTCAAGATTGAGAAATCTGTCCCGTGCTGAACTGCAGATGATATGAGTCATACCACGTTATCCACATTGCCATTTTAATTGGGGGCGGTTATAGGACTGAAGAATGGGCTATACTATGTTTCTAGTCTGCATTCTTTTTTTCTAGGAGTACTACCCCTAAGTCAACTCTGATAGGTCAGTACGGGCACCGCATTAATTTCTCGAGGCTAAGCATGCCTTCTCATGTGATCCACGTCTCTTTCCGCCGTGAGAAAGCACACAAAGGTTAGCCATTTTTTTGTTCTTGTAGTATTTACAAACACATATAATAATCACCTCCAGGCTAACAATTAAGAAAAGACACATTCACAAGGTGTTTGAAAGAGAGGTAGTTTTTCTAATAAAAAAATAGTAGTACTCGCATTTAGCCCACTCTAAACAGCCTTTAGATTAATGACCATCATCAAGAGTCGGCGACTTGCTTTGCCTAGCTAGTGTGAAGTGTGAACTAGCAAACCGTGCTGGAAATGGCACTGTGCCAGCCGGGCACAAGTCGGCGGCATGGCTTAGCGAGTTTTAATGCCACCACATGGCGCCCATCCGCTGAAGATCCCCTCACTTCAATCACCGCGAGCGGCAGCGGTCATCACATGACACCAACTAATGACACGATTAGTCTATCAACAGTACCAGTAACATGGTAGCGATCACTGGTTTAACAATTGCTACCAGCGCCGGTCGGGCTTGACGACGCTGCCGAGCTAGCCTAATCATTATTAGGGTGGCAGCACCGTACCGGCAAGCAAGCAAGTCAACACTGTAATTGAAAGCGGCAAGTGAAGTGCATGCACCGCAACAAAAAGATTGGGTTTAATTTACCGGAAGCTTTACGCTGCTGATTGGGTTTGTTTGACTAACGCGGCCACGCCATCACCAAGGACGAAGCGATCAATCTGATGTGGCCATGGGCGGGCGAGAATAATCCGTTTTCTTAGAATGAGTAGTGGTGGCATGTGTCGCGTTTGTACTGACTACACGTATCGTGATGGCAGGCAAGGTTCGATGATTTCGCGTAGTTTTTTTTTTCTAGTTTCCAAATAAGAAGATTCGGCGTCAACCTATATCAATAAACATAATCGAAAAATATCACAAAAGGCACTGCCAGAAAAGGATCTCACAGTTTTTGCTGCGTGTGCTGTACTGTACTCGCAGAACCCAGCTACTAAACAGAGTAACGGTGATTAATAAATTTTTGGTGAAAGTTATAACTTCGGCTGACCTTATTTATGGTGGTAAACTGGTAAAGCAGTCACGCTGCAAATTAGCAGTGGCGTGTCCAATTCTGTTTCTTCTCTTTTCTCTTTTGTCTCTTTCAGCTTAATTCTTTTGCAAAGGTTTTTTTTGCCTTTGTTTAGGAATATAGCGGATTTCAAGTCTGTTTTAATTTTTACAAATAGTTTTTGTCTACTTATTGATTTTAGTTATCGTCTCTCCATGAGCCCCTGTTTGAATTCGGCATAACTGTCATCAACCAATTCTTAGTTAGGAGATGTTGTCCCCCCCCCCCCCCCCCCCCCCTCATTTTTTTTGCATTTCTATTTGGTGACCTTAAGATTCCTGTCGAGACCAAATTAAGGTTGTCTTAAGTGTGAGCTCCGTTCCTTGATAAAATCACTTTCCAAGTTTCTCAAATATTCCATTTCTTGGCCCTCTTGTAAATTTAGGGTCTGCTGCACTGATCACAATAGTCGTCTTTCTCTCTTCTTGCAAAATAAACGTGGATCCTTCAGCTTCGATTCCTCTGGTACTAATCTCATGCATGTACTCATGCCACTCCATCAAACTACTATCTTCATCAGTAAGCACGTTCGTTTTGCTTTTGACCATCTTCTCACGAAGAAAAAAAATCGATGGATGTCCGGTCATTGCTCGCGAGCTTTTCACGCATGCACATCGGAGAATTGACCAGTTGCATGTAAGGTATTGAAAGATGCTATGATTTTTATGATTTCGCCATAATCTCGAGCACCAAAAACTGTTACTTGCCTAGGTCCACCATAATAAGCTATTAGATTAATTCCACGATCATAGGGAAGAAAGACCAACTCGGGACCCTAGGGCTATGGCATGAAGACATTATGAGATGGCGAGGCATAGAGCACGACAAGGAAAGGAGCAACAGGGGCGGACCCAGTACACAACGAGCGGGGGCACGTGCCCCCACTCAAATTTTAGGTTTTCAAAGAAAATATACCTTCTTTTGTGTAGCTAAGGTCCATCAGTAACAAGCTGCAACTTAAATTTTTTGGGGAAATTGGATCTGTACTATTAAAAGATCCAAAGTTTAGAAAAATAGCATCAAAAGATCACTCCGTTATCTATATTTCTAGCATATCTGTTAAACGATAGCTCGAGGAGATAGAAACAAGAGATGAAGGGACAGCAATACAATAGCTCGAGGAGATGGAAACTAGGGTTCATACTCAAGCAAATTATCAGTGGCGTGCCCAATTCTGTTTCTTTCTCTTTTCTCTTCTGTCTCTTTCAGCTTCTTTTGCAAAGGTTTTGCCTTTGTTTTGGAGTATAACAGATTTGAAGTCTGCTTTAAGTCAAATTAGTAGCCGCGTAAATAGCATGGGTAGCTAGTTTTTCTCATGGTAATATCTGGGCCTTTTACTTGAAAAAATAACTTTTGGAAAATTTTTTATTTACTTATTGTGTAGCTATATTGTCTCTCCATGAGCCCCCTGTATGAAATCAGCATAACTATCATCAACTAATTCCTTAGTTTTTTTTCCTTAGTTTGAGTTTGAAGATGTTGTTGGGCTTTTTTATATTTTGTGCACTCCTATTTGGTGATGGTGAGATTCCTGTCAAGGCAAAATTAAGGTTGTCTTCGGTATGAGCTCCGTTTCTCGATAAAAAATCACTTTCCAAGTTTCTCAATGTGGCAGAACCGCCTAATTTAACACCCTTCCGGAGTACTCGTCTTCCATTAGGCACTAAGTACTTCAAAAGAGCGCTAAACTGAGCAGTTCCGTTGAGCACACCCAACGGGAGAACTCAAAAATCCACATTTAACATCAGGATCGTGAATGAGGGAGTAAAGCTTATAAAGTCCTTAACCATTTCTTACATCACTTTTAGTACAACATCAGAGTAATTCATTATGTAATTATAACAGCGGAATCTAAAACATTATCAGAGTTCAGCGGAAATGAAACCATGTTAAACATTAACATGAAGAACGTTTAAATGCATGAAATGATAACAGATTAATAGTATTTTTTTGTAAAACTTTTAGTGAGAGTTTTAATAAATAACTCTACTCCGTATCGCAAAGGAAATCCTCGCTGAGCCCACCAGGAGGTTTCCACACACAATTGTCAGCTCATCAGCATCCACCTGTCACCTGCAACAGGGGGAATAAAACCCTGAGTACTCAATTGTACTCAGCAAGACTTACCCGACAGGAGAAAAATAAAAGACTCCAATGATATGCAAGGCTTATCGGGCTGGTTGGTTTATTGCATTGCAGGAAGCATTACTACCTGTGCATCCTTATATTTATTTTTATTAGCAGTCGTCATTAGTTCATTAGCTATCCATTCTAGGTAAGCACCTGTTCTACTTTCAAGCAAGTGGTAAGCAATCAGAACCATTTTATCTTCTCTTCCAACAACTTTCTTGTTCCACTTCTTACTACGATGCTATGTCATAGTCAAGCCGTACCGTCTAAGCGACGGCGATTCGCGAATCAATGTGCCCAGCTGGGTGCCCCGAAAACACACGCCTCGCTTGTACCCCGGGCACAAGCAAGACCAACCCGTTGCACTCCCGTCAAGGGGTCCAGGTCCCCGTCCAAGCTCGGACTCTAAGCCCCCAACACTGCAGGCCCGGCCTCAGTATGGTGCTTAGACCTCCTCAACCCAATATATATAACCACCCTAAAAAGCCGGTCCGAAAAGAGCCGGAACCCATGACAGGAGAGAAACAAGTTTTCCTGCTCCCATAAGCAAGTATATGCTCGGGACAATAAATCTGTGACTTGACCAGGGTCCATGCAACGAACGGTCCTTAATTGACACAGGCGGAACAAATGCAACCAGAGCCCTGCTCTGCTGCCCAACCATGTTCAAGTCCATCCAACCCATTCCGCCCGGTCTCCAATTATCCATATACATTTATATACCATGAGATAGCAACATGATGATAATAACAATAAGATATTCCTATCTCTCGCGAGTGACAGAAGATCACTCGACTTCTACCGAATTCCTGTAGCATAGCAATCTACACGATCCTGACATACTAGTAAGACTCATGGGATCAAGATATTTATATGCAAGTGGGTTTCATTCAAATCCTTTAAACTTAATGCACAAGCATAATTCAAAGTGCAGAATAATAGGGGTTATGCACCGGGGCTTGCCTGGGTAAAAGATAACCAAAAGTTAGTATTCCATCTCCGGGACCTGTTTGCCATGGCACCACCTTTGATTAAACGCCAAGTCATCTGGTTGATCCATCGACCCATCAACCATCATCATCGTTCCTATTATGAAATGCAAAAATGCAATGCCTGCTTAAGCGGAATAAGCATAGCATAGATATACTTATTGAAAGACAAACAACATATCGTCACTCTCACTCCGACTCTCATCCTTTCTAAAAGAGATTTATTCGTGAGTTGGTTATTATTAAGAAAACACAAATTAACAATACAACTGCATCGCAATTTAATAAAATTCATGTAAGGTAAAGCAACATACTAAGCATAGACCTATCACCATCAGAGATGCATAACATTCTGTTTAACCTACATGTGAAGCAAGCAACACGGACAACATATTTGAGATATAGGATCACTAATTACTGTATATAAAGGTATTATTACTGGTAAGCGTGGGATAAAAGGTAACAGTCCAAACATCTCCGTTGTACATGAAACTTTTATGGAAGGTACATCTTGACTAATTATAAATGTTGTACAAGTTTTATAATTTTCAGATAAGCATATTATTTACTAGCAATTAGCAAAGATTTCATATCGATAAAAGCATGTGACAAAGATAAATTAATAACTCAGTAATTATACAAGATCTGGACCTCAAATTTTTATCCTAAATTAAACATCACATGAATAACATGCCATAAAATTTTTATCTCATTTGAAGCATAGCATCTACCGATATGAATTTCTCTATAATTAATCATAGGAAAAATATAGTGCAATATTTTTCTACTAAAACATGCAATATTATATATCTAATGCATAGAGATAAACGCAAGGGTTCCAAAACATCTTGATTTTCTATTTTACGAATTTTCTATGATTTACTATGAATTTCTAAAAGTTCAATACATTTAAGAAAAGACAAGAAGCTAATGACATAATTAACTAATCCCATAATTTCAAATGAGCTTTAAAAATTATGAAATTAATATAGAAGATAGAGTTTGATTTTAGATGAATTTAGGAAGAAGAATTCATTGAATCCGAGTTGATATGATGGAGATATAAAATTCGCAAGATAGCTGTGCAGGTAAATAAACACGAACTTTTGAAAGAGACGTACATGTGCTTGCACGTGAAGCTGAGCTTCGTGCTCGCGAGACACGTCCGCCATGGATGACCGCTCGAGCTAGTGGATGCAAGTAATTGGAGGGAGGTGAGTGACAGCTCGGAGCTCTGCTCGACCATAGCGGCCATGGCAGCGTTCGCGGCCGCGAGCAGCAGCACGAGCGAGATGCGGATGGAGAGGGCGAGGTGTTCTATTTAAGCACGGCAAGGCGCGGGCAGCACGGCGCTAAGACGCAAGCGAGGCAACAGTTCGGCAGTGCAACATGGGCACGTGGAGTCATGCATGAACGAGCCATAAAGGCCTGAGCCAGTGCACCTGTCTACGGCCATGTGCGGGCAGTAGCAGGATGTCGCGACGCGGCAAGCGTATGCAGCAGCAGCGCGGCACAGCAACGGCCAGACACAACGCAGAGCCACAGGGGTGCGGACGCGACGTCGAGGCGACGTGCACAGGCGTCCATGAGTGTTGTGTACGTGCGTGTGTTTTGCCATTTCCTTTCTTTTTCTTTTACCCAATATATATAAATAATTATGTAATTATAAATATGTCATTATTTCTTTATCACTAATGTCCATACACCCATGCGTATATTTATTGTATGTTTAAATGTATACTTATCTATAGAGATACATTCGAGAAGAAATAAGTCTGTACACTACTTCAATTAATATAGCGACATGCTTATCAAAACGGAATACGTGAGTGCATATATAAACCTCTCTATATATTTTTATTTGTTCATTAAATTGTTTTTTGTGCCAATGGTAAACACAACTTATTTTGTCCTTTTGTTAGGATTTTTCATTCACGCTTCCACGTGCTGAGTAAATTAACTTTGATGTTTATTTAATTTCTCTTAACCATAAACGTGAGTCGCATAATATTTGTTTATCAATTCATGTGACTTGTAAATCTAAATCCGAGTAACTCGTTGCAATAATTTTTGCTCAGTCCTTAACTCAGGTGCTAAGCAAGCTCGTAACACCAGGGGTGTTACAACCAACCCCCCTTAAAAAAGAATCTCATCCCGAGATTCGGAACAAGAATCAGACAAGGGGAAAACACGATTTCACTTCTTAGCAGAGATTACAATAGGAGATTACACGGCTTCGAAGACTACAACACTCGGGGATCTAAAGGCATCACGGCTAAGAATAAACTGATACAACTCACAACCTCTCTAGAAAACGACGAAGACGGGGACAGTGGAAAAGCAAAAGGAAAACAATTATCCAGAACATGGCGTATGCCCAACAGAGCCAGAAATTGGAGACTGGTACCAAGATCATCACGAACTCTAAACCTACGAACCCTAGGTGAACTTGAACTTCTCCAAAAGAAACCAGATCCCTTCTTCTCGAGTCACACCATCACCCTGACTAGCGACCCTTGCTCAGCGAGCAACGGCTGGATCTCGTACCTCTGCCTCCAACCGCTTCCTTCCCAACTGTTTCCCAAGCTTCTCCCACCAGAGCACGGACGGAGGGGATCAGCTATGCGAGCTCTCTGCTTCGGATCGGGAGGTGGGTGAAGGAGGAGCACTCGAGGCGGCATCTTATAGCTGGGTGGGATGGGGTGGTGGTGATGCAGCGCATCAGAAAAGAACGGGGTAGAAGGGAGTCACCAGTAGATCATGAGGTGGGGAGGGCATCGGCCATGGCGCTCTCCCAGCGCGAGTTGGAGTGGGGGAAGAAGGGAAAGGAGGGGATGGGGTTCGCTCGATGAGGAGGCGTGCGGGCGACGGCGTCCAAAAGAAAATGAGAAGGGAGGGGGGTCCGGTACGGGAGCAAGGGCGAGGCTCGAGAGCCGACACCGGCGCAGGGAAAAAGAGGAGGGGGCGCACTACACGAGAGGACCAGGCGAGTGCGGTACCACGCCGCGGCCACGCGGGAGCAGGGTGCTAGCGGGCCCCAGCACTGACGCCCTACACCGGATACGTAGCTACAAAAACTCAGCGCGCTCATCGCAGTCAAACTAGGCACAGGGACGACGTCAAATCAGGCATTCCGTTACTCCAGAATACCCGAGTACTATTTTTTTAGCTTTTCTCTTTCTTCTTTTCCTTGCAGCATACGAGTTAGAAGAGATAACTTCATCAATATGTTGTGGATTTCCCGTTGGAACACAAGGATTTTTTTTTGAAGAATATATTATTTTAGCAGGGACAGTACGATAGTGTAACTTGGTAAAGGCACTTGATCAATAACCTCGATACCAGCGCGCACCCAGCAGCATAACCATGTGGTCGCGATCCACAGGAGGCCCTCGGTTCCGTCGCGGCACCATAAGCCATTAACCAGGCGACTGTTACCAATTTACACGTAAAGAAGGCAGTGGGGTCATAGAATCAAATGAGTATTGTAAAGGAAGGTTCAAGCAACAAGGGTCTCTTCCTCAACAAGGAACGAGGAATGCGAATCCCACAACGGGTTCAAGTGTTCTGTTGGGACATCCACAATTAACTGATATAGTATACTCCGCTAACCCACATCGTTGATCCACTTTTCTCTTGATGCTACTTCGAGAACCCTAAACAAAATAATGTGAGATTTATGAGTAACAAACATGATGATTAAGCAAGCACGTTTCCAACGTCCTTACATGGTACAACATACGGGCACTTGCTCTCGACACATTGCTTGCCTCCTCCGGCTAAACGTTCTCAACCGCAACAAACAACACACAACAAAAGGATTGCAACGCTAGAGAACAACGAGGAGAAACACTACTAACTACAGATACATCTCCTCTAGGGCAACTACTCTACTTCATCGGGCCGAACGGCTTCATTCCTGCTCTGGTGGTACTGCTGCTGCACTGGGTTGCGGATCTCCGTCTTCTCCTGGTGGTGGCTGAGTGAGGGGAAGCAAGGGCTCCACTTCTGAAACCTCTGAGGGTGGCGGTGCTGGCGGTGCTGCTACATTGGTTCTTCTCCTTTCAGGCGGGTGGACAGGGATTCCCTCCAAGATCAAGGGTTCCAAACTTTCCCTGGCCAGCGTCCTACGCTTGGCGCTTGTGACGAGATAGGCGTCCTCCAACTCCTGGGCATGTCGATCTCTATCCACCTGATGGGCTTCCGCCAAGGCAGCCTCTCGACTTTCTGCATTTGCCACGCTGGCGTGTGCTTCAGCAAGCTGCACTTCAAGCATCCGGGAGAAGATCTCGGCTTCCTCGGCTCGGTGGAGGCACTCCCTCAGCTCCGCAGCCTGGCGATCATACTGCTCATCCAGAGCCAGTAGGTACGTGGTCATATGAACCACGGTGGGGTTGTCTTCCTGTTGCCCCTGTCCATACAAAGCCTCCAAACGAGCCCTCCATACCTGCCGATTCTTGTCCAAAGGTGGAAAGAACCGCATGGGGGTACGGGCAATGGGCTCCTCATAGATCTGACAAAGGTGCCGCAAGGCTTTGCGGGCCACAACTTGGTAGGTGTCGACAAAGCGAAACCCAGTTGCAGTCACACTCCAGCCTTCAGCGAGGTCAGGGAACTCCCCACTCTTCCCAATGTAGACGGTGACTTTGCATCGCTCAGTGCCATGCTTCATGTACTCACGGCCCTCATACTCGGGACGCTCCCGAACACCGAGTCTTTGCAGGGTTGCATACAGGATTTTGGGAAAACCCTCGGTGTTCAGGCAGTAGCTGCTAACCCAGACTCCTGCCATCTCTAGTGGTGGTGCAAGGAAGGATTTGCAAGAAGCTTTGCACCAAGGAAGCTAGGTAACTAGGATACTCGGAGTGGCGGTATCGAGTGGCTGGCTAGGCCTTTTATAAAGGCAAAACGGTCAGCGATCCTGGCGCAGTCTACCGTCAAGCTTGCACAGAACAACAACAGAGGATTGCCGAAATCACGCGACGATGGACACGCGAATGACCGAGGCCACGCGTGGATGTCTAGCACGGATGCAGAGGTGAACACGAAGGACCGAGGTCATAAAAGACTAGCACGACTGCAGGGTAGATGACCGACAAGAGCGTAGAGAGGGGTACGAAAGGGGCGAGCCACGACAGGCGTGAAACACGGTGAACGCGATACACGAAGCCACAGTATTGTAGTAACTCTTGGACAGACTGATTGACCTACACCACAAATGCACGAACAGGGTATGCATGAATGCACGTCCTATTCGCCCTCACGTTATTGCCGACATATAGGGCAACCGCACACAGATTTTTGGCACATCGCTCTCTCTATAGCTAGGCGATGCTATCGAACTATGCTCGGGTTAGTGTACCTGCAGAAAACTGGATTAAGCCTATCCAAGTCAGCAGAGTACCATCTATCTTAGATACATAACCATAGTAATAGGGCTATTTATATAACTTCGCATGCAGACGTCCTAACTTTTTGAAAAGATTTTGTTGTCAAATTTTTAATTTAGAAGGGGTTTAAAAGCTTTATTTCCTCATTTACGCTCTGATACCACCTGTGGCAGAACCGCCTAATTTAACACCCTTCCGGAGTACTCGTCTTCCATTAGGCACTAAGTACTTCAAAAGAGCGCTAAACTGAGCAGTTCCGTTGAGCACACCTAACGGGAGAACTCAAAAATCCACATTTAACATCAGGATCGTGAATGAGGGAGTAAAGCTTATAAAGTCCTTAACCATTTCTTACATCACTTTTAGTACAACATCAGAGTAATTCATTATGTAATTATAACAGCGGAATCTAAAACATTATCAGAGTTCAGCGGAAATGAAACCATTTTAAACATTAACATGAAGAACGTTTAAATGCATGAAATGATAACAGATTAATAGTATTTTTCTTGTAAAACTTTTAGTGAGAGTTTTAATAAATAACTCTACTCCGTATCGCAAAGGAAATCCTCGCTGAGCCCACCAGGAGGTTTTCACACACAATTGTCAGCTCATCAGCATCCACCTGTCACCTGCAACAGGGGGAATAAAACCCTGAGTACTCAATTGTACTCAGCAAGACTTACCCGACAGGAGAAAAATAAAAGACTCCAAGGATATGCAAGGCTTATCGGGCTGGCTGGTTTATTGCATTGCAGGAAGCATTACTACCTGTGCATCCTTATATTTATTTTTATTAGCAGTCGTCATTAGTTCATTAGCTATCCATTCTAGGTAAGCACCTGTTCTACTTTCAAGCAAGTGGTAAGCAATCAGAACCATTTTATCTTCTCTTCCAACAACTTTCTTGTTCCACTTCTTACTACGATGCTATGTCATAGTCAAGCCGTACCGTCTAAGCGACGGCGATTCGTGAATCAAAGTGCCCAGCTGGGTGCCCCGAAAACACACGCCTCGCTTGTACCCCGGGCACAAGCAAGACCAACCCGTTGCACTCCCGTCAAGGGGTCCAGGTCCCCGTCCAAGCTCGGACTCTAAGCCCCCAACACTGTAGGCCCGGCCTCAGTATGGTGCTTAGACCTCCTCAACCCAATATATATAACCACCCTAAAAAGCCGGTCCGGAAAGAGCCGGAACCCATGACAGGAGAGAAACAAGTTTTCCTGCTCCCATAAGCAAGTATATGCTCGGGACAATAAATCTGTGACTTGACCAGGGTCCATGCAACGAACGGTCCTTAATTGACACAGGCGGAACAAATGCAACCAGAGCCCTGCTCTGCTGCCCAACCATGTTCAAGTCCATCCAACCCATTCCGTCCGGTCTCCAATTATCCATATACATTTATATACCATGAGATAGCAACATGATGATAGTAACAATAAGATATTCCTATCTCTCGCGAGTGACAGAAGATCACTCGACTTCTACCGAATTCCTGTAGCATAGCAATTTACACGATCCTGACATACTAGTAAGACTCATGGGATCAAGATATTTATATGCAAGTGGGTTTCATTCAAATCCTTTAAACTTAATGCACAAGCATAATTCAAAGTGCAGAATAATAGGGGTTATACACCGGGGCTTGCCTGGGTAAAAGATAACCAAAAGTTAGTATTCCATCTCCGGGACCTGTTCGCCATGGCACCACCTTTGATTAAACGCCAAGTCATCTGGTTGATCCATCGACCCATCAACCATCATCATCGTTCCTATTATGAAATACAAAAATGCAATGCCTGCTTAAGCGGAATAAGCATAGCATAGATATACTTATTGAAAGACAAACAACATATCGTCACTCTCACTCCGACTCTCATCCTTTCTAAAAGAGATTTATTCGTGAGTTGGTTATTATTAAGAAAACACAAATTAACAATACAACCGCATCGCAATTTAATAAAATTCATGTAAGGTAAAGCAACATACTAAGCATAGACCTATCACCATCAGAGATGCATAACATTCTGTTTAACCTACATGTGAAGCAAGCAACACGGACAACATATTTGAGATATAGGATCACTAATTACTGTATATAAAGGTATTATTACTGGTAAGCGTGGGATAAAAGGTGACAGTCCAAACATCTCCGTTGTACATGAAACTTTTATGGAAGGTACATCTTGACTAATTATAAATGTTGTACAAGTTTTATAATTTTCAGATAAGCATATTATTTACTAGCAATTAGCAAAGATTTCATATCGATAAAAGCATGTGACAAAGATAAATTAATAACTCAGTAATTATACAAGATCTGGACCTCAAATTTTTATCCTAAATTAAACATCACATGAATAACATGCCATAAAATTTTCATCTCATTTGAAGCATAGCATCTACCGGTATGAATTTCTCTATAATTAATCATAGGAAAAATATAGTGTAATATTTTTCTACTAAAACATGCAATATTATATATCTAATGCATAGAGATAAACGCAAGGGTTCCAAAACATCTTGATTTTCTATTTTACGAATTTTCTATGATTTACTATGAATTTCTAAAAGTTCAATACATTTAAGAAAAGACAAGAAGCTAATGACATAATTAACCTAACTTGTAAATTCCATTCCGGAGCCCATTCCGTTTTAGCTATTGGAATGGAACATTCCGGTACCGGCCCATACCGGTGTACCATTCCGGACTTTATAATAATAATAATATGTGAATAAACTTATACATAAATGTACATATAAATATATTTTGACTTAACTTATGGCGTAATTAACATTTTTACCAAACCAAGATATCATTCAACAAGTTTATAAGACCTTATTTCAAAATTTAAACTCCAAAGTTCATACATGGAAAAATATAATCAATACAGCTACGGCCGGTATTGACCGGTTTTTGACCGGTATTGGCCGGTATTGGCCGGTATTGACCGGTATTTGACCGGTATTGACCGGCGTTGACCGGTATTGACCGGTATTTGACCCGGTACGGGATTGAGGCTCTTCTATACCGGTTTAGGGGCCGGTACGGGGCATTCCGGCCATTCCGGCCGGTACCGGAATGGAATTCACAACTATGTAATTAACTAATCCCATAATTTCAAATGAGCTTTAAAAATTATGAAATTAATATGGAAGATAGAGTTTGATTTTAGATGAATTTAGGAAGAAGAATTCATTGAATCCGAGTTGATATGATGGAGATATAAAATTCGCAAGATAGCTGTGCAGGTAAATAAACACGAACTTTTGAAAGAGACGTACATGTGCTTGCACGTGAAGCTGAGCTTCGTGCTCGCGAGACACGTCCGCCATGGATGACCGCTCGAGCTAGTGGATGCAAGTAATTGGAGGGAGGTGAGTGGCAGCTCGGAGCTCTGCTCGACCATAGCGACCATGGCAGCGTTCGCGGCCGCGAGCAGCAGCACGAGCGAGATGCGGATGGGGAGGGCGAGGTGTTCTATTTAAGCACGGCAAGGCGCGGGCAGCACGGCGCTAAGACGCAAGCGAGGCAACAGCTTGGCAGTGCAGCATGGGCACGTGGAGTCATGCATGAACGAGCCATAAAGGCCTGAGCCAGTGCACCTGCCTACGGCCATGTGCGGGCAGTAGCAGGGTGTCACGACGCGGCAAGCGTATGCAGCAGCAGCGCGGCACAGCAACGGCCAGACACAACGCAGAGCCGCAGGGGTGCGGACGCGACGTCGAGGCGACGTGCACAGGCGTCCATGAGTGTTGTGTACGTGCGTGTGTTTTGCCATTTCCTTTCTTTTTCTTTTACCCAATATATATAAATAATTATGTAATTACAAATATGTCATTATTTCTTTATCACTAATGTCCATACACCCATGCGTATATTTATTGTATGTTTAAATGTATACTTATCTATAGAGATACATTCGAGAAGAAATAAGTCTGTACACTACTTCAATTAATATAGCGACATGCTTATCAAAACGGAATACGTGAGTGCATATATAAACCTCTCTATATATTTTTATTTGTTCATTAAATTGTTTTTCGTGCCAATGGTAAACACAACTTATTTTGTCCTTTTGTTAGGATTTTTCATTCACGCTTCCACGTGCTGAGTAAATTAACTTTGATGTTTATTTAATTTCTCTCAACCATAAACGTGAGTCGCATAATATTTGTTTATCAATTCATGTGACTTGTAAATCTAAATCCAAGTAACTCGTTGCAATAATTTTTGCTCAGTCCTTAACTCAGGTGCTAAGCAAGCTCGTAACACCAGGGGTGTTACACTCAAATATCGCATTCTTTGGCCCTCTTGTAAATTTAAAATTTTCATGGCCTTATATACCTTCTCTTGTGTATTCAAATGCCATTTTACCCTTAAACATCACCAAATTCATCACAAATGTCACTCATGTGTTGTGCATCCATTACTGCCTTAAGTTGCCACTGGCCGTAACATGCCAACACCCATTGATACCCATTAGCTAGCTAACACTCTTATCTCCTAATTCTGCTAGTTAACACTCTTATATCTCTTAATTTCTAAATCCTTAGAGTGAATACAAAACTCTTAACACTTTGTATAGATACAATAGATTATTCTAGATTAATCATATTAATAGATAAGAGTGTTAACTACTGCAACATTAATGAATAGGTATATTTTTGTGAACTGAGTGTAGCTTCATGGTCCAACAAAAGCTATAGCTTCATTTCCCATGTCCCTAAGCATAGGACGTGTTTGAATGAATTTGGTTTATTGTTAGTCAGTTATTTTTTAGTCTTAGCCCGTTTAAATAAGGCCTAAATTTTTAACTAACTATAGCTAATCAATCTTAACTAAGATAAGATTAATTTTTAACTCTCAGCTAATAACTAGCGCTAGCTGCTGGTACAATTATCGTACACGCACCTGACATCCTCGCCTGGGAATTTTTTTTTATTTTTAGCCCAAATTTGAAACAAATTTTAAATTTAACCCATGTTTCAAAAATGCACTGAACCCCGCCAGGCGGGGCAAATGCACTGAACCCCGCCATGCATGGTGGCGGGGTACACCTCCGACGTGGCATGGTGACGTGGCGTCACCCGGGGCGTACCCCGCCATGATGGGTGGCGGGGTACGCCTAACCCGCCACCGATCATGGCGGGGTGTACCCCGCCACCGGTCACGGCGGGGCGCGGCTTAAATATAAGCCGCGCCCCGGCCTCGCCCCCGCCCGCTCTGTCTCGCTCGTCCGCCGCCTCCGCCGTCCCCGCGCCGTCTCCGTGCCGCCGGAGAAGCCTTGGCCGCGCCCCACCGTCCCCGGGCTCCCCCGGCCGCGGCCCACCGCCCTCCGGGCGCCCCGGCCTCGCCCCGGCGCCCCCCGTCGTCCCCGCGCCGTCCCCGCGCCGCCGCGCCCCGGCCGCCCCGGCCGCGCCACACCGCCCTCCGGCTGCCCCGGCCGCGCCCCACCGCCCTCCGACCGCCCCGGCCGCGCCTCGCCGCCCCCCGCCGCGACCCCGCTGCCGCGACGCCGCGGCCCGCCGCGACGCCGCCGCCCGCAACCGCCGTCCGCGCCACCGCGTCGTCTCCCGCGCCCCCGGCGACCGCGCCCTCGGCCGCGTCTCCGGCATTCGTTCCCGCGCCGCGACCCCGATAATTTTTACGGTAATTTTGTTTACTTTGTCGTTTAAATTATTTATTTGTAGTAAATATTAATAAGTTTTTATTATTTCTTTAGTTATTTATTTATTTGTCATTGTATTATTTAGTTATTGAATTATTACGATTATTAGTTGTTTAGTTATTAGTTGTTTAGTGATTGAATTATTAGTTGTTTAGTTATTTATTTGTTTTTATTAGTTGTTTAGATATTGAATTATTAGTTTTTATGATTATTAGTTGTTTAGGTATTAGTTAATTAGTTAACGATTATTAGTTATTCGGATTTTATTAGGTACTGTTAGTTATTTAGTTACGTACGTATTAGTTATTTAGTTATTAGGTAATATTAGTTATTAAGTTATTTAGTTTGGTAACGATGATTTGTTATTGACGACACAGTTGACTTATTAGGTAATATTAGTTATTTAGTTAGTTATGTAGTAATTAGTGGTACCATAATGGTCATTTAATAATGAGATGTCAAATCGTTTTGTAGATGGATTACGGTGTAAGAGTTTTTTACGGAGGAAGTGTTAGGAGAGAGGATTGCCAGTTTGAGGATATGTATGAAGAATTGGAATGGTTTGATGGCACCCCTAGTTTCCGCGATCTATGTGACCGTTTGAGTTTGAAGTTTGGCGAGGCTTTCACACTAAAGGGTAGGTTCGATGTTGGAAAGAATAGGGCACACTATGTCATGATGGACTTGTGCAACCAAGGAGAGTGGTCCCGATACAATAGGGTCATCCAAGGTTCGAATGTCGGCATGGCTGAGTTGGTGCTGGAGAATGTTGAGAATGAGGAGCCGTCCTTGGACAGTGATACTCTAGGAGATTGTGGTGTGCAGATGCAACAAACTATGGAGAGTATGGACTTGGATGGTAATTTGACGCAGGAGCGGGTTCATTCTCCTCCAGTTGGTCATATAAGCAATGATTTTGATGTAGACGAGTTTGAACAGGAGGAGGAGGAGGCGGCAGCGGAGGAAATGATTGGTGATGATGTTAGCACAGATTCGGACGATTCAGGAAATGAGGAAGGAGGTCCCCATGCCATGCGAGCATCGGTTGAAGCCATGCCCTCTAGAGGTGCACCTGCCATGTGTACACCAGTTCGTGGCATGCCCTCAGGAGTACCGCTTGAGGTACTTCATGGCATGCAGAGTCAGGGCACCTTAGCCACCGGTTATCCAGATGATGGAGTGCAATATGAAGGATGGAGCAGGGTTAGGGAGCCACAACAATACGTTGCACCACCCTCTTATACATCGGCAGAGCTTACACAGCTGAGGGAGGCTGGCTTGCCTTTTACCGGTGTGCCAAATTATATCGATGTAAGTATGTCGCATATGGCAGTTTGTGACACGGGTTTGCAGATGTGTAAGGAATCATTGTACAACCATAAAAATTTAATACTGAGGAAGGGAATGCTTTTTAATACGATGTCGGAGATGAAGTTGTTCCTTCAGGACTATGCTGTGTATCATCATAGGCCTTACACGGTTCGGCATTCCGACAAGGAGGTAAAATTCCACATATTATGTAAGGCTGGATTCCCGTGCTCGTGGAAGTTAAATGCACGAAAGAGGCGGAGTGATGGTAAGTGGAAGGTAACTTCGGTGGAACAGCCGCACAGATGCCAGACTAATGAGGGTAAAAGGTACCATCCCCAGTTAACGGCTCGGTATCTAGCCCGCCGTATATTGGGTCTTGTAGATAAGGACAACGACGTATCAGTGCCTTTCTTGCAAGAGACCATAGTCACATTTGTTGGGTATGAGGTCACGTATGGAAAGGCTTGGCGGGCAAAGCAAATTGCCCTGGCAATTCGTTAGGGTAGCTGGGAGGAAGCCTATAACAGGGTTCCACGCATTTTGCGTGCGATGGAACACTTCAACCCTGGCATGAGATCGTTCATATACACAGGAGGGTTCTATCTTCAGAACTCGTTGAGGCATATTCTGTACCGTGTGTTCTGGTATTTCGATCAGTGCAAACATGCATTTCAGTATTGTAGGCCAGTTGTTCTTGTTGATGGCACGTTCCTCACCGGCAAATACAGGGGCACATTGATGATGGCTGCTGCTGTAGACCCAGAGAACCAGATAGTACCAATGGCTTTTGCTTTGGCAGAGGGGGAAAACAACGATTCATGGTCATGGTTTATGCGTCTGCTCCGTGTTCATGTGCTTGGCCCTTCTCGCACCATTTGTCTGATTTCGGACCGTCACATTGGAATTCTAAATGCAGCCGATAAACACATTGATGGTCACCCGGCTCTAGTGCACCGTTGGTGCATGCGACATTTTGCCGCCAATTTCTGGCGGCGTCAACGCAAGAAGGATGTGGCTGACAAGTTAAAGGAGCTTTGTAATAAACGTACGGAACGCGAGTTCAACGAGACTATGGTAGAACTAGAGAAGATGCTTAACCAAGCTGGCAAGGCATGGTTAGACCAGCAGATGGAAAATAAAGCCAAGTGGGCATTAGCTTTTGATGAGGGCGGCTTCCGGTACGGCATCATGACAACAAACTCCTCTGAGTCTTTCAATCGTGTGTTCAAAGGCGTTCGATCTCTTCCAGTGTCTGGTATTGTCGAGTTCTCTTTTAGGAAGTGCAATGAGTATTTTGTTAAGCGGTATAGCCTAGCCCAGAGGAATGAAGAGGAGCTTGGAAGATGGGGCAAGGCGGCACACGAATATTTGAAGGAGGCTGAGGAATTGGCCAAACAACAGGTTGCCGAGGCTTATGGACGGGACATGCTTGTTTTCTGCGTACGAGCTAGAGGGGGCACAAACCTGGGCGGCGAACGATTTGGTGGCCGAACGTACCGTGTCGATCTTGGTAAAGTAGAATGTAGTTGCAACGTCCCTCAGATCATGCATGCCCCTTGCTCACACATGATCACCTCTTGTTGGCTTAGAGGTTTTGACCACACAGTTGCACCGTACATGTCACCCTTGTATCTCCGTGCCAACACCCTCAAAGTTTGGGAGAAGAGTTTCGAGCCATACCTTGACGAGTCACAGTGGCCTCCATACTACGGTGAGGACTACGCGCCTTATCCGGACCTGAAGAAGGTAGGGAAGGGAAGGAGGAAGAAGAAGCGATTGAAAGGCGATATGGACAGTATGAAAGGTTACGGCGCCGATATGTATGGTGGCGGGGACTTTGACGAAGAACGTGCGCAGAACCTTTGCTCCATTTGCAAGAATCCTGGTCATAACGCTAGATTTCATAGGCGGGCGAGACAAGAGGTGGTATATATTGTAAACATGCATTTATAATATTATAATTTTTATTTGTACTTGTCTTTATTTTTTTATAACGTTGTTAATTGTTCTAATGTTATTAATGTTTTCTTTGTTTTTTACGAACAGGGAGTTTCAGGCTTGCAAGATGGAGGCGCGGGCTCCTCATCCACGCTTTAGCCTCCTTGAGGCTGACTACGACAAGGACCACCGGGCCCAGGCCTTGTCGGAGCTGCAGAGGCCGTTGCGTCCGCTTCGTGTTCGCACGCACCGCGTACATAGCTGGGACGAGCGGTACGCGCCCTACATAGAGCGGGCGGGATTCATTGAGATCGTTCGGGTGTACAACAGTTCACTCCCCACACTTGACCCTGCCCTTCTTACTGCCTTTGTGGATAGGTAACCTTGCTTTTTCCATCTATTGTCTTTGTTTTGAAAAATTGGGCTGTGAACTTGCCTATTACCACAAACTTGTAATGATGCAGGTGGAGACCGGAGACGCACACCTTCCACACACCATGTGGGGAAATGACCATCACGATGCAAGATGTGAAGATGATATTGTGCCTAAGTTTGGCAGGTCATCCGGTGACTGGGGTCGCCGACGAGTCTAATTGGGTAGAGTTGGTGGAGCAGTTCTGTGGTAGGAGGCCATCAGAGGCAGAAGTTAAAGGCACAAAGTAAGTTCATATTTGCGCCCCATTGAAATCACTGATACAATCATTTCATGTACATCTATTTTTTTATAATAATACTTCAATTCCAATTGCAGGAAGACATCAGGAGTGTCGTCGTCTTGGATAATCCAAAACTTTGGTGCAGGGCCTCCGTTGGGTGCTCCAGATCATGAGGTCGAGGTATATGCAAAGGTGTGGCTGTGGCACTTCTTGGGCGCTTTCTTGTTCCCCGACTCCTCAGGCGACAGCATCAGCTGGATTTTCTTGAGGATCCTAATCCAGCCACTTGAGAATATTGCATCGTATAGCTGGGGTACCGCGGTCCTTGCTTGGACATATCGTCAGCTTTGTACCGCCTGTCGTCGCCAGGCGAACAATGCTAACCTCGGTGGCTGCTCGTACCTACTGCAAGTATGGATTTGGGAGCGGTTTCCGGTTGGGAGGCCGACTCAACCTCCGCGTTTGCCTGTGAGTACATTGACAACTTTGTTATCGTCATACAACTAAAGAGATTACTGACACCTTGTTTGTGTAAACTTGCAGGAATGGCAACATCAAGACGTTCGCCCCACCGCCCTTTTCATCTGGAAAGACGCTAAGATAGTGAGGGGCGAGTTGGAAAGGAGGTACAAGCAGTACACGGATGCGATAGACGTGTTGACACACAACTACGTAAGTTATATCAACATTTCCTACTAAAGGCACTATCAATAAGATTGATACTTAATTAAGTTTCTTTACTTTGCAGGTAACATGGACACCGTGGTCTAGGTGGGAGCTAGAGGACTACCTTAGTCCGCGCTGCGAGGAGGAATCGGACGAGTGGCTTTACGAAGGGCCACTTATCTTCTTCCATATCATCGAGATGCACTACCCTATGAGGGTTTACAGACAGTTCAGGAGGTTGCAAGGAATTCCACCGCTGTACTCCACCAACGCTCAGCTGCATGGGTACGATGGCAATATGTTTATTCTACTTAAGCGCCTCATTTCTAATGCAATATGGCAATGCAGGATTGATCGGAGGCTTCGGACCACGCAGAAGAATTGGGCGTTGACGCACGACCAATATTTGAACAGATGGTATAACAGGACTCGTCGTCAGATCAACCAAATTCCGCCACACCACCCGGCAAGATGGATGGAGTACCTTCAATGGCTACAGCGAAGTACGAGGACTCATCTCATGGTCCCGTACACGAACATGCCTGCAGATGCGGCCGATGAGGATGACATCGCCGATGCGTTCGACGATGCGCAAAGGAGGCAAACACAACTTCTTAGGGCGCCTCTCAATAGATACGTGGTAAGTACTTTGCACTTATATTGTAAAACGAGGTAAGGGGTTTACATTTCAATTGAAATGTTCGAGTTAACGTTGTGTGATGTTGTAGGCACAACAGTTGTCGAACTACTCCGAGAAAGCTTCCAGGCAACTTTTTCGGACTAGGGACGACAAGACGAACCCTCTTCGCGCCTTCGTCAAGGTACTTTTGATAGTAACATTCGTGACTACAACTCAGTTACTTTTAAAATTCACGCTTAATAATGCTTGTTGTCATCTTAATCTGTAGAGAATGAAAAAAGGCTGCAAAAAGTTGGCTCAAAAGCTGAGCTGTGCGGATACGACTTTGGACATACCGTACAACCCCACGTGGTCCAGGAGCCAGACGATGTCCACCACAGCTGCTTCTGCTAGCGACACCAGAGCTGCGTCCTCGTCTATTCGTACTCCGCAGGATAGAGGGAAGGGTCCAGCGGCTGCGGACGATGTGGATGAGGCACTTCAGTATGACACGACGAGTGGCGACGACGACGACGACGACGACGAAGAGGACGTTCCACAGTGGGATTACACCGGTCACGAGGAGATGGGTGCCTCACAGCTCTACAGTGCTCCTTTTGGTACACAGGGGTTCGACTACACACAGCAGGAGAACTACACACCAGCCGAGCAACAGGTTCGTATGCTTTGCTTTCTCTTTAAATTTACTGTTCTTAGATCAACATTTATAGTAGCTCATCAGGTTGCTTGCTTGCAGGGGCCGTCATCGACGCAGCAGCTCGATCGTGGACATAGGTGACAGCGCGAGAGGCAGCAACGGGACCGCACAGACGTTGGCTGGAGAAGCAACGTGGTCCCTACAAATCCAAGGAGGCGACGGAGACCACGAGACCCCTACACCCCAGGCGATTAGTAGAGTAGCAGACGCCGGACACATATTATCATAGTTATGTAGTGCTAGAACAATTAAATTATGTGTAGGTGTAGCAGCAGTACTCTACTTGGTTATTTCGGTTCGACTAATGTAGTTGGTAACACTCGTTTAATCTTTGTCGTAAACGCAATTATTTGTGACGATCAGTTGACCCAATTATTTGTGACGATCCGTTGTCGTTAACTAATTTCGATTCGACCCCTGCCATAAACTTGCTGTAAATCACTCAACATGACTTCCTGCATTTGTGACGATCAGTTGACGCAAAACGAAATGCAGTTCTTGCGCGGTCGAAGTTTCAGGCAACCCCGCCATGGGTGGGGGCGGGTTAGGGGTACCCCGCCATGACCCATGGCGGGGTACCCCTAACCCGCCCCCACCCATGGCGGGGTTGCCTGAAACTTCGACCGCGCAGGAACTGCACTAAGAAACTGTATTTATACACTGCCGCGATAAACCACATAACAATCTTAGTAAGTGGACCAACAAATGAAGCGAATGACGATGTGATAAAAGTACAATGACATGTTTCAAAGTACAACACTGACAAAGTACACGACACAAAGTTTCTACGCCACTACGAACGTCAAACACTAACAACGACAACGTGAAGACGTGACAATTTAAATTATTACAAAGACACTTGTACGTCAATCAAATTGCGTGCACCACTGCGTAAGCAACTCGTCTTCGGACTCGGAATCCTCCACTACCACCTCCTTACCCTTGGTGGCCTCGACTGACTTGGCTTCAGAGGCCTGACGCCGGTAGTAAGCCGCCTCCGCCTCGTCCGCGGCCTGAGAGTACAACTCGGCCTCTTCTTGGGTCATGTCTGTTGGCCCCCATGAGTCGAACAACGGTGTCTGTTGGCTCTGGTACGCTGCCTGAGCCTCGTGTACTGCAACATCCTCCTGGTAGCCCAATTGTTCGGCTAGACGAATGAGCTCGCCTATCCTCCCGGTGTCGTCGTCTTCCTCCGGCTCGGCCTCCTCGTCAACCACAATCGGACGACTTGCGGTGTACCTAGCACGAGCCATATCTGCTTCCCAGCCGCCGGTGCATCCAATCTCTGCAAGTACAAAATGCAAACAATTAACAGGATCTTTGCAATGAGTTAATTGACAGTAAAACAAAGAAGTTTGACTTTCCAAAAAACGCAATGACTCACTCGCACATAATGAGTCAATAGTTTCGTTCAAGCCTTGCATCTCTGCTCTCGCAGCCTCCTCTGCAGCCTTCCTTGCATCCTCTTCAGCCTTCCGTGCCTGGTACTCCTCTACATCCTTCTTCTTTTGCTCGTACCACTTCTTCCACGCAATACTCTCCGGGTTACGAACACGTAGGTCTTGGGCCCGTCGTAGCATTTTCTTCTTGTGGCTCTTAACGAAATCAGTGACGTAGCTTGCAGGATATCCTCTGCTATTGCGAACTGCTACCATTGTCTTATACTCATTCTTGAAATTATACACATCATCATATGATTCCCACTTGCATTTCCGAGTGCTCTGTTGCAACAAATAGATGAATACAAAGTTAGCGTACCAGAGTTAATAAAATAAAACATTAGCACTAAGTGTCAACAGTCCTAGCAAACCTCGTCATAATCGATCATGTGGCCACAGAAGTGCCCAATACCAAGGCCTGAAGGGACAAGGCCGTAGCTAGCTTCAACACCACATTTGCACATCACAGGAGGCGCAATAGACCTCCTCTTCTTCTTCCAGTCTAGCACCTCCACATTCTTCTCCGGCTCCGGCCAATGGCTCTTTGGACCATAGATCCATTCCTTGAAACGGCACTTTAGAAAATCATGATCCTACAAAATCAAAACAGTAAAACACACATATAGAACGTGACATTCCAAGGTTCACTCAAACCTTACCTCATGTCGTAGAGGACAAATGAACTCTTGTTCATTGCGTGGGTTTATCACGGCTTGCTCTCCGCAAAGGCACTTTGGAGGATCCTCGAGCCGCCGTGCCGATGCTACGGCCTTCTCTTCGTCCGTCATAGGAGGAGGGTTTGGAGGGGGCGGAACCCAGCGAGTAAACACCTCACGCTTGCAATGATCAATGCCGGGGTAGAAAAGGAGAATCCTTGGATCAAATTTGTCCGGGCCATCGATCCATTGGAAAAAAAACACCGGAAGTAGGGCTATACAAAAGTTTCAATTACCTCATCGCGAATACAACATCAGCCACCAATAAAAACAACAAAGGGCACAATTACTTACGCTACAACTATAACATGTGTAGAAGCAACGAGCCGCAGTATCGGGATGTCTCGACTGGCCCACGTGTGCCGGATGACCACAATCACAGTTAGGTATAGGTTCCTCGGGAGGAACGGGAGCATCCTTACAAGACACGTCGGGGTACATCTCTCTAGGACGACCCTTTTTCCTCCAAATCGACTCACGATACGAGTCCTCCATCTAATAAAACGAAACGATTTCAACACAAAACGATACACGCAGAGACGGGGTGGCCGGAACAAGGAGCGACGATGGCCCATACCTGACGGGGAGGAGGGAGGGACGCCGGAGAAGGACGCTGAGGGGAGGGGAGCTCGGTCCTAGGGCGCTGCGGGAAATGGAATGGGTGAATGACCAAAAACAAGAAGTGTCCGGGCTTTTATATGGCCGGGGGTGTACCCCGCCATGCATCATGGCGGGTTAGGGCAACCCCGCCATGATGGGTGGCGGGGTACAGCCCTGCCACGCTGGCGAGTGCTCTGCCACCCCTGCCACGTCGGAGGTGTACCCCGCCACCATGCATGGCGGGGTTCAGTGCATTTGCCCCGCCATGCATGGTGGCGGGGCCAAACGGGTTAGATTTAAAAATTTTTTGAAACAAGGGTTAAATTTAAAATTTGTTTCAAATTTGGACTAAAAATAAAAAAAAATTCTCGCCTGGCTATCGGACTGACAGGCGTATAGACAGACGCGGAGTTTGTTTATCCGTACCGTAGACTGAGGTACCGTTTAGATGTCAAAAAATTTTGCCAAATTTTTCAGATTCTCCGTCACATCTCATCTTTGGACGCATGCATGAAGTATTAAATATAGATAAAAAATAAAACTAATTACACAGTTTAGACGAAATGGACGAGACAAATCTTTTAAGCCTAATTAGACCATGATTAGACACTAATTACCAAATAACAACGAAACTGCTACAGTTACATTTCGCCAAAAATTTTGCCAACTAAACGGGCTCCCGACGGGACGATTATTGTTTGTGTGTATATATATACACATATACGGCGAAGTCGTACAGTAGACTGGTTAGTAGTACCAAAACAGAACGGCACCATACGTAGAACTGAAGACGACACGAGGAGCGCACAGACAGAGCAGTCGCGCTCGGACGCCACCTCTCATCAACGAGAAAATCCGTGACACGCCCAAGACGAAACTCGTCTTCACCCGATCGTAAACCACAGGCCGCATCGCGGGACGCTACTGGCCACGTGCTGACGCCGGCACGCTTGAACCGGTCTTCGGCCTTCTTCCACCGCGCGACCCCTCGGGCGCCACGGGAGCGCGAGCGCGGCGAATCTGGCCGCGCACCCGTGCTCCATATGCCCCCACGGCAACCGCGGCCCCCGCCACACCACGCGATGCCAGTGCCAGGCCTGGCACCCGGATCAGGGGTGGATCACGGGTCGCGCGGGAGCTTAGGAAAAAAACCGCAGGAAATCACGCGGAGACCTGCTGCGGCCATGCGGGCGCACGCGAAGGACTCGGCTCCCGGCACGGTGCTGCACTGCTGGGCTCGAGTCGAGGCTCCCTTCCGTTCCACTCCGCGGCTCGCCGGCTCGGTTTTGGTTTGCTGCTGCCAACTGGTCTCTACTGTCCACCAAGTGGGCGGCGAAGCCTTCACGGTGACTCCACTCCACTCCACTCCGTTTTGCTAGGGCCTTGTTTAGATGTCCAACTTTGGACATCCAAAGTTGGCATTTTGACGCTGTAGCGTACTGTAGCATTTCATTTGTATTTGGTAAAAATTATCCAAACATTGACTAATTTGGCTCAAAACGTTCATCTCGTAAAGTACAATAAAACTATACAATTAGTTTTTGATTTCATCTACATTTAGTACTCCATGCATATGCCGACATTTTGATGTGATGGAAATCTTCTTTTTGCATAGTGAAATTTGGTGACAAATTTGGTGATCTAAACATGGCCTAGTAGTTCCGGGAGACGCAGCGAGACAAATTGCAGGCTCCTTGTCTCAAATGGGTCATCTGAGCTGGACTGCTAACTGTGCAACGAATGGTCAGAGTGGCGCTGTAGCCGGAGCCGGGAGCCCATGTGGTGCACGTGGACCCAGCGCAGCTGTTGCGCCGCTGCATGCAGGTGCAGCAGCAGACGGACTGACGGAGACGATCCAAGCTTCCACCTGCCGCCTGCCGGAGAAGAGAACATCTCGGAAATATAGGACTGACAGACACGTACTACTACTAGACAGATGCAGGGTTTGTCAGGAGAGCCTGAAGCTTTTTCAGGAGCAGATGCAATGCAATCACCGTTCTTGTCTGGGTCTGCCAGTGATGTCGAGATGTGCGCCTCGTTTAGCTCCCCGAATCGGGGTGGCAAACTTTGCACAGTGCCACCCCGAACACTGTAGCACGTTTGTTTTTTTAATAATTATCTAAATCTTGATTAATTAGACTCAAAATATTCATCTCGCAGAGTACAACAAAACTGTACAATTAGTTTTTGATTTCATCTATATTTAGTACTCTATGCATATGCCGGTATTTTGATGTGATAGAGAATCTTCTTTTTGCATAGTAGAATTTGGAGTGAAATCTGGAATCTAAACAGGCCGTGATAAGCTTGTGTTGCAAGCGTTACTGGTACACCGAATTTTGACCAGAAAAAATGGCTTTTTTCCCAGATTTTGCATGCACGCGCAGAAAATTACAAAGAGCGCCCGTATTTATGAGCGCTGACGCACCAACAGTGGCCTGCGATCACAAGGAATCAAACCGAAGGAAAAAAAAATGAAGCGGAAAAGCAAACCGAATTGACATCACAGGGCAGATCGGCGAACCGGTCAGAATCAGGAAATGAGACGGCCGGCTAGCCACACCGCACATAATCCCAAGATTAGGCTTCATCATTAATTAATTATCTAATAGTTCATCCATCATCCTTCATTTCATTCCGGAGGCTCCTGCGAGCGACCAGGAATCGATCGAGCGAGCCCGGCGCGTGCCGTGGCTCCGATCGTCAGGTCGCTCGCGTGTCGCCGCTCCGAAATGAAGAAAAAAAAAAACTCCCTTCTTCGTTCGTTTCAAGAAGGAGCAAAAATTACAGCAGCAGCAACGTCGATCAAGAAGAACAGCAAAGCAAGCACCTTACAAAACCAGAACGGAAGGACGGTACGGCGACGGTTGTAGTAGTACTGGCGGTGGTGGCTACGGTACGGTAGAGGCGCGCGCCCGCGACGCCGCGATGAGAGGCGCGCGGTATCTTCACTCGGACGGCGCCGCCGCGGGCGCGGCCATCCGGGGCGAGGTGACGGGGAAGAGCGGGAGAAGGCGCGGGGGCTCGGCGCCTCTCGGGGACGGGTGGAGGAAGAATCCCCTCTCGGCGATGGCGGCGCGCTCGGCCTCCTCGGAAGACGACGACGTCGACACCGGCGAGCGGTTGAAGGGGTCACCGGTGAGCGGCGTCACCGGGCTGCTGAGCCTGAGGGACGGGAAGTCCAGGACGCTCGGCGACAGGATCTCCGGCGTGGCCCTCGTCCGCGGCGACGGCGGCGGGCCCATCGCCAGCGGTGCGATCATCTTCAGGTTCTTCAGGCTGCTCCGCCGCTCGTACAGCTTGAAAGACGGCTTCTTGGGCCGGCACGGCCCGCCGCTAGCCGCCTGGCCGCTGCCGGTCCCGGCGCTGCCGCTGTTGGCAGCTGCTGCTGCTGTCGTCGTCGCGTCGTTCTTGGCCGGCTGCTCGGCGCCGGTGAGCATCTGGACGACCTGCTTGAACGAGGTGGTGTCGGCCTGGACGAAGGTGGTGGGGAACGGGGTGGTGTCGATGGTGCGCGGGATGGGCCTGGGGGACTGTGGGAGGTTGTGGGGCTGCGCGCGGTGGTGGGGGTGAGATGGGGAGGTAGAGGACGACGACGACCAAGAGGTGGAAGAGGAAGGTGAGTTGGGGTCCTGCTGATGAGGCATGGGGAGGAGTTGCTTGGTGGAAACCTCCATTGGAGTGTGGGTTTTGGCGTTGGTGGGGAAGAGTACTTGGGAGGAGAGAAGGGCTGGGCCGCTGGGGAGGCGAGGGGAGGAGGAAGAGGATTTGAGTGGAGGAAGAGGGTGGGGAGGTTAAGAAGAGAGACAACGCAGAAGGAGGGGAGTTAGAGGCGCATTGCTTGTGGTGTGAGTGAGACTTTGGATGCATGCTCTTTGTTTCAAAAAAAACTTTGGATGCATGCTCTCTCCGTCTTCTTATCCCCTCCCCACCTCTCTCTCGTCTTTCATTTAAATTCAAAAAAAAAGTCTGTTTCATTTCGCGCGGGTTTCCTCTTTTCTTTTTCTCTACTTTTCTTTGTCCTTTTCCTCTTATTTTCTCTGCTTGTGTTGGGTAGTGCGGTGGTGGCCAGGTGGGGAAGTAGAAGAGGTAATCTTGGACTGAAGTACTGAACCTCAAGGTTCCTCCTATTTAGACCACCAACCCTCAAAACTAAATTTTAGAGATTGAGGCAGTAAACGAGGTCTAGTAGAGTCCCTACTAGAATCCTCAAATTTGAGGGTCCTTCAAATCCTTCGTCATGCCCTCATTCCTAGGGGGCTATGGAAGGAGCCCCTACTCAATGTTTTTTTTTGGTGTTGGTCTTGCACGTCATTTTGTATCTGCTCCTCACGCTCCTCCCTGACCCCCATCCTTGGCTTGCGATTCCTACCGGCAGCACCCGACGCGAACTCCTCCCCAGCGCCTCTCCTGGCGAGACCTCCTCCAGTCCTCCCCCAGCGCCCCTTCCCCGGCAACCCCTAGATTTGGCCTCTCCTCCAGCGGCGCAACCTCCTCCGGTCCTCCCCAATGCCTCTCCCCATACCAATGTCTTCATGGTGTGGCCTCCTCACCTTCTAGCTTGCTGGCTGACAGCATAGCTTCTCACGGCTGCGTGTGACCTCCTCCTTGTGGCTGGTGGTCGTGGCTTCTCCCGAAGCCACGTGCAACCTCCTGGCAGCGGCGACCTTGTCCTCATCGTGGATGCTTGCCAACCCTGTTGGTCCCTTCTGACCTGCGGTGGTCCCTCCCGCCCGTGACTGGGGGCAGACGCATGGCCGAGTTAGTCAATGGAGAAGAAGGTAAGAAAGATGATGACAAGCGGGTCTCGCATGTCATTCTCTACTAGAATAGTTTTGAGGATCCTGTTTTAAGGGCCACTGCTGGAGCGCAGTAAAAAACATAGCCCTCAAAAGTAGGGGCTTTATTTTGAGAGCTTATGCTAGAGTTGCTCTATCCATCTTCATGTAGGGTTTGTATTCACCCTTCACGCTTCTCTCATGGTATTAATATTATGAGGGTAAAACCATCTCGTAGGAATAACTTTTATTAGGATGGCTGGTTTTGTGAACGGGGTAAATTCTAATATTTGATGTTAAAGGTCCTCAACTTCTATATTTTATTTGGTCCACCTTTTAGTGGTCAGATTATGTTAGTGGCTTCATGAGTTTTCTTTGATGCAATTTGGTTATAGAGGTTAGTGGTTTCATGAGTTTTGTTTGATAAATTTTGGTTTCATGAATTTTTTTCATTGAGAAAATTTAACATCTTGAATAGTGGATGTAGTTAGTGAAGAATGACGACCAAAGGTAGCCATGGGCCCATGGACACATGGTTTTTAAAATTTCTTAAAAGTAAACAAGGATTCTTAGATATCTCTTAAGGTTAGTTTACTATCCTCGCTCTCCTTAATCTCACTTCAAGTTGTGTTGCCCACACCGGCGTGGTTGCGATTTAAATGACCATTTATGTCATCGTAGCAATTTATAGTGCATTCTAGTGTCTAGTACCTAATTTCTTTTTTAGTAAAAATATAAGAACTAGGGTTTTGAATAAAAGGTATAGTATGCAAAAGAGTTCCAACTTAACATGCTGATACAAAGAAAACTATAGTAAATGACAAAATCAAAATTTAGAAGTTAAAATCTAGATTCATCATGTCACGGCCGGTTATGGGCTATAACAAGGGTACCATAACTTAAGCTAAGTACATATTGAAGATGCATGGAAGTGCCCTGTAAATAAAGAGAGAAAATCTATGAATATAAATGGAAAAACATATAATGTGATCCTAAATTCATCACAACCAATGAAATGAGTATATAGGACATATATCGATGTTACAGGTACTAACAGGAACTTCATACTTTTGCTTCTTATTATCAGATTCTAGCGTGTGTTGCACATGTTAATAGATTAGTTATGCTTAATTGTGAACATATTGGGTGCACATGTTTTAGACTTTTTGTGGCCAAGATATTGCATGGTATAGCGTAACGAAGAGTAAAGTGAGAAGCATGTAAATTTACCAGCAAGATGCCGTGGAAAAGGGAAAGCGAACTCGGAAGACATAGAGGAAGGCAACTTCTCCGTCAATACTTGAAACGGAGAAAGACCCCAACCCAACGCTTGCTAGGGAAGATGCCCTGGGTTTTTCGAGTGAGACACGTCGTTGTGGTGCTTGCTCATAGCTCATTTTGGATCACGTCTTGCGCATTAGGAACGGTCCAAAAGATTCTCGTGCTAATGGAAAAGGCTGCATCCATTGACTTGGACAAGCAAAAGCTCCCCTACTGTCTATTGTGACTGTGACTCTACCTCTACCTGACGCCGCTGCTGCACTCCTGCAGCTGCAGCTGGGCCACCGGCCAGGGCCACCGCCAATGATTCCTCCTGTCGTGTCCCTGACTGACTGCCGCCTCCCACCTTTCTTGGGCTTTGCACTTTGCATTGGGCCTTGTTTGTGCTGTACTGTAGTAATTTTGTTTTTATTTGATAATAATTGTCTAAACATTGATTAATTAGGCTCAAAATGTTCGTCTCGCAAAGTATAACAAAACTGTACAATTAGTTTTTAATTTCATCTACATTTAATACTTTATGCATGTGCTGACATTTTGATATGATGAAAAATCTTTTTTTTCATAGTAGAATTGGGGTAAATTTAGGCATCGGCCTTGGCAGAATTCTTTGCTCCTCGTGCCGTGTGCATGGCTCAGCTCATCAAACTGTACTAGTACTAGGTTAGTAGTACATAGCCCTTAGCGCTGGTTTAGTTCCCAACTTCTCTCCAAATTTTACTGTACAAAAGAAGATTCTTCGTCACATCAAAATATCGGCACATGTATGAAGTATTAAATGTAGATGAAATTAAAAACTAATTACACAGTTTTGTTGTACTTTGCGAGACGAATATTTTGAACCTAATTAGTCAAAGTTTGAACAATTTTTATCAAATAAAAATAAAAGTTGCTATAGTACGATGTGACCTGCACTCAGTGGCGGAGCGTGATCTAAAACTAAGGGGGGCCAATTGCAAGGCCTGCGAGGAAAAAGCACCTGCATTTGCATGTCTGTGTAGGGAAGCCAAATCTTAAAGGAGAATAATCAATGAACGGACTAGCTGCAGTCACTCGCCGGTCACTGCGACACTATAAAGAATGCGCGACACAGCTACTAGCAGCTTGTTGGAAGGTATGGAGTAGGATGCAGACCATTGGATGCCCGAGTCTGCTGCTTCTAACTGCAAAAACTTTTCAGATGAAAGCAGGGGCAGAGCCCAGTTTTGCCTCTACGAGGCTCCGTCCGTGCCTGCACTATTCTAAATTATGGCACCCAACTTGGGAATAAACACGGGCATACTTGGTTTGGTGGAGACGAGTAGACGACGATGTCACAGACGACGGGAAGGGTGTAAAGATACAGAGTTTTTCGCGTCATCGCGAACAGATTCTGGGATGATTGTGGAAACCGAATCGTGTCCACGGACCAAAACAAATTTGGGCGCACGATGAGAAAGCAGGAGACTGAAAAAAAGCCGGCATCCAGTTCCCGTTTCAACGGCTACGAGAACGGCATCGGGCGCTTTAGATTTGACTATTCTCTCCGGCCTCCGGGCTCCAGCCACCAGCCGGCTTCATTCGGCGAAGCAGCAGGCGCACACGCCAATTGCGTGCCACCTAAGAGGACAGGAATCGTTGGAAATGATGATGCTGTTGGCCACCGCCTCGTTCGGCTGGCTGGTGGTTGGTGGCTGGTGCTGATTTGTTGTGAGAGAAAAATACTGTTGGCTGGCTGGTGGCTGGTGCTGATTTGTTGTGAGAGAAAAATACTGTTGGCTGGCTGGTGGCTGCTGGCTGGTGCTGAATTGGTGTGAGAGAAAAGCACTGCTGGTTGGCTGGGAGCCAGCCAACCGAACAAGGCCGACATTTCGCTACTTGTTTATACCGAGGCCCTGTTCGGATCGTGACACTATTAGCCTTTAAAATAAAGCGGCTAAAGTTTAGTCAATAGGGTTGTTTGAATCCAAGGGCTAAAGATTAGCCATACATCATACCATGACTCATTTGCCCCTAATTAATATTTATGCACATGACTAAGAGAGGGTGGTTGGGAGTAATATACATCTTTTGCCATGAAATGACCACTTTTAGCCTTCTTTAGCCCATCTAAAGGGGCTAATGAAAAATGGATGGGCTAAAATTTAGCTCTCACTATTAGCCCTTATGTTTGGATCCATAAAAACTAACAAGTAACTAAAAGAGGTGGGCTAAACTTTAGCCCATATATCAAACAGGGCCTTGTACTATCTGGATTGGCCCGGGATGGCGAACCATCGATCATGCTGCATGACGCGATATTACAGAGAGTTGACAGTAGGACTGTAGGAGATTAAACATCTAAATAAACGTCTCTACAGTACGCTCTAGAGAAGGAAGTAGTATTGAACAAGTCCGGGGCCATCAAATCACGTAATTCAGAGTTGACAGTTCAAATAATTGCAGCACCAATGCTAACGAGTTTTCTCGCCAAACTTGCCAATCATTGTTTATCATCGAGGGTATTTGGAACACATAATAAGCTCTACACGGAACAGTGTGAGGCTTCAGGAATGGAAAGACTCCTCTGCATCCCAAGCTAGCTAGCGAACCATGCAATTGCTCCTACTGCACCCACCAGGCCACCACGGAATGTGAACACCGCTGTGTTCGAGCCCACCCACGTCCCTGCCACAAGGCCACGGAGACACAGACCCTCGGTGCGTGGTTCCCTGCTCACGAGCTCGGCGACCCGGCGCGCTCGCGAGTGCTCACCGTTCAGCCACACTCCCCCGGCCCGGCCGGTGGCGGAACAGGGTGGTTCGGTTGGACTTGGACAGGTCACAGGTGCCGGCCCCGCGCCGCCGCGCGCTCGACCACGCACGCACGCTCGCACGAGAGACCGCCGTGCGCGCGCGGGGCCGAGGTGATCGATCAAATTATCAGTGTGCCCCACGCCAACGGGACGTGCCAGCGAACGCCTCGGTCAAGCACTCCCAACCCATCACACACCGCCTGCTTGCTCGCGGTGTTGGCCATGGTTTTGGCCTTTTGGCCTTGGAGTGCACTTCAGAGTTGAGACGTACACGTACTCGGTCGGTCCCAGTGGCTCCCGCCTATTCCAGCGATGCGGTGGCTCGTCGTTTTCCGATCTGGGAACGCATGCCAGGCAGTGCGCTCCTACGGAGATACCGTGACTGACTGACTGGCGCTGCATCTCATCTGCCAATTGTAGATCGTTTTGCCAGTGTGGGTTGCACTGCACGTAAATGCGCAGCATATTTCCTTCCATACCCATCTCTTCTGTTTGGGTATGCATTTCTGGCGTGCCCATGGATCACACACCATCACGGGGAGCTTTGCGTCCATTCCTGGTGAGCGACTAGTCAGTCGTCTCTGGTCTCTGGTGGTGGTAGTAGGAGGGAAATTGCCGTTGTTAGCTCTGACGTCTCTGCGTCTGGAGCGGGGCCACTGAACTTCTTTCTTTGACCAACAAATTAGTGTGCAGCCACACTTCCCGGCCAAATCCACATCTAACAGTGACCATGACAAGGCCATCGCTCCAGAGACCAGACAGACCACACCTGCTGTCACTCTCAGCTAGTCCCCACGCTACACACTTTCCATTTTGGAGAGAGAGAGAGAGAGAGAGAGCTACCAAGTGCCGTTATGACTAGGATCGAACAGCCACCAAGATGCACACATACATACAGTCTGTAGCGGAGTGGAGTAACATGGGCCTGTGCTCTTCGATCGATCAGTGTCCCCAAACAAGACCACCCAACATGGATGGTACGCCTCCCACAGTCGACTGCTGAGTGCTGACTCACTCCCCAGTCCCCTGGCGTTCCGGTTCGGTTCCAGTTCCATCCTCGCACTTGTCATGGACCACAGCACCACCGCACAAGTGGAGGACCAGATAGGGATGAAAACGGACGGAATTTTTCCCGTACCGTCCCGTTCCGTTTTCTATATTTTCCCGTCCGTTTCCGTATTTGCGATATCCCGTTTTCGTATTTGCGGAAGTAGAAAATGGTGTTTTCCGTCCGTTTCCGAGTAATCCCGTTTTAATATGGAATAGACCCGTATTTATTCCGTTTTTATCCCGTTTTCGATCTATACTCAACATGTTCAACAATTACATGTCCTTATGTTATGTTAATATAACTACGAATCACCAAATATGCCTGTTATGTTCACGTACATAGCATGTAAATGAATATTAAACTTAATATATATTATTACATGACTTTATATATGTATACTTTGAGAATATTATATTATGTGATCTTAATTTAATTTTCCGGCTCTCCATCCGTATTTGTTCGTTTCCGTATGTCCGCATATTCCGATTCCGTTTTCGAACCCGTATTTTCCGAACCCGATCCCGTTTCCGCCAAAAAAATATAGAAACGGAAGTAGAAATAGGGTTTTTCCGTCCGTTTCCGTCCGTTTTCATCGCTAGGACCAGATCGATCGCGAGATGCCCATCTGGATCTGGTGCGGCGCCCGCCGGCGAAATGGTGGTGGGGCGATCCAGCACCAGTTCCTCTGTCCTTCGGTTACGTACATATATGCTCTCTTTCACTAAATCTCTGTCCTCCACCTCCACGGTTGAGAGTCAGGGCTCGCCATCAGTACCAAGTAGCATTGTTGTGCCAGTGGAGAGATACTCCATGGCATTTCGGGGGAACACATAGCAGTAGCATGATAGCAACTTGAATCCCATGCCCTGCGCACATGGCGGAACAGGACTGGCCACCATGCTTTGACGACCCTCAGCGAATAGAGCCAGGGATCGGGAGGGAGGGAGACAAGATGCCCTACAGGACATTCCTTCTGAAAGGTACATAACCTTCTTCTAGACTGGTGTTCTACTGCGGCAGTGCCGAGATTTCCATGGTTTGGTTTGAAGAGAAATGACAAAGGACAGGGCCAAAAGCATCAAGGAACAACTACGTAAGGTAACCCAACGGAGCAGTTCGGTTGACACATCAACACACTCCAGAGGCCTGCCAAAACTTTCAGAGCAGCAAGTGAATCAGGTGGGCAGGTCCTTTCTGCAAAACGGAGTTGGAACCAGACGAATATCTGAAAGCAACAAGGCAGGTCGCTATAATAATGAGTGAAGTGTACATACAGGCGGGGTAAAGGCGTAAAGTGGGAAGCATGACAGAGAAATGGGAACGAAAGCTGAAGAAGTTGCGTGACACCAGATGTTTTTCATACAGATGACAGGACAGCAGCTGAAAAATATGGTCAGATGGATACATGGAGCCGTCACCTGCAACCAACAACGGACTATTTTCTCACGTTTATTAGGTGTGAATCAAAACACACTGTGCCTTGCCTGTTTACCCCGGATACCAGCACCTGTTGAATTGGTTTTCATTGGTGGTTGGTGCACTCACACAACTAACTTCCAAGTGATAAAGAAACAAGACAAACACACATAACATATGCTCAGGCAGAATGTATACACCACTGTTGAAAAAGGCACAATGTTTATACTAATAGTGCTGCATCTTTAGATATTTGTATATAAAGTTTCGCAGGGCCTGTGCCCAAACTGATGAGATCAGAACTCTAAGTCAATAGTTTTGTATTCGAGTTGTCGACCATAATCAATAATATCAAGTATTGGATTTGAACAAATGTAAGTGATACAGAACTTGTCAACAAGAAACTTGACACAGAGTGGTACAGACAACAAGAAAATAGGTTATGCCAAGAAAGATACATGAGAATGGGGATAAAGAAGAATGGGCCATCGCAACAAGCCTGAGGAGAAGCTCTGGAAAGATCATCATTACAGAGCCCGGGATATGTTCTTAAACTCGTTCAAACAGGACAGCAAAATCTTCTGACGTTTGAGAAGAGATTGGCGCTCATTCTGGATAGCATCAACTGCCCCAGGCGCGACAAACATGTCCATGAACTTGTCATCACTCACAGCGAATAGCTCAAAGCCAAGTGCCAGAAATAACCTTTCACGGCTGCATTTCACCAGTGGAAGAAACACGTCAGAAATATAACTTCAAACATATTGGGCAGGCATGTGTATGTTAACAATGGCTACAACCTGCTAACAAACTGATACTGGACACACTACAGACCTACTAGATGTGCTAGCAGCTATACCGAAAATTGATTCAGGAAGTCTAAATCTAATCTTGCAAATCAAACTATTTAGTGCCAAAAATAGTTAAAATGCAACTTTCATGGACATCAGTAGACTGAAAATTTCTATTTTGTGATAGTGTTTGATTCATATGCGATCAGCCAGTTGAAAAAAATCACTTGTGAGTTCAGTGACAGGTGATCTGGAAATTAGTATCGGTGGATGTGGTCAAGTAGCTGAAAACATCAACTTCAATATGTATGTCATAGTAAACTCACTAACTGAACAAAGCAGAAAGAGTAACAAGTATGGCATAAATATCAGTTTGAACATACCATGGTGTTAAGAATCCAGAGTTCAACGCAGAGGGAACATTTCTTTCAATCAGGACTTCTCGCATTTTGGCAAAATATTGAGCAGATATTGCACATATGGTGGAGTATGATGACCCTGACTTCGAGCCCATGTCATCAGCACCAATCATACTGTTATGGTGATTTCTGTTTGTATATGCTGCCATCCTTGCTTGTCTTTTCCTTGGGCCACCGTCATTTGGGATCCCATTATCTTTCTTCTTACCACCATGTATATCAGATGGCAGATCAGGAGAAGGCGTCTCAGGTACTGTTAGCTGGCTTTCTCTGAGAACCTCCTTTGACTCATTCCCTTTATTAGGCGGTGTCATATGCTGCTGATCTCTTGGAGGCAAGTTCTCCTGAGCTTCCTCTAATGCTGATCCATTGTCTGCTAGATCAAAGGATGTAACTCCAGTAAAGTGATTAAACCTACTCATGGAGTTTGCTACAGATCCAACACCACTCAGAAAATCGTTGTCATAGCAAATATGGGAGTAGGGGCTCGTAACTGAATCAAGGTGATGACGCACTATCTGCTTGCATTGCTTGGACAGTTCTTTGACAAACTTATAATATGAGCACCGGAGAGCAGCAAGAAAGCCAACATAACTATCCATATCTTCAACATTTTGATGATCTGTTACCCCCAAAAAAACATTTAGCAAATGGTGAAAGTACAAAGTAATAATACCACTTAGTTCTGACAATGTAAAAACTGACAGGACATGGTGGCTTATATCTTCAAAAATGGTGAAAGTAAAAAGTAATAGTGCTGACAATGTAAAAACTGACAGGACATGCTGGCTTATATCTTCAACATTTCGATTTTCTGTTACCTCTCCCTGACAATGTAAAAACTGACAGGACATGCTGGCTTATATCTTCAACATTTCGATTTTCTGTTACCTCTACCCTCCCCCCCCCCCCCCCCCCCCCCCAAAAAAAAAAAGGAAAAAACATTTTAGCAAATGGTGAAAGCACAAAGTAATGTAAAAACTGACAGGACATGGTGGCTTAAAGCTTGGAAACAGTAACACTGCAATTGATCCATCTTAAATTAAAATGCAGGGAAATAAGCAGCTCGCCAGTAAATACCCATGTTGTTATAGAAAATTGATCAATAGTCATAGCAAAAGTGTGAATAATCTGAAGTTGGGGAATGCAGATGATTAAACATGTGGTAGAAAAAAATGCAATCCATAACTACCTTTTGACGAACATGTTGAACAAAATATAAGCTACATACTAAATAAACAGTGATAATTTACTTCACTATGAACCAAATGATACCCAGGCAAATGTAGAAAGCAAGATGAACCAGCATGAATAGCAAGGTCGAGACTTACATTGTGAGTCCTTACTGCGGTTGCGCTCCATAGCAAGATCAAACAGACTTTGTAGGACAAATGCAAGCCGGTCACATGCAGTATCAATAAGAGGAGCAAGCCATGATCGTGCAGCTGCACGAGCTATCTCAGCTGCAGCCTCAGTCAACCTACTGCTTCCACCTCTTCCAGCATGGGCAAGTAGTATGTTCGCAACCTAGTGACACAAGTATATAAGTAATTCTCCCAATAAATTGTGTGTGTATATGGTTCCAGGCTAAAGAGTACCTTCTCCCTTGACACTTGTGGGCATTCCATTGAATATGTTGCACAGCGAAATTCATGCATTACTCTCTCAAAAGCTGCACCACCATACAGCTTAAGGCTGGAGTTGGCAGGTTTTACAGGCATATTAATGCCAGGCCAGCTGCCAATACCACTATGCATTTGTTCCTCCTCTGTAGTTTTCCCCCATATTTCTGGAGCTGGATCAGCAGCTCCATCAAGTAATGCATGCTTTAATACCAAAAGGAAATTTCAATTAGTTGAAGTCCATCAAGTGTTAGCAACATAAACGAGAATGTTCATAAGTTGCATTGTGTTTGTAATACCAAGTGTGTGCAAATAGAAGCTGCATGAAGCATTGCCAATCTCCGGAGCTGAGAGACATCAGACGTTGCTTGTAGTTTGGAATCTAGTCTCGTTAGGTCCATTGAGACTTCAGTGCACCTCTGCTCTAACAATGCCAGGGTAGCTGGAGCTGCTTCTTTGTACCTCTTATGAAGTTCAGATTCGAGGTACCTCCTGAGGCAGCTGAACCCAATGTATGATCCATATTTCTCTTCATTGAAACCCCCTTTCACATTATCTCGCAAGTGACGTAGCACATCAATATCAACCTGACAGATCTGCCTGCGGAACTCCTCATTGGAAATTGTTCCACGGTCCTTTGGAAGAGCCACGAAGAATGGGTGCATATTATCCCCAAGGTAGCCACTTGCACTCAAGAAGGTATCAACCTCCCACCTCTCCGTGAATTCCTACAAATGACCAAGAACAATGATATTTTCGTAAAGACACAATGACACAACTTTTCGCACTGAAGAGTGAAGACAAGGCAAGCTCTAGTACCAATTGCGCATTGTTCTACGGCATACCTTGAGGCGGTTGTCAAACTTGGAGATGACTATCATGGTGCGCCTGAAAGTGGGATCAATCTCTTTAAGCGTGTCGAGCCAGATCGACGAGCACCATTCAACGCTGCTTTGCTGGAGGAACAGAACGAGGCGGTGGGGAGGGGTCGCAAGTGACTTCACCATGGACCGTATCTCATCCGGTGTGCTCTCTGGCTCGCCTCTCTTAGCCTGCAGCAAACAAACAATAGCACAGTCAGAGAGCTGACCAACACCATCACTGACATCTGAGAACTAAGAAGCCCCAAGTTCACCTCTGTACCTTAAGCACAAAACCTGGGGTGTCGATGATTGTGAGGTTGGGGCAGTGGGCGTACTCAGCCCTCATGACAATGGGCTTGGATGAGACAGCGGCCTGGATCTTCCGGAGGTGTGATTCAGTCCGCTGCTTGATGAGGTCGGCGATGGCCGTAGCCAGCACCATCGGGCTCCCGTACTCCTCGGAATCCTCCTCCTGTAACGCGCCGCACAACAAACCGCATCAAACAACCGCTCGTCGATTCTCATTCATTACTAGACCGATCTGGGAGAAGCAACGGGAGAAAACCTAGGAGAGGAATCGGAGCACACGCACCTGGAATCGGCATCTGGGCTCGAGGGCGGTGGGGTCGTGGACCATCTGGAGGACGAGAGGACGGCGGGTGCCCATCTCGACCTCGCGGACGTTGAAGCGGAAGCCAAGGAGCGCCTCCAGGAGGGAGCTCTTCCCATCCGACTGGCCTCCTATCGCCACTATCTCCGGGATGGGGAGCTTCTCGCCGAACGCCACCGCCGCCGCCTGCAACCGGTTGTAAGCCTCGAACCGTGCCTTCGAGTCCGCCGCGGCCGCCGCGGCCGCCGCCGATGCCGCATCTGCTGCCGCCCGGCGGGTGGATGGGGATGGTGACGGCCCCGGCGCCGATTTCAGGTTTGGCGTCCGGTTGGCCGCCGGGGACGAGAGGGAGCTGGCCGCCATGGGGTGCGATGGGAAGAGGGGATTCGAATTTGAGGGGAGGCGAGGGATCAGATGGGATGGGAGCCGTTCGGGTTCGGCCGTTCGGGGATAGCCGTTATATTATGGACGGAGTTGTACAGCCCAAAATAAAGCGGCTTCAGAACCGTTGGATAGATAAACCAACGTCCACGTTAAAAACGGCACTTGTCCTACATGCGCCTGGATTTTTTTTTGGTGCTATGGTTCCAACAAACATTCAGTAAATATAAATTATCTCGCGAGCTATCCTTTTAGCTGTACAGTTGCTTGTGTAAGATTTCTGGCTTAAAAATTCTAAAAATGTACACATCTGGAATATAGCGACTCCCCTTAAGGGATCATCAAACAGCCTGTTCGTTTCGCTGGATTATTGTGACTGAAAGTACTATTCGCTGGTTTATTGTGAGAGAAAAACACTGCTGGATGGCTACTGATTCCGCTGAACCAGCGAAACGAAACTTTATAGCGCACAAAGCAGAACGCAAGGTAAGGTTCCTGGGTCAGTATTATCTGACCCTTCTAGCAATGTCAAATTGCATGCCGTGCAAGTGTGCAACCCAGATAACATGGGCTCTCATGCAGAAGAAAGGCAACTGCACAGATTCACAATAACACGTTGAATACTTCAGGTTCAAGAGGTTCACGTAAGAAATTCATGACAAGCCAAGCAAGTATCTTAGAGGAACACATACGCAGCTGCTACAACAACAAAAGGTTTTGCTTCTCGACAACTAATCACTCATTCAGCCATCAAGACTGGATATGTAGTCTTAAAAGTAATCCGTAGTCAAAATTCGATGCGCAGGATCAAAAGTTCACATCACGGCATCACCTGAACTTCTGCCGCCGTCTCAGCTCCCGCTGTATAGCCTTTTTTCTAGCCTCGTCTGAAAATTCTACACTCTCCACAGACTGAACTTGGGGGCTTATGACACTCCCTGAAGCACCACCGCACTGGTTTTCTCCAGGTCCATATCCTGGTGGAAAGGCTTCTAAGTTCATACTCCTTGAGCCACCAGTTCCCTGGATTCCTACAGGGCTATATCCTGGCAGGGCGACTTCGCTCGAGATGGTTGAAGGACCTGTAAACATTCTCTGCTTGTTGCAGGTCGAAACCCACGAAGTGATATTGCCCTGATTTTCCCCAGGCCCATATCCTGGCGGACCGACTTCTCTTGAGATGTCTGTAGGACTCATAAACATTCCTTGCTCATAACTCGTATTCCAAGAAGCACCATTGCCCTGATTTTCCTGTCCATACCCTGGCGGGCCTACTTCTCTCGATATGGTTGTAGGACTTGTAAATGATGGACTCATAAACGCTCTCTGTTTGCTGCTCATATACCATGGAGTGTCGTTGCCCTGGTTCTCTCCAGACCCAAATCCTGGAGGACAGGCTTCTCTTGAGATGGTTTTGGGACTTTGCCCTTGTTGGTAATTCGTAGTCCATGAAGCGCCATTGCCCTTGTTTTTTCCAATGAGCTCATATCCTGGTGGGCCAACTTCTCTGGAGATGGTTGTAGGACTTGTAAACATTCTCAACTCGCAGCTCGTACTGTCATTCTCCTGGTTTTCTCCAGGCCCATATCCTGGTGGACCGACTTCTCTTGAGGTGGTCACAGGACTCATAAATACTCCCGACTCACAGCTTGTATTCCATGTAGTGCCACAGCTCTGGTTTTCTCTAGGCCCATATCCTGGTGGACCAAGTTCTGTTGAGATGGTTGTGGGACCCATAAACAATATTTGCTCACTGCTTGTATTCCAGGAAATGCCACTGCCTCGGTTTTCTTCAGGCGCATATCCTGGAGGACCGACTTCTCTTGAGCTGGTCGCAGGACTCATAAACAGTATTCGCTCACAGCTTGTATTCCACCGAGCCCCATTGCCCTGGTTTTCTCCAGGCGCATATCCTGGTGGACTAACTTCTCTTGCGATAGCGGTAGGAGCCATTATCACACTCTGCTCACAGCTAGTATTCCTTGAACTGACCTGAAGAAAGTTTTCTCCAGGACCATATCCTGGAGGTCCAGCTTCCCTTGAGATGGCAGCTGGAGTCATAGTTACTTTCTCTTCACACCTTGTGTATTGGCTCGGTGGGATATCTTCTTCAATGCCTTCGTTAAGATTAATTTGGACCATCAACTTTTCAGAAATCATGCCATTTATATCTGCAGCTGGTTTATCTATCAACCCAACATTGGGTTCAATTACTTGTATACCATCAAAGGTTGCGCTATTATTATTCTCAGTTGTATTTTCTCCCAGATGTTTTTGGTTCTTGGCAACAACACCTCTTGAATAATGACGAGTAGCAGAGAACCACTTACTGATCTGTTAGAAGAAACTATATTAAGACAAGAGGGAACAATAACAGCCCAATAAGAATATAGAACAAAATTATTTAGGGCAGCAGTAATACCTGATTAAATGTAAGTCCTAGCTCTTGTGCTAGACTCTCTTTTGTTGCACGACAAGGATATGGATCTTTTTCAAAATGTTCCTTCAGCTTCTGTAAGAAAAATGCAGTGTCAACAATGTAATCTATATTAGACTACAATTAATTGGACTGATTTGTTAGCACAAAGTGTTTCCAAGAAAAATTGGATAATAATTATAACTATACTAAAAGGAAAGATGTATCATGTACCTGACTAACTATAGGGCCAAAATGATATTTTGAGGCTTTGCCACTGCTGACATTGGAGTGAAGAACTACAGTTTGCTGCTCACTTGGAGAACCATGAAGCTGCTCTCTAGTTTGCGGCTCACTTGCAGAACCATGAAGCTGCTCGCTCTGAGTATGTTCATTATTCTGCTCCCTAGCTGCTTCTCTTCTGGAACACCGTTTTGCAGAACGTAGCGATTCAGTAAGTGATGCTTTTTCATTGTCTTGTAATCTTGTTTTTCGTGGTGTGCTAAATGCGGACCACTCTTCATCACTTGAGTCAGATGATTCTTGTCCATAAGACTCCTTTAGGCACATGAAACAAATGGAAGGGAGATGAGTAAAGCTAAGGCATGGATTCAAAAGTTCATTTTCTATTTTCATATTCTGAAATGAAAACACTCACTACCAAAACCTACCATCTCAATTTCTGTTCCAGAAAGCAGGACATCTTCAATATTACTTTGGTTAAGATTGCTCTGCACCACCGGTTCCTCAGGAGCAATGTCATTTCCATCCCTAATCAACTTTTCCATCACCCCTTGGTTAAGATTGTTCTGCACCATCGGTTTCTCAGTAACAATGTCATTTCTATCCCTAGTCAACTTTTCCATCACCCCAGCATCGGGTTGTCTTGCTTGCATGCTATCTACAGCTGTGCTATCATTATTCTGGCTACTATGGCTGTCAGGATGCATTTCTTTTTTGGCAGAAGCAACCCTTGAATAGTGACGAGTACTAGAGAACCATCTGGAAACCTGTTAACAGAAACTCTATTAAGGAAGGAGAAGTATAGCTACAACTCCAACAAGTGCATGGCACAGCAGAAAATTCTTGGGAGGGAGAACAAATGCAGAATTTACTACCTGATTAAATGTCAAGCCTAGTTCTTCTGATAGATTCTCTTTCGTTTCACGGCTAGGATATGGATCTTTCTCAAAATGTACCTTCAATTTCTGCAAGAGAAATAATGGCATAACTGATCTCATGTCATGATTAATTGGTTCAACTTGTTAACACAAAGTAGCTTGGTGAAACTCCAGACAACTAACGCAACAGATATATTTAAAAATTTTCTATACCTGGGTAACTATAGGACCAAACTTCCGTCCTGTGCTACTGCTGCCATTGGAGCGAAGAATTTCAGTTTTCTGCTCACGTTCAGGACCAAACTTCTGTGGTGTATATTCATTAATCTGCTGTCTTGCTGGTGCTCTTCTAGAGCACCGTTTTACAGGATGAAGTCGCTCACCAAGTGAATCTGTTTCACTGCCTTCTAATAGTTCTTTTCCAGACCACTCTTCGTCATCACTTGAATTAGATGATTCTTTCCCATATGCCTCCTTTGTATTGCCAATGCAATAAATGAAAGAGATTAGAGAAAGGAGTAAGGCCAGACCATGCATACAATAATTTGCTTTAGTGTGCAATGTGGTTTTAGTACAAGTCAAGAGCTGATTGCTTCACTAAAGATGAAATTCCATTGACAAAGAAATTATGAATGTTACTACCCCTATCACTATTTCCAATTACTCTTTTTTTGGTGCCTTTTTACCTTGTTATTTATTTGTTGGTTTTAGTGTCCCTTGTTGGGTTTCATCTCTAGCCTACTCCAACTTGCCTGGGAATGAAAAGACTTTGATTGTCTTCAGTTAAGTGCCATTTTCTATGCATGTATGCTTGACAGCATGACCTAGTTTAAATTTTATTTTCTTGAACATGAAGTGTATCATTATATTAAGTAAAATGGCCTAGTTTTAATTGCTTGAGGCATTTTTCCTTAATGATATGTAAATATATTCACCATGTGTATAACATAAGATAGGGGCTGCATTTTTCCGCTTGAAGGCCTGCCAGCATATAGAAAAATGAAGTTTCAATCATTAATACAAAGAGCATGATGAGCCAGACATAATCGGATTTCCCCCTTTGTCAGAAGCATTGGCTTGCGCTCTTGCTGCTACTAGAAAAGAAACACAGGAGAGAAATAGATTTATGTTGTATATGGCAAAGAGACCAAGGTTGCTTGTTCCCAACCTTTCTATTTTGACTACATTCAACTATGAAACAAAGATAAACATTTGATGTTTACTGGATGAAACAGGGTTGCATTCTTACCTTTCTTAGCTCTTATATTGTTAAACTAGGACTTAAATTATTCATATTATGGCATAACATGAGGTACAAACACCAGACACAGAAAACATGTATTCATGGTATGGGTTAAATACGAGAGAGATGGCATACATACATCATATAGTTTTTTGTAATCCAACCGTTCAACCTGCCGCCTGCTTGAAACTGGTAGCACCATGTCTTGCTCTAGCTCCATGTCCATAAATGCATTATTGTGGTTTTCTTCATCAGAGCGGTTATCGGCGGCCCTGAGTTTCACATTTGATAATGGAGATGCCGAGACTTCATCCTGGCCGCAAGATTTAGCAATCTCAGCACAGAAATCATCAGAGTCGGAAGTGAAATCTGACTCTTCTGAGTTCAATCCATCTTTTTGGTCTTCACTAGAATCTGGACCTGCTGGATCGAAGTCACCATCCCCTGAGTCCTCCGAAGGCAAGCCAAGTTCATCCTCTGTACTTGCATTATTGGAAGCAAGGTCGTTAGTATCCCAGTTCATCCTAGAATCTTATGATAAAGAGCCCATCCCATCCCACTATGGCTCTTGAATTTCATAGTACCCCGATCCTACATGAAAGTTCCATTCGATCCTATAAGTTCAGTAGGATCTTACATAGGATCATGATCCTAAATCCTACATAATAATTGATGAAATGACTTTTTACATGACGTGATTAGTCGCTTGTCATAAAATATTATTTAATGTTAAGGTGGATTGAAAATAAATGTCAACAAATTCACATAAATTTACAAAAAGTTAAGTAAACTAATTAGTACTATACGCTTCAAAACATAAGTCCTGTTTGGCGCACAAGCTTTTCAACTTTTACTTTTTTAAGCCACAACAGGTGCCAAACACGCAGCTTACCAAGCAGCTTAAAAAGTAGAGCTTATGAAGAATGAACTTTTTTCTCGAACGTGTAGGAGAGCTGCATATCATTATATTAAGAAGAAAAAAAGGGAGTAACAACCCTTGCAAACCACACTACACCCCCCATCAACCAAGCTCTCAAACTAGCATTCACAACTAATACAACTCGTCAGTCTGAAGAATGAACTAGATGCCAGCTTTTCTGGGCAGCGGCAGGAGACCAGCTTTTTCCTCCCGCACTCAACTCTTCCACCAGTCTGCCTACGACTTTCCACATCCGTGTCGTTCCCTCCATTGAAGCCACCCCTATCTCCACCTCGCCATGCGCGGCAATTTTGGAGGCTTGGAGGTTCTAGCGTCCCCAGCTTTCTCTCCTTCAGCTCAAGGGCCAAAAGCAAAAATGAGGGATGGTATCCCGAGGCCTGAGCTTGCCTTCTCCCACGCCTGGGTTCTTCGTCGCCAGCTTGCCTCCAGCGCCACCAAATGCAAGCTCCCCTCCTCCGAAATCCACTCGTCAGAGATTCCCTCGGCTACGGGCTGTCTGGCAAATGGTTTTTGCGGCTGATAAGCTGGCTGATGTTGTTTTGTTGTGAGAGAAAAACACTGTACCATGGCTGATAAGTTCAAACGAACAGGGCGGATTGCGACCTCTCCTCCGATGAGGCTGATTGCGACCTCCTTGTTTGGCACGAAGACAAGGGAGATATTTCTCCCTCTCCATTTCATGTGGCCCCCATAGGAGAAAAAGCCAGCAAGCTGCCAAACGGACAACTTCTCCTTTGCATTTAGGGCCTGTTTGGGAGGGCTCCAACTCTGAAAACACAGCTCCAAAGCAGGTGCTCCACCAAACCGTGGAGCTGAGCTGAGCTCCCACCAAACTGTTTGGTAGAGCTCCAACTCTGAGATGGACTCATATGTAATTATTGAAACAGGGCTAAAATGAAAAAAACATCTTCTTCCTCCCACTCCTTCCTCCCACGCGGGCGGCCATGGCGGGGGAGGGGCCGCAGGAGGCGAGGTAGAGCCGGTGCGTTGGGCCGGTTGGCGTGGGCGTGGCGGGCCACAACGATGCACGTGGGCGAGGCGGCGGCGCACTAGGCCGCACGCGGCTCGTGACCACGGCAGCGCGCAGGGGCGGGGCGGCGCGGCTCTTGCGGTGAAGGGAGGTCAGGAGGAAGAAGCACGCGAAACAGAGGTAGCGGCAAAAAAACAAATCGAACTGGTATGTTGATGTAATGGTGGCAGTGGTGGGTAATTTTCTCCAACTCTACGACATTAGAGTTTTCAGAGCACCCCTTATGACGCTCCATGGATTTGGTGGATCTGGGAGCTAGATCCAAGTTTTTGGCAGATCTGGAGTTCAAAGAGCTAGGGCGTTTGGCAGCAAAAATTGGGAGCAGAGCTGTTTTTTAGATCTGGAGCTGCGTGGAGCTCTGCCAAACACCCCCTTAGCAGCTTTCTAATAAGTAGTTGTTGTAGTATTGTTAGAGTATGGCAGGGGCCTATTGGGCCTGGGCTGGTGGTATAGTCCATTAGTGTTAGGGTTAATTAGAGATAAGGGTGCTTAGGGGTCAAGTAACTTGGGAGTCAAATAAACCTCGGAGAGGAGATGTATCAATCTAATCAAACAAGAATTAAGAAGGAAAAACCTTCCCTCTTGCCCGGCCGTGGGCGAACGCCCCGCGGCCGGCTCTCTCTCGCCCTCGCAGCCCTAGCGTGAACAGTACCCGCGGTACTGTAGCTCCGCGGGTACTGTAGCACGGTGGCCGCCGCAGCTCCCCTAGACTCTCCCCTCTCGATCCCAACAGCCCACATAACAAAGTATGCTATCAAAAGCTAGCTTATAGAAAAGTTTAAGCTGTGCCAATCAGGCCCATATCACAAATCTTTCATTAAAAATATATATATTGTAAAGTCTAATATACTACAATCCAATTGTACGATGTAATCTGATATTGCCAGGCAAAAAAAACGACCCTAATCCTAACAACCTTGATTGGAAAGAACGGACCTTCTGTATTTTAAAAGGTTTGGAATGCTCAAACGAGGTGATGAAATCTAAGACATCAGAATCTTACCTTTGCTGTCATCCTCTGCAGAAAACCTGACTTCATTCACCATGTGCCCTTCAGTCAATGCAAGGTTGTCACTGTCCTTTATATGATCCGGCAGTAGATCAGAAGCATCAACTTGTTTAGAACCATTGGCAATTGAAGCTGCCTCAGGGAAAACTTTCTGCAGAGATTAAAAGCAGCGTCATGTTAGAATATAATTTAGCCTCATTTATCTCCGTCCTACAGGTACTTCATAGGTTTTTACCTCCCATGAGTCATGAATAGAGAGCTTGCTTCCTTGAAGTTCATTTAGTGCATCTATAGAGTCGACTTTGCACACACATGCAGGGCAAAGCCATCCTTCATCCCCCGGAGGTACTAGAAAATAAAAACAATTATAAATGAGCAACAGATGCAATGATGATTTGAGAACTTAGGGAAACCAAAAGATGTAGTGGATATTACTATCTTCAGTTAGCAAAGGAGGGTTCAAACAGTTCTGGTGGAATCCTCTGTCACAAGCTCCATCACAAAGAATGATGTCGTTTTGTAAAGTAACATCCTTTGAACCACATACGGCACAAAATATCTGAAAGATGAAACAAATTATCTCTGCACTAACTTGAGAACCAGGTTTAAATAAGAATGTGAGATATCAAGAATAAAATGAGACTGCCTACATCTTCGCTTGAAATTTCTCCTGCAGAATCAAACAAAGATTCTTCAAGCTTCCCCTGGGATAAAAGAGAGTCCATATTTCGAAAAGCTTCCCGGATTCTTAACTTGCATTGGAGGATTTCTGCCTTGGCTCGTTCAAGCTCCTTCTCGGGTCTTATTTTTTCCAAACTGCACATTTATACCATCAACACAGTACATGACAAGAGGACACACTTGAAGTCTATTAATAGAATTACAGAAATGCATACTGGAATGTGAATTGCAAGATATTCCCAAAATATTATAGGCAGATATGGAACATTGAATGCAGCAGTATGTAACCAAGGTCCAAGATCTGTTCTATTTTCCATACCACCCTAATAAAATAACAGTATAGCAGTTGCACATAAAAAAGGAAAACCAAGTTAGACACCTAGTATATGAGGATATTGTACACATTGTATCCTACCTAGTACTATCCTGTTTGGAATGAAGTGAACCAATAAATGCTCCAAATCAAACGCTAATTCTGAAAAGAGGAAAATGCACAAAATGGAATTGAACAGAAATATGAAACATGTTTGGATGACAAACCTTTGGCCTTTCCAACCTTCACTTGCATAAGCCTGAATAAAGGTTTGTTGATAGTTCATTCGGTTCAAAATATATCTAACTCTTTGACAAACTTTTAAGTAGTCCTTCTTGGGACTGCGGTCCTTTGAAGGCTTGCAATTTCTTCTTTTTGTCACAGTTGGTTCAGCAGAAGTACTATCATTTACAGGCTCACTACATGCCTCATTCTTCTTTCCTGAGGCAGAGCGAAGAACCCTGACATCAATCTTTGGACTATCGGTCTGTGAAATTGCCCCACCTTTTCTTTTCCTCGCAGTTGGTTGAGCAGCAGTACTATCATTTAAAGGCTCACTAGATGCCTCATTCTTCCTTTCTGAGGTAGAACGAAGCACCCTGGGACTGCTCACAGGGCTTCCCACCTCGAAGGAAATCTTTGGACTATCGGTCTTTGAAATTGCCCCACCTTTTCTTTTCCTCGCAGTTGGTTGAGCAGCAGTACTATCATTTAAAGGCTCACTAGATGCCTCATTCTTCCTTTCTGAGGTAGAGCGAAGGACCCTGGGACTGCTCACAGGGCTTCCCACCTCGAAGGAACTGCCACTTTTCCTTCTTTTCACAGCTGGTTGACCAGCAGTACTCTTATTTAGAGGCTCAATAGATATCTCATTCTTATTATTTGAGGCAGAGCGAAGCACCCTGACAATGTTACCGGGACTTCCCTCCTTTGAACGACTGACACCTTTCCTTTTATTTGCAGCTGGTTCAACAGCACCACTATCATTTAAAGGCTCAGTACATGTCTCATTCTTATATTTTGAAGTAGATCGAAGCACCCTGACACTATTGCTGGGACTTCCCACCTTTGACGGACTGGTGTCTTTCCTTTTACTTGAAGCTGGTTCAACAGCAGCACTATCATTTAAAGGCTTGGTACATGTCTCGTCCTTAGCTTTTGAAGCAGACCGAAGCACCCTGACACCACAGCTCGGACTCCCCACCTTTGAGGGATTAGCATTTTTTCTTTTATTTGCAGCTGGCTTACCAGCGATCCTGTCACTTAGAGGCTCACTGCATGCCTCATCTTTATTTTTTATTGCAGAGCGAAGCACCTTGACAGTGTTGCTGGGATTTCCCACCTGTGAGGGACTGGCATGTTTTCTTTTATTTGCAGCTGGCTTATCAGGGATCCTGTCATTTAGATGCCCCCTACGTGCCTCGTCCTTATTTTTTGATGTAGAGCGAAGCAACCTGACACTGCTATAGGGACTATCCAACTGACTGCCACTTCTTTTTTTCACAGCGGCCTGGGTAGCAACAGCACCATTCAGAGGCTCACTGTCCTTATTATCATTGGCTGAGGCAGAGCGAAGAACTCTACCACTACTATGTGCAGACCTCAAGGGATACCTGTTACTTGATGACACTTCTGAGCCTTTCCTTCCCATTTTACTGTTTGTCTGTCGTACGCTTGTTCCCAATGTTGTAAATGATAAACACAAATGAACATCCTCCACAGTAACTGCTAGGCCATCGGAATATCAGAGAAACCTTCGTTAACAAGGTAAGTTATCCAGTCAAAATAGATGTATCAGGACCTACAGTGATGAAAAAAAATGTTAATATGCTTATTAATAGTGCCAACAGATATTAAAATGTTCTTGTGTTAATGCATATGTCCTCAGTACTTGCTTTGAAAAAGGCCTATTTTCTTCATGGCTCACAAAAGAATGCAACTAAAACTTAATGGATTTTTTTTAGAAAAAGAACTTAAGGGAAAAAATGGATGTAAGAATGCAAGGGAGCACAGGATTCAACAAGTGGAGAACACAGCCCAAGCAACCGATATACATAAGTCAGTTCAAGACTAAATATATGCAGCACAGCAACTGCATATATTCATCTCAATGTCAAAAGTAAGTCAGATAGGTAATATATCATATGTCATATTCTTTATGTCGGCATCATGAGATGCTAATCTAAGAACAACTCACTTGAAGAACAAGACAGATCAATTTCTTGATCAAAATTAGCACAGCATACATTGCCAGGATGATTTTGACACCATATCGTATAAGAAGTAAACCAACACCCTCCATTCCAAGTTTCACACAGCTAACCAAAACTAACCAGGTTAGAGTTCCACTCAACCACTAAGACATCTGGAGCACCCTAAACTCACCACCTTCTATACTGCAATTTGAGCTTGCTGGTGGAGTTCTGGAGCACAGGACATGGGTGTACACATGTACACCTGATAATTTATGCAAGAAATCAAAGTTGGTAGGCATAATAATACATGTACACACCTGTGATTTAGATCAAATCCGAACCAAATAGCTTAGTTAGCGTTTGGGTGCTTGGTTTCACATAGTAGGAGGCATGGGCAGATCTGGATCCCCCGGATGGGGTGCTACAACCCAGGTCCAGCCCAAGAAACATTGAGCATTTACAATTCATGGTGTTTAGAGATGGGTGCTGAGTATGGTTAATCATTAAGCATCAGCATAGAAGTTAGTTCCTACAGTGCAAACAGGCAATTAGATAGGCTCAACCACCTTTTTAACTAGCATTAAGCATTGGTGCTAACTCATCTTACCTTCCAAGCATCAGGTGCTTTTTTTTTTTGAAACTAAGCATCAGGTGCTAATGGTATGGTAAAGGAAAAACATTTTTTTGGCTAAGCACGCCCATTGTGCATGCTCAACAGCCCAAGCCAAAAAGGGGCAAGCCCAACCGGACACCCCTAACACACACCAGGTCATTCAGCGCATCGCGGCATCGCTGGCTCCTCGCCTCCTTGCGCTACTCGTTTGTCTTCCGCAGGAGCTCGTGTTTCAGCCGGCGGCAGCGGCACCCTCCGGTGCTCCCCAATCCTGCCAAAAGCCCCAGCAATCGCCGATATTCATCGAGACCCCAACCACCCAGATGGCGAGATCCTGCGCTCGACAGCCAGCTCCGCGAAGGCGCAAGGAAGCCTGCGGCTTATGCGGCGGCATGGTGGCGCCCCCAGCGGCTCAGGAAGGATGCAAATCCAGCAACAGCATCCAAGGTCAGCACCCCCCTCTGCCCCTTATCTAGATCCGCCACTGGTAGGAAGGGAAGAGAAGGGGGGTGGGCACACCTGACGGGTGCTCGTCGCCGGCGAAGGGCCAGAGGAAGACCTGGGCCCCTGGCCTACGGCTGCGTCGTCGGTCGCCCAGTCGTCGCCAAGACACAGGGAGAGCTCACGCCTGACGGGGTGAACGGAGTAACGGAGAACAAAAGGCTGAACCGTGAAAGCTGAGCAGCGGTGAGCTCGCGGGTCTGGACTCTGGAGCACGACGCCTGGCGAGTGGCGACATTGGTGTACTGGTCTGCATCTGTAGCAGGCCGCGTCCAAAACAGATCGCCACTCTGTCGGAACGGCAGAGGTTTGCTGCCGTGAGAGCAAGGTCAATAACAGAGCCAAGTACTTGGCTATAAGTCAAATTATAAGAGCCAAGCTATATAATAGTTAGTCTTTTATTTATCTATAAAATTTCTTTATTATTATATGTCTTCATTCTCTTTCCTATTCCTCCTCACATACATCTCTATTGGGACCCACTACTGCCTATGCTTCCGTGTCCAGCTTGGTGCTTGCATGGGAGCCAAGCTCTTTTCTCTCTCCTTACTTCTCTCTTCCACATCAGCAAAAATATTAATTAGCTTGGCTATAAGCCAATTGTTGTACTTGCTCTTATTTGGATGAGGGCTGGTTTAGCCGCCCAAATTCACCCTTAAATTTTACTATATAAAAAACATTCCCTATCACATCAAAATGTCGGCACATATATGGAGTACTAAATGTAGATAAAATCAAAAACTAATTACACAGTTTTATTGTACTTTGCGAGACGAATATTTTAAACCTAGTTAATCAATATTTAGACAATTATTATCAAATAAAAACAAAATTACTATAGTGTGACGAGATATTTACTATGCAAAATTTAGATCCAAATTTAGAATCTAAACAAGGCCTGAGTCGGTATTGATAAAGTTCAGCCGTTTTATTTCGCTGAGTTGGTAGCTGGTACAGTTTTTGCACCGGCTTCGTAAAGTCATTTTTTAGATTTTTTTACCAAACGAATCCGGATGAAGCAGTCAGCTTTCCTTACCTGCACAGTTTCTCAGGTGAAGCTGGATGAAAACTAGTTTTTTCTAGCATTCTCTTTACTATCTTCTCTAGAAAATTATTTTACCGAATGTTTTTCTAATAGATTTAGCATCACTGGTGAAAAACAAGCCTAAGCCTTAGTGGCCAACTGGTAGTGATGCAAGCACCAAACATGCCATAAGATCTGCCCTTATTTTATCTTTAAATTAATGCAAATAAGTACAGCTTGAGGGTAGGTGCACTTACATATGACATTTGGGTTGAGAAATCACCCTATTATAGATCAGATGATGCATCATAAATCCATTCTTTAAATTCGATGAAATGACTATATTCTCGTACTAATAATAATTATTAGCTTAAAAAATGAGGTGATGATAAATCAACCAATTCCATTTCGTAAACCAAACAAACAAACTAAGGAGTGAGAAGATGATGGACTAACTCATTTCTCAAACCAAACATGCTATATCTCTCTCTACTACTCTCTCTCCTTCTCTAAACGAAGGCACGTTTCTCTCCATTACTGAATAAAGGCAGGTTTGCTTGAGCTATAGTTTTTGGATTTTTGGCTCAGAAGTTCGCTTCTGACTTCTGGCCGTTGCCTTTTGCTATTGGCTTTTTAATAGATGTTTAGCTTCTTATAGCACACTTAAAGTTGAAAAACTCCTCCTAGTATGTTTTCATATTTAGTTCATTTTCCATAAGTCAACTTTTCAAAAGTCAACTCAACAGCTAAGGTATTTATTTTAGCTTCTGGCCAGTAAAAGCTAACAAATAGGCCCTAAAATAATCCATAGAGTCGTACTAAAACATTTTTTATACCAAATTTATATAAAAGAGTATAAATGTTTATGACACTAAATAATCATACTATGAAAATATATCTTATAGTGTATCTAATTATACTAATTTAGTGTCATAAATTATCTCTTTTTTTATATAAATTTGGTCAAACTTAAAAGAAAGATTTATTTAAGACAATTCTAGAAATTGATTTATTCAGTGATGATAAAATACTAGCTAATTTGAGTGACTAAACTGACACACGAATGCACATCTGTTTATGGATGTGGCACATGAGCGAAATTTGACATGTTGGCAGTTAATTTGGTGTAGAACCAAGAGCAAACTAATAAATAGAGGATAATGGTTTAGTACCGGATTAGTGTTCGAGTAGTGGATCGCGAATAGTGGGTGCTATGATAAACACTAATATCCAATAGCGTTTTTTTAAAAACAAAGGGCAAAATTTAGAGCGTATGCCAATACTAATATCATGTTTGCTTAAAAATAATTATAATCTTAGTTAAATCACAACAAAACATATAAATATTATAAGATATGAAGAAGACACGTGGAGATAAATTATCATATCAATTGGAAAGGATATCATTGATCGTCTCATCATTCTTTATCATGGTCCAAATTATCATCTTAACATTTCTATTATATTATATTATTGTAACCATCCACATTTGTCACTTGAACCATCCACGTGGCGAATAGCAGCCCAACAACGAAAATAGCAGATGCTAAGTGCAATAGAAGACGCTAAGTTTCATTACAGCATCTTTGGTCCGTTACCTTGTAGCGGTAGTGGTAGAAAGTTGTTACCTATTGTGGACGCTACCAATGTTATCCAGTATTAGGCTAGTTTCAATGGCGTTATTTTTAAGACTGCCATGTCATATAAAATAAAATAAAACATAGATGAAACACTCACTCTCAATGGAAAGTTTTATTCTATAATTTCATAGATATTTAATCATGTCATATAGAGAGTTGGTAATCGTGTCAAACGAGTTTCATCCCCGTCAAATTCACTTCTTTCCTCTCTTCTTAAAAACGTTGCCACATCATAAAAAATACATGTGGCGATTTAGCATGTGTTTGGTTCTGGAATTAGAAGGGATACGTTGAACCCAACCCTATTTTTAGGAATGGGTTGAACCCTTTTCTTGTTTGGTTAGGGGTGTTAGGTTCAACCCACATTTTTTGTCTGGTTGAAGTGCTAGGTTTAGATGGGATGGGACACAAACACGCGGGCCCGCACGTTATCCTCTGAACCTTTCTTCTTCGTTGGGCTCCTCTCCCTCCCAGTGGCGGATCCAGGAATCAAAACCTGTGGGGCCAGCTAGTAGGAGCTATGGGGCCGAACCATATATGCTATAGTAAAATTGCACTAGATTCGTCAAAACCTGTGGGGCCAGATGGCCCCATAGGTTACACGTACGTCCGCCACTGCTCCCTCCCCTCTGATGTGCGTATGCGGAGCCGCCATCATGTCTCCTCGCACCGTGCCCGCATGGACGCTGCTCCCCATCTGGGTCCACACACGCCACTCCTGCGCTGACACTTCTTCTCTCCCTTGGACCTCTACTGCTCCTCCACCCAGATGCCGACTGCGCGACCTGCTCCTCTGCAGCTCCTTCGCCCAAACGCCGATGGCGCAGCGTGCTCCCTTCGCCAAGATGCGGCTCCTCCACCCAAACGCGGTGGCCCGCATCCTTGCGCGCCACTTGGGAGGCCGCCTGCTGTCTTCTTCTTGCCGGGAGGCCGCTCATCGCTCGTCGCTCACCACGACTCGCGGTGCTCGGGAGGCCGCGCCGGTTGCCCAGCCCCGTGCTCGCCCCGCTCTCGCTCCATCTGGGTCGAGCCGGTCCGCCAAATCGGGGGTGCCGCGCCGACCCACATCCAGGGGGCATATTACCTACTAGGTTCAACCCACATCTCATGAACCCCAAACCAAACACCCCAGAAACTAGGTCCAACCTACTCCCACCCAGTTGGTTCCTCCATCCAAACACAACCTTATTAAATGCAGATGAAACTTCCATTGAGACTGGCTCAGTGTCAGAGCTACAACCTACAAGGTCGTCCCTGTATGCTGCGGACCACCCTATAGTTTCGTCCCAAGGCCACAAAATTTAGAGTGGTTAAAAAAGTATGTAACATTAGACCACACTAGCTACGAATCCTAACTACGCCACTGCAAGAGACATGGGACCACAGGACACTATGGCAATGTTGCACATGGCCCGTTAATAGTAAATTTCCTTGTTATCCAGCCCTCCCCCTTAGCATAGACAACAAAGAGAGAGTTTTGTCAACGGATAAAAAACCCACCCCTCCATATGTCCCCTGCATAACCCGCAGCCGAGCCGAACCGTCTGCATGTGCTAGGTAAATCATTGCTAAAGTACAACCCCCCTGACCATTAGATATTAAACCAAAGTAATGCTAGCCATGACCACCAACTCAAGTCATATCACGTCAGTAAGAGTTGTTGCCCTTAACTTCATCTCAGTGCGCCACCCAATCCCTTGGTTGAGCCCCTTTCCTATTGTGCTATGGAACCAATAACAACCCGTCCTCTGAAGATGTCCCAAGTCAATGTAGAGGGATGGTGATGAAGAGTTGAACCTCAAGCTCCACCCTGGTGATGGAAAGGCATCCCTTTATTCTCGATTGTAACTCGTTTTGGCTTTTCTAGATACATAGTTTTTACTGTATATATCTAGATATAATGTATATCTAAGCGTATAGTAAAAACTATGAATCTAGAAAAGTCAAAACGACTTACGATTTGGAAGGGAAGGAGTAGCATGGATGTCGTCGAATGTATAAACTATCAATGTTGAGATTGCTTTGTCAAATAAGGCAATGAAATTTAAGTGAAACATTAATCACCTTAGAAATACAATTAACCCTACATATATTGCTCCATCGGTGTCGACTATCAAACATTCTTATCATTTATTTCCTTTTTGAAATATTGGGCATGAGCATTGTCATATATCATCTAAGAAGAACCGAAGAAGTCAAGAAGTAGTAGTCACGTTTTATATGTTATATTGCATTTTATATTTAGACGGTGTAACTCAGGGCATTTTGAAGTGCACTCCCTTGGTCCTCAAAAAAATGTTAACTTTTCTATGAATCTAGATAAACATTTGTCTAGATTCATAGTAAAAATGATATTTCTTTTGGAACGGAAGGAGTACATTAGACACTAAACTATGCGGGGTTAACCTTTTGGAATGGAGGGAGTACATTAGGAGCTAAACTATGCAGGGCTAACCTCATGCCTGCCTTCTCAAAGCCATCTCTTTACTTGGCTAAAAGCACTATTTGTGAAGGTGTCTTCGTAACTCCTTCAAAGATCCTCCTGTTTCTCTAGGATCTAGCATGGATAAAGAATGATCGTTGTCTATCATTTGTTTCCAAATAAATATTCTTTTGCATTCTATGCTCCAGTAGTCATGTGTTATCATGATGTTTAAGACGGCTTAACTAGCCTGTATACAGTGCAATTTGGCTGTCCTAAAACGTCATCCTTTCACGACTACAGGGAATATGTTTTATTCTGTCTGTTTCCGGATCTAAGCATAGCTGTAAGCCTGTAACTAACTTTGACCGCGGTCTCTCGCACAACAAACTGTTCAGAGATGGCAAAAACGACACAGGCGCAACCCCCTCTTGGTTTCTGATCTACTACACGGCACAGAGCACCACCAAAGCACCTATAATCCCAACCACAGAGCCGATGATCGCTCCGTCGACCAGACGCGACGCACCCGCCGTCGGCGGTGGAGCATGCGCGTTCTCGGGCGCCGAGGCCCACACCGGTGAAGGCGCCGGCGGGAACGCCGATTCAGGTGCCGGTGCCGGCGTCGTCGTCGGCCGGCGAACCGCCATCACGATTATGTACAGCTTCTGGCCCTTTTGGCACCTGTCCTCGTCGCTGCTGATGAAGAAGAACGGGCCGGACCGGTCGAGCCTGAGCACCGAACTGCCGCTGCTGCCGACGGCGGCTTTGAGCTGCTGGACCGGGTTGCGCGTGTTGCACGTGTCGAAGTCATGCTCCGTCACCAGCAGCACCGAGTCGACGCCCTTCTCGTGCGTGAACACTGCGAGCCAGGAGGAAGACGCACGTACGTCATGCATGATTCGAGGACCCTTCGTGAGGGCAAAATGAGGAGAGGAGAGATGACACAGTTACCGATGGTGTCGTTCACTTGGAACCGGTTGCGCCCGGCCCAGTGGTTGTAGCTCTGGGTGGGATCGAGGACCCAGCCGTCGCGGCCACCGGCGTAGAAGACGTGAGCCTCCGACGAGGAAACCACAGCCGCCAAGCCGACGATGATCACGAGCCAGGCCAGCGCCGATGACCACACCTGAGAAGCCCCCATATCGCCGTCCGTGGGCCAGCTACGTCCAGAGGAGGTGCGCCGACCTAGAAATGGTATGTACGGCTGCAAAGGGAACTGGTGGTTTATATAGGCGCACGGCGCGCGGCGAGTGATACGGTTGCTGACCTCGGCAGGCACAGGTGGAGGCCCCGGAGAGATGCATGCCGATGACTCTGCAGTCTGCACGATTGCACGAACCAGCGAGAGAGTGCACCGCTTTGCGGGTTGGGTTGATCGAGATATCCATCTTCTTCCTTGGGTCTTCGATGATCGATGTCATGCACGCCTGCGGCCGGCGGCCGGGGCACCCGAGGAAGACAGTCTCGTTTGTATACCATCTCTCTCTATCTCCACTTCTATATATCTCTACTGGGTCCATTTTCTTACGTGTGGAATTAATGCACGTCCTAGGGCGTATATCTCGAAGCAAACCAATAAATGTTAATGCTTGTTGTAAAAAAAAAATTGTTAATGCTTTGCTTCTTGTTGAAATGTGTCGTTTCTTTGCTGAGAAAACGCCACACGTCACTGCAGGATCATATTTCAAGCGAGTCAACATGCAAAATATCTGACTAGAGAAACTAACACTGAAGTGGTGAGCAGCAGCCCGAAATTTCTCGTTCTCATCTTTCAAGCTAAAGTCAAAATTTACTGTATATATCTGTTAGGGAAAAAAAATACGTGACCAACTTGAGGACGCTAAAATAGTAGGATGCCTTTGGCTTCTCGTACATCTCCGAACGCAGCCGCCAGGATATTGCTACTATATACGTCATTAATTTATATCTCTATCTAATCTAGTGATATGATATATACTGATATTAAAGCCAAACAGATTTCTTCATCCATCAGGACGCCCGACCGTTTCTCATTTCCGTCGCCGCCTTTTCTTTAGTTTTTTCAACACCCATCGGCCCGTTTCTCCTTCTCGTCACCTGTTCTTTTTTATAATTAGGTAGAGATTCCAGTGATAGTCCAATTAACTAAACCGTGAATTAAAAGTTTGAATAATTTATTGTCTGATCCAATCTTAATAAATATGCCAGGCATGCACCCATCAATCCTCAAGAGGACTGCCATTTGATATGGAGAATGAAGAGGGTCTCTTGTCATAATCATCAATAGACTGGCCATCCTTGACATATTGGCATCTACGGGGGCGGATCCAGGATTTTAGGTCAATGATGTTAGTATAAACTCTTCATTATTACGATGTGGCTTCTAGTAAACGAATAACAAAAAAGAAGAAGAATATTCTCTCGATCTCTAAATAAATCAATTTATAAAGTTATTTTTAGTTAAACTTTTTTTGTGTGTTCGATCAAATTTATATAAGAAAACCTCGACCTACGGTAGTAAGCCACCCCGGGCATTGCTATGATAGGGAAGATCTTCTCACATAGACTGAGAAAATCCCAAACCCCTGCCTCACCCTAACATAGGGGCACTGTTGACCTGCGAGAACAGGGTCAGGCCTTTTGACTTGTGTTTTGGCTGTGAGACAGACAAGGGGATTTTTCGATCGAATTTATAGAAAAGCGCTTACAAACTTTTTGTCTTAAATCATGAAAAATCTATAGCATTGACCCGCCTTACTATAACATGGTTCAAAATTATAGAGACCAATCAATTTAGACAAAACTATAGACCTAGGTTTCTCAGCCTAACATATTTTGTCGCTATATTTCCATTTTCTGTAGCATGTAGCAACACTCAGGTATATTTCCTTGATGGAATTAATCTAAATATCTAATAAGTAAACTAAGTAAAAAAGTAAAAGCTAGTGTCAAAGAGGATACAAAGGAATATGAAGTAACATGGAAATAATGGACTCGGTTTTGGTGAAGAAAAGAGCTGACAGAGAGTGATAAAAGGCAAAGAGAGCTTCAGTATGTTTACGTGATTATCTGATATAAAGGTCTAACAATGGCTGTGGAATTTTGTTGTCCGCTGCTGTCAGTGGACCAAACCTACTGATGTCACACGTGGTAAGAAAAAGCAGGGCACTTGGCAGGGTAGAAAGGCATTGCTGTCACCTGACAGCATTGCTTATACGCTGGCTCCGCCCCTGGGCATCTAACCCTGTCGATTTGAATTAGAGGTTAGAATTACATATTTTTATAGGTACTCAAAGGAAGTCACAGAATTAACTTGATATTTCTATATTTTATATCAATGTGGTTGACACACAACTTATTTTTCCTATAGTCATATTATTGTCAAGGTTGCAGGACACTATACCAGCATTAGTTTCTATTATGGATGTTGTTGTGGTCATCATAAAACAAATTATAGTTTTAAATTTTTACAGAAATGGTAAGACATAAATGGATGTGTAACATTCTTATCCGAGTTTTCCATAAACATTTGATAGTTTATTTCTCCTGTCACAACGTACTGACATATTTTTACTAGTAAATTAAAAGAATAGTAACATTAACATGTCTTATGCAAACCATTATTTATCTCTTCAGTTTGAAACACAAGTGTGGCAAGTGAGTCGTATAACTGCGACCAGAAACAGCAAATATAAACGCCTGAAAGGATATTGGATATGAGTATATGGCTGTCAGATCTGTCTCCAAGTTTGTAAAAATTGGCAGAATAAGCATAATTGGTTTTTGCAATCGGAGGGCAACCAAATTCAGATGCTTATGCATTGTGCTACAACCTACAACACTGGAGGTCACAGCATATCTTAAAGATGCCATGTAAATCTGGTAAGCTACTAGCTACCGTAGAACGATGGCTGACTGAACTGCTGACAAGACCAAAAGAAAAGCTCAAGAGATGAAGATGCCCAGTATCCTGCAACTTTGACATCACTACAGAACCAAGAGCCAAAATATAGAATTGTTTCAGCTCAGTTAAATTAAACTCATACAACCAATGAGGTAAAAAAAAACTCCCTCATCAATAGAAAATACAGAGATTGTTCCATGCATTAGTAGGCTACTTAATACTACTCAGTAGAGACCATTGCATACCAAACTTAACAGTAGTACTGAACAAAAGTTTCATCACGTTGGTCTGTCGGAAACCAGAGGAGTCCCTGAAATGAACAAAACTTATCAACTGTGGACACTAACAAGCTTGGACTGTATCCGGATTTGGTAGGCGTACATATATATATTTCAGTGTTATAACGAAATGAAATGGCCGCTGCAGGTTTATTTGGACCGTTGGAGAATGGAGACAATAGTACACAAGTGTCTGAAAGAGTGAAAATAACATTAAGTACAGAAAGGAAAACAAATTCAACAGATCAAAAGGTTATTTCTAGCTAGCATAAATGCAGGGTCTTAACTTACAAAAAAGATGATCCCGAGTGTGATTATTCAGGAAATCTCATCTTGATTAACAGAGAGTCGACACTGCATATCAGAGAAAAATCTAACTGAACTATCTCAGTATTTTCTCAAATCCATTGCACAAGCACAACAGCAAGCTGAAAGTAGTGTACACATTTCACACAAAGTCGGTTCATCCGAAACTAAGAACGAATATGTTGTGCGTGTCTTCTGTGTTCACCAGTTCATAACACAAAGACTCCTTGAGCTGCATTGCATTCCCCTCCAATCCTCCAACAAGTTTAATTTTTCATACCCAACCATAGCCTCCTCATGTCAAATGCTTGTCAACCCAATCAAACATCTCATCAGCTTGTAAGCTCGTCATCTCGTGGTACCCATAAGCAAGATTCAGCTCTTCCTGGATTTGATCAGCCAACGCAGACACCTCTTTCCAGAAGCCCCTCTTGACCAATGCATCCTTCCATGGCGTTTCCCGGCCATCCTCCTTCATGTATCCTTTCTCATCAACGAAACCTTCTTCCCTGAACGCTGTCCAGATCCTTTCTGACAGCCCGCGGTCCAGCCCAGGTATCCTCTCGGAAAGCAGCGTAGGCGTCAAGGGGAGCTCAAGGCTCTGGAGCTCCTTCACCTCAACGCCATTCTTCATCAGCATCTTCGAATTCTTATCCACCAGCGCTGCCCTCCGCTTATCTTTCGGCATGTGGATGAACATCGCGGGCGGGTAAACCGCCGGCAGCGCGCCAGCGGACCCGCCGAACGCGCCCTCGGCGATCATAATCACGACGGCGGCGAGGCTCATCTTGACCGCCAGCCTGGACACGAAGTACCCGCCGGAGGAAGCGCCGAGGGCAACTACCGGCAGGCCTTCGAGCCCGTTCTTGGCTGCCCAGGACCGAATCACCCGCTTGGTGGCGTTGACCTCCTTCCCCAGCGACCAGCACTCCCTGGCGCTCGCAACGGCCAGCACCGCGAACCCCCTCCGCAGCGCGCGGTCCGTGATGGCGACGTCCTCCGGCAGGCCGACACACCCCGGGCAGCGCGGGGACGGCGGCCAGAAGTTCTCCGGGCGGCAGCGGCAGCCGTGGGCGACGAAAAGGACCGCCCGGGCCGGCGACGCGGCGGGTAGCTCCCAGAAGGTGCGCGCGCTCTCGATGGTCTCCACCGTCGGAGAGGAGAGGGACGGAACCTCGCTGCGGGACTCGTACGAGCGGGCGGCGGTCAGGGAGTAGAGGAACACAGCGGCGGCGGAGGCGGCGAGTAATAGCAGCAGCGGCGACGCGAAGGGGCTTGTCAGACTCAGAGTTAACCGTCCCGGAGCGTGGGATGGTGGCGATGACTTGATCGGCCGATGCGAGGCAGCACTCGTCTCGCTCATCTGCTTCGCCGGTTGCTTGTTTCTCTGCAGTGGGGAGTGGGAATCGGGTACCATGAGATCTCCAAGCCTCGACGGGGGGCGGAGGATAGATCGCCAGAGGGGAACTTGGCGACTGCAAGTTGCCAAGTTCCATATCTCCAAGCCTCTTCGGGGTGTCAAGGAAGACGGGCAAGTGAAGAGCTGAAAGGCCGGAGTATGGCCGATCTGGCCTTGGCAAACCAGGGCCGCAAGCAAGTCGTATTGGGTCGGGCTTGGACAAATTACGGCCCAAATAGACGACCTCAAATGTTACTTAGTACAAGTAGCAAAACAGTTATTTATGAGCTTACATTTCCTCAAAAAAAGTTATTTATGAGCTTAGAGCATCTCTCAGAGTACCATATTTCCCTTTCTAGTCCTTGATTTTTAGCAAGATGAGAAAAAACACCTCTCTAACAACTCATAATCTATGTTCCTAAAATTTACGCACATGGTAAATCCTCCCCCGTTGCGCGCAACTTTGCGCGTAGCAGTGGTTACGCGGATCCCGTGCGTATCGGTCAATCTAAAGGTGGAATGGTGTGAGAAAGAATAAGATGTAGAAAAGGGTTCCTGATGCAAATTTACGAGATAGAAAGAATATATAAAAGTGATTACGATAATTTAGAAATAGTATAGGATTCCTGTCGACGAAACCTGGTCGGCAGTCTACCAATGGGTATGCCCAATGTAGTGATTTGTCGGTAGACAGGTGTGCAAGCTACGAACTAGATGGTGACGCAAGACACAACAAGGTTTTTATCCAGGTCCGGCCGCCGTGAGGGCGTAATACCTACGTCATGCGTCTGATCTGTATTGCTGTGTATAATGAGATGTGTTTTGAGGGGGTCCCCTGCCCGCCTTATATAGTCTGGGGGCAGGGTTACAAATCTAGAAACTAATCCTGCTCGGTTACAATTACCATAACTGGCCGGATAAGGATTCCTATTCTAACCGACCAGGATCTTGCTTGATCTCCAAGTTTACTTTCCTTCCTTGTGTTGGACGCCGAGTAGATCGACTGGACCACGTGTCGTCTTCTGATAGGCCGGGCCCACTGGTCCGGGCCAGCCCAAGTCTAGCCATAGGGGTATAGGAGTTAATACCCCCACAGCTAGTCCCCAAGTACTATTCATTGTGATGCCGCGCGGATGGTCTTGGCCGTGAGGGCTCCGCGGTGCGCCATGGTGCGGACGGTAAGGTGGGGGCCTTGGGCCGGTTCTTGCACGCGAGACGGTGTCCTGGCTGCGCGGGCGGTGAGACATGCTCGACGTGGCGGTGCTTGGCCGCCCGGGTGCATGGCCGCAATGGCTTGGCTGTGGGTGAGCGTCGCGAGCTAGGACTGCGAGCGGCGATGGAAGGCTTCGCCTTGGCATCCAAGATCTGGGCGAGTGCAAGACCGTGGCGTCCACGAGTGTTGCGGTCATGGTCGTGGTTGCTCCCGTGCATGGTGAGCGTGCAGTGGTGCCGTAGCCGAGCTCTTGCTCGTCGGCGTGCGTGTGGTGTGCGCCACGGAACAACGGCGTCCCGCGACCAGGTGGAGTCGCGACAATGTGTGACGTGGGAGAGGCGGCACGACGGCCGGGCAGGCAGTGCAGGTGTGAACCTGCAAAAGGAGTTGGCTTTCGCTCGTGAACTCACCAGAGGGCTCGACGCCGGGAGTTCGCGCGGTGCAGGAAGGGCTCGGTGCCGGCGGTTCGTGAGCCGTCGGCGTGGCGTCCTAGCAGGGCCGAGGCGGTGAAGACCCGGTGCCGTGACTTCCGGTTCAGCGTGACGTCGTCGCGGAAGTGTCCTCGCTTGGCTCACGTCTGAGGTAGTGGCTCCGGCGAGTCGCGTCTGGGCATGGGACCGAGGTGGCTTGATGTCGCGGCTCCAGGACAAGGCGAGGCCATGGCTTTACGAAGTCATCAGTGTGTGGCTCCCCTGTGACAACGAGAGGAGCACGGCGAGGAGGCCAGTCATCGGGCAGGGCCGGCAAAAGGAAAAAAATGAAGGCTTTGTGCGGGGGGAACTCACCTGTGGCTCCGGATGCCGTTTCACGGTCACGGCGTTCGCGGCCGTGGGGCGGCCCGGTGCGATGCCGACACCGGGGTCGCGGAAGCGTCGCGGCTTGATGGTGACAGTCGTCGCACGATGGTTGACGACGCGGCTGTGGTGGTGCCGTGGCCGGCGAGGCTGCGGCGCGGGTTCAGCCTCGGGACGCCATGGCTGTGGAGAGGACGAAGCAGTGGGCGGGCAGAGAGGAGGAGTTGTTGTGGCGGCGGACAGAGGGAGATAGCGAGGGCAAGAGGCCGGTTGAGGTTCTTATAGGCCGTGGCACTAGGGTTCCAGGCAGGGGTGCCGGCGTCTAGGCTGTGGATGTGACGGCCGTTGCACGTGGCGTTCATCCATGGCGTGGGCAGGTGAGCGGGCTGGGAAACTTCGAGAAGGGAGCTCGGGGCTCCGATCGGTCACGGTCACAGGTGCGTCCGTGAATTGCGGCACGGGGCGCAGCTCAGGCGGGGTCCGCTCGGTGTGTCGGGGCTGCCCTGGCGTCGCGACAGAAAACGGAGAGGTGCGCGGTATGAAGGAAGGGGATGACGGCGCTGGTTCGAACGAGGCGATGGAAAAGAAGATGGCTTTCTCGGCTCTTCCCTCTCCTGTGGCTGATCTGTGGGGCCTGGGCCTACGGTGGCTTCCAGCGTCTGGGCGAGCAGGCCCTACACCGCAGGTGTCATGGCAGCACCTCTTTATTTAGAGAATCCTATTAGGCATTACAAATTAGAACTGCTAGCGCTTTACATTTATTCCTTTGCTAGATTATGTGATGCATGCCATTGCCTGAGCCTTGTTTTTATAACACCCCGGGTGTTATAGTGCTAATTAATCTGCCATGTCATCATAATGCATTGCTAATCATACCTATTAGGTTAACCTTGTTATGCATCCACTAAAACAAGTTTACTTAATTAGGTTGAATGTGTTTCTCTGTGGTGTGCTCCGAAATCGAAAACCCTAATTTCGAATACCACTGCAAATACTTAGTCCATGCCCTGCGTAATTTGAAGTGCGCGACTGTGTTGCACACTCGTGTCAAATGTAGGGTATGAGCTTAAGTACAACATCTAAAATGAAGCTCCAAAATTGAGTTTGAATTGGAGTCCCAAAACTTGTCGCGAGTTTTCCGATTCGAATTCGAATTCAAATCTGGGGAGAAATGTAAAAGAATTTCAAAAGTAAATTGGTCAACCAAGGGTGGCATTTGGTCAACCATGTCATGTTGGTCCAAATTATGCCTTTGGGTGAGGTTTTGATCATTAAGTAATCACACATCAAAGTAGAAACAAATTCCAATTTGAAATCCCTCCGAAAACCCTAAATTTCAAAACCCTGTTTTACCCCTTTTGAAATAATTCAAAATCTAAGCAAAATTTGGGAAAAAGTTCAAAACCAAGTTTGTAGAACTTTTCAAGGGCTACAACTTTGGTGTTTTGAGTTTTCAAAGTTTTAGTGTAAAATGTGGAGCAATTTTGAAAATAAACAAATTTTAGATTTAATTCATTTTTGTCCCCAAACTAAGATTTCAAAATGGAGGCTGAATTTGAAAAAGTTTTGAACAGCAAAGTTGTAGGTATGGTTAAGATATACAACTTTGATGTTTGGAGATTTTGAAGTTTCAATATAAAATCAAAAGTAATTTCTAAATTACCAAATCTGAAAAATGTGTCCCTTTTTGAATTTAAACTCAAATTTCAAAATCCAAGCAGAATTTGAAAAAGTGTTCAATATCAAACTTGTAGAGCTTGAAATTCTGAAGATTTCATACATTGGAAGATTTTCAAGTTGTTATACAAATTTGGGAGTAATTTGAAAAACTAGTTTGAATTTTAGAATTTGGGGGGGGAGCTACAATGTCAGACCAATGACCGTCGGCCACCGGCCGGTATGGGCGCCGGCCGATCGCCGCCGTGGCCTTCCACGGCCTTCGCGCGCGGTCGGGGACGCCAGCGCGACGACGCGAGCAGTGCAGCGCTGTAGCCGCGACCACTGCCTACATATATCGCCGCGTCCAGTGAATCATTTTCTTCTCCCTGTTTTCGCCACCGCCGCCGCGCAGCTCCGCCGCTCGCCGCTGCCGCCACCAAGCCGCCTCCAGTTACGCAGGCTGCACCAATCGAGTCGCCTCATCCTCGCGCACCTCGTGGACCACCGGAGTTCACCGTTCTCGCACCCAAACCTCCGCACCGCCTGCTTCCGTGCCCAACTCCGGCAACCCACCGCCATCATCGCCTTCCCGTGGCCAGGCCACTCCAGCCGCTCCCCGTCGCCACCAAGAACTCCACTGCAACCGCGGTGAGCCACTGATGCTTCCCGACCCTTCAATTTAGTCTCTACCGCTTTGTAGTCGCCGGCGTGCTGCTTCCGTGGCCACCGTGCCGCCATCGCCGTCGCTCGTGGGTCACTAGGGCTCGAACCATGGCGCAACTTAGCAAAACGGGTTCGCTAGGTTGGGTAGGTGATGTTAGTCAGCTCGGTTTGTCGACCGAAGCGCCGGTCACCGGCCGGCCACCGCGGGGAAGCGAGCGAGCGCGCGGGAGAGCGGGAGCGAGCGGGAGGAAGGAGATGACAGGTGGGGTCACACTGTCAGCGAGAGAGAGAGGGAGGCCGACGCGCGCGGGCGAGCGAGTGGGCTGGGCCGCGACTGGGCCGGTCGTGAGCGCGCGTGCGGATGCGTGAGCGGGCCGTCTGGTTGGGCCGGACCACGGGAAAAATAAGAATCGGCCCGATTTCGTTTTTGTTTTTCTTTTTCAAATAAATGAATAGTGCAGTTATTTGTTTATTTCATTAAAAATTGTGTAGAGTTCCAAAATTCATGAAAATTTTTGTGTAAGCTTGTCAATGTATAAACTATCTAGGTAAAATGTTAAATCATGAATTTGAATAATTTATGCAGTAGAATTAATTAGTTTCATTAAAGATTAAATGTAACTTCCAGTAATTTTAATAATTAATTTATTTATCCAAAAATCATGAAATTTATTATGGCACTGTTATAAATCATTCTTAACCCATAGAAAAAGTTTGAGCTTTTTTAGATAAAATTTGATCAACTTCTAATTATGCCCTAATTGTTTAATAATAAATAAATGTTAATTTGAGAACTTTAAGTGTTGTGTGCCTTTTGATTGAGTGATGTCCTTAGGTCACTACCCTTTTGTGATCTCGGGCACCTTAACTTCATGATTGAGCTTGTTAGTAACTTGTTAGGTTAAAAGCTGGTATCGCGGGAACTCGTCGCTGCTAGTTAGTAGGTTTTCTGTTTACGACTGTACCGTGAAGGGAAGTTGTACTCAAAGCGTAACCGTGGCATGTTATCATCAAGCATCATGTTTATCATTGAGCATCATGTTAAAGCATGTTATGTATTCGTGTAGTCACCGCTTTCGAGGAAGCCGAAGTCGTCGAGCAAGCTTCCGGAGAAGAGCGATCGTCAGTGGGTTCCGGACCAGACGTTGGAGTCTCCGAGTCTGAGTCAGTCGTCGTGTCCGAGCAAGGCAAGCCCCGGTGCATTTAAACCCTACCTTGAATTTTACAAATATTTTATTATTTATTTTATGGTTTATTGCATTAAGTAATTAGGAGTTGAGTGATAACCTAATTGCTGCATTATCATCCATGATTATTGCAATATTACCCTTGATACCTGTTTTACGGAAAATGCGTAGTATGCTTCGCTATGCTTAGAAGTTAAGCTTTTAAATGAAATGTTTACATAGCCATGACGGCATCCTTAATGAATATTAAAATATGTGAATGAACTTGTAAGATCGGGCGGGTGGTTTGGCCACTGCTAACGGGCATTGGGAGAGGAGTCCCAATGTATTGTTTCCGCCTTATCAGTTAAGGACCGTACGTTGTTGGCCCTCGCGTCATGGAGTTTTTATTAGTACTAGCCATGTGCCCATGTCGGGTAAGCCTTACTTTGGTTAGTCCATTACGAGAACATCTAACCTCGCACTGGGAGTGGAGAGATGGCGAGAGTAACGTGTACCCTCGGGGCTAGAATGTGGCCGGGTTCGAGGGGTACTGTGCTCTCGGGTGGCGATGGACACGTTCTGGTTTTAGGTTATTCGGGTAAGAGTTGATATATGCTAGATTCGGTTCTACATATGTCGTGTGGTTAGGAATCCCCAGCTGGGTAAATGAAGCGGTTCGAATCGTCGTTACTCTACGAGAAAGGAGTCTTGGCCTTGCACCAACATCGTAGTTAAGAACTGGAATTGAAAGAAAGAATAAGAAAGGTTTTGATGATAATTACCTTGATCTAGATTAGGATCACTTAGAGTTGGTTAATGAACCATCAATGGTAAAAGTAAAATGTTGAAGATAAGGACTTACTCTAGTAAGCTTTTCTGCAAAAGAAAATCTTGATTCTGATTTACCCGTACCTTGATTCCCTAAAGCTAGCATGCCCTTGGAGTCTTTGTCTTAGTCGGGTAAGTCTTGTTGAGTACTCTCGTACTCAGGGTTTGTTGAACCCCTTGTTGCAAGTGCGGTTCATGAACAAGTCTGCTTCGAGCCTTGTTGCATGACCGTCGTGGTTGAAGAAAGCGACGACGAGTAGACTGTGTGGCCTTTGGGCAAGGCATCTCGTTTGGGTGTTGTAATAAAGTTACTACCGATACTTCTCTACTAATGGTTTGTAATAATGTTACATAAGGTTTGAGATTTGAAAACTGGTTTGTAAACCTATGTTATTGTAAGACTTCCGCTACTTTACTCTGTTGAATATTTTGAATAAACTGTTGTAATATTGCAATACTCCTGTGATTGGATCCTGTTCGGAGGAAAGCAGGCCTTTTAAGTTATGGTGAACATAAGTACGACTGTCAGAAGTCATTATGACAATGACGTGTACTTGTGGGCCATCATAATTAGGGGGTTCTGTGACAGCTGGTACCAGAGCATAATCACTCGAGTTATTGTAGTATTACTTTGCAAAACTTCAAAATAATTTGGGTCAAACAAACTTAATATTGATATTTTGGGTCCAAATTGCTTTTGCTTATCTTAATCTATTCTATAGTTTCCTTAGCTCATATTTGAAAGCTTCGTAGTGAAGTATCATGTATAGTGCCCTATGTTATAAAGTTTGCATGTGTTACTTAATCTTTCAGTTAGATCGTAAGTACGCTGCATGCATCATGTTTAATTAACCTGCTTAAGTTACCTTCCCTTTTAAAGTGGTTTGGGTTAAGTAAGGTTCAATCCTATTCATGCTAACCTTCAGATCCCCCTATCTGTTCTCATCGTCCTAATTCTATCTTGCTTTAGGATGGCACGTGTGAAGACAACTCCTCGCAAGAAAACAGGTCCGCAAGGAGTGCCGCGTCATCAGTTGGCTGCCAGAGTTGATGGAGCAAGCAGTAGCCGTAATCCGAACCCGGATTCGGAATCAGAGGTTGCAAGGCTTACATCAGAAGTGGAGCGACTGAAGCGCAATATGCATTTTTGGAAACAGTTCCAGAATGAGTCTCTGGAAAAGGAGACAGAAGCCAGAGCTCGTGTTCGAGAGCTGGAGCTTTATGTGACACACCTGGAGCGGTACAATACTATTCTGCATGAGGAAGTCCATAGGCTAAATGATCTGATGAATCCCAATCATCAGCCCCAGGCAGTAGAAGATGATGTTGGTGCCGTGATTGTTCCTGGTGTAGAAGACAATAATGAAGATGAACCCATGATGGAAAGTGGGGATGATGCAAGTCATGTCACTGGTGCAAGTGCTCCAGAGGTTGATGATGGAGTGATCGTGATCAGCGATGATGACGAGGAGTGAAGTGTTAACATGGATGACTATGTAATATAAGTTTGTATGTGTATACAAGTACTGTACTAACTGCTTTTTAATTCAATAAAGCGATGTAAATAAATATGATTTGTGTACAACAGATGGACGGTACTGGAACTTCCCAGGATGGGGACAATACTCCGAATCCCCCACCGTTTCCACCCACCTTGGCAGAGGCTATTGCCGCTTTGGTTAATGCCACTACCCTGTTGGCTCAGAATCAGAATCAGAATGGGAATCAGGGTCGTCGAGGCCGTAACAATGGAGGGGAAACCACCTATGTGGATTTTACCGATACCCGTCCACCAGTGTTCTCAAAGGCACATGAGCCGCTAGAGGCGGATGACTGACTCCGTACCATGGAGCAGAAGTTTGAACTGTTACAGTGCACGGAGCACCAGAAGCCCGTGTTTGCAGCGCAGCAGCTTAGAGGTGCCGCAGGGGCGTGGTGGGCGAATCTGGTCGCCGCACGGCCTGCTGGCCACCGTGTCACTTGGCAGGAGTTTCGTGAAGCCTTCAGAGCACATTATATCCCAGATGGTGTCATGGCCATGAAGCTAGAGGAGTTTCTCTCGCTGAAGCAAGGGAACCAGACAGTTCTGCAGTACGTGGGTAAATTCAACCATTTGTCCCAGTATGCAGCGGAATATGTGAACACCGATGCGAAGAAGAAAAGTTATTTCATGAGAGGTTTGAGTACCAGAATCCAGGAAGCATTAGTCACCTGTTATAATGCTACATACCATGAGATAGTCAACGTGGCTATTGCGTCAGAAGAGAAGTCCCGACTGCACAAAGAGTCGAAGAAAAAGAAGCCAGTGTTTTCAAGCCCGTCTGGCGGCATTAAGAAGCACCAGAAGTTTATTTACCACCCTCAGAACCATTTTTGCCCAACTTATCATCCACCGCAATACCAAACTCAGCCGCAGACGTTTTATCATCCTACCGCAACCCCGCAGTTTACACCACAGCCGAATGCCCCTGGTATTCGAAACCAGGCTCCAGCCACCCATAACTTTCCCTGCTACAATTGTGGAAAGCCAGGCCACTTTTCCAAGGACTGTCCGTATCCAAGGCAGTACAATCCCAACTATCCCAGAGCTCCCGTGCCACAACAGCAACAACCTCAGAGCAAGAATAATAATCTGAATGTTCAGAAGGGTAAGGGTGAGAAGAAGAAGACCGGACGTGTGTTCTACACTCAAGCAAGTGCAATCCCAGAGGGAGAACCTATTATGATGGGTATGTTCCCTGTTGCTAATCATCCAGCAGTACTGTTATTTGATTCAGGTGCATCACATACATTCATAAATCGCACCTTTGTTGTTAAGCATGACATTCCAATTATGGGAACGCAAGAAGAATTCTTTATCCAGTCGCTCGGGGGACGACTGTGTACTAAGGAGATGGTACGTGACGTACCTATAGAGTTAGGTGGGCATATATTCCCTACCTCAATGATAATATTACAGAAACAGGATATAGATGTAATCCTGGGTATGAATTGGATGTATCAAAGAGGAGCCCTTATAGACGCACTGCACAGAACTATAAGGTTGAACCTGCCAGATAATAAATCTCATCTTCTTATCCAACTTCCTATCCAAAAGAGAACCGTTGAAAGGATATGTGCAACTTCAGTACAAGAGGTTTGTGATATACCAGTAGTCTGTGAATTTCCAGATGTGTTTCCAGATGATCTACCAGGTCTGCCACCCGACAGAGATGTAGAGTTTGTGATTGAGTTAAAACCGGGTACTGCCCCAATATCCCGGAGAGCTTACAGAATGCCACCCAATGAATTGGCAGAACTCAAGGATCAACTGCAAGAGTTACGTGACAAAGGTTTTATCAGACCCAGTTCCTCACCATGGGGATGTCCAGCTCTGTTTGTTAAGAAGAAAGATCAGACTTTAAGGATGTGTGTTGATTATCGACCGCTAAATGAAGTAACCATTAAGAACAAATATCCGTTGCCGCGCATTGATCTACTCTTTGATCAGCTTGCGGGGGCAAAGGTATTTTCAAAGATCGATCTTCGATCAGGGTACCATCAAATCAAGATTCGACCTGAAGATATCCCAAAGACTGCATTCACCACCAGATATGGACTGTATGAATACCTAGTTATGTCTTTTGGTCTCACCAATGCACCGACACATTTTATGTATCTGATGAACTCAGTTTTCATGCCGGAGCTTGACAAGTTTATGGTTGTTTTTATTGATGATATTCTGGTATATTCCAAAAGTAAAGAAGAGTATGTTGAGCATCTCAGAGTTGTTCTGAATCGTTTGAGAGATCATCAACTGTATGCCAAGTTCAGTAAATGTGAGTTTTGGTTAAGAGAAGTGCAATTCTTAGGCCATGTGTTGTCAGCCGAAGGAGTAGCAGTGGATCCGGGCAAGGTGAAAGATATTCTGAATTGGAAACCACCAATCTCAGTTCATGAAGTCCGAAGTTTTCTAGGATTCATACCTGACTTTTCAAAGATAGCCAAGCCAATCACAGAGTTGTTGAAGAATCAAACTAAGTTCATATGGTCTCCAGAATGTGAGAAAGCTTTTAGAATTTTAAAGAAGTCATTGACAACTGCTCCAGTTTTGGCACAACCAGATATAGAAAAGCCATTTGATGTATATTGTGATGCCTCGGGTATTGGCCTTGGAAGCGTATTGATGCAAGAAGGCAGAGTCATTGCTTATGCCTCGAGACAGTTGAAGCGCCATGAAGAACATTATCCGACACATGATCTTGAACTAGCAGCTGTGGTTCATGCATTGAAAATATGGCGTCATTACTTGTTAGGCAATACTTGCCACATGTATACAGATCACAAGAGCTTAAAGTATATCTTTACTCAGTCAGAATTGAATATGAGGCAAAGAAGATGGCTTGAATTGATAAATGATTATGATTTGGAAGTACACTATCACCCTAGAAAAGCAAATGTGGTTGCTGATGCACTCAGTAGAAAGAATTATTACAATTGTATGACTGTGAAGCCAATGGATTACAGTTTGTGTTACGATTTGGAGAAGTTGAATATTGAAATAATTCAACAAGGTCAGTTGACTAATGTCACAGTAGAATCAACAATCAAAGATCAGATTGTATCTGCTCAGAGAACAAATTCTGGAATAGTTCATATCAAAGAAAAAGTTAGAATTGGTCAACAGACAGATTTCAGTATTGATGATGCAGGTGTGCTGTGGTTTAAGAACCGACTAGTGGTCCCAAAGATTTCAGAGTTACGTCAGCTCATTCTTGATGAAGCACATAGTACAAGGTTTTCTATTCATCCAGGGAGTAATAAGATGTATCAAGATTTAAAACAGAGATTCTGGTGGACCAAAATGAAAATCGAGATTGCTAAGTATGTTGCCAGATGTGATACTTGTCGCAAAGTGAAAGTTGAACATTTGAAGCCGGCAGGAATGTTACAACCCTTGCCCATTCCATCCTGGAAATGGGAAGATATTAGTATGGATTTCATTACTGGGTTACCCAAGACCTCAAGAGGCTTTGATTCAATTTGGGTCATTGTGGACCGTTTGACTAAGTCTGCTCACTTTGTACCTGTGAAGGTTGACTATAGAGCATCTAGATATGCTGAAATATATGTTACTCGGATTATGAGTTTACATGGAATACCCAAAACAATTGTTAGTGACAGGGGTACTCAATTTGTTTCGCAATTTTGGAGACAGTTTCAAAAGTTATTAGGTACTAAACTTCTTTATAGCACAGCCTATCATCCACAAACTGGGGGACAGACTGAAAGAGTAAATCAAATTTTGAAAGATATGTTAAGATCATGTGCTCTCACCTATCAAGATCAATGGGATGAATGTTTACCGTTAGCAGAATTCTCATACAACAATAGTTATCAAGAGAGTATCAAAATGGCACCGTTTGAAGCATTGTATGGCCGCAGGTGCAGAACTCCGTTGAACTGGTCAGAACCAGGAGAAAGATGGTTTTATGGAGTTGATCTAGTGAAGAAAATGGAAGAAAAGGTTAGGCAGATACAAAAGAATTTAAAAGTTGCTCAGTCTCGGCAGAAGAGTTATGCAGATAAAAGGCGTAGACCCTTGATGTTTAAAGCGGGAGATTATGTTTATCTGAAAGTGTCACCCATGAAAGGAGTTAATAGATTTGGAGTCAAAGGCAAGCTCGCACCACGTTATATTGGTCCTTTTCAGATCATTGAAAAATGTGGGAAGGTGGCATATAGATTAAAGCTGCCTGAACAACTGTCAGCCGTGCACAATGTATTTCATGTATCACAAATGAAGAAGTGTTTGCAGGTGCCTGATCAAGTTGTTGATGTAGAGGGGGTTGAACTTGAGCCTGATTTGACATATTCTGAATATCCTGTCCGAGTCTTGGATCGAAAGGATCGTGTTACCCGGAGTAAAACAATTAAATGGTACAAGATACAATGGGATCAACATTCAGAAGAGGAAGCTACCTGGGAATCGGAAGATTACCTGTTGGAGAATTTCCCGGAGTTCTTTGCTTCTATCTAGGTTGCAATTTCTTCTTTAAATTGTAACCTATCCTTTTAAAATCTTTGTAATACAGAAAACCCCTACCTATGTTGTAGACAAGTATTGGACGTGTTTGCTTGACATGTTTCCTTTCCATTACTTAACTCAAGGCTTTAAATCTCGGGACGAGATTTCTTTAAGGGGGAAGGGCTGTAACACCCCGGGTGTTATAGTGCTAATTAATCTGCCATGTCATCATAATGCATTGCTAATCATACCTGTTAGGTTAACCTTGTTATGCATCCACTAAAACGAGTTTACTTAATTAGGTTGAATGTGTTTCTCTGTGGTGTGCTCCGAAATCAAAAACCCGAATTTCGAATACCACTGCAAATACTTAGTCCATGCCCTGCGTAATTTGAAGTGCGTGACTGTGTTGCACACTAGTGTCAAATGTAGGGTATGAGCTTAAGTACAACATCTAAAATGAAGCTCCAAAATTGAGTTTGAATTGGAGTCCCAAAACTTGTCGCGAGTTTTCCGATTCGAATTCGAATTCAAATCTGGGGAGAAATGTAAAAGAATTTCAAAAGTAAATTGGTCAACCAAGGGTGGCATTTGGTCAACCATGTCATGTTGGTCCAAATGATGCCTTTGGGTGAGGTTTTGATCATTAAGTAATCACACATCAAAGTAGAAACAAATTCCAATTTGAAATCCCTCCGAAAACCCTAAATTTCAAAACCCTATTTTACCCCTTTTGAAATAATTCAAAATCTAAGCAAAATTTGGGAAAAAGTTCAAAACCAAGTTTGTAGAACTTTTCAAGGGCTACAACTTTGGTGTTTTGAGTTTTCAAAGTTTTAGTGTAAAATGTGGAGCAATTTTGAAAATAAACAAATTTTAGATTTAATTCATTTTTGTCCCCGAACTAAGATTTCAAAATGGAGGCTGAATTTGAAAAAGTTTTGAACAGAAAAGTTGTAGGTATGGTCAAGATATACAACTTTGATGTTTGGAGATTTTGAAGTTTCAATATAAAATCAAAAGTAATTTCTAGATTACCAAATCTGAAAAATGTGTCCCTTTTTGAATTTAAACTCAAATTTCAAAATCCAAGCAGAATTTGAAAACGTGTTCCATATCAAACTTGTAGAGCTTGAAATTCTGAAGATTTCATACATTGGAAGATTTTTAAGTTGTTATACAAATTTGGGAGTAATTTGAAAAACCAGTTTGAATTTCAGAATTTGGGGGGGGGGAAGCTACAGTGTCAGACCAATGACCGTCGGCCACCGGCCGGTATGGGCGCCGGCCGATCGCCGCCGTGGCCTTCCACGGCCTTCGCGCGCGGTCGGGGACGCCAGCGCGACGACGCGAGCAGTGCAGCGCTGTAGCCGCGACCGCTGCCTACATATATCGCCGCGTCCAGTGAATCATTTTCTTCTCCCTGTTTTCGCCACCGCCGCCGCGCAGCTCCGCCGCTCGCCGCTGCCGCCACCAAGCCACCTCCAGTTACGCAGGCTGCACCAATCGAGTCACCTCATCCTCGCGCACCTCGTGGACCACCGGAGTTCACCGTTCTCACACCCAAACCTCCGCACCGCCTGCTTCCGTGCCCAACTCCGGCAACCCACCGCCATCATCGCCTTCCCGTGGCCAGGCTACTCCAGCCGCTCCCCGTCGCCACCAAGAACTCCACTGCAACCGCGGTGAGCCACTGATGCTTCCCGACCCTTCAATTTAGTCTCTACCGCTTTGTAGTCACCGGTGTGCTGCTTCCGTGGCCACCGTGCCGCCATCGCCGTCGCTCGCGGGTCACTAGGGCTCGAACCATGGCGCAACTTAGCAAAACGGGTTCGCTAGGTTGGGTAGGTGATGTTAGTCAGCTCGGTTTGTCGACCGAAGCGCCGGTCACCGGCCGGCCACCGCGGGGAAGCGAGCGAGCGCGCGGGAGAGCGGGAGCGAGCGGGAGGAAGGAGATGACAGGTGGGGTCACACTCTCAGCGAGAGAGAGAGGGAGGCCGACGCGCGCGGCCGAGCGAGTGGGCTGGGCCACGACTGGGCCGGTCGCGAGCGCGCGTGCGGACGCGTGAGCGGGCCGTCTGGTTGGGCCGGACCGTGGGAAAAATAAGAATCGACCCGATTTCGTTTTTGTTTTTCTTTTTCAAATAAATGAATAGTGCAGTTATTTGTTTATTTCATTAAAAATTGTGTAGAGTTCCAAAATTCATGAAAATTTTTGTGTAAGCTTCTCAATGTATAAACTATCTAGAAAAAATGTTAAATCATGAATTTGAATACTTTATACAGTAGAATTAATTGGTTTCATTAAAGATTAAATGCAACTTCCAGTAATTTTAATAATTAATTTATTTATCCAAAAATCATGAAATTTATTATGGCACTGTTATAAATCATTCTTAACCCATAGAAAAAGTTTGAGCTTGTTTAGATAAAATTTGATCAACTTCTAATTATGCCCTAATTGTTTAATAATAAATAAATGTTAATTTGAGAACTTTAAGTGTTGTGTGCCTTTTGATTGAGTGATGTCCTTAGGTCACTACCCTTTTGTGATCTCGGGCACCTTAACTTCATGATTGAGCTCGTTAGTAACTTGTTAGGTTAAAAGCTGGTATCGCGGGAACTCGTCGCTGCTAGTTAGTAGGTTTTCTGTTTACGACTGTACCGTGAAGGGAAGTTGTACTCAAAGCGTAACCGTGGCATGTTATCATCAAGCATCATGTTTATCATTGAGCATCATGTTAAAGCATGTTATGTATTCGTGTAGTCACCGCTTTCGAGGAAGCCGAAGTCGTCGAGCAAGCTTCCGGAGAAGAGCGATCGTCAGTGGGTTCCGGACCAGACGTTGGAGTCTCCGAGTCTGAGTCAGTCGTCGTGTCTGAGCAAGGCAAGCCCCGGTGCATTTAAACCCTACCTTGAATTTTACAAATATTTTATTATTTATTTTATGGTTTATTGCATTAAGTAATTAGGAGTTGAGTGATAACCTAATTGCTGCATTATCATCCTTGATTATTGCAATATTACCCTTGATACCTGTTTTACGGAAAATGCGTAGTATGCTTCGCTATGCTTAGAAGTTAAGCTTTTAAATGAAATGTTTACATAGCCATGACAGCATCCTTAATGAATATTGAAATATGTGAATGAACTTGTAAGATCGGGCGGGTGGTTTGGCCACTGCTAACGAGCATTGGGAGAGGAGTCCCAATGTATTGTTTCCGCCTTATCAGTTATGGACCGTACGTTGTTGGCCCTCGCGTCATGGAGTTTTTATTAGTACTAGCCATGTGCCCATGTCGGGTAAGCCTTACTTTGGTTAGTCCATTACGAGAACGTCTAACCTCGCACTGGGAGTGGAGAGATGGCGAGAGTAACGTGTACCCTCGGGGCTAGAATGTGGCCGGGTTCGAGGGGTACTGTGCTCTCGGGTGGCGATGGACACGTTCTGGTTTTAGGTTATTCGGGTAAGAGTTGATATATGCTAGATTCGGTTCTACATATGTCGTGTGGTTAGGAATCCCCAGCTGGGTAAATGAAGCGGTTCGAATCGTCGTTACTCTACGAGAAAGGAGTCTTGGCCTTGCACCAACATCGTAGTTAAGAACTGGAATTGAAAGAAAGAATAAGAAAGGTTTTGATGATAATTACCTTGATCTAGATTAGGATCACTTAGAGTTGGTTAATGAACCATCAATGGTAAAAGTAAAATGTTGAAGATAAGGACTTACTCTAGTAAGCTTTTCTGCAAAAGAAAATCTTGATTCTGATTTACCCGTACCTTGATTCCCTAAAGCTAGCATGCCCTTGGAGTCTTTGTCTTAGTCGGGTAAGTCTTGTTGAGTACTCTCGTACTCAGGGTTTGTTGAACCCCTTGTTGCAGGTGCGGTTCATGAACAAGTCTGCTTCGAGCCTTGTTGCATGACCGTCGTGGTTGAAGAAAGCGACGACGAGTAGACTGTGTGGCCTTTGGGCAAGGCATCTCGTTTGGGTGTTGTAATAAAGTTACTACCGATACTTCTCTACTAATGGTTTGTAATAATGTTACATAAGGTTTGAGATTTGAAAACTGGTTTGTAAACCTATGTTATTGTAAGACTTCCGCTACTTTACTCTATTGAATATTTTGAATAAACTGTTGTAATATTGCAATACTCCTATGATTGGATCCTGTTCGGAGGAAAGCAGGCCTTTTAAGTTATGGTGAACATAAGTACGACTGTCAGAAGTCATTATGACAATGACGTGTACTTGTGGGCCATCATAATTAGGGGGTTCTGTGACAGTTTTGCCTTGATTGAAACCACTTCACCCTGATTACCTAGCTCCGTGCTCGCACTTATATATATGCATGTCTGCTTGCTTGCATTTACTCCGTCATAATTACATATACTCCTTGTTATGTGATATGTGATGGATGTTTGGATGATGTGGTTGGTGGATGGGATTTAGCCATGAGGCACCCCCGTGGTGTACGTGGTTGATACGCGGCGGGAGCGATGAATCTCGAGTGGATTGTGGTGATGAGAGGAGTTCTGGAGATTTTCCTTGCCCTTGACCTGATTCTTGGAGATACCGGCTAGAGCAAGAGGTTGCTGTGGTGTACGGAGTGCACCAAGGGTAGTTCCTATGGTGGGAACACATAATCCTAAGGGGATGGCAGTCCTCAAGGGACTTTGGGATGAGGAGTTTGTGGATGGTTAGACTACCTGTGAGGGGTGAGTCTAGTGCTTGGAGGGCACACGGTTTGGTGGAAGGTGCTCGCTCTGGCCAATAAGGACCGACGCAAGTTGCAACCATAAATCACAGGATACTTTTGTACACACCACATGCCTAGGTGGGTATGGCCCGTTGCCCTAGTAGTGTGGGCGACCACCAGTCTCTGTGGGAGTTAGTAGGCACGCGGTCTGTGGCCCTGTGCAATTAGTGTCATGAGGGCGGGGGTTACTCCGTGCCACCTCGATGACACGACCCCAGCTTATATAGTGGCGCCTATATATTTTTGCTTCGGTTGGTGGACAAGACTGGTGTTAGTCGGCCTAGTATGCGGTGGTGGTGTTCATCGCTGATGGTGATTCATCGGTGGTGTTCATGTGGGGTAACAGTGTACTCTCTGCAGAGGTTAATAATCTATACGTATAGCCGCGGTCTCGGATATGATCACTTACCTGTGTGCATAGGAAAGGTCCATAGCCAACAAGTCAGCATATGTATCGATCGATCAACCAAAAACTCTGCAGAGGTTTACACTACCCACAAGATCACCATCATCGACGATCCGGACCGTCTAGGCTGATAACGAGCCGCCTTCCAACTAGACACGATGCCACCCTATCACTCAGAACTGGGGCCGTGTCAGAGTACCTCGTACACCGACATGCTGAGACTATGAGATGTAGTACTTGGCCCCTCGGGTACTACGCTGTCTTAGGAGGGTGTGGGCGCTCAACGCACGTACCTCCCTACACTATCCGCTAACCTCCCAATAGTAGTGGCACCGCACTAGAAAGTCGAACGTCCATCTCCTCCCCACAGAAGCGAGTGGGCATGTAAGGATTCCTAAGACCCGATCCACAAACATATCAGTCCTTAGGGTGACTAAGCAGGATATCTTCACAAAGGGCAACCGATCCCCCGCTCGACAGGACATCCGGCGCCCCATGCTAAAACAACATCTCCCATCCTGGGATTTCGTCCCACGAAGACACTCCACCCCGGGACGTCTCCCTATCACATGTACCCGCCACAGGTACCTCACTCATGGGAAATGCCCAGGTAGCATTCCCCGGCCAGACTTGTCCTCACGACTCATCGTAGATCCTGCTCGGTCGACTCGACCCTCACCACACACCCAAGACTCATGCCAAGATCTCCCCATATTCATTATCAGGTTATTAGCAGGTTATCGGCACCTCATGCCTTATCTCATTACACCTCTCACTCACCAGTACCACATCACAGATATAATGCGAGTAAGAGTAAGAGTAAGAGTAAAGCAGTAACTAGTAAGCGAGAGTCTAGCCTATCAGCGGGTGTGCAGGGAAATAGGTTGCGACAAGGTAAAGGCTCACAAGCATTCTACCATGCAACCTATCACAGCTTGTTTGCATAAAAGTAAAGCACTAGCATCTACATTAACATGCCTAATAGGATTCTCTAAAGGTAAGGTGCTGCCATGACACCTGCGATGTCGGGGTAGAAGAGGTACGAGTCTCTGTTAGTTGGTGTAGTTGATCAGTACGAGTCTCCACCTCCCAAGTCAGCTCCACTCCACAAGTTCTCTTATCCTCTGCTTTCCCTTCCTCCAACGGGGTTCCGGCCCGATCAACGCTACCTCGCGAGGGCATCACACAAAGCAAGAGAACAATCAATACTCTTGAAAAGGCCTAAACTTGAAAAGGTCAACACCGAAAGAACACAAGGAGAAGTCGACTTAGCCCTCTCGGCGGATATCCGATCCCTAGGCCAAGAAACACAGGTGGTGGTTTATCAAGCATAAGCTTAAGTCTTAGCCAAGCCAGTACTTCCCGAGCCGATCATGTCAACCTATACAGCTTTAATAAAATGGCATAGACCCCAGCTCATCCAAAACAAACACCACGGCTCATAGTCTTTCGATCCGAACGTTAGGGAGACTGACGAGAACCGAGAGGCTACAAGCAAGAAAAGTTTCGTTCTCTCTCAATCCGTACGACATTGTAGTTGACGGGAACCAAGAGAGGGTGGAACGGAAGAGAAGACAAGAGAGAAGAGAGGCGGTCTAATTCTTCCAATGCACACGCCATGGCTAAAGGCGAGGCATCGGAGAGAAGCGACACACAAAAGAACACGAGTGCCCAAGCTACTCGTAGGGTACCACGACCTAGGTGCACTAAATGCACTAAGACATCTCTAGGGTTCGAAGCAGTGCGGTTGTCACCATAAGAACCATAGAAATGCTACGGTCAATGATGGTACAAGCATACAAGGGATTGAGCACGAAGAGCAAAAGACGAAAAAGACACGGGACTCCCCTTCCTTCGATCCACACACCATAGTATTTGGCGGGAATCGAGGGAATGGAATCAAGAGAGCGACAACACCGAACAAGCAGAGAGCTCAACCCACATCTTACTGGATCAACGGGAGTTAAGAACAAAAGAGGAGAGAAGAATGGAATCCGCACTCTTTCAACCGACTCATCATGGAAAGGACGAAGGTTGGAATAAAAGAGGCACGATCCCCTAATCCAAACCCACTCATAGGGCACCACGATGAAAGCCCAAGTTTGGTTTTGGTAATTAATGACACCAAGTTGCTAATGCCATGTGTTAAGTGTTTTGAGTTAGGCATAAGCAACACATGTGATGAAGGTGTACGTGGCAAGGAGTGGTGGCCACACGATCACAAAGAGATGGTGCATGGACATGAAATGTTGATCATGATGGAATGCACATAAAATGATGGACATGATGATCAAGTGGAAAAGAAAGATCTAGGAGCGTAAGGCAAAGGTATAACCATAGGGTTTTTCTTTTGCCGGTCTAAGATGAATAGAGAAGTGATTGACCGGGTTTAGGATACATAGCCGACTATCAAGAGGAGCAATCACAGTTAGCTCAGAAATCAAGTGCCACTAGATCAATGTCTTGAGCATATGCATTAGGATCTAGTAGAGAGCTAACTTAACGCCTTGAAAAATGTTTGTGAAAATGCTAACACACATGCACTTGGTGTTTTTCACATGATGGTGTTGGCACTTTTGCGAAGGCAGTGGTGTTTGAGCGGTAGTAAGGGGTTTGGGGTTCGCTCTTCCTCCCACCGAGCGTGCGAGCGCAGGATTCAGGCGTTTTCAAGGAAATGAAATGCCTATTTTCTATTACGCCGGAGGCGAGAAAAGGTGGCAAAAGTCCGAATTGTTTATCACTGAAAATACAGTGACCAGACGCTGTGGTCGAATTGACCGGACGCGGGTGGCGCGTCCGGTCAGTTCAACTCTGTGCTGCTAGGGTTTCTGACCGGACGCTGGTCTGGCCTGACCAGCGCGTCCGGTCAGTTCACCTGTGCGTAGAAGAAGGGCGCGCGACCGGCGCGTCCGGTCCCTCACAGAACCGGAGCGTCCGGTCAGGCGTCTAGAGGGGCAGAGAGCAGCGGAGTGCCGATCGGACGCGCGACGCGTCCGGTCACGTGTGATCGGACGCGTCCGGTCTCGACGGGAGTTTACTAGAACACGACCGGACGCTGGCACTGTCGCGTCCGATCAAACGGTAGAGCGCGTCCGGTCACGGCAACGGCTAGTTTTGACGCGCACTATTTACGCTTGTCCTGTAGTGACCGGACGCGTCCGGTCACCCTGACCAGAGCGTCCGGTCAGCGCGATTTCAACTGAGTCGTCCGGTAACGGCTAGCTGCGTACCCCTTCGCTATAAATAGAAGTTGGCCGGGGTTTGAGGGCAACTCTTGCACATTTTGAGATATAGAGACATCCTTTGAGCTAGAGACCAACCCCTCCACTCATCTCTTTGCTTGGTTGCACATCTTGAGTGAGATTGAGTGAGATTCAAGTGCATTGCTTGAGAGTTGCATTCTAGAGGCACTTGATCTTCGAGTTGCTACGGATTTCTTGTTACTCTTCCGTGTTTCCCGACACGGTAGACGGCTTGGAGTAGCGGAGGTGATTGAGCTCGCAATTGGAGATTGTTAGAGCCCTCACCAAGTATTGTAAGGGGTTCTTGATCCTTCCCCGTGGGAGTTCGTAAATTGGATACTCTAGTGGAGCTCGTGGCTTGGAGGATCCCCATCTTGTGTGCGGTTGTGCGGCGCCCGCCGAGGGCTCGACTCTTGATAGTCGATTAGCTCGTGAACCGACAAGTGGGTGCATCGCCACAACGAGGAGTAGCTTACCGGGAAGTAAGTGAACCTCGGTAAAAAATCTTGTGTCATTCCTTTGCCGAGGATTTCTCTTATGGTTAATCATTGTGATTGATTCTTCGAGTGCATTACTTCTCTACATCGTTGGTATAAGAATCAAGTCACTTACTCTTTACTTTTTTGTACTAGTTATAGTGTAGTTTGCTTAGCGTAGCCTTTATCACATAGGAGTAAGTAGCTTAGTGACTTAGCCTTGTTGGTGTGTATTAGAGATCATAGCCTTGCTTCACTAGAATTGTATAGGTGGCTTGCATAGTGTAGTTGAGCTAGTGCTGGAATTAGCTTAGCCATCTTTTATACTAACGAGCTTGTTTAGTGAAGCTTGTAGAATTTTAAATAGGCTATTCACCCCCCTCTAGCCATTTGGACCTTACACACAACCTATGTGCCACTCAATTGGCACTTTGCTATTCCAATGGCTCATAGCGATGAGGTTGTCACCGCTAGATCCAAAGAAATGCCATGGTCTAAGTGGTACAAGCATACGAGGTGGTTTGGATAAGAACGAAAAGAGGCAAAACAAAGGAGGTAAAGCCCCAATGGTCATGGCGAGGCGGCTCGCGGCCATGAGCTATACCTACACGAGTTGGCCCCATAGTCCTGCGATTGTCGTTACCCAAATCACCTCTACTAGACCTGCCACGGAGGGCTTGTCTGGTGCGGACAAGAGCCGCATCATTGTCGAGTCCGCAGTGGCTAAGTCCGGGAGCCGAACCGGGTTACCGACGATCGTGGCCGAACGGAGACGACTAGAGGTTTTTACCCTGGAGAGGTGCACATTGGTGCACGGAGTGCCCTAGTTCTGGTTTTGCCAGATATGATGGATATGTTGGAACAGGTGTATGGGGAGGTGGTTACCTGAGAGAGGTGGACCACGTGGTGTATTGGTGGAAGGTGCTTGCTCTGGCCAATTAAGGACCGTCGTGGGTTGATGCCTGGAACATGGGACTATATTAGCGTGCACACCACAGGCCCTGTTATGGGCGAGGCCCGTTCTGTTGAGTTAGTGTGGACTGAGCCAGTTCTGTGGGAGTAGAGGTGCATAGGGGTACCCCCTGGGAGCATGGTGAGAAGGATGCCGACGAGTTTTCCGGCTACCCTAATCACGATCCTAAGTGTATACGTTGTGCCGTATGCGACTCCACTTGGGGGCAGACTGGTGAGGAAGGTGCTAGTTCTTGAGCGGTGATCGCTTAGACCACGGCCATGGTCGATGATGGTGATCCTGATGGATTAAAGGTGTACAACCTCTGCAGAGTTAAACCTATGCCTATAGCCGCGATCTCGGTCATGATCACCCCTGTGAACTGTTTCATACCTGCTAGTCTTCCCTTGTGCTTTGCTTTTCTCCCCCGAAGCTAAGGTCCGGCTTGAGGCCGTTGAGATGAGGGGCGTGCGGAGGCCGCCTCATCGCCTAGACTGAGAGTATGAGGATGTTGTGAGGGAAGATGAGAGTGGAGATGTGAGATATGTTGTTGAGTTGAGGTGAGTTTTGAGTTGAGATGTGGGTTGGGATATGAGAAGTTTACCTTATATTACTACTTTTGTTGCTCCTACAAGTGCTAAGGATGCAAACCTCAGCCAAACTAATAGGATCGCCAGATCCCTTGATTTCTATTTTTCCACTAAAGCTCATCGGTGCTGACCATGGCCTGCACACATCTGGCGGTGTGCAGATTCTTTGCCTGCAGAGATGTTGAGGTGGGTAGTTGGTTTGCGGACCACTCTCAAGGATGCCTGTGGACTGGAGTTTCGCCAAGCTTCGTTGCTACGAGTAGAGCCTCGGCGTTTTGTTTGATCCAAACCTAGTTGATGTAATAGATGGAGTTGTAATCCCATTTTTTTGTAATCTGTGTTGTATGACTTTGTAATCAGCTAAAAAGTGGACGCCCGTGATAGCTGAGGTATCCTGGGACTATCACAGAGGGGCAAAAGAGTCGGGAATATAAAAATCCCAACTTTTTAAAATTTTTGCTTGATGTGTGTTGCATGTAAAAGTTAGGTCAAACTTAAGTCAAATGTTTTTCTCTTCTGACCCCAAATTCAAAATTCGAGCTTCGAAATGCTTTACAACAAATCCCTTGTCATGAAGATTGATCACCTACGTGACAAGAGGTGATTTCAAAATAAAATGTTTTCGAATGAAAATTAAAAGCTTGGTTGAATTCGAGCCGCATTCGAATTCAACATGCAACCTCTACTTGATTTATTATTTTCCTAAAATGAAAACCCCAACTCTACTCTCTCTCCTTCAAATTATTTTTACAATAAATTGATGCACCATGTAGTGTAAGATGCACATGTGATTTGGTTCTTTGTGCTTGGAGGTAGCTCCTCTCTTCTAAATTAATCTCCTTCCTAACTTCCATCTCCTAATCATCTTGTGCATGCACGAGAGCAACACACTACCTCTTGCTGCATGCTCTCGTATCCAAGTGTATGTGTGTGTATATACATATACACGTGCATGCCCCAATCCAGCTACCTACACTATCGTGCATGTTGCTATGCGTGTTTCAATAATCACGTGAACTCAAGCAATGCACCGCCATGCAAAGGCTATGCGTGTGTGTGTATATATATATATACACACACATATATATACGTATTAATGCCTTCCCGTTCTCTAAGCCCAACTCGAGCACAGCAAGGCCAGCCCTCTTGAGCCCCCAGCAGGTCACCGATTGCCCTCCTCTCCCATGGGCCTCGGCCCATGCAACCCAGCAGCTGGACGCAGCCACCTCGCCTCCGCTCGCAAGAGCAGCACACGCAGGAGGAAGCCGCCGCCTGCTCCCTTCACGAGTGCAAAGAGAAGCCGACCCCACCTGCCAGCGTTGGGGAAAAATCCAGAAGACCGATCTTCTGTTTCTTTCCATCGCCCCGTGGACAACGCCATCTCCTTCTTCCTCACATCAAATCGCTCCCTCCTCTGCTTTCCGTTCCCCCTCCGCTGTTTCCGTTCGCCAGCGTCAAGACCCATGACGCTAGCCGAGGCAGCGTCACGCCGCGACACGCCCGAGCGGCGCCCAGCGCCGCGAATTGCGGGCGAGTGCCTTGACCGCGCGAACCAGACCGCGACCCGCTCGTCCTTCTCGAACCTTCTCAGCTCGCTCACCTGCTCCTGCCACGGATGTCCGCCACGCGTCCGGCAGCGCGACCTCCAACGATCGCCGCCGCCCGTAGCTCACCCACGCCCTCACGAACCCTAGCACTGCGGCTATAAGAGCCCCCAGATCGACGCTCGCCCACCTACTCCTCTCCCAACCCCGCCGCCACAGACCTCCCTCCTCTGTCCTTCACCGCTCGCGGTGTTCTCTCCCGCCGCAAGCTAGCAGCCATGACGTGCCACCGAGCCGAGTCCCTTCGGCGGACCTAGGATCCCGTGGTGGTCGACACAATCTCCAACAGGGAGGCGTGGCACGACCGCCGCATCCGCACTCATCGCGACCCCAGCGACGACGGAACCACGTACCGGTTCAAGCCTTTCCCGGCGAACGCAGGAGCGACCTCAACTCCTCAAGGCGCCAACTCGCCTGGCCGGAAGCTGCTGCCAGGATCTGCACCATCTCGTCATCCGCCCCCACATCGTTGGAACGACTCCACGGCGCCCATTTTTTCCCCCAAGCCGAAGTCACGCCGTGAACGACGTCGCATTCCGCCTCAGCTAGTCGCCGGTGAGCCCCCATCCAACCCAAGGTCTCTTTTTGTTTTTTTCCCTTGGCTCCCTGGACTGCACCCCATGCCGGCTCTAGCCTCCTTGTGCAGGCACGACCTCTCAGAGCCCCGCCACCACCACGGCATCAAGCAGCGCCAACAACGAGAGCACGGCGCGATGCCCTTCCTCCGCACCGCCAGGGTCGCGTTCCAACTCGTCGCTTACCGCGACCTGCGCGAGGCCTTCACCGCGAGCCGCACTTAGGCCGAACCCCTGGACAACGAGCGCGCGGACGACGTCGCCGCCACGACACGGTGTCGAGCTTCTTCCTCGCGCGTTCTGACCTCGGCAAGCCCCTGGTGAGCAATGTTAGGGTTGTGATCTCTCCTCCTATTGGACCCAACGGCCCATTAGGGACCTTGATCCGCTCCTTGAACGGGGGAGCCCAACCCACCTATGGTTGGAGGGCCCCTGTCATGTGCGGTAAATAAATAGAGGTGGGAGGCCGGGAACGGGACACGACGTTCGCCGCCGCCACTGTTCCCACCTACAAACCCTAGACCCTACTCCGTTCACAGGGACCGCACAAGTGACGGGAAGCCCTTCTCCGCCGCCACTGCGCCTCCAAGCTCGACATGGCGGACTCCAGCACCTCGGCGCCTAAAACCGACGGTGACAGTTTCCCTATCCCCTTTTTCATCTTGCATAAAGGACAAGCTTTTCCTATTGATTTAGTTAAGCCTCGACTGATCTCACTGTTAGTAGATCTAACTGAGTTTAACAATGGTACCGGAGCCACCTAACAGTGGATTAGATCGAGAAAAGTTTTTGATAAGAAACCCTAATCTAGGGTTAGCCGCCGAGCGACATGCCATGAGCATCGTCCCGGGCTACTTAGAAATTAGAAGAACGCGATTTACAGTTAGAAACCCTAACCCTAACCCTTGAACCCGTGCGGCTTAGTCATAAGAAAATGGAAACCGGATCAAAAGAGGTTGCAAATCTTACCTTACCGGAGCTAAGACCGCCGCCGGCGGTAGGAAAACCGGCCGGCGAACCTTCGGTCGCCGCCGGGCTTAGATAAGACGCGCGCGGGTGCTAGGCACCGCCCGTGAAGCCGCTCGACGGCGGCGTGCTCAGCCGAGGGCGAGCACGCCCGCCGGCGAGGGGGCTCACGGCGGCGCCAATGGTCTCCGACGGCGCCGAGTTGCTCCCGGCGGTTTCGGCTGCTGCGGTTGACTGAGAGAAAGAAAGGGCAAGGAATGAACTAGGGTTTTCACGGTTCGGCGTTTTTATTCCAGCGAGAACAGCGGCCAGCCGTCGGATCAAGGCGGACGGCCGAGATCGCTCGAACCAGTAGACGGGCCGGCGGGGGAGCGCGGCCCGCGTCTGCTTTCCCGGCCCAGGCCCACGTTGCGGCCTGGGGCGCGGGGGGCAGCGCGCGCGCGGCGCGAACGCGGGCCGCATCCGCGGCTGGGCCGTTCGTTTGCCGCGGCCCAAGTGCGATTTTTCTTTTTGAATTTTCGCAAATAACAGCAATGGGGCGGACTGGGCCTGAATAAAAGCCTCCACCCACCAGTTTTAGCCCATCAGCACAGTTTTTATTTTCCAGAAATAATTTTACCATGAGTATTTTCATGATTTTGAAATTAGTTAAATTTTTATCAAATGTGGTAATTTTTTTTTAGTGACAATATTAGAAATGTTTTTGGAATTAAGAATTAGTTTAGTTTATTCACGTTTTCCGCTGCTCAGTAAGTATATTTTGCTCCTTAATTATATTCGAACCAACGAGAGATTTAGTTATGGGGCAAATTTAAGAAATTAGAAAATTTTATAATATTGTTATTTTCTGACCAGCGTTGATTATATCAATATTATAATTGCTTAGTTCATCAGTTAATGTGCATTATTTCTAAATCTTGCCCAACGGTGATATAGATTTAATGTACAAAGGATTGTATATATTAATACTGACCAACGTTGTATTAATACATGCAATTTCAAATTCAGTTATTCCCTTTTACTAAGTTTACTCACCATTTTTTTTAATATGAATTTCAGGACTCACCAACTGGGTGCAGATGGTTCCGAAACTTAACGGGACCAACTATAAGACGTGGCGTGAGCAGTATGAATTAGCCCTTGTCATGACGGACAACGACTTAGCTCTCAATGAACCGTGCCCTCAGGAACCTGAGGAACCGGTCATTGCACAAAATGAGACTGATGAAGCGTTTGCTACACGCAAGCGTGAGCATGCATCAGTGAGGATGTCCTATGATCTTGCAAAGAAAAAATGGGACAACTCCAATAAGAAATGTCTGACATTGGCTAAAGCAACTATTTCTGAGCCCATCAGAGGATCACTGCCTGAGTGCACCACCATCACTGAGTATTTGGAAAAAGTCAAAACTCAGTTTCATGGAACAACTAAGACTCAAGCCAGTGTGCTTATTAGAGAGTTTATAAATAAGAAATACACTGGTGGTGGTGTTAGAGAGCACATACTGAGGATGAACACCTTGGCATCTAAGCTCGCATCAATGAAGATGGTTCTTCCAGATCCATTTGTCGTTCATGTGATCATAGCTTCTTTGCCAAAGGAGTTTGAAGCCTTTGTTGTGCACTACAACATGGCACCTGAGGACTGGAACATCGAGAAGCTCCTTGGGCAAGCCACTCAGGAGGAGGAAAGACTTAAGGAATCACGGGGAGACTCTGCTCTTTTCGTGAAGCATAACAACAATAAGAAGTTTCACCATAAGAATGCCAGACCAAAAGGGAAACCAAAGTGGGATGGCAGCTCTTCCTCCAGCGCTCAGGCACCAAACTCTCAGGGTAAAGCCCCTCAGAACCCTCAGAATCAGAATTCTCAGAACAACAACGGGGCTCAGGACCAGAACAGGCCACAAAACCCACTCCGCAAGAAGCCCTGGCTAGCACCGGATCAGTGCATGTTCTGTGAGAAAACAGGTCACATGCAAAAGGATTGCCTTGGTTTCTTGAAGTACCTCAACAGGAATGGTGAGGATTTAGTTACATTTGTAGATGAATCCTTATATATTAGTTATGCCAAATCTACTTGGTGGATTGACTCAGGTGCAACAATTCATGTTGCCAACTCTTTACAGGGATTCCATACGAGGAGAACCCTGCAAAGAGGCGAAAGAACAATTAAGGTGGCAAATGGAGTACAAGCCGACGTCGAAGCCACTGGCGATCTGACTTTGGCATTATTAGATGGTTTTATACTTAGGCTTTCTGATGTACTCTATGTTCCTTCTTTGCATCGAAACTTAATAAGTGTTAGTAAATTAGATGATGATGGATTGGCTTGCCATTTTGGAAATGGCAGATGTAAGATACTCTCTAATGATAAGTGTGTTGGTCTTGCCTTCCGACAAGACAAACTTTATTTGTTATCAGTTTCTGAGAATATTAATGCTATATCTGTTGAGAATGAAAAAGTTCCATCGTCTACGAATGTAAATAGAAAGCGTAAGAATATTCAGATTGACTCTTCGAAACTGTGGCATTGTAGATTAGGCCACATTTCAAGGGGGAGAATTGATAGATTAGTCAAGGCTGAAATTCTTCCGCCATTAGAACTCTCAGAATTAGATCAGTGCATCGATTGCATTAAGGGTAAGTATGTTAAGAAAGTTAAGAAAGATGCCAAACGAAGTGCAGGGAATTTAGAAATAATCCACACAGACATTTGTGGACCATTTCCTGTTAAGAGTGTGGATGGTTATGATTCATTCATAACCTTCACTGATGATTATTCGCGTTTTGGTTATATTTATCCAATAAGAGAAAGATCAGAAGCATTAGATAAGTTTAAGATATTTAAGGCAGAAGTAGAAAATCAGCATAATAAGAAGATCAAAATAGTAAGATCAGACCGTGGTGGGGAATATTATGGGCGACATACCCCGTATGGCCAAGTTCCGGGACCTTTTGCAAAGTTCCTTCAGGAAAATGGCATAGTTGCCCAGTATTCCATGCCAGGGGATCCTCAGCAGAATGGAGTGGCTGAGAGAAGAAACCGTACCTTAATGGATATGGTAAGAAGTATGATTAGCTACTCCACTCTACCAGTAAGTTTGTGGATGGAGGCGTTGAAAACCGCCATTCATATTCTTAATCGTGTTCCAAGTAAGTCGGTGCCTAAAACACCGTACGAGCTATGGACCGGCAGAGTACCCTCACTTAAGTATTTAAGGGTGTGGGGCTGTCCTGCTGAGGCTAAGATATTTAACCCAAATTTAGGAAAATTAGATCCTAAGACAGTTAGTTGCCATTTCATTGGCTACCCAGATAGGTCAAAAGGTTACCGCTTTTACTGCCCTGACAGGCATACTAAGTTTGTGGAAACCAGACATGCTGAGTTCTTAGAAGATGATTTGATAAGGGGGAGCAAGGTAGCACAAGAGATTAATTTAGAGGAGAAAAGGGTCTATGCCCCTACTCCAATGCTTCAGGAACAATTCTTTGTGCTACCCATAGCTGTTGCACCAACAGTGCTAGACACTACAGTGCCAGCACCGGTTGTTAGTCCTCCGTTGCCGACATCTAATGAAAATCTGGAAGCTGTCCTTCAGGATCCATTAGAACAGCACGTCGAGCATCAGGAAGAACAACAACAACCCCAAATAGCGCCAAATGATCAGAATCTTAGAAGATCAGAAAGAGTTAGAAGATCAGCTATTTCAGATGATTATGAGGTTTATGAAACCGAAGAATTTCATATGGAGGATGATCCCACTACATATGAACAAGCCATGAGAAGCGAACACTGTGAGAAGTGGTTAGAAGCCATGAGAGATGAAATAAGGTCCATGGATTCCAATAAAGTTTGGGAACTGATGGAAATTCCTAAGGGAGCTAAGAAGGTTGGTTGTAAATGGGTTTATAAAACTAAGTATGACTCCCAAGGGAATGTTGAAAGACGTAAGGCGCGACTCGTGGCAAAAGGTTTTACTCAGAGAGAAGGAATTGATTACAATGAGACTTTTTCTCCGGTCTCATGTAAAGATTCTTTTAGAATAATAATGGCGTTAGTAGCACATTTTGATTTAGAATTACATCAGATGGATGTTAAGACGGCATTCCTAAATGGGGATCTTGAGGAAGATGTCTACATGGCACAACCGAAAGGTTTTGTCATGGAAGGAAATGAGAACATGGGGTGTCGCCTAAGGAAGTCTATTTATGGACTAAAACAAGCTTCAAGACAGTGGTATTTGAAGTTTGATAATACAATAAGAAAGTTTGGGTTTAAGGCAAATGTAGAGGACAATTGTGTTTATGTAAAGTTTAAGAATTCTAAGTTCATCTTCTTGGTCCTATATGTGGATGATATTTTGCTAGCAAGCAATGATGTCACTCTACTAATGGAGACTAAGAAGTTCTTGTCCTCGCATTTTGATATGAAAGACCTCGGTGAAGCCTCTTTTGTTCTGGGGATTGAGATTCACCGTGATAGAAATAGAGGGGTATTAGGGCTGTCACAAAAGGCATACATAGAAAAGATTCTTAAGAAATATAGTATGCACAAGTGCAGTCCATCACCTGCACCCATAGTCAAGGGCGATAAGTATGGGGAACACCAGTGTCCCAAGAATCAGATCGAGCTCGAGCAAATGAGATCAGTACCTTATGCTTCAGCCGTCGGAAGCTTACAATATGCTCAAATTTGTACTCGCCCTGACATAGCATTTGTTACCGGGTTACTTGGCAGATACCAGAAAAATCCAGGTGCAGAACACTGGAAGTTAGTTAAGAAAGTCTTGCGTTACTTGCAGGGTACTAAAGGCTTCATGCTAAGTTATAATAAGACGGACTCCCTTGAGATAGTGGGGTTCTCAGATTCAGATTATGCGGGGGATGAAAGGAAATCCACGTCAGTTTACATATTCACCCTCGCAGGTGGAGCCATATCGTGGAAAAGCTCCAAACAGACTCTCGTCACGTCATCGACGATGTACGCTGAGTTTGTAGCATGTTATGAGGCCTCGGGGCAGGTGAGTTGGCTTAAGAAGTTTTTGCCCGGATTAAGAGTGGTAGATAGCATTGAGAGACCACTTAAGTTATACTGTGATAATAATCCCGCAGTTGAATATGCTCACAATAATAGGTCAAGTGGTGCTGCCAAACACATTGACATCAAGTACTATGTTGTGAAAGAGAAAGTTCAGGATCATGTTATAAGCCTTGAGTATATTAAGACGGATAATATGTTAGCGGATCCGCTCACAAAAGGCCTACCACCCAACGTGTTTAGAAAACACCTAGCCGGCATGGGGTTAAGGGAAAGCCTATGATTCCTGAACACTTAGGGCCCTTTAGTTAGAACTTTATCTCAAATTAGAGAGATGTACTGTAGCCGTCAAGTCCAACAGAAATTATTTCTGTGACGACGAGACGCGCTCTACGCATTTCTTTATAATGAGACGGAGTTAAGTATTTAAATTAAGAATAAGACAAGGTTAAGATAAGTTATTAGAAGAGATCAAGGGGGAGAATGTTAGGGTTGTGATCTCTCCTCCTATTGGACCCAACGGCCCATTAGGGACCTTGATCCGCTCCTTGAACGGGGGAGCCCAACCCACCTATGGTTGGAGGGCCCCTGTCACGTGCGGTAAATAAATAGAGGTGGGAGGCCGGGGAACGGGACACGACGTTCGCCGCCGCCACTGTTCCCACCTACAAACCCTAGACCCTACTCCGTTCACAGGGACCGCACAAGTGACGGGAAGCCCTTCTCCGCCGCCACTGCGCCTCCAAGCTCGACATGGCGGACTCCAGCACCTCGGCGCCTAAAACCGACGGTGACAGTTTCCCTATCCCCTTTTTCATCTTGCATAAAGGACAAGCTTTTCCTATTGATTTAGTTAAGCCTCGACTGATCTCACTGTTAGTAGATCTAACTGAGTTTAACAAGCAAGGCAACACCCAAGACCCGACCTTTACCTCGTTTTCGCCTTGGCCGCATCCTCGCCTTGCGCGCGCCGCGAGCCGCGTCGCATGGTTTACACAGACAGCACTCACACTGCACAAGCACGGTGCGGCCACCGTGATCGCGATGCACCGTGGCCATGTTGGCGCCGCCTAGACCATGCGCGGATACGCACGAACATCCCACGCAGGGCACGATGCCGCACCGGTGACCAGCCACAGCCACTGCACGGCCAAGCGCCACCAGCGTGTTCGCGCTGCTCACGCACACGCACTATCCTCGCACCGCACGGACCTTTCCACCGTTGCACTCACGCCCGCACCTCCCAGCTAGACACACGCTTGAGTGCCAAGGCACAGCGACCACCATGCCCCGTCTCTGGTTGCCCACCTACTTGGCTGCCATCCGGAGATGCAGGGCCGCCACCGTCGGTCGTCCACGACCACGGCAGCGCACCCCCTCGCCGAGCCCACGAAGACACAGCACAAGCACGGCCTAGCATTGCCACGCTGCTCTGGGACGCCGTGCCCTAGACCTCGCATGAGCGGACGCCGATCTCACACGCCGCGGGCTTGGCGAGCCCCCTGCGGTCTCGGCGTCAAGCACCTGGATAGCACTCCTCTGCCTTCTTCTTTGTTCTGTTTCTGGCCCTGCAGCAGGCCAAACCCAGCTCGGTTCTCCCACTCGCAAGCCCCACCAGCCAACGGCCCAACTCGCCTCCTCTCTCCTTCCCTGTGGTTGGGCCAGCACCAGGCGCTTGGCCACCTGAAGTCCAGCAGAGCCGACAGCACCAGGCCCAAGCCGCATCCTGGTGAGAAGCCAAGGGTAGCCCATGTTCCTCTTAGACCTTTTTTTCTTTCCTTTATCTGTTTTCATATTTCCTTCCCACCTTCTAAAATTCACCATAAATTCATCCTAGCTCCAAAAATTATGAAACCAGTTTCATAATTTTTCTAAAATCCTACCCTACCTCCTTGTGTAGTAGTTCGAGTCTAGTGAGTCAGGTTTTATCGTAGTTTTATTTGATTCTTATCACGGTCTTTTCTTTTCTTTCGCGTAGCGACGACCCGAGTTCGTTGTTCGACGACGTGCCCGGAGGTGATGGATCCCGATGGTGGACAACCCCAACTGCTGGAGACGTGTACCACTACCTCCTCGACATCGCAGGTGTCATGGCAGCACCTTACTTTTAGAGAACCTATTTAGGCATTGCAAGTAGAATTGCTAGTGCTTTATATTTATTCATTTTGCTAGTATATGTGATGCATGCTTTTGCCTGAGCCTTTATTGCCTTGTTTGAAACCTCTTCATCCTGATTACCCAGCTTCACGCTCGCACTTATATATTGCCTACCTGCGTGCTTGCATTTTACTACCATCATTATTACATATTTTACCTTGTTATGTGATGTGATGGTGGGTTGGTGATGTGGTTAGTGGATTGGGGTTTGCCGTGAGGCTTTTCCCGTGAGGTGGATGGTAGGTTGGCGTGACGGGAGCGTTGAATCCCGAGTGGGTGGTGGTGATGAGGAGTTCTGGAGATTCTCCTTGCCTTGACCTATTTCTTGGAGTTACCGTCCAGAGTGAGAAGTTTTTACCCTGAAGGGGTGCACATTGGTGCGCGGAGTGCCCTAGTTCTGGTTTTGCCAGATATGATGGATATGTTGGAACAGGCGTATGGGGAGGTGGTTACCTGAGAGAGGTGGACCACGTGGTGTATTGGTGGAAGGTGCTTGCTCTGGCCAATTAAGGACCGTCGTGGGTTGATGCCTGGAACATGGGACTATATTAGCGTGCACACCACAGGCCCTGTTATGGGCGGGGCCCATTCTGTTGAGTTAGTGCGGACTGAGCCAGTTCTGTGGGAGTAGAGGTGCACAGGGGTACCCCCTGGGAGCATGGTGAGAAGGATGCCGATGGGTTTTTCGGCTACCCTAATCACGATCCCAAGTGTATACGTTGTGTCGTATGCGACTCCACTTGGGGGCAGACTGGTGAGGAAGGTGCTAGTTCTTGAGCGGTGATCGCTTAGACCATGACCATGTGAAAGGTCTAGATGGCTAGAGGGGGGGTGAATAGCCTTTTAAAAGTTTCTACAAAGACAAGCTAAACAATTTTATCAATATAACAAATAGCGAGATGCGAGTTTTGCTTAGCCTACGGGGTGTTTGCAAGCCACCTATCCAATTCACAATTCTAGTATATTGGCACTCAACCGCACAAGTTAAACCGAGAAGGTAACTACAACTACAACTAGCAAGCTACACAAAAGAGCTACTCTAGCAAAGCAAACTAGCTAGCAAAGATAACTAAGAAAGTAATGCGGAGTTGAGTTAGGAGGGTTTCACCGAGGGGCGAAGTATTGAGCCAATCGATATGATCAACAATGAATTCCAAGACAACCGAACACCGGGATCAATCAATCACAATATGAAAGTGATGACACGAAGATTTATCCCGAGGTTCACGTGCTTGCCGGCACGCTAGTCCCCGTTGTGTCCCTCTTCACCACGTGGTTCGGTGGCTAATCGGTCTCACACCGAGCCTCTCAAAAGGCGCCACAAGAACCTACCAAATGGCAAAAGGTTGCAAATGACACGAGCAATCCACTAATGTTGCCTTTGGCGCTTCGCCGAGGTAGGCACAAACCCCTCACAATCACCGGAGGTGGCCAAGAACAATCACCAACTCTTGCCAACGCCTCCAAGCTGCTCCAAGCCGTCTAGGTGGCGGCAACCACCAAGAGAAACAAGAATCCCGCAGCAAATCAACCACCAAGTGCCCACTAGATGCTATCTCACAATGCAAATGCACTTGGATCACTCAATCTCACTTCGAATATGCAAAGAAGCAAGAGAGATGAGTGGGAGGGGAGTTGCTTAGCTCAAAGTGCTCACAAGTATGTCAAATGTCCAAGAGAGAGAGCCTTGAGCCGGCCAACGAGTATATATAGACGTACCCCTTCGAATATAGCCGTTAGAAACTGAAAACAGCAGCAGTCGCGCTCACCGGACGCGCTGGTCCAACTGACCGGACGCGCCGGTGCCGCAACGGCTAAATTTCGAAACACTGACCGGACGCGCCGGTCGCAACGACCGGACGCGCTGGTCATCACCGGACGCGCCGGTCCCGTGACTCACCGGACGCGCCGGTCAACACCGAGTCGCGCAAAACGAACCAACGACCGGACGCGCTGGTGAACCGACCGGACGCCACAGTGACCGCGTCCGGTGGGAGTCCAGTAAGCTCCCTGGACGACCGGACGCGTCTGGTGGCCTGTGACCGGACGCGCCTCGCGTCCGATCGAGCAACCGAAACATGCGCAGTCACTGGACACTGACCGGACGCGCCGGTCGCACAGTGACCGCGTCCGGTGCAGCGTCCGGTGCAGCGTCCGGTGCTGCGTCCGGTCACCACTGTGACCTCCGTTCGCTTCCGTTTGATTTCCGACTTCCGGCGTAGTAGAAAATAGGCATTTCATTTCCCCGAAATCGCCTGAATCCCGCGCTCGCACGCTCGGCGGGAGGGAGAGAGGAACCCAAACCCTCTCTACCGCTTAAACTCCAACGCCGTCGCAAACGTGCTAACACCACCAAGTGATCATGTCATGTGCATGTGTGTTAGCATTTTCACAATCATTTTTCGAGGCGTTATTAGTTCTATCCAAATGCATATGATCATGAAATGCACATCTAGAGGCACTTAGGAGTTCATTAGCCGCGTCATTCCCCTCTTTATAGTACGGCTATCTATCCTATAATGTAACCACACCCACTAGGTGTCTTGGTTACTAAAACACAACCCTTAAGCATATACCTTTGCCTTGATCACGTCGGGTTGCGTCCAAATCCAAGTGTGGCCATCATGATCACCATGTCCATCTTGCCACCAACCTTGGAATGTACTAATCCTCATATGCTACATACAACTTAGGCATAGGATTAGTACTTAGGCATTGTCACTAATTACCAACACCAAACATAGGACTTTCACCATGGTTGATGATGGTGATCCTGATGGATTAAAGGTGTACAACCTCTGCAGAGTTAAACCTATACGTATAGCCGCGATCTCGATCATGATCACCCCTGTGAACGGTTTCATACCCACTAGTCTTCCCTTGTGCTTTGCTTTTCTCCCCCGAAGCTAAGGTCCGGCTTGAGGCCGTTGAGATGAGGGGCGTGCGGAGGCCGCCTCATCGCCTAGACTGAGAGTATGAGGACGTTGTGAGGGAAGATGAGAGTGGAGATGTGAGATATGTTATTGAGTTGAGGTGAGTTTTGAGTTGAGATTGTGGGTTGGGATATGAAAAGTTTACCTTATATTACTGCTTTTGTTGCTCCTACGAGCGCTAAGGATGCAAGCCTCAGCCAAACTAATAGGATCGCTAGATCCCTTGATTTCTATTTTTCCACTAAAGCTCATCGGTGCTGACCATGGCCTGCATACATCTGGCGGTGTGCAGATTCTTTGCCGTAAAGATGTTGAGGTGGGTAGTTGGTTTGCGGACCACTCTCAAGGATGCCTGTGGACTGGAGTTTCACCAAGCTTCGCTGCTACGAGTAGAGCCTCGGTGTTTTGTTTGATCCAAACCTAGATGATGTAATAGATTGAGTTGTAATCCCATTTTTTTGTAATCTGTGTTGTATGACTTTGTAATCAGCTGAAAAGTGGACGCCCGTGATAGCTGAGGTATCCTAGGACTATCACAGAGGGGCAAAAGAGTCGGGAATTCAAGTTTTGAATTCCTGGTTTGTTTTGACTCTCTTGCCCCTCTGTGATAGTCCCATGATACCTCAACTATCACAGAGGGGCAAGAGAGTCGGAATTTCATTTTTGAAATCTCAGTTCGTTTCACCTTTGGCGTTGTTTTGACCAAAATACCCTCCTGTAGTCTTAAAGACCAATGCCAAGAAGCATATTATAGAGATCCCGAAGGACCGTGACCTCTGGAAAGATCGTTGCGCGCAGATGGTGCGGGGATCAGGCCGGTGCTCGACCTGCTCGATCCGGGGATGCCATCAACCGAAAAACGAGCCTAGTAGCTAGGAGTGATCAACAAATGTCAGCTCGCCTGGGGTTGGCTTCAGCAGTTCGTGAAGGAGGCAGGAGAGTTTGTGGGCGCCCATGTGCTAAGCATGGTGCGCGTGCATTATCCCCTGATCGACTTCATGCGCTTCACGAAGGGCTACCCCAAGGAAGTCGGCGTGCAGGAAGCGGGAGAGCTGCGTGGCCAGTTATCGGAGCTGGCGGCGACAATAATCGGCGATATAAACCTGTGCAGAACACCAACGCCACCAACGCAAGGAACGTCGACGACGTCTACTCTGGGATCTTCAAGCCGACCACCTGGGACTGCGGTCTCGACCAGCCAATCCCAGGCCGGGCAATCTTCAAGTAAGGAGGAGCTGGAGCCTACGGTCACGACCAGCCAGACTTCGACGGCTCAGGCTCGATCAGCAGAGGCATCACCACAGCCGGAGATGGGGGGTAAAACATGAGCCAAGCCCAGCTCGAGCACCTACCATCGAGTAGCTGGTTATCTGTAGCTGTAGAGCAGATAATAGTTTAGTTTATCGTAAACTTGTACCTCATCAGGCAAGCTTGTAATAAAGTACTATTGCAACAATATAAGCTTGTGTTATTTTTTGTATAAAAAACATGCTAAGCTTGTATATTGTGTTTGATCGATAACTAAGTTAGAATGTATAAGTGTTCTAGTTTAGTTGTAATAATTGGTAGACACGTCATCTTGTGAGTTCGCTTGGCCCTGATCGGACATGTGGTCTGAGAGTGAAGCGCAGAGCTTGTACACTCGTAAGAGCACACAAATCCGATCAGAGAGCACCTGCTGACCACTCGGAGCGTAGAGAGCAGGTTCCGTGCATGCGTAGGGAGAGGCCAGAGACAGGGCTGGCTTTGAGAACTCAAGAAGAAATGGTGGTCTATCAGCTGTCTTATTTGTAAAATATTAGTTGGAGAGTAGTCTCAAACAAACATATTAAAGTGATGTAGAAAAAACATAACTGCTTTATTGAAATAATCAAGGTACAAGAAGGGTACATATCTTTATTTATGCGCTCTATGGGTAGAAACGCCTAAGCTTGTCAATATGCCAGGAGTTGGGTACTTCAGTACCGTCGAGGTGAGCCAGCCTGTACGAAGTAGGCCAGGTGACTTAGATGACCTCAAATGGTCCTTCCTAAGGAGATGAGAGCTTGTGCATGCCTTCTTGGTTTGTTTTCCACTTCAAGACCAGGTCCCCGACCATGAAAAGACGTTCTTTAACATTCTTGTTGTAGTATCTGCGTAGTACGGCTAGGTACTTGGTTGTACGTACACAGGAGTCAAGTCGTCGTTCTTCAGAGCAATTGACCTCGAGTTCACGTGCATCGTCAGATCAATCTTCATCAAAATTCTCAACACGCAGTGATTTGAAAGCGATATCTTCAGGGAGTACTACTTCTATGCCGTAGACCATGAAGTATGGGGAGGCGCCAATGTTGCGACTGGGCTGGGTTCTCAGTCCCCAGACCACAGCCGATAATTCTTTAAGCCATCTTCCAGGAGCTTTGTCATTTCCCCTGTACAACCTTTTTTTTCAACGCGACAAGGATCATGTCACTGGCCCTTTCAACCTGCCCATTAGCTCTGGGATGCGCTACTAACACGTATTTCACAACTATGCTCCTTTAATCGCAGAAGTCCTAGAATGCACTGCCAGTAAACTGAGTCCCCAGGTCTGTAATTATGCTGTTGGGAGAGGCCAAAACGGTGTATAATCTGATCAAGGAACTCAACCACCTTCTCTGATGATGCCTTAGCTAGAGGCATGTACTCTATCCATTTGGAAAACTTATCAATCAACCCGAAGACACATTTGAAGTTGTCAGGGGCCGGCTTGAAAGGACCGATCATATCTAGTCCCTAGCATGCAAAGGGCCAGGAAGCTGGTATGGTCTGGATCTCATGTGCTGGTACGTGTATACGTTTGGTGAAAAACTGACATCCGTCACAGCGGTGGACCAGCTTCTCTGCATCGGCCACGGCAGACGGCCAGTAGAAACCTGCTCGGAAAGCTTTGCCGACCAGGGTCCGAGAGGCGGCGTGATTGCCGCAAGTACCACTGTGAATTTCATGGAGCAGTTGGATACCTGCGTCACGAGTGATACACTTCATCAAAACTTCCTCCTTTGCATTTTTGTGCATTAGGACACCGTCGACCAGTAGGTACTGCTTACTGCGGCACATGAGCAGCTCGTTCTCTGCTCGATCAGCATAACCGGTCCCATCCTGCAAAAACTTAATAAAAGGTACTCTCCAATCGTCATTATTAGTGGTCAGAGGTATTACAGGAGTTGTCGGAGAGTTTTCCGTAGTGCTCGGAGGGGGAACCATAGCCACTAGAGGCTGGTCTGGAGGCTTCTCGACCACCTGATCTGCTTCATCCTTAATGGATGGTTTAACAAGGTCTTGGACAAACACGCCATGTGGAACTTGAGCTCGGGATGACCCCAACTTAGACAACTCATCGGCTGCTTGATTTTTGTCCTAGACCACATGTGTGTACTTGATGCCGTAAAATTTGCCTTCCAACTTTCTGATTTCTTTGCAATAAGCATCCATCTTCTCGCTAGTCGTGTCCCAGTCTTTGTTAAGTTAGTTAATGACTAGGGCCGAATCACCATAGACGTGGAGACGCTTTACACCAAGCTCAACTGCAATCCGCATGCCGTGGAGCGTGGAGGCAGGCCTCATACTCTGCAGCGTTGTCAGATGCAGGGAAATAAATCCTGAGGATGTAGCGGAGCTGTTCTTTTGTTGGTGAGATAAAGAGCACGCCTGCGCCTGCACCATTGATGTTTAGAGAGCCATCGAAATACATCTTCCAGTATTCGACGGGCCCCTGATCGGGAGGTGCACTAAGGTCTGTCCATTCGACGATAAAGTCCACCAGGGCCTGAGACTTGATGGACGTACGACCCTGGAACTCGATTGAATAAGGGCATAACTCCATTGCCCACTTGACGATGCGTCCGTTAGCATCTTTATTTCGAATAATGTCCCCCAATGGAAAATTAGTCTTGACCACCACCCGATATCCGTCAAAGTAATGTTTCAACTTTCGAGATGTAACCAGTACGGCATAGATCAGCTTTTGAACTTGTGGGTACCTGGCTTTAGACTCATTGAGCACCTCGCTGATGAAGTAAACAGGGCGCTAGACTTTGAAGACATGGCCGGGTTCCTCACGCTCGACCACGATGACTGTGGAGACCACGCGATTAGTGGCCGCAATGTAGATTAGAAGAATGTAAGGACGGGAGGAGAGGTTAAAAATTCTTTGAGCTGCGTGAAGGCGGCGTCAGCCTCTTCCGACCAGACAAACTTCTCTGATTCCTTAAGCAATTTGAGGAAAGGTAGGCCCTTCTCGTCGAGTCGTGAGATGAAGCGGCTGAGGGCGGCCATACATCTAGTGAGCTTCTGGACATCCTTGACGTTTTTTTGTGGCTGCATATCCAAAATGGCCTTTACCTTTGTCGGGTTGGGGCGTATGCCATCGTGGTTGACGACGTTGCCCAGTAATATACCAGATGGGACTCTGAAGATACACTTCTTTGGATTAAGCTTCCATTGGTACTTGTTGAGCGCCGTGAAGGTACGCTAGAGATTGTCGATCAGAGTGTGAGCCTCCTTGGTTTTCATGACCACATCATCGACGTATGCTTCTACCAGGTCATCCTTGATCTCATCAGCAAGGCATTGCTGGATAGCACGCTGGTATGTGGCCCTAGCGTTCTTAAGCTCGAACGACATAGTCGTGTAGCAGTAGGTGCCGAACGGTGTAATGAAGGACGTCTTGATCTGATTGTCCTTCTTGAGAGCGATCTGGTGATAACCAGAGTAGCAATCGAGAAAAGACAACAACTCGCAGCCGGCTGTGGAATCAACGACTTTATCTATGCGAGATAAGCCAAAGGGGTCTTTAGAGCAGTGTTTGTTGAGATCAGTATAATCAACGCACATTCTCCATTCATTATTCTTTTTATGTACAAGGACCGGGTTGGCTAACCAATCCAGATGATACACTTCTTTTATAAATCCAGCTGCTAAAAGCTGGGTAACTTCTGCCCTAATAGCCTCCTTTTTGTCGCGAGTGAACCACCGTAGCTTTTGCTTGATAGGTCTTGCAGTCTTTGAGACGTTCAAGGAGTACTCGATCAGGTGCCGAGAAACACCGGGCATGTCAGCGGGTTTCCACGTGAACACGCTTACGCTATCCCTTAGAAACCTGACGAGCGCATCTTCCTATTTAGAATTCAGGTTGGCCCCGATAAGGGCCGTCTTGCTGGGATCGTTGTCGACGAGCTGAATCTCCTTGTGCTCGTTGGACTTGATGTGCTTCCGCGGTGCTTGGCGCTCTGGAATCTCTAGTTGCTGGCGGTTGTCTTGGGGGCGTCGACCAGGGTTTGCTCCATGCGAATTGAGAGATTAGTCGCCTCTGCCACCTTAAAGCTTTCCTCTTCACAGGTATAGGCAGTGTAAACATTGCCTCTGAGAGTAAGGACACCCTTCTCGGTAGGCATTTTGAGCGCCAAGTAAGAGTAGTGCGGCACGACCATGAATTTGGTGAGCGCTGGTCGACCAAGGATGGCATGGTAAGTACCCTCGAAGTCCGCAACCACGAAGTTGACATAGTCGGTGCATAAGTGGTTCGGATTGCCGAACTACACAGGGAGCGTGATTTGGCCAAGAGGTATGGAGCTCTGTCCGGGAAGGACACCCTAGAATTGTGCATCGTAAGGCTTGAGATCAGCCTCAGTTAGTTTAAGGGTAGGCAAGCTGCTGTGAAACAGGATGTTGATGGAACTGTCACCGTCCACGAGTACCCTCTCGAACCGGACGCTGTTGATGCAGTGGTCGAGGATGAGGGGAAACCGACAGGTTCTGGGATTGCCGCCCACCGGTCTGCTCGGCTGAAAGAGATTTCACGGTGGGACCAGGCCGGGAGCATGGGATCGGAGATGAGGTCGTCGGTGTCGACGATGCTCAAACAAACCAGCTTCAGCAGCTTGCACTCGCGCTTGGACTCTAAAGACACCTTTCCGCCAAAGATGGAGTGGACGGTTTTGGTGGGATTGACATATTGGTGATGAGAATTTCTATCTTGTTCGTCATCGTCATCACCATCACACTGTAGTCCATCGTCAATGGCCTTTGTAGCATCATCATTAGCGAGTTACTTGGCTTAGATGTTCTTGAGGAAGCGGCAGTTTTGCATGGTATGATTGGACTTGGGATGGATCTGGCAGGGACCCTTGAAAGCTTTGTTGTAATCCTCTTGATAGTCGCAGTGACCAGTAGGTTTCTTAACCGCGTGGACCTCATGGTCGTCTTCGCGGGGGCGCTTTCCTCTGTAATCACCGTGATTATCAGGCCACCTGTCGTGATTATCTCGGCGGTCACGATTATTATTGTTGCGCCAGTCGCGACGGTCACAGTTGCTGTTCTGACCACGGTCATCGGGTTTCTTGTCCCGGCGCGGTGGGTGTTCGGGGCGTGATGACCCACCCACGTCTTTCTTAATAATCTTCTCAGCGTCATCGACATCCGCGTAGTTCTTGGCAGTAGCGAGGAGCTCAGAGACCGTAGACGGCCATTTCTGGAGCAGCTTGCTTCGGAGGGTGTCGTGGTGGCGAAGGCCTTTGATGAAAGTTGAGACTGCTTCGTCATTAGTGATTCTTGGGATCTTGAGATGCATATCCGAGAAGCGTCAGATGTAGTTGTGCAGTGGCTCGCCTGCTCGGTCATGTATGCGCTCGAGGTCGTATTTGTTGCCCGGCTGGTCACATGTGGTGATGAAATTGTCGATGAAGGCTTGCCGAAGGTCCGACTAGCTGTCGAACTGGTTCTCCGGGAGGCTGAGAAGCCATTGATGACCTGCCTGATCAAGAATAACTGGAAGATAGTTAGCCATTACATGCTCATCACCCGCGGCGGACCGGACTGTGATCTCATAGAGCGTGACCCAGCTTTTGGAGTTCTCCTTGCTGTCATATTTCCTAAGCTTCTCAAGCTTAAAATTCCTTGGCCAGACGACTTGTCAGAGATGAGGAGTAAACTGTTTGAGACCCGGGGGGCCGTGTTCGGTGTTGTACTGGATACGGCGCACGTTCTCATGGTCCTGGCGGTCATTAGCACGTCTAGTGATGTGACTGTGGGTGTCGCGAGGAGGGAGACGGTGACGAAGATCGTGAGGAGGGTTCTGGTCGACCTCCTAATCTCGATTGCCGCGACGATTGCGGTTGTTGTCACGACGACCTCGACCACCTTCTTGTCCGCCCTCGTCACCGCCGCCACCACTGCCATCTCCGCCGCCGCCATCGCCACCACCACATGGGGGATTGGGTGCTCTCTGTTCGTCGCGATGATGCTCTGAAGCGCGGGAACAACGGCTCCGACTAGATGCGATGGACATGCTCGTAGCAGCTCGGGCTCGCTGGGCGAGCTCGACGGTTTGGCCCATGGCAGCAGTCAGATATGCTTTGATTTCTTTGCGAACCGCGTGGTTCTCTGGTGTGTCTGGCAATCGGTCCAGGTTGGCCATGGCGACGGCCACGTTGGCACTTGGGGTCCTGAAAACTTGCCTATCGCCTTCTCTGTCGAAGGCGTTAGCCAGATCACGAGGTCGGGGTCCCCTGCGACGCGCTTCTTCTTCTTCTGCCTCCAGGCGACAGCGTTCGACACGGTCGGTGTTACGCTGTTCGTGAAGTTGTCGTTGCTCGTCAGTTTCTCTCACAACTACGGGCTCGTCATTGCTGACATTGAGCACCATGGCGCCCCATCTTGGTGGGAACCTTGGGATCGTGGAGAAACCCGAAGGGTACGGTAATGGATCCAGATCATATTCGTCGTCAAGGTGTTCGACCTCGGTATGTGTAGATCCGGTACTGGAGCCGCCATCCTCAGGAAGTGTATGGATCGAGCCATCACAATGTTCTCGGACTCTGACCATGTTGACAGCATTGCCTGGTGATGGTCGAGGCATGTCCAGGAAGCACAAATCTGAAACATGGTCACGCTCCGTGGGACCTGTGAACAGATGAGGTGTACGATACGCGTACTCGGAAGAAAAGTTTTCAGACCATATGGAAGGGCCTGACAATCCTCCATCGGGGCTTGGTACTCATAGAGCCTGAGGCCAGGTGTAGGAACCGGACGAAGGCATACTGTACATCGTTCAGGAGTAGCGGTGACCACTAGATCTGTATCAAGCCGTGTTGGACGGCGAGCCCAAACTGGTCGGGTTGATCTGTTGCGGTAGAGAGGTACCTGCTTGGTAGATTGATTTTGAATTGAATCTACTAAAGTCAGGGTTTGAGAAAGCTTGTGGCCGACCTGGTCGATAGCTTCGATTAGGTCGGTGTTGTCGATTGTCCTTCCTTTGTAGCGGGGAAGTGGTCGACGAGTTGTCGGCGTGGTCGGAGCCATTGCTGGGGTGGTCGGAGCCATATCCGATGAAGACGTGGTCGACGCAGATCGGATCTACGCCTCATCCATGGCAGTGGCGGTGAAGCTGTTGACGCCGGTGGTCCAGGTGATCTGGCCGACGGTGAATGTGAGACCGTTCGCCACGGCCGCGGAGTCAGGGATGATGGCCATCTTGCTCGCCTGGGAAGCTGTACGCACACCCCCTACCTGGCGCGCCACTGTCGACGAAACCTGGTCGGCAGTCTACCAAGAGGTATGCCCAAGGTAGTGATTTGTCGGTAGACAAGTGCACAAGCTACAAACTAGATGGTGACGCAAGACACAACAAGGTTTTTATCCAGGTTCGGCCGCCGTGAGGGCGTAATACCTACGTCCTGCGTCTAATCTGTATTGCTGTGTATAATGAGATGTGTTTTGAGGGGGTCTCCTGCCTGCCTTATATAGTCCGGGGGTATGGTTACAAATCTGAAAACTAATCCTGCTCGGTTACAATTGCCATAGCTGGCCGGATAAGGATTCCTATTCTAACCGATCAGGATCTTGCTTGATCTCCAAGTTTGCTTTCCTTCCTTGCGTGGGATGCCGAGCAGATCGACTGGGCCACATGTCGTCTTCTGATGGGTCTGGCCCACTGGTCCGGCCCAGCCCAAGTCTAGCCATAAGGGTATAGGGGTTAATACCCCCACAATTCCTAATGTAAAATTGTCTTCTACGTTTTAGGAGTGGATTATTAAAATTTTTTGGAGATGGCCTTCTTTTTTTTTGCCAATACCTTTTTAGGAGGGCAACATATCTAGTGCAAACCAACCTCTCTATGCAACCGTGCACCCAGATTAGAAGTTTACATGATTACACGGAGAGGTTGGTTTACACCAGATATGTTGCCTTTGAGTTATAAAACTACATGTTTTTAGGAGAAAAATAGGATACTCTCGTGATGCTCTCATGGAAGCAGCACTCTGTATCTATCCCATCCCAAGAGACCTTTTGAGACAGCAGATACATTTATCAATCAGCGATACCGACCGTGCAATTCGTCAAAATATTTCCATTGCCTCATTGCATCTGGACACGATTAGGACATGGATGACCTGATTTTCGCTGCTGATGAGACATAAATCAGATGCAAACACAAAGCCTGCTCCGTCAGCAGCCCACGGATTAGCGGCTAATCAGCACACTGTCTCACTACTAACCAGCTGCTGCCCCGGAGGGTTCACCCTATTGTACCCATTGCTGTCCACATCCTGCCTCCGAAGTGCCTGCCCTGTCTGGACGGACCCTCACTTTGTATGGCGAACAATGTCGCGTCATCTCTGAAAAGGGATGGGCACCGAGTCTCTACACGCGTGCACACCACCAATGGCATATCCAAATTCACCCTAAATTCCACTATGTAAAAAGAAGATTCCCCATCACATCAAAATATCGGCACATATATAGAGTACTAAATGTAGACGAAATCAAAAACTAATTGCACAGTTTTGTTTTACATTGTGAGACGAATATTTTAAGCCTAATTAATCAATATTTGGACAATTATTACCAAATAAAAACAAAATTGATACAGTATGACGGAATATTTACTATATAAAATTTGGATCCTAAATTTGGGATCTAAACGAGGCCTGGGCATGAATCCGGTACTGGCCAAGGTTTCCTTTTCTCTCATTCTCTGTGTGCGGTTTTACTCCATGTCTATATTACCAGCTGATCTGACGAGTCATTTTTTGGCCTTGTTTAGATCCCTAAATTCCACTCTAAATTTTACTATGCAAAAAGAAGATTTCCCATCACATCAAAATGTCGGCACATATATGGAGTACTAAATGTAGATGAAATCAAAAACTAATTGCACGGTTTTGTTGTACTTTGCGAGACGAATATTTTAAGCCTAATTAATCAATATTTGGACAATTATTACCAAATAAAAACAAAATTACTACAGTATGACGGGACATTTACTATGCAAAATTTGCATCCCAAATTTGAGATCTAAAGCCTTTGTTAGTTTCTTCCCGAGCCAGAAACCACCTGCCGTTTTGTCGCTGCATGCATCTCCAGCTTCGCCCGCTTCGTTTATTGCCCTTGATTTGTTCCCAACTTCTTCCTCAAATTTCATTATACAAAAAAAAGATTTCCTATCATATCAAAATGTCGATAAATACATAGAGTACTAAATATAGATAAAATTAAAAATTAATTGCACAATTTTATTGTACTTTGCGAGACGGACATTTTAAGCCTAATTAGTCAAAGTTTGGACATTTTTTACCAAATACAAACGAATTGCTACAGTGCACATTTAATATGTACTGTAGCAATTCGGACTCCCCAAATCGAAATCTAAACAAGGGCATTCTGTCAAGCCCTGCCACAGAGTTCACATCACAGCGCACGCACCACACGGCACACGCAGATATGGAACTTGGCAACTTGCAGTCGCCACTGTAATCTGTTAAGAGAGATTTCCTTTTTCAATTTTTAGAGGTGTGCAAGCTCTATCAAATGGTCTGTAGTCTGTAGCCATAGAGACGGCGTCAAAAAACATCCGCCTCTCTTAATCAGAAGGCTATCTCCTGAAATCATTTTTTTGGACGCATTTTGTTACTGCTAGAGGAGTTGATGATTTGATAAATAACGATCAAGTAAAGCACATCGTAAGCCACATCATGTTGATTTGCGCGGTAACCAAGATGACATATAAACATAGTTCGACAAGAACTTTTTTTCCATTGCAATGCATTAGATTGGAGTATTAGATTGCTATCTGGATGTATACCATCTAGCAAGTGGCGGAGAAATTACACCCAGCATGCTGATTTAATTTATCTACTGCACCACGTTACCATGGCACATTGGCACTGGTTGTGCCTGGTTCAAAGTTCAAACCTCAGTAATAATTGGATGCCAAAAAAAAACACGACTATCCGGCTGCCATTCCTGACTTAGATTGCTGAAACATCACGATTCTAATCGCGCGCTGCTTAATCTATTATAGCCTTCAGTACTTGTCGGAGCTGCTGAGGAATCCGGTCATGTGGAGCACGGCGTTGCGGACGGCGCGGAGGTCGCGGCCCTTGAGCGTGCGCCCGTGGCCCACGCACACCGACGAGGCCACCACTCTCCGCTGATCCTCCGCGCGCCGCCGCGCCGCCAGCACGTGCGGCGGCACGATCCCCGCTTCTTCCGCGCCATCGTCGTCGTCGCCGTGGTAGCTGCGCGTCCACGAGTCCTCCCGGCTCGTCGGGCGCGCCGCCCCCATGGCCGGCGGCGTCGAGGGGATGCGCACGGGCGGGGACTGCAGTGGTGGGTGGACGACCGCGGCGCGTGGTTGCTGCTGACTAGTGAGGTGCTGGCGGCGGTGGCCGTGGGAGTCGGCCGGGCGGTGGCAGTGGCAGTCGTGGTGGTGGTGGGCAAGGGCAATGACGTCCGGCCACAGCACGTCGGCTTCCTGGAACTCTTCCATCGCTAGACGATGCACAGCCTGCGGCGTTGGTTCGCGTCCGTTGCTGGATTTATATTCTGTAAGCGCTTACTCTGTGGGGAGGTGCGGTGCCAGCCGCGCATGGCGTCATATGCGGATGCGGTGGGGAGTGCACTGTACGCATCGGGCGGCGCTGGCTCAGTTTACTGCGCGCCCCACCCCGTGTTGCCTATGCTTGCGCCCCAAAACGGTTGCTGACTTTGTACAAGGCGCGCTACGGCAAGACAGCCTACGCTTGCTGCTTGCTAGTTTTTGGGAAAAAAAAATATATGAAAATTGTATCCACAGGTGCCCTATGCATACATGCTTAGATGCCTGCAGGGGTGGAGCAAACACAGGGGGCCATGGTGTCCGCGAAGATTTAGATCCAAACATGGGGGCCAAGGTGTCTGCGAATTTTTTTTTTTAGAAGTTATAGCCAACAATCTCTAATTATTTGCTAGCTAAAGAAAATTAGAACGTAGCCACATCCAATAGAAACCACAAGAGTGAAAATAATATGACAGCAAGTGATAGAGGCAAATGAGCTATATATCCATTCCTAAAAATACATATCTAATGAAGAAAAATTCTTAGTATAGAATTACACATGCAGCTGTATATCCATTAACAGGTTCATAGCCTTTATGCTACATCCCACTTTAGCGTATTGTGGTGGCTTGGCAAGCATAGCGACAAAGCAGAGGTGCATGTCAGAGGCATGCTACATGCATGCACTACCGGAAACTGCCTGTTTGCCGAGTGCCTGAAAGTTTACCGAGTGCATTCTATCAGGCACTCGGCAAATAGTCACTTTGCCGAGTGCCGAACACAATACACTCAGCGAATGTGAAGCACTCGGCAAAAGTGGTTGTTTGTCGAGTGCCTGAAATTTAACACTCGGCAAACAGCTGGTTTGCCGAGTGGTGGACACAAAACACTCGGTAAAAAAGAAACATCCGATTTTTTCCCCTTTTGCTACACTGATTTCTCTTTTTGATCTTCGGTTAAAACTTGTAACTAGTTTTTCTCCGTCATACTAACTCCAAATTTAATGATTTTTTTTTCTAAAATCTTGCTCTATCAATTTATTGTGTTCTTATAGCTATTACTTGAGTTATCTTTTTTTTACTTTCAAAATTATGAATTTTAAAAAATGACAACTTCAAAGCACATTTTGAAGCAGTAAATTAATTCAAATGAAAAAGTTTTCAACTACAAAGTTGTATAACTTCGTAAGATCTACAAATTTTATTTTGGTCATTTCTTCATTCGACAAAGTGATAGTAACGTTGTTCACAAAATCTACATCTCTATCTCATATAGTTCCATGAAACTAGAAGATAGATATATAAGATTTGTGAACAATGTTACTACCACTATGTTAGATAAACAAATGACCAAAATAAAAGTTGTAGATCTTGAGAAGTTATACAACTTTGTAGTTGAACACTCTTTAATTTGAATTAATTTTGACAACGAAAAGTACGTTTGAATTTCTCAAATTTGAAATTCAAACGATCTCGGATGGAGAAACAACCAAAATGAGAGTTGTAGATTACAATAAGTTATGAAACTTTGTAGTTGACAACTTTTTATTTGAAATCATCTTGTCAACAAAAACTAAGTTTGAATTTGCAAAAATTTGAAATTTGTTTTTTTAAAGTACCTTGGATGGGGAAATAGCCAAAATAAAAATTGTAGATCTCGAAAAGTTATGAAACTTTGTAGTTGATAATTTTTTGATTTGAAATCATCTTGTCAACGAAAACTACGTTTGATTTTTTCAAATTTGAAATTCAAATTTTGTAAACGAGCTCGAATGGAGAAACTACCAAAATGAAAGTTGTAGATCTCGAAAAGTTACGAAACTTTGTAGTTGACAACTTTTTGATTTGAATTCATTTAGGGCCTCAAACAAGTAATTTGCACTCGGTTTAGTATAATATGTGTGGAACCAAAACGGAATCTAGATACAAGTGATAATGTGGTGCAGTGGTAGAGGAGGGTATGCGCAAGGGGAGGTCACATGTTCGAATCTGGCTGGCCACGTGAATTTTGCGTGAAAAATGCCACGACTTGCGGCCTCCCCCGATTAAAAAAACTTTTTGCTATTTTTTCGGGTTTTTTCGTTCAAATTTTGCCGGGTGTTTTTTTGCCGAGGGTCGACTCAGCATTCGGCAAAGGCTTTGCCGAGCGACAAAAGAGTTTTTTCCGTTCAAATTTTGCCGAGTGTTTTTTTTTGCCGAGGGTCGACTTAGCACTCGGCAAAGAGCTGTTTGCCGTGTAAATTTAAGTCAAGTGAGCTTTGTCGAGGGTGGCACTCGGCAAAGCTTTTGCCGAGTGTTTTTTTTTACTTTGCCTAGCTGTGTCTGGTAGTGCAGGGCAGGTGACGGGACGCACCCACATGCTATACTGGAGTTTGGAGGGGCAAAGCGCATGCACTGGTTGCCATCATTAGCTGCTAAACATGAGATTATATTGCAGACTAAACAGAATGTTGGGGGGTGCCTGCACTCCCCCCTCTGCCACTGGATGCCTGACACGTGATCGAGCCTGGCTAGAGTGGAGTCATCTATTTTTAGCGGAGGACCACTCCTTGACTAGCATTGGATCGTTGAAGTCCAACACGTGTCAGGTATCCACGTCATATATGCATGGCGTATCTATGGTACAGTATGCACAGAATTTTCGCTTGATCACGTACGGTGTTCGTGACGGTGCAGTGCAGGCAGCACGCTCGGAGTGGATCTGTGGATGGATGGAACGAACCATCTGGCCTGTTTTGTGTGTTGCGCACCCTGACGTCGCCGCGGATGTCCATATATATGCACTAGCAGTACCTTCTCTTTTGTCAGGGCTCGATCGGTGTAGAAATGAGTATAACAAAGGTTCGAGGACTGTCACGCTGTTCATATCGATCGGATTGGACACGTCTCATCATCTGTAACATCTTCGTTAGCAGCGCGAAGCGCCGAAGCCACAATGACCGGGCTACAAGAAAGTTTAAGGAGCGCCCCTGCCAATGATGGCGCAATCATGGATCGCTGCCGTGCCACGGGGGCAGATTTAACTATATAGATCAAACCAGCTAACTCTTGACGGAGACGGAAGGGACTGTGCTTGTGCTTGGCGTGCAATTGTTTCCGGGACGGCTCGCCGCCGCTGCAACTGTGCGTAGCGTAGCGCTGCGAATCACGCTACGACAAAACCCAAGAGTCACGCTAATACTGGCATGGCCGATGGGCGAAAGGCATCACACGCCACAGCCCACAGCTCGGAGACTAACGGTCTTGCCAGAAGGTCGGCACGGAGGCTTGTTTAGTTGCTGAAAAATTTTGGGTTCGGCTACTGTAGCACTTTTCGTTTTATTTGGTAATTTATGTCCAATCATGGACTAATTAGGCTTAAAAGATTTGTCTCGTGATTTACAACCAAACTGTGTAATTAGTTTTTTCTTTCGCCTATATTTAATACTCCATGCATATGTTATAAGATTCGATGTGACAGGTACTGTAGCACTTTTTGGGGTTGCTTTTTGCAAACTAAACAGGCTCTATGTGCACGGCACAAACGACAGGACGAACGTCTGGCTGTCCCGACTCAACTGCATGAGTTACTCCTGACATACTCTCTCCGTCCCAATAAGACTGTCGTTCTAGCACCTGAGCCATGTCCCAATAAGAGTGTCGTTCTAGCTGCGGGTCCCACAACTAAGTAGGCTGCAGACCTATCCCTTCCGTGCTCATCTCTCGTCCACTCAACCCGACGGCCATCACCCCCATCCCCGCCGGGCGCCGGCAGATCCGCCCCGGCCCTGGCACCGGGAGTCCTTCGCCGGCGTCGTGGAAGTGGCCGCCGCCAACATCTGCAAGGGAGGCGGTGCCGGAGCAGGTGGCCCACGCGTTGGGGACGGAGCAGGCATCCCGGCGTTAGGGACAGAGCAGGGCAGCATGAGAGGTCGGGCGCGGCCCCTCGTCATCTCCGCTCGCCGGAGGCCTAGCGCGGCCGAGATCCGGTAGCGGGGCTCGGCGAGGACGCGCGTTGGGCGAAGCGAGGCCACTGCGGTGGGCGCACGATGAACCAGAGTGGGCCACCACCGGCAAGGCCTTTGGCCGCGGCCTTCCTTCTCCTCCAACGGCAGCTCCGTCTTCTCGTCGCGTCGCCCCAAGTGAGGCAGGAAGTGGAGCGGTCCCCTAGAACCGTGGCTCCAGTGCTCCACCGCCGGCGAAGGTCAGGCGGGCCCCGCGGCGGAGGGTGCTGCTGCTCCACCGTCGGCTCCTCCGCCCTTCGCTCCTACTGCGCCATGCCGGCGAGGAGGAGTAGCACTCACCTGGACGCGCGGGGTCGGTGGGGCGGGCTGCGGGCTGCGGGCACGGCCTCCGTCGGCGAGAAGTCCCACTCGCCCGCACCTGGATGAAATCCACGAGAAACACAGGATCGAGATGAGGACAGAGGGAATAGGGGTACACCGATCTTTTTCCATCTTCCTTGGTTTGCGCGTTGAGGCCCAAAACGTCTCCCTTTTGGGACGGAGGGAGTACTACCCAGCCAAAGTACTGTACAGTACAATGCCCAACAGTTTTGACTAGCGGCTGGCAAAGACGTGTAAAATTTGTCGTTTCCATGAAGAAGAGATGAATCAGAGAAATTACCAATCCTAACTACGATTGACCAGATTACTGACTTTGAGCTAGCGACCTAGCGTCCGCGTAGGCCCCGGCTAAAGGCCCTGATCCAACTGGTTAAAGTTTAGTTAGCTAAAATTTTAAAACTAAATCTTAACCAGCTATAAATTCTCCTAACTAAACAGTGTTTGATACCACAGCTAATAGACTCGGTTAAACTTTAGCTGAGTTAAAACAGCTAAACTCAATTAAACTTTAGCTGATCTTAGTTGGATCGTTTGGATTTCTAGCGGCTAAATTTAGCCAGCTAAAATTTAGCTGGGATCCAAACAAGGGGTGCAGGAAGTTGTCGTTTCGAGGGAAAAAGATGAGATGCTAGCTTGAAGCAGTTGCAGACTCTGCAAATGTGCACGAATTAAGCCACCCTCGATTCTCTATTGCGCATGCACCTGCACTGATGATTCCGAGGAAGGCAAGAACAATAGCCTTTCGTTTGGTCATATGACGTGTTCTCTTTCATTGATTATTAATCTTCCTACACCACAGATCGGACTTTTTTTTCTTTTTTTTCTGAAAGGAATCTTCTTATATCAGAATCATCAGATGAAGTTACATCAACGAAGCCAAAAAAAAAAAGAGAGATCATCCGATCTACTCCGAGAACCATCATCAGGTCCAAAATCCGAAATGTCGTCGACTTCGGCAGCTCCAGCGATCCTCGAACGCCACTGAGTTTCTTGATAGCTGATCTTTCCAAAACATTTCTTCACAGCTCGCCTCCGGCCCGGTCCTGGTTTTTTTAATTGCACCACAGGACCAAGGTCGCAAAGAACCACAAATGACAAATATCTACGAACGACGCAGGGCAACGTTAGCCGGTATGTTGATGGGAGACGACGCGGCCGGCCCCGTCGTCCACCCGTCGCGTCTAGCGGCGGCAGGCTTCACGCGCCGGCCTGCCCTGGCGCCGCCGGAAGAGCCAGAAAATGGCCACATCAAACCCCCGGTCCCCCGCGGCTCGTCCGCCGTGTCCGGCCACAGCACGTCCGCCTCCTGCCACTCCTCGTCGTCCGCGTCAGGGCTCGCCCCAGGGCCAGCGCCGGAGAGGAAGAACCCCTCGACGAAACGGCGCCCGAACACGGGCGCGACGTTGGACACCGAGCCGGCGGCCTCGTACAGCTCCTCCGTGTCCATGGGCGCGAAAGGCACCAGCTCGTCCTCCGTATCGGGCCACAGAATGTCCGCTTCTTGGAACTCGTCCATGGCGTCCATTTCCTGAGCTATGCTGTGGCCACGGCGGACGAGGCAGGGCTGCCCGCCTGCCTGCCTGAGTACTTTTATATTCGTCCAGCACTCCAGCTCCAGCCCGCGGGCGTGCACCGCGTCGCCCCCGGGATGCGCCATTTGCTTGTGCCCCGAAGTGACGTAGGGGGCACTCTTCCTCCGGTCCGGATTTTGGAATCTTGGCGAGATAGCAACTCATGTGATGTGAGGATACTTCATCACTGAGATTGCCTAAATGACAGCCAAGCGGCGCCGGCAGGCTTGCCTGCTTGACGTCAACGAGGATATCGGCGAAGTCATCGTCGTTCCCCATCTCAGGAACCTGTTAGTGGTCCCGAACCTTTTCAGATGACACATTGTCTTGCTTAGCTCCATGTGGGACATCCAATCTGATAGCACACTCGAGGAAGCGTTTGCTTTGTGCGCGCAATTTCCTGCACGGCTGCACATGCCAATAGACTAACAAAAGTTAAGGGGGACGCAAGTGTCATATAATCACTGCATACTTGATCCTATTTAGTATATGGACACGGTGTCACTTGCTCAAGAACTAGGCATGGTGAGTAGTGACCAAAATGTCCATGTTCCTTTCAATTACATTGTGAGAGGACTTTGAAAAAGTAACTCAACTCCTGTCTCAACAACACTTTTGCAAATAAATAAGATTAGTGCAATAGATAGATATCCCATTTTCTTTGGATTGATATCAATCTTACACAAACATGTTCATAGATAAAGATCAAGTGACACTTTGTGTTACCGTCGAAAGTCACTTTCTTCTACTTAGTCTAGGCGACAACTCCAACTAATTATAATAGACAAGAAGAGCATCTACTATCAGAAAAACGAAAGTAGACCATAGAAAATTCAAGTAACTCCAAGCTAGGTGCTAGAAGATGTTGCGTGATTCAGAAAAATTTTGAGACTATTTTTTATATTTTTCGTGGAGCTAAACCGAATTCTCTAAGATTAAATGAGGTTTTAGGATTTTTTTAATTGTATAACTTTTCAAACAAGAATGTTGTATTTTTATTTTTTTGGAAAAATATTTGTATAAATTTCTTGATCCCTCGGGGTTCATGTGCCACATATGACAACTGATGCGGCGTCATGTAGGCTAAAAACACCATAAAAAAGTAGCTAGGGATGTGATTTATCATGTATATTAGAACCTTCAAGATGTAGGATGTCCAATTTTGTACTTTGAAAGGAAAAATCAAACAACATTGATAGTTAAGAGAGGTAAAATGGAAGAAAATAAGACCACACTGATTTTTTTTTAATGAAACCACATTGGTTGTTAAAGGAGGTAAAAATGACTTGAGCTCTACAAGGTCTACAAGACATTGAAATAATCATGGTGGCCTGGGCTATTCGTGGGCCTTTCATACGGAACTCAGGTATTCTTAGACGGGCCACGAGAACTGGCTTGTCGTCTGCAGGTCGCCACACATCTTCGGCCCGCACCTCGTCCATGGTCAGTCACGACGCCCACACACAGCCCTCGTGGCAGCAGACCTCTCCCGCCTTTCCCCGTGGCCCACGAGGCCACGAGCCTTCAGCTCTCCCAACCGAGTAAACGGCCTGAAGGAACAGTCGCCGCGGCGGCCAGGGCTACCACCGGGGTGTGGGTCACGGCGTCACGCGCTCACGCGGGGACAGCGATGGGCGCTTGCAATGCACCCGTACTGCTGTCCGAGCCAGCCAGCGCTCGGTGGAACTTGGAACGGGCTCGCTAGCGCCCAAACGTCTACGTTTGCAGTCGTTTCTCGTACCATTTCATGCGTGTACGTAGGATCCGCGTCGCCCCGAACGTCACCAAGATCGAGGGGGAGGGGGAGGGGGATGCCCAGCCGGCATCGAGAGGAGGATGAGACACCGACACGAGACAGCAGAAAAGCGAGAAGAAAGATGCAACACCCGATCTACTTATAAAATATCCAGATGCAGCGCTTGTAACATACGTCTGAATGCAGATGAAACACTTGAAATATGCATATGAAGCATTTGAAAAACACTTGAAAACCATTGTAAAACATACGCAACATCCAGATAAAACATTTGCAACATATGTGTGTAACACTCCGGTGTTACGCAATGCATTTTTGCATGGCAATCATATTGCATAGCATTCATATCATTATAATCATGTGTGATAATGGTATAATTTGATTAAAATAAAAGCTTGAAAATGATATATTCGATGAACGATATTAATATGATAATCACATTACACCAAAAGCCTTGCAACTATAATTCTTACATCACTTGGAACCCTAGTTCAATTTTTGAAGCAACTAGATGACTCAAATTTTGTCAAAACTTGTTCAAAAATATTCATGAAAAATATTCAAAAATATCCCCTATTTTAGCTTTTATTCTGCCATTCAAAATCTATTAAGAATTTTCAGTTGGCCCCTTAATCAAAGTTGTAGAGAATTTAATTCTGAGCAACTTTTATTTTTGGGTCAATTCCAGAAAATGTCTTCTTCTTGTTAAAAATGTAGTTTGAAGTTTGAAATTCATTTGATTTGAATTTAGGAAATTGGAAAAAACGAAATTCGCCTTAGCAGGCCGCAGCCTCACTTCTCGGCCCGCTCGCGAGGCAGCCCGGCCCAGCCGTCCGCGCGCTCGCCAGCGCACGCCGCGACACACGCGCGCCCGCGCAGACGCCGCGCGCCCCGTGGCCGGCATGCGCCGCTCGCCGTCGCCATCTGGCCGCCGGTGGCCCCCGCCAGCGCGCGCCCCGGCCGTCTCCGGTCGCGAGCGGGCGGAGCAAGGAGCGCACGGGAACCGCGACGAGAAGGCGAACCCGTTTTCGGTGCTAGGGAGACGAGAGGGGTAGCGGGGAGCCGCCTCGGCGGGAGGCCGCGCGCGGTGGCGCCATGGCCGCCGACGGCGAAAGCACAGGATCCCCACCTGCTGGGCTCGGAAGGTCGCGACAAAGTGCGCACGGGATGTCGAAGAAAGGGGCGAAGTCGGGTGCGCGAGGAGGCGAGCAATGGCGGCTCACCGGCGGCCAATTTGGCCGGCGGGTGCGGCGGTGGCGGTGTTCGCGCGGGCGGCGCTCGCGTGGCAGAGAGCGGAGGAGGGCCAGAGCGAGGAAGCTTGGAATGAGAGAGCGGGTGCGGAGCCGCGGCCAGGGTCGCCGGCGTGGCGTGACCGCGGTCGCGCCCTACCGCGCGAGGCCAGGCCGGCCTTGGGCCGAAGCCCGAGCCGGGCCGGCTCGCCCTTCTCTCCCCGCGCGCGTGAGCAGGCCGTGAACAGCCGTGGGCCGATTGTTTTTCCCGGGCCGGCCCAGCGCCAGTTAAAGAAATCCATTTTTCATTTTCTTTTTATTATTCTTGATAAAAATGCTTTGGAAAATATTTTAGCAGTCATTTTAGCTCCAAAAATTGTGAAATAAATTTCTCTAGATTCAAGGGAACCAGATCTATGATATAAAATTATTGCATGTCAAATTTGAGATACTTTTCTGTAGAGTTTTTAATTAACTAGTGAAATGGTTGTTTTCTTGTTAATTGCTTAATAAATTCTAGAAAAATCAGAAAAATGTGATTTCAAGTTTATTAATCCTTTTGTGCCATTTACTTGCTAGGGTAATTTTATATTATGATTGTTCTGTAGAAAAATGTATAGGTGTAGTTCAAATGCTTCCTATCACTAATATTTGTTATTTTTGTTATTTAAATAAACTTGAATAGAACATGCAAGTGATAATTTTTCTATAATGTTTGTTTAGTGTGTAGAAGATAGGAAATTTTCTAAATCTGTTGTTTGATACTTTTCATAATGTAAAGTATTTTAAATATTCATTTTAGGCCTTAGTTTGTTATTTTTGTATAGTCAGTTCTAGTTATCCAAATGCAGTAAAAATCTTGTGTCAGGCTATTTTTGATATTAGTAATCCACTGTAATTTTCTAAGATTTTTCTGAGCTACTGAAATATGTGTTGCTGTTCAATCATAGGGCTAATTAGGGTTTCCCTTCATTCTTTAATGCAATTAGTAAAATATACTTTGGTGTATCTTTGAAGCATCCTGAGTGTTCAAATACTCCTGCATGGTAGAGAATAGTGGTGGTAGTTTTCGAGTACATGTTCTTGGATGACGTAGACTACCTTGTAGAAGAGTCATAAGTTCCACGTAATCCAATCACGTAACATGCTCATTACATCGCATGCATTCGGCATCATCATCATCTCATGTCACCTCTGTAAGGCACCTATGCATGTTGCACTCATACTTTTGCATCATACAGGATCGCAGGAAGTAACCCCGGCAGTAGTTCCCGAGGACGCAGAGGAGCAGCCCGAGGTGCCGGAGCCAGAGCTGACAGAAGCAGAAGAGGAGGCCGGTGAAGAGCTTCCGGAGTGCCCCGATCACCGTCCCAGCTCCTTTGAGCGAGGCAAGCCCCGGAGCATTTCTCCCCTGGTTTGCAATTAATTATTTATTAACTTCACTTAATTTGATGGATTACGTTTAGGAGTTGTTTGCAAACGTTGCTGCATTATACCTTGTTCCACCTTGTTTTTACCCGATCCTTGTTACCCTGGTGTCTGCGGTCAATAATTGCTTAGCTTGCTTAGACCGGTAGAAGTCGGGTGATTGCCTGTCATCCGCGAGCTATAGGGGATTACCTGGATTTATGTGAAATATTGTCATGCAAGAATAACTAAGTGTCGAAATGAATCTGGGACCGGGCGGAAGCTTGCAGGGTTCTGGACTGTAGTGTCTTCCGTCTGTGTCGATTAAGGACCGTCCGATGTCGGGCCTCGGGTCATGTTGAACGCATGCCTCACATTTAGCTGGCCGAATAAAGTACCTTTCGACCGCGAAGCCGGGAGATTATTCGGGCCGAGTGGATTGCCCGCAACGCACTGTACCAGAGCAGTAGTGGCAGGAAACGGTGGCACGATGATAAGGCCAAAGAGCAGTCGGGCGGCCCCCGGGTACATGTGGTTCCTGGCAAGCTCGCGACTTTACCTGAATGGTTGACTCGGTGACCAATACCTCACTTTAGCGGGTGAGTGAGGTTTGTGTGAGGAATAAATTACCAGCTGGTCAATAATCGATTCGAATCGCCATCGTTCACTGGATAGTGAACACTTGACTTGAGTTACTTCATCGTAGTAACATTGATGAAACGCTTGGAAAGTTATCTGGAAAATGACATGGTAATTATTGTTAATGATCAATGGTAACCCTTGCTTGCTTATTTATGTGGTTACTCTAGCACTAATGCAAACATAGTGGACAGGGTGATAAAGATTAAAATATTACATGCTTTTGTAAAAAGAACTGCTAAGTTAAAAATGTTTTTCTTGCAAATGAGTCAGCTACCCCACCAAAAAGCCTGTCATGATCCTTGGTGTCATTTTACTTTGGTTCTGTCGGGTAAGTCTAGCTGAGTACCTTCTCGTACTCAGGGCTTTGTTCCCACTTGTTGCAGATGGACAGATGTACTATGGTTATTGTATCAACTGTCTCTACCCTGCGATGGGCGAAGCTTAGGACCATGGGCAATGGTCACTCACTACTCCTCGCCTGATGCTTTTGTTGGAGATGATCGCGAGCTGGCATTTTATTTTGGAAGGTTGTGTGTGTGTGTGCTTTGAACTACTGCTTCCGCTACTTTCATTCGAAACTGGTTTGTAATAACTATGTTTAAACTCCGATGTATTTTGTGCTGCGAACTTCTATGTAACTTATGACGGTGATCGCTAAACTTAGTACGATCTTGGCTGTGATGTGAAATGGTTTGAAATCCGTCGAGATTTCACGGACTACCGGATTATACGGGTTTAAGTTTGTTAAATTGTCCGTCCGTTGGATGATTTTCTTACTTAATCTCGTATAATTGGGTGGTTCTGTTACAGCTGGCATCGGAGCATGGTTTAGCGTAATTACTGTTCATAAGTGTATTTAAAACAAAATTCTGTTTAAAAAGTGTGATTTTCAAACTAAAAGTGTGCTAGTGGTCATATCCTGTATGCCCAGTTAAGGACTCTAGGTGGCTATTTAAGTACTAACTTGGGGTTCTTGCACTATATTTCTTTTCGTTGCTCATACGGCGTGCTATTGTATGAGTGCCACTTAATTGAGTGGTAATGTATGGATCAGTTACCTCTACGCTTCGGTAAGTGTGAGCTGTGAGAGCATGATTGGATACACCGCCGATCTAGGGAGAGTGCTTATATGATACTAGAATAATTACATGTTTTACACATGATTTTATAAAAGTATCGCATGTGTGGGTGTTCCGTCCATTGAGGCGATGCCGTCAATAGGACGATGTGTTTGGGTAGTTACTATCGTTGTACACGCATCTGGGGATTCGTGTAAAGCGTGTAGGTAGATTTACTACTTCCATGCATTCATGGGGAATGGGCTGAAATGAATTTTCTGCAGGTACATAACAGCGTTATCGTGTAGACCGAATTAGTTACGTATATGAGAGATCGTTTGTATGCCACCGAATTCACCGTTAGATGTCTTTATTTCCTAAGTTTGTGAGAACGTAAGACTCGTGCATGCATCATATTGTCTGTGCATTCCATTCATGACATGCATTCCTCCCCTTATAAAAGGATTATCCCATTTTGATAAAAGTGACCTCAACTAAAATATGTTCTCACCGGGTAATTAAAACTTGTGCTACAGATGGCCCGCACGAAGCAGACTGCCCGTAAGTCCACTGGCGGAAGAGCACCCCGTCGTCAGCTGGCCCCGCGGGAGCACCGCAACACGGACACTTTTCTAAGTGAGTTTGGCATGCCCACCTTGCTTTGGAGAGTGCTCCATGATGTGGGGTACCCGGAGGGTCAAGAGCCGGTATACTCTTGGAGCGAGAGCCAGTTAGCTGAGGATGGACTTGCTGTCGTGGAAATCACCGTCCCTGCTCTTGGTGATGCGTCAGAATGGGATGGTTGGCATCTGGAGTTTGAAGGACGCACTCCAGTCGAGGGTGCAGAGGGCACAGCCTTTCGCGTCATCCGAGACATCATGAGCAGGTTCCCCAATGAGTTGGCAGCCGCTTTGGCCGGTACTTTTCCGAGAGATGATCCTCGCGATGCCATTTGGGTGTAGCCGCAGGGAAGTGCCCTAGTTAGAGGCCCCAGTGAAGGACGGGCTAGCGACAACCACACCATGAGTGCCATGTATGCAGCCATCAGAGCATACCAAGGTCTGGAGAATACCTATTGGACCTTGACTGGCCTACGTGGTGATGATCGGCTTGAAGCAAGGAAGCAGAAGAAGAAGCAGGCACGTGCCATAGCTAGCTTGCAGGAGCAGTTGGCTGACATGAGCTTGCAGCAGGACCGAGCTCTCGAGAGAGGCGAGAGTTCCATGCAGCAGGTACAGAGGCTGACTCAGGCCAATAGAAATACAGACCGCATGATAGGACAGCTAGTGCAAGAAAGGAATGAAGCCTGGAACGAGAGGGACCTTCTGAGGCAGAGGGTCGAGGAGCTAGAAGAGTACAATGCTAACTTGCATGAAGAGTTCCATGCCCTCTACAACGGGATGGGCCCGTATGCTCCTCCGGACGCCGCTCAGATGGACATCGACGACGACGCTGCTGCTGAAGGTAGCGAGGGCGATGCCTCCGACCTCGACGACGGCCCCGAGGAGTAGGATAGTGTCCTGCGTTAGTAGCTAGGCTTTGTCGCGATGGCCTTCTTTTGGTTGCCCTGTAATCATGTTGTATCCTGTTCGATCTTGAGACTGACGACCTTTTGGATCTGGGTTGTGTATGCGATACCCGAACGCATAAAAGTCCAGTGTATGTATGCTGGCAACGTGGTTGTATGGAACGCGATGTTGCATTTGAAGTAACTAAATTGGTGCTGTTGTTTTAATTGGAATGTGATTATTGTGCCTCTGTTTTCTTGTATGACTTGTTCTCTCCAATGAATTCAGTATGGCATGATTGTTTATTCGAATACAATTTCTACAACTTCGCTCAATTATTGCTTGTTGCTGAAATATGCAGATGGCAAACACTCGCCGTGCCACGTATGAAGCCACTGAGACTGGTGGCAACGGTGCAGGAGCTGGTGGAAGTGGTGCAAACAACGTCAACCACCAGGGACCACAGCCAGAGCCACATTTGCCCCCTCCTCCACCGCTCACTGCAGAGGTGTTCTTCACGCAGTTCCTTGGAAGTCAACGCAATGCCGAACAGTCACAGAGGAATATGAAAGATTTTCTGCGTACCATCGCTGAAAATGTTCAGAGAGGTAATAATCAAGGTGGTGGCCATGGGGTGAACCAGTACAGCAGTTTCAAGGATTTCATGGATACTAGGCCACCTATTTTCAAGGAAGCAGCAGAGCCACTTGATGCCGAAGAATGGATCAACACTATGGAAGATAAGTTCTGTGTGTTGAGGCTGACAGAAGTTCTGAAGACAGAGTATGCTGCACATCAATTACAGGGACCGGCAGGAATGTGGTGGAAGCATCACCGCACCACTTTTCCTCCCAATGCCCAGATTACTTGGAAAGATTTCACTGAAGCTTTTAAGGGAGTTTATATTCCCCAGGGTTGGTTGAAATGAAGCTTGGAGAGTTCTTAGCCTTGAATCAGGGTACCAAGACTGTGACACAGTATCTGCATGCCTTTAACAACTTGTGCCGCTATGCTCCAGACATGGTTGACACAGATGCAAAGAGGATTGCTAGTTTCAAGAGAGGGTTAAGTCCGAAGATGATGAAACATGTGGGTACCAATACCCGCACCAGATTCAATGACTTTATCAGTGATTGTTTGAAGCAAGAAAAGAACAATAACGCCTACACCGCATCCAAGAATCGCAAGAGGGTGTTTGAGTCAGGACCATCCCAGTCCAGAGTTGTCACTGCAAATCGTTCATCTTATCGTCCGTCCGCACCTGGTGCAAGGTTCAGGCCGCCACAGCATAAAACTCAGAACTACAAGGGACCACAGAAGCCGTATAAGATGGCCGTGCCGCCAACAAAGACCACCGCAGCTGCAGAACAGAGCAACTCCAAGGGAGCTATAGGGTCTGCTGGTACAGTGAAAGGGCCCTGCTATAATTGTGGTCAGCCAGGCCACTTTTCAAAGTTCTGCCCTTATCCGCCTAAAAAGAAGCAACAGACTTACAATGCTCGTGTGCACCATACCACCATTGATGAAGTTCCTGAGGGAGAGCCTGAAACTGTCGGTAAGTTTCTTGTGAACCATCACCCTGCAGTTGTTCTTTTTGATTCTGGATCCTCGCATTATTTTATGAGTCAAGCATTTGCACGGAAGCATGAACAACTATGCACAGAATTGGGTTATGGTTATCGCATAAGTTCAGCAGGAGCTGATGTGTTAACCAATAAGATGGTTAGAGGGGCAACCCTTGAGTTAGGTAGTCGAAAGTTCCGAGTGAACCTGGTAGTTATGCCTGGACTAGTTTTGGATGTAATAATAGGAATGAACTGGATGAAAGACTGGGGAGCAATCATAGATACAAGCAGTCGGATGCTTACCCTTAAGGATCCCCAGGCAGAGGGTACTTTTCGGGTACCGTTGCCTAAAAGAACAGACCTTGTGAGTGTGATCTGTGCCATGGAAGTTGTTCCCATCCACCAGATCCTGGTAGTGTGTGAGTTCCCGGATGTGTTTCCAGATCAGTTACCTGGCCTTCCTCCAGATAGAGATGTTGAGTTTGGAATCGAGTTGATCCCCGGGACAGCTCCTATTTCAAGGAGACCCTATCGGATGCCTCCGGATGAGTTAGCTGAACTGAAGAAACAACTGGAAGAATTATTAAAGAAGGGGTTTATCCGCCCAAGTAAGTCTGAATGGGGATGTCCTGCACTGTTCGTAAAAAAAAGAAAGAGGGTACTCTCAGGATGTGTGTAGATTATCGACCTCTTAATGCTGTAACCATCAAGAATAAATATCTCTTGCCTCATATCGACGTTCTGTTTGATCAGTTGGCTAAAGCTAGGGTGTTCTCCAAGATAGACCTAAGGTCAGGATATCATCAGATAAAGATTAGACCACAAGATGTTCCGAAAACCTCCTTTTCTACCAGATACGGGTTGTACGAGTATCTTGTTATGTCGTTTGGCCTAACAAATGCTCCTGCATATTTTATGTATCTGGTGAATACGGTTTTCATGCCAGAGTTGGACAAGTTTGTAGTTGTCTTCATTGATGACATTCTAGTATACTCTGAGAATGAGAAAGATCATGAAGAGCATCTGAGAATTGTCTTGACCAGGCTGAGAGATCATAAGTTATATGCTAAGTTCAGCAAATGTGAATTTTGGTTGAAGAAAGTTCCCTTCCTCGGTCATATTCTATCTGAGAATGGAGTTTCTGTAGATCCGAGTAAAGTGTAAGAGGTTATGGATTGGAAGACTCCAACCACAGTGTCAGAAGTCACGAGTTTCCTAGGGTTAGCTGGTTACTATCGCCGCTTTATCCCAGACTTCTCGAAGATTGCCAAGCCAATGACAAGTCTGTTACAGAAAGATCACAAGTTTGTGTGGACAGAGGAGTGTGAGACCGCTTTCCATACCTTGCGGAAACTGTTGACCACTGCTCCAGTTCTTGCACAGCCCGTCATCGAGAAACCTTTTGATGTGTTCTGTGACGCATCAAAAACAGGATTAGGATGTGTTCTGATGCAAGAAGGAAGAGTCATTGCTTATGCCTCCCAGCAGTTGAGAAAACATGAAATCAATTATCCGACACATGATCTTGAGCTTGCCGCTGTAGTGCATGCCTTGAAGATTTGGAGACACTATTTACTTGGTAATGTGTGCAACATTTTCACCGATCATAAGAGTCTCAAGTACATTTTCACCCAACCAGAATTGAACATGAGACAGCGAAGATGGTTAGAACTAATCAAAGACTACAACTTAAATGTACAGTATCACCCTGGGAAAGCCAATGTGGTAGCTGATGCTTTGAGTAGAAAGTCACATTGTCTGAATATGCAACCCTTGCTTGAAGATGGTTTTGATCTAATGCACCCTGCCGTGTTACATAGTATTCAGGTCAGTTGTTCCTTAGAGAGTAAGATAATAGAAGGTCAGAAAGCAGACAAAGGGATATTCCACATCAAAAAGAAAATTAAAGAAGAACCCTCGAAACACTTCAGGGTGGATGAGCAAGATGTGTTGTGGTTCGACAACCATCTTGTTGTTCCAAAGGATAGAGAGCTTAAGAATAAAATTTTGAATGAAGCTCATCTCTCTAAGTTGTCCATGCATCCTGGCAGCAGTAAAATGTATCAAGAGCTAAGACCTCGTTATTGGTGGACCAAGATGAAGAAGGAAATTGCAGCTTTTGTAGCCAGATGTGACACATGTTGTAGAGTGAAAGCAATTCACATGAAACCTGCCGGATTGCTACAACCTTTGTCAGTACCTAGTTGGAAGTGGGATGATATAAGTATGGATTTTATCACGGGTCTACCCACTACTCAGAAAGGTCACGATTCTATTTGGGTAATTATGGATCGTCTTACCAAGACAGCCCACTTTTTGCCTGTCAAAACGGAATACAGACCACCTCAATATGCCGAGAAGTATATTGCGGAGATTGTGAGATTGCATGGTATACCAAAGACTATAGTGTCTGACAGAGGATCACAGTTCACTGCTCACTTTTGGGAGCATTTGCACAAAGGTTTGGGGACTAGTCTGATTCGTAGCACTGCCTATCATCCTCAAACAGATGGTCAGACTGAAAGAGTTAATGCTGTTTTAGAGGATATGTTAAGAGCTTGTGTGTTGTCTTCCCGAGGTTCTTGGGAGTCATGGTTACCGTTAACAGAGTTCGCATACAATAACAGCTATCAAGAAAGTATCAAGATGGCTGTTGGGCATTCTTAACGTCATTACCAAAAGTAGACTTAGTTTTCTAATTCTGATAACGGCGCCAAAAATGCCGAACCTATCCCTCATGCCACTTAAGCCAAGTTGTCATCCCCAGCATGACATGAGAGACGCGGTATTGAAATATGCAACTGCTCTTCTAAATAAATAATAAATAAGATCTGCAAGCGCACAGATTAATACCGATGTAGCATTTTAACCGGAAAGTATTCCAAGTATCGTTATTTATATTTTTACCACTGGGAAGGGATTACTAACATCAATGTTGATTATGGAATGGAATATAGGAATGAGTATCAATCATTGCATGTATAAGTGAGATCATTCATCTATCTCTTGCATACAGGGGTAAGTGTCACATAAAATATAGATAAAGTATGAATGGTGACAAAGATAATTAATCTGATCAGCTAGCCACATATAATAATGATAATCACCTCAACAGATATTCTAGCAAGTCATTAGCATGGTATTAGGACAAACTACAAGGATATTTTCTAAGTTATTCTTAACTATAAAGTCTAGCATATCATAGTTAGTGCAAGTACACTTGGCAATCATTGCGAGAAAGGACTACGCTCATGCATAGTGATATTATCAAGGAAGATGAGAAACATAGCAATCACTCCCCCGTAATAATGTTGCTCTGCCTGCCTTACACACGGGAGGGGGACTATATAAGAACCAACGAAGCTGTCACCATCGCGGACCACCCCACGATCCGGCATATAAGGTGCACTCGCAGATAAATATGGTCTAAGCACCACGCCTACACAATATTTATCATTTACCCATGGATCCGATGGATAAACGCTATATGATCCTAAACATGTATATAATTCCAATCTAACTAAGCCAAGCGTATAACTACGATAAACTAAGAACAATATAATCGCAAACATAAATAAGTAGAGCATAGTCATAATCAATATATTGAAATAGAACAAAGTTGTATTCATAATATTGAAGAACAAAGATGAACAATGAAGAACAGTAAAGGAATTACCAAGAATCCTCTTGACAGATCCGGAAACCAATCGAAGATTGACTCCTTCTAGTTCTAATCCTATGTAGCTATGCTATACTAGAGATCTAGTTGATGTGGTGGCTCTAGGGCTTGATCAGAGACTCTCCTCCTGAGATTAGGGTTTGAGGAATTGAGAATGAGGGAGTGCCTCCTCCAGGGGCCAGGGGTCCTGCTTATATAGCCCCCTCAAGTGAACGTGGGCCGTCGGATCAAACCGACATTAATCGCACGGTTTTCCTTGATCCCTTAGGTCGGTGGAGCATAATCCGCGAGACGGAGCCTGATTGGCTCTTAGGCCAGGGCGGGCGCCCTACCTCCGGGCCCGTTTGGCCTCCCGTTCGATCTCGTGGCTTCTGGAGTCTTCTAGATGATAGAAAATCGGTGAACACGTTATTATCTCTATGTAAACCCGACGTGTGGGCCTTTCCTCCGTATTTTCTGATAACCCCCTGCAGAAACAGACAAACACCAAAACTCGTGGAATTCTGTTAGATAAAACCCTAAGTCTAGGTGTTGGTTGCATTTGGATCCTTTTCTTTATTTATTTGATAACTATATTTGGTACTTAAGGACCGTCAACAAACTCCCCCAGGCTTACCTCTTGCTCGTCCCTGAGCAAGGATAGACTCATTATGGATCGGAAGTTGCTGCAACGCCTTTGAACTTTGACGGTACATATGCTTTCAAATAAGGTCTCATCCCTGAGTTAGAGTAAACTGTCAAGACTTAAAACTTACTCATTTTACCTTTCACCATGGGGCTTGCAACCGTCACCTGCATCTTGAGTGGTGAAAAGATAGAACGGTCTAGTCAAACGCCATGTCTCTTATTCTTGATCAGCTATAGCTCTGGAGTTTTTTGCAAATTTTTCAAATAAAACTCAGAGATTCCTTGTATGACTTTCTCGGGTCTCTCTTTTGTGGTATTTTTGGATCCTTACCAAGGCAGTAATGGTATATGCCTTCTCTCTCAAAGTATGTGGTATTTATGGTATAAGGCGTAGTGACATTGCCTTCTCTCTCACCCTACTCTAATAAGGCTTTGATATCTGGAGCTCATAGGTGGGAGATACTGTATACATACTTATAGAACATTTATTGCATAGTCAAACCATGGATCCAGAGAAACAAGTCAATAAGTCAAATCAAGATGTGCATGTGTGGTGAATGAGTGGTGTATGGTGATGATGGTGATAACAAAAGTCTAATGCTCTTTTTGAGGGAATACATACCTTTCTTGCTTTTTAAAACTTTTGAGGGGAATGAGATGCTCTATTTTTTTTCTCTTTTTTTCTCTCAGGTGGGTATCTTGTACCCCTAATTCTACTGTCGGACACTTGTCTATTTTTACCTCTCGTCTCACTTTTTCTTTCTTCGAGGTTCCGAGCACTTGCTCCTTTTTATTTCCTTGTTTTTTAGAGCAATCTCCCTCTTTTGAAAATATAGCAAGTGGTAGTAGAAATGACTTGAGCATTAACTTCATAGGGAATAATAGGAATGGGATAATGTTTTTGGCTATTCTCTCCCGGGTCAGGAGTAGAATAATTTTGGGTGAATCTGGAGATGGAAATGAGTGGATATATGTGGATGCGTACTTCCGGAGTAGAAGCAGCATGTATGAGTGAACGTGCAAGTGAATCTTGATTTTAACCATATGACAAGTTCCTAAGGGTCTACACAGCTTGACCACACTCAATGCCCATAAGCAGTAAGTAGTAAAAGTGCGGCTCTTAATCTAACAAGCATGTATATATGGCTGTGGTAGGAATTTAAACTCTAATCATACAGGAACTCATCATGCAACATTTTAAAGATTTTTAAAGATAAAATTCTCCAGAATTCTAGTATCTCTAGGAACAGATAAACAGCAGCTCAACCTTCCCATATCATATCCGCTAACAACTTAGACTTCAGATCAAGTTCTCTTCCCACTAGTTCAGGTTTAGAGCCAGTTTTAAATTATAACAGTTATTTCTAAACTAGAGAGAAAACAAATTTGAAAATTAGGCAGAGCAACTATTCATCATATCCATGCTAGAGTTTTATTTTCAAGATTCAGTTTAGCATAGCTACTTTATTTATTTATTAAACTAAGCAAATATATATATAAACACAAAATATTTATTTGGGTTTTCATGATTATGCATCTTTTTATTTTAATAAAGCATAGGTATAAATGTAGATAAAAATACTTATCGGGATAAATGGGGGTACTCTCCCCCAAGCTGGATCTTGACGTAATTTCTTCTGATGTAGCTAGCAGGTGCAGAGGTGTATTTGAATGTCGGCAGCACCCTGACAACGATTAGGATGTCCTCTATCTGCTAGTCTTCCTGAATTCTGTGGAGCTCAAGTAGACAACAAAGCTTCGTGGAACTTGATTAAGCGTTAGCATAAATATCTAGCCTTTATCATGTTTGAGCTTCCTTGATAAATGTCACTCTCTATTTTTATTTTCATTTTTATAGAACAGAAAAAATATATATTATTATTATTATTTTATGCCACCACAGTGAATGTACTTATGGGTTTTATGTCACTCGCATACTCACATGGGGCTTACTGTTTTCAACATTTTTTTAGACAGAATGAACATGATTAACTGAGCAATAATTAAAGGGAAAATGATAACTACCAAGTTTACCTCTTGGCACGGCGTTCGGTGTTTTTAAGTCCTCCGAACAGGACTTCTTTTCTTCTTAGTTGTCCTGGGATTTGGGTGGCGTAGACGGTGGTTCCGGCAGCGCCTCCTCTTCTTGTGTAACTGTCTTCGCCTTCCATACCCGACTTGGTGCTTCGGTCTCCTGTTGTGTATCCTCGGGCCTTATGACCTCTCCTTCATAGTCTGCCCATACGTCCTTGATGGTTTGCCTCCTTTGGTTACGGTTACGTCGCCTTCTTCTTGTCCTGACCTGCTTAGAATCTTCAACTATATAGTTAGGGTCATTAAAGTAGCGGCGTACCTTCTCAGAGGGGAAATGCATATGGACTTTTCCGGTTCCAATGTAGATGATTGCTTTGACGGTGCCTAGGAACGGTCTTCCTAGGATGATGGGTGGATCGTACTCGTCGTCTCCCATGTCAATGACCTGAAAGTCTGTATGGACAAAATGATCGTTAATTTTAACAGGGACATCGGTTACTATACCTTCGACCTTTCGGGATGTCTGATCTGCCATCTGGAGCTGAGTGTATGTTGGTTTTAAGGGCATGGTCCCGTACAAGAGCTGATAGGTGACTGTGGCCACTATGTTGACGCCTGATCCAGTGTCGCAGAGCGCCTTCTGAAAGGAGTATCCATTGATTGAGCACTCAATGGTTGGCATACCTGGGTCATCCTTCTTGTTCAGGAAGGGCGACTTGAGTCGACCATCTTGACCTCCTTGAACTGCAGTGACCATCTTAGCTGATTCGGTCCATCCTTGGTTGTTCTTGTTCTGCTTGTTCCTCCTGTTGGTCCTCTTCCTTGGTTCATGTTGGGGTTGCTCTGGGATTTGTGTAATCTTGTTCTTGAAGGAAAACGTCTCCTTCCTCCCCTTGATGTTGAAGTTGATCTTCGCAGCGCTGGCGTAGATGACAGCTCCCGAGGTGTTCAGGAATGGCCTTCCCAGAATAACTGGTGACCTCTCATCGGACCCGGTCTCTATCACCACGAAGTCAGCTGGAGCATACGAGGTACCAACTCGGACACACATGTTCTTTAATATTCCTTTAGGAAAGCTTAGTGTCCGATCTGCAAGCTGCAAACACATAGTTGTTTCTGATAAAGGATATGTAAAGAATTTTTCATAGAGTACCCTGGGCATAATGTTGACGCTGGAGCCAAAGTCACAGAGTGCTTCTGGGAAGTCCACCATGCCGATGGAGATCGGGATGACGGGGCGTCCTGGATCGCCTCTCTTGACTGGCAGAAGGTCATTATGTACTCCGACAGCGGGATTACTCCAATAGTTACCTGCATCAAACATGTCTACAAGATTTGCAGATTCTAATCCTTCCGGTTGTTATGGTATACCGGGGTTAGTAGCAGGAACATCAGCAGCTATTTGATTTAACTGAGATTCAATCATTTTATTAAAGCTAATTTGGTTTTTGATGGCAGTAGAGAAATTATCCATTCTATTATTTATGTCTTCTAATATTTTATCATTGGATGCCAATTTCTTAGACAAGTTATCCATTAGCTTTTCTTGATTAGACACTAACTCTCTCAGGGGTGGAAAATTATTATTGTTGTTGTAAGAGTTATTACCTTGATAATTACCTGAGTAGTTAGGCCTCTGTTGATTCCAACCTTGATTTTGTTGAGGACGGTTGTAGTTGTTGTTGTTGTTGATGTACCTTGCATCCTCAAGCATCTCAGGGCAGTGATTGCCTGAGTGTCCAGTATCTCCACATTCCTCACAAGTCATGTGAGAGTCGTAGACGTTCATGACTTCTCTTTTGTCTCCAGCTTTGTCATCGAGCTTTTTCATGAGTAGGTCTAACTTTGCAGACAGCATGTCTACCTCCTTGAGCTGGTGCATACCTTCACCCTTCTTGCGTGTTTGAGTCCTCTCTTCGTTCCAACCTTGGTTGGACGCCATCTTCTCCACAAGGGCTGTAGCTTGTGGTATGGTGAGTGATAGAAATGCGCCTCCAGCTGCAGCATCCATGGTCTCATGAGCACTAGTGATGAGCCCATGATAGAAAGTCTGCATAAGTAGCCAGCTTTCCATTCCATGATGGGACATTCTAGGATGTAATCTTGAAAGCGCTCCCATGCTTCTGGAACGGATTCATTATGTTGTTGCTGAAAACTAGTAATCTTCCCACGGAGAGCATTGGTCTTGCCCATAGGAAAGAACTTAGCCAGAAAGTTCGTAGAGCAGAGTGCCCACGTAGTGTTCTTATCCTTCGTCGCGTAGAACCACCGCTTCCCTCTCCCCAATAGTGAGAATGGGAAAAGGCGAAGTAGTATGGCGTCTCTGGGAACATCTAATAAAGTGAATGTGCTGCAAATCTCTAGGAAGTATTAGAGATAAGCACTTGCATCTTCGTGCGGCTTCCCACAAAACTGGTTGGCTTGTACCATGTTGATGAGCCCTGGCTTGAGCTCAAAGTTCTTGTCGATGGCCGCGGCAGGTCCAGTGCGGATGTTGTCCGTAGTGGGAGCTGAGAACTCGCGGATCGTCTTGTTCACCATGGCTGCGAACTCTGTTGACAAATTCCGGATGAAACTTCGACGGTCTTCTGGATTGGATGAAGTGTTGCGTCGAAGTGTTGACTTCTTGAGCTTGGCTCTTGCCCCTCTGATTAATGCTTCGGGGTTGTCAACAAAATTTTCTAGAAGATGTCCTCTATTCATACATCACCCTGCAAAACAATAAGAATAGAAAAATACAGGGGTAAATCTGTATGGGAGAATTGATGATCTCAATCACTTAATGATGCGAATGATGACTCAAATTCCGTATTCATTCCTTGTTAGTAAATCAACCTTCCCCGGCAACGGCGCCAAAAATGCTTGTTGGGCATTCTTAACGTCATTACCAAAAGTAGACTTAGTTTTCTAATTCTGATAACGGCGCCAAAAATGCCAAACCTATCCCTCATGCCACTTAAGCCAAGTTGTCATCCCCAGCATGACATGAGAGACGCGGTATTGAAATATGCAACTGCTCTTCTAAATAAATAATAAATAAGATCTGCAAGCGCACAGATTAATACCGATGTGGCATTTTAACCGGAAAGTATTCTAGGTATCGTTATTTATATTTTTACCACTGGAAAGGGATTACTAACATCAATGTTGATTATGGAATGGAATATAGGAATGAGTATCAATCATTGCATGTATAAGTGAGAGCATTCATCTATCTCTTGCATACAGGGGTAAGTGTCACATAAAATATAGATAAAGTATGAATGGTGACAAAGATAATTAATCTGATCAGCTAGCCACATATAATAATGATAAGTCACCTCAACAGATATTCTGGCAAGTCATTAGCATGGTATTAGGACGAACTACAAGGATATTTCCTAAGTTATTCTTAACTATAAAGTCTAGCATATCATAGTTAGTGCAAGTACACTTGACAATCATTGCGAGAAAGGACTACGCCCATGCATAGTGATATTATCAAGGAAGATGAGAAACATAGCAATCACTCCCCCGTAATAATGTTGCTCTGCCTGCCTTACACACGGGAGGGGGACTATATAAGAACCAACGAAGCTGTCACCATCGTGGACCACCCCACGATCCGGCATATAAGGTGCAATCGCAGATAAATATGGTCTAAGCACCACGCCTACACAATATTTATCATTTACCCATGGATCCGATGGATAAACGCTATACGATCCTAAACATGTATATAATTCCAATCTAACTAAGCCAAGCGTATAACTACGATAAACTAAGAACAATATAATCGCAAACATAAACAAGTAGAGCATAGTCATAATCAATATATTGAAATAGAACAAAGTTGTATTCATAATATTGAAGAACAAAGATGAACAATGAAGAATAGTAAAGGAATTACCAAGAATCCTCTTGACAGATCCGGAAACCAATCGAAGATTGACTCCTTCTAGTTCTAATCCTATGTAGCTATGCTATACTAGAGATCTAGTTGATGTGGTGGCTCTAGGGCTTGATCAGAGACTCTCCTCCTGAGATTAGGGTTTGAGGAATTGAGAATGAGGGAGTGCCTCCTCCAGGGGCCAGGGGTCTTGCTTATATAGCCCCCTCAAGTGAACGTGGGCCGTCAGATCAAATCGACATTAATCGTACGGTTTTCCTTGATCCCTTAGGTCGGTGGAGCATAATCCGCGAGACGGAGCCTGATTGGCTCTCAGGCCAGGGCGGGCACCCTAGGGAGCAGGGCGGCTTCTGGAGTCTTCTAGATGATAGAAAATCGGTGAACACGTTATTATCTCTATGTAAACCCGACGTGTGGGCCTTTCCTCCGTATTTTCTGATAACCCCCTGCAGAAACAGACAAACACCAAAACTCGTGGAATTCTGTCAGATAAAACCCTAACTCTAGGTGTTGGTTGCATTTGGATCCTTTTCTTTATTTATTTGATAACTATATTTGGTACTTAAGGACCGTCAACAATGGCACCTTTTGAGGCTCTGTATGGCCGAAAGTGTAGAACACCTTTAAACTGGATTGAGCCAGGAGAAAAAAGGTATTATGGTATTGACTTCGTGGAGGAAGCCGAAAAGAAAGTTCATATCATCCAGCAGAATATGAGAGCAGCCCAGTCACGTCAGAAAAGTTATGCGGATAAGAGAAGGAGACCGCTTGTGTTCGAAGTTGGTGACTATGTTTATCTAAAAGTCACGCCAATGAAAAAAAAGCGGTTTGGTGTACGCAGAAAGCTTGCCGCCAGATTTGTAGGACCTTACAAAATCTTGGAAAGGAAGGGTCCCGTGGCTTACAAATTGGAATTACCAGAGTCAATGGGTGCTATATTTCTGGTTTTTCATGTATCGCATCTCAAGAAGTGTTTGCGCGTTCCAGATGAAAGGATTGAACCTCGAGGCATAAAACTCAAGTCAGATCTGGTGTATCATGAGCAGCCAGTTCGAGTCTTAGATTCCAAAGAGAGGGCTACTCGAAACAGTGTGGTGAAAACATATAAGATACAATGGTGTCATCATGATAAAGGGGATGCTTCTTGAGAAACGGATGAATACTTACCAAAGGCATACGAAGATTTTTATAATAAATGATTCGTAACCCAAATCTCGGGATGAGATTTTTATAAGGGGGGAGGGCTGTAACACTCCGGTGTTACGCAATGCATTTTTGCATGACAATCATATTGCATAGCATTCATATCATTATAATCATGTGTGATAATGGTATAATTTGATTAAAATAAAAGCTTGAAAATGATATATTCGATGAACGATATTAATATGATAATCACATTACACCAAAAACCTTGCAACTATAATTCTTACATCACTTGGAACCCTAGTTTAATTTTTGGAGCAACTAGATGACTCAATTTTTGTCAAAACTTGTTCAAAAATATTCATGAAAAATATTCAAAAATATCCCCTATTTTAGCTTTTATTCTGCCATTCAAAATCTATTAAGAATTTTCAGTTGGCCCCTTAATCAAAGTTGTAGAGAATTTAATTCTGAGCAACTTTTATTTTTGGGTCAATTCCAGAAAATGTCTTCTTCTTGTTAAAAATGTAGTTTGAAGTTTGAAATTCATTTGATTTGAATTTAGGAAATTAGAAAAAACGAAATTCGCCTTAGCAGGCCGCAGCCTCACTTCTCGGCCCGCTCGCGAGGCAGCCCGGCCCAGCCGCCCGAGCGCTCGCCCGCTCGCCCGCGCGTCGTGGCCGCTCGCCAGCGCACGCCGCGACACGCGCGCGCCCGCGCAGACGCCGCGCGCCCCGTGGCCGGCATGCGCCGCTCGCCGTCGCCATCTGGCTGCCGGTGGCCCCCGCCAGCACGCGCCCCGGTCTTCTAAGCCGCCCGCGCTCCGCACCCGCTCTCCCATTCCAAGCTTCCTCGCCCCGGCCCTCCTCCGCTCTCTGCCACGCGAGCGTCGCCCGCGCGAACACCGCCACCGCCGCACCCGCCGGCCAAATTGGCCGTCGGTGAGCCGCCATTGCTCGCCTCCTCACGCACCCGACTTCGCCCCTTTCTCCGACATCCCGTGCGCACTTTGTCGCCACCTTCCGAGCCCAGCAGGTGGGGATCCCGTGCTTTCGCCGTCGGCGGCCATGGCGCCACCGCGCGCGGCCTCCCGCCGAGGCGGCTCCCCGCTACCCCTCTCGTCTCCCTAGCACCGAAAACGGGTTCGCCTTCTCGTCGCGGTTCCCGTGCGCTCCTTGCTCCGCCCGCTCGCGACCGGAGACGGCCGCTGGCCGGTGGCAGTCGCCGTGCTGCCGCGGCCAGGGTCGCCGGCGTGGCGTGACCGCGGTCGCGCCCGACCGCGCGAGGCCAGGCCGGCCTTGGGCCGAAACCCGAGCCGGGCCGGCTCGCCCTTCTCTCCCCGCGCGCGTGAGCAGGCCGTGAGCAGCCGTGGGTCGATTGTTTTTTCCGGGCCGGCCCAGCGCCAGTTAAAGAAATCCATTTTTCATTTTCTTTTTATTATTCTTGATAAAAATGCTTTGGAAAATATTTTAGCAGTCATTTTAGCTCCAAAAATTGTGAAATAAATTTCTCTAGATTCAAGGGAACTAGATCTATGATATAAAATTATTGCATGTCAAATTTGAGATACTTTTCTGTAGAGTTTTTAATTAACTAGTGAAATGGTTGTTTTCTTGTTAATTGCTTAATAAATTCTAGAAAAATCAGAAAAATTTGATTTCAAGTTTATTAATCCTTTTGTGCCATGTACTTGCTAGGGTAATTTTATATTATGACTGTTCTGTAGAAAAATGTATAGGTGTAGTTCAAATGCTTCCTATCACTAATATTTGTTATTTTTGTTATTTAAATAAACTTGAATAGAACATGCAAGTGATAATTTTTCTATAATGTTTGTTTAGTGTGTAGAAGATAGAAAAATTTCTAAATCTGTTGTTTGATACTTTTCATAATGTAAAGTATTTTAAATATTCATTTTGGGCCTTAGTTTGTTATTTTTGTATAGTCAGTTCTAGTTATCCAAATGCAGTAAAAATCTTGTGTCAGGCTATTTTTGATATTAGTAATCCACTGTAATTTTCTAAGATTTTTCTGAGCTACTGAAATATGTGTTGCTGTTCAATCATAGGGCTAATTAGGGTTTCCCTTCATTCTTTAATGCAAAGATAGTTAGTAAAATATACTTTGGTGTATCTTTGAAGCATCCTGAGTGTTCAAATACTCCTGCATGGTAGAGAATAGTGGTGGTAGTTTTCGAGTACATGTTCTTGGATGACGTAGACTACCTTATAGAAGAGTCATAAGTTCCACGTAATCCAATCACGTAACATGCTCATTACATCGCATGCATTCGGCATCATCATCATCTCATGTCACCTCTGTAAGGCACCTATGCATGTTGCACTCATACTTTTGCATCATACAGGATCGCAGGAAGTAACCCCGGCAGTAGTTCCCGAGGACGCAGAGGAGCAGCCCGAGGTGCCAGAGCCAGAGCTGACAGAAGCAGAAGAGGAGGCCGGTGAAGAGCTTCTGGAGTGCCCCGATCACCGTCCCAGCTCCTTTGAGCGAGGCAAGCCCCGGAGCATTTCTCCCCCGGTTTGCAATTAATTATTTATTAACTTCACTTAATTTGATGCATTACGTTTAGGAGTTGTTTGCAAACGTTGCTGCATTATACCTTGTTCCACCTTGTTTTTACCCGATCCTTGTTACCCTGGTGTCTGCGGTCAATAATTGCTTAGCTTGCTTAGACCGGTAGAAGTCGGGTGATTGCCTGTCATCCGCGAGCTATAGGGGATTACCTGGATTTATGTGAAATATTGTCATGCAAGAATAACTAAGTGTCGAAATGAATCTGGGACCGGGCGGAAGCTTGCAGGGTTCTGGACTATAGTGTCTTCCGTCTGTGTCGATTAAGGACCGTCCGATGTCGGGCCTCGGGTCATGTTGAACGCATGCCTCACATTTAGCTGGCCGAATAAAGTACCTTTCGACCGCGAAGCCGGGAGATTATTCGGGCCGAGTGGATTGCCCGCAACGCACTGTACCGGAGCAGTAGTGGCAGGAAACGGGGGCGCGATGATAAGGCCAAAGAGCAGTCGGGCGGCCCCCGGGTACATGTGGTTCCTGGCAAGCTCGCGACTTTACCTGAATGGTTGACTCGGTGACCAATACCTCACTTTAGCGGGTGAGTGAGGTTTGTGTGAGGAATAAATTACCAGCTGGTCAATAATCGATTCGAATCGCCATCGTTCACTGGATAGTGAACACTTGACTTGAGTTACTTCATCGTAGTAACATTGATGAAACGCTTGGAAAGTTATCTGAAAAATGACATGGTAATTATTGTTAATGATCAATGGTAACCCTTGCTTGCTTATTTATGTGGTTACTCTAGCACTAATGCAAACATAGTGGACAGGGTGATAAAGATTAAAATATTACATGCTTTTGTAAAAAGAACTGCTAAGTTAAAAATGTTTTTCTTGCAAATGAGTCAGCTACCCCACCAAAAAGCCTATCATGATCCTTGGTGTCATTTTACTTTGGTTCTGTCGGGTAAGTCTAGCTGAGTACCTTCTCGTACTCAGGGCTTTGTTCCCACTTGTTGCAGATGGACAGATGTACTATGATTATTGTATCAACTGTCTCTACCCTGCGATGGGCGAAGCTTAGGACCATGGGCAATGGTCACTCACTACTCCTCGCCTGATGCTTTTGTTGGAGATGATCGCGAGCTGGCATTTTATTTTGGAAGGTTGTGTGTGTGTGTGCTTTGAACTACTGTTTCCGCTACTTTCATTCAAAACTGGTTTGTAATAACTATGTTTAAACTCCGATGTATTTTGTGACGCGAACTTCTATGTAACTTATGACGGTGATCGCTAAACTTAGTACGATCTTGGCTGTGATGTGAAATGGTTTGAAATCCGTCGAGATTTCACGGACTACCGGATTATACGGGCTTAAGTTTGTTAAATTGTCCGTCCGTTGGATAATTTTCTTACTTAATCTCGTATAATTGGACGGTTCTGTTACAGTGTGAAACATATGCAACATCCAAATAAACATACTCGCAACATACGTATGGAAAAACAGATGAAACGTTGGGAACAGAAGCTTGCAACATAGGTGTACAATCATTACAACGTGTGCAACATCGTGATCTACTTTTATAACTTCTACATAAAACACTTGCAACATACCTTTGAAACATCTGAAACACTTGAAACATACACTTGCAACAATGCAACATGCACTTTCAGCGCAATGTCACCTCGCTGATTGAACAAATAGAGGCTTGTCGTTGCGGAGCTTGACGCCGACGCGGAGGTTAGCGGTGGGGCGGAGCTCTGGTGTGGGCAACTCGCCGAAAGATGGAGCGCGGTCGCGGCAGGAGACACGAGTTCGAGCGGGGGGCACGCGCCGATCTCACGCAGCCCGCCGCATGAAGCTCTGCCCTATCTGGATCTGACCCCGACAGCAGCCTCTCGACACTCGCTAGCGGCTCACTCTGGCGGCAGTGAGAGAGAAGGGTGGAAAACGAAGGGGTGGCTGCGCGGTCAAGGGGACGTGGCGCGTAGCGCAGGCTAGGCAGTCTGATCCTCCGCCCCGGACACCCTATAGGAAACGTTACCTAACTTGGGAGTCGTGGCAACGAACCCTCACACCGTCATGCGACTTGGTACACTACACTACACGCCTATTCTAGTAGACTTACTCGTAGTTGCAACGAGCTTTGTGGTCCATGACTTCTGGCTTGTGACTTGCTACTATGCAATGCACGGGTATAACCGTATAAGAAAAGAGATACGTACGAGTTTGTGGTATACACGTGTAGCCGATGGCCGTGCATTTTTTCTACCCGTCCCCTGCCAACGAGAGCTAGAAATGATTCGAATCCCCTACCACTCCACGCACACGAGGCAAATATTTTACCGTGCGCCACCGTACCTTCCATCATTAGGACAGTCCCAATGATTAAAACATGCACGGTTTTCATAGTGACCACATCAGCAAAAAATCATCTGTAGAAACCATTTCGGACAATACTGGTGTCTTCCCATAATAAATGTTGCACTTTTGTCTCCCTTCCTTATTCTTTCCTCCCTCCGATGCTTTCTCTCCTCCGGTATGAGCGAGCCCATGCGGGGGCGCGCACGACAACCAGACGTGAGCGTAGCAGCCGGCGGCGCGGGCGAGTGCAGCGGTGGGTGGATGGACGCGCATGGCCGAGCAAGGCGGGCGCAGCAAGCGTAGCAGCCAGACACGAGCGTAGCAAGGCGCGGCGGGAGCCGAGCAGGGCGGTGGGCGCTTGCGTAGCGGCCGTGGTGGCATGGGCGAGCAGGTCGGGCACGTCCGAGTAGGGCGACGGGCGCTCGCACGGCTGCCAAACGTGAGCGTAGTAGCTGGCGGTGCATGCGAGCGCGGCGGCCGTTGGATGGACGCGCGCGGCCGAGGGCGGGCCAGAGGGGCCGGCGCGGGCGCGGGCGAGCAAGGCGGCCACAGTCGGTGTGAGCGAGCAGGGCGGGCGCGACCACAACGGCGTGGGCGAGTGGCGCCAACGCGAGCGGGCGCAGACCCAGATGGAAACCGGTGGTTTCTTCCTAACGGCGATTTCATCGTTTCTCCGTGCATGAGGTCGAGGGAAGACATTGTTTCTCTCTGAAGGCCTTGTTCTCTTCCCTTCCAAATTCTAAGTTTTTTCACTCTCTCTCCATCACATTAATTTTTAGACGCATGCATGGAGCATTAGATGTTGGTAAAAAATAATTAATTGCACAGTTTGGTAGTAAATCACGAGACGAATCTTTTGAGCCTAATTAGTCCATGATTAGACACTAATTGCCAAATACAAACGAAAGTACTACAGTTGCTAAAGTTGAAAAAATTTGCAATCTAAACCCGACCGAAGAAACGATTTCCCCTATTTTGATTCTCTTTCCTCGTTAATTAGGCTGTCATATTAGCATTTTGCTGAAATGACATCTTATTTAACGAAGATAGAAACCACCGTTATTGGGACGTACTGCCCTTATTCATTCACATCGTTTGCCCTACGGACGGATCAGCTCGAAGTACGGCTTCGGCCGTGTTTAGATTCTAAATTTGGAATCCAAATTTTGCATAGTAAATATCCTGTCACACTGTAGCAATTTTGTTTTTATTTGATAATAATTGTCCAAATATTGATTAATTAGGCTTAAAATATTCGTCTCGCAAAGTACAGCAAAACTGTGCAATTAGTTTTTGATTTTATCTACATTTAGTACTCCATATATGTGCCGACATTTTGATGTGATGGGGAAACCAACGCCGGTTCGTTGTCGTTGATAGTGTCCACGACATCACTGCATTGAATGCCACAACGCTATCGCCAGCCGCTCGATCTGATCGGCTGGCATGTGGATCGCGCGGGAGCTTTCCATGCGCGCCGCCTGGAACGGGAAGGCGCTGCGCGCGCATTTAGGGCGTGTTTGGTTTGTTGTCGAGTGCAGCCTGGCTCGCACGCCGCATGCAAGCTCGCCTTGGCCAGGCTCGGCAGGTGCTAGGGGCGCGTGATTGGTTGGCGCATGCATGTAACCAGGCCGGCTGCTGATTGTGTTCGGTTGCCTGCACACTCCGCTCAAAAGCACTTTTTTTGTGTCTGCACCGCTTCCCCATGCGCACACAGGTGCACCGCACGGGACAGGCCCTGCAGAAACGAGCAAAATCTACGTACCTGGCGAGCCTGGCTGTGAACTCCTAATTCAGCTAACCAAACACGGCTGTGCTGCATCCGATGGGCCTGGTTGAGCTGCATGCAGCCAACCAAACGCGCCCTTACACTCCTCGCACCATCAAACCGTGAACGCCTCCCGCACATCTACGGGCAAACCGATCGAGGCTGCAGGAGACGTAGAAAGTGGCCACCTGCATGCCATGTGAAATGTACGCATCGCTACCGCTTCTGCCGGTGCGGGTGCGTGGCTTGCCGAGTTGCATGCAGTGCCGGTCGACGAAAAGGTCAAGTGATCTCTACCAAGACGGTGCAATAAATCTCGTAGAACAAAATAGCGAGTCAAATCCGCGTACCAAGGGTGTGCACGCAGGGCCCGGCCGGAGGCGAGCAGGCGGTGACAAGATGTTTCCGATGCTTGCATGTGGAGTGTCTCCTCCGGGGATGGTCCGGACGCCGCGTACCTGCGCCTTTTCCCGTGATCCCATCCGTTTCCAAGTTAATCCAGGAGCACGCGCCCGGGCGGTGAACCTCGCTCTGATGCCCCGTTCGTTTGTCTAAAATTTGGCTAATACTGATTTTTTATGAAAGAAAAATATCGTTGAAGTAGTGCTGAAAAATAGGGCATGACTAGATTCAATACAAGTATACTGCATATACATTTCCCGGTTCAATTATTTTGGCATGCATCATTTGCTACAGGTAGAGCCAGAGTCGTCATATGTGCAGGTGTTTGCTGTACATCAGTTATTTTCAACTCCCATGGTGCAATAGTACTAGTATAGCGCTAACTTATACTGATTTATTGTAAGAGAAAAATACTATTTATTCTGAAGTAGTGACGAAGAACATGACGGCTTTGCCCACAACGCGTCCAGGATTCTACCCAGGTATTTAACCGCACGCATCCATTGGAGCAATTGGACATCCTGTTCACCATTGCCATAGTAGGAGAGTACTCGCAAGTCGCAAGGCAGTAACGGTACGGATGTCCCGTGTACAAAAGGCCGGCCATTCAGCAATCACATGCTTCTTCTTGGACTCGTGGTATATTTGGCGGTACCACCTCTGCATTCACTGGAACTGGAGGAGTACACTACGACTACGATCGACATTCTGACCTCCAGATGGTAAACCAACCCCAGTCGACTGTAGTCGTCGCAGACCGCCGGCAGCTCTTGCTCGATCTTCTGCATCATTCTGTCACACGTACGGGCCTCGCCGTCGCCGCGTCCGCGTGGTAGTAAATTAGGCATCGTTTAGTTCGCGAAATATTTTGGGTAATGTAACTGTAGCGTTATTGTAGCACTTTCGTTGTTATTTGGCAATTATTGTCCGATCATGGCCTAACTAGGCTTAAAAGATTCGTCTCGTCCATTTCGTCTAAACTGCGTAATTAGTTTTATTTTTTATCTATATTTAATGCTTCATGCATGTGTCAAAGATTTGATGTAACGAGAATCTGAAATATTTTAGGAAATATTTTGGGAACTAAACAAGGCCTTAGTAATCAATCAGCACAGCCCCAACCGGCCCAACCGTGACCGCTCCAACCACGCATCACCATGCTGCGAGCGCACATGCAGAGGTCGCCAAAATGGAGGACGCGCTGAGCATGGTAACTGTTCGCTCCTTCACGCACTCCGTCCTGCAGAGGGGCAGGGACCTACCACATGCCGATCTAGCTAGCTAGGTGCTTCTAGCAAGTACTGTAGCAACCAGCCTGCCCTATCTACTAGTATCTATAAGTAAGGCTCGATCGAATGTGTCGGCCGGCCGGTCATCACCGACGATCCGTCGCGGCCCGAGCCTCATACCAATCTAGCTAGCTAGCTATAGCCGGCACCAGCACTCCGGCCAGCAGCGCAGGAAAAAGCTAGCTGGCCATAGGAATGGGGCGTGCCACAATGCGGTGGCTGCCGCCGGCGCTGCTCCTCGTCGTGGCCGCGCGGCTGGCCACCGTCGCCGTCGTGGTGGTGCGGGGCGAGCCGCAGGTGCCGTGCTACTTCGTGTTCGGGGACTCGCTCGTGGACAACGGGAACAACAACGACATCGCGTCGCTGGCGCGGGCCAACTACCCGCCCTACGGCATCGACTTCGCCGGCGGCGCCACCGGGCGCTTCAGCAACGGCCTCACCACCGTCGACGCTATATGTAAGCTCACTGCGTGTGTATTCTATCCCCTTTCTTGTTTGCTTCGTAATAAGTTCGTATCTATCGAGCTGCATGGTTTTAATTTTGTTGGGTAACACACTGGTTTTAGTTAGTTATATGTGTGAGAGGTATCCATTCCCTCTCGCCTATAGCACGCTTTGAAAATGAAGTAATACGTCCATTCAGATATCGTTGTCAATTGTCATGCCAATATTAATTAGTTCCATGATGGCGACACCTCCCTTCGTGTGTCGTTTTTCAGCTCGGCTTCTGGGCTTCGACGATTACATCCCCGCGTATGCTGGCGCGAGCGGCGATCAGCTCCTCACCGGCGTCAACTTCGCCTCCGCCGCAGCTGGGATCCGTGACGAGACCGGCCAGCAACTGGTACGTACTCGTACTCCCGATATAAGCATGTGTTTCCATTCGTAGTACATGATCCTACAAGCTCTTGAAAGATGAGCAAGCGTGCTGACGCACACGGACCATGCCATGGCCGCGCGCAGGGGCAACGGATCAGCTTCGGCGGGCAGCTCCAGAACTACCAGGCGGCGGTGCAGCAGCTGGTGAGCATCCTGGGAGACGAGGACTCGGCGGCGAACCACCTGAGCCAGTGCATCTTCACGGTGGGCATGGGCAGCAACGACTACCTCAACAACTACTTCATGCCGGCTGTCTACTCCACCAGCCAGCAGTACACGCCGGCGCAGTACGCCGACGTGCTCATCGACCAGTACTCGCAGCAGCTCCGGACGCTGTACAGCTACGGGGCCAGGAAGGTGGCGCTGATGGGCGTGGGGCAGGTCGGGTGCAGCCCCAACGAGCTGGCGCAGCACAGCGCCGACGGCGCCACCTGCGTGCCGGAGATCAACGGCGCCGTCGACATCTTCAACCGCAAGCTCGTCGCGCTCGTCGACCAGTTCAACGCGCTGCCCGGGGCGCACTTCACCTACATCAACGTGTACGGGATCTTCGAGGACATCCTGAGAGCCCCAGGGTCGCATGGTCTGACGGTGACCAACCGAGGGTGCTGCGGCGTCGGGCGGAACAACGGGCAGGTGACGTGCCTGCCGTTCCAGACGCCGTGCGCCAACAGGAACGAGTACCTCTTCTGGGACGCCTTCCACCCCACGGAGGCGGCCAACGTCCTCGTCGGTCGGAGGGCGTACAGCGCGGCGCAGCCGTCCGACGTCCACCCCGTGGATCTGCGCACGCTAGCTCAGCTCTAGTTGTGTTGTATGGATGTCCATGTCGGTCACGTGAAGAGGAGCCAAGCTTAAAAGCGCCTTCCTCTTTATTATTACTAGTAAATATGCCCGTACGTTGCAACGAGATCGTATAACGTTATATAGTTATGAAATATACTCTAATTTATTTAGAGTTGGAGAAAAAGTCATATTCACATGAAACTGGTGGTAGCAAACTAATCGTATCAGTTTGAAACTCAAGAGATTTTAGCTCATGAGGAGGACTAACAAACGAAAATTTGAGGAAAAAATTGGCCTTTTGATATTAGCTATATGAATAGATGTAAAGTGATAAAATATATTGTTTGTTTAAAAAAATAAAAATATATTTAAAAGACATTAAAATCAAGAAACATAAACTATATGAGCACGGAGTTTATTTTAATATAGCTTCTCAGCATAGTATACGTGTTGCATATTTCATCTTCTAGCTGTTTATAGGAAGATATAAATAAATATTCTCTGAGAATTGAGATGATTTTACCACCAGAGCACTACTCCAGCCAGAGCACTGGAGGCCCGTTCTGCGTGCCCGGACGGCAAAACAGCCAACGCCACACCCTGTTTCCCAAAAATTGGCGACACGTGTCACGCGACCAGCGGGCACACCCCCTCGCTACCACACACACACGAGACACGACCATAGGATCCGGAGCTGCACCGCCAATCTCGCTGCTCCCTGAATACTGTGCCGCTCGTTCCGTGTGGACACGCGCGTGACCTCCGCCATGCCTCGTGTCCCGCGCGAAGAGTGAAAATCTGCGTGCCTATTGCTCCCTCTCTTTCCTTTGTGTTTTCTCGGCGTCCATGACAGCTGGGCCCCGCTGCTCCTTGTGGCCACACACCATCAGATCCTTGATCCATCATATGGATCGCTGACCTGGACACGGTTGCATCCTTTTCCCATATTTGTCGCTGACACACGGGCCCTGGACAACGTCAGCAGGCGTGGAAGACCGCACTGCCCGATTTCACATCCTACGCCTCTTTTTTTTGGAATAATCAAATCCTACGCCTCTCTCCCTTCCGTATTTTTGCACGCCACGTATTCGCAACTTCTTCCACCGCCACCAAGAGTCTTGGTGAAGCCCTGTCGGGTTCTTCTCACCGTCGACGATCGCCGCTGCCGGAAGGAGCTGGTAGCTGCGTGGTTGCCGACGTCATCTTCACCCTCAGGTTGTACCCATAGATGTCCGCGTCGACGCCATCGACAACCATCACTGTGGTAGCCTTACCGTTTCCACCCTCTTCACCGAACCCAGAGCCATGCCGCTGCTCGGTCCTGTCTATCGGTGGGCGAGGTCCCTGCTCCTCTCCCCCATCGGTGTGAGGACCAGGCCTGGCCTGGCCTTGTTGCTTGTTGCTTGTTATTTGATGTAGAGCTCTTTTTTGATTCGATTCGGATCTTTGGCCAACTTCTTCTTTCCTTCTCTTTTTCTTATGGACTTAAGTCTCCACTGCTTATATTCAGTGGGCGTAGGGCATAAGGATTCTTTTTTTTTTGCAATGGCTATTCTACTTCTCGGAGGAAATCTGGATGATTTCGTAGTGGAGATTGTTACGGATACGGAGTGGGGAGAGGCCAGGCTGAAATTTTGCTATTTTAGTATTAAATTAATAGAACCTGGAGTGGAAGAAAAAGAGGTGGAAAAAAAATCTTGGCGGAAATTTTACCTCTTTATTATTAGGTAAAGACTGAAATCCTCCTCGTAGCCGGCGTTCTTGGTTATCATGATGACTCATGAGGCACTCGGCGACGTCAGGTGGCACAACCTTCGGCAGCCGGCACCAGCTTCGTCAGCAGCTCCTCGACGGTGCCAAACACGAACAGCGGTTGCGCATCGATGCCGAGGTAGTTCTTGGCCAGAACGCCTCGATGTGCATGTCCATCTAGCCCCGCCAGATGAGCGCCGGGTCAAGGCCGATACGCTCGCCGCCGCAAGCCGACCACAACCCGTCGATGAAGTTGAACAGGCCGGACAGCGTCACCTTCCTGTCCTTGTGGTATGGTCGATTCTTCTTCTTGAACCTCTGGTTGGCCGTCAGGTCCAGGGAGCAATCGATGTCCTCGATGACGATGATGGACATGCTGGTAGTCTGGATGAGAAGCTTGCTGAGGTCATCGTTGTTGTTCACGATGGTGAACTCGACGTTGTAGATGTCGTAGTTGAGGTGGTTGGCCATGGCCGCGACCATGGTAGACTTGCCCGTGCCCGATGGCCGTAGAGAAGGTACAACCGTTTCCATGGCTTGCCGGTGCGCTGGTAGAAGTCCCTGTTGCTCCGTAACGCGTCGATGTCATCCATGATCTTCTTCTTGGCCGGGTCCATGGCCAGTGTCTCAAACGTGGTCAGGTGGTCGAAGTTGACTGTTGTTGCTGTAGAGCCTGCGGCGATGGTTACCGAAGAGGACCTCGCGGCCTCTTCGGCGGACGTGCGGCAGGTACTCATCGATCATGACTTCACGAGCCAGCGGCTGTTGTGTTTTGCTGCCCCTCCCTCTGCGACGCCTCGTCCATCACGGACGACCACATGAACGTGGCGCCCCGGAACTCGTCTGTGACGCCTCGTCCATCACGGACGACCACACGAACGTGGCGCCGCGGAACTTGTCGGACACGACGTTCATGCTGATGCCGAGGCCGTCGCCCTCCTCGGCGCGGAGCTCATCGGCGTCCAGCGAGCACGCGCGGCGCTCAGGTACGCCTTCAACTCCTCGAAGGTGCCGCTGCTAGCGCCAATCCACGACCTCATTGCGCCCCTGCCTTTGAGGAGTTATATTATCTTATTGAAGTAGTATATATGATTCGGATTTATATCATATTTGGGACTTGTGTCGTATTTGGGATTGGAGATCGAGTCGAAGCCGGTGATTCGGTCACGGGAAAGAGAGGGAGAGAGGCTATACGAACTTGGACTCTTGTATGATAATAACGTGCACGGACGGGCGTGCTGTGTTCGAGTATGGATACAAATTTTTTCCCTTTTTGTTTTTAGGGGTGATTGGTGTGGATTTTTTTTGCCTTGTCTCGGATCATGAGGAGTCTTACATGTTGGAAAGTAAAAATTTTGCCTCTTTATTATTAGGTATATAGATATAGAGGTATAGACACGTAATCTTTGTTGAGTAGAAGTCTTAATTACATCTTACATCTTACGCGGCGAAAATTTTGCCTCTTTATTATTAGGTATAGAATCTTAGTTGAGTAGGAGTCTTACTTACATCTTACGCGGAAATTTTGCCTCTTTATTATTAGGTATAGATTTTTCCTCTTCTGGCCTTCTCGTGATTGTATTGTGTACCACTCGCAAAGAGATGTATGGTCTCTATCCATCTTCTGAACTATTATAAACATGATATATACAGGGTTTCTTCCCGTTTTACTAATGTAGCTGACGTCACACTTCTCCGATCACTGTTCACAAAAATGTGAAGCAGATTTTAAGAAAAAGAGCAGGAATTTCGGTTGAAGAACATTCGCGTTGAACGACTGTTCGTTCGACGGTCCGTTCACCAAGGCACGGTCGACCGACCGGTCTGGGTCCCTGGCTCCCTTCTCGCACGCACCGTGCACCGGTCTCTCTTGTGTCCATTCTACACCCGCTCAACATGTTCATCCGGTGTGCAAGGTACAGATTACATGATAGGAGTCGTGGAAAGTAGACATTATTGCTGCACAAGGATTCATGTCCAGAACTGGACACAATCTAGGCCGACTATATAACCATAAATCTAACACGAAATAATAGCACTCGGTACTCCCGTCGTCCAACCTGCAACTCTAGCTCATGGATGAATCTAGCAACCGATTTGATCTTAACAAAAAGTTGACAAGCTAATCAGAGAGGAATCTCGCAATTAATTCTGCCCCAACCCAGGGGAGTGCCAAGGCAACAATAAACTGACTGCAACAATCTGTACACGAGGTTGGGCCGTGGGGCATGCCTGATATACAACAAAACTATGATCAGCTGAGAATTCCTGTTGCAAAACCATCCTTTTTCATAATTTAAGAAAACGAAAATATGATATACATTTGAGTATATTTTCTAGCAATCACCAATATGATCTTGCGATTGAAATCAATAGCTTGGGCTGGTGGTTAATAATAGGATCGTGATGAGCGTGATGAACGGGTGGTGCTGCCCTCATTGCGATCTTTCTTCCGCATTCCTTCAATGCTCAGGAAACACTTGAGAGGTCTCACCTGTTCAAATACAGCACAATGAATATACAAACATTATCTCCTGCCATAGTCCATTACAGTATACTCAAAGTATAATGAAAAGGCATTAATAGCTACCTTCCAACGGTTTCTGTGGGCTATCTCATTTTGGATAGCAGACAACCGGTTGATAATTACTCTAAAATCAGGCCTGTCTGCAGGATTTTCACTCCAGCACTGCTCAATCAACCTGCATTAATGTCAAGTGGACAGGCAAAAAGGTCACGACGAAATTTACAAAGGGAAAAGCACCAACAATAATGGGAACGTGGAGGAAATAGAACACGTTAAATTTCACACATATAAGTAGTTAAATTGAGCATGATTAGCAGAAACTTGTTTGCTAAAAGTTTGAAATGCATAGCAAGACACACAAGTGCTCTAATTGAATTAGTAATTACCACTATATAAGCAAAAAGGAAAGAATGACTGCTTACTCTCTTAACCCATGAGCATAATGCTTTGGAGGAGCTCGAAAAGGCGGCCTTTCTTTAGAATTGTGTACCTTCTCAATTTCATCATTTTTCTTATCATAATAAGGAAGGCATCCTTCAATCATCTGCAATAGTTGGGATTTGGGAACATATCAAGCACAAAAATGGTCATATGAGTGATTTTGCAGGGAGTAATTGGTGTTGAAATGAGCGTCATTCTTATGTTTAAAGAAACAACAGTGTCAATTGAATAAAGATACAAGCAGTAAACTGCCATATAAATATGTTGGCAGAAATATTTAGAGAACACAGAAATGCACCATACAAACTAATGTGTGGAGACAGAGATGCACAAAGTTATAATATATCACAACTTATACCTCCTGAAGTATCAAAGCGAATGAGAAGACATCCACTTTAGTATCATACTCTTCATTTCGCAGGACTTCTGGAGCTACATATCTGCCTGAGACATTTTAAAAATTACCAGTTGAAACGGAAGGCAAAATAAGTTAAGAAGGGCAAAGGTCACCACTAATATAGCACAGATTTAGCATGACAAACAATAAAGTCCACTTACAAGCATTGCCTGGAGAAGTCACCGCTTTATCTTCTCTAACTTTTCTTCTCCATTTTAGCATCTTACACAAATCAAAATCTGCCACCTTCAGATGTCCAGTGTCATCCCTCAATATGTTACTGTTATCTTACACAATGGGCATAGAAAGTCTTTTAGCAAACCAGGTATTTAAAGCACTGCATGGGGGGTGTACAGAAGAAGATGCAAGCAGTTTCCATTGGAAAAAATATAACCACAAAGTACTCACGAGGGCTCAAGGTCACGATGGATGATAGCTTGAGGTTTATGCTCATGCAAGTAATTCATTCCTCTGTTACAATTCACAAAGGAACACATGTTAGATTTACTTACTTCATAACAACAAAACATAGTAGCCAACAGAGCTTATCTCATAGTATCCAGGTTATGTCTGGTAAACCTTGCAATATCAAGAGCTAACTTCACTGCATATGATGGTGGCAGAGCTCCTTTCTTATTCAAGTGAGTGCGCAAGTCACCCTGAAAATAAACATTTCGGTAATTCTCAACAACCCATGACATAACATGAAGTTGCATTTTGATACACATGAACTTCATGTCACACAAATTATGACACCGAGTTAATAAATCTAGATGTTGTGCAGTGTTGAAATCATATTGTTGGTAGTTAAAAAGAAGTCATCATGCTACTTGAACACAATATTTTGTAATTTCGTTGCTTTTTGGTAATGATGAAATTTGGATATCCTGTTGTGGAATAAAAAGTTACGACAAAGTCAACATGAAACATATATGCTATCTTAATATAAAAAACATCACAAAGTTGCATGAGGTAGATAGTGAAATTTGCACTGATTTATTGTCCGTCAAACATTGCCAAAACAAAAGAAGATGCTATTACAAAGTAAAATCTCATTTCACATTGTAAATAGGCCAAACATAAGCCGCAACGCATTAAGAAACTTATTAAGGTAAATAATTATCAGATATTAGCAAAAAAACATTTTAATACACACATGTAGACAACTAGAATAATATGAAGTCGTGGATCCGCACCTAAAAGGTTTGCTAAAAACATAGCCTCATATATTGCCCTCACTAATCAAATAAAATTTAGAAAACAATGCAGATTATAAACAGCATATTTCCCTTAAGACAAACCTTGCGCATAAATTCCATAACAATCATCATTGGATTGCTTTGTGTCACAGCACCTAAAAATTGCACAACATTTGGATGGCGTATAAGTTGCAGCACATCAAGCTCGTCTCTGAACGCCTGCCTGTAATACATCCAAACTATCAGGATAATATAGCTTTTGAAGAAAGGTAAAATTTAGTAAAATTAGGCCAAGATAGACCATAAACAAATGGAATAATTCAATGCAAACTACCCACACTTTGCTCTCGTCCACAATTAGATCATCGTCCAGCTTCTTAACAGCAACAGGAATGCCCCTCCATGTTACTTTTCTAAATGTGCCCTGCAGAGCAGATTGAATCAATAGCTATCTAATAAATTTATTGCCAACAACATCTAATGGTGGAAGTATAGCTTTAAAACTTTAGGTAAAGAAAGTACAGTCTAAAATCAATAACTCAATAGCATATGGTCGGTTAACCAATTGCAAGCTTATTAGTGCTAGAGACAACCAATTTGAAAAGGCTCATGTGAAAGAAAGGGAAATATATAAACAGACCTTGGATAGATCATTGCCATTAGTGAAATCAAGCTCAGCCGGGTCAATCTCATATTCAGGAACTTCACGAACATTGTTCACATGCATCGGAGCAATCTTTAAGAAAGAAGCGAATATTCAGAACACCTGAACAAAACAAAACATCAGGCAGAGGCGACACTTGTACGGCGTAGTACCTTATGCTTGGAGCCATGCTTCTCAAAGATCTTGATCACATCATGATTCTGATAATGCATTGCATCCGCCAAAGGCTGCCAGATAGTAGTAACGCTCAACTAATGCAGCAAGTCACAACAAGACATATACGCACAAATACAAATGGTGTTATCTTGAATCTATGTTCCACGTGCTAGCATAGCCTGTAAAATTTTGTCATTGTCTGTTTGTCGCGTACTAAATCCTCCTAACTAACTTAGTGTACCAATCGTGAAATCTGATGCTGCTTTCCCATAAAAATTCCAATTTATTTTCAGATTTCTCTCTAAGAAAAAAGGATTTTACGGCCTCATCAAACGCAAGCAAAAGGAGTTTTGTAAAGAAAGACAAAAGAAACTTAAGCAGGCCGCACCGTGCTGCCCCACTGGTCCTCGACGGCGGCCTCGGCGCCGCTCTGGAGGAGCAGCTCGACGACCTCGGCGTGGCCCTCGCAGGCGGCGATGTGCAGCGCCGTGCGGCCGTCGGAGTCGCGGAAATTGGGGTCGGCGCCGCCGTCGAGGAGCTCGCGGATCCCCTCCGCGTTGCCCTCGTGCGCCAGGTACATGAGCTGGAAGCTCATGACGCCGTTCGCCTGGGCCGACGAACCCTCCGCCGAGCTCGCACCACCGCCCTCGCCGCCGTCGCGCTCGGGCGCCAGCGACGACTGCTTCCCCAGCCTGAACCGCGGCGTCGCCGGCCCAGACGCCGGCGCGTGGGGCTTCGGCTCCATGGAGGCGGACGGACGGCAGCGCTAGGGTTCTGCGGGTCGGAGATCGGATCAGCAGAGGCTTTCGGGCGAAGGATTCAGGAGAAGCGGAGAAGGGGAGACCGGGAGGGGGAGGCCAGCGCGTGCGAGGGATGGACGAATCGAGGAGGGGTTTGGGAGTGGAACTTGGAATAGCAGTTGGACAGGATGGCGTGGGGTGTGGGGGCGGTTGGTCAACGGCGCTGGGTGGTTTGGCTGCTGAGCTGGCAGCTGGCAGCCAACCAACTCGCGGTACCGGTATGAACCCCGATGTCGCGCGCGGCCGCGGACGAGGAGTCCTTTGACAGCTAACCGGAGTTCCGACCGACGTGGGCTCTGTCACACGCGGGATCACTGCCTCTGCCTCTGCCCCAAGTCGTGAGATCCGTGATTGGACTAATCGCCCCCTGTAGCTGGGTATACTCATAGAAGACCTCTATCTAGATATTTTTTTAGAGAGGTAGAACCGTGGGTAGACCTCTATCTAGATATTTGTCGTCCAAGTATATTTCGCGTTATTCGGAAAAAAACGCGGCCAGTTCACTCACAGAAAATTTTAGGTATATATTATAATGCTACCATATTAGTGACAATATTCTGTACTCACAATTCAAGGATGAAGTGATTACATGATAGGTGATCGACCAGCAGCCTTTTTTTTCCAAACCAAACTTCAGCAGTTGGAGGGTCCCTTGCAAATTAAAGGTCACTCTCACGCTGGCAGACATGGCTTGCCCTAGCTAACTCTCAGATTTTCAGGGTTCTTGAGGTGACAAGATCAACCACACGTAGCCAAGGCGAAGATGAATACTCCCTCCGTCCCAGAAAAAGTGTCGTTTTAGGTTTTTCAGACATCATATTTGACCGTTCGTCTTATTCAAAATTTTTAATAAATATTATTTATTTTGTTATGACTTATTTTATCATTAGAGATACTTCAATAATGATTTATTTATTTTATAATTTGCACAAAATTTTTGAATAAGACGAACGGTCAAACACGATGTCTGAAAAACTAAAACGACACTTTTTTTGAAACGGAGGGAGTACTTCCCTAAAAAAAAGGCAAAGTTGAGTGCTCGTGCTAATAGAAAAGGGACATGTCTCTTGGAGATGCTCTAAGAGCGGTTCGCGAATCGTGACCAAAAGCATTGCAACTGCAACATGCTGTCACTTGTAAGATATAGAGCTTTTTTTTAGAAAAGGGACATGTCTCTTGGAGATGCTCTAAGAGCAGTTCGCGAATCGTGACCAAAAGTATTTCAACTGCAACATGCTGTCACTCGTAAGATATAGAGCTTTTTTTAGGTGTAGCAGTTGGTGGTGGACGTACTTGGACGTTGAGATGGGAACTGCGATACGCGCGCGGAACAAATCGTAGCGGCGGCGCCGCAGCCGGAGCTGACGTGTTGTGTTGTGGGTATCTAGAATGAGAGCCTAGATCTTCAATGTTTCATTGTTTTGAACCGAAAGCGACACGATCTTGAGTTCGGCTTTGGTCGGCTGCAGAAATATAAAATGACGCGGACGCTTCTAGACATGCTCGTCCAAATCGTCGGTTCCTCTTCCTCATCAATCTAAAAATGACACAATTCTAACATAATAACAAATCAAATCATTTTAGGTTTAAATAAATAAAGTATCAATATTTATGATATTAAATGGTCTTATTGGATCTGTCCTATAATAAATTATTTCCTTTATTACACATCAAATCTCAAACTCAACAAAGTCACGACAGATCTTTTCTAACGATAGACAAAGCACCTACCATTGAAAGAATAACATTCCTAAGTTATGTATAAACTTAAAATTTAAGACCCGAGCCCGATATCGACTCGAAGCCTTGAGCTTAGGTTCAAACACTTAGTCGTATAAAGAATATAATCAACCGAGCTAAACTTAGTTTATTATATTTTCATTGTATACTTATTTGATGTTATAAATTGATACTCTTTTTCATAAATTTGACCAAATTTAGATAGTATGACTATTAACAAAACTATAGATAACAATACATAGTAACTAAATAATGTCAGGTTTTACTCGTATACAACAACTGATCAATTGGAGAGACCACGTAGTTAGCTACCCTCTCCAGGGCTGAAAGGTCGCCATTGCCGACTATCTAGTCAAGCGAAGCATTTTCGAGCTGCAACTTCCTTCTCATCGCTACAACATGTTGTGTAGTATTGGTTGGCTTCTCTTGGGAGGACATATACTAGAAACTATGCCAGCGACGGTTTGGAAGGCGCACAAGAAACATGAGATCAACGTAACACCGCCTAGCACGTAACAGAAAAGCGCGTACTAGCCGCTGAATCAACCGCGTCCGCGGGCACGGCACCACAGTCCACATGCAGGCAGGATGTGTGCCTTGCTTCTTCTTGTTGCTGCGGTGCTGCGTCGAGGCATGTGATATGTCATTCTGCCATCCCAGGCTCCCAGCTGCCTGCTTCAGTCCGAATTGACCCCAGGGACACGATGAATTGATGGAGAAGTAAGCATTTTCGGTAAAGGAGCAATTCACCAACAGGTTGCATGATCATTGCGTGAAAGACGATTGGTGATGCCATACTATACCGGAGCAGCCTGTTCAAATGCCGGACTAGGCTCTTAAAAGCCCCGTGGGAAATCCCATGGACCGAGACAGCCTAGAAACATTTTCTTTGGGCTGGGCCGGTTCTTTTGGGCTTCATTGCCCAAAATAAAAAAGGAAAAAGTCTATTTTTCCTCCCCCAACTTTCACGAAAGTCCGATTTTCCTCCCTCAACTCCAAAACCGGGTAAATCACCTCCCTCAACTTTTCAAACCGTGCATTTTACCTCCCTGGAGCGGTTTCGAAGGCGGTTTGCTACAGTAAACGGTGGTTTTGCTACAGTGATGCGGTTTTGTTTTTTTCTTTTTTTTATTTATTTCGGCTGAATCTTTGAAAAATCATAGTAAATCACAGAAAAATCATAAAATGAAAAATCTAATTTTGTTGCACTCCACATGAGTAGATCTACACATTGAACATATAATATGGTATGCTTTAGTACAAAGTTTTTGCTATGAAGGTTTTGCCTTTTTCTTTTTTATTTATTTCGGCTAAATCTTTGAAAAATCATAGTAAATTACAGAAAAATGATAAAATGGAAAATGTAATTTTGTTGGACTCCACATGAGCATATCTACACAGTGAACATATAATATGGTATGCTTTAGTACAAAATTTTTGCTACCAAGGTTTTGTCTTTTTCTTTTTTATTTATTTGGCTGAATCTTTGAAAAATCATAGTAAATCACAGAAAAATCATAAAATAGAAATTCTAATTTTTTTGGACTCCACATGAGTAGATCTACACAGTGAACATATAATACGGTATGCTTTAGTCCAACAAAATAATTATAGAAGCTGCAGCTATGAATTATTTCAATTAATTACAGAAAAGCATAGATCTAAAGCTACAATAAAAATTTTGTACTAAAGCATACCATATTATATGTTCACTGTGTAGATATGCTCATGTGGAGTCCAACAAAATTAGATTTTCCATTTTATGATTTTTCTGTAATTTACTATGTTTTTTCAAAGATTTAGCCGAAATAAATAAAAAAGAAAAAGGCAAAACCTTCATAGCAAAAACTTTGTACTAAAGTATACCATATTATATGTTCACTGTGTAGATCTACTCATGTGGAGTGCAACAAAATTAGATTTTTTATTTTATGATTTTTCTGTGATTTAATATGATTTTTCAAAGATTCAGCCGAAATAAATAAAAAAAAAGAAAAAGACAAAACCGCCTCACTGTAGCAAAACCACTGTTTACTGTAGCAAAACCGCCTTCGAAACCGCTCCAGGGAGGTAAAATGCACGGTTTGAAAAGTTGAGGGAGGTGATTTGCCCGGTTTTAAAGTTAAGGGAGGAAAAACGGACTTTCGTGAAAGTTGGGGGAGGAAAAGTAGACTTTTTCCAATAAAAAACAGGAGCCTCAGCCCACCAGTTGTTCTTTGTGTGGGCTAAAAAATAAAGCCTTGGTCCGCCTAGAGTACTGACCAGGCTGGGCCTAGGTGGAGTTTTCAAGCTGGGCCGGGCTTATCATCAACGTGTCTAAGCCTGACTAACCGATTCTATTTGGAGGTTCCAGGTTTCAGACTTTCCACCTCTTTCTCGAATCCTCTCTCTGCTACAGTTGAGAGGGGTGACTCGTGCTCCCGCCGGCGAGGTCGCCGTTCCTGTCCGCCTCCGGCGGCCTTCGGGCCCTAGGATGTGTGGGGGAAAGGTGGATCTTCGACCGGCGGTGTAGATTATGTACTTACTATAGGAGTAGATCTCTGGGCGGCGGTCGTGAGGTGGAAACGGCATCGCCATGGTGGAATAAGGTACTCATGGCTCTCTTCCACCTCGTCCTCACTTCCTCTAGTGTCGACGACGGACCAGTGAGGTCAGGAATTTCTGGATCTGGAGACCACGTTGGTGTTCAAGATCCGGTTGTTTCCTTTTCTGGTGACTTGCCGGCGAGTCCTCGTCTTAGTGGGCCACCGGAGCTTTTGATGCTCCTGAGCGCCGCGGAGCATGCATGAGTGGTAGAACTGCCGACGTCGTTGGTGATTCTGCGATTCCTTCTTTCGGTGACGTTTCTTAGAGAATAAAGGTAGAACTTGGGAGATCTGGTTCTCTGTGTGTTCTGGATTTTGTTGGGTTCTGCTTTTCTCCATCCCTCGTCTTCATCGGCGTTTGTCCGGTGGAGTTTCTTGGGATGTTTCTTGACCAGTTTGGGAGATCGGGTTGTTTGCTATATCCCACCGAATCTGGTGGTTTGCATCTCCTTCTGGGTGTTTTCTTCACCGGCGTGTTGGGGTTCATGCTATTCGTGGCGTCGGACCGCTTCGACACCAGCGAGGTGATGGTCGTTGACCATCTTGTTCGGCCTGCTCGTTCAACGTTTACACGGCATCTTGGATCTCCCAAGGTGCTACTCTTGGTGCCATTCCAAAACTCTGAAGATTCTTCGTCGGGAAGGTGGTCGGCTTCTTGGCGTCTTCTCCGGCTACCGGCGACGAGAACGACCGGGAGTTCCTTATAAGGACTTGTTTGTAATTTCCTTTTCTTTCAAGGATGTCTTTGTAAGGTGTGTGATGTAAACTATCGGATATTTCAATGAAATATAACCCGGTTTTCTAAAAAAACGATTCTATTTGGAAAAAGTTCATTTCCCTCAAAAAAAAAATGGAAAAAGTTCATCTAACCTCCGACCTCTCACAACTATTTTTTAGCTACCCTATGAGAACCTCCGAAAGACTAGACCAGTAGATCTCGAGAATCACGAAATCACCACAACATTGTCGATAGGGACATCCCCTACCTCTGAAAGCAGAGCATCGTTAAATTCTAAAATAAATCCAGAAAAATGCAAACACTCGTGCCAAATCGACGACATGAATCCGGGTGGGCAGGTTCCACAAGGAACCTGACCAACTGATCTATGATCAACACACACCTCCCACAACTATTTACGTTAGTAATCCTCAAAAAAAACTATTACATGAGTAAGATTTGTCTCTTAACTAGAAAACCAGATTTTTAGACTTCTCTAATTCTTGAAACTGAGCGGTTTACCTCTCTAAGTGGTTTTGAAAGCGGTCTTAGCTGACGTGGCACCATGTCAACCGTCCTACATAGTGTTGTTCAGCCATGAGAAAGGTAAATTAGACTTTTGTGATAGTTCATGGAAGTCAATTAGACTTTATAAAAAATTGTTAAAATAAATTTTCGAAAAATATCTAAATAGTTTTTAGAATAAATATGCATTTAATATTACTAAAATCTATTTAATATTAGAAAACTCATAGAAATTTGTTTTAACTCATAAATTGGAAAGGGGACATGATCTAAACCAGCAATAAAACCTTAACTTAGAACACAAACTCAAAACATGGGACTTAAACCGAATTATGTAAAGGCTAGGACAAGTGGTTGTAGGACATGAAAAATTGTTATCGACTAGGTCTACAACTTTACCGTTCAATTTTTTTATTTGAAATTGTTTGTGATATTTAAAGTATGATTTAAGTTTGCTGATTCTAAAATTATTTTTTTTCTAATTTTCAAATCACCTCGCACGTAGAGACACCCTAAAGTAAAGTTACAGTGCTCGATGGATCTAATATTTGCAAATTTTTTTCATTTGACATCATTTAAGTTTTCAAAAGTTTGATTGTAGTTCTAAAATTTTGAAATTTATTTTTCTGAATTTTTGAAATGACCTTGGATGGAGACTACCTGCACCAAAGTTATAGTGCTCAACTAGGTCTAATATCTTTCGGTTCAAATTTTTTTATTTGAGATCGTTTATTAGGCGGCTAAAATAAATACTCCGTACAAGATTCGTGAATGTTAATAGTACACAATAACACTCTATACTTAGTGATAACTGACTAGTATATGGCGTAATGGTCAGGCAGCCTCGTACGACGGTGCGAGGCTTGAAAGGTGTATGTCGTGTGAGAAAACACGTGAGTTGCCTGGTAGGATTATCCCATGATTTTTTTTGCTATTTTAAGGTCATTTTTAATTTTTTAGAAAATGATTTACAAAGATAGGCCATGTTGTCAATTGCGCTAGAAATCATTTTTAAGACGGCTAGATATCCGTATATGAAAATCATGATTTTTTTAGGTGCCAGTCCGGAAACCACGCTGTGCTCCGTTCCTGCATGCCTACACTCCACACCAGCGCTCGCGCCAGCACGCCCCTCCCACGTCAATGTTTCGCGCGCCCACACGGGGCCCGCACCACCCGAACGCTGCTCGCGCCGCCGGACCCTTCGCTTTTCACGTGCATTGCAATATGTGTAATACCCGATTTACTTTTGAAACATTCAGATGCAACACTTAGAACATCTTCGAGAGACTTTCTAAATCCTTCCTAAATGTTAGAAATAGATATTTTGGTGAAAATTACCCTCCAACAACTTTTTTTAAGTGATTATCTAAATATAGTCATCTTCTATTCCGGATTTTTTGCTAGCCAAAAATAGAAGATGAGAATGGCTCTCTAGAGTACGCACGAGATATATAAAAATTGTTGGAGTGTGAAAATATATAGAAAGCGATTTTCATGCAAATGACTCTCCAAATTATGATTTAGAGAGTGTGATTTAGAAAGACTCTTGGAGATGCTCTTACAACATACGTCTGAAGGCAGATGAAACACTCGAAGCATGTATCTGAAACACTTGAAAAAACACTTGAAACATTGCAAACATATGTAATATCCAGATAAAGCATTTCCAACATATATGTAAAACATATACAACGTCCTGATAAATACACTTGTAACATGCGTCTAAAAAAATAGATGAAACATTGGAAAGAGAAGCTTGCAATATCCATGTATAACCATTGCAACATATGCAACATTCATATAAAGCGCTTGCAACATATCTATGAAATATCTAAAATACTTGAAACATACGTCTGCAACTTGTGTTTTTCACCCCTTCTTTCGGACGACGCAGAGCAGAGCGGAGAACAGTCGGTTCCGGCCAGCCAGCGACCAAGGATGGTGGCATGGTAGCGGCCAGCTAGCCTGCGCCTGGCCTGGGCCCGGCCAATGACGACCCTCGCGCTTTTGGCCGCCTGGCCACACACGGTGGGTAGAGATGGAGGATGTGATGGAGATGGAGGAAGTACTACTACAAAAATGATTTGTAGCAAAACCTTCTCTTTTTTAGGGGCGGCTTTATATTGAGCCACCCCTACAAATGGTTTCCAAACGACCCGTCCTTACAAATCCATCTGTAGAGGCGACTGGTGTTATCAGCCGCCCTACAGATCTGATTTGTAGTAGGCACTAAATAGTTAAAATTAAGTACTAAAATTTATTTTTTTTCAAACGACCTTGCAAGGAGAAATGACTAAAATAAAAGTTGTAGATCCCAAAAAATTATAGAACTTTGTTGTCTATAACTTTTTCATTTGAAATCATTTACTGCTTCAAAATGTTGTTTGAAATTTAATTTTTGAATTATTGAAGAACTCTGATTTTTCTTTTTCATCTCTGGCTAAAACTTGTAACTAATTGTTGTAGTAACATTATTTACAAATTTTACATATCTCCCTTATATTTTAAGAAACTATAACAGAGAAGTAAATTTGTAAACAATGAACAAATGACTAAAATAAAAGTTGTAGATCTTGATGAGTTCTACAACTTTTATGTTGATGAATTTTTCAGCTGAAATCATTTACTGTTTCAAAATGTTGTTTTAAGCTGCTATTTTTTGAAATTCAAATTTTGAAGTCATAAAATAAAGTCACATGTAAAGATGACCAAATAAAGTTATAGATGTTGAAAAGTTATAGAACTTTGTAGTTGATAACTTTTTCATTTGAAATCATTTTGTCAACAAAAACTATGTTTGAATTTGAAATTTAAAATTTTCAAACTTCCTCGGATGGAGAAACAACCAAAATGAAAATTATAGATCTTGAAAAGTTATAGAACTTTGTAGTTGACAACTTTTTTATTTTAAATCATTTTATCAAGGAAAACTACGTTTGAATTTCTTAAATTTGAAATTTGAATTTTTCAAACAGACTCGGATGGCAAAACAACCAAAATGAAAGTTGTAGATCTCGAAAAGTTATATAACTTTGTAGTTGACAACTTTTTGATTTGAAATCATCTTGTCAGGAAAAACTATGTTTGAACTTCTCAAATTTCAAATTCAAATTTTGTAAACGACCTCGGATGGAGAAACTACCAAAATGAAAGTTGTAGATCTCAATAAGTTATGCAACTTTGTAGTCGACAACTTTTTCATCTAAACTCTTTTAGGGCCTCAAACAATTAATTTAAACTCGGTTTAGGATAATACGTGGGGAAAGAAAATCCAAAATAGACACAAGTGAGTATGAGGTACAGTGGTAGAGGAGGGTATGTGCGAGGAGGAGGTCGTCGGTTCGAATCCCTCTCATCGTGAAGCACGCTCAGGTTTTTCACGCGAAAAATGCCAGGACTTGCTATTTTTTCACGGGTGGCTGACCGGTGGGGGTCTCCCCGGATTAATTTTTTTTGCTATTTTTTGGGTCTAGATTCGTGAATTTTTGGAGTGAACCGCCTCTACAAATCGGACGATTTGTATGGACGGTTGGCCAGCCGGGCGGCTGGCAAAACCGTCCCTACAAATGGTCTGGAGCTGCCCCTACAAATGATGACGGTATAGTGAAAGCAGCCGCCGGTGCTCGGATGCAATGGAGATGGAGGATGGAGGCTGCTGGTCGGGCGGGCGTGGTGGAGAACGTCACTGCGAGGTGGTTGAAAGGTCCTTGTTTGGTTTTGGTAATTGAGTGACAATTTTAGGTGGACTAATTGTGTTTAATGTGAGATACACAGGAGATTAGTCCATATGTGATGGTTTCATGGAGGAGCTCATTGCATATGAGACATGACATGAAGTCATGTGACCAAGGTGGCGAAGATCAAGATGAGGCTTGGCTCGATCGACCAGTTGCAAGTGTGAAGGGCAAGTCAGAGACTTTGGAGCGATGGACCGTGAGGCAGTGAAGCTTGAGCAAGACTTGGCGCCGATGGACCGACGCAACGGTGAAGAGCAAGTGAGGTCAAGATCGATGGACCAACAAGGTCACATGATGATATGAAGTGGATCATATCATTTGTGATATGGTTGGTGCATGTGTTTCATCAACATCGGAGGAGATGGAATTGAATGGAATGCGCAAGGCAAAGGTATAACCTAGGGCATTTCATTTTCACCGGTCATAGGTGTGTAGAGAAGTTAATGACCGGGTTTAGGATAGATGGCCGTACTATCAAGAGGGGCAAACTTGTTTGCATATCGGTCATCTACGATCTAACTTTGCATACGTGTTAGGATCGAGTGGCGAGGCAAGTTGAGTGCCTAACTGCTCGGAGAAAATGATTATGAAAATGTTAACACACGTGCACAAGGTGGTGATCACTTGTTGGTGTTGGCACATTTGCGAAGGCAATGGAGTTTGAGGGGTAGAGAGGGGCTTAGGGTCCTCTCTCCCTTTCGCCGAGCTTGCGAGGTGGGATTCAGGCGTTTTCGATGAAATGAAATGACTATTTTCCTTTACGCCGGAAGCGGGAAGAAGTGGCGAAGTCGCGGAGGTGGTCGTCGTTGTTTTGCAAGCGACAGACATTGGTCGCGGAGGTGACATACGCTGGCCCTGCGTCTGTCGGCTTACCCCAAGCGCGGTCAGCAGAGGAGGAGGCGATGGACGCTCACGCGACAGACGCTTGCAAAGTTCAGCGTCTGTCGCTCAGTGTTCGGTGGCCTGGCGAGCACATGAGCGTCAGACGCTGCGCCGCGTCTGTCGATTGATCGATAGACACGTCTGTCGTGGCTGAGCGGGACGCGGGAGCATTCTAGACCACGTCTGTCGCGCGACAGACGCTGGAGCGGTTTCGCGTCGGACGCGTATGACGCTGGGAGTCGACCGTTGAATTTCGAACAAGCAGTGGACACGTGGCGACGTTTGAGAGCGACAGACGCTAGGTCACGTCTGTCGCCCCCGAAATCTGCCCAGTGAATTGCTAACGGCTATATTCTTTTGTGGGGCTATAAATAGAAGTGGTGGCCGGCCTTAGCTAGGGCTTGACACCCTTGAGACTTAGTGTCCATGCTTTGGGAGTGCTAGGAGAGCCTCTAACTCACTTGTGCTTGCAAGAGTGCGAATCGATTGCGAGTGAGTTGATTCTAGTGCGTTGCATCGTGAGGATTGCATCGAGTGGCACTAGGTGTTCGAGTTGCAAGCCGGTGGAGCTTGTTACTCTTGGAGGTTGCCACCTCCTAGACGATTTGGTGGCTTGGGACTCCGTCGAAGCTCGGAAGAAGATTGTGCGAGGCTCCGGAGAAGCTTTGTGAGGGGCATTGTGCTCGCCCCGCGGGAGCCGCGAAGAGCAACTCTAGTAAAGCGAGACGCGAAGGGCGACAAGTGGTCCTGCCGGGTCAAGTGCTAGAGCTCGTGGCTTGAAGGATCCCCATCTTGTGAGTAGATGTGCGGCACCTGCTGAGGGTTTGACTCTTGATAGTCAATTAGCTCGCGATCCAACAAGTGGGTGCATCGCCACAACGAGAAGAGCAAGAGGACCGGCGGCAACCCTGGAGCTTGTCTCAACGGGGACTAGCGTGTTGGCAAACACGTGAACCTCGAGATAAAAATCATCGTGTCAACCTTGTTCATCCCGTTGGTTTGCAATCTCCGAAACACAAGCTTGTATTACTTTCATATATATATCTTGCTTGTGTAGTTGGTCTTGCTTCTAGTTGTGCTTGTGTAGCTAGAAGTATCCCCTTTGCGTGGCTAATTTGGTTTGTGTAACCTTGTTAGTCACATTACTTATTTTATGTAGCTAAGTAATTTGTGTTCTCTAATTTCGCATTGGTTGTCTTGTTATTGAACATTGCTAGTGAGCTTAGGAGCTTTGTGATTTTGCTTACTAGGATTGTGTAGGAGCTCCCTCGGTGCTTGAAGTACTAGTTGCATAGGTTTGTGTGACCTTGCAAGCTAGAATTGTTTAGGTGAACTCTTGTTAGGAAGACACCTTATTTTCTTGCTTAGGATTTTTTTGTAAGGTGCTAGAGTTATAGATAGTGGGATGTAGTCTTGGCTAGACCGATAGATTTAATTCCGCACTTGATACGGTTAGCCGATGTGTTTAAGTTTTAGAAAGGACTATTCACCTCTTCTAGTCTGCCATCTCGACCCTACAGCGGTCGTGCGGTGGGGGAAGGGGGCGGGCGGATGAGCGAAGTGGAAATTTTTATTAAAGAGATGAGGGCAGGTCCTATACAGGTCCGGAAAGTGGGAGCCGCGTCCGAACGAGAGTCACAGGCCGGATGTCTGTGGTGTATCATTATCATCTTTTTTGTTCACCGGCTTCTAGAAACCTGTTTTGACTGCTTCTAAAGATAGGCTATGTAGTAGTAAAGGGAACATTGGCTCCAAATTTTGAAAAAATTGTACTGAAGTACTCCCTCCGTCTCCAAAAGAATGTAATTATAGAACAGTGTCACGTGTTATTATATCAACTTTGACCAATTATAGATACAAAAGTACAAATTATTATAATATCAAATAACTATCATTAGATTAATTATGAAATGTATTTTCATAATAAATTAATTTGGAGTCATAAATGTGAATATTGTTTCTAGAAACTTAGTCAAATATGAACCACTTTACGTGGCACGCAACTCATGGCTGCATTCTTTCTGGGACGGAGGCCGTAACGAATAGGAGAATTTAATTTAAAGTTCAGGCTTGCCGTATTCTAGAGTTAGCGCGTTAACGATGCACTTTTTTTATGTGGATGACCTTTTGTCCTTAGGATTGAAATTGAACATTTAATTTTCGCTTGAACTATGCATTATGGGGTGTGTTTTTTCTGTTCTCGTGTGCTTGTGAAACTGTAGCATCGGCTATGCTTTGTAATTAATAACATTGGATTGATACCTCTTCTACGAAGGGATTGAAGCCGGAACTTCTTTCATTGTTAAGAAAAGATAGAATAATGTTCAGGGAGTGTTTAGTTCCCACCTAAAAACTTTACACACCATATTTCATTAAATGTTTGGAGATATGCATGGAGCATTAAATATAGATAAAAAATAACTAATTACACAGTTTGCATGTATTTTACGAGACGAATCTTTTAAACCTAATTAGTTCACAATTAAACACTAATTGCTATAATTACACATGTGCTACAGTAACCCGAAAACTTTACGGCACCTGAACTAAACACACCCTCAGTAGGCACGCAATCAGCCGGTCTGTGTTCGTCAATGCCAAGTTTGGTGGATGCAAATGTTTTACGGAGTAATACTAGGCATCATACAGAAACACAAACATTTTACAGAATCGGTGTGATGTGGTATTTGGTAAATTACATACAGAATTTAGCCTTACTTTTCATCTGGAGACACAAAAACACAGGCCCTTTTGGTTTTCGTCGCCAACAGAGGGCTTTATATAATGGCTCCTTAATTCGAAACATGCATGCCATTAGCACAGAGAGCAGCAGCGTCTTTATTCCTTGCCAGGGAAGGTGCACGTCTGTTCTGCTTTTTTCTTTTCTGCTTCTGAAAAGGGCTTCTATAGATTATATGCTATGAATAAAATACTGTTTGCAGTACATAAGTCAGATTCAAAGAGATTGTGTATCATGCTGAACCACTATCGAAAAACGGATCTAACCCGATCGCGAAAAAAATGCTGAACCACTATCTCATCAATAACGACAGATATATTAAACATGTATGGACACATTGGTAGAAGCAATTAATGCTCGATTTCCTTGTTGGATATGTATGACAGGCAAATTGCTAGTATTTTGCTGCATAAAATATAATAAAAATAAGTAAATGCACACCTATATTAGGCATATCAGTGCTATGACTATCAACATCTTCATCGGAAGTTTAATATTGTCCACTCAATAAGGATGACAAAAAGAGAGAAATGAATGTTCAGATTGTTGTTCTCTTCTTCTTTAGCCTTTTACACCTTTTACAGAATATTGATTCCTTTTACTGGAACTTTTTGTACAACATTGTTATCTTCGAGAGAAAAACAGATTATTCTTCTACTTTTCGGCTTTGAAAGTAGTCATGGACTATGAACGACAACTCTTCTTATGTATCTATGACGATATCAGATATTGTGCTCAATCATTCAACCACAACCACACCGAAGTGCATTCAAAAAATTGGAATCATAAGAGAACCAATATCAGAAGTTTTATGCAAAGGCCGGCGTTGGATACAATAAAACAATATCTAGTTCACCAGCATAAAATCTGAGGTAAGAAGTTGGTATACAGAGTCTACATGTCTTTGTAACATTTACTCATAAATAAACCTAATTTTATCGCCAATGTAGCAGAGAAATCCAATTCATGTTGCTACCTTTTCATTATTGACCTTCCCATCTTTCTTAATTCAATTAATCATGATAAGCTGATGCATGCATTGTAAAAAAAAATATATGGACATGCATACGTTTTTCCAGGTGTCATCTCTTTATATCTGGTCTGTTTCCACTCCCAATGCAACTTTAATAAGGTATATATGCATCCCCTCAAAAAAAAAAGGTATATATGCATATTTTACCCTCCATGTGAAAAAAGAGCTAGTAGATTCTACTTTCTTAGCATTGGATCGAAAGAAAATAGAATATCGATATCCTTATCATGAAAAGAATGATAGTATTTGTCGACTTTGGAATACTAGTTGGCTAGCTAGAACGATTTCACTTTCACAGTCCAAAATCTACCATATGCATGATAGCATAGACAGACCTGTGCACCGAGATGGCCTGCGGCTAGATAAGCTGCCATATGAAGCAAGCTCATTGTGTGGCGGTTGAGATCCATAAGCTGTTTTGGGAAAGGTACTCCGTAAAATATAGGAGAAACAAACACCGACATGGAACTATATACAATGGTTTTCTCTATAATGTAAATATAACGAGAAATGGTAGAAACAATAGAAAGAAAGTTCTCTACATGATCCACCTAGCCCCACCGAATTATAGCCAATAGCATACAATAAGCCTTACTACTACCTGAGACATGTTTAATTGCATAAAATAATAAAAGGCATTCATTTAACTTCTTGGGTGAAGCCCTATCAAACACTAACTCAAGAAACAGCTTCGCGAGAAAAGTTCTAGAGGAGAGAAGCCATTTTTGTACTCGAAGATGAAGCTGTCTAAACGTGACTTCTCTGGCTTCTTGAATAATACTCCTCCATCCCATAATAAATAAGTTTCTAGAAGTTTTTAGACAGATTAAGGATGCTGGCAAAATACACATGTGCCCTCATCTCATTTCCTTTTCTGAAAGACATCTCTTTAATTAATTTGGCAGTTATCATTTGCATGCACCCATGATTAGCTTCCGTATTAGAAGGCAATATTCCATATTTGTGTAGAATATTATTTTTTAGACAAATTTTAAACCTTAGAAAGTTATTTATTTTGGGAATGAGGGAGCATGTTGCAAAGAACCCCTACCAAGCAGGGACTAAATACAACAAACTATGGACTAAACTACTAGCTAGCTTTCCAAGCTGACAACTAGTAACAATTAACTTGGTAGCGTAAACCAATGTGATGATATAAGGCAACAACAAAAACAACAATGTGATGACAAAAACTAATGAAACCATATGTCTTATATATCAACGCATCAAAGGCACAAGAAAATTGAAGTGTTAAGCAGCAATATTAGTTATCCATGTTTCCTAGGCAGAAAAGAATCCTACAACCCAAGAGAACAAGTAGTCAATGAATGCATTATTAGATTGTTGGACATTATTTTTCTCCAGTAAACCAAAACAAGCACATAATAGCACAATGCTTTACGTGTAAAACATGTAAAACTCCTCACAAATGTAAAATAGGAGAAATATTTACACTAAAACATTATGCATAACTTGAAACAAGCTCCGTTCTATGCAACATGAAATGATGCTAGTATCTTATCTTTTCAAAATGCATGACCGTGACAACCACCATACGCACCTATAAGTACTTCATGCTTGGACCTGGTTTCTCCAAGTTGACATTGAGCAAGGCAAAAACCACCAGACAAGACCAACAACAAGTTGTCCTTGTTCTCCAACAAATGTCTCAGGTGGAACCGTTGGTTCTGGCTCATGTGATACGAGATGTGTTGGATTCATTCACACCAACTATACCCCTCAGAATAACCTACAACAATAGGCTACTTCTAGCAGGTGTTGAGCTGAAGCCATCCGCATTGGTGAATAAGCCAAGAGTTGATGTTGGGGGCACCGACCTCAGGGTGTTCTTTACACTGGTAAACAAATAAATATAATGTGCTTCTGTCACGTGGAACCATGACATCATCCACTGATAAACCTTTTATATATTGTCAACATGACTACAACAACTGAAAGTTTAAACAACTCAATCTCTTGTGTTCTAACTTATTGGTTCTTCATTCACATAAGGTATTAGTTGATCCAGATGCCCCAAGCCCAAGCAATCCATCACTGAGGGAATATTTGCACTGGTAAGTTCATTATTAGTCAAATGGCAGGTTTGCAATGTCTTTATTAGATTTCCTAGTGAACTAAATAGCTTGAGTGTTGTCCTGCCATGACACACATTATAGGTTACCTTTTAGATATTTCCTCCTCTGATATCCTCGTTTTAATATATTTTGTGCTGCATGCAGGATGGTGATAGATATTCCAGGAACAACTGGAGCCAACTTTGGTATGATCCCATGAAATCATCTTTTTCATCTATATTCTCCCCCTTTTAGCATGATCTATGGTCGAAAAAAAATCCTCGGTTGTGTTAACTGACTCACAATCAACAAAACTAATCTATCACCTTTTAGTAGTTACAATGGCCCTAACTGGGAAAAATAGTTCCTTGAGAAGTTGTATAAATAGAGAAAAACACAATCAAAATAAGCTAATATGATCCTTGCAGCTTCGGTGTTTTAGTGCAATGAAAACTATTGGGAGAAGTGTGTTCAGAAAAAGCTACAAAAAAACGTGTTGTTTGGCTTCTAGTTTTAGCTTATTTTGTCCATAAACGGCTTATAAGCAAACGGGACCAATTTAACATGGTACCAGACCCTGTTTTCAGGTGGTGTCTTTGATTTTCCTAGTAGGTAGGATACTCGGTCCGTTTCAAATTTTAAGTCATTTTAGGTTTGTCCTAAATGAAAGTTTTCTTAGATTTAACCACATTTATATACAAACATCAAACAAGATCCATTAGCATAAATTATATATATTTTGATAGTGTATTTTTTTGTGCTCTAGATATTAATATATTTTTATATAAACTTAGTCAAAATTAGATAGGTTTGACTTCAGGATAAAACTAAAACAACTTACAGTTTGAAATTGAGGGAGTAGAACAAAAATCTATATATCATATACCAAAAAGGCTAAAGGTTTTTTTTAGCATTGTGAACAAAATTGAGTTCATAAATATAATTTTACATGTATACAAAATACTTGCAGGTCAGGAGCTCATGTTTTACGAAAGGCCAGAACCGAGATCTGGTATACACCGCATGGTATTTGTGCTGTTCCGGCAACTTGGTAGGGGGACAGTTTTTGCACCAGACATGCGACATAACTTCAACTGCAAGAACTTTGCACGTCAGTACCACCTGGACATTGTGGCTGCCACATATTTCAACTGTCAGAGGGAAGCAGGATCTGGGGGCAGAAGGTTCAGGCCCGAAAGTTCGTAAGGAATAACAGACTACTACTATACAGCTATATATTGCATGCATGATCGTCGTCCTACAGAGTATAGCGATTGTAATAAAATAATGTGCATGGAATTAATACGCCAAATGCACCCCTAATGTCTGTTACACGCAACAATATATATATATAGCTCTAAGCCTCTAACTACCACCTCATAATTAAGTACTACCCGTATTTACAAGATCAAGAATTGTACTCCGCAGTGCTTTCACACCCGACTCTTCGGGTCTGCTTGTAGTTTGCATCGGTTTCTCATCAGTATACTATTTGTAAGTTGTAACTATTGCCATTCGATGATCAACAAAGATACTAATTAGCATGGTTTTCCCCCGCTATATATCATAGTGTCACGAGATACCACACCCTGTGACCCATCACTGCTTTCGCTAATACTCCCAACTCTAGTTGCCGCTAGCTGTTCATCTCCACACGTCGGCGCCATCCTCGACGGCCAAGAACCCTCCAAAACCAAACGTGCCATAGCGCCCTTGAGATCGAGCGCGGCAGTGCGCCAGGCGCCACTGCCCTTGAGCGTGACTGCGTGAGCGCGCGACAGTCCTCCAGCGATAGGCCGGCCGGCCAACACAGCCACGTGCGCTGCCGCTGATGCCTGCCCAAGAGCGCGAGTGGCGCCGCGCTGCCGCCGCCGTCCTCAGACGCGAGGGCGAGATTAGCTGCTGCTAACGTGCCACTGCACCAACAGGGAGGACGGCGACGTTATGCACGGGCACGGCACGACATTGCACGAAGCCGCCGGCCACAATGAGTATGACTACGAGCGCGGCTGCTGCGCCATCACCGACCGACCTCGTTCCATGCACAGGTTTCCGGTGTTCGCAACGTGAAGCCGTGAAGGCCGCGGCCCGCGGCCCCTGTGCCTGTCGTACTTGAGCTCCTCGATCTCGTCCAACTACAACTACAAGTGTCCGCCGGCGTGACGATCTTGTCAACCTCACCGACCATCTGAATATCTGATGACCAATGCCGGCATGCCGCCCACCTCGACGTCCCTGCATGGACGGCGTCATGTTGTCGTCGCGGATCTACAGCACCGTCTCCCCCAGAGTTTATGGAGGCCTTGCAGATCCGCAGAAACACCACCTACACGCGGCGTGGCTCGTCATCGAACATTAGTTCCTCAGCAACGAGGAAACTCTGGATTTACATCTAGCTGAAGCTGCTAGCTAGGCTTCGGGTATCACCAAACTTAGATAGGAAATGTTTACAAGAGTCATTTATTTTTAGATACAGAAAAGAATTAATGGTGATGAGCTTGATCTTAGCGCTCTTAACCATTTGTGCAACGAAGTTAGCCGAGGGTTGAGTGATGAGGATATTGTTGATTTTGGTGATCTGCACGTTGTCCCTAGAACGGAAAAAAGTCAAGTTCAAAGAAGAAGAAAAGTACAATCAAGACGGGGATTAATTTAGAGGTGATCAAATGAAAATGTCGGACTAATCTAAACTTTTAGAGAAAGGTTTAGATTTTATTGCTTATCAGAAATCAACAGGAGAGATTTTCAAAAAATTCTCTTAAAAACCTTTGTGGTGGTAAAGACCTTTTGTGGCATTGTAATTTGCAGGTGAAGGACCAAAATGGTGACCAGAGTTGGGACGGGGAGAGGGGTTGAACAGGAGTCGATTAAAATTCTTTGCTAAGAACAAATTTGGTATATACCCTGGTTAATAATTGCCAAGATCACATATACCAACTAGTGGTGTGTTGACCCTATGACACTATGCCAGAACGTATAAGTGGTAAAAATTAGAAAAATATGTGTTTCTCCGGATTCAAATTCGAGACCTCAACATTCATATTCCCTCAAGCGCACATACCAGCTGGGCTATGCAATAATGTGATTGTACATCCGGCACTATCCTTTCAGGTACACAACTTCGAATCTTATATTGTATATTTGACACTCCAAACGATCTCAAATAAAAATGTTGTTAACTGCAAAGTTATAGATCTCGTCAAGTACTGCAACTTTAACATTGATTTCGTCTCCATTCGCCATTGTTAATTATCTAAAATCTAATCCGAGAACTTATAATAAATATTCGGACTTGTAAATCATCTTAAATTAAAAAGTTATCAACTACAAAGTTTTAGGTCTCTTTAAGCTCTACAATTCTGATATAAGTTTATCTTGATCCAATTTTTATATGAAAAAGTTTTTTTGTTGCAAACAACCTGTTACTATCAGTTCAAACGACGACTTTGCAGTGATAGGTCATTGCCGGTTAGTGATTTCAATCGGCAGTGATAAGTATATTGTCGGTTGTTCTATCATTGTTACTGTTGGTTTTTAAAAGCTACTGGCAGTGCGAGTCCGCCATGATGATCTTTCCTGGTGTAGTGGGAACAATTAGGAATTTCTCAACATATCACGAAAACACTCTAGGAAATAACCAATTTAACTAAGAAAAGAATCAGATCATTCGACATAGCAAAAAGACTGCAATCTACACATCACTGGCAAATGTGAGAACTAATGTGCAACAAAAATGAACAGCATGAATACTAAACAAAGCAACACCAAGCACTTGATCAAGCAAAAGACAAATAAAATAGCTACTTGATTAGTGGTTCACTATTTCTTGAAAGCAACATGCCACAAAGTAAACACACGTAGTAGCTGCCTAACTACTGAATAGAGCTGCAAAAGAACAGAGCTTAGATGTACTGAATACCTGGACTACCTGGATGCATTTGTCGGCCTGCTACTGGTTCACTGATGAGAGGACAACAAGTAGCTGAAAAAAATGAAGACTTGTCCAACGACTATGGAAGAAAAAAAATTGAAGCAATTGTCGACGAAGAAAAAAAATACAACTATCAATCCATTTTCTTCAGAAGAAAAACAGAGAGGAAAACAGTGAAACAGAGTAGCAAAACAAAGCTTGATGTAGCCTTGATGCAATACTGAACTGAACTATGCCCTGAAGAAACCAATGCAGCTGAACTGATGATGTTACTGAAAATCAAAGAAGGAAACCAACTTCTCTGTAGAAGAAGGAGATGCAGGCACTGGTCTCATCTAAGGATGAAAACGGTCGGAAACAGTCGGAAAATTCCTCAACCATTTTCTACTTTTACATTTGAATACGAAAACGAAAGCGAAAACGATAAAGTCGGACACGAAAACGAACGCGAACTTACGGAATATCGAGAATTTCGAAAACGAACCAATTCGAGCGAAATTATGTCGAACACGGTCGGTATACGAAAATTCAATACGGAATACTGATCCACAATGCATAACAATTAACAAGTGTCATCGTGGCAAATTTCGAGTGCAAGAGAGCAGACTTATCAATTTGGTTTCTTTGAAAAGAGAAAAAAAGAAAAAGAAAGAAGAGGAAAATTTGAAATGCCATCGGTACTAGACTAGAAAAGATAGCAACAACGCCTGGCCCATCTAGCTCTCTCTCACTTTTGGTCGGTCCAGTCACATGCAATGCAACAACAGCGCTGCGTGAAGCCAGATGCAGGCATTCAGGCATGCAACACTGTGTGAGGTGATTAGTCCTACCTCGGCGAGGCGCGACGGGGGTGAGCTGCCTATATAATGTGGTCAATGGGCATCAGTGCTCCACACTTGCCTTTGCCTAGTTGCCTAGACAGTAATGATTAGCAACCAAATTCGGTTTAAACCGAATTTTGAATTCGGGATATTATGAATTAAAAGTAGAAAGGTAGAAAACAGTCGTAAAATGTCTAAACCGTTTTCTACATTTACATTTGAAATACGAAAACGAAAGCGAAAACAGTAAAGTCAGACACAAAAATGCGAATTCAATAAGATAAAATACAGAAAGCGATGCGGTTCGGTTCGGGATATTTCCGTTCCGTTTTCATCCTTAGTCTCATCGAACTGCATACTGACTTGATGCTAAGGGTTTGTTTGTATCATAGCTGAATTATTATAATCAAGATTATGGATTATAATAACCAAAATGTTTGGGTCCTTAGATTATGGTGATTGACTATGGTTAGTTAAAGTGAGAAATTCCTATTTTATCTTTTAGTTTGGCAAGTTGGGCAATTGAATAGGGCAAGTTAAACTTTTATCATCCATAATCACCTAAAACTCACCTAGATTCTGGGGCTATGGTCATAAGAGGTTGGGAGGTTTTGATTATAATAATCCATCATATAATTAATCATGTTTGGATCAAAATTTAATTATATAATCTGATTATTACAATCATAGAGTATTCACACTGGGCCTAAGTAGAACTACATGAGTGTTGGTATTTATGAGTGCAAACTAAAATATAAGATTTCCACAAGCACACGGAATACCATTGTAGCTATTGGTATTACTTAGCATCACTACTAAGAATGATACTAGGAATACTTTTGGTATTTAATTGTGACTTAGAAAGAATATATTTATATATGAGGAATTATGTAAGCGCACAGATATACCATTGTAGCACTTCACCCGGGAGTATTCCAGGTATCGTTATTTATATTTTACCACAGGGAGGAGCGGTGTATTAAGAGGCTATTGATAAATATTTATACTTATGATGAGATCATTAACTAAACACTTACTCTAAACAGGGGTAAGCCAAATAATATATAAATGATAAGTGCAAGGCGATGATAATAATCCAGAGATAGAATTAGATACTCATAAATGTAGTATAGCTAGACTAAGTAGTAAAACAAAAGAGAAAGATTCCTAAGTTAGTCCTATATACCAAGTCTATGTATACAAAGACATATATACTCGCATCTATAGCATAATTAATCTTCATCTACGCATAAGGGACATTACTGAGGAAGATTAAGAATAGAGCATGACTTCCTTTGCAACCGGGTCCTACTTGACCTACAAACGGGAGGTGGACTACAAAGGAATCAACGAGGCTGTCACCCTCGCGATCTACCACACGATTTGGAATGTAGGGTGCATCCGCAGGTAAACTTCGTATAAGCACCACACTTACACAATGTTGATCACTTAACTCACTCGAGTACTGAGCTAAGCGCTTTACGATCCTATGCATAAACTTAGTGTTTACTATGATTATATCAAGCATACTACCAAAGTAAACTAAGAACATGATAGATAGAAATTAAACATAATATAGATTAAGCATAAACTCATGAACAAGATATGAAATATAAAGGAGCAATGACTATACCAGTTTCTAGATGATGAATCCAGAATCCTGAGCGGTAGCCCAACTCTACTTGGATCTTACTAGCTAGACAATACTAAACTTTGAGGTATTGGAGATCTATTCTAATCTCTGGTTGATCTTCTTGAATAGTTGTGGTGGCTCTTGATCAGGTTGAAGATGCCCTTCTGGAGGAGGTAGGGGGTCCTTTTATAGGGGGTACCAGGAGTCCTGTGTAGACCCGTGAATCCATGGCAACATCAAATATGGACTCTCTCGATATGAACCGACCTTGAACAATGGCATAGATTGAACCTAGGAGGCGATGGAGAACCAACGTACGAAGCGGAGGCTGCCATGTGGGCCCAGGAGGCCGGTCAGCCTAAATCGGGTCACGTCGCGGTGATTTGTCTCCTAAGGTGGATTGAGGGTCCTCTAAGTCAGTTTCATCGTGGATGATCGTGATTTGCTTTGACGATTGTGTTGGATTGTTTTGCTTCGGCAATATCCAGCAACGTGATCGCGTAGACGGAATCGGATGGTAGCACACAAGACACAGAGATTTATACTTGTTCAGGGCGCGGTGTGCGCTAATCCCTACTCTAGTGGTGCGGCTACTCTTATATTTGTATGCTCAATTACAGGGGCTGTTGCTCCTAGCTACGAGTAGATTGGAATGGTGAAGGTTGGATCCCAAGCCTAAGGTCCCTACCCTCCTTTATATAGGCAAGATAGATAGGGTTATAGAGAGGGTGATCGGGCTAACATATTGTGTTCCTATTAGTTTGTTACAACAGATTGATCCTGACTATCGTCCAGATACGCCCGCCTCAATTTGCCTTGATCTCCACGTTGGTTGACCACGTCAGCCCTTGTGGGCCTCCTCCTTGACGGCTGCTAGGCCGATAGCTCGGTGGTGGTCATATATATACAGGCGGTGCAGGTATCCCTGGCCCATATCTCTGAGAGTAGTCCTCGTAGGACTTAATGATAATCTAGCATGTAGCTTTAAGCCCTCGGGACATCACAGTTTCCCTTGTAAGTTCTACGTACTGTGAGTACACAGTGAGCATCTTCGGGTACTGAAGTCTAGAGCAGTGCAAGTAGATATTCCCAAGTTTTTGGGAGCCAGTATGTTGCCATTCGAGTACCAAGAGCATTTTTTGGGTAGCGAGAATCTTCTTCAAGCATCGAGTGCGGCATTGGTACACTATACATCAAGGGATGTTGCCCCCTGGCAGCTGTAAGTGTGTTGCTCGGGTGGTTCACCCCATATCGGGAAACATAGTTTCCTAGGCGTAGCCCTCGGGACGTTGTTAATGTCATGTTCACATGGTGTACCCGATAACCGGAAGCATAGCTTCCAAGACATCGTGGATGCCAGGTTAGGGAAGAAATACTGCTGTACATGAGAAGCTAGTTCCTGACGTATTTCGGTGTATAAATAGCGGTTGCGCATCATTAAGTCCTAGTCGTAAAACAATAATGAGGATGGGGTAGGTGCACCTCCATCACCCGCGTGTCACTAAGCCAGTTGATTTTTAGGGTGACCTGTTGAAGGTCGTTGTGTTATCAAGCACTAAGGACGTCACCTTTTTCTTTGAGACCCATTAAGCAACGTGGTATGAATTGTTGTGAGCCCCGCTAGTGGAAGAATAAGGACGTTGTCCCAGAGCCCTGAGGTCAATGTAATAGTGTCCCTGTGCGGGCACTATTGTGGGCAAGTAACGAACGCGTAAGCAGCTGTCGGCAGTTGCATGTGTTACTCTTCGAGCTGATAACAGGTAGAACGAGTGAATGTCCACTTCACTAAAAGGAAGTGGCAGGACAAAGCCAGACCAGTGGGGGCACATCATAAATTTTTTTAGATTATAAGAGCTCGTACTTTGGTTACAGCCATAGGCCAACCAGTTTTCCGGTTTTCCCCGAAGGGGCACACATCCACTGAAATAAGGTACTTCGAGCTTGTCTAGGTATTGGGAGATTTATGTGACACTGAGTGTCAGAGGTTTTAGAGCCAGACTGGTGGCCCTCCCGAATACCCTTGACTCTAGAGGGACAAGGTCGATAGTGAATGAATCGCTACCACTTACACTTGCTAAGGGGGTGAGCCAGGCCGAGTACTCGATCTGAGTGTCAGACCAGTCACCTGCAGCGGCTCGGGTGACAGTTGATAAGGACATCGCCAAGATGGAGTCGAGGACGACTCCAATTCGAGAAGGGGAGGATGATGAGGACATCGCCACGTTGGACACACTAACACCATGGTCTTCCCTAAGTTGCAATTCGTCCCCAACTCAGCTGCCACGTCACCCTCGGATTCAGTAGACACGTCGTCACTGTTTCAGTCATAACTTTCTCATACGGCATCGAAACGGGGAGTTCTTGGATACGTTGGAAAGGGGACGATGACGTCGTCGTTTTGGATCTGGTCCCAGCTCTAGAAGGTCTGTGGATCATTCTGTGTGACCATGGAAAGGTGCTGCATCACCTATTTGGGCCAACTTGGCCATGTATCGTGTCGGGCCTTAAGCCCAAGTTGTGGGTGCCCAACCCCTGGCCGTCCCCAACCCTAGGTCAAGTCTTAGACTATAAACACAGCCACCACCACTGCTAGACAATTAGGTTTTGTTTAGAGTTTAGTTTTCCATCGAGAAAATAAATCGTTCATTGTAACTGTGGTGACAAATCCTTTTACAGTGATCCAGGGCCCCTATTCTTGATGTCCTCCACTATGTCGATTAGTCCTTTGGAACCAAGTTCTCGAACCCTCTATTGATATTCGCGTCATTCATATTTGCAATTTCAGATTGCGTGTTTTACCTTCTTGCTTGTGCGCTTCGATTCGCTTGCAGGAAAAGCCTTCTTAGCGAGGTCAATCAAGTTATGCTTGGTTGATAACCAACGGAGCAGTGGTGTAATGGTTGCAGGGTTCGAATCATGTCTGATTTGAAGCTGGATCGCCAACGTCGAGATCTCCACAAATTAAACTTACCGGCTACCTCTCGGAAGATCGGGCCTGTACTCATAGAGTGTATTAAAAGTGGACCGCCGGGGTCCATGGATGAGTATGCTTACCGAAAGCTGAGGTGTCAGTGTTTGCGACTCATTTTCCCATGCACTAGCGTGTGCAGTTGGGATGCTATCCATGCACTGATTCCTGCTTATATAAAGAAGGGGAGGCATAAATGGGCATAATTTTATCTGTGCACTATTGAGCTTACCTCCCTTTCTTTAATTCTTCATCTTCCTATGCCTCTGTCCCCTTAGATCCAATATGGTGGAGAGTGTGGGGAGCTCGAGAATGAAAGTTCCTAGACGGGCAGCAGGCGAGCGCTATCCACCCATCCGTCCTGCTTTCATCGAGTAATTCCTTGGACCGACCCGAATCGGGTGAACTTGGGGCTTTGTGCTTCTTCTCACTGGGTGCTCCTCCAGGCTTCCTACGCTTGATGACGTGAGTCCTCCCGAATCATCGGGCGATGCTACGGTGGTGGAGGCCACAGCTTCGTCGGTAGTCGCGATGGCCGAGGACGAAGCGAGCCGTCTCCGAGCGCAGTTGGAGGCCGTACAAGAAGCGATGACTAGGTCAGAGTGGGAGGCGGCCTGTGCCGTGGCGTCCCATGCTGAGGCCTAGGTGTAACTTCTTCGTGAGTTTTCGGTGAGATTTCCCTGTTCATCCTCCTAGAGATGTCTTGCTTTGGTTAGTAGTTGTTTTGATCATGCTTCCCAGTCATCCGAGAGCGACTGGCCACTGCCCAGGGCAAGGTGGCGAGGCTTCGTGGTGCCAACATTGTTCTAGCCAACCAAGTGATGGAGGTAGAGCGCGACCATGACACTACTACGGCTGATTCTTCCATCGCGGCGGTTAGAGCGGGTTAATTTCGAGACTGTCATGCTGCCTTGCTAGAGGCGTGCGGTGGTGCTATTGACGTGCTCTCACCGGTGGGGTGAGCGTAGAGGAGCGCCTCGGCAATGTCCCGATGCGGTTTGTCATGGAGCTACGTTAGCGTTGGCAGCCGCTACACTTTGGAGCAACAAGGACCTTCACAACATGGCAATCGAGTTTCTGCTAGTGGAAAGACCCGATGATGTCAGTGCGCTAGCCATGGAGTTTAGGGGCGCAGCGGGCACCGTTGCTGAATATGAGAGAGTAGATGATGTAATCCGGTCTGCTCCCCATGATTTGTAAACCGCATTGGCCTTGGAATAAAGATTTTTGCACTTTACAGTTTGCGTTCTCTTGAGTAATGGCTTGGTGACTCATGTAATGTTAGTTGTAGCCCTTGGGTCACCACAATAGGTTAGCATATTGTGGTGATTGACTAGAGACCCTAACATGACTTGCCAGAATGGCGTATACTCTTAGAAATTTTTTGATCGAGTAGCCCCCGAGTGCCTCTACAAATCAGTGTGATCTATTGCGGTGCTCAGTTTAAGCCTAGGGACATACTGATTTCCATTTTGATCAAAGTCTACTACCTTTGTTATGGGTTGGTGGCCACTCCGCCCGTGATTTGGACCCTAGTATGGGGCTGCTTTTTATGCATAGAACCGTCGCAACAAGTCGATGTTCCAGGTGTTTGTGTAAACTTGACCATCCATGTTTGCCAACTTATACGTTCCTGACTTTAGCACTTCATCCATGATAAACAGTCCTTCCCAAGGAGGTATGAATTTGTTTTTTTTCCCTTGGTTGTCTGTACTCGACACAGAACTAGATCGCCTTTCATGAAGTTTAGTGGCCAAACGTGCTTGTTGTGGTACTTGTGTAGCTGTTGCTAATATCTTGCGGAGTGGACAAGTGCCGTTCCACGATGCTCGTTGAGCCTGTCGAAGGAATCCTGTGAGGCTTCCTCTGCTGTATCCTCATCATAGGCACGGACACAGGGAGAGGCGTAGCTGATCTCCTCGGGTAGTATCGCGTATGCGCCGTAGATAAGGAAGAAGGGAGTGTTGGTATTTCTTAACGAATGCAAAAGAATCTGCAAGCGTATGAAATTATTGTTGTAGCCTTCACCTGGAAGTATTTAGGGTATCGTATTTTCCACAGGAAATGAAGGTACTTTCTTCTAGCTAGTTCGCCCAAGGACAACACAAGGATAGAGATAGAAAGGGGTAGAGATGGATTCATGTGGCTTTGGGTCTAAGATAGGTAAACCCTACTTCCACTTGCTTACATCGGGCACCGACTTATATCTGGTCTGCCAGGTACCTCCGGGATATAGCTCTATGCCATGCCCACATGTGGGGGAGTACAAGGGACGTACAGGGCTGTCACCACTTGCCGTCTACACCTCAACCGTAGGACACGAGGCAAACGAAGGTAGCCTCTAGCCTAGACACCACATCTACGCTATTGACTACTACTCTAGCATGATAGGGTTACCCGTCTAGCAGTGCCCTTCTACTAGAGCATTCATCACAAGGACAAACGACGATCCAGCAACAAGCACAAGCAAAGATTAACTAATCAAAAGACTTGCAACCATATGAATCATAAATACTTAGCTAAAAACCCATTGTGGCACAAGTATCCATTGAGGTACAAGGCAAGGAGACACCGACAAGTCTGGCGCTTCCCCAAACTTCCCCTCACATCTCTCCACTCCTAACTCTACTAGCTAGCTAGGGCATAAGCCACTAGGGCCTAAGCCCCTTCGGAGTAGTGCTCTAGCTCAAGTGAAGTGAGCTCTTGCTCCTTGCTCCTTGTGTGAGTGAGGCACCCCTCCCCTCTCTTATATAGGGCTGCCTGGTTGGTTTGGGGGGAATATTCCCCAATGCACCCCCACACCACCAGCCTCTACATTAAAGGAACCGCCATGCACGAGATGGGCCAAGGCGGTAGCACGAGGGGCGTGCTCGTGCATGGGCCGGGCCCCTAGGCTCATCCTTCATGTGGTGGCTTCCCTGCTGGGCCTAGGCCTCAGTGCTGACGTGGGTTGGCCTAGGTTTGATCATGTAGTTGGGCTTCTTCCCTCCTTTTGACATTTGCCCTTTTCGATTTGGCGCCTTTTTGATTTATTCCACTTACATTTGGTGTAAATTCTTGCAGAGTGACAATTCTATCAAAGCTCGTGGAATTCATTAGTAATAAGCCCTATGACTAAGTTTGGTGCTTATATATTATGAGGTTATTTGAAAATTGGTGGTAAAAAGTATGCAATAAGGACCGCCAACAAGGAGTGAACCCTGTTGGCTAGGTAGGAGTGGTCCGTAGGCCACACAGGACTAGCTGAAGCTCCTTGACCCATCTACCCTTGAACTTTTTTAGTTTCCTAAAGATTCAGGTTTTAAGGCCTCGAAGGATGCAACCATTTGCCCTTTCTACCTGACTGTTAGTCTAGGGATGGGCCACTACAACCCATCTTACATTGATCTGTTGTTCGTCACAGAAGTTGACAAACACACTCTCTCTCAATTGGGTGCCCGTCAGTAATGATCGTGTTCATGACCCCATACCAGTTTATGACTTCTTTGATGAACTCGACTGCCGCCTCAGAGCCAGCTGTAGCTACAAGCTTGGCCTTGATCCACTTGATGAACTTGTCGATCATGACAAATAAGTGGTTGAAGCCCCCAGGGGCAGGTGAGAGTTTTTCGACAAGGTCGAGTCCCCAGACGGCCAAGGGCCATGTAATTAGGATCGTTTGGAGTTCTTGAGAGGGGACATGTTTTTGCTTGGCAAAGTACTAACTTCCCTCACAAGTCCTCACGATGTGTTATGCGTCCTTAACTGCGGTAGGCCAATAAAACCCTTGTCGAAAGGCCTTACCCACCAAGGTGTTTGGCGCTGCATGGTGGCCACAAGCCCCCGAGTGTATATCTTGTAAGAGTCTTTTCCTGTCTCCCGTGGGTATGCACTATTGCAAGATTCTACTCGTGCTTTTATGATTGATCTCGTCATCCCTCATAACGTAGGATTTAGCTCTTCGATGTACTCGGTCGGCCTCGTCCCTATTGATAGGGAGAATGCCATGTCACAGATAGTCGATGAGCTCCTGCGCCTAGTATAGGTAGAGCTTGCAGCCTTGGTGATGGTGTGTACGCTCGGCTTAGGGAGAGGTTGAGTTTTAACTTCCCAGCATGCCATGAGTCTCGTGAGCTCGTCGAGGAACATGTCACCTGGGGGCATGTCTTGGGTCGAGCCGATTCTAGTGAGGCTATTAGCCTCCTCGTTGTCTCTTCGAGGGATGTGGCGTAGCTCGAGTTCGTCAAACTTTGCCTCAAGTTTTCTGACCTCAGCACAATAGGCTTCCACCTTGTGGTCACGACACACTGAGGCTTTCATTACTTGCCTGATGATAAGCTCAGAGTCTCCTGAGGCGACAAGTCTCCTGACCCCAAGGGTGACTATGGTTCGCAGCCCATGGAGCAGGGCCTCGTACTCTGCTATGTTATTGGTAGCACCTTCAAAATTTAAACGGAGTATATACCTCATTCGGTTCCCGCTGGGGGAGACCAAGACAATGTGTGCTTCTATCCATGCTATGTTATTGGTAGCACCCTCAAAGTACATGCTCTAGTACTCTAGGTCGGCTACAGCCGGTTCCAATGTGTGCTTTTGTCCATTCGGCAACAAAATCCGCTAGAGCCTGGGATTTTGTGGACATGTGTGGCACATACGTGATACCATACGCCATAAGTTCTAGGGCCCATTTGGCTATTCGTCTGGTCGCATCTCGATTGTTGATGATCTCTCCTAGCAGAAAGGAGGTGACCACGGTAATCGGGTGCGCATTGAAGTGGTGAACCAGCTTCTTCTTTGCCAAGTACACCCCATAGAGTATCTTTTGGATGTGTGGGTTGCGAGTTTTGCTCTCAGCCAATATTTGACTGTGGAAGTATATCAGTCACCAGATGGTCTGAATGTGACCTTCTTCCTTTCTCTTTACAACTATAGCCACGCTGACCACCTAGGTGGTACTGTGACATACAGAAGTAGGGGCTCTTCTTCGTGAGGAGCCACTAGAATGGGGGGTTTGGTGAGAAAGTCCTTGATATCATTGAAATCTTTTTGAGCTTCTAGGGTCCATCGCTAGTCTGGCATCTTGCATAAGAGTTTATAGAGGGAGAGTCCCTTCTCGCCTAGTATAGAGATAAACTAGCTTAAGGAAGATAGATATCCGATGAGCTTCTAGGCATCTCCCAATGCTTGATGAGGTCCCACATCGAGGATGGCTTTAACCTTCATTGGATTGGTCTCAATCCCGCGAGCCGATACGATGTAACTGAGCAATCTGTCGGATGGTACCCCGAAGGTACACTTTTCTGGGTTGAGCTTGATCTTGAACTTTCAAAGATTTTTGAAGGTCTCGAAGAGATCTTGAATAAGATTCCTGGCTTTTGATGATTTTACGACGATGTCATCGATGTAAGCTTTGGCATTTCTACCGATCTGCTCGTGGAGGCAGTGCTTCATACAGTGCTGGTAGGTAAACCTTGGGTTCTTCAGCCCGAACAACATGGTGACATAACAGTATGCTTCGATCAGGGTGATGAATGAAGTAGCTAGTTGGTTAGACTCTTTCATCCGGATATATGATGACCGAAGTAAGCATCGAGGAAACAAAGTAATTATGATCCTGTAGCAGAGTCGATGATCAGATCTATATAGGGTAAAGGGTAAGGATCCTTCAGGCACACCTTTCTAAGGCTCGTATAGTCGACACACATTCTCCACTTGTTCTTTTTGGGCACCAGGATGGGGTTTGCAAGCCAGTCTAGATGTAGGACCTCCCTGATGAAGCCTGCATCGAGGAGCTTGGCTATTTCTTCTTCTATAGCCCCGTGCCTTTTGTTATCAAATCATCTCAAGCATTGCTTGACCGGCTTGGCGTCGGCCCAAATTCTCAGGGAATGCTTGGCGATCTCCCTTGTGATTTTCAACATGTCTGAGGGTTTCTAGGCAAATATGTCCTGATTGTTAATCAGGAATTTGATGAGTTCATCTTGTTGTGTCTGGTTCAAGCTCCTCCCGATGTTTGTGGTCTTACTCGGATCGGTTCTCTCCAAGCGGACCTTCCTCGAATCTTCCCTGTGCGTGAATGATGGGGCCACGGTTGGCTCTAAGGCCGTGAATTGGGCTAGTGGTAGCCTCTTTACTTTGGGAGGTGGAGACTAGAAATTGAGATGCGGTGGTGTTGTCGTCGGAGCCCCTGAGTCCTATCCTTGCATGAGGACATAGCTGAGCTCGTGCTGCGCAAGATCCAAGTTTCGGACCGTGTTCTCGATAGCGAGTAGGTCGCACTGATAGGCGTTTGAAGATCTCTAAAGATCGTGATGCCACTGTTAGGCCCTAGCATCTTCATCTTTAACTACGCATAGTGAGGCACAACCATGAATTTAACAAAACATGGTATGCCGAGGACAGCGTGATATGTGTCCTGAAAATCCACAACCTCAAAGCAGAGTATCTCCCGGCAAAAGGTCGCTGCCTCACCGAACGTAACCCGTAGATCAACGTAAATCAATAACTTAGTCATACATGCTCCACTGAAGCTGACATTTTTACCATAGCTCAAGCATATAATGAGTAGCCTACCATAAAAACTTTGGCACAATTAGATCAAGCACAAAAGCTGCAGTAATTAAACACAAAAACACATAGATCTACAGGCACAACAAAAACTTTAAACTAAAGCATGTCATATTATATATCTATTGCATAGATCTACTCATATAGATTCTAACAAAACTAGATTATGCTTTTTATAATTTTTCTATGATTTTATTATCCTGACCTAACGGTCATTCCAGATAAAACTTTCTCAAGAACCTCATCAATAACCTTGCACGGGCCCTCTTAGGCAAAGAACCACCACATCGATCTCTCCAAATGGCTCCTAATACTCTCTACTTGGGTAAGGACTTCAAATTCGTTAATCTTTTTTGGAACCAAATTCGCTAATCAACCTCATCATTTACCCTAAATCAACTTAAATCAACTAGGGTCAACCCTAGTTAGCTATAGTTGACTTGGAGAAAGATACTCTGAAATGGGTGCCAAGTACGTACCCTTCACAATTTCTCTAAAGGTGGTTATCACCCCTTGGAGCAAAATCAATGGCCTCAATGTCAAACCTCTCTCTCTAAATCAAATTCTCCAATTTCAGTGGTCTCCCGAACCGTCCGACGATCCGACAGACCATCTACTAGGTTACTTGTTCAGCAAATTTAGTTTTGGTGAGCTATATCTCTCTCCTCTCCCTTGGTCCCACATGTCAGCACAAAATACACACAAGAATCAGCAAAATGAGCCCTCCCCACTCACTCTCTCGCCATTCCCTCAATCCCTCATTCCCCATTCTCCCTCCCTCTCTCTACAAGGAAGAACAAGATAAAGAGAGAAAAGAGAGGAGAAGAAGAGAAGGAAGAGAAAGAAAAGAAAGGAAGAAGATCAAGGAAGGGCTCAACATCACCATCACAAGATGAAGGTGGATATCTTCATCACCATCCCCATCTTGGTGAGCTCAGGAAGCTCTTTTCTCATTTCTCTCACTTTTGAGGGTCCGATTTTCTAGGTTGCACTCCAATAATAGCCTCAAAATAGAGCTCTCAAACCATTCCAATGGAGCATGACAACTAGGGCCCGCTTGTCACACACTTACTCAGGCCTCATTTGGGAACGCGTTTCTCACGGTGGCTGTTGACATTTCTTAGCGTCGCTACTAAGAACAGAGTTGAATCTAGTCCCTGGCAATGATGCTAGAAATGCTTGTTGGTATTTATTAACTTGTCACTTATTTTAGTAGCCACATATTGTAGACCTATATCTCCTCACATTGCTCACTGGGTTGTCATCCCTAGTGATGATGCTAGAGATGCTTGTTGGTAGTACCTAACATTACTACTAAAATAATACTAATCAGTTCTTTATCATTTTATGTGACTAGATAGAATATATAAATATATGAATGAAAAGGATCTGCAAGCTCACAGGTAATATACCATTGTATCACTTCACCCGGGAGTATTTCAGGTATCGTTATTTATGTTTTTACCACATGGAAGGTCTAGCGTGGACATGTATTGATAACTTATACTATTGATAGAGAAGTAAACCATAGCCAATGTCTACTCATAACAGGGGGTAAGTCACAAGATAAGATATATGATAAATATTGATTAATTATAATGAATAATTAATCACTTAGAGTACTCCTTTCTATAGCATTAGCATGACTAAGTAGAAATTAGAGAGATAATTCCTAAGTCAGTTTTAATTACAAGTCAGAGCATGCTATGATTAGTGCAATTACACCTAGTAGTCATGGCTAAGATCAACTTCATATCTATACATAAGGGATATTACTAAGGAAGATTAAGAACAGAGCTTGTCTTCCTTTGTAACCGGATCCTATTTGTATACCTATATTTGGGGAGTGGACTACAAAGGAGTTAACGATAGTGTCACATCCGCAATCTACCACATGGCCCAGAATATATGGTGTATCTGTAGGTAAACAACGTGTAAGTACCATGCTTCCACAATGTCGACCACTCACCCCGTGTACTTTGGAGCAAGCGCTATATGAACTTATGCATGGACATAATGATAATCTAGCTATACTAAGCATATAATCAAAGTAGACGATGAACATGATAACTAGGAACATGAACGATATGAATATTAATGTCATAACAATTGTAGCAAACATATAAAAGTAATGAGAGATACAAAAGAGAGGGGTACAAAAATTATACCAAACCTTCTGGTGTTTGTTTCGCTATGGATAAACGCAATTAATTTTGACATGTAGGTCCACCTTGATAGTTTTCTGGATAAATCCTGTAGAAAATACAGATTCACCAAAACTCGTGAAATTTGATAGTTTAAACCCGTAAACCTTTGTTGATGATCATATTTATGTCCTTATACAAGTTACATTGACGGTTTATAATGGTTGTTAACTACCGTCAACAGTGGCGGTCAAGAGAATCTCAAAATCCCGCTAAATGCAATGCAATACGCTCAAATTTTCCCACCACCCCGATTCAACTACTGCGAGAATGAACTGCAGACCCAATTTTACGTATCGCAGCTCCCTAACCATTGCTCGTCTACCATAATGCACAGTGGGAGACCGCTGTCCCAAATAGGGCCTCAGCCAAAACACTCAAAATTAGGGGTCACAGGCGGTTCTGGGGAGTCGCGAGTGGTCGCTAGTAGTCGCTCGGGGCACGGATTGGGGAGTTGCCAGTAGTCGCCTGGGTCACGACGGGGGGGGGGGTCACCGAGGAGCGTGGAGTCATGGGGAGCCACTAGGAAGTCGCCGGTGGAGTCATGCTGCGGTGAAGTCGCTGGGTGAGCAGGAGAAGAACGCGCGCCCGCAGAGAAGTCACCGGGGGTCGCGGGTCGCGGTGGGGTGTCATGGTGGGGGTCGTGAGCGGTGGCCATAGGAGTCATCGGTAGTCGCGGGGGGCATGACCGGAGAGTCGCACTACGGGAGTCGCAGGGGAGCCGCTGGGGGAAGTCAATAGTGGAATCGCGCCATGAAGAAGTTGGTGAGCAGGAGAAGGCGCCCCCGCGGGGAAGTCGCTGGGCAAGCCAGAGAAGAAGGCGCGCACGAAATGGACTGAAACTGTCGTTTCGGGGCTTGCCTAGAGCCCTCAGGAATCAGGGCTAAGCGGAGAATTTGGGTGCCCACCTAAATTTAAGGGCTCTAGTAGGAGCTTTGCTAGGGTTGCACTTAGTAGAAAGGGAATTTAAAGGCAAATCAACAAATCCGGAGGCCTAATAAGCCTAGTAGAGGTGTTTTTTTTCCCACTATCTATAAAAAGTAGGGAAGTGTAGTCGGTGTTGCTGGAGATGCCCTTAGCCGGCTAAAAATGCCCCCAAATTTTTGGGTTTTGCATATGTGTATTGGAACCTTAAATCTCTAGAATTTGTTATTTGAATTTATTTGTAGCTTGGGTAACATTACCCGGCAAGTGTCATACAATATTGTTTTCCTTTTCTTTTATTATTAGTCTTTTTTTGAAAATATATATATATATTTTTTGAATTGAGGAACATTTTCTCCTTATTCTCGAAATACGGTCACCAGGATTCGAACCCAGGGTGGCCAGGCCTTTGGCCTGTTTTTGAAAATATTACGACGTGTGGGCTTTTCCACCAGATTCCAAAACAAAGACGTCAACCTGCTATTCAAAACCATGCCTTCCATCAAGAGAGAACAAGCAACCTTTCAAACATACACAGCATGACAACATTGAAAGCGGGCTTTGAAATATCTGGCTAGCATGACAACGTTGAAAGCCATTACCAACAGCAAATCGCCGAGCAAGATGTCCCTTATACTTAATAATAATAAAACCAACCGCGGCACGAAATTAAGAAAAAAAATAAATGAAGAAAAAGAAACCCAGTCAAACCCAACCACCTCAGCAGCGGGGTCGCCTTCCCCTCCTCCGGTTGTGCCGAGAAACCGTGTCCCCTACTCTCTCTCTCTCTCTCTCTCTCTCTTCTCTCCTCGATCAACAGCAACAGCGGCGGTCAGAAGCTTCCGTCGCGACAGCTCCCGACCTCCTGCCGGTCTTCCCCTCTCGTAGCCGGCGCGAATCCCGAGGCGGAGGAGGAAGAGGGAGAGGGGAGCGGAGTGGGGGCGGGCCCCCATCAGCCATGAGCCTCGCGGGCTCCGCCCTGGAGGCGGCGCTACAGGCGGTGGGGCGCGGCCTCGACGCAGCTGGAGACCACCGGCTGCTCTATTGCAAGGGAGCCGGAAGGCTCGTGGCGCTCGAGGAGGACCGTGCGCGGGACCTCCCGCTCCCCGACGGCGGCGTCCTCCCGAGCGTGCCCCCCGACGTCGAGGTCGAGCAGTGCCGCGGAGAACCCCAGCGCATCCGCAACTTCCCCTACGGCCCAGGCTCCGCCGTAGCGGACGCGCCCTTCGTCTGCAGCTTCGATAAGGTGAGCTGGGGTGCTTCGTCCCTATTGGAAACTTCCGATCGGATCGTGCGCCGCGTTCTGTTCTGTTTGTTCCGCACTTGTGATGCGAATCCTGGTCGATGCCCTGTGCTCTGCGGCCGTTTACTTTGCGTTATGTGACTCTGATGCCTTTGTTGGCAGATGGCTGAGTATTTCAACGGGAAGTCAGGCTTGTCCGAGACAGTACCGCTGGGTTCCTTCAACTCTCTGTTCAGCTTTACCGGTTCATGGAAGAATGATGCGGCGGCCACGAAGGCCCTTGCGATTGATGGCTATTCTCTGCCTCTGTTTCGAGTGAAAATTAGGAGTTCTGAACTGACGCTGCTCGAGAGCGTTAAGCGCGCAATCCCAAATGTTTGGGATCCATCAGCATTGGCTAGGTCAGTAGGTAATCTTCTTATTTGATACTGTTATCAGGATCCATTTCTGATCAGTCCCATTCTGTACAACTCTTAGCCTAGTACTTTACGCACCTGATTAGCTGAAGCCACTTACTAGCTGAAGCCTGAAAGTCTTGTTTCACTTGTTGCAGCTTTATTGAGAATTACGGTACCCATATTATTATCTCTGTTACGGTTGGTGGTAAGGATGAGGTCTACATTAAGCAGCATTCATCGTCCCAATTGTCAGAGCTGGAGTTCAAAAATTATGTGAGGGAAATTGGGAGGGAAAGATTCTCAGATGTGGAAAATAAGTTAAATGCAACTCCTATCAATTACAGTGAGAAGGTTAGCAAACTCCTTACTGCTTTCTTTATCTAAGTTTACTAGAGGTGTTTTAGCTACATTATTTGGTTTGCCTGAATTGTTATATAACTGTTTGTTACAAAGGATAGTTTGTGCATGATTGGTTACTTTTTTAGGAGCACTTGATGCATCTCTAAAAAAATGTGTTAGCTTTTGTGAATAAACAGTTACAATCAGTTTTTTGAAGGAAAAACTGTGGGTGAGTTCCCCCACAGCACTTCATTTTTTTTCGTCCAAAAAAGAATGCAACTACGTGTTGCGTGCCAGCAAAAGTAGTTCACGTTTGACTAAATTTCTAGCAAATACTATTCACATTTATGGCTCCAAAATAATTTATTATAAAAATACATTTCGTAATTAATCTAATGATATTTATTTGATATCATAAATATTGATATTTTTTTATCTATAATTGATCGAACTTAAGATACAAAACCATGACACTGTGCTAGAATTGCATTCTTTCTTATACGGAGGGAGTATAACATATGTACAGAAAGAAAAGAAAAATAGATTACACAAGAGACCCTAGACATTGGAAAACAGAAGGTTGAAGATATTCTCTGACTCATGCATTTGGAGGATGGACTGTTCCTTGAATCTCAGCAGTCTGCCATGAAGATCTCCATAAAGAATTGCAAATGTGAGGCTTGTCTCACTGCTAAAAGCCTCCATGCAAGTTAAAGTGTAAATCCCACTGTATGTTGAGAGTATTCCAGCACTGCGTAGCAAAACTGCAAAAGGACAGGCAAAGAAGAGATGGTCAATATTTTCCTCCATGGATGTGCTGTTGCTTCTCCTGAGCATAGTCCTTGTATTTAGTCTGTCCACAAACATAAGCGAGGCAAATAATTTAATTCTTGGAACATATTTTGATTTCCAGATCCATCTGTGAGTATCAGGGACTTGGACATCACAAAGAATAAATTATAAAGTTTGCTGGAGGTGTAAACCTGATTTCCCCATATGAAGGACCATTGGTCGATGGCCTGTGTATCAAAGGGCACCATAAGCAGCTGCCTTTGCAAATTCTGCAATTTGTCGTAAGCTTGCTGAGATAGTGGTAGCATGAAGAGGGTGGCTAGGTTTGGTGTGAGAGAAGATTGTTTGTATGTGTGCATTCAGTGGGAAAAACAAAATTTGTTAAACTCAAGCTGGAGGAGTTTCATACAGCTTAGCATTGTAGACTTATACCTATATATGAACTATAGATACCTTGCTAAGAGCATGCTGCATGCCTAGTGTTGGTTAGAAACAACAAGCTGATGAAAAGTGAACAGAAGCTTGGTTCAGTAGCTCTAAACTACAAAAATCGATTAGTGGGACCATGTCAAATAAAAATGGAGAAAACTGCTCTATGCTCAACTTCCGAGGGTCTGTTTTCCTGTGTTCCGGCCAGCTGGATCCATTTGTGCACATTAGGGGCCATTTGGTAGCGCTCCTGAGCCAGCATCCCCACTAGGAGCTGAGGAGCAGTACCAAACACTGCCGCCTGCTCAAGCTCCACTCATGAATTGCACAAATCGATTCACCATTTTGAGACTGCACTCGCGGAGCAAAATACATACTCTCCTTTATTCACTCTGCATTCATGCGTTGGCCGAGCCTTCTCCACTGGCTGTGGCGCCCATCTCTGTCGCCCACCAACCCTCGCTGCTTTCCACACCATCCCTTTTGGATGTCCGCTGCTCCCCCAGATGCTACTCAAGGGCGCTCAGGGCAAGGTCAAGCAGGATTGCCTGCCACCACTGAGGCCAAGTTGGCAACCACAGATCTGGCATGTGTTGCCCTGCTGGCTGAAGAGTGTGGTCTTCTCCGGACTAAGGCAGGTTTGCTTCTTCGAAGACAGAGCCAGGGACTGTCATTGCCTGAAATCCACGTGTGAAGCTATACCAGATGGTTAACACAACAATCCAAGAGGAGCAGAAGCTAGAGCGGGTGGAGTTGGAGCCAGAGCAGAGAGCACTACCAAATGGTCCCTTAATCACCTGGAGAACCTACTCCCAGTCATAACCTTCCTCTCCAACTAGTACCACCATGAACTCCCTAGCACGTGTTAATCTACTCACTGGTAACGACAGTAAGGACAGAGGCACATAAAATTAAATCATATATGTCTTTGTAACTGATGTTTTAATGTGTGCATGTACAAGTAATGAGAGGCATTGTAGAGTCACTTGTAGATGGAACATGCACTCTCCTGGCACCTGAACTGCCCACCGTTCTAGCATTTAAATGTAAACATTGATTAGCTGTTGCTTTATCCTTTACAGGATATGACAGTAATATTCAGAAGGAGGGGTGGTTGTGATCTTGTTCAAAGTTTTAGTGATTGGAAAGGAACTGTTGCCTCAGCACCAGATGTCATAGGCATGACCTTTCTCTCAATTGTCTCTCTTGTTGACGATATACCAGGAAAGAAGCACCTTGCTCGTGCAGTTGAGCTATACTTGACCTGTAAGACCTGCTTTTGATTACTTATTTTGTCCTATGCAGTTATGCAACTCATTCGCCACATTGAATAGTGCATTTATAATGCCCTGAGCTTAAAGCTAACATATAATGTGATATCTCTTCAGTTATACTGTTTTGATAAGTTCTGTTTTACAGACAAACCTCCAATTGAAGAATTGCAGTACTTCTTAGATTTTCAAGTCCCACTAGTTTGGGCTCCAGCTCCACCAGGTATTGCTGGTCACCACAGGAAGGAACCTGTCTGTCCATCGCTTCAGTTTAGCTTAATGGGCCCAAAGCTCTTCATTAGCACAGAACAGGTAAAGGCTACCCCTTAAATCTGAAAATATGAGTACAGTGATTACTTTTTCTAATTTTACACTAGAAAGGCTATTTTAATTGTTCTCACGAAATGCTATTTTGTATTAGCTGAGTGTTGTGGCAGCCGAACCTTTCTTCTTGTTCTTCTTCGTCTTCCTATTATACTGCTGCCCAATGAAGGAGTCCACAACACTGAGTCTGTGAAGCACAGTTACCATCATAAACATTTTTCTACTGGGCTGAATAATAATATAATTCTAAAGATCAGGGCATGCAGAAGAACCAATATGTGTAAATTGCACCTGAGGCACAAGTGTTGTACCTATGGTGCATTTTACTCATAAAAAAGATATATTTTTAAGACAACCAATTTTTGGTGAACATGCTAACTCTGAATGAGACACGTGCAGATCTCTGTTGGACGTCGACCAGTTGTTGGCCTCAAACTGCTCTTGGAAGGAGCCAAACTGAATCGTCTGGCTATTCATATGCAGCACCTTGGATCATTACCAAAGATATTCCTACCTCATTGGGACTCCCATATTACCATTGGACCTCCAAAATGGCAAGGCCCTGAAGAACAGGACAGCCGATGGTTCGAGCCAATCAAATGGAAGAACTTTGCTCATGTTAGCACAGCACCAATAGAGTACACTGAAACAAATATTACGGACCTATCTGGTGTTTATATTGTTACAGGAGCACAGTTGGGAGTGTGGGATTTTGGTGCAAAGAGTGTTCTCCACCTTAAACTTTTGTTCTCCAGGGTTCCTGGGTGCACAATTAGAAGATCAGTGTGGGACCACAGCCCATCAAGTTCTTCAATTCATAAAACAGACGAATCTTCATCATCCTCAAATGATAATGCTAAACTTCTGAAGATCGTTGACATGACAGAAACATTGAAGGGCCCACAAGATGCACCTGGCCACTGGCTGATCACAGGTGCTAAGTTGGGTGTCGAGAAAGGCAGGATTGTTGTGCGTGCAAAGTACTCCTTATTGAATTATTAACCAAATGTTTAAAGCATTCATTCACTCACTCTGATATTGAGCACTGTGTTTTAAGGTAGAATTTGTTCTTTTGTTTTTCATGTATGGCTTTCTGTCCCCCTTGTAACTTGATGTGGATCCATGCTTCTTGTTAATGCCGTGAGTGAAGTAGCATGAAGATGTTTATGCTCAGTTCAAAAGTGTTTGATCTGGCCTCAGTCATCTCTTCCACAGCCATCTGATCGTAACAGTGAAAATGATGTGTTCCTTAGTTTTGGCACTGGCGTTTTGCCCTCCGAAATTCATCAGTGGAACATAATTAGTATATTCACCCTGGTTACTAAGTGCTAAGAGTTTCAGTGATTTTCATCAAATTGGATTCATGTTTTACATCGGGTGAGTCACCTTTTGACTCTATAATTGATGTTCTGGTACAGTCCAGAATGGCACTGCATGGTTATTGCAGATTGGCATAGTTCTCAGGTTCAATAGCTGATATTGAGTATAGAATTATTCAAAGTTGCTTTTGTCATAGCTTTTGCTTGGTTACTCTACCAGACGGTTGGTGTGAGCGACCATACTGCCTGTGTAGGTGAGGGGGTTGCAACACTTCTTCGTAATGATATGTGCATAAAATGCTTACTGAGATTCATGTAATCTTTTGTGCTAGGGTTAGCTAACTTGGTGTTTACAAATGAAAAGAAGAAGATTGGATCAACCACAAAACTGTATTGATGTGTGGTGTACAATCTTATACATGTACAGGAGCCTTGGGCTCAACAGAGTCGGCTACGCGAGCCACGTAGTGCGGGGACGTGCACAGCATGCGAGCGTTGCGGCAGTGCAGTGACCGCGTCCAGCAGATCGCTGATGACCGCGACCGCGTCTATGTGAGTTACACAACGGACTTGTATGGTCCTGTACATCAGTTTTCTATCACCCCCCTCCCCCCTCAGTCGCTGCTGTGGTGCTACCTACACAGAGACTCTCGAAAATATTTGAACAACAACGATGGCAGTCCCTTCGTGAAGATATCTGCAAACTGGCGTGCGCTTGGAATTTGTAGAACACGCACCTCGTCGAGAGCAACCTTCTCGCGAACGAAATGAACATCGAGCTCGATGTGTTTTGTCCGCCGATGATAAACAGGGTTGCACGCCATGTACATCGATGAGATGTTGTCGCAGTATGTGATCGTGGCGCCCTGGACAAAGCAGTGAAGTTCGCCTAGGAGCTAGCGTATCCACGTGCACTCCGCAACCCGCAACGGCGTTCGCAACGCCGCGGTACTCAGCCTCTGCACTAGATCATGAAACAGTCATCTGCCGCTTGGAGCTCCATGAGATGAGGGAGTCGCCGAGGAACACCGCGAAGCCGGATGTAGATCGTCGAGTGTCTGGGCACCTTGCCAGTCAGCGTCGGTGTAGGCAGTGAGCTTGATCGTGAAGATGTAGACCGAGGCCGACCGTGCCCTTGACGTAGCAGAGAATTCTCTTGAGCAGCGTCATGCGTCGCGCGGCGCATGCATGTGCAGGCACACTTGTTGCTCGGCATAGGCGATGTTGGGCCGTGTGAGCGTGAGGTACTGGAGCGCCCCTGCCATGCTTCTGTACCAGGACGCGTCGGAGAGAAGATTCCCATCGGTGTCAGACACCTTGGGACGAACGTTGGCCGGCGTCGCCGCGGGGTTGTAGTTGCTCATCCCGACTCAATCAAGCACCTCCTTGGCATATTTTTCCTGGGAAAGGAAGAATCCAGTGTCGTCGCGTTTAACATCAATGCCAAGAAAGAACCGCAATGGACCCATGTCCTTGATGGCGACGATGTGCTGAAGTAGCCGCGTTGTCGATGCGCAAAGGATCATGTCGTCAACGTAGAGGAGAAGGTATGCGGTGTCGTTGCCTCGTCGGAGCACGAAGAGGGAGGTGTCGGCGCGCGACTATATGAAGCCAAGACTGGTAACGTAGGCGACAAAGCAAAGAAACCATTGTCGTGGTGCTTGACGAAGGCCGTAGAGGGACTGACTAAGGAGGCACACAGCATCAGGTCGTGCTGGATACTCAAAGCCGGTCGACTGACTGCAGTACATGGTTTCCTGCAAATGGCCGTGAAGGAAGGCGCTGGAGACGTCCAGTTGGTGCGCCGGCCACCGCTTGGACGCGACCAAGGTGAGCACTGTCCGGATCGTCGCAGGTTTGACGACCGGGGAGAAAGTTTCACCGAAGTCGATCCCCGACCGTTGGTTGAAGCCGCGAACAACCCATCGGGCCTTGTACCTGTCAAGAGAGCCATCGAGTTTCCACTTATGCTTGAAAACCCATTTGCCGGTGATGATCTGAGCACTGCATGGGCGATCCTAGAGTGTCCAGGTGTTGTTGGCAGGAGAGCATCGAACTCGAGCTGCATAGCAGCGCGCCAGTTCGGGTCGCGGAACGCAGCTGAAAGGTCTTGATGGCTAGAGGGGGGGTGAATAGCCTTTTTAAAAATTCTACAAAGACAAGCTAAACAAGTTTATCAATACAACAAATAGCGAGATGCGAGTTTTGCTTAGCCTATGGGGTGTTTGCAAGCCACCTATCCAAACCACAATTCTAGTATATTGGCACTCAACCGCACAAGTCAAACCGAAAAGGAAACAACAACTAGCAAGCTACACAAAAGAGCTACTCTAGCAAAGTAACTAAGAAAATAATACAAGAGAGAGTTAGAAGGGTATCACCGAGGGGCGAAGTATTGAGCCAACCAAACGATATGATCAAGAGATGAATTCCACAATACACAACCACCGGGATCGATCAATCACAATAAGAATGATGACACAAAGATTTATCCCGAGGTTCACGTGCTTGCCGGCACGCTAGTCCCCGTTGTGTCCCTCTTCACCACGTGGTTCGGTGGCTAATCGGTCTCACACCGAGCCTCTCAAAAGGCGCCACAAGAACCTACCAAATGGCAAAAGGTTGCAAATGACACGAGCAATCCACTAATGTTGCCTTTGGCGCTTCGCCGAGGTAGGCACAAACCCCTCACAATTACCGGAGGTGGCCAAGAACAATCACCAACTCTTGCCAACGCCTCCAAGCTGCTCCAAGCCGTCTAGGTGGCGGCAACCACCAAGAGAAACAAGAATCCCGCAGCAAATCAACCACCAAGTGCCAACTAGATGCAATCTCACAATGCAAATGCACTTGGATCACTCAATCTCACTTCGAATATGCAAACAAGCAAGAGAGATGAGTGGGAGGGGAGTTGCTTAGCTCAAAGTGCTCACAAGTATGTCAAATGTCCAAGAGTGAGAGCCTTGAGCCGGCCAACGAGTATTTATAGACGTACCCCTTCGAATATAGCCGTTACAAACTTGAAACAGCCGAAGTCGCGCTGACCGGACGCGCTGGTCGAACTGACCGGACGCGCCGGTCGCACAACGGCTATTTTCCGAAATACTGACCGGACGCGCTGGTCTCAACGACCGGACGCGCTGGTCACGACCGGACGCTCCGGTCCCGTAACTGACCGGACGCGCTGGTCAACCCTGAGCCGCGCACAACGAAACAGTGACCGGACGCGCTGGTGAACTGACCGGACGCCACAGTGCCCGCGTCCGGTCGGAGTCCAGTAAGCTCCCTGGACGACCGGACGTGTCCGGTCGACAGTGACCGGACACGCTGCGCGTCCGATCAAACAACCGAAACACGCGTAGACACTGGACACTGACCGGACGCGTCCGGTCAAACAGTGACCGCGTCCGGTCCAGCGTCCGGTCACCACTGTGACCTCCGTTCGCCTCCGTTTGATTTCCGTTTGAATTCCGACTTCCGGCGTAGTAGAAAAAAGTCGTTTCAACTCCTCGAAAACGCCTGAATCCCGCCTCGCAAGCTCGGCGGGAGGGAGAGAGGACCCCAAACCCTCTCTACCGCTCAAACTCCACCGCCTTCGCAAACGTGCTAACATCACCAAGTGACCATCACTATGTGCATGTGTGTTAGCATTTTCACAATCATTTTTCGAGGCGTTATTAGCTCTATCCAAATGCATATGACGTGAAATGCACACCTAGAGGCACTTAGGAGTTCAATAGCCGCGTCATTCCCCTCTTTATAGTACGGCTATCTATCCTATAATGTAACCACACCCACTAGGTGTCTTGGTTACTAAAACACAACCCTTAAGCATATACCTTTGCCTTGATCACGTAGGGTTGCATCCAAATCCAAGTGTGGCCATCATGATCACCATGTCCATCTTGCCACCAACCTTGGAATGTACTAATCCTCATATGCTACATACAACTTAGGCAAAGGATTAGTACTTAGGCATTGTCACTAATTACCAACACCAAACATAGGACTTTCAGCGGCCCACACCGAGGTGGGCACCGGCGATGGCGTAGAAGACTCCGCCTGCAACGCATATTTAGGGTTAGGCTTGAAGACGCCCGCCTGCACCCTGGTCACCATGTGATGGGCGCGCGCGTGTTCTGGCGGGGGTGGCACGTGCTGAGCAACGCCTAGGGATGAACTGGGCGCAGCGACCGTGGATGCTGACGACGTGGGCACTGTGTTGGGTGATGAAGCTGATGGAGATGCAGGTGGTGGCGTGGCACTGGGTGAAGCGTGAAGCATGGGGCGTGGCACCGAGTGATGGCGTGTGGTGCACAGCGGGATGCGGCTGTGGCCATGACATCGGATCGTCGTCGTTCAGGATCACAGTTGGAGGCGTTGATGTGGTTGCAGTTGTGCTGCGGAATGGAAAGACGTGCTCATTGAACACGACATGCCGCGAGGTCAGCACCCATCGTGTCGTAGGATCGTAGCAGCGGTACCCGCGGTGATCGGTTGGATACCCGATGAAGACGCATAGCACAGAGCGGGCGTCGAGCTTGTGCTTGCTGGTCGCCGTGGTGTTGGGGAAGCAGCGGCACCCGAAGACGCGTAGCCCGTCGTATGAGGGCTCAATGCCGAAGAGGAGTTGGAACGGTGTAGTTGTTCCAGTGGCGCGACATGGGCGGCAATTGATAAGGTATGTCGCCGTGGAGAGTGGCCCAAAACGTCAGAGGAGCTGCACTGTGAAGAAGCATAGTACGTACACAATTGTTAAGAGTGTATAGCACACGCTCGGCTTCCCGTTCTGTTGTGATGTATATGGGCACGAGAGATGGAACTGAATTCCGTGTTCAGCTAGCAGGAGGTGAAGGGCAGTGGAGTCGAAGTCCTTACCATTGTCTATCTGCAGAGCGAGAACGGGGATGCGAAATTGAGTGTGGACGTATGCCAAAAAGGTACACAGAGTAGAACTTGTGTCGTAAAGGGAAAGTCCAAAGGTAATGTGTATAGTCATCAAGCACATCGAGGTAGTATTTATGACCAGAGTTGCTGACAATGGGTGATGTCCAAAAATCAGAATGCAGTAACTGAAATGGGAAATATGTATATGAAGTAGAATTGCTAAAGGGAAGCCGAACATGTTTGCCTAAGCGACATGAAGAGCAGGAGTGTGTCACTGATTTATTACAACTAAAATTAAAATTGGCTAAAACTTGTGAAAGAACATGATGGCGAGGGTGACTGAGGCGCTGGTGCCACAAGGAGACTGTTGATGATGAAGAGGCAGGAAGTGCTTGATGTGCCGGCACCCGGAGAGGATAAAGATCACCGTGGCTATCACATCGGAGTCTCTCCGCCCGCGTTGGAAGATCCTTAATAGAGAAACCAGTTGGGTCAAATTCAATGGAAACATTGTTATCACGTGTAAGACGCCGTACTAAAATCAAGTTCTTAACCAAGAATGGAGCAACAAGAACATTGCGAAGATGCAGCAGGGACGAGGAGGTGGGAATTGAGCTGGTGGTAGAATATGTCACAAGCAGTTTGGCACCATTGTCGACTGTGATCACTTAAGAAGAGGGTTGAAGGATACTGGGAGGAAAATTACCAAGTGACGAGGCCATGTGAGTGGTGGCGCCCATGTCGAGTGTAACGGAACCGTCCAAATTATAAGAGCACAAGTACAAAAACAATCACCGAAGTGATCAAATTATCGCACTTGAGCCCATATAACTCCGGTAGTCCAATGAAATCACATGGGATTTCAAACCAACCAACTCTTACAAGCCAAGATCGTAGTGATTCAACATAACAAGTCACATGTTACAACCATTTCACAAGTAGTTTAATATACATCGGAGTTCAACATAGTTATTACAACTTAAATTAAAAAGTAGCGGAAGCAAAGTAATTTGAAACTAACAACACCTTTATTTCAAATATATGCCAATACTAAGGTCAACTTCCAACAAAAGAATTAGAGAGAAGATAACTCAGAAGGATCATGCCCGTGATCACACTCCGCCTCTACGGCAGGAGCCAACCAACTCTTGCAGCCGCCAAGATACATCACAACCTGCAACAAGTGGGGATAAAACCCTGAGTACAAGAAGGTACTCAGCTAGACTTACCCGTCAGAAACCAGAAATAAAGTGACACCAAGGATCATGCAAGGCTGATATAAAGTGGGCTAGCTTGACAACATTTTGCATAAAAGCTTATTATGGATAAGTAATCATTAATGCTTAAGCATCAAGTTAATTATCATTAACCTATCATCTATATTAGAACCTGTACTAGAGCACTCACTTTATTAGGAGCAAACAATATTAACCATAGCAGGTATAAATTGAGGCAACCTTTCCATCGTTATCCAATTAACCATCCGTTCAATTTAATGGAATCTACGTTGCCGCTGCTCAAGTCAAGTGCTCACTAACCGGGAGCGACGGCGATTCGAATCGAATTCCTATCCAGCTGGAGGGGTATTTCTAACACTCACCGAGACGCGCCTGGCGAGGGCTGCTCAGGTCATCTTTCGTACAGTTCAGGAATCGCGGGTCCGAATGATGTCGTGACCCCAAGGGCGACACTCTGCCAGGTGATAGGGACTCTAACCCCCCCCTTGGTCTCACGCCAATGTCCCCAAGCACATCCTTTCTCTCCTCCAAGAAGCAACCTACCATTCGATTCCCGGCCTGAACCATATTACTCGACTTCGCGGTCGGAACGACTTATCCGGCCAACTAAGTGTTAGACTGCATTCAACATGACTCAAGGACGTACAGCGAATCGGTCCTTAAACGACTCAGACGGGGATAGATCCACACCCAAGACCTCCATGCCTTGTTGCTTCACTATCGTCATCCCGCCGGTCTCATTTCATTTTATTAACACATGGTTCCATTCCACGATAGCAATATAGCCAACCGTGCCATATATGAATATCCCTACATCTCGCAGGTGACAGGAAATCACCTGACTTCTACCGCTTAAAGCAGGGCTAAGCATCTACTCGATCCTAGTCTATGTAGGATTCAGGGATTCATATATCTAGACAAGGAATGATATAATGCAGCAAGGTTTTCAACCAACTCCTACCACTTAATGCAACAATACTTATAACATACATATAATTAATTGCTTTTGAAGGTAGGAGGCTTATAATGCTCCGGGGCTTGCCTGGGATCCGACTCAAGTCAGAGTTTGTCAGATGAAACTCGCTTGGCGAGCATTCTCTCCATCTAACACTTGTCCGGTCCTTCTATCTTCGGGATGGATCCACCAACTCCATCTTCGGGTTTGGCTCCACATCAGATCCTTCACGTGGTGCATCTAGCGTACCTAAACGAGATGCAAGATGCAAGTGTATGAATACATGGGAATGCAATAGATGATGCATCACACATTAATCAAGGCAAGTACAAGGTTACGCTAAATACACATAAGCACTTCACATTGTTTAAATAAACATCACACATCCTAATATAAAAGATGGCAAGCATATTAGGCATGGCACACAAGGTTTCACAAGATCTCAGGTGTATTAACTTAACCACCCTCAAAGACATAAGTCCCACTTAACAATATACAAGCAAACAACGATAATTGGAATCTGTCAATTTCGGGACATGCAACAGCAGCTATAAGATTTAGCTATAACTGGAGTTACACAAATCCAAATGACTTGCAAGAAGACATTTTGGAAAGCTTATGAAATTATCTACATTTCATATAATATCATCATCGCATGATTTATAAGTTAAATAAGTCAAAATTACAAAGTTCCAGAATCTGTTACTGACAAACAGAGAGCAAGCAATTCTGTAACCCAACTTTAAACAGCTATAACTCCTAAACCACATGGCCAAATACCACCAAATTTTAACAGCAGCTAGATACATAAATTATCTATAACTTTTGTATAAACAAGTTTTACAAAAAAGCACATTATCATGAAGAACTTTGCTAAGTTCACAGATCTGTCCAGAAACCTCGTTTGCAAGAATAATTATTAACTTCCGTTGCAAACATATAATTAGACAAAACCAACTTTGCCAACATGTCACACATGACTAATGAACACCAGAAAACATAGTGTTCATTCCTAAATAAATTCTTTTAATGCATTTTCTTAATTTATTTAGATAATTAGGTGGAATTGTGAACACCTACCAAAATTGCACAATAAATTCTACCAAAATTACAGTGGCCTACATATTCTCCCAATAGTCTACTGTCCAAATTTCATGCCATTTGGACATGTATATCAATCTCTATGAAAAAGACAAATTGCTATTATAAGAATTCATGTGAGAGCAAGATGAATCAATAACTCACTCATACTACCACCAAAATTCATGAAATTTTTATCACACATCAAAAATCATAGGAGTAGCATGCCACAAAAATTTCACATCATTTTGAGCTCTAAATTTGCAGTTATGAAAAAGACAAATGCGACTAGCATTGAAAACCTAATCTGAAAAATCTATTTTTACAGCAAAAACATTAAACTAAAACATGCCATATTATAGATCCACTGGATAGATAATTTCACAAGGATTCAAAAAGTCCTCATTTGCTATTTTACGAATTTCCTATGATTTACTATGAATTTCCAAAAATCAGCAAAAACTACCACAAACGGGTCCTTATAGCACTATTCACTTGAGTCTATGACAGTTCAGATAGGTCCCTGTATTTTGTTGAATTGTTGCCCGAAGTCCTTGGTCGGGATTTACAGAGGGGCGCACGGAGACTCGCCATCTCCGGCCGATGGGCGCCTCGTCGGCGTCGAGGGAGTGGCGGGGGAGGACCGCGGTGCCCGGCCGCACCCGCAGGTGGCCTCGGCACGGCCTGAGGCTACGCGTGGCGAGCTGCCCACGTGTGTCCTTGTTTCTCGCGGCGACGGTTCAATGCAGGGGCTGCTCCGGCGACAGGGGAAGGTGGAGAAGCGGCGCGCCATGCTTGCGGAGTGGCGGCGACGGTGTTGGTGCGTGCGGTGAGGCGCGAGATGGCTCGGAGGTGGGAGGATGACGACGAAGGCGAGCTCGACAGCTTGGCCATGGCTGTACACGTGCGTGGCGACGAGTTCGGCCGAAGAATGGATGGCGATGGAAGAGCAGCATGGTCGCCTCAGGATTGGGAGAGGAAGTGGTCGGAGAAGCTAGAGGAGGCGCGCTGCGGAGAAGGAGCAGCGCAGCAGCGGCAGCTCGAGGCGGCATGGCGAGCAGTAAAGGAACAGGGAGGAAGGAGAGGCGAGGCGAAGCGAAATTATGAGGGCGAGGGAGCGCTCGGCTTCGGCAGATGAAGGTGGACACCTCGCGCTCGTGTGGGGACAACGGCGAAGCATGAAGGCCACGCGGCGCACGGCTTCTGCGGCGGTCGGCCACGAAAACGCCCGAGCGATTCGAAATTTCAGTTCGAACAGCTTGGCCTGCCCAATTCCACCTCAAAAATTTGACTGAACAGCTATCTTCATAGTGATATTACTCCTAATCCGTTGCGAACTAGCGAAATACGTAGTTGACAAAAATGGACAGCTACACGAGTACAACATTTCTCTTGTAGAACACTTGAGCTGAATCGGCCTAGAACATGAGATACAAGCAATCCAACATGCCTACATCGAAACTGAAATCAGGTTCAGACTTAGCCAAAATTTTCGTCTCTGAAAACAGCACAAGATTCGATTTTGCGAACCCTAATTGCCCAAGCTAGGCACAAAATCAGCTCTTTCTCATTAAACAAAGTTTGTAGTACTCAAACCAAACTACAATTATTATTTAAGGATCAAGGTTTGAATCAGCTTGTGTTGCAAGATATAAAGCTCCAAAGTAAGGTACATGAAACTGTTGTACAGTCCAGACTTAGCCAAATTGGCTAAGTGCCAAACAGCAGGTCAAAACTGACTTTGGGTCCCTGTTTGAGCATGTTCCCTACATTTCCATGACTTGACTCTTAAACAAAGTTTGTTTCTTATAAAATTCTCTACAACTTTGTTAAAGGGTGCACAGTCATGCAAAGCTTCTAGGTCACACTTTTGAAATGGTCAAACAAAAGGGTTCTAGGGTCCATACATGGTCAACCATCACTTAGAAGCACATTTAGGCAAAATGATCAACATGAACATTGTCCCATGGAGTGTCCTAAGTGTAGTTAAGGTGTTGTAGAGGCCAAACATACCCACCATGCATAGGTTACACAACAGTGCAGGCCTCACATGCCTTGAAACATAGAACTCAAGTGAAATGCTATGGTCATTTCATGTGGTTGTTTCAAGATACATGCTACACATGTTCCACTAGGGTGTTCCACATGTGTACAAGATGTGTTGCACATATTGCATTTGTATGTTGCACAACACTAGTTCCCATGGGATGCAAGGCAAGTTTTAGTTATAATCCAAACAAGCATATAACTTATCATTTCATGTGACTTTTTGATTCCAAACTTCATGAAACTTTTCCAGGGATCAATATAGATAGGTACCAAAGTGAGACACATGAAGATATGGCAATAACACCATCCGAACATATATCTTTGAACATGGCCTATATGTAAAGCAAAGGAGTAACATCCAAGTTTAAATTAGGCTCTTCTTCGTAGGTTGACCTTGACATTGTCATCTCCACTTAATCTATCATGTTTGAGCTCAAACCCACTGCTTAATTGGTGATAAACACCTGGGGTGTTACATCGAGGTACCAATCGGCGGCACTTGGAGGCTGTGTAGGCACGCCGACTGTGGACGATGCCTAGTGGAGAGGATCCCAGTTGCTGAAGGCGCTGCCCGCCTGCTGTTGGGGTTGATAGGCCATCATGGCCTGCTGCGGCTGAAACGGTGGGCGAGGTCCGAGAATGCCGGATCCCGGTGCGCAGAATTGAGCAGGCCAGGCCTGAACATAGCCTGTCCACGGGTTGTAGATCGCGGGCGCCTGTGGACGAGGGCCGCGCGTCCCTACCGTTGCTGCCATTGTTGTTGCGGTTGTCGCGAGACCCGCGGCCACGACCGTGCCCGCGCCCGCGAGCGTTCCTGGGAGCGCGGTTGCGGGATCCGCCGTCGCCACGGAGCTGTTGGCATCATTGGTGTTGGCGACGCGGTGTTGATCGCCGGAGGTGCCGTTGCCGGATGAGTGTCCGGCGGCGAGCGCTTGAGTGGCCTCAGCCTTGGCATCGTGCTGCTCGCTGAGTTCCTCCAGGATGAGGAACGATCTGGCACTCATGAATGTGTGGGGTGGAAACTTGGAGGTGATGACGGGTTTGAGATGGCGATAACGAGGGTTAAGGCCACGGAGCAGGTTGAGGACCTGGCTCGGTTCGGAGACGGTGTGGCCGATGGCACAAAGCTGATCGGCGAGGCGCTTCAGCTTGGTGCAGTACTCATTGATGGACATGTTGCCCTGATTGGTACTGCAGAGCTCAGCCTCGAGGTAGATGGCGCGCTCGAGCTCGTTGTCGTGGAAGAGCCCTTCGACGGCGTACCAGAGCAGGAAGGCGGTGAGGTTGGGCCGGTGGACGATGTCGAACACTGACTTGGACACGGTGTTGAGGATCCAGTTGACGATGCAGGGATCCGTCAACTACCACTCGGTGTCACACTCGGCCGAATGTGGCCGGTGAGCCCGAACTTGCCGAGGACAGAATCGAAGAAGCAACGCCACTAGGAGTAGTTGCCATCCTCGAGATCGAGAGTGATGGGGACATGGTTACGGATGTTGACGACTTGAATAACAGAGGAGGCGACAGGCGCGGGGGGATTGAGATCAGCATCGAAGGAGTCATCGGAGTGATTGGAGGAGGGGGGCCATGGATGCGGCGGCGGCTGCTGCGGATGCTTGGGCGGCGAAGGGGTTCAGGAATCTTTCGCCGGTCGCTGATACCATGAAAAGAAGAAGATTGGATCAACCGCAAAACTGTATTGATGTGTGGTGTACAATCTTATACACGTACAGGAGCCTTGGGCTCAACAGACTCGCCTAGGGAGTTGGCTACGTGAGCCATGCAGTGCAGGGACGTGCGCGGCATGCGAGCGTTGCGGTAGCGCGGTGACCGCGTCCAGCGGATCACTGATGACCGCATCTATGTGAGTTACACAATGGACCTGCATGGTCGTGTACATCAGTTTTCTATCAACAAACATGCCGTTGTTGTGTTTGCTATTGTTCTAGAAGTAACTTTGTTGTAGCTTTCTGTTACATGAATGAATGCGTCGAGAAGAGAACAAAAGTAGTGGTAACAAAGAGTCGCTGTTCTTCCAAGAGAAGAGAAATGAGTCGCTGTTAACGGAAGTACAAGAATTGTTCTTGAATATATGCTTCTTAGTTCTTATAGCTTTGCTTGTGCAAACAAAAGACCAAAGAACTTCCATCAGGGCCGATTCCGTGCTGCAGGCATACGGGCGCGTCGAAGGAAACCGCGTCCGTCAGACCCGTGCAATCTTGCATAGCCGAGTCAAACAGACAGATGGACATTTCTTCTCTCACTCGGTCTAAAAAAAGAGGAAGAATTGTTTTGCCAACGTTTTAGGAACAACTTCTCCTTCTCTCTCACAACAGCGTCGTCTTTTTCTTTCGCACCGGCATGCCCCCGCCGTTTTGCTACTGTCGCGTGCGCGATTCATGCAGAGGCCCCTCTCCTGGGGCTGGGGTGCCGTCGGCGTTCGCCACCTGTGGGGCACCGTATGGTCGCCGGCCGGCCTCTACGAGGCGCATAACCCGTCGTGACGGCCGGACAGGGGCTCTGCCTGCCACACCACAGTGCGTCTGGAGCAAACCGTTCGCCTAGAATACAAATTTCGTTGGCTGGGAGAAGACGTTCCACGTTGAAGCCATGGAAGTTGAACATCAGCAAAAAGGTGTACCAAGGAAGAAGGGTAGGCAGGTC